>JAXCHO010000036.1:2110000-4657500 GCA_036630365.1 Acanthiza pusilla
TGTCTCATAAGGATGAAGCGTTTTTATTGTAAGAAAACTTTGTGGTGCATATTATGCATCTGTGGGTGCAGTTCTGGTGGAGATGAGAGAACAGTAGCATTATTAGATCAGGAAACTTCAACTTGAGATAAATTAATATTTGACAGTTAGAAAAGGTAATTCAGAACATGAAAAAATGAAGGGATCAATCCTATAGGATCCTGCTTGGAGGAAGTGGGGAAAGCCATTCCCAATCTGAACTAGGAAGTAAAGAATCAAAGAAAAACTGGGGAGGTTGGGAGAAATATTATTTGTTTCTCTTCACTGTTAAACGTTTTCCTTGCATGAAATGGAAAAACACTAATACACATAAACCTAATTCCCTACTGTCCCTCAGCACATGTCTGTCTTTAAATAAGAAAAATTAAATTTTATTCTTTCTTGGCACAGGTGAGAACCATATTTGAGGAAACAAAGAGGAGAAAATCACTTAAAAGTGATTCTTTTTCATGCTGGTCTCTTCCGGCTTGATGTCTACACGGCAGAATTATTTATTCTTCAATCCAGTAGTATAAGAGCTTGAGAAATGTGTAATGTAGGGACAGTTTACTATAGACCTTCTCCAAAACTCAGCTGAGCTTCATTACCCCTCCCTAGGAACCCTCTTCCCTGCTGAGGAGAAAAATTGAAGGAAATGCTTGTGTTTCTTGAATTACTTTGGGTTACAACAATTTGCCGCTTTCTAAAAAAGAAAGATTTTTCTCTGCATGTTGGGATTTTATTACCTCTATATATCATTATCACAAAGCTATTAGAAAAAGAAACATTTTCCTTTTTTAGCACTGTGGTTTTCAGGAGGAAAGATAATTTCCTATTTAGTAAATTAATTTTTTTTCTTTTGGCACAAAATTTCTCTGTCTTGCTACTCTGCTAGTCCCCAAAAATGCAGGAATGATGCAACATGAGTGAGATCATGGCTTACTGAAAGACATTTCAATGCTCACAAAATTGGAGCAGAGTAACTGAGATGGGAAGAAACCTCTGTAGAAAACCTGCTCTTCCTCTCTGATCCAAAGCAGGATCCCCTTCACTTCAACAGTCTCTCAGGGAATCTGTTAAACCATTTGTGTACCTTTTGATTAATTGCTGCAATCGTACATCTTCATTCAGTAAACATGTGCAATCTGCACACCTTTTGTTGCTATTCAGGGAGTGACTTGCAGCTGGATGAAGGAACCTCTGAAGAGCACTCCTGAGCTCCAGTGGATCTGCCATGACAAGGGCAGCCTGAGGAGCTTCAATTGGAAACTCTTTGGGGAATGCAGATCTCCTCATAGGTACAAGTGGTTATTTCTTTTAGAAACATTGTACAATATGATATTATAAGGAATAATGCTAAGTGCTAACATGGATGCATTTCACACATAAATATGTTATAACCCAGCTTCATATTTTAGTGTTTTGCCTCTGTAATAAACCTGTAGTAAGGTCTGGTTTGAGGAATCATAACAAGGTCCCTGCTATTGCACAATTTTTTCTATACTTGTCATCTAAAAGTTATGGGGTATTTTGCTCCCACTGTGGCTTTTGAGAGGCTATTCACTAATTCTTCTGATGCTCAGAAATGATCAGCCCAAACTCTTTGCCAATTTTAATCTATTTTTTGGTCTCAATATTATTGTTTATGGTAAGTTTTTACATCCATGCATGTTTATAGACAGATATATTTTCTATTTTCAGCCTTCAATTAATGAGTAATATGTAATACTTTCTGTTAGAATGAGCTCTATCAATCCTTTGGTATCCCAGAACAGTTTGATGGCACTTCTATGGACCTAATGGAAACTGAGAACTGCTCAGTTTAAATTTATTGTCTCTTGCATTCTCTGGTATAACTCAAGAAAAATTCACACAAGGCAAGGCTCATATGAGCCCTTTACCAAAAAAAAAAAAAAAAAAGTGAGGGAATTTAGGGAAACTGATAGGGAAACTGATACAGTCTTGTCTGGAGTAAAACTCCTGGTAGAAACAGCTATTAAGTGAGAAAGAGAGACAATGGTACTAATGATAAGTTGTTTTTTCGCATCCAGCTCAAGGACAGCTCTAGATTACAGGTTGAAAATACATAAATTCATGCTATCTGTTTTTGCTCTGAAAAAGCCTTGTGCCTTCCATGAAGATGTTTTACAGCCTCACTATGCAGCATCACTCTGTCCAGACATTTTTCCGATAGAGATTTTGGAGAGGGATGATTGTAGGCTTCCCACAATGATAAAGGAGTGGAAAGGAGTTTCAGAAGGCAGCTGGCTGAGTCAGTGCATGTGGAAATGATTACTTTAATGGTGCTTTTATTTTATAGAATTATTAACAATGTTGGGGGGGAGGCTAGATGCCTTGGAAAGGCATCTTTTTAAATTATTGTAAATGAAAATGAAGAAATTAAATAAATCCATATATTTGTCATCTCCCTTACCAGATCAGATAGCACCACAGTAGACAAAGCCACAGCAATTACAAGTTGCTGCTACTTAGCCAGTATCATGCGTTAACTGAGCTGTGGTAGAAGCTGTAACCACAGCTCCACCCCCAGTAACTCACACCTTCAGCACATCCCTGGTGTGGAGCTGCAGGCAGCAGGATAAAGGTCCACACTGGCTGCAGGCTGATGGCTTTTCTCTGCAGCCTCTTGCTCCTGCAGCCCTGCCTGAACTCCCTGTTCCACACCTGTGTTTCTCCTGGCTCTGCTGCCTGCTCGTGTACTGGCGCAGGAATAACCATGGAGTTGCTGCAGCTCTGCCAAGACAAGAAGCAGGTTAAGCTCACATATTTCTGATACTATGTCATGCTGTCTCAAAATGCAGTGCAGGTGCTGTCCAAGATTTTTGTCTTTAGAGGCCGTTCTCTGGGTAACCGGACAAGGGATTAGGAGTATCCTGTGCCGGTAATGCTGCAGCTCGGACTTCTGCATGCTCTAAAATTCTCTTCTTTCCAGCTCTGTCCTATTCTTTTAAGCCTAGCAAGAGACGCTGTGTTTGAGAAAGCTTTTCAGGCCAAGCTCTCAAGACACAGTCTTTGGACAAGAGTAGATCTTAACACACAGAGTAGAAAGTGATCTTCATCTATGGTACTATCAAAGATCACAAATTACTTTTATGCCTAAACCAGCATGTGACTTCAAGTTTTAGTGCTATAAATGAAAAAGGAAATTAAAAAAAGGAAAGAGACATTTAGGTTGAAGGTAAAGTACTCATTAATTCAACAATCACTGAAGTAAAAACAGCAATTGTATGCTAGTCAAAATCAATCTGTGTTGATAGAAACAAGACCAGATGATAAATCCTACCAAAAATATCCATCCCAAATATGACTTGAGCTGTGATTACATCACCACCAGACACTGTTGTTTGCAAAAACATTTTTTTAAATAATATTTGCCAATGTACATTCGCTGACCAACATTTTTAACCCAGAAAGAAAAAAATCTTCCTTTACACAGACATAATTTCTTTTATGAAGTGCAGTTCATAAATGAAAAAGGATAAAGATTTTATTTTCAGTCCCAGAATAATCAAATGGGGAAAAAAAAGAAAAGCAGGGCTTTTTCCCGACTTTCTTTTCTGTTTTCTCACCTATGGCTCTGTTTCTGTTCAGGCATAAGTTTTTTCACAGCATGTACTCTCTCCGTCATCTATATTCATACTGTAGAGATGAAGGTAACCTCAGCTACTAGAAGAATAAAGTTTTCCACAAGGCAGGTTAATGAGTCCTTCATTTGACAGGATTTCTTGCAACTTGGCTCTGAAGCACAAGGCCATGGTCAGCACCAACACCTTTTGCTTGGTACAGATGAACAGTTTTTTATTCCACCTTTGACATATCTGTGTTAGCAGGAGAATTTTCAATATGACATAAGCAGAGCTGGCCCCGTGAAAACACTTCAAAGTTATTTCTAGCCCTCAGCTTTTGAATTAGAAAATCAAATCTCATTGCCCAAATCCACCAAAGCAGAAAATCTGTTGCTGATGAGCAGGAAGAGATATGAATAGCATTTTGTTTGCCCATCTGGGCTAAAGGACTTTCCATGGTGGAACAAAAAATTCTTTTATTTTCAGGATTCAATCAAGGTTGATTCTGGGAGAATGAAGAATAGAATCCCCATTCTCCCGCCATAGAAGATGACCATATTCAAGACCATCTAAGGAGCATGAAGGTGCAAAAGTTCATGGGACCTGATCAGATACCTCCTTCGGTCCTGAGGGAACTGGCAGATGAAGTAATTAAGTCACTATCCACCACGTTTGAGAAGCTGTGGCAGTTTGATGAAGTTCCCACTGACTGGAAAAAGGGAAACATACCCCACCTTCTTATAAAGAAAAAAAGGAAGGCTTGGAAAACTACAGGCCAGTCAGTCTGACCTCAATGGCTGGCAAGACCATGGGGCAGACCCTCCTGGAAATTATGCTAAGACACATGGAAAATAAGGAGGTGATTGATGACACCCAGCATGGCTTCACTAAGAGCAAATCATGCCTGAAAAATGTGGTGGCCTTCTATGACAGGGTTACAGTGTTGGTGAATAAAGGAAAAGTAATTGATGTCATCCATCTGGACTTGTGAAAAGCATTTGGGACTGTCCTGCGTGACATCCCTCTCTCTAAACTGAAGACATGGATTTGACAGAAGGACCACTTTGAGAAAAAGAATTGGCTGGACGGTCAACATCTCAATGTCCAAGTGGAAACTAGTGACAAATGGTACTCCTCAGGGGGTAATATTGGGCTTGGGTCTAACATCTCTGTGGGCAACACGAGCAGTGGGGTTGAGTGCAGCCTCAGCCAATTTGCTGACAACTCCAAGATGTGTGGTGGAATCAACATGCTGGAGGGAAGGCTCCGGGAGGAACTTATATCACCATCTGGTACCTAAAAAGGGAGTATAAGAAAAGTAGGGACAGATTTTTTTAGCATGGCCTGTAGCAAGAGGATGAGGAGTAATGTTTGTAAACTGAAGGAGGGTCAATTCAGATTAGATATAAAGAAGAAGTTTTTTACAATGAGGCTGATAAAACACTGGTACAGGTTGCTCAGAGAGGTAGTAGATGTCCCATCCTTGCAAATGTTCAAGGCTAGGTTGGACGGCGGTTGGAGCAACCTAGAAATTGTTCCAAAGTAGAAGGCGTCCTCTGCAGAGGGGCTGGAACCAGATGATCTCTAAGGTCCCTTTCAATCCAGAGCATTCTATGATTCTATGACTCTTATAGCAAGGAAAATTTTGATTGTGTAACCTGTGTGCACCGTGATGTCTCAGAAATTAGGGGACAAAGCGAAATAACACAGAATGTATTAGTTTATGTTTCCTTGTGTTTTAGTTTTCTCTATTTCACAGTTTCTGTGGGGCTTTTTCAGGCCATTCTGATATGTTTGTTTGGCAATACTGCTTTCAGTTCTCTATCATCATGGCAGTTAAGCAAAAGCCCCTTGTTGTGGTGGCTGAAAGCATCCTGGAGAACCCGAGAGGTTCCCACAGCAGCAGCAAACTGGTGGGACAACTCTGAGGTGTGAAATACCCTCTGGGTGTTGGCTAAATGGTCCCTCCCTAAGGTTATGTTAATCCTTCTATGTTAATTGGTTGTTGTTGTATCCCCGACTCTGCCCTTCCCTTGCTTTCCCTTGCCTTCCCTTGCCTTGCCTTGCCTTGCCTTGCCTTGCCTTGCCTTCCCCTCCCCTCCCCTCCCCTCCCCTCCCCTCATTGGTTCCTCATTGTACCACACACTCCACCCCTCCCTTCTTCCCATTGGTTATCATTGTATTTCCCCGCCTCCTCCCCAACCCTTCACCCTATATCAGTGGCCATGGAGAGTCCCTCAGCCTCTTTCGCCCTTAGGTCTCTTTGGGGAATAAACGCCTTTGGATCATTCCCAGATGACTGAGCCCTCTAGGTTCTGTATTCTTGGTAATGCAGAGCCTATCAAAGGCTCTGGGGTGTGTGAGAGTCTCAATGCTACCCATCAGCAAGAGTGATGGAATAGGTCTGCTTGCATGCTGTGCAATACAGTGGCCAGAAGGGTCTATCTGGGAATCGGGATGCTCTCGGATCATGCAGGAGACCACATCTCACTCCACCACCACCCCCGCATTAGCCCTTTTCAATTATAATGCTTTTATTAGTATGAAGTGAAATAGAATTGCAAAGAATACCAATCAAAAGGCAATTCCTGGTCCAAATTTTGCTGTTAAACACTCAGAGTTACTGCAGCAAAATATTTCAGAAATAATTTCTAAGATAAATGAAATTACATACTTGGTTGAAAGTTAATTGGAAATTTAGTGAAAATAGTAATTCCAGTTGTACCAGAATAATGTTAAAAGTTTCTTAATTTTCACCGTAATTCAAAGTTATTCTCTAGAAGCTGCAGCTGATCATGCAGCAGTTTCTTGGTACTTGCAATAGGAGTAATCTTAAAGTGAGAGATGCTGTGCTTGGGAAGGTTTCCACCTTAAACCCCCCAAAAATATCTTGGAGTGCCATTATAATTTTCAGTCATACTGTGCATATTCACTACATTACAATTCTCTGTTGTTCATATTTAATTATGTACTTTAAAATGTTTTCAACTGCCTGAAGGAACTTGCAAAGACTGGTCTAGAAAAGCCACCATTAAATATGTTTCTTCATTATATTTGATATTGAGACCATGAATAATGATTTACCCTAGATTTCAGTAACTAATTACCATAATATTTACTGGCAATGACTCCGTGAAACTTGTTGCTATAGTGACTTAATCTTGGGCTTAATCCAGGTCCCAGAGGAGGTGTCCATTATCACAAAAACCTCTGCTGGAGCAAGCATCTGTAGCTGTAGTCTTGGAAGAGAGGGACCAGGGACTACACAGGCTGAGATTCTAAACTACTGTCTCACCCCCTCAGGCCACTTGAGACCACTAGTAAGGCTGCACTGCCTTTTAATAAGCACGTGTTGGAAATCTTTCAATTTCTCTGAGCTTTCTACAGAAGGTAAAAATTTCTCACTGCTCCCACTAGTTAACAAAACCACAGGGAAAACAGGAACCCATCTGAAAAACTGGAGAAATATTCCAACCACCACCTTCTTTTGCCTCTCTTTTCTTGAACCATTCTCAAATCTACCACTTGAGATTATTTTATTGATTCCTTAATAATAAATAGACAGAAATGTTTCAGGTTTTTCTTTTTCTTCAACACAAAATTTCCAGGAAGCTTCCCTTAAAAAAAGAAGCGGAGTAGTACTTTTTTCCCTCTGTGTGCCAGACCTGGGGACAGATTGCCAGGTGTACTTGGGGATCTGAGCAGGGTCTTCCACAAACATGTGAGGAATCATTTGCTCCATTTCTGCCCCAGGCCAGGTCCTGCAGAAGGATATAGATGGTGAACAACATGGGGAATGCTGGAGCTGAATCTTCCAGCCCTGCATTCTCCTTCGAGCAGCCTGCCTGTGCTCGCAGGTCAGCTGAACTGTCTCTGTGCAGGCATCCTCAGGTGGGTAATAAGGAATACATTATTTCAGTTCTTCCCCATAAAAATAAATCACTTGTTATTTTAAAAAATGCCATGTTCCTGAAGAGACATGCTGACTTTATGAAGTGGGACTTTCCAAAAGAAAAGTTGACTGACTGACTGACTGACTGACTGACTCCCCAGTTTACAAGTCTGCATGAGAAAAAGGCCACTGAAGTCCAGCTGTGGTGCATGCCAAGCAGGCTGTGTATACAGAGGACCTAATTCCAAAAATTTCACCCAAATAAAATTGGTTTTACACCATTATTTTCTTCTTGCTACAAGACTGCAGGTGTTTGAAGGAAGATACAGCATTCAATATGGGTTGAGAAGTCCTGAGAGGTTGGCACCAAGGATGGTTGTAGGAGCAAGCACTTCTGACCACACAAGAAAATTGGCCATCAAACATGCTTTTGCTCATCTCTTGTTGTAGGACTTCCCTCCTCTCCAATACCCTAAGCAAACACTTCAGGTCATCTTGATATTTAAACAGCATTGTCCTACAAGTGTAACATGATGTAATTGAAGTGTTAGCATGATCCTGGATTTTTAACTTGATGTTGTCTAATCTGGAAGCTTTGGACCATGTTGAAAATATTCCTTCTCATGAGCAGGAGTGTTTGCTCTGGTTCCCCAGCTATAACCTAAACTTGGCTTCAAAGGGACAAAGCTGACCTTCTGCGTAGCTCCCATCAGAGGTTGCCAATTTATCCTGAAGACACTAAAACAATTTTCAGTTAGCTTAGAGTGACAAATTTAACATTCACTTATCAAGTGCAGCAATTTATTTTTACAGTGTTGCAAAATGGCTTGGGCCCAGCTAATTTCACTTGGAAGAACAAATACTGCCACAGCCAGAAGGCACAAAATGTGCAACAATAATCCTTAAGGCAACACACTGTAATTTGCCTTCTTCTGTTTAATGCCATGTCAAACAGAAGGATTTCTACACATTTCAGATGGTGGCTGTGTTGCCTTCCCTTGGTTTGAGTTTTAAAAAAAAAAAATTGATTTACTTCAGAGAGCAGTGATAGATGAAGGATATGACATGCGCTGAGCATGCCTAGTTCCTTGCTCATGCCAAAAAAATCCCAGAAGGATAAATCTTGTTTCCTGCCTTACTTCACAGAATTTAACTTTTTAAACAAGTCATGTTCTGTGGTTTGGATTCTGTGTTTATATCAGGGTTTGTTTCCAGGCTCATGGACAATAATAGTACATGGGTCTGAAAAATCTGAACATTTTCATGTGGAGGGAAATCTTGGCGATTTAATCTTACTTTCACTCTTATTATTTGCGTTAATTCTTATAAACCAGCCCTTACAGATAAGTTGCAATAAAAGGTGATATTTTCCAGGTATAAGCTGGAAAATATGTGAACTTGAGCTTTCATTTAAGTCAAACCTATTTCCATTATTTCAGGCTGTACTTATATATCCGTACTGTAGCCTTTATTTATTTTAGTAAATATGGAGCTGGAAATTAAGACTTAATTTCAAAAATATGTTCTGTGTTTAAACTGACTTGTGCATTTTATACATACCCCCACACACATACATATATAAAACCTTTGTGATCTACTGATTATAGCTGGATTCAAGTTGAATTGGAAGCAGAACATGAGTTCTATTGAACCTGTTTGCCTGACTGCATTTAGAAGACTGTAAGAATATATATTTCTTTCTGGATTTCCATTAATAGCAAAGTCCTTAAAAGAAGGACACTTCTATTTGATTTGATTATATCTTTCAATGATATGCAGTGTTATCCAAACATCTATCATGAACAAATTTAAAAAGGCATATGAATAGAATGTATACATATAAGAGGACACATAAATGCACACACAGACAAAGGGAAGCCAAGATAAGATCAAATTTGAGACTTAGCATGGCTTGCTAGGTTTAAAACTTTAATAATGCTCTGAATTATCTCCATAACAAGTACCTAAAACTTTATTCATATACCCAAGAGCAGTTCTGCCTAATAGGCTAGTGATATTCTGAAAATAACCAGTTTTTCTGTGAAGGAAAGTAAAAAAAAAGAAACAAAAGAAAAAAAAAAGAAAAAATTGATGCTACAGAATCCTTTCTAAGCTTGATGGAAACCTGATAAACTAGGCAGCTTCTGGTGTGCTTGGCTTTGTCTGTAGCACTGTCTAACCCACATTTTTTTCAAACCTCAGCTAACTCTAAACTATACTTGTGCCTCCTCACATTTTGGGTTTTAGTGTATTATAAAAATGAATAATTTCTACCTACTTAACACATACTTCAGTAAGCTTAATATGCACAGTAGTTACTCCTAGATAGATAGTTGTAAAAATATATGTGTGCCTGTGCCTGGAGGGTTGTTGAAGTATAAATATGAATGCACATACTTGGAACTATATCAGTTTATATATGCCCATTAAAAATATGCAAAAGTGGTTATATTTTAGATTATTTGAAAAGAAAAAGCTTCTTGGACAACAGAGAGAAGAGTTCCCCTTGGTGCTTGGCTGAAGTCTAAGCAGAACAGCTGGTGTTTGTCCAAAGTGACAGTTCTATGTGTTGCTGTTTGCTTCTACCAAATGATCTTATCACTAACTATTTCTTTTGCAACAGTCGGTTTTGGGGTTTTTTTTTCCCCATGACAGTATGATGTTTTATTCCATCTTTTCAGTGTAGCATTAAACTTGAAAATTTTAGGAAATAGTACTAAAATGAAGTGCACATGACAAATTAGTTCAATACAACTGCTTTGTATTTAAATTTAACCAATACCTATGAGACTAGTTTCCAGAACTCCAGCTTTATTTCTTGACACTCAAAACAAGTAGTAAATATCAATCTCTGCTTTAATGTTAATACTCTGATATACATCCATAAACTTTGGTTCTTCTGCTTTCTGTGCAAGGATGAATGACCTTTACGCAGGAACTCAAAAAGCAGTTCAAAGAGGAATTCCTTCAAAGAGGGATTCCTTCAAACTAATGCAGACATCATTCATTCTTTGGCCCAGGGAGGAGTAACATAAACAGCTGCTTCCACAGTATTGCTGAGGAGGAGGGGTGAAAGGAAAGGGAAAGAAGGAGACTGACATGCTAAACTCTTGCTTCATGCGGTGCCATGTGGTCCCTGTTACACAAGACCAAGACATGTGCACCTTGGACATAATCCATGTGTGAATCAGGATGTTCCTCAGCTGCTGCTCCAGCACACGAGATCATGAGAACAGTGATACCATCTGTAACACTGGCCAAGGGAGCACCTAAAGAGGTGCAGAAGCAACCCCAAATACTCTCTGAGATTCCAACTCTTTTTAGAGGATTTCCTGCATTTTATATGATTTATTGAGTTACTAATCCTCAGTGTATTTCTTTTCCATGTTCTTGTCCAGTCTCCCCTTGAGCCCAAGTAAGTGTTTGCATCTATGTCATCATTTGGGGAGACATTTCATAGCTCTGCTGACTGGTGGACATGCAGAACAAGCTTTCTTTGGGAGTTTCTGTTTGACTCTTCTTGGGATCTTCACAGCACAGCCTTGCAAGAGGCAGCACCTAGCTAAAAGCACTAGTAATTAATTTCAAGACATGTTTGGTGGCCATATTCTTGTTTTAAAGACCAAAATACTTCCAGCATCTTGTGTTCTTATGGCTGAGAAAGTGAATATTTCAGTTTGAGACATTGTGCTCTCCCAAGGCTGAGGCAAGCTCAGGTTGATGATCCTCTGGGGTTTTGGGATGCTTTCTGTCAAGCTGAGATCACTTTTCCAGCTGAATCTAAAGCTTCTACCCCAGTTTAAATTGCCTGTTTGCTTCTTGGGGTGTGGACAGCCTCATGTAAACTTAGTGCCCAGAGCACAGAGACCAAAACTTGTCTGGGTAACCATGGCACTTGTAAATAAATAAAATGTGTATCAATCATTGCTACCGTACAGTCTTCTCTAAAACAAAACTGTCTCTATAAATGGGTAATTCCCTGTGATTGCTCTCCTGGGGCCTTCTCTCCCTCACAACTGTCCTGGGAACATTGCCTACACAATCATAACACCGAGTTCTCAACCTGGTACCTCTTGCTGTCTTTATATCTTGTTGCCTTAGCTCCTTCTGTAGCCAAATACAAATACTCCAACTTGCTTTGCTTTTTCCTATTGTCCTTAAATTCTCTTTCTGCCATAAGTAAACCCTCAGATATCCTTCACTTTGTTTGTGTGCCAAAAATATTTGATAAGTAAATGCTTTTCTAGTATCGTAAATTTAATAAATATTACCCCTAAATATTAAATTGAGTTCTTGGAATAGTTTTACATTTAATTACTCTTGCTGTATCAGTTTCCTAGATGCTTTTCTTTTGACTCATCCTCTAGCAAGTGTGAGACTCTGCACTGTTTACCTGAGGAGCAGGTATCTCTTGAAGTTCTGCCTCATTTTATGTGAATTCTTTCATTTGCACGCCCTGCTGATGTACTGAAGAAGGTTTTGGAAGTACATTTTTCAGATAAACTTGGGGATTATGCCCCTGGAATTCACCATGGCACAGATAATCTCTTTGAGAACAGGAAAATTTCAGGTGCTTGTGCAATTTTAAAAAGATTTTTATAACTGGACCAAGATTATCTTTACAGCTGCATCTGCAAGAATTTATCAGCCTCCTTAGAACCTTCCTCCCTATGTACTCAACTGCCTCCTGCAAAGCCCTGTCCTTTATCTCTGAGGTGTACACTTCTTCAGCAGCAGGCTCATGAGTGAATTCTTGAAAGCTATAAAGAGTACCTTCAGCTTACCAAAATAGTGAATATTATCCAAACACATGAAGTCACAGGAATAGGAATGAAGGAAAAGGTATTTTTCATGTCTGAACTCCATCTGAATTACTCTGGGGCACCCAACACAAGAAAAAGGGTGGACCTGTTGGAATGAGTCCAGAGAAGGTCACAGGGCTGACAACAGGGCTGAAGCACCTCCCCTGTGAACACAGGCTGAGAGTTGAAACTGTTCAGCCAGGAGAAGGGAAGGCTCCTGGGAAATCTTATATCGCCTTCCAGTACCTAAAGGGGCTACGGGAGAGCTGAAGAGGGACTTTTTTTCTGGGGTATGAAGTGATAGAGCAAGGAAGAATGTCCTTGAGCTGAAGGAGAGGAGGTTTAGATTAGACATAGGAAGAAGCTCTTTGGTTCTTGGTGGTGGTGAGGCACTGGAACAGGTTGCACAGGGAGATAGATTATGGACTCTCTATCCCTGGAAGTGTTCAAGGCCAGGTTGGAAGGGGCTCTGGTATAGTGGAAGGTATCCCTGCCCATGACAGGGGATTGGAACTGGATGATCTTTAAGGTCCCTTCCAACCTAAACCATTCTGTGAATCCATGATTTTATATTAAAATATTATCTGATTCTCTAAATACTTAACACACATCATGGTGGAATCCAATCTAACTTTAGCTCTGCAGCTTTTACCAAATTTTTAGCCATTGTATGCCCTCCACACTAGTAAATTAAATACAACTAGTGAATACTCCCAGCCACTGAAATTTCAGCAGTTACACCATTATTCCTCTGGTTTTATTTTTCAACAAGGTCAATCAACACATTTCAGAACAATTTTTAGTACAACTCAGGATTTAGCGGGAACTCTTCCAAAAGGTGTTTTGTAGGGTCAAGTAATTTAATAGTGTGGAGGAAGCCTGGTCTTGACGTTTGACTTGGAGGCCAGAGAGCAGCCCTTGGCATATTTAATTTACTACTGCTGTTGAAGATTAGGGAAAATTTACTCCTGAAATAACAAGTTCTCTAACTTGCCAGTGGAAACAGTTCTTTGATAAGTACTCTAGAAAACCTCTAGAGGAAGACACCATATGCCTAACTGAAGTATTTGGGTTTAGATACCATCTTCACTGACTGCTTTGGGGCAGAAGTCTGTCAATAGGAGAGAGCAGTAACGACATAATACTTCTGCAAAAGTTTCCATCTGGAGAATCACAGTCGTTAGTTCTATGAAAGAATTATACTCATTAGAAAGAAGGAAAATTAAGCATAAGAAGAATCTGTAGTTCTCAGAAAGAGAACTGTTCCTGTCATAGGCACAACTCTCTCCTGCATCCTATGACTCAGTCTCTCTTCTCCCACTCAGGCCCTGTGTGATGAAATTGGGCAAATTCAGGCTTAAATTACATAGAAAACAAGCTAATATTTCTTTTGGATGGTGACTCTTTCCTTAACTTCTACTTATCATGTAATGTGACAGGGCATGGATTAACAACTTGTTGAATCCAATCATGCAGTCATAGAAAATGGAACTGCAACAGGATTTTGAGAGGTCATGTGGTACTTTGCATTGCCCCAAGGCAGAACTGGCTCTGCTAAGGACATTGTGGACAGCTGTTGGAAAAACAGCTGTTTTAAAGGCTTGTAATGATGGTAATTCCACACTCTTCTTAAGCAATGTGTTCCAGTCCTTCACTATCTGTACTGCTGGAATGTTTTTCCTAGTGTTTAACTTTAATCACCTTTGCAGCAATGTAAGCCCATTATTTTTTGTTCTATCCCCTTCTGGCACAGAGAAAGATTCCTTTCTCCTCTGCAGAAGCCTGTATTAGGTTTGATTACAGTTAGTGTGTTTCCTTCTCTACTCTCAACCTTTTTTTTTTTTTTTTTTTTTTTGGGGGGGGGTTATACATGTCCAGTGCTGTCAATTTTTCAGAAATGGTCATGTTCTCTAACTTTTCTGCATGTGCAGCTACTCATGGGACTACACAGACTGTTGGATGAGCTCCCTGAGCCAAGTGACTGTGTACTGCCAAGAACAAGGAAGAGGACATGACCACATAATTGGGGAAAAGGTAAAAAAGAGTAGTAAAACCTTTCATAACAGCATAGACTAAAATTTACTTAACCAACCTTGAAACTTAAACAAGAAAATCAAGTGATAGCAGCAGCAGGAAAAAGTTGCTTAGAACTACAAAGAAAAAAAATACTGAATTTTTGCATACTTCCTTCTACATGACAACACATTAATTAGTGTGAATAGGTAGATATGTCTTCTGTCAGATGAAAATTTACTGCCTTTGTCAGCTTTTCCTTGCATTTTGCTTCCCAGTCACGGTGTTACTCCAAACACTGATGGAAATGGAGTTATCTAGGTTATCCCCACAATCCTGAAGAGCTCAGGCTAGATATTCCTTCAGCTTACTTCCATGTGAACTGGATACATTTTAGGATGTCTGCTTAAAGCCTTGGTTAAAATTCCTTGTCTTTTGGCTTGTGGACCAGATTTTATCAAGACTTCTTGGAGAAGAGAGAGCAGCTAATCTAGGAGGGCAAATTCTTCATAAAATTCTAGATTAGTTGGAAGTGGAATTTTTTTGGGGTATTTCTAACTGCATAATGAAATATAGGAGTGTTATTTCCTCTAATGTCTGTTATACACCCGCACAATTTAGTGATTCTGAGGTATTCCATTTTGGAAATAGGTATGTAAAACATCTTGGACACAGAATCTTTGACCATAACTGTATTAGTGAAGTGGACAGGACCAGGGCAGCAGTCCAAGAGCTGTTATCTGCATGGTTAAATTGTTAATCTATTCCCTGGTGCCCTTTTGGCTCATGTCAAATTGCACTATCTGTCTGGGAACCAGCACACGCAAAGGACCATTCCCAGGGGGAGGTTTGGATGCAGCCACCCTGTTCTGTAATGTAAAAGAATTTATTAGTGTGATTGTGGCCAGGCCATGTCACTTGGCTTGCAGGCCAACAAATGGGCGTAGATAATCCTTTCCAAGTTACCCTCTGTTCAAATAACCTTGGTGTAACAATTTGAGAGAAGCAGGTAACTCTGAAGTCGTGTTTCTAATATTTTTCATTATCTACTATGATTTTTAGAATTCCCAACAAACTTCCTATAGATTAAGCTTTATAACTGTGAAGTTTAATCATAAGTATTTCTGGTAAGTAATTTTTTGGCAATGTTAAATAAAATCAGGACCTTTATCCAGTACTGACTTCTTGGTTTTCATTGGAAATTCCCTGTTAATACAGGTTATGAAATCTTAACTCTCTATTAAAATCAATAAAATAAATAAATTTTTATTGCAATGAAAACTACCATCAAGTGTATAAAGTAGGACTTGAGGTGAATCTCAGGGATTTGGGGATTTCTTCCTTTTTATCATACTGTTTTTACTTTCTGGTAATACAGAAATACAGGTAGAATGAAAGAGTTAACTAAAGAAGAAATTTCTGTAATAACAGTTTGTTTATATCATTTTCAGTCCTGGCCCCCAAATACAAACCAATATTAACAGTTTATAATCACAGTGTTAACATTTTCTTTTTCTAAAGTAAGCTAAACATTTAGGAAAGCTATATTGCAACACATCTTTGTTGTCTTTAATGCACCAGAGACTTTTGTCAAGTTATGATGAATTTGGTTTCTAAATTTTTCTGTTCTTGCAAGTATAACATTTATGTGAAGTTTCATTGATTCTCTCTCACTTATCTTCTAAAAAAAAAGCAAGCATGTCTGGGAGGTTTTTTTGTAATTTGTTTTTCTGTTTTGTTATTAAAAGTTGCTTAAACAAATGAGTATACTCTGATTACTGCAACATTCACAAAATGAAAAACCATTGGATATACCAAGATTTAAGTTTTAAAAGTCCACTCCGGACATCCAGAGGTAGTTAAAAAAGTTTATTTTGCTTTCTGTTTGAAAACATTTTCATCCATGGCAGTTAGCCTGATCCCTACTGGGAAAACAGAGACCTAATTTTGTCCTGCTTAATACAAACAGAATTCCCAGTGACTTCACTGGGAGTTTTGCCTGAACTAGGAGCACAGAAGGAAGCCTTATAAACTTTCAAGAATATCCCTCTGCTTTCCTGCGGCCTAATCTAATCTCTGTAGTTTACCAAGTACTTATATTGTAGATCTGCACTAAAGTGCTTTGCAAATTACCACAACCTTATGCAGTACTTTTGGAATTTTAGTAGTGATCATAGTTTTGTAGGAAGAGAGCATAATTAAATATTTCACATGCCCTACATGGTTCTACACTCCTCTGTACAGAGTTGACAGCTCTGAACATTGATTCTGTATCAATGAAAGTAACACCTCCTTTCCAAGGACTTCACAACTAACAAATTTAATTAATAGCAATAAATGGATATCTTGGATTCATAGAATAGTAAATATAGCATAGAAAAACAAACCATTTCCAAGAATGCATTTTCTCTGTGACTGGGATACATTACACTATTCTACATTATTGAGGTAGTTACTGTTCGGAGAGAAAAAAAAAGAGGAGAAGTCTGAATGGGAAAGCCAACTTTGGCAGGAGCACTACCGCTGATTTAAGGAATGAAAAACAGAAGTTAAAAAAAGAGAAGAAAGAGATCAGAAAACTTGTTTTTCAAATATGTATCAGACTAAGGGTAGATTATGGTAAAGAAGTTTAAAAACAGAAGTTAAAAAAGAAAGGGTAAAAAAATGGTCGCTGTCTTTTTTTTAAAGATGGAGTGCAACTGGAAACAGCATGCAGCCAAAGGTCAGGGTCAAGAGTAATAGAATCCTGGCACTATGTGCTAGTTTATCTTCTACACGATGAACTCCTGCCAAACCATATACACAATGTCATACAGCAGGGAAAAGTGTCTGATGCATCTCCAGAGTATTTATGAGGGCTTCTGTTTTGAAGATAGTTTCTTAGGTAACAGAATAATAACATAATGGGACTATTTCTCATTTATCAGCCACTCTTTTTTTTTTTTTTTTTTTCTCTTTGGCTTATTCTGCAAATTAAACCACTATAACTTCTTTCCCCTTTTCTGAACTCACTCCCCCAGTATTAAGAGGACTGGGGGGGGTGTTCTTTTATTTTTCATATTTGTATTAACAGGAGGGTATAGGTGGTACAAGAGCTGATTCAAATAAGACCAAGTCTTGCTCAGCACCTTGGGAAATAAATAGTTCAGTTGGAATGATATGCATTCACTTGATTTAAAGGAGGTGAAAGAAGGCCTTGACTAAGCTGTTGGTTCTTGGACTGTGTACCTTCCTGTCTCTCATATAGTCTGTGTGTTATGCTTTGTTTCTTTTAGGCTTGGTAGTATATTTATACTCGGCCTGCAAAGCCCTCTCCCTCCAGCCTACAGTCAGGGCAAAATCCAGTAGTTTGTTTTTCCACAGCTATCCTTATTTCACAATTGTATAACTATTCCAAAATTAGTTTTAGAAAACAGTTTATCTGAAGCATATCGCATATTTTTAACCAAAAAACCTTGCAGGTGTAGAGCACGGAATGCAAAAAACAATATGTCAGGTTCTCATCCAGCACTAGGAGCAAAATGTCTTCATTAATGGAACATGGATTAAACTCACAGCAGCTGCTCTGTAATATTTATATTCCAGCCTCTCATGAACTTTTATTAGGGGACAAGTGAGATCACATTAACTACAGAAAAAAAAAAAAATTCGCATATTCACTTACCTCAGAGTAGCCCAGCTCTAATTTTCTGTCTCTCATCTGGCTTCCCTCCAAGTAAATTATTCATGTGTCTGTGAACAATGCTGAACAAGTAAGGTAGCACATAAGATGAGTTGCTACCTATTTCAACAGAAAGCATCCACTGTGTTTAATTTTTTAAAATAATTTGTAAGAAAAATGTAGGCAGAGGCCTGATTCACTCTGGTAAATGAACTGTTTCAGTAAAATCAGTTGCCTCATATGGAGTAGAAACTTCCCTAGAGAACACCATGAAAATGGTAAGAATGCAAAGGGTGCTTCTTCTGGTTCCGAAGTTCATCTGAAATCCCAAAAATTGGTTTTAAGTTATTAAGAGATGAGAAAATAAATAAACTTCAAGAAATCAATGCAGAATCTAGGGTTCAACATCATGCATTAAACAGTGAAGAAGCTTTATAGGAGTTTTATAACACAAATTACAGGGTTGAATCAAAAGACAGAAGAAACCATGGTGTTGTTACCTTGTGGTGAACAAGTTCATCTTCTCTCCCTTACTAAGTCAGACTCCAGAACTGTGCTGTGAATACCAAAAGTGGCATCAAAGCAGGGAAGGAACTGTAAAACAGTGCTGTGTAACACTGCTCTAAGTGTACAGATCAAGAACGCAGGACTTTGCCTGGAACATTTCTTCCTGGCTGTCCTGGCTTTCAGCATGAAGCTGACAGCCCCAGAGGGATGGTGACTCCCAGTGCTGCTCAAGGCTTTATCAGACTCTATCCAACACTGGATGAGCTCTTAATTCCAGAGAACCACTCAAAAGTTATAATCTACACAGTAGGTCAAATCCTGAAAAACCACCTGCAGCTGCATTAGTCCCAAGACTAATTTTTCTAGAGCTATGAGCTGTTTAAAATTCAGATTGTTAGAAGACAGCATTGATTTCTGAGGGGTATTACTGGTACCTGAGCACACAGCATGGGAAACAGTAAGCAAAGGGTGTTGCACAGATCTAAGATGAGGCATTAGTGCTGCCTGCACCAAAAAAAAATAGCAAGTTAATCCCTGTTTGTCCCTCTTCAAATTAAACATCAGGTATAGCAGAGTTTTTAGCAGCAATGATTGAGTGCCTGCAAATGACAGCCCTTTCAGTGGCATTCATCTGCTTGCATTTAGACTTCTTTTGAAAGCAGCTATTTTCTGATGCATATTCTTCTTGCTAATATACTTGGTCCCTATTTCAAGATTTTCTGACCTTTTTAAGTGTTCTGCTAAATATTCTCATTCTTAAATATAAAACATCTTCTTTCAGAAGAAAGGTAATCAGCCGTTTCATTTCACCACATGATTTTCTAAGTGAAAGGCTACACTGGAAAAGCAATGATTCTTGCTTTAAAGTATTCTTGACCAGTGTCCAGCCATGTAAACAGGAACATTGAACTCCTATATCTTTTTGCATGTCCAAACCCATCATTTGAGGGTCTCAGGCAGAACTCAGGACCCACACCAAGTTTTGCTCAGAATCTCAAACCCATCACTTCTGAGATTACTTTAAAATGGAGGAAATTCAACTTTCTTTGCTTGAAAGTGAAGTTGAATAGTATTACTAATGGGATGTGAATCACAATTTAATGGAAATGTTACTGATTTTTTATACAACACAAAAAATAGTATTTCTTTGGCCAGAGAAGTAGCAGTGAGGGTTAATCTTGCTAGTTCTTGCAAAATACTGTATCCAAAATGTGCACAGAGTAATCCTGGCTCTAATTATTACACTGTATGGAGAGATCAGTCAACTTTATTCCTAGCAATTCACTAACTTTTCTTTTGTGTAAACTTGGCACAGAAAGGCTTTTGCTATTGAACTAAATAAAACCCTCAGCACATGGCCGTGG
Organism: Acanthiza pusilla; assembly: GCA_036630365.1. Lineage (NCBI taxonomy): Eukaryota > Metazoa > Chordata > Aves > Passeriformes > Acanthizidae > Acanthiza > Acanthiza pusilla. The sequence goes on from JAXCHO010000036.1 coordinate 2,129,845, forward strand.
CCCAAGGGGACACTTTATCATTTGTATATAGCGAGACATTTGATTATGGCTTAATTATACAATATGCTGCTATTTATTTTCAATCAGTCTGCAAACTCCATAATTGTGGATTATTTACTGATGAACTACTTACAATCCATTATTCTATTATGTTAATGTATTCAAATCCAAAAACATACAAATGTTTAATAACCTAGTTTAAATCAGTTGGGTTTTTCTTGGTCTTCAGGAAGAAAGATATGTGGAAACTGACAATTTGGTAAATCAGAGTTACACAACACTGACAACAAGCTATGTTTTGTTTCATTTTTTTTCCAGTTTCTAAAAAAATGTATAATTTATCATATCAGTATTATTTGCTACTGTACTTATGGTTGTCATCTTCTTTGGATGGTTTTAAATCACTTGCAGAAGTCAAACAAATAAGATAGTGGACAACATTTTCCAAAGTTCCAAACAGCGGGATTTTCCAATCATAAAATTTCTTCGCAACTACCACTTTGGACTCCTAATTTTAAAATTATAAATTACAGCTTTCCTTTTCTTTCAATTCTCTATCCAGTTTCTCCCTAGCCCTGGGGGGAATTACTCAGAATATTTGGATTTGGGCCAAAATAAGAGGTTTTCCTGAGTTCTGGCAGGACCCAAACTGCATTTTTCTTCATCTGCTGCAGAGGTACCTCAGCCAAGGGGTAACAGACTCTTCTGAAGTGGCATTTTACTGCTATGCAAATATTGTAATCAATCTCTGGGTCACAGAGAAAAGGCTAGAGCAACTCAATACCCTGAGGTTACAGGGCTACATGAAGAGGCTGAAGTTGCAGCCCCTGCTTCTGTTTGTGCAAAAGGTTATGGATTTGCTCCAAAACAGCTCAGAGGAAAGCTGAATAAGAGTATTTTATACTCCAGATAACTTTATAACCTTCAGTTGTACTACAGAAAAGGGAGAGAAGGAAGTAGGAAATAGGTGATTAAATTTTGAATTATTTTGTCACAATTGACTGATTTGTTGCACCATGAAACATTAGCAGAGGTGCCAGACTCTGATGCTTAAATAAAAGGTGTGAAGCAAGATGGATGTTGAATAATCATCTAGAAGCACATTTTTACTTCAATGTCACAAACAAAATTTCTGACTTTTGCAGCCCCTTTCCTGGGCCCCATTTGAGATCTTTGGCAAATACATTAAGGATATGCCAGTGTAGTTGAACTTGCCAGATTGTTTTCCATACTTTTTAAAAAATCATTTTCAATTGATTTGGAACTTTCTGTGTTTGCAGACTTCCAAGTCTCCTCAAATCTCAAAAGGTCACTTTCTTCCCAGAAATACCCACCAGCCAGTTGCTTATTCCTGATTTGATGGCAGCTCACACTGGCAGTGACACAGACGGAGGACTCCAGCTTCTCCAGTGTGCAAGGACCATAAAGGGCCAACATTGCTTTCATTCATCTGTTCCAGAAGGGCGATTTGTAACTTTCAGGATAGTTTCCTACAAAATCTGTTTAAAATGTCAGTCTGTTGACAAAGAGAAATTACACATGAAACATTTCAGGTAAGAAAATAGGAGACTCAACCCAACAATTGCCTCTGTTGCTAACTTGCCTTTTATGACTTCTCAGAGGATTCCTCTGTAATGTGGGCTGTAGGATCAGATGCAAGATTTATACAGTAAATTAACCACATAAGCATGACAAAGTAAATCACTAATACAGTAATAAAATATTATACTAAGGCTTCAAATAAATGGTTTGTACAGAGGTTTGTAATTGAATACCAGATATTAGAAATGTATTATATACTTTAGTAGTATTTGTTATGGATGGTTACAGGCACATTAGTAGGTGCTATTGATCTGGCCAGTCTATAATAACTTCTAATAAATGATTTAGCCTTTACTAAAAGGTTATTATTCAAGTATCAGCTCTTCAGACATTATTTATAGTTATTCCATAATACTAAGCTTGATGACTATATCAGATTTAATAAACCGTTACTGTAGTTTTTCTGCCATTAGGTTTACTGAAATCATTTCATCAACATCTGCACAAACTTTTAAGATCTTTTTAGCCATGGATAAAGTTATACTGTGCATATGAAAATAAAAATAGTTACAATAATGATACCCATATTCAAAGATGTTGAAATCAAGGAGTGCAGAATTTCAGTATTGATTGTAGTTTAAACTGTTTCTCTTAAGCTATAAATCTGAGTCAAACAGGGCCTCACATTGCCAGTTTGGTTTGCAAGAGGAAAAAAAGCAATTGATTTTTGTTTTCTTCATCAGCTTTGTTCCCACCAGGATGTGCAAAGTAAATCTAACTGGTCATGATGAGTGTGAGCATCAGGCAAACATCCTATAAATGTCCCTTCAAGAGCACAGGGGCACATCTCTCCTGTTCTGCTTTCAGTGTTTTGATAGTGAACAGAACTGAAAACAAAAATGAATGATGTTCTGGAGACCAGAAAGCATGAGAAAATGTCATGGAATTTCTGCTGGACTGGTGTGCAATGTCATGTATCAGCTTGCTTTCTATATATGCAGATTACACATATGTATACATATATACACACATAATTTGTTGTTCAGTTAATTTTAAATATTTTCTGGTAATTTCTAATACTTTTGATATCACAAATGAAAAAACAGGATAGTTTTTACCTTTTAAAATTAATGTTTGTATTAAGGAAAACCAAAGCTGTCAGCTATCTTGAACAAGGATGTTTGGTCGCTGAAATATGATCAGGACCTTTATTTACACTTTAATAATTTCAGGACCTTAACATGGACCCAATAGTATTAGTTTTCTATTTCTTGAAGTTCCAGTTATTCAAATGATCTTATTTTGTGAGAATTCATAATGAAAAGATGTTTCAGGACTCAGAGATAAAAAATACACCTCAAAAAAGGTATCCTGAAATGCCTGAGATTTTTTTTTTTTTGGCAGAGCTTTTTCAAGTAGTCATCCTCCAGGATACTTTTCATCCTACAAAAACAGGTTAATTTCCTTTCTGCAGAAATCCCTATCACTCTCAATTTTCAGAAAAGAATTTCAAAAATCTTAAAATAGGCAATAAAATTTTAGATGGGAACAACTGCGTGGGATTAATTCTGTTACTTAAACTACTTTTCTACCAAAGTTTTTAACTGGGTATGTTTCTAGAAAATGTCATTAAGAGATTGCTTACAGGTGCTTTTTATTCCTTTGTTGATTAAATGCAAAATAATATACTTGTAAGTATATTTTTGTGAATATATTTTTGTCATTTCTTCATCCTCTTATTAATACTTGTATAATTACAGTATTCCTTCAATCCCTAAAGTATATTTTATCATTAATATTTTTTTTATTCTTCTTAATAAAGTATTGTTTATTCTTTATCTTTCTACCCCATTTCAATCACATATTTTGGGGTTTTTGAATGTTTTGAGGGTGAATTTTCTATTTAAATACTCTGTTTATGCCTCACTACTGATGTCCTGCATGTAACAGATCTTAATGTGGCCCTTTGAATTTCTGGGTTATATCTTGGCCATTAATCTTTCTTTATTGCGGTATGCTTAACAAACTGTTAAAAATAATGGTAGCTGGCAATGAAAAAGTGTGGTGCCCTTTAAGAGGCATTGTTTGAACTGATATTTAAAGATTTCTAATTCTCTGGGGTCAGGAAAGTAACGTTTTCATGTTTTTACAAGTCATTTTGCAGCGAGTCTTATATTGTCCAGAAATGATGTTTAAAATTTCAATAGCTTCTGGTTCTCTGTGCCACATCACCTTGCAATTGCCCCCAAATTGTTTCTGAATCACGTTTCCTCTGGCAAGGAGTGGTAGCCCTCATTTTATATTACATTGTACAATGTACAGTGCTCTCACCCCACTCATAGCAATGTTAATGTCAGAATGAAAAATGATAAAGCATAAATTAAATAGCAACCATATGTTTTCTGTAATATATCTTCTTTTGTTTTTTCACCCAGGTAAACAATTTCCTTATATCTCCTGTTCAGATCTGCCTTTTCTTCCTCGCAATTTACCTCATGAACACCAGAGAGAAGGCATCTTGCCTGTGTCCAGATATCTGAGCTTGAACTTCAGTTAATACACAGAGATAGAGCTCACTGCAGCTAAACAGCTTATTTTAACCAGGAAGCTTGTTAAATAATGTATTTTTCAGCAGACTAAGGTCATTTTAGAGCTTTACAAACAAACTTAAGCTTCCACTCTATGTTATAACAAAGAAGAGTGAATCTTTCCACTGAACTATTCTAGCAGACCCTTAGTAAATTATCCAAACAAATAAACGTTACAAAATTCTACTGTTGGGCTCCCAGGCCTCCTCCTCCTCCCCAGCCTCTCCCAGAAAGCAGAAGATGCTCTGGGTATATCTCATTCTCTAAAGAGGAGGCCATCCAAAAGCTACAGAAATCATTACAATAAAATACAAGCCACCAGTTTCCTCTGGGGCAGAAGAGAAACTATCTATGGGCCAAGGACCTCTCCATGCATGAACCTCTGGTACATAAGAGCCCAGCCCAGCTGATGGGTCAGTTATTGAAAAATTTCCAGGATACATTTTTATTCTTTTCCCCAGAGATATGGCTTCTGAACTGCAGACACCCTTTTTTTTTTTTTTTTTTTTTTTTTTGTGCCCAGGGACTGTTATAATGATGGGTCACTGGCAGCAGAGGCAGGGAAGAGAGACAATGTGTGCATGAAGCAGAAGGTGATTTTCTCCAGGCAGCTTGAACAGCAACAGTGAGCTCTGTGCAGGGCTCTGAGCACTGCTAGGGTGCTCTGCACATTTTGGGTAGTGAATTTTCTCATCTCCATGCTGATGGAGCATCCCTGGCAGATCCTCTCTTCTGGTCTCACTTGGCCTCCAAAACCCACCCTCCTGGCCCTCCCTGTGTGATCCTCCCTGCCTATTTCACATTGACATTTAATCAAGTTCCCTGGGGAAAAAAAAAACACCAAATAATTTAGAAAAACTTGTGTCTAGCTTGTCACACTTTTTGCTTCCTCAGTTCTGTGTATCACTTTCAGCACCCATTTTGCTTATGTATTTCTCTTGCTGGCTGGTGAGGGCAGCTCTCCTGCTGCCTCTATGTGACAAAGGTTTTTTTGCTACAGTGTGGTGATGGATAGAAAAGCACAACCAGACTTATCGTCACCAATGCTGTCACTGCACCACTGCAGTAGTAATTTACTGAGAGGCAAGACTTAATTCCCAGTGGCAAACTGGGCTAGATCACTTGCATCATCTCTGGTGAGCTGCACTAGTTCTGCTCCATCGGCTCTGATGCACATGCATGGCCAGTTAGATGAAAAACGAGGGTGAAATTCATAAAAGGCAAATAAAGCTAAGCATTTTGTCTATGTGTCCTGAAGAATAAGAGAGAGAGACAGCTGAGGAGAATATTTTAGGTAAACAGTCTTCTAGAGGTGTGTGATTTTCACCTTTGATTACAGGTAGAGTTTAGAGAAACAGCCTGGTCTTTTTGCTTGACCTTCCGAGAGATAAAGGAGTCCATCCCAGGTGCTGAATGCCATCCTGTGAGATGTAGCAGATATTAATATTACCTTTTTTTCCATATAATTTTCCAATAATTATAACTAAATAGCACTGAAGCGATGCTAAACTTTCAGTTTCAGCATTTTACTGGTAATGCAGATTTTTCAGAATCATAGTGTTTTTACATGGATCAGGCATTTTTTTTTAACCTGAATTCAGATTTCTTTATATACTGAACAATAATCTGCTTGGCTTTCCTGGTAATTATATGTCAGTGGTTAAGACTGCAACAAAAACTGAAAAACCTGACTGACTAATGACTAAAGTCAACATTCTTTGTTTTTTGGCTGTGGATGCCAGGTAAGAGGTCTTAATTCTTTAACAGTTATATGAGAAATAATAGGTTAGATAGTGCAAGAATAATGAAGAGAAGGAGCTGTAAAACGAGCCTATATTAAATGTCATGTACTCAGCAGGTTAGGCTGATTAGATCTAGTGACAACATTTGTAAGACTTGCATAGGAAAGAAAACCTTTCATACATTCTTTTTCCTCATCTTTATTTTTTTCTTTTTCCCCTGGAAGAAAAGGCTTTAACTCAAGTCTGGAAATGTATTCTAAAAAACTGCACATACAATAGTAAAGACTGTTCTCATACATGCACTTCAACCTCTAATCTAGATTTGAAAGGCCATTTGGACCTCAAGTTATAATTCTACATATAAAGAAACAAATTTTGGGGAGAATGTTACTCAATTTGGCTGGAAATATTAACGTAACATGGAAAAATAATAGGTACCAAGTTCTCTCTGGTTTCACTGAGTAACTCTGTGAAGTTCTTGGAAAGTTCTGTCCTTTTGAACTTAAATTGGAATTTGGCAAGGCAAGGTTTGGCACCTTGGAATATCTTTTAATTCTTAAAGCAAATTGAGATAGATGTATTCCTGCCTATTTGCAAATATAGTGTAGTACTCTACTAAATAAGAAAATGGGATTTGATTTCAAGTAATTTTTTCTTCCTCTTTCTGGGAATCCTTTAGTCAGCACTCCAAACAGAAAGATCTTTCTTCCATGTGCACAGTTCTATTCTCTCTGGCACTCCCTTATTTTACTGTTCCGTTCTGAATACTTCATGGGTTTTTATCTCCTGGAATTCTTCTCACAGCTCCTTGCATTCTTGTTGCGGTGGTACAAATAAGGCCAGAAGGGCAGCCGCAGGGAGAACACGGCCAGGAGCGCAATTGGTGGCCATAGGTTGGAAGCCTTACCCCTCTTGGTTATGGAGAGAGACCATGATTCCCTGCAGCCCCTAGTTTGAATATGCAGATCCTTGAGACCTGATTGGCCCCACCCACACTCTCCCCGGCCCCTGCTCCCTATGTGGCTGATTCCTAGCTTGTTCTCTACCTATTTGGTTATGGTTCCAGAAAGTTCTCCCCTTCCACGTTGCTCATTGGATCCCCAGTTCTGACTCCTCCCCCCGTGAATCCCTATTGGTTTGTGTCCCCTTTCCATCACCTTTGTACCGTCCCTCTATCCCTTCCCCATTGGTTGCTGTTGTTAACCACTCCCCATTGCCTGCTCCCTTTTAAACCCCTGCATGAGGTTGGTCAGTGCTTTGAGCCTCAATCTTCTGTCTGCTCTTGTCCCTTTGTCACTTTGCCCTCCACCCTAATAAACCCAGTTCAGAGAAGATTCAGCCTCGGAGTCCGTCTCCTTTGTTCCCGTTCCTGGCCCGTCCTGCTTTCACGAGTCTCCTGCAGCGCTGCTCTCTTCATCAACCCTGGCAGACGGCACTCCTGTTCCTAGGGCCGCAGGGCGTCGTCGGAGCTAGCCGCCACTGAGACAAAATGGCGTTACTTTCTGCTTCACCTTACCGTAAGTCGTCCCTCACTCTGGTCATAGCAGGGTCTGTGTGAAGTTCAGAAATGAGTTTGCTCTACATGCCCTGTCCACTCTTCAGACAGACAAGTGCCTGAGCTCTGTCTGAGCCATGGCCGTGTGGCCAATGCCACACAGCACTGAATTAGAGAGAGAGACAACCTGAGTCCAGGGAAGGGCACAGGACCATCAGATTATCGCCGTGCCTGAGTTCATAATCAGGCCTTGTTCTCCAGGCACAGCCACTGACTGTAGAAAACTCGTGGTCCTTGTGTCAGATAAAGAATCTTCCAAGTTCACTCCACAGCGATAAAATGGCATAGGACACATCCCATGCTACAAGACACGTGCGTGTGTCCTCATCTCCCTGCAGATTAACTCTAAAAATCACACATTGAAATAGTGCAAAAGGTTCCAGCTTGTTTTTCTACTTCTTATGTGAACTCTGAGATCTTTGCTACTTGAGCTTATTCTTGTAATAACATCTACAGAGACTAGCTCGCTGTTCACAGGTAGTCAGGAAACAGTTTCTAGATTGTGGCTTACACATTCAGACAAGAGCTAGACAAAAGCACAGGGGAGTCCACTACCTCCTTTTCCAGTCTTTGGATGCCTTCTGTGTCTTTGTCTTGCTGGAAGATGCAGTGGTGAGGCCTGTCTAGTGCTGCCAGGATGAGATTATTCCATGCCTTAAGTTAAACACGTAAGCGTTTGAAGGATGGAGGTCATCATTCCTAAAGCTTTAATAAACTTTACAGTAGAAATAAGTTTCCCTTAACCCCATTTATTTAAACAATCCATATTGTTTTTTATAGAGGAAACTATCCAATGCAAATACAGCTAAATATTTTAATGGTTTACACATTCATTTTAGAAAGTTTTCTTTTAATTTGTTAACTTTTGTTCCTTTGAACCAGCTCAACCTACTTATTTAATCCCTTGAGCTTTCAAGGGACAGCTTGCAGAAAGTTATATACACAAATAAAACAAACATTTCAAATAAAGCACAATGCATAAAACGGAGAAAGGGAAAAATTTGACAACAGCTGCTAGATTTAACACTAATAGTTTTGAAAGATTTTGGCTTAAAGGTTAAGAGTATCTTATGACAATAAGCAGACTTTGTATATAATGTCAACAGCCCTGTTGCAACATGTCCAGTTTTAATTTATTCTTGTTCACTTGCATAAGACAAATAATATAATTATGTATGTCTGGTTCATGACATTCAAGTTGGAAAAAAATCAAATAAATCATGGGGTTTTTTTTTAAGAATAGCAACTTCTAAAGCCTTTGGCCTACGTCCCTTATTAACATTAGAGACATTTTTGTCTGAAAGTGATAACCTGAAAGCTTGCAAGTATTTATTTATTTTGATCAGATTTCATCTTTTTTGAGCCTTTTTGCTTCCGAATGTGTTAGTGGTAACTAGTATCCTCCTTAGTCTTTCTTTTCTTTTTCTTTTTTTGTCCAAAGAACATTGCAAATTATATCAATTGCCTGATTAGCAAAAAAATTAAGGCTCTAAGGGCTGCGCTCATCAAACTTTGAGGCTTGATTTGGACTAGCTAAGCGTGCTGAACATTTGGAAATATTTTTATTCCCTGCTTATATTGTTCTTATAATAGAAAAATAGCACAAGGGATATTAAAACTATATATCAATCATATATTATAGCATACACCACATTTCAGTTTGTTTCCTAAGATAAGTCAACAACCAGTAAAACCTTTTATTTGCATATATGTATTAAAAAAGAAGGAAAAAGTACTCTTTTAAAATCATATTCTTAGCTGATAAAGAGCAGCCTCACATCAATCACCTCTGTGAAGCTCTCTATATGAGAGGTGAAATTCTTATAATGTGATTTTAGAAGTGATGATTTAGGTGTGTAACAGAGATTTAGTATAAACTAACTTTAATCTTCTGTTAAGTCTATATTTTGGACAATTAGGCACTTCTAGAGGATGATACACACATCTGTGTGGGAAAACTGGCAGAGCCTATATCTTTCTTTTTACTCTGAAGGAAATCCAGTGTGTGGTTTACTTTAGATGTGTGATTTCTAGGAAGATTTAGCAAGGTGAAGTGAAACCCACTCCAGGCAGAGATCTGTACTTTTAAGCTATATTACCATAGCTACTTTGAATAAAAATAGCAATACATTTTGATGGTTTCATATAATGCTTTTCAGACCTTAACAGGGTGAACTAGTGTTTAGAGGGTTTTTTGCATGCATTTGTTTTACACAAAGGAATTACTCTGGCTTCAGTCGAAGATTTCCTGAACTAGAGGAGATTAAATGAAATCAAAATCTCAATAAGGGAAAGATGAGATAGTACTAATATGTATGGCAAAAATAACATATTGTATAGAATGCATAGGCTTAGCATGAAATGTGCATGGAGAGCTTGGAAAGAATTCTAGAGACATGTATCTGTGTAATGGTTCCAAAGCATTTTCTTTTGGATGATATTAAGACTTTATAAAACAAACATATGCTCATGCTAATACTGTTTTGAAGTAAATGTATTAATGCAAAAATGTCCAAACAAATGTGCCAGATTTCCTCAGGGTTTGACTCCCACAGCAGCAAAAGAAGTAGTCCAGAGTGTTTGAAACACTTTCCATGGGAATATTTTTACCATGCCAAAATCAAAGCAGGAGCACTGTGCCATTGTGGCAATGCAGGAGCCTCCACAGCAAAGCCATTGCTGCAGCCTGGAGGGGGAAGAGTCCAGGTGTCCTTCTTCTTGGGCGGAAGATGCAAGAGAGCCAGGGTAGATTTGCTTTACAGAAGGGAGTTGTAAGAAATACGTAAGAGGGACAGTGACCAAGAAAAACTTCTAATTTGTGAGAAGAGAGCAAGAGAAAGGCTAATCCATGCCTTTAGGAGGCAGACCCATGCCTTTGCAGGCACATCACCGCCTGCACTGACAGTGCCCTGTCTCTGTATTTAATAAAAATAAATCAGCCTCAGTACAAGGAGTAAGGCAAGACCTCCCCATCACTTTTGCCCTCTTTAGGAAAGACACAGGAGCTACAGATTCTCCAAACCCCAGGGACCTGCACTGTGTCAGGTAAAACCAACCCCACTTTTATTCTCAAAAATTGGAAGACCCATGACCAAACACAGGATGATAACATCCCTGTGACTGGTTTTTTTTCTTCATATTTCACAACAGTTATGCAAATGCCATTTTGTGGAGAAATATGTTTTCAATAAATAAATTTGTTTCTTGGTTTGATACTGGTTTGATCCTCAAACTATCCCAGCAGGTCCAAATCTGCCATTATGAAAAATGCTGATAAACCTGGGCTGGCCAACCCAGGCAGGCAGTGCAGCAACCCCTGGGGAAGATCCTTTGATGATTAGAAGGTTGAGCCAGAGTTTTGCAGGCAGAGGACTGAATCAAGCACTTATTAAGCAGATGATCTTGTTACTCCTATAAAGAGCTTTGGATAAAATTGTGCATTTAAAACTCTTTATCTGCTATATATGCCAGACTTGGATTTACTAGAGCAGAGAGAGAAGAAATAGAAGAGGAAATGCTGAGGGAACTCTAGCCTCTCCCATTACTACTCATTAGTTCAGCACATAAAATTGCAGTCCCTCCTGCAAACCCAAGTTCACTGCCTCTCTTTCCATATTGGACTTTTGTTTCCTGCCCAACTAAGTCCAATACTATGCAAAGAAAAGTGTGTAGATATATTTTGGGTGGAGTTCATGGTTTGTGTATGTGTGTGAGTATATATACACACATGTATAAGTACATATTCCTCTACATATCTACACATACCACATTATCTTTCCTAATAAATAATTTGCATTTCTTAATAATTTTTTTCATCCCTTTCCTGGGTAAAATATTAAATTACTGGGTTTTTTTTTCTTTCTTTCTTTATAGGGGTCAGACTGCATTGTTGAATTGCTTTAAATCCTGAGTGAAGAACATGTCATGAAGTTATAAAACAGTACTGTTGATGGAGAGCCTAGCGCTGATAGGAGATCTATTGGTTGCAGATCTACTTTTAGATTGGATTTGTGCTCTGCAGTCCTTTTACCTGGTCATAAAATATAAGTGGGGTTTACAAAAAAAATAGCAGTCCACTTAGGAAGTCTCTTAACAGGTTTTTTGAGCTTAAATGTACATTCCTTTAAGTACCTGTTAATTACTTTACTGTGATGATGCGCACCTGTACAATGTCAGACTGCCCACAGAGCCCGTTGTTAACCTTCCCGTCAGCCATTTACTGCTCGTGATTCACAGTCAAGGGGTCTAGGATTATTGTCTAGTGGGAATTATGTTTTAGTAGTGCAACAGTGTGCTGGAGATGTCTTAATGGCTGCTCAAGTGAGATTGTTATAATGCCTGCATTGTTGTTCTAGCCAGCACACAGCCCAATTGCTTTTTAAGTTATGGCATCAGCGAGCTCCAGGGCATCTGCACTTAAATGGCATGTGTGTATCTGAAATGTTGATGTGGCAAGTGGTAGCAATGTGTACAATACTTTTAACCTCCAATTTGGTGGCTGCTTGGGATCATATTATATGAAGTGTGCATGTATGCTTCAACCTTCAGGGCTGCAGCAAGATTTGCTGATTTTAAATGTCATCGTAAATTTTGACTTGAACAGCTCACCTCAGCTCATGTACAGCTTTCCCCTTGATGAGACAGAAAATAAAGATCATAAGTGGTTTGCATTAACACACTTGTACACCTCATGCACGGCCTTGCTCATGACTTTGCTACAGAAGTGTTTAGATGAGTACAGATGGAGAGTACAGACAGCACTTAAACTTCTACTCCAACCACCCCTGCACTGCTGCGCACACGCAAATACGCACAGACAGATAAATACACATATGGCCGTATGCATGCTGTACCACAGGAAAATTGCATAGGAAGACTGTAGAAACTCCAGTTTCTGACACATTCTGCTTATTCCTTCCCTCCACCACCACCCTGCAAGGGCTTGAGCTCATTGGCTGAGTCCTGGGAGAAGCTGGAGAAAATAGGTACTAGACTTTGAATTCACTGACAATGTGTCCGTGGCACTTAGATGAGGCCTTGAGCAGTATTTTTTCTTTTCAAAGTCACAACTACCAGGTTAAAGTATCCTGATTTTTTTTTTTTTTTAATTTTTTTTTTTTTTGTGGTATTCAGATACTGATATACTCAACTAGATGTAAAAAACAACTTGAGAATTTCTAATGGGTTTGGAGTCTGTAAAGATTCCTGGCAGCACTTGTAACTTGAGCTGATTGGAAATATTGGATATTTCCCACAGAAAAAGCAAAACAATCTTCCCAAAACATAACAGAAACGAGAATATATACACCACCCCCCACCTCAAATTTTCCACTGAAAAGCTGAAGAATGCAAAAACTTAGCCTAATCATTCCAGTTTTCTTCTCAACAACAACAACAACAAAATCAATTTATCTGCAGATCCTTTTCTACTTAAAACCCCCTATCAGTAACTCCTCCCCTCAGTTTTCAGTTCGAAGCAAATTTGAAGGAAAAGGTTTTAACTGACCCCATTGAAATGTCGAGAGCTTGACTGGAGAAAATTTTGCATACTTCAAGGCACCTGATCTAACCTAGTATACAAGTAGGACTCATCGCATTAAATGGGTTTGTATTCCAATAGTATTGATGCAAATATTGCCTCCTAACCATCACTGAAACTTCCAGTTCTCAGCTTTCCCTTTTATCAAAAACACAGAACTAGAATTTTTAACAGATGGTATTTTCACTGCTTTGAAATTTTTACAGAGAATGAGCTAAACACATTGACTTGGGCAGGGGGAGAGGTGGTGCAGAGAAACAAGGAGGGAAGGCAGGAAGAAGAGATTTTCATAAGTGCTTAAAGCTGACTTTTTTCCCTGCATTAAAAATAAAAATTTTAGCTTAGTATTCAATGGGATCATAATAAGAGCAACTCAGAGCACTTTGGAAAAAAATCACACTCCCCAATGTTATTAATATGAGTCATAATTAGAGATGGAACATTTGATCCAAACCCCAATTAACTTCAGGGGAAATTTGGATCCAAACTTTATGGCTTGAATTTATTTGCATGCTGAGCCAAGACAGAACTCCTGACCCAGTACTGTCCAATCCCTCCCCCACTAACAAATCCTTTGGGGAATTAAAGATGCATATCTGATTCAAGATCTGACATTTGTGGTTTGGAGCTTGTTTGACAGAATATCTTATATATAAAGAGCACTTTCCACCTCAAAATGCATTTGTTCTTTAAAATATGCATCTGTATATGTGGGTCATTCTTAAGAAGAGTCAGTAGAGCAAAGTGATCTGCTTTCTTCATCATATTTGTAGTGAAAATGAAAATATTTACAGATTACCAAAGTTCTCAGAACTTTCTGTCTTTCAAGTCAGAAAATTCTCACTGGAGTACTAGGTACATTTTCCAGTTCAGGAAATGATCCTGAGGATTTGAGTTTTTTCTTGTTCATGTGGAATCACACTGGTTTCAGTTTGATTATTCATTAAGCAAGACTCTTCCCAGTCTGAAGATGTGTGGATAAATTAGGTTTTAGCATCACAGACAGGCCTGGGAAATGTACCTTCTAATCCAAGGCTTTGTAAGACCATTTGCTGTTTCATGGTGGTGGCGTCTGACAGTGAGATCTCCAAGGAGATTCAGAAGGGGGCTCAGGTTGTTGTATATTGAAAGTTATATTCTAAGATCAATAAAATGAACTTTAACACTACAAGGACTCTGGAATGCATTAGAAAACATTTTTTCCCACAAGGAAAAATAACTAAAACAAAAACTGACAGTAAACATAATTGAATGTTGCCCAGTTTTATGTAGCTCTAGGTCAGATAGACTACGACCTGATACATTTTTTCTCTCACTCTATCTAACAATCTTGTTCAAAATTACTGCAAAATATTGTCTTTGGGAAGGCAATCATTAGTTATTTATGAGCATTATTGTGCTGAAAGATTTCATGCTGTTTGCTTAAGTTATGAACTCCATGGAGAGTTATGTAAAATCTTTTTTCCTACCTTTACAATCAGTGAATGATTCATTAATCACAGAGTATGTACAAATATTTTAGAAGCAGCAGCACCCACAGGGTAAAGCATTTGCGCCCGGAAGAATTTCTTCTCTTCTTAGCTGAGCTGTGTAACTTACGATGAGTCGCTTCTCACTCTGTGTACCTCAGTTTCCCATGGTGTAACTTGTTGTGTCTTTTTTATGAAGATCATGTGCTTTGTGGATGGGAAGTTCAGCATGAGAGGTGTGCTTTTAGGTTTGTGAGAGCAGGCTCAGAGCCTAAGCAGGACAGAATATGAAAGCAATGGTAGGGCCTGGCTTTCGTACAAGCAGAGGAAACACTTAAATTATCTTTAGCAGGACTACAAGCTAGAACAACAGTAGTGTTCCAAGGGACTGGTCTGACATTGATGACATTACTAAAGAAATAAAAAGGAGGACCACAGGTCGGTATTCAGAAGAGTACATGGCATATGCATTTGGTCCATGATTTAATTAGTTGCATATTATGCTCTTATATTGCACAGGGGCAAACATGTCCTCCGGATGTGCTGCAGGACCAAGAGATAAATCAGGCAGAGCAGCAGAGGCACAAGACTGTGCTGAAGCAGTCCTGAGCAATCCAGCCTGGAGCCACTTCAGCACGTGGGCAATCAGCCTGGCTCAGCCTCACTGACTGATGTGGCCATACCCTCAGCTGCTTGCAACCAGATTTCCACCACTAACATTTAAGAACCTGAAAATTCATATTCATTTCCCATTTTTATAAAAATTGGCAAAGAATTCAAATTAAGTGTCCAGCTCTTCTTACTTTTACAACACATCTAGGTCCAAGGGCTATGGGCAGAAGGTTCTTACCCTTTTATTATATGTCTAGTCTATATTACAATGCAAGGAAGCAATCAGAGTATGTTTAGTTAACAACCCTCCAAGTCTCTCCACAGCTCTCAGGCTGTACTTGGTTCACTACATATAAACAGGACTAATTCTCTGATGGTAAAAAGATTTCCAATAGATTTTGGCTTAAATGGGGATTTTGGGCAGATAGGTAGCAAAGTAAATACTTGCTATAATTGCAACACATTGATTTACTGGATTCTGGGAAACAGTAGAGTATTGCAGCAGTAAGTGTTTTTTGTGACTGTGTGTGCATAGATATATGTAGGTATAGATATACACATGCATAAAAAATTCATATAAAATAAGTGAACTATTCCAGATTGACAACTTTGTAGCAGAAAATATTGGCCCCATGAACAGTATAGGATTTTTCCTTTTCTTTTTTCCACAAAATGTATTTTACCGTGGGTGATAGAATTTTTTGCATCATGAATATTCTATACCAGACTTTAGCCAAAGCCATCATATACCCAGAAATTAACTTAGGGAAATCTGGTTCTCATTATCCTCTGATATTCATTGATTCATTTGCTTTCTCAAACAAAGTAGTTTAGTCCCCAAACTTGGTGTCTACTTAGCTTATTTCTAAACCTTCTGGGAGGTGTATGTGTGTGGGAATTTATTTCTCAGAAAAGTGGGGAGTGGGATAACTCTTTTTTCATGCTATTCAACTAACTTCTATTATTTACATCAGCATAAATCAAAACATTTTCCATCCAGGTAAATAGAATTTGGGCCATCTTGTCTACTCTGTATTTGTATTTAAAAGTCTTAATTGTCTGATGAGAAGAAGGAAAAAAAAAGTGTAATAATCTGTAATAGAACTTTGTGTATTCTTTAGATATCGAAGTCGTAAACTGCAGATCATTCTCCCTTCTTCTCCCGTTTCAATCCCAACTCAGCATCTGAGTAACTCTGAAAACATCAGAACTCATCAGTCATACTGCATCTGGACCTGGATGCTTTCTAGGCACCTGCAGTTCTGCCTCGTGTGCATGCCCAGATCAACCCAGACCTTAACGGGATCCAGGAGCTCAGCTGCATGGTGCCAAATTTCCCTAAGGGTCCCAATCCCATAAACATGACTAAAGCCCAGTTCATGTGCTGCAATAGGACCAGGGCTCTCACAGGTTAGAATCTTTTTTGTTAGCTTTTAAAACAGCTTTCTGGAGAAGAAGGTGGTGTTCACTGGCTTTTGCAAAGTGGTCAGCTTAGCAGCAGATTTACCTGTGAGGTATTAAAGCCTGAGTACAATTTTCCACAGCCGGAAGGGAACTTAACCTACAGAGGTCTCTATCCAGCACATAATGTGTTATAAAATACAAACCTGCTTACTGCTTCTTGTAAAGCTGTGCTGTTGTGCCAGGACAACAGCAGCTGAGGTTCCTAGGTTATTTATGCATTTAGCATATATTTTGGTCATAGGAACACGACTAAAAGTAGAATCAAAGATTCAGAAGTCGTATGTTTTCTTGTAAATCCCTTCCAGTCCCTTCTTGTTGCATGAATAATACAAGCTCAGATAGGAGAGAAAATCATTAAACTACTTGTATAACTCAATGGTAATAAAAAAAGATCTGTTTTCCTGCAGTCCATGAAGAGAGCCTCAAACCTTTCTTTCAAAATTTCTAATTTGCCTTTCTCAGGATGGGACATCTTCACCTTTTCCTACTGCTCTTAGAAAAAAGTCATGCAGACATGGCCGCAGGAAGCAGCCCTCACCTGCCATGGGGAGAAGCACCTTAACAACATTGAGATTTAGGAATTTAATCTGATAAGAAGAGGAGGCTTAGTGTCATGACTCAAGGACCAGCCCATTGAAGGTTAGAGATGAAGCAGGAGGTGCAGTTGCCCTGCAGAGACTTTTTAGACTCTGCAGGTTCACTGCAGTAACTCAGTGAGTACAGGGCTGCCCTTTGACGTGTTGAGCATGCACAGCTTCTCTCAACTTCCCTAAAAACAAAAGCAGAAGAAGGCTATAAAATGGCAGGATCTGTTTTTCTTTAAGTCCTGCATTTCTTGAGCTATTTAAATTAAATGTAAGGGTTTTAAAAATAAATAAAGTTAAAATAACCCTTTAAATTGGAATTTTGCAGGATTCTAACTCAGAGGACTAGTATTAAGGCTCAGGACTCTTACCTCATGGCCATGATTTTAAATCAAATAAAGAAAACTACAATGACAGAAACTATCATTTGTTATGAATTCAGTAGCTTTTGTGAAACTAGACAGCTGTGCCAGGCAACAATGCCCATTAATTCCAGTAGTTAACAGCATTTAACTGTGTCAATGTTGTGTTTCTGCTTACAAACATGACTACACATTTCATCACCAGGCCATTAATGTCTTAGTTGTACATCTTGTCCTGGATAAACAGGTCCTTGTTAGAAGAAAGCTCTAACGGAGGCCCATGAGCTCCTCTGTCTACAGATGACTGGCAAAAAGAAGTTGATCTGAACTTATGTCTGTGCCCATCTCCACCAGCAGATATTTGATACTGCTGCTCTCTGCAGCCTTCTGGTTTGTACCATACAATACTTCTTTTCAGCACATTGCATTATGAGCATAGCCAGTATTTAAGAAGAAATCTTCATTGCATGTTTTTAAAATAATGTTCTTCTCTGGACAATGTGCTCCATGAAATTCACCTGAGAATATGGATAAGACAGTGCCTTAGGTTACCCATTTTAAAATAATTCAACCATTTCCTAACTTCCAGTTATCTGGGATCTCCTGGTTGGTCAGGACTGTTGGTAAATGTTGGAAAACAGGTCAGTGAGTCCTTTTCTCGGTCCCCTCAGTACCCCTGGCTGGATCCCATCTGGCCCCATAGACTTGTGTGTGTCTAAATTCTATATCAGCTCACTGACCATTTCTCCTTGGATTATGGAAGCTTCATTCTGCTCTCCATGCTGTGTTCCAGCTCAGGGCGCTGGGCACCTAGAGAACAACTGGTCTTACTGTTAAAGACTGGCTGAGGTTTGATTTTTGAATTTTGAATAGAAAATGGCCATAAGAGGTGTTTAAAGTTTTTTAGTGATATTAGCTGGTCAAAACATGTCAAAGCATCCAGATTGCCACCAAATACTTTTTACAGCTGATTCATTTAGTATATACCTGTGAGCTGGGAGACACACAACTCTCTAAAAAGTTTAATCTGTGTCACTCTCTCCTGTATTATATCCCCACCAACCCAGTGTGACTTCACCAGAGTTAGGCTAATCAGGTAAATTGAACAAATCTGACTTGTCTGCCTTGTCTGTAACAGCAAAACCTTATGGCATTAATGTATTTGTTCTTTTACTATACGGACTAAAAACAGTGTATCAGTGTAAGTCATCTTTCATATGAAACCTTTAAAATACATTTAGTCTTACTGAAAATATCCTGAATTTGAAGCTTCCTTTACTTAGTAAAATTTTTAAAACAGTTAAAAATTGAAACATTCGTCATTAACTTTTTACACTTTTTTTGCAAAAAAAAAAGCCTTACAGAAACCTGAAAGCTTCTCTGAAACCAGAAGACACAGTTCGTTTAAAAAAAAAACAAAACAAAAAACTAGTATTAGTTTTGTTCTGAAAGTTGCTGTTATACTTTATACTTGAAATTAAATTGAAAAATATGATAGAAATAAAGGAATATCTAATTTCCTCCATATAAATTTAAAAATCCATTCTATGCACTGTTGAGTGAGCAAATAAATTGCTCACTCAAATAAACAGCAAATAAATAAACTCACTGTTTTCTATAGCATGCTAGCTATCTTATAACATGCTAGCTTGTTGTTTAAATGCTTTGTGTCATTATTATTTTTTGAATTCCAGAAAATAAAATTTTACCAGTAACACTAAAACTCCACAGTACTAGTGTTATATTTGTAGGCTGTCTGCCAATCTTTTAAAATCCATTGGATGCATAACACAATGAACATTAGGGATTATTAAAAATAAACTCACATATTATTGCTTAAACATTTTGTCTCATTTTTTTAAAGAAGTGATCACTACAGCATAATTTTTTTGTGGTGGGAAAAAAAGCATAGGCAAGGACAGCAGGACTAGATGAAGTTTTTATGTAAAAAATCCATTATAAATGTTCTTTGGCTGTCTGCTTGTGCCCTTGAGTCTCATGAGTACAGTTGGCAAGAAGAGAAAATCACTTATGGACTCAAAAAGTGATATAGAACATTTTCTACCCTTTAAAATCCTTTAATGTGTCCCTAGAATCTCATGTAATTTAGGGAGGAACATCAGAAAGTTTGGATGCTTTTCTGAAACTTGTTCAAAGAATTCCAAATCCTTTGTGTTGTAAAAGTAAGATGGAAATTCTATAAGAAAAGCCCTTCTTTTAGATTTTCATACCATTTACATGGAATTAATATAAATCTCTACAGAAATAAAAGAGCATGGAACAACTGCAGAGGTTAATCATATCTTTCCAATTTCAGTAACTTGATGATCTGCATTTCAGTTGATTCTTAAGCAGCAGGAGCTGTTCCTTTTGGGGACAATGGTAAGGCTTGGTGAACAGGCTTAACTAATTTATTTCATTTTACTGGGATGTACTTTAGGGATTAATAAGGAACAGCAATTGATGCCTTGCCACATTCTCTCTGGACTGTGATTTCTTTTGCTCTTCTTAGCTGTTTCACAGCCTTTCTCGAGCCCAGAAAACAATCATAAATCATACTAAATATTTATATAGCTTTTTGACATTTTTCATGCGTGAGTGAATAAGATGATGGGTAAGTTGGTAATAAAAATTCCAAGGAAAAATATTTTATGGAAATTTGCCTATTTGTCAAAACACAAATGCTTTACAGAGGCTGATTCTGCTGATGCTAGGGTGGATGTAAAGAGGATCTATCATGCTTGCAAATACACTGCCCTGAGGGAATGAACACAGTGCTCAGAATACATCCCGCAACCAGAGCCATGAAATCCATAGGTGGAAATGTTCCAGATTTTTACTAATGGAATAAAAACCAGATTTCTTCTTTGAAAATGCTGAAATCTAAAACTTAACTGGGAGAGCATTAAGGTAAATAATTTCAGGTATAAGGATAATTAGTGAATTAATGTACAGGGCAAGATCACTGTTACCTATCCTAAATAACCACAATGGTTATCAAGGCTCCAGAAGGTAATTACAGTGTTTATCTTCTCCAAAGAGAAACTTTTGAAATACACACAAACAATGGTCAAAATAGAACAAGAAAGCAAAATCTAGCTAGTTGGGAAGGTTGGGCACCCCATTTGTCTGAGGTCTCCTTTTCCAAAGAAATATGTGGCACAAATTCCTTAATTCAAGATCAAAAATATAATGGAAACTCTACATACTTACTGTAACATGGATAATTTGATTTTAGATAAAACTTGGAACCAGGGTCTTCTGCTTTCTTAGTTCCCGAACTGTGAGATTTCCAGTAGGAGCTCTGATAAGGTGCACCCTGTGGGCTGGAGAAAATATGGTATCTGTGGCCATGGATTTTTTAATTCTGTATATATATATAAAGAGCATGTTTATTTTAGCAATTTAAAGTGGGTTTTGAAATTGGTTGCAAGCACTGAAATTTGGTCAGCTAAACTGTTAAACTGGTATCCTGGGTGCTAAAATGGTTTTGGCTTGTGCTCAATTAGCATTTTCCAAAGTAGTTCCCAAACACAGTTCAGAGTTTACCACATGCCCATTCTGTTCTGGGAAGATCATAGTGCAGACATGGCCAGATCATTCCAGCTGGACTCAAGGCCAGAAAGCGGCTCCTTGTACTCTAGTTTTTGGGTATCCGTATAACCAGATTCAATAAAAGCAGACAAAGTAGTCCATGTGTGCCTTGCTCCTGCTGCTTGCCTTGAAGATGGTTTTTCAGCCTATCTTCTGTCTGCTCTCATGAATTAGCCACAGTCTCACAGGCAGGGCATTCTCGCAAGAAACAGGGAATGTCTGCAACATTATTCATACTCTTTCCAGCTTTGTATAGTAAGTATGGGGGACTAGGGTACTTAGCTAAGCTGTAGGCTAATCAAGAAGATCCATTCTAGAATGTAAATGACTGAGATTTTTTGGCAATTTTTAAGTGAAAACTGTGGACTATATATGGGACTTGAGCCCTCTTCAGTCCACGGTGTTTACACTTTGGAACTGAGAAGTCAAGTTAGCCAGTGCAAAAAGGAAATCAAGTATACAGTGCTGTGAGCTACAATTAACTATCATAACAGCCAGAACAGTCTCATTACGTCTTTTAAAAAACCCACAAACCCGAAAACCAAACCAAAACAAAAAAAAGCTTACCCTTTGTTGCCGAGGCTTGGGTCAACCACACACAGACCAATTTGATCAGGTGTAAGCCGTTTATTACAGATCAGAAGGCTACTTATATACATCTTCTACTTCTCTATATCCAAGCAGTAGATTGGTTACTAGCTGCTTGTTTACACATCTAAACGAATCACTTAGAGCGATGGTGAGCTGTCATACAAACGCTGCTTCTGTTGGCTCTGCTAAGCTAATGCTGGATTGTGCACATCTCACTGCCCTGCCTATTAAGAACACCCAACACCCTTAGACATAGAATCATAGAATTACAGAATCAGAGAATTAAAGAATCAAAGTAGGGGTCATCTAGTCCAATTCCCCTGACCAAGCATATGCAGACAGCTTTTGAACACTCCAAGGAGGATGACATAACCTCTTTTGACAATCTGTGCCAGAGCTTGGGCACTCACATGGGGAAAAAGTATTTCCTGATGCTCTGTTTCAGTTTCTGCACTGAAAAGAATCTCTCTCCCTCTCTTTACACCCTTCTTTCAGGTATTTATATATATAAGATCCCCCCTCCAAACCTTCTCTTTTACAGGATGAAGAGTACCAGAGTCTCAGCCTTCCCCCATATAGACCTGCTCTGGTCCCTTAATCATGTGAGTTGGACTCTCCACTGTGTCCATGTCTCTCCTGTATAGGGGAGACCACAACTGGACACAGTAAAATGAATCAAACCCGAGAAAAGTGGTAAAAGGTAAGGCAAAGTTTGAAGTACACAAAAAATAGAAAAGTCTAGTTTTCCTCAGGCGATGTAAATTCAGCTTGAATGCATGTATGCATTATTGTAGTCTTGAATTAAATGTTTGCCTAATATATCTATAATGAAAATAAACAAAAAAAAAAAACCCAAAAGAATGACAAAATCTAATTTAACAACTTGATATTGTCAACCCATGCTATAACATGTCAGAAACTGAAATAAAAATCCACATAAACAGCTTCTGTGGGTTTTTTGGTGATATGTAGAAAATTCAAGTGTGAGAATGATGAATTTCTTCTTGTGCTGGGTAGGGGGGTCTTCAGATCTCAGGTACTGAAACTCGTGGAGAAACTCAATCTACGTTTGTCAGCCAATTTACAGATGAATATTAGGTGTCTCTGGAAGATTTTTGTTGCAAGTTAGTGCTTAGCTTTTCTATAAAGTGAATGGATGAAGGGAGGTGTCTGAAGTTGTGATGGAGGAGTTGTTCTTAGCCTGACTTTAGGCATTTGGAATTCCTTCATGCTTTCACCTGTACCTGTTTTCTTTATTCAGAACAAATTTAGATGACTTCAACACTTTTGGAATGACTGATCCAGACACATGAAGGAAGTATATCTGACTTAGACTGCCTGGGTTTTATCCATAACTTTTAGCTTTCCAAAGATTTTGGCTTAATATTCAGGGGATCTATTGTTCAGGGGATAGGGAGGGTTATTATTTCCTAAAATCAACAGCCTCCAAGTTGTCTCAAATTGGCCATAAGTCTAGGAAGAAATTAATCAGGACTCCAAAATGTAACTCAAAGGAGTTCTCTTAGTTAAATTGTATTATGTCTCTGAATGTCTCAAACCGGCCATATAGTTAGAAACAGAGGTTGTGGTTGTGGTAGTGGGAATCTTTGCATTTTTAGAAAGTTAAGTGCTCAATGTACACTTTGTCTTTCATTCCTGGGGCCTCAAAGAGACCTTCACCTCTGGCAGGGGATTACAATGATTTTTGTGTAATTTTATTCCAGGAGTGCAATCGTATATATTCATATCTATCTATATATCTATATCTATATCTATATCTATATCTATATCTATATCTATATCTATATCTATATCTATATAATCTATATCTATATCTATTTCTATTTATCTATATATACACATAAATATGTGTATATATATACACGTACCTGTATAGATGTATGTATATTCATGCTCATACACAAATATTTATACACAGTCACAGAAAAATATATGTATGCATATGCATACATATATGTGTGCTTGTGTATGGGTATATGCATTTATGAAAATACATATAAATAGCTTTACAAATAGTGTTTTATTCAAATTTGTTGATAGCTTCAGTTAATGAGTGGTTGGAATTTTGGCAGGTCCCACTGGAGTTTGGATCCAGTGCTCATAAAACCAAGAAAACTCCTGGAATCTCATCTAAAAATGGACCTTTTGTGGCATGTCTCATATTATTGTTACATATGATCCATAAGGTCTGCTGAAAAAATCATAAAAACTGGAAAGCAGAATTATTAATGAAAATCAGGTTCTATTTAAAGCTGGTGGTTTGGCATTATTGAAAAACTATGTGATTTCAGACTATAACAATTTTCACTTACCCATTTCGTGACAATTTCTTTTGATTATATTTAGTCAGAAGCAATTGCCATTTTATTTTCTGACAATTTTTGTATTTTTTTTTTCAACAATGATGTAGTCTGTTGGAATGAGTAATGTGCAGAGTATGATTTCTCTAAGTAGTCTGTTAACACTTTTCCATGCTGCTGCATCCAACGTTTCAGAAACCTCTCTGAGCAACGCCATGTATAAGTAACTTGCTCTCCTATGCTCTCTATATTTAGTAAAGAAGCTTGTTTGGAACCCCACTGTGCCCATGTGGTTTCTATATATAATTT
The DNA here is from genome assembly GCA_036630365.1 of Acanthiza pusilla. Lineage (NCBI taxonomy): Eukaryota > Metazoa > Chordata > Aves > Passeriformes > Acanthizidae > Acanthiza > Acanthiza pusilla. Next base: position 2,154,117 of record JAXCHO010000036.1, read on the forward strand.
GGTTGTATAATGAGAGACAAAGCATCCAGTAACATGCCCGATATTGTACAGGACACAAATGAAGATGCTCTCTGCTGCCAGTGGTTTACTGTCCAACATCTCCAACTTGAGCGTTTCTCTGGATGGACCCCCAGCTCCATATGGAGCTCCTCAGCTGCCAATGGCTCCTTCATCTGCATTGGTTCCTGCATGTGCAGTTCATTACGGGGCTGTGGCCCAGAAGGCATACATGAGAAAGAAAACAAAGACGAGAAGAGGGAATACACACATTTCAGCTGGCATATTCACGGATCACTCAAAGCCATGTGATTTCCATTAAAATGCAATGGAATGACACTTTCAGAAGGCCAGTTTGGCAGGTGACATAAAGAAGGAACATTCCACTTGAAACAGGTGTTGGCAATATTCTTTGTTGTTCCTGTAAGGAACTTCTGTGCATTACAACCAATGTAGTTTGCAAAGAAATCCATTAATAAAAGGAATACATTTAACCCTTTGAAGTCTTCCTGTTGAGGATTATTGAGGAACTTGTAGCTGTATTTTGAAATTATTTTCAAATTAAGTTACATCTTAGCTGGGATAATGCCAATAATCCTAAGTATTTTAGTCTGTTCTACACCTTTAATGTGCAGCATAAAATAAAGTCATATATTACTTGCAGTTGTACTTTAGATGTAGTCCGAGTTACAGTCATGGAAACAACTTCAGCAACGGTCAACAGAAAAGATTTTAACACACATGAATAAAATCAGTGGCTAAGAATCACAAAGGTGGAAAGAGAAATATACTTTCACTAAGATTTCAGCTTCTGCACAGAAAAAATAAATAATTCAAGCAACCTCCTAGGATGAAATGCCACTTGTAGGGATTGTGTTGCCAGGATAAGACATGGCAGAACTGCCTCTGCTAGAACTATTCCCAAATCTTCCAACTACAGAGGTTATTCACAGAAGTACAGTTATTTTGTCTGAACCTTTACCAGATATTATTGATTTTTTTTTCTGGGTTATTCTTGGCTGGTAGAAGCTGTTATTATAGCATGGGATTTGGAATGGACAGCCAGTTTAACATGACTTTTCACCAGTCTAATCATCTAATACAATCCTTGAAATGAATTTTATAAAAAAACCCCCACCAAAACCAAAGAAATAGGAAAGGGGGATGGGACGGGGGTCACAGGCACAGGATGACAGTGTGGAAAGAAGACCAGCTAAAGGAAATACATCTGTGTAAGGAAAGCAGTGTTTACTTTAGCTCATGATACCTTCAAAAGAAGACTGGATATGTAAGGAAAACAGAAAATATTCTGCTAATTGCATGAAATTTCAAGATAGATAATAGCAGCATTCTTTCTGCTCTTAGTATCTATGATTCAACAAGATTGCTATGTTATCAATAGAAAAAAAATTGATCCTTCTTTATTCAAGGATGATTTTGTATTTCCCGTGCAAATTAATACACCTAAAATAAATCCAACGATTTGTTCTTTGTTACCTCTTTTTCCATAAAATAACTAAAGAAAAGTGAAGGCAAAAAATACACAAAACAGTGAACTCTTTGGAAACATTATTATCAAAGGGGGATAAGAAGGTAAAAACATAGGATTGTGTTCATAAAATAAAAATACAAACATTGAAACTGAAATGTCCTTTAAAAAAGATTTTATATTGTACCAATTTTGCCTTTCTTCATTCTGTCCCAGTAGGGTAAGTAATCTAAGATTTAAAATTGTGGGAACGCAAAATATAAAACCTGACTCAATGTCTAATCAGTGAACCATATTTCACCATCCTTGCTTGATCGCATTTTAAGGCACCAGGGCACAGAGATGCTACAACTGAATTGCCTGTGGTATCACATAAAGTAGCAGAAAACCACAGGAAAGCTCTGACTCACCTCTGAACTAACAGGAACTGCTGTCAACTTCTTTGCGGGCAGAGAGATCCTACAGAGAGACCTGGCAAATTAGAGAGGTGGGCAACCACCAACAATATGAAGTTTAACAAGGGAAAGTGCTGGATTCTGCACCTGGGACAGGGCAACACTGACTGTGCACAAGGACTGAGAGGTTGGAGAGCAGTGCCTTGGAAAGGCCCCTGGGGGTCCTGGTCCATGGCAAGGTGAACACGAGTCAGCAGAGCCCTGGCAGCCAGGAGGGACAACCCTGTCCTGGGGGCATCAGGCACAGCATCGCCAGCCGGGCAAGGGAGGGGATTGTCCTGCTCTGCTCTGAGCTGGGACAGCCTCACCTCCAGTGCTGGGGGCAGTTTTGGGTTTCACAGCATGAAAAAGATAAGCCATCGCAGAGAATGCAAATGTGGGCAACAAGGACGGTGAAGGATCTTGAGGGGAAGCTGCAGGAGGAGCGGCTGAGGACATTTGGTCTGTTCAGCCTGGAGAGGAGGAGACTGAGGGGAGACCTCACTGCAGCCTTCAACATCCTCATGAGTGGAAGTAGTGGGGCAGGTGATGATCTGTTCACTCTCCTTGGTTTATGTTAGATATCAGTAAAAATTTTTTCACCCGAAGGGTTGTTGGGCACTGGAGTAGGCTCCCCAGGGAGTGGTCACAACATCAAACGTGTATGAGCTCAAGTAGAGTTTGGACAATTCTCTCAGACACATGGTGTTACTTTTGGGGCGGCATGTGTAGTGCCAGGAGTTAGACTTGATGGTCCTGATGAGTCCCTTCCAACTCAGCATATTTTATGATTCTATGATTCTGTGATGTTAGAGATCTCTTTCTTTGCAGTGTAAGTGCAGCTCATGGCATATTTCTGTTCATCAGGGTAGCCTGCTTTGAATTCAGAGTGACACATCCTTAGAAGTGCATTTGCTCTGCTGTGCAAACATGGACATGCATGAAATAGAAACGGAGAAAAAAAGGGAAAGAAAAAAATTAAACATCATTTAGTGGTTGGAAGTTATTTTCAGATGGCAACCACTGGAAGCGTTGCCTGGAGAAAACTTTTCCCTCTGTTATTACAGAATAATAGCTTGTGGATGCTGAAAACCAAACACAAGTTGTGGTTTTCTTTTAAGTCACACTGCAGGGCTATCTCCCGCTTAGCATTTTAGCATCATGTTGTTTGGGAAAGGTCACGTTTTTACTTTCAAGACACCATTTGTCTTCAGCCCCCTCTTCTAATCTGCAAATAGTTACACAATAGCTTTGGGCAGGGAGCCAAGTACTTGGTTACAAAAGCTGCTTCAAGTGGCATTTTACTAATCATGGAGGTCTGCATTGTGTTAAACAAACACAGGTAGCCTTCATCAAACTCTGCTTCTGCCTTTACTGAAAGCTGAAAATATCAGTCACAGTATGGGCAGGAATATAGCAGTCACTCGTGTCTGCAATTTCAGGCCACAAATTCCTATTTACTTGATCATAAGTTAAATCATATTTACTTGGAACTTATTGTTTTGGCTTTTTTTGTTTGCTCAGACTACCTCCAGTTACAGCAGTCTGGAGTGTGTTGGGGTTTTTATTGTGTCAGCTAGAGCCGGACTCTGCTATTTAATTTACACCATGCAGCAAGTTTCTTTCAATATCTTTACTGGAAAGATTACACACTGCAGAAATCAGGATTCCATTTCATGTCAAGGTTGTAGAGTTACTTTTAATTAAGTCAGTAAGGGTTCTATGTTGCAGCGAAGCTACTGTGTTTTTACAAAATACGACAGATGACACCACCTTAACTACTCAAAGTCCATTCATCCATCAGCCCAGCCATTTCTTACTTTAGGTCCCAGACAAATGTAATGGGCATGGATCTTGCAGTCCTTACTTTTAGATGTGCTCACTATTTTATGAGATTTATGAGATTATCATATTCTCTTTACCTTTAAATATATTGTTCTGTGTTGCACCTTAAAATGTGATTAATTTTTCCATGGAAGGGCTGAGGACAGCTGCTGAATACTGCAATGAGAGATTTCTATATAAAAAGCAGGAAATTTATTCTCAGGTAACAAAATTCTTTATGACAGAATTAAAGAAAACGAAATCATGTTTCTTCTGATCCGTATTCCGTCAAACTAGCAATTCAATCTAAATTAAGTATTACTATTACCTAAGGTCTTTTATTTATGAGGGTCTCTTTTATGTGAATATGAGCTATCAACGAGGGCAGAAGCACTCTATGAAGGATTAAATCAGCCCTTGAATGCAGTGCATAGAGTCTGTATCTCTCCAGGTAAGTGATCACAGAAGCTCTAAACTGGTATTTGAGAGCTCAGTATGAACCAAGCAGGGTGGAAGAAGACAGTTAGTTTCTGGACTGATTTCAAGAGTAATGGGGCAATGGGCCTATTGACTATTCTCTAAAAGGCAGAATAACTCTGCCAAAAAGACACATCCCATCCAAGTACAGTCAACCACGAAGGCAGAGGATTTGGAAGCTGTGCAAGCCCAGGTGTGTGCGGCACAGCCACAGCCACGCCACTTCCCAGTCACGCAGTGAGCAGGCAGAGATTGCTCACATCTGCTCAAATACAAGTAGAAATATTTTGTGTTTGGCTTCAGAAGACTGTTTCAACACATCCACTGCTGACACTGCCTGTTAGTATCGCACACATGCTTCCATAGAAGACATGCTGGGATTAAAAAAAAACCCAACATTGATCATTTTTTCATATCAATAACAGAATTACCAACTTTGATCCAAACTGGGTTTGGTCAAAACTTCAAATACTGGCCCATCATTAAACATAGGTTGGTTTGGTTTTTTTTTTCCTGTGTGGAAAAATAAAAGTAATCTTTCCTCCTATTTGCTCATCCACTTGCTTTGAAGAAGGTAAATGGAAAACTGACTTTCCAAAAGTGTTTTTTCTACCGAGCAAATCAACATGCAGAAGAAAGATGTGAAATGACAGAAGGATCTAAACTCTAAAGTTTTTTTTCACCCAGAACAGGGAGACTTGAATATTTCACATCCCAGCATCAAATTTGACAAGTTTCCATGAAGAAAACAACCCACAACAATAAAAACTGACTTTTTATTTTGATGATTTCTAAAAGAAAGTATTTAATATTTAAATTCAAAGTCATTCTTAATTTTGGAGTATCCTGCGATCATTAATAGCAATAATAAAAATTCTCAAGAAGAACACTGTACATTTTGAAACATTCTGTTTAGCTTGAATTTTTCTTCCGCCTCATGTCTCTGTTTTTTGGTACTGTTTTATAAATAGTCACCAAGGAAAACAACATGTTATCCCTAGCCCTTGGGAATAGAATCCCCCCACGAATGACAGCTTACCAGGATCTCAGTAAGCTGTGCAAGTCATCTGCTTGAGAGACCTCCCAGGTGCAAAACATCATGGCAGTGGTCAGAGTACTGTAAAACTCCTGCTCTGTTACAGGAAAATCTCTTCAATTTCTCAGCTGCAGAGGACTGAACTTTGCACCCTTCCAGCTATAAAGGCTAACCCCATACTGGTCTCCACCATGACTAGTAGATCAAAGGAAATTATTATTTCCTTTGATTCAGCATTAATGAGGCTACAGCTGGAACACTGTTTTCCCGTTTGGGTCCCCAAAACAAAAATGGAATCAGTATACAGGAGAAATCTTAGAGGAGAACCTCCAGGATGTCTGGAGGTCCACAGCACATGACACATAAGGAAAGGATGAGAGAGATGGGTTTGCCTAACCTGGAGAAGAGAAGGCTGAAAAGGAATCTATTTTTTCTCCAAGTATCAGGCAGACGTAGAGAAGACAGATCTGGACATTTTTGGCAGGCACGCTTTGAAGGAAATACAAGCAGTGGACACTAAGTTGCAAAAATGGAGATCCTGGCTTGATATAAAAGAAAAAAAATCATAACTCTTCCAATTAAACATAGGAACATATTACATAAAGTTGCTCTGGAATCTTCATCCTTGGAGATACTCAAAGCTTAAAAAGTCCTATACTTTGAGCAATCTGACCTAATTTGGACCCCAGCCTGTTTGAGAAGGGATTCAGAATTCCAGCTACTTCGATCTTGAATTATTTCAAGAGATGTATTTTCTTTTAAGAGATGTACACTTTAAGGAATTATAGTTGTTTGCTTCATGTTTCAGCTTCGAAATGATGATGTGAACACAGATTATTGATCATTCTTTTGTGAAGCTGTTTGAACGTGGAGATTCGTGGGGGGTTATGGGAAGGGCTCTCAATAAATTTTTTATCTTAAAAAGTCTTTCCTGAGACACTGGAGAATGGAAAAGTCATGACAAGGGGCTGAATCATTGACAGTAGGAAATGATTCTATGTAGCTGGGATGCATTACCAAGCTTTGCAAACCCAGGTTTGCTAGAGTGAAGACTGAGAAAGAATACACAATCCATCCAGAGTTTGAAATATTTCTGAATTTCAGGAAGATCTAGTTGGAGCTGGGAACTAGTTTCTTATTCTGGAATAAGTGTCTTGACTATTCTTTAGACGATACAGATGAAAAATGGCTATGTTAGCTTATGGAAAAGTGTGAAAAGAGAAAGACCCTTAAATTCCACAGACAGGAAGAATCTGTGAGTGGCAAAATAATGATGGTCAACAAATAGCTTGAGAATGTCAGTCCTCGGGAAATTTTAGGATGTTTGCCTTCAAGGAAACTTTTATGGATTTGACTTTCTCAAAGTACAAGACACTGTCTAGGGAGCACCTGGTATTGGCAGAGTATAAATATAGCATGAAATATACAATGATTTCTTGAGAGATTGCACCACCACACTTTGAGCCTGGGATGACTAGTCCTCTCTCAAGAAATTCCTGAGACAGGGAACCTAAGAGAAAAGAAGAAACAAGGTTTTCATGGAAGAGGTGAATATAGAAACTGTTCACGGATTAAGAGAGCATGAGCGAATTAAACTGATTTTCGAACTCTATACAGAAACAAAGTAATGTTTTGGATTTTAAGACACAAAGGGATCAAGTCAGCAAAGGTTACTACAATGAGAAAGTTAAGAATTTGAACATAATAAAAAGCTTTATCTGAAATTGTTTTCCAGGTAAGAGAGAAGAAGAATAAAAAGAGTAACAGGGAATGGGAAGAATTAATATCGCTACAGAATAAGGTCACCTTTAAAGAATATAATACCAGTAAGTCATGTAAAAATAATTTAAAAGGTAATAGGTTTAGGTAACATTTACCAGGTGATTAATACAATGAAGAATTTACTTGATGAAAACAGATTTTAAAAAAATCTTTGTTTTGTCTCATAAAAACACCTCAGTTATATAACTTTTTGCAATGAAGACATCTGGATCATAAATATGAGAGACAAAAATTATTATTTCCTTTCAAAGATGTTTTTGGTATAGAATAAGATGATAGATGAGCATAAAATGCTTATGAAAGAACTTTGAGTAGAAACTTGATGTTTTCTAGTTATCCCCATTGTAATTTTTAAGGACAGCCTTCTATAGAAGATAGGTAGGCATGAGGAACCTAAATTATTTCAAGATGAAACCTGAAACCTCAGACAAATAAAGGATTCCATAACTGAGTAGAGTGACATTATAACTAGAAATCAAAAGCAATGCAATAAGAATCCTTTTCTATAAAAGAAATTATTTTCTTTTTTTTTTTTTTTAAATATTCCTTAAAGAACACCCTAAAAGTATCTTGGTCACCATTTGCTGAGATTTGTTTTCACACTGCATTTGTTCTATGTTAAACCTGTACTTTGAAGTTTCTTCTGATCCCTGCTGGGCCTAGGAAGAAATACTTTTTTAAAAACTCCTTGTGTCAGAGCTTGACTGTGCTGAGATGTGGGAGAACGTTTTCCTTCCACAGCCCTTTGGAGATAGACCTGAATCAGATCCGCAGCACTGGGAAGAATGGGCTGGTGCACCCAGAGACATTGCAAGATCTCTGAGGTGTTGGACCAGCGCAGCTTGGCTCTGCAGTTGCCAGGCTTGAGGTCAGGAATGAAGGAACCTTCTCCCAAATCCCACTGTCTAAGGTGGGTGAGGACTGCCTGCAGTCTTCTGTGGCGCAGAACACAGGTCTTTCTTCAGGGTTATTCAAGCATATTCACCTCTGAAATTCCATGCTGTTGCTCTTGACAACAGCCTTTGGTTTCATGAGTCTTTTGGAGGTGTTTGGTAGTGGTTTTTGCACCTGCGATCTTGGAGTTTTGAGGCAAGTTAGGGGATATTTCGCAGCTTGCAATGGGCAGTAGGAAGAGCAGATGTAATGGAACTGATTCATAAACTTAAAATAACACACTTCAAGCCTAATTAGAGACACCTTTACAAGGTATCAACCTTCAAAGGCTATTTTTCTAGATTTCTCTTACAGACCCTGAAGTGAGATGGACATTACCAGGGGAGTTTCAACCTCTGAGAGTCTGCATTTTTTTCTTCTGAGTAAGCCTACTTATCTCCTTGAACTATGAAAAACACAGAAACACAAGACACAAAAGTAGAGGAAAAAAAGAGTTTTCTGGAAATGCTTAAGTTTGCACTTATGAAACATGTACATTGAGAAATTAGATTTACTCTACCTGCTGTATGATACCTTACAATTATAGGGGGCTGAACACAAATATCCATATGGCCTGTTTCATTTTTTTTTATTTGTTTGTTTTTTTTGTTTTTTAAAATTTTTTTTATTTATCTGTCCTATATTTGGTAGGGGAACAATAACGATGAATTTAATTGAATGATCAGTAAAGATATTCTTCACACTCTGCAAAGAGATCAGATATCCAAGTCACTCTTTTAAAAAATGTAAGAGAAAACATGAATTAAAGAACTCATGAAAATTCAAAGTTTTGTCTGAAATCATCAAAATAATCCAATTAATTTCAAAATTATGGTTATGAAACTGTAAAAAACAGTCTTAAAAGAAAATAATAAATTCTTGGAAAAAAAAGAAAATATTTAAAACTAACCTCCTTATAGAAGCATGTTAGTGAAGTAATCCACTTCTTGTGATATTTGAACACTGGGAAACCCCACATAAAGTCCTCAGAATAAAATTATGTGTAGATATCTGTACATACTGCGATGTCTCAAACTGAGTCCTTACCAAAGCTTAAAACAAAAGCAAAGATGAAGCCAATGACTTTACAGCTGACACAGGAGACGTGTCTGTATCCAAAGGCAAAGACATGGACTGGATTTGAAAGTGTAGGCACATGCATTTGCGTGCATGCATTTGAGCATGCCTAATATGGCCACAAATATGTCACATATGCGGGCAAATCACATTTCTGAAAACATACATTGCTAGTTATCCAGAAAAATGCCTGTCACCCTCAGGGACCAAGACTGAGCTTTAGCAAAATTCCCCCAAGGGCTAGATGGGAAGACAGAGCAGTATGTAAGACCCATAAGGATGAAGATGCTCTTGGAAAGTTGTGTTCTCCTGCAGGCCATGGTAGCAATAACAGTTGTTCAAATGGACAGTTTTCTATTTTCTTTTCTGCTTCCATTGCCTGTTTTTGCTTCTGTGTTCATCAGGAACGCTGTACTATCAGCCCTTCACTGTGGAAGAGCTCTCATTTTCTGTCTCCCTTGTTATTAGCCCAGTAACTATCCATTAGTAAACATGGATGTGGCGTGGGCCAAGAAATTCATGAAGTATATGGTATCACTCTCCTTGTCGGAGCCACTCTCTTCAGGCATCGCTTACTATAGGCAAAAAGACTGTGCAGGCAAGACACACTCAGCTAAAAACTGTACAGCAGCTATTCATTGGCTGACACACACAACAGGAGGAGGGTTGAGCCTCTCAAATTGGCCATTTATGAGTGTTAGCAAGGCATATTCCAGTGTGTGTATATATTTTAACTTCAAAAGCCAACTCTGCATGCTTATTGCATGAATGGGAAAGCAAACAACTTTAAACACCGGAACACTGTTTTGAAAGCACTTTTTTTTGTTGGTTTTGGGTTTTTTGTTGTTGTTTTGGGGTTTGATTTTCCAAAATTCACCTTTTAATGCTGTCGTTATGCCACAAAGAACTGTATTTGAGAGAAATGCCTTTCAAGCAGCCCATATTTGCAATGATACGACGGTGTCTTTGTAGCTAACTGATCTCCACTGTTATTTTTCCTAGTAAAGAATGGCAAGACATTCTGAAACCTGATTGGTTGGCATGGATTTTGTTTGCTATAATAAAATACAACAAGGGCTGTCAAGACTTATTGCTTCAAACGAAGAGCTGTGTACAGCATGGTTCCCCATAGCAGCCTGCATATGGAACCCTTTAAACATTCTTAAGAGACCCATTGGGGCTTCTAATTATTGTGAAACATCTCCTGGCAGAACCATTCCTACCCTTCCAAGAATGCGTTGTAAAAATAATTAGATGATGAGATTTAGATCGAAACCGCTAACTAGTGATTTAAGAGTTTTGCTCGAACCATATAGAAATATAAGGAAATGAAATGCTAAAAATCTCTTCACATGAAAGGAAAACAATCCTTTGTGGTTCACATTTTGGGGGGAATACAGAGAACAAACTTCTCTTTTTCTCCACTCCTTCCCCCTCCTCAACTTTAATACTTTGTTTCCTGTGGTTACATGAGGGGGTGGAGATGTTTCTTCATTTTCTAAACATTAAACCACTTGAGAATCTCTCTCCATTTCTGGGGAGCCTGCTATTAGAGAACAACTTGAGGAGCTTGCTTTAATCAAGCTTAAAAGCTACGAAGAATAGAATCACATTTTATGGCTTTAGAGGCTAAACCAACATGTAGTCAATTAGGTGACATCACTTCTACAAAAAAAGCAGAACATCTTTGTTTAATCAAAACAAACAAACAAGATTAGAAGTTAAGTGCTGTGATTTAGGAAAGATTCACATTTTGAATTAAATCCTGGAGGACTATGGACGTGGCAGTGATAAATATTAATCATATGAAGTCTGGTGGCCAGCTTAACATTTGTGTTAGCTTAAATGTGAAGATGTGTATTTCTACATTTTGCCAAGGAAAATTAATTCATGGTGTGTGCAGGTGTCAGGGATATATTCAGTTCTTTTCTTGTTTGTTATTTTCTTAATTAAGTCTTCAAATTTAACTTTTCAACACCTAGATCCATAAAATTAATTTAAACAAAGATGAGGGACTTATTTATATACTCTTATTTTCTATTTGCTCTTTGCCACAATTTAGGAAGGGCCACATCCTGCTAAATGCTGAAGAAAATGGAGTACCTTCCCTAAAGATGTTAAAATACTGACAAGTCAAAGAATAATAGTGTCACTCCACTGCCATCAGTCCTGTCATTTAGGTTCACAATTTATGTGCAATCACTGAGCCATTTCTCTGTGGGTATTCCTATCCAGGCTCTATCTGAAATATTTTCCTTCACCACAATGTTTCTGAAATATGACCTCTCCCACCAACCCCCATGGCTACTCCTCAAGGAAGCTCTCACTACATCGTTGTTTGCCGAATACTGCTGTGACCTTCTTTCACGGCCTTGACAAATGCAGTCCTGCCAAAGGCCTTGTTTCATGGGCCATCCTCCCATCCACACTGCGGTCCTGCTGCAGCCCTCCTCCTCCTTCACATCACAGGGCAGCCATGGGTGAACCTTCACCAGCAGGGCAGCTCCCAGATGTTCTGTGTGTTTCCTCCTCCTGACGGCTTCCCTGTGTTCTTTCACGTCCCATCTCTCACCTTTTGAAGAAGATCCCTGTAGGCATCAAATTACTAGGGTTTCTGTCCCCTCTTTGAAACATTTTTCTTGTGTGATGAATACAGACATGCTAAGGCCACTGCTTGTCACTCATTTCTTATTGTCAATCCCAGTTCCTTAGCTTTAGACTCTCAGCTTTTTCCAGTGGGAATTGTTCTCTGTTCTCTTTTATAGCACCTGGCATGAAGGGTTCTGGCTCCTAGATATAAAGCCATACAAATAATCATAAATGAAAATAAATGAGTTGAGAAATTGCCTGCAGTCACACAGCAGGGCAGTGGCTGATGTAAGATTAGAAATTTTGGGACAGCTGGTTGGAAAACTTGAGCCTTAGTCATGTTTTTCTAATTGAAAAGTCATATTTGGGATGAAAATTTAAGCTGTAGCTGCAAAACTCAGGGACCTATTCTTTCAAGGACAAGTTTCTATGATTTTCTTATAACCAGTAATGCAGGCAAGTCCTACAGAGCTAAATTTTAGGCACGTGGCAAAAGCTGCACAGCAAAAGTTTTTGCTGCCTTCCTTTCTCCTGCATTTTAATCTCAATGCTTTACCAATGTTGCACCCCCTCATCTGCTAGAGATAAAATGTTTTGAGTCACAGCTCTGTCTCATGAACAAACCAAGCTTGCTCACAAAAGGCATCTCTTTTGACCTGCAGGTCACTCTCACACATCAATGGTTAACTGTTGGCAATACATGGCCCTTTGTGGATTGAAAGATAATCACTTTTGTTTTTAATACTGGGATTTTTTTATTTTAACTGTTAGCTTGTTACTGCATGAGATTAAACAGAAGTAAGTCTGACAATGTTATGTGAAGCAGAGGTCTCAACGACGTACCTTAAACCCAACAAACTGTACTATTCTCTGATCTGACTGAATTTACTGTGCAAAGGTTTAAGTTTAGTCCAGAAGTTACTGTTTGCAGTTTTGCCAGCAGCACTATTTATAGTTTCAATCAATTTGAAATGCTTCAGAGTTGGACAATGCTGCTGTGCATGTGTGCAGGTGGAGAACATATTTATATCCATCTAAAGCCTGTACAGCCGCCATTCCACAAATTTGTCAGAGCCAGGCCCTCTGAATAAACTTAACTAATATGTTTAAAGCCTCTTCATCCCTAGTAATCAAGAGAAACTTAACTGCTTCATGGATTAGGGATAGTGCCTGGAAACAACTTCCTGGCTGTTTGAGTGGCCTCATCTCCTTAACTGATAAGAGTAAATGTACTGTCTTCCTTTAAGGACAGAAAAAGAGAGATTCCAATTTAAAATGTAGCAAATTCCTCAATGAGTCGAAGCATTAGGTTTGATGACAACTTTCCAGCTGAAGTCTGAAACGTTTCTGCACAATGAAATTACAAATGAAATTACAAAGAATTCAGCAGATTGTGTATTAGACATGACTTGAGCTAAAAAATAAAAGAGCATTTGCAGGTACTTGCTAAAGTGACAGTAAGATGTCCATCTCATCCAACCCAGCCTGTCTACAGATGCAGCTACCCCAAATAAGATGATTGCTTAACAGCAAAGGAAGGAAACAAAGCACTTTTGAGGCATGATTCATGTGATCCATGCTAGAAAGCTAAGGGAAGATGACATGAATCACAGTGCAGAAGAGACTACGTTCTTCATTCTTTGTAAAGGAAGTGTAGCCAAGCAGCTCAGATAAAGACATCCAGATTTAGCCTCAATAACCTCTTTCTCTGAACACCTCAGACATGCGATTGTTAGGACACAGCCTCACTCCATAAATCATTTTGTCCAGATGAGGTTTGCAGAGTAGGCTGCTCAGATTTTTAAATATCTGTATTCGTCTTTTACTAGGAAAGTCTTTCTATTGTTTTGCTGTAATTTTCTGTGCTACGTATTTTTCGTGTGCAAATTTTGAGAATTTAGCACTTGTAACAAACTACAATTTTTAAACCAACCTTTCACTAATTCAATTATTTGTAAACTGTAAGTTTTCACTGAATGAAATAGCTCTTTGAAAATGTTGACAGTGAAACTAAGCACATCTGCAGTCATATGCACTGTCAATGTCTGTAAGTCTCACAGACTCATGTAAACTTTCAGCAGCCCTGACCTGAATTTATAAGTTCTTAATGAAGTATTTTGTGCAGACATGTTTAACAAAAACAAATGGCCAATTGCTCACATTCATCCTCAAAGAGAGAACACAATGGGATAGAACTGAAATCCAATTGAGGAAACCTAGGTTAAATGTAAGGGAAAACAAGATAAACCTGAGGGAAGTGGTGTACACTGCCAACAGGGGTCACGGAATCACCATCACTTCAGTATTCAAGACTGGGCCACCCATCTCTTTGGGAATGGCTCAGGAGTAAAGCCATCAATCCTGCTGTGATGCAGGGAAATGGACTTGATGACCTACCAGCAGCATCTTCCAGGCTAAATGAGCCCATTATTCATTGGGCTAATAAAAAGACAAAGGGGAAGACTTCTGGGGAAAAAGAAACCAAAACAGCACTTAGAATGTTTTGGTTTTTCCTTTTCTTTTCCAGACTTACTTTAAATACCAGATAACAGGAAAAAAAAAAAAAAAATCAAAAGCATTGCATCTAATCTTATTTGTTTGAAACTCTTTCTAAAACAATAGGTTTGAGAGATAGATTAGCACAGATTTAGATCCAAGTTTTACACCAGATCTTTCCCATATAGAGGGATAAATCAAGTCTTTACAGCAACTTCTAATCTTGATTTATACAATTTATTTTTTGTCTCTAATATGTCAAGTATAGGGAATATAATTTGCCCTCCTACCCCCTATCCAAAAACATGGATTTATTGTCTTCTGCCTACATCAAAAGTGTTCTGTGGCAAAATTCTTCATGAAATATAAAAATTATGCACTTAAATTGTTGGATATCTCCCAGTTCTCCAGCAGAGCAGTCACAGTGGTGGTATAAAACATTCGCTCCTCTTTACAGACTACAAAAGAAAAATTCAAAGGACAGATCCCTAATTCTTTTCAGACTCCAAAGTCCTATTCAGTATTTACCTGTGAGTGTCAGGATTAAGAAGTGTCAACAAACTAAGTGCAATTTTATTATGCAAGCAGAACACTCCTTTTGCCTGTAAATTCTACTGAAATGAGATAAAAATTAATCCGGTCAGCAGATGAACTCTACTGTTCTGTGTTTTCTGAATTTCACAATAGATACATATTCTAGCAATCAATTAAGAGGTCAGAGTAATTCCAGTTCCTGACAATATCCCTCTGATGAAAGTGGGATATATATTTAATTATGTTTAAAAAGGGTTTTGATTATTATGTTATATAATTCTAAATGTACGGTGACAGGAATTATACATCTTTATGCTTTCAACCTTGTTACATGAAGATAAGATGCAATAGTGTCAGCTTTGCATTCTTGTGTATTTTCAGATCCCCTAGGAACAGTTTATTTCCTGGAAATTATTGCTATAGAACTGACGTGGATAGTGCAAATCAAATGTATAGGTAATCAAAGTTTTAATTTGATCTGTGATAATGTTCTTTTAACTCAATTCTCAAAACTTCAAGCAGGCATTATTTCAATATAGCTATTAATGTCTACCTAAAGAATAGAATAAATAAAAACTGCAGCTGTTGCATTTAAACCTTTTAAAAACTTTCTTTCCAGTAAAAAAAGTTGTACGATTTTCTAAACCTTTTTAACCTCAGCAGCAATATTTCAAACTAACAGTTTATTCAATTAAAAAGGAACATTTAAAAACAGACAATATTTTCAAAGTATCTTAGCAACAGGTGATTGAATCCTTGCCTGGAACTATGAGACAAGTTTTGCCAAATGGGCTACATTCTAATGATATCTTTCATATAGCAAATGGAATAAATCTAATATTGTTTTGGACAAGTTACATAAATTACATCATAATACAAAATTCTTTATGTGTTTTTAACAACAATAGATGGTGGACCCATGAAAGGAGTGAGAAAAGAGGACATAATTTTGTCCTCTTCAGCTGTGGTGGTTAAAAGCAGGTAATGAGTTCAGATACTTGGCCCCAGAACCTATACTTAAATACTTCTCTCACCTTTCACACATACAGACAGCACACAAACTCCTGCTCAGTCCCTGAGGTTACTTCAAACTTTGAGAGAGGGTCTTTAAGGAAAGATCTGTGAAAATTGTTGATAAGGTCCTTTGCGTCTCTGAGGGGTGGTTGAATGAGGACATGATACTAAACTTCTGCAAAATCAGCATAGCTTGTACATAATCTCTCTCTCTCTTTTTTATTTTATTTTTTATTTTAGTTAGAGCTTGCTGCATGTCTATGACAGAAAAATGATTCCTTGCAAGGTATCAGTCCAATATCAGTTGAGAAAAACTAATTAGTTGTGATCAGAACAGTGAGAGTGGGGTTGAGAGACAGGCTCAACTCACATTTCAGTAAAAATGAAAACCACCTCCCTTTGGTGTAACAAATTAAAAGCTTTTTCCACAGTGGGCTCAGAGTACAAAGACATCTGTAGGCAGAAGGTATTTTGTTTCCCAGCCCAGTATTGTCCACATCCTAATCACAAGTCTGTTTTCTATTTCCCAAGATCCATGGATGCCTTTGCCTCCTTTCCTAAGGGAACTCTTAAAGAAAGCCCCACAGCATGGGCTGTGCCCAGAAAGCCCTACCTGAGGGAAATGCAGACACGAACATGTGACATGTCCACTCTATGGCCATGCACAATCAGCTGTCTCTCAAAAGCAGCACAACTCCTTACCAAGAAAACCCTTGACTCTTGTACTCCCTCACTGAAAAAAATCTTTACAGATCAAATGGGAATTAGAATTGCACAGCACAGAATGGGATACAAATACAAATACAAATACAAATACAAATACAAATACAAATACAAATAAGAATAGAATAGAATAGAATAGAATAGAATAGAATAGAATAGAATAGAATAGAATAGAATAGAATAGAATAGAATAGAATAGAATAGAATAGAATAGAATAGAATAGAATAACATTGTCCATGTGCCCCTTAAACATGATCGGGTATGGGGCAGCGACCACCTCTCTAAGAAGCCTTCCAGTGTTTGACCACCCTCTCAGTAAAGAAATGCTTCCTAATGTCCAGAGTGAATCTCCCCAGATGGAGCTCTGAACCATTCCCATTTGTTCTATCACTGGATTCCAGGGAGAAGCTCAGCACCTCCCTTTCCACTTCCCCTCCTCAGGTAGCTGTAGGCAGCAATGAGGTTGCCCCTCAGGCCTCCTTTGCCCCAAACTAGACAAACATTTAGTCCTTAACCACTCCTCATAGACCATTTCTCCCTGCCTTTTCACCATCTTCGTTGCTCCCATCATGACACAGTATATTAAAGTTTTTATCTGATCTAAGGAGATTTCTTCAAGTCTAAAATAATGATAGTATGCAACTGTCCATCCTGGCACTCACTTTTCTTCCACCCACTATCTCATCCATCCACCATTGGCAGAGTCATGATTATATATCTAGTAATCTTCCAGAAAAGCAGCAGATATTGTTATGCCTATGTCTGTGTTCTTAGCTGTGAAACAGAACATGTTCTCAACAGATCAGAAAAATGGAACTTCTTTGCTCTCCAACTTCCATTCTGTAACGCTTTTCAGTGTTTCTCCATCTGCCACTAGCAGAAGTTACTCACTAAAGGATATGCATATGATCATTGAAATCAACTAAAAAAAAAGATTATACAGTGATTTCATTATTTCATTTTATTATGAGCAGTATGGTTTGAAAAAGAAAATATTGGACTGCAAGCTAAAACCCACTGGATTCTACTTACAGCTTTGCCTCTAGTTTGCAAAAGGATGTTGGCAAGTCACTTCTTTTCTTTGCACCTGTTTCCCCATCTTTTTCATCTCCATAAAACTTAAATATTATTAAACTACAATCCTTCAATAAATAATCCATTTTATAAAGTTTCAGTTGTAAAATAATTTATGAAAAATGTGCAATTGTATTGTACTTCTGGCTTTTTTCCCCTTTTTTTTTAATTGAACAGGGTTCAGTTTTAACTTGGAGAGGAAAATTAAGGGTATGTATGTATTTATCTGGATCATAATTCCTCAGGACGCTCTAATATGAATGTATATGGAATGTTACATATTCGTTATGCTGCTTAAAACAATATAAGTGCTAGTTAAAGAGAGAGAATATTTGGAACAATAAGGTAATTCTATACACTTTAAAATTAAACCAATATTATATATTCTTCTACTGCCAGATTCCTGTCATCCTTTAATTCAGCTTTTAGTCATTCGATATCTCTAATGGATATTTTCAGACTTTTAATGTTGCAAACAAGTTATAAACAATATTCATACCAGCTGTATCATTGGGAGGTAAATGAATCAAGTATTTCAGTGCAATAAAAAATAGATATAGTTGAAAAAACATGAAGACAAAGCCATACTTTCCCTTCTTTCCACATCATGACAATTCAAAAAGTTTCATCATTTTGGAGGTGAATAAGGAGATTTCCATAGACAGATAGTCTGTTTGCAAAGAATCAAGTGTTTCCCACTTCACATACCTGAAGAACATTGTGTCATGCTGAGTGATGAGCCATTCTCCTTTGCCACTGACAGTGGCACTGAACGCCTTCAGATGTACAGCAAGATGTGTTAATTTGTCAAGTCAAGCTTTCTTGGAACACCTCACTGGGCTCATAAACACAAGCTACTGCACAAGCACAAGAGGGAAAATCTGAAGAGAATGAAGCAATGTCAGTAGAAGAGAACTAACCAGTTCTGAAAGTGATGATGAGGGTAAAAATATGTGGAATGGAGACATCCAAAGAGTCATAAAATATCTTTTCCATTCCAGAAGCTGTTGCCTGAAGGAATCTTACAGATGGTATGCATCCACAAAAACCAGAGTGGATTGTGATGGGTCAGTGGTAAAGAACAGAGGGCAGACCAAAGAAGCCACGTTCAGGTTTCTTCACGGTCTGTGTTTGCTCATTCCAGGAAGATAATTGTGAGAAATTTTTGCTGGGAAATAGAAGGAACATCTTATCTTATTATTCAGAATGTCTATGCCATTAGGAAAAAAATGGAGCTCATGGCAATTGGCAAGACATCCTGGGAAGACTTCAGGGAAATTAAAAGTGCAGCTAGAAATTATCAGTCTGGGCTTATATTAAAAATGATCAGGATTATGATGACTAAACCCTCTGATGAAGCACACTGCTTTTTTTTTTACTTCTTTATTAATCAGCTAAACAGATATGTCTGTTTGCTTCAGTCCAAAAGTACTCAGTCTTTGCCCCCAGACAAGCTGAAAAGAGGTTTCTTTTAAGAGGTTTTCAGCTGCGCTCCTGTCCTGGATGACTTAAGTAGGAGATATGCTGGTGCTTGTCCAAGAGCTTCCCCTAAAACAGCTCATACATTCCTCCATGACTGTGGCTCGAGAAATCCTCCCTTAGGACAGAATTATCAGAGAGAAAACAATGTCTAACTGACATTCAAGGTGGATGTCTCTGGTTGTGTCACAGTATTTTCAGATGAGATGGATGCACCTCCACTATTTCTCTCCTCTCCTTTATGTGCCCTGTGGAATGAAGACTAGGGTAACTAATACTTTATTTTTCCTGGGATGCAAATTGTATTGGTTGTTTTTCTGACTTCCTTTAATCTGCAAATTGTGAAATATTATAGAATTTCTACTAATATGTCCCAGGTTGACATGCAGTAAAAATGACCTTGTCAGGTCTTAGCAATTTCCTGAAAATTTTGGTTAGGACTGGAGCTAGTCTCTTGATTATACAAAAAAAAAATTAGGCCTACTGGTCTTGGAGAAACCCTCATCCATTTTGTTCTCTGTCCCAGGCTGGTCTGGTTCCTTTAGTTAAACAGCTTATTAAGGGCATTCACCAAGTAAGACAAATGCTCTAATCAACCTGACAGCAATCTCACACGATGAGAGAGGACCATTAAAGCCCACTAGCTCTGGACGGCTTACTTATTCCTGGTTTCTTTCATTTGATAAAGAAATTTAGTACCTGTATGTTCTCTCTTCTTCAGTTACATCACTTTTTGCAACATTTGGTAAAATGGAGGGAAGAGCAATCAATTGCTGCTTCCTTTTCACATCTTGACCTAATAACAGAGTTTGCTTTGGAACATTATTACACTTCTTGTTCTTGGCACAAGTAGAGAAGCCTACTTTTGCTTTGTCACATAGTTTTGTTCAGACTCACATTGGTGTCCACTTCAGCAAATTAAACACAGTGCTCCAAAGTTGCCTCGTAAAATGAAGGCTGTTTTCCTTAGCAGATTTTGTAAAAGGACTTTTCAAACACAGGTGGGAAAACAATAAGAATTTACAGTATAAACCTAGTTTACAGTATAAACCAGCAACTGTTGATGTAAAATTGATTATTGCAAATACCTTCACAATGTCATTAGAACAAGATGGAGAAGACCCACAGAAACTATTCAATTAGGTCTTTTCCTAAAATCTCATGAGAAAATATTTCAGAAATCAGAAGTCTATATGCATGTGACCATATTTTACTAGTATTGTATTCTTCTTTTAAATAAAGGAAAAAATAGAGAATCTTTCCCTTTCAGCAGTGGCAGTGGAATAATCTGCTGGAAGTTTCATACCATAAAGTGTCATTTCTTTTCCAAAATGAAATGTCTGAATGTTCTGCCAGTCACACAGTCCAGTTGGCCAAACATTCTTTATTGCTTTTTTCAGGAATATGGACACGTGTTCAGTGCTGGGCACTTCAGAGAAATTCAGCTTTGAAAATATCACAGACCAGTACAACAAATGACCATCTGGAATTTGCTAAAGCAGCGCTATTCATTCCTTGTGTCATTTGTATGTCAAGATAGTTTTTGATCCTAGCCATGTGCATCTTTAAACTCAGATGATTTTTTCAGGAAATGGTCCCTTTTCAGTGTACTTGTAAGTATATGTATTTTCAAAATGCACAAAATCACTGTCCTTTCTATGCCCTGGGAAAGTGTGATTTTGGAAAGAGCATGAGTAAAGTTTCTTCCATAATTCTGATCCTCTGAGCAGACCAGGTAAATTACACATAGCAAATGCTTACAGAAACCACAAACTGTTCAGTTCCTCTTCTACCTGAAGAGGAGCCCTATCCGCTATTCTGTGCTCAGTTAAGGAAACCCCCAATCCATAAAATATTTTAAGATGAATTCTTATTTTTTCTATTTAAATTAGATACAAAATAGTTTGGAGTTATCTAATATGGTGTAGGGAACCAGAGGACTCAGCAAATACAGCTTAATTCCAGAGAGCTGACTGTGTAGGAAACAAATCATGACATGAAAACACATGTTACCTGTGAGATATGTCAACCTTAAAAGCTAACTGTGACACAGAATGGAGTTCTGTGATCCACTAACTTGCTCTCTAGCCCACAGATGAAATGATTGTGAGAAAAAGCTACTGCTGGTAGGCAACAGCAAAGCTCTGGGAGGAGGAATTTGAAGGGGCAGCAGCAGTGGATGAAACGGCAGGAGGACCCCAGAAGCAGGCAGGAGAGGCAAGAGAGTATTTTGCATGGATTAGTGCATGACAGGGATGAAGAAGGAAACAGCAGAGCTTGCACAAAGCAAGGTGGGAAATCCAGTGCAAAATGCAATGCCCGAATGTGGAGAAACCTGTAATGACAATGGTGTATAAGACATTGCATTAAACTCATCACTACTGAGAGAGCTCTAAGTGAGCTGGAAGACTCAGACCCAAAAATGGGCAGGCCAGAGACAGAGCAGTGTGGTGGAGGCACCACTTCACAGGCTCGGTTCTTGGAAGGTCTGTAACTGTTTTTGGATTACATTGCCCTCTATCTGTTTGGCTTGCACATCAGAAGCTTTCAGCTTCATGAGTAGTTCATTCAGTGACGGTTCCAGTCCCACCGTTTCACAATCAATTATTCAGTGCAGCCAGATCCTAGTATTTTTTTTTTAATGCACTTCTTAGAGTTATAAGACACATTATTAAGTTTTGATATTTTGGATTCAGAGAAAATTTGGTCAACAATCATTCCTAGTTAGAGAAAAGTTATTATTTTTCAATAATTGCTCACTAGAAGAATCTAACTAATATGCTTCCATTTCATGCTGCTGTGGTTTGGTTTTGTAACTTAAGTCTTCATCTTATATTTTGACTGTCTGGATGAGTGTGGCATCTGCAATTACTGGGGCTCTGAATACAACACAGGGAAGGATGCAGGCTTGCAGTCATACATATTGATTTGCCTGTCAAGTATCCTGTTAATCATTAATTACCTAGTAGTCACCAGTATCATCATTAATGAAATATCATTAAATGTCGTCTCCCGATCAAAACTCTGTAGTTAAAAACCTTGAGCATTTAAAGTTGTGGGAGGTAGAAAATGACATTGGAATCAGGATCGAGCATTTGATAGTAAATGCAATTTTATTGAAATTACTAAACTTTCAAGTGAAAATAGCAGTTAATTTTTAATAACTTCTAGCTGCACGACATACAGTCTAACCATGTACAGGCTATCTTTGAAGTCTGCAAAAGGAACATATTTTAATATGCTTTTCTATTTTATTGTACAAGGAAAGAGTGATGAGGACATTAGTAAATGATACATCATACTTGAGATCAATTCGTGCAAGCAGCTATTACATGAAATATACGACACAATCAAACTGATGAATTTTTAATTTGAAATTAATTAGTTTACATAGTTGCTGATTTTAAAATGTTAGAAGCCAGATAAAACCTCCTATAATCTGGTTTTGTAGTTGATACATTTGCAAAATACTTTCAGAATGAAGAAATTAATAAAATAGCCAGTAAAACAGTGATTTCTGAAAGTATTAAAAGCACTGTATGTCAGTGATACCTACTTTGTTCCTCTCACTTTGGACCCCACAGACTGATAAGAAAGGAAAAGCGTTATAACCCAGAAGTAAAACTGTTGCGTGATTATAACCCTGACAACCTCCTCCTAATGAGCTTCCCTGCAGATAGAGCGAAGAAACAGCTTTGATCTCTCAAAGTGAAGGATCTGAATGAACCACTGTTTTAAGAAAAGGAATCTGATTAGGCATACTCTCCCAGTAATCAAAGTCCCAAGCTACCATTTGAGGTATTTGTGAAATTCAGATAAGATTAGTTGCTCCTTGGATAAGCCACTGCAGTCAGTAGGAGTTAATTTTGTCTGGGATGTGACTGCAGAAAGAAGCACAATGGGAAATGAAGAACAATCTTTCTGAATATTTTACAGGGTAGAGCACATTCTATTAGAAAATGTAAAGAAGCTTTAAATGTTTGTAATCACTATCACAATTAATAATTCCATCTCATCAACATAATCATAATTATTTCAATTATTTGACAATGTGATTCAAGTTGGATGAAATTTAAATGAAAGACAGTCCTACCTCTAAGTAGTTCGAATAATAAAAAAAGAAACCATATTTATTTCTTATGACAACTCCCCTGAAGTTTGTTAAACTGCCCTATTAATGCTAGAGCTATGTTTGACTTGGGAGTGCCTCTTATATTGGCTAAACATGGATATTAAACAGATGTACATATGTATATAATGAGTAGCAGATATGCTGCTAAGTTTTATCAGTTTCCTCTCCCTTATCATTTCTTTGCCCACTGGAAATGGGATAGAATGGCATCTCTAGAACTGTCAGGCTGGGAAGCAAAAATAGACATATTGGTGCTTATTTTAGACTACATATGAACAGGAGCATCTAGAGGAAAAAAGGGATATCTCAATGAGGAGCACAAGAATGTCTCTGTCTGAGAAAAAGCCTTTCCTGAACTGAATCAGAGTTCAGATTTGAGCCAGAGCATCTCCATTCTGCTGTATTACCCATGTCCAGCAAACAACACACACAGCACATGGCTTTGTGCTCATTGACAACTTTAATTGTGACATCCTTGAAATACAAGAGTGGCCATTTAGATATAAAAAGGAAGCAAGATGGATTTTAATAAGGTAAACCCAGATAAAATCTGTTCAGCAAAACTCTTCCCACTGCTAAACAAGGGTATGCACCTAAACAGATTTTGACATTTAAGTGTCACACAAAGGATCCAGAAATGTTTTTTTTTTTTTTTTTTTTTTCCTTTTGAAGCTATTATAAAATACCTATGTTACTTTTCATCAGATTTTGAGACCAATTTGTAGGGGATAGGAGGGTTGTGGAGATCAGGAGCTCATTTCAAGCTGTCAGTGTTATTTGTGGTGAGCCAGAAGCAACTGATAACAGAGCATTATCTCTTAAGAGAAAAGGAGGGCAAGAAAGGGCTTATGTTTTGTTGTTCATTTAAAATGAATTACCCCCATCAAAATGCAGCCTTGAGAACTTAATTAAGCGGCTGCCTAAATACTGGTATTTAAGGATGTTAGGCATCTCATGTCAGCGTACTAAACAAATGGTACAATAAAGATGCAAACTGCTTTGTTTGATTGAAGACTGAGCTTTTTCTCCACTTAGTCCTCAAACCATCTGGTTCTATTTGGAGAATGTGGGATGGTAGCTACTCTAACTCTGATCTAATGATAAGATTCTCACTGTCAAATGTGCAAATCAGAAAGGAATTATTACACTTTTAGGCTTACAAAATCTTCTTCTTTCTCTAGTGAAAGAGTGTGTTTTGAAGACAGTAAATTCCGAGGCTTAGGTGATAATATTTTTCAGTGAGCTGTAGTTTCCAGGTCTTTCAATGCCAGTTCATAAACAGTGAAATTGCTTCAAGAGGTCCTATTCATCCAGTTATACTTAGACAACAAACTAATTTGAGGTTTCTCAGTTATTATACAACCATCTCCAAACTTAAAGAGGAGTTGATTCTCAAAGCTTTCTGAATAACTGGGCTTCTTTCCAAATTGGGATTTTGGTTGGTCGTGTTCTGTATTTTTCTGCTCAGATACCTGAAATTAAAAGCCATTCATGAAAAGTTGGCTCTAGGAAGTCAGCTTCACAGCCCTTCACAACTTTGTCCCTGCCAAAAATCTCACATCACTTCATTTCCTTATATTCTCACTCTACAGTACCAATCTGCACTGCTTCCACTTTCATTTCCAACTGTATTGTCCACACTGCCACTCCATATTAGGACTCTTTTCCTAGCACTACTCTTCATCTGACACCGTTTCTTCATTTACTTCCCTTTCAACAGCCTATTTTTTCTGAAAACCACTTAGAAGAAAATTCAGACACTGTAGCAGCCTTATTTCTATCTTCTACATGAAAAAGAATCTAAGGTAGGAAAAGCCCAATTGCGCTGTTGCCCCTTGTAGAGACACCTGGATACAAGGGAGAAGAGCTGTGTGAGCACAAGCAAGCTCTGTGTGAATTGTTAGCAATTCTCCATGGATTACCAAGGGGCCACAAAATACAGTGTGGGCTTCACCACCTAAAATTATTTACCCCTATTGTCCGGAATTAAGAGAGAGTTTCAGTGTGGACAGGCATCATTCTTCCAAAAATTTTGAGGAAAAATACCAGTTATGTCTGAATCTATCTGCATATATTAGTATCAGTGACTACTTCCATGTAATAAGAGCAGATAAGTTTATTAAAGCTGCTGATGCACTGGTCTCTGTTACATGATACTCCTTAATTCTACATTTCACCTAGACTCCAGGGCTCTCTGTTTCCATGACACATTCATGCCACAATTTCCTGGGAGAAATAGTGTTCAGTGGAAATTGTAGGTGACAGGTCCACACATCTGCATCTAAAAAGTGGGCATCAAACCCCAAGTTTCTTATTCAATTACAAACCAGTGTAAAAGTAAATTTAATAACTTGAATTTTCTGTTGAATGGATTGGCCTTTGCTGGAACTGTACTTTGACTTTTTTCCCTTTTTTCAATTCAGGATTTTCCGAAAAGATTTCATTACTTTGAAAAGACCATTTTTCTTTTATATTGCTTGATGAAGTTTGAAAGAATTTAGTTTCTTGAAAAGAAGGGTGTTCATCTGCTGTTGACCCTTAGATAACATCAGAGAGTATTTGTCTGTTGATTGTAGGAGCTTAACTCTCACCAAATGCGTCTGCTGAGATTTTTTGTTGTTTTGGGATTTTTTTTTCTTTACTGCTAAGAAAGAAAATGTTGTTTACTGTATTTCTGGATTTGGTTCTGATGAGGGCATGCATCTGCCTTCAAAGGGGAGAATATTTCAGATTTTTTATATTTATATATAAGAAGTGGCTGCTGGAATGAAAAGATTGAGGTTCCCAACCTCTGCTGTAAGGATGCACCAAGTATTGATGTACATATGTATATATGGTTTACTTGTAATGTCCAATAAATATTGAACTCATTTATATAGGAGTTAATTTATATACCCCTTCCTGGGGTAAGAGATTTGAATAATACTCCTATCTTGCAGTGATGCTCCCATCCAGGTGGACTTTGAGTGCCTGCTGAATGGCTGGGGGCCAGCAAATGCAAAATCAAACTTTGTCTTTCCCATATATACTATTTCTGGATTTATAACATGAGATCAGATTAAATACCAGATGAGCTTAACTTACAGGTGCATAAATACAAACACTGTGCTCCAAGAATTCACACTGACTGTAGTGTGCACTGGTATCTTGGGCAAAAGTGAAGGGAAGAAAACACAGTTGTTATCTAGAGTATACACTTCTATATTCTACAGCAAAATAACTGTGCTATAAGCAGCAGAAGACACCCTTCTGAAAGCTGAAAACGTTACAAAGAAAATGAATATTGGGCAGTCTGGTCCTAAATCACCACCTTATGCACCAGCTCAGTATCACCAGGCATATTCCATGAACTACATCTGTGAACATGTTTTAGGTGTAAAGCAAAAACCATCTTTTGTTATTGGATTTCAAAGAACTGTCCACAAATGCAAAACCTTCAAAACGTCCATATCCAATACTGACACCTAAGAGAACTGGTTTGAGAACTGATTTACCTGAACCTGGTATGTAGTGTTGACAAATTCATATCACAGTGCTGTGGGGATTTAGATCAGGAGAGCTGACTTTCCTTTGGCTCTTAAAACAACCAGTAAGATTTGTAACTGTTGGCTAAGCACCTTAAGAGGGATTCAGTTTTGAACAGCAAAGAAATGCATACTTCTTTTCAAGATGAATATAAATTATTACTACATCTGAAAGAGCCTTCAGTTTTTGCTTTCTGTCCTATAAGTACCCCTCTAACTGGAAAATGACATGCAGAATACAGCAAAGTGTGGGAGGTTTACTTTTTTTTTCCTAGGGGTTTAAAACTGATCTTGCATTAGTAGGTTAAATACATTCACTTCTAGAAGACATGACAGCCTGAAGGAAAAAAAGAATTTAGAGGTGAAAGGGTTATCAACTGAAGAAAATTATCCTGACACCAGTCTCCTGCAATCATGAGCAGATTGAATTATGTGATTTTAAATGAGATCTCTGTGGTAACTTTTCCATGCTAAACCAGAAAAAAAAAGGTATCGAGAATTACAGTTTTGCATTTGTCCCTCACCTATACAAAGGAATAAAATTCCTTGCAATGAAAGAGAATGTTTTTTATATAAGCCTTTTAATTTTTCCTGAAAAGAGAGGCCTCTAGCATGTTTTGTTTCTAATTCTAACACACTTGTACATGTATGAATTAGTGTATATGTATCTAAGTGCCAGACGCATATATTTTCTGTTTCTGCATATAAAATACACACATGCATAGAAAACCAATAATTAAGCAATCTGCCTCGAAGTCTTTTGAACTACAGACACTTTAAGCAGAATTTATCAAGGCGAGGTCAACTTCTCTGACCTGCACATTTTTAAACAGTAGTAGATCTCAGTTTTATTAGATGTATTTTCCAAAAGTAATGTTGCTGCTGCTATGCAGTAAATACTGTTTTTTTCTGTCAGCTTTAAAACATGTTTCAAAAGATTTTCTTGCTGTTATGGATAAACTTTAAGCAGAAGAAGAATGAGAAAAACACCAACCAAAGCAAATCTCCTCTGTCTCTTCATCATAGCTGCATTCAGCTGGGAATTCCTAGTGGTTTTATAGACTGCCCATGTTACCATAGGCAAAGATATTCTTCTGTGGCTTAATTTCTTCTTCTATATGAAGGATTAAAATAGAATTATTAGTGGAATGCCATGTCCATGGGCAAACAGAGTGGTAAGGATTGAGCAAGGGCACTGAACAAATAAAGCTTTTCCCTTCCCTCACTGAAATATCCCAAGCTCCAGGCTAAGTGGAAGCAGGAACTCTGTAAACCCCCAGGAGTAATTTGAACCTCACAATTGCCCATGCTATGCTTTATAAAGCCTCATCACATAGATGAAGATCAGGAAAAGGAAGGAGGACAGCAGGATACCTGACTCCACGACCAGGATTAATGGATGCAATCACTAAGCACCCATGACAGGTAAAGAATAACATTACCACTTGTAATGATGTGTCTTTAATAAAACTGAAAGTCTCAGCCTTAGTGTGGGCTCAGATCTGACCATTTCACCTCTCTGAATAACACCCATCCCTTTCTCTAGACCTGAGACAATGCCCCCAATATTGACCCCATTGCTCCTACTCCAACTTTCTACCCTTCAAAACCAAGCAGTGCCTTCAAGCCACCCACAGGCAATGGACCCTCACAATGCAAGGTCCACATCAGAAATCCAGCCTCAATTTAGTGTTGCATTATATGTTTCAACCAGAGAAAATGTCAGAAAGAAATAAAGACAAGCCAGATCCTCAGCAGTTGGCTAACTCTAAGCTTATTTCTATTGCACAGAAGCCAACCTAACCAGGAACAGGGTAGTGCCAAAGAGCATCAGGACACCCTGCCAAAGAACAAGCCTTAGGCCTAGCTGCTGCTACTGGAAAACCCCAGAAAAATGCCTGGCAAAGAGCTGGCCTCAGACTAACACATTGTTATTGTGGAGGAAGGAATGACGACACAATTTCCTGCACAATATTTATACACTTGTGCCCTGAAGCTTTGGCTTCTCACTTCAGTGGATATAAGAAGCAAACCAACTGCAGGAAAGGGGTTTCTGTTGCCTGAGGTATTGCTATAACTATTTGTCCTTTTTTTTTTTTCTGTCTATTTAACATTAAGTTCCTTGATTCCCATAGTGATCTCAAACCAATGAGAGGATGTCTTCATCACACAGAGTTGACCATCAAAAAGGGCAAAGCAATCTGCAACTAATGAAGAAGTAAGGGCATCAGAAAGGTGATATGAGGTAGGTGGGTACCACAGTGGGTAGAAACAGTACTGAAAATGAAGACTGGTTCCCAACTCCCTCCTACCTGGACTTCATCCTTCCTACTCTGCTCATTCCCATCCAGACAGATTGTGACATTTATATTGCTGTGTAATTACAGCAAATGCAGACTTTCATTGCACTGGCACAAGCAGGCTCCTTGCCTTGTGGATGTCTTTGGGGATAAAGGCATATATAGCTTGTATAATTTATGTCAAACACATAATTCTGATGTCATTTCATATACACACTTCCTACAAGGTCACCAAAGTGTATTTCTCCCCAGGTATTTCCTCATTTTCTTTTAATCAATGTTACTGGTCCTGCACTAGGGTGGGGACTTTAGGGGTGAAGAATATTTAGATTATTGTGAACAAAATAAGAGATTTCTCATTATAAAGAAGAACTTGTAAACTCTGAGAGAACAAGCAAGATTTATTAACATGATAAGTACATAGATAAGTTTTATAAAGGATTTTGTGATTATGCTTAAAACTTTACGGGTGCTTCCTCAAATGTGCAGAAAACCTCCGGTTGCATGTAAAACTTATTAAACAGCATCTCTTCAGATCTTCTGGGTAGTGGAGTCATATTGGTGCTTATTTTTTTCTAATTCATAGAATTCAGGGAATGATAACTGAGCTTTGAGATCCCTCTGTGCTAAATTCTGTGCATTGATATGCTACAAGACAGTTCAGCTCAGAAAAATTTACAAGCCAAAAAAACAAAAGAGGCAAAAGGCTGAAAAAATGAAAGATGCAATAAGTTGTTTTAATATATATCAAGGTGGCCATTTTTTTTCTTTACTCTTTGATTAAACCTTACTGTCTATCAAAGAAGCAGACATCATTTTGAATCTAGAAAAATAATGTATACAAGGTTAAGTAGTTAATGATCTTTTGATGTAACAAAGTGAATCAAATGGGAAAAAGTACAATTTGTGCTACTAGCATAGGAGAATACTTCCTCAGGTTTGTGGTAACAGAAGAGCATGGAGCAGCCAAAATATATTGAGTTTGGCAGGACCAAACTATTAGGAGCAAAAAAGCATTTTGTCCCTTTCAAAAGTTTAACTGTTTCTACCACAGACCTGTCAAAGTGACATGCATTAGCTGTCAACTCCTTACTCCAGTTTTATATAAGCTGACGTGCGCGCAGGTAATGATGGCTGGATACCAACACCGGTACTTTTAAAGCAGACAGCTGTGGCACTCAGCTCTTACTTAAAGTGCATGAAAATTGGTGTTATGCTGTGAGCAAATGACAGCAGAGCAGAGGCCAAGAGAATGCTCTTGAATGAGGTGGAAATGTTATGTTTTCTTAGTGTTAGCCATGAATTTTGTCCTAGTGCCAGAGTGGTTTCTATGTAGGTTCCTTGCAGAGTGAGACAGAAGTGATGGCTCTACTGCAGCTTTTCCTCGGTTTGTGGCAATTTATCAGCATGATACCAATCTCTGAAATGTCTAGCTGTTGTTCTTCTCTGAAAACACAATACAGCTAAGATAAACAGTGGTGCTTTACAGAGAAAAGACAGAAGGATAAACACAGGTTCTAAAACAGCAATCACTTTTCTTCATTTTGAAAAATTTGTTACTAGAAATGGAAGTTCATGTGCAAGAGAAGGAAATAGAGATGACGCCATTTCTCTAGGTTGGAACAACAGAGGCCTTCAGTTTTGTCTTCTACAGGAAAAGAGCTGCTATTTCAAAAGTCCAGCATAAATGAGATGATCTATAAAATAAAATATATCTTTGTGGAAGGATGTCAGAGGCTACTCTGCAAATTTTATTTTTTAAAATAATTCTTGTATAAATAAATAGACCCCAGCTGAAGAGGAGTTATTCCTTCAGTGAGAGCTGAAGGGTTTAGAACAGATAAGAATGAAACATTTCTGCAGGAATTAAAACAAGAAGAAAAAAAAAAAAAGATAACAGCAATTGAAATATTTACCAGCTAAACCAACAGTGACATAAGAAACATATAAACACCTCTCAAAAAACCAAAATATTTACCACAGGACAGCAGCTATTTGCTTTTGCAACATGTGAGAGACTACCACTAACTTCTCTCTGCAGAATGTTGCATTAACAGGCTTCTTTTAAAACCTACTGGGAGTAAAAGAACTCTTTAAAATACACTAATTTTTCAAGGTCAAAACTGAACTGCACTCCATACTGTGCCATTTTAAAAAGAAGCACCAAAAGGCACGGCCTTTCTTGTTTTATTCTTCTTCCCACCATGGGAAGAAAATTTATTTGTTCCATAGTCTGATTGATCTGAATGCTTGAAGTTTAGTGTGATGATCTTGCTCAAAATTATTTTCAACATATTTGGCATCTTGCATTCCATGGTTTACTTGCATTATGACAGACAATTTTTACAATTATTATATTTCATTATTGTAATCTTTGACAGCAACACCCATTACTCAGCATGTTGAAGACTTCAATCTCTCTATTCAATTTCTTCTCCCTGGGTGAAATAGATTACATAATTACAGCTTGGTAAAATCACTAGGAAAAGATTGGATCCACTGGAATGAAAATCTGCAAGTTTAACAGCCAATAACTAAAAATCTATGCACTTTTCTTTGTACCACAGAAAATAATATTAAAAAGTATAAATAAAATAATTATGGGTTTAGATATTTTTTATTAACTGCTTTTGTTTCTGTCATTAAACTTAATTGGGATTTCCAGTCCAGAAAAACTGTTTAATAGGAACCCCCACTTAACTTATTAACTGTGCAGTATCAAAGAAACATGATTCGGTGTGATGTTTATTGACTAGTTATCTCACAAAAATGTTTCTTTTTAGATTTTGAGGGCAGACTTTACTCACAGTTTACTGCAGCTTCTGTCTCTATTACAGTGTGTTGGTTTTGCTTGGCCCAGTCTTTGCTAGTGAGTAGGGTGGGGTACAAAGATGGCAGGATCCTGTGTGTCCTGTGTGAAGATTCTGGAAGTTTTTCACCATGTCCAGCAGAGCCAATCTCTGATGGCTCTGAAGATGATGGACATGCTGCTGGCCAAACCTGGGCCAATTAAAGGTGTTAGTTATGCCTCTGTGAAAACTTATTTAAGAAGAAATCAAAACAATGTGAGCACGCACTTCTTTTTAGCCAGAGAAGGAGGAGGAGGTAAAAATATGTGAGGGAAAACAACATGAAGGCACCAAGGTCAGTGGAGAAGGTGGGGGAGGAGGTGCTCCAGGCGCCGGAGCTGAAAACTCTCTGCTGGCCATGGTGAAGACCATGGGGGAGCAGGTGGTCCCCCTGCAGCCCATGGGGTCCAGGGGATGCAGAGAACCCCCCACAGCCTGTGGGGTATTGCCCACTCCAGAACAGCAGGTGGATGCCTGCAGGAAGCTGTGATCCAGTGGGAGTCCCAGAGACTGAGAGTTGCAAAGGCCTTGCAGGAGAGAGAAAGGCCTTGCTCCCGGGATGGAAAAAGCCTGGCCTCGGCTCGGAAGGCTACACCCTATGGACAAGAACTTGTGCTGCAGCAGATTTGGGCAGATTGCTGCTCATAAGAAACCAAAGAAGTTCGCAGAGGACTGTCTCTCGTGGGAGGGACCCCCATGGCTAAGTAGAGGACTCCTCTCCCTGATGGACTGACCCTGACCAAAGAAAACCCCCATACCCTGCCCCCACCCCGGAGCTGCTGGTTAGAAGGAGGGAGGGAGTGAGCTGAGAAATGGTGTCTTAATAGAGAGAGGGGTGAGTAGAGAAACAGTGGTTGTAGCAGAACTGTGGTGATGGACTGACAAAGGGAAAAAAAACCCATACCCTGCCCCTGCCCTAGATCTGTTGGTTGGAAGGAGGGAGGAGGGTGAGCAAGAAATGGTGCCTTAAGAGTGAAAGGGGGTGAGTGAAGAAACAGTGTCTTAAGACCTTATTTTTACCTCTCATTTATCCTCCAGCTCTGTAAGGTTAATAAATCACTTTGCAACTTTAAGTTTGGAGTCTGTTTTGTCCTTTTCTTCAGTGTGTTTCCCCATCATCTCCTTATCTCAACTCATGAATCCAGTGTGTTTGTGTTAGTTTTTTTTCTCCTCTGCACAGCTGCTGCAGGAGAGAGTAGAGAGAGCACACATCGTAGGTGCCTGACTTTTAGCCAGGGTCAAACCATGACATACAGTCTCTGCTGCTACAAATGATTTTGAATATTCGTATGATCTAGAATAAATTTAGATTTATTTTTTTCTGCTGTCAAAAAAACCTTGTTTTCATCTTCAATGAAAGATAAAATTTCAAGAAAATTTTATAGCATAAAGAAAACTATTGGGGTTTGTTGGGGAGAGGGTTTGTTTGGGGTTTTTTGTGGGAGACAAATTGAAAGTCCACATATTCAGAAAAACAATGCAAGATTTTATACATATCTATACAAAGTCTGTTTATAAAATTCACAAAATTAGTTTTCCATACATAAAGTTGAAGTTTCTGGTACTCTTAAGGAACCATCAAGAATAAGATTGTCTACTCAAGTCTGGGGGGTAGAACTATACCCAGAAAAATGGATACAATCCAGCTCAGGAATGATTCCTTTGAAACAAAATCTGTGGTGTAGAAATGAATAACTACTAGAGCATACAGCTGCCAACTGTGGAATTTAGCATTCCACATTTCACTTAACCATAAAAAATGAAGAGGACCCATGTTCAAAGGCAAATGTAGTAAAACATTAAATTAATTTTATAGTGTGCATATTATAGGTCAAGCATGTCTAAAAGTTCTCAAAGCAAACTGCAACAATGTCACTGAAAAATATTTACCATGGAATAACATAAGTAAAACATAATAATAGTAAAAGACATTTCTATTGTGTCTCTCTTCTGCCTCCTCATTATACTTTTATTAATACAGATGGTATTTTGCAGCTTATATTAAAATCTTGTCTTGGTTTTTCTGGGCTCAGTTCTAATGATTGAACTCACACTTACTAAAATGTTATCCATAAGGACTCATTCAGTTCCATTCTATTTTTTTGAGATAAATTTGTTTCCAACAACAGCTTTCCCCACACACCATATTGCATTACTTCGCTTTCAAGTATTCTTCTTTTTCCACCTAAAACCCAAAACACTTATTGGTATATAACCATTTCCCAAACTGTAAGGGAAGGATCTGCAACTAAGTTACATGAACAGGA
Organism: Acanthiza pusilla; assembly: GCA_036630365.1. Lineage (NCBI taxonomy): Eukaryota > Metazoa > Chordata > Aves > Passeriformes > Acanthizidae > Acanthiza > Acanthiza pusilla. The sequence continues at coordinate 2,188,148 of JAXCHO010000036.1, forward strand.
GTGTCCTAACTCAAAGAAACCAGAGATATAACATACCAGCAAATACTACTCATGATTTAAAGAGGGAAAAAATATATATGCTTTTGTGAGGCTAATGGTATGAGCATAAAAATAATAATTTTCAGGTTGCCATAATTCCTGAATAACATTCATATTCAGAAGAACTGGAAGCATCCATTTTATTTATGACTGCCTTCAGCTGTCTTCCTTTCCTATTGCAATATTGGGAAAATAAAATTCCTGTCATAGAAGATACCAGCATTTATTTATATTACATGCAAGAGAAGTTTTCAGAGGTACTGTAATATCAGATGTACCTGAAAACCTGATATGTGGAGCAACAGTTACCTAAGCTAAGCATGAAGATACTCTTGTTATGACCCTCTTTTTTCTCCCTGAAGTGTTTTATTCTTTATAGATTTTACATTATTACCTGTGGATGGTAGCTGCCAGTAATAAGAGGATTACATTTTGTACCTAATCAAATACTCTTAAATAATCCCAACTAATTCATAAGACTGAAGCATAAAGCCAGACCTACAAAAAAACATTTAGGGAATTGCTTGGTTCTGTTTACTGGGAGTAAACAGTTTGTGGGGGAGGTACAAATCTGAATCCTGAGACACCTGAAATTTTCATTGAGAAAAAATGTGAGGATTAAAATATGGGGAGAGCTACCATTAGTAGTCTATACTACCTTTCTCTGGTGAAGAAATTATAAATCAGTCAGCACCAAATTCTAAGCACTACTGACAGCAAGGACAGTGATAATGGATGGAAAGGAAAAAGAAACAGGCAGAATGAGAGAAAGAGGATAGAACAAGTGAAAGAGGTCAGGCAGCCAAGGGACCTGTTTAAAATCAGTCAATACATTTTAAAGTATTCTCCTGGGTCCCACATGATTGTTCCATGCAGAAGACTTCAGTATCTCTCAGGTCTTCTTCGCTAAATTTTTACATCACCAGGAAGCGAGGTCTCCCAAGCTATAGACAGATTAATGAGTAAAAAGGCAAAATCAGCTCCACAGATCTGCAATAGAAATCAAGAGACCTAAGTAGCTGCTAGGAACTTGAAGCCTGGTTCTATCATCGCTTAGTAGGTGGGATTCGGATAGCAATCGTTGGAACATAACAAGATTTCAGAAGGGCTCAGAATTTATGAGACTCCCCACTTACGCCTAATTGAAAGATCGTGAAAGTTAGCCTGGATTCCAAGGTCTGCGATAGTAATCATGCAAAACTCAGTGGGTTTGGAACTTGTGAGTGACACAGACATTTTCTTCGTGTGAACTAACATTTCATAATTATTTATCATCTCAAAAAGACATCACAGCACAAAGATTGTGTTATATATATTCAGACCTATATGCATTGATGATTCTTCACCTTTAGCCTTTGGTACAACAACATAGATGGAATGAATTCATGCATCTCATTCACTTGATTTTTTTTTTTTTATTAGACATGCCACCAAAAGCTGATGTAAAGATCTGAAGATTGACAGAGCGTGCTTTATCATGTTAGCACTCAAGCAAGTCGTCACTCGAACAGAGGCATTATGAATGAACCATAACATCAAGTACATTCTCCAAAAGAATGAACAATACACTGCAATAACACAGCACAAATGTTGCTGGTAGAAATAAAGTATGGAAACAAAATAAACTCTCATGCTTCAAGGCATAGATCAACAAAGGCTTTACACTCAGACTAGAAGCTAAAAGGATTAAATCATGTCATTCAGTGCACGTGCACTGCTCTGCGCAACTGAATCACTGGGTTCTTATTGAAGTAAGAATCCAGTGGATGCAATGGATGCAATTGTTACTGCTGTAGTAACAATCATCACAAAAATCAACATGGGATAGTTGCAGCACTTGGTATTTTTGATGAGAGTATAAAGGAACCTTTCTCTGTGTGTGGGAAAGCTCAAATGATGATTTCTTACATTGCCTTCTGAAATATCAACCATTATGATTTGCCTCCAGCAGCACTCTTAAGTTCAAATTCCCAACTTTCTACATAAGCTACATTCACATTAGCAAGGTTTGATGGCAGCATATCTTTTAAGTTGTTAGAGCTGAGGATGCAATAACCCCTTTGCACACACTTCAGGATGTTGGTTTTCAACTAGCTCTGGTTTAATACTGTAAATTTCAGCCTATTATCACTTGCTGTGGGTTAGGTCCAACGCCAAAAGACACCTTTTGGTTTATGTTGACCCAAAAAGTATTGACTTCCTGTGATTCAAGACCACTCCATGATGCAATCCAAGAAGCAGTTGGAGGGGTTAGCTGGATGATTAACTTCAGAAGCCTGCTCCTGGCCTGATGTAAATTGCTGTTGTAGTCACACTAGTCTTGGCCTCAGAGTACACGCCAAAGTACCACTGAAGTGCTCCATCTGGAATGCCCGAAGGAAAACCCTAACAAGCCCCAGGTGTCACAAGGCACAGTGCACCCTTTGAAGCCACCAGGAAAACCTACACCCTGGTGCCTCATGACATGGAACAACCTGAAATGTAACACAGCTGTGAGCGTGTCCCAGTGCAGGATTTCTATTCAAAAGCTGAGTGGCAGAGATAGCACAAAACATTCTCTCATTTCTTTGTGTCTTCCTGTTATTACATTAGCAAGGCAAAGCCCTTGCATGGAAACCTTCTCCACATCGCACAGAAATTCCATACAGTGTCTCACCAGTAAGGACTAAGTATCACATTTGGCTCCTTAGAAATTGTCAGTCCTTCACTGACAAATGGAAAAAGACACATGAAGATAAGCACATCTTTCCCATTCCTCCCACTATTTCTCAGGTGTTCTCAAACCTTATGCTGCCCTCATTGGTGCTGTCTTTTCTGGTATTAGATGCTGACTGCCAAGACCAAGTTTGCCAGACAAGCCAAATCTGTCAAGCAACAAGGCACACTAGAGCTCAGGATAATATCAATGTGATGCCAGCCCCAAAGACATGCATGTGACCTAAGCTATTGAGTCTCTGTCCAGTGTCTGCTCGGACATGCCACCCTGCCAAGGCCAAAACAGGCAGATGTGCCATTTCTGGACACACGATGGATTCCTCATGCAAGGAAACAAAAGCACACAGGTAGAAATTAAACTGGTGGGAATAGGTTTGACTTGAGAGGAAACCATACATCATACCACTGTCAAATATTCATCACATCAGGATCTGTCTGCATTTTTACTGGCACCTTTGGGTTTGAAATTCTGAGAAAGACTGAAAAGCTATGGACACTTTGTGGTGATCTTCCAAGCATCTGTTGTGGTGATGGAGAACCATGTCACAGAGAGACGGTTAGGCAAGCATAATTGCTTTTTAACTGCTTGCATAGTATGTCATTGCTCAGTCTAATTTCACACCAGCTATGCTTGCTTAAGAGACCCTTTCAAGTCTCCTCATATTGTCTGGCTTTTGTGGAGTCTTAAGCTCAGAGTTGATGCTGACTCTTTGATAAATACCCTTTTTTCTGAGAAGACAGAGGCTCATGTGTCTGCTGTCTTACCTGCCTTCTTGATAGGTGGCGGGTTACTGTGTATTGGTTATGCTCTTCCTTGGGATATTGCTATGAATGTTTAGACACCAGACAAGAAAAATGTTGTGGCACTATTAATATAGTTTTGTTCTCTCTGATGATGAAATCTGTAGGTCGACTAGACAACATCTGCCAACTTGTTTCCTAGGGAAAAAATCTTTAAATACAGAATTTTCAAAAGCCATCATAGAAACATACCCATGGGTGTCTTAACATTGGCAACATATTAACATCTATGTGCTCCTTCTGTGCTCCTGGAACCTGTGAAGTCTCTTAGTGTCAAACTGGCTTATGAGCTTCTTCCTAAAAATAAAATATGAAAGTCCCCAGCCACATGCTAGTGAAATTAAGGGACCTGTCAGCATAATGATGTGTGCTGAGTTAGCAGTCAAGCCAAAAAGGGCCATCGTTCTTTGTCTGGGACAATCATTAATATTACCTTGTCTTTTTTGGTTTTCCAGTTGCATATATAAAATAGTTTGTAATGGATCCAGGCCCTGGTAGAATCTTTATTTTCCCTCTCCAACTTTCTTTTACTATGAAATACACGTGGATAACACTTGAATTAGTCTCATAATTAGATGTACTGAAGAACATTGTAGCACTCACTATTTACTATAGATGTACAAAGGTAAACACACACATATATATGTATATATATGCGCACAAAAATGTGAATATCAGAAAAGAGAGTTTGGAAACTGCAGGATGTGCACAAAGGTCAGTCCAGCCCTTTGCTTACTAGAGTTTTCTCAGTGTGCCTTCAGACCCTTTGATCTCGGAGTCTTGGCTCTAAAATGAATCTATAACCAAGATAGGGACAGTGAGCAGAAGCATGAAGTAAGCAAACAGGGTGGACACAAAAGGGTGTTGCTCAGGTTTGAGGCATTTGTTTGCATGACTACTGTAGACCAAGGTGAAAAGTGCAACTGTCTTTTTGGACTGAACAGAATGTGTAAACAAGCATGAAAATGAGATTAACTCTCACCCTCGAGAAATGTTTGTGCCCCTGAAATCAATGGGTAATTCGTGACAACAAGAAAAGGGCAAATATTGAAGACAAAAAGGCTCCAACCTGTGGTTTGTATTCAATCAACTCTTAATATCAGTAAACTTGTTACAAATAACTCATGCACTAGACTGTGATTCCACTAAGGTCAGAAGAAGTGTTGATGTAGATAGAGTAAATATAAGCAGCAGACTGTCTTGTAACTGATCCCTCTTTAATGCTCCTCAATTGATGACAAATTGCTGTGTACAGAAAGCTTTGTGAGAATGTAAGCCCTTCAAATAACTGAAACCCACAAGGCAGTGAGCTGCAGCAAAGGTGCCATATTCCCACCAACTAACCAACCTAAACAAACAAATAAATATTAAGCAAAATGCTGCAAATGTCAGCAATCTTTTTATTTTTCCCGAAAGGATGGCTGCTATGATCTACAGGAAAATAAAGTTTTTCTATGTCTTTCTTTAAACAGAGACTGCTGCAATGTTGATTCACTGGTAGAAATTAAATACATGAAAGATGTTTGCAGTTGATTTTTCCTTTTAAAGTTCTGATTTTGTTACATGGGTAAAGACTCCCTAAAATCAAGTCAACACAGGGCTGCAGTAGGATCTCACTGCCTGAAGAGAGGTTCTGTCACTCCTGAAAGTAAAAAGTGTCGATCAAATATAAAGGTTTCTGTTAGAGGTAATGAATTTATTAACCAATAAGTTTTAAAAGTTTTACCCCTACATATAAAACTCGCTTCAAGTGAGTGGCTAAAATGCTTCTGTTGTGTATAAGTGATTTCACAAGGCTTTAAATATGCACCTGTTATACTTCAGATTCAGTCTTTGTTAGCATTCTTTTATTTTGAGAGGCTGAAATGGCAAAATCAGTCCCACTAAAACATTGACTCAAAGCTTAGAACTCCTAGTCTTCTAGAAAACCCATTGAGCTCTTCCAGAAATTTACAGCACATAACTGGAAAATAGGTAGAAGAGGAACAAAGAGAGTGAGAGCGTTTAATGATTTAAAGATAGCAAATAAGGCTGGATTAAGCCTGAACTGTTTGAGTAACATGGGTTATGTGAGAAATCCCTGCAGTTTAACAGTGAGGAAAAATACGTAATATAAAGATGGGAAATTAATGGCTCTAAGGTGGTCAGGACAATGATGTGGAAATATTACTGTTTTATAAAAGTCCTGTATCCTCATTGGTTTTAAAATAATATTGGTGTCTGCTTTCTTGTAAAGAAAAAGGTCAAGGTGTTTCTTTCCCATCTGCTCAAGACTTAGATTGCATTCAACTTAATGAAACCCAGATTTTAGCCTGACCTGCACATACACAGGCAGAAGCTGGGAAGGTTAGAGCATATTTGCATTGTTTCACTTTGCCTACAGTTACTATGGACAGCATGACAAAGAGGAATTCCATTTTAATGAATCTGCTTAGGAACAGGACCCAAACAAGCCTAGATTTTGTATATCACAGTGGCTGGACGTATCAAAGGTTACATTTATACTGGTAATGTGTCGAGTCCATCCTCTGGACATGATACCAACAGTCTCTGCATGTTGTGCCAGTCTACTTTAATTCCCTTTTTACATACCACAGGTGACTGAGGATAGACAGTGGATCAGGAAGAACTCCTGCAATCATAGTATCATAAAATGGTTAGGGTTGGAAAAGGCTTTTAAGTTTCTTAGTTTAATTTAGGCATTAAAATTTGCTTGGCTTGGTCCTGCAACCTGAAAAAATATGTATGCCAAGGCCATATGACAGACTGCCAGGGAGTAACCCTTCAGAGAGAGCGGAGAGGTTAATCTGAGCTAAATCACTGCTTCTCTGGACACATGGAAACCCAAGGGCAAAGAGTCACTCTTTGCCAGTCTGCTCCCGAAAGAGAGAACCTATGAACTGTGCTACACATGGGAGCAGAGACAAAAATATAAATGACCCTTTCACTGAATAACTTGGGGAATTCAGAGCAAATGTCTTCTTGGCAATCATTTCCCCCTATCTTTCTCCAGCATTTTGAACTGATTGGAACCAGTAGGTAGGCTATAAATAAAAACAGCTTTTAATGTCATTCAAAAGAAACAAACAGCTTCTGAATCCCTGGATAAATTCCAAGTCTGTTTAAGGAGGTTTTGTTATTAATTTTTAAACTGGGAACTTAGAGTCAAACTGATGCAAGACCATGTAAGCAAACTGAGAATTCAAAGATAGCATTATTAAAAGGTTAATAAAAGAGATTTTTCCCCTGCTTGTCTCTCATTAAAAGCAAACAAGGTATCAGTGCATTTTTCTTCAGACTTCTGAGGTACAGATGCCATTTTTCATTCTGGTTTACCACCAGAGCAACCATATTAGTTGCTTTGCTGCCAGTATAATGCAAACTTGTAGATACCTCTGTTTCTTGAAATGAAAATGTGTTTGGTTTAATAAACAATTTGCTTTTTAATTATTCTCGTTTACTAAAGCAGGACAAAGGATGATAACTGTAATCTTTCTCCATTTCTTTTTGAAGCATCTTTAAGTCTGCTTCTACATTGACCTGGCAGCAGCCTTCTAGTATCTGAAGGGTGCCTACAGGGAAGCTGGAGAGGGACTCTTCATCAGAAACTCTTTGGGAAGAATCTTTATGAATCTGAACTCATGTAGTTCACATGAAACATTTCTGTACGTATGTATTTGGAGTGGTTTTTAAGGAATGTGTGAATATGCAGTGAAAAAAAATATTTTCATAAAAGAGCTTACATTCTACATCAGTAAGATAGAGTAAGGGAGCATGGTCTCAATATCTTAGATAAAACAAAAAGCTGTTCCAGCCACAAAGGAAATAATCAGCTACATTTAGTAAATGAACATAGGATTTCTGAGTCTTTGGCCCATGTAAAATACTAATACTAATACTAATAAGTGTTATACATTAAAACCTCCTTTATTTCTATCTCCAGACACGGAATTGTATTCCAGATTTAATATACTACCCATTTTACAATTAAGACTAGTAACACAGAAATGATGACATCTAAGGTCATTCAGAAGACCAAACCCAGAGATAAGACCAAAAATAAATGGTGGAAGTCAGTTCAACAACAGAGGTATGAACTACATAATTACCATGGATAATTACCACCATTTAAAATGCCCTATATATTGCTTTCTCAAGGATATCGGTACATATTCCTACTTACACATCTAAAGAACTACTATATTTTTTATTATTGACATTAACGAAGTATTATTTTTTAAAAGTTCTATGAAAATTATTAAGAAAATATGAAAGGCCTATTTCTGATAATTACAACATTGCTAAAAAATCCCCAAAATTATCCAAGTTCATAAGTTGGATGCTTTAAGTGCAGAGTTTATTTCATTCTTCAAGTTTCTATTGAAACAAAAGGAACCGAATACTAATCTTTTTTTGAGAATGTTCGGGCTTTCAGGCAGATGTATAGAAGGTCCAAATAATTTATTTTCCCCCTCAATTTCCATAAAATCCTCATGAATAAAGCGGAATATTTATTATAAAACATTTGTTGTAAACCTCCACATATGAAGATTTCACAACTTGTCTGAATGTCTGAAATTTACATTTTGCAGCTGTAATTCACTGACATACTTTTAGTTTGGAATCTATTATAACCTGAGATAATTTTGTTTAGATTAGCTGTCTTGGCAAAAAATATTATTTTTAAGCAGATTATTTTTGTAACACAAATACAATGTTTGCAGTTTTTTTATTGGATTGAATATTCTTCAACACAGATCACTTGCCATTACAAAACAAAAGAACAAATCCATATTACTCCAAATACACTTTAATAAATCTATTTTGTTTACCTTTTATTAGTGAGAATATCCCTCCCTTACCTTTTATATTGTTTATTTACCCTTAACTTACTTCTTAATTTACCCTTAAGTTACTTAACTCTGAGAGCAAAACCAGTCTTGTCATGTTAAGCTTTACAACTTCTTTAAACTCATTTCAGAGGTTTAGGTTCTCATGGGCCAGCAGTGATCACAACAGTGTGATGTTTGCATTATGAATACTGTAGGTCAATGCTTGTTTAAAACAAGAGGGAGGGGAAAAAAAAGAAAAAAAATCCCACTGGAATGTTGAACAAATAATCATGATAATGTTTCATTTTTAAGACTTTTACAGGCTTTTCTTTATCAAAACAAAATCTGGGACCTAATTTGACCTGACAAAGTCCCTTTAGTGTTTGGAAATTTCATGCAATTGCCAATTTTGACATCATATTTAAAACTGTGGTGTCACTCTTTTGTATGTCCTTCACCTTGGTGTTGATGCTAAGCACTGCAGACAAAGCAGATATTTTTCTAGTACACGAGGAGTGTAATGTTAATATACTTACATGCAGATTTAGAATGGATGAAAACAAGAAAGGCCCTTATTAACTTTAAATATATATATATATATATTCTCTAAATAGATATAGATGGGTTCACTTTGGATGCAGTTCCTTATAGAGAAAGTGTTCTATTGACATGGCAGCTGTAGTTTATGATAGTATCTTGAAGCTATTTTTAAAAACCCATGAGAGACAAAATACCTAAGAGCCTCTTGTAGAAAAGAATCCCAAGACAGGACATCATCTAAGCATGTTGTTAACTGGTTTCCTGAACAGAGATGGACAGAAATAGTGTGCTGAAGTGTGTTTTCTATCCACTACAGCCCAGAGTGGTTTTTGTTGACGCATTGGTGAAGAACAATTATTTTGGAATGTTTCATTTTGTCTCCCTTTGGACCAGAAATTTGGCTTGTCCAGAATATCAGTATCAGAGTGGAAGAGCCCGAAAATATTATTGTCCTTTTAGGGACTGAAGAAAAGGACTGGAGATGGAGTTTTCCAAAGTGTGGACAAGTCTAGCTTGGCCAAGGAGTTGTGAGATGAAATGTTATGTAAGAAAAGAGACAGGCAGATCCCTCAATGTCTAGAAATTTAAATGAGTTTATTCCAATTTTAGTTTTTCTTGTTTGAATGACTAGAGTAACAAAAGCTAAAGGAAGGATTGACAAAGACTGGGTTAAACAGATAGGCTTGGTTTTTTACTACAGCACTTACTAACTTTGCTGTTCTGATGATTCCTCTTATTTTACCATCCCTCTGGGTGCCAAAAGGATACTTTGGGAATAATTCCCTGCGACTACCCATGACCCTTTGTAGAGAGCACAGCCCTGCCCTGGGTTCAAGGACTTCTCTAAAGATCAAAATGGGAGCATTAAACACCTAAGAACAGCAGTCAAAATCCAGCTTGCTGAATAAGAGATCACCAAGGCTAAAAAGTGGGAAGGAAGGTCATGGCTATCATCTGGAAGGGGCAGATGCAAAATATGTCTTGAGCTCTGACAATTTAATTCACACTTTCTCACAAAACACATCTAGGACTATTGGGGCCTAGATTTCTCCTAGTTGTCAAAGAATGGTGTCCACACTTATTTTTCCTTGGGCAGACTGAATGTATATTTACCTTCTTCCAATACTGTACCACCCAGGTTAGATGCTATGCAGGGAGGGAACTTTTCTTTTCTTGTTCTGGCACTTCAATTTTTTATAAAACCTCTGGATTCGGGTCTCATTTCCTAAAATATTTCCCTATTGTTAGCTATAAATTGCTATGAGATGTGGGGCTTCCATCTCCTAAAGAATAAGTAAGTATTTGTTTGGACAAGGAAAGAAAGCATGTCCATACTAGTGAGGACGTCCTGCTAGAAACTCAGGTTTGGCCCTGAGGCATGGCACAACATAGTTTGTGTTCATACATCTCATTTCTTTTATTTCAGGAGCATAATGGTTGGATCCATACTGGTCAATATTCCTGTACAGTGCTGTGGCACCATCAAAGAAAGCACCCAGACTAAAACCAGGTTTAATCCTGCAGGGAAAGATAGGACTAAATGGTAAAAAAAAGGGGAAAAATCTTCTTTTGTGCCAGAGAAGCCAGAGAATACTTGAACTATAAAACTCCAAATAGTATAAGCATCAATTAAGTGGTTTTTAGGACTTAAACCAATTTAGGTGTGCCTAGAAACATACATATAAGTACGAAGATAATTAGACAATATAATGCTGAAAGCTTAGAACATGGAAAACACTGGGAGGTAGTCAACATTTAAATGGCACTTTAGAGCATTCATGAATTTTGTTGTCTCTTCCTACTTCAATTATAGTAAAAGCATTAAACATGTCCCAGTAATAACAAATACACTGATTCTACCCCGAAATTGCATAGAGGCCATAATTCTATTTCTATTGTGAGAGTTCCTCGTACATTTGCAAAAGAAAAAAAGGTATCATATTTCATGAAGCTCAAAATGTCATATTATTTTCTGTTTCTGGCAATCAGGGAAATGTCATGGTTTTAGAACTCTGAACAGTTTGTTCTAAGAAATTTCCAGTTTCTATGTAGACCTTCAATAACCCAAGTTTTGACTCATATGGGATATAGTGTTTTCACATTCTTGAAAAGCTCTTGAAAAGTATGACAGGATTCAAATATTGATTAAATTCAGAGCATTTCTATTGGTTTCTGGAGAAAAGGACCATAATGTTGCTGAGACAGATTGCTCTATGAAGCACATCCTATTTATATATTACTTATAATTTTTTTCCTTCTAGTGAAAGAAGGGGAAATTGTAGCTTTGTTCTTAACTGTATTGAGAATTTACTAATATTGAGTCCTATGATATTTTTCAGAGAATCATGTTGACCTAAGTGAAACACGACCTTTTCATTTCAGCTAGTCACTGTGACAGTGAACCCTGCAATCTGGTCTTTAACAATGAATCTAAACAAAACCCTACCATTTGTTCCAACCAAAACTGTTGATATTTAAGAATGAGCCATCAAAAAAATAAAAAACATTCCTAAGTTCTTTGTAGTAAAAATTACTCATAATTATCTTGAAAAATTCCTGTACCTGATGTGGTTTTAACTCCATCAAAAATGCTAGGATAAATAAGTAATTTCCATAGCTATTAGGACCATAATTAAATATCCATGCTAGCTGTGGCTTCAGTAATGAAATTTCTTGGCAAAACCTTTGCATTAGAAGTTGTTTTGTGAAATTCCATCATTTCTAAGTAAAACAAGACTTTAGATCACACACCCCAGATCTAATGGGAAACATTAATCTGCCTGACATCTGGATGGGCAACATGGAAGCAGGGATGGATGTGCCACAAAGGGAAATTTTCAAAGCTGCCCAGGAATGCAGCAATGGTGTCAGGTAAGCAAGCCAAAGTGTGCTAAGACTTGAACTTTTAATAGGAAAAGGCTGAATGAAAGCCAAATATGGCACTGTTGCTAAATGGGGCAGGTGGCTTAGTGACAGCAGATATGGATAAAGCTGAGATTGATCAATGCCTTCTTTGTCTCAGTGCCTGTCAGGAGAATTTCCCAGGGCTCTGTGGTTACAGGAAAGCACAAGGCTTACACGCAGTGAATGAGGATCAAGTCAGAGACCCTGGTAAGAGAATTCAGTTCCTGTGAATTCCTTGGGACCATGTAGGCTGTGTCTGAGAGTGAGAGCCAATGTCAAAGCAAGATCACTCTATCATCTTTGAAATGCCATGAAGATAAGCAAAGGAGCCCAAAGACTATAGGAAGTAAATACTGTGCATATTTTTAAAGCTAAGTGTAAAAGGATGATCCAAGGGCTACAAATTGCTGAGTCTCACTTTGGTCCCTAGGAAAATCATGAAGCAAATCTTCTTGGAATCCATAGGTGTGTAAAGGACAAGAAGTAACTTGCAAAATCAGCACAGGTTTATTGAGAATAATTCTTGCCCAGCAACCTGGTTGTCTTCTGTGAAGTGTTAGTAGATGAAGTGAGAGTTGTGGATGTCCCTGGATTTTAGCTGGGCTTTTAGCATTCCAGCTATGATGCCGTGCTCTGTACTGATCAATAACTAGGTGGTCAAAATCCGATTTTGACCTAGAGAAGAGTGGTTAGAAGGTCACACTCTGTCTATAGGCTGGTAACTAGCAGAGTAGCAACATAGAATTGTATATTCATTTTTCATATTATTTATAAATCAAAAAGAATGGTGGCATAGGTTTGTTTTACTTATTTCTGCTGAAGCATTTTTGTGTGTGATGGTCTTTAGTTCTTATTGCTATCTTCATCTGTCTACAGTTTTACACTCTGCTTTGTTTAGTTAGTGTAATTGATTCTAGTTACCGGCCTGGTTAATGAAAACCACCCAGCCAATAAGCAAGTTTAAAGGAAAAAAAAGAAAAATGTTATTAATCAAAAAACAGGTTCTCTCACGGATACTAGCAGAGCCAAACACAATGCATGAAAGAGAACTGACCTACCAAGAAAGAGAAACAGGGATTTCAAGAACACAGCTGTTTTCTTTCCCAGTGACAAAATATACAAAGAGAGTACAGGCCCCAAATGTCTAAGGAAAGAAAAGATGTTTTAGTAGCTTGGCTTTATCCTGCATTGGCTGTCCTGAGTCAGGCTTCTTTGAAAGTGTTCATGGCCATAGTGGAAAAAAATAATTCAGTGCAGAGGGCTTCTTTTTTTTTTTTTTCTTTTTTTTTTTCTCTGAAGTGAACTGATTATTTCAAAATTTCCAGTGAAAACCAAGTATGGTCTCTTATTTATTGTTTCTCATAAAGAACAAAAATAACTCCACTTCTGGCCATTATCATTCCTGCAAAAAAAGCTCAGAAACATTTCAAGCCTGATCCTGTAGCTTTGAAGTCAGTGGGAACAGAATCACAGCCTTAAAACATAATGTTTCAGTTAGATGTTGTCACACAGTTGCTCACATCTTTGTTATTTTCTATCAGTAAGATTAGTGTTGCCTACTTTATGAAAAGAGATAGTTATGTCTTCTGGAGGCCCTTGGAAGCTGGAGCCCTATGTCTCTCTAGAGACTGATTTCACTGAAATCTGTAGGAAGTGTGACTTCTGGAGCTGGCAAAAGAGATTTGATAGGAGCTGATTCCTGTGGCTGCTAAGTGTATGTCCATAATATAAAATTGAATGCATTCACAGCTGTGCTCTGGCACTGCAGCTGACCAGCATGGGAAGGTTTGCATCCATTGCATGGAGTCCTTGTGCTCCCAGACCCTGAGCAGCCACATCCAAACTGTCCACACCAATCTCTGGCCCCAGCTCACTCCAGAACTGGTCTGAACAACAGTAGCACTGCTGGGTCAAAAGCAGCCAGGTACCACCCAAACTTGTTTGTGTGGCAGCAAAATGGCAGGGCATGTTCCTTTCTACTCTTTAATTTATTAGTGTGTGTAACTTCAGGGTGCAATTCATCTGCCTTAATGTAGACATCCGAAAGTTCAACATCTAAACCTCTGCTAGCTACCCTGGCTTCCTGTTATACTCAGTGGAAGCAAATCCAGGCCACAATTCATCTGACCTGTCTTGTGTACTTAGCTCAAATAAGATGGATTGCGATCTGGGAATGCCCATTTTTTTCTTCTGACTATAAAGTGAGTCTGAGGTCTGCAGGTCAGACTTAGACCTCTAACTATTAGGCACCTGAGATAAGGGGAGAGATACCAGCCTAATGCATACTAATAAGTTCATCAGTGTATCTTTCAGGTTAAAATATACTTTTAAAGACCTTTTAGGTTAAATTATAGATTTTTACTCAAGAAAAACAGTACAAAAACTCATAGAGAGCATTCCCTGTCAGAAATCCTAAACTGTTCTTCACAGAATAGTGTGGAAGAGTGAAAAGTTTGGGTTTTTTTCTGAATGTGTTGCCCAGAACAGTAACGTTCTCTCACGTTTCCAAGAAGTATGATGTAATTTATTAGCAGCCATGCTCTCTTCATTCTTGTTCTAAGCATGGAACAATACCTATTTCATTCATTTTGTTCTCAGGGGCTGAATGTCTGAGAGGATCTACCTGAAGCAGTAGGATTTCATTTCTCATCTGTGTCTGGAGGCCTGGGGAGCTGCAGAGGAGGACAAGGTCAGCACTCTGCCCTCCAGCAGCATAACTGAGACAGTTTGCCTTAAGTTTCATTAATAACCCCTCTTCCACTCTGACCTTCAGTCATAATAAATACCTGAGAACCATAGCTGTTGATTACATTTGCAGTTGATGCCAAGTTATATCATTTCTATTACCATTAATGTAAAGAAAATATTTGTGTCTGAACATAAGTCACACTGCAGCCTACAGACATTTTTTTTGCAACCCTTAGTCCTTGTTACCTTCATTAGATATTTTTCTAATGATAATTAACTAAGAAAACATGACCTAAGTAAAGTTATCAAAGGAGAGCAATTATGGGAACATGTGCCATATTATTCCAATTAGGTAACTGCTCATGGTGGTTTCACTTGGTAACAGCACAAAACTACTGTTCAACCCACTATTCCCACTGTTACATTGATAAATGATCCCAAAGCTGCCTTTCATTCGACAGGTCTATTTTTGGACAAGGGCCACACAAAACAAAATCACAAGATTTATAAGTACTGCAGTGGGAGGGTAAAAAGGATCTGAAGGGCATGAGCCCTGCTCTGTCTTCTCAGAACTAAAGCTTAAGGAAAATACTCCTGGTGGACCAAATAGTAAGGACTCCATTCAATCCTTTGCCAGACATCATTCAGGAGCTCTTTCAGACATTACTATAGCTATATTTGAAGAAATTCACAACTGAGGTGCAAATTGTGATTCATGCCTTATTTGTGGGAGAACAAGAAAGTGCTAGCCCGGATGATAGAGAATTTCCCTACAAGAGCTTTCCCATCTATGAGCAGATTTGTGAAACAAGCGGTAGAGTGCAAAGTATTGCCTTGACTCCATGACTCACTTCAGCTCTGGATCACTGTGAAGCTCAGGGAATCAGCACTTTGAACCTCCTCAGTGCTGGACAGTAAACACTGAAAGAGTTAGTGCTCCCCTGTAGTTCCCCTTCCTTCCTCCTTCTCTCTAGGCTGTGACATAAATGATACCAAACTCAGTCTGAAGAAAGATTTTTTGACGATGGACATTTATGGAATCTGTTGATTGAAATGAGTTTGGAAGGCTTCATCCTCTGAAATCATGTGGAAGACCATTCATCATCAAATATCACAATCTCAGACAAAAGATGTCCTCAGTAGCAGAGTACTATAAAAAAAATGAATCTTCCTTGAGAGAATATGGTCTCAAAGAAATAATAGCAAAGACAAAAGGAAAGGATAGGAAGTTAGCACTACGGCAAGAGGTTAACAGACATGATCTTACAATTAAAGATATTTACCAGAGAAATTTGAACCCCATTATACTCTGGCTCATGATACATAAGGAAGAACTGGTTTACATCATCAAAGACAAAAACCAGGTCTATAGGTAAGCTTTAAGAATAATAAACATCCTGAATTCAAGAATAAGTCTGTCAAATGAAGGGATATTGATTTTGGAACAAGGAATATTATGTCAAACAACGTTAGTTTAATTGATCTGAATTTAGTTTAAGTACTAAAAGCATTTATATACAAACAGAAAATGAAAATTAACTGCAGCTGAGTCCCTTGATTCTCAGATTATACAATATGCACAAGCAACTGAAAATTCTTGTAGGAATCCCAGCAGCATGGTCTGGGTTCTATTCCCATAGCATGACTCAATAGAAAAGCAATATGCTTTCTTTCAGAAAATATGAATATTTAAAGCCATGTTTTGACTTTTAAAAATACACAAAACTTTTCCTTTCCCAAAAAGAATTTATAATAAATTGCAGAAAAGACGCTAGAGCTATGATCATTACTAGCATGACTTAGTTCAAATATTTCCACTTCTGGAATGAGCCATACAGGAAAAAAAAAACACATTCCTTCTGAAACAAACAGATATGTGTGCTTTTGTTTTCCCTTCTATTCTCACTCAGCTATTTACTTGGCTATCTTAGACATCTCAGAGCCTACATTTATAAGAACTAATGCATAGAACCTTGATATCCTGACTGTTACAACATGTTACTGTTGCTACCCATCAGGGAAAATGAGAAGTAATTTCTGTAATTTATGGAATTTTGTTGTAAGACCTGACTTTTCAAGGTGGGAAGATTTTTTCTGCAACTTTTTAAAAAAAATTATTTAGATTTCCTAAATTAATGCGATTTTAAAGAAATCATAAAAATACAAATTTTACAATACAGGCACAAGAGGTAAAGAATTTCAGTTGCCTCTTCTCACTTGCAAGTACCTAATTTACTTGTTAGTATAGGACTAATGCTCTAAAATTTGTTGATCTTCTGTTTGTGAATACTTTGAGAAGCACCAACCAATGAAAGTGCAAAACCCATGAAACTTTAAAATGTTATCTATAATTACACTTCTAATTATATTAATATTAAAATGGTGTAGCACAAAGAACACAATAAAGGTATCCAAGACTTGTCAGATGAACTGTATGTCTGATTTAGGCACAGATGACTCATTTTAAATGTCTTAAGAATAAGTCCCGTCTGAAATGAATGACAGTTTATGGAGTAAAAAAACCAAAACTGTTTAATTGAGTGATTAAACCTCAAGCTTTTAGATCAGAATTGGACCTTTAAGGTCTTTTTAAAAATGTCTTTATATATCTTTATCTCATATAATTCGTATAATTTCTCGTTAGTTTTCTTCCCTCTCCTTTGATGTCAATGTAATTGCCAAAGAAGTGTAGCCACAAAACTCGTATCCAGAGTTGTATTAATAATTTGTAAAAATATTTTTTACTCATACCACTCATTATCCATATATCACTGTGAAACGTTAGGCAAACATAAAAAGGGAGATTTCCTTTTTTACACAGCAGTGCCAAATTTGCTTCCAAGTCTTATGGTTCAGATTGTGTCAAAAGACCATCTGTACATCTGCTGAAGAATTCACTGGGGAAATACCTGGACATTCTGCTTTCCAGCCTCTTTCAGGGTTTGTCTTCATAAGTCAAGAGTTTTCAGAATCTTCCAAAATCTGGTGTGCACCTCAGTAAAACACCAGTGAATCTTCCTGTTGATTGGTTGAACCTCTAAGAAAGGGTTCAACAGTTTCTCTCATTATTTATAGATTATCTAGTTCTTGCTTAAAATGGGTCTTCCTACAAGCCTGGTGCCTTGATTCTGACTGACTGGAAGCCCATGGCTTAATCAATGATGTTTGACCTCTCGGGTGGAGCAAAACAAGCAGGATCCAGAGGCACAAACTAATCCAAGAAAGTAAGGACACGTAACTGAAAAATGTGCACTAGGAACCTGCTGAATGTTGGTGCTCATTGCTGTTGAGAAAGAAGAAAGGAACTTGTCAAGTCATTTGGCTCATATAAAACTGGTGGGACCTTTTACATGGGATTTTTTCTTCTTAGTTTCAGAAGAAGCTAAGCTTAAGAATCCATGGGCTAAGGCATCACAGGGGCACATCTAAGAACTAATCCTGTGCTGTGCCTGTGATGAGCTTGGCAAGGTTCCTAAAATGTCTCAGAAGTCGAGCTAGCATAACTCTGTGCACCAGCTTATGAGAAATTCTTCATTCAGTGGAGCACCATCTTACAAGTGTTATGCATCCAATCTTTGCTGATTGGAGAAGAAACCATCATTATGTAAAAAAGACCTCTGCAAAGAGGTCAGTAGGTATAAGTGAGGCAGGATATCTTCTTTTGTTTTCCCTTAACACCCTAGCAGGTCTATGTTGAAGTCTTTCTCGCTGTAATCATCTGCAACCTCTCTGCCTCTGGCTTAGGAAGAGGTTTTCTCTGCTTTCTTCTGTCAACAAGTGCTCCCTCCAGCACTGCCTCATATTTTTGTCCAAACCCAATTTCTGTGTGTCATTCATGAGAAAGTTTCTGTACAACAAACAACCCACCAAAGATATTTTTTATTTTCATTATTAACATTGCCATGAAGCAGCATTTAGACAAACAGCATCTTGTTAATATTGATTGTCTGAAAATTTTAGCTAAAACATGGCATGTTTCTTACACTACTTTTTTACTCTCTTCCCTTTTTAGCCATTTCCATGTCAATTTTGTGTTAATACAGAGACTATTAATTGTCACGAACATACAGCAACTAACACATTACAGATAGAACTCTGCTGAAACAGTAGCAGTTTCACTACTATATCACTAAATTCATGATGTAGAAAGATGCCTGAATTACCCGGAAATGCTAGTTGATGGGCTGCAATTGTTCTTATGGGTCAGTACAGATTGAAGAGCAAAGTTCGTGTGGACTCTGAGATTATGACTATGGGGACAAATCAAAGGCTGGTAGGGCCCAGACCAAGGTGCAAGAACTAGATTTGCTTGGTCACGACCGGAAAAAAAAAAAAAAAAAAAGCCCAGCACATAACCACACTGTTTTCAATGATAAGATATTTTTACAGCATGGATTAGCAAGGCTGTGCAAGTTGGTTACAAATCCAGAGACCAAATCCTAGCACTATTAAGTTACCAGTACAGGCATAACTAGAAAAGATGTAACTACAGTCCAGTGAATTTGTGTTAGAGTTAATGCAGCTTCAGGGAACAGCAAAGTTTGGCTGTACAAGTCTTGGTACAAACTCAACATGTCTGGTTTTCTCCCTGTTACCACATCATTGCTGTATGTGTAATGCAGGCATGATTCTAAACCTCCAGTCTAATGTTAACACAACAAAAATTAAGTTCTAGCTGATGCACTTTTTAAAAAAATATGTAGTGAATAAACCTGTCAAAAGTCAGGATAGTAAGTGTGAATGACTGTATGGGATGTATGCTCTTAGCTGTCATTCTGATAAGGAAAGTTTGGCACTGGACGTTTGATCACCACAAGCAAAGTGTTCTTTTTTGTAGGATCTCCTACAAACAACAGGAGTGTCAGAGAAACCATTTGGCAAGAGAAATATCTTTTAGTCTCTGAAAAAAATTATTCCACGGAGGCTGACTTATTTACATTCCTTTTCTCAGGGAGAAAAGAATGTCAGAGACAGGTTGGGAATGAAACTCACACAGGTTCCTGGGATACATCATGCCATGATGCACAATTATGCAGATTGAGCACATCAAGCTTCTTAATACACATCTATAGGATACTTACAGAATTATTTAGTCAGAGTAGCTGTAACTTTAAAAATATGCCTTTAGTTTGAAGATAACAGGGTTAAGGAGATATCTTCACTGAAATAATATAAATCATTTTTATAACCTGCTTGTCCAAGCCAGTGGCTTCTTTGTTTCTCAAGTGAAAGATACACTTTTTGCATTTTAAGTGTAAGATAGATAGGTATAGTTATTTATGAAGCTATGCTGGATGTTAGGAGAAACCTCAACAAAGCTGGTAGGTGTGAGAGCAGCCCTTTATTCAGAAACATATCAGTGAAGCCAAACAGCTGAAAGAATAATCACTCAAATTATAAGTACACACATTGCCATAGTAGAAGTCAAAGGGTTCACATGGGATTGGTAGCATGCAAAATGACAGAGGATACAAGTAAAGGAGCAAAGAAGCCACCAAAGCCAGAGTTGCATAGTCTTGTGATGAAAATTAGAGGCAGGTGACCATAACCAGAATATCTATTATGTGTTTGCATATTACATATGCTTCAGGCTAAAACAGTCAAGAAAACTTGTGGATTCTTTTTTTTTTTTCTTTTAAATGTCCTTCTCAGGTAGGGAAGTAAGATAATTCTAACAGTAGAGAATTTAAGTTCAAGCTTTTTCAGTACTCCTGCCCACAGGCTTGTACAGATACCTCACGGTCCTAGGAGGCTTTACTTTCCCTCTGTCAAGGTTTCCTCATGCTAAGTAAAAGGGATTTTTTTTTTCCTGTACCAAAGTCCCGTTTTGTGTCTGAATGTGAAGTTCCACTAAACTCTTAATTCATATTTGGCCATATCTAGCTGGTTCATTTATATTTAGAGGGGGAAAAATGGTTAAGAAGAATTTGGATAACAAGCAGAAAGGAATGTTTCATTTTAAATGATTTTTCATTTTTAAATGAATGTTATCTGATGTAATAAAAAAGGTTGAAGCAAAATATCTCTCTGTTATCAAAACACAACATTTCAACTGGCTCAAACCATTTTTGTTGTGGCTGCTTTCAAATGGATTAAAATGAAAGCATATTTTGGAATGGAAGAATTTGCAAAACTTAGATTTCCAAATTCCTACACTACTTAGAGTGATAAATTATTCATCTTCAGTAAACAGGGACTCAAATATGATCTACATAGCCATGAGTGCAAGACATGCAATGTGCAGAACATTTAGATCTTCCATCTCTACCTTTTTTGTTTTGAGCAATAACAATGAATCCACAGAATAATTGTTATAGACCTTTTAATTGCCGAATATACCTTAGTCGACACAAACTCATGTCTTTCTGCCCAAAGAGATCCTTCTGTTTAATCTTCTAACAGTATAGCTGTGACCTTTATAATTCAAAGATCAGAATGATCTTTGCTCTGCGATGCCCTGTTGGGTGGGCGCAAGAGATTTCAAAACATACATGATTGTGGATAGTTCAGTAGCAGCTGCAGTCTTCAATCAACACCGTGATGCCATCGTGGGCTGTGATGCCAAACAAATACATGTCCTGAACTGCTTACAGAGAAATGTGTGCTGACCCCAAAGTCTGGCCATGGCCAAAGGCTCAGATGAGCTCACTTTTCCCAAAGTGCTGCTCCTGTAAAAGCAAAATAACACCCCCTGACACACACACATGCACACTCATATATATAATAACATCTCAAATCGCATTGAAAAAGCTCTGATCTTTCCAACAAAGAAAGCCAGTGCCGTGCCTGGAGTTTCTCTTTTCTCCCAGGTCCTTTTCCAATAATATTTGGCTCGAGTTCAGCATGTTACAGGGCTCCCAAGCCTCTTTCCCAGATATATCTGTCTTGTCTCTCTGGGTAAAAGAAACTTATTTCTGGCTCTCTGTCAAGCTCCCCACAACCTTGTATTACCAAACAACAATTTTGAAGGCAGGAATGCATACTTTTGCTTTGATTTCCACAGAGAATCATAATTCTTCTCTGCTTCTCTCTCCCCTCCTCCTCTCCCCTTTAGGTGACAAATGGCTCTCTAGAAGTCCCCCATCTCTTCATTTTGACCTTCTGTTCACCTCCTCCATTTTTTTTCCTCTGCCCTGGCCGATTCCAATTTGGGTAATTATTCTGTCTACAGTATGTAAAATTCTCTCTTTTGTTGTAGTCAAAGATAATATCCTTCTCCTTCTGTTCTTAAATGTAATGCTATGCCTTGATAAATCATTACTGTGGTTTATCCCAAAAGGGAAAGAGTGAGTGATTCAGGACTGACATCTTTTTATAAAGTCATTCCAGTGTTTAGGGATACTCTGGGATGAGTAGTGTTATATTATTAGTCCTTAATCCCAAGATGATTTGCATTACAATTATTATTCTCCCTATTGTACCGCTTTATAAAGGGTGCCTATTTATTAAAGTGAATTAACACTAAAAATATGTAAACCTTTGCCTGTGGAAAAATGAAAATAGCCATAGCTTTGGAATGTTTTAGCAAACTGAAATTCTATCTGTTCTAAATACAGCACTGAAGTGACATGAAATCCAAACTGTGACATTTTTCTATTTTCTCCTAAGCCTGCACTGAGGTCCATATATTCTTATTCTTATTACCAAAAAAAAAAAAAAAAAAAAAAAAAAAAAAAAAAAAATTACAGACACATTTCATCTTTCATCTCTAGAAAGGACCAATACCTTTCCCGAAAACTTGAGTCCATCTTAAAAAGTATTTCTCTTATTATGCACATCAAGACATGCCTTGGGTTGAAACACTTTGTAGATGAAGACAGCTGTTTGCTATGAAGTACCCATTGTTATTTTTGAAACAGATGCTTTGATTTGTTGGAAAGAACTAATATGTGCTGATTTTAGCCCCAATCCAGTATGACACACAAGCATGTGCTTAAATCTATCGTTACTCGGAAAAGCACTTATACATATGTTAAAAATTAAGAATGTGCTTAAGTGCTCTGCTTAATGGGGATGATCTTGAACACATATTTAAGTGCAGTGTTGAATCAAGGCCAGAATACCCAACCTTAGTTATTGTGAAGTTTACTATCTTTTTACTGCTTTAAGTTCAAACAACATAGCAATGCTTTATTTCATGTCCTTTGCAAAGGAGGCAATTGCATACTTGACAAGAAAAAAGAGTTCATTACATCTTGCAAGCCAAGTAGTGGGGAGGATGGGAAAGCCTGCATAAAATTACCCAGCTCCCCTTTCTTACACTGGTAAGCATGTGAGATGTGATTCCATCTGTGGCTGCTCTTCGATGGCTGTGAATCTGTTTCAGATCTCAGCTGGTTATTTATACAGCACGAGCTCCTGCTTTTTGCCCTGCTCCACAATTTGACAGTGGTCAAAATGACATTTTCCCCACAAACTGCAGCCAATGTGCCCATCATGCTGCATTCCTCTTTGGAGAAGGTACACAGAGGAAAAGCGGGTATAACTCTCACTTTTTATATGAAGATATTTTATGTCATCTGTTTCCACAATGATTTGGTCAAACCCTCTGCCCAATGCTTTGATAATTGCTTACTTAAGAAAACTGCCAGATTCCATACCAATCTTTTTTCTGTGATGTTTCACCCTGTGAAAGCCATCTACACCCCAATATTCTGGGAATACCTGGGTGGATGGTTTTATTCTGCTTATTAGATTGTGTAGCATTAGGGGTTTTTCGGTCATTTACAGTATGTATGGTGTAAAACTCCATGTGAATTTCTAAATACAATGCATAAGAAAAACTGGATGCTTTTTGCAATTTTAATAACTCTCCAAAATGACAGAGGATTGAAAAATTATAGTCAAATCTTTGCCTTCCTTTACATACAGTCTGAACACTTTGACTATTCAGAAACAAATAGCTAGACAAAAATCTTGGTGATTTACTTTCTTGGGTTTGGGTGGAAACTCCCCCCTTTAAAAGTTGTCAGAAAAATAGCAATGCAAAGCTGATATGTGACATATCAAGCCTCAGCTGAATCTTCAGATCAGATCTGTTGTCAGCAGCAGAAAGAAAAGGAATCTATGTGGGCAACAAGATGGATTCCCCTCTGCTTTGAGTGTCATTGAAGATGTCTGCTATGTCCTGATTGCGGAAATTTTTTATTAGTTTTTATGATGAAAGGGTGAAGACTAAAACAAAGCTTGTCTCCCATGTTTCAGTTTGAGTTTGCAGTGCTGGCTGTCAGAAATATTATCTTTTGAAGTTCTTAATGCCATTTATACATGTTCATGCATAAAAGTATAATTGCCATTTATCTAATGAAAAACGTATTCTGATAATTTTCCACATTGCCTCACATTTATTGTATGTTCTGTTCTGCTGTTTCTTCTAATATCCTCATCTTTACTCATATTGTGGTAACAATATACATCAGGCTTGTAATTAAAACATTATGAAAATCATGAGAAAATGAAAAATGTAACAATAAAGATCAATTACATTTAATAGTTTGGTTATTGAAATGCACATTCAGAGCTCAAATTTACTACAAAGCCATTCTCAAAGTATTTCAAAGCTATGGATCCACTACAAAAAAACCTGCTTCTGTAATTGCCAGGAAAAAACTCACAGTGGTACTGTTTAAAAACATCAAAGAACCACTGTCGTCTTCTTCCCTACCTCTTTAAAGGAAGGGATTAGTTGAAAAGCAGTTCAAAGTGTAAGCCAGAGATGTTTCAGAGAACTTCAGAATTTGGAGCAGGTGTTTTTGCCATATGTGCTAGTAGTACATTCAGTAGCAGTGCAAGTCATCCTGGCTTAAAGAAGAAGAAAACCTGACCCAATATTCCCAGCAGATCTCCCACACAATGAATCACAGGTTGAGGAATCGGAAGATAGGGACAGGCAGAAATAGGAATATTTTATGAGGGTTAGCATGAGGATAAAAGAAAGGAAATCATGCTTAAAACATATTACCAAAGCAAGTAATAAACATCAGAAATTTCACATTTGTTAAAAACCCTCCAATTCTTAGCTAAATTCACACAGAGGATATGTTTTCATGACAGACTTGTAGAAGACTGACACCAGAATTGGTGCATTCATATTGTCCTTCTTTAGCCATAAAGCTGTAAGGAAAATGACAATGTCCTCCTAAGCCCTGTTGCTTCTGAAGTGTTACTGCACACACCTAAGGTAATACTTTCCATAATTTTTCTTTCTGCCATGCCCTGGACTGCTCACTGATGATTTCCTGGTGAACAACTGCAGAATCTGCCTATTTCAAGCCAGTTTGGGGACATAAATGTGGGTACTAAAAGATGTCCAGCATTTTAATTCTTGCATAGTTAGGTGTTTTACACATGGAAACAAATTCCCTCTATTAGCTGGATAGTTCCAGACAGCCCAAGTACAAAGCACAAATCATTTCAAGTGGAAGAGGCTGTGGACAGAAGGGGGTTTTGGCCCCAGCTAGCATCCCATGTTATATGTGAATATTGCTCAGATTTCATACAGAAGAAGATTATATTCAGTAGTATAAACCATGAATAACAGGCCTGGAATCTGACCTTTTAAAAATATAAGCAAAGGAGTTGTTCCACTTGCTCTGCTCTGTGCAGCTTCACAGATAAAAAGCACAATCACTCCCAACTTCTTGTCCTTATTAATATCAGTTATTGCTGTGGTACTTGGCTAAAAAGATAAGTCAAACCTTCAGTCTGCCCTTACCAGAAAGACATCAAAATCATAGTTTCAGCATACATAAACCAGTGCTCAGTGGAAACGTTTTGTACTCAGAGTAGGAAAGGCCTATTCAAAGCTATGCTTACTCAAAGCAAGAGAAATTTCACTTGCAAAAGAGTAAGTATGGAGACATGCCTGCTTCTTAGTATCTCCTCACCAAGGAGGTTAAAGGAAGGCAGAGAAGAAATTATAATTTTGTGTGCAGCTGGATCACTCATCACACTGTGTGACAAAATGGACACTACAAATCACTATACTTATTTTTTAACAGTTAGTACTGGAACTGTCTCCAGAACTGGACATCTTAATATTGCCTATTATTTCAGTGCAGAGGAGATCACAATCCAGCCTTATTGTCTATAGGATACTCATGTTATTTCCTTGCTGGAATATGGCATCTGCAACCACCAAATGATATAGGCTGAGTTTTGCAACAGGACTGCTGATGAACAAATATTCCCAACTGAGCAGTGTCCCACAGTGTCATGAGTTATTTGTTATTGCTCAACAGTCCATGCCTCTACACAGTGTGGAGCAGCACCACAGAGAAGCTGCCCTATCTTGCGGGAAGAGATTAACTTGGCCGAGCCTATCATCCTCGATTAAATTCTCCACTAAACTCCTGAATCATTTTCAGTCTTGAGATCATATCCTGAGAGCTGAGAAAGGAGGTAGTTTGCAGTCTTCTCACCCAATGGATAGAATATGTATGTGTGCAGGTCACAAGAGATTGCCTTCATCACCCATTAAAATAAGACAGCAATTTTGGAACACAATTCCTCTGGCCTATATTAAATTGCTGTGAGCTGACTCATATCCCAAAATGTCTGTTTTTCTCATTGATGGAAGGGGAGTTTAGGGTGAATTCTTGAGAAAGAAAAAAAACCTTACGTTATAAACATCTCCAGCCAGTCAGATGAATCCTTGTGCAGGGAGACTAAGAAGTCACAAAGCAGACAGGCAAGACTTAAGCCAAATATATGGAATATTTTTCACTCTGATTCACTAAGAAATTGTTCTGCAATCTACTCAGCACAAAGTAAATGAGTATGGAACAGCTGGCCTACAAGAATGAACACTGAAATATGGGACTGGCTGCAGGAACGATGAGGCCCACAAGAGATTACTCAGCTTTACACAAAACCACTCCTTCTAGTTTGTCAGGCTGCTCATTCAGGTCTGCATTTTTCCTTACCTGCCTATCTTTCTGAAGATAGATGCAGCAAAAAATTATGCAAATTTTTGAGGAAACCAGAAACCATATTTTCTCCTTGTGACTCAACAAGATTGGAATTTGTTACTGATCTCCCTGAAACCAGTGGAAATCAGGAGCAATTACATCAGAACTGATGGTGATAACCTACTAGGAAGCAAGAATCTGGGCCTACTATTTAAAAAATGGTAGCAAATCTTACCTTACATGAAGATGGAATGATGCAGTTTGCTTCTAATGAAATTGTGTGGTTTTTTTTATGTAACAGAGAAACAGCATTGTAGCTGAACTGTTGAATAAAAGTTTTCACTTAACTTACAGTACATTTTACTGTCATCAAAAAAGCATTTGGGAATAATAGTTCCCAATGAGTCTCTGTTGAAATTTTGGGATAATAAACTTTTATATCTTAATATTTATGATTCTAATAAACTACCACAATATTAAAATGAAAGATACAAACTCTGAGGTCAAAAACTACAATTTGTTGTAAGGCAAAACAATTTTGAATAATAAATCACTATTGAAATCTAAGATCACTTCCTATAATTTAATAAGTAATCCCCTTGGTGATATATCCCGGATATTAAACTAGTTTAGCTCACTTGGACCAGCTGTTTTAAATTGGTACATAGCATTCAGCCAAATGATAATACAAAACTAAGCATGAAATTACATGATAACCATTTATGTTCTGATTTTTACCTTCATTGCCAATCGCAAGTTGGCTAATCAGGAGCAATTAATTCATTCATTACTGTTAATAGCAGTGAATGACAAGTATAAAGATAATACCTTGTTTATTAGCTCAGCTGAATGTCAGTTGACCAGATGCAAATGTTTAATTGGATAATATATCTCACAGCTCCCAATCCACCTAGCACGTGCCAAAGCAGTTAGTGTTTTTTCACCACAAGCATCCAGCTGCAGAGTATAAGTGTTTCCATAATAAAGTCAGTATAGCTTGTACTTTTAAAACTTATTCAAAGGATACTGTCGGAGTCTGAGGGAAAGAACATTTTCAAAAGGATCTACCATATGCAACCAAAAATAGTCCATAAATGTCTTTCATTATATTTCAAAGACACTGGTGTTACACTAGGCAGTCCTTAGAGGAGGTGACAATTTATCCATTACTCATTCCATAGAAATGTTTGCTGATGCTGCTGATTCACTAAGTTCAAACTTTTCAGTCCAACGTGTGATTCGCATTGAAACTGCCCTGTAACCAACACTTTAGAAAGACTATGAGCCAAGGCCAAAATCGTGACATATTGAGTCTTGATGTTCAGTGGTTGTGGATTGCCTTATCACTACATGACAAGGTTCCGTTCACACTCCAAATGAGTTTGTGAACCACAATTTATTAGAAAATGAAAAAATGCTATGGCATCCACTCTATGACATAACACCATGCTCAAGAACAGGGCTTTGAAGTTATGGAAATGCAAGAAACAGGCAGCACAACTGACCTAAGAGTAGAAACTCTTGGTGTCTGCTTCCCAGAGCAGGTGCTGATGCTGTTGGGTACCGTCTCCTTCTCTGGTCAAGGAACTGAATATCCTGTTGGTCATGCAATAGGAGAGGCTGCAGCCACAAAGATGTGGAACCACATCCCACAGAATCTGATGTGCTTGAGAGTTATGTTGGCTTGAGGTCTATAAAAATGACAGTTTTATTTACACAATTGTTCCATTATGCTTTACTGAGGGGAACAGAGAGAGATTGTTTAACATGCTTCCAATTTGTTTATTTGTTTTCCTTTATTGGATAAAAGTAGTGCACAGGAAATAACTAATGTAACTGACAGTGCTGACTTGAATGAAGAAGGGGTGATGGCAAACAGGGACAGCTCTGTTGGAGAGTGGTGAATGACAGGTTCTCTACCCACCCAGAAAATCCTTCTTCAAACAAGTGCCCTTTGTGGGTGGGGAAAGATGACCAAAAATATTTCCATTTGCAAAAGAATTGTGGTCTAACCTCAGATCAACAGACCTAATCAACACTAATCCATGCAAGCGCTTAGCCCTGTTGCAAACAAGCATAGACTTCATTACTTTGGAAGCTCAGGAAAGTCAGCTATGAAATACAAAATGCGAGTCTGTCCTCGACATTTGTGACTGATGTTAATGGAAATGACAGTTTATTCCCAGAATAAAGATAGGTTGGGCAGGGGGAACATAACAATTCCCAAAGAATTACCACTTGATTACTTACTGCCAAACCCTTAGTGGTGTCAAATATTCCACAGAGGTCAGGAAAGAGCTATGTAGAACTGTCAATGTTCCTAAAAGTTTGTGCTGGATCATTAGAGTGTGGCTTGCAGACTGAAGTGGTCACAAAGAAGCAAAGTTTCTTTGCCAATCATTGAGGGATGCCAAATACCTTCTGAGTTCTGCAGTAATTGATATAACTGAGGCTGTGTGCTGAAACGACCCTGCCCAATCAGACCAGTGGAACAGCAATAGTATCTCTTCTGAATATCATATTTGTGGTTTTCCTTTTTTATTACAGTTGACTGAGTCAGGGTAAGATGCTGAAGCAAATGTAAAACCTACCACTTTTAAACATGACATCTTTGTATTTGATCCCCAACCGACTTAGATGGGGAATAACCCTATGAGGATAACAAAATTGAACTTCTTTACTCCAGGCCCTAAAGCTGCTGGGTTTCTCCATTTCTGTAGTTTAGACAACACAACAAAATCCTCTGGAAGTACCAGTACAAAATTCTCTAGAATTTTCTCTGTTTTACAAAGCACCAAACACTCTGGGGGGCTCAGAATTAATTCTCAAGTACTGTTTCAATGTGTTTGAATTCACTGACTATTCTCAGCTATATGGGAACACACACACATGCATACACAAACAGCTCTTGAAGGAAATCAGAACATCTGATGGAAAAGGTTTACTTTACTCTGGGTGATCTCAGCTACATTATTTACACACAAAAATCTCTTAGAGGGAACCATAAAAAACACATCAAAGTGCAGTGACTTTTTGTGCCCCTCCCTCCCAAGCTTTCCAACACATTTTGCAGTTTATCTTCTCTCCCTGGTCAGTTTCTTCCAGGTCTCATAATAAAACAGAGTACATGAAAACTGAAACTTTTCAGGGATAAAATGTTCTTAAATATTTTCTTTTAGAAACTGATTCTTCTCTGTTGGATTTTTTTGCCTTTTTTTTTTCTTCTCTCTTCTTGCTCCGTAAGGGTCTCCTTACAGAGGAGATGTATACACCCATGAACATGGGGATGGTGTCAGACCCTGTGCTTTGTGGGCCTCATGCTTTGGTACCATTAAACTAATCTAAACCACCATCTTTGCACTTTGCTCCTCTCCTGAGCAGGGAGCAGGGCTGTTTGCAGAACTACCAAGCCCCTACAGTAGGTGTGGTCCTTCAGAAAACTCTTAGGATGATCTGCATATGGGACCTGCCACATCCAGGAAGTATTGGACTTAACTGTGCAGTTTAGTCACAAAATCAGAGCAGAGGAGGGCAGCTTGCCATGTTTGCCAAAATTGGCCCTGTGTACTACCATTTCAACATAAGAAATCAGGGCTCAGGAGACACAAATTCTGTTCAACAGCAGATTTCTTATGTAGACCTGAAATAATGGGCAAATTGGCCCTGTGTACTACCATTTCAACATAAGAAATCAGGGCTCAGGAGACACAAATTCTGTTCAACAGCAGATTTCTTATGTAGACCTGAAATAATGGGCTCACCCCTCCACACCTCAGGTCTTTCCCCATAACTCTGGGATCTTTAGAAGGGAATAAATACCTAATATTCATGACAGGGTAGCAGTCAGGTATTATGAGAATGAGGATTGCACAAGAAGTTCAGCAAAAAACTAGAAAGAAGATTGCACGCTCTTCAGTTTGTTTTCTGGACTATCAGTGGATATCACACACAGAGAACAGTGGGGCACACCTATGCTTCAGTTCCTATGTGGGACACCTTCTCTTGGGATTTGGGATTTAATTACTGGCTGGATTCTGGTTACCCACAGGAATTTACACTCAGGAAGAGGTGGAAACATGACTCAGGCCCAACAAGTCATCTGGCAGCTACAGAAGGATGTCTGCATATCTTGCTTTAAAAAACACTTTGTAATTTCTCACACCCATCTTCCTTCTCAGATGGAGGAAAGGAAGGAAAAGTCACAGCTTCTTTATATAAACCAAGCGCCTTCTATTAACAAATTTGTTTTCTTCCATAACAGATAGAAAATCCACAATCTGGCCAGAATTGTGAATAATCATATACTTTCCTTCCTCTTTAGCACTCTTGCTACCTCTGTCTCTCTATCTCTGGATACCTCTGTCTCTGCACTTGACCTGCTCATCATGTCTCCTCCAAGACACGCCCACTGAAAGTTAAAATTTCATATTTCAATGAAATGCAGGACTGTTGTTCTGGCTTGTATCTTCACTATAGCGTGACATTTGTACTGGCTGCTGTGCTTTCAAATTTCTGAATTACCCTTGAGTGTGTTTTGGCTATTTCCATCATTTTAAGGCCTCCCTTTTCCTTATGAGCCCACCTGGAAATGGCACTAAAACTTACAAGCTTTAGGAGGCTTGTTTTCCAAAGTTCACTGCAGCTCTAGCTGTTTTTAAGAGAACTTATCACTTTATCAGGCATAAAGGATTGTTATTATTCTGTATGTCTAAATCTAAGCAGCTAAATGAAAAAAACAGTTTGGTTTGTGCAGTATCTATTCAGAATGGGGTCTATAAAAAGGCAGGTGACGAAACAGTTGAAAATTTTAATTGTTTCTAAAGTATATTACGCAACCCAACAAAATAATTCATCTTGCTATGTGTAAGCTCCAATTTGAGCAAGAATATTGGAAGTTCAGTTCAAACAGCTGAAAACCATGAGAATCTTACGAAGTAAATACATAGTTATTCACCTAAAGATGTTGCCTATGAAAATTTTGGTTTTTGTTGTTTTAGGTACAGCCTTTTGGTGTTCAATACAGGTGAATTATTCTTATAGACAAAAAGTTATCTCTCTGAACTGAAGGATGGTGGCAGCCTAGAGACAAGCAATCATGATCCGCACTCTTCTAAGAATGTAAACAAGGAAAATTCCCAATTAATGCCATGGTTTCTGCTTTTAAAAGACATAATTGCTAAAAGGTGAGGAATGTTATGAGCAAAATTCTTGGAAATTGACATATAAGCAGAGAATTTTGAATGAAACTTGGACATTCTTTTAGAACAGTTTATTAAATGGCTAAACCCCCACAATTTCACAATCAAGAAAGAACAAACTTTGGCTACAAGCCCAAACTCATTTTGTGGAAACTGTGAATATAAAAGCAATGTATAACATGAAAACAGAAAAAGCAGATTTAATTAGCAGTAAAAATGAGAAATTATGAACAAAACAAATAATTAATATGAGAAAGTAAGAGCATGGGAAAACAATTCCTGTCTATATGAAACAGAGAAATAATTTTGAAAATTTCATTAAAGATAAACATGTGCTAGAACTGATACAATGCTGTCATTAGATAAGGATGTTAAATCTGTTAGTAATCATAGAGAAGGATAAATTTTCAGTAAATATTGTAGAAAAATAGGTTCATTTAATATCTTCATATAAAGATGATCAAGATTTTTCCAGTACTTCAGTTAGCAAGAAAGAATTTAGGCAAAATCTGTTAAATATTTTAAATCAGTAGGATGGATAGCTTGAATCCAAGAGTCCTTATTTTCCTGAGGAGTCAGCTAAATCACTAATCTTGGTCTTGAATAAATGTTGAAATACTGGTGAAATTCCAAAAGACTAAAATAAGTACAAATGCTGAGCCAATATCCAGAAAATTTGAATTAGGCAAGTTACTGGACATCAATCCCAGTCAAATCATGAATAAGATGTTAAAGGAATAAATTCATATGGTTAAGATGGACTGACAGATCCTTAAAGTAACAAGTCATGGGGTACATTTCTACTCCTAGTCTCACCTCTCAAGGATTGGTTGAAACGTGACCACATGCAATGCAAAATATTCCTAAAATTGTGGCAGAAGACAGTTTTGGATGATAGATATAAAGAACTGTTATAGAACTTATAACGGTACAGAAAATAAGCTGACTTATTTAGTCAGGTGAGACAATTTCAGCAAACCAGGCACTTCAGCCAAACTTCTGCAGCAGTTCTAAAATGAATCTTTAGAGGTAACCAACAGAGCAGAAGTTCCAAACGTAAATCTGAAAATATATAAAAGTTTTGTTGTATAAATGGAGTAGCAAATACAAGCATGGTGATGATTTTGCCTCTGTAAGTAATATTGATGAGATTGATACTAGAAGATTGCATACACATCTGGTGCCCACATTGGGGGGGAAAAAACTGAAAAGTTGGAAAGGATGCAGAAAGGACCTTAAAAATCATTTCAGGATGGAGAAAATGCCTTACAGTGGGGCACTGGAAATACTCAATCTATTTAGATTATAGCAGATTTAAGGGTGGCTTGAATATGTATGCACATACATTCATTAGGAAAACCCCTGAACACTTAAAGGATGTTTAAACCCAAGCAAAAAGGCCTAAAGAGAATCAATAGATACAGGCTAAAACCAGACAAGTTTAGTTTGGAAATCAGGCACATTTTTCAGCAGTGAGGGAGATTAGTCAGAAAAAGCATCTAGAAGGGAAAGTAGTGAATTCTCCTTCTCTTCATAATAATATTGGCTGCAATTCAGAAAGATGTGCGTCAGCCAAACAAAAGCTATTCCTTAGTCAGAGATTTTTGCTCAATTTAACACATTAAATTGTCCAATTATTTCTTCTGCACTTAAATACTTTATGTAGGATACAAGTCATTTAACTTTAGTTGTTTGCAGTGTAGATATCTGAACCTCAGGTAGCCTGTGCAGGATTGCTTTAGAGTCAAAAGACACTCAGAGGGCTGGATTTATCTCACCCATTTGAGAAAACTGCATTAGTATGAGATTAATCCTGAGAGGTTCTTCTTTCTCTCTGCTACAAAAGAGATGTTTTAAAGGGAACAAAAAGAGACTATTAAGGGAATTTGAATAACTAGCTCTGATTAGAGATTTCCACTGAAAAAGCATGCATTTAGTCAGGTGAATCCTGACTAAGTTTTGTGCCTAAATGTCACGAAGGCATTTTGACAAGGATCCCTGAGCAATGCATCTAGTTCAGCATGAAAGGCAGTGCCTGGATTTCTGCTTGGATTAGGTGAGGTAGAGGTTTTCAATATTTCTTCTATGCCTATTGTGTAGCTTTTTAGATACCTTTATTTAGATTTTGTCTTACTTTTTTTTTTTTTTTTTTTAGCATCACACATATTTTAAAACCTAGCAATAAAAAATTATGCTTTCCCTATATTTCAAAAATAGATTTTCAAAAGGAAATTAAAGACAAGGACTTGACTTTAAATACTTTGTCTGTATTTGCTAAAGGCCCAACATCTAATTGCCACCCAGTAAACCTGCCCAGCAGGAGGACACAGAACAAAATGATCTCCAGCGTGGAATATGAACTTGCTGTGATTCTGAATTTTGGGATCTTTTCCTGTTTGCTTTGAACTCCACATTAAAACAAGATAGAATAAATACTTCCAAAAACAGAAGAAAACTTGAGAATGAAATAACTCAGAATTCTTCATGGACAACAAGCTTCAGTCACTGGGAGTAGGCACATGAACACACACAGAGTTAAAGGGCTCCTGAAGATTGAAAGGGTTTGTGTTTGGAAATAAGAAAAATCTCCCACAGCAGCCCGGGTCAATGTTTTACACAAACAACGTAGCTTGAAGTCAAGGGAAGATTTGCCTCAGGAAGGACTAGAGGGTTGGATACATTGTACTGTTCATTAGGGCTATTTTCCTTTTCTTTATGAGACACCTGGGAATCTATCTCCCTGTTTCAACTGACATGAACCATTTTGTTTCAACATTTTTTTACTGTTCTAGACTGTACTCTTTATTGATGCTGATTGCAATTTGGTTGCTCACCAACTTATATTGAAAGGAAAAGCTGCAGTCCAAACCCATTTTTGTAGCGATTTAAGAACAGCTAACATGCACAATTCCTGGACCAAACTTTCTCATTAAATAGTTATTACTGAATTTTTTATTTTTGCTAAGAAACCTTTTAATATCAAAACACATTTCACTTACATATGTTTTAAAGTGTATAACACTTCTAGGCAGACTAGTAACTTAAATGAGTACATTATACAAGAAATTAAACTGATTAAGGACTTAAAAGAGGCACTTGCGGAGCATCTGAAAAGAGTAGGATTCAGCTTGGACATTATACCTTTACTGTGTGCAATAATTAATGTTATATATATGTATATATATATATATATGTATATTTATAAATACTTACATATGAAACTCTGAGAATCTATTTAGCCTTACTAAGAAAAATGAAAATATTAATGCACTGAAAACAAAAATAAAAACATTTTCTCCTTAAAACTCACTTCATTTGTCGAATTCATTGCTATGAGACAATGGGGAAAAAAATCTCAACATGTCTTTTTTTAGATAATATTTTTAAGATTGCTCAAAGTACAATTGCAAAATAAATGCAAATTTGGAAATGTATTGGTTAATTATTTATATAATGAGCTAACACACACTTTATCATCTCTTGAAGTTAAAAATACTTTTCTACATGCTGCCATTATTTTTGTTTATAGAGATCAGAAAAGGTATAAAAATATTATACCAAACTCTAAAACCATAATTGCAGTCTTACTGAGCAAGCACAATTTTTCACATATATTTTTTCCCCTTGAAAGAGGCCTGAACCAGAGAATGGACTGAGCATTACCTAAATCAATATATTGCCAGAAGACTGCTAAAATACAAGATTAAACATGATCTAAGATCCTATCTAGAACATATGTGAACTGTAGACTATCCATGGTCAAGGAGAAAGTTTTCATCTGGAGAGAATATTTCTACCAAATTGTCTACAAGGGGACATTTCTGGAGGTTTCTCATAAGTATGTGGCACTACCTCCTGAATCATGATTAGACATAAGAGTACTTTCGTTTCCTGAAACCCGATTCCAACTATAAAATGCTGCCGTGGTAGTGCCCCAGAGAAAACCCAAGCTCTGGAATGTGACTGTCAATATGCTTAAATTGTTAAAACACCTTTGGTCTAAGCCAGCTACCATTTCCCCAGGCAGCAGCTGATCCCAGTTCAAGGTGGGTATATAAATCCTGATAGATTTTTGGATACAGCTAACTTATGTTACAGAGGAAAGGGTTGGATGTATGGATGTGATCCATGCTGTGCCATCTACCCTCAGGTCCAGAAATCAGGCCCTGAACCATTTTCCTGACAGCGCAGGTTTAGTCTTGTGTACAAGAAATAACATAACAATGTGGAAATCCTGAATCCTTAGAAGGATGTGGGAAATCCTGAGAATATCTCTGGCAAAGATGAGGGACCACAAAAGCTTGCCAGTCAAAAGAATGTGGGTACCTCCAAACAGCTGCTGCTGAGCAAGGACAAAGAGCAATGCCAGCTGTTATCAGAGTGCGCTGCTGGCGGCACAGCTGGATACGGTGAGGACAGCAGGATGGAAGGGTTGAATGGGTGGCAGGAAGAGCCAAAGGTTGGAGCAATAACTTCATGGTAGTGTCCCTATTGCCTTTCTGATTTTTTTCTGATCTCCTTCTTGGAAAGGTTACTGGCCCAGAATGCCTCACATCCGTAGTGTTCCTACCTTGAAATGGTTGTACTGCATTGAACAAAAAGCCCACTTAGACCCAAAGAGAAATACAAAAAGCGAGTGCCAAGACAAGAGCATAATAACAAAGTAAGCAGCTAGTAAAACTGCATTACTTCCAACTACTCATAATTTAGGGACTTTCTGAGCTCAGCAGGTTTCTCTTGCTTGAGTTTTCTGTTTCTCCTCTTAAATTTTGGTATATACAGCATCCTATGCCAAGGAACTCCACCACTTAACTGCACCCCAAGTGAATGAGCTTCCTGCCAGTTTTATGCCTTCCTTCATGCTCCTGCTAAACAATCAAGCTTTATGGCCTCCTCAGCATCATTTTAGGCTGGATCGAGCTTTTCCACGGCTGCCACCCAGTCATTCCTCTGCCACACCTGGGAGTCCCCATTTCTACAGCCTTCAAAAAATTTATCCATACCCCTCCCTTTGCCTGAACTTTTTTCAGTACTGCTGTTGTACGTGGGTGATTGCAGCACTGCACACAACTATTCCAGTTTTTTTGTGAATTTACATAGCACACCATGCTCTCTTTTTAAAATTCCCTATTCCATTCCTAATTTCTAACAATTGGCTTATGTGTTTGTGCACTCCTGGTAATGTGGACTGTGTCCACACACTGCAGCCCTTGGAGCAAAGCCTGGCTTAGTTCTTGCCCCATGGATTTGGCACAAACTGATTCACTGACCTCACATGATCTGCACAAAGTTTGTCCATTGCACTCTTCCCACTGGAAGCTCACAGCTGTGGCTGCCCTGCCACATCCCTGTCAGCAGCTCGGGATATTCTCACAGTCCCTTTCTTTCCTCTCATGCCCTTTCTCACCTTAGCCCAGGGTAGCCTGAGCTACCCTGCCACAAGGGCTAGATCTCCTCCTGCCCCCAAGTGGCCTAACTATAGGACTGTAATTTTCGTATTCTTTGAGAGGGCATACCTTTTCTGTTTGCCCTAGATATGAAGAGTTTCTGCTTTGCCATCTGTCACATTTATTATTTTCTTCCCAGTGACAACATGGGTGTAGATTGTGGGCAGAAGGATGCAGTGTGAGGAAAAAAGAAGTGTGCAAGGTCCAATGGGGTGAGTATACGTTGAAGAACCACATTTTATGGATAGATGTTGGATCTTGACTGTTTCATTCAGACTACCTAAAAGATGAACTGCAGGTTTTTCAAGAAGTCACCTAACTTCTCAGGTCCAGAACAATCCTGGAGGTGACCCAATACACGGCACAGACAGCCTGGGGAAGAGGGCTGCAGCGTGAAGCAATTAAAAGGTTGCTGTAAAGAGGAACAGAATAGTCTGTTCTCCAGATCCCCTGACAAGAGGAAGAAAAACAGTATGTTTAAATTGCAGGAAGGGACAATTAGGTTAGACAGTGGAAAGAACTTTCTGACGGTGAGAAGAGTTAAGCCCTGGAATAGCTCGCCTGGCAACTGGTGTTGTTTTTCTTGCTGACAGGTTGTAAGAACAGGTTAGACAAACATGCCAGGAATGGTTTAGGTCTACTTGATCTTTTCTTGGGTCAAATGGAGAGATAAGATCACTTCTTCTGTTCTTCTCAGACTCACCTGCTACAATATTACCATTTTTCATCCCAGATTGTTAAAGATGGAAATTGATAATTTTTCCACATTTTTCACTACTGCAAAGAGTAGCTTGTTATATATGTCTAAAAATTCTGACAGACACAAAACCACATACTGTGCTTGTAAAAGCCAGAAACCCCACAATAAAGTCAAAGAATCTCTGTCCAGTTCTGCCAGTTTTGCTTCATGTGCAGAAACTAAGTATGACACTTTGTTTAATAATACAATATTTACTCCTTACATATATTTAACCCCTTTCTTTGAAAGTGTTTGCCTTTTATCTGCTGATTATTTCACAAGCTGAAAAGTAAAATGAGTGTTATGGCAGAAAGTCTCTTTTCAGAAGTTGCGAACGGAAACCACTTCAGAATACCTCTGGTCAAAATCTGTATTTGTTTGGCTTTGATTACAAAATTACAGATATCTGCTTAAAGTATTACAGCCAAATACTGGCCCAGGAGGGATTATATTCCCAGTTCTGAGATTAATGCATTGTACAGCCTCTGGTCATGAAATTTAAAAGCATTCTAAATAGTGGCCACTGGCCGTTTTATGTGACAGCCTAAATAATTAAAAAGGTCTGTTTCAATCCCATATCTATTGAGTACATTTTTGTAATGTTTTGCTGCCTAGAAATGGACTCTGCACCAAAATGTAGCACTAAAATGAGAATTTATCCTGTATCAGCTAGGAATCTACAATCTGTTTTATGATACTACAAGGATGTATAAAAGAAATAAGCTATAGCTCTCCAGTAGAACTTTTCCCCATTCAGAGATTATTGCTGAACCTTATTCCTTTGGCTTCTGTCCAAACAATCCATGCTCAATATTTTCCTCAGTCCTTTGTTGACTGCTTATAACCTATGTGGAAATCCTTAGACTGCTGGTTGGAAATCACCAACATTACATTGCCTGAATTCACAGGCTTCACTTCTGGCTTGAAGAGAAGCCTCATGTTTGAGATTGGTTAAGAATCTCTCCGTCTCTACAGACACCTACTGTGGTAGAGGCAGAGTTGTTCCCAGAATTGTTTCTCCGATGTCCCCTTCTCCATAAATACCCAGATCTTTGCAGTCAATATGTTTAAGCCATGAGCATGCTCTGCACGCCACAAAGTGCTCAGAGATTGTTTGCAGGCTACAGCCAAAGGCTTCACAGTTTATTTTCAAGCTTTTCTAGGAAACTATCTCACCAGTCAAGCGCAATCCTCTAGGACTGTCTAAAGCATCTCTAATATCAGCTACCAAAATGTGAAGGGACAACTTGCTTTGAACCTGAGAAGTGATTATGGGATATACACCTGTCTGAACAGGACACTCATCAGAGACACCATGATAAAATTGTCCTTCTCGGACCCAGGATGTGCAGATTTAATCTCAAATTCTAAACTGTCGGCTGGATGCCTTTTTCTGCAGGGAAATCATATGTTAAACATCTGTCTGAGCTTAACAAACAGGATCAGGAGAAAGCTGATGGGGCAGAGAGATTACTTTGGGACAGTTACATATCTAAAAGGTTATTTCTAGGTGTCTCTGCCTAACTCAGATGCTTAGGCACCAAAAATTGATCCTCTTTCTATTCATGGATGCTCTTTTCTATGAGATGCCTCAGGCATGTGCCCTTTTGGAGTGCTGCAGATCACCTCAGGAAACAGTGTTTTCCTTGCTCAAAGAAGTATGAAAATAAAAACTGTCAGTGTAACAAACATGAATAAACAAAAATATTTTTTAGGATCTGTAAGACTATTATGAGGAACTGAATCATTCTTGTTGACAAAAGTTGATTTTCTGGGAAAATTTGCTGACACTACAGAAAACACTAAGCAACTCTCCTCTGACATCCTCTGTTGGTCTTAATGTAACAGCAAAGGGGTTGTTAATAGCTCAGATGTGTAAAGCACTCCAGGTTTTGAAAGAACAACTAGATACTGAAGGTATTCTATAATTTTATTTCTAAAAATATTAAAAATACTTTATGTGAAAATTGCACTAAAAATGTGCACACTCAAGATGTTATACTGTGGTGGTAGGGGAGGTGGGGGTGTCTTTTCTTTTGAAACAGCAATAACATTTATGAACTTTGTATTTCCCATTTTTTTTTTCTCCACGCAGTTTTTTTTCCAAAGGCAGGAAAGTGGTGTTTTCTAGTTTAGAGAGGATGTGTTGTGACATTGTCAATTTCTTGACTTTTTTGTTTCTTTCCTTCCTCTTTAGGTTCTTTAGAGCTAGATACAGAGAAGATAACAGTCCCATGGTTTATCTATAGTCCAGAGATTCAAAAACAATGAGGCAAGGTGAGTGAAACTTCCTGCTGATGATAATGTACCATAAAGAGAAAGAAACAAAAAAAGAAGGGAAGGTGACCCAAAAAAATTACAGTCATA
Organism: Acanthiza pusilla; assembly: GCA_036630365.1. Classification (NCBI taxonomy): domain Eukaryota; kingdom Metazoa; phylum Chordata; class Aves; order Passeriformes; family Acanthizidae; genus Acanthiza; species Acanthiza pusilla. Next base: position 2,228,327 of record JAXCHO010000036.1, read on the forward strand.
TTTGAATCATCTGTGTGATTCCCTTTCATATTTAAAAAGTTTCTAAAGATTTGTGTGACTAAAAAAGCAAAGGATATCCTGAAGAATACCGAGGAATTTCCACTTATTGTAGTTCACATGGATACCAGATCCACACAAGAGAAGTGAGATGTGCAGGCCAGAAGGACAGTGCTGGATACCCAGGAAAAGAAAGTAAGCCAGACTGGATATCACCATGTTGCACAACTCAGTGATGCCAAAGAAAAGGTAACAAAGAAGACATCAAGGTGTGAGTGGGCTAGAGTGCAAATGAGCAGTGGGGCTCCTGAAGAGACAAAGTGCACTTACACAGAAATTCTAGCTTCAAAACTCACACCACCTTTTTAGGAGATCTTTCAGAAAGATTAGGAAAACACTGAAGAGCAACATTAATTTACACATATAAAAAGTGGCATTTCCCTGATACAAAGCAATGGAATAGTAGCACAAGAGATTAAGAGTAAGGCTAAAAGTAGTGCATGTCTGTAGTTAACAGACAAAAGCAACAGCTGGCTGCACAATGTACCACACATGTTTAGAAACCCTAAAAATGCATGGAGCTTTGTTAAGGGAGACACTCTGCCAGATCAATATGGAAGATAAAATCTTATGGTGAAACACTTGGCTGAGTTGTAGGATAACGTAAGCAACCAGAGCAAAGAAAAAACTTGCAGGAAGTCATTGGTACTGGTAAGGAAATCACTACTTTTTGTACAGCTTCTGAGGACACTCCAGATGTTAGTGCAGTGGGATTAGCAGCTCCACAGGAATATGTTTTACCTGTGCAATACATTTTTGCTGTATACCTCGCTGAAACACCCAGGAGGAAAAATATGTTATAGGCGACAAACTAAGTTGCAACATTAAAACAGTGTGCAATAAGCAATTGCTTATGTAGAGGAAAAAGCACTGGTCCAGTAAGAAGATCAGTCAGAAGAGCCACACTGGATGAGGTCTATTCCAATCTGAGCAGCAAAATCTGTCTCACAAATGCTCGTTTCAACATTCAGTATCATTATTTTAGTCATGGTCACTCTTGATTACTATGGATGGACAGTCCTGTGAAAAGACACTGTGTTATTCAACATCTTCATGCCAGTGCCATCAGCCAATACAACATCCTTGTTCTTACACATTAGCTATAAAGTATAAATCATTATTTGTCTGGTATTTTAAGTCACAGTCACCCAACCAGACAGCTGGACACGGCCACCTTCAAATTCAAGTTGTCACTCATGCTCTTTGTATTACAGGAGACACTATTAGAACATTGCCCGTGTGAACCACTGGGGAAGTATATGCGCATGGCCGCTGGAGTCAGGAACAGAAAACTGGCAAAGCAGGGCAGTGAAGCAGTCCCATCAATGGACAAAGAAGATTAATAAAAGGCTGAATTTACGCTTTGTCTATGACAACAACCTACATTCACTCCCCTTTTCCTGTGCATCGGCTGTTTCACCACACACCTTTCCACTGAGCAGCGGAGTAAATAAAAACTGGTCATGCGGGTTGACATTGATAAAATCAAGTTCACAGGCAGATATTTCAAACCCTTTATTAGCAAGGCCATAAAGTACATACGCTGTTTGATTAGGATATGATGAAAAGAATTTATTAGCAGATGTGTATTCAGCTCCACTGTTTTACTGGCAGCTTTATGAGATTCTCTCCTAGGCTGACAGGTGCGGCTTGCCAGCTGCCTTGTACTGCAAACAGTGGATGGAGACCATGCCATGTGCAATGATTTAATCAGTTACCATCAACTGCTGGAAAATAAACAAGGTTTTGTGCATTTCTTTCAGTCCCATGTATATTAATTGAAACCAAATATTACAAATGACACTGAAAGAGAGTATCGCTGATCAGAGGAGACTTAAATTTAATAGGACACAGCCATGTAATACATAAATATAATAAAGCACAGTCATGTAATACATAAATATTTGGTTAAAAGATAGCAGAATTTTGTTAAACTTGGCAATGGGAAGTCTTTTGAAGTCTCATTTGTCAGTTTCCATTCGTGGGACAGTCAAATCTAGTCATTTGGGTCACAGCTGGCAAAAGAAAGATGATCCTCTTGGTTTATTGTTCTGATACAAAATTGTCATTACAAATTGAAAACACAGAGCAAATAAAAGAGGGCAAATGGGGAACTTGTGTGGTTACATATTTTTAACTGTTGCGTCTGGCTGTACTTTGCTTAACAGGGGTTGCAGAATTCAAGATGTCTATATCCTGGGTCTCATTACTATTGTTTAAAATTTCTATACCACTAGTTTACAATTAAAACGTTCTTTCTCAATTCAATTCTCATATCCCATGTTTTCAGTGCTCTAAATATGTGTAACCTGAACTAATATTTTTATTAAGTATTTGACAGCTGCCTTGAAACATTTTTATTTTAAATATTTGCATATCAAAATACAGATATAGAAGACTTTTTTCCACGGCCAAATGAGAATGTTCATACAATGTGAAGAAAAAGTAATATTGCTAAACTGAAGCAAGGACATTTTACAGAAGATCCTTTAACTTTGTTTTCTGCATGTTTATGAAAAAAATTGTCATGATTACACTGTAAGCAAGCACAAGTTGAGAAGCACTGTAAAACAGATAAAAACTTTTCAAACTAATTGCATAAATAATTATAGCAGCGGTCTGTTAAAAATTATGAAAATTGAAGCCACTGAAGTATTTTGAAAAAAAGTGGGTTTGTCTTTGAAGTGTCAGTACATTCAAATTCTTTCTCTCAGACTAAGAATATATTCAGATTTTAGTAGATTTTCTCCTGGTTAGAGTCCAGTTCTTGCACAGAATCAGAGGTTCTAGAGAAGGAACAGCACCAGTAGCATTCGACTTTATTCTCTGTCTGTTTTTTTGGTTTTTGGTTTTTTTATTGTAATCATTACTCTGAAGGAGATTGCTTTTGCTCCTTTATATTTTAACGGTTTGAGAGAGATGAGTTTCTAGTAGTCACAGCCAGGGGATCCAAAACTGTGGTAAACACTGCAGGCCACATTAGGCAGAAATATGATATTTTATAATGGATTATGAGGTACTGATTTGCTCTCAATCACTCCTTTTCTCTTCATGTCCCTTGGTGTATTTTCTTGCTGAAGCACAGACCATAGCTCAGCCTTGTCAGGATTTTACAAGGAAAAGTGTAACATCAAGAGCATGTGCTGTGCAACTGGTTAGAAAACAGAGTTTAATACACACCCATCCTTGCAATCAGGTTCTCGGGATGCCTCAGAGAATTTGCCTTGAGAAGCTGGCAGGCAGTAACTCAGTCTAGACTTTTCCTCATCTTATTGCTGTTCTGTACATTTCCAGTGTAAAGTTTGCCTTAGGGCATGTATGTATGGAAATACTCCTTGCACCCTTCCCCTGAAGAGGGTTTCTATCTTCTCCCCAGCAACACAATAGCCCCTCCATCAGCTTGAGGTCTAGGCCATGTAAGAATGGGTTCCTCTCAGAGCCTCTGCAGAGAATCTATTCTAGTAAAATAAATGATATTGTGACCCCGAAGCTAACTTAACATGATATGGTTATCTGTCTTTACCTCCAAAATAAGGTGGCCACACTCAGACTCAACATGGGGAATATCTGTATCCCATACATTATCCCCAAACCACACCTGGGAATCATCAGGGAGAGTGCTAGTTATCTTGAGTCAAAATCAGGCAAGGCACCATTTAACATTACAGATAATGGAGTTTTAGTGTCTGTGCCTGTGCCCTGTTTAACTTGCTGGTAAAAATGAAACCTTAGGATACAACTAAAAAGTCTGCAGTCTGGATCCACAACCACAACAGACTTCAGGATGTTATAAACCCATCATAGGATACATTTATATTGCATGTCAAGCTCAGGTCAGCATTCTGGATCTGAACTCTAACTTACTGACACTGCAAAAATTTACAGCCCTAAAACAAGGTTGCAATTCCCTCAATGGCAGGTTTTTAAGTCCTTGGGGCTCCTAAGGTCCAAGGTGAGCCAGCATACGATGTTCGGGTCTGTTTTGCAGGCTGAAATGATCAAGGGCAGCTTGAGAAAATGTCTCTAACCATCTCCCAACATCTGGGCACCAGCCAGAATTTGCAGAAATGCCCTCTCAAGGCACCAAGGAGCATAAGGGAGCCCTGCAGGGCTGTGCTCAGCTGGCAGCAGGACTGTTCACCATTGCCTGCTAACCAGGTTTCACAGAGTATCCACCAAGACATAGATTTAAGCCTCTGTTGCAACTACTGCAGAGGGAGAATATGTTCTCCTGTGAAGTTTTCTCACTGATCCGTTTGTTTTCAACATATCAGGTGTGTCATCCACCAGACTGATTTCCCAAGCAACCTTGATCTGCCTCTCTGTCCAAAAATGAACTGTGCCATCCATGCCCTATCCCTAATTAGCTCAGGCACTGCATGACCATCATATCAGAGATATCCTGTTCTGGTTTCATTACCAAAGTTTCTCTCCCCTACCCCAGCTCTAAATTTCTCTTACAGGCAGACAAAGACTGCCTCTATGGAAGCAGATGGCTGTTGTATATGGGAAAGTATAATCTTAACCTCTCCACCAGTGGCTTTGGGACTTTTGAGAGCATGTGTATTCTTTAGTCTCCATATGTGCAGATACTAAGAAGTCAGAAAATCTACATAACTGACTGTCAAACCACTCTGCTCAAATGTCTCGAGTGCAAAATATCATCTAGTTGTAATGACTGATTGATTGATTTGAGCTAAGCACATTCTCTGCGTCTACATAGTCATGGCCAGTATTTCCGAACTATTTCTGGTTCTCTGCACCTGCATAAAAAGGTAACTCTGCTTTTTCCTCACCTTGCTGCTTTTACAGACTGATGTATGTCCTGAGAACAGAAATGCAGCAATAATTATGGTCTTCTGAGTCTTTTTGGGCCTTAATGATTTTCTAAACGTAATTAGTTTAATTTTTGCTCCCCAAACACACAGAAGCACCAGGCAACATTTCATCTTAGGCACAGAGCCCCACTGAAACATATTCCTAATATTATTTATATGCTATTTTTATATGGAGAGAAGTTATCCTCTGGAGCCCTGCCAAGGATATTGTACAAGTAGGTGAGGGCCTAGAAATAGGGGGGCCTGCTAATCTCAGGGATGGCAACATGCTTCCATCTCCATAGTCTTTGTTTAAATTCCTTGCTACAGGTTATATACACCTCTGAATGTACTTCTCCTGAAGAGATTGATTTAGCCACATTGAATCTTGGCTTGCAGTCTAACTTAGGGCTGCTGAAGCACACCCTAGCTACAAACACAAGTTAATTGAAAAGAAGTAATGGGATTCAGTGCTGGAACTAACAGTAAATTTTCAACCCCAAATTAAAATTGTCTGGTTTTGCAAAGTTGGCAGATTTCATAGTAAAATTACAAAATAATTTTCAATCTTGACATCTGCAAAAATAAATGTGGGGTAGCAAAAAATGAACATGACTTGAGAAAATATTTTCTGAAAGTATTAACAAAAATGTTGCCACTTTTGCTGATAACACTTTTTCATTTTTAAGCACATTCTTTTTGTTACAGGCCAATTCTGATCCATCTCTGTTAATTTCCTCTAAATATGTCCAGTAATTACACTCATGGTTTTGATGTAGCTCAACAGAATATAGACACGTATACATTCCCAGACCCACCTATAAGATGGCATCAAGCACACTGAATGATGTGTGATGACAAAACACACTGCTCACCCTATGCTAAGTCTTTCAAACTCTTCTACATGCCATTACATTCATACTGGTCCCAGAAGAGTTTTGTGACCATGAAAACTTGGTGGGAACTCAGTTGAGTGGTAACAGATGGAGAGTGATGAGGTTCAGTGTAACTGCACATGTAAGAGACGTCCTTGGTGCTCGTCACTTCTTGAAGGGCTGGGGTTTGAGATTTGACTCAAACCAAGTCACACTGGTAAATGCTGTTCGCATTCTTGGCAGAATAGCAAAGTATGTGTCACGTCCAAAATATTTCTCCTGGAAAGAGAGTTTGGCACTGCAGTGAAGGGCAACCTGGGAATTGCTGATAAAGCAGAGGTGTTTTTCTCCTCCAAACAAAGATGCTAGAGTTAATTTGTTGCGGTTTTGTCTGCACAAGACCTATTATATGGGCTGTAATTTCACGGGATGGAGACTGTGAACTCCCAGGTCACTTGTAAACCGATCACTCCCCAGCCTCTCCTCCTTGTGCTTTTAAGTGTTTTGAGTCTGGTAAATTGAAACCTGAAGAAACACAGAGCTCTGATCTTTGGGACCTCTAGAGCAAACCTGGACTTTTGCTGATTTGCTCTAGGAAGTAACTGCTTACTTACCCCATAATTAACACCACAAAGCTGATCTTTGGAAGATAAAGTATGGGAGGTCAGAGACAGGATCAGGGAGACGGGTTTCATTAGAACTGCAGCATTTGCAGCCTGATTTTCTTCTCATTTGCATCAGATTGATCCTGGAATTGTTTCACTAAAGTCAGAGGTGCTAACAACTATAAAATCTGCCTGGATTAGGAGCAGGTCATTACTATCACGTCTAATGGATTTTAATCCATAAACTTAGTAAAAACAGCAACAGAAATTGCTTGTTAGCTACATGACTAACCACACTTTCACTCTTATCTCACAACAGAGGCTGCATTAGCACTTCCTTACAAGTTCCAATTTACAGCAAGGTTTCAGACACATAAATAAGTCTTCAGTTGATTGACTTCCTTTAGCCAAGCAACTAGGTACAGTAGCATTCATAGCACTGAATAACACTGCTAAACAAGCTTTGAATAAAATAATCTGTTTACCAGTTTTTATTTGCATTTTTGCTGCTGGGAATTTAAAGTGCTATCTTGTATTAAAATGAGAAGAAGGATTTAAAAAAAAAAAGACAGGAGAAAAAAGAGGGAAAAAAAAGAATATGGAAAGTCCAAGTTCTCAACTGGCGGAAATCAGAATGGCCTTACATGTGCCTCATTTCCACTTTGGCAGGTTGATTTCAGGTTGACATTCAGTTTATATTAATGAGGGGTAAGTCCAAAATATGTAATATAATTAGTAAAAGAACAAGTTGCCACTGTTAAACTAAAACTTTCATGAACAAGAAGAACTAAATAGGTATATATCATATATTTAGACATTCCTTTCCAACATCTAGTTTTAGACTCAGATTCCTGCTTTCCACACAAATGTGGTTGCACCACAATTTTTTTGTTGACAACCATTTATATCAGAAATAAAGCATCATCATTTTGAGGTTAGAACAAGACTTATTTATACTACAGGACTGGATCCCACCACATTTTAAATTTACTAGATGAATAGTTTTCGTGTGTCCCTTATTTTGCGTCTTTGTCACACGCTGCATCCCACATTCAGTCTTTGACATGCAATAGTTATGCATCTCAAAGACATTATCCTCATAAAACTGGCTGTTTACTTTTTGTATAGCAATACCACAAGCTAATGTTCTTTATTTTTAAGATGGTCAGGGTCTTTAGGTCGATTTTAAAATGAAAAATGAAATAGTGCAGATCAACTAAACTCTACAACATAAATCAAACCTCAAATAATGGAATGGGCAGCCTCTAATTTCTTACCCACAATATGTGAATACTAAAGATGGATAAACAGTCTGTTAATTTGCCCTCTTGTTTTAATCTTTATCTCAAATGTAATTCTAACACACAGGAACAGAACTGCCAAAAATAAGTTCTGGCTTGCAAGCAAGCAGGCACCATAATGCCAGTTATGGACACAACAGTCCCTTTTTATGACTATGCCAGGGAATATTCTAGGCACTGTAACTCAATCACTTACATGGTTAAACTGTAAGAATGGTCCCTGACATGGTTGTGTTAAAATCACCTAGCATTTCCCAAACAATTTCCTGGCACAGAGCAGAAGTTAATATGGGAGAATGACCACTCAGAACAGGCAGCTTGAAATAGTCCACATTTTGGAAATAAAGAAAACTTAATAATATGTAAATGTCATGACCATGCCAGCTGGCCCCATGGTCAGAGAACAGGCACTTGCACTGTTTTTTCTGTAATATAAACTTAGCCTGTATGACTAAGACACCTCAGCACAGGACCACTGTATTTCTGCAAGCCTCTTCCCAGAAACCATAACAAGTGAAAGGAAACCCACAAAAGAAAAGAGTAGCAGAAATGTTCAGACAGGGTTTTTTCCCCACATAAACCTCCACTTTAAAAACTTAGAAAGATGTGGCTTTTCAAAAGCACTTAAAACTCCAGAAAGTTTTGTAGCTGACTGGGGGATAAGAGCAACAGTGGGAAGACCTTGTGTATAAATTCCTGACTGCAAATAGTAGTTGACCTGGCCTCATCACATGGCTTCTACGCAAATACACTTCAGTGCTGCTCAATTGCTTGAGGTACCTCCAGGAATTCCCAAACCATGCGCAGACCTCTCTCTAGCGCTCACACTGGCTGAGCCGTGGATGGGGGGCAGAAATCCCTGGGAGGTGCTTGCACACTGCATAGGGCAGTGCTGTGAAAAGCACCTGGTAAAGACACGATGGCATTTGTAAGAGTATTGAACCTTGCTTTCAGTTCAGGGACTTTTCACACATTCCTTGCTCTGTGCTAATCCTTCTCTGCCATACAGAATTATAGAACTGATTAGGCTGGGAAGGACCTCAAAGACCATTGTGTCCAACCATTAACTCAGCACCCCTGTGTTCACCACTAAACCCCATCCCCAAGGGCCACATCGACAAGCCTTTTGGAGACTTCAGGAATGGTGATTTCACCACTTCTCTGGGGGGCCTATTCCAATGCCTGACCACACTTCCAGTGAAGTAATTTTTTCCTAATATCCAATCTAAGCCTTCCCTGGTGCAACTTGAGGCTATTTCCTTTCATCTTATCACTTGTTAATATGCCTGGGGCTCCTCTGTCTGTCTCACCAGCAATGCCGAGGGCAGAAGGTATTCCTAGAGCATCCCTGAGACCAGAGTAGGGAGCAACCAAAATTGGTCCTTCCTCTTACCATTTCCCAAACATAAGAGCAATTCTCCGCATTTCCTCTCAGGTAAGTGTGTCTCAACTCAAGGAGGGCTGGTCTCCACCCAGCTTCTCTGTTGTTCAACCTCCCCAAAAGAAATTGTACCTGTAGACCAATGCTGAGGACACATTCCTGGATTTTTATTCTACTGAAGAAGTAAGCTTTGGTTTGGCCAAAGTAAACAGGGATATTTTAACTAACTCACAAGGTTATTCAGCTGGACCATTAGTGGAAAATGTGGCTCTGGAGCATCCCAGGTAGGAATGAGAAAAGAATGTTCAGGGTATACATTTTCCATAAAAGGTGAGACGCATCTCATGCAAGGGAAGAAAGTTTGATAGAGCACTTTTTATTCCCCATGTAACCCTTCCCCTAGATGTTCAATATGTAATCTACTAGAACAAAGATGATGTGCAAATGACCTACATTCACCTTCCAGAAGCTGCTGGTCTCAGGACCAATTACATCTTCAACAGGGTGGCTGTTGCTGGTACAGCTCCTAACAAGGAACAAGCAAGGAATGCCCATATTCTGCCATAAACTCAACCACAGTAAGCCCATTGTCATTCATCATGGGCTTCTGAATATTTTACTAAGCAAAGGGCATGAAGTCATAATCAGTAAGGAAGGAATGTAAGAGAATTCAAATAGTGAACCTTAAAAAGAAAACTTCACAACAAGTGCTATAAAGTGTTCTTCAGTTCGTAGGATTTTGTTGTGGGGTTTTGTTGCTGTTTTGTTTTGGGGGGGGTTGTTTGTTTGGGGTTTTTTGCCTTAAGCAGAATAAATTAATAAGAAAAAAAAATCTTGGGGAATGGTTCTATTTTTAAAATAAAGAACAACAGAGAACCTGTCAGATCTTAGAATCTTTGTTGCCCCTCATTTTATAAACAAAATGTGAGCAAAATACTGTTGAGGACAGCTACAGAAGGGGATTGAGTGAGAATGTTACTTGATTCAAACCTTTCCGTTAACAAAGCTCTCCACTGTCAAGAATCTGTCAAGGGAGTTCCTGTATTCAAATGGACAGCAAATTAAACATATCACTAACCTCAGGGAACCTAGGAATACCAAAACAAGGGATATTTTTAGCCTATTTGGCTACTTGGGGGTGGTAAGTGTCTGCTCTCATTAAAATCTTACAACTGTTTCTCCCAAATGTCAAAATTGTAAAGCTGTTGACTGATGCAGCTGAGATAACCCAGGCAATGGTATCCCACTGCTGTAGGTGACAGTGGTCTCACCACGACAGTGCTACAAGGGAATTTAGCTTCAAGGGAAATTAGGAATCCTTCCAAACTGGATTAGGATACCTTCAGAATCCAACTCATCGTCTTGAGCTTCAAGCAATGTATAGTGGACGAAGAAATCCACTGGCCTAGTCTGGAAGCTCTGCTTCATGAACTTCCTCTTTGCTTTGTGAGTTTCAGGGCTGTGGAAAAACCCAAGACAGAATTTCTAGCTGAGTAAAAGCTCATGCTATGCAAATTAGAAGAAGGAAAAAAAAATTTTAAAAAAGTTACACAGTCAAACCAGCAGTGCAAAAACACATCCACCATGGGCAGGAAGCCAACAGCAATGTTAGAAAATACAGAACAGAATATGTGCAAAACCAGCTCTGTCGTTGTGGAAATGCATATCAGAACATGGAGAAATATACATCTGTGTTACAAAAAATAATGTCAGATGTGCATGTGCACATTTCTGCATGAAAAAAAGAATTTAATTCCTTCCCTGAGTAAAGAACTTTACTCTTCTACTTCCAATATTACGATTTTTTCATTGCTCGCATAGTAATATTATGGTAAAATATACTCTGGGATCAATTAATTCTTACCTCTGCCTCTCTGGTGACTTCTCTGTGTTGATGAGGAAGAATCATTCACAAGTCAATCTGCTATTTTAATCTCCTTTAAATTTTGGTGCATCAAACAATTACAGAGGTATTATAGGCCAGAGGAGACATTACTACTTCTGACCCAATCATTCTCCAAGCTCAAACGTGAACTGAAGTTGTGTAGACCATGAGGAGAAGACAGTAAGCTGGAAAGTCTATTTAGGTTAGTTCTAGGAATATATTTGGGAAAGAATTTCTTAGGAGAGGGGCATTTACATGGGATTGAGAGGATGGGGGCAGAAGGAACATGTGTGCTTGTCCTTCTGCTCAGCTAACCCGAACAGCATCTGGCAAAGCTGAGCTGAGCGTGCACAGCCCACAGCAGCCAGAGCTGGCACATTCTCAGGCTTGCCCAGAACATGAACCTAAAAAGTTTCAGATTCAGTTTGGAGTCTCAAAATGTGTGAGGAGGCTCAAAAACACCACATCTAGACTGCACTTACATAAGACTATTAAATTAATTAGTCTTGCAGCACAGTACAAAGTGTAATTCAATCCTGGTGATAGATTGGGAGATTAATCACAATTTACAGCCTTGTGAAGGCAGATACAGACACACACAAAAAAAGTATGTAAAAGGAAAGAAAGGAAAAGAAAAATATTCAAGCACTCAGAGACTTTAGCTTCCAGTAATAATTAAATGTATTGATGACATTTTTGAAAGATAAACTTTTTCTCAGTTTTTCAGTTGAGCATAAAACTGGGTTTTGACTGCTTTCAGTTTCTTTTAAAAAAAGGAAGAAAAAAACAAAAGCCAACAACTGGGGCTTTTATTTTTGAAAAGAAAACTTGATACTTAGAAACATTTCTTTTTTTTCTGACTTCTTTTTTAACAATTAAAAAATGTTGATGAAATTGATTTTTTGTTGAAAAAAACTTCAACTGAAAATTCGACAACTTCCAGTGCTAGCCCTGAGCTAATATGGTCTGCTAAACTAGACATGAATATCCTTACACTGGTTTTTGGATTTGGGGGTTTTTTTGGTTTGATTTGGGTTTTTGGGTTTTGGGGTTTGGGTTTTTTTTTCTTTTTTGTTTGTTTTTTTTTTAATCAGAAAAAATAGCTTGAATTTCAAGAAAGTGAAACATTGTTACAGTTTTGAGAACCCACAAAAACCTTTGTAGGGCATCGGAGAAGTGAAAAGTACCATTTTGGGCCCTGTTTACCATTCAACAGTCAACACAAAGTCATTTCAGTGGCAGAATTCCAATATTGTATAACCTGTATATCTTATTTGAAAATCATGTGCATTATTAAAAAGTGGCTCTGTGTGTTATTACTTCCTACAGAAGAGGTGTGGAATCAGCACATTCCTTGAAATGCTTTTCATGTAGAGGATATCTATAATTTTTTTTTCTGCTTTGCAATGATGTGCTATTTCTCCATTTTGGTTGAAAATCACATCAATAATAAGAACAGCAGATTTGAATTTCCACAGTTGTTTACTGCAGTGACAGAAATCCCCTGAACACAATTATCTCGGATGAAGATTTTCATGTCCCTCACTCGGAGCCTTCCTAAACACAATGTGTTTTGCCCTCAGTTGACTGAGAGGGCCTGAGTTTCAGAGAATAGGGCTTCAATGCTTCCTGAAAGTGTGACAGCTTCAAAGTATGTCCAATGAGACCCTAGAACCACCAGTCATTTTGGAAAAATGTTGTTGCTGTTTCTCTGATCCATTGTCTTTTTCAGAGTGGCACAACTGTGTTTGCTGTGCACAATTCCCAACGAACTGATTGATGTGGAAGGCAAGCCAGGAAAATCTCTGCTCCACCCCACTTTGCATGTTCCACGGTCAAAAATGTTCAATAACTGCCCAGATGGGGAATATATTTTTTCCTTTCTGTTCCTGTACAAACTCCTTCTGCAAATTGCATTATTATTGGGTCGCTCGCAGGCTGTTGACTTCATTCTGCAGCTTGTAACCCTTTGCATAGTCTCCCACCTACCACATTGCTCTGGAAATGCCACCAGTGAGCTCCTGCCATGAAATGTTCCTGTAAATGGGAACAAAGGGAGCATATGGGTCCTTTGATTAATCCTTGCTACACACACACACGTTTTTTTACCACCTGAATGAAACCTGCGAGTGGTCAGAATGCTTTGTGTGCAGCCCTGGGCTGTAATGACATTTGTGCTATGTTCTGCTCTTGTTGGGGTATAGTATAACCATCATCGCTCGAGCCGACATCTTCATTCCTTCTTAGGTTACATGGCCAACACTGAGATTAGGAACAGGTTTTAAAATATGTCCACATACTGGTAATTTATCACACACACATTACACAAATAAATAAATAATACACACATATATATCAACTTAATTGCTGCACATGTAAGTACCTGATTTCACATAATGAATACTTCAAGGAAGCCTATACCCCAATAGATATTAATTACTCTGTCTGAACCAGAGGCCCCACTTTTCTCCTAACCATGCTACATGCAGTGGACTATTTGATTTATGCTGCTGCTTGTCGCTGTGCAGCCTAAATGCCTTATTTGCTAAAACAAAAGCAAGAATGATATCCCCAGAAGAGAGAATTTTTTTTTTTTTTTTTTTTTTTTTGCGAGGGATGTAGGATAGTTTCGGAGCAAGACTCAAAGAAATTTACCTTTCCAGATTTTATTTGCATTGTTTTATTTATACAGTTTTGGTGTCAAAGGATAAAAGTATTGCCAGTACTATCTTTGGAGAAAAGAAATCCTTCTGCCCAGGTATACTTCTGGATAACTTGCATAACTCTTAGTTTATACCAGTGCAGCTAAGAGATGATTATTCTTTTCTGGTAGTGGGTTTGTGCCATCACCTAGAGCTGGGTTTCTCCCCAGGTGCAGACCCTTTTCCCCAGCTCGGCATATGCAGCACCACTAACAGCAGAGGTACCAAAGCTTCCTCCCAGGAGGAAATCCCAGCTTATGCAGGGCAACCCTCAATTTCAGAGGAATTTTGTATGATTTAAGACCACTACAAATTTCTGGTCATGATCACAGCAAGTCTGAAGAGGATGCAGCCTTGCAGGCTGGAGGTACATTAGATACAACAGCCCTGCTTGTGTTTTGCTCTGTTAAAAGGACACCACTATTCTCAGTCCCAAGTAATTGCTAAACAGTCACACTTCAGCAAATTTCCATGAAAGATATACAAGTCCCTAGAGACATTCTGGCACAGGAGTGTTAAGTGCAACATCCTTATATTTTAAGTAGGTGATTCTCTGCTACATAAATGTCCCAGCCTGCTGCACGCACAAAGGTAAGATGACCCTCCAGAGACATTAACAAGGTTTTACCTCCTCTGTGCCTTATTCAAAGGCAGGCAGCATCTTACCTCCCCTCTCCAGCCCTGCTTTGCTTATTTGTGTTTATGGTACACAAGGCAGTAGATAAACAAAAAGGAGTTTTAGACATTTCTGTTCTTAGCTAAACCTTTTAGTTACACATTAGGGAACAGAAGTGTGGTACGACCCTCTGTTTATTTGTGGTTCTTTTAAGTGATGTCCAGAGACCTACATTTCATGGTTGTTTGAAAGTTTATATAACAGTGGGAAGCTGTTAAACAGCAGTTTACCTTCACTTTTTTCTTTTTTTTTTCATCATCTAAAGCATTTGAAATTAACACTCATTCTAGCATATTATTTTAGATATTATTCAACATTCTCCAGGTTTTCTTTTGCTTTAGAATTTATGTTTCCCATAAGTAATGATAAGAGTATGCATGTCAACAAATCTAAAATCTATTTGGTAACTATCCACTTTTAAATAGTCCTTGAAATTTCACAATATGTGGCTGTTCAGCTGTCTGGGAAAAAAAAATCGTGATTCAAAAGAAAAATCTGCACTCTTCACATTAGACCTATGAACAAGGCAAAAAGTACTTCCAAAAAGAAATCTTTTCTTTTTGCTTCCTTGCATTCTATTGAGTAATACGTAATTTGATCTTTTAAATTAACTGGATATGTTTTTTTTAAAACATTCACAACGCCCTTGCACGTCTCCCAGTTCCTAAAGTTTGTCATGTTCAAACACCCTTAGGATCTCTCTAGCACTACAATACATTCAGAAAATAAGTTTTTCTTTTGTATGTCTAAAATCCCCCCTTTTATTATAATTTGGTCCTAATTCTGTTTCCTTAAGAGTCGATGGTACTTTTGCTTTGCTATAGGATCAGTTTCTTTTACTGCTTTATATAGCTGCAGCTCCTTCCAACACAGAACATTTCTTTAATTTAAAAAAAAAGGTAAAAAAATTCCAAATTAAATATATAATTTATTTAGTAACCAGGTCTTAATGCAAAGCCACTTTAGGATATTGGATATGTTGTTTTCCTTCAAATCATCTTAAACCTTCAAGCTAAGAAACATAAAACAATTTTAATGTAAATCATTTAGCATATAAATTTGATTTGGACTAAGAAATAACTATATGAAAACTGCCAAAATTTTAATGCAAAGTATGCATTATCTTGGCTCCTTATATTAGGATGAAAGAAAACCCACTTTTTAATTATGAATTTAAGTGTTTGGAAAATAATTTTCAGCCTGAAAGACAAGCCAGTTTTGTTGTTTTTAAAATTATTTGTGTCCAGGAATTTTTCTGGGAGAACATAGATGGAATTCATAGTAAAATAAATTTAACGTAATTCCATCATTTTTTTGGAAAGCTCACATGACAGAGTCATATCCCATTAATTCACAGTGATCACTAGAAGGCCAACTGAAAACTACAGAATAATACAAACTAGAGCCAAAAAATTTAAACGGTTCACTACACAAGACCTTACTTATTTTAGGCTTAAAAAAAGACGTGTTGTCTTCCCCATGATAACTTCATGCAACAACTCTAACTTAAATGACCGTTTTTTATGAAAACAATTACCTTTTAGGGTTATGAATTCTCACGGTATAATGTTATGTGTTTGTATTTTTTCTGGAACACTTCTGGATGCAGATTCAGACTTTGTCACAAACATGTAAAATATTATGCACTGCAAGGCAATGACTGAAACAAAATTTCTCTTTTAAAGTTGCTGAAAACTCCATAGGTCATGAAGACAAATTTGTCTTATTATCATTATTAGTATTTGTCAAGCTATACCTTTTATTCTCTAACTCTTCCTAAAAGAAAACCTTGGTGAGTGACAGAACTGCAAATCCAATCAAATACCATGAAAACTGGCCGTAATAAACTTTGCTATAGTGAAACTCCACTTAAGGGTGCAGCAAAATGAAAATCACGGAGCACGTTTATGCTTTTTGAACGAGCACATTACATTTACACAGCCACTTGAAACTGCTGACAGCCAAGTTTTTTAGGGAGGGAAAGAGCCACACTCAATGTCTTAATAGGTAATAATACTACTACTACTAATAATAATAGGGATTTTTGAGAATGCTCCCCAGTACAGCTCTCAATAGAGAGTAAGCAAAGGCACCAACTGTAATTTCGAACATTTAACCAAAGTTCGGCTCGTAGTTAAAAGACAGATGTGGTGTGAAAGCTCTAATTCACAGTTATTAACTTCCCCCTCCTCAAACACATACAATGAAAAAAAAAAAAAAAAGGAAAAAGAGGAGATTTAAAAGATATAAAGCCCTGTTAAGGCCAACAAGTTGTTACATTTCTTCAGCAAGGACAACTTTCTAAGTACAATCATTTCCTCCAACAAGGTAACTCATGTAAACACCATCAGGGTCGTACTGTTTGTTCTGTGCTGCCAGATGGGGGATATAAACCATGCAGAAACAATTTCAGATTTCCACCCTGATTAGTTCATCTTGAATATTTTCACAGTGTGAATCTGGAAGTCAGAAGTTTACATAATGGTTATAAATTAGGGAGAAATCCTGCTGCCAAGAAAGTCACACTCAAGCAAACAAACTGTCTCCTTCCTAACATGTTTTAGGTGCTGCTTATCAAACACATTCTCAGCTGTAGGTGGAAAAAGACCTTGAATTCCTCGTCGGTTTTTGGATTGCTGTTTTCCCACCGCGGGCTGTTTAGTCACAGCGGTGTTTCACCCGCACCGTCCCCATCCCATCCGCATCCCGCGCACGGTGCCCGGCCCGGCAGCGGAGCCTTGCGGCAGCCTGCAGCTCCCTCCGCGGGCCAGCGGAGAGCCCGCAGCCTCCCGAAACCCTCGAACAGCTCTGAGCCATCGGCCAGAGAGAGACTTCACTGGGCAAAAAAATACCCCCTGCAAGTCCTCGAGTCCTTCACACCGACGAGCTTTGCTACCAGGCAGCCGAAGGGGTGACCTGTCCTGCACCCCTGAACTCCTCTCATCCACGTTGTGCCTTCTTGAGCTTCTTCAGAGCATGGCTTTGGCTGATTTCCACAGTCATCCCTAAACATAAGCCTTAACCCCAGTATTATTTTACAAAATCTCAACATAATGCCAGTTCTTATTAGACTCGATGGTGGCTGTGGTTGAAAGGAAAATAAAGATCACAGTGTGCCTGTAGAGTAGATAACAAATACCCAAGTAAGGTTTATGCAAAGGCAAATCTCAAGGCACAGGCAGAAGGAGTAGGCAAAAGGTAAAGTTTACACATTCTTTCCAATTGGCTTGGCTGAGTGCTAAAGCCAGTAAAGCACTCGCTTTTATTCAGAAATCAATTTAAAATCCATCATGTGCCAGACATATAATTGAAATTCCTAGTTATTATATAAGTACAGGGGTAAATTCTGCCCTCTGATACATGCACAAGTTCAGCTTCCCTTTAGGATCATCAGGGTTAATGTACATACATGTTCGGGCAGAGTTTAATATTATCTCCGTGGAGCAGCGAACATTAGGTCAAACAATCCGGTTTCATTTAATACTAAGCATGTTTAAGGAGAAATGTCAGAGTTCAGTTCCGCTGGCTAATGATGTAAATCAGGAATCACTGAAGCCAGACACCTATCCTCATCTTATACCTAATTTGTGTTAGGATTACTCCACTGAAATAAATCAGTTCTTTACCAGGAATCCATCCTACTGACACATGAGCAGTTCATAAACTTTGCTCAGACAGGGAAATCATGCTATGCAGGTGAGTAAATTTATTTGTGTGGTTTAACTACTTGCTAAAGTTACTTTTTTATTGCTGCTGAAGTATTTTCAGCTGAAAATTACTGCTCTTTTTAAACAAAGTTTTGCAGGAAATGCAAGGTTCTCTTTTTTCTTTTCTCTTTTTTCTTTTCTCTTTTCTCTTTTCTTTTCTTTTATTTTTTTCTTTTTTCTTCTTTTTTTTTTCCTTTTTTTTTTCAGTCCTTTTTCTCTTCCCCCATTTCTCTTTTTTTTCCCCTCCTCTTGTCTGTCCTTTCCCCTCCAACACATACCGTATGAATTGAAAAAAAAAAACAAAACAACTTCTCAAACACACTTTACAAAATTTTCTGACCAAAAGGTTTTGATGCTTTAATGAAAACGCCACAGGTTTTGGGCTTCTGCTTTGTTGTTCTTGTTCTGTTTGTTTGTTTTGTTGTTCTTGTGGTGGTGTGTTTTGTAGTTATTTTTGTTTGGGGGGGGTTGCTGCTGCTGTTGTTATTTCGAGAAGGAAAGGGCACGTTTCCCAGTTAATTCATCTACCTGGGAAATGAAAAATATAGAAAAGAGAGACAAGTTTTTCACGGGACACAGGAGCAGCTGGAACCCTGGAGCGCAGTGGACAGAATCACACCCCAGTTCAGCTGTGCCACATTCGGTTGCGTTTTGCCGGGGGCAAAACCTATGCTAAGCTCAGAATTATCTCCTGCGCTGAAGGACTTCAAATACTAAAAGCATACATTAGGCAGTATACGCGATACTTTCAGCTGCGTTTCTCATGGTCAGTATGTCGCTGATCCGCTCGAATCCTCTGCCCAGGGCCGCCGCGGGCGCTCCCGCCGGGCGGAGCGGGGCCCGGGCTGAGGGAGCCGCGGCCAGGGCGCACCTGGCAGACACCGGGAGAGGCTGCGCTGCTGCGGGCTGGAGCCTCCTCCTCCCCGGCGGCCAGGAACTGGGAAACAGCTGCTGCTTGGAGCGGGAGGTGGTGACCGGAGCGTGTGAGCTGCCGGCGGTGCTGCCCCGGGCCGGGCCGCGGGTCCCGGCGGGGGCTTGGCATCGGCGGGCGCCCCTGGCCCCGCTCGCCTCCTCGCTCCTTTCCCCTCAGCAGCTGTGTAATGGCGCCTCCTGCCTACCGGCACGAGGAAGCTGCCTCTGGGAGCTCAGCCGCCGAGCTGGTTCCCCTTCCTCCGCCGAGCTCCGTGCCGGGCGGCAGCGCGAAACGGGCGGGGAACAGCGGCGTGCCCGGGCAGCTCCAGGCCGAGGGCTCCGTGCCCTGCGCCGGGCCTGGCCCCTGAGAGACTCACCTGAGCTCCTTCGGGCCATAGATGGAGATGGACAGGCACCTTCAGAGCCCAACAGACACACAGGTGCGGAGTCACACCCTCTGAGTGCAGTTCTCCCCACTGCGCATCGCAGAAACTGTGCACAGAAAGAGCCACAGTTCAGCGGAGCTCCCAGGTGAGCTGAACGCTATTTGCAGGCCCACGCTATGGTAGATGCTGTCTGCAAGGGCCCTGCCTCCGCTTGAGTTATCATTTTCCTCTGCTTCCTGCCTGCAGACCAAAGAAAACCCCAGGCACAGGTAACAGCAGCCATTGGTCACTTGTCCTTGACTAACACCTGGCAATTTTTGAGCCTCAGTACTATTTGGTTGCTATGGAGCATAGATGAGTCCTCACATTGGGGTCAAGGCAGAGTTTTCCACAGGCAGTGACTACAGAAGAAGAAAGGGAAGCTCAGAAAGTGATGGTGTCATTCATGCTGTTCTGATTCTGTTGCACACAGGTTCAGTACTGTATAAATTAAATTAGTTTTAAACAAGTGGCTTTTCAGAGGATAATGAGGTACCCAGACTTCTCTAGAATATATTCTGGTACTAGTTATTAGTACTATATAACTAGTTATTAGTATTTGTAAGGGGATCTGCCTCCATATCTAGCTACAATTGCTTCCTTTTTTTCTCTACATATCAATGTGGCTCAACCAAAACTCAGGCCAAAATAAGAGAAAATATTAAGTGTGTAGATTTTGGTCTGCCATATATAATTGTGTACATTTCAGATATTCTCATTCTCAAATGTTTTCCTTGTCAAGTAAATGTCTAATACTCCCAGTAAGCATGATATGAAGTATACATATTGCAAATTTAATTAGGACTTCTGTAGATGGTTTTAAACATGTGGCATAAGTTGCTCATGCAGATTTCCTCTCATAATTTCTCACATATATGGCAATACATTCAAGTGGATATGGAAAGCTCTTTCATTAACATTGAAAGAGACATATTTTAATGTTCACATCTAAATGCACTCTCCCTGAGCTGTCTGCCCATAATATACATACATACATACATGCATACATACATACATACATGCATACGTACATACATACATATATATATAGTGAACCACCTGTTCATTTCAGCTGTGAAGAAAATGACAGTCCCTCAGCCTTTTCAAAACATCCCTATATCCCTAAGCTACGTCAAGAAACAGTTCTGGTTCCACTCAGCTATGTTTTTCAGTCCTGTGGATGTTATCTAGCTGGTCTATGAATGCTGCTGAAATCAAAATGTATAGATACACCATAACTGCAAGCATTTGGATCAGCATATAAAACAACTGTTCTCAGAATATCCCCAAGACTCACACTCCACAAAGCTCTGCCTTTCTTTTATAAACAGAATGAACTCAAGGAAGAATGTGTAAACTCTCCCTTCACACACCTTTGCCCTTATTTTCTCTTTAGTAAAGGAAGAACCTCAGCTTAATGCAGTTATATCTTTGGTGACTATACATCTGCAGCCTTTCAAGAGACAGTTGTTCTCTCTCAAGCTCTTCTTTTAGGTCCTGAAAAACACAGACCATGGACCAAATGTGATCTAAATGGAGGCTTTCCTACTAAGGTGGAAAAGGATATTCACCTGATTCCCAACAATGATACCTCTATAACCCATCTATCATGTTAGGAACATCAAGCTCTGGCCACAATGTTGTTTCTGAGTCACCTCAGTGCATGCCAAGCATTTATCGCGTCTTATTTCTGGATTTCTCAAAGGATGTCTGTCAGAATTATCCAGGTGTGCAGTCAGCTTGTGAATCGGCATCTGTATTTCAGATAATACTTATCTCTTCTTATAACTTTTTTTTTTTTGTTCTTTCTTTTCATTCAGGAAAGTCCTGTGGGTTTGTGGGCTACAGTGAGACCACTGCTGTTCAGGACTTTTAATGTATTCAGCACTCACATGACAAAAAATTGAAAAGGAAGATGTTTTTTGAGTTTCCATTAAAATCTCTGAAGTGCACAACGGGGAGACCAAATATGATTTACTTTTGCTTTTCTTCTTTCTTTTTTTTTTTTTTCCAGTGATGCATTTAGTTTCATTTAAAGGAAAGAGAGAAGTGAAAGAAGTGAAAGGGAAAAGAATCACTGTGTTAGATAATTTCTCCATTTAAATCTTCAAAAGGCTTTGACATGAGCTGGAGAATGGAGGGGTGGGTAGAACCCATTCCCAGGACTACTGCTTGCTGGAATCAATTTTCTGGAAGACTGGTTTCATACTGCCAAATCACATCAGATTACATTTTGATTATTATATCTTTTTGACATTAAGAAAGAAAAGTATTTTGCTAATTTTTTTTAGTATAATTTGCAAAAATATAACCAAATTCAGCAGGCTTATTGCTGAAAACCATAAAACCACAAGAACTAGGAATGCGTTCATAAGTGTATTTCAATGTGACAGCCAATGCTTTGCCAGCTTTCTCTAAGCTATTCATATGTTTATTAGTCAGGTAAAAGCTAATTGGACTCTTCAAAAATCAGAGGTAACCACTGAAGAGAAAATGTCATTATAACTTTATCTACAGGCCAGAAAATACCGTTAAAATTCCCAGCCATTACTAGTGGCTTATGATACCTTTTCAAAGTGAGTGGGAAAATATAATTCTATACTCTTCTACTATTTAAAAAAAAAAAAAAAAAAAAAAAAAAGAAAAAAAAAAGAAATCTTGAAATGTTTTGACCTCAATGCAAAACAAACAAACAAAAAGTCTTAAGCTGAAACTGAAGGACATTTCTACCCCCCATGCACAAAAAAATAAATTAGTAAAGGGTTTGTTTTTCACATTGAGTATGCAACATTACAAGACATAAGGAAATCTTTTCTGAAAGTCAGAAACATCTGTAACTACAATTACAATGCCTATGGTACATTATGATTCTGACATTTAATTGGAAAACTCACTGTTCAAGACACTGAAAACAGAATCAAAGCAGGCTTTTTTAATCAGCAACATCTATTCCAATCCTCTTCATCACAGACAATGTGGGCAACTCCCTGGCTGACAGCAGTGGGGCCAGGTTTGTAGCTGATAAGCCATGAGGTTTGTCATAACACACCAGAGAAGTGGGCTCTGGTCTGATCAGACATTATTTGTTGGCTCTGAGGAGGCAGGGATGCTGTCTTGAGAGACATCAGGTCTGTGGTTGCAGCTGGAAGGGAGCTGGCAAGTTTAGGTTGTTTAACAGCTCCATCTCTGTGACTCCTTATGGGGGTGATTCGAGAGCATCAAGATCCACTCAAATTCCTCACCAACACCCTCCGACCGCCAAAAGTGGAAGATGGGAGAGGGACCACACATAGCCACAGCTCCTGCCTGTTAACAATTAAAATGTGCTTGCAAAAAATTAACAATGAAAATCTTAGCTATGTCATATTCGTTCCCTCACACATGAATTATGAGGTGAGACCTTACTTTTGTACATATTTGTGATACCACACTTCCCACACTGTAATGTAGTCTTCTTTTTGTACTTATTTAATGTAGGCTGGCTGGCAGCGAATGATACACTTTGGGTTTCCATGAATATGTTATATGCACATAAATTGGCTATGGTGGGAGGAAGAGAGCCCATGGGTCAGGCATATGAATAAATAAGAAATAGAAGCAAGTAATAGCCATGATATCATTCTTGTCCTCACAGAATGCTGCAAATGGTGTTGTGTGAACAACCTGCACCCTGTAGCTCCTTGCATATGTGAATACTCCAAATGAAATTAAAACCAATAACTATGGGCCATCTGTGGGACTTTAGCAGTAGCTCCTTAGGTTTCCCAGTCTCTGTCCTCGAAGTAAAGACTTGGCTGCACTTCATCCCCATGATATATTACCCAAAAAAATAAAAACCAAAAAAAACAAAACCAGAGTAGGAAACGGCAGCAAGAGCAAAGTTTTGCAAGCAGACACTAAAGCAGAGGTTCCCAGATTCTCTGTGCCCCACATCAGCACAATTTGGTGGGGTGTGAGGTACCAGCATCCATCAAGCTCCAGGCGGCCATGTGTGGCCTGAAGGTTTACCGCAAGGCTGGTCACTCTGCACTCCCTTTGTGCCAAATGGGTGGGAGTAGGCACTGTTAGGGCACCATGTGACTCAGCTGACAAGTAGATATGAAAATGGGATTGTTCCCTTCAGAACTGCACCTATTTCATCTCTGTTGGCTATAAAGGAGACCCAGAGTGACTACCTCAGTTCTAGTGCCTACACAGTCAACAGAAAATTAGGAGAGAGTGCTTCCACCCCAACTAGGAAATGCAAACTAGGAAGTGAGCTTGGTTTTTTTTCTTTAAAGGCCCAATAATCATAGAATCATGGAATGGTTTGGGTTGGAAGAGGCTAGGAAAGATGCCCTCCTTGATTAATTGCTTGTTAAAAGAGAGGATCTCATGAGTGAAGTAGTGATTGGTGGCCATCTTGGCCACAGCAACCATGAAGTGTTTGAGTTTAAAATCTGTTGACAGGAGGAGACGTGCCAGAAAAACTTCCACCCTAGACACAAGGAGAGCAGACTTCAGATTGCTCAGGGAATTAATGAGTAAGGTATCCTGGGAAAATGTGTTTGAAGGTGCTGGGGTTCATGAGTGATGGTTGCTTTTTAAGGACCACCTCCTAAGGGCACAGGAATAGGCAATTCCTAAATGTTGGAAGGGAAGCAAATGAAGCAGAAGACTGGCTTGGCTGAGGAGGGATCTTCTTTTGGAGCTAAGGGAAAAAAGGAAGGACCATGGTTGTGAGAATAATAAACTCCCAGTTGAACCTGAACTTGTGGGGGAACTGCTGCTCCAGCTGGATTCCTATAGGTCTATGGGGCTTGATGGGATTCCCCCTGCCATGGGAGCATTGGAACTAGATGATCTTTAAAATTACCCCTTTTTACTTAGGGGTTTTGTTTTTTTCCCCCAAAACCACAGCCATGAAAAATTCAGATAGAATATACTGTTGTGTGCAGTAGCTTGCAGAAAGAATGAGGGTTCTGATTTTGATGTGGAAGAACCATTTTGAAGAATTTATGACCTGTTGGGTAGATTCATGAAGTGGAAGAAAAGAACTAGAATGAAAATATAGAGAAAAAGTAAACTGACGCACACATAACCATAACAAGGAAACCTTTAGATGCTCTAAAATTGTTATTTCATCAACTATCTTTTATTGGTAATGTTTCTTAACTTCTGGAATAACACAGGAATTTGTCTCAGCCAAGCATTGGTGCTGCTTCTGACGGCAATTCCTGCTCCAGTGCTGGTAGCCATGGTGCAGCCAGCACCAGGTGGCACTGCCAGAACTGCTTTGGAGCAGGGACAAAGGCTTCACCAGGAACTCTTGCAAGTAGCAGAAAAATCCAGTCCTAGTATATTAACCCTATTTAGCATATAGGATTTGGATTTCTTGATTTTTATTTTTTTTTTAGGTTTCATTTCTCTTTTTTTGTTCCCAGGACTCCCACATTGATGTTTGGGTTGAAATTCTCAAGTGGCAGTGCTATCTGTGAAAAGTTCCTGTCAAATGTGATTTGTATGATAAAATTCAACAAACGGCATTGTGCATTGCTAATTTATTGTATGTAAGAAATGATGCCTTCATGCTTGGAATCACAGGGATCACATTATAACAGTGCTCTCTTGTCAATAGATTTTGTGGATTTCAAAGCAGCCATTTCCAAACTCTGGATATAGGGGTACAAGCTGCTTCTCTTTCAGTGGTTGAAAGGATTTATACTCTTTGGAGAGACACCTCAGTTTTTAGAAGTGTATGAGTACATCTGTGACAGGAGTGTTTTCTCCTTCTGGTCGTGATTTGGTATGTTTAAAAAGAACACTGCATACAACTTTAACGAGACTGAGGAGAAGGAAGGAAGGAAGGAAGGAAGGAAGGAAGGAAGGAAGGAAGGAAGGAAGGAAGGAAGGAAGGAAGGAAGGAAGGAAGGAAGGAAGGAAGGAAGGAAGGAAGGAAGGAAGGAAGGAAGGAAGGAAGGAAGGAAGGAAGGAAAAACATGAATTATTTCTCAACAGTGACATTCTTTCAAATGAAAGTTTTCCTGTATATTTTCTAAATTTCAAAGTGTTCGAGCCCCTTTCTACTTTTCAAGTATAAACCTGGAAAGAAATGAACTATTTCTCTGAAGGTGAAAATGTTCTTGTGGCTTTTTCGATCACTGCAGTAGTATTTTGTAGATTGTTTATACTGAGTTGGCCACATAACTCTCAGGTACAGTATCTGCATTTCTAGACTTCTGCTCCAGTTCTTATGTCACCTGCTGAAGGAAAATGCTCAGACTGTCTGAGGATCGAGCAGCCACTTCTTTGAAGCAGTTACCAGCACAGCTTCTGACTCCAGCCCTCTGCCAGCACACATTCAACCAGCCTGCAGACATCAGTAGCTGGCTTTCCCCCACTCTGAGGCTTCGAATTAAATTGCTGTTGAGACTCCATGACATAAATTAAGAACAGAAAAACCAGTTTTAAGCTTACAGCTCTGAAGAAATCACTAAATGGATTCTATTTTGGCAGCTTGCTGCTCACAACTCAGAAAATACGACAGCAAAGCAAATCACATGTCCAGTGTGTGTTTTATAACCCTGCGCAGACTAAGCCATCTTGTAGGCACATGCTTGACTATTTTTAGTGGCTGTGCTCCTGCAAATATGGCAAAGTCCTTTAGCATTGGTGAGTCACTAGGGGCTACTTGAAAAGTAGCAAGAGATGTCAGTTGCTGGAATTTTGACTGAAAATAATAATACCTGGATTTCAGATTTGCTACACAGATTTGCCAAAGACCAAATGAAGTCAGCTCTGGCAATGTGACGATTCACTGATTGCTGCCTCCAGCCATGAAAGCACAGGATCTGACTGTGTTTTATTTTCATCACCGTTGCTACAGCATTTTTTTAAAGGTACACGATGGTTCGTGGGAATGCCAGTTTTCCAGGGTGTCCATCTGGGAATCAAACAACTCTCCTCCAGTTCTGAGCAGGCACTGTGGTGTATCCAGAGGACCAATAACTGACATGGCCCATTAGTCATAGAAACATCCCACTAAAATTAGCGGCAGCTTTTCATCTTTATGGGCCTCATGCTTTGGTCCATATGTAGAACATACAGAATGGATTTTTCTTTTCTTGGCATGTAACCCCGTCTTTCCGGTACTTTGGTTCCAGACCTTCATGAGCAATGCAGGTGGCTTTTGTTGTTCCACAGCTCATATTCTTGACAGTTACTGCATCTACACAATACTTCTGGATTCAGCCAGGCTGAAACATTCTCACAAACAGTTACTTAAGATTACCAGCATTAGCACATAAATGTAATAGTAATTAATAACACTTTGGCTTCTTGAAGATTCCTTGTGCCACTCTGTTGGCTCTATTTCAACAGCACCTAAAAAGCCAGAAGCAAGGTCTCTGCCCACCCTAGTCTTGTTTTTAAGCTTTCTGTAGTTTGTTTTTAAGGTGTGCAACTGAGGCATGGGGATAAACTACTGTGATTTTCTCTTTGAGGGGCCAAGGTTTTCATGGCCACTTCTCATTTGGTACTGTATGTATTTATTCATCTGTTGGGTCCCAGATGGAGACAATTCAGACCTGGTTTTCAGAGGTGTTGGGCAATTAATAGCTTCCATGTGAGCCAAGGAGGACTGTGACCATGAGGTACTGTGCTGGATATGGCTTCTGTTTTTTTGAAGAGCACACAAAAGACACCATTTAAACAGTGTTTAGCTCATATCTTCATTCTGAATCTAAATTTGTAGCAAATAGGGACTTGAATTACCTCTGTGTCATTTACAGCATTTATTAAATAAGTAAAGGATCCAATCAGATATTTTACATCAGTAATATATTCCAAAAAGAAAATCCAAGACTTCTCAATCCTACCCTTTTACCTGAGTTTCTTTCTTGCTGCCTCAACATATGGGTCAAATGCTGAATAGGAATCTCCTTTCCTTATGAACTAGTTAGGGTTGAGGTTGTCAGTGGTGCTGTCATGGCATCATTGTTTTACCTGGCACACTCGATTTTATTTCCAGTGCTGTAAATACACAAATTTTCCAAAGCATTTCACATATTCAGAAAGGCAAGAGTATTCCAGATTGCCTTTTTTGAAGTCCCCAAGTTTATATATCCCATTTTGTAAAAATAAAATAGAATATATAAACTTCCTGGATAAAACTCAGAGGGACACTTGGAGCTGACTAATAGTAAGGGCAGCACTTTTGTGCCATACTGTGCAATGTATTGCAGTACAGGCAGCGGCTGTTCCAATCCAGAAATAGAAAAGGTGATTCATTTTGGTTTGGAATGAAACAGCAGCATGTCTTGGTGTTGCTAATAAAAGCCTTTAGGGTTTTTTCCCCCTGCAGGCTTCATTGCAATAATAGCAGTGCTTCTGTTAGCTCATTATCAGCATTGCTGGCAGTGGAGGAGGCAGAATTGGTTGCACATTCAGATTATTATTGTCATTGTGACACTTTGTATTAAGACTCCTTAAACAAAGGATTTACAAGCCATGTTAGTTACAGTCTATCAATAGAAGCTGTTATAGAATCTCTTACTACAAGGACTGATTAGCCTTTTATGGACACCCTGTGAAAAAATTGCTAACTACCCATTAACTGTTTGTAAATAGAGCTCTAGTATGCAGACACATGCATTTGAGGAACATGAAGGACCATCTGGGGGATTGAATCTGGTTTCCCGCAGATTATGGGTCACAACATCTTGCCAGAGGAGTTCTGCAGTGAGACAGCAGTTTCTGGATGAACTACTCCATCTTTCCTAGAAAACCATCTATTTCAAACCTGAAATTCTCAAGAATCCTTAATTACTCAATATTTAAGTT
The DNA here is from genome assembly GCA_036630365.1 of Acanthiza pusilla. Classification (NCBI taxonomy): domain Eukaryota; kingdom Metazoa; phylum Chordata; class Aves; order Passeriformes; family Acanthizidae; genus Acanthiza; species Acanthiza pusilla. Next base: position 2,256,490 of record JAXCHO010000036.1, read on the forward strand.
TGAAAAAGGCAGTTACTCGTGGGGTTCCAGATTTCAGAAAGAAAATAGTCTGCTACAGAAAAGATCCACTACTGCAACCTTCCCCTCCTCTCTCACTTGCTTTCTTTCACTTCATTTGCATTCTATGTTCTATATAAAGTAAAAATCATTACTTAAGATTTAGGATTTGGTAGAATCTGAGCTCTATCCAAGCTAGGGATCAGTCATGCTGATGTTATTATGAGCAAATGCTATCCTATCCTTCCAAAAATTACATAGGCAACACCTAATGGATGGAGAAAGAGTTTAAAGGCTTAGAGGTTGGCCACAGAGAACGAATAAGTAATGGATACATGCAGCTCCTTGCCTCTTTCATACCATGGTGAGTTTTCTCCCCAGAGCTGCACCTGCAGGGTTGCACTCCTCGGGAGAGCCCTCTGGAAAAGGTCTCCCTCTCTCAGAGAGAGATGGTGGCCAGGCTGCCTCTTAGGGGTAATTTGAAATAGTGAATTAAAACGAAAACTAATATAAAATAACAAAATAACATCCCCCATGCTACACCATGCACAGAATCACAGCATTTTGGTGGTGCAACAGACAGAAGCTGTGAGCTCTGCCTGTACCACTGTTGTTCCTGTATCCATGAGCTTTGTGTCACAGCCTCCCTTTCTTACAGACCACTCTGCCTTCCACACCCCCTCAGAAGCTTCCCTTTAGCAACCCTCCTGTGCTGAGCTTTTCTGAGCTCACAGAGTGACCTGGTGTGGAAACCCCAGGGTCCACTTCAGATTTTCTCATAAAATTACTTGGATCATCTCTTGTTTTTCTTGAATAAATGCAACACATTCTGCCTATTATTTTGCCAAGGTGTTTAGCAACAGTAAATCTGGGAACTGCAGAGTGCTGGCAGGCCAGGCCAGGAGCTGTGCTCACTGCAGCAGTATTCCTCCACCAGTTGGTTCTACTTCCCTGTAATTTGTTCAGGATTTGCATCAGGACCTCTAAGTTCACCTTCTGTAAAATATTTATTAATTTATTTTTCTCTCTCTCTCTGAGAGAAATTTTCCCTTCCCTCCCTTTCTTTTAGAAGAGAATAATTTGTCACTGGATTGGAAACAAATTAGTACCATGTTGGCAGGGCAGCTATGCCTGTTTCCCAGACACATTCATTGTATTTGCTAATTCTTTTCGTCATAAAAGTGGCAGAAAGGTAGAGGTGAAATCAAATGTATTCAAGGAACTCACTTAGCAGGGGTAGATCTGAAAAAGAAATGAGGCTTCATCCTCCATAATTATAAATGTGTTCCATTTGTCATGGCTGCAGTACACTTCAGACATCCTAAGACTGGTGACTTTGGAGGATTCAGTTAAAACCAATATTCAGATGCTGCTTAAAAATGTCTTTTCAATTGAAAGATATTGTTGGGTCTGGTTATTAACTACTTATTACACGTATCTGCCTAATTCCTTGTCTTTTGAAAATATTGGACTATCTGCCTTGGTCATTAGATTAATTTTTTGCCATGTCCCTAGGATATCGAAATGTTGTAAAAGACATTCTTGATGAAGAGAAGTTGTAATGTAAGGCTAAATTGTGATGTAAATTGAAAATAAAGTCTGTGGTTGAAATAAGATTTTTTTCCCCCTTTTTTAGAAAAAAAAAATGTTCACATTTTTCACATTGACATACTTTGAGAGTAAGCATACTTGAAGCTAATGCAAAATTGAAATGAAGGAAAAAATAACTGTAAGATAAATTAAGTATTTTAGATCAAGCAGTGTGTTTAATTTGATCCGAATTTAAATACCTTTTCTTTCATTTTTGTTCTGGCAAAACTAACAAAAAAGTCATTTTGGGTTGACCTGAAACAATTTTTTCCTAAGTTTAGACAGAGAGTGGAAAGATTAGTTATTTAGACAGCACTACTCCTAAATTCAAAGGCTGTGCCATTTCCAGCAGGCTATCCTTCCTGCCTTAAATGAGCTTTTCATCCTTATATATATGTTTATAACAACTGATGAGAGAAATATTGAGTAATTGCATAGATCACAGTCAAAGTTTCAAAATTCCTTTAAGTATTTGACCTTCCTTTCTTGGAAGGGGATCCTATGTGTGTGCAACCTATTCATCGTTCCAGTTTATAATGAGATCTTTTTCTTGTTTATTGAGGCCACTTGTTGTTGTTTTAAAAATAAAACCTTTCCATATTAATCTGCTCCATCTCTTGTGTTGTGGGAGATAATTTACAATGATGTGCCTGACCCTAAGTAAATGCAGGTTCGCTTACAGTAGGAAGAACTGCTGGAAAAAATAGAGTGGGGGGAGTTGTCCCCAAAATAAACAAACCTTACTTTTCCATTTTGGTTCTGCCAATGGCTGTGTGATACTGAGTATATAGGAGCAGGATGTTTGCTAACCATCCTACAGATGTCTAATGTTTCAGTCATGCTGAATGAATCTCTTTTGCTCTGTTGGCTCACAGAGAAGCAAATAATGTTTTTCTGATTCATCTTCTAGAAAGATATTACTTTGGAGAAGCTATTTATGAACTCAAACGCACTGAGCGATCTGTTTATTCTTTAATTCCTTCCCCATTTTCCTACTTATAACACCTTTTTTGATTTAAACATGTGCAGCATAAACCTCATATCGTGTTATAGGGTAGGAAATCTAAAATGCTAAACACACTAGCCCTTTTTGGGTAACACCTACAATCATAATGAAGTGTTTCCTGGCACTCCACATGCTGTACCTTAAATCACTTTTATATTGAGCTCCCTAAGTGTTCGGGCTTTTTCCCAGTTTCACTTCTATGTTGGTTCCTGAGAGGGAGCTGGGGCGTGGTAGGCAGCCCCTGTCCAGGCAGTGGCTCTGGTGGAGGTAGTTGCCACCATCAGCTTCAGCAGATTTTGGTGTTGGGCTGGACTGTTCCTCCAGGCACTGCCCAGTGTTGGGACACGAGCATCAGCTCAGTCAGCAAGGATGCAGAGAGGGGAACCTCTGGCCAGAGCCAAGGAAGGAGGGGTGAGGCGCACTTGGTGGCAGAAATGGCTTTTTCCAGCACAGCATGCTCCAAGAAGAAGGATTTGTCTAGAGATTAGCACAAAAACCCCAGTTCAGCACCACTGTTAAGCACATGTCCAACTGAGATCAAGTAAGGCACTTAAATGTCAGTGGGTTTTCTCACACTGTTAAAATGTGTATGTACTCCAGGGTTTATTTGGGAAGATTTGCAGTTTTTTTAAGGACAGAAAATGTTTAGAGAGACCTGATAGAATAAAAGACAAGAAAACTGAAAAAGTCATAACACAGGGAAGGAAATCATACAAATGTTGATAATTAACCAAGAATTCAACAATTCTGACAGAAACCTGGGAAAGATGATGTAGATTAGATATAATGTGAGTCTAAAATGAATTGGAAATACTGTGTGTGTCCAAAACATGTTAAAAACACCTCAGTTGGGAAGATAATAATCTTTTTCCTTGATTATGTTGGAATTAAATCTGACAGCTGTGTATTTTAATTGGCCATGAAGATCTTCATGTTCAGACCTTACATTTTCTGACTGCTGAACATTTTCCTAAACAGCATGATCATTTTGATGGCCATGACCGCCTACAGGCCATAGCTCCTATACAAACTAGATTCCATGTAATCTTGTCTTTATTTGAAAACTACCAAATGACAAGTTACTGACCATAAGAGAAAGACCTAAACTTGCATTGCAAGTTTGAGAGGAGTAGATATTATTTGATCTCATAGTTGTTACCAACACTGCTTTCTGTAGATTTATGATGGTTCATTTATCGACACTTAATTGTATCTGCCAGTTTATTTCTATCAAACAATTACCACTGTTGCTAATTTCATAGTGTGAGAACCATCCTTCTGCAACTCTGCAGATTGTATCAAGTTTTGCTGCTTCAAAAAATTCAGCAGTTCTGGAAAAGATTGTTTCATTAATGCAACTCCAGGAATTACCTGTATCTGTCTCCTCAGCTTTATGTAACTGATTTTAAACAAATGGATGTTAGTGTCAGGATTGGACTGTCAAGCAGCAGCAAACCAGAAAGGGCTGGAGGTTAATCAGGCTCAGAGTCCCCTGGGCTGAGGGCACAAAGAAGTCTGTAAGATTTCTCAAGAATCTAGGTGAAGAAAAGGAATATCCACCCAGAGAAAAAATGGGTATAGAAGTGTACATTAAAAATTAACACTTACGTGATTGCTATTAAATATTTATTATTTTAAATATTAAATATTAAAATATTGATTAATTAGTATTTTAATGTTAAATATTGAATTTTTTATTACATAAAAGGAAAAAATAAAATACGGATAAAGAAAAGTTGTATCAATTTAATTAAAATAATTTTTAAAGTGAGTTAAGCAGGAATATACACAATCATTTGATTTCTTCCTTTAATTTCAGTGGCTTCCATTATTCTTTCACAGAAACGGGCTCAAGTCCCTGGTGAAGCTGCAGTGAGGTAAGCCAGGGTGTGGATTTCTGGAAGATCAACCTCTTCACCCATGAATGACCTTGTTCCACAGCCAATGTAGGTAACTTACTTGATCTTTGGTACCTAGGCTGGACATTTGAATATGTTAGATGAAATTAATTCAAATCCAGGTCTATGGGTTAAAAAGAAGAAGTTATAGAGGATTTTAAAGTATTAGACAAAATCAGTTCATTTTTACTGCAGATGCTATATTTTAGGTTAAAAAATCCTTAGGATTAAGATCAAAAAAGGTCCCTCAATGATAAAAATATTTTATAGACTATTTATGAAAGTCTCCAAAGTTATATTCATCATTGCTTACACTTCTTTTGAGCTTTTATCTTCCTAAAAATCAAAATAATAAGAGGCTAATCTGCAGGAAAAATATCCAGCACCGGCCAGAAGATGCACCAGATAGGGTAATGTTTAGCTATTATTTGCATCTGCTGTGACTGTGAGTGTAACACTGAATACAACCTTCATTTACTTTAAGAGTATCTCTGTCAATTTTATGGACCAATTCTAAAGCAAATCTTCCTCATTCTTCACATCTTCTGACTTACACTCATCTAAGCTAGGGATGTTCTGAGACAGCTTGGCACAGATAACCAAGTATTATTTAGTTCTTTATTATCATTGTGGCTTCAGTTTCTTCTCTGAAATGGCTTGTATTCTTTTCCTGAAAAATGATCATTTCTCACTTTATCCATTATCCACTCATAGTTCTTGTGTGAACTCCAGGGAGGACACATATTTCTTCTCAAAGTTTTCAGAAATCTCCAGCTGAAGAATCCTGTAACTAGAGTAATTTTTATTACCTTAACACTCTCTTCTTCAAGCTGTATCTCTCCAAAGAAAAGCCTTAGGCCATTCTAACAAACCAGAGGATCCTGACCCTTTAAAAATCACCTCTGATCTCGGAGCAGAGCTCCCATGTTTCACATGAGTGGAACCTTCCTTCCCAATCTATTTTGGATTTTTTTACAATCCCCATGTTAGCCAGGAAGTCTCTGAAACTCAGCTCCTACTAGAATAGTTTTATACCTTATACCTTTGACAGGAACTGCTGGCATTCGCCTGCAGGAAGCTGACATGTGATTTAGGAGGGGATAAAACGTGTACATGTTTGTTACTTGAGTTTTACAGCTCTGCAGGGAATGAAAATCTTTTTCACAAAGGATTTAAAACCTTGGCTTTTTCCCCACTAGAAAATTTCAAAATTCTCTGAAGGGAAATTGCGAGATGAAATTAATTTGGGGTCAATTGAAAGGTTTCCGTCTGACCAAACCCAAAATCCTTTTAATTTTGTCTTTCATATTTATTTTTTTACATTACATTATAATATACTGAGCAGCATAAAATATGAGATGCTATTTCTAATACTTTAAAGAAAGTCTTGAACATATGGCCCAAATGTAACTGATATGCTGATGTCTAGCTGAGTTTATGGAAACCCTAAAACAACAACTGTGGGAGATGTGAAATGAGCTATTCATCCTGACTTGTGTCCAGGAGTGATACTTAATAACAATTATATTTAAAATAGTTTATCAAGGAGCATGACAAACAGAATAGGAGAAAAGGGCATGATACAGGAAAGACCAGGTATTGTAAGAGACAGCTTAATTTGGTGCCAAGAACAAACTATATTGGCTAAATCTATATTTTTACATAGTTATAAATGTTCTTATACCCTTACATACTTATGTGGTTTCCAAGTCAAGACACACAAAACCTCCAGCAGCAATGAAGCTCTGCTAAGAAGAAGAGTCGTCTCAGGAGACAAATTTTTTGGTGCTGCCAAAACCAGCACTAGTTTAATGCACAGTCATTTGCACTGAGTGGTAAAATATTTTGGTGTATCGTTTGACTGAAACCTGTTCCATCAGAGGAGCTTTCCATCCTCTCCACCACCACCACCACATTAGCATTATTGCTTCACAAGCTTGAAGGACAGGAAGGTAATCAGGAACAGTCAACATCAGCAGATCACACATCACCAGCCCAAGTGCTTTTGATGAAGAAATGAGTGTCTGTGCAGATAACATGTAATACGCTCTGACTTCTGTAAAACTGTTGACACCATCCCACACAGTATTTTCATGTGTAGGCTGAGGAAATACAGGCTAGACAAACTGTCTTCAAGATGGGTTGAATACTGGCCAAGGCACCTCATTCTAATTAGCGTCTCAGTATCAAATTGGCAGCCAGCAACTAGCAGAGCAGCCTGGGAGCTGATAGTAGGACTGGTGCTCTTCATCATCTTTTCCATGACCTGGATAATGAGACAGAAACCACCCTTGTCAAATGTGTGGACAATACTTAATTAAGCAGAAAAGGCAGGTTTTGATACACTCTACAGCTAGAGTTTCAAGCCAAAGAGACCCTGACAAACTTGAAGATTAAGCTAACAGAAGTCTCAAAAAATTCAGCCAGGATAAATGCAAAGGTTTGTACCTGGGGCAAGCACAAGTCAGTGAGAAAATTGTCTGAACAGCGGACTTTTTGAAAAGGACCTTTGGCATCTAGGGAATACCAGACTGATGGACACCAGGGTGCTCTGATCACAAGCACAGAAAACTGCATAATGGATCACATTAGGAAGAGTGTGGCCAGAGGAAGGCCAGATGAAGTTGCCCTGCCTTTCAGCAGTGATGTGGAGGGAAGGGGGTGATTTAACAGGAGCGTACAACCCTTTCAAGGGCAGTCGTAAAGGCAATGGGACCAAACTACTCTCAGAAGTGGCAGATGATTTAACAAAGAGCAGGAGCAAAGTGCTGCAGCTTGGGAGGTTCACCTTGAACATCAGGTCTTCTTCAATAGGATAGTAGTATAACACTGGAACCCACATTCAGGTGGGAGATCTGTCCTCAAAGGGTTTCAAGAATCAGCTAGACTTGGCCACAGCTGGTCTGATCTACTGTTGTTGTACTTCTGCTTCAATCAAGATATTGTAATAGATGACCTCCAGAGATCCCTTGTGGTTCCCTTATTTCCCTGATTCTGTGATCGACTCTTCCCCCCCCCCCCCCCCCACCTTCCAAAGTATTAGGAAGGTCAAATTAGAGTTCAGAAAGAAATCCTCTCAGAATATGAAGCCATGTAAAAATGACCTCAGTATACGCCTTTAATATAGGCGTGAAACTTTTAAAATATAATTTGAAAATAGCAGGAGGACAAAGGTTTGGGAAGTGGATCACCAAGATAATGTGACTTGTAAAACCTTTATTGTTTAAGACAGTACATAGCAGACAATGGATTTCACTTGATTACTTTATCCTACATCCTTTACAGCAATGACAAAGAACAATTTAAATCCCTTCCTTCCTTCCTTCCTTCCTTCCTTCCTTCCTTCCTTCCTTCCTTCCTTCCTTCCTTCCTTCCTTCCTTCCTTCCTTCCTTCCTTCCTTCCTTCCTTCCTTCCTTCCTTCCTTCCTTCCTTCCTTCCTTCCTTCCTTCCTTTCCTTCCTTCCTTCCTTCCTTCCTCCCTTCCTTCCTTCCTTCCGCACCATTCCTTCCTTCCGCACCATTCCTTCCTTCCTTCCTTCCTTCCTTCCTTCCTTCCTTCCTTCCTTCCTTCCTTCCTTCCTTCCTTCCTTCCTTCCTTCCTTCCTTCCTTCCTTCCTTCCTTCCTTCCTTCCTTCCTTCCTTCCTTCCTTCTCCTTCCTTCCCATGTGGATTTTGGGCAAGGTCTTTACTCATCAGTCCAGTATGCAAAGAATGGGAATCACCATGACTAATTGTGAATGATTTCAGTAAACTGAAGTCGTTCAGGCACTCTGGTTTGTGAGAGAAGGAAGCAGAGTATGCATTCTGGCCACAGTCTGGAATTTAGGTCCAATATACTGACTCAATCCCATTTTGTACAGAATTTGGGCATGACTACAAACTACACTGCCCTTTTCTTTGATTATAGATGCATTGGAATTCTCTGTTAAGGGAGAAGAAAAACCAAAACCTGTGAGAGTCTGCTTAGGATATCATTTCAATACACTTCTAGTGAAACTTCACTGACAGGACAAATGTCACCAAGACATTTACCCTAAATCAGTAACATCCCAGAAATACAACTTCCCACAGCCTTGGGAGCAGTTCAACGTTACTTTTTGAGATACATGTAAGATAAAATTAATGTGGTGGGAAACACTACCTACATATGATTTCCCAAGTAGACAGATAATAAACAACACAGTGAAACAGGAACCACCAGAGAAGTTTGCTCAAACAGAGAATTGGAAGTTGTTAACACAGAGATTCTGAAAATGGGCAGTTCTGGCCTCTGGAGAGACTTTTTTCAGTCTGTGTGGCCCTTGGAATATTTTCATCCAAGAGGAGTTCCCTTGGATGTAATCCTTGGAAAATATTTCCCTTTGATCTCTGGTGTATTACTCCTCTTTTGGAGCCAGCCAAAGTTTAAAACTATCTTGACTCCCCTTTGACTGATACAACTTCTACAGTTAGATACAGAATTAGTATAGCAGGGATCAGAAAGCCCCCAGGAAGCACTGCAAATAATCAAAACCCTGCTCGTGTTGGGCAGTGGTAAAATGAAAATTTTGGATATGTCCGGAAGAGACTTGTCTCATCAGCACCAGATGCTGAGACAGACGTGGGCTGTGGAGAGAATCATAAACTAGTGGAGAACTCACAGTTGCACAGAAGACAATGCAACCAGATCAACTCATACCACCTGGGAATCTGGGCTCTGAAGACTGAAGTCATAACAATAGAACTAAAAATAAGTTCCCACAAACTGGCCTACTCGTCAGCACAGTATCTTGCCTTAGTGAAGCTGGAGATCTGCTACTAATACAGGCTTCTCTGCCCTAAATCATTTATTTTGGCAGCTCATAAAATATGGAAACTCTAACACTCAATATTCCCCACTCTCTCACAATTACTGTTCAGGGACAGACTCTTTATATCAAACAGAAACTTAAAGATTGTGGCATGTTATCAAAACCATAATAAAATCTTGTGCAAGCGCAGTAATCAGAGAAAGCTATTTGTCAAGACATACTGTAGAGAAAAACAAAATCCCACAGTAGAAACAGGAGTGCTTGCTCCGCCGAGAGATACTGTGAAAATGAAATGAAGCTCTTTTTTTCCTCCTCTTTAATCAAAACTCAGTATGAAAACAAAAACCTTACCAAATAACTTTTGCTGATTAAAAAATGTTGGCTGGAAAGGAGCAGTGCATAATTTATACAGAAATAACATTAAAAGGGGGATTGTTCACATAGATATTTCTGAGTGTGTGATCAAAAATTTTGGCCCTGGGGGGAGCTCATATTACTGCCACTGCTGGGTTGAGGCTGGATTTTACTCTCTCTGTGAGACAGTCAAAACCTGGGAAGTTGCTCAGGGAACAAAGGTGTGGGCAGATCCGATATTACTTAGGAAGTGTCTCATGAGGGCATGCCTGTGTTTTGACCCCACCTGCTGTGAGAGGTTACCCCTTCTATCCACACAATATCTGTAGAGGTTTAAACTTGACTCGTTGCTTAATGAAGAGAAACACTGGAGGGGGAGTTACGTGCTCTGGGATCTCCTTCTGGCTGTACTATTGATTTGCGAGCCAGGGGCCTACTCAGTAAATCAGGGATAACATTATTAAGTTACTTAAATCCACTGTTGGGATGCTAATTACCCAGCACATTTGCAGTCAGTCTGCCCTTCTGAAAATTAAGCCACTTGGCTGTCTAAATGATGCTTAACTCTGAGTGCAAAGATCAAACACTTCAGCTTAAACGTCCTCATTCTCAGCTCCCAGGCTTTCATAGTGCCATCATATTTTCAAATACCATCCCATTTCTAGAAGAGGAGGGCATGGTTAGGTCAGGATTATGTTTCAACCAGAGATCTATAAGGAAGATCTTAAAAGAAACATTGCTATCTAGTGTTATCGTTTGCCCAGTTGCTTGAGCACTGAATTACTGAATGTGTATGTAAATGCTGATGAGTAAAGGGCAGAAACAGTGGGTGGCTACAGGGGTATAACAGAATACTTTATTTTTGATAAGTGCAATTAATTATTGTGGCAGAGCGATGCAAGGTTAGTACCTGTCAACAAGACAGCTGGAGGCCTCTTTTTCGCTGATAAATGTTGAGTGCAGCTGTGCTTGGCACATGCTTAGGCTGTAAACAGGAGCCGTGGCTTTAAAAATCATTCTGATTTTTGCACTCCTGCTAATTGCTTCTTCCACTGCCTTAGGATGGGGTGCCCAGGCGACATCCTGACATCTATTTAAACGCAGAGAACAAATTAGTTCCTAGAGCTGCCTGGCCTTGTAGGCACCTGAAATCATTAATTCATCTGTACCAGTTGAAACAATTATAAGTCCTTAATTTTAGTTACACTTAGACCTTCAGAAGTTGCTTCATTGGTGTATCACCACAGACAGAGCTGGGCTCATGTTCTTCACAGTAACACACAACTTTTGCAGCAGCCCACCCTCCAGTAAGGGAGTGGATATGATGATTGCCTAGGATGGCATAATGGTCTCATGGTCAGGGCACTTGCCAAAGCTGAAGTTACATTACCTATAAGCTAAATAATTCATGACAGCATGGCTCCTATTTCTTGGATTTCAGGCTGATAGGGAAAAGGTAACAGCTGGAAGTAGACCTTCCCAGTTCCAAGAGGTGGGCATTGTAGGAAGAAAGCTATCACAACTAGAATAAAGTATTACTATTTCTTTTTGTCCCTGCCCCACAATACTCTTGTAGTTTTGCTAAATTTAATGGTGTGAGCAAGAGTAGTCTGAAATATTTACATGAAAAAAGAAAGATGTAAGACTAAAATCAAGATAGCATAGGGCAGCTGGTATCAGACAGCAGCCACATTTTTAATTCAGAGCACTGAGGACAGCGAATCCATCAATAGAAAAGGTCTTCACCTTCATTTTTCTATCTAAAAATGTAAAGATTAATAGCTAGCAAAAAGGAGCAGAAGAAAAGGATAAGTAGACAAAAACCTCTTGACTTTCCTACAGAGCCTTTGAAGCAAGACAGCTAAAAACATCCTCCTGACTCATTGTCCTCAGTCCAGATCTGTTCTCCTTTCCTTGATAAATCTTTTATTTGTTTTACTTTTCTCCACACTAAACTCTATGACCAGCAGTGATGTTTCTTCCTATCAGCTCCTGATTTTACCTTTCTGCCAGCTGTATAAATCTGCGTGGCTTATTTCATGTCTTGTTTTGTCTCCATCTGTCACTCTGTATGCCTTACCAAAGAGCAACATTGCTTTAAGTCTAAATTCTAAAGATAATTTATGTACAATGACAAAATTAGAGGTGAGGCTGAAAGATAAATAGATCTTTACTGTTGTTTGAGTTTTGGTTTTTTTAAAGCATATAATTCATGTATGCTCTGTTTATCAAAGCTCTAGGACTTGTTACAATGCTTTCTCCAAATATCCCAGCGATGCGCCTAGGAGGGCTTTGAGGTAAGTTGTGAACTCATTCTGCCTGATACCTATATAAATTCCAAGTGAAGCAGATGCAGATTCAGTGTGCAACTACAGCTAGTGCTGCTGATTTGGAGCAGAATTGAACTGCTCAGCTGGCTTGAATCACCCACAGAGGCACCTGGGAGGCTTGTTTGGCCTGCTGCAGGTATCCACAGCATATGTGTCAGCATCTGAGTTAACCTTCTCTGCTGTTTTTACAATCATTGGAGAGATAGAATCTCCCTTTGGAGACCCTTTCTTTCTCAACTGAATGCAAAGGAAAGCTGTGCAAATTTATGTCCAATTTTCCAGGCTCGGATAACAGTTCCTGAATGTGACTATGAATATGTCTGGCATCAAATGGTTACAGAGCTGGACCTCCATTTATAAACCTTTTGCTCAAAGCAGTTGTCTGCAGCTGATGAACTGGAAAACTTACAAGCATTTCCTTCACCATGGTAAGCAGTGCATTTAGAATGTCCAGCAAAGCAGAGACATGGCTCTGGCAGCAGCTGTAATAGTGGCACTTTCCATTGCCCTTGGTGGTTACAGTACAATTTCTAGCAGTGCACTCTTCCTGCTGTGTGGTGACTGGACATTATGTCACCACAGTACTAACAATATGTGATACATATAAAAGTTAGTTAATACTTAGGTATCTTAAAACTGCAATTAAATTTCCATACTATTCAGTAACTCTCACAGAAGCCATTTTAAAAGATGTACAGATTTATCTCTGCAAATAATTAAATTATTTCCTCCAATGGTGCCCAATGAAATATTGCATATAAATCTGGAAATATTATTTCCTTTAAAATTTTCCTTCATAGTGTTTTATTGGTCTCTTGCTTGTCATTGCACCACTATGAAACATCTGTGTTTTTCCTTCAGCTCACCATCAGTTCCCATTTGAAAAGTCTGTAAATTCTGTGCTCCTCTAAAATCTATAGATAATTGATTCCAGGAGTGTGTGTCCACAGAAAACTGTGTAGCTGCAGTTCCACTTCATTTAACAATATACAGTTCTTTGTTAGGTAGAGATCAAAGAATATAATTTTATTAAGTCTTATTTGCCAGATTGGAAAAGAATGGGCTTGCTTTATTTTTTTAAAAAAAAGGGCAGGCCAACTCTTTTTCTAATAGAATATAGAGTGCAAACGGAGGTAAAACAAAACCAAAAGCAATTCATATATATCTTGAAGTAATTTTCAATCAACAACAGCCTTAATATATACTGCATTCGAAATATTTTTACCATTACTATGGAAAAGTGTCATTACCAAACAATAGTAAGGGAGAAAAAGTCTTGGGAAATGCAGAAGTAAACAAGTATTTGCTACAATGTGTAGCTCGGGGAAAAAAAAAAAAGGGTTTGGATGGAAAATAAAAAGGGAGGTTATGTTTGATGATTGTCTCTTACACTTCCACGCCTCTGACTTCATGCATTTGAGCAACTTGATGTAAAAGTCACTTTTTGTCTGTGACTACCAGAACTAGGAACTAACGTGTGAGTGTCTGCAGGATCAGGTCTTGCCTGTGTAGAGGATGCCTAGAGTCCAGGAGCAGGGAAATACCTGATGCCTCGAGCACAATGCAGGAATTCACTTTTGCAAACAAATGATCCTCATACACCTACGTGAGGGTGACACCTCAGTGGCACTGGGATCAGAATGCTCTGAACCATCCTAAACCATCTGGCTGAAATGTCCCTTTTTTTTTTTTCTTTCTTTTTTTTTTTTTTTTAAGAGAAAACATTTCCACAATGGTTTAAAGTTCTTTACTGAAAGTGTTTGACAAACAGTTGAGATGAAGAATAGATTAAATAGAAAAATCAAAACAGGATGTCCTGTAATGTAGCTGCCAATAGCAGCTTTGTTTTGGAATGGAGAAGTTCTCATCTTTGGTACTTTATTGCTTCTGTTTTAGGTTTTGGGAGGCCTGTGTGTTTGTTTCTGCTTGAAAGCTTGGTAAAGATAGAAAGCAGAGTCCAGCCTTCCCTCACTGTAAATTAAGTGGTCTTGGAATGTGCAATCATCTAAAAAATTTGACACTGATGTGTACCATGAAACAGATTAAATAATTTTGGATATTGGCTCTATTGAGTTTATTTAGCTAGGTTATTATTCTCTGTGACAAAACAGTATAGTCCCTGATAATAATTTATTTTATAAATCCAGTCTTTTAGTTTTCGGTTCCTTAAGATAAGGTTCATGTTCAGAGTGTGAGTTAAAAAATGGGGCTAATTATTCTACAATGGGGCATTATAATTAGAGCAGATTACAGCTGCTTGCCCAAGAGTTTTAAGACAAACAAACAAAAAAAAAGCAAACAAATAAATAAATCCTGACAAAGTGCAAGTGGTTGGACAACAAATTGTTTTTTGCAATTTTGTGTTGAAAATTCTAAGCAATATGAAGAAAGCACACACTTTGAAATTAAAATTTTGACATTTTACATTTCTTTGTATTAAAATTACTTCTTAAGCCATTTATCAAATAGTCCAAAATTCAAGATCTGAATGATTATTCAATTTTATCTAACCAAAGTGTTCAAAATGAAATATGAAAGAATGATTATTTAATTGGGTTTTTTTAATCTAGGAAATATTCCCTTTTCAGATGGAAAAATATCCAAGCAGAGGAATTTCCTTACATTCTTTGCACAGACCTCTAACCTCTTTACAAAACTCCAAGTAAACATCAAAACCCAGACCAATGAATTGTTTTACAAAATTTGCTGTGAAAACACAAAAATTATGTTAACTTTGTCATTAGTAACACTGTGCCAGGATGAAAACTATTTCATTTAATGCCAGTAAAAGTAGCTTTTTGTTAATTCCCCTAACATCATCCAGAAAAGACAGTTTTTATTGTCTTTTGTTTAATTTTTGTTTCATTTTTGTTTCAGACTTATTTTTGTTGAGCAGAACGTTAAAAAACTTGTTTTGGAGCATGTTTAACATCTCCATCTAATGTTAGCATTTTCCATGTACCTCGCCTTTATTTTTCTCAATTAAACTGGTAGAACACCAAGATTATTTTGCCAAAACTGGAGATAACCCCACTTCCTTAAATTAACTAAGTTTGAGTACTGCTAATTAATGTGAGTAATCATATTTGACATGTTCTATTGCAATAGTATTTGTGTGTCTCTCAGGCTAATTTTCACAGTACTCTTTGGGGTTTTTTGAGAAAAAAACCTGAGAAACGGAAGTCTGGATTAATTCCTCCTCATTTTAGAAATTTAACTTTTGAGTGCTTATGGTGTGTATGCTTCAGGATCACTGTTTCCGTGAGTTGTCTCTATAGCCAAAGAAGACAGACAGGAGCCACCAGAGGGAGGTTGAGCCCATAGGCCTATACCAAAGGCCTATACCAAAGTAGCATATAAAACAGAAGGTGTTTCTGGAAGGGAATATAGGGGGGGAAAAAAGAATAGGTAAGAGGAAAAAAAAAAAGAAGAAACACCAAAAAATTACATTATTTGATGATATAAATCTTTGGCTCATGTGCAGTTTGATCATTGTGTCCTGGTCCTCTTACCTCTAAAAGGTTGCAGCAACCTAGTGAAAGAGAGAGAAAGGTAATGATGGGCACTGAAGTGGAGCTATTTCTACATGAAACATGAAACATGACATTTGGCTAAGCATCTTCAGCCTGAGGAAGATCCTGTAGACATATGTACAGTTATGTCCCTCAAAGAAGTTGAACTGGAAGCAGATGGTCACTGTGCCTCCTTTTTCTCATGGGGGGAGTTTACCAAATGAGATAAACCCATGGCAGACTTGAAAGAAATGTGGGGTATGTAACAGTACAAAATAAAATGGCAGAACTCATTGCCCTGGGATGCAGGAGCAGGTTCAAGGAGATCAGTCACACTCATGGCATAGAATTAATTTAAAGCCTGTTATGAGATATCAGACTCTGAACAGTGTGGATATTTGGCCTGACCCACTCTTATCCTCCTTGATTTGTTTTTCTGAATAGGTTTTTGTGGCCCACCAGTGAAGGGCATAGGAAGCTTTAACTCTGGCTGGTCATGTCAGTAATGTTTCTGAAGGTGATGTGAAGGTCTTAAAGCACTGCCTTGCCTCACTTAGAAAATCTGTGGTGCAGCAGAGCAACTCACTCCAATTCTATAGCTAGCAACCAAAGACATCCATCATGTCTAAACAACGTGGGGTTTTTTACTTACACAGCTTTTTCCTCGAGTTCAAACAATTATTCACAGCCTGAAAAGAGGGCATCTGCAGTCACTTGGAGGATTTGGTCTCCTGCATGGCCATATGAGACACTTCAGTCAACTTGTGGGCACAAACATAATTTCTGAATTTCATGTGTATATATCTATGTTATCATATTCTTTCACTGTGAAAGCAGTAACTACTGTATGTGGTAAAATGATATATTGTTGTCCGCAAAATGTCTTTGGCAACAGGATGTTCACTAGCCTTGGAATTTTGCCTTGTATAAATATTTTTAATCTAGTCCATGTAGGCATATTTTGGCTGCAAAAGAAAGGGTTTTGGAGATTAATATATCCAAGCTCAGTTCTGCTTATACATCTTACATACATCAAGGTTTTATTGAACTTTACATCTAGAAACTTTTCTTTGCAGCTGTTTTGTTTTTTTTTTCTTTTGCCTGCTTTACTCAAAGGGGGATTATGACTATATCCTATTTTTATACTCTACAAATGTAGTAATTTAATCTACAGATATATTTTCATTCTTCAAATGTAGCCTATATAAAGCATGTTCAAATTTATGATCATTGTTTTTCCTGTGAAGAATATTACTGGCTTCTTTTCAAATGTTCACATTTTCCCAAGGACTGTCCAAATAGCTATTTATCAATGAATAACAAATATAACAATTATTTGACAGTATCAAGTACCTTTCAGCTGAGTACCTCAATGCTCTTTCAACTATTTATTCATCCTCACCATGCCCTTGGGAGATATCTTTGACTGGTCTGTTTTATTGGCACAGCAGTTGGCTCTCAGGGAAGTTGCTTGCCAGAGAGTCCATCAGTCACAAGTGAAAACACAGCCCAGAGCTTCTGCCTCTTGGCTGCTCAGTGGAGAAGTGGCTTCTCTTGCTGGTTAAACTTCTGCAAGAAGGGCTGCAAAGGAAGGCTGAGATGGTTGTTCTGCACAGCAGCACTTTTCCATTTCTTTGTCAAGAAAAATTCATACATATACATAAGTATACACCTGTATCTCATGCAATCATTTAACCAAGTTTTGTAGGTTGTCTTTCTGCTGCACTGCAGGTGATGCTGGCTTTCTGAGATTGTCAGTCTCATGCTGGAGTAGATGACAGGTAGAGAGTGGGTCAGATTGTCTGTCTCATGCTGGAGTAGATGACAGGTAGAGAGTGGGTCCCCCCACACCCCAGCCCTTGCTGCCTGAGCACAGGCCCTCCAAAAGAGAGGTTCACTACACGAAAACAAAACTGCTGCTGGTGTGAAACCACATAATGAAGAGAGGAGGTGTTTCCCCAATTCAAATATCAACAGTTCGACTGAGAATTCTGGAATAGCTTTCAGATGGACAATGGCCATTCACATCTTTGTCCAATTTCTGCCTCAATCTGGATGTGATAAGATGTCTGCAAATGCCAGTTCAAAATACAATTTAGCAGCTGCCCAAAGTGCCACTAGTTTAAGTCAAACTTCATTTCAGCAAAAAATGTGTTTCCCACTTCTTACAGTGGGAAGTTGTTGCTCACACTGGTGGTATGCGCTTTCCTTCATGTAGCACTGTATACATTTCAAGTGCAATACAAGTAATATTAATTGAAAGAGACTGTGAGATTTTTTATTTATACTCACAACCACATGATTTTTTTTCAGAACTTTGCTGGGACAGTTAGTCCAGTACTCCTGTAAGCTTACATCTCATTACAGAGAACCAGATTGTCCTCAGTAGCACAGACACATATACTACATCTTTAATTGGAAATGAAAGGCTAACACTGACACTGTCCTCTGCCCCTTCCATCCTGGTTCCATGGCCTTCGTGATGTGTTAGTGTGAGAGGGATCCTCTTCCCTCCCACTCTTCTGCCCCAGAACTCAGTAGAGTAGTGAAAGGACCTTTTTCATGCTTTCAGCAAACTTGTGGCTGAGCTCATGTCCATGGGAAAAAAAGAAAACCAGGTGGAGGAGTTGCAGCAGTGACTAAAATCAGGTTCCTAAAAATGCAGAGTAATGCAGAATGACAAATATGGCAGAGCTGTTGCTTAGCAGCTGACAGTGCTGGTTGGAAATATAATGGTAACCAAGGGAGAAGAGGCAGTATCGGTCCTCAGCTTGGCATTGCCATTACTGTTGGACATGGTTCAAAACCTGTCATTGTCCATGGACTTATGACCTAATATATCCACTAGCCTGGAAAAAGGAGCAAGAGTAACCCATGCCACGTTGGATTGAGGGATATACACTGCATTTTTTTTTCTGTGATAGAGAAAATAAACTCAATTCCTTCAATATTTCTTGAGAAATCTCTTTATTAGTTTTCAAATCTTCTCCCGCTGTATTCCATTTTCTCTATCTTGAGTATATCTGCATCATCCTCGAAATCCAGACCTCATCGTATAACTTTATCTGAAACCTTATAATTTTCAGTTATCTGCCACAGGTTATATGACTTTCTACTTAACTTCTTCCAGAGTGAGACCTACAAAAACATCAGGTTCTGGATTAAGAAGCACGATATTAGCTGTAGCCCCAGACTTACCTTCTGCTGTACTGATGGGATGCAGAATCATGGAGAGGGGTTGGATTTTGAATCCCATGGTAGTCTTGCAGCCATACCAATTCTCACATTTTAATGAGCTGTATGTTTGTGGGCCACAGAAATATCATCTTCCCTTCAGGAATGATACTGAAATTATTCATATTCCCCAGAGGCTCGCCCTGCTCGTCCTGTGTGATTTTCCACAAGAAGGAATTGATCTGGACCATGAAATGGATGCTATTTTATGAATAGTTGGCTTCATGTGTTTACAATGTGTTAATGATAGTAAAGCATAGGAAGTCTTTAAATTAATTCTATTGCAGACCGAGTCACTGTGTGCAGAGAGACGTTTTTCTTCTTGCCACTGCCTTTTAAGAACAGTTTTCCCTCTAACTCATTTCTAACATAATTTCACCATCAATAAGAGCAAACTGCAGGGCTCTCCCACAGACATGGACAATTTCCAAATAGAGACCAGTCATCGGCAAAAGTAGTTTCCAAGCCTTGCCACAGAATAGCATCTCTTCCCAAAACAGGATTGTAATCATACTGTATAACCTCATGTGACCACTGCTGGCTTTTTAATGATGGCCACTGTTATACACTGGAGACATGGAAAGTGTTGGTGGTAGCTCTCCTCCTTGATCTCTGTGTCCTTGTTTCTCCCCACCTCTGTTTTACCACCAGAGATGATGGAACTAATGCCCTCACACTCCCATTGTGATAATTTGAACTGAAAATCCTTAGTCTTGCCTCACAGGCCTTTCTGGATTCATTCTTCCTTAGCTTGACTTCACTTACTACCCTTCAGGATGTTATAACATTTAATCTTCCACAGTTTTATTTATAACGTGACAGTGCTGGCTTTGCTCCTTTGGCTGCACAGGATACACATTTTGTGTCCCAGGAGTCACCAGGGATCGTGTGAATGCCCCAGTAACAGAGAATGCAAAAAGTACAAGATTCAAGTAGAAAAATGGGGATTAAACTCTTAAGACCTTGTTTTATACTCTGAGTCCTCCAGCTAACACACCAGTGCTCCTGGCTGGAGTCTAGTAGTAAAAAATTCTAGTATTTTCTTCAACAGGAAAGATTCAGAATAATATTGTCTTTTTGGTTATGCATGTGTAATTGAACAGTGCATATTTCTGTGGTCTAAGTAGTCATGTTTCATATAAACTGTAATAATTAGCAAAGCCTTGTTGACCTATAGCACTCTTAGCTGCAAAGCAGAGTGCGTGAATTGCTCCTTGAGGAAAATTCACCCTTAATGTAATTCCATTAACTTCATGCCCTTGAGATTTATACTGATATCTACCACTAACATCAAAGGTCTTGGATAATTAAAGTGTAGAATAAAAATTACCCTTTTCCATTCCTTAAAATTCCACCCAGGCCAGAAGGGAAATCCCCTGTGGTTTTTATTGTCCCTTCCCATAAGGATAAACAACCTTCTCTGAGAGCTCTTGTCTTTACCCACTGTGACAGTTAAATGGACACTGCTGGGTTGAAAGTTATGCTCCCGATTCTGATTCTTATTTGCAGTAGTATAAATCACTAGTAGCTCCACTGCAGAAAAATGAATTACAACGGAAAAAAAAATCAGTATAGGTGGGAAGAAATACAGACTCTCATATTTACAGCAAAGGAAAGAGTGCTGTCTATATGTTATCTATAACCTGTCAGTCTCACAGAAATCTATTTGTTCTTAAAATGTACTTATCAGTCTTTATGGTGTTTAACTCAATATTTCCATAAACTTTCAGAGTTTACATATTTCAATTCTATTTTATTTCTACTACATGGCTAAAAAATATTTTCCACTCATTTTGTAATATAATAAATAAAATTCTTGTAAATGGTAATATCAAGGAAATTTTCTGCTATGACATTAGGTATTCTAGTACTTTAAACAGTGGAAGACTGTTCCTGTCCTAAATAACAGGTTTGTGTCAAAACTTGAGGAACTTATATGAAAGTTTGGGAAATCCATGTGTATCATTTTGATAGCATTTCTGTGCCATCAGCTATATGAGATTAAATTGAAATTTTCTTTTCTTGGGAAGATACCTTTACTTAAAATAATTGTGAACCTCACTGCTTTTTGTAAAATTAGAAATATAAAAATGTCCCACAGAAAAGAAAATCCATATTAAAAAAAAGTTTTATCATTATGAAGATACTGGTTTGAAATTTTTGTGATCAAATAATTCTTGGAAGATCACCCTCTTAGCCTCAGCCAAGGATTCCACACTGCCCAGCCCCACCAGCACTAGGGAGGGTCAGGACCTGTGGAGCTTGGGGCAGCCCTATCAACATGAGCCTTAGAAGAATAAACAATTTTTAGTCCAACAACAACCTGTGCGGGGTGGCAGGAACATGGTAGGCTTCCAGCAGGACCTTGTTTGTATTTCATCAAAACTTCATCAGACCTGACACATTCCTATGAAGTACTTCTGTTTCCACATACTGGCATTTTCCAACAAAAGAAGTGTTTGATCACTGGCTCCCAACCAACTCTATTCTGAAGCAATCTGTACAAGCTGGCCCATAAACAGCAACAGGTTATTTCCAGCAGTTTACACCTGACTGACACATACTCAGCTCTCTTTCACTATCCAAACTATTCCTCCAGGCACTTTTGTTTACAGACATATCCTTTGGGTAAGAGCATAATGTAGTCTCATGAAGAAAATATGTCAGTGGTCACTGATCAATGTAATATACTTTAGAGACTAAACCAGATTAAAGTGAGCCTATTAATACCACAAAATACCAATCAATATTTGAACTGTTTATCTATATATATGGTAAAAGTGCATTAGCAAAATAGCAGCATATATACAAAGCCGCCCATTGTACCCACGCTGGTCCATTTTTCTTCAGTCTACAGCTGTGCACGTAGCCCCACTGGTTGTAAAATGCCAAAACACTGCTCCTGACAGATCACACCTGCTTCAAATAACATATCTCACCCCACACTAATCTACAGCTATAGGCTGGTTTTAATGATTTTAAAATGCTGGTATTAACTCTTAATGCTCAACTAGTTTTTATGGAAGCAGCAGAGTACATTTTGTCCAGTTTTAATACAATCCCAATAAAACAGCTGGGAAATTGCAGCGCCAGAGAAAAGACATTCAAATCCACCATTTCCCCTATTGTAATAATAATCAGCTTGACAAAGTCAGATAGTAAAGCAGATTGTAGCACTTTGGGGCTTTTTATACATATTTTTAATTATATTGTTAAGTTCCCCATTTGAAAGCAATTAAAAAAATACTTTCAGTTCAAGATTATGAAACTACCCACTTCTGATTTCAACCTGACATTTTTATTGGTAATCTGAGTTATAACATGCTCAGGTTCATTCCTCCTTGATTGGCTGCTGAGCTTTCTGCCAGGGTTTTATAGCTTTATGGGAAAGTACAGTATTTAAAACTCCTTTAAATTCATGGGCTACTCCTGCTTCTGAAAAAGCTTCTCTTGACTTCTCAGAAATGCATAACAAGAGTCCATGTTTACTTAAAAACATCTGCTTCATCCTTTTTGCTTTAATATAAAAAGCAGACTGATGTTTTCCACGTTTTCCATTTACTGTCCCAGGAGCAGTTTAAGGAGAGACTGGATGTGGCAATGAGTGCCATGGTCCAGTTGACATGGTGGTGTTCAGTCAAAGGTTGGACAATACATTCAGAGGTCTTTTCCAGCCTAATTGATTCTCTGAATCTGCAATTCTACTCTCGTGTCAAACTATGAGATGATTTCTTCGGGGCTAAATCCAGCTCCCCTCTATCTCAACAAAGCCAGTGGAGTTGTGTGGTGAGATGGGGTGAAAAATGGGCACCCCCAGGAAGGGCTGATGTACACATATAATATACACGGGTCCTTAGGGACTTTGACTGAGGTATTAGCTACAGCTTGATGTGAGCAAAGAGTGGGCAGGAGATCTCAGTGCCTGGGCCTGTTGCTGGTTTCCCAGATGAGAATAAAAGAAGCATAAAGACCACTAGAAGAAATATAGACACCAGACATGTTCCTTTTGTAGTTTTACAGGGAAACTCAGATCATATAGTGCTAGCAAGTGCAAAGAGCTGCTCTTTGTAGCAGAGGGACAAAAAAGTGTATTGAAATGGCCTAATTTTTCTTATATTGCTCTGCAGCATTTCAGTTCTTCTAAAATTATGTTCTGGGCTATTTCCAAGCTACTTTTTAATTTTTTTTTTAAATTCAGCTTTTCTTTATTCTTTATTTTTATAGTTATTTTATACACCAACCACTTGTCCCACCAGGAGGCAGGGGTTGGTGTGAGGGGAGGGGAAAGAGGATGAAGGGCTCCTGACCCACCTCACTGGGACTGCAGACCATGCCCAGGGGCTCTGATGCTGATGGAGCAGCTCTGTGGGCTGTCACCAGCAGGGAACCAAGGACATCAATGTGCCATCTCCTGAGAGAGGGGTGCTCCCTCAGCATCTGCAACAGAAATTGGGATAGGTAAAGCTTTGGCCCAAGACAGCCCGTGACAGCCATTCCTACTCTACACAAGAGGATGCTCAGATAATGTCACAGTCATGATTTCTGAGGAGAATGAATTGGGTACAGTCTGTACTGAGGCCACTCCTGTGTCAGGCACTTGGCACTGCTTCTGGTAAATGCTGGTGAACACCCGAGTGCCTGCTGATGATAAACGTTCCTGTAGTGTGGTAAATTGAGCAAGTGAGTTTTGTAGATGCTAAACCTCTGTCAGCAAATGAGGATCATCACACCAGACTTTCAAAACATGCTTTTGATGCCTGTTAGCCAGAGGCTGCTACCTCATGCTTATCCACACTGCTGCAGGCTGAACCTCAGCAATTATTTTTATGCCACATAAATGCAAGTTTGTTTTTCCAGAGACCTTTTTAAGAAGGCAAAAATTCACAGCTAAGTCTCCCCCAAACTTAACACTGTACTTACTAAAGGAACACAGGGTATATGAAAACATAATAGTAAGAAGCTGTTTATACCCTTTAATATTATAACTCAGCTTTTGTCATAAATCTCTCTCCTTGATTGCACATACCTCCAGCATGAACTCATGCTTCTTTTGATTTTCCTCTTTATTACCCTTAGCCAACTGAGTGATGTGTGAGTTCCTGTCATGGTGCTGACTCTATTACAAAGTGCAAAGGTAATTTACATCACGGGGCTGGCAGGGCAACCAATTGCACCGTGCCTGGGAGGTGTGCAGTTCCAACCAGCCTCTCTCTTTTATGGGTAATGGGGAGCAATATTTTTTAAAAAAACAAACTATAAATTTCTGTGCATAGTCAGAGGCATAGTCTTTGGGGTGGGAAAGCAGATTTACACTTAGCCCACTAGTAGCTTCATGAGGAGTCAGCATCTTCTTTTGAGTGAAAAGTCCCAAGAGCAGAGCCTGAGCCACCCCCTCACTGGCTGAATTCCTTTGGATCATCGTGGGGGAATCAGAGGAGTGGGGAAAAACAGAAAATTCATGTTTCTTTGTTCAAGAGGTTCACTGTAAACCAAGACTCCCTGGAGTCAGAGCTGCAGTTTTCACACAGCTCCATACCCTGTACTATTTGGAAATTTTAATTCAGTTTGGATATAAACAAACCTTCACTCTATCTGAGTTCAGGCAGGGGCAAAAGCTCACCCAGGAGCACAGCCTGAGTGAACAGGGTCAATCTTCAGAGGGCTAGGAGGAAGCAAATCCTTTCCAGGTGGCACTCAGCGGATATTCACAATATCAATGGAAGCAACTAATTTCAGAGGCCAGTCACCCTACACTCTCTTTATAGCCATTAAGGAGAGATAGGCACCACAAAAAGTGGTTTAGAGAATCCTAGTTAGGCTCTTAGTGTGATCTGTGCTTTGAAGAAAGCTTGCCTTTGCCCATGGTGTATAAACTTTACTCCCACTTGAGATTGGAGCCCACAGTTGCCCTGCATGAACACACTCATCTGCTGCTCTTCATCTGTGCGACTTCAGGACTGGAAAACCCAAAGCTCTCTGTGGCTGAGGACACAAGCATGGCATCAACCCCATCCCAGGCCCTCAGACAAACAGGGATGGTAACGTGCACTCCAATGTCTGCCAGTTTTGATTGAAAATACTGCAGGATACACCCCAATACCCCAAATTCTATAAACACTGGAAAAATTTCATTTTGTGGTGATAGGTCATTTTCAAAAGCACCCCTACAATCCTCTCTCAGGCCTTCTGACAAAAACATCCTTCTGACCCCAAACTTTTCACTCAGAAATATGTTATTGCTCTGTACATACAGATCAATGGGAAAGGAGGAAACTTCCTCACCTTCCTACACATCCCATGGATTTGCATGTGATAGTTCTATCTTACCTTTTAAGAAGTTCAGCAATATGAAAAACAACAGTGATATATGGCAGCCTTTATGTCACTTCTGCATCACATAGGGAAAAGGATTTTCCTGCATCTTCTTCAGGTTATTCATGGGCACACTGTTTTCATGCTCCAGTGAGAATGTTGAAATAATTGTCGTTAAACATTAATGAGAACAGCTCTTTCTCTGGTATTTGACAACATTTTAATATTAGAAATAAATTTTGAAAATATGGTGAAGTTTGATATATAAAAAATTTGGGTTCATTTGAACAAAGCTATTCAAGACAGTCAACTCCTGTTTCAATTATATGTGAGCTGAGGCCCCAGGTAATTTTGCAAAATAGGCTTCAGCACCTATCAAACTCAAGTTCTGGTGTTCGTTGAACTTCGGAGGAAATATTGTGTTGAATTGCAATGGTGCTGATGTATCTTTACTTATGGATGTGCTACACAGCTTCACGAGCTGTATTTCCTAGTAACTTGCATGCAAGACAATTCAATAGTTTCCTCTATTGGCTTTCAGTGCACAGCTTAATTCAAGTATTTTCATAAAGGGGTTTAGTTTAAGCCAGCGATATTAGAACAGGGGATCTTTACATAAAAGTATATTTGTCAACCCCTCCCTTAGCAAAAATGGAAAAGAATTATGCTCTGCATAACTTTAAGAGAGCCTCTGCATTAATACAATAGAAACCAGTGTAGCCTCTCTAAAAATACTCTCACACCAAACATTTCTACAGGACTCGTTTTTGCAGCAGTAGCTTAATTCCACAGCCATATAAATCTACCTTGTTTGTAAAACTACTGTAGGGCAATACAACACAGGCCAAATCTTCGTTCCACTGACACCCATAAGACTGATAGCAGCAAAAGAAAGCAACACTCCCATATGTTTATTATACTGTATTTTATGCGGCTGTCATGCTCCACTAGCTTTGCACCAAGCTGAAGTCTGACCTTCATCTTAGTACAAATGTGGAGGGCAGAATGACTGCATGTAAGCTGCTTTATTTACCAGCCATCCCTGGGTGTTGCATTATCTCCCTCTGGGGCATGTTCTACATCTGCTTTAAGGGTGTGTTTACACTGGAGTGAGTGTAAAGTGAGTAGACATTCCTGAATAAGCATTTTAAGGAATATCTGAGGCCTGTTTGCAGCACAGCTGTGATAGCACAGACTTCAGCACAGACTGGGGACCCCCATATTTGTTCAGTTCTAGGGTTAGTCTGACTGAGCCCAAAACTGCTGGCCAGGATGATCTCTCTGAAGTCCAGATCTCTGACTTAGTAGGTCCACTCGTGCTCTTGTTCTCTGATCCTGTGCACAGAACAATGTGGTGAGACTGCAGGAGACAGAGCAACAATCCATCAGCATATCCAGCATCCCACTGTCAGCAGACACCAGGTACTCAATATATTTATTGAATATTGAACCCTTGACAGCCAGAAGAAAAATCCACAAACACACGCATATCCCTAGGCTGCCTGGACTAAGAGAATGCTCTCTTTGCCTTACATATTGAGACCACCCTGTGCTCTTAAGTTTAGTATTTGGGAGTATTGTAATGTTAAAGAATCGTAAGGTCATGCTTTAAAAATGGGTGATTTCAGTGTGTGTATATCTACCGATCACCTTATGGTTGCCTTGACTGTTCTTCATGTCCTTTATATTCCCTTGGCACTGAGAGCATCCCTCAACAACCCAGGCAAGTCAGAGGGAAGTGAACAAAATCAAGGGTGTTCAACAAGAAGTGAGTGCAGACTTACATGCTAAGCTGACAGAAGAAAAGAGCAGGAGCACATTTCTCTGCATCATTCTGATTTATTCTTAATTTGATGTTCTAGTAAAATAACTTGTTATTTTTCTGTTATTATTCCTCCTCCCCATAACTCACATATTTCTGGGTTTATTCACTCTTTGTTAAGTCAATGAACTGTGACTCTAACTGCATCTGTGACAGAGTTTGCATCATTTTTTCTGACCTTCTTATCAAGGTTTCAGCAATTGTATATAGGAGAAGAGTTTTTTCATTCATGTGATAGGGTCTGCCTTTTCTCCTACAACTCAAGGTCCAGCCAGGCCTCCCAGATTGAATTCTTGTAGATGCTATTTGAAATTATATTGGTTATTCTGACAAAACAGCACAGAAGGCACCGTTGTGATTTGATTTGAGGATGCTGCCCCTCTAAAGACGCTTAAGCAGGAAGTACCAAGTGTCTATTCAAGTATTTGCATCAAGTATAACCAAGCAATCTGTTCTATCATGATCCTTTAAACATGGTATTAAACTGGACCTGAGACACCTGCAGTCCGATTTGTTGGAAGGTGCTGAATAAGCTGGTTTACTTCTGAATACCTTGATTTCTTCACCAGTGAAACAGGGAGAAAATTAATTTCCCCTGTAAGTCTTTTGAGATGCATTAATTAATAAATATATCTATGGAAACTAAGTTTTATAAGGAATTATACTTAGTATCTTTTTATCCTTTTGACAAGTCCACTTGCGTTCAAAATCCGCTGTACTGGTCTAAATGAAAATTGTTCTGGCTCAAGTGTTTGTATAGATTTAAAAAAATTTAGGTATTCAGGGTTTTTTCCAATGTTTGTATCTTCATTTTCATTAAAGAGAAAGATTTTTTAATCCGAACTTTTACTGTGCAACCCTCTGAAAACTATTTTAATTAGTAACAGTGTAGCTCTGCTGCATGGAGGAGAATTCTGGCTGTACCTTTAATACTTGTAATAACTTCTTTTTATGTATCGTAACAGCTCCAAACAGTAAGCAGCACATTGCTATAGCTGGCTATTTATTACACCTACTGTACAAAGGAACCAAGTCTCTATTACTTTTTTATTCATATAGATGTTCCTATAAACCAGATAGTTAAGTGATGTATTTATTTTGGTTTCTAGCCAAGCAGAAATATTTAAACCCTGCTTTTGGAAGCAAGAATTATCTAATCACTCACTAGCTTTTATAATAAAACATTTATCATGGAACATTAATCCATTAGTACTTATTTTCCATCCCATCCTTTCACTAGCACCTTGCTTTGAACAAGGTTGAGTTTGGCTGTGATTTTTCCTTTTATCATATATCATAGTTACATGATGGGACACACCAACATTGAATGCAGAAAAAAATCTTGCACTTTGCTTGAACTTGGCACCCAGATGTTCTGCTTGTGCTTCCACTGCTAACAAAATA
The DNA here is from genome assembly GCA_036630365.1 of Acanthiza pusilla. Lineage (NCBI taxonomy): Eukaryota > Metazoa > Chordata > Aves > Passeriformes > Acanthizidae > Acanthiza > Acanthiza pusilla. Next base: position 2,284,739 of record JAXCHO010000036.1, read on the forward strand.
GTGCACGTGTGAGTTCTGAAATAAGTCTTTCATCGTAATGTACCAGGGTTTCATGGATGTAAGGAGGCATGTGGAAACAGCTAAGAGTAATTACCTGCTAAAGAAAAACTTGTGTTTAACTAGCTTTGTTTTTTCACAGCTTTAATTTGCATAGCACATCACCAAACTGCCACACTTAAGCTCTCTGGCATTAAAGGCAAAAATGAAATGGTTCAGGGGAATTTCTCCCTTGCTTTGCTTTGTTTTGCCAAATTAGAGATTAAAGGTAACCCCTGACTAAAACTGCAGTCCCTGACTCTGTGATGCCACATCACCTATGGTGCTGTGTGACTGATCAAAGTTGGATTTCCTCAGGCTCTTGCCGGACGTGGATTTACAAAGCCACTGCTCAACCCAGTGTCAGCTCAGGACCAGAGGGTGTCATGTCCTCTTACAGCACAAAACCACTGGGAGTAAAGGGAGCACTCAGTAACTCCACAGTCTTATTCCATTTCCTTCATCTCCCTCTGAGAAGAGAGAAATAAGCAAAGAAAAGGAAGGTGAGAAAATCATGAAGAAAACAGTAGGAAGGTTCTCAAAGAACGAACACCATAATGTCTGTGCAACTGTGAAGTGTCTGCTTATCTATGGCCTTTGTGTGCTGCTCTTCCAAGCAGCAGTTGGATGCCCTGGTAGGTAGGTAGGTAGGTAGGTAGGTAGGTAGGTAGGTATCTCTGGAGATTGCGATGTCTGGATCTCTCCTCCATTCCCCAGAGTGTGCTGGGACCAGGAACAGAGCTGCAAAACTCAGCTGAACCCAAGATCGTTCCCCCTCACACATCTCAAATATTGCACAACATTGATGCCATGTGCCTCCAAATGGGGGCTCTGCAGGCTGGTGTCAAAGAGAGGCTGCTGCATTTATTTCCCATTTCTATTAAGAAATGTTCCATTTGTGAGCCAAAAAACCGCCCCCTTTTGTAGCATGCGTTACAGAATGTATGAAACATCAGAGCCAAATCCTGTGAACCCTGGGTGTAATCTTTACTGCTGGAGTAGATCTCTTGCAACCCATAGGTGTAATAAATACACTGTCAAGCTTTTACAGAACAAGAGCCAAACTATTATTAATTGTAGCATTGGAAGACCCTGATTCACTCCACCTCTCTTTGCAGATTTAACTGAGGTGCCTGTGTCGAGTGCTGGCTTTAGGCACGCGGCAGCTTGGGAAGATTAGTGACTTGAGTCACCGCAGTGATTAGTGAGGTTTGGGTAAGTCAAATAAAATGCATGCACAGAAAAAAACCTGACCACCGGAGAAAATTACTCCTGGGAAACAGGGAATAAAGGAGGAGAGGATGTTGAAGACCATGCATTGTTTCATTATTCAGATATAAACTTTCCCTGCTGGTTGTTAATAGATAGATGAGAGCATTGTGGTCTCCGTGGTCCCCAGAGGAAAGTGCCTGTCACCCTATGAAAGAGCCTATTATCCTGTGGGGGCTTAAGGTGTCAGAAAGTAACAGAATACAGATACAGGAGTAGTTCTTTGTATGTTTCAGACTTTAATCTTCATTAGAAGTCTCACTTATGATTTTGGAAGAGAATAAATTTCTGTCTTTTCACTGTAGGTTTTTAATCCTCAGATAATTAATGTGCATCCTACACCTGTACTTCTCCTAGAGCTTCTGTGGACATTAGAAGAAATTTTGTGTGCAAAGACAGATGCAATGCAGATTCAAAGAAAGCAAGCTAGTCACTGAGCAAAACTCCCTAAAAATCACTTTAAAAAATCTTTTTCGTGTCCAAACATTTAAAAGAAAACAACAATAAGGTCATGGTTGGAACATGGAAAGTAGACTCCTTAATTAAGTTACATTTTCTTAACTTATTCCAGTGATTCCTTCCTACTAATTTTTGTGGAAGCTTTATCTTTGCAATACAGGGCACACATATGCACAAGACTATATCCCTATACTTCTAAAAATAGGCCTACCCTTTCAGATTACTTGTCTTTTCAGTATTCTAATGTTTATATTTAAGATACTCTTTCTTTTTTTTTCATGTATGCTTCATTTTCTTATTAGAAAAAGCTCTTCAGCTTCCTTTTATCATAGGTAATTCAAAGTTATACTGAGAAAAAATATGTGGATTGAATATCCAGATATTACTATTAACAGAAAAAAAAAAATTTCTTCCTTCTCATTGGGAAAACATTAACTGCCCTCTCAAACCAAGTTATCAGCTCAAGAATCTGAGAATTTCTGTCATTAAAATGGTATTACCTCATTTTTAAAGTTCATTAAGTGCAGGTGTGTGTAAATGATCTGATGGAATTCCCTCAACACCTACTGAGCCAAAGATTAGTTCAGCACTTGTGTCAAAATGGGTAGCATCAGGGCCACTCTAACTTTTGAAGCTGGGGGCTGTTCCAGTGGGTTGCTCCAGAAGCCAGGAAGAGATAATGAAGTCAAATTCACATCACCTTTCCTCTTCCGGAATCAGATTTACTTGTATAAATAACAACATGTGAAATAATAACATTGTGAAATATAACACAACACAATACAATATGAAACAATGGAGTGCAATACAATAAACAAACCTAGCATTGCTGAGGAGTTATGAAACCAGACTCTGAACTTTCTACCAGTTGCTGACTCTGGGACACTTTTAGGAAAACCTCTTTTGACAGGGTCATGCTATCTTTTGCTGAGCCTCCTGACCTCCAAGCTTTGCTGGAGGATGTTCTTGCATGATGCAAAATGTCTCACCCAGCACGGTGCACAATTGTCCTCAGAGATGTTTATAATATATGAGAGAGACCATTCAGAGGAACCTTGACAGGATTGAGAGGTGAGCCCATGTGACCCCCATGAAGTTCAACCAGGCCAAGTGAAAAGTCCTGCACCTGGGACCAGGCAAGCACGAGCACAGGCTGGGTGGAAAATGGAATGAGAGCAGCCCTGGGGAGAAGCACTTGAGAGTGTTGGTGGACAAAAAGCTCAATATGACTTGGCAATGCGCACTCACAGCCCAGAAAGCCAACCATAAGGCCATGGAAATCAAGAGATGTGGCTGAGGACTAGAAGAAAGCAAACGTCACCACAGCCTTTGAAAAAGGCAAGGACAAGGACCCGGGGAACTACCATCCAGTCAGCCTCACCCCAATCCCTGTAAGGGTGCTGGAGCACCTCATTCTGGAGGCCACCTCTATCCACATGGATGACAAGAAGGTGATCAGGAGTAATCAGCATGGATTCATGAAAGGCAAATCATGCTTGACCAATGTGATTGCCTTCTGTGATGTAACAGCTACCTGGATGGATGAAGGGAGAGCATGGATATTGCCTACCTCAATTTCAGCAGCACTTTCAACCCTGTCTCTCACAACATCGTCACAGGAAAACTGAGGAGGGGAGTGAGGTGAGTTGAGGTGGATTGAGAACAGGCTGAACAGCAGATCCCAGAGGCTCGTGATCAGTGGCACAGGGTCCAGTTGGAGGCCTGTCACTAGTGATGTCCCCCAGGATTCAATACTGGACCCAGCATCATTTAACTTATTCATCAATTGCTTGGATAAAGGGGCAGAGGCTTCCTCAGCAAGTTCCCTGCCAGGAGGAGTGGACAATAATCCAGAGAGCTGTGCTACCATTCAGAGGGAGCTCGGCAGGTTGGAGAGACGGGCAGAGAAGAACAATCTGAAATTCAGGGGAGGTAAATGGAGGTTCCTGCACCTGGGAAGGAATAACCCCAGGCACCACTGCAGGCTGGAAAGCAGCTCTGTGGAGGTGACCAAGCACTGGAACAGATTGTCCAGAGAGGCTGTAGAGTCTCCCTCACTGGAGCTATTCAAGAGCCACCTGGACACAATCCTCTGCCATGAGCTCTGGGATGACCCTGCTTTAGCAGGGAGGCTGGACCAGATGACCCACTGTGCTCCCTTCCAACCTGACCCATTCTGTGATTCTGTGTCCTGGGCTGCATCAAAAGCAGAGTGTCCAGCAGGTCAAGGGAAGTGATTTTCCCCCTCTGCTCTACTCTTGTGAGACCCCACCCAGAGTACTGTGCTCAGCTCTGGGGCTCCCAACATAAGAAGGACATGGACCTGTTGGAGCAAGTCCAGAGGAGGCTACAAAGATGATCAGAGAGCTGGAAAACCTCTCCTATGAAGACAGGCTGAAAGTGTTGGGGCTGTTGAGCCTGGAGAACATGACCCCACAATAGAGATGGAGAGGGACTTTTTACAAGGGCCTGTTGGGATGGGATGAGACGTGCTGGCTTTAAACTGAAAGACAGTAGGTTTAGATTAGAGGTTAGGAAGAAATTGTTTACCATGAGGGTGGTGAGGCTTTGGCACAGGTTGCCCAGAGAAGCTGAGGATGCCCCATCCCCGGAAGTGTTCAAGGCCAGGTTGGATGGGGCTCTGAGCAACCTGATCTAGTGGAAGTTGTATCTGCCCTTGGCAGGGGGGTTGGAACCAAATGATTCTGAAGGTCTCTTGAAGCCCAAACGATTCTGTGATACACCTACATATTGGAGAAAGAGACACATTTACAGCTGGCCTTCACCAATGACAAAGGTGAGGCTTACGACCATGCAGGACTGGCCTCCTACTAATCTCCTCTATGGCAGAGAAACTTCATCTTCCAGGATGTATGAGCATAGTGACAGACCTCAGTATCTTCTGAACAACAATTCAAATGCACATGTTCGATTTGCATTTTGCATTCATTAATTAAATACTTATAGAAAACTTTACAGATGGGCAAATGTTTGCAAAAAATAGTCTTTATAGTTCTTCTTATCATAGGGGTGAATAGGAGGCAAAGCAACACTGATAATTAAGGTAGGTCTCAGTCTTGCAAGAAAATTTAAATATATTTTACTTCTGTGCTTTCCCAGCTAAAGGAAAGGTAACTCCTTTGGGATTTACCCTTTATTAGACTACTGAATATGACTACAATAACAGGAAATACTGCATGCTTTCGTCTTTAAGTACACAAAGACATTACAGGACTTCTTATACAGGGGATATTGCAAGCACTGTTAAATATGAAAAAAAAAATCACTCCACTTGAAAACAAGCTGCATGGAAAAAACAATCAAAATTGCCTAAGCAATACTATCACATAATTAGATTGCCTGGCATAAGATTAATGCATGAAATGTCCTCAGTTCTCATGCCATTCTCTGTCTTGATTAACGAAGGAACTAAAAAACCAGACTTTTTCCATTGCTAAATTTTCCATTGTGAAATTTGACGTGTTCATGACTGCAGAAGCTCTGTTAATCAATAAATCACTAGACAACTTTGATTAATTAGCTAGTCAACAACTCATAAGACAGTTCAGTCAGAACATCTGCATTTCCTTTTGTCCTATGTGATTTTTTAGTGAAGTAAAATGTGGCTGTTTCTTTCCCAGACTGTTTGCTTTAAATGTTCTATGGAAGAATTATGGATTATTTTCATTTGTGCTTCAGTAGCAACTAACAGCCTCTTCTAAGCTCCAGGCTTAATTTATGCTAGGTTTTACATGATCCCATTTTACTGTGCAAGGCTGGGGATAGGAAGAGATGCAAAGTAATTCCAGGGGTGCTTGTCTGTACCCCTGCACAAGCCTGGAGGCAAAGCCTGCACCAGAGCTCAGATGTCTGGAGCGCTCTGCCAGCCACGCTGCCTGTCCTGAGAGGAAACACAAAATGCTCTGCTCTAAGCAAACAGCATTGTTTTCGAAGACAATTTGCCAGCATGAGCTTTCCTGTAAAAGGAACCATTTTATTAGCACTCTGGGTGGGATGTCATCCTCCAACAGGATGTCTCCCATGGAGCCATCCAACCTGCACTCCAGTGTTGGGTGCTGGATGGAGTCGTTCTTCACAAGTCAGTGCCCTGCCCTGTCCGTGGGGTATGTGAGGGTGGTGAAGGATGGCAGCAAGCAACCCATGTGGTAGGTGAGGGCATGCTCCTCTCTGGAGAAAAACAAAATTTGGATGAGTCTTAGTCAACAGAAAACAATTATGACTCTGCAAAGGGCTGGGTTGTAGATTCGGTCACACTGGTGTCACTTGGATGCCTGTCACAGGAAACGGATCCTGCAAAATGAGACAAATATAAACCTAGAAAATATAAATTTAATCTGACTTCATACCCATGTTCCTATTGACCTACCTCAGATTTCAAATCTTTTCAAGAATTCAGCAAAAAAACCCAGTATTTACTATTACCCACATACACAGTTTACCATGCTGATCAAGCTCTTCAGTTACTTCCTGTTTCTTGCTTTATTTCAGATTGAATGCTCCATCTCACCCAGCTGACGTTTCCAAATTCCCCTGATTAAGGGAGCGCTCAAAACCTTCCTCCCACTCCCAAGCCCAGCAGAGATGTCTGAGCCACCCTCAGCTGCCCATGCGTGGAGCATTCACAGTCCTATAACCTCTGTACTTAGGACTGCACCATGTTCTGGTTTATTTAAATATGGGAATTGCTGCCTCTACACTTCCTACAGTGGTTCCAGTTCACCTGTATGCCTCCCACTGTTTTCATCACTGTTTCTCATGATAAGTCCTCTCCTCCATTTCTGTAGTTCTCCCTCACAAATCCTTGTTGCGAAACAGGGTGAGAAAAATATGAAATGCTGGGATAACTAGTAGACAGAAATCCCAGTATTTTAGGCAGATCTGTTGCTGATCTTTTCAAAATTCTGATGAAAAAGGCATGAGTTTTCCCACCATTTGCCAGAACACGAGAAACAAAGTGGGGACGAGAGTGTCTTCCCCCAGGGCACAAATAGTAACACAGTTTGGTAGTCATTACCCAAAGCACTATTTGAGACTTTGATTTCAAGTACACGATAGCTCAGTTTCCATCTAAAGCAGCCAACAAACAAGAAAACCAGAAAACATTACCCATGATCCTCTATCTTAATACTTTCGGGTTTTTTTTACTCGCCCCAGAAACAAAAAACAGAGGCTGCAGAGCAATATATTGAAAAAGTTGAACCATACCAACCTTTGAAGAATCACATACAAAATACTATTTTAAATCAAAAGTATGTGTGTTGCACTTTGGACCAGGTTGCCAGCTGATGTAAAACAGTTCAGCTCCTTTAATCATATGGGGCTATGCCAATTTACATCAGCTGAGGATCTGTCTAATAATAATATGTGAAGCAGGGCTTCACCACATACTCTACTGAATGTTGGAAAACATCCTGTGCTTAAATGCATGCAGCTCTTTAACTTGGAGTATGAGACTGGCCACATTGTTTGACATAAGGGTTAGTTTTCAGATAGTGAAATTTCAGTTGCCAGGTGCCAGAGGCAATTTATCAGACACTCATAAAATAAAGATCAAAAAGCCCATCAGTCTCCCACTGCATCTGGGATCTAGGAAGGAACACTTACAGCCCCCTATCCTTTAAACAGCTCTCACTTAAAGAGCTCACTGTTTACAATAACAAGAAAAGGAGAAAGGGTTCAGGTCAAAACCAGCTGAACAGCAGGTGGTGTTATAAAGTTTTTTTTCCACAGTTAAAACTTTTGTGAAATAGTAGTTCAAGTGTACTCATACAAGCCTGTTTCATATTTTTAATTTGTATTTTTAAATAATTTTTGGCAATTAGAATACAAGTCACAGATTACTTGACTTTTTTCCCTGTTGTTTACTTGAAAATGTTACAAAAATAATCCTGAATTATTTCCTTTCATGCTTCCCTTTTGACTGAAAGCCCTTGCTACACACTACTGAACTCAGCTTTTAGATCCAGAACCAAAATTCCTCCAAAGTTCAAAGGGGTTTCCGAGCTGTGTTCCTGTTCATAACCAGCTAAGCTGGAATGGTGCAAGATGAGAAGTTTGGATTCAGATCTGAACCTTACTATTATTTAATATTTAATGAGCACTCACGCTCAGTCTTGGCTGAAGTCAGAGATGCCTTCTGAAATGTTTCAATGTCAAGGCTCTGGTGCTGCCCTCAGGTCTCCTCAGTGGGGTGGAAGAAGCATCTCTCCATCTCCAAGGAATGTGTACATTCTGGTCTGAGTCCCTTTCTTACGACTTCATGCCTCAAAGACAAAACAGCCAGACTCCATCAGGCGAGAATTAGCCACACATGTTCAGAGCTGTCATCAAAACTCATACAACCCCTCAAATGAGACGAATATAAAGCTACATTGCTATTCCAGAAGAGTCAGTGAGCATCACACAAAAGCCTCATCTCTGGTCAGCAACTGACCATGACAACCTGAAAAATTTGATACACTAATGAAAATACAGCATTATCCCTTAGGACACAGGATGAGAGGAAATCGCCCCCAATGTACTAAACATTCCTATGAAGTACAGAGCACACACAGCTCCCAGAGACATTTCATAGCACTGAACACACTGGAGCAGAGGGAATGTAATTTTCCTTGACTAATTTTAATCCCTTAATTTGGGCACCTGCTGAGGTTCCAAGTATAGTAAATGGAAAGAAGAAGGTATCTAAATTAATATCCTAATTGCAGTACAGCTCAGATATTTTGCGTCATCCTCCAGAGGCGTTTGCCTCCATCAGTGAGGCTTGGGAGCCCTGGCTCCCACACGAAACACCTAAATTAGATCCTTACTAGAGGCAATGTGAATGACCTCACTGATAAAAACATTATTTTCTGCAGTGTGTGCTGTTTGCTCATGCATCCATTCAAAAGTGCTCTCGGTTGCTCTTACCTCCACTGAGTCTGAGAGTTTCTTCACCACAGCATTGATTAATGACCAGTTCTTGGGAACAGTGATGTCTTCAAGTTCACAAACACAGTGCTCATCATTTTTCAAGAATGTAAATGTTTGTCAATAGTTACTGCAGGGAGGTAATAAAAATCCATGGGAAAGAAGTGGTGTGCCTTGGATACAAAAAGTATGACTATCATTAGTATTATTTGCTGGCAAATGTGACTTTTGTAAGAGTGACCACAATATTGTTACCATACATCAGCATTCACAGAGGCTCGTACCCCCTAATTTTCTGACTGCTATCAGCCTTCCCAAACACCTTGTCCCAGAAATTATTTTTCTATTCCAAAGCATGAGTCAGGTCTCCCATCTGCTTTGGACATCTATTCAAAAAATCTTACTTGGCCTTAATCCCAGTCACTGAATTCTGTGTGGTATCCTATATGGTGCATGCACTATTTTGAAATGCTGTAATATTGTTATCTTTACTTTATAACTGTGATCCCTTAGAGCTTTCCTTTGTATTTCCAGCATTCATTTCCCAGGCAGTTTTAAAAAAATGTAATGAGGTGCTATTATTAAAGCCTATTAACTTATACAGGCTTGTTGCCTGATGAGAACTCAATTTTATTTTCCTTAAGCAGCAGGCCAGATTGCAATCAAGCAGTTTCTCCAGTGAGTATCCCAACAAATTCATCACCCTATTTCTTGTTTGAGATAATGCCACAGTAGAGACCAGGCCAAAACTTTCCTTTTATAAAGTTACAACGAAGACATATTTACTCTTTTCACAGTAATTGCCTGCAGTAAAGTAATTCTTTCCTTCATTTTGTAGTTTCTTTTCCTGTTTTTCAACTTTCATCCCAGAAATTAGACTGAGATATTTATGGATTGTGCTGAGCTCATGGGTTTTAACTAAGATTTCTACATAACTGAATTATTTCTACAGCTCACCTCTTCTAGCAAGACTAGCATTAGGCTTGTGCAGCATGCATAGGCACGAGACCACACAAAGGAGGAGGCTTTGCATTCCAGGTCACCATCTCCAGAGGCCAGAGCACAGCAAGGGCTGCCAAATGGGCTCAGATGGGCCCCAGCTCCGCCTGCAGCTGTCAGGGCCCTCCCACGCACTGACAAAGCGAGATTTTCCCACCCTCCTCTGACCTCCAGAGATGTGCCTACTCTGGAAACCTGCTGAAAGCACCAAGGTGTTAGGTATTTCTGCTAAAAAGGGCTGGAGGAGGAGAAAGACCTTGCAATGAAAGCACAAGGTTGTCTGGCTTCAGTTCCTAGTCCTGCTGCGTGTTGCTTGTCTGACCTTATGTTTTACTCCCTCTACTATTCTGTTTTGACTTTGTGTTTCATAAAGCATGAGAACTTCTAGCTGTGATTAGTGGAGAAGCACAGCCATCAAACTGTGCTCAGGTTATCAGTGAACTTTGTGAAAATAGAGCAAAACTAAAAAAAAAGGGGGGGGGGGGGTGTTTTTCAATATAGACTAGAGAACACAAAGACCAGACTCAGATAATGTTATAGCTATACATTTAAAAAATGTTAATAATTCAGCAGCTTGGGTATGTGATTCTGATCTTCTAAAAAATGATATTTTATGCATACTCGGCTCTTGAATCTTAAAAAACTAACATCTTCTGGCACTGTATCTTATGAGATTCCTTAATCGATCCACTTGTGAGGGTCCAAAATGTGCAGATTTTTGGAAAGCCACGTTAATTGACCTGGAATTCTTCCTAAATTTCCTTGGCACCCATCTAATGATATCTAGGTAGTTTAACAAGTATTTCACAAATGCCAGACCTAAGAAAAAATGCAACTTCAAGTTGTCTCTGTGGATAGGACATTAGTGGGATGGCTGAGCAAGATTTTCTTGGCAGACCCTTCAGCAAAGGATCCAGATAATAGTATATTGCTAACAGGGAAGTCGCTTTAAAAGAGGTTTATGCATTTCCTGTGCAGTCAATTGGGAAAAATTTAGTGCTTTTCAAGGCACCTTCTGAGAGAGTCAATGTCCCTAAGTTTAGGCACAGTGGAGTGGTGAATGGGATTCCTCTAGAGCAGGCACAGGTTACTGAGGCGGGTGAGCCCCACCTTCAATTACCAAAGGAAAGCTGACCTTTTGGTTTTGTGTAAGGCCTTTCTCTGGCCCCAAAAAGAACCACTTCACACATCAGTCTGTCACATCTGTTTTTGGACTTGGCTCTGCCCATGCATCTCCTTAAATCAGCTAAGAAGCCAATCCTGAACAGAATAAAACCTTCAAAGTATCAAATTTAGGTCTCTATAAATTTTCTGCATAGTAAAGTCAGAGAGATTGTTATGGTCACCTTATCTGTTGTGTAATACACCACCTACATTTGCTCTCATAATGTATTTTATGATAATATACTGGCTTTTAAAGCAATTCATTTCTAATTATACACTTTCAAACTCCATGTTTCCTTAGCTAAGCTCTTCTAAACTTTCATTAGTTATAGTACAGGTCAAGTTTCACATGACATTAACTTGGAGGAGTATGACTTAAAACAGAACTTGTGAGATTACCACTTCTGTGCACATTGGTGTGCAGCTAGACAGCAAAATATATGCCTCCATATAAAAATTGACATACCTATTTCTGATGTGAGCCCTGTCATTTAAATGGAGTCAATTATTCCTTTTTGCTATTCAAAATCCTACCAATTCCTTCCAGTACAACTCAGGTTCAGTTCTTGGCTGCTTCTTTAGGCTGGCTCTGGGATTTTCTCATCCCTAGCTTTTCCACTCATTAAAGTAATAGCTAAATTCTTCTTTCCCTCCTGTCCCTGTGCTCCCAACTCCCTTCACCAGCATGTCTGATATGTCTTATCAAGTCAGAAGCAAGATCCCTACTCACGTCAACCAAAGCTCTGGAATACAGTTCCCACCTACCTCTGCAGCCCTCCCTCTGCCCATTCCCACGGTTTCTCTCCAAGCACCTCCCAAGCCTTCAGCCTATCTGCTCCAGTTGGCTCTTTTCCTGCTCCCTGTGGTCCCGAGGAGCTGCCAGCTGGCCTGCTCTCCTGTCTTCTTAAGAAAATTAGATACTTTTGCTGTCCCCACTACCTAATGTGGAGTCAGGTTCATGTAACCCCATCTCAGAAGGAGAGCTCTAAACTCATCTTTTTACTCTTGCCTTGCTGTTGACACCATTTCTGGGGCCAGGCTCTGGTAAAAGGAAATCAAAAAATTGTGTATCGTTCTTAGCAGAGGCATAACGAGCTGGCTCATGAACATCAGCTGCTGGGTGGACTCAAAGTCCCTTGATGGTTTTATGAGCATGTCACCAAACACTGATTTGCCTGCAGTTGAAAATCTTCATTTACTTGTTTGGGAGGCAGAAGCATCTAAGTTGTATGCAAAGCTGGTGGGAAAATAATTCAGAGTTGTCATTAATAAAAGAAGAATTTGCTAAAAATGTTGCCAGAAAAATATTTAATTTACAAGGGGGTAAAAAAAAAAAAGCAGTCTTTCTCCCCTCACAGTACTTGAAAGTCAAAACCGGTCATGCAGTTTTTGTTGCAATGTCTTAGGTAGCTGCTGATTCTTTGTTTTGGAGTCTTAATACCTAGTTTACAAATTGCCAAGTGTTGAACTACTAATAATATGGTTATTTAATGTTTCTAGACAAAGGGAATTACTTTTCTCATATGTTATGAGAACTAATCATCATGGGAACAGAAGGAAAAGTTGGCTACTGAACCAGAGGAACTAACAGATCCATTACTTTCCTGGAAATGTTTCCTTTTAGTTGGCTAATGTGCATTATGAGCTAACGATAATGCTCCACATGACTCTATGGAAGGGATGACCTCTTTCTGTATATTCTCTGTGAAGACAGACAAAATCTATCTCCATTTCAGACACCACACAGCACATTAGTATGTTTTAGTGTCTATTTACACCAGAACTGGGTGCTAGGACAGCTCAGTAATTTCCAAATCACAGATGGTTCATGTCTGGGCCATTCAGCATGCAGCCTGCACCCATTTCTATAGACATACCCACACAAAAATGCTATGTTCTTTGAATAGCTTTCTCATCCGTTTTTATTATCTAGCCAGAAAAGTTGTTGTCTTAGAAGACTTATTTTCAAGCTGCCTTCTGGGAGTGAACTTGATTTCATTTGGCAAATGTTAATGAAAAGAAATTAATATCCATTTCCACTTGTGTCTTTCTCCCAAATGATGCTCTGAACCTGGGGTGCATTTATTTCCTCTATTCTGACAGAGGTGGCTTATTCTTACCCTTCCCAGCTTCATCTCATTTTTGACACCCATGATATGCTGGAGGGTTCAAAGAACTCAGTTCAGCCTTTTTTTTTGTTCTCAATCAGTGGGAAAAAATTATCTCATTCTAGAAGTGTGTCCTCTTCCTTCTTTTATTCCCTCCCTCCACAAGCACAGAGAGAGGAGAGGAGAAATATCTGGTAACAACTCAAGACAGTATTGGAAAATTCCTTTATGAATATCACCATGTCCTGTGAGTCTTAAATGGCACTGTATGTCCTGCAGAGGAAAGTACTCCTGGCCTAAAAGGAATTTTACACCTCCACGCCTCCTAGTTTGAAACATTGCTCCACTGAGGAGGAAGGAAGATTTTATTTCTTTTTTTTAATGCACTTAGAAATTATTATGGTGCTGAAATTCCCCCCTCATCACAAAAATCTCACAAATATGTTTTCATGCAGATCCTTCTGACTTCAAGTTTGTTTAGTTCTTCAGGCTGTTAGCTGTCTTTTACAGCAGGACCTGTGAAATCTAAGGCTAAAGTAGCATACATATTTCATAGAGAAATACATTTTAGAGATGGCATTATGCAGGAGGGTAATTAAAAAGGGCTCCTGAATTCCTCTGTATGTGGGGCAGGGCTGCCCTTGTCTTTGTATGCCAGCAAATATCTAAGATGAAGCATGGGACAGTTAGTTTTCAGGTTATGCCAAATTCTGTATAGAAAGAAGAGATATGGGTAAGGTACTATGTGAAAAGCTGACAGCTTTACTCTTTGGTTTGGTCCCTGATTTAAAGGAATTGATTTTTTTTTCTGGAAAACACAGAAAGAAATTTTTATTATGCTTGTTGATTGACTGCTTCTGGCCCAAGACAGTAAATGAAGCACAGTTACTCTTGGATTATACCCAGATTCACCATTACTGATTGATCTTCCATGGAGAAATCAGCACGAAAGGCTCGTCGCCTGCTACTGTTTGGCAGAGAGGAGACAGCAGTGTCAGGGTGGGACTGCTGCGCCAGGAAGGCAAAAATAGACTTTGAGAGTAGCTCCGATTTAATGTCAGTTTTGCAATTCACCTGTGGTGTTACATCCTTTGCAGCTGGGAAGGCTTCATTAAATACCAGCCATTGTTTAAAAAACAGTGTGCCAAGCTTTTTTTTTTGTTTTTTTTTTTTAGTCTAGAGCCAGCAAAGAAACTGCTTTCTGGACAACACAGATAGCTTAACTTCAGCAAATGTACTAATGCTGATAGTGTCAAAGAAGAAACCCATCTTTGACAAGGACTGAGCAGAGGCTGCATAGCAGATAAGGATTTTTTTTTTTTAATGAAGCCAGAGGAAAATGGAATAAAGATAAAAAGAATAATCAAAGATTTTATAGTTTGCTTTTTTTTTTCCAAGTGAAAAAAATCTGCTGGATTAATAAAAAGTCAACAGGACTGTCTCATTAAGGAGCAAAGTTATCTTGAGACTTCTTTATCAAATGAAATATTTTAAGAATCTGTTTTAATTAAGAGCATTACTTCTATCTTTTACCAAGTGCAATCTTCTATTTGGCGTAGCTTTAGTAACAAATGGCAGATATTTAAACAAATGGGATTTTAGCCATGGAAGAGGGACGATGTCTGTCCATTTGCTTTGTTTAGAGTCCATTCACACCTTGACTGATGTCTATAGGTCTTGCACAGATGTAGAAAGAGTGAGTTGGTATCAGAGGGCACCAGCAGAATCCTGATTACACAATGCCACTCTCTCCCCCTTCTGGTGGGAAGGACAAGGCAGGACACAGCCCCAGCAGTGATGAACAGCTTCAGCACTGTCCCTTCTCATATGACACAAATCACATGTACTGTGTTACTGAGGAGTTCATTCCTTTTCATTCCTCCTTCTTTTTCTCCCCTGAACTTCCTTCCCCCATGGGCAGGTTTGTCCCAGCCAGGCACACCTGGGCAGTCCATGTGTCTTTCCACCTTTGCACTGTGAAAGAAAAGAGTCCTGGACTTCTGTGCTTCAGAAAAGTGGAGATTTAGCAGTGCCATTCAAAACATGCATCATCATTTAAAGGAGCTACCTAGTTACTTCAGTAGTTAAACTTCAAGTGCTATTTTGCAGAAAAGCGTGGGAACTGAGATTTGCTAGATGTGCCCCAAAGGAGAATTTGTCTGGTTTTAGATTGTGAAATACTCCAGCTTCTGGTATTGTTGTTCCTTTTTATTTCTCAAAGTAAACACATATTGCTACTCTGATCTTTCTGGTCCTTCAAATGTTAACACACAAGAGTAAACTTTTATGGTTACACAGATCAAAGGGTTGCACAAAATTAAGAACATGCATTAAGTGTTTGCAAGATCAGGAATGCAATCTACTGTACCCAAATTAAAATTTCAGAGAAATTAGAGAAAACTTTGTAGAGATTTTCTTCATCGTGAATTCAAATGAATACATCAGAATGGCCTGAAGCTGAATATGAAACCTTGGAGTTTCAATCTGCTTCATGAAATCTCTAAGGCAAAGAATAAACAACTTACAGAAAATGAAATTTTGGTTCTGGCTCTGCAAACTAAATGCCTGTGCTTAACTTTATGAACAAAACCTTTGATGTTTGTGGGTTTACTCTATAATGGTTTGTCACACACTGGATCTGTGTGACTTATTTATGGCTTGGCATACTTAGATGTACTTTTTTGTGTGTGTTTAAAGGAATCATTGGTCTTATATGTGTAAGTTTAGCTTTCATTCCAGGGGATTTTTTAAATACCTGGATTTTGTTGAGCAACTCCTAATATAACAGTTCTTCCTTGCAGTTGAAAAACACATCTCCAACATTAGCTGCTGTACTGCACATGCATATAATATTGCTATCAGCTGCTTATTGCCTTAAAAATGTTTGATTTCTCTCTCTCTCTCCTACTTAGCAAGATTAAAGGCTTAGATGTTCTGTTATACCATACCATATGTTAAGAGGAAAGACTAATTTTGGCTGCCTACAACATTCCAAGCCCTATTTAAATAATGTTAGCTAAAAGCTCAACTTGTATAAATGCTTAAATCTGCAGATGTAAAGCTTTGATTAACAAAGTCCTTTAAGGACCAAAATCTGCAATTTACTGCTTTTGAAAAGTCTGCCGTGCTCCAGGGAGATGTGCTGTTTCTTGGTGGAGCCCTGGCAGGACTCACTGATGTATTCACAGGATCTGTTCACACCCACTGAATTTCACTTAGGAAAAAGTCTGTGGAACTCCCCTAACCACATCATTATGATGGTTAAAAAGCACCAAATTAAAGCCAATTTCTACTTCTCTCTTGCTTAGCTCACTGACAGCTACAAGCAAATGCTTCAATTTTTTTTCTTTATTCTGCCCTTATGGCATTGAACGAGGCCTGAATGAGGGTTTGCTCGCTGGTGGGTATCACACCGCGCAAGCACAGGGATGAGAGTGAGCAGAGCTGCTGACATCAGCTTTCTGCCAAAAGCTCATGAGCTCGAAGGTCAGATTACACACATCAGACCTGTGATAAGATGCTAAGGGGAGATGATCACATCCTCATCAATTGGAAGAGTTCAGTGACTTTTTACAGTGTGTTCTCAGACAGCTCCGGGGATTAAAGTTACAGGTACTAAATTAAGGATTTATAGTTCTCTGATGGGTGTGGATTCAGTAAATCTCCATTCTTAGGGAATTTGGGGATGTGGGTTGCTGCAGTAGGCAAGGAGTATCAACTACTCTGGGTTCAGCGAGTGGCTGTGTTTCAGTCTCAAACTCCAGCTTGTTTGAAGAAATCAGAAAAATATTTTTTCCATCCTGATGAACAACTTCAAGAGTTCTCTTCATTTGCTCCTTTTCTGTTTAGCTAGTGGGTTGTTGTTTCGGATTGTTTGGTTTGGTGCATTTCTTCTCCCTCTGTGGCATTACACATTGGCAGCCTTGGGACAGAGCAGCACTCTGAGAGGATACAAAGGATTCCCTTGGCCAGCTGGGTCCACTGCATGAAGATTAAAGCACAGAAATACACAGAGACTTAGATCAAATGATACACTCATCCTCTCTAGCATTAAGTATAGTGAGATATATAGATGTAAATTCACATATATTGATATCAAACTCTGTTGTTTTAGCAAGTATTGTTTTAAAACAGGAAAGAAAATATAAAACCTGATCTTTATAGCATATCCTCCTTTTTATCCCACAAAGTCATCACGCTTTGCTTAAGTACCCCTCTTTCCATACAGATTCACTTGCCAAATCCTTCCATATCTTACCTAGACACTAGATTGGATCTGCTGCATGACTGATCCACATCTCTCTTGTGTGCATTTGTGTTACCATCATTACAGACCAGATCACCTCCACAATCACAGAAAGACCATTAATCACTCTGAAATTGCTTCAGTCTGTCACTAGAAGTCGATCTAAAGTTCCACATTGGAGCACAAGCACATCTTATGGACTTCTCTCCTAAAACTTGTATCTTGCTTACAATGACTTCTGAGGGAAAGCAGTAGCCAATTGAGTTTTAATGTAGCACTGTAAATATATGTGTTCCACAATGCCTTGTAAGCACAAAGCACTTCAGCTGATGATCTACATCAGACCATACATACGGCAAGCATCAAGAAGATATTAAACCTGCTGCCTTAAAGGAAACACTAGCAGTAAACTCTGATTGTATTAGGAATTGAATACAAATACGTATTTCCATTTTGATATGCGAATTATACAGACTCTCCTCTCAAATCTGGACTTGGCCATTAAATACCTTCCAGGCCTCTCTCAGCCACATGTGGTGAGCGGCCCTTCAGATCCCACCTGTTGCGGCCAGTCCCTTTGTACACTTCACTGTATATCCAGAGAGTCACCATCAGGCATTTTGTCAGATGAGATGGTTCCCAGGAAGATGGGAGAGATGATGATCAGAGAATATATGTGTTACTGGCCACTTCTGGGAATTGTCTTTACAATTAACAAACACAACTACTGATTCTGGTTTTTTAAGACAAAAGTCACTAGGGGCTACCGTGGAATAGAGAGACACTGTCATGCCTTACATCACACATTAGCATTATATGATATGTTCAACAGTTATACCCAGTCAGATTGTGTTTGATATTTCTGTTTGTAGTATTTTTCCCTTTTCTTACAGGTATTGATATAGATATAGGTACCCACTGTACTTTTTTTAAAAAAATTAATTGGATATGTAAAAACCAGTGACTTTGCTTCACATGTAGATTATAACGATTTTAAACGATCATAATTGTGCTCAAACCTGTGCCTTAAGTATTTATTATTGGATATATTGTCAATTACTTATTTGATTATTTATCAATTGTTTTAATGGAATTTTTATCAATTCTTCATTCCTGATCCTCTAAATGTACTACTTGGCTTAGTAATTGATGTTTTCCTTAGCCTAAAAAAAAAGAAAGACATTTACAGTGATGTGACTGTAACCACGCTGGAATAACGCTTTTTTCCACAAGTGAAAAAACACTTCTGGAATCTCAAGATATCTCCATATTTCAGATATCTAGATGTGTTATATTCCAAAAAGAATTCAAGGGGCCAAAGCCCTGTCTTACTCAGCTGGGCATGATGTGCCCAGCAAAGGCTGACCAGAAGAGGCTCAGCATTACTGTAGCAGTAGATATTGTTAACTGAGGAGAAAAGCTAGAAAGGCAATCAGTACTACTTCTCATGGAAAATTCTCATGTGTTTCCTCCCAAAGCCCAAACGTGCATGCCCTGTGGAGCCTCAGAGGGACATTCCTACACTGCACACATCCACTGATGCTTTATTTTAAAGGTCCAAACCGGACTTGCTTCCTCTCTGTCTAGGGAGAAGCTTCCCCCCAAGGCAAGCAGCACCAAAAGCATGGGTTTGTTTTATGCTGAGTTCTTTCTTTACTTATGGCAAAGATACAAGCTTATCTGACAATGGTCTATTATGATATGTCAAAATCATAGGATTATCTTCGGCTGGGCTGTTAGGATGTACTATGCTGATCTATGTCAGTATCATTTTAAGTTGGTGCCAGTTTTAGAGGTGTTTTGGACTCTGATAATGAGACACAGGATTGGGAAAGAAAAACAAATTGAGAACAAAGATGGGTGTTTAAGGGAGTAAAATGCAATCAATAGCAAAACAGATATCCCTGGTGATAAAAAAAAAAAAAGGCTTTGGAAATCAGCCATTCTTAGTATAAAGTATGTGCAAGAAGGAGAGCTTTGACATGGTTCCACTTCATCTATACCTCCCACTGTTTTCATCACTGTAGCTCATGATGAGCCCTCTCCTCCATCCCTGTCAGTCTCCCTCACAGACCCTTATGATCTTTTCTCCTCTTACGGTTCCATGCTTTTAAATTGCTCTAAGTTTTATGGTAAAAGCGAATGTCTAAATATATAACTGATACACCCGTTCACCTTGGGATGAATGTTTTATTGGTTTGGATGTCATCATATTCCTCACAATCACACGTTACTCCTTCCAGCACATATGGCAAGCAGCTGTATCATATGGGCACTGCTCTTACAGTTTAAACCTGGGAGACTCAGAAGTTCAAAATTAAAACAACAAAATAATAAGTCTGACCTCTTCTTACCAAGCACTAGTTTTAATCAGTGCAGAAATGAAGAAGGTCAATGAGAAAGCAGAAGTTGAGCAAGCAATAGTAGTTCTCCTGCCTTCAGAAGACACTATTCCAAAGGAGAAACGGCACTATTAGTCCATATCTGTGTGCAAAGCTTCTAAAAAAAAAAAAAAAAGAAAGAAAAAAAACCAAAAAAAACCCCAAAACTTCAATTTTATTGAAGAAACAGGAGTGAATATTTGCATCTGGCATAGTCAGACAGCAGAGTGTTCTAAAAATAACATCCAGTGTTTAACTAGAACTTTTCATCCAGATATCTTAAAGCCATTTACAAGGGTGGATTAGTTACATTATGCCCACTTTACAAGACAGAATAATCAAGATTCTGTTGAGTCAATTCACCTGCCAAAGATAACCCTTATTTTCACGTAAGGGACAGGACCAGATTCATGGCAATCCTAGAAACTGAATCCTGTTCTTCCATTCACTCATTCTATCGTATTTCCCCTATGGCAGCACATTTCACATTAAGTGATGATGGAGAGGCCATGGGACCTTCCAGGACACCGTTATACCATGAACACCCAGGTGTGCCTGGTCCTGTGGGCTAATAATGCCCCAGCAACTGGGGCAGGGGTGAATAAACAGAGAACTGCTGAACACATCATCTACAGAAAAGCTTTAGCTCACTGAGTCAAACAATCACCTAAACTTTGTCCTTTAAAGTACATGAGCAGACATTGCCAGGACTGCAGAGACTGCAGTTTGAATCAAAGCCTTTGACTATTGCAAGCTCTTGGCATAAATTACTGTGTGCATCAGGAAATGCTCTCACACAGCAATGCACAATGGTGGTGCCTGGTTGCAGAGACCCTCCCACTCACATGGCCATCAGGACAGAAACCTTTCAGCATGACTGCACAGCACATAGCAATCATCCAATTCTATATTTAGGCTGAGAAGTTTTCTTTCACTCCAGCTGCATTGAGAGACTGGAAATTGCATTGCATACAAACCCGAGAATTAGATCCTTGACTTCATTCGCTCCACTAACACACCACTTGCTTTCTCCTTCCCTCCTGATGTCCTGACTTTTGTCAGCCTCAGTAAAGATGTTTTTCCTAGTTGAAATGGGACTGGGGTGAGTGAGTATTTTCTTGACACATCTATCCACTCATGCTGGAGCATTATTGACACACTCACTTTTACCAACAGCTTTTTTTCCTTTCTCCTTTTTAAACTCAGCATCTGCCAGTTCTGAGTTACTACACCTTCTGTTTACAGCAGGGCACTGCTGTAAACCTGCATTTATTTTTTTCTCACATAAAGCACACTTCATGCCTTTTCCCCATATTGTTTCAGTTAATACAAAAAAAAAGTCCTCCCAAGATTCTAAAGACTAGTGAGCATCAGGCAGAATCAGTCATGACTGTCATTTTTCCGGATAAGCACAGAAACAGATTTAATCAGAGTATTTTCTCTCTTCCCAAAACTTCCCTGCTACCATTTCCAATGGGGCTGTTCATAGCAGTGTACAGCATTCATTATTAAAAAAATAACAAATGCTCTTCCAGTTGTCAATACCACAGGATATGCTGCAGCTGAGCTGCTTGCTCTGCTGGTCACATTGGTGCTGTTTATCATTTCATATTATTTGTGTTACTATTGCACCAGCAATCTCCTGCTGTCAAAGGCTCTTCGGAGATAACTTAAATAGACCTTCAGTTACAAGTCTGGTTTGGAAAGTTTCATCTTGGGAAATGAGAATGCTGTGAAGCTGATGATTTCACACATGAGCCCCTAGTGGGGCTGAGACAAAGAGGCATCAGGCGGTGGAGGTCAGAATCCCTGCTCCATATCAGCAGCAAGCAGATCATCCCAGAACATGGCAGCAAACTTCTTGATGGGTATCAGCATAGGAAAGGGAATCAAAATCTGAAATAGTTGTGAATTACCTGGATATCCAGCAGAAGTGCTCAAACTGTGAAGAGGCCAGCACATGGGAACTAAGATAAACGTGCAGAATATGCTCACTTTATTGCTAACTCATCTGTGTGTCTCCCTTTCTCCCCTGCACATTTATTGCCTTTTGATGGTGTTTTCCAACAGCACTGTAACTTTTCAATGTATAGGCTGATGGGCCACAGTACAAATAAGAGAACACTGAAGCCTGGGTTTTGAATACTTCCAGATTTCTGGGTGTATCCTTCCATTGTTCATCTTAATAAGTACATAATACTGGGATGACAGGATGGAGCAAGGGCGAGGAGATGCTGAAGGGAAGTGTAGCCATCCAGTGGTCACTCAGAGCTCAGCTACACAGCGAGAGCTGCATGGAGCCAGGAGGATTTCCTGGGATTGTTCCTTAAAGCTGTGAGAGAGTCCTCTGGCAGAAAGAGTGCAGGAGTCACTTGATGTTTTAGTGACTGTATTTTGGCTTCTATGAGACAACAGGAAATACCTCAAAACTTTAACGTAAGTCTTCCTATTAGTTAATTTGCTATACAAGAGAAATATGTAATATTTCTATAGCGTTATTTCAAATTTGCATTCTAGTAGCATCAACAAGTCTAAGCTGAGCTCAGAGCCTGATGATCAGTGATGATACAGTGATTTTTAATGAATGGCTGCTTTGTCCATAAAGATTTTAAGATCAGACAGAAAAGAAATTTAAAAGTGCCACTAGTCCTCTAAACCATCAGAGACTCCACGTGCACAGTTAATGTGACTTCTGCGGTCACCCCAGGTCAATATGTGGTGTGAATCTCTGTGTCCTGTGTTTTAGTGTAGTGTCACCCTCACACAGCTTTATTTTCTACACTGTGCATTCTGCATTGAGAAGCTCACTGATTTAAATTCACACCACCTTACATTAGCCAAATAGATATTAGGAAAATCTTGGGAGAATAAAAAATGGAAAAGAAATCCAGTGTATTAACAATTCAGCTGTTGTGAAACAACTCTTTTTTCTGGTCACAGAAATAGAGTGGTTAGATTTCAGGGTTTTATCTTAGATATAAAAGACAAGCTCTGTGTTTTGGGTTCCAGATATCTTTGGGCACTGAACTGTCTCATAAAGAATATGATATCAACTATGTATTTTGCAGATATGTCATAAGCGATTTTTGTAAAGGGTTTTCAGATGACTACAAAACAGAGATCATAAAAAAACTACAGAATTATCATTATGTAAGGACATTTGGCCTCAAAGGATCATGACTGATAAAATTATGCATTGTGATAAAGAAAGTCCATTTTTATCAGGAATGGGCTGATAGTGTCCAGAGCTAGGTTGTGGTTGTAATTTAGGTTTGAGGGCAAATTGGACACATGCTTAGACATATTAACAGCAATATCCTGAGGCTGATTTTATGAAATTCAGGAATGTCTGAAACAGAGAATAAGCCCCTTCCAGTATTGGATCCATCTGCTATTTTGATGTTAAACACAGATAGATATAAAATAAAATGCAGAGAGTTAGGATTGAAAACTCTATTCAGGTCATCTTTATTTTTCAGCTTTAATTAAAAAAAAAAAATTGCATAATTGGAGATCGCATGCTATGCAGTTTTTCCAACCTTAAATCCTGGAACCTTAATGAAATCTCAGTAGTGAGCAAAGAGTAGGCATGTTGAGTGTTGGACTGTCTGGGGTCAAGCCTTCAAAAAAAACCCTATAATTCCTATTGCGGTTCCACTGCTGCTGAACAGTAAAATAAATCCCATTGACTCAGGCTGGATAATCATCAGGTCAGCATTAACCCCTTTAAAAACACACTACATCCTCTCTTCCTTTACACAGAATTGGTATACATTTGACATACTAAACCTCACTGTCTGGTCTCAAGCGCCTCTCTAGTTATGTTAAAATGGAGCTGTGCTGGGAGGCCTTGAGGAAAGAGGAGATTAACTATATTTCCCTTGCAGCATCTCCTTCTTGTCATGGGTTGCTGTTGGGTACTGGCTACTGGACCATATCAACAATGGATCTGATCCATTGTGGCAGTTCTTAGAGCCTTCTTCCGAGGTGATCTATATTCACAATTAATTGAAACATAACACCTTCATTTTTGTCTCCTAAGATTTCTTGCGGGTAAGATGGGACAACTTGCTTCACAAAACTGAGATGACCTCCCACAAGTTGAATCCCCTTGACCATTCACATGAGTGAATTCTCCTTTCTCAAAGATCAGAATTAATTAAAGCAGCTGTTCTTGGAAAGGCTAACATTTTATATATTCATATTTCTATAAACAACTCAACTGAGAGCATCATCATCATGTAGAAGTTCAGAGTCCAAGGAAGGTGTTCACAAATATTTATCTTCCTGATCTGTCATGACCTGTCCTAAGAAGTGGACTTCACTGTACAGCTTTAGGAATGTTTTCTTTGGTCAAAATATCATATGAAGCTTGAGAGGTGAAAAGATTAAGCTTCAAACCAGCGCATAATAGTTACTTAAACCTTAAAAAACCCAAAACCCAAAATCAAAACAAAACAATGCTCCTCAAATTAACAAAGCTAATTCAATCTGTTTTCCTATGGCTTGGGATTTCAGGGATAGATTCTCCATTACCTCAGAAAGGGTTAACAATGACTGACACTCTCTTCCAATCACCATGTTTTTATTCACAAAGGCAACTCCTTCATGAAGGCAACATTCACATTCCAGTCTTCTCCTCAAAGAGGACTCTCACACAGACCCTACCTGAAAACTGTAGGAGCTTGGTATGTTTTGTAGTTCTTCCTGAAATTAGCCAAAAATATCAAAAGCTTTCAGAGACACAAACATGTTTTCACATAAACTCAGCTTCTCTAAGTCAAAGTAAGTCCGAGACAAGTGATGTCCTTTTGACTGCTTCTGGAAACCATAACCTGCTAACCTTAAAGATCCAATTTTTGCATTCTGCAGAGATGTAAGCAGTTTTACTCATGGCCAAACCAGGTCTGGCTGCAAAAACTACATTTGCTTCCAACTGAGTAAAGTGAAACTTTTGTGCAAGTAGACTCGTACAGAGTTCCTGAATGATGTGCGTTAGCGATCACTGCTTTCACAGTTGTGATAATAATTAGAAACGGGGTCTGAACCAAAATCCTTGGAAATAAATAGCCCCATTCTTGCATTAATTTCCAACTCAAACCCAGATGCAGCTCTGAATTTCACAAATTAGTTGCCCCTCAACAATGTGCAGAATTAAAACTTCAGACCAGATCCCCCAAATTCAAGGATTTTAAAATCCAGCTCTGTATTTTGTGGTTTGGACACCAGTCGCTTTCTAGAGATATTTTCAAGGTTAAAACTTAGTAACAGGCAAGCAGTTTCTAGTGTTTTTCTCCTCAGAAAATACTTCTATATATCTTTCAGCTGGTCAAATTATCCTATTTGAAATGCATTTGTACTGACTGAGTGACCTGGTTGCGAGGTTCTATCTGATCATTTGCAGACCCTGTTAAACAACAGATTGTGCATGATTTGAGCAGATGGTTTAGCTAACATATAATTTCTATATGTATATAAAATAACAGTTGGAATCAAAAAGCATAATGGCCTCAAGATTCTCTCTCCATTTTCGCAATGTCATTTTCTTGTAGTTGTTACAGCACAGCAGTGAAAGACTATACAGGGAAAATTATGTTGTGGTAAACTAAGCTGAATAATAACACTATTTAAGTATTACTCCAGAAACCCTATTAATGTGTGTATGAAAACTAGCATTTCCCACATAGTTACAAAAGGGGAGGTCTAAAACTTCCATATCAACCAAAGCAGTTTGATCAGCATTTGTTTGGTCATGGTCATAAATATCTGCAGAGAATTTTCTCTGTCTCCAGAGAAGGTTTATTTTGACATAGTCAGCAGTAAAGAGCTGGTCTTTAAAAACTTCACCAAACAATTCCATAATTTATTTTCAGGAGATAACATATTTTAAAGGATATGCATTATCAAAAGTAAGAGGCAAGACTTTGCTCAATGGTACTTGGATTTCATTCCAGATGATAAAAAAACAATATCTGGATTTACAGCTGATACTTTATAGAGTTTAGAGGGACAGAAAATCCAGAGCATAACTTCAGAAGTAAGTAGTAATTCACCCTATACTTCGTCTGTATCTGACTGAGGGAGTTAGAGGTCCTGGAGAGCAAGAGGCTGCTCTGCAGTACCACAAGGGCACTTCATTGATCCCAGTATGTGCCCCCAGGTGAATCCATACAGTGGAAAGAGTTGCTCTGCAGTTTGCCCCACAACTTTTTCCATTAGGGCATAAACTGATGGTATGTGATATCCTCTGTATCTGTGGACCTGCATTTCCTTTGGAAGGAAATCCTGATGGACAAGTGAATGAAACACAACCCTCTCTACTCCCCTCACAGGGCTGGAACGAGGCCATGGTGCAGCAAGAACTGAGCCTGCAAGGATCCTGTAAGGCTCTGTCAGTCCTGCAGTGTTGGCTTGGCCAAAGAACCCCAATGGGAAGTTTCTGCTTTGAATCATCCCCTAGGAGAACCCACTGCTCCCTACCGACCATGCAGGATGCTCTGTGTCCAGAGCTAGCCTTTGTTATCACATTTGTTAATCACTTATCCTCTATTAAATGCATGGCATTATGTTCAGCTAATATTAGTTCTGCTGCGAACAGCAGTGAATGTCTTGCGTGCAGAATTGCGGGTGTTCTACACATGCATTAATGAGAGAATATGTCATCCTCTGGAGCAAAGTGAGCATGTATCAGAAAGTTCTGTCAAAATGCCTCCTCAGAGGTATTTTTACTAAATATTACAAGCCACACAAAGGGGATACAACTTTGCAAAAATGTTTACAGTTCCCATTCCAGATTTTATTTCCAATCTGCCCTACCTTCTCTTAGTATTTGGGATGCTGTAATTGTCCAGCTCGAACCTAAAGCCAATCCAAAATCATTATTAAGTGGTGGTGGGAATAGCTCTGCTCATTGGCATCTGTGAGTGTGGTGAAAGAATCCCCAATACTGTCAGAAAATAAAAAATAACAATCAACTCCATCCAGCAAATGAAGACGGAGTTTATAAAACTATAAAAATATATAAAACTATCATTGCCAGTCCTGCAACACCCACAGACATGAGTCTAATTTACATGAATTGTTCCAAGCCTCATCTACCAAAGAAAATTGCTGTCATTATGGATACATTAATGATCCTGGTCAGGAACATTTTTGTTCTACTTCTCAAATTAGAACATATTGATTACTTCATACAATATTTTCTTCAAGAGGAAATGTTGGTTTTGGGAAATGCATTGAAAAGCATTTGCAAATGTTTTTTGAAGTAACGAAGACTTTGTCTCTAAAAATGGCCATTCTATGTCTCAAAATTACATTTCATGAAGAAATACAAGCAACTTAAATTACAAAGTATATATTGAAAACAACCAAAGTATTTCCAAATTACCAAAACAAAATGTTACAGCTGATTTGAACCAAAACCATATCTTCTGGATTTATAGCCCATGATGTTTTTAGATTTTTGACTTCTTTGTCCTGTTTCAGGACATAAACATTTTTCCATACTGTTACATTTGGCCAGAATGTGAAACCTATTTCCTGCCTGTTTCTTTTTTACTACCACACTGATGGCAGCTCTCCTAGCACAGTCACAGCTGTAAGATATTGGCTCTGCTGCAACTGTAAGACTGCTTTTGCTGAGATATTTTATATCAATTCCACAGACCCAAAAGATAACTGTGCTGCAAACCCAATTTTTTACTTGCTAGGATAACTGTAGATATATAATCTTACACATGCACACACACACAAATCCATCAGATCTAGCTTGTGTTAGCCATAAATTTGAGTAGATTTTCCCCTATTCACATCAATTAATCTACTTCACTGAAAACATTCCTGTAATTCACCAAAGGGCAAAGGGTCTCTTGGGTCCTATATGAGCAATTTTAATGTTAACTGTAATCCATATTTTAATACTTGAATATAGTGATGGGAGATGTGCTAATGCCATGGAAATGGTCTTATCTATAACCCCTGTTCAAAAAGAAGGCAGAATTATTAGATGTTAATAGACTTACTGTATTCACTCTGCTAGCTTTGTGTCCTGTTCTTAGTCTCTTTTTGACCTCTTTTTTCCTGCTCCAGTTGGTCTCTCTGAGCTCAGGTAGGACTATGAATGATTTCTGTGCTCCAGCACTTGAATGTGGGGAGAGCTGAAGAGAGACTCTGTTCCTTTCCCTCAGCTGGATGTGCTTCTCTGTTTTCCAAGCACAACGCTACAGCCAAGGAGAGTGGCCTTCAGTGGAATTTTGTGGCACATCTACAACACAAACCAGTTTGGGGGTTACTCCTGTATTCTGAGGACTGCTGGCAGGGCACAACTCATGTTCACAAGGGTAGCATTTGTTGCCTTTAAAGGAAGAGGGTCCCTGTGGCAAATCATTCACTGGAAGCAATATCTGCCCCATTCAATCCCTGCAGCAGGTCTGGGTGTGGTTGGGAAGAGCCCTGTGTGGCACAGCTCCATCCTGCCCAGGAGCATACTGACGGCAAAGCACTGCAGGCAGTCATGGGCCCATGCCTGAGTCCTTCCCCAGCCTGGTGTTATTTACTAGTGTGGACCTACCTGTCCAGCCCAGCATCCTAGCAAGCCTGGGATGAAATAAAACTTTGCTGACAAATATTTCCAGGACCCCCAGCCAGCAGAGAAAGACTTACTGACAAGAATATAGCAAGACCCACCTGGAGGTTAAGCCCCAGAGACAAATCCCTGACCATCCAGAGGGTGGGGATCAATGAGTGGAGAATCCCACCTACCCTCACCAGGAGCCCTTTGAAAGCTCATCCAGCCATCTTCTACAACCCACAGCAAAGCTTGATGGTGGAGTCATATTTTGTTGGCATTGGTATCGTGGAAGACTTGAATAGAATTATTTCATACCATCCCTAAAATATTAGCATTGTGATGAATTTCATCTTGTTTGAATGAACACTAACTTTTTTTTTTCTATTGGATGAGATGTTTCTTTCAGTCTGTAAATACCTGAAAGCAATTTTTTTTGTGGTTTTTTTTGTGTTTATATCTTACAGAGATCTTGCTAATAAAGAGAGGGCAGGCAGCATGAAAGATGGAAGAGAGAGGTTCAACATTTTTAATTTTGACCCTAACATTGCCCCTGGACAAACCACTAAACAGTTGAGTTTGCATATGATATAAATTTCTTAGCCCCCTGTGAGTAATGAGAGCTGCAGGATAATGAATCACATCATCACTTCAAAAGATAATATGTACAACCCTAATGTTTTCAAATTTCATAAAGATGACACAAGGGCAGTTGGAAACCTGCCAAACTTCAGAATAGTTATTTAATTATATGCACAGTATCAAGGCACAACACGTATGGAGGAAAATCCAATGTTTTGTAGAAAGAAACAGAAACTGGAAAATAAGATGTTGATGAATAAACAGACATACAGGGGTCCATGTTTTTGTTCTGTGATATTACAGAGGCTAATCATGTTTTGTGCTTGATTAATTAGTCTCCTCTATGTTGTGATCCCCACAATGCTTCTGAGATGGTAGACAATTCTGTTCTTGCTTTCCCAGTGTGTGTTTCAAACCTCTTACAACTGCAAAAAAGATGCCAGTGATCTCACATGTAGGATCAGCAGTTTTATCACATTTGTTAACAGGTAGCAGCTCTCAGCATAAAGTAAGCATATGACCTAATAACGTTGTGTAAACACTCTGTCATTAAACGTGTGATAACTATTATAATTCGATATATTCTTAGCTGTCAACAGGTTTTGGCCCAGGCTCTGGGTGTTCCTGCATGGCAGTCCAGGCAGAGGGGGTGGCCAGCAGATCCCTGGAAGGCGCTGCCAGCTCTGGGAGCGCTGCCTGCTGAGGAACAGGAGCTTTTCAGGGGTGAAGCCAGCCATGCCCTGAGTGCATTCTGGGGCTGCCACCACAGCCACGGGAAGGAACAAACTGCTGTGTTTGACCTTCCTGCATGTGAGGAGATCCCTGCTCTCCTCTGTGCCTGCCACCAGCACTGAGGAGTCCAAAACACCAACAGAGCCAAACGTGGCAGCTGCAAGTAAAGTAAAATATAATAAGAGTTTTCTTTTTTGGCTCCCACTGAAAGACACAGGGTTTGTGATTTTTGTCTGGTTTTGTGTTAATACTCCACAATACTGCTTGTGCAAACCCAACAATAGTATTTTAGGACTTCCAATACACCATGGGGAATGAGACTGACCAACTTCTTTAGTCAGGACAGGCCCCATTTCTATATATCCCAGATTTGCCTTTTCACTCAAGGAAAAAACTATTGAGAGCTGGAAAATAAATCATTAGATTTTAAGTGCAAAAAGGAATAGGCTTCTTTTTCAGAACTGGTGCCAGAATCACTTCCAGGTATGATGAGAAACTGGGAACTTGCAGCTAAGTCCCAGGATTTCATTTTGTTCTTCCTCATTTGCCATCAAAATGATGAAGGACCCAAGGAATGCTTTGCACTGGAGGTGGCAATAAGGATTGCAAACACCCATCTAAATATAAAACAACTACATTAAAAAAGGCAAAAAATATGGGCAAAATGTGCAGGGCTTTATTTAATCTGCCCTTACTTCATCACCACTCTGAATGAGGGCTCAAAATTACTGTTTATGAGATATTTTACTCTAAATATTAAAGGGGAAAAATTTGGCCAAAACTCATGACAAGTCCTCTGTTTTGTCAGTATGAAATACTTGATAATTTGTAATGCATTTAGCCATTAATCATTTTAAAGGGCTTTTAAATGGGCATGGAAGTCCTTTGAGTCTTTTCTATGTACAGACATTGGATCAGGGACCTTTGCTACAAATTACTTTTGTCTGGACTTCTAATACAAAATCAACTTGAGAACAAGGGAAATACATCACTGTTAAATTTTATTATAAGACAGAGCCCTTATAACACATCATGGGAAACATTCTTGAGCTGCTCTATTAATAACAGCAGTGCTTGATTTCTTTGGTTTAAACTTACCTTTTTCACATTTTCTTGTGACATTTTCCAGATATAAATTGTTATGATGAAGAGTCACTCAAGGCAAGGGAAAAAGCTGTAATTATGTTTCTCTTTTCTA
Organism: Acanthiza pusilla; assembly: GCA_036630365.1. Lineage (NCBI taxonomy): Eukaryota > Metazoa > Chordata > Aves > Passeriformes > Acanthizidae > Acanthiza > Acanthiza pusilla. Next base: position 2,315,409 of record JAXCHO010000036.1, read on the forward strand.
AAAGAGAGTGGGGCAGGAGGGGGATTATTTTACACAGATCAGTGAAGGACACCCTAATAAAGATTGGTCTGGAACATTTCTTTTTATGACAATTGACTTATCAGCAAGAGCCATTGTAGCAAATCTGGAAATTACATAATTGCCAGAAACTGTAGATATTTGACTTGGCAAGAACTTTAGGTGTCTCTGATTTATTATTGTAAGAATTTGGCTCTGCAAAGATGAAGAAATGTTTAATGAAAGAACAGTAGAATTCAAATGAAACAGGCATAGATCTTGTTTTCAGAGGTTATATTTAACTACATTGTCACTTCTACTGTAACACAAATAAACTAAACTGAAAATGTCCAGGGTGACAAACTGGCAGAAAGATCAATCTGCAAGAAATACTAATTTCAACAGCTACACACTCATATTTTCCTCTCCATTTTGTACTACCCTTTGGGCAAGTTATTTGTGGGTCATTCATTATACTAGATGCTATCCCTTTTAGCACAGGCAAAATAATAAAACTCTAAAGCTGAAAGAAACTTGTTAATGAGGAATTGCATTTTTAAATCTGTCTTTCACAAGGCACTGAAGCCCTTTCAAGTAGCAAAGTCTAAAGGCATTAGGTATTATTAAATTTAAGAGAAATGTAGGTGACTAGGATCAGAGTGGTGAAGTGGGAATACTATAAGTACTTGTTTTAGGTTTGGAGGGCTTGCATACCACAGCAATTCTGAAAACACCCATAATTATTCTCTGTATCAGAAGACCAGGTCACCGCACAGTAGATTAAGGTGAAAGTCTTTGCTTAAACCATTTGCATCAAAGAGATTTACTTTGGCAACTCTTCCAGGAGACATTATCCCCTTGATAAAGTTCCTCTTTTTCTGGAGAAATGCTGTTTCCTGAAAACGGTTTATCATCTGCTCTTTAATATCTCCTTATGTTTCTCATGTTATCTCACTGCCTCATGGAGGAGTTGCTAAGAACATCCCACGGTTTATGTGTCTTGGCGTTCAGCTGGGCGGCAGCAGCTGGAATCAATGCCACCACTGCTGCTCCTGGCAGCAAAGGGAAGAAATCCTGCTGTGGTGTGAGATCGACATTCCTATCTCTGGGAAGACACACGTGCTGGCACCACCATCATCCATTAGACCAGAAGCTTTGAGTCTGCTATCACACTGGAGCTTCTCTGCTGGCACTTGGACAGACCACGGCCCTGCCAGGGGTCTGATCATCTTTGTTACGGAGGAGTAAAAAGACATGCTAGAAAAAATGTTTCTCTTGAAGTGGAAAACTCAGATTATATATTTCATTGTCAGGAGATTAGGAAGAAACATAGCAAAGAGTCACATAAAGTCACCTTGTAATCTCCCTATTTTTTTCCAAGAGTCAATATTGAATAGATGTTACTGGACACACTGGAAAAGGGAAGATATACCAAAGAGTCTGATGCTATTTTTCCTAAACAATGAAGATATTACTAACAAAAAATGAGTATTTCTCCATATTGCTCATGCTCTGTATCCACCCTGATATCGTTAACTACTGAGGCTGCATAGGCAAAGGTGTTTCCAGACACCTGAACATAGAAATCTTTTCCCCCAAGCTTGAGAAGACTATTCCAATTAAGTTTTTTGCAAATAGGAGCACATGTTGCTATGGTCATTAGCAACAAAATATGGAAACCTCAGAAAATGGAGCACATCTAAACTGTTTGGCCTGGGCTTTTCCACCCAGTCCATGTAGTCAAGAGTAGCATGGCTTGTCCTGTATGTCATGTGCTACAGCTGAATGGGGTAATATACTGGAAAGAATATAATTTGATGCTGCCCTGAAATCCTACATAAAAAATCAAACCTGTAATAATGTCATTTCAGGTGATTCTTAACTAGTTTGTGTGTGGAATTTGTGTTTGTTTGGTTTGGTTGGATTTTTTTATTTAAAGAACATTTAGGACAAGTTGGGAAAAGTCTGTTGGGTATAAGAAGAAATAACTATTCCTTTTTTTTGTTTTCTTTTGTTTTTTTAAATAGCTGTATCTGTGAAGAATGTTGATTCTCAGTGCAATCATACAAATGGAAAAAGGAATTATTTTGTGATGGTAACAGGAGTTGAACATTCTACTGATGAAACATGACACAAGACCAGCTCACAAAAAAATGCCTCAGAGTGTCTTACAGGAAAATATGGGCCTATTGTAGATTATTATCTTTTTGCATTATATAAGGAGGGTTAGTATGAAAAACTTTATGGGTGCTGTTTTCAAATATTTTGCACTATTGCCCATCTTTATTCTGACATATTATAAAACTGATATTCAAACCCTCTGAAGAATTTCACTTACGCTATGTTTTTACTGTAATTTATTTGACTACATACCTTCTTTTGCATTTCATCAGAATCATATGCATCACATGGTCTGCTATTTAGAATGTTTTTCATGGCAATAGAAACCCCACAAGAATTAGATTGCCAGTTATTTTACAGCTTTTTATTCAGCTGCAAAGACTTCTCCCATTTTTGAGTGAATACACTGTTGGAAGAATACACATAGTTTATATGCAATAGCTTAGGCTGAATAACAGTTGATTATTATTATTAATCTTAGTCTTAGTCTTAATAGTAGTAATAGTAGTAGTAGTAGTAGTAGTAGTAGTAGTAGTAGTAGTATTTCAACCTGGAGTGAGAAAAGTTGTTTTAGCAAAATTTGTTCTTCTCCTCTTAGAATGTAGCTAGAGGAAAAATGTATAATTTGGGTCACATTAATACTTTAAAACAACTTTTGTCACACTTCTGAAAGTTAAATTTTCCAAGTTTTAAGACTTTGGAAAACCCATTTACACATGCTCAGGAAAGATATAATTGAGTTAGCAAGAATTAACCTGCACCGAGAATATTCCTTTCTCACCCAGATGCCCAAAAACCTCCTGTCAACATGCTGTAATTCACAGAAAAAACCCCAAAAAACCCCAAAAAACCAAAACCAAAACCAATCAACCAACCAAATTAAAAAAAACAAAACAAAACAAAACAAAAAAAACCAGAAAACCCCCACCCAAACAAAAACAAAACCAAAACGAACTAAAACATACCCACAGAAAGCCAACCAAATAAAAAACAGACAAAATCTATTGTAAAGTATCAAGAGCCTTTTAGCCAATGTTTCTGAGCTTTTCAGATGCTGTTATAGTGAGGGAAACTAGAACTATAGGATTAATTTTTTGTCCCTGCTCTCAGTATGTTTTTGACATTCATGACTGACAAGGATTAATAATTTGATGAAATTCAGAACTGGAGATCTATGGGATTTGACAAAGGTTTTGTAACTCAAACAATTCTTACAGGACCACAAAACCCCACTATTGCTCAGATATAGTGCAAGTTTTCTCTTTCCAAAGGTTTTGCAGCCAACAAACAAACCCAGTTAGCCCTATGCCATTTTCCATTTCTGCAATGGTCTATTGAGTGTTAAAGATTTAACTTCTGTGTGGGCTGTGTGCAACCCTTGTCACCAGAGGTCTGCTCTGGCTCATTTGAGATTCTTCTAGGACAGTGAAGCCAGTTTCTGGAAGAGTGAAATTCTCATGACGAAAATATCTTACTACTGGCAGGACTTTGACCATGGAACTTATTTTAAAGATACCATCTGGAAGAGGGTCATGCATAAGGACAAGTATTATAAAACCAATTAAAGAAGACAGTGAGAAGTACCATGTACAAATATCTGTGATATTATTAGATATAAGTACCAACAGGAACTGTGTCTCTTTGGTAGGAATGAATGGATACAGACTGGAGAACAAATAGTACCAATAGTGATAAGCACTACTTACTTCTGGATTTGCTAAACAATATATTTCATCACACACCTCCTGCCTGGATAAAGAGTAATGTTATTTTTACTTGATTAGTATAAATGGGAAGGATATTAGAGAAGCAGTATCTACAGAGAGAGCTATGGATAGTTTTTTATCAAACAACTAGTAATCAAGTCAGCTGAAAATAAATTGAAGATACTAATTAGGATTTAAAGCTTTGAGTCAAAACTGGAAAGAAAGAAAAATTGAGTTAATTTACTAGCAGTGGGTATTGCAATAATGTTGTTAGATGAGGAGTTCAGGGTCAGCTCAGCCCTCTAACTAACAGCTGCAGCCTAGCATCATGCAAATCCTGGTTTACAATAATCCTCTGAGTGTCTGCGAGCAGACAGGGCATTATAAAAGGACATGGCTGAAGATCACAAAACACTCAATGCACTTCAATTAAAACCAAAAGCTGGCAGTGGCCAGAACTATCATCAGAGAAGTGACAAATCTGAACAGGCCATTGAGACCTGCAAAGGTATCTTTCCAAACACTACATTCAATCTGATCTCCCTGTGATTCACTGAGTTTAAAGACACGAACAACCCTTCCTATCAAATTGTATAACCTCCCTCATGCCACAGATCACCGGGTTTCACACAGTAATATACATACAAACCCAGCAAAATGACAGAATATGTATTTCAGAAGGTACTTGTTGAGGTATGCTTGCACAGCAGGAGGCTGCCAAGGCTGTTTGCTGCAGCCCATGAGCAAATCTGAGCTCTCTGACACTGCCAGGAGCAGGCACAGCAGCGCTGGGCCAGCCCAGGCTGTACAAACACTTGGTAGTTGCCTTGTGCTCTTTACTGCTGCCACTTTGACACACCAATGCCAAACATAACTACTCTGAAGACCCTTGGTGAAGACCCTTGGGCAATCTTTGACTGCAGTTCTCACAGGTTCTCCATCTTTTGGTAAGTCTGTAGTTTCTAGCTTTGGAGCCCTCCACAGGGCTTGCTAGGCAAAGTCCTGCAGTACCTTTGGAGAGACTGCACATTAATCCTATTGAAAAGTCTTTGTTCGGAGGTCTGGATTCATTCCCCCACACTGTGCCAGTGTTACACACATACATACATTTGCCAAAGGCATTGACCTCAGCAGTACAGTCACCTGAGGCTCTCTTGAAAGAGAAGGGGGTGCAAGTTAAGCCTTCAGTGTAATGAACTGTCTTCTACATAAACACTTTTTTTCTTTACAGAGAAAGACCATAATGAATACATCCAACATGGAAATTTCTGAACAGGAAGGAAAATACAATGAAAGCAGGACAGTTAATATCTTTTGTTCAAAGTCAGGAGCTGAGGTTGATAACCCATTTATATGATCCATGACCTACTGAAATCTCATTGAGTTTCTTTTTGTTCTATGATTTTATAGTACCCTTTAAAATGATGTAAAGCACCATTCAAAATGATTTTATGATGTAGATACTACTAAATTGTAGAACCCTCCAACTGGAAGCATTACTTTCGTGTTATTACTGGTATTGCTCTTGTCATTGCTGTTCATATTGTTATCTTTACACATCCAAGAAAAATATTGAAAACAGAAAAACATAAATACTGCTTTAATGTAAATAGCACAACTTGAAAGTCACTTTCAGGGGAACGAAAAACAGACTGCTGGAGTGTTCCCCACTCTGATGCAAGAACAGTGAGAACTGATGAACATGTCTGAGGGACATTTAAGTCGCACAAGAAAAGGAGAAGCCATAGCATGGGAGATTTTGAGTGTGGGTCTCACCTTCAGCTGCAGCTGTGTCCCACAACCTCAGCTCTTGACCCTCTGCACCAGGCAATTCCCACTAGTGATCACACCAAATAGGTCAGCCCAGTTTTCTTGGCTCTGAGGGGTCCAAATGCAGGAGAGGGATTGAAACACTGCACTGTAAATGCACCAGACAGCAGCACAGCTGTGGGAAAGCATGTGGGAAGGGCAACTGTGGGAGCCTCACACTTCATGCTTGAGCTTGGAGAGGTCTGCAAAATTAATCTCCCTTCTACTGAGAGGATTTGAGAAGGGAGGAAGGGTGTCCTATGGAGAGCACCTTCCTGTGTGTTCCTACAGCAGCAAACACCACAGCTCCCCGATGCTTTTTGAGGCCCTTGGAAACTAGCACAACACAAACAATAACACATTATCATTGCTTTTAGTCCTTACCTGTTTTCTCCCAAAAGCTTAACTTGCCAAAAGGAGGCAGGGGATATGAACCAGAAACGGGATACACGTTCCCTGAAAAAGAGAATCACATAATAACTTTAGTGACAGAGATGCTGTGCGCAGGTTGCTGACAGGTTTGAATCCATAGCTTAGAGAAGCCCTAAATCTCCCCTTCTCTTTACACTTCTGGCTCCTCTTTCCCCATCAGGAATGCTGCACTAATCACTTACAATCCTCTTCTTGGACCTGAGGGGCAACTCTGTGCAGTCAAAAGCACTCTTGTTGCAATTAAACCTTGTCTCCGTTATTACTAGGTATAATCACATCATCCCACACCCCTTGCTTGGAGCAATTTGTACATTTTCTGACTATATTCCTATTCTTCATTGTCTGGGAGGGTGTAGAAAGTGTATTTTTTTTTTCCACATACTCATAAAGAGACAAACAAAAGCTTTGTTCTCAAGGACAGCAGCAGGATGATTATGGCTATGTAAGCAAAATTCCTGTTGCCCCATCTGCTCTGTAGGTGAGTTACACTGTGGCATAAGGCTCAAATGACACTTGGTACGTAGGTAATGAGGAAAGACAGAAGTTCTGTTTTTGGAATACAGTGGATCTGTTTTTCCCAATGTGTGAACGGCAGCAGTGCTGTGGCACAGTCAGTGGCTGGTTTTGCTCTGATGGCTCTGCTCTGTCATTGCTGCTGCTGTCCAAAGCCCATGGGATCGCTCTCCTGTCCCGTCAGGGTGCACAGTATCACCCCCATCAGTGTCACTGTGGCGCACACATTGTTTCATACCATCATCCACTCAGGAAAGGGGTGGGAAACCACAGTTTGCTTGAATGTGTTTCTCTGTACACCCCAGAGAGGAGGGAGGAGAAACACATCTAATAGACTTTCTTGTTCTCCCTTTTTTAAAAACTATAACTAGCACAGTACAACTGAGATTAAGTGATATCTTTATGGCATTTTTGCACAACCACTCAAAAAAATTCTGAAAATCTTTTTCAATATGATGTCCTCATTAAAGATTTTAACCTAATTTAATACTTAATGTGAACCCTTGTGGAAGATAGCACAACTAAACCATGGGTATTTAATACAGAATAGAAAGTGTAATTACCAGAGTGAATCTTAGAATAGTTTTGTGCCTTTTGTTATGGTACAATGTATCAATAGGGTTCTAACATTTAGGTCTCAGTCTTGCACAGACATGTCCCTGTGTGGAGCTCTTTGTGTGACAAAAGCCTCCATTAATTTCCATTATTAAAGAGATGATTAGTGCATAATGAAAGATGCTCAAACAACTGTCTCTATTATAGAGAAGTGAATCTCAAATTTTTCATGATATTGTACTTTTTATTCAGTAGGATCTGGGAACCCCACAGGGTTTGTATGTACAATTTATCTACGTTCCATCTGATGTGTGGTTGTTTTGTAATGCAAATATTCTTCTGTTTAGGCTTGGAACAGGGACAAACCTTCCTCCAGCTCATCTTTTTTCCTTTGTGTTCATTAAGTGCCTACAGAGTGATTCCACTGCCGCAAAGTCAAATCCTGAACAGCTGAACCTACTATTATTGATATGGTTATTGTAATTTGTCTTTGTTTTTATTAATACAAAATTTATTACTTTATTACGGATTCATTTCTAACTCAGAGAAAACACCAATATGATTGTTTTTGACAGCATATGTGCCTTTTGTAGAGCCTTTTCTGACCACAGATTTTCAACAAGATTGCATTTTTGTCCTATTTGTCGTATTCCACATCCTTGACAAGATGGCCAGGATTGCTTGCTCACTGAATGCTTCTCCAATTCTCCCCGTGGCAAACTACTAGATGGAGCAGACATATTTAACATTGGAGCTAAGGCACTGTTTTTCTGGTTTTTTAGTTAGCATCTAGGTCAAAATAATATTTTTTCTGAATTTCAGAATTCTTCTTGATTTGTTTTTAAATGTTGAAATTATGCGATGAGTCTTTCTTGACGTAAAGATAGGTAAAACTTTGTTGTTCAGCTCAGAAGAGTTAGGAAGAGAGTTCAGTTCTAGAAGTTTTGTTACAGTTGTATTTTCCTAGGAAAAATTATATTAGGTCCTCTAGGGAGAAGGAATACCCCAAAAGCTAAAGACAAAACCTGGCTGCTGATTTCCTCCTGAGATTAAAGAATAGGAGACTTCGGTACCAGGGGAAGCGAAACTTCCATTGCAATGATTAAACTGAATTTCTTAGGGAAAATAGATCATGGCTCAGCAAACCATACTGAGCATTACTCTGTATTTGTGCTGGATTTAGCTTTCTTTGTCACCTGTCTCATGAATATTGGAATGAATCATACTCAAAATGATGGAGGTGGAATAGATCATTTTAGAAGAACAAAAGATCTATGTCATTAGAGAATTTATGTGGCTGTTGCAAATGAACAAATTATTAGAGACTGGAGCAAAGCAATGCCAGGGAAAGATGCAAGGCAGTTGCCACAGATTGCAATGTGATGCCGTAGATTTTTGCATCCTTGTTTCCCTGCACAAAGACAGAGAGTAGGAAGTCGGGAAAGAAGAGAGAAAATGAAAAATACTCCTGAAGAGGGACCAAAAGAAGAACTAGAAAGCACCATGAGATGAAAAAGGAAAGTGAATACTATGATGCAATATGAAGGTTTCTTCAGCATAAATGGATGTGCCTTCAAGGCATGGTGCAGCTTCCTCATGCACATCTTTGGCAAAACAAACTGCTTTTTTATTTCTGTGTTAGACTAAATTTGATAACAGCAGACAGGCAAACAAGAGAATATAGACTACTTGAGATCCACATTGAGGATTTGTAGGAAACATGTAGAAAATCAGCTGCTAACTGTTTTAAAGAATCAAGTCCTGAATTCTAGGATTGTATTAGAGGTGTTTATACTAATTACAAATGATGATTTTACAAATTATTTATCTGGCTGGTCAGATATAATATGGCAGTGTTGTCACACATTTTGCCATGGCAGGTCGACCTAAATCAAAGCCCTTTACATGTTCCTTGTTTCTGGGAACACCATACTTATGCTATGGGTCTTGGGCACTCAGCATGAAAAATCACAATGCATATAAGAAGTTAAAGGCAGTGCAATTGCACTCTGAAATGACTGTGGCATAACTGTGGGAGAGTTAGGCTCTAAAGTCTATATTTGGGACATAACCAGGCACAATACATAGTCGGATCTACACATTTAAAGGGAGATAAAGTCCTTCAATTAAAAAAAATTCTTTAAATTTTGCTCTCATTCTTTTAAATATTTGGAAATATTTCATGTCTTTCCAAATAGAAGTAGGTCTCAAAAGGAGAAAAAAACCCCACATTTTTAAAAAATTATTTTTAATAATGCAGTTTGAGCTCCTTCATGAACAAGAGCATATCAATCTTTCTGAGTAGTTGTACTTAACACAGAAAAAATACCAGCAGCTCAGGCAGGGGGACTTTTTTATTCAAACACTTGTAACAGACTTCAGAGAATGTGCATGGCAAGCTATAAAAATGTACATACAAAGAGAGAAATATAAATTCTTTTATTTTAATGTAAATACCCTACAAATTAATGCATGATAGCAGAAAATTCCTTTCCTTCCCTTTCCTTTCTAGCTTAGCTCAGAAACCACAAAGTCATTCAGTTTTGGATCCGTTCCTATTTCTCAGACTCCCCAGGAGGCTTAGTGAAAGCAAGACACAACTCTTTCCTGGAACCCCGTGGGCATTACTACATGTTTTAGATGTAGATAAGGCTGCTACACTCTGCATTTGGGAAGTCAAGATTTCATTTATAAGGTGCTGAAGCTGGAAGGCTTTCATGTCAGGCCCTCAGCTCACAATCTCCAGCAAAAGAGGAAATGGAGGGTATGTCAGCAGCAGGCAGCCAAGCACAGAACAGAGGCATGGCAGCTCAGTGCATATGTTCACACAGCTGAGTGCTGTGTAGAGATACCATGTGGGTCTGGCAAGAAAAATATTTCTGTTAGCATAGCACTGCTTTCAGCAGCAGCACATCAACAGCACTGCTTGGGCCCAGTACCAAATTAACATCTTTTAAGTTTTCAGATGTCTTGCATAGGTTAAAAGGAGTCTTCACTGAGTGATGACTCTTTTCTCAGGTGGACAGGAAAGGGGGGAACAAAAATAAAAGCCAAGAATGCACCTGAGGAGCTCTGATTTCGCTCTTCAGTGGATGCAGGGTGGTGGGGAACACAGCACGACAAGAACCTGGGCATGGTTCTGAAAATGTATTGTCCCAGGTTCACACAGAGAGGACAGTTCAGTTTTGTAGCCACTGGAGAATTGGTTCCTGATTCCTCTTGTTCTTTCCCCTCTTCTCTATGGGCAATGGAACCCAACAATTTAACTAGGAATAGTCTCTTCTTGGAGATCACCTTTTGAGATTGGTGCTGAGGTCTCTGAGCAGGATGGTGCTGGTGACTGGGACCAGGCACTGCTGCTCTGTGGCTTGAACCTTTTTTCCAGGGTCAGCCTGGCTGCTCAGCCTGGCCTCACCGCATGGAGGAGAGCAGGTGTTTTCAGTGACATGCTACAGGTCTGAGCCCAGACATGGAAACACACTCAGTGTGAAATATTTGGGATCAAAATTCAAGGAAAAAAAGCCTGTCTATCAGTAGAAGAGCTACTAAAATCAGATTTGTTCAGATTTATGTTATGCCTTTTGCAGCTTCCCATCACAAAAGCCACTACAATGATCCTAACTTGTCTTTTTGTGTTTGTTTTCTCCATACACTACTCTCAGTACATCTCCTTTTACCTCTTATTTCCTGCTCCCGTACCCCAGTATGGTCAACTTCCCATTTCCTCTAACCTCCCCATTTCCATCACTTCCCTGCTTCCAGATCCCCCCTCCCTGGTTAGCTGGGCATCAGGCAATGCGGCAGATTTGGAGGTGGCAGATCAGCCAGGCAGTATTTGTTTGCTACTACACAGCAGAAAAAGTGCTTTCCCCCCTAGGGCAACAAACTGCATGTTGCTGTTGATTCTCATTAAACATTGTAACAATTTAAATCTCTTTGAGATCTTTATCCTCCTGTCAAATTAGTTTGCAATTGAATGTCACTGGGGAAAGACAGACAGATGGTATAATTACATAAGCCTCCTTTCACTGGGAAACCACACTGAAAAAAATAAAACAAATAAAAACAAACAACAAGGGGGAAAAATAAAAAAACAATCCTGTTCCTTTTTGGAGACTGGATGGAGGCAGAAAGATCTGACAATCTGATATAGATTATATAGTGATCAGAGTTGGAATCAATATTTAGAGCCTTCATTCAAAATGTTGAAGGTCCTTTGGATGGTGATCACATGCGCTACAACATAGATACATGTCAGTGTATACACTGTGGATCTGCTGTGCCATGTCCTGTACTGGCTTAGAAGAAAATCCGATTCCTACTTCACTTTCCACTCTCTCCTGCAGCTTATCAGTGTGGAAATCTTTGCTGTGGTTCAGACGGTGATCTGCAGAGGCAGACAGGACCATATCAGAAAGCTATGTAAAATGAGTATTAGATGCTGCCCATAGCTCTGTGTGGGACTCTGGATTTTAGGACCACCCCAGCCTCATGCCAGAACAATTTTTGTGGTGTGCACACACTCTCCACACCACTGCCCAAACTGTCGTTTCTTGAAGGTCTTTTCCATGTTGCTGTGTGGCACAAAGTACCCCAGGCCACAGACATCAAGCCCATTTTGATTGCTAAAACATAATATATAAGAAATCTCCTGGGGATTTGTTTCAGTTAACATTAAATCGATAAAGCCATTGCAGTTAAATAATAAATCTCTACTGCTGTAGGTACATTGAGTGCTGGGGGCTGCTGGCTGACCCCAAGCAGCTGCGGGCACCGCTGCCCCAGCACTGCGGAGGGCAGCGGCCGGAGGCAGCGTGTGCGGGCAGGGGCCGCCGCAGGTGCCGTGAGGGCTGCGGGGAAGGGCCGCCGCTCCGATCCCGCGCACCCCGCGATGAGGGGAGACACTGCGGGGGGCTGAGCCTCGGGCTGTGAGGGGCGGGGAGGCCGCGGCACCGCTGCCCCATGGGGTCGGGGCCGCTCCACTCCGAGGGAGGGCCGGAGCGCTCCGAGCCGCGTCCCCAGGCGCACCCAGCGCCAGGGAGAGGCAGCGCCGGTGCCTTCCCCCTCCCGGCCGGGGCGGGGCGGGGCAGGGGGGCGGCCGCTGCAGCCGCTTCCCGGCCGCCCGCCCCGGGCCCGGCCGCGCCCGCTCCGGCCCCGGCCACGCCAGGAACCATGAGCGGCTCCGGCTCGGAGGAGCCGCAGCCCAACCAGGCGGAGGATGACCGGCAGCAGGAGGCCGAGCAGGACTGGGCGGCGGCCAAGGCTTTCTACGACAACCTGGTTACCAAGAGACCCCGGCCGGTGAGTGCGGGCGGGCCGGGGGTCCGGAGCGCGGCGGTCGGGGCAGGCTGGGGGCCCGGGGACTGAGGGCCGCGGGCCGGCGCTACCCTGAGCTCTCTCTGCAGCCCAAGCCCCAGAACGCCATCACGGTGGCCGTGTCCTCCCGAGCGCTCTTCGACCTGGTGGAGGAGCAGCGGATCTACGAAGAGCAAGGGCTGGAGAAGTACGTGGAGTACCAGCAGAACAACGAGAACGTCACCCTCAAGCCTGGACCGGCGTTCTACTTCGTCAAGGTAGCGAGAGGCGGCCCGGAGAGGGTGGCCCGGCGGGGCGGGGGAGGGTGTGGGGTGCGGCGGGGCGCGGAGGATGCTTCCGTGAGGCCAGATTTCGGGAAGAGGAGGAGCCCGAAGCCTCCTTCAGCAGAGATAATCCTGCCTCGGGGAGATGTTTTTGGGAGTTGTTCTCTTAACGCTGAGCTCGTCGCGGCGGGACGGCCCGGCAGCATCCCCGCATCTCTCGGCGCGCCCTGGCCCCGCGGCCACCGCTTCTCTCCCCTCTCCCACTCCCTCTCCTCTCCTCCTGTCCTTCCCTCCCCTCCCGCCGGCACTAATGCCGAACGCCTGCGGCAGAGCACGTACTGCTCGCGTCACCGGGCCCGGCGTGGTACCCTCAGCATCCCGGTTTGTATCCCGGTTCACAGCATCACATCCCAGCTGCGGGTGAGAAGCAACCTGCCTTGTCTGCTGGACATGGGACACACGAAACGCCTTTCCTTTTAAGACCTTTTTCAGTCAAGATAGGCTCCAAATTGTTTTAAGTGTGTCACAACCTCCTCTCCCCAAAAACCCCCAAACAAAACAAAACCACCAACCCACCCCCCCCCAAAAACCCCGAAAACAAAAACAAACAGTTTTGATTTAATATTTATCTGATTATTAGGAAATTAATTTCTTTTGGTCAACTTTAATTGTTGCTTGCTTTCGTTGTCACCCTGGAATTTTTTCTTGAGGACCAGCAAAACAAATAGACTCAGAGAAAAGGCCAAGGGAAACAGCCTGCAGCACGGAAAGCAAGTGAAATTACAGAAAAGTGAAAAGACCTAAAAATCTGTATGGTTTTGAAGAGCACAGGTTTTAGTGGGACTGTCTTGGAAAAACACTGTCTACAGACTTAATTTTATGCCCATTGAGAATTGTTTGATGAGCTTTACCACAACGATTTTAGAAAATTAATTAAATCATAATTAGAAATCACAGTTGCTGACATCAGTGTTGTGGCAGAATATTTCAGGTTTTAAAAGTAAATTTTTATTGGTTCAGTTTTGGTCTCAAAATTTAAAACATTTTCTTCATTCTTCACTTTGTCAACATACACAGTGGAAAAATTATTTCTGTCAGTACCCATGCTGCTATAAATATAATGTAGCTGTTAGTAGCATTAATGGCACAAGCACTGTTAGGCTGTTTTTAACGTAAAAGTGTGGCCATAAAATTATTCACTTTGTATACCAGTTAGGGCGGACTAACTTGGGAATTTACTGCATCTTCACCTATATGTAGCAGCCCTGCTATCACAGTCAAAGATTTGAGTTCAGTGTCAAATTTACTTAGAGTATAAGCAAGATTTGACTCTTTAGCTGCTCATACTTTGAAAATCAGAGCTGTTAGCTATGCCCAGCTAAATGCACCTTGCCCTTTGTTCCCTTCTGATCTCTGTTCCTTTCTGATACACTCTTTGCATTTGGATTCTTTATATTGCTTAGTCACAGGAATCATTAGGCTGGAGAATTGTGGGTTTGTTGAGTCATCCTCTGTACTTGGAGACAAAGAAAGCAAAGGAGAAATAATATATTTTTCTTTGGATTCTCTTATTAAAATGTTTAAGATACTACCTTAGAAGTATTATGTCTCATGCTTATAGCATTTAAGATTTGTAATCACAGGCCAGGGTTTCCTTAGACTGCAAAGTATATAGGCACTGGACAAAAAAATGGAATCCCCTCCTCCACTCACCCTTATTCTCCAATAACTTAAGAAATTGCCAGTGTAAGAGAGTATGAACAATAGAAGTGACTTATGACCACATACTAAGATTTCTTTCCTAGGCCATATACCAGGCTCTCACTTAGAATTTTCTGAAGCACAGTCCCACAATAACACAGATTTTTGAAGTGGCATTTCCAGAATTTAATTATGAAATTTGCGGTTTAGTTCTGAACAACTGGCCTGACATTTTAGAGCACCTTAATGAAAATCAATCCATCTTGCATTCATTTGATGATTCATTGTTGATTTTGTTGCTGTAGTCCCAAAGCATTCCATTCAAGGGCCAAGATCCCAAAGCAGAAAGGTGATCGTACTCTGAAGGGATGAATTTCTAAACAGAACAGATGGATACAGAGAGAGATGAACAGATGAAGGGTCAAGGAAATAAGAATGCTAGACTGGGGGTATAACATGTTGGCCCATTATGTTTGAAAATATCTCAAATCAAAATCTGTCTCATTCAGTACTGCAATTAGAAACTGTAAAGCTAATCATGTTGACAGGATGTGATTTTGTACTCATTACTTAAGGATGGTCTTTCACACCTGACAACCTGAACTGTGTCAGTAAATCACCAAAAGTAAGTTCCATAACTCCAAAATAGAAATTTACTTGCTTCCTTTCAAATGAACCCAGTCAAATTGTTACTGAGAGCAGGAAAGCAGAAAGGAGTAGAACAAGTTCAGCAAGGTAAACTATCAGGCACTTCACATTCTCTTTCAAGACAATCCTTTCACTAAAACTACAGTGACTAAGAAAGGAGGCACGTTCCACTTGTCTGTTGACTTCCACATTTTTAACTTGCAGGCACTGGAGCATGTCAATGCTCGGCTTCTTGAGCTGTACCCTGAAGATGAAGAACGGTTTGACATTGTCCTGATGACTAATAACCATGCCCAAGTGGGAGTGAGGCTCATAAACAGCATCAATCACTATGGTAAATAAAATAAATAAATACTAATGTGTAAAACTGCCAGCTGTTACATAACAATATGAATTAATTTTATTCTTCCTATTTGACTTTGGGAAAAGCAGCTTCTTTAATTTTTTTTTTTTTTTTTTTTGTGTGTGTGTGTGTGTGTGTGTGTGTGTGTGTGAGCATAACAGAATTTAGACAGAATTTGGTCCAGTGCCATAGATTTGTCAGGTATGAACCATAACTCCTTAGAAGTCCTTAAATGTTATGGGATTTGGTATCTATGCTCCCTACAGATACATCTTCACAGTAGTTGCTCTGCTGCCTTAGAGGGAACTTTTTTCCCCCTAAATTCTCAATGAAGATGGGCTGATCAAACATTGTAATAGTTTTAAATTGTGTAACTTGTTGAAATTATGATGAACGTATTTTTTTAAGTTTACTGTAAGCTAGGCTAGTGTACCTTTCCACAGGTTCCTTTTACAGGTTTGTAGTGTCAAGGCAGAGCCACACCTTGTGCTGTTCTTACTTTAGGCTTAACAATTGAACGTTTCTGTATGACGGGAGGACAGAGCCCCATTGGTTACCTGACTGCGTACCTCACGAACCTGTACCTCTCAGCGGATTCTGAAAAAGTGCAAGAAGCTATACAAGCAGGTTTGAATTGACTTTCTTTGGCTATCTCTCTGTTGACCTTGTTCAAAAATTAATACATAGTGTGTCTTTCACAGAAAGTAGTGCTTCTTCATCAAATGCAGAAAGTCACCACTTTGTATGCTGCAAGCTTATCGCTTATTTTTACTCAACCAAATGCAATCAGGTGACACTGTTTCTCTCTGACGCTTCAGCCTGCTGATAGTGACAATTTAATCATCCTACACCTTTCTGTCTTCTCCTCTTCAACAAGAAATGAAACTCATGCCTCTATTCAACTTCTGTTTGAACAGCATCATCTTTTTGATACAACTTTAAAAAGCAGCTTGCCTGTCCCAGTAGGAGTTAAAAAGTAACAAATAGTTTGATTGAGTGGTCTCCTTGGGATTTCCTACTTTTGTCTCATTTGCAGCACAGCTTGGGGGCCATTTTTATATAGTCTTACAAGACAGTGGAAGGAAGCTTGTCCAAGAAGTTTTGGCAGTGGGACAGCTTCCATGCATTTGTGTTATGAAATAGCCATTTCTAATTATCTTTTGTGATTGTTCATGCACACCATATATTATTAAGGTCACCACCAATAATTTGTTGGAATCAAGCTGCTGGTAATTTCATTAAAGACTTTGCAGGATCTGCTAACTGAGGGTCTCTGATCCATTTTCAGGCATTGCATCAGCTACAATGTTCACTGCCAACAAAGATGTTACTTACTCAGATATACAGCTGAGGGTGGCATTTGATGGGGATGCTGTTATCTTTTCGGATGAATCAGAACAGATTGTCAAAGAGCATGGATTAGATAGATTTTTTGAACATGAACAGCTGCATGAAAATAAGCCTCTTGCACAGGTTTGTATTTCTTGAATTTCTTGTTTAAACGAAGTTTCCAAAAGGTCTGATGACATTCATTGCTGCTGTATTTCTCCAGCTTCTCCAGTGTGGATGTGTTCTTTGTGAAAGTTGATGGCCCCATTTATTTTCTTTTTTGAGGATAATCTTTGAAATGCATGTTTCACATAAAAGAGGCCACCATTGCAGTCCTTTTACCAAGGCACTATTGCAGTCTTCTCTCATTTCTCTGAGAGAACTACATATATAAGACAGTGACTTACAGTTTTCTTTTAATGGTATCATTAGAAAATGAAATGCTAGTACTGATTTCCTTGATTATTTTTTATGAGACTGTAGGTAACGTTAATTTCAAATGCTGAGTTATTCTGGTTATTGAAACAGGGTAATATCTGCTTATTCCCAAGCAGAGTTCTGCCATTTGTCTAAAACCACAAATATTTTAATATTAGCTTAAACTGAAAGACCAATTCTGCTATTGTTAAAAATAGTATAAATTCGGTATAAATGCTTGATTTATGAAAGTACTGGACAGTGAAATATATTGCAATTTGAACCAAACTGTCATTTACTTCTATTAATTGGTGTGTAGTATGGTCATTACTCTAGAAAGAATTCATTGATGGCTATGTAATTAGGTCTTTTACTGGTTTTTGTGCAGGAAATTGAATTACAGCTCATAGTTCATAGTAAAAAGGGTTCAGTGTTTTTAATCAATATTTTATTGACTATAGTTAAAAGTTCATATTGTAAGAGATCTTGTAAGCCTTAGCGAGAATTATTTTCCTGCTGATCCTACCATGTAGTGTTGTGGTTCTAACATATTTCCAATGTATGAATTTCCAGTGAGGGTGCAGACCCATTTGGAAATGTTACATAGAGAATTTGTGGAGTAGCACAGCATTAGGAAAAGGAGTCCTGTGTGTAACTGGAAGTTTGAAAGCAAAAAAAAATAGTGATTTGGGGAACTGTGGACATACACTAAATATGCTTCTGGTATTTCATACTCAGGGTCCTTTGAAGGGTTTTCTGGAAGACCTGGGGAAACTCCAGAAGAAGTTCTATGCAAAAAATGAACGATTAAATTGTCCTATAAGGACCTACCTGGTCACAGCCAGAAGTGCAGCAAGCTCTGGAGCCAGAGTGCTGAAGACACTCCGTAGCTGGGGTGTGGAGGTTGATGAGGCACTTTTCCTAGCAGGGGCACCTAAAGGACCAATCCTGGTGAAAATCCGCCCTCACATTTTCTTTGATGACCAGATGTTCCACATTGAAGGAGCACAGAAATTAGGCACCATAGCTGCACACGTTCCCTATGGCATTGCTCAGAAGCACAGCAAATCTACATGACTGGAGGGTACCATCAAGGATAAGATTCTTAACTCAGCCAGCCTCTAATATACCAATAGTTACATCTGAAAACCTCTACATTTGTGTATTGTGAGCACTGTGTTTAAAGATTTAACTTCTGGCTAGAACAGCCTTTAAAGAAAATATTTTTAATATAGGTAAGTTTTTAATAGAGTTATTTTAATATAATTCTTAAGCAGTTTAGATTTTTTACCTGTCTGTATCTAACACTGTGGTTTTGATATTAGGGGAAAATTTGTACTGTTTTTATAGCTTGAGACATATTCTGAGAGACAGAACAGTTATATTTTACCTGAAAAACTGTTGGCGGGTTATTTATGACAATCCATGCTGCAATGCTGGTTCTTGACAAAAGTTCCCAAAAGCACAGTTTACATGTAACTGTTTACCTGTTGGTGGTTTGCTTGTTAAATATGTGTTCAGTAGGTCTGTCACCACAAGGTTTTGGCTTCTAGTAAAATATTAGCACATTTGGTCTTATGTTTACATGTATTTTTCTATATTGTTTTCTTATCTTAATAAAGCTGGCTTTACAGAACATTGTCATTTTTCTGTGTAGAGGTTTTAGCATAATTTCCTAGGCAGAGTTTGTGTAATCAGAATGTTCCTGATGTTCAGAATCAGCAGTGACCACTTTCAGCCAAATCTGAGAGCTAGAGGTCTCACTTAGACCCAACATACTTCACAGAGCTGGATAGAAGTCTGAGGTGCTGTGAGGTTCTTGACTGGGACAAAGGCTGAAGCTTTAGAGCACACCTTTGTAACAGCAGGGAATCTACCTGGAAATAATGCTGTGGATGGAACTACTTGCTTCTTAACTAGATTCTCTTAGGATTTACAACTGCTCCATGATCTGTGTGAACTCAATTTGGCAACTTCAAATGAGTTTCCAGTGGACAAGTGCCTGTTGCTATGACTTTATATTTACACCATAGGTCTGTTCTACCTCTTTTGTGCTAAATTCCTGTATCTCATTGTTATCCGTGTAACTAAAGTAATATCCAAATGACACCACTAACATCTGTCAGGTGGTGTTTGTTCTCTTTCTCTCCCTAGTGCAACAACTGTCCTACTTTATTTTTTATTGCTGTCATATATTCATACCAGAAGAGACAAAACCAGAAGAATGTGCTTTGCAGTGGGAGAAGAAATGGTGAATCAAGCTTGTGATGATCAGTGGTTCCTGGGGGAATTCAACCCAGAATCTCACATTGGCCTCTGAGAAAGTTTGGTCTCCTCTTTCAGGACGAACTGTCCTGTTATTGCAGAAAACTCCATTGCATCAATTAATGGTTTCCCTCCCGGGAACACAGGCAGTCATTTTAACGTTTTGGGTCCAAGCCACAGAGCAAAGGCAAAAGCCTTGATCCTGCATGAAACATGAATACAGACCGTTGGAAAGGTTTTCAAGTGTTCACACCATCACAGCAAGTGATGTAGATGGGATGCACTGCAGATTTCTGGTGTACTTGGAGCTTCATATGTGCTAAAGGCTTTGTGCCCAAAACAGATCACATTTCCCAGCCCAGCCAGGAGGTGAGGAAGACATGAGTAACTGAGGCCTGGTCATTGTCTGCCAGGATGGGATAGAGTTACCTCACCAAATGGAGATTATGAAAAATGTTATTAGCAGATGTTTTTATGTGAGAGCTCAGAATCCACAAGGAATTAAAAAATATTCCTTAGCTGTGTAATATAAGTTGTGTGTGTGTACCTTTACCACAAAAGCATGGCTGCAAACTTCAGAAAGACCAGTTCTGCTGTTTTGAAGCAGAATGTGTATCGGCCATTTCCTCACCCATGCAGTGTTAGAGGTTGGGTGCCGGAAACAAAGCTGGCATTTGGGTCTCATGGAAATAAGTACATCTTGATAATGAAAAGGTTAATGGGATCCTTGATCCCTGTGGGAGTCCAGAGTTGAGTCTCATACCTGACAGGGTAAGCATACAAGTCTGTGAATAAATTGGAAGCTGAGTCATCTGGTCTACTATGTTTACCTTTATTTCAAATCAACCATCCGTCTCCAGCTAGAATGAAAACTACCAGCCAGGACATAGGAGCTTCCCAGTCTTTTTTTGACCTGTGCACACACAGTACTAGGGGACTCCCTCTTGCAGTGTCCTCCTGACACCACTAAGGCATGTGTGAAAAAGAGTTCACAAATTTGCATAGTAGAATTTATATTCTTAGTCACAGAATTCAAACTGCCATTAAAGCTCAGAAGCTGATGTTAAGGCCCACAATCAGTCTTCCTAAATTAGTTGAATGAAATGCCCTTAGATGTTTCAGATCATTCACTGTCTTTTAACTGTCAGGCAACTGTCCCAGGCTCGACAGCTGCTTCTCTGCATATCCAGCTGGCAGCATGGTGGGGGAGTGCAGCCTCACTAGTTCATGCAAGTACCTTCCAGACTAATCTGGATGTTTGGGGAGACTCAGGCTTGCCAAGCAGCCTCTGCCCGTTAAAATTATTTTCTTCTGCTCCAAAGCACAGCTTGGCTAGTAGACCGAAATAATCTTTTTCAAGAAAATTCTGTGAAATAGGGTGGGAGCTGAGGGAAAGTGTTTTCTATTTTTGTAGACATAGAAGAGAATTGTCTCTTAATAGCATTCCAGTCCACAAAACAAAACAAACAAGCAAACAACAACAAAACTCAACAAAAAATGTCTTGCTTCTCACGCTTATCAGGCTACCATGAATTTATGCCCTGGCACCTCATAACCCTAAGCTAGTCACAGTTAAAACAACAGAAATATTTTTCAGTAGGGGAATAGAGAGGACTGTCCTTTATCAGCCTTTACAGTGTTTATCGGTGTTTACAACACTGGAAGACAGACTCATGAAAAATAAACTGTCATCCTAGACAAAACTTGGAAGAGGATTAATGATAACATGGATGAATTCTGTGGAAACAGAACTTCATCAGGCAAACCCAGTTCTTGTTCCCTTAGTTTCCAGGTTCCTGCACTGCATCACAGTGAAGAGTTCAGGTAAGACAATAAGTCAAATGGGAATGCCTCCTACTGCTACCAATCCCCAAAGACAAAAATGTTAGAAATAAGATTCTGAATGTGACTTCAGTTTTTTTTGTCTGTTTTTCACAGAATATATTCTCTGTGTGTGTTAGATTATTTTCCACCAGTTACCAAGACATCATAAACCCATGTTTCCAGTTCCTCCCCATCTCTAAGACACCCTTTCAATTTCCAGGCTAGCATGTCATCTAGAGGAAACAAAATATAAAATATTTCAGATGAAAAGTTGAAGGTGGTCATCATGACATATCTTCCAACATGTGTTCTGGACTGTGATCTGTTCTGAGGATGTGGGATTCAGATGTTCCTACATCCTGAGGAGGATCCTTGGGTACCCCCTCAGGCTCCTCTGCCAGATCCTGTAACCTGCACTGGCCTGCAGTATTGCTAAGCACAACCTTGAGTGCAATAGAGAGACAGAGAAATCAGTGGAGCAGGTCAATATCAGAAGAAATCCTAATTTCCAGTTACCATGCTCAGGAATATCTAGGACCAACATCTGAATTCACACATCATTCCTGCCTACATGAGCAGTTTCTGATCACCATGAGCTCCTGAGCACAATGCTCCTTGCACTGAAGGCTGGACTGGCATCGACAAACACAGGCAGCACCCTCGATGCAGTGCCCTCTCCAACATATCTGCAGCCTTCTGAGAAGTAGGGGCATCCGAGATGACTGCCAGAGTCCCAACTACCAGATGATGAACAGATTCTATAGCTCCCACCAGGAGGATTTCTTAGAGAATGAATCTATTCCTCTATAACAGGGTGTTTCCTGGTTCTCCTATTTTGACATCTCATTGGCACTCTTCCTTCCCCATAGTCCTTGACTGGGTGCAGCTGCAACTCCTCCCAGTACATGATTTACTATGAGAAGAGCCTATGGAAAAACACCTCAACGTGGCTCTTATACCATGTTAAGGATGTCAAAATCCACCTGTTTCACACACAGATGCAATGGTGTGGCTTGGCTAAAACACCCTTTAGTGTATCCATGAGGTTCACAAAGGAGTGAGGAGCCAGCAATGAAGAGAGTGTTTTCTGTGGTGAAGACAAAGGCAGAAAAGGTCTGTCAATGAACCAGTGTTTAGATGTGGTGCTGCTTATACAGCCCTTAAACTGGCTCAGAAACATGACAGACAGTCAGAACAGACATTGTAAGGATTCTTCCAGAAAAATCTGCCATGTTTCTGCTGCTGTAACATGAGCTGAGGTCAACCTCAGAACAGACTGCAGCCATGTGACAGCCTGCAGGTAGCACCAACATGTGACAGACAAGGGCTGCAAATGATTGTCATGTCCAGACAAGCCACAAGAAACCTGACGAAAGGCTCATGAGTTTCCTCTTGGGTTTCTTAGTCATTTCCCCAAACGTGTTGAGTCTTGACTCAGGACAGACATGATCCCAATCAGACAAGTCAAGCTTGTTTCTCGTCTCCCCCACAGACTATTGTCTCCCTGTACTCTATTCCTCTGCATGCTGGCCCCCAGATCCTGATCAGGAACTTGTCTTAATCTACGTTGTTCTGTCCTCTTTGACTCTATCTTTTCCCTAAATCGGCATTGAACTCCAGTACTGGCTTTTTGCTGTTGTTGTTAAACACCTTCCTTTCCTTCTTTTTTTTTGTTTTGGTTTGGTTTTTTAGCTTACATTGCTCTTGATCAAAGTTCAGTTACCTTTTAATTCTCTCTCTGCAGATTTCTACTAGTGATTCTCCCATGGCCATAGTGAAAAGGATTTTGAGGGGGGCCACTCTTGACTCCCTGAATGAGTTCATGTTGCCCTGGTTGGGATCATCATGGTCTAGGATTAGTAATGGCAGTGTCTGGAAACATGACATGAAGTTGATGTCTAAAACCAGGTTTTGGGTTAAGGATTCGAAACTAAATTGGCAGAGCTGAAGGGCTGCCCAAGGGCTTCAGTGGCAACAACTGAAGAGGTTCGATCAGCACCCAACCTGTGCTGGTACGTGGGGTTATTCCCCACCTGGTGCAGGACCCTATACTTGCCCCTGTTGAACCGCATTAGGTTTCTCTCCGCCCCGCTCTCCAGCCCATCCCGGTTCTGCTGAACGGCAGAACACCCCCAGGTGCCCCAGCCCCTCCCCGGTCCGAACCCTCAGCACACCCGCAGGTGCCCCAGCCCCTCCCCGTTCCGTACCCTCAGCACACCCGCAGGTGCCCCAGCCCCGCCCGGTTCCGAACCCTCAGCACACCCCCAGGTGTCTGAGCCCCTCCCCGTTCCGTATCAGCACAGCCCCAGGTGCCCCAGTCCCTCCCCAGGTGCCCCAGCCCCTCCCCATTCCGTACCCTCAGCACACCCCCAGGTGCCCGAACCCCGCCCCGTTCCGTACCCTCAGCACACCCCCAGGTGTCCCGGCCCCTCCCGATTCCGTACCCGCCGCACACCCCCAGCCGCCCTAGCCCCGCCCGGTTCCGCACCGTCACGCCCTGCGGCGGGCACGCTGCACGGCGCGGCGGGCAGAGCGCAGGCTCTGAGCCGCTCCGGGACCACAAGCCCCAGCAGGCCCCGCGCGGCGCTGCCAGGCCCGGCATGGCCGCGGCGCTGCCGGCCTTGGCGCTGGGCGCAGGGCTGCTGGTGGCCGCCTGGCGCTGGCTGCGGGGCGCGGCGCGGCCCCTGCGCGGGGGCTCCATGCGGGGCAAGACCGTCATCATCACCGGCGCCAACAGCGGGCTGGGCCGGGCGGCGGCGGCCGAGCTGCTGCGGATGCGGGCCCGCGTTATCATGGGCTGCCGCGACCGGGCGCGGGCCGAGCGGGCGGCCCGCGAGATCCGGGCCGAGGTGGGCGAGCGGGCGGACGGCGCGGGCGAGCTGGTGGTCCGCGAGCTGGACCTGGCCTCGCTCCGCTCCGTGCGCGCCTTCTGCCACCGCGTCCTGCAGGTACGGCCGGGCCCGCGGTCACCGCGCTGCGCTGCCCCGGGCGCGGAGAGGGCACGGCAGGCACGGGCTGGGCCGTGCTGGCGGCGACCTCTGGGCTCCGTGTCGGCGCCCGGGGCTCCGTGTGGGTTGGAGGAGGCTGTTCCTCCTGCCGGCAGCGCGCTCGAGGGGCTGGAGAAGTCGCTGAGGTCACCGCAGGGTTTGGGAGGAGGTGTAATCAAATTGGCCGTGAATTAGCGCCTGGGAGCATGAACTTCATGATAATTTGGTCTATTTTGCTTTAAAATATTCTAAACCTTTTCTGTACTGAAGAGAAAATGTTTCTGTGTGAGATAAATAATTTGTCATCCTTTCTCTTTGAATTAACTAGCTTAACCTTTGTTGATTTAAACTGGTGTTACAGTTCAGCTTTGTTACCAGAAAAATAAAAGCTGACAGGTGCACTGCTCACATGCTCCAGACATCCTTCTGCTGCCTCCTCAGGTTGCACCTTCCCAGGGATTTTAAATCTCTCACCCACCACCAGCAGAGTCTAGTCGATAGACATTTTTGAATATATAAAGTTTTTGCAGATTCCCTGAAAACCTAAGTTTTAGGAGAAGAGAGACATCCAGTTGTTTTGCCTGACAGAAATGCCACTAGATATGTAGAGCAGAGGGAAGCACTGTTGGAGGCATTATTTCATTCCCACAAAAAGCATCTTCTGGGGCTTTGATCTCACCACATCTAGCTACTCAAGCCATGAGACAAGTCATGGGAAGCCAGGCTTAAGTTCTGCTGCTGCTCAGAAATGTGCTTGTTAAGTACTTAAAAAAGGCTCAAATCCTGTTGTAAGAGGGGGAAAAAAAACTTTACTGCATTCATTTTCAAACTCCTTTTCTAAAAGTTAAGGGTCAAGTTTTAAGTTCTCTAGTGGGACACTTTGTAGTCAAATATATTCATATATATTAGTCCAGTTATGAGGTCTAATATTGCTTCAGTGTTATGGGAAAACATGCATACAGAAAGGATATAAAGGATATAAAACTTGTATAATAAACACACACCAAAAAGAAGAGACTTTTAAAACTGTTTAAGAATTGTATCTTTTATAGTACAAAGTATCAGAGTGGCTCTTAAGTGAGAAATTGATAAAGGGAAAGAGAGTGTGCTCTCTGCAGAGTATTGCTGATACCTACATTATAACTTGAATGCACCTGACTGACAAGGGATGTGAGTTCAAGAGATCCTTTCAACAGCTGTTCCACCCAAGTTCATGTTATTTACCTTCCCTATCTGTGAGTCCTTTTTGGGGCAGCTTTGGGATTTGTTTCAGGGTTCTCATGGGTTTTTGTTTGACATAAAGAAGATATAAACTTTGACAGAATGGGGAGACAGTGCACTCCCACTGCTTAGCCTTATTTGTGGGAGCTTTACTTTGCACAGCTGAAAATGATTACATCTCTCACTCCTTGGTCTCACTGAAACAAAAAAAAAGATTGAGATGTTGAAGGGTTCCGTGGGAAAAGGGAGAAAGTGAAAGTGAGGTTAGAGGCTGCAAGGAATAGCACTGCCCATCAAAGCAATATTTTATGCTCTCTGATGCCCTTGGTTGTAGTAGCTGCCTGCTTGGCATTGATCACATCACTCTAGGTTATTAAATGTAGGAGTTTCAGAAAATAGGACACATGGAGGTCTTGCTTCTTGAGTTTTAAGTCTTGCAAAATAAATCCTCCAGTCCGATGTTTTTCTCCAAAGAAGAAAGAAGGAACACTTCAGTGAGCAGATCTACGGTCAGTACTTAAACTCCTGTCCTGATTTAGTGATAGTGACTGACCACTGTGTCCTTTGGGTGCGGAGGAGAAATGAGTTTGGTTGAGTTGGACTCAAGAGTTGGACTCTTTGGATCTCGCCTTAGGGACCCAATTACGTGAAGTGCTGAGTAGCCACGAGTTCCACAGAAATCAGTCTGAGATTGAAGTACTTGAAGTTTTGAGTGATCGGATGCCAGCACCTTTAACTGAATGCCAAGCAGAGATTTGGGATTTACTCTCTTTGTATCTTTGCTGCTAATGGCAGTGAAATAAAAGAGAAATGGTGCAGAATTCATTTATGAGGTTCTCTATTTTTATCATCAAAATGGGCCAAGATTGTCTCAGTTTGTCTTCCAGTCCCTGCATTGGCTTTAAAGAATTAACAGCAAAGAAAACTCCCAGTGCTCTTTCTAGAGAAAATGAATACATTTGCCTCTGATTCATGCGAGCATAAGTTGTGCTTTCAGTCTTTTGTCAGAGATGGGTAAGAGTGTTGAATTCAGAGCTTATTTAAGCAGCTTACTTTAATTTGTTTTTTTTTTTTAAAGTTACAATTTTGAGTGGATGCTGGAGCATGAAGTGCATGATGCATATATTTAAATCAGTGCCTCCTCTGTTAATAACTTACATCTCCTGATCCTAGAGGGTGTAGCATACATCCTTGAGTCTGATTTTTACTGACCTGAACCGGAATACTGATCCATCAAATAGCATGTGCTGAGTACCTCATAGGTATTTCGAGCCTCTGTTCCTTAATTCCTGAGTAGACCTATTGGACTCAAATTGTATGAAACATGAATGTTACTTTTCTCTGAGTCCTGTTCCATAGTTCTCTCCAAGCAGCACAATGATGTGTAGTGGTTTTAAAGTAAGATAAGTTTAAAATTATGAGAATATTGTTTTGCAAAGGTTTTCATGACATCATCCCAATGAGATGATGGATCTACAGTGTAATGGTTCCTCTTCAGCCCTGAGGTTAATTCCTTGTCCTATCACTTTGTGTTCCATGATTGCATCTTTTGCGCCATAGATTGCTCTGCTCTAGCAGAGATTTGCCATGAATTAATGTGTGTCCTTTTGCAGTGCAATAGACAGGTTGCTTTTTAGAGAGGAAAAAAATGCATCACAAAGGTAATTTATCACTGAATTGCTGTAGAAAAAGCTGCTCCTGGAGAAGCAGATGTTTATGTTCTCTGCCTGTATTAGGAGTTGATACAGACCTACTCTCAGGTACTTGCATCCTGCTGGGGTCAAGTACTCAGTTCAGTCATAGTTCAACTTAAAGGTGGTTATTTTTCAGCAGTGTTCTAAGATAGTGGTGGAAAGTTACAATTCAGAAAACTAGAAATGAAATTATTTCTTTTTTTAACAATGCCAAATGAGAAATTGAAGCATAATAATGTTGTGCATGAGAGTTCTAAAACTGAATGATTTTTTTTCTTTCCTATTTAAAGGAAGAGTCAAGGCTGGATGTTCTGATAAATAATGCAGGGGTATTCCAGTGTCCGTACATGAAGACAGAGGATGGTTTTGAGATGCAATTTGGTGTAAACCACTTGGGCCACTTCTTGCTCACCAACCTTCTTCTGGGCCTCCTCAAAAATTCTGCCCCGAGCAGGGTTGTTGTAGTATCCTCAAAGCTTTACAAATATGGAGAGATCAACTTTGAAGACTTGAACAGTGAAATAAGCTACAATAAAAGCTTTTGTTACAGCCGAAGTAAACTGGCAAACATATTATTTGCCAGGGAGCTGGCCCGTCGGTTGGAAGGGACAGGAGTCACCGTCAACTCACTTCATCCTGGGATTGTCAGAACAAATCTAGGCAGGCATGTGAATATTCCTGTGCTGGCCAAACCTCTATTCAACTTGGTGTCGTGGGCTTTTTTCAAAACACCTCTGGAAGGAGCCCAGACGTCTATTTATTTGGCCTCTTCTCCTGATGTCGAAGGCGTGACAGGAAAGTATTTTGGAGACTGCAAAGAGGAAGAGCTCCTGCCCAAAGCCATGGATGACTTGGTTGCAAGAAAATTGTGGGATATCAGTGAAGTGATGGTTGGCTTACTGAAGTAAGTGCCAGGGAGTGTCTGCAAAAAAGAATGCAGATAGCTATGCAATGCATTTTGCCAACAGTGAAATTCTCACTTTAAATGCTGTGGGAATACAGAGTATTTTGCTCAGTAAGTATGAAATAAGGGAGTGATTTATGTTGGAACTCTGTTTTGAAATAAAAGACAATCTTCAATAGACACAGGCATTCAGAAAAAATCTGAAATAAAGTTTGTGGGTGTGAATATAATTTCTGGTTATATCTGCTTGGAAACTCATGTTTTACAAATAAAAATTAAGCAGAACTGTGTTTTGCAATATATATGCATATTTGTCATTACTTGTAGTCTGGCTGGACAATGCAGGGTACTGATGGTGAAACACTTCTGTAAAAAATTATTTGAAAATATGTCTTAATAATAGTCATCTTTTTTTGAGCCATCACAATGAAAAATGGAATAAAGAGTTTTCCTGATATCTTGCACTGTAATTTTTGAGGCCTCTGAGTGCCTTTCAAAGGCTTGTCAGCCCCATGGTTCAGTGAACAAAACTGTTGAGCCGTGCGCAGTTTTGCTGTGAAGCACAAAGTCAGCTATTTCTAGTGATGTTGCTGCTGTTCAGTGTGTAAGTACACTTGTTTGTGCAAGTTGTATTTTTATTTTCATGTGTTGAACTTGCTGTTTCTTGAAACCTTGGGTTTCATTAAAAAGGGTAGTTGCAAGATGTATAATGGTCTTGATAAGGCTTTGCATGGCATGAACTCTCTAAGACCTCATGCAAATTAGACCGAAGAGAATAAGCTGCTCAGTGTGTGTTTGGCTTGAATGATGGCACTTTAACTCAGTAATGAGGTTCAATAAATGTCTCATACAGCTGACTGAATATTCTTTAATAAAATTGTTTTAAAAAGAAGACATAGCATTCATTCTTTTATTGTGGGAGATGTATCAGAAACCAGTAGCGTTGTTTTAAAGCAGAAGAGGAACCTGTGTGTTGGCTTAGGGAGACTGTTGTGTGGGGTTGGTAGATAAAATATGGTCTCCAAAGAAATACATGAGTATTGCATGAATCTATACTCATTTCTTTTTTTTAAATTCATAGAACTTACAATGTCATATTGACAGGTATGCCTTTATGTTTTGGTCTACATTATTAGAAAGTTCTAGTAGTTAAGATATATAGTAAAAATTTGGAAGAATGATTTGGATGTTAATATTACTATGTTAATATTAATCAAAGGAAGCGGAATCAACAAGAAGTGATGTATTAGTAGTTCCTTATTTATAAATACATCAGTTTTGCACTTCAGACAGTAACTAGTTAATTTTTTTTAATACTTCCCCTAGTCATTTACTCAGAGTCTCAGCATATTTTAGCTTTTGCTCAGTGGAATGGACTTGATCTTGCCTTCCCCTTCCCCAGGAAGAATATGTACTGGGCAAGTGACTTGGGTGGGGCAGAAAGCAGCATTCTAGAAAATCAGAAGGCAAGCTACAAAACAGAGCAGGTTTGTAAAATCATGTAAGAGATTGAACTTTGCACTGCTCACTGTAAGGCAAGGTGTAGAAGTGGATGTGTTGTCAAAGCACACCGTGAGTGTTGAACAAAATTCTCTAAGTGATGGTAGAGGGAGTTGCGCTACACATTTAAAGAAGTCCTGCTTTGATCTTTAGTGATGCGTTTCATGTTTTCATTTTAAATACTCATAAATGGCTGCAAGCAGCACCTTCAACAGGTAGCTGAAGAATGAAGGGTTCATTAACTTCACTATAAAGAGGTACAAAGAGGCTGAGCCAAACTCAGGTTTTTGTTTCAATACTGCTGTGGCAATTCTAAAGGAACAGTGCTGCATTGTTCCTCTGCTGAAACGTGTGCACGCCTCTTGCTAGGAAAGCCTTGGATACAAAGGTGGGCAACAGACAAGAAGGTTAGCCTGAAAATACTGCAGTAAAGAACTGCAATGAAACTGCCTGAATAGCAAAGATATTTGTAATTTTCAGACTGAATGACCTACCTTTGATTTGAGTGTTGGATTTTGGGTCCACGAGCAGTGTTGGGCCAGCACTCCATACCTGTTCCCAGGAGATTTGAAAACAGGCTGGGATGTGTATAGGGCACAGTGATTCCTGAGAACATATCCCCTGCCCTTTTGCTTTTCACAGGGGAAGTGCACCTGGCCTGCCATAGCTGGGAGGTGGAGGGCCACAGCAGGGATTAACTTTGTTTGCAGACTTTCCCCACTGAAGCTTTTGGCCAGTCTCAGCAATGTTTCCAAGTGGTCCCATTTCTCAGTGATCACATTTGGTATGGCAACAACATCGCACACTGTCTGCATGCTAAAGGGCTTGCTTTAGAATTGGCATATTGAGGGGGTGTGTGTGTGTGCAGGCACATGAGCAGGTGCAATTTAATCTCTCGTTTTACAAGACAGACAGGAAGAGCTGTCAGTGATTTGCCAAGGAGCTGAGATGTATCAAGGAGAGTGGGTTGTTATCACGGGGGTGTCACATGCCACTGTGCTGCTCTGGTATCTGTGAGGCATTGGGCTGGGGACACAGTGCTTGGGCTTGAGCTCAGTGTTGAGCTCAGCTGCTTAAAGCCACATCCAGGAATAGTGTCTGCTTTTGCAGCTGGAGAACACGCAGACAGGGCTGAGGGCAGGAAACCTCTGTGTAATGATCAAGAGAAACACACTTCAAGTATCTTAAGGGGAGCACTTTTTAACTGCTTCAGTATAATTTTTCGCCTTTGGCTATGGTGTTTTTGAAAGCACCCCTGTAACCAGCTTCCCTCATTCAAAGCAAGAATTTAAGAAAGAAAATTTCCTTTTTAAAATTTTTTTTAATTTTAAAAAAAATTTCTTTATTTTGATTCTAATTTGCAGGCCCTAGTTATGAGCCAGCTCTCTCTGCACACATGTAGGTATTATAGCTGAGGTTTCTGCAAGCAAACTAAATTGAAGTTGCATGTATTTATTTTATATGCCCCATCTGTTTAAGCCAAGGGAGACTTACATACTTTTAAAAACATACTCTGAATCTGTCACCAATTTACCTTTCTTACCTTGCCACAAAGGCCAACATCTATCCCCAGGCAAAGGGACAGCTCTGCTCTTTTGGTTACTCCAGTCAACACAGCAGGCAAGCTTATAAACCCAGTGGGGGTTCTCCAGTGAAAATTCTCCATCTTAATGAGATAAATGATCAGTTTTTCCATGATGCAATAAAACCAGAAGTATTTAAACTCTCCTCTCTTCAGCAGTTGCCTGGTTTGCTTAAGCTTCCTTCTAAGTGAGTGCTTCACAGGCTCCAAAGCCTGAGCCCTGTGAATGTGCGGCATGATTATGCTTTTGCTGAAAAATGTGGATAATTCCCACTTCAAACACACTTAATTTCTTTTCACCTAAGGCTATAAACAAAATAAACATCTTGCAAGAGTCACACAAATAACTTTAAAATGGAAGGCCTGTTCCCTTTTTCACATAACTTTTTCCAAACTAATCATTTGGAGAGTAATTGACTTGCAAAACGATCCAGGAGGCCTCCACAGTTGAATTAATATTTTTGATCTGTCCCAGAATGGTGCTGCTATTTCTCATAACAGAAGATGACAAGCTCCCTCTAGACTTTTTACTTACGGCTTTAGCTACCACTAGCAGCCTCACACCTATCGTAACTGGATTCAGATCAGAGAAATTAATTAGAAAAGTTAATTAATTCCAAATGTGGGTGTAACAGGGAGAAAGGAATACTTTACTAATCGCCTTTTTGGGGGAAGCCTGGCGCAGTGACCACCAAAAAAGGCTGAGAGCCCTTTCTTTCCACATTTATGAATGATGACATCTTTTCAGGTAATGTGAAAGACACTTAGTTAATCTGTATAAGGGAAAGCATCCATAGCTTATTTGCCATGAAAGAAGACATCACATGCCAGGAAGACATCACATGCTTAAATCACTTTATCAAGGTGCTGAGCTTTTCTCGCTGCCTTCTTCATGGGCAAAACAAGCCATCTGGAATCACGATCCCACTAAAAGCACTGGGAATCGGATACCTAAATGTTTTTGCTGGTCTTGTTTTCCCAGCTTTAGGTTTGGGCAGTAGGACCCGTACAGCCAATTGGATGATGATTCTTTCAAGCTTGATGAAAGAGGCTTTATGTACTTCTGTGTGTGTATGGCATTTTTGAAGAAATACTTCACAAATTGTGGAATTATCGGGGTGGGGTTGTGGTGGCAGTAGCCGTACTATGTATATATATATTAAATATCCTGCAACATTCTCCAGAAATGTGTGGGTTTTTTCCCCAAAGAAATGTCAGCCTGTCTGCAGTTGTTGGCACGTCTGCCAATTTGCCACCTGGACTGCAGTCTGATGATGACTGATGTCACTTAAGTTTATCTAAGTTCTGTTGCAGTTTTCCCCAACAGGACCCCAGGTGTCCTGGGTCCTCCCTGGTGCCAACCCAGGTGCCAACCCTGGTCCACTCTAACCCTGCCCTGGGTCCTCCTAAGTCATGGCATTACTATCCCCTCTCCAAATGCCATCTGCCCTCGAGACAAGCAGGGGTCTTTCTAGATGCTTCAAGAAAGGGAGCATGAACAGCATCGGCAAAAAGTGACACACCTGGAGTCTCAGAACCGACATGCACTGCAACAAGTAGGTTTGGTATAATTTTATATGCTCATTTACAAACAGAAATACCTTCCCCAGTGTACATGAACAAGTATTTTAGGCTTCAGGCTGCCATGAAGGCCTGTATATACAACACTGTAGGTGTATCCCATGAGAAAATTGCTTCATTACAACCCATTTGCTACTCTGAAGGTCCAGTTGAAGTTATTGATAGTTCTACCTGACACCTCATCTGGCTTTGAAAATACTTGGGAAGAGGCCAGAGCATCATTTTCCTTCAGTCTGTGCTCCTCAAAATCTTCAGAGTCCTGGATGTGTCTCAGATGAATCACCACAGCTATGGGACAAAAAAAGGTAAGATTGCTTTATGGAGGTTTTTGTCCATAACATTTTGCTGCAAGTGGAAAACTTCAAAAATTTCTTATTTTATAGAGCAGCAAGATGTATGATGAAATAATTGTATTAGCTTAGCTAAGACTGGGGTCTTGGCACAGTAGAACAGACTAAGAGATAGCAAGCTGTCATCTGTAGTGGCAAAAGAGGCAACTTGAAAACTCAAAAGGAATAATTGAAAAACTTTGATTGCAGTTATATTGTTTCTGCATTTGGGTTTTTTTTGGGGGGGCTTCTGCTTGTTTGTTTGATCCTAGATACTTGCTATTTTTTTAAAAAAGGGTTAAAACTGCATAAAATGTGAAAACATCCATGTCTCAACAAAGCGGCACAGTTCTGTGGAAAACCCATAAAATGACAGGAAATGGCTTAATGTGGTAGGTGTTCATTTTTAGGGGTTCTGCTGACAGAAGTTGATGAATGAAAATATTGTATTTCATTTTTGCCTTTTGTTCAGTAAATAGCATGGAATTTTGATGCTGCCTAGAGGGACAGCTTTGTACTGCGGTGGTCTAAACTGTGACTTTTCATTAATGTAACTCAATCAGAATAGATGAGGGTTTTTTCTGGTTTTTTGTTAATTTTTTTAAGAAAAAAGCTGAAGTCAAAGAGAAGACCAAGAAAAAAGCACCACAAAGTTTATCTTTTACTCATCTGGAAGAGTTTATTTTAAACACGGAACATTGTTTGCTGCTGTGGAAATGAAAGTGAGAGAGTTGCAGCTTTCTTCCGATGCCATCTGGCAGATGATTTACTTGCGTATGGTATTCACTAATCCAAATAACCCTGTGTGTGGTAGCATTGTCTCTTTACTGATCATGCAGCTGAGTTGGCTGAACCCTACATGGCTCACACAAGGCTATCAACAGCACAGTACAATGGGTTGTTTAAAATTAGAACAGCGTTAAGGAAAGGGATGTGCCAAATTCATTGCGCCTTTACCTATATTAAGCATTTTCCCTGAGTTTGATGTTTCCTTTTCATTCTCTTCATGGTTTTATTCACTCCAGATCTACTTGGGCTTTAGCCCATTTAGTTCAACACTTACGTGTAGCTTAGATGGGACCAGAGCACTGAGAATCCATCCCTAGGTTGATATCCTTGCCCTGATGGTAATTGCATTTTCTCCTTTAAGGTTCCTTCTCAGCCTCATGAAACTTGTATTTCTGCTGGGAAATAAGGCTTCTTTAGCAGGACAGCTGTATGTTGTAACCAGTAGCTTTGTGGTTAAGGAATTCTCCCAGTTCTTAACCTGAGCCAAAATTATCTCCAGATCAGGATATTCCCATTTATCAGGCAACAGATCTAGCTACTTCATTATTTTATTATTATGAGTTTGCCTCCTCTTGCTATAATACAAAAGAAAGAGCCTTGAATGGCTATATCTGGAAGGAAAATAACCAGGGGATTATGCCTTGAGAATCAAATTCCTAGCTGTGAGTAAATGGATGCATTCCCTTATATCTTGCATTTAGATTCTAGGGAGAGGTGGGTGTTCTGATGTTCTGCTATACTCAAGATTATGTAACATTAATCTCCCTTCTCCATTTATTCTGAGTGATTTTTCCACGGTGCCTAACGGTTTTTTATTTTGCATTCAAATTCCACTCTCAGGCCTAAAGTTCTAAAATGTAAGTATTGAGTGCACCTTATTTGTAGTCACTTTTGGCTTTTGATTGGATCTGGCCCTGATAGGTCACTTGAAATAGTTAATTCTGTGGTTCGATTTGCAGTTGCAGTTTTGCACACAGAAGTGCTTTCCTCAGACATAGATCAATATAACTCATATGTGAAATTAAAATATGTGTAAATATTTTTTGTAGCAGAAGATAAGGAAGGAATTGAGAGCTCAGGTCTTTTTCTGCAGAGGAGTTGACACTTTGAACACACTGGCCTTATCTGTATCACTGGGCATTTGTTGCCAGAATAAATTGTTTCCTTAATCATAGGCTGAATGAGATAGTGGGGCAGCGTTCATGTTACCATATCCTTTTCTCTCCCAGAAGATGCACCTATGCATCCAAACTGCTTGCTAGGAGTGTCCTTGGCCCATGCTGACTCCTGAATGATGCAAGGAATTATTTTGAAAAGTATTAGTTGGACAGAGCCAACACTGTGCCGAGAATTGCCAGAACTATTGAACAGCACAGATGATTGAATTTCAGTGCTTGGGCTGGTGCCCTGTAACTCCTTAACTGAGTGCAATAAGCATAGCCAAAAAATGCCCCTTCCTCCTTCAAGTGTTAATAGATAGAAGTGATTTTGTAATTTACATCCATCACAGTCAGAGACTGGTCTGAAAAGCTGAACCATATTTTCTCTTAATAATTTTATAGTGTGAAAATTCCACTGGCTTTGCCACAAATTCTATGGACTGACTGACCCTGTAAACGCATGGGAAATTGGTATTGTTATTAACATCACCATGTCATTATGCTTTATTCATTTCCAGTTTTATACTGATAGTCTGATCTCTTGGAATTACATCCGCTAACACAGCACTGGACTATGGAAACCTTTTTTTATCAAAATATGTTATTCTTGGACTACAATTCACACTTATGCAGTTGCATTTTATAGATCCATAGATTTTTTTTATAGCCAGAAAAGGCTCTTAGATTATTTAGTCTGACTTCCTGAATGACACAAAGCGTTTAATTTAACCCAGTCAGTCCAGCAATCTGTGTTTGGCTAGGGCTTATCTTCTAGAACGATGTCCAGCCAAGATCTAAAGCCATCAGTAGTTGGGAGAATCCATCTCTTCCTTTGGAAGTGCAGCCCACCCTCTTAAAAATGTGTGTTTTGATTTTTGCCTGAATTTGTCTGGCTTTCACTTCCAGCAATCACCTCTCATTATGCCTTTCTGTGTGAGATGAGAGTGCTGCTGTTAATGCTCAGTGTTTTCTCCCTGTGGTGATGCTTGAGCACTGTAATCACTGAAATCATCGCTGGATGTTTTTATTAAATTCAACAGACTGAACCCCTTTATTCTCTTATTGCGAGGCCCTTTTCCAAGGTTTCCGATAATTCATGTGGCTCTCCTTCATATCCCAGACCATTTTTTACCTCTTTTGTGAAAGGAGGAAAGAAGAACTGGATGTAATACGCCAGTGTGTGTCCATTTATCGGCAATGCTAGTGCTTCTCGATGTTTTCCCTCCGTTGCTCTAAAGACATCACTAATTTAGATGTGCCTTGGGCAGCCCCGTGGCGCTGAGGCCAGCTGGAATATCACAGTTTGCATCACTACTCTTGAATGCTTTTTATCTTCCCCAACAGGGTGTCGACATCCAAACTGCTTTTTGGTATTGCCTCCTGGCAATTTCTGATACTGAGTCGGTGTTTGGAAGTCATCTGGGAAAATGCTGGCAGATGCCAAAACCACGCCAAGGATGAAAAATAACCATCCCATGGTGCATATGTTCAAGGGCTAATCCCTAGGAACATTTTCTGGATTTTTTAAAATTCAGTATGGTAGTCTAAAATGGTCTAGTTTTCTTCCAAACATCATTTATATTTAGCTTCAGTGAAAGTATTAAAAACCACACATTTTTCTTTTTTGCTTTAAGAACTTAGAGGACAGATGTGTGGGCTCAACTTGTCACCTTGGCTAGATGGAGATATTGTCAAGTTAGAGGTCTCCTGATTTTCATTCACCCATTTTCCTCAGATACCTATTTTTGAACAGTTTCTTTGTCTGCTAAGATTTTCCTCTGCCCACTTCACCACTGACAGTAAGGATACTTGGACAAGAGCCCAAGTCCAACTTTTCAGAACAAGACTTAAGTGAAATAACTCCTGCTCAGCTTCACTTTTGTGCATGACTCCTATGGAGATGACTCCTATAATTATGCATCTAAATCACAGAAAGGGTTTTTTGGTTTAAATACTACCCATGAATGCAATATATTTGTATGGATATCCTACATGGACTTTTAATTTATTTTCTGTGACTTTTACAGTAAGAATTGCACATGAAATTATACCTTCTATCCTGAGTTTTCAAAATTCAAATAGTGGTATGTTTGTGCATGCACCTGGTTAGGAGAATGCCATGGAAGGTCCTTGCGACTGATTTCACTGTGTCCAAGAGATAGGAGCTAGTGAAGCATGGAATACTGAACACAGCATATCCAAATTGTGAATAGGAGACTTTCATGTTCAGAGACTGTCACCAGTTTGGGCTGTAGAGTGGGCTGTGAATTGTGGTAGTTTGGGACCAAATTCCTGGTCTGTTCAATCATCCTAGATAGAGGACAGTAACTCCTTGTGGAGAGTGGAAGGGATGGCAGATGTGATAACTTCCAGCCACCCAAGGTAGATCTATCAGCAAACCTGAATAGCAGTCTACTTTCTTCTCACTTATAAACCAGCTTCAATATTAATTTGTGTGGGTATAGAAAAAGCACAAATTGTTGTTCTTACCTCAGAAACACCTGTGTTCAGGAATAATTTGAAGTGATGGCGGATTCGGCATGAACCAGAGCAAAGCCTGTTGCAGACATACAGCAGGGATTCATTATTACTTTCATTACATTTATTATCATCACCTTCAGTGACACATACAGTGCTTCTTTCATCACCATGTAAGGAGGTTAAACACTACAACTGCACTCTAATATTTCTCAGCACCTGCCCATCTGGCAAGTCTTTGTTTGCTAAAGTTTGTTCTGCCACCGTTGATTTTAGATTTGCACTTTTGCAGCTGATCAAAGAGATGAGATTACTGAAAACAAGGGCTTCCTGGGCAAACATATCACCATTGGTCTAGTTTGGATTTAGACATCCCTGGCAGTGAAAGAGCTCTGGGCAGACTGGGTCAGCAAAAATTAATGTGCATGCAGATATTTATGATGCCACTCTGTTATTTTTAATGTATTGTACATTCAGTATTTTATTCCCTTTATAGTGGAAGATCATTTAGAAGTTTCTTTGAAGACTGATTTAGGAATGTTGGCAAACATGTAACATGTGCAATTTATTATATTAACAATATCTGATGAAATAACAAATGTGAATAATCCTGCTGAGTACAGAGAAAACAAATGCACTCTTTTTATGCTATAGTTTATCTGATCTTGGTAGGCTAAAGTTAATATATTTTGAAGCAAAATATGCATGGCAATTGTTTTCATAATACTCTAATAAAAGTATTTCTCTTTCTCATTTTTATTTTTTTCCCTCTCTCAATCTTCCCTTTGTTTTCTTCAAATAAAAAAATTACAAAACATGGATGTTACCATCTGTAAAAACTAAATTCTCCTCAGCTGCAAACTGTGTTCCAGTAGGTTCCTGTTCACTCTATGTACAATAAATAATATAGCAGGGAAAACAGTCCAAAATCCAGTGTAATTCACAGAGATATTAATAAATTCTGTATTTCTTTTCTGGTAGGGAAGCCAAGCAGCTGAGCAAGTTGGAGCTTCACTGCAGAAGATGATTGAAATAGCATAAAGTAGGGCACAGTCAATAATCAAGCCATTAATATAGTGAGAAATCCATTTGCATTGTTGACTCAGTAATTTATTTGCTGTACTATTGACTTGATCTCTGCCAAGAGAGACTAAGGGCTTGGTCACAGCTTTGTTGAATGCATTGTAAGGGTTTATATCGAATGGCTCAGAGAAAATTGTAATGGGCAGGTCGTGATTGGGCTAACTTGGAAAAAGCCTTTAGACTCTAAAATTTGGATTCCTCTCCTTGTTCCTCCACTCCTCCAACTTGCTGAGCTTACTCCAAAGGGCTGAGGGTACTTCACCAACAGATCCCTTATGCCCACTGGCATTCCACCAGGCAGGCCACTGAGTACCCTCAGAGCATCCCAGAGACCATCCTTTAGACAAATGAGTCAGAGAAATACTTACTCAAGTGTCAGTCTTTCTGCTTAAAACTTTCCACTGCTCACTGGGAGAGATTCAGAAGTGTCAGTCCCATTAATTTTCCTTTTTTTCCCCCCTTTGTTTGTTCCCAATTCTCTTAAATGAGTTTTTTAAAAAAAACCCTGCTTCCTGATTGCTAACTGCCAACAGAGTAGCTAGTGCCATTGCACTGGAGGAAGTCAGCAAATGAACCCATGTGTAAATGAATGTCATTAGCCATCAAATTAACTTCCTCAGCAGTGGGGAATACTGTACTTCATTAAAGTTCCACTCCTATTGTCAATTTGCATCTAATTTGCAATTTTAGTCTAGGAAAGTTTATCCCTGTTTTTTGTTAGCTAGATTAACTTTAAATACAGTACTTAAATTATGTTTTTTGGATCTTTCAGCAAGTCAAAGTGGCTGCCAGTTCTCTAGAAATGAGCAAACTGACTGTTTCTTATGACATGTACTGTTTGCTTGAAATTCACACTGGGGCATGGCCATGTGTTTGTACATATGTTTCAAGGATGGATCTGCTCTCTGTTCATAAATTACAAAATTGCTTTTCATTATTCCCTACAAATTCATCCTGAGTTTGATGTTAGCAAAGGACCCAGTGAGATTTCAAGGAAGGAATGCAATAATTTCAGATCTTTTTGCCAAGTTTATTGATAATGATGATCAGCCTCTGATGGTAACCAGCTTAAAACCCCAGCCTGTAGAATTGTCTATGGTTTTGGGTTGTTCTTTTAAAAATGTTGCTCAAGATATCTTTTCCTACACCCTTTTCACTGACAAGAAATTTGGGTCCTCTGTTGCCTACGAAAACTGAGAAATGAATGGTCTTGAAGAATAACTGGAGGCTGGGAGATTTTCAAAGTAAAGGATGTTTATCAGACTGCTTAAATGTGTTGTTATTAAAGACTGAACAAATGAGCATTTTGCGTACCGGAAGTTTTTTTTAATGTCTTAGTAGACAGATACTTAACTAATTTTCCAGTAAAATGGCCTGTTTCTTGTATTTCTAAAGTTTAGAAGTTGCAGAAAGAATATGTTCATACTTTTCTTTTGCCTTTTAAAAAGGCAGGGAGAAATTAAAAATGTAATGTTCAGTGTATTTTGAAGGGTTAATTATGCATTTTGTATAAAATGCATTGCCAAACACAAATACATGTGGCAAAGGCCAGATATCACTGATGCCTTCGTATTTTAGGAGACATTTTTCTATTTTCAAGCAGGTATCTAGACTATTGCAGTGAAATATCCCCTTTGACTACATTTACTATGTGCATATTCTACCCATTCTGGCCTCATGGTTTGAATTCTACATCTTTGGCAATGCTGCAAAATAAGATAGGATAAAAAGTGTCCTAGAGATTCAGGACAGCATCCTTTCTCAGCAGGGTACTGACACAGATTCCTCTGAGGCTGACCAAAACATAAGTGTTTATTGAATTAGGGCTCAGACTACTTGGGACAGAATTAAGCTTATTTCAGATGAAACTTATCCTTTCGTGTGTTTGTTATCACATAAGAATTTTGACGCATATCGAGAGATATAGTAGCTAATAAACATAAACATTTTTCCTTTTAAAAGTTTTGCTTCTCCTCTTACTCCATTGGAAAATGGAGACATCCAAATGGCAGGTCAGGAGTGGCACTTCCTTTTTAGCTGACTTGTGGCAATAATTCTTTTAAGTATTGTATTGCAGCAGTGATGAGGAATGTCACATCTGTAATAGTTTGTAATATTGTATGTGTAGGTTCGATGTGAGCTGAAGTAAAACCAAGGGGAACTGGCCAGTCCCTTTGCAATGCACCTGATACCCTCTTTGTGGTCACAGGTGCTATCCTGGTTGAATATTTCCCCCAGTCAAATGTAATTCCTGGAACTGGTAGTAAAAAATGTAGATTTTTATCTTTTATATATAATATTTGAAAAATTGCTCTTGCTTTCAGAGGCAAACTGATGAAGCAGGTCAGAGTTTGTAGTTTTTCTGTCAGCACAAATTAATTTAAAGGCCTCCTGTGTAATAATAATAGATTTAAATTGTTTATAGGGTAGATTTTAATAAACACTGCATAACATAGAGCAGTGCCTAGCATAACCACTTGATTCAGTGCCAACAAAATATCATATTTCATTGGGGCTCTGAGGAAATAGCACAAACAATGAAGATGTCTGAGGTATGTCACAATAACATGATCAAAAGGAACGTATTATTTAAATATTATAGTAAGCCCAGTGATGTCTTTTGAAATAGTATGATTTTAATTCAGAAACATCTGCTTGAAAGTCCAAGGAGATTAGAAATGTCCATTCATGAAAACATACTAATTAAAGGCTCTAAATACTTAGAATAGTTCTATGCCTATGTAAGTTAGTCCAACTGATAACAAAACTCGACATGTTTCATATTATTTCAACTTCTTTTATTTGAACAAGGGAATAGATAAACAAAAGGAAATGATCCTGTTGTTTTTAAAATTTTGTGAAAATATAACTCAAACAGAGGTCATTCTTCAAATGCATAGTCCATATGGCTTGGCTGACACAAGTAGCTGTAAGGATAATATCACTTTGTAGGAACAGTGGGATTCAGCTCTCTCCAGCTCTGTGCAGTAGCAGAGTGGAAAGAAAATGTAAACTGAACTGCTCCTTTATCCACCATTTTTTGATGCTTCGGATACATCTGAGTCAGTAGAAGCATAAACTACTGCAGCTTCTGGGTCTCTTAATAAAAATTCCAAAAATAATTATCTTCTACTTCATGCAAAAGTATGGAATAACTGTTTTGTGTTTGGCCTGCAAGTCATCAGATGTCACTATTATAAGTGGACTTCACAAGCAGCTATGTTGTAGAGAATGGAGAAACACTTCTGTTAATTGTAGAATACTATTTGGAAGAAGCTGCTGTTTAGATTGCTGCTTTACACTTCTGCTAGTCAAGTACAATTCCACTACACTCGCTGAGCATAGACCTTCCTGCTAAGTAGGCAACATTGGGAAATAGTGTTTTCCTTATTCATTAGAGTTAAGGAAGTTTAGCTGTGTGCATGTTATAATCTGATGTTTCCTTGAAACATTAGGAGCATAAAATATGTGTATAGTCGAATGCCTGTTTCAAATTTCTTAGTGTCAAAAAAAAAGGTGAGCCAGGCAAGATCTCTGAGTGACAGATTTGTCCTTATAGTCACACACATCCTACAGGCTGCATGTTGGGCATAGTGGAAAAACGAATACAACCCAACAACACAGTCATTGGGGCTCTATCTCAAGAGGTATTTGGGCATCCAGCCTGTGGACCAACAAGTTAAAATGCACATGCCCCAGCACCAGCTCACTCACAATTTCATTTCTGTCCTGCCCTGTTCAGTGTGATGCTCTCTACTAACACTAGAGGTGTAGCTAGAGCCACCTTGAAGGCTGTTCTTCCTTAGATTGTCTTTGATTTACAGAGTGACTTGCTGGACACCTGGTGGCCAGCAAGGTCAACCCACCACAATTTCACAGCAGATGCTCCCTAGACTGGTGATCCGTGCACATGTCAGGGTAGCATGTCAGGGTGCTACTCTCAGCTGCATGGACAAACTCTCAGTGTTGCAAAGCTTCACTTTCAGATATGTTCCAGGCTACAAGAAGACAAAAATTATCTGTCCAGTCTCCCTGCATAATCAATTGCAAGACTTGAACATAGAAGAGTGAGCTCTCAGAGTGGTAAAACACCAACTCAGTCAGGAGGAAAAGCTGAAGAGACTGAACTGAATTTCGGCTGACCTGCAAGAACTTAGTCCATCCCATATGCTGCTTTAATGACTATTAATTATTTTTTGGAATTAGTTGTCTAAACCAGGACAACCTTGGGAGTAAAAACCTGTACAGGATTACCCCTTATGATGCCCAAATAAGTAGTCCATAGAGATGGAGCCTCTGTCTATTTTGGGCATGAGATTTACAAGCAGGACAATGGTCACTGGTCCTGTTGGCCATACTATTGCTGATATAAGCCAGGATGCCATTGGCCTTTGTGGCCACCTGGGCACACTCTGGTTCATGTTCAGGTAC
Source organism: Acanthiza pusilla (assembly GCA_036630365.1). Taxonomy (NCBI): domain Eukaryota; kingdom Metazoa; phylum Chordata; class Aves; order Passeriformes; family Acanthizidae; genus Acanthiza; species Acanthiza pusilla. Next base: position 2,358,387 of record JAXCHO010000036.1, read on the forward strand.
TGTTGACCAGGTCCTTTTCCTCTTGGCCACTTTCCAGCCACTCTGCCTCCAGCCTGTAGCACTGCCTGGAGTTGTCATGACCCAAGTGCAGGACTCACCCTGTTGAACCTCATAGAATTGGCCTCAGCCTGCTGACCCAGGCATTTTGCCCTGGATTGGCTGAATCTTGTTGGATTTACATCACTCCTTGAGTATGACAGCTGAGAGAAGCTAGTGTACAGAAGTGGCAGAAGTGACAATTGGCTTTAGAATAACTAAGCAAGAATCAGCACTTCAGCCTTCACTCACATAGTGTGGCTTGCACATCTGACAGAGCTGACTGCAGTGTTGAATCAAAGAGTTTGCTTTAAATAAATAACTCTATAAAATCTGGATTTTCCCTTTCTGCTCCTCTGCTTGCAGATGCAGATTCCTGCTCAGTGTTGTAGCTGCATATCAAAAAAACCTTTCCTAGACAAAACTGACCACATATATTTCTTCTTCCAAAACAACTGTTTATTGAGACTCGGTTCTTGGTATTGACGTTTAAGACATCAGTGGTAATATGCAAAAAACAGTCACATGTGTAGAAGAAGCAAAGAAGTGGGTTCTTTGGGATCATTCTCTCTTAGCTGGAGGTCCTGTGTTTCCACAGACCCTTGGGGACAGTCCCACTGGCTGCTTTAGGGCATTGTCTTTGTGCTGTCTCTATGGACTCCTCTGCAGAACCCAGACTACAAAATGCATTTGTAACTTCACTCAGCTCATGAGTATGTACCTTTTGTCATCTGGATTTGGCTGTATTCTGAATGGTTATGTCCCCATTTCCTTCATCCATCATGGTTCCGTGGCAGTCCACCCCCCGCAGATGTAGTGCAGTTCACTCCTGGGCTTCCTTCAGGAATTCATTATTTAGTTCCATTAGAAACAATCAGGTGCATTTCTTGGGGAGACTTTGCTTCCAGTCTGCCAACAGTAGGCAGACCAGATAAATGTACCTGGCTTGGATCTCTGCTCTGCACAGCCCTTCTCACAGTAGGGCAGGGTGCTTGGAGACTCCCATATGCTGTCATGCTCCAAGGCATGCAGCATGTGGTGTTTGTCCCATGCCATTAAAATGCTATTCTAGTGGGCTTCAGGACAGTGTAGAAATTATTTTTAATGCCACAAACTTATAAAGGTTATAAAATAATCAAGTCTCACTGCCACAGAGATACCACACAGGGACAGAGGAGACTCACAAGAAAGTGCAATCTTGTGTGTGTGTGGTCAGTGTTCTCTGGACAGCCTGTGTGTGACCACGCTGCACCACCTGAGCTCAGATCACTCCCTGGGCAAACACTTTTAGCATGTAGAATAACAATAGAAGTAGCTTCTGTGGCTTAGTTCCTCATCCTTCCTTCAAAGGGTTTTTCTAGAGCTATGCTTGTAACCCCATGGATTTTCATAGGATACAGTGGGCAAGGGAGTTATGAAAGTACAGCAGTGAGAGAAATCAGATATATCACTGGGGACGTCATCTACCTTTATTTTCTATTTAAGCCTCATGGATCTACTAGTGGAGGTGACTCTATGCTGTAATTCTAAGAATCTTTAAAACTGATGCCAATGAAATACAAGACAAGAGAATAAACATAGAACTGTAACTTACTTATCCTGAAATGGTGTTAAAAACCTGCCAAACCACTAGTTTGTAGCTTCAGGTAAATATTTCTAACTGTTTTTCATCATACAGGAGGAAAAGATTTTGCAGCTGTCCTTGGTCAAATGTCAAGCCTTCCTACCAACTATTTCTTTTAGCTTTTGAAGCCTTCCCCACAATGTTAAACATTTACTCATGGTGCATAAAATATAAATCCATGTGTTTCTTTTTGCCTACAGAGATTAACGTATGTAATGGACTCTTCTCCCATCAAGGTATTAACCACTGCTGGGAGCTCCTTTCTCTGGAAACCTTTCAGTCAGTGAAACTCATTTACATAAGGTAAGATTTACAAGTCAGAATAATAAAATTAATTCCAATGGGAGATATGCAAATCTCATTTTTCAGTCCAAATCCAAACTTCTTCCTTGTACTTTCCTTTCTGCTTATCTTTCCAATCTGGATTTTGCTATTTTTTAGGCCAGAACTAAGAAGAAATGCACATCTCCCTTTATGGGAGAAATTATGTTAAATAACCACATTGTTTATTTTTACCTTTGGAAGCAATTCAGATATAGCATTGCTATGGTTATAGTATAAAACATCAACTGAACAGACTAATAATAACACCCAGCTGTTAGACTAGTACTCTGCAGATCTCAAGGTGCTTTATAAATGTCATCCATGTAATCACTCACTTTGGACAAACACAGGAACTGAAAGAACAGAAAACTCTGATTATTTTTTTCATGAGTACTGATATGCCAATAGTAGAAATAATTTTGCTGGATTCCCAGACCGTATCTAATAGTCACTCTAGGCTGTCTTTGAACACTTGATACAAAGCTTGTTCCAGCTGTAATCTAATAAGTTTTAGCCAGAAAACTTTTTGATGGAAATGAGAATTGCTTCTTACAAGCATAGTACTGAAACTGTTCTTCAGCTGTAGTAGCCAGATCACTATTTTTAAGGACTAATTTTCTACTTTGGGAAGGGCTCTGGGTTCCTGGCCAAGAGCTCTGAGTGTACTCTGCCAGTTCTGTGGGTTGGGATCACTGGCCAAAAGCCCACTGGGGGCAACCTGGGAGTACCGTGAGTATCTCTGAGTGTGAGACTCATCTTGGAAGTACCTCTGCATTTTACAGAACAGAGAGTCCTGGAAAAGAAGGGAAAAAGCCAAAGAATGAGACAGAAAAAATCACATTTTTAGCACAGATTTCCATGAGGATTTTTAACACAACAACCATTGTTTTGGGCATACTAATACAACAAACTGAAAGTCTTCAGTTAAAGCTTACTGTACTCAGCAGAATGATGTAAATGCAACCAAAAAGATTTTTTAATAAGACTTCTTAGTTTAACCTGGTGTCTTTTACATAATATTTTCTAGTGGCTATGGCAGGTGACTAGGAGTTGAGACTGCTCCGTAACCCGAGGGTCTACCATATTTATTCAACTGCAGAATACTTAAATTAATGCTCCCCAACCTCTCAGGAGACTTTTCATACTTCAGTAACAATACTATAGTTCTTGAAGAATTTCCAGATGAAAGATGTGTTAAAGGGCAACATGTGCAATTATCTGCAGCAATTAATAACACCCAGATGGAACCCAGACTGAGGAAAACTGCTGGCCTAAGTACATGGCCCCAGTACCAACTCGAGGCTCCAGCATAAGCATGTTCCCAGGAAACACATGACAAAGGAAACATTGCTTCAGATCCATATTAAGGAAAAAAATTGAATGAGATGTGATTTCAGATAACATAGTTGATGGCACTGACCTCTGGTGCTGGAGATCTGTACAAAGGTTTCTTTAGAAAGCAGAGCTTGCTGACCTTTGTTGACCTTCAGTTCCATGACCACATTTCCCATCGTGGCTCATGGCCAGTGCCGAGACTGGGACAGCTCAGCACACAGAGATTGTTCTGCAAAATCAGGACAAACTCATCGATTTGCATTAACAAAATCCAGGGGGAGGCTTATTCAGAACCCGCCCAGGACAATTCAATGAGAAATTCAATTGCCCATTTTGGCGGATGCAGAGGAAGAGAGGATGTTGGGCCAAGTCCTCCCATGGCAGTTTCAGTGGGTTCACTGCCGTGGGAGCAGTGGAATGAGGCTGTGACTCCTGTGCAGAGTGTAGCTCATTACAGATTCATGGAGTGTAACACCAGCGAGATCACTGTGCTTAGTTATTTGACCTCCTGCTAAATAAAAGCCACAGGACTTCCCAAAATCTTTGCAATCACAAATCTCTTTTTCCATAGAATGAAAAACCATAAAGGTATATGTTACTCAGAGGTACTTCTGTTTACATTGCATAAGGTTCTGTGAATAATTTGGGGTCATTCTCCAGGACTGTTAAGTGAAAGGAAACTGTTCTATCTCAGCTGGATCACAAATGAAACACCCTATAATGTGCATGGGTGCACTCATATGGTATAAATAATATTTTTAATCAGTCATTGAAATAATAATATTATAAAGTTCATTTTATTAACATTTGAAAAATAAATGTCTTCACCTCCCTTCACTGGACTTTAAAGAAGGAAAGTTTTACATTCCCTGTGAAAAAAATAAAGTAAAAAATGTTTAGAGAAAGGAATGATCTGACTGGTTAGAGATCACAAATCACTAATAATAATAAGCTCTGAATATCAGATGCCAAACAGCTGCAGAGCCTCTTAAACCTAATTCCTCTTTCTTGAAGGATATGGCAAGTTTGGAAAAGAGATTATTGCCAAACTCACCATGAAATGTAGACAGAAATTTTTCTTTGAATAAATCACTGTCACCCTTGATAAAACCATACACAAGTGTCTTGGCATGAGGGAATGCTGCAAATTGGTGTGCACAATGAAGACAGAGCTATGAAACCTGCAGAGAGAAAACACAAATCTGACCCATAAAGTGTAGTAAACAACCCACTCATATGGAGCAGGGTGATAGGTGTAGATTTTATTGGATATATCACCAGGTATTGCTTGCTTTCCCATTACATAGCAAGGTACTACGCAGTTTATTCCATTGCAGTTTGCCACCTGGTATAACAATGTATAAAATTCAAAGAGTAATTATTTGGAAAAGTCATATGAATGTTCAAAAAAGTATATGGAAGATGATTATGCCTGTGAGTCCATTCCTCACACTTTCACTTTACAGGGCAGGTGTCAAAATTGTAACTTATATATGTAAGAATTACGGAAAGTTTTAAATCCTCAGTATGGAATATTCATTTCAAGTGAGTGCCAAATATCCCAGCTTTATAGATACTGGAAAAGCAGTTCATCTACCAATCTTTGTCAACCTCACTCATATTCCTCTGCTGTGTAAATACAAATCACAGCATTAATTGCTATTTTTGAGCACTTTGAATTATGGAAATATGGTGTATTACAAAAAAAATTATAGAGTATCCAAGTTTCTAGAAACTTGCAGAAGAGTTATACAAGTCTCAGTCTGTTAGCAGCATCTAGAGTTCCTGCTTCAGAAAATATTTATGCTATGGAACACCTTCCTGTGCTTCGATCCATTTGCACTCTATCAGATATCAGAGCAGCAATGCAGTAAACTGTGTTACCTGCCAGTGCCCAATGAGTGAGAAGTTTTGGGTTTAGTTTGGGGTTTTTAAATACAATTTCTTCTGCTCAGTGCTTTTTTTCTGCTCCTTTTTTTCTCCTGCATTACTGGTAATAAGTAACACATTACCCAGTCATGGAGAAAAAAGCTGTATCTGACTGTACTAGAAAAAGTTGTTTTCTCTCTCATTACTCTGTAGTCATTCTGTCTACTAAATCCATATTGGTCCTACCAAGCTCCAACCAGGATCATACAGAATTCTTAACTAATATAGTCTACTATGGTGGCAAAAAGTATTTATAGAGAGACAGGAAAGATTCTTCCTCAGTGAAAGAAATTGGGTTTGCAGAAAAACAGTGACCTGCACTATTGGAAAAGGAAGTCCTGTTCCAATTCTGAAGCATGGCATCAGAATTATGCATCAAATCCAAGTTACTTAATAGAAAACTGACCAATACAGATGATGGAAAACACATGAACAAGGAAGGACATGGCTAAACTCCTGCTCCTCTGGGACCAAAGCATCCCTTCTGTTTAGGATTCACATTTCTAAATGCTGCTGTGGAGCTGAGGAGCCAGGGCTCAGCTCAACAATGAATCTAGACCATTCCCTTTTTTCACAGCTGAAAAAATAACATTTCCTCCTCATTTGTCACTACTGACAACACATTAGTTACAGCAGTTGTTTTGGATCAAGGCTGTCACTGCTCAAGTCTTTCTTCTTCATACGTCTTTTGGAAGGATCAAATCTGGCCCTGTAACATCACTGAGTGGGAGAAAGGGAGACTTGGACACCAATGAATAGTTAATATGATCCAGATTAAACTAAAAATAGCCCTGCCAGAACACCCCCTTTGTGCTCACTTTTCAGCTGGTGTATCTGGTTTTGCCTGAGTGCTGTCTGAGCAGGGATAGCCCTTCTTCCAACCCCTCCATCCACCCTCCCACGCAGCTCCTGCACAACCTGGAGATGAGCTCAGGCCTGGTGGCTGGGATGAACCTCCCAGGGGCTCTGCGAGCAGGACAGACAGTGCTGTAGGATAAAAGACAGGGAACAGCCACATTTTGCCTGAAGCCCATTCTGCAGGGTGTAGGCTGAGAGGGGGCAGAGTGGAACAATGTTTAATTTGTGCCTTCTTTCAGGGCACAGGGATGATTTAACCACTGGGTTTCTCAGTGCTGTCAAAACCGAGGCAGCTGGGAGCTGAGGACCAAAGCTGAAGTACCTGGAGAACATTAATACAGACTTTAGGATTGTGGGCTCTGTTAACACAAAGGTGAAGCATTCATAAATACTGAGATGTAATTCAGGAAGAGCCTAGCTGATTCAAGTTTTTATTTTATGATTTTTGTCTCCATTTGTGAGGTTGGACAAGCTAGGGTACCTGTTGCTTGGCCTGCCTTCCATTTTTACACTGAGATAATAAAAGTTATGAATCCACAGAGGTATGCTAACAGATAAATATACCATGGCTGAAGCCTACTGGTGGGTGTGATATAAAGGGATGGTTTTATACAGTCACAACAGTTTTATTATCATCTCTCTTAATAATCCTGTTGTGATAATACCCCATAAAACAGCGTGGCATTGCCATCTTCATTGCCACAAGAATGCCCAATGTCCTCACATTCACATGAGACTGCCAGTCTACCATTTCCAAGAGATTGGTGTCTAGAACAGAGTCAGCAGAAAACCTTCCAAAAGACACTTATCCGTGGGTACATGGTTTCCTCCATCATTAGTCTTCAGCCTTGTACTGTAGATAGACTGAAAAATACACAATATTTCCAAAGCTCTATCTTTGCAGCTATGGAAATTGTGAAGAATTCTGGCCAGCAGTGACAAAAACTAAAGCAGCCGTGGGTAGATGTGCACATCGATGTCCTTCCCTGTGTCTCATCCTCCTCTTTCTGCTGTGCCCCTGCTGCACACCAGAGAGCAGCACTCTGATCTGCCTGTGAGGTCCTGCCATCCTGCTCACACATCTCCATGCCACAATATCCCAATGAGAAAAATTTGTATCGCTCTGTAGACTTCTTGTTATTATGATGAAAAACATTATTATGTTTTTTCTTCTGATAGCTTTTTTCTAGGCATTGCCTGGGTTAATATATAATAATAATTGTTACTGATATCTGGCTCCTTGTTAATAATAGAACAGATATGGGCAGATGATATATACCATAATATATAAAAATCCAAAGAATTCCACAGATTATTTTTTCCCTGAAATTCTGAAGTAAAATACAATACTAAAAGTCTCAATGAAAAACTCAATTGGTTTACCTTCTTTTACTTCCCCCCCCCCACCTCAGATGTACTGCAGTGCTACAATGAGATGTTTTGGATAATGGTATTTTATTCCTCAGCTTTCTACATGTTTTAGTTCTCAATGCTTTCAGTGCTTCCTAGTTTGGCTTGGGGTTTTGGGTTGGTTTGTTGGGACGCTTTTTTTTATGGCTGTTTTTTTAAAATTGCTCTCATGGGGTTTTTTTGAGATGAGAACATTTTCTGCATGACAGAGCACATGTCTGGCTTTTCCCTTGGCTGTCTTACTCTGTTAAAAATTTTCCTATTGTCTTCAGCAATGCCCTGGACTACAGTGACACTACTGACATTTCCATTATGATATTACAGAAGAGCCCTAGTCATACATTGCACCAAAAACTCATTTCTGCAAGGACAGTATTTATGATCTGTCTCCAAAATTGTATTAACATTTACACAGACCAACTTCTAAAATTATTTTTAAATGGTTTTGTGTATAAACTGGCCTCTAACAAACTCTATTTATGGGTCATAATATGGTACAGATCATTGCCTTTCATCAGTATCATAATGCTTTGAGGATGTAACAGGAGTGCTGGTATTCCATTATTTACATCCTTTTTTATCCAGGACCAAATTAGTTTTCAGTACCCGGTAGGAACCCAGACAACCAAATGAGATTGTGGTAAGAGGTGGAGAACATAAAACAGGGAAGGAAAACTCAAACCCCCCAGCTCTGAGAGTCCGCTGCTGGCCAGAGCATCACTGGGATAGTCTTGGTTTCACAATCTTGCAAATTTTTCTGCGTGACCCTGTGGGTCACATCTTTCCTGGTCACTGGATGAAGAGAAACAGCTCAGGTTTGCAGCATTGTGAACAATATCATTCAGTTTTAACTGAACCCTGGTACGATCCCTTACCAGAGGTCAGGTGTCATTGGACTGAGCAGGGCTACAGCACATCCTCAGTTTCTGAGTCCCTGCCTGACCATGTGTGTTGTGTTGCATTTCCATAACCTCTAAAGCATGGCAGGTACATCCAAACTCCTTACCAAGAACAGTCCTTAGTCCTTGTTAAACTTTGAATAGTGGCTAAGGTTTGTTTGGGAAAATCAGAGACTGCTCTAAAAATTAAAAATGAGTAGGTGTTCAGGTTCCCCTACTAGTACAGACATAGCTATAGTCATCCTAAGCAGTGCACAAGATAAAAATGGGTTCATATCATTCAGATCCATTGAAAAAAACACGAGGAACTAAAATAATCCTAAAATGTTTAGGAGGAAACTGTTTCCACAACCCCTTTTCTAGGACTCAGACACAACACCTTTGTCCATAGTGAGATGGCAATTCCTGTTTGTCCACAGAAATCTCTCTGAAAGTTCATCTAGCCTTTCTCATCATTTGCTACCAGAGGAAGTTCAGAAGCCAAAACTCTGCAAAAATGGTGAATGAGCAAATATGATCCTCCTCTCTCACTGAAAACCCTTGATGGTCCAAAGGACTAGTTCTGCAGTCACAAAGACATGCTTCTGTGGCTGAAAGTGTTAGAGAAGACGGAAATGGAGGGTGAGCTGACAAGGAAAGTTGCTCCAGAAGAGAGATGGGGAATTCTCAGAGTGAAGAGAGTGCTTCAGTCCCAGAAAGTAGCAGCCAGTTCTAGGTATTACACAGTGCACAGAAAGATGATTTTCCTATATTTTCACAAAGCTTCTGTCTGCTAGGCAGAAAGGGTTAATCTCTGTCTTTAAAATACTTCAACTTATAGGGTCTGGATACATGTTCATATATATTCTCTATCACTGTACTGGGGCTAGTCTATGGCCTAGAGTGGAAAAATGCCTTTTATTTTAATTAAATGTATCTCACCATTATATGGAGAGCCTGTCGAACAAGTAAAACACTTAGAGAACTTGGAAAAAAATACACATGACATCTATCACATATTATGCAATGAAAGACAAGGAAGAATGTTACATCCAGACATTTTTTATATAGTTCACACTACTGAAGAGAAAACAGCTCCTTGCAAAACCTTATTATTGACGGTTTTCTACAGTGAAACGAAGTAATATTGGAGTAATATCTGCAGGTATATTTTTTCCATACATGCTTTCTCTGTTCTGTTATTTTCCTCTTTAAACAGAAGCTCAAACAGTGCAGGTCTGAGTCTCATTCTAGAACGGTCCACAATCCCAGTGAGGAATGTCATTGCTTGACTTTGTCCTAGATTCTCAGGGCATGGGCTACTCCAACAGGCAACGAGGAGCATTTTGTCAAGAATTCACCCTGGCAAGAGCACCAAGGTGTCATCAGCATCTCCACAGTAATTACCATAGTATAAGATTAAGCCCAAGTCATATTTCACAGACTGTATCACCGTGGCTTTCAAATAGCCTGCCCAGATTGTCTCAGTCTGCTCCTGCTATCTTCATTACTTACTACTGTGCAATAAGTATTACGTAATGTCTGTGACTTGTAAATATTTGATTATAAATTCAAATTCCTGTAAAATTCACAGTTAAATACTAGCAGCAGATAGGTTCAAACACAGATGTTTCTTGCTGGAATTAGTCCAGAAAACCAGATTTAACACCATGATTTAACACCATGACTTCCCAGAAAACCAGTCACAGATTTATGAATGGCAGGACTACTGCTGGGACCAGTCACACCTACCATGCCCTTTGTGTATACTCAGGGAAATATTACAGCTCCTTGACTACAATATCAGAAACTTTGCCATTTTTTATCCCATATACTTATGTATCTCAGCCCCATTTATTTCCATCCCTTCTGTCTCACCCTGCCTACAACCCTCTCTGTATCTCCCTTCTTTGTGCACTCTGTTGGGGCTGTGTTCTAGTTTCCCCGAAGTGCCCAGTGACTTTAACAATTCTCCTCCCACTGCCACACACCCAGCATTTGACCCTTCATGCTCTCCCTGCTGCAGGATCGTCTGCCTCCAATCCCCTGCTCCCTTTCAAAGCTCCAGATCCAACACAGGTCTCTTTGCGTGGCGTACTTCATTAAGTGTGTCAGAATCTAGGAATAAACAAATTTATGGAGAACATTTAAAATCATTCCATTGGTCATGTACTGAACTGCTTTCAAGGTACCTGGAGGAACTTTCAAAGTCCATCCTGTAGTACCCATTAGTGCAAGACCAGGGAATGTGTTTTCCTTGTGCCACAGGTATCAGCTAACAGCGTATCCAAGTCATATTGACTGCAAATGGACCCAGCAGCAATTTCCAGACTTCATGTGTTTAATCACAAGCCTTGTGCCTGAAAAGCCTAGAAAATGAACCTGTAAGCTCAGTTAACACTGTACTATATCTTTTTCACTTATTCCAGAATAAATGGCTAAGTATTCCCAGTCCCTCAAAACAGCAGGTGCCTAGCAATAGAAAATATCTTGCTTTGCTCCCCTTAGACCTCCTAAGCAATCATTTTCCCTGCTCCCTGAGCCCCTGGATCAGTGACAAGTGCTCCAATATTATAACTGAATTATACCTGCAGAGATGTCAGTGCCCAGAACACTTACCTGTCCAGAATGTCTAGTGCCTGCGTCCCTATTTCGTGAAATAGTCCTGCCCTCATCTCTTCTCAACATTTCCTGCACATAAAGACAAATCTGGTGTCTGTGCTTGCCAGCTCACTGTTTCTGTGTCAGAAACCTATATGAAAAATATCAAGCCAGCAACTTGAAGCAGTTGGCTGCAAAGACCTTTGAAATGCAAATATTGTTCATTGTAACAGGACTTTCAGGCATATGAACATAGGTTGGAAAGGACTTACTGCCTTCAGCCCCCGTGAGGCTGATGAGAGATTATGAGGATGACATCTTAGGATGGGAATTGTTTATTTGTGATAGAAACTGGAGGAGAAACAAACCCTTGGTTGTTTTTTGAACTACGAGCAGGATTTAACAAAGCAGCTTTTGGGTACATTTCCCTTATCAAAATGTCATGCAAAATCAGAGGGTGATGAAATGGTTGGAGGAATCACAACTTTTCAGAACTGCAGCTAAACATGTGAAAATGCAGCCCAGGAACTGGCAGAGAACAGCCTTTCTGTGATCGGGAAGTCGACAGAGAAACCTTACAATGACCCAGGAGTCAGTGGGAAAGGACAGGGAGATTAATGTGATTCTGAACAGGCAAGCAGCTCTTACGGAAAACAAGCTGTACTGAGGCTTCCCTCCCACTCTCTCTCATCCTGTAGCCTCAAGTGGCTCTGTGTCTGCATCCCCAGACGTCCAAAGAACTTTCAGACAGGAAAAGCAAGATCCTCAAGAACCCGAACTGTAAGTTCTCACAAGGCATTGACCACAGCAGTGCCCACCTCAGACACTTCGAACCCAGTTATGACTTTATTGTTGCAACAAATTGCTTCCAGCTCTTCAGATTCCTTAAAGGTCATCAGGCAGAAAACCCACAGCCACCAACAGCTGTAGTCTGTAATGTTCAGAGTTGTGGGAGCTGTCTGCATTGCAGTGTCACTGATAAGTTCAAATCATAGTATTTGCCCCTTTTTTTTTTTTTTTAATTTATAGTACTCACAGTATACATTCACCATATCTGCAAATTTGCACTTTTGGTTTAAAAAAAAAAAAGCATTACTTTTACTCATTGCTGTAATTTTAGTTTGCAATTAATAATAATGTTTTGAGGCTATTAAAAACAATTTTAAAGAACTTTATTTGCAAGAGTTAGAAAGTTTTCGATGCATTCTGGGAGACAAGGGTACAGTTTACTGTCCTTTAAATGCAATCTAACTTGCCCTCAAGAAAATCACTCTACAAAATGAGTTTATGGGTAGTAAATAGTTCAAAATCATGCCAGTTCTCCAAATCAGAATACTGACATCATCCAGACGGTGTCATCTTGCCTACTTTGTCCAAGTGCATGTTCCAGTGTCCTCCTGACCTTCTCCAGATAAATATTTAGATAATAATTCTTCATTGTTATGGTTATTGTTTTTGTTGTTCCTCAGTAAATATTTTGCCAAGGAAGGTAGAGTATAAAGTAGTAATCAAAGAGAAGGTGAGATTAATTGGCAGTGATGTTATCAGCAGACTAACCAAGGCCTGGATACAGACCCACTATTGTCACCCAGTCACCCATGAAGCTAAATTGTCTCTCTGGTACTGTTTTTGGCATCAAACACCATCCAGGATAATGTCTGGACACAATTCAGGTGACACAGGCTGAGGGCCACCCCTATCTTTATTTTGGAAGGGTATGAATGTGAGCCATGCCATTCCAGATGGCCTCAGAGACAAATCACAGTCCTTGGCCCATTTAATTTCTTCATACAGATGTTGTTCCTCTCTCTGCAGAGGACTAGAGGCCTCATTTTCTTTAAAAACAGAGGAATGAGCTGTTGCGGCCCTAGCACTGTGCATCAGATCATTATGAATCCTTCTGGAACTGCCTGATTAATCCTTGTTATCCGGACTTTCTGCCGGCGCCCTGTCACTGCCTCTCATCCTAATGCTGCAGCACAACCCTGTCCCATCAGGTAACACTCAGTTCCACTGCCCAGAAGGGCACCACAAGGGGTGAAGTGTCTTCAGGAGTGTGCTGTGAAAGTTTTCAGTCCAGACTGGAAAGGCCCATAAGTAACATGTAATAAATGTATAGACAGACTATTTCCCATCAGATGCAAAAAATATACAGATGAAGACTGGGCTAAAAGGTTTTTAGTTTTAATGCCCTGCACTCAGAAGTTACAAAACGAAGCAAAGTGACATTTACAAATGTCATATGAAGTCACTGCTATATATTTAATTGCAAAATACAAACTTTCTTTCTCATAAGATACTTCTCTAGCCTGGGATGAGTTTAGGACAAATGCTATGCTGATTTCAGTTATCCCAGGCTGGATGCACCTCCTTTTTCTATTTGCATCACAACTTTTAGCCTACACCAAATTACTGAAGTATTTTCCTGGAGGGCCTTCCTTTGCAAACTCATTTTGTCTCTTGCTGGAATTCTCTAGCAATACAAGAGACACAGGGAGTCCCACTGATAAAGTGCAGCCTGGGTCATGGAGAAGACTTTAACTTTGTGGCCAAAGATTCTTCTCTCTTCTCTCGAGCAGAATCAGTTTTTTAGCATCCTTCTTACCTTACTACTTGCTTCACTTATTTTTATGTGCCCATCATTTGGTTTTTTCCCCCTCATTTCGGTTTTTAACTCCTACGCCAGAAAGTCATTGCCATAGTTTAACATACATGTAAGTCAATTTTCACCAAAGAGGGATCCTGCTCTCCCTCCACACCCCAAACATATTCCTTCACCTATCCTTGACCACAGTTGTTAGTTCTCCCATATACAAAAGCATATGAATGTCACTAGGGTTCAGTAAGCAAGTATTTTTTTTAATGGGTCAAGAAATGAGTTTTCATAACTTAAAAAAATAACTTCTGTGTTCACCCAAGATCTCATAAAATTATTTTGTTTCAAGCTAACACCTGCAATCAAAAATCACAATGCCAGTTGTGGGAGTTTAGAAAAATAATAAATAAGTCAGAATAGTGGTAGTTTCTAGCAAACATCTGATTTTCTCCTTATAAGAAGAAGCTTGCACTTGTCTGAAGGAACCTGGGGTTTTCATGCTACATTTATGTCTTCTGTCTTACCAAAAGCCTACCCCATCTACTGGAACAAAGGCTGCCTGCTGAGGGGAACACATCTATCTTCATGATGGATGCTTGGCCCGCCGCCTGAAGCCACAGCTCTGTAGCTGGAGATGGTTCAGTAGGTTTGGTAGAATGGCTGTTAAAATTGACTCTAAGTCCTGAGCCAGCTGCCAAAATCTGCCTCCAGCAAGTGCTACTCCTGGTGATTCCTGTCCTCCCTCGTTATCTTCAGAGCTTGCTCCTCCCACTACTGCCACTTGTCTGTGCTTGGCTTTGGGGTCCCCACCTGCACTTGCAGGGCTCTCGTCACCTCTGAGCCTTTGGTGGCTTTGGCCACACAACTTTAGTGACTCCTTTGGCCACACAACCTTTGTGACTCCTCTGTCCTGCTGCTGAATTTGAAGAATGAAGCAGCCAAACCAGCTCATTCACTCAAAGGTAGCAGGCCCTGGACTCTCTGAGGGAAGGACTTTGGATGCTTTTTCTCCTTCAGGGCAAAGGAAAAGAGGCTAATTAAAACCAATGGACTCGGAGAGGTGTTAGCTGCTGCCTAACACATTGGGTTTATAGACTGAATCTTGTTCTCTTTAGGCTTCCAGATTTTTCTCAGTTACTATTTCTCCTGTCACATACTCAACTGTTTCTTGTCATACACTCACCGCTTGTGCCTGCCCTTTGGAAAAACTGTTCTGCAATCCTACACTTCATCAGTACAATAATTATTTCAGGCTTCCCTGTTAGACATAGAGAGCTAGTGTGATGCACAGAAAAGTGGAAGGAAGTCTTCTTCTGGATTTCAGTATGTTTTGAATGAGGTATTTTTCCTTGAAGAATCCTGTTTTTTCATCATCTTTCACTTACTTTGGTATTCAAGATGTGCGTGAGTGTGTGTGACTGTATTTGTGATCTCTATCTCCCAGACTTTTAGTCCTGAGAAGGATACAAATTTGGGATATAAACTCTAAAGACATCATTGATGAAGCATTGAGGCCAATTCCATGTTTTAATCCTGCATAAATTATCCTGGAACTCAGCCCACATTTATGATGTGTGAGAGAATAGAAAAATAATGGGATTACTCAGAAGTTTCAGATGATTATAAACATATGGTGCAGGAGGGTATAAGAACAAAACATACTGAGGGAAATATCAGTAAATGAAAGGTTAATAATGGAAAAAGTAAGTTTGGAACCTCATATGTGGCCTATTATCAAACACTACTGACATGAAAGAATTCCTGCAGAACTGTTAAAAGTGGACAGCTAGTAGTTTAATGATCGTAGCAAGAAAACTTTAGGAATTGGAAAGGAAACTACATGATTATAAAAGAACTCATCACATATTTAAGCCTCCTATGAAAAATGGTAGTTTTGTGTCTGAGGTTCCAGGCCGGGACTCAGATCTTGATTTATTTCCCAGTTCTGTTACAGATTTCCTATGTGACCTCAGGCCAGTTTCTTTGGGAGAAACATGTTAAAGCTCCTAAATGACTTATGAATCCAAGTCCCTTTACCAAAAGGGGCACAGCAGCAGATTCACAAAGGGAAAAGCATATGGGAATGCTTACCATAGCCAAGGCTATCCCCAAAGTGGCAGTGTTCTACCACATCACATGCCAGTCCCGAGTATCAAGAAGTCTCCATGCCTCCAGGAGAATGGCTGCCTTCTGAATGGTCATGGAAAATGAACTGGAGGCAGCGTGGGAGGGAGGAATCAGCTGCCCTCTGACATCCTTTGGGTATGGTGGAGCAGGCAGTCTTGGGAATTGCTCCCTCTCACAGTTTCAGACTTCTGCTCAATTTTCATTAGTGGCATCCAGGAGAGGCTCAGATGTGATGCCTGGATCTGTGCAGGCAAAAGATGCCAGGATTGACATGGTCAGTAGGTTTATCCTGAGAAAAACAGGGACTCCTGGATATTTGCAACCTGTTTGGGTCAAAAAAGAAAAAACAAGGAACAACCAACTCTTTCAAGGGCAACTGGTTCTGGTGTAGGAAACTTTTTCACTGCCTACCTATGGGCCTCAGCCTCAGAACTGAAACCAACTTCCCAAAAATCCAAAGGAAGTGACAGGAAAGAGGGGCAGGCTGCCCTCTCTTGCTCCCAGTCTGTGAAACTGAATTATAACCAAGACACAGCGCTCCCCTTTTCTTCCTTTGACCCTTGGGCTTCCTTATCAAGGTTGGGAACAAAGTGTTTATTTGTTTGC
Source organism: Acanthiza pusilla (assembly GCA_036630365.1). Classification (NCBI taxonomy): domain Eukaryota; kingdom Metazoa; phylum Chordata; class Aves; order Passeriformes; family Acanthizidae; genus Acanthiza; species Acanthiza pusilla. Next base: position 2,374,711 of record JAXCHO010000036.1, read on the forward strand.
CATTGCAGGATTTTGCTTCCTATGAAAACTGACATAGCAACCGAACAAGCTTGTAAACATGAAGCACCTAAGTGCTGTTGCCTCCAGATTTCTGACAGCTTTGAAAAATGGGCCCTTTTTGCTGTTGCCAGCTTGTGAAGCACAAATAGCAATAGCAGGATATTCTCTGTCTCCCTCATCCTGTATCAGTCCATGCTGTACATAGTCTCACAACTCACACACAAAACAGGAATGCAAGCAGTAATAAACCTGTAATGTAAGTAGGAGAGCCAAAGATGGATTTCACTCTGGCTTTCCATATGCTGTAACAATGATAAAAGGATCTTGCAGACATCTCTTTCTCCGCCTTAATATGCAGCATGGTCATAACTCAGAAACTGCTTTGGACAGTATTCACAAACTGCTGTGCCTGTGTAAAGTCAGTTGAAAGTAAATAACATACTTTCTGCTTCAGTCTCTTGGATATCTCCATTTGCCATGGTTTGTTTCATTCTGCGTGGAAGTATATGAAGCTTAAGGTATGGGGGTTGATCATTAAGGTGAAGAATTTTAAGTTTCTGAGATTCAAAAATGTTCTAGCAGAGAATCTCCCTTAAAAGCATAAATTTTGTTGTCAGTGGTTTTGCCATAAACAGAAGATCCATATAAAATACATGAAAGAATGTAGCATAAAGGGAAAAAGGTGGATTCTCATGATTTAGAAAGGAATATTTTAGTAATCTGTGTTTTCTAACAGGAATGGGGAAGTATAAAACAATTCAGAAATCTCAAGGTAAATTTTTTTAACTTTTCTCAAAATATTTTCAATGTAGACTACTCCGCCTACATCTTCTGCCTTTTCAGCAAAGCAAAGGCAGGCTAATCTCACTGTTGTCTGATCTTAATGCACTAAAGGAAAGCCTATTCTGAGTGCTGACTGCTGCAAATGGCATTTCAACAGACTTGTTTAATTCTTTTGGGTGAGAATAGGAACAACTTCACATATACAAGTAGCTAAAGTCTCAGTTAATATGTTATGTTCCACATTCAGGACAAAAAATAGAAAGTTTCTGTCACTGTGACCTTCTGTATCTGCTTTTATAATCAGTGTGATCAAAGCAGTCCTTCTGTCATGGGACAGGATTCCCTTCTGGAATATTTCCACAGAACTTGAGACAGCTGTTGCAAAAACGTATTTTTAAAAGCTACAGGAAGTCTGCCTGTAACTGATGCTTTTCCCAAGTTTTAAGTCTTGAAAGAATCTTTCTGTTTCCTGTAAGTAACTGCGTCTTTTCATTTGATGCATCTTCTTGTAGAGTGGAATCCTTTCAGTGGCAATTTTTCACTGGTGTTTGTCTAAAATCACTTTGGTCAAAATTGTCTCTTTCTAAATCTCTTGGCTACTGTATTTGTGTGTTACAAACTACCACTGAGCCATCATCTCCTGGGTCAAGGGGGTCATTATGATCATCCCATTAGACCTTGGGCATAAGACACAGCACAATTTCAGTGATTCCTCTGGAAAACCTATTGCTTCTGATTGACATGCTCATGCTTCAGGGGAGCAGGTTCGCTGTGGATTAGACTACCCTTCTAGGACTGCCTCTACTAGGACTACAAAGCCAGGGAATCAGCTCAGTAGTTGTGATCACTCATCCTGAATGTCCTGGCTGTGTCCCATCTTGGTCCTATATGCTTATTTTTGGAAGAACTACGAGTCCCAGTTAATTTTCCATTTATTCTTTCTTAAAATTTTGCTGTCTGTAAATTACCCCGCAGCACCACAGGAAGCACAAGGATACTGAAACAGGGTTTTGTGTCAGGGTTTCAGAGTGCAGCCAGAACTGGTGTCATCTAAGCATCAGTCTGTATCGAGATACACTAATGTGCTTCCAGGGAATTGAGACCTCATGAAATCACAGACTGTGAAGAAGCGCAGGTTTCCTGCCTGTGGACTGACCATCTCTTTTCACAGCTCAGTGAAATTCCATCTCTTTCTTCTGTCCTTGGCAGTCTATAGCTGTTCTCTCACTCCTGCAGTTTGGAGGTAAATGATGGAACTCCAAGACAAATGTCTGCCGAGTTTTGCTCCATGCTTCGTTGAAGCACAAAATGTGGTGTACATTGATTCCTTTGCTGTGGCTTTCTTTCCAGACACATAGCTTCACACCCATCCCAGGGCAGAGTCCCACGGCTGTGGGAACTCTGAAGAGGGGTTTGGAGTCTAAAGGGGTTTATGCCCAAAATGTGCATAACAAGAACCTCTTTGCAATGAGCAAGGTTCAGAGTTTTTGGTCCCAAGGACTGTTACACGGCTGCTGAGCTCCCACCACTACGTTATGAGTTTACTGTTTTGACATCCTCAGCACTCTCCTTGCATGTTCTCCACTACCTTCAAAGTCTGATTTTCCATCCACTTCTATTTTTTCTATGACAATACACAGAAAGACCATTGCTGCCAGTTTTCTTCTCTTTGTACTTAATCATTCTAAATTCAAAATTTGAGGTGGTAAATACAGCAAACATGGTTTTAATTTGACCTGATGGATAACAGTGTCTGAGGATCTTTCAGCACTTCCTAGTAAAAAAAATTTACTGTACTGTTCTTACGGTCTTGTTTTCTGCTTATGAGAAATATTGATCACATCTATTTTAGTCTCTATTGCTGAGTCTCATTTTATTTCTTTCAGGATGACTGAGGAGTTTTCCTGTCTCTGAAATTTAAATAATTAAGTCTGTTCATAGATTCATTTATTCTATAGCCTGTGAACTCCCCTAATAAGGTCATATGCCATGGGTTCTTTTTCAAAAATAATGTCGGATAGTTTCAAGTGGCTGAACTGTGATTAACCTGTGGGTTTACATGAATGAGAGAAACATTCGTCTTATTATATTTTCAAATGCAGGTTCAGACCCTGTTGCAAAGATATGCTTTGCTTGAGAACAAGCTTTCGGCCTTAATTCAGATGGGACCAAATTATATAACAGTGTTTATCAGGTCAAATTTCCTTATGTCTCATCAGGTTAAAATAAAATTAATTACTCCATATTTTCTTTGCTTTTTTATTTGTTACCCAGTTCTGTAACTCTGAGAGAGATGGAATTGATTTCAGTTAATGTGAGTAGAAGCCAATTAGGTAAAAGAGAATCCCAGATTTTAAGTAGTGCATTACTTCTAGAAAGTAGGTTATCTGAAAAACTTTCAGAGCTAATAGTTACTGAAAGTGGAATGGCTATTACATATTGCCATGCCACAGCACCCTCTGATCTTCCCGGGACTCTACATGAGTCTGTTTATTACTATTTTCTTTAAAAATGGAACTTCTTTTTTTTTATTATTTTTAATATGTTCAGTACTTAGAGTGGACTAAGTAGTAAAGACTTTTTAAAAAAATTACAAAAAGAGATTATCTGTGACTAATATTTTAATCCACAGCCCTGGAAAATTCCCTGTGCATGATTTGAGCTGTTCCACAGCATGCTGACTGCAGATTTTTTCACCTCTGTGCTTCCCAGGGTCCAATTGGATCTATTTATGAGACATTCTATAAAGGTTGGTACATGTGGGAAAGGTGTTCCTATATCAGCTTTTCATTGCAATTTCACTAACTGTCCTTTTCCAACAATGAGCGTGGAACTAGAGAACATTAAGCAATGGATAAGAGCAAAATACATGGATAAGAACAAAACTCTACAAACATTGAAGAGAAACAGGCTAACAGATAGATGTATTTACCTTACAGAATATATCTTGTGTTTTCCCAAATTTTCAAGTTCCCTTGAGAGTCATAACATGTATCTTGTTCAAAGCTTCCCTTTAAAGCAAAGAACTCCCTATTTGTATTTACTTTGTTTTGCATACAGAATAGGCAATAGAGTGAATTTTAGGAACTTACTAAGCCAATTATGTTGGGTAAAGTGATTAAGTTACTAATTTCATTAATAGAGACAGATTGCCTTCAAAGTCAAAAGTGTGAGAGGCTGTATTCATCAGAGTAAGATGAAGCATTTTCTTAAGTGCATTTGGACAACAGTATTGAATGGCACAGGAGTTAGTATTATACCTCTCTAAAAACTTAGGAATTTAGTGACCTCTGATATATCCAAGTCTCTGACAAAGGCTTCTATGCTCATCACTGGACCTATGAAAGCACATGAAAGGAAAAAATCGTACTATGTATTTTTTTTTAAATGTTACAGTGAAAAAATTTTGGATATATGTTCTCTGAAGTCCGAGAAAGTATAAATTTCCAATGTGTATGAACAAGCATTTTTCACACAGTGTTCAAGAGCAAATATACAGCTCATCTGAACAATACAAATTACGTTAAATAGCTGTGTCCAGTGTGCAGCTCTGCTCAAGTCCTTGTAACGTGTCTCCCTTTGTTCCTACTTCTCACTTAGCTAATACACATTCTGAATGTGTACGATGGAACTCCTGACTGCTAAATGGGCTTTAAGCAATCTTCCTTGGCAAAACTTCCAAAGCAAAATAGGGTGGAAGAGTGATTAATCTTACGGACTTTTCATGCCCCCTGGTGGAAAAGCCTCAGCGTAGCCGTAAGGATTTCCTGCAGAAAGGTCTGTAAACAGATGTGTGGTTCCTGAGACATAGCTGAGCCACATTCTCGTTCGAAGCACTTCGCTATTATCGGTGTACAGCCCATGAATAAGAACACACAAGATCCCAAGTTACAAATGAGCACCTGGACTCATTTAAGTGCTGCTAGCATGATGTACATTTCTCATACAGTATAAATTGCTGGCCTGAAATTTCTTGCAGGCAAATGATGCCAAGCTCTTAATATATATAAAATGAACTCTAGTAACTTAAGCAAAATAATCACAATTTTCCCCACTGTCTTTCCAGGATTTCAATCTGGAGGGTTTTGAAGGATACACAATACCTTGTTACAAACCATATAATGTTTTAAAAAGTATCCAACTGACAACCTTGGCTAACATTGTATCTTCTATCTAGATTACTTCAATATGTCATGTCCATATCACACCACTCTGTCCGTGGTCCCAAAGCCAAGGATTTTTGTCTTGTCCAACCTTTCCATCTGGAAGTAATGAGCTTAATATTCTGGCTCTACCCCCATAAAAGCTATGTCACAAAAAAGTAGCAGCCTTATGAACTGTTGTATACCCTGAAGACAAATTTGAGATCCACACAGCCTCTCAAAGTTCTACTCAGATTCGTTTAAAGACAAGTTTTCCACTCTACTCCCATAAGACCTACAGCATACCACAAGACTGAGAGCCATTTGACAACCATTTATGCTTAAATCCTGTCCTAGACATGTCAGAGGACTCTCCTTAACAGATAATGAAGGACTAGGACTGTCCTTTGGGGGAAAACACATTGTGCTATTAGATTTGCTTCTACAATGGCTGTATTTCTGGTCGCAATTCCTCTGAAAGCTAAAGCAGAGGAAACAGAAGTTCTTTGTTTTCATGTATTATCTTGTATAAAGTGAATACAGCCTCTTCTCTGTCTCATTACATATACGGCGCAAACAAGGCAGGTAGAAGCTCAATACCCACCAGTCAGTCTTAAGCTCTGGCTGCACATTCATCAGCACAGCTTGGTACTTGAGAGCATCATCAGGGCTCCCCTCGCTGCTGTGTGGAGGCAGTGAGGAGGGCCTGCTTTAAGTCTGTTTTCTTTCCATTTTCTTTCTTTATTACAGGGGGAGGGGGGGGGGACATCACTCTGAGCAGAAGTTTTACAAGAGATGTCCTAAGAAATATCAAGAATTACCAAAACACTTACTATGCATTGTTTTAATTTTCTTGTAAGGTACTTTTTGTCTCACTTTTCTAGTATTATCAGCTTCTTGCAAAAACTGGAATTCTGTGCCAAAATGTGACAGTATTCTGCAGACACCTCACCCAGGCTGCATAAATTTGCAGGGGAAACTTATCTCATGTACCTTAAGCACCTATTTTTGGTTGGGATTAATCTTCCATTGGAAATGCCTCTCTCCCCTCAGTAACTACAGACAAAGATAGCCATGGAATAATGTTCAAGTAACTAAAATAAGGTGGCATCAGTCCCATTTTTTGATGCCAAGATTAAAAACAGAACTCATTGAGTCAACTCTTGTGTCTGTCATATTCTTACATCATTATAAGAACTCATTTTATAATTCCTTGACTATTTTAATTGCATCTACATGGAAGTCTTTCGCATTTAATTGAAACTTCTTTTAATGTCTCTCAAAATAGAAACTGATTTTAAGAATATTCCCTTACTCTTCACTGGGAAGATGTGCAGGTACAGGTGGATTAATCATACGTTCTTAGAATCACTACTATGCTACTGCTAGCCAGAAAAAAAAAAAAAAAAAAAAAAGAGTAGAATTTAAAAATGCAGATGTTCTGAAATGAAAATGTTTTGCACAGTCCTCTTAGATTTGCTGAAATTAAATTTTGGCAAATAAGAATATTCTGACATTGCCAAAACGTCCTGTTTTATAATTTTGGCCCCAGGCATCTAATATTTCCTTTCAAAATAGTTTTGCATGTTTAATGTTCTTATGATGTGTTTCATTTTGTGTTCTCAGTACAATTAAAAAGTCAACCATAATCAAATGTTTCTCTCAGAGACATTTCAGTTGGTATGAGACATTTTTCTTCAAAATTTATCTTCCAGATAATTTTGAAATTTTAAAAGTTTTGCCTAGCTGACCTAAAATCAAATCTGAAAGTCCTCTGAAAAATTATTTTCTACAGAGATATTTACTGTTGATATTCCACCAAGAGTTTGTCAGTCATAGACATCATAAAAAGCTGAAAGGAAAAGAGATTCACTGTTCCTCAGAGAGGACTTCACTCTGGCTGAGCCAGGACTTATGATCCAATTCCAAAACTGCAAGAGTACCCTGTACAAAAACACTTTTCTTCTAGTGAATATGTGGAGAATTTGGTGGTATCTTTTGGATTATCTCGCAAAATGTAGAGTGATATGAGAATATACAATAAAGTAATATCATCTCTGAAAATGCAGTTGTGTTAGTTTTTAGCATTAAAATGCCTGACTGGTTTATGTTCATGGTTGCTCTCATTTTCCTCTATGAAGGTCATGTTCAAGAAACCAGAAAGGAAGTATTTCTTCAGAGCTATGGGTTCAGAGACATCAGGTTTGATCTGTTCATTTATTAGCATCAGTCTGTGTAGCAGTGTCTTCAAATACAAATTTGCTATAAGGAGCCAGATCCCTCAGCCTATTGAGTTCATTTTGTTCTGCTTCAGAGCTCACTTTACAGCAGTGGAAAATGATGTGTACCATCTGGAGGGTCCTCCTGAATATTTCCTCTGAGAAGATGGACTCTCTGGTTGTTGTAAAGCCAGTAGAAATGTCTTTGATGTCTGTGACACCTCTGCTGTGCTGCCTGGCATGAGGAAAGGGGTGTATTTACAGAAAAGACAGAGAATTTGGAGAGAAAAGCATTTTCACTGCCTGATTATTCCCAGAGTCTGCGAGTTCAATTCACTGGCAATATTTTAAAGCATTTCTCAGCAGTGTTTTGTTCAAATGCTGATGGTGCTGCAGCGTTGACCACACTTTTCAGCCACTGTCTCCCCTGCTTTCCTCATTAGCAGAACTCAGACCCAAATTGTTCCTTAGCCCTTGGACATCTTTTCTTTTTGTTTCTCCCCAGGTCACCACTTATTCTCTCCTCCTGGGTGTGTGTTGACACAGGATATTTGCTATTGATTGTCGTGTATTGATGGCTGGTTGCCACCTAGGCTGAGATGTCACCCTGGCTACAGCTGGACTGAAAGACAGACAGACAGACAGACACCTCCTGCGAGGTCCTCTGGCAGGCTGAGCTTAGTGAAGAAGGTTCCTATTGCTACAGCAGGTCCCAGTGTATCTGCACTCCTTGCCTTTAACAACTCTTTAAGCTTTGCTTTTACTCCAAATTCTACCATACTAACAAAAAAGAAGACCCTTAACATGAAAGCAATATTTCCCTCCACCTGCAACACACGTAATCATGAGCAAATTAACAATGTTTAAAAAAAATAGGTAAATTCAGCTTTCAATGTCATAGGGGGCTGGTCATGTGCTGAAAATCAATCACAGAAGCAAAAAGGAAAGTATTACCTCTCTTCGAAAGAGTTTATGATGCTAGTATAAAGTTAGATATATAGTCACAGGTGGGAAAAATAAGGAAACAATGAGGCAACCTTAGTGGTTGTGAAATGCCTAAAATCTGAGATGAATTATCCTGCTTCATTTGGTCTTTGTCCCTGCATGTCTGATTCTGCAGAATTCCTGTTTTGATAATGTTCATGCTCAAAATTTTTATAAAAGAGAGTAAATTAAATCACCCTGAGCACAAATGTGTCCAGGAGGAAAATTATTTATTGTAAGAATTGCAGCTATTCTGATGGTGGCTCAACAGTAAGGATAATTACTTTCTTGCACAAAACTTCTTGAAGAGCAAACAGCTACCTCTGAGTGATCTTCTGATATCCTATTATTTGTCCACAGGTCACACAAATTCCTATTGCTAAGCAGGTTACTTTTATGTACTACTGTTGAAATCTGAATACAACTGCTTTTCAAGTTTCATCTAATTTTTCAAGACTGTCTTTCAGAGGAAATGGAACCTAATGTGATTTAACTGTTGGAGGAGGTAGAGGGGGGTTAAATTCAGTCAATTTATGTTCATTATAAACAAATCCAAATTCCTAGCTAGTATGGTATGACTAACATATGTCACATACTACAGCATGTCTGGTGTACCCTTTAACATTTTAACAGTCCATCAGACATTAATGTGACTTAAACATCAAAAACAGGTTCATTTTGCCATTAATATCCTGAAACAAGAACATCTAATATACACATCCTGAGATTTAATCTGTAAACATAACCAAAAATGTCTGGATGAAGGGGGCTTGTTTATATTTCAGTAGTGCTACTTCCATGAAGCATGTGTCTGCTATCTTTAGTGTGCAACTCTAGCATCCTACCACTGAGAGACCCCTAATGTCTTTGATACTGTTAGGGAGACTTATAAGTCTTCTGCTGACAAACCAGTCCCTTTGTAGATCTCCTAAAGTTAAAGCTACTGATAAACATAACTTGTCTTATAAAGAAGGGAAGAATTTTAAAACCACTTCAAACATGCCCAAGATTTCCCTGTTCATTTTTCCATGGTGTGAAAGCAGGTTCTGAAGTGAGCAGGAATTAAGTGGACATGCTTCTCTTTGCTGAAGTAATGACTTGTTTAATAAACAAGAATGGAGAAGGAAAAATGTGACAGCGCATGCAGAGTGACAAAATAAGGAGATCTGAGGAAAACGTAATAAAATACAAATGAACTTTCAGTTCTATCAAATCCCTTTGTTTATTTGTTCTATCATTATTCAAATACTTGGTTCTTGCATTGATGATTGTTCGAGGAGGTACTTAGGAATTTGCATAGGACAAAACATATGTACATTTAGTCTCCAAACACACTGTATCTATCAACTATGATAGGAGTGAGTGAAGCCACCACAGTCAGGAAGATAATGAAAAAAAGAGAAGGAAAAAAAAAAAGGATAGTCATACCCTTTGATATCTGCAAGATTGTTTAATCCAGCTCTTACGTAGATAAAACCACAATGTAATTGCTATGGAGTGAATTGCATTAGCAACTATGGCCTTGGAAAACCAGCCAGAAACATTCAAGGTCTGAAGTACAGATGAATACTCCATGTCTTAAATCAATCATTGAACCAGTGGAATTTGTCAACAGCATGATTTTTTGAAGAAAAATGCAGATTCATCTGAACTTTTTACACCAGTGCATGTGTTTCTATTAAAATTTTTGTCAAGACTGTTTTGCAAGCTGAGGCTGGAATTTCTCATCAAAACCAGGCAGAGAAAATCCCTTCTCAAAATAGCTAATGGCATGGAAAACTCCTTTGGCATAGAAGAACAAGAGCAAGGACTTCAGTATGGTCTCCTGAGCAATCTTATTTCAGTATGTGAAACAGAGCCAGCACAAACCTGAGCACAGGCAGATGGTTGTCTGTACAATTAAATTGTTAGCATGGTCCTTGGCAATAGTTTGGCCTGGGCTAACTGCCTCTCTCCCAAAAATGTCCCAGCACAGCTGAGGGGATAGTTTGAGCCAGTATAGATGCAGTCAGCATGTTTTTGGGGGGTAAAAGCAATTAACTGTGTCAACACAAGCCATGCGAGCTGGCCTCAGGTCAGACAGCAGTCCCTGGGCAATTTCATTACTAGTACAGCTGCAATACAGTAGTCCCTGTGAGCACATGGGGGAGTTATAGGATACTAAGGGAAAAGACTTTTTCACATGCATTTTTGCTGCAGATTTTTCTGGAATGGTCTCAGCTTTGTCTCAGTACAGACTGAAAATGTTTTCTGAAGCCATGACTTTTTGGCAAAATAAAATTCTTGTTTTCTGGCCAACTCTAGTACCAATTTGACACTATGGACATAGAAATGAACAGAATGTGTATTACTTAAACCCCTAGTGTGGGTACAGTTTTACAGATAAAAGAATGATTTATATGTATTTCTCTTCCTGTAGTGCTGCAACATTAGGGGGTTCATTTAAATTTCCCACTCAAATTCTTTGTTAACTATTCTTCATGTCCTCTTTCAACAAATGTAGTATGAAAGAAAACAGGAATGAAGAAGGACTAAGATATGAATTAACACAGGCAACATATCTAAATACCTCTGTGTTTGAACATACACAACATTCAAGACATACACGTTGTTCTGATGAGGTCCTAGTTGTTGATAAAACTTATGGCATAACAGGGACACTGATAATTTACTTTAGGAGACATTTCTTTACTCCTCTGTACCGTGAAACCTGTGTGCATAGCTTTGAAAAGTGTGTTCATCTTTCTATGCGTAAATGCCTGAGATTTTCAGCTGAGGACACTGGTGTTCCACCTCCAGGTAGACACCAAAAATACCAGATCTACTTCAGTCCATGTTCTGTAGGAGCAGTTTAGGAAATGGCCATGCATCCACATGTCTACGCTTAAAACTCATTGAAGTTAGATGGGATTTCTTGCAGCATGTTGTGTTTCTAAACCAGAACAATTGCCTTCCCAGTAAGGATCTGTGGATACACTCTTTGAAGTTTCCAGTCTTTGTGTATGAAGATTTCTTTTTTCAGAGATAAACCCTGGAAAATGAGAAATGAGACAATGGGAACTAGAAGGGAGTGCTTTGAAGAAGAAGCAACAATTTGTGAGGATGTAATTGCATATTCACCTGAGATAATATGATGTTCTTATCTCGGAGCAATTCTAAAAACTGAAGTGAGCAATTTAATAAACCTGAGAGAGCTTTAGCAGTTAGTAATGAGACCCTCCTGTATGAGTACATCCAGACTATTTAATCATCACCAAGTTTCACCTTAAAATTAATTGAGTTTCTTGCAGCATTGTCTCTTCTAAGTGCCCACAAGATATTTTTATGCTTTCTGACTTCACTTGCAGAGCTCTGTAACTATTGTCCCTTTTGTGTGGATAGATGGTCTTTGCTTCCATTTTCAGTTGCTGGAGACACATTGCTCTGCTTTACCTTCCAAGGAGCAGTGACGGTACTCTCTATCTTATGAGAGGAAATAAGAAATATGAATATTGGTGCAAGCAGTGTTATCTTCTTCCTCCCTCATGCTTTTAAAGCTAATTGCATGATGAGAAGTTGACTTATGTTCAGTGAGCATTTGGACTTAAAACTGCACAGTTACAGACACTTCCAACATGCTAATGTCTTTCTCTTTTAATAAGTTCAATAAAAGTTAGTCACCGTGACTTTGTGTTAACATTTAATTTCTAAACAATAGTCCATGCAGAAATCAGGTCCTCCAGAGGGAATAGCTATTGTGAACCATATTTCTTTCCTTTCATTTTAGATTACTTGTGTTTTGCCTTAGAGCCAAAATGAAACCTAGTTTCTCTCCTTTGACCACATCTCAATGTGGATAGTACGAAGCACTAAGAGCTTTCCATTGCTGTGGTATATGCTGTTAATTGCTAACATATTCTGCCACATCATTTTTCACAATATTGGAACTTTTTAACTATACCACAACTCAACAAATATTAACAGGACCAGACACGTCTTGGAAGATGGTACTGCTAGTATTTCCTTCCTCCTTTAGTTCCCACTGAGCAGATGTAAATCACTTTGGGACTGCATTTCATCTCTGAAACCTGTTTCAGTTTTATTCAAACCTAATCGGAGGTCATGTGGAGTTTTCTTTCATTCTCAAAAACAGAAAAAAAAACCCCCAATCTTTGAGCTTTAGTTTAAGAAGCTCTCCCTCACAGAATCCACCTAGGCAGATATCTTGTAGGAAATACATGAAAAAACACAGCCCCCAGTTTTTACTGAGAAATGAGACAAAATTGTAACTGGCAAATACTTAGTTTCTCAAGACCCTGACCACATGGCCTGCTCTGTTCCCTTTGGCAGTTCCTCCTTCCAGCTCTCTTCAGGACCTGGGCTGTCTTGGGTGATGCATTCTGCACTGAGCCCTCAGAGCAGGGCATGATCCTCAGAAGGGCCCTTGAGTACTACTAAGATTCAAACAAATGATTAATAAAGAGCAGATCCCAGGCTGTAAATTGCATTTCATTCACACTATTCAGATCTCGCTCCCACAAAAGGAGCTTGTCTACATTCATTTGGTGCAAAATGAGGGATGGACTCAGGTTTCGTGAGTCTAAAACCAGAGTTTTCTTCCTCCATTGGGGAATCTAAGTTTTCTTTTGAATAGAAATTTAGATTTAATAAAAAATACATTGCTGCTTTCACAGGCTTCCTGGCTGGAAGCCAGGGAGTCCTCCTCTCTGTAATTCTGCTTATTCTTTGCAGGTGGTTTTTGAACATTTACATTGCCCTGGGTGAGTGACTGAATATGTCTATTTTCCCAAAAGCAAAATGTGAACAGTACTGCTTGTGACCAGTGACTGGGCTGCCTAAAACCTCCACCAATGCATACATACTACTATTTTGCTACTTGATGTGACTGAAATAGGATTTTCATTCTCTGTCTTCATCGAGAACATAAAAATACATGTAAATAGATTTCATGTTACTAGTTGAATTAGTTTCCTAACCAGAGACAAAAGACTGGGGCAAAACAGACCAAACAAGCAAATAAACAAAGTCCAATGCGGTCACTGCTGCTCAGGAAAATTGGCTTTGACTCATTTCCCAATTTTTCTCTAAAAGAACTGTAACAGAACATCAGGGGTATGTAGGACTAGAGGAAAGGCACTTAACTTGAAAGAGAAAAAAATTTGGTTTAGGGGTTGCTTTGTTTTTGTTTTTGTTTTGTTTGGTTTTGGTTGTGTTTTGTTTAGTTTGGGGATTTTTTGTTTGTTTGTTTGTTTGGCTTTTTTTTAATGTGAAAATGTACTATTTAACCCTATGATTATTTATCCCTTGAAAAACATAAGTATTGACTATAAAGTGATCCAAATACACTTTTCCTCAGCTGTGTGTATATCCAGCTTCATTCTCTTACATCTTTTCAGGGCCTTGGAAGATGACTTTAGTTCAAGCAGAGCAGTACACACTGCCAGTGCCCTAATTTTATCACTGCTAACACAGTACTGGGTTCTGTCAGTGCAATATTGGGGTGTATATCCAGTACTGAATTGCTTGGATACAGGGACCTTTCTTGGGGCTGCAGGTTTTTAGGCACTGGTAAAAAAGGAATAAAAAAGCTTTTTCTGTGAGATTGCAATGTAATGTTTTCAAATATTGTGCAATTTCATCCAAAAAGGAAAGCTTAGCTTCTTTCAACAGCGCAGCTAAGTTTTCATAATACAACACCTTTCTGTAAGGTGTTTCCAAGAGGTAAGTCTTGCTTGCTGTGCAACTTTAGGCAGCAATGAAGATTTTTGTTGGTTTTGTAAAGCTGGCTTTTAAAACCATAGCTGGCCAGAAAAACAAGAATGCTATTTCACTTTAAAAAAAAAAAAAAAAAAAACAAACCCCAAAAAACCAGGTTTTCACATTCATTTTTATTCTGATGCAGGAGGAAACCCAAGGCATGTACTTTTTTTCCCTCCTAATGAGATACACCAGAATAATTGACAGCATTGCAATTCTAGTATTTAGGTGGAATTAAGGATAAAATTCTTGTCTTGATTTGAGCCACTGGCTTTTGCAGTATAGATCTCATAGACCTCTTAGTGGATTTGAACACAAAATACACCCTTGACATTTGTAAAGCCTGCCAATGAAAATTACTTGGAAATAATAAACATATTCTTGTGAAGTTTCAAGTTTGACAAATCACTATTCATAAGAAAAAAAAAAATCTGCTCCATTCCCTGCTTCGCAAGATTATACATAAAGAAAAATACATAATAAGACTATTTTTGAAATAAATGACATTGAGGTCAGAATTTAGAGATTCAGGGTGAAGATTCAGCTTCTTTTCACATTGTAATAATTTACAACACACTGGGAAAAAATGTTGCTATAGCAAATTTCACCAGCACTTTTCAGTGTATGAAGTACATAGAAACAATATAACCCTTACGATTATTATCTCCTTGGGAATGAATTTAACCTTTAAAAAGTTAAAATACAAGCTCATACATTCAGTTGCTGTAATTTCCTTTAGCCCCATCTCAATTTTCAGAGCTGGCAATACCACACTTGTGGATATGTTTACATAGAAATAGTCTCAGAATAATCTTCCACAGCAGAGATTTTGGTGCAGCTAATGAACAAATATGGGCTAAGGCAGAAGTGGAGTGCACAGGACCCAATTGCATTAACTCCTGGGGTCCATGACATTGCCAGGAAGGCTCAGAGGAGTGGCATCCTGAAAGCTGCCTCCCAAGAGCTGAGAAGGCATGAGTGCTGCAGCAGGTTGGCAGATACAGGTTCATCCTTCCCTGATGATGTAGCCCAGCAGAAAGGACTCCAGTCCTTGCATTTGAGAGTGGCACTGCCACACGAGTGCAGGAACACAGACAGCTTTACTCCCAATGATCCCAGCGTGAAAGCAAAGAAACGTGAAATGGGCTTATTTGGTAGCACTCCAACATGAAGGCAGAAATGCCAGCATTTGCCAAGTGAGAAGGATGAAGTCAGCAGAGAGAGTATTTTGTTTCTAACTTTAGACAATAGTGCAAACAATGGATGGAGAGAAGGGGGCTGGCTTCTATTTTAGAAAGAAAACTCTTTAGCATGCAGTTGACTCTATTGTAGCATTTTCATTTAACATAGGCCAGCTTTATTTTATTTATTTTTACATGTTTGCTTAATTTCAGATGGGGTGAGCGCACCCTTAAAAACATACCCTCTAGGTTCATGATATACATCAGAGCTGTATAAATCTCCTAGGAGACTTAAACAAAGAGAACCTAAAAAAGATGTTCCTTATTTTGCTGCAGATCTGCCCATGATTAATGGAAGTCTCTGATGATGACTGCAGCTCAGTATATTTCTTGGCGCTGTCACTGTGTTTTCCTTTCTTCTCAGTTGGGTCAAGTCATAGTGACTATAAAAAGTAGAAGCACAAGATTTTTCTTGACAGATCATAATACAAAAGAGGGCCTGCTGCTGTACAGTGTGTTGTTTTGTACGTAACTGTGGGTGTTTGTGAGGACGTGGTAGAGATTAGAGCATGATAACTAGGGAAGAGAACAAGAATTTGGGTGAACTTTTGCAAAAGGAACCCTGCCCCATTTCTGTGCTGGCAATATTTCCTATGAATGGGTCTTTGTCTTGATACATTTGCTAAAGAGGGCTTTATTTTGCTTTTCAGGTTTACAGTCACCCAATTTCTTATTTGGGCTGCAGCATCCAGGGTGCCTTCTGTCCATCCAAAGCTGAGCATGCTGAGTTCAGCTCAGGAGGCAAAGCTGCTGTAGCATTTCAACTTCTGCAAGTTTTGCCAGTTTTCTACTGTACTGAGCTGTCAGAGCCTGGCTTCAGGCTAGGTGTCATAAAATGCACAGGGGACGCCCCCTGCTCAGCTCGCTTCAGAAGTAACGAATATTTTAGCTCAGGAGCTACAGAGGAGAGGCCACATATGAAAAACCATATACATAATTTTAGCAAGCAATATTTAACATAGATTTTCCTAACTTTCCTGGAGCTTTGCTGTCTTATACTAGTAACTACCTTGATGGAATTTTGCAGAAAATTCTTATAATACCCATATTTTAGTGCTTTTTGGTGCTTTTGCTTTGCTGCTGGACACATTTTGCACACAGTGACCATCAAAGACTGGAGCGCAGACTAAGTCTTGTCTCCAGGCCCCATATAACTGGAGAAAAATAGAATTAAATCATGAAGAAAATAACAACTCTTACAGATTTCTCCTAATTTTTGAAAATTTACTTAAGAAGCAATTATTTGAGTAATAGGTGGCTCAGGGCATTGCAATGACACAGAGGTTCTTTTAGCTTGATGAGTAAGAGCCATCAGCATGCCCATTCAGTACAGACCACATACCTGTGAATTTTCAGGATGTTCTAAATCACTCAAATCTGATCCTTCACATTAAAAAAACAGTGGTGGTGATTTAGATGTTTTTCTTTGCTTTAGCCTCTTTGAGCCTAGGTAATCCAGTTATCATTGTCTTTGCAACAAGATTTATTTCACCAATATCTTACAACTTTGTATTTAAACTCAAATTGCTAATGTAAGTGAACATGCCTTGTAACAGAGACCACAAAGTACAGCAAGGCATTGGAGCAAGAGGTCAGCAGTCACCCATTGTCAGCTTCTTGGGATCAAAATCTATGTTCATGCTTGAGAGCTGCATTAAACAAGTAGCGTTTTCTTATTTCATTGCCAATGACATTTTTATTAAAATACACATTTGTCTGTACCTACGTGTATGCATATATAATGTCTTACATGGCCCAATTCTGTTGCCTACTTATTTGGCTGAACTGCCTTAATGCATGTTTACCCAGCTAGATGAAAAAGAATGAGCTGCAGAACAAGTAGAATATTCTCTTGGAGAATATCAGTGAAGCCCTATGTCTTCCAAATAAAGGATGCTAAATTCAGACTATGGAAGCACCAGCTTTTATAGTCAAGCAAGAAACTATATCCACCCTTTTAGGTTTTATACTAAAATATTTCTTTAAGTCTTTACTTGTGACACACCAATGCCTTGAAAAATTCTCTTTTTTTTTTTTTTTTTTAGCAGAACATGATAAACAAACGGCTGTTTTTAAATTTAGATGGCCTTGGGTTAGATGTGAGAATAAGCTGTGGATTAAGCATCCCTTGACAGATGGAAGTTTGCAAAGTGAGAAAAACCAGACTGACCTTTAGTGTGGTGCTGACAAGTGAAGGATTACACCATCTTTGGTATTAGGAGCCACATGTTATGTGTACCTCATCAGAGGGGCACATGTACACAGGAAACCCACTGCTCCCTGCCATTCATTAATAGTAATACTTGCCACAGTCAAAATATTTAGTGCATTTAACGCTTTGAAGGATTAAGGAGCCAATCCCATTAATACTGAACACAGGAAATTACTAACGCTCAGGACAGCACCAGGTACCACAGATGCCTTTTTTTTTTTTTACCTCTGGTTGTGTGATTTGGTCTGGCTTGTGGCTGCAGTTATACACCTGTGTGTGAGGGGACAGCAGGGCAGGGGCTCCATAGGGTGGGCCCTGGTAGTGGCAGGGTCTCCCTGGAGCAACAGGGCAGGACCTGGCAATCTGTCCCATGTCACCCTCTGTCCAGGAGCGGGGCAGCCAGAGACACTGTGGATGGTGTAGCAGGAGTGTGGCAGTGCTTCTGAAGCTTTGCTGGGCTGGGGGCTGATGACCCCAAGGAGAATGAAATGGGGTCTTGGGACATAGGAAGGGTGGGAGGAGGACTTGGTGAGGGGACCAGATCACAGATGATCACTGTTAGTATAAGTTAAGAAAATGCAAGTATCCTTCTGGAGCAAGGAGGACAAGAATTTATTTATTTAATTAATTATTAATTCATTATAATCCTGCCTTTGGAAAGTGTATGAAATTGCACGGTTTAAATGCTGACGTCTAACAGTACTGGGGACACAGGAGCTGTGGATCCCTCTGTATGAAATTGTGCACACACTCTTGAGACCACGCATCTGAAAAACCTCGTGTGGCATGGCCTGTGCCTCCCTTCAGTGCAGCTCAGATGCCCAGTCAGCCACAGCTCCCAACTCTGAGAGGCTCATCTTCTCTATGAAGAGGTTCGTGTTTCTAAAGGGATCAAAGCTTCTTACTGCAGCCCCAGTAGCTTCCTTTCAGAGGCACAAAAAGGCATAAAAACTGGCATGAGCAAACCTGATTTTGCTTAAATTTCAAGCAAAGTTTGATTCTTAGACCTGAAAAGAATTCTCGAATAGCTCCATTTTTACAAAAACAAAAAAAAACCAGCCCAAATTAATACAGCATTAGAGAAAAATCCTCTGAAAAATCAGCAGCAACATCCCCAAAGGCATTAAAGAGAGGAAAACCAATACTTTGAAGATATTCCTTATCATTTTAGAAATAGTTTTTACCATCAAAAACTTCTTCACTTCAAATCTTTCCTTCTTTAACTCTACTTATTATGCTAAATGTTCTTTCACTTTTCCAATCTCATTTTACATGCAAAGACTGTTCATGTATCTTTTCATCTAAGTGGACTTGAGTGTTACAGCCCTAGGAGGCTGACAAGTTAGATTAGCAGAGATGCTTTACTGCCACAGCTACAATAAATTCTGTTCTCGTTTTAGAAATGTCCCTCTGATCCAGGCATTTTTCCAATGATAGCTATGGACATGGTGTTAAAGAACATTTATCAGCCCTATGAATTTTGGGGGGAGATGCACATTCTGTTTTTCAAGGAGAAGTTGTAAATAGAAGTGCCAAGGGAAGATGTCCCAACTTGTTTCATTCAGTTGCCATGAATATAACAAGGATCCTCCATTTCAGGCTTCTTCGTTGTTAGAAAAGTGTTTTGCTCTTGCAATTCACTCTTTCCATCCTGAACTATGTAGACATGATCAGTTCTTTCACACAGAGCCTTTTTTGTGTGTTTCTGCAGTCCTTCAACCCTCCTGTAGCATGAAATAATTAATCCTGAAGTTACTGCAGATGGAGGCACAGTGGTCTTTGCTCTGACTGATTTGCAGTGACTCTGTCACAGCCACTACTGTCTAAAAGCCATCAGAAGCTGCTGAGATATTCAAACGGACAGTGTAGATGTCCTCTAGGAAACCCAGGGACATTCAAGAACACTCAAAAAAAGAAATGTGCAATGTTTCCTCTGGAGCTCTCCCATTAAAATACAGAAAAAAAAATCCATTCGGTCATCTCAGGCAAGGGTCAATTTTAAATGCCTAATATATCATTAGGGTCCAGTTCCAGTTAGAGCCCTATGGATCAGTTCAGTTGCATAAACGCAACTGCCATTTGGGGAAATCCCAGAAACTCTTACAGAGCTGGCAGACATGACATGGGACATACAGGGGCCTACATATTCAGCAACTGCAGCTGGAAGCCAGTGGGAGCTGTTAGGGAATATGAAATGGGACTAGATATCTACATGTAAGGAACTGAACCTTTCCTGGAATCTCAGGTGTCTCCATTGAGGATGTCAAGCAGATGTCCATAGAGATGTTTACACTGAGGTGTCTCAGACTATGAGCTGAATTTTGCTTACCTCATTTCTTCTTCAGCCAGCCTTGAATTTATCTCTGAAGGTAATTTATTGCCATATGGTTGTAGGAACTAAGATAAAAACCCATGCAAGTACACAAAATTTGAGTTTCCTTGGTGACTGGAGTAACGTGGACCGAAATAGAAGGGCTCTGTTTTCCTGTGCTTCAGCTCAGCATGATTGTGGTGAATGAAGGCTGCCATGGGGCTGTCAAGCAGAGCTCCCTACTCTTTGGTTTTGTATTGGGGCTCGTGTGTTGCTCTGGTTTCCTCCTGCTATTTTGAATTTTGCAGGCCTGCGTGTCAGATGAGCACAGCCAGCAGCGTTCTCTCCCTCCCTGCGACATTGTCCCTGTGCCAGGACCAAACGAGGTAGGAACAAGGGGTGGCAGGGCAGGAACCAAGGAAGCATCTGTGCTGTCTTTGTGTGCACTGAGGGCTCCCACACTGTGAGGAACTCTCAGTTGGACTCATCTGGCTGAAGTCCAGCTCCTTTGAATGGTTCCAGTAACTCACAGGAGTAGGAACACACTGGGGAATCTGGCCAAAGCTGCTCAGGGTTTGTGGTTGAATGGGCTAAATTGAGCTAGGGAGTGAGTGCTTGCCCTAACTGATTGCCTTATTAATTTTCAACAGAAATACAGCTTTAATTAACACTTTTCCCCCCTCTATTTAAATGGAAGTCCATACCATACAAACCATAAAGACTTTTTGGCAAGTTAGCCTACATAGTCTCTTTCGCCTAAGATGACACTGTAATCATAAAAACATACATGATCTATAAATCTTTTCATGCCTTAAAAAAACTTAAATTCTTCCAGAATACAAAGTTCTGTTCTGAACAAAGACCTTGAGGCCCTTGTAAGTGAACACAACACTTTCTGTGCCTACCTGCAAGTTGTAGAATCATATCACAGAATGGTCTGTGTTGGAATGGACATTAAAGACCATCTAGTTCCAACCCTCTTTCCATGGGCAGGGACACCTTTTACTAGACCAGATTGCCCAGAATTCCATCCAATTTGGCCTTGAACACATCCAGGGTTGTGGACTGGTGACTTCTTTGGGCAACCTGTTCCAGTGCCTCACCACCCTCATAATAAAGAACTTCCTTGTAACATCTAATATAAACCTGCTCTCTTCCAGTTTAAAGCCATTCCTCCTTGTCCTATCACTACAGGCCCTTGTAAAAAGTCTCATCTCCATCTGTCATTTTGCCCCAAAGGGGTCTCAATTGCTCTCATTGCTTCTTCTCTGCAGGGAAAAATACACCTGTTCTGTTTTTAAACAACACTGAAAGTAAGGAGTTTTGGGGTCTTTATTTATTTTGATCCTGGAATTATTGAGCCAGTTTCCATCCTTGTCTCCTATTGTCCGTCTCCAGTTTCCTCCAAATGCACTGCTTGTGAAAAGGAAAGCCATGATCGTTAAGTGGTCAGAAGGTAAAACAAGGTGAGTTAACTTCACTAAAACTGTTTATCACCAGGTTGAAGGGCAGATCTCAACAGAAAGCATGGGACAGATTTCTTTCCTCATTTCCAAATAGATGGAGACTTCTTTCCTTCCTTAGCTCTGGATTACAGCATAGGTAGGCAGGGTAACCAAATTAATCTCCAGCATTTTCTGCCCAGAAATAATGCCCGTGTGCTGCCCAGACTGTGTGTGGATGTGCAGAAAATTTGATGCATTGGGTTTACTACACACATACACCCAAGCAATGCACACATCTGAATGCCTTGCATGTGGTCTGGGACTGAATTCTACCGGCACAGGCGATTTGACTAGCGGGAGGATTCAAGCAAGTCTCAGAAGCTTGGAATATCTCTCAGATGAATTTATCTGAGCAGAAAAAATGTTAGATGCCTCTAGGGAAATTCAGGTGTAGGGTAAACCCTGCACACGTATGAGCTCCAAGAATGAAAACATACCAGCATAGATAAGTTAAGGCAGTAAATGAGAGCCTACAGGGATAAGTGAGTGTAGCCAGACCATGGTGTGAGGGAAAAGCAAGGCCTGAGTCTGCCAATCCAACAGATGTGAGAACAACTTTATTTCCTGAGACATCCAGATGTCTCCCATTCAAAAACATACAACATTTTGGGTGGGAGAATAATTGCATCCTCAGGTGTGATATCTACCCCCAGTATTTGTGACCACTCAAAGAATCATCCTGTCCTTAAGGTCAGCTGTTATGGGCTCCTTTCTAACAGATACAGAGTTCATTTTAGTGTCTGTAGGTATTGTTTTGGGTCAACAAAACAGAAAAAATTATTGATCATTTTGAAATGCAGGGGAGTTTTGTGCAGAATTAATGCATAAAAGATGCACATACACGATTGTATAATTATATCCTGCCTTGCATTCTGATCGCTAAGCATTCAGTATTCTTTTCAGGAAATTAATAACTTTACAAAGCAGCTGGTCCATCCACCAGCTTTAAAAAATAATATTGCTGTTGTAAACCATGGATTACTCTTTCTGATACAGGTAATCCTCTTAAAATTGACCATTCTGTAGTTTAACGAATTTATCTTTCTTTCAATGTGTTTTGAGCTAAGAAGCAAATGGTTAAATGCTCATAATACACCTATAATTTTGGACAAAGTATTAAGAAATTTTGAAAAAATGAAGATACCTGCAAGTAGTTTTCCTTAGCCATAACTATATAGTTTGGATGTTAGAGAGTTAAAGGCATATCCCAGCATATTCTGTCCTTCACATTAATTCTGTAAGGAATCACATATTAACAACTGCAGAAAAATCTACCCATTTGTATTTTAAAGCCTTGTCACCAAGGGGAATATTAGTTTTCCCATGCTACAGTGTTTTACAGAGGAAAATTTGTCATTTAGTAAAGCTAAGTGGGAATCGTTTAGTAAAATGTTTTGTGTTGGAAAGGGCTGGTTTGTCAAAACAGAATCCTTCCATGAGGACAGTGTGAGGAACCAAGGTTAACAATTCAGCAAAAAACATCCTCAGCTCTGAGAATTATCTGTCCTGCCATTGCAGCGCTTGCCTGAATAGCCTGAGCTCAATCTGTCTCCTCTCACAGGGACATTGAGAGCAGGACCTCAAAGATGGTTGTCACATGTATCAATGAAGAGTTGTCACTGCTGGGCTACCCAGAACTGTGCTCATATTCCTTCTCCTCTCTACATAACAGTTGTGTGAAAAACATCATCTGAGAAGGTTTGCATTTATCTCACAGTGAAAGGAGGGTATTTATTGACTTTTTTTTTGCCACAAAATTCCCTCATGGCAGGGTGACCCTATCTAGTTTAACAGCACTCACTGGTCGCTGAGTAAGATTTGGTCTTTGAGATTGCTTTTGGCTCTAAACTTTTTGAAGGGTGAACTAATGTATGGGCAGGAAAATACACTATCAGGTTTCCTGGGATCTGGTTTCAGAAAATTTCTCAGGTCTCCCATATGCTTTCATAATTAAAATACTAAGGGAAATTCTATGCTAGCACAACTGATGGGAGTCTATGGTTTATTGCTCCTTGCACATGTCATGTTCCTGGGGGGAAATGGCAGGCAGTAGGATTGGTAGGATGGCTCAAAAGTGCTTTGATAAACTCAAATGTGATGCTTATTTCTGCCACATTTTTGTATACATAAGACTCATACCTGTTCTTATTTAAGTAAATCCTTTACACATTTTCATAGTAAAGAATTTTGCAACAAAAGCCAACAACCAAGCCCATGCAAGTATTTGGAAAGGTTAGTTGATTTTCCACTGCTATCAAATCTCTTTTCTTGAAAAGCTGTGTAAACAAATGTTATTTTGGAAACTCTTAGCAAATGTCTAACATTTACATTTGTTCAAGTTTTTTTTTATTCAAAAGCCTCTCCTTGGTTATTGTTTTGTCTGATTCTTTTACACGTTCAAACTTGCTTGTCAGGAGCATTTCAGTTTGAAAATTTACTGCTTTGTGGCCATTTAGACCCCTTAAATCCCTAACCTAAGATCTACTGAAGACCGTGACAAATAAGGCACAACCTTGGCTTTTGAAGGCAGAATGAAGAAGAAAACTTGGTGGCTTTTCTGAACTGTCTTTAAAAGG
Organism: Acanthiza pusilla; assembly: GCA_036630365.1. Taxonomy (NCBI): domain Eukaryota; kingdom Metazoa; phylum Chordata; class Aves; order Passeriformes; family Acanthizidae; genus Acanthiza; species Acanthiza pusilla. The sequence continues at coordinate 2,398,441 of JAXCHO010000036.1, forward strand.
ATCACTCCAGCAAGAGCCCTGCATAACTCTCTGACTGCTAAAGGTTTGGTGTGACAGTCAATGATTTATGGTGAAAATGGTGATAGGACAATTTTTGCAAACAGCTCAGCAACGGTCTCACTTTATTCCCAGGAAATGTTATTATTGGCTGCACTGCTAAGTGCGTTCAATACCAGGACTGATTTCTGGCCCCCAGTCCAAGTGGTGAAGGGTGGTTTGTGTCTATGCTGCTCAGAGTCAGCTCAGATTGTCTGCACCAGTGCTATGCACTACATGGTCCCGAACCTCTGCTGGGCCCCATGCGATCCCCCAGTGACCTCAAATCATAACAATCTTTTTTGTGTATGGTTCTTAGTTCAGTTCACAGTGTCAGGAATAGTGAGGACTGTGTTACAGCCTGACAGAATTCTGTTTTCTTAGCATGAAATGGAAAGTGTGAACTGTGTGAACTGAACTGTGGGGCGAGGGCATGTTTGAGGATGGAAAACCTGGTACAATGTGTTACAGGACTATGTGAGATGAGCAGAGCCAAACCTTATGTAATTTCCTCATCACGACCTTTTGGAAGTGGCTCCCAAAGCTAACCATCCCAAAAACTGTGTGACATTTTGTTTCCCCAGGAAGATTGATTCACTTCAGAGCGGAACTTGTGAGCAAATTAACAATATAGTATGGATCCCCAGGAGACAAGGATCAATGGGTTAGCTGGGGACCTAAAATAAGTGATAACTTAGACAGATCGTCAGCCTCCATGAGAGTTAGGATGGGGAAATGCTGAATAAAACAGAAAATCCTGCTTTATATTTTTATCAAGTTTGATATTTAGAGTTTAGGAAAAGGCCAGTCTTCACCTAGGTCACTGAGAACTTTGGTGAGGTGAAGGATCATTTAGGCAGAACTCCAAGAAAATAGCCATGTGAAAATGAACTAATGACATTTAAGGTTGTTCAGAAAAATTCACTTTTCTATGTAGCTGATTTCAGAAACATGTTGTGGATAATCTAGTTAAAAATACAGAGACAGTTAAATGCTCCTGATGGAAGCACAGGACATTTCTTGAAGATTAATGACTTTGGGAGGAGCTGTGGCTTGAAATTCAGCTGAGAGCCATTAACCTCAGCTAGCCATCAATCCTCCAGCAAGGTTTGGTGCCAGGGTCATTATTACAATTAGGAGTTTAAAACGTGTAGGTGTCAAGTATTTTCTATGCACAATGAAGATGCCATTTTGACAGGACTCTTCTGGAGAATTCTGCTTCTGGCTAGATGAATGGCTTGGGGTCTCTCAGGGGTATTCTAATAATTTAAAATAATTTAAAACCTCAATTATGCAGCACCCTGGAAGATCAGCTGTGAACATCCGACCCAGTCATGCAAACATGTCAAGCAAATAACACCTCATAAAGAGAATGGTCACTTTGTCTCTGTCTCATCAGTTGGGCAGTGCTGGATATTAGAGCTCTGTTAGGCAGTCATTAGCTTCAGTATAATTAAAAGCCCAGGATCCAGCTGTTAATAATTGACTGAAGGAAAACTGTATGGAGAAAACCAGATTTGGAGTTTTTGCTGGTAAGGATTATGAGGTTATTACTACACACGACAAAGCCAATGGTAGATGCAGTGTTAGAGTCAATGGAAGCAAGAATGAGCACTTGGTCCTTTTCACTAATGTAGCACACGGGGTAGAGGGATCATATCTTTTGATAGTTCAACAGAAACTTTTCTCTACTGCCTTTTGGACTGTTTTAACCATACAGAAAAGGCTCTATCTAGCTATTTTTTAGTTATGACTGTCAGTTCTTACTTCATAGATTTCATAAATAAGGCAAAATTAATCTATCCAACTCCACTTCCTGTATGTAGGAAGTTACTTGACTTTCTGCTGATACTGAGCTAAAGAATGAGTATTCAGCTAAAGTATGCTTTACAGTTTTGTGCCATGAGGCCACCAAGAGATGAAAAATCTGCCACCTTCCTTGGTGTTTCTTTTCATTCATTTATTACCTCATCGTAAGCACGTGTCCCTCCTGTTTCTGAATTAGACTGATCTGGCTCCATCAACAAGCCTGTTCTTGTAGTTAATAAGCCAGCTTTTCCTGGTAATTATTATTTGACATTTCTTCCCCAATCTGTAATCAAGTACTGTAATCAAGTTAGCTTCTCATTTTACTGATAGCCAACAAAACCCAATTCCTTTAATCTCTGCACTGTCACCCGAGCTGCATAGAAAAATAGAAGCACTTTATGCTCTAGAAATGCAACAACCACATTAGCCACGTGGAAGCTCATACTCTGTTGGTTTTCCATCAGGACAATCTTATTGGACTCATTTCTTTCGAGGACAGTGAAGGCAAATCTGCTGTTTCTTGTTCTTCAATGCATAGCTTCATGTTTGGGTACACTGAACAGTTTATTAAAATATTTTATTTAAATTGGTCCAGTTTCTTAATTGGTCCAGTTTCTTAGTTGGTCCAGAACATCCTGCAAAAATTATTACTCTGCCAGTCCGTGTGTAATCTGAAAATTTTATTCATAGCAATGTTGGTCAGAAAATTCCAGTTCAGGACTATTTCATCAAAAATTCTGTTTCATGAATATAAACTATTTTTATCTAAACATCCTGGGTTCAATGATCTTTTCCCCACAGGTTTTCCCTGAAACTGAGGACCCTGAAAAAGGCTGGATTTTATAGACATAAATGACTACATCAGAAAATTGAGTAATAAACACTGTTTTTTAAAAGGTGGGTCACTTTGGAGATTTGAGATAACTTTGGGACTGATTCAAAGTCCATGTAAGTCAGTGGGAATCTATGTATGGACTTAATTTGCTATTGGAAAAGGCTTTTTTTTGTAGCGTTCAGGTTTATTTTTTTCTTTGTAGGCACATAGTTTCTTCCCTGCTGAAAAATTCCTTATTAAAAAATAGTAGTAGACCATCAGCAAAAACCCACAGCTACATTTAAAGAAGATCTGCTTAATTATGTAGCATTATATAAGCCTATAAACTTCTTTGGCTTATTCCTAAGAAAAAAAGGCCTCAGTTCCTCCTTTTTGTAATTTTCCCTTACACCCAAGAACAAAAGTGGGTGGCAAAGGAATGTGAAAGAAGGGGTGGGGAATGGGGTTTAAATGAAAGCAGGGAAGTAAATAAAGGCTTCTAACACTGTGTAATTTTTTTTCTACAGCTTGTCTTGGAAAGTATCAACTTCACTATGAAGGGTGGAGAAGGAAAAAGGACTGAACAGGTGAGACTGGTTTTATCAATGCAGATTACTACCAATATGATATTAAAGGGGAGCAGTGTAATACTCCTAATGCAGGTGGTAGCATTTCTGACAAATCAGGTTTTCATTGGTGAGGTGCAGGACAGGAAATACTATCTTTTAGTTATTAGGATTGTACTTCGGTTTCTTGGAAGTTTAAGCGTGTCTGCTAGGACAGTTTCCTAGGTTTCCCACAATCTCGTAATACTTTGTTTTTAGTATTTCATCATTTGACTGTTCACTCATACTTCCTTCTTGCCAGCGAGAATGTGTTCATGGGTACAGCGCCATAGAATTTTTACGGCAATGTGTGATTCCTATAGCAGAGGTATCCATATGTGTGATGAGCACCAGGAGAACTCTATGCTCAGAAGAAATGTTAGAGTCATTTTCTCCAAATGAGAAACTGCCAGGGAAATGTGTCAAAATGAACACAAGAAAATTATCTGCCATAAGCAGTCATCATTCCCAAGGGAGGGTCAGTGGAAAGGACAGAGGTGCTCATGTTCTTCTGTTAAAACAACTCACGCTATTCATGAGTGATCAACCTGCAAATCACAGTGGTTGCCACTTTTTATTAGCCCTGTTCAGATAAAGGCTTATCCTCTGAAATGGTAAGCACTACCAACTGGTTTGGAGTCCATAAGTTTCCCTGTACAATGGTGAGTGTAAATCTAGACAGCTATGGTAGCTCTGCATTCTCGCTGCAGTCATTTTCCAGTTTGACAGGCTACAAGGGAGCATATAAAGCAGCAAAGGAAATGCAAGACATCTGTAACAAAACCAGTGAACATGCTATTGATTTGTTTCCCTTGCTGGTGTGGTCCTGGCATTGGTCTCTTTCTCCAGAGAAATGAGTTAAAGAAACAAGTCCAGTAGAGAACATGGAATTTTACTTCCATTCATCTTCCTTATTTTGCAAGCACCACATTCTGCAAATCCCATGCCAGTAAAGCTCTTGGATCAGTCCTCAAATTCTTCTGGATCCTTAAGGGAGGAGATGTCAGAGCTGGCCAAGAATCTAAGTGGAAACTGATGACAGAAGCTGACATTAATCAGCTCCACAGTATGTTCTGCCCAGCAGGTTTCTTCCAATAAATCAAAGGGCTTCAGATCCAAAGGGCATTTAACCATTAGAGAGCAAGTGTTCACTGTGGGCTGTAGCAGCTAAAGAAAATGAATTTAATATTGATTTTCATATATAACCCTATCCACGAAACATGTTTGTGTGATTTTACATATATAAAGACACTGGAAAAAAAATCTCAGCTGGGGCAAGTCAGCAAAACTCCACTGGTTTTACTACTTTACATGAACCGAAGTTTTATTCCCCAGCATATGAATAGAATGAAACGGTACTATGTTTTCATTGTTTTTCTTTCTTCTTTTTTTCCTTTTTTTTTTGTGCTGACAGTGATGAGAAACAAAAACACCCTCAAATTTGCAAAATTTCTGCCATTTTTCTGATAAGCTGTTTCCCCACAGAGCAGTCATTAAAGGAAAGAAAGTAAACAGAGTGCTACATGTAGGTCAGGATCACTCACCAGCGTGAGTATGAACCCATAGTTACTCACAGAGGTAAGTCTGTGGTCTCAGCTGGGTTGCTTCAGTGAGCAACACTCACCAAGAACAGGATAGTTTTATCATTCTGGAAAGTCTTTTATTATTTGATTTCTAAATTTTGTGTGTTGGGTGAGAGGGGGTGTTCGTCTTTTTCTTCTGTCTTTTGGGTTTTTCTTTCAATAATATGCTCCTATAAATACATGAAGAACAAAAGGAGGGCTAAGGAGAATCTCCATCCTTTATTGGATGCAGGGGGAACATAGTGACAGAGGCTGAGAAAAAGGCACTTAAGGCCTTCTTTGTCTAAATAAGTAAGGCCAGTCATACTCACAGAAGCCTGGATCCCAAAAATGGAGCCACTTGTAAGAGGTTTGTTATCCTAGAGAATGAGTCTTACATTGCATTAGGAGAAAACATATCAGTCTGTGAGTGTGGAAGACACACAGAAGGTGGTTAGAGATCTAATCTAAAAAGATATCTCATTCCTGATCTTGCAGTGAAATGCAGAGATACACTAGAATCTTTGAAAAACTTTGCAGTGGTTTAGAAGATTTGTGCCCACTGATTTCATCCAGCCACAGAGCTTAAAAATACCTAGTACACACTTTAACACAAGACCTGGGCATATGTTATTTGAAAAGCTTTCTCCACAAAAATGTAATTCTTCAAAACCTCTCAGACCATTCAAATTTGGGACAACCACTACCAGAACTAAAAGCAGGGATCAAATATACCTCACCAGATTAAATAACATGCTTGTCTTCAAATGCTGTGCCTATAGCATTAATGGGGCTTTAATGTGCATACCCTGTAGACAAGGCACAGAAGCAAATACAAAATGTGGTGACTGGCAAATTGCAGATTTAAATTTAACCTGATCATAATAGTATCGTTTTACGCCCACTTCCAAGGATGGATTTAGACAGAAAAATGTGCAGTTCCCCATTCTGTGTCCCGCCTCTCTACTCTCACAGAATGTGCCTGCCGCCTCATGAAGAAGTTGGGCAGACAGGTACATTTAAAACAGAAGCTACAGTGTGTAAACAGGCAGACTTGTCCAGAACTGGATATTATTTCACTGCAGTACACAGTGCAAATACTGATTAAATTTCCCCTTTACATGCAAAAGATTCTGAATGGCAGTTATTAACTCCAGTAACACCATAGTATCAGGTTTTCTTGTGAAGACAATCTTTAGGCTGATGGGTTTCATGGCACGACATGAAGAGCCACAGAACTCTTCCAGAAAAACTGGTTGCTGAGCACTCAACCCAGCCCAGAGAGTGGTGGTGAATGGAGTTACATCCAGTCGGACGTTAGTGGTGCATTCCCAATGCTCAGAGTTGGGGCCAGTCCTGTTTAATGTCTTTATCAGTGATCTGGATGAGGAAATCAAGGGCACCCTCATTCAGTTTGTAGATGACACCAAATTGACTGTGTGTGTTGATCTGTTGGAGGACAGGAAGGCTGTGCAGAGGGATCTGGACAAGCTGGATTGATGACCTGAGGCCAGTTGTATGAAGTTCAACAAGGCCAAGGGCAGGGTCCTGTCCTTGAGTCACAACAACCCCAGACAGTGCCACAGGCTGGGGCAGAGTGGCTGGAAAGTGGCCAAGAGCAAAAGGACTTGGGGATGCTGGTGACAGCAGCTGAACGTGAGCCAGGAGCGCCCAGGTGGCCGAGAGGGCTGATGGCATCCTGGCTGTATCAGCAATGGTGTGGCCAGCAGGACCAGGGCAGGGATTGTCCCCCGGTACTGGGCACTGGTGAGGCTGCACCTCGAGCCCAGTTCTGGGCCCCTCAAAGAGGCCTCTGGGCTTTGACAAAGACATGGAGGTGTTGAAGCAGGTCCAGAGAAGGGCAGCAAAGCTGGGGAAGGGTCTGGAGCACAAGTCCTGCGAAGCACGGCTGAAGGAGCTGGGGGTGTTTAGCCTGGAGAAGAGAAGCCCCAGGGTTTACCTTGCTGCATTCTGCCACTCCCTGAAAGCTGATTTCAGCCTGGTGGGGATAGGACACTTCTTCCCAGCAACAAGCAACTGGACAAGAGGAAGTGGCCTCTAGTTGCACCATGGGAGATTTAGATGGGATTTTAGGAAGAAATTCTTCACTGAATGCTTTGTTAAACATTGGAAGAGTTTGTCCAGGAAAATGGTTACATTATCATGCCTGGGGCACTTGGAGACATGGTTTACTGGTAAACTTGGCAATCCTGGGTTAATCCTTGGGCTTGATGATCTTAAAGGTCTTTTCCAACCTAAATGATTATATGAAAACTCTCAAATTTCTGCCAATGTCATCTACTCTCTGCTTATTAACCTTTCTCAGTTAAAATATTGACTACTGGAGCAGGGAGAGTATATTATCAAGAATTAGTAAATTAAATTTGGCTCCTGCCCTGCTAAAACTATTTTGGAGATGTTACCTTAGGAACTTGCTGGCAAAATAATTTTGTTATTTTTAGAAAGCAGTCACTTGCTGGGGCTTAAACTTTTTACAGAAATATGGCGATTAAAAATGGTCCAGTATTGATTATGGAAGTATCTGGTATGCGTCAGAATGACACTAATACTTCCCTCATTAAAAAAGTCAATAGCACAGTAAGAGCCTGTAAGATGTAGGAAAACAGCAGCACAAAGGTCTGAACTGCAAACCTATGATCTATGAGTGAGTGCACAGTGTCTTTCAGGGAGTAGTTAGATTTTATGCAAGCATTTGAAAATGCTTTTTATACCATTTTATACTGGGACCAGGAAAATGGCGGGAACAGAATGAAAAGATATTTTTCTTATGAAGCTGCTGCTGTGCCGTTAGCCTCAATGTGGCAAATCTGGCACTACCAGTACCTTTATGTACAAAAATATTAGGGGAGTAGTGACATCCTATGTCATAAATTTGTGGGACAGTTTTATAAGAGCAAAGGGTTTTAATACCCACCTACTTCACGGTTACATCTCAAAGGAAAAAATCCCATGGCAGGGGCATGGGAGGGAAGATACCAGCCAGCCTGTTATCCATCAGAGAGTGTCTCAAAATGAAGACTCAGTTGCTCGATGAAGACCCCTTCCTTTCCGCTAGTGGGTGAAGTGGTTGCATAATATGTGCTGCAAGTTATGTAGGGAAAGAGCTACCACACTATTAAACAGATTGCAACTGCATCCACTTCTACATACTCAACAGAAAAAGAGGGTTGTTCTCCATTTAGGACCTGTCCTTTCTTTGGAGTACTACTTCTGGCTTCAAGAGTCAGTAGGAATCTTCTCGATACTCTTAAGCAAAATAAAATTAAGTTTTCACTTCAAGAATATCTGTGTCTGTGTTTTTGTGTGGATGAGTATCTATACAGGGTTTCTTTCCTTTAATGACTGAGGATTTTGGGGTCAAAAGGGCTTCTTTTACTTTATGTTCCTTTTTTTTTGAGTTTTGACATTTCCAGAAAAAATAAATTAAAGCTATTTTTATTTTTTCCACAGACACATTGTTATGTTTGTAGCAGAATAAAAAGATGTTTTGTCAAGAACATAGAATAAGAAGGATCCACTTTTGTCTCCAATGTTTGAATAGCACTTCAATGCAAATGGAGAATGTTCCCACCTATTTCAGATAGGGTAGCTAAGATTAATGGCTCTCATGATTGTAGTAGCCTAACCAGTGCAAGTTTCTCCTATCATCTGCAAAGATGGTGATGTGTAAACAGGAAGACTGGAATTCTGACTATTTGTGCACCAACCAAGCTGACCACTTTACCATCCGTGGGAAAGAAGGGGTAAAGGATGAAAAAATCAGGTCCACATCCAGCATTTGAGTCTTCATTTTAGAAAGTCTCTGGCAGAGAACAGACCTGCTGGTGTCTTCCCCCCTCATGACCCTTACATACAGCTGGGATTTTATTCTTTCAACTTTTGAGAGAAGACATTAAAGCAAATATCTTGGGGCTGCATCAGTAGGTGGTTATACCAGTTAGCTCAGAAGTGAAAGGAACTATCTGTTCTCATAACTGATCTTCACATGGACCTGGGAGGAGACATTTAGAAGGAAATTACTTAAAAATTTGGTTCAGTTTTTTACCTTATTCTCTTAAGCCTATTCAAATTCAGGGAAAAAAAGAGAATCAAGCTAAGTGGAATGTTATAGTTTCTGAATAAAGTTTTTGATGAGGAGATGGTTGACCAAAAGTGAAGTCAGTTCCAACATTACAGTTTGTACAAAGATCCCCAAGTCTATATTAATTTCAGAACTGCATGTTCAACTGATGTATGAATACGCCCATTGGGAAATAGAAGGTTTTCTTCTTGTTTCTTGTTTGTTATTTTGCCCTTGCTCCACTTCATCTATTAGTAAATGGGAGAGTGCCAGAGGTGCCGGGAGTTGCAAGGGGATGACCAAGGAGACTGCTGGCATGCAGCCCTGCAGCACTGACGTTACAGGTAAGATTCAATCCAGATTCAGGCAGCTTCCCAGTGCACCCAAGTTTAAATCATTGCCATCTTAGGTGCTACATCTAATCAATGGACCTTGATGGGTGTCTCCTGGAAGCAGTTCACTCATGCTACCCTTTGAACCTGGGGATTAAGTGTTTATTTTACTGACAGTCTGTGGAGCCAGAGTGGCCACACACATTCCTCAGGTGGCTGGGGCAAATCCAGGAATTGGTGCTTTTCAGCCAGATTGCTAAACTATGACAGCAGCCCTCTAATCTGCAGTGTAACAATATGGTGGCTTTCTGTAAAAGTTTGAGCTCTCAGCTACATTTTATTGCTTTCTTTAAGAGTGATTTATTACCATATATTATATGATTGTGTACCTGGAGTGGTCCAGAAAGTTGTTTAGTTTCTTGTGAAGCAGATGGAATACATTACCTTGAACAAAAACTGGCACTAGTGCTTGTTTTGTTCAATCCTGGAGCCAATTTACATGTTACAACCGGAGCCTTCTGAAGGCAAAGGACATGGAACACAGACCGCCCTAAGTTCCTGTGCAGGTATCCTGTATCCACTATCTTGCCCACTGATTTAATCAAATAATTCTCTTTCACCCATACTCCTTTCTCATGCTCTTCTATTGTAAAAGATATAACTTTTTTGCCCCCAAAACGTTTAGTTACTCACTTTAGGAGAAAACAAGGGATTTTTTGAGGATGGATATGAGGAGGTTAATTGCCTGCACCACCACAGACACTTTGCATGATTTTGTTGAAGCTAGTCAAGGCCGCTCTCTTAATCTTCCATCTGTTAAACTGAAAATATAGTGGTTCTCAGCTTCCCACAATGTGAGACATTTGAGATTAGGAAAATCTCTGATACTCTGGGACTTGGACTTGGTGAACAAGGGAATACAGGAATTTAGAGAGCAGTTTAGATGGGATTTTGAAACCTAAATAAGAGAGTGCGATTGATACAAAAAATCCATGTACTAGTGTAGGCCCATAGAGATCTTGCTTTTTGCCAGTAGTTACTCAGGAACATGTGTTTCTACTACTGGCATACTCAGAGTTACCACTGTCTTGACTGAAATGAGTAACTAGAAATTTACCTCTTGCTTGAAGATATTTGGAATTCAAAGATTATGGCAAGAGCCCTTAAAAGCCAAAACAATAAAATTATAATAACAAATGCAAGACACAACACAGCCACACAAAAACTAAGGTGCTAGGTCCAGGTTTGGTATCCTATGTGTCAGGGTTAGCTGTGGCACAGGGGAAGCAGGAAAACTAGACATAATGTTCTTCTCATGTCTCTGGAGCTCAAACATACATCTTTATCCCATGATTGTCCTAACTACCAAACTATAGCAGATTCTGAGGTGTCCTTTGCCTTTTTTCACAGAAGTTGTACCAGCACATATTAAATAACTCAAAGGATTCTTAGGGCAAATAAAAAATACACAAAAGGAAAACTTGACTTTGTAACACAGTGATAAGTGGTTGTTCCCCTGAAGGTTGCGTTATTGGCTTGGTATATTCTATTATAAATATTTTCTACTTAGCCCGTATTCTTTGGAAGTGGAATCCATGGCTTTTCTGTTGCAGAAAAAAAAGTCAGTCAGGATCATTCCTGCAACATCTCTCGTTTCTGCAGAGCTTGGTATTTTCATCTGTAACGAATGAACAGACTGGTACTATATCTTCACCCTACTTTTCATTTATTCCCATGTAAGGAGAAAACTTACTGTTTCACTTAATGTGAAACTTTCACACCGGGTCTCTCTCCTCCAAAGCAGGTTCTTTGCTAAGAGGGCCCGGTTGGTTTCTATCAGCTGTACTTAACCATATTCAAAGTATGAAACAATCCTAGAGAGATTTTTACAGAAGCGTTATGACCAAAGCTGTTAAGGGAAGAGGTAGCATTTCAGACAAATCCCTGTCTCCAGTGTTTCTTACTCACTGCAATCTTGTGTAGGATATCTTGAGTCTGTGTCTGTATCCTTCTGCTTAATCAGGCCTTATTTCAAACACTTGAACTATTTCACTTACCTGTAGTAAAACACAGCTACAAACCCTTTATTAGCTTTGAAATATTTATTTTACATACACTGCATAAATGTTAGTTATTTGTGCCACTGTTCATGAGTTCATTAATCCTTGAGTCCTTCTCATGATATGATTGTTCCCGTTAACAATACATATTTCAGGCTTCAACTCTTATCTACTAACGTTTCTGCTAGACCAAGTGGGGAAAGCATTCCACTTAATTGTTCTTGCCTATTCAAAACAGCTGCTACTTTCAAAAGACAAGAAAAAACAGCCTATCCATAACTGCAGGTTGGAAGTGGTTTAAGTTCAAGTGTTTGCGGTTGTTTTATTTCACAGAATCATAGAAGGACTGGGGTTGGAAGAGATCTCTGGAGATCACCTAGTCCAACACCTCTGTTGAAGCAGCTTTGTCTAGAGCAAGTTGCGCAGGGCTGTTTCCAGGCAGGTTTTGAACGTCTCCAGAGAAGGACACTCCACAATCTCTCTGGGCCAGAGCTTGTTCCAGTGCTTTGTCACCCCTGAAGTAAAAATATTTTTCCTTATATTCAGACAAAACTTCCAGTGTTTCAGTTTGTGCCCATTTCCCTTTCCCTTTCCTTGGCACCATTTAAGAGAGTCAGGCCCCAACCCCTTGACACTGACCCTGAAGATATTTGTATACATATCCTCATGGTTATTGACGATGTTACTGCTATGGGTCTGGCTATTATGACCTTAGGCCTAAGAGAATCCCTTCTGTAATGGCAGCTGGATGGCCAAACCTACTCAGGTGACATCAGACCATGCATGGGACAAATATATCAAGCTCTTGGCTGTATTTTTCAGTGAGAGATGGCATGGGACACTGTGCTTTTCTTACTGTTTTAGGGACAAGAGAGAAAGCTCCACTCTGTTTCAGAAAAAAACAAAGGTGTCTACAAATACCAGACCACCTCAGAGCTCACAGGGCAGTTGAAAAGATTGTTCCATTGGTAAGGGGCTGATTGGGGTGATTTGAGCACTGTCAGAACAGGATAGGAAGGCTGAAAACAGAGACAAGAAGATAACTGGTATCATTACCCTCTTCTCTGTCATGATGGTGAGAAAGGAAAAATTGGCATCTAGGCTGGTAAGCTGAATTTCATCCTAATCGATTTCTCTTAAACATTTTAGTATCTAGACCTCTTTCTGTACCTCTTACTTCTAGTGATCAAATAAATCAGCTTCAGATTTAATGGGCACTGACTTCCACCCCAAGATTAAAAAAAAATTTAGCAAGAAATTCTAAAACATCAGGATTTTTCTGAAATAGTTGTCTATATGCTTAAAATTAGGAGTCATAGTGATCAATTAGTTATAAACTGAGTGTTAACAGCAGCTTGATGTCTAAAATAAATGTCTCCTGCTTCAATCAGCTTATATTGCTGTCCAGCTTAGCTCATCTTTGTTGGCAAGTACTTGTTACATTTCTATCATTCTTCAAGTCATATTGGTACTGTCCTTCTTCCAGCAAATGTCAGTGAATGTCTTCACTGTGTCTATAACTGTTTAAAAAATCTTTCCAATCAAATCAGAACCATTCCCAAGCCAGTTTAATTTTCCCTGGCTTTCCTGGAGAGGTGGAGAGGTGAAAGCACAGCAGGATGCTTGCATTCAGCAAGATCAGGTTGAAAAGCATATTTGAGAAACTAGGAAAACAGTAGGAGCAGGGAGGTGAAATATTTAATTCACAGGAAAAAAAAAAAAAGGGAAAAGAAGAACCATAATGATTACTTATACAGTAATGGAACAGCAACAAAAATAAGACTGTGTGAACTTCTGGGGAACAAACAAGATAACAAATACATGTAATGGAGTAAAAGAGGAAAGGATGAAATGGTACTGAGCAGCTTAGTAAGCAATTGTCTTCATATATAAGGTACCTGACATGGCTGCAGCAAAAAGGTGTTTTATCTGGGAACTCAGGGGTGGTCAGTAAGATCAATTTATAGATGCTTATAGAGGACTCTGACATAACAAGGGTGAGGTAGCAAAGGGACAGTTTAGATAATGCAGTATAATAGTATTCCATCGTTTATGACAGAAAATAAAATGGAGTTAAACCATTGAAGAAACTCTTAAAATATTTCTTTTGAAACCTGTTGCTAGTGCAGACCTTGAAATGCAATAGCATCCTTCTACCTTCCTCATGGCTCTGACATTCATCTCATACTAATATGAAGTTTCACAAAGGTGCTGTGCAATCTGGGGAGCATTAGGAGAAGTCAGGTGAATAACAACACCATGTCAATGCTGCAGTTAAAACAACAAAAAGCCATTTAGCACACCAAGCATCTAAACTACATTCACAGCATTGGGTGGACTTTAGCCAGACTGAATTTGGTTCACATCCACGCCAGATTTATTTTACTATGGTTTGGATACAAAAATTGAGTGAAAGTAGGGCATTTCCAAGACTCAAACCCAAATCTTAAAGTGAAACTTGGAGCGTGTGAACCTTTGCAGCTTGAAACCAAAGAAAATGTTTGCATGAACCCTTGCTAAGCAAGCCCGCTGTGTTTCAGAGGAGCTCTAATAAAAACCACACTGCCATGAATCACTGAATATTCCGTACTTTGACTTGGTAAATTTATGTAAGTTCCATGACAGTCCTTTTAAAGAGTTCATTTTTCACTGAGCTCTGAGCCAAATCATGAAGTCGTTGATGAGTTTTGCTAAATCCTTACCCAGCCTAATCCTACTAAAGTTAGAAGGAGATTTGACTAGGGAAAAAACAAAAACTGAGTCAACGTTTGTACTTGGGTACAGTAGCTTGAATTTATACAGTTTATTTTTAAGAGCTTGAATAAATCTATCTCCACTAATGTGTATTAAACACAAACAAGTTACAGAAAACTCTGTTCAAAAACTAGTGAAAGACCAAATTCAGACTGTAGTCCCAACCTGCTCTCAGTCATGTTCATACTCATCAGGAGAAGGTCTGTAATGACACAGCTAATGGTACTTTTTTCTCACAAAGCTTCTTCATTCAGTTTCAGGACTGCTCTGGCCACAGACAAGTCCTGTGTAACTAATAAAAGTATTTTTTGCTAGGGTGTTTCCATTCTTTAAGGTATTGGAAGTTCTGTAGTGAATGGAATGAGTTTTCACACAGAATGGACTTGTTAAAACACTTGAGTATTCTCTTCTAGGATGTCCCCCTTTCTCTGCTCTCAGTTGCAGTGATGACAGGGAAAATAACTCACAGGTGATCAGTAACCGCTGCTCCATTTAAAAAACAATTGAAACATTGTGAAATTCTGAGAATTGAGCTGCGACACCCAAACTGCTTCACTGGTACTGCTTTTATGCCGTTACAGGATGAACTCTGGGTGTGTGTCATCTCTTCCTCCAAACTCAGTTCAGAAAAGACCAGGCTCAGGACAAAAAATAAACCTATCTAACCAGATCACTGCTTTCCCCCTCTGTTTCTTTCCCAGAAAAACCCGGCTCAGCCTGCTGTTTTTGTAGTCTGCAACCTCCACTCTGCTTTCTCACACCTTTTCTTAATGTTTGATTTTTCCCTACCATCTGGCTGGTTATTTTCAATTTCTTTATCATATTTCAGTCTGTTTTCTGTGTCAGTTCCAGTCACATTTCCCACTAACTCACCCCAGTTTCTCCAGTATCATGTTTTCATAACCCCCTGCAACCTTATTCTGTTTTTTATCTTATGATTCACACATCCGATGTCTCTCTCTTCCACTCTCCCTGATTGCCTTTGATGGATTCAACATGGCTTTGATAATTTTGGAGGTTGGTGTCCCATCTGGAAGCAGGCATGAGGATGTGAGGTGACAGGGAAAGGTGAAATCTGATTTTGTGTTCCTTACTGGGCAAGGAAACTACATGGGGAAGCACTTTCCACTGACATACTTCAATAACTTTCTAATGGTTTTGTGTAGGGTCACCTCCTCTCAGTAAAGTTGAAATGTTCAAGCATAAGTGGTAAGTATAGATTCTGTGGAGATCATGGAAACTGTTGTTAATTTTTTTTCAAGACCTCGATATTTGGGAAAATGCGGGTTGATCTTCAGACCTCAGGAAGTACTGCACAGATGCACAGATGCACATGAACTTCTACTGGTTCTGACTTCCTACATGCAGAGCACAAAGAGGCTACTTAAACAAAACAGTGAGCAGAAGTTATTAATGTT
This sequence comes from Acanthiza pusilla, assembly GCA_036630365.1. NCBI lineage: Eukaryota > Metazoa > Chordata > Aves > Passeriformes > Acanthizidae > Acanthiza > Acanthiza pusilla. The sequence goes on from JAXCHO010000036.1 coordinate 2,413,912, forward strand.
AAAAGCCCCACACTTTTTGTGTTTTTCCTTCGACTCACTGAATGATTTGATTGGCAGGTAGCAAAAAATCAGCCCGAGGCAGACAAAGTAATGGAATATTTCAGTCCAAATGGTTAATGTTTTGGCATAGTTATAAGCAGCTGAAAACTGTATTTTATAATGGCACATATCAAACAACCTGAATAGCATGGAGTGCTACCAGACAGACCTATAATTAGAATTGGGCAAGAATCAGTTTTCCCATAACCTCCAACATTTTTTTCAGTTGTACATTGGCACAAACCCAACTGCTTTTGAGGTTTTACTAAAAAAAGAGAGAACAAACACACTCCTATTAACTTGCTGATCAGAGTATTCACCTACACCCTCCACTTGCTGTGGATGAGCTCTAGCTTTAGGTTTTATTCCCTTTATTTTTTCTCCCCTGGTATAGATGCTTCACTTTGTGTACTTATTTATTGATCCAGGGAAAGCCTCTAAAGCTCAATACACAAAGATAATCTGGTGTCTCATTCTCATGAAGCTCTATGCTTAAATGGTTTTATGGTTCCAGATCTTAATCTCTAGTTCAGCAGTCAGGAGATTTCCCTGGACTGTTAAAAGTCCACTGTGAGTCAGGCTGATCATGAACTAAATGAATTCCCAGGCTTCCCTTCTCACTCAGAAGTGGGGCTTTCTTTTTTGTGGTTTTTAACAGAAATTTTATCCCTGACATGAGGAATCTTTTCTACGCGGTTTTGGCCAAATCTGAAAGTTCTGCTTCTGACAGATCAATGCTATTCCGAAAGAATTTGTGAAACAATTTCTCGAAACCATTGGAAAACAAAAAGCAGTGTTCTGAAACCTGTGAGAGTATTGCCAGGGACATTACAGTGTAAAAACCATCATGTCTGCTTTGGCACGGCGCACACATTGCTGCTTCAGTAGAGGTCATTCTGCAGCTTTTTGTTGTTGTATCTAAGTGAACTTTAAGAGGCTTAAGTTAATAAGTAACAGCAAAGTTATCCCTATGAAACCAACCCAGAGCCCGACTGTTCTGTATTTGGTTTGGATGTTGCAGCTGGATGCCTGAACTCCCGGAGAAGAAGCAGCCATGAAGACAACAATTTCTACCACTGACCCCAGTGCTTTTATTGTTCCCCATGGTGTAGTGTACTTCTGGTTTGCCCTAAAATTACTACAGCATTAGCGTCCAAAATATGTTCATTATTTCTCCTTCCTCTATAGTCTCACCAAAAAAAAAAAAAAAAGAAAAGAAAAGAAAAAGAAAAATAAACCCAAATGCATTATTATTGATAGTCTAATAGAGGAAAACATTCACAGAGATAATAAGAATAAGAAAGTCGGTTTTGTACAGAGATTGGGACAAAAAAACAATGAGCATGTCATAGGTCCAATATGTAATAAAACCTCTTCCCAGAAGAAACTAAGTAAGGAACCACATTATTAGCTGGACAAGCTTAGTAATGTCATGAGTCTCTTCAGAAGCGATGATGGTCATTTTGTTTTTCTCTGGTTGCTTAAATATGGTGCAGTGTGTTGCATGATTTCTGTAATGCCAGGAAAGCTTGAGGCCTCTGACAGCTGGAGTTTAGAGAGTGCATTGCTGACATCTGGTGGAAATATATATAGTTTAAATACTGTAAAACTTTGAATAATATTTATATAGCCACAGAATTTTTCCTTCATATGAGGTTGTTCAGAGACTCTGGAAGACTAGAACTGTAGAAATGCGAAATAAGGGCATATATAATTTATGAAATCTAGAAAATGTGAGCATTTGCTGTTTGCTGGTCTAAGATTCTGGACATGCATTTTCACTGTTTATTCACTTAACTCTTCCAAAAGTGTTGGAACTACCCCAAAACAAAATATGCATGAAGTCTCAAACAACTTGAATACTCCTATAGTTGCATTTAAAATGTTTATGGATAGCTTTAGAAAGATCTGCAATAAGAATACAAACAAGCAATTATAGAAGAAAAATGTTCCTTTAAATGAATTTGTATGAACGAATAACATATTCTGAAAACAGCTACATAAAAAGGCCAAAAAAGGAGCTTTATTTGTGTCCCTGTTTAATGTTAATTAATTTTGAAGAAGGGTGATTTGTTTCTTACTTTGTGTTTTTAATGATTGGTAACCCATCACCATGCAAATACCAACTAATAATGAATTATACTCTTTCCTCATGCCAAAATTTCAAAAATAACATATACATTTTCCCAAACACTCATGTTTCTTGTTGACAAGTTAAAACTCAAAGAACTGAAAAGTTTTCTGTTCCAAAACTGAGAAAGAAGGAGCTTCTTTTTCAGAATCCTACCACTTAAATTAAAAGTCAGAGAAAATGCTCAATGGAAAATCACTATTGAAAATTGTTATTTTGTATTTTCAAATTATGAACTTATCAGAAAATTAAATACATAATTTTCAGGTATCTCTGATAAGGCAGTTCTTAAAATATTAAAATTCTATGCAGTTCTGAATCTTAGAAAAGATGAAATGTTTTATTTATATGCAGCTATTTGCCATTCAAGTCTTCATATCATATATTCTGTCTCAGATGAAGGGCTTTTAAAGTGCTGTGTGTATTGTCACGAGTGTGTGTGTGTGTGTGTGTGTGTGTGTCTGTGTGTCTGTGTGTCTGTGTGTCTGTGTGTCTGTGTGTCCCCTCCCCAGTCTGATTTGCTTTGTAAGAATTTGGAATTTCTTTAGGCAGCATCTGGGTATAACCTAATATCCCACACCCAGGCAGCTGCCATCCGTGGCTGTTTATAGCAATATTTAATATGAACTGGTTGTCTGCCAGACTCGTGAGGTAGTTGGAGTAGTGCTGGAGTCACCCAAGTTGTGAAATATTAAAAAAATTGGATTTTTGCTGTTATTTAATAGCAAAAGAAAACAAAGCAATCAGCAGAGGAAAAGAAGAGATGTCAGCAGTGAGAATTCTGTGTTTCACAATGCTGGTAATGACAGATGTTACCAGGGAGCCTCACACACAACAGGGCAGGCTGCTGATGGAGAACAAAACCAGAGGGTTCTGCCAGCACTGAGACAGCAGCAGGTGGATGAACCTTCTCTATCTGACAGTCCCTGGCAGGCCAGGACCCAGCCCTGGGAGCTGGAGAATCTCTCCTCAGCAGGGAGGGTAGTATGCTATATGTCATTACTTTTCAGGTTAAATGAAAACACAGAAAAATGGGTGAGCTGAATTTCACATTGCAAAAAAACATCCTGGAATGAATTTTTCTCTGGCGCAGCCCTTCTGGAGCCAATTGAATTTTGCTAGGAGAGGATCTGGCTAAATGACTTTGGAGGGAAGGTTAAACATTCTTCTTTTATTATCCTACCCTGTACCATTACAGGGTCCTTTTGCTTGGCTAGCATAAAACCAATTCTAATGCTAAAATAATTAGACGGCTTGTGTATTTGCTGTTTCAATATGAATAGCTCATGACATATGTCTCTGTGGAAGCCTTTTGTACATGTTAGGTACTGTCTGTCAGCCATATTATACTCTAATTCTTTGTGCTATTTTTAATATCATTTTAAGCTTTTTATATACAGTCAGTCTGTGTCCCTGGCAGAATGGTATATTACAGGTTACACTCTTAGCAATACCTAGAGCTGCGATTGCCAAGAATCTTCTATAATACTATTCCCAATTTCTTATAGCTTTTTGTTTTAACAGTATAAGCATAAAATGTCTCATGTTTCTTTCAAATTAGATCTTAATTTTGACTAGCTTAGAAAATTGTTGGGGTTTTTTTGGGTTGTTTGCTGGAGTTTTTTTTGTTGTGTTTTTCTTGTTTTTTTGGTTGGTTTGGGTTTTTGTTTGGTTTTTTTCATAGGATAACAAAATGGTTTGGGTTGGAAGAGACCTTAAACGTCATCTACTTCCAACGCACCTGCCATGGGCAGGGACACCTTCCACCAGACCAGGCTGACCAGAGCCCCACCCATCCTGGCCTTGAACACTTCCAGGGACACGGCATCCACAACTTCTCCGGACAACCTCTGCCAATGTCTCACCACTCTCACCATTCCCTCCCCACCTCTTCTTTTTCTTTTTTTTATCATTCTCATTACAAACTATAACCTGATAAGAAGAAATGACAAAACCAGGAAATTATATATATATACACACATATATATATATTTATTTTTACACTGTATGCTGAGAAAGATATCTTTTTGTCACAATCATGTAGTGCCTTGATCTATGCCCTATCACTAAAGATCACATCATCTCACCACGGTGCCACTGTCAATGGCAGCTGTGGGTGACAATTCCAGAACATGGTGCTATTGCTTCCTCTTGTTGCACTGCCGCATGATTATTGGAAAATATTAAAATATGAGAGCTGCCTCTTCTGATTCATAGTCTGATTCTCCTGCTTAGAGAAATTCCAGTACCATATAATAGACATATTAATCATAGCAATGTCAATGAGAAAATTACTTAACTTTATCACCTACATTTCACAGTTTGCAAGACTAAGTTTTGTTAAAAAAATCAAACATCAGTGATGAAAGAAGTAGTTGTAAAAATAAAAATTTTTATCTATGGACCACAAATAAGGGAAAAACTTTGCTGGCAATTTTCTCTTGGAATATAAAGACAACAAACTAAAAATCAAGAATCAAACCATTTCATTATACATTTGAAGCTCTTGCAAAATGGAATTAAATTGCATTAGTATAATATTTTAAAAGTCAGTGAGCCCATTCAAATCAGCAGAGTTAATAAATAGGAACTGGATAGCATAATATGAAAGATATATATAATCTTGAGGAAGAAGTGAAAAGGCTAAGTTTGTTTGTACAGCTCCTTTTAATTTAAAAAGCACTATGTTGTGCCAATCATCAAATCAGTGATATCACAGCACTAACCATTAAAAAGCTTGTAATTGAGAAACATCAAACGAGATTATCTAAAGCCAAGCAACTTTTGTAGACAAAAGTCTTACTCTTATTGCAGTGACAAGTTAAATAACACTCAGATCAGAGACAAATAGAAAACATAAGATTTTCAGGCTGTTAGAAAAATGACGTCCTAAGTATGACAATGAGCAGCATTAGGAAACATTATAGGTGGCATTGTTAGAATAGATGGGGAAACTGAAGGAAGCAGATGATTGAAATATCAACGTTATCAGAAATGAAGAGGAGGATTTGATATAATGAATGATGTAGAGAGAAAAGGTAACCTGCAGAGCAGCACAAATTATTAAATGAGAGAAATAAGAACTGAAAGATATGTGACCAGTCAAGCAAGATTTGGAGACAGATTAGAATAAAATAACAGAAGAAAAAGAACTCAAGAGGGAGAGGGGGAAAAAATTATTAAATATGAACAAAAGCAAACTCATTTCAATGGAAGTAGGAAATCATTAGAGCAAGGCCAGCTGCAGTGCCATTCCCAGAAGCAACATGGACCATTCCTGCTGATAATACCACCCAGAAAAGACACATGTCCTAGAAAAACAAAGCTTTTAAAATTCTTCACCTGTCTAACAAGAATTTAATACTTTTGTGTCGTATTGTCTCAGAGGGAGCATTATTTCCTCCTACTTTTTCACTTTCTGGTGGCTGTCAAAGTGGAGCTTGCAGTTTACTTGTGCTGTTTGAGAAAAAATCTGAGTTTTGGAAAGCATTTTCTTCTGTTAATAAAACATCTACAGATGTACCTGAAATATTAAGAGGGGATATTTGCTTGCAATTCTAGATTCCTTTATATTAGAAAAGCAGCTGCTCTTATGGTCCCTAACAATTATTCAGTTCAAAGGAAAGATTATTTACGTGTTTGATGCCTCAGAAGATAAATTTATGGAAACATTTTAAATCACCAGTCCTTCTTATGTATCTCTTTCCCATTCTGGTTCTTTCAAAAACATTTCAGAATTTAGATGTCTGATGTGTGATGCTTCTAGAGGTCCCATGTCATCTGTGATTTACACGAGTTGTGAACTTTTAAGTAGCTTACAGATATCTACAGTTAATTTTGGTTTTTCACCAATCTGAATGCATATTAATGAGGAAATTAATTTTTCTAAGTCTGTCTCAAATTTGGCATTCTTCAGAAGGTAGATCATTTCAGACTATAGGAAAAATAGATGGAGGGTACTTCTTGGAAGATCAGATCCTGATTAATCTGCATATGCTGATTTTTCCCATGCCTTTGAAAGTTCATGATCTTCAAAGAAAAACAGGAGAAATGTGTAGGATCAGGATGAAATGACTAATAGGTAATTTGTCTTAATATACTTTCGGGTAATTTTCTGGATATTTAGAAATTGTATAGATTCTTCATCAAAAGTGGTCTTTAAATTTGAATTTTTTTTTCAGTACTCTAGGTCTACTGCACTTACTAGGATAGAAACAGGAATTAATTTGGGAAAATATTACAGTGTATATCTCCAGATGGTCATAAATGTTGTCACTTTTGGTACCCACATGTAGCCCTGGAGTTAGAACATTTTTTAACTGCACAACAGTGATATGTTGCATAACAGTTTGAGAGCAAATGCAAAGCAAGCACAGAAAAAGCTAGTCTATGGTGTTGTCCCCAGATCAGTCATGCTGACAAAAGGTTCTGTGGCCATTTTCCTTTTATTTTTGATTTTCAGGCTTTTTTTGTCTACAGATACCATTTCTCTCTTGAAAACATTGTAAAGCAGTTCATATAACACTATGAAACCTATGGCAAGCATCACATTACCATCACATCTAGTAGTTCATAAAAGTGTTTTATAAATTACTGCAAGCTTCTGATTGTGTATGGGAATTTGTAGCCAGGGGATCATACTTGAAACATGAATGTGAAACTCCACAAACAGAAGAGTGCTTATTTCTTCAGAACCTGGAACAATTTGTTAGATCAAAGCTGGTGTCTGCTTCCTCTTTTTGAAGAAGGCATCTCTGTTAATTCACAAGTTCCAGCTGATATAAAGTAATTCTCACTTAGATCTGAGCTGCATTGGTAGACATAATATTGCTACTGCAAGAAAATAGGAGATAATTAAAACTACATATAAAAAATTCTGAAGATCAAGTAATGCTTGATTCAAGCAAATAAAGTAAAAACAGTTCAATTATTCTTTCAATAAAAGAACTTCAGGGCATATCAGTCCTGTTTTTCTCACAAGTGTGATAACATTTTAAGCAGAGAGATGTTTCTTTCTGATTGATTAATTCCCTGTTATGTCTCTTACCTAGATGATGAGTACTCTTTACCCAATATATTAGGGATGCCTGCTGTTGATATTACAGTAGTAGGGTATACAAGCAAAAGAGAATTTCTTCCCTCCTGTATCAGCCTTGTGTCTTGGTGCATATTTTAAACATTTTGAATCTCAAGATGTTGTTTTTTCCACTTTCAAAGAATTTACGATCTTGTAAATGTGGAACAGTTCAAAGTATATAAGGAAAACTCTCAGAATTATATATTATGGATGAAAAATCTGATAAACTTTGTCTTTTTATTTTGCTGAGATTCCATTTCAGGAAGTGATCTTTATTTCTGTGAAGTTAATATGTTATTCACAAAATGAAATTGTTTATAGAAATGTGTTTAGTTTTCCTGAAAAGCCTTTAAGCTTATCCATCGTTCATAACCAGTACATGTTTCAGAATTTTCTGTTCATTGTTCATGGCTTCTCGGAGATGGCTGAGAATGGTTCGACTCCTAATGTGATACAGTATGTCAAAATCTGCATTCTTGCATTCAATGAGAAGTAAATCTTAAACAACTGAACAAGCTGAAATTTAAACATATTGAAGCTCTCTGAAAAATATACCTATACTGTTCAGATAGAGGCAATGCATTATTGAAATGTTTTGCCCTGAGTTTACTCTGGAGCTTTAGATTTTTTTTAAATAGAAGGGAAAATTCAATTTTTCTGAGATCCACTTCATTTTAATGTGGGTGACCATTTGCCTAAGCTGAATTGAGAAGTTTCCATTTTGCATTGCAGAATGTCAGATTAATTGAATGTAAATTTCCTGGTAAGAACTCAAGAATAAAGGAATTTTTCAATAGTGTTAAATGCTAATTGTGTTTTTGTTTCTAAATATCTCCTGCAAGGAACTGAAATTCTATTCCCCATCAAATTTCTGCTACAACCACTGGTAAAGCGGTTGTCTCCTTCTCCATATGGTGTCTGCCCAACATCAAAGGTGAGGAGTCTGGATGCCATTGTTGAGGTAAGCCTTGCCATAACACATCAGAGAGCCTGTTATTCTTCCTGCAGAGACATTTGGATCTTTTCAAGTTCACTGTCTCATTGCTCAATGAAAACCCTGGCACACTTGGAAGTGAGAAATCAAGTTGGTGTTGTAATTCTGCCAGGCAAACAGGGAACCTGAAATCTGCCTCCCACTTCCCCCCCCATTATCTACGAGTGCTGGGATGACCAAAAAAATAGGCTGCCTTGTAAATTAAGCAATGCTCAGGTATGGACATGAGCTCACTCGGCTCTTAAATTGGTGTCCCAACCAATTGGAATGTTTTAAACTGGAGCCGAGCAGAGTTCTGGCCTGAAATGATCAACAGGTCAGGAGAAATTCTCAGTTTAGGAATTTGTATGGGCCCATAACTATCCCACAAAGAGTTTGGGTGTGTCTACCATATTCTGCAGGCAGAGAGAGCTTGGTAATAATGGATAATGTCAGACTGTGACTGTGGGGTCGGAGTCACAAAGACCAGATCACTGCAGTCTCTGCAAGAATAGTTAGAGCAAAAAATTCTGGTGATCAAATAAGAAGTCATGCTTAGGTCAAAAGGACAGAAAAAATAGTAGGGCCCAATATCTTAAATTCTGTAGCCTTCCCCTTAACCAACTAACCTCAGGTTTTGATGTTGATAAGCATCAAAGACCTCAGAAATGAGCTGATGTTGTTCATGAAGAATGACACTGGACCTGAGGTACCATTAAGTAACAAGTTAAAATTAGATGGAAATTTATTTCATAAACATTAACATTAATTTGCAAAGGACAAATTTTGATAAACAGTGGAAACCAGACAGTTAATTTAGCTGGACTTGAATTTGATACTTGACTATAGAAGAAGCCTTCAAGTCAAGGGTGCAAAACTTATCACAAGTCTCTGTCTCAGAGAGAAAAAAAAAGAAAAGGAAACCTGCAGGAAGTGATTTCAGATCTGACCAGATTAAAAAAAAAGGAAAGAATATTAGAAATAAGCAGAGTGCCTACACTGATTAGGGGAAAAAGGACTGATCAACAAAGAAAACTGCCTTAGAGGCCAAAAAATGTGTAGATAAAATGAGAATAACAAAGAGTCAAGCTGAGTTGGACTTTGCAAGAATATTAAAGCACATAGCAGAAGATTCTTCAGCCATGTGAATAAAAAGAACAAGGGTGGAAAAATGAGTAGGGCCAGAATGCAGTGATGATAGAATAAAAATGAAGAATAAATCAAGTATAGGCTGAAAACTGAATTATTCTTTTGCTCAGATTTCAAGGAAATAAGCAAAGACTTTGGACATGGGGAAAAAGAAACAAGGACACATTTTTTAATGTCTAGAAATGGAAACCAGCAGAATCAAGGCAGAAACACAATTTGAGATGTTTAATGTACTCCAGGAGGTAAAAATTGGAAAATAAGTATAATCCCAAGAGGAAATTGGCAAACAAAATTTCAAATGGTGCAGCAGCTATTTTTAATAAATGTGTAAAATCTGTTTGGTGCCTAATGTTTGGACACACATAACATGCACAGCAAAAAAGTTGGAAGAAGAAAATGGTCTGAATAACTAGAGGTCACCTAGATTTTAGTTCAGCAATCTGATACCTTTAAAAAAAGATTGGAATAAAAGAATTATTAAAGGCATGAGGTCGGTTACTGAAAGAGTTTAACTAATGCAGATAATGATAAATTAACCGTCCATTTTCTTTTTTAAAATAAAATAATTTCCAGACAGGTGAAATGATGCAAATATAAAATTTCTGGATATCGATGAAAACTTTTAGTGTGGTGGCCACTGAGAGATTACCAGCAAGGCCAGAGCAGATGGGTTCAGTAATGGAACTGCAAGGTTGGTTAGGATTTGGACAGAAAGGGCACTAGAGCCGCTCGTGTGAGGGGAACTCCAGACTGGGAGGAAATGGCTTTGTTACTTAGGTGTTGATAAAAAAGATCTGCCCTGAAGCCTGTAAGAGGTGAAAATTAGAAGGTGGTGAATATAGAGGAATTGGGTGATATTGAGACCTGTGAGATTGGGCTGGGCTTCAACAAGATAAAAATTAAATTTTTATGTAATGGTGGGTGGGTGTGTTTATGGGGTGGTGATATGAAGACCTAATCAGCTGGAAATTGCTGATATGATGACAAATTTCACAATATGGATTCTTTGCAAGATTACTACCAAAATTATGCAGAGATAAGTAAGGGATTATTGGTGTTTTACAAAGTACTAGTAAGACGTTACTTTTACTCTTGCTTGCAATTCTGCTAACTCGTGCTGAGGAAAGATGGGTGCAGAAAAGAACAGGATGTATGGTCAGAGAACAGTGGGTTTATTTAATTTGTCTTGCCTGGCAAATCAAAATCAAGAAGCCATATCATTACATTCTATAAATACATCAGAGAGATAGATACCACAGGAAAAGAACAGTGATTTAAACAAAAGGATGACGCTGGCACAACAACAGAAAGGTATAAATTGGTCCCTGAATAGACTCAGTCTGGAAATCAGAGGATTCTTAACTGTTACAGCAGTTAGATCCTAGAACAGCTTTGCAACAGGAGCAGTGGGAGCAGAGAACCAAACACTCTTGAACTGAAGTTCAAAGCTTTGCACCAGGTGCACTGACACACTATTTGTTTGTAAGGCTGCCAGTCTGGTGGCTGGCCCAGCAGTTTCTACATGAGGTATATCATCCTGTTATCTGTGTGTATATTCACACACACATATGCACTTTCACATACACACACACATTCACAAAGCTCCAAGGCAATTTACTACATTGCATCAAAACCCAGAAAAATTGTATGAAGCAATGAGCTGATTATTGGGATCATGACAAGGCAATTTCTGCTTGTGAAAAGCTGAAAAGATTTATGTGCTTGAAATCCCTAGGCAGTGGTTACAAGCTGTGAATGCAGGAAATACTTTGGGGCTCCTGTTAGTCCCTAAATAACAAAAAAGGAAATGCTGATGGGAAATGCTGGCTTAAATTTTCATGCTGCCTTTAAGCAGTAAGAAAGGAGAAATTTGTCTCTTTGAAACAAAGTAGGCCAAAAGCTTTTGAATTCTGTGTATTTATGTTATAAACAGCTATTGACACTTTAGGAAACATGAATGTCTGAATATCAGAAGCAATAGCGGAAATAAAAAAAACAAAAGTAAGGTCTAATTTATAGCATAATAGAATGATTTGGGTTGGAAAGGACCTTAAAGATCATCTGCTTCCAACCCTCTGCCATGGGCAGGGACACATTCCACTAGACCAGGTTGATCAGACCCCCATCCCATCTGGCCTTGAGCACTCACAGGGACAGAACATCCAGAACTTCTCTTGGCAACATGTTCCAGTGGTTTACCACCTTCATTGTAAAAAGTTCTTCCTTATATCTAATCTAAATCTCCCTTACCTCAATTTAAAACCCCTAACCCTTTTCCTACTGCTGTTGATCCAGCTAAAAGGTTTGTGCCCATTATATAATCCCTCTTTAGTTACTGGAAGGCTGCTGTGAGGTCTCCCCAGAGCTTTGTCTTCTCCAGGCTGAAGAGCCGAAGCTCTTTCAGCCTGTCTTCACAGGAGAGGTTTTCCAGCCCTCTGATCATCTTCATGGCCTCCTCTGGACTCACTCCAACAGGTCCATATCCTATTTATGTTGGAGGCCTCAGAGCTGAACACAGTTCTCCAGTCGGGGTCTTACTAGAGCAGAGCAGTGGGGCAGAATCCCCTCCCTCACCTGCTGACCAAACTGCTTTGGTTGCCACCCAGGATACAGTTTTATTTCTGGGGTGCAAGTACATGTTGCCAGGTTATGTCAAACTTCTCATCCACCAATATCCCCAATTCCTTCCCCCAGGGCTGCTCCCATATTCTCTGACCAGCCTGAACTTGTGCCTGTACTCACCATGTGCAGGACTTTGTGTTTGGCCTTGTTGAACTTCATGAAGTTTGCACAGACACACCTCTAAGCTTGTCCACCTCTCAGCCTGGATGGCACTCCTTCCCTCCAGCATGTGGCCCACACCACACAGCCTAGTGTCAGTGGCAACCTGGCTGAGAGTGCACTCATTCTTCCTGTCTGTGTTCCTGACAGAGATGTTAAACATCTTTCCTGTTCTGAAGCTAAAAGTCATTTTGGATGCAACTGGATGCAGCCATTCTGAGCAATGCTTTCATTATTTGATCATAATACTGCCACGCATAAAGCTGCAATTGTAGGGGGGGAACGTGACTCTGTTAAATTCACTTCCAATGCTATCCCCTGCCAATGGAAATAACTAGCATGAAATAGCCCCTAACCATCCTGCTGATCTCTTTTATGCTCCAGAACAGTGTGGTGGCATCCAAAGTGACTCTTCAGAGGGCTCCCTGTCCCGCTGTAACTTCCACACTTTCCTAAGAATTGTCTGGGAGTGTGTTCGTTGACCTGGGTCAAAACCACGCCAAGGACTCTGCTAACAATTTACCAGTATAAATGACTGACTGACTTCCAGTACCCCAGGAATGCTCTCTGGAACTGGTTAATTTATGAGTGCACATATAATCAAGGGGTGCTCTTGCCTCTTGCTCCTTTGATCCCCTAGTAAATCTGCCCCAGCAACAAGGACAATGTGGAGGCCAAATCAGAAATTCAGTATTAAATAATTTTCCCAACTATTGCTTAAAAAGGTAACATTTCTCTACAGTGCAGAAATAAGAACATCATCTGGATCCAGCATGTTGAGAATATGCATCATATTTGAAACTTCAAGAGGCCTCTCTACAGATGTCTGACCAAGAGAGGTCAAAGCCATTCAAAGCCTATAGCTCATGGATTAGGGCCTTTGACTGATGAGAATATCCACAGCACATGTTAGAGCTGAGGATCCTTGCCTGCCTTCTCTGGCTCATGCTAGAATTCTGGATGGGTCTAACTAACCAATACGGGAATATTCAGTTTGCATGTGTACACATGGGCAGCCAAGCAAGGAAGTAAGGAAATGGAATTGACAAACCATTTTAACTTTCCATAAATGCAGGCAAAGAACATCAACTAACAAACCAATTTCTGGTTTTGGACAAGTCACTGGCGATGCAGGATTCTCATCTGTAAATCTTTATCCTGCTGCAGGTGCTCTTTACCTGTGTGTATCCTTCCTCTGCAAGAATATAAGGTCAGATGAAACATAAAATATATTATTCTGTATCATTTCCACAATGTTCAGTCTGACTTGTTTAGGTGCCATCAGAGCTGCTGCCTTTTGTTGTGAGCACTGTATCAGTTGTTTTAGTTTGCTGTCTCAAGAGAAGTGAACACCATTGTATGTCAAAGGCTTTAGTTACAGTTAAGTGCAGTCTTAAGAACTCAAAGCAAAGATCCAGCTATGATGAGACAGTTTTTCCCTTGTCACACCCTATATTTTTTCCTAAGGAGTATCATGCACTGTTAACTTCTACTATGGCTTGAAGACATCCTTGTCTCTGCCTTTGCTTTTGTGTTCTTTTCATTAGACACACTGCTACATCCTTGTAAATATATACATTTTCTTCTCAAGCTTGCTGTCTCTACCCAGAGGAAATTCTATGTGTGGGAGCTTTGTGGGCTCGGTAGGTGTTTTGGTGTTTATTGGAGTGCTGGGGAGGTTAAGACGTTCTCTGCTAAGTGCTGACATTGCTGCCTTTCACACTTTAAAATAAGAAGCTAAGCCACATATCGTCTGAATTGTATACTGGAAATAACAGCAGAAAAATCAGTGAGTACTGAGCAGAGGCATGCAGTTCAAGTGCTTTCACTCTATTCCATCACTGCATCTCAGTGCAAGACCAAGGACAATAGGAAAAAGCTTTTAAGTTGTCCTTAGAACTAATCCTGGATGGAGATACAGGAGTCAAGCACTTAATGCTCTTGCCTGTGTCTCAACATATCTGACTGCCTCTGGCTTGCTGATGACTGGGGCAAATGGTTTCATATTTTCATTTCATTATCTGAAATGTATATATTATCACACATGAAATAAAGATAATGGAGCTTTTGCACAACAGTTCAGGGTCTATACGTGCAAACGGCCTGACAAATTAAAGATTAATATTTACATGGCCATTAGATTCCTTCATCAATAGAGATAACTTCTGACCAAAAGGGTTTCCTGGATTAACTAATTTGATTGTTTCTTTATATTGTTAGAAGCCATTTTCCTTATTTTAGGAGAAATATCTCTTTATAAGCAAAAAAGTAGATATTCTGCTCTGCTTCAAAATACATTCCGTGTTGAATAAAAATAACATTTATGCACAAAAGAATAAAGTCTCTTTCTCCTGCCTGATAAAAATGATTACATCAGAGTCCTGTTACAATTGTTGGAGAATTTAGGGAAGCTAGTGATTATTTTTCTGTACTCTCTCCAACTAAAATGTTGTGTTCTATACAAGTAGTCCTTTTCCCATTGGTGTGAATCCCAAGAGTGCATTAAATAATACACTTCTAGTTGTAAAACAGATGGAAAAGTGTTTAAAAAGGTGCCAGGTTTATTTATGGAAGCATGAAATTGAATTTAATAGGAGAATTTTGCCAGTATGAAATGTGAACTCTCAAAACAGGAAGTGGATTTTATTGCTTATTTATTTTATTACCGGATCAGCTGCCCAGAACTGTAGAATCCTTCCTCTCAGGAATTATTTACTTTCCAACTCTGAACCAGAACATCTTGACCATCAGTTGCTACATCTTCTGGCTGCCAGATTCTCAACTATAAACATATGTGGTGCTGTCTATCTCAGATGATCTTGTGCAGATTTATATAGAGAACGTTTTAGGTTTAGATTTATTTCTTGGTTTAAAACAGTATGAACTGAAATGACGAAGCCAAGGGAAAGAGAATTTTCTTTAGCTCTTGATTCCCTTTTAATTAATAATAATCTATTTTTACAGGGTTTATGGCATGTATTCATTGTGCATAAAAAAAAAAAAGCTAAAAGTCAAATTAGGCACATTATTTCTTCTCCTCTGCTCCTCCAAACAATGACTAATGAAAGAACAGGTGCTATCCAGCTTCCAAAAGGTGAGCAGTATTTGGGAAAATTGCACAGGGGAGCAGTGTCCCATGTTTTCTGGGGACAGACTAAGCCACTATGCCTGGATGAAGCTGAGTCAGGCTGTTGACTGCTGGAGACTGTCTGTAAACCTGTACCTGGCTGTTCTCTTTTCCTGTACCCCTGGCCAGTATGTAGAAGTATTTGGGATGGTGAACAAGCCTCCAGTTTCAATCACCACAAAGTTGTAATAACTTGGTGATCACATTTTTCAAAAAATCTATGGAAATATATTTTTCAGGATATTAGGCTGCATTAATGAATATGTTTTTACACCTCCACAGAATTGGATGCTGTGGATGCCCATATTTACTGGTTATTGCTGCAAGAAGGGTAAATGCCTGCAATGGCACCTTCTGTTTAGAGGAATCTGAGGCTCAGACAGCGCTCACAGTCACAATGTGCTGGAGCAAATCTCACAGCTCTGCTCCCTGAGCTCCTGGTGCCCCAATGCCCTTGGGCAGAGTTCTGACAAACACCCATCGCGTGCATGTGCAGTGCTGGCACTCACAGACGCTCACAAATTTCCATTTTATGCAACAGCGCTAAATGTTTTCAGCATGAAACTCATGCATGTGCAGTTTTGCATTGGAAATTTAAAAAAATGACAGCCTGGATCTTGCTGTTCTCAGTTTGCCAATTATGGATAAAGATTGAAGGCAATGTGGAGCAATATTATGGTCATGATCCAAATCCCAAGTAGGAAAGACATGGTTACAATAGGCTTTGTAGCAGGCATTAAATCTCCTGAAAGTGCATGAGACTTTCTTATGCCTCACCTGTTGTTCTGTTGTCTCTTATGATTATTAAATCACTTATAACTGCCTTACACCTTGTTGTGACTCTCCCCCGGACAAAGGCATTTCTCCAAAACAATGAGAGTGCCTGGGATTCAAGTGCATGGATATTTTGAGGGCTGCTGACATGGTTTGGAGACACAACTCCTTCAAAATAAAACATTTTAGTGAAATGTGTACTTTCATGAACAATTGGATGTGATCCTTTGTGCAAAGGAAAACAAAAGGCATCTGAACATGTAAAGGAAAACTCCCCATCTGAAGTTTCTGCTATAAATGATAGTACAAAACTCATGAATTTTGTGAGATTTCATACTGAGCATGTGAGTTGTTCATCAGCTATATTAATGTGTCACAAACATAAATTCTGACATAGAACGAATTAAGCTTATTTTTATACTTTTTATTTCTTGGACACAGATTGTTAGAGTTCAGAAGGGCATACAGTATCTAGTAGATCTGGTAATTCATTCAAATATGGGAGTAAAGCTCTTCTTTTAGTTCTGGCCAAAATTCCTACAAGTTTTGTACAATGGGTTTGAAAGCTCTTATATATTTAAAGAAAATCCTTTCAACTCACTCTAGAGTCCTGCTTTATGTTTCATATTGCTTTGAACTTATTACCTCTTTGCAATGTCTTGGAACATTAGTTTGGGAGCATTTAAAGCTAATGATTAAATGTATAGTGAAACAACACTTTGATGTTGCCAGAAGCAATTAATTTTCCCTATTTATACACAAAAGGTCATAAAAGACTGTGTTATGACAAACGAAATGATTCAGTGAATTCAAAGCAAGTTAACTGAATTCTAAAGGATTGTTACTACTTGGTGGAAAAAAAGTATCCATCAAGCCTTATCTTAAGTCAGAAAGCTGTGATTAACTTATGGAGTTTTGAATGCTTTTAAAATTAGAAAAGAAATTATGAATTTGTCAACTACAGAAAACCAGCCTGTAAGGGGTTCATTCAGAATGAAGTTTTCTCTGAAAATAGCTTACTGGGTGTAGATAAATGAAGTTTATGAGCCTACAGAAGTCACTGAGAGAGACCACATTTGCACATAAGCAGCCTGACCATTGTATGTTCTCTGCACAGATGCCTGTTGAACTTTATTAACAAATGGAAAAATGTACTATATATTTTTACCCCTATATTTTTATAGGCAGAGCATCTCACACTTCATTGAATCCATGTGCTGGAGACAACAGACATGATTAGAATATAAATTACACAGAGACTGGGACTGGAAGTCAGGTTCTGCAACTTCTAGAGCTCCATCTGCCCCTGAGTGGGCACACCAGAAGAGAGGAGGAACACCACACTTGTGCCCATGCTCACACACATTCACACTCACATATGTGCATACATTTATTCATGTATTTTAAAACTGTGGACGTGATTAAACATAAAGGAATCCTACACTTTCAGCCATTAAAAAAATTATGAAAATGGAAAAAATGCAAAAGAATGAAATTACCATGGATTTAAGAACATAAAGGGTTTATGTTTAACATAATTAATTTCTCAGTTTCTACTGAACTATGAAAAGTTTCAATTTCAGGCTAAATCTTCAGTTTAACTAATATGTTTGTTACACTGTCTAAGAGATACACAAATTCTAAACATGATCCTGCACTGTAAAATTTCTAAACTGATAATGGTGGGGGAACTAGCTATCAGAAAGGGAGGGAAATCTGCTATGCATCTGCTGAAGAATCATCCCCAAACTTTCTGATAAACTGAAGGGAACAATTTGACTTTCCTCTTCATCTCCTTTCCTGTGCCCCTTTATCGCCTGTTAGTCTCTTCAGAATAAAGCAATGAACTTCTGGTTTTTACAATGAGGTAAAACAATTTGATGAACAGAGCTTAGACTGTGTCACACATAGATTGTTTGCAGATCTCCAGAGCATTTAAGGGTATTATTTTTATTTTAGAAGTTACACAGTGCTAGCAAGAACCTTTTCTTTGAATGCCAGGATCCCAGTGAAGAAAAACCCTGAAGGTTTTTGGGTTCAGTTCAGTTACATTTGAGACATACTTGGGAATGCAGCACCTCTGTATCGGGATGGCAGATGTGTGGTTCCCACAGAAAGTCCATATCCTTCCTGGCAGAAGCTAGAAGCCAAAAAGATATGCCTGCTCATCTGAATTACCATCAGGCATCTAGGTTTGGGTAAATAAGTTGTGCTTTAATTATACGGGCAGTCAAAAATTCAATATTCTCCTTAAACTCTGTGAGAGCATACAGAGTCTATGGGTGATGAGAAAGAATAATCTGCAAAAATTGGCACAAAAGGAAACAAACAACTGCAAAAATATCCAGAGGGACGTCACAAAACTCAATAAATACTTTTCACATTTCAGTCCACCCAATGGAATTTCTACCTCATATAGTGCCCATACTGTGTATAAGAGTGATAAAGAAAGAGTATGACTTGAAATGATGTGAACAATCATAATCTAATTAACTTGTCCGAGTGAGGACAATAAATTGTGAATAAGAAATGCTGGGAGAAAAATCAGGCCTCTGCCCATAAATCTTGTCTCTAAAATCGTTAGATGTTAAACTCTGTGTTGGATTTTTAATTGGAAGTAATGTCCCTAGATCATCTTGCAGACATGGAAGAGAACCACATTTTCTGTTAATGGACTGGCTCTTTAGGCTTTTGCCTAGAAGATACTGTCAGTTTTAACAACTTCTGTCTGTTTGATCATAAAAAAAGTATTAATTTTTTTTTCTTATTCATGGAGACATCTGAGTCGCTAACTATTAGATATATTTGTTCATGTAGAAATTATTCCTTTTTTTCCTCCTTTAGATGTCACTGACAATGAGCAACAAATGGACTCTTTGGGGTTCTTACCTAAGATGAGGGCGAATCAGGCTCTAGTTTTGCTTCACCGAATATTTGATTATTTATTCAAAATGGAACAGCTTCAAAAATATTTTCCTTAAAAATGTTCAAACAAATCATCTTGACATTTCCAATATATTTTTTTGGCTGAAACAATTGGTCAAATCTGGTACAAATTTGCAGATAGTTTCCATCAACACAAAAGTGCATTTTTGAGCAAACAAAGAATTCTTCCATAAAAATTGCCTGGCTCTAATCAGGGCTGAGGCAATTTTGCACATGCCAACCAGCAGAAAATTAGGTATTGGATAAGCAAGACTAGTGAGGATCTGGGTTCTACCTAAATCCCCTTGTGGCCATTGTCCAAAGTGATTAGCCCCAGGTCAAACACAAAGCCTGTAGTGAATCAAGCAAATTAAATCCAACCCTCCTGAGCTATAGGATAACGTGCTAGTCCCAAGACCTCCCTTCTTGGAGGCTGCAAGGGAGGAGGTTATTAAATATAAACATGAAGTAACATCCTGCTCTATGGAGGCCCAAGGCATGGTGTTCTGGAGAAGAGGCAGGGGATTATATGCGCCCCTCAACCGGACCTGTTTCAAGGGAGCCCACAGCAACTGTCTCTGCCAATGCCAGAAGCTGTCATTGTCCCTGAGCAGAGTTCTACAGCTTGGAGCGCCACTGAGGAGGTGTCCTGTTAAACAGGAGGGCAGCACAAAATACTACTTCAATGTGGACTTGGAATTGAGGGGACTTATTTCCTTTAAAACATTGTTGAACAGAGTAATCCTCAGATTTATTTTGATTAGAAATCTGGATACCTTCTTGGCAGTGTTTATTAGATCTTAATGTAGCTCTGTTGGAAAGCCAGATATTTTGCTTTCTCCTCCTTTGAATTACTGACTATTATTTTCTCCGTTAATGAATCTGGACAATTTTAACTGTCAGATTCCAATGTAACTCTCTGAATAAATTGATTGAATTGAAGCTGAACCCACCTTTGTGTTCAAGCTAAGAATGAGCCTGAACAGAAGTCTCTAGAGTTTCCTAAAATTTCAGGGAGTTTATTAGTGGAAAACTGATTTTGAACCACTGAACCTGAAGTGGCTGCATAGCTTTGGTTTCATACTGATGTCAAGTCAAAAGAAGATTTAACTCCCACTGCAGCTTAGATGTGACCCAAGGTGGATAAACTTCCATTTGAATATTTCAGGGACAGCTATCACTGTCCCTGCAGATGGTTGTTCATCTTCCTCCTCCTTTTGAAACACCTATTTTGAAGCAGATTGGAGCACCAAAAACTAAGCGTTTTTCACTTGTAAGTATAGTCTTAGATGAGTTAGTGCCTTAGAAAAAAATAGAAACATGTTTCTGTTGCAGGTAGACATTTCAATTCCCATCAAGGCAGAAATTAATGCAGATCTTACTTCTCAATAACTTCACACTTCTGAAAAGTACTGCCTGTATGTCCATTCATTTTTTAGATCTGCATACACCTTCCCACCTGTAATTAGACCAAATGTTCCCTACCCTCTGCAATACTGCATGAGAGAATGCAGGATGTATTGGCGATATTTGGCCTTTCAACCACAGATTCTGAGGCATTGGTGAGAGAGGGAAGAGTGGGAAGTTCAGCATTCAGACCATGCTCCTAAAACAGATGTATTTGTTGATAATCTCACTGTCTGTGCTAAATTGATAACCCACATGGAAAAGCACCTTGTGGGTGATTCTGGTAGAAACCTGGTTTACCAGGAGCTGAATTTGGGATTCCTGCAGACAGTGAGCAAACAGACTTTCAAGACCACAGATAGACACCTGAGCAAAGCACACCAGGGCTTAATGAAGATATCAGAGGCGAAAACAGCTTTTGACACCTGCATATGGCTAGGGTATGTTCAGGAGGCAGAATGAAGATCCATAACAACAGTCCTACAGCAAAAAAATTGGTTCAAGTGCAGTGGAAGAGTCAATTGTTCAATCCCAGCTAGTTCCAGATTTCTTTGCTCTTCCTCCCCTCTCACTGCTCAAAGGTGGCAGTTCTGCAGACTCTGACTCAGCTATTGACATTTATCATCACAGAAATCAGCCCCTCTGTGTCCTGACACCAGAAATAATTCTGTGAAAATCCTAGGAAACCTAGGTGCATTGAGATATTACATTAGGGGAAAATCTGAAGAGATCTTCCTGATGGCAAAGGAATTGATCTAGATACTCTGGCAAATAGTTAACAAACAAGTCACAGTTTCAGCCCCGGAACTGAAAGTTAATGAAGAAGGAGACAGAGCTCCCCAGCTTCCCAGAGAAGCCAGGAAAGATCCAAATTTCAGAAGTTTGTAGAAAATTCTTACTGGCTTGGTCATGACCTATCTGAGTGGGCTGGTCTTGGCTGAGGTAGAATTGATTTTCTTCACAGTGGTTGGTACTGGGCTGTGCTGTGCAACACAGGGTTGATAATGCAGAGATGTTTTTGTTATAGCAGAGCAGGGCTTGCACAGAGCCAAGGCCTTTCCTGCTTTTCGTGCTGCCATGCTGGGGAGGAGGTTGGGGTACATGGGAGGGTGGAAGGAGACACAGCCAGGACAGGTGACCCAAATTGACTAGAGGGATATTCCAGACCATAGGGCACCATGCTCAGTATATAAAGTGGGGGCAAGGAGGAGGAAGAGGGGAAGTTTGGAGTGATGGTGTTTGTCTTCCCAGGTCACTGTTACGTGTGAAAGGGCCCTGCTGTCCTGGAGATGGCTGTACATCTGCCTGACCTTGTAAAGCAGTGAATTTGGTCATTGGTTTGCTTTGCTTGGACATGTGGCTTTTGTTTTTCCTATTAAACTCTCTTTACTTTAACCCATGAGTTAAACCACGACACTGAGTAAAACTTCTGGGATCAGAGTGATCATGGTGATGACCGCCAAATTAAACTGAAATTATTCAAGTCCTGTTTGGGAATTGTTACCCTTAAATAGTTGATTTCTGAATGACAAAATATTTCAGAAAGACAGAGGTTTTCTTAGGTATCAGAGCATGCTTTCTTGCTAACATCATAGCACAGCTTTTCTGGGTTATTCCAGCACTGCCTGTGGCAAGCATGATGACAGGACTTTCAGGAACAGCTGAGGACAGCTTCAAAGTGTCGCTCTTTATCTTGTCTTTTACACTTTACTTTTCCAATTAGAATATTCATTTTCTGCCATATTGAGTAGATTAAGAAATTAAAATGTAATTTTTACTGGCTACAATGACAGATAATTTCTGTCACATTTACAAAAACAAAATGTGTTGGCATGGTTACCCTTTTGCTACATTGCTAACCATAAAGAGTTTTTGCTAACTAGCCAAGTAATCTAGTTGAAAAAAGATATCCTTCTTCCCCACTTAGTCTCACCATCCCCCTCTAAGCAATGCACTTCCTCACAACACCTTTCTGGAACAGGTTCTAGATTTTACATGTCTGAAGCACACTTAATTTGTATCAAGCAAATTTTTTAGTTCCTGAATCTCTCCTGTCCAACTCAGTAGATCAATACCACAGAACTGTGTTGGACAGAAATCCAAGTTGGAGAGCAGCACTGACACTTTGGACAAGATTTTGTTTGAATTTAGGATGCTTAGATTTAGAGATAGCATTAAGTTCACTTAATATATTAGTGCATATTTTGTTATATAGGTTATACAATACATATGTATAAAACGTATGTTTTTATCTTACTATAAATTTTTATATTTCTTTAGTTTGGGTACTTTTAGAAAGAAATTCTTTACTGTGAGGGTGGTGAGGTGCTGGAACAGGTTGCTCAGGGCATTTGGGGATGCCCCAGCCCTGGCAGTGTTCAAGGCCAGCTTGGATGGGGCTTTGAGCAACCTGGTCTTTTGGAAGGTGTCCCTGCCCATGGCACACGGGTTGGAATCAGATGATCCAACCCAAACCACTCCATGGATTTATGATTCTGCTCTACAGTAGAATCTATTCTATTCTCTAGCAGAGCCTTTAATACTTTCCCTTGGCCATTGTGGGCAGGAAATGAGAACATGCAGGTCCCACATCCCAGCAGGACCAGTGCTCAGTCGTTGGCTGACAATATCTGCATGTGAAGAGGCTGACAGTTTGTCTTCTGAAAAGAGGGATCAACTATTTAAAAAACTTCTAAAATCAGTTCTGACTCTTGCTGTGAACTGAGGAGCTCTATCAATCCCCAAAGGAGGGCAAGAGGAAGCTTCAGCTGAAGATCAGCCTTCAAGCAGAAACGTCATAACTCGTACTCTGAGCACTGTAAGTGGCAACAGCCATTTCTGAGGAGGAAGGTAAGGCAGGAAACAGTGAAAAGGAGCAATTCCTCTTGCAGCAAGACTTTTCTAAAGGCAGGATAAAGTGAAATTAATTATACCAGCTAAATCTGTGGCAAATCTCTGAGCTGTAGGTAGATTTCTATGGGATGTCTCAAGCTACAGGTTTTGTGTTGGGGTATCTGCAATACCTTGGCAATTAGAAACTGCTCTATCTTCACTTGGAGTAATTGTGTTCAAGGAGTTTGATGTGTTGCACTAAGAGAAAGCTGGAGCCACAGCAAAGCTCTTACTGGTGCTCAGGTTTGCTCATGTACTGTGCTGTGGGTGAAATTCTTAACAAAATTTCTTTATTTCCAGGAGTGTCAGATGGGATCTTAAATGCTTGCAGGTCCTCTTGATCATCCTCATAATCTATGCCTGGATGATAGGAAGTGTAGTAAGATGATTTTTGAGCTTCCAGAAGAAACCTGCAGTTTTTCTGAGAAAGATCTCAATAAATTTTGACTGCAGTGGGGGAGCACTCCTGAGTGCTGCTTAGAGGCCTTTGGGTGCATGACCTGTGAGTGAGACCCAGAGCTCTCAGATACTCCTCAGTCCTGATCCCCTGGCACTCCAAACTGACTAATTACTACCGAGAAATTGCATTTGTCTCAGGGACAAGGTGAAATCACATGTCTATAGTCACACAGGAAATAAATGGCAGAACTCAGAATGTGATCCTCCTTCCCAGCTCCTCAGTACTAAACTATAAGATTTACCCCTTTCTGAGGGTGCTTTATGATGATATGTACAGTTGCTTATGATTTCCTATCTGGAAAGAAATTAGACTCTGCTATTTATAATAAGCAATTTAGGGCAGTAATTGTTTCTAATATTTTGCCCATTTCTAAAAATAATGATTTTAATGGGTACTGATTCTTTGTAATTAAGGAAGCTTCATCTGTTGTTTTAAATAAAGGCTTGGCAAATGTGGATGTAACCCACTATCTGACAAAGACTAACAGCATGATTAGGCAGCAATGTTAAATTTAAAACCAGGCAGGGATGTTTGACTTTATATGGGGTTTAGATGCATCTGCATCTCTGGAGAGAAGGGCAAGAGGCCTGGGACTGAGAGCAGTAAATCTTTAATTAAAGAACTGCTAAGCATGCCTACTACATTTATAAATAACAAAACATTTATCAGAGCTTTTATCTTTTCTTGCAATCATCAGGCTGTGCTAGATGTTGACAAAGTCAACGATTTATGCCTCAGGTTTTTTTTCATTACCAAATACCAAAGATGTTATTATCAGTGAGATCTTATGCAACCTAAATCTTGGGGCTTTTGTTGCTCTGCCTAAGGAATATTGTGAGCCTTTCTCACAAGTCATTTTGGATTATGTTGGCCTAACAGAAAAGATTAAGGCTGCATAATGAAGTTTGCATCCAAATGGAAATGTTGAGTGGTTTTCCTCAAAAAGATCAGTGGAAAAAGAAAAAGATCACTATAAGGAAGATTTTAATTAATTTTAAACATTAAGATACCGGTTGTCAAAAACTATAATTGTTCATTATATTGTATTTAAATGTTTTTATTAAATTTTATTCATTTCATGGCTGGTGGAAGATTATGGCATACATACATACATACCTATATATGCAGACATACATGTGTGTTAGATATAAAGTCATAGATAAATATGCATATACATAATTACTCCCACAGAGACAACCCCCCTACACAGCCTAAAATGGCTGTCATCACATTACGTGGGCTGCATGGATACACAGCGTCCTACAACAACTCCAGTATTCCCATTATTATTATGGAGTGCAGTTAATGCTCACCATTACAGTTAGTTTGCCAGTAGTTTGAATACTGAGCACTTATGAAGAAAAATTTTGAAACAGTAAATTGGCTGTTTTTCTACGTGCAACCTTTTTCTCTTTATCAAAGCAAAGTTCAGACAGGACATTTGCTATTCTGCACTTGCACTCTCTTGCCTTGACTACCCTGTCAAGAGTGAGCTCTTGGGCTCATTCAGGAAGTTTCAATGTTTTTAATGCAACCACAACATATAGTTGGCCAGATCCTTCAGGGAACGAGAGGGCAGGTAGTATCTGACATGTTTCCCAGATACTTCAGCAAATTTGGAGTTCTTCAGGCCCAAGAGCATCCAGTCTGTAAGTTAATCACTGATATGTCTTCAGCTGTTGGTGAAAACAAAAATCTGTTGTAAATTAAAATACTTTTTTCAATAGCTTTACGTGACTTTGCCGCTATTCAGACTGTCTCTGATGTGAGTGTTCATGTTGAGCTTTAGAGTATACTTTTGTGTATGTTTGTAACTGACTGTTTCATTTGACTTTCATTATATCTGACAGGGAAATAAATGACTGTTTTATCAAAGCCTGTGAATTCAGCATTTTTTCCCCAAATTTAAAATAGGCAATAACAAACCAGCTGAGATGTCAAACTAAACTTGCTTTATCCTGATACCTTTTTTCTTTTGAGAGGGTGGAGTGAGGTGAAGAGAACATGAGTTAGAGTTGATTTTTCTATTCTACACTATGTTAAACTCCTAGTAACCTCTACGAGAGAAAAATGTGTTTTTTCAATTGTACGTTCAGAAATGACTGTCTTGAATATACATGAAAAATACAAATGAGCTGCAGAGAAAGGAATATATATGGCCTTATTGTAACTTTGAGTATCTTAGAAAAAGACAAATTAGTAAGAATAATGAACAATGAGAATGTGGGAAAAGAATTTTCTTTCTGTACTTTGTAATAATTTCTAACCTTTTATGTGTTTTTATTTCTCCTTTTCTTTTTTGTGCTTCTCATATAGGACTGTTTTGCTTTAAGACCTGATGGCAACTAAGCACCACTCAGCAGCTCACTCACTTCAACCCCACCCCAGTGGGACAGAAAATTAAAAATAAAATGTGTGGCTTGAGATAAGAACACTTTAATGATTGCTAACAAACTAAAATATAACAACAACAGGTATTTTAAAGAAAAGTTTGATCTGTAAATACAGTATGCTATGTTTTTTTGTGTGAATGAGCAATATGAAAATAGGATTTAATTAAAATTATTTGTATTATTGTTTGGAAATATTATTGTCACAAACACATATCCTGTCTTTAAGCACTATGTAGAACAAAAAGACTTCACTGATCCTTGAAAAAATGTCCATTATAATGATGGGACAACAAGCAAAATAAACACTCATAAGATGAAGGATAATATCAAGAAATAGCTCAATACACTGCATTCATATTTAACACTAACATTGCTTGTCAGTGGAGGACAGATTCCTGGAGAAATTTGAAGGATTATAAAGAGATTTTAGGTAAGATATTGCACAAATTATGAGATGTGAGAAGTCATGAATATGTTGGTGGGAATGGAAGCTGACCTCTCAGTAGCATAATGTGGAAATTATAGGCAAGAGAAGAACTTTTAAATTATTTCTGCTCAAAATGAAAGGGATGTAGGGCCCTTGAGAGAATAAACAGCATAACGAGAAGCAAAACAAGGGCCAATATATTTGTGTACACCAGTCTTGGCTTCTTGGCCTCTGGCCCTAATAACAAAAATGGTTGAATAGTGTTTCTCTGCTACATGGGAGAGCTGGGAGAATAAGTGAGCACTAACACCCCACTGTGATCCCAGCACCAGTTTATATTGATTTTACCAAATTAAGGTCATGGTGCCTGGTCATCCTTCGCCCATATAGTAGAATTTTCAGAACCATTTTGCTACAAGTCAACTAAAAGTTTTCCAGAACAATTCCTGGACAGTGTGTGGGAGTTAAACCTGGCCCAGAAAGAATCCTGCATAAGCAGTTTGGATGCAGCCACTCTTTGGACAGCACGTTTAAGAGTATGGCTGTGGCACGATGGTGCCAGCTGGCCTCAGGGCTGGAGAACATTGACCTGGCAGAAGAAAGAGCTCTGTTCTAGTTTAGTACCTGCATGCAGCACTGGGGGGCCATGATCACTGCCTGCCTAACTTACCCCGGCACACTGAGTTTTTTGGGGAAACATTGAGCTCAGTTTAATGCAAATGGAAAATTAAGGCAGAGAAATCAAGATCATTATGTACCCCCTTGACACAGCACCAAAATGCAGGTTAGAATGACCCCATGCATGAGGCCTCTTATCCAAGGAGCACTGCAGCCATGTACAAAGCCCAATCCAGCATTAAACTGTCTGCTCAGTCTTCCACGTTTTCCATGATTACTCTATAGAATTATCTGTACCATTATCCCATACTGGATTTTATTTCTCCCTCTCTTTTATGATACCTGAGGGGCCAAGGAAACTGTGTCCCTCAAAGACCATTACTTTGTCAGACAGGTACCTGTGGGGTTGTCTGTTCTCAGTCTTCTCTCCCCGCTCTCTCTTTAGATCAAGAACAGTCCCTCTGGTCATCTCATTTTTCTGGTTCAACGTTAATGATGTCCTATCCCAAACTGGCTCATTTACAGGCAATGTGCTAATTGGGTTGACTTGCTGGAGAATTACAGACTTCTGATGGTTTCTCCCTGAATTTCCAGAGGATAAAGGGTATGGGAGTGACTTAATCATGAGGGATACCTTTGGTCTTGAGAGGAGCCTGATGACATTATCACTTATACTTGAAACAAACTGGGTTCAAACTATTTGGGATTTGTCGTCTCTTTGTCATGCTTTGTTTCTCATGCCCCTAGGAAGAGGCCTTCAACGACTTCTCTGGAACATTTCAAATCCAGGTCATTCTGTGGGCTAGCTCGAAGACAGAGTAGATGCCAAGCAACAGGACCACCTCTAAGGAAACATGTGTCTGAGGAAAAGGTTTACAAAAAACTCCTTATTCTTGCTTTTCTTTTGGACATACATTTTAGGGAGTAGTGCATTTAGAGTTTGGGGTTTTTTTTATTCATGTCAGCTGCCTGACCTATCCAGACAGACATAAATCTTAAATTTGGGTAATCATAAACTGTTAGATCAGGCTGTAAAGTCTGTGCTGAAGGTCTCAGTTCAATGGGTTTCTGTGACGGCCAGCAACGGACAGGATTGGTAATGGGAAAATCAGCTGAGGGCTGAGGCAGCAGCCACCTCCATCCCTGTTTAATTCCTTATTAAAAACTCTGTTTAGTGCTGCCAGTGCATTCTGAAGTACCACCATGTATCCAGGTCCTCCGAAGTTGGCCACTGGGTTCAGTCCTTTGCCCATTCCTTCCCATGGAGTAGCCAGGGAAGCAAAGTGTTTGTCTTGGACAACTGCAACAACTTTCACAGTTGCTGGGACAATGTGTTGTCACCTAACAGCTCACAGCTTTGCCTCTGATTGAATGCTCTAAGAATAGTTTTTAATTGCAAAATCTCTCCCTCCATCATTGCTGCTGCACATAGGCCCAAGGAGGAGCCTCTGCTTCTCCTGAAAACTTGAGTCACATCCTTGGATCCTCGTCAGCTCTCATTCCAGGCCAGGCCTTCGGGCTTCCTTCAAGGGAGACAATCTTTATAACCTTGGCTCATGAAAGGAATCCACAGGATAAATGTGTGTATATGTGTTTCCTGAGAGCAGATTCCTGAAGAAGCAGCAAGGTGCAGCATCTGGACCAGGCAGAGATCTTGTTCAGCAGAGTCTGGCAGACTGCACCGCCTGCCTGGGGGTCTGCAAACTGCCAGACTACGAGAGACCAGTGCAGAAACCTGGCACTGAAAAATCCAGCCCCTTTTTAATATTTGTTTTTCAACCCTGTTTCCCCCCTCATGTTGGTCAATAACTACACAAGTTCAAATGTGTGACCTGAGCTTATGGGTCTAGTCCTTACCAAGGGTGAAAAAGAGAACTGCAAGCTGGGACACTCAAGAGCACAGTACTTATGTGCTTCACTGGGACTGTTTCAAAAGTGTGTAGAAATGGAAGACAGACACCTTAGGAAGCAGAAGTTTAGTTTAAACCTCTCTCTGCATGAATTTTAAATAAATATTTGTCAGTTGGCACTCCTCCTTCCAAACATCTTTCATTTTGAATAAATGCTGAGGAAGAGGAGGAGACAGGCAGAAAAACAGGGGCTGACTGTTAGAAAACACACTTATCAATGGTGTGGGAAACCCAGGCTGGAAGGCTCATAGATCTAACTGAGTTAAAAGATGTGAACAGCATTGGCAAGAGCAGCTGAGCACTTAAAAGCAGCCCTCAGTGGGTTGTGAGGTCCAGAACGACAGACTGGCAGCTGGGCACTGCTTGAAAGAGAGCAGCT
The DNA here is from genome assembly GCA_036630365.1 of Acanthiza pusilla. NCBI lineage: Eukaryota > Metazoa > Chordata > Aves > Passeriformes > Acanthizidae > Acanthiza > Acanthiza pusilla. The sequence continues at coordinate 2,443,374 of JAXCHO010000036.1, forward strand.
CCTTGTACACCAGCACAGTGTGCATTTCACAGATGAATTAGAAAAGACCTGTGGGAGGCTGTGGCAGTAAGAGTGTAAGCTGAAGGCATATAAGTCTCTGTGAGAAATTTTCTTCACTTTAGCTGTTATTTTTATTGCATGTCTTGAATAAAGAGAGTTGGGTGAAGAGTATGCTGGAAAAGGAATGAGCACTGAGCGTGGGGAACAGCTGGAGTATTTCTGACATACACTTCTTTTACTTGCCACCCTATTTATGGGTCTGTAGGAATGTGGAGGGGAAAAAAAGTTTACAGCTTTAATATTTCTTGTGAGCAAAATCCATACAGGATCCATATTGGAATGTGAGAGCAGAGAACAAAAGGATGTGTCTCTGTGCCAGTGTGTGATTAACTTGAGTGCAAGCTTTGTCTTATACTCTGATTTAAAGTTACTGGACTCCTTTCCTTAGGTGTTTGTTATATACAGATGTGCATAAAGTCTTTCCATCCCAAACATTAAATACAGTTTTTAGAGGAAAAAATCACTATACGTTTATTTAAATGTATTTGGGAGGGTTTTTAACTAATTTTTTTTATATTTCTTTTTTTTAGTGTTATAGCAAAAATCATCAACAGAGAGTCTGTTACAAATAGTCTTCCAAAAACAAGTAGTTTTTCATCTGGCATATAGCCAAGTATTTGGCAGAATGAAGACTTGTTCTGCCATGTTGAGTTGGGCAACGGAGGTAGAAACATTTCCTTGATATCAATAAAGATGAGGGGAGCAGAGAAATATTGAGCCTTTCGCTCACAGACCTCTGTGGGATAATATACAAATCATCATCAAGTCCATCCTGCATCTCAAGAACATTTACAGCTTGGTTCATGCTGAGACCATATGCCTCTGTTTCATCAGAAAGGAGATTTGCAGTTGGGTTAGAGACAGGAGAAAGATGGGGATGCGGGTGGGGGGAAAATCCAGATTTGGCACAATATCTCACCTTTCTCCCTGTGTGTGATGTGGGATCACGATCTAGGAGGAAACCTTGTGCACTATGCAGATACCTCATGAGACTCAGGGCTCAGCTATCTGCACCCCAGAGCACTGAATACATAAAGACCTCATGGTTAACCAAGCTGTTGTGATGTTCACGGGAGCTGTGACAGGTTCTGTTGAGAAGCAATGTCTAAATGAAAGATTGTGCTGGCAGCAGAATAATTTAGTCTCCAATTTGTACAGTTTCTTGAAAGAGAGTCCCTCACCAACTTTGCACTGTGGGTCCTCAGGGGACAGGCCTGCCACCTCCTAGTCAAGCTCACCAGATCCAGCAAAACGAATAAATACAAGAAATTCTACCTTCATGAGAAAATTGCGTGTTTGAGTCCTCATCCTTGCCATCATGCTGATGTCAGGAAATGCAGTGGTAAAAACTGAGGCTTGCCATAAAAACGTGGTTGTATTGAATAGTCAGTTCCTGCTTTCATGTGATGAGTAGCTATAGAAACAATTCAAATTACTTCTATAAAGTTTGTGATCAGCTACAAAAATAAATTCAGACACTTAGAGCTTTTTTCATTCACTGTTCTTGAGTACTTGTGCAAATACCTATGAAAAAGTAGTTTCAGTCCAGAAGCCACAGTTCATTTGTTCAAGAGAGAAATTTTGCTTGGGGATTAAGTTGGTATAATTCTGAAGCCAATAGTAATTTTGCAGATGATTTGCATGGGAACATGAAGAGGTCTTTCCCAAAGATGTAGTGTACAATTTTGTGGTTGAATAATCATGGAAAAGACAAATCAAAAAGTTAAAATAGTACTCTCCGTAAGTCAAGTAATTAACCCATAACTCTTTGAACAAATCATAGCTCAGATCGCGGAGAGACAGATCATTTTAAGAGCTAATAATTTAGGAAAGGTTCCATAATTTAATGGCTAACATCAAGTTTTTGAACACCAAATATTTGATTGAAATGATTTACAGACAATAGCTAGCTCTACAGGTGATACATCATCACACAATATAAGTAATGACATTTAAATGTAAATGTATAATCATAATGTTTATTGGACAACATACTTCAACACCAGTATAATATTTTAGAATGCAAGTAATAAGATTGATAAAATAATAGTAAAACAGTTGTGATGTTTTTGTATAGTTAGAAGTAGCTTTATTCTCTAATACGATGAATTTTACTCTTTATTTGCTCTTGGGATAAAACATTTACAGCCAGAATTGAAGATTAACATAGGATAATAACACAAAACGGGGGTAAAATGTGGTATCAGTTTGTGTAATGGTATGTTACATGCAGCTGTTTTGAATTATATTACCTTTTTATTGATGTGTCCAGAATTTTTTTTCTTGCAGCTTAAACATATGGGGGCTTTTAAACCTACCAAGTATAGCAAATTGCAGATGAATTGGTCCATGAGGATGGTTTAAAAAAAAGTCTCTTAAGGTATATTGTTGAAATTACAACATGAAAAAACCAGAGGTACTGCAGGAAACTTTGACCTACTGGAATTCCATTTAAACTACTGTAACAGTAGTCATATTCTGCAGACAGACTATTGCAGCATTTGCTTCTTGACGAGACTTTTACTTAGACTACTTAGATGATGCTAAGAAATAAGTACCTTAATAGCTATTTAATGTAGCTTTTCAAACAATAATTCAGACCTTGTCTACCACGCTAAAAATTATGAATTTTTTACTTGGATTAACTAAAATATACATGCAACCTGGAGTAAAAGCGGGCATTAAAGACAGGGTACTGACTGTTAGGTAAATAAAAATGGTCTGGCAACTTTTCCATACCATTTAGTAGTAAATTAGATGTCTTACCTTGATTGTGTCAAAATGGTGGGCATTGAGATGTGGCTGTGTTCTTGTACTAATAAAAGCAAATCCTCAGAAAAGGCATTCTGACTTGCCTTCCAAACTGGAAGCCTGCCCGCTAAAATGCTGTAGTTACAGTTATGGAACCATATAATTTACATTAATTGATTTTCCTGTCTGGATTTTACTGGCTGCTGCTGTTTTTCTGTAGTTTCATTTTCTATAGGAATTACAGGGTTTTATAATGTAGTATATAAATTAGATGTACAGTATCAGCAGCAGAAATGCAAAGTTCTAGGCATCTATTTTCAGTACAAGTCAAAACTGATTTGCAGAGGGTCACAGGTAATCCTTAACTTTACTACCAGTCCTGTTTCAGGAAGTCCTGTTGGTGCATTGATATTTATATCATCAGTATGTTGGTTATTGATGCTACAGGATTAGGAATTTCTGAGGGTTTCTGTCCCTTAAGCACAAAGGTAATGAATTTACAGCATGAGTTAAGGTGACGCATAAATTAATGAGATAGGAAACATTTTTGATTTCACATTTTTACATTTCAAAAGAAATATCTGCCTCATTTTACAGATGTAGAGGTATACATTTCACAGGTCATTTTTATTTTTTAAAAATACAGAATAATGCATTTTTTTTTCTTAACCACTTCGCATTACTCTGATGCAACAACCCTCAGTAAAACTATTTTGAACTCTGAAATGTTGCACAGCCAAGTGATGCATGATCTAAAACAGGCCAACAAACACCTGGTCATGCTCTTGCTAACACAGATATGCTAAGCACTGCTTTAATGGTTGATTGCATGACTATCACGTTCCATTTGGAAGTCTTTCCAATTGCTACCAGATTTCCAAATATATAATAGAAGGAAGAAAGAGACAAAAATTCTGTCTTAAAGGTTTAATGAAAAGCAAGCTAAAATGACCTGCCATCAGAGAATGAGCATCAGAGGTTTACTTTAGCTCTGAACAAATCATTCTTGTTTGCAAATACTGACAGTGATCTATAGCACTATGGGATATATAAAATCATACAATGAATTGGGTTAAAAGGAACTTTAATATACAGAAACTGCATGTTTCTGTCCTAGTGTCCTCAATAGCCCAAAAACTCTTGCACGAGACAAATTGGAGAAATGGTTTACACCACTTATCCCGTTTCAACTTCAGGGCAAATCAGTTACAGGGAAGGACAGGAAAACCAGAAGCATGAGGATTTATTGTGGCATAACATTAATCGGAGGTATCACACCAAAGGTATGATTCTTGTTATTCTATAAGTTATTTTCAAAATCAAGAATCAAAAGAAGTTGTTTTAAAGAGAATATATATGTGTGTGTGTGTGTGTGTGTGTGTGTGTGTGTGTGTATGGAATATATATCTTTCGTTTTGAACAGTAGGAGTGTGATTTATATTTATTGTTCTCTGACTCCACTTCTATGCTGCAGCAATGCTATTACTTTAAGTCAGTGAAAAACTACACTGACTAAGGGGCAGAACAAACCTGATGGTTGTGTGAAGCTTAACAAATTAATGTTGTGGGACAGCAATTCTCTTCACCTGCTGAGTTAGGCACTGTGTCTGAAGACACTTGATGGGCATCCTTAGACACTTGAAACGGTTGCTGTTTTCCCTAAGATCAACCTCTGCCTAAATTAAATCTGTGAATAAAGATGTAGCCATCTCTGCATATTTTCATATATGATATCTGATTCACATCTGTTATGTGGGAAATGTCTGATATAGGTGGGGTGGCACTCACTTTAAAAGTTCTTTTGTTTCTTTGTGGATTACAGAAAAAGAATTAGATTTCAATTCTAGATTACATGTATTGTTTTTAGATATTTAAAGATTCGTAAAGAAAAAACCTACTTCTCTTTTACTCTAGGTTTCCTCTCTGTGAATAAAAAAGAGTATATGGTGCAACTATAGAACAATGTAAATTTGGCAGTATATCCAGGCTTTTGTTAGTCTAGCCTATCACATCATCTTCACTGTGTAATCTTGCTGAGAAGTTAGATTATTATCAGATTTATCAAGAAGATGTCTTTTCTTAAGAAAAAGAGAACTTTTACTTAGTATGCAAATATATCTTTTCCTGGAATGGAATGAATGCTTTAAGGTAAAACACTTATTTCTATGTTCATTAGCCGTCACCTACCATACCTTCTGCATGCTAAAGTTGCAGCAGTGGCATGACAGAGGACACAGATCCTTTTTCTATATGGCTTCTTGGGATGTTAGTTTTCATATCATATGACCATATTCACAGTAGGTATAGTATCTCAAGGATATCTCTGCCCCTCCTAGTTATACATGGCAGATAAGAATGACCTGGAAGGCAATGTGGACAGCTGGATTTATGGAGACCACTATCTGACTGTAAAACATCTGTTGGAGGACCCCGCCAAAAATCCATTGTTGGCTGGCTGGCAATTACATACAAACATGCTGTACCTGTATGTCAAATACAAACCAGCTGCAAGATCACTGGTGCTGATTCATCTGCCGAGCACACCACAAGCAATTCGCTTGACTTATGATGAGATAAAGTTGAGTTGCGTGATGGAGAAACAAGAACAGTAAATCGGCTGCCAGTCAGCTATGCCTTTAACTGGATGGATATCCTTGGATAACACGAACACATGTGCTATCGTGCTATTACCTACCTACAGGATCTTCAGAAGGGTGAAGGAAATATACTACTGAAATTGTGTGCTGCCTTTCACACAGTTAACTGATCAGAAATTGGTTTTTCAAAGGGTCAAGGAAAGCATGCGTTTGCAGCAATATTTACAGACATCTGCAGCATTTTAACGATAACCATTGCATCTGTTCATGTTGGAAAGCCCAAACCCATCTTGGTCTGAGCTCTTCTGGATAGCAGTGTAAATCCTGCTGGGCTCTTCACCTCCATGGGATTAGAGGCTCACAAATCACAGATCAGAGCAGAGGTCAAAGCCACAGTATTTCAGAGGTCTTAAACTGAGCTCCCCAAAAATCTCTGCTTCTGAAGCTAGTTCAAGTTATTCTGTGTTAAAAGTTTGGGAAAATGGTCTTTCCACCTTTCTTTTGCTCAAGCGTTAATCAGTTTCTAACTAGAACCTATGAATTAGGTAACCATACTCCACCAGAACTCCATACAGTAACCCTCAGCTCTAAAGAGCTGTCAGTGACTCCAGGCAAGGGTGAGAATGGAAACCATTAAAACTATACCTTTTATTGCTAAAAGTTATAGAAGAAATATGCAATATAATTATGTCTATTCTAAAGGAAGCCATCTGTCTAATTTCTCTAGTTCTAAGCCACACTGATTATGCTCAGAAACCAGTATGTATTGTATTTATATGTCATGGGATCCTTGTTATCTTCAAAGGATTTGGGTTTATGCCCTGAAAGTCCTAATCTATAGGACCTTTGTTATTTCCTTTGGGACACAACTCTCCTACTAAATAGAAAATGATATCAGGAAGTTATTTTCCTTTCACTCATTTTCCTCTTAAATTTTACATTTTCCTAACCCAGCCCTTTATGCTCACCCTTGGAATGGACTCTTCATCCACTGTTTCCCTTAGCCAGACATACTAGAATTCTTAATACTTAAGAGGTTAACTTTTCTTTCCCACTCTCCCCTTAATTTTCACATTGTGCCTCTTTATACCACCAGGCTAAAGCCAGGGCTGAAACAAGAATTGTTGAAATACCATGAGTATTTACGATGTCTGGAACTTTCTGAAATACTGTGAGAAAGCCCATTCTTGTGAGATTTCCAGCTCAGTCTTAAGATTCAGATAAGATCAGGATACCAATCCAAATTTTTAAGTGATATTTATTCACATCTTCTGAGACTTCTTCGTCCCTATTAAAAAGAAATATGTATTATATAGTGTATGCATCACTCTGTGGCATTTTGTCCTCCCATGCTTTTTTATCCTATAACGCATCCAGTTTAGGTCGATGTTCTTTAACACCCTTAATAAATTGAAACAAATTTAGCCTGTTGTTCTTGATTCTAACACAAAAAAACACACCAAAAATTGTAAGACCATATTCAGACTCAGAAGTCATCCACTTTAGTTTCTGAGGTGATCAGCAAGTCACTGACTACACTGTCCCACCCTGCCTTCCTTCTCAATTCCTACTCTTGCTGAGCTTCTTATGTAGCCCCAATGTCTAAATTTCCCCTGCTTAGCAACAGACCAGAACTTGGCTAACAGAAATCATATCTATCGAATCTTGGCAGAAGACCCACCAAAAAAGATGGTTTCCATAAAAATGCAGCACAAAATGAGCACCACCACCCAGCATTCTACCTCCCATGTAAGCCAATCTACAGTGAAGAGGTTGTGATCATCTGCCTTTCTTCCCCACTGTACACATCTGGATAAGTAATTATGAAAATCAAAATCATGAAAAAGTCTACATTTTTATGCCTGCTTAAGCTGTCACATCTCAACATTGTTATGCCTGGCACCGTATAAATGTCAGATACAATTGACAATGTAAGTGCATTCATGAAAAGCACCTTGGTCTGTTGACATTTTGAGGGGGAAAAGCTTCATTTTGGAAGACAAGATTTTCAGGAGGATTGACAACTAAATAAAATTATGTTTCAGCTGCATTTGCCACCATCACTATGCCAGTCTCCTGTGGGGAGCTTGGCTCGTTGCTTTCCCTTTGGCTGTTACAATCATTCTTTCAAGACTACATACTTCTAGAAACCTGAATATCTTACGATCTCCTCTACTTATTCTTGGCAGCTTCTCTTTGTGCTGAAGAAAAAGGAAAAAATTAGAATATTAAATATCTTTTTGTATCTTGTTCATTATAATATATTATACTCTATCTTATTGCAGCTTCCAAAATTGATAGGAACAGTACTCCTTGTATTCTCTTTCAGCACTAAAAATTATTAGAAGGGCCTAACCTGCATATACAGTGATATCTTTGTCACTGTTTTCATTGAAATGGATTGGTCCTAATAAAGATAATTAACTAAACAGAAATACCTGAATCAAATTTCAGCTGCATTTTTTTTCTGTGGTACATTATACATTTGTCTGGTTTCAATATCATCCAACAGATTTTGAATATTAGGTGATGAAGACAGGACCTCAAAATGTTTGAGTGTTCATCTCAGAAAAACACTCAGAAATCTGGCTGCTTGGCATATCTGCTAAGTCTATAAAATAACACAAGTAGAAATTTAATGTCAGCAATGTTTACATGAGATCTCTTGTATATTGCAATTCTCACTGGATTTATGCAGTTCTTTCTTTCTCTTCTTTCTGTGCCTTTTCTTTGCCTTCATGTTGAATTTAGGAATTTGCAGCTGTTTTCTGGGTGAAGGCTGATGAGATGAAGGGGCTTCTTTCCAGGCTTGATCTTTTAAATCTCAGGCCAGACCGTGATCCTCAAATCTATATGAGAAGAATTCCTGCTTTCAAATTCCTATTCATCCTGAGAAAAAGAGGAATTAATAATTTCAACAGAACCTTTCTTTTCCTCCAAAACCCTTTGGTATAGGCTATTCATAGGTTATCTTCTTATCATGAGATGACATATTAACACGTTAATTTTTATGTGCACCAACCAATTCTGGCATTAACTTCTTTCTAATTTTGAATGAATTTATGGCAAAAAAGTCCTTTGTAGTTCAGCTCCACAAGAAGCACGTGGTTTAAATACCAAGTCTTTTTAAAGGTGATTTTTCTCATATGTTCAAAGGGAAAAGCATGGCTTGGACCACATCTGCAGAGAAAAATTTGGATCCTGTTAATAATGAAGAAAACACAAAAAGGTTTCTCAATAAGAAAGTTGCTGAAGACACATTGTGTACACTCCTCCAAAATGTGGATAGGTCTTTTATTCGCCAGCCTGATGTGAAGTTTCTATATCACACTGCTGTTTCATCTTGGTTTCATCTTTCCACTCCTCATCCACCATTTTTTGTGACACAAAACAGCCCAGCCAGTACAGGTGGAGAGAAAGGCTTGATCTAGATGGGAGAAGAGCCGTTCAGATTCCTGCTGGAGACTGCTGCAAAGGACTTCAGAGGAGCAGGAGCATTAATAGGCCAGTTCCAGTGGGACAGTGGAAGCTTAGAAAATTTAAATGGGTTCACAGTTTCCAGAAATTAACTCTCTTTGTCATAAGTCATTCAATGACATAGACACAGATCCTGATTTAAAGGATATTTTCTTTCTATTTCTCTGGGGTTGCCAATGTTTCTTTACTCAAAGACGAAAATTTATCTGGTTTTGTACTGAGACAGTTTATACAGCTGTGATCAAAGCTATGTAACATATTACATAGGAAAAATTGCACAGGTAGATGCAGAGGTCAAAAGCTAATTTGCAATCTAGTAATCAATTAATTAATCATTATTATTTGTATGAGGAAGGGGTCCAAAGTCCTCTGTCAGGCCTGAAATGTTCTGTGCTATGCATTTTTTTAAGGACATGACTAAACACAAGCCATGGTCCAAAGAAACAACACAAAATTATGTATATACAGTAACTCTAAGGAAAAGAGATTAATTATAGGAATAGCAAAATCACCTGCACTGTGGGGAAAATATTTAATATTTCGTTGTTCTGATTGATTGCATGCCAATGGGTGGGCTAGCTCTGTTCAGGTTAGCCAATGAGGGCAAGTCAGCTACAAGTGAAGGAACAAATCAGAGGCACATTCCTGTTCACAAAAATGGGCATTAATATTGGGTGTCATACAGAACTTCAAATAGCCCAATGAGATTATAATATTCATTTGATTTTACTAATTTTCTTTCATACTTTTGTGCCAAAGAACTTTCTTTGAAACACTTTGTCATTATTCAGAATTGTCTTTTATCCACAAGTGATTTGACACAAACTTGATATCAGCTGGATAGCTCAACATCTTCTGATCTGCAGAAAGAATCAGCAATTTGAAATAATCGGCCAATATTTTGTGACCTGATTTCTAAACAGGAGCAGTGAGCTGTATATACCATGAGGGAATACTTTTTCAATTCAGGAGTGTTATGCAAGGATGGTTTCTATGTAGGATATACAGTCCTTTAACAGAGACTGAAAATAAAAATTCCTCAGGAAAAAAAAATTCTATTTCTGTTTTTACAATTTTAAAGTGTAGTTTCATGTTTCACAGTTTACCTTTATTCCAAAACCTGTATTTCAGATGCTTCAGTTTAAGGATAATTAAGAAAACGTCGACAGTGTGGAACCACTTAATAATTGAATATACACATTAAATTCTGCCTGATGAGACTTCAAATGCAATCCACATATCAAATTCTACAAAAAAGTTTAAATGCACACCTTAAATTCTGACTACATAAAATTTTGTATATGTGCCCATATGCATTGGGAACACAGAGTAAAAAGTTTCTAATAGATGGATTCCTATCCTCTACTCAGAAACTTCTATACATAAAAGAGGTCAATAACAAAGCCTCTAAAGGGCTTCTTGGACACTTACTCTTCTTCCTTACTAGGATATAAAATTCTCTGTTGGAATGGGATTAAAAAAACAAAAAAGTATAGTGGATATTTTATAGTGGATATGTGATTTATATTGTGCACATAGAACTGGTTATAACAAAACTGTTATCAAAGAGGAAGGGATTGCAGGTTTGAGGGCTTTTATTCCAAAAGACACTCAGTTTCCAGAATCAATTAATCTTCTCTGGAAGTTCATGCAGCAGTCAGATACACTCAAATGAGTGTGCTCTGTCCTCTGCTCTCCTATGGCTCCTCCTGGGCTCCATTATGTGCCTGAGCTCTGACAGGAACAACAACCTTGGCAGGTCCTTGGTGAAAATGCAGTATTAAAGGAAGTTTAGACCTGGTTCATTACTAGTCTTGAAAGAAAGAAGTTACATCTGGAAATTGCAGAAAGGCTGTAATTCACACTGAAGATAAAATTGGATGTATAACATAAATAGAATTGGAAAGTTTGTGTTGTTTCCACAGATTGGTTTGTTAATGGATGTCCTGGTGTAGCCAGCTGTATATAAATATATATATACACACATGTATGCACATAGATATGTATATACTCATAGACATTACAAATCCTAGAATGACAGAGCCAGTCCTGGAAATCCAAATTAATAATACACACTTTTGTCCAGCTTCTCACTGTAAAATATAGAGAACCTTTTAAAGTAATAAGTTTTTCCCTATTACTTATTAGTAGCTAAATCATTTTATCATTATTCCTCCTTATTCACTACATAAATGTCCTCATTAGATATTGATTCTAATAATGGTTGGAAGTCTGGAAGAAGAAATTTCTGGCCTTGAGGAACTGAGAGTTCAAAAAAGATTATTAAATTTGGAGTAAAAAATCATTTACAAAGTAATGTTATGGCCCTGTGTAAAATTTTATTTTATATTCCATCTGAACACTAACACCTCATTTGCCAGCACAGTCCCTGAAAAGCTGCCTCAACTGTAAAAAAATAAAAGCCACACCAGACCCTGCAAAGCCAGAGCTTAACTCACTACACAAATGTATGCTTAAATAAAAACTTAGAAACAGGTTTCCCAATCAGACATGAATATGTAGGTCTTGATACTGAAAGTTTAATAAGCATTTAGAAGCTGCTTTGTATAAACTGGTAGGAAATGCACACTTTAGGCTTAATGGCTTTTCTCTAATTAAATTTACCATAATTTATAGCAGATGAATGCCCCTTGCTGACTGTCTTTTACTGTGTGGTCATGCCCTACCTTGTATCTATCCAAACATTCTTTTGAATTATCCAACTGTTAAACTATTTGGTGTCAAAATGTTTCTGGATTGATACTTAGAGTTTTTATGTTTCTTACTTAGCATTGGTCTGTAGTTTCTCTATACATAAATACATCAACCAGCATTAAAAACAGAGCCTTTATCTACACAAGTTGCTTGGGGAGTAACTTTCCCTGGTCCATGGAACAAGAAAAATCATTGTTTTCTCTTTGATTTAAAGAGTTGATTTATATAGGTTTACTTTTAAAGCTTCTGTTTCAAATGTGCTAACTCCAGAGTTTTTATATATTGCCCAGATCTACTTACCCATGTTTACAGTCTGATTTATAAACTGCATGCCTTCTGACTCAGCAGGAATCTTTGATTTAGTACAACACATTACAAGTAAGTTTTTTGGTCGTTTAGTATTTAACTGTATTCAGAGAAATTACAAATGAGGGAATGTACAGTTCTTGTTTCTGTTCTGTTTCAGTTTTCTGTTTCAGAATTTTTGCGTAGCAGAATATACAAGAAAAAAGTCACTGTGAGAATGAGGGAATTTCAAAAAGTAAAGTTAACCAAAGCCCTCCAGTAATTAGAGTTTCTGGGTTTTGAATGTCAGTGAAAGCAGGCTTCTAAATCACCTAACTACGTTGGAAAATACTACTTTTTACTTCTTCAGTTGAATAAAGCCTTTTTCTGTGTATTCAAACAGATGCACTGTCTGAGCTTCCAATTTGCTTTTGAGCCATCAGCATTTTGCAGATGGTTTCTCCAACTGGGGTTCTATACACACCCTTAATTCTCATTATTGGCATAAAAAGTCCCTGACAGAGATGTCTGGGATGTTCATTTATGTTAAGTGGTTTAGAAGAAACACTAAAGAACTGCACATAGTAGAGGTAATACCATAGTCTCTGTTTTCTGCCTATTAACACAAAGGTGCAAACATAGTTATTCAGGACATGAATTACCTATAATTGTCTGTTTCTCTTTCTGTTTGCTAAAGAGAAAATTCAAAGCTTTAGGATCTGCTTGCAGTTTGATAGGTTCTGTTTTATGAATGGCTAAACCAGCTTTTGGGGAGTAAAGCTTTCATTAACCTCATATGAAAATTCTTATTCCTGAAAATTGATCCTGTTTTAAGTCACTGACAGCTGAATAGGAAAAAAACATAACAAAACAAAGTCATAAGAAAGCAGACCCGTTCTTGTACGAGTTATGCTGGAATTTTAAAAAATTTTCATGGTGTTCCTGCTCTGTCCACACTCTCTTTGTGATGCATTTGCAAACAATATGAGTGGGAATGTGAGGCCAGGGTAGAGATAACCAGGGTAATTCTGTTGTAGCCAGGAACAAAGAATCAGAGAATCATAGGGCCATTTATGTTGGAAAAGACCTTCAAGATAATCGAGTCCAACTCTTACCCTGGCACTGCCCTTGGTCACCACTGAGCCTTGTCCCTAAGTGCCACATCTCCAGGGATGGTGATTCCACCCTGGGCACCCTGTTCCAACACTTCACAACCTTTTCAGTGAATACTTTTTTCCCCCAATATGTAATCTAAACATCCCCTGGCACAACTTGTCCTAGAGGTATTAGAAAACAGGTTGTGTCCCTGACCTCTTCAGACACTCTGGGACTGTCATCACCATTTATTGCCCAAGTGCTGCCTGGGCAGCAGCAGCAGCAGCAGAACCAAAGAACAGGGATAAAACCCCTTTGTACTGCAATTATTCCCCAACAGATACAGAAATTAAAAGAGAAATATTATATGTGTGAAAACCTGTGTGCTTAAAGCAAAATTTTTCAAAAATTAAATGCAACCAACCGGTGATATCACATGTAGTGACAGGAAAAGGGGGAACAGCTTCACATTGACAGAGGGCAGATTTAGACTAGAGATTAGGAAGGAAATCTTCCTTTTGAGGGTGATGAGACCCTGGCAGAGGTTGCCCAGAGAAACTGTGGATGTCCCATCCCAGGAAGTGTTCAAGGCCAGGTTTGATGGTGCTCCAGCAACCTGGTCTAGTGGAAGGTGTTCCTGTCCAAGGCAGTTGGAGCTAGATGAACCTTAAGGTCTCCAGTCCAAACCATTCTAAGATTCTGTGATGATTCTATGATTATTTTATGATTCTATGACTTTAGGAATCATAACTTATATTCGAATGTCAGCAACAACATTTTTGAAAAAAATTCGATTCAGAAAAGCAATCTTTGTTTCATGCAACATTTATTAAACATTATATGTAGGGACTATTAAACTTGAAAAAATATTTGTGTTTTAAGTAGCCTTGTTTTGACTAAAAACGTGTCTTCAAATCACTCCTGAATGATCAGTTTTTTCTCCAGCTTCATTTGAATAGCAGGCCTTTCTAGATGATAGAATGGCTTGTGTAGGATCTCCTTATTTGTTTTGGCTATACATTTCTAAATCAGTCCCTGTCCTTGCCATTATATTGAATACTGATGAGGGTAGAAAGACAATAGAAGCTGACACTTCAACAATGACTCCACATCCCATATCCTGTTTAGAGTTCTTTCCTTGGGAATGAATGTGTTTAAAGACTCTGGAGCTGAAAACTGCTGTGTGGATAAAAATTGTTAAAAGAGATTGTCCACCATGTGATATAAGCTAAATGAGTAATAGTTCATTTTTTAATACAAAAGTGCAGAGGCCTCAGGTATTCTTCCAGTCTTTTTTGCCTGCTCCTACAGCACTCTGTTCATTCCACCGAGTCTAGAAAACCACACACTAGACCTCATCAATTCTTGTGTTCATTGCCATGTGCAAATATTTCAAGCACAAGAGGTGTATCCATTTCATTTGTTTATATATGAAAGTTACTTGAACTAATTTTGTGTTTTTCAAATGTGCAGTCATCAAAAATGAATATACTTACATCAAGAAAATTCAGCCCCCTCAGAGCCAGAGAATGAGGCGAACGTGAGAAAACATCCCCATCTAGTGGTGTTCCCCAGGTTTGGAGCAGCTTGTGCCTGGAATTCTTGTGCCATTGGGAAAGTAATTCAGGAATCATAATGGTACCATGACAAGGTAGATTACATTAGTAACACCAGTGTAACTGTTCAGGTATAACTGGTAAGGGTTTCATGTGTAAGCAAAATCTGTGTTAATGAAAGGGAAAGTCCCATGATAAAACTGTGCATTACAACGTGACCCTTCAGGTGCTGCTCCAGCTCAGCCCAGAAACTGGAAATTTTGCAAACTTAATTCTCATGTCCCATTGTTCTTGTACTGAAACATTTTGATTGTTTTTCACAGACTCAACCATGATTTCACTTCATGGAAAGAAAGAGAAATATAATTCCTCAAAATTTCAGATATCTCCATTTACAGAAGTGGGCCCATCTTTCTCTTAGAATGATAATAATTACTAGGAACTCAAAGGAATATCAGTTTAAGAACATGCTAAATTAAATTAGAATAAACATTAGAGTGTTTTATTGCAAAAGATTCAAATTATGAATACAAAATAGTAAAGGAAGATACAGTGCATCCAGACCTGGGTCCTGACACTGCTTCATTTCCTTGAAACATTTTATCACATTTATCCAAGAAGGTAGTGCCTTAGATGCTTTCTACATGAAGAAACAAACAGGAGCAAGCAGAATGGTTTCCTGGTTTCCAGTACCCATAGCTTGGGAGGTGGAAAACAAGACCACAGAAATTTCACTGAATTCAAGGAAATTTTTTTGTTTTTTCCACAGTGTAAGTGAAACCAAAATTTTCCCTTTAGTACCAGAAATTATCCTGAGAGACTCCCCTCTAAAGAGCTAAATTCATGTAGACACCACAGACCCCTGCACACATGCTGAGAAAGAATTTTCTACTTCAGATGTAAAAACACCTATTTCATAAATTGTGCTGGTGTTTCTTAGCATGCAACAGACACAGTTATGAGAGAAAAACAGGCAAAACATGAAATCATCTCTATTCTGCAGTGGGAAAGTACTAACAAGGATCAAAAATTGAAATGTTAAAGACATAATGGAAAATTACTTACAGACCGGAAAATTCAGTGGCAAGAAAGACATGAAGAGGCAAAAGCCATCTCACACTGCATGAGTATGCAAACTCACTTACTCCTGCTTCATTTATTGAATTTTTTTTAATTTGTTTTTATAGTTCCTGGATCGCTTTGCAGGATTAAGAAAAACTAAAAGTTACGTATATTCTGTTCTTTTCTTGTTTCTGTTAGCCTTGCTGAGTTCATTGTTCATATGCTCTTCATTAAACATATGGTCTTTATGATGTGATCTTCTTTCAGAATGAGCATTTCTACAAAGTCAGACCTTCAATGGACACTTCAGCATACACTTTGGCTTTAAAGTGTATATGTTCTCCACAGAATTACTTTAATGGTAGACAACCCACTCCATGCAAAATGAAATCATTTTCCTGATTGTGTTGCATTCCACGCAGTAATTTTGAAATTTTCTACCTTAACATCTTTAATAAAAAGCATCAATATCAACTTTTAAGGAGAGGGAAGGAATTTTCTTGTCCAAAGGTTGCCTGGGAAATCGTTGCCTTAGACAGCTTGATCCAATGGCCTAGCACAGATTTTTTGGGATTCAAAATCTGAATTCCAGTAGTAAAAATGTGTCATTATCTACTGTGCTGCTGGAGCTGTGCACCAAGTTTAATAAACTTGACCACTCTGAGTTTATTTGCTGGTTAAAACTGGAGACACTTTACTGCCAGACTGCGTAATACACCCTCAGCAAAGTTAAGTAACTACAAGCAATTGCCAATATGTTATTTTAAGTTGGGTTTCTTGCTGGTGGGCATCAGTCCTTAGTGCCAGAAAGTAAAAGCCTGAGCTTCTTTGAGCCATCAGGAGAATTTTTTCTTGTTTATATGGGTTCATGATTTTTTCCGTTAGCTTTTATCCTGAAGTATCTCAAGACTTTATAATTTATCCCCTTTTTTTCAACATACAGGAACATAAAGCCATACACGGAGCTATAGCTTAAATTTACCATGCAAAGCAATATAGCAGTGAGGAAGGGGAGATTTCCAAGGGTCTTTTGAAAAAGCTATACAGCCCCAGAAAAATTTTAGAGAAGTGATTTGCAATTCACATGCAATTGAATGTGAATTTTCATAATCTGGTATTTAGCCAGTAGCTGATATTGCTGTAAGAGCATGCAAGTGACAGGAGAGGGCAGCAGAATACAGCCATGACCCCAGAGCTCGAGCAAATGCATATTTTTAAACAAGCAAATTGTATGCTCGGTGGCTTTGCAGTATTCTGATTCCTTCTGGACGAGTTTATGTGCCTGACTGAAGAAAGTGTTTAATTGTCACTATTAAGCTGTGAGTAGAAAGCCAAGAAAGATACCAAGGTCTCTGAAGAAATCTGAATTCAAAATGTGATAAGAAAACTCCACTAACATTGTGCTTGTTCTTTATTTCATTTAATTGAAGGATACATTGTCTCAGGCTTACAGAAGAGGTACTAAATCCCTATTCTGTATTTTTTGATTCTGAGGAGAATGCATCTTGGTTTACTTTGGGAGAATATTTTAAGACTCTTTGACCTGGTTTTGGCCAGAACAGAGTTAATTTTCTTCATAGTACCTGGCACACTGCTGTGTTTTTGATTTAGAATGATAACAATATTGACAACACACTGATAGTTTAGTTGTTGCTGAGCAGGGCTTGCACAGAACTAAGGGCTTTACTGTTCTTCACGCCACCAACAATGAGGCTGGGAGTGCACAAGCAGCTGTGAGGGGCACAGCAGAGACAGGTGACCTCAAATGACCCAAGGGATATCCCAGGCCATACATGCTCAGCATATAAACCAGGGGGAATGTGGGCCAGGGGCTGTTGCTCAGGAAGAGGTTGGGCATCAGTCAGTTGGTGGTGAGCAATTGTTTTTCATTTGCATCACTTATTTTTTCTTGGGGTTTATTTCAATTTCTTTTCATTATTTCCTTTTTCATTTATTAATAATATTTCTGTTATTTTTCATTATTATAATATTTTATTTTAGTTATTAAACAGTTCTTATCTCAACCCACCAGTTTTCTCATTTTACTACTCCAATTCTCTCTCCAATCCCACTCTGAGAAGTGAGTGAGTGGCTGTGGGGAGTCCCTGGTAGACCACTGGGGTTAAAATACAAATTAAATACTGTGACCTTTATTCTCAATGCCATTCCCAGATCTTGAGAGAGTTTTTTATTTGTGTGCATTTTCCCCATACCAAATAAAACCCCTGCAGGTTCATCCTTGAATTCATTGGTGTACCTTTTTTTCCCTGCTCATGCAGAGGGGAGACAATCTCAGCCTCTGTGGTTCTGCTGTGTGGTAACCTGAGGTGAGGTCTTGATGCAGATGCTGCATGTGCCAAGCTCAGTTTGGGTGCTGTCAGTGCTATTTGAGACAAATACTGATTCTTACAATGCTTATTGTTGTGTCACTGGCATACCTATTGCATAGAAATGGCCAATAAATTTCCCCTGTGAACTCTGGTTCTGAATTTGTTCAAATTTACTATACTGATGAACTGGTGACTTGCTGTACTGGATGTTTGATCTTATGTCACGAGCCCTCAAGTCACTCAACCAAGAAATTTCTCCTTCTGGTCAGCTCATGTTTCTTTTTGACTGAGACTGCTGCTACCCAAATCAACCTAAAAGCCCAAATCCATGATCACATCTCCAGTCTCTGTCCAGATTCCCTAACAGATGTCATTCACTCAGTCTGTGTGCCTGGAGAGCACCCGACAGCACAGGTTTGTTTACCTCAGTCACAGGTTTTAATGCCAAATGGAAAAGCCTGGAGACGAAATTCCCTGCATGCTCTCAGAACGAGGAAAGGAGCAGCAGCAGCTGTGTGACCACAGTGTCTCCTTCAGTGCTCTTCTCACACCATGGTGAGGGCAGAAAGGGCATCTTTGCCACCCATTAAACTCAGCCTCACTGCTAATGTGCTCAGCTCCCTCCTTCCTTGTCATGGTGCTGCCAGGTAAAAGCAATGTTTGCACTGCAAGTTGAACTTTCCTGCTTCACATCACACATTATTCATAGCCACAATTAAATAATAATATGTCCTGAGTGTTAACTGCTCGGCCCACAGTCATGATGGGATGAGGAAAATCACAAAGCAAAACTGCCAGTTTCCAGAAATGTTAACGGCCCACTTTGGCCTTGGGTCAGGCATTTAAAAGAGCTTTATTAATAAAATAAATCTGAGTTCGACGTTATCCCTGACCAGCACTACTGGATGAGGATAGAAATCTATCCATTCAAAGGTTTGCTCAGTGGTAACAATCAAAGGGGAGGACTATAAGGATAGACAAAGGATGTATATTGTGACACACAATCTTCCCATCTTCCCAGCATTTGCAGTTTAGTGTCTTCCTGAGACAAATGTCATTTCTAGGTGCATAGTAAGTTAAGTGGATTTCTGTTTCATAAGCTTCTCCGAATTTCAACTGAACTCCAAAGTTCACAAAACTACAAAATAATCCATAACAAGCATACTTAATTGAGTTTTCTATCTACTGGATATAGGTTCCTAGAGGTTCCTAGACAAGGAAAGAAGGAAAACACTATGGATAGTTGGCAGAGATGTTTTCTCCCTGTCAAAATAAGAAGTACTTCATCAACTCATTATTTACCACTAAATATTTGGGCACAATCATCTTGTCTAGAAGTGCAGAACAGCCTTTTGCACGCTCATCTTGGGCTATTCTCTTAATCTTTGACTTAGCTTTCATCCGCTTGCTTAGAATCAGGTCCAGTTTACTAAGGGCAGATTCCTTTTTTCCCCTTCTCTTTTTCCTTTTTCTTTTCTCTTTTCTTCTCTACTAGATTTTAAAATATTTCCTTCCTTCATCCTCTTTTTAACTTACTCTGTGTGTGTGTGTGTGCAGTTGCTTTAACCCTAAGGATCTCTTTCTAGAAAACCAAAAGTAGAAAGAAGCCAATTTGTGTCAACAAGATGTAAATCAATCTAGTCTTTAGCCTCATCTCAAGGTACAAAATAGTCAATCATTAGACAATTTTCTCAGTGCTTGGTTCAGCGCACAAAAGCCCTTCTTTGGGACACAATCAGGAAGCAGATCATGACTAAAGAGATTCACATTGTGGACTTAATCTTCCGAAGATCCAAGGAGTTTTATCAATGATTGCTAAAACCGAGGATGGCAAAGCATGATTCATATGCATAATGACTTCTGTCCTTTGGGATCTCAGTTGTGTCATTAATGGATTCTCAGATGTGTGATTTTTAATTACCTCAAAAGACAATATATACCAGCATGCTACCCAGCTCCCTCAGGCCAAATTGCTTTGATGTGCAGCAGTGAATTTCCACTGACTGCTGAGCAGGATTTTGAGAGTGTGGCAGCTTCGTGGGCTGATACTCATCGCTCTTACATGAGAGTTCTCCTGAACTAATAACGCTGCCAGACTGTAGCTGGAGGATGTCCTGTGAAAACCTTGTAGAAACAACACCTCACTGGTTCCATGAAAAAAACCTTCCTTATTTCTGATAGAATTTGAAGAGTCTGAAGTAGAAATTCAATGCAGTTCTCAGCTGTATAGAAATAAATTTTGAAAAGGTAGAAAACACCTCTATTTTTCAGACATGCAATCAGTACCAGCCAATATGGTTGTATTGGGTCTGATTGAGGTAAAGCTTGCAGCCCTCCCAGTGCTGTGCTTTGCAGTGGTAGCTGGAAGGGTGCTGATCACAGAGCAGTGTTTTGGGTGGTGCTGAGCAGCGCTGCCCCTCTGACATTCCTGCCCCCATCAAAGGGATGGGAGTGGGCAAGATCCTGGCAGGGGACACAGCCAGGCCAGCTGCCCCAAATCAACAAAGGGATATTCCAGACCACATGACACCAGCTCAGATATAAAAGCTAAGGGAGAGAGGAGGAACGGGAGAGCATTTGAGACTCTCCGATGTTTGCCTCCCAGAGGAACCGCTGCATGTGCTGAAGCCCTGCTTCCTGGGAAGTGTCCGACCATAGTGTGCTGATGGGAAGTTGAGGCTGACTTTTTTCTTAGCTTACGCACACATTCTTATTTTCTTATGAAAATACACTCTGCATTCACTTATGCACACTCGCTTATTTCTTTCCTTCACTGCAATAAAACTGCCTTATTTCACCCACTGGTTGTTCTCCATCTTATTCTCCCCCTATCCCATTGGGAAGGGGAGTGATAGAGCAGCTCAGTGGGTACCTGGTACCCAGCCAAGGTTCAACCCTCTACAATGGGCTAAATTTATTCTGCCGCATGGAGGAAGATAGAGTTTAGTCCTGTGCTGACTTTGTAAGAGAAGGTGTGCTGATGGACAGGAGGAGACAGGCTCATGAGAGAGATGCAGAAGGGATAAAAGGATGAGGATTCTTCCCCAAAAGGGGGAAGACACTGCGATAACTAAAAGAATGGTTTGTGTCTCTTTTTTACCTAAGTATAATTTTTTGACATGAAATTTTTTCACTTCTGCTTTAGGAGAGGGAAGGTTTTATTATCTGCTAGTATTGGTTACTTTAGATGATTTAATTTTGCTTTTTTTTCTCAGATAAAATCTAAAGTCAAACTTAGCTTTGGTATATCCCCTCATGATAGAGCAATTGTTTGTTGTACTTGATAGAATTTATCAAGGAATAAAACCTTGAGCTGGGGAGTCCTAGAGCTGTGTGTTCTCCTTTCCCTGCCCTGATGAAGCCAAGGAGACACGAGTTCAACAGGGTGGTAACTGGACCCTCAGCCTTTACATTTATCTAAACAGTCAGGCCAAAGGGTCTGTTCCCAAAGTTTCTGAAGCAGAGGTGCAATTCATGGAAGTCTTCAGGATATAACTCATCTCTCCATGGCAGGAATAACTATCCTACCACACTTACCCTGTCAGTGTTTCCAGAATAAAAAAGCACACACTTTTTCCACTCTCCTTCTATATTTCCAGACATTAACATGTTTTCACTTCTTATAACCACTGCAGAAAGGAGCCTGATGAATGAGTTATGCCTTTGGTGCCGGCTGACATCCAGCTGAACTTGCTACCAGAATTTTAACAACATGATCAGCAGTGGCATGCTGGTATGTGTTTTGCAGCAGTTCTCAGTTTCAGACATTTAGTTAGAACAGTCATTTCTCTGTCAATGACAACATCAAGAAACAAATTTAAAAAGCTTGCATGCTTCTTAAAACAAAACAAAAAAGCCCCAAATTACTAAAAATCGTCAGATTTGTGTACATGTTAAAAATTACTGAAAGCCAGATTGTTGCTGTAGGGCCTCATTCAGTACAATTTATTCAGAAGTAGCTGTTCGTCATGGTTCAGGGAAAGGCAATTCTCTTTAGAAAATCATTTCCCTCTAAAGGTGACAATAGCAGGTCCTGTACAGCAACATTCTCCCAGTTAAGCCAAGGTCCAGAATGAATTTAACAGTTATGTGTCACTGCCTTTTCCAGATTACTGCTTGCTTAGCATAGAGAAGTAAGTGGCAAAATATTAAAAGACCTAAGGTCTCAGAATGAAGAGAGGAAAACAAAAATAATGTCAGTGGCTTTTTTTTCCCCTCTTTCACTAAATCAGGCTCTCCAACAGCCTGGTTCTTTGCTTCATTAGCTGAATGACTGTGAAGTAAAATCTAATTTGTATTTGTGAAGTTGCTTCTCTCTCATCTGCCGATCTTCAAGTATATTTCAGACACCCAAGCGCTATGTATAAGAACAGACAAGGATTATAAATTATTGTTTTATGGCCAGACCATTTTAATTGGTTAGCTTGAAGCAGGACATGAAACTTGAGACATCAGGGAGGCTGGAACATAAACCCAGGAGTACCTGAGAGAAATGAGAGTTGTCTTGTCTTTGTAAACTATTTTTCAAAGGTCTGTAGCTTTGTGCGGCTCACAGCTCATCATCAATCTAAGGACATGGGCAAAGATTCAGGCTAGTTGTCAGGGGAAAAAAAAAGAAATGACAGAAAGAAAAATTTGTCTTCTAATTCATCCTGTGTGTTTGCAAAGCCAACATTTAACCACATTGCTCTGAGGAGATGTTTGTGTCCTGCTGGAGTCAAACCTGTAAACTCCTGGGAAAAGGAGAATCACAGTGCCCCAGCTGAAGGACCAAGAACAGAGGGTGAATGCCTCTGTTGGCCTCTGTGCCAATATTTAGCCAAGCTTCTTTCTCCCCTTCTATGCATCCTCCATGGAGTATTAACCTGTGATAGTAGTACCATCAGAAGATTATTGGTGTCTTTTTCCACAGATGCTCAAATTCATAGGTTGAGTTAAGATTTAGACATAAATCTACAGACTACTTTGATGTGCATGTGCTGAAGCTACAGGGAAAGAAGAGAAGTTCATAGATATTCATTAATATTTCTTGGTTGCTCAGTAGGACTTCACTTATCACAAAAATAAAAAAATCCAAACCAGACAGGATGTTTACCTCAGGTAGTACTCATAAATCAAACATCACCCCCTCAAGTACAGAGCACATGTGTTGCAGTTACCTAAGTCTATGAGATTACATGCTTTGATCATTTAATGATAATGATTCTGAGGTGAATAACTTCACTAGAGTAGATTTTGTTTTTGTAAACACTAACTACACAACATCTGCCTGATTTCATAATTTTTAAATTAACTATCGTTCTACAGCCAAAGATGATCTGCTAAATTACAATATAATTTTTCAGAAAGAAGAAAATCAGTGATCGCAATTTTATTTTCTCTGAGCTTTATGAGGAGGCTTTATGGTTCTAATTAAATTATTTGACTTCAATTTTCAGCAATATAATTTTATGGTAACTAGAACTAGAATTAACTAGAATTGTCATTTTTAAAGCAAACAGGATTAAACCCTTTCAGTTGTCTTTAGAAAAGTTCTCTTCTTCTTTAATAACTACATTAGCATAATAAGTAGACATGTCTCTTAAAACTTAGTGAAAAAGGACAAGGCAAGCAATGGGAAAAGGTGCTCCAGCACCCTTTGTCATGCCCCCAGAGAATCCAGAGGGATAACTTGAGTCACCTTCAGAGACCCAAGTAGAAAGTTATCAAAGGAGGAATAGAACAGGGATCTCCTGAGATGGATGGATGGTATTAGAAAAATTTTTGGAGTTGGCAGTTAAAACAGTAGGTGAAGATGGGCATCAGCAGAGGAAAACAGAGGCAAGTTTAAGAGAAATATATATATATAATTAAGAGGGCACCAGAAAGTTCAAACGAGATACAGTCCCTAAAATAATTAATCATCAAGCTTTTGACAGCATCCAGAACATATAAGGTGTTTTCTACACATCCAGGAATTCTCATTTGCTGCTCAGAAAGGCTTAGTTTGAAAAAAATTGGCACTGGACAAATCTGGACAAAAGAACAAATCTGGGTGGTGTTAGAAACAGAGTTTAACTCAGATGGGTGCAGTTCTTAAAAGCAGAAGGTCCAATCCTTTGAATTTATTGTATCATGACAGATTGCTTAATTTAAATGGTATGCTGAGAAATATGAAAATTAGAGTTCAATAGCTGTCTGAAGTTGTCTTGAAGGACTTTTATCAAATCCTCTTTATGTAGTTGTATTAATATATTATTTTTACTGGTTATAATTTACTCACTCTTCTGTAAGTGACATGTTCCATCATGGTGTCATGGCGAAAAATATTCAAGTCTCAATGTCTAATCTGAATATAAAATATTCAATACATTCAGATACATCTTCCTGGCCAGTTTAGTGATGTAGTTAACTATTTGTATATGTCTTAACCCTGTTAATTATATGAGGATTTCTCTTAAACTTGCCTCTGTTTTCCTCTGCTGATGCCTATGTTCCCCTATGGTTTTAACTGAAAATTCTAAACATTTTCCTAAATACCATTGATCCATCTCAGGAGATCTCTTTTCTATTCCTCCTTTGATACCTTTCCACTTGAGTCTCCAAAGGGAACTCAAGTAATCTCATCCCTCTGGTTTCTCTGGGAGGTAAATTATTGTTTTGACTTTTGTCTTTAAATTGGGCAAAATGCAATACCAAGCGAAGTCATAGACTAATATCTGAACATCTTCAAATATGGCAGAAAAAGTTTTCCTGTGTTTCATAAGCAATTTGATATACTTTAGGTAAAAAGAATCCTTTTCCATCTTAGACCAATTGGAACATTTACAGAATATATTGTTATATAACTTTGGACCTTGTGTGTCAGACATTGATGGTCTCCTTGATTCTATTCATTACTTGGTAGAACTACACATGAATGTATTTCTTGCTCCTAACAGAGCACTCAGTTCAGTGCTTCCTTAGACACAGTTCTGCTCCAAATCATTGTGCCCAGACCTGTTCTTAGGGGTGTTCACCCTCTTTCAAATAGCCCTGGGAAACTTGAGAAGAGAGAATGATCTCTCCTCTCTGGTTATAATTTACTCACTCTTCTGTGAGTGACATGGTCCATCAGGGCATCATGGTGAAAAATATTCAAGTTTCAACATCTAATCTGAGTATAAAATATTCAATACATTCTGATACACCTTCATGACCAGTTTTTCAGTTGTTTTTTATCGAGCTGTCCGCCAAGTAGTGTGAGTGGACAGCAATATTTGAATGTGATTTGGTATAATGATGGGTCCAGAAGAAATGAGTTGGTAGCAAAAGTGTCTTGGTCTGAAGTGATAACTCTTACATGTTTCTTGGCAGGTGAGAACAGAGGTCAGCTGTACCTGCAGTATCCCAACCTGAATCAGCAGTGAACCTGAGTATAAAATTTGCATAATTTCTCAGGGTGGTATGCCTTAACAGTTATACCTTATTTTAACTGAGGCGAGCTTAAAGAGGGGAGTTTTGACCAAAATGGTTTTTGTGAGGAAATCTCCCTCTGCTAGCATAGATGAAAATATGCTCTCAGAGCTTCCCACATCCAAAGAAGACATTATAATAAAAGAAAAGGAGAAAGATACACTGGAATATGGGTTAAGTGGATATAGAAGATCAAGATCACATTAACCACTCTGAAGCAATGGCATATTTTATGTTCTTTATTCTTATAAAGAAGCTTCCAAAATCCTTGATTTCTTTCTTGTGCAAAACAGGACCCCTCTCTCCTTCCCTGCCTAAACCTCCCAGTTTTTGAATTTCATAGATTTTGAAACAAATTATTTATTCTTATGACCAGCCATATACAGGGGAGGGGTATGCAGATCATATGTTAAGCAGTCACAGGGATTTAAGACCAGTCAGCTAATACAGAGATTTAGTCACTTTTACCTGTGATCTCACTTCTTAGCTGAGACACTAGCAAAGTGTTTGAAAATAGAATGCAGTAGGGACTACAGTTCCAAATCTGGTCTGAATCAGACTGATACAGAAAACCCAGAGCAACTTCAGTGACTTTTCATTCTGTAGTGGTAGCATTAGACAGCAGTCTTTAAGAGTTGGAATAAAGTGTGGTTTCTGGTGAGAGACTACAGAAGAAATTGAAAGCTGAAACATGATTTTACATCAGGGAAAAGAACAATAATTGAAGTAAAAGTGAAATGGAATAAGACATTTAAGTGGAATCAGTCAAACAACACTATAGTATTAATGGAGACCATGAATTGTGTGGGGGTTTGGCTGAGAAAGTTCAATTAAGAAAAGATTAATGGATTTTGGGTGCCTTTTTGTAACACGTTATTTTCCTTGCTAGAACAGCAGGGCTGGTCTGAAATTGTGAAGAAACCCTCTCACAATAGCTTTTTATATTTGAGGAATCAAAATCATCAGAATTTCCGACCAATGACAGTTTTCTGAGGTGAGCACAAATTACTGGTATTAGAAGGCCAGTGTGGCTGTTCAGAGTAATCTGCAATATTATTTGGTTCCTGTAATACACAGAAAGAAGAATCATTCATTCATACATCCCCATTAGAAGTCTTCCTGTGGATGGATTTGGCTCCAGCTTTTCAGACAAGTCATTTTGGGATGTAGTATCCTATTGGCACATCAGTTTTCTATTCCTAGTTGTGCACATTTGTTCCATGTGCATTTAGACAGAGAAATTTTGAAGGTAAAAGCAGAACTTGGCTACTGGCTGACATTTAGGAACAGCATGTACTTTTGACTTTGAACAATAGTCTTGACATCTTGGATGTCACTGAGGTAATTCACTGTCTGAGGCAGAGACTGCTGAAGCATTTATAACAGGAACAGGCAGTAGAGGGAAGAATATAGGGGCAGATATGATCCTTCTTCTGCCATTAGTACTTTCTTACAGCCCAGCAGAAGAAGAATGAAAAATCATTAAGGGAACATCCTGGTGGTTGAATATCAGCCTACCGATACATTTCAAGCTCTCGTGACTTAATTTTGAATGTATAATTTAAGTTTCTCATTCAAAAAGACAGATATGAGGCAGCAATCAAGATAAGCAATTTAGAGTAAATCCAGACTCTGGAGCAATCCAGCTCAGTACTGCCTTCAGTCTCTAAGCTTCCTTTCAAATGTCCTTTTGGCTCATTTCTTCCCTCCCTTTCTGCAGCTGCAATGCCTCTAGAGGACCTGTTATTCTCTCTTCATAACCCTTGCCCATGTGTTAATTCTAGTTATTTTGAAGACTTTTGCAGTCCACTGGGAAAAAAAAAAAATACTAGGCACTGAAAGCAAGTTCTGGGAAATAAGAGCATTTTGTGGTAAAATGCTGCAAAACTATAGTGATTGCTGTAGTGTTCAAGGAATGACTGAAACAGTAAAAAAAAGCAGTAGGTATTCTGAGTGAACAGAGGGGGATATGACAAATAAAAAAAGCTTAGAGAAATTCTGAAGGCCACTAAAAGACACCACTTCTGACACTGACTATAAATACAGAAAATCTTTCTGGGCATCTTAGATAGGTATATTGTTGCATCAAGAAATTCTGGGACAGGAGAATATTGTAAGCAGTTAGTGATCTGATCAATCTGAGTTACAAGTTAATTTTCAGTTTCCAGGACATATTTTGGTTAGCACACTAGGTATGAAAGCCTCCAAATCCAGGCTAGCTATATTGGAATGAATTGAATGTCATCGTGTGCAGTGCTGTGATTTTTTTCTTGCAGCTTCAGGCAGTGGTTTATATTTTGAAGCAATAATCTTTAAAGCAAAGTTCACATCCAATGATCTATGGGAAAAATGTTGCAAGTGGGACTGTCTGAATTGCTAGTTACCTTGGGACAGCAAATTAGTTTGAATTGAGGCAGACAAGGAAAATATATTTTGATCTGTTTGCTCACCAAAGAAGATTTTAAGACACATCCAAATTTCAAAGTTACTTGGAGTTTAAAACTGACATGGGACACAACTATTTCTTTTGCAAGTAGAATATTTTACTTTTAGCTGATGTAGTATTAAATTGTTGTTTTTCTAAAGATATAGAACCATTCTCTAAAAGTGAGGTATTGCAGAATATTGTGTCACACCTGTGATAAAAGGGGGATTTGCTGGCAGGGTTGTTCATGTCCCATTTTTCACCACTATTTCATTCATGCCTTCTAATGCGGTTGCAAGATGGGACTTTTTTATGAAGCCTCCTACACTGGAAAGATCTTATTTGATTTCTTTTGATTTTCTTATTTGATTTGTTTACAAGAGAATCATTAATTTCCATTTGTAAAAGTGATGCTTTTTCTATTTTGTAGAAAACAATTGGATTTCTACAAGAACATTCCTTGAATGACTTGTAAGACATGTAGAAACTTGGTATTTATTGTAATCTATCTGCAAAATTTGCTCTACAAATTAAGTTGTGCTACCAGTCTGTCTACTTCATTAGTAATGTTGTCTTTTGAATTCTAATACTAATATAGAACAAATACTTCAGCCTTCCACTATGATGAAGCCTAAACAATGAGGGGAAAACTGGTGACAGACTATTTCCCTCCCATGCAGAGGGACTATTTCACAATAATTAGCTCTCTGAAGATGTTGTTCTGTTGACATACTTTGATACAAAATGTAATTTTTTTATAGAAGAAGAGGGAAGTAATTTACTACTTGTGTGTCATGCATAGGTTAGAGCCCAAAATAAAATTACCCCTGCATTTTTCTTCCTGTTTTTAATTACAGCAATAAATGTAGACAGGTAATGTTCAGAATGAATCTGCAATTCTTGTGTTTCAAAATTAAAGTTTTGTGAAAGAAATGAAGAGTCAGATATTGTTGATTGGACAACATTGTATTTCTGAAGCATCAAAGTTTTAAAAAAGAGAAGGAAGGGGGAAAGAAAAAGAAATTCTTTTCAATTCCTAGAAAATCTAACAAAATTAGGAGAGCTTTTAAACCTGTTGTATACTTCCACAGATTTCTTGAAGACAAATAAAAGGACTGCACCAATCTTCTCTGCTCTCTTGGATCTGTCAGTGTGTGGAGTCAAATTGCACTCCACAGAAACTGAACCACCTGGATGAATGGGTTTAGATCAGAGTTGTGTGTGATCCTCCACTGAGAAGGCCATGAAACAACAGAGGCTCAAACACAGGAGCACAGGGACAGTCAGGTACAGCACATGGGAAAAATTTCCTACAAGGATAGTGCACTGAGTAAGTAGAAGCCAAAATTGACCTTTGTTTCCTGCTTTTTTATTTTGTTTGTATTTCATGATTTTAGGCTCTTTACCTGGACCCACTGCAGAACACTCAGCCTCTGCTTTTGCCTGTAACTTATATTGCCTGTAACTCCCTGCAGGTGGATATGCTTGTGAAGATTATAAACTCTTTCAAAGAAGTAAGAAAACAAATTTTTCATTGCTTTCTGAACTAATTTTACTGCACGGAACAAATACAATTGAGAGGCTTCATAACAGATACAGCAGAAAAGAAAGCAGTTCATGCTGCCTCATTATGTGATTTACTATCCTAAAAACAACTTCCAAAGACAACTTGTAATGTGCTATAGAACAACTTCCTAATGACCTAACTGTGTCTTACTGTGAATAATTGGGTGATCCTTCAGTTTAATTGAAGCATTTAGGAACTGTTCCAAACTTTGAAGATAAATGTAAAAGGAGTTTGTACATTCAACACTCTGCAAGTCCTCCTACCTGGGCAAAGGAGAGGTGCACAGCCTAATTATGATTTGAGAGGTGTTTTCTACCATGTGCAGTCAAAAGCAATATGAAAATAAAGCAATTTTTAGTATTAAATTAAAACTAAAACACATTGTTAATATAAAGTTAGTGAAAGAATTTCTGTAATTGAGGAGAACATGATAGTTATGGTGTTTCAAATGTTAACAATAATTAGTTATTTTGTGGTGCTTTATTGCTGTAAAGAATAATTTCTTAATTTTCATCTTTGTATTTGTCCTAAATTATATCCACTAACAATTTAACTCATATTTCAGAATTAAGTTACAAACCATTTATTGTGAAATAGTCAATGTATCATTTTTCTAATTTCAAAGACAATATAATACGGTTGTTCTTTTTCATGCCCTGGAGATTTGTGCAGTTTCCAAAATATAATCAAATGCAACGTGTACAACTTCTGGAGTGTGCACACTCAAACAAATCCTTATTTGTAAGAGAAGTGCTGTCACTTTTTAAGAATTTTTTTTAATGGACAAGAGGTAATATATTTTCCTCCCAATCTTTTCTTCCAAGGAAGTGAACAATTACAACGGTTGTAACTGAAATAAATAAAAGAGAAAACCCTGATACTTGGGGCCAATTCTGTCTGTGTGCATCTGAAAGAGACCAGCCTGGGTATCTGCAGAGTTGTTCCTCTCACATGTTCTCACTCTTCTCTGAGCACAATTGCCTCTGGATGCTGGCAGACTGCAAGGGAACATGAGTCAGCAGCGAGCCCCCAGTGATGCAGAACTGTGCACGAGGCAGCTTTGGCAGGAGGGTAGCCAAGAGTTCAGGGAAAGCTTTTATTCCTCTGTGTTTGGCAATTAGGAGACCTCAGTCGGAGTGCTGTGCCCTGCTTTGAGCTCCCAAGGGCAAAACTAAAGTATCCTCATATTGAAGTGGTTCCCACAGAGGCTCATGGGATAAAGCATCTAATGTATGGGAGAAGCTGAGAGAGCTGAGCTTGTTTAGCCTTGAGAAACCTGAGGGGGAATCTTGTTACTCTTCACAACTTCCTGAAGGACAAGTGGGAGAAGGTGGAACCAGGCTCGTCCTGGAGGAACACAGGGAAAGCACAGGAGTCACTGAACACAAATTACAGCAAGTGCAGAGATATAAAAGAAAAAGTTAATGTTGGGGGTAGCAGAACACCAGACTAGAGGCTCAGAGAGGATCTGGAAGCTCCAACCTTGTAAACATTCAAAGCTTGACTGGAAAAGACACCCAGCCATCTGATCGAATTTTGAACTTATCCTTGTCTTCAGGAGGGACATTGTACAAGATGGCGCCTTTAAAGGTGCCTTTAAAGCCAATTTTTTCTGTGATTTTGCATATTTAAAGAAAATAAAGGATTTCTTAAGTGTTCCCCTCACGCTCCCCCTCTATTCCCCTACCACCTTGGGAATTTCCCTAGACAGGAAGAAATCATAAGCAGTTAATACTTCTGGGAAATTTTGCTACTCGTGTTTTTGGTCCTCTACATTTTAGTTAAGATTACTTTTAAAGTCTCACTGAAGTTTGATGACTGGACTCAGAGCCATTCAAAAAGGGGCACTCAAGGTCCTGAGAGTATGAAAAAAAATCTTTTGAGGGGAAAAATTCAGCAGTTCTGTTTTAACTTTATCAGAAACTTCTTTTTGTTTTGGAAGTACCTGATCTGAACATAACATTTTACATACAACTCAGGACAGGAAAAACTGGTTCTTGGTATTCAGAGAGTATTTCTATGAACAAAATGGTAGTTTCATGAGAAATGTGTGTGTTTCTTCTTGTACTAGAGGTTCCCATTTTGATTGCTGTTGCTAATTGTCTTATATCATTGCTAAGGCAAGAAGAAATCTAGAACTACCCACACAGATGAGAAAGGGTATAAACCAGCTAGGGTGATAACATCTCCTCAGGGAAAAAGCTCTACTACAGAAGAAAGAAAAGCATTATATAGGTGGAAGTAGGACACAAAGCTAAATTTCTATGGCATTCTTTGAGACTTGGATTCATGTTCTGAAACACTTTTTGTATGCAAAATGTGTATTGATCATTTCATTAACAGGAAAAATGTAGGTTTGCAATGGACTTCAACTGCAGCCTTTTTTAATAAAGCTGTCACTATTTACAGATATAGTCTAGGCATTGTAGGTAAAGGGTAGCTCTTTATGAGAACATTTATGCATGGCAATTTCATTTTCTCTGGAATAGGTTGTTGCCTCCAGCTGTCACTTGATTTATAAACTGGAAAGCATTAGCTGGCTAAACAAAATTATCATGCATTTAGTTAGCAGATTTTGTTATTATGCATCTGTAAAATGCACCATGAGAATTTGACTCATCTGTATTCCAGCAATGGAAAAGGTATTTATTGGTATTATGGTTACATCTGAAATTCTACAGCACATATGAGTCTTAGTGGAATTACAGTATATCATAGTAATTCGTGTCATAAACTAGGACCTTATTGTGTAATGGTAAATTCCATCCCAACCCTATGGAATTAGCAATCTAAATATTTCTGTGTATTCTTTTTCTCTTCTTCATTAATTCTGTAACTGTAGAGAGCACAATTCCTAGAAATGTCAAAGAAAGTTTCTTGTGAAGGGAAAGTATTATATCCCATGTGATCATTGGCAGCAGAATTAGTGCACTTCAGAAATTTTATTCAGCTCAATTAGATTGGATGTACTGAGGGCAGGAACTAAATATAGGATATTTAAATATTAACGTTAAAAAAAAAAAACCAAACATGCACACCAAAAACAAACAAACAAACAAACAAACAAAGCATCTCACAACAGCAGTTCAGTTTTCTGCTCAAGTGTTCTGTCACCTGTCTTATCAATGACTGCTTTATATCTTTACCTGGTGAACTTTTCAGGGCAGGAACTGTGGCTCCATCTCTGCATGTGGTTGTGTTACTCTTTGCAGAATGTGCATTGGGGAGCAAGTAGTATTTGTAATTTAATTAAATAGCACCTTCAAAGCCCATCTGAGGTTGTAGACTTACTGAGTTAGATACCACACAAAATATGAGTAAGAGTGTGCAATTGAATTTTTCTCATTAGGCAAATAAGCTTTCCTACTGTAGTGCAGACAGCAGTGCTGACTGGCAGCTATCACAGAACAAAGGTAACAGCTGCTCTGTGCCTTTCACTGGTATTTGGGAAGAAAATGCATCAGGATACAAGTGGATCCAAATGAGACTGCTGTTTAATTGCTTTTATTGCAAGGCAGTGTTCACAAGACTAAAGAAATATAATCTGAGAAGATTTTACTAAGAAAACTGTGGAAAAACAATGTAACAGTGCAATATAATAAGGGGTGGCATAGATTTCTGCTTCCTGTGACTGGAAACATCCTCAGCTGCTTCATACAGCAAGGATCAGAGGCCTCTGCTCTGACTCCTCAGAAAACAGAGATCAGGAAATACAGAAAACATGGCTACCAAGGTGGAAGAGCAGAAAATTAAGGAAAGAAATCCAGTGTTTGATGTCGGTATCTCGGTATTGGTTACACTCCTACATGGCTGACTGAATGATCTTGTCTTCCTGAAGGAGTGAGCTATTTCTGTTTTCATCGGTTTTTTACCAGGGCAATGACATGAAGGTTATATCTCACCCCTCAATGGATCATTACAACACTTTCAGCTAATGCTAAGGTACAAGATGTTCTCTGGAAATTATGTATTTAATAGGTCTGTAAGCTGGGTGTAAGGAAATACTTGGTATTTTGGATTGTTTTAATTTCTTTTGTGTCTGCAGAAGTAAAACCAAAGCTGCAATACTTAACCAAATAACGCCATACAGTTTGTAACCTGCACCGAAATGCACTAGCAGTGTTTTATAGATAGACTAGTTGCTTCTAATTTTCTGACACACAGTTTAGTGCTTCACCCTGCTCTTTCAAGCAGTGCTTACTCTTTGCTTATTGAGTGACCACTCACTGTATGCAGACATGTAAAGGAGTAAATGTCACATGTGCCAAAACTCAGAAAAGACAAGCACCTTTTACTTTTAAAGCTTGTATTTCTAGAACTGTTCTTCAAGGGAAAAAAATTATCTGAACTGAACCAGAAACATGCTTTAAACTATACCTTTCTCAAAGGAGAGGACTGTAAAATAGGCTTTTAAACATAAGCTGACCTTCAAATAACTTACAGGATCATGACCCCCAGAAACAAAACCAGTTATCTAACTAGTCAGCAAGGAATAATTTCTCCCTAAATCACCTTTAATGAAATCTGAGAATGAAATTGAGAGTTAAATTCTCCACAGACCTCAGCAATACTACTGTAATTAGTCTAATTTTTTCATCTTGATGCCTTTGTATCAGGTTTTCAATTCACAATTGACCTGAGCTGAAAATTTTTGTGGCTGGAGAATCTTAGGAGGAAACACTGGATACGCTTGCTCTGTTCTTATTCTTCCTTAGTCATCAGCATACGACTGTTGCCCAAGATAGGATCCTGCAGCAGAGACACCCTTTTCGTGTGGACATCTGGGCAGCTGTTCAGATGCCTGTCAGGGCTATCCAGGATACAGTAATTAACATAATGAATAGCACTGTGAATACAATTAGGTTTATTAAACTGTCAGGTTAAGAGTTGATGATCTCCCTGCTTAGGTCTTCTGAATTATTACATTATTTTATTTATCCTACTGAGCTATTACATTATACCTTATCATAAGCATCATCAGCTTGAGCAATGATTTTGAATTATACCTTGCTATATATTCTTACTCATTCTCTCTAATTTTCTCTCCCAGCTGCTGGATATCTTTATTTTGCATACTTTCTTGCCTTTTTATGATGACCATTGTAAAATAAAATTCCAATCATAAGCTTAAATGATTCTCAAAGTAAAATAGAGTCAAACAATGCACATAAAGGATACTGCAACATTGTGCTGATGATGGAAAATACTGAAATATGTGCGTGAATAATCTTTCCGTGAATAATTTAAGTGGAAAAAAAAAGCTTAATATGACTGGTGTCCTTTTTGTCACATAATGACACCTGCTTAAGTGTCTTCATGGAAATCTTTACTAGGTGACTTTGCCCAGCAAAACTCTCCCATTTAATGAGGCTGAAAATGATCCAGTCAGTGCTGAGAGGGCCCCTATTATAAATTGTATCAAATGCTGAAAATAAATTTAATAAAATGGTTTGAAGTGGCTGACGGTTATGCACTTTGGGGTTATGCAAGGAAATTTCCAGCCCTCCTGGTGCTTGCTCTGCCTGGTGGACGAGCAGCCATCCCCAGCTCTTGTTGCAGATGCTCAAACAAGAAATTTGACAGCTTACACTGAAGGGAGCCCTGTTTATACAATGTCAGAACAAGTCCCACAAGAAGTGTAAACTGTTTGACTAAAGAATGCTTTATTTCTAATGCTTTCTGTCGTTTCAGAATTTTCTGTACAAACACTGAAAATTATTTAACTGGCTATTAATTAAAAGCATGGAAAGATGGAGTTTATTTCTTCACAACTGGAGAACTTCACATTTGTTATAGAAATTTTATCTATTCTTATTTAAAACATGCAACCATTCTTTGACAATTCATTCATTTAAGAATTTATTTCATGGGTCAGAAAAATGTGCTGTTACTCAAATTGCTTATGCAGCATCTGAGCGCTTAAAACTCTCAATGGGGAAAAATATATTTCGTATTTGTAGTGGTTTAGGAACAGCACTCCAAACCTCAAGCTGCTCCTTTTCTCCCTTGGGTGACAGAGACAGAAGGCAGAGATCATGGGCTGAGATAAGAAGAGTTTGCTGGAAACAGCAATGAGATAAGAAAGCAAAGAGAAACAGCAACAATATTAGTTAAAAAAGTATTTTTAAAAAGGCGATTTACATGCAAAAAATGCTCACTGACCAACCTGAAGCAGCATGACCCCAGCAAAATGAAAAATGGTGGATGGACCCCCCCAAGCCCATGCTGTTCCCAGACCCAGCACCACACCCACCTTCTTTTCAGAAGGGAGAATCCTTTATTTCTGCCCCCCAGAGATGATGAGAATGTTATAGAAAAACAACCTAGACAGGCCCACACAGCTCCAGTTTCTGCCCCCTCATGGCTACTGTGAAAAAATTAATTCTGTCCTGGCTGAAAACCAGGACAGGGTTTAACTGATCTGCATAATCAAACAGAATGATCAAACCTTCAGATTCACAATGACTTGTCCAGATCAGTTTTGTTCTTCTTTAAATACTTTTTCTTAAGATAAAACAGTAAAAAAATCTCAAATTTTTATGTTTTTGAGACATTACATATTGGTGCCAAATTAGCAGTAGCGAAACATCAAATAATTCTTTACCTGTATGAAGTATCTTCAGTGTAGACAGTGTTGTCTATTACTAGTATTTAATATGGCAAAACTATAACTTCAAGTGTTTTTATCTGTAGAGGATTAAAATAATTTGTTTTCCTGCTCACCATAAATTAAATGCTTTTAGTCACTAGTAAAAGGTCTTGATTAGCAGCAGCATCTTAAGTGGAAATAGACTAATAAATCTTCATTTCTCTTCATATGGATAGTCTCCAAATCATGTACAAAGCAATAACTTTTAATGTCTAACCTGCAGCTGCTCTATGATTAAATGAGAAACAGAATTGAAAGTAATCCATAGAGTTAGTTATCAATTTAATCTCTATTTCTCCCATTTTCCCCCCTTTTTAAGGAGTTTCTCTTGGAAAGCAAAAGCAAAGAAAAAAAAAAATTCTTTATTCTTTTCCTGAGCAAAAGGTGTCTTAGTCTTGGAAGTTTTACTCATCAGAGAAAACTGTGATGGTGGTCTAATACTAACATCCATAAAACATGTATATCTCAAAAAATATTCTCATAGCAAAGTTAGTCAGAAGAATGCTTTTTATATATTTCAGGTGCTAAGAAGTTAGGTAATGGATAGCCAACACTGGATATTAAACTCAAGGAAAGTATTTTGCCCTTAATGAGGGTTCACCCTCTCATAAGAATTTTTTCAATAAGATTACTTGAAGGGGAAAAAGGAGATTTTTTAGGTCATATTAAAATATTCCTTGAGGATGAAGCCTGAATTTAAAAGAAAAATTATCTAATCATAATCTCTGGACTCAGCAGAATCTACGATTAAACATTACCAAAATAAATGTAAAAATAATTTTTCTCTGTAGCTACCCCTACAGTTGTTGCTTCAATTTACTTCCTAGAATTCAGGCACCTCTTCTTTTTTCCTCTTTGGGTCACCCCTTAAAATAACTTTTTGATATCCTCCGCTGATGCCTGTTCTTTGGATGATTTTGGCTGGCAAACTGTAGAGGAAGTTTCCCAAGTGGACTATTAGGCAATGACTAAATTGATTGGTTAATAAAAACCTAAAAAATTTCTCTTCAGGATTCTCTTTTGTTATTCTCAGTAATGTAAACATCTAAATTTACATTCTTCTATTATCCAGTTTACAGTGAATTTGGAAAGCCTGTGACTTTGTGATTTATCACAGAAGAACGTGTGCAAATATATTTATATATGGGTTATATATATATAGTCATATATATGTATATATGTCGAGTGAAGAAATGTTGTGATGAAGTTATATAAAAGCACAATATCTACTTTTTTATTTCCATATAAATTGAAGTTTTGATCCAAAGATTATTAAAAAGCCATAAAGAATAAATTCATCTTTACAGCAAATCTGCAAGAAAACAGCTTTCCAATTCTTTGAAGGATCATTATTTTCCTTCTTTGCAATGAAATGGAGAACAGTTTCCATGGGTGAGCCAAATAAAGATGTGTGAACCGTACACTCATTTGTCATGGGAATTATACAGGTTTAAGTCACTTACCGCATTTGGCACCTCAAAACTCAAATTAGACCTGGCCCTCCTGTGGTCCTGTGTGCAGGACATTTCCCTGGGGTTGTTGGTAGCACAGGGCAGCACCTTCTCACTGCTGAACAGAAATTCAGCACTCCTAGCTGTGAGGTGAGGTTTCTTCCCGAATGGTCAATCCGATTTGATAGTACAAAATGTTGCCTTTTACTAGGTTAGAGCTGGGAAGTCCCAATGAAACTAAAAACCCATTGCCATCCCCAAAACAATGAACTGATGACCCGAAAAAACTACATTGCCTGAACACTTTCTAGTTGGGTTTTTTTGGGG
This sequence comes from Acanthiza pusilla, assembly GCA_036630365.1. Taxonomy (NCBI): domain Eukaryota; kingdom Metazoa; phylum Chordata; class Aves; order Passeriformes; family Acanthizidae; genus Acanthiza; species Acanthiza pusilla. Next base: position 2,481,155 of record JAXCHO010000036.1, read on the forward strand.
GGAAAATGCTGGCCTGAGAGATTTAGGATACGCAGTGAAAAATTATGACTCTTTGCTTAAGCAGTAGGTCAAAATATGTCATCCACAAGATATGTTGGACACTTTTTAGATATATGATTCTAACAATAATTTGATTATATATAATTATATATGATTCTAGTCAAAATTATAGCTCTTCAGATCTGATAATAACTTCAGGTTTCTGTACAACTCATTTTGAGGTATAGTTATGGGAAGTACATTTTGGAAGTGGATGGTACCTCTCTTCTCAAGAAATCTCTGGAATTAATGGTAGTCTGCAAATGGAACTGTGCAGGTGTGAAAAACTTTCTGCTTATATTAATTTCCTCTTTTCAGAATATATTAAAAAATACTTATTTTCTCTGTATGCAAATATTTCTCTAGTGGCTATTTACACAAAACCTAAATAAAGATGAAGGCTGGGAGGCACTTAATCCTAAAATAATGCCCAGACAAAACTTACACACTGTTGTAATCTACAGGCTGATTTACACTGATAGTAAGAGTATAATTAAAAATTATCCACGGTCTCTGCAGTGCATAAAGAGAAATCTTCATTCTGTGCAAGTAGTGTGTGCAGAAGAATCTCTAAGAGTGTAAATTAAATACTTCAGGCTAAGCAGTGAAATTAGTCAAGGACAATTACCTGGAAAGAAAGGAAGGAAAATGCACATATGACTAGCTCCTCTGTTTTTGACATGTGGGTTTTCTGCTACATTACTCTTAGGACTTTTGGACTGCAGCTTTTGGCTTTCAGAGTCTCTTCATGCACAGTGATGAGCAGAGCGCTTTATAATCTGCAGAAGATATGTTATACAGAACATCTTGATACATACTTATTGTATAGTCACCAAATTTCACAGGTTTGTATCTAATCTATCTAAAGTATGGAAGTAAATGATGCTTTTGATACCAATTTAGCCAGCTCCGAGAACTATGGACTGTATGAAGTAAATTACATATTTTAGCTGATAAAGCGTGACTTAAGAACATGTATTCTTCAACAACAAATGCAAAATTACATCTCTCTTCAAAGCAAAATTAAAAATAAAAATTTTCTGAAGTGAGAGAGAAGGGCTTTGAGAAGCAATCCAGAACAGTATAAATAAACTACTGTTAACTACAAGCCATATATCAAATAGGACACTGGAGATTTAGCAGTAAATTGAAGCATTCAGTAAAATCCCTGCTTTGGAGGTATAAAGGTGGTGCTGCCTGATTATTAACAAGAATTTTATTTTAACAAGTTAAGTCAGTGATAAGTTTTTTGAGTGCATATGTGTGTGTGAAAAGATGAGGAATTTATGTTCTACTAAAAAATATGGCTTGACCTTCAACTTGCATAAGCAAATCCACCTGCCAGATCCACATTTTGTGGAGTGCAGTCCTGCAAGCACTGAAGGGTTCCATAGTTACATATGAATATCTGTCTACAAATGATGTAAATGAGATCTGAGTGTTGTAAGATTTCACCTTTTACTATGGGATTTTTTCCACTTCTACTATTACACCCAACCTACCTTAGCAGAATTCTGCCTAAAAACTCATTTATTTTTCTTCTTTATCTCACACATCTTAAAACTGATAGCACATCAGTGTAGCAATCCCAAATCACCATTGCGGAGAGCCACAGAGTCTATGATGTTCCTGGCAGTGTTAATAATGCTCTTTAAAAGCCTGTCCTAGCTCTGGTTGTCATGCATCTCTGAGGATTACTCTAAAAGAACTCATTTTTTTATAGAATAACAGTTTCTTGTGAAGAAATCCTTGGGATTCTTTTATTTCCTTGACAAATTATGGAACTTCATTAATGACACTTCCACTAGCCAGTTTGAATTACTGCCAAACAAAACTGTGTAATAAGAGAGAGGAAGAGATAAGAAATGTCCTGAAACAGAGCTGTACAAATGGAGAACTAGATGTGATTTTTCATTTTCTACTCCATTTGCAACACATGCAGTGACATACCCAGTTGCTCTCTGATGGTTGGATACCATTATGGGTAGCATCTTAGGTTAGAGAGATAACATTGTTTATGACAAATTTAACCCATTAATTCATGTTGGCATGTAGATAAGATACACTAGCCTTATAGGATGCCCTGCCCCCCCCCCCCAAAAAAAAAAAACCAAAACAACACAAAACAAAACAAAAAAACAAACAAAAAACAAACAAACAAAAAAAAAAAAAAAACCAAAAAAAAACCCAAAAAAAAACCAAAACAAAACAAAAACCCACAAAACACCAAAACTCAAACCCCACCCCCCCCCAAAAACAATGAAATATCAATCTTTCAACTGACTGAACACTTATAAATACATTTCTGAAAGTGTTTTAGCTTTTCATCAGTGTGGGGTGTTTCACTCAAGTTAATAATCTTTTTTTAAATTTTTGTGTTAAAAAATGAGAGAGCCCAGACTTTTCAGTGAATTTTTATTTTATGCAGCCTTTTTCCATATTCTATCGAGAAGCGGGGAGAGATGAGAAATACAGTTCAATTGTTTTGAAGAGGACATGCATTTAAGAGTTCTGAGCATATTTTAAAATGTAATAGGGAATTCTTACTTTCCAGTTAGCTATTGGCATGCTGTGAAAGTTATGTACCCACTGGGGGAAGTTATTTTAAAGAGCTTTAGTTTTCATATGCAGAATTTCATAGTACCCTTTCTCCTCTACACTTTTCAAGCCAACCCAGTATGAGGTACTGGAATATGCATGGAGTGTATCATTGGTGGATAAATGATAACCTCCAGTATGCACTCACAAGCTATTTTGGGTTAGAAGGACTGAAAAAAAGATATATCCCAGTAGGGATATATCCCAGATTTAATTGTGGATGCTGGGGAAATGATAATGACAGAAGCTTCTCCTTGGAAAAAGCTGAAGCTGGGCAACCGTAGGCACCCTGACTATGACATGCAACAATTCTCAGATACTGCACATGAGTTTCTCAAAAGACTCTCCTATTCAAGGGCAACAAATCTGTGAATTCACTAATACTTATTTTTTAATATTACCCATGACACAATGATCACAGCCTGGTTCAAGTCTGCAAGGCTTTTTTAGATTTTCAAGCTAATAATTGATAAAACCTTTAAAGACAGAGAAACAATGTCTATATAGATTAATTTGGGTCCATATAAATAAAATAATATATTCAATTGAATTTTGGAGAGTATTGCCCTCAGAGGTAACTATTCCTTATCTTATAGAGAACCTGAAAGTAATTTCTTACCCTTTAAATAATTTTTTTCATTTCCCATATTTAAGTTATAGGATAATATAAAATAAAAGATGCAATAGAGTTATAATTTTAATTCTATGCAAATAATTGTATAGGTAAACTTAAATAAAATTGTTTCCTTTGTTTGATAGTTACGGTCAATAACATAATTTTGCCTAACTCGGAGGGGCTTCTTTGTGACCATGCTTTTTGCTAAGTATTAGACTAAGTGAGGTTGCCAAAACTCATCCTGTTCTTTTGGGAGACAATACTAAAAACTATAGCTGCCAGTCTTTATGCCTTCTGCTTTCTGGGTCTGCATCCAAGAATGTTCTTCTTTACAAATTTGCTTCAACTTTTTTCTAAAAGTCTCACTTTAGCCAGTGTAACAGAGCTATCATTTGAATCTTCCCCTCAGCCTTTTGGGCTGTCTCCTTGATATCCTAATCTTAATCTCTAGAGCAATTCAAAGGTAAAACCTGAGAATCCAAGCATGCTCAGAAACTCAATGGGAAGCTGAAATAAAATTTGGGAAAGAGCATCATATAGCTGAGATATTTGTGTTCTTATCGCTTGGCTAGGGACATACATATTCTTTCATCAGAGGAAATTAAAGGACCTAAAAGTCTGTGGTGGAAGAATGAAAAACAATAGGCATAAATTGAAACAAGACAGGTTCTGACTGTTCTCCCCTTGAGGGCAGTCAGGCGTGGGTCAGGCTACCCAGGAGGTGTGTAGTCTCCACCCTTGGAACTTTCCAAGATCTGACTGAACACAGCCCCAGGTAATCTGGTGAATATAGTGTTTTCCTTGCTTTAAGCAGGGTATTGATCTAGAGACCTCTAGAGGTCCCAGTATGGTTTGTGGGGTTCAGTGATTCTCTCAATCACCCTGCTTTTTAGGTTTATTTCTTTCACAACAGAATACACCATATTGTGCCATTCTCACATGAAAAGCCCCAAAAAAGTACAAACCTGTCTAAACAGATATCTCAGTGCACTGGGGGCACCCCAGCTGAAACCAGCAGAGCAGGTAACAAGGGACACTGTGATCTCCAGAGAGCTTGTTCTAAACCCACCTTGTGCTGGATGTAGAACACAACCTTTAATTTTCTGAACTTGCAGCTGGTATTAGGGTAGATCCTGTGCAAAAATTATCAAGATTGGGAAGGCTGGAATTGGGTATACTTATCACTTCCACTATCAATTTCTTTAGTATCTATTGCCTGAGTGTATGTTTAAAGAAAGAAGTTTGGCTATGCTATTGTACAAACTTCTTTCATGCTGGCCAAGACAGTATGGTCAAGAACCCATAAGGATACTCAGAAAGTTTTGATGAGTGATTGTGCACCAAATTCTGGGAAAGTAGAAGTTCTGCTGATTGCCAGGAATAGGCAGACCTCATATGTGATTCCAGGATATTAAAAACCCAAAGTATTTAATTTACAAAAGGAAATGGAAGTAACAGTGGTATAATCCTCACTCTGCAGCCTTCCAGTTTTGACAAATGTATCTTACTAATTTTCTTTCATAACACATTAGTTCATATTTTATGGCACATAAATAACACCAGCTGTGCACTTGCTGCTTTTTTTTAACATGATTGTTATTTGTAATTTATGACAGAATTGAGAAAATCTTGTTTTAATATGGAACTAGGTGAAAGATGTTTGAAATATTAGTCTATACAAGTAATGTATAATATCAATCTTGACAATCTTGAAAAATCAGAATGCAAGAAATAATAAACAATATTTGCAGCATAAAATGAGTATCTTAAAGTACCTTAACTTCTCAAACAAAAATATTAACATATCAAGGTACATGTATAGTCTGTATGTGTTCAGGTGCATGCAACATAACTTAATGATAAATTATTGCAATTATATTATTGCAAGTTTTGGTTATGAATATGCTAAAAATATTTAAAGAGGAGTAATTGCTCATACTTAATGAACAGTCAGATTTTAAAAAGAAGTGACTTCTAATGGGCTCTATTTCACAAAATTGCCAGATGCCACCATCATGACTAAATTAATCTTTCTAAGTTAGATTAAGCCAGCGATAACAAGAAAAGAATTGATCAAGTCCCCCTGCCAAGGAATTCATAACCCTGCCAATACCATTAAAATCCAGTAAATATATACTAATGGAAACTCCAAAAATATATAATTAATTGACAAGATAGCAAGAATCTTAGACAAAAAAAAAAAACACATTGGAGAAAGAGGGTCGTTCCATGGGCACAGTTACCTCCTATCTGCACTCTACAACCCATACTCTGGCAGTGCCGACGTGCTATCTTCAAGAAATACCAAAGGGGAGAACTTAAGGTTCTGCTACACCTTAAAAATGGTCAAGACGATCATCCAAATCCACAGTTAGTTGCAAATAGCCTAGGCCTTATTCCCATACTTCATTTGCTCCCCTGGTAACACTGCCTAGCCTGAAGTCTCTTCCTATCCACCCTAAAATCAAGTCTCCATCAGATATGCATCTCCAAAATGAGGACTTCAAGCCTCACCCAAGACTAAAGAACAGTGAGACTTACAACTAAACTGCAATATTAGCACCTAGTAGTGGAAAAGTGAGCACATTGCGTTGTTTTCTCTCTGTCCTGGTTCTTTCAGGTCTTGCCTCAAACTGTCTATCTTGGTGATTCTTTCTTTCACCCAGACTTCTCCATAATACTCCAGAACTACTTTGTGGATTTTTTCCCCTCTTCTATTTGATGTGGTTTAACCCCAACAGTTAACTCAGCCTCCCGCAGCTGCTTGCTCACTTCCCCATGGTGGGATGTGGGAGAGAATTGGAAGGGTAAAATGAAAACTAACTTGTTGAGATACAGACATTTTAATAGGTAAAACAAAAGCTGCACACACAAGCAAAGCAAAACAAGGAATTCATGCACCACTTCCCATGGGCAGGCAGGTGTTCAGCCATCCTCAGGAAAACAGGGTTCCCTCAAGTGTAACTGTGGCTTGGGAAGACAAACACCATCACTCCAAACATTCTGCCCTTCTTTCCTCTTCTTCCCCAGCTCTGCATGCTGAGCATGACTCCACATGGTCTGGGATGTCCCTTAGGTTATTTGGGGTCAGCTCTCCAAGCTGTGTCCCATCCCAATGCCTTGTGCATCCCCAGCCTCCTCGCTGGTGGGGCCAGGAGCAAAAAAGTCTTTAACACTCTGTAAGTGCTCCTCATCAATAATGAAAACATCTCTGTGTTATCAGCACCATTTTCAGCACAAATCACAAAAAATAAAAGCCTCATACTAGCTAGTAGGGAGAAAATTACCTCTATCCCAGCCCAAATCAGCACCTCTCAACATGGAACTTGAGGACAAATGGAAGAAGTTCAGAAATACATACAATACTCCAGAGGCCTAAAATGAACAGGATCATGGAAATAGTGGTGTTCAGCATGAATATCAGTTTTAAGACTGCTGTGATTTTCATGTTAATACACTTGTTACAGAGAAAAAGACCACACTCTGTGCTTCTCCTAATCCCTCCTACTCTTATTCTACACCATCACAGAATTCTCTTTATCTTCCTTAGCTTCTTTAGCTTTAGTTCTCTGGAGCTTTAACAATATATATTTTCCTACACTGTGATAATCAGTTCCTTGCACTAGTCAATACTTTGTCCATGAGGAGAACAGCAGATGGCACTACAGCCACTTTCCCAAAAGCATGGAATCCATACAAAAGATTGGTATGGAAAGTGACAATCTCATTTCATTGTTGCTATTGTACAAATGCTGATCAGTCATCAAAGATTCTTCAATGTAATGTACCCTGATTTCAGAAGATGGAGTCTCAGTAATACTGAGCTATTCCTTGAGGTAAACAAAAATGTGGAAAACATGCATAGAGATATGAACTACTGAAGGCTTTTAAGTTCAATTATACATTTATGGATTTAATGAGACAATTAGTTCTTTCAAACATGATTTTTATTATACCTTTGAACAACATGAAATGGTTTTGTGCATATGTGTAAGTGTCAGAGAGTGAAGCCTGTTAATTTTCATATATTTTTATCTTTTTGGAAGATTTTGAGTGGAGAGCATACAAAAAAAAGGGCTATTTAATATTTTTTTCCTTGCACAATGATCACTAACATATTGATCATATCCTTATTCAGTACTAAACTTTATCAGGCAAAATCCACCAAAACTAAGTTGTCCTTTTCAGATATTTCTGAACAACACATAATCACAAACTTCTCTGATATTTCTGTTAGAGCACTGAGGAAAGCATTTATCTTTTTTAATACAGACATTTAGTGACAAACATCAGTTGAAATGAGACAGAATCCTGCCAGAATGAGACACAGTCCTGCAGAGAGGGTGGTGAGGCACTAGAATGGATTTCCCAGAGAGGTTGTGGATGTCCATCCCTGGAACTGGCTATATTGGATGGGTCTCTGAGTAACTTCTTTGGCAAAAGCCCCTCCATACTACCATGCCTCTTCAAAATATTCAGAGGTGGCATTTTTCCACTTTGAGCTCACAGATTATATTATTCTTTTCATAGAGGAGATTGTTACAACTAATTACCTCTGACAGTAGAGACTGGAACCATAATTCAGCAAAAGACACATGGGGGGAAAAGAGGACAAGATATACCCATGGCGAGTGGGAGGTATGTGGTAACAAGGATAAATGTCCATCTACTTATCAGAATCTAAAACTAAAATTAATGGTTCATCTTTGCTATTTGCTGGCTCAGGCTTCGCATTCTAGAACTGAGCCTAAGTAAGACATGTGTAACATAATTGAATTGAGCAGCAAGAGTGCTGAATCAGCTGATCACTGAAAAAACATCAACTGCTGCTTTTTCACGACCTCACTCATCTAAAGGGACCCACAACTACATAACATGTCTGTGACATTCTTACTGACAGCGTGAGCTGTGTTTAATTTATTCAAGTGTAAGTGCACGGCTTGCACTTTGCTCAGGGACTCCCCACGCTGCAGCTGTGCCACTGCTGCCCTGCCTGACACCCTCAGCTCACACAGGTCTGTCAGGGAAAAGCCCAGCAGCTGCAGCTTGACTTGCAGCTTCAGGATTTTCTGGGATCAGGAGGATGCAGGACTGGGCTCACTGCCCCCAGGAACATAAGCAAAAAAAAATCAAACTGTGAAGTAATCAAGGATGACTAAAATGCTGCAGCTCCAAGGGAAGATAACTTTGCTGTTTGCAGGGTTTATTCACCACTCAGTGAAACTTTTGAGAATTTTATTCGCATAAAACTCTAATTGCCTTTTTTGGGAAACAGGAGGTAATTTGCAACTAGAATCACAACAGAAATACAGTGATCATTTCTGTGGATTCTAGTTTTAACTAGCCTAAACTGATAAAGTTAGATTTCCAGAACTGCTGGAAACATACATACAATTAGAACATGCTGACAGTACCAAGTTGGTTCTCTCATCCCATCCCAGCTTCTCTGAAAAGCAGAGTGAAATAATCTGGAAACCAGCCACACTTACCCAGCTGTGAGTGCTGCTTGGATGTTGCAGCTTTCAGCGTGTGGAAAGAGGATCAAAACTGTTTCCTGGCTGTTCCTGTAAACCTATGAATGGACTCATGCTGACCTTCCAGTCCGCTCTAAACTATACCAGGCTGAGAACCACATGATTTTGGCTGTAAGCTGCAGATAAAGTGAGAAATTTGTAACATAAAGCAATTTAGCAATGTGTAACAGACAATCTACCCAAACTCTGGACTTGAAAGAAAAATTATTCCTACTGACCTTCCTTCAATTTAATTTGTTATTTTAACATCAGTTTAAGAAAGTCTCATAATATTAAAAAAAAAATCTAATGGGCAGTGATGTGTTTTCAAGAAAAAATGCTCAAAGATCTCCCAAAATATTATCCAATTCATGTTGTACATCAAGTGCTTTGAGGTCAGTCTCATGCAGCTTAAATTTTGCTTGTATATCATAGAGAGTGACCATTTGATCAAATTAATAACTCTATATTTGTTTTAATATGCAAAAAAATTAAATTTCCACTGAAAAATGGTACATAACCTTATGTTTTTATGTGTCAGCAAGTTGATGCGAGACCAGCTTTATGTCTATGTACATGTACAAGCACCTGCATATGTAAGTAAATATATACATTTCATACTTATTTCCCCTCTTTACCATGTTTTTACCGTGAGAAGATACATGTCAGTAGAGAATGAGCAGGACACTGTGGGTCCATGTGCAGTTTTGCATGCAGACTAGAGACACTTCCATAAATTTAATTTTAATTGCTTAAAAGAATAACAATGGACACAGATGTTTTTTAAAAATTGCATGGCTAGATATTCCTTTTCATATGTGCAAAAACATAAATATAGTTATAAAAAACATGAACACATGTCTTGAAAATTTAATGTTTATAACTCATAGAGTGAGGTCGTTTGGGTTTGAACACCAATAAAAAGATCTTGCCTAAACTTTTCACTTTTTTTTTTTTTTTACTCCATTAAAAAAGCTTCTACACATACAGTTCATTGGTTTTTTGATGAGTCTGGGTGTGGGAGGAGAAAATTACTAAAGTGTCAGTCTTCTGACTTTAATTTTCCAAATGCATGTGGTTAAGTCCCTTGAGTGAAATAAACACATTGATGGAGGAAATAGATAAAATCTTCAACCTTTTTCTCTGTTCATTCTTCACACTCTCAAACTCCAACAGCTTTATATTTCTCGAGCAAAACTTAGACCAGATGAACTACAATTTTTCTAAACATGTTGAGTGATAGCGATGATTTATTTGTAATACACAAAGAAGTTATTGTCATTCTGTGATTCTAACGGATTGAGCCATCAGAGCAGTGCTGATGTATGTCTGCCATAAACCAGACAGCTTTATTGCATCAGAGATTCAGTTCTGCAGCTGTGTTTAGAGGCAATTCTATTTAAAATGTGCCTATAACTCCCAAAGCCAAGACCAGCATATTTGTTTACTTTCTTGCTCATTTTGCCAGCCAAAGGTTTCTTAGTCCAAATTGCACCTATCCTTGGCCCTGAAATGTACCAAATAATGACTTTGGAGCTTTCTTCTTGCGACATTTATAACTGTATATGAACTTTGAGGAATTGATTCATTAAATTATAATTTCATAATTACTTTAAACTCAAGAATTTGTGATGTTGTGAATTTATTAGCTATCCATTCTGTGACAGCTATCTTGCTCAAAGAAACATCCGAACTAGCCAAAAAAAACAAAAAAAACCAAAAAAACACAGAGCCTGTGCTTTAGCTCTTTGAAGGTTTGGTGGTTTTCTGGGTGCGTTTTTTTCATTTTGTTTGGGTTTTCTTCCTAAACACCTAACAGCTGTCCAGGTATTGATGAATGCATAAAGTGAACACATCCTGGAAAAGGAAGGTGAACACAAAAACATGGGACAAACCTCTCAGTGTAGGTGTAGAACAAGTACCTTGTCTGGCCTTTATTCCTCACTTTGATGAGGTTAACCACACAGGTGATACCAGAGAGGCAAGAAATGAGCTGTCTGAAAAACTGATGCAAATCAAAAGCTGTCTAAATGTCTCTGCAGCCAAGTTTGCATTCACAAATACTCCAGTCACAAGGAATCATGTCACGAACAAAGTAAAATCTCTGGGGTGGTGTGCCCAGGCAGTTACAAGGCTCCCAAAACTAAGACATTTGCACCAGCAGACTTCATCTAAGGGTGTGGACTTAACCTTAAAATATGAAGTTTTGTCAATTTTGTATTTATCTGTATACCAAGTTCAAAGTCCAAATTCTGCAGAAGGGTCAGGTGACCCCAAATCTGTCCTCAAGGCATAATATATATTCATTAAACATTAGTTTTTAACACAACTAGAGAAAGAGCTCTTATAGTGATTATGAAAATAATAATACATCCAAATGTACTTGCAGAAAACTTGGTGTTAAATGCATGCATTGTGTATCTCCATTCTGCACCATCTGGCTCCTTTGTTATTGAAAGCTGTAAACTAAACAGACTGTGAACTAGGGCTGGAGATTACCAGTTAGACAGCAGATTTTAGCTCTAAACCAGCCCAGATCAGGCATCCTCTTTAAAATATCACTTCTTCAAACTGGCAAAAAGTTTTAGTCCAGTTTCTATTTGAAAGACTGTGGAAATACAAAAGATAAACTCATCCAAAAATGTATTATTGTTTTTTCTTGGAAACAGAGGTAATCCCAATATTTAACGTACTCCCTCATCAAAGAACTTTAAAAGCTAATGAGTATTACAAGCAAAATTCAATGAAAGGGAAAGAATGGACATGTAAAAGGGGGAATTTTTAAAGGAACTTCATTAATAGAGGAAAAATGTGAGAGTTCCCAAAATGAAGAAAGTGTACATGAAACGCAAGCATCCTGGGAAAAGGAAATAAAAATTAAAATTAGAAATTTTATATTTAGTTACATTAGAAATACTTGATCAAAGGCAGGCAGAATAAATTAAATAAAGACAAGATGAAGACATCAATGAAAAATCCAAACAAATTCACACTTCAGTGTCTAAAGTAGAATGGAGAAGGAACTGAAGTCCATAAGGAACTGAAGAGGGAAAAACCTTCTAATTGTTGCAACTTTTTATTCGATAAATTGGTAAAGCTTCTTGAGTTACTAAAAGAGGAAAATGAGCCTTTGTTCTGCTTTAGAGGAATAAAGAATTGGATGGAAAAAAAGTGTTATTAAATTTGTAATGCTTACAAAATTTTCCAAAATACTAGTAACATATGAAACATTATCTGCTACATATAAACTATCTTCAAATTATCATACACAATATAAATTATGTGTAAAAGTTCTAACTGAGACTGCCTGGGAATCTCTAGACTTTGATGTTTAATTTTGATAATCCTCATAATTTTGGAGAGTATAACAAAAAGCTCAACACATGTAGGTGTTTTGCAGTTATTTAAAAATGCTAAGCCTTGACCTGGCTAGTTATAAACTTAATATTGAACATGAGGAGAATGGAAAATGGATTCAGTCTATGAAGAATTAATGATTGGCAGTTGGCAGGATTTCATAGAGACTATGGTGTCAAATAGATATATTTCCAGATCATTTTTCTAGTGTCTATGGAGTGTCTAAGAGAGGAGTGTCGATGTTAGCATTCTTGATAAGGTCACAATTAAAACTTTGAAGCAAATCTGCATCCAGCCTCATTTATGCTTTTCACCTCACAGCTGTGCACAAACTGGATTCCTTACAGAGTGGTGTTACTAGAGAATTCCTGGGCCTGCTTCCTACTGCACACTTACTGTACCCACAGTACTCTGAAACTTACTGGGGTTTCAGTGTGCATTAAAACTGTCCATAAGAAAAATCACTGGAATGCACGTGGTGTAGGTGACAGGTCCTCAGAATCAGCTTCACTTATTTTGCACCTTGACACTTCATGATGGAGAAGTTTAAAATGTAGTAAAAAATTAATCCAGAAGAAGTAATATTTCTTGAGCCTTTGGTGGGGTGATTCATCTACAACTGCATAAATAGAAAGTAATGCTTAATGTGAATTAAGTCTCCAGTGAACAGATTTTAAAAAAATTAAGAGCTCTAAAAGAGAAAATATTAATAAAAAAAGTTGCAAAATAAAAATGTTTCCTTTGGGATCCTGGAAAGACTATTTCTGCCTTGGGGGTTGTTCTATATGTTCAGCAAATAATCACAAAGTCATGGATCATAAATTAAAGAAGGCTGATGAAAGACTGAAGTACTGACAAAAGACAACCAGACAGTGCAGTCTGGATTATTCACTAAATTGGGTCCAATTAATCAAAACACATTTTCATCTGAGCAAATTGAAGGGAATGTGTGTAGGAAGACAGTGCAGCCATATCTATAGGATAGATATTAGAAAACAGTGTCTCTGAAGTCAGATGAAAAAGTGGGGCGGTACCATGGGTGATTAAACGCTAAATACTGGCTGCAGGCAAAATACAGGGTTCACAAAGTGATCCAGTTGGAAGTTTGCATATTGAGACTGCAGCTCAGCTAAAATAGGTGTGTGAGTACTGCAGGATAGCTGCATCATCTGTCGTGGTGAAATCAGGCATATGAGGGCAAAGACTTTTTTTTTCCATGAGTTTGTATTGTGATTGGCCAGTGGGATCCTTGCTGAATCAAGGACTTCAAGCTTTATTCCATTTTGTTGACACAGAATAATAAATCCCATATGAGAGTTTTTAATGCTAATAGATGCAACACAATTTAAGAAATATTTCCTTAAGACTATGTTATGCTTCAACTTTCAGGTGAAAGTCCTCTTTCAGATCCCTTGCTCCACAGTCTTTCACTGTCCTCTCTTATTCAAAGAGAAGTTTTTCCATATAAAATACTGTAAACTCACTGAAACGAACACAAAATAAATTAAAACCTAAAGAATTTCTTAAGGAGGAAGGCAAGGATTAGTCTTTAGAGACCCAAAGTTTAGAGAGAAGTAACTTAGTTGATAATTGTCAAAAGTACTCCTTTCCTAAACTCTGTTCTCATAATGCCTACAAATTAAATGCTCAGGTTATTTTGCTGCCATTACTTTGTGGGGTGCTGTATTTTTCATGCCTGTTTCTGGCCATACTGCAATTATATATAGCCACACTGAATGGCAGACACATGTCAAATCTAGGCCTGATGGCATCTTATCCACAGCACTAACAAAAATAAAAAGTAATGCTTTAAAGGCTCCAAAAGGCTTCAGAATGAACAAAATAAGATCCTCCAATTATTTAATGAAGTATTTCAGTACCCAAAGGGGTCTTTTCAGTTCTTGAAGGGAGCCTACAAGACAGAGAGGGATTTTTTTATGTGTAGTGATAACACAAGGGACAATGGCTTTAAACTGAAGGAGGGCGGGTTTAGATTGTAGGAAGAAACTCTTGACTGAGGGTGGCAAGACACAGGCACCAATTGCCCAGGGAAGCTGTGGATGCCCCTGGATCCCTGGAAGTGCTCAAGGCCAGGTTGGATGGGACTTGGAGCAACCTGGTCTAGTGGAAGGTGTCCCTGCCCACGGCAGGGGGCTCGGAACTGAATGGTCTTTAAGGTCTCTTCCAACCCAAACCATTCTATGATTTTCTGTTTCCATTAAGTAATTAGGAGACCATATGGTGCAAGAAATCAGCTGCCAACAGGAGTTTCAGCAGAATTTGAAGGAAGGAACAGAAATAATCTTGCCATTTTTGCTGAGGTTATGAAGAAGCTCTACAGTCCTTACTGCTGCTCCAGACTGAAACAGCAAAAATGGCTCCACAGGCACTGTCTGCTCAACCACGTAAGTCCCAGGTGCACCCCACACAGAGAATGAAAATACAAAGGTCACTTTATTTCATTACACTGTGAATGCTGCCAAGCTTGCTTTGGGTGTCTGGAAAATCCCAATTTCAAATCCCAGTGGAATTTTAATGGAAAATATGCACCTGTCAGATCTGTGTGTAATTGCTTGACAAGGCTGAACAGTCAAAAATGTGTCTTTAAATATAGACAGGAAACAATCTCAGCCTATTCGGTTCCAAATAGAATATTAAAATGAACAAACAAACAAACAAAAAAAAAATCAAATAACTTGTACTATTTCTCACTGATTTAAGCAACAACCTGAAATCCTGGCCAAGAATAAGACACCATAAAAAGCTTACAGTGGTAAAATGAAAAAGGCTAATGGCATACATAAGCCACACATCAAACTTTTTTCCATTATATACATTATTGGAATAGGTAATGTTCTCTAGTAGCCTAGAAACAGAATGCTGTGGTTAATACAATTTATGACATATTTTTGCTCGTAAGGCTAGTAATGTGCTTCCTTGTTCCTATTTTGCTCTCATTAAAGCATCTGTTTTGTATATATATTTTACAATGTCATATCTAATCTAATTTATTATGAAATAATTCCATTACATATAATAATCTTATAAAACTCTTAAAATCCCTGCATTCATTGTGAAGTTCTGGAAAGAAAGAGCCTTCTTTGTAACACTTTCCCTATATGAAAGGTATACTTTTATCTTCCACTATGATATCAGCCTGAAAATTGACTTTAAAAGGACAAGCTTAGAACATCTACAGACTCATAGAGAAATACAAGGTTTTACTGATCTTCTTCGGATTTACTATGTTAAAGAATTGAGAAAAGAAAAAACTAAGCAGGATACTACTCCTCTTTCTTGGGTGTTATCTCAACCATTTACATGTTTTCTTGTAAAATCCCACCAAAGTCTTTGCTGAGTGTGTTCTGACAACTGTGGTTTCATTCCCTTCCTGGTTAAACTGTGTAAACAATAACAAAACAAAATAAGTGGATCTCTGGGATTTTAATGGTTGTTTTAGAAGTTCCTAAACAATAACTGTGGTTTTGGAATCGTAGAAAATAGTGAATTCGGTGCCTGATTTTAAAAGTCTAAGCAAGGGGGTTAGAGATAGCTCAGTATAACTTCTTATCCTGGAAAAACTCAGTAAAAATAAACAATATATTACAAGTCACCGAGAAGAAATTGATAAGTAATAAAATTGATTTGCAAAGAAAAATTCATATCAGATAAACAGTGACACAACTTTTTCCTTTGTATTGGAAAGTAGTCATTGGAGATAAAAAAGAGACAGCGGAAGATAAACAGCTGCTGTGCTTGTATATAACCCATGTGTGCATTAGTGGATCACAGTCTGATACTAAGATGCCAATAATCAGCTTTTTTATATTAACTACAATTATTCACTTCAACTAGAGACAGAAAAGATTCAGACTATATTAGAAAAGAGAAAACAAATGGAAGATTCAGGGAAAAGTAAAATGTATTAGTTCTGTATAGAAAAGGCTTTACCATATTATTCTGTGATGCTTTGTTATGTAAAGAATCATCTCAAAGATGGAGATTTACATGAATTTTGGATAAAACCTTTCACATGATGATGGTAGTCATCTGCTGGATAAACAGCTCAGATGTGGAATATGGTATTTCTATTCCTTTCACTTTTTTAATGAAAAAGGTGTCCATTAGAAAAAGTTCATTAGTTGACTCTTCCTTGAGACTGTCCTGGTTTCAGCTGGGATGGAGTTGTTTCTTCTCAGTAGCTGGTACAGTGCTGTGCTTTTGGATTGGGAATGAGAATGGTGTCAACAACACACTGATGTTTTAGGTTTTGCTAAGTCGTGTTCATCCGAAGTCAAGGACTGGCTTATTTTGTGTGTGTGTGTGTGTGTGTGTGTGTGTGTGTGTGTGTGTGTGTGTGTGTGTGTGTGATGCTCTGCCAGTGAGGAGGTGCACAAAAGAAAGCATGGCCAGGAGAGGTGACCCAAACTGGGCAAAGGAATATTCCACAGCACAGAGCCTCATGCCTGGTATACAGACTGGGGGAGTTACCCAGAAGGGTGGTCACTCTCAGCTGGGGAAGAAGGGTCTGGCATCATTCAGCAGGTGGTGAGCAATTGCATCGTGCAACACGTGTTTGTCCGTTTGTTTTTTTCCTTTTCCCTTTTTATTATTATCAACTATTATTATTGTATTTTTCTTTTCAATTATTAAACTGCTCTAATCTCAACCTACATATTTTGCTTTTCATTCTTGTCCCCATTCTACTGTGGGACAGAAAGGAGCTGAGTGAGCGGTGTGATGCTTAATTTCCAGCTGGGGTGGTGGATTTTTTTTTTGTCTTATCCATTCCAGTTTCTAAGTTCTGAACATTTTTGCATTTACAAGCTCTAACTTCACTAGTAATTGCATCCACTGGAGTGATGACTGTGGTTCTTGAACAAAAGCCACACAGCACTATTCTTACAATGCCAAGTATCCTTTAAACGACAGTGTTTACGGCCTCTATAGGTTCTAATTAAAATGGCAGGAAATTTCCCTCCTGTGAGGACTGGATACACAAGTGAAACCAGATGCTTTGCCCTGTGTTTCATTCCAAATGACAGAAAAAACAACCGTAGGGTTCAAACCCATCAAAAGTGACTCTCCACTACTTGATTTTCAGCAAGACTCAGTGAATATCTGCTCAGACACAAACTGATACATATTTTGACTTCCAAGGAAGCAAATTCTTCTGGATTAGCATCTCTCTCTTGGGATTTGTATTTTGAACAACCAAACACTGTAATTAAACTCAGGGGGTGAAATGCTCAGTTCCCACAGTGATGATCCTCAAATTTGGGTGATATTAGAGTAGTATTCCTCACAATGTCTGACAGAGAAATACAGCAATTTATCAGCACCTTCAGATAAATGCCCAATTTATCTGGTCTAAGGACTCCCTCGAGATCTTCAGAAGCATGTTAGACAGAAAACTAGAGTGTCTTCTGTCCATCACAGAGAGAGAAGGCAATACTACATTCACTGTTGCAAGATAGTAGAAAAACACCCAAAACTGTCTGATTGAGCCAATTTTTTGTTTCGATTCAAGTGAATAAATATTCTATTATCTGTAGCCTATGCCTATGAAAAAAACAGAGATTCCATAAGAGAGATAAAATATTATATCTAGCAGACAAAATAAATCCCCAAGCAGAGCAGAGAAAAACAAAATAACAAACTAAACAAGATCCCAAAGCCAAATAAGAAAGCCAAGGATGAAAAACCAGGGGGGCAACAATCAATTTTGACACTGAAACACACTGATTAATTCTGATTAATTCTGTTCTTTAATTGCATTTTATCTCTTGGAATAAAAATGACACACATGGAAAAACTTAGAAATAATGAAGAAAGTAGAAAAATAATTACAGCAAAGATAAGCAAAATAAAAGTGAATAAAAATTATTTATTAAAGCATCTGTGAAATAATCCAAGCTTTGTGGGAAGCGTTTGATATTAACTACCATTAGTTAGAGAGGTTTTTTCATGAAGGTATGCAAAAGGAATTTATGGAGGAGCTGATTCCATTTAACTCTAGTACTCCCAGATGCTAAAGATGTAGTTTTTAAAAATTCAGGTTTTCAAATATCACTCAAAGTTAGCAATGAGTAGCTAACTTATGCTAAATATCTATTTTGTATTTAGACTCTATAAATGAAGCAATGTTTAAAAACCTCATTACCAAACTGAACATGGCAATAAAATCACAGTATTGAATGAGGAAAGGGTTTCCAAGCCACAAAATGGACACTAATGCATGGAGGGATTCATCACTCATCAGCCTCTGATTTTTCATCCAATTACTTAGTTTTATAGTCCTAGCTTTCTAACAAGAATTGAATTAGTTTTAGTTTAGTTTCACAGAGAAAAAAATGGTGCCTCTGTATTGGCCACAGAAAGTGTTCAGAATTTATGAGAATTTACTTCAAGTAATGAAGCAAGATAATTAACAGTTTCTAAGAAAAAACTCAAAAGCATGATTGAATTTCTTCTATTCATTATTGCTTTCAAGTTATTAACTTAGACTTCAAGATCAAGTGCATATGTCTTCATAAAGTTTAAAAAAAGTGTATTTTGTTTTCAGAAATTTTTTTTTCTTAAAACTGCTTTTTACTGTGAAATCACTGCAGAAGCCTTTTCTCTTAAGAAACAAAGCACCTGCCCAGTACTTTGGTTCACTAATCTCTGGGTGCATCCATTGCTCCAAAGCAGATGCTTTTTCTTGGTAATACATGTTTTTCTATGGTCAGTGCAGAGTAAGTAGTGACCAAAAGGCAAATTTCACTCATTTAGAGGGAGAATGATTTTTTTTTAAATTCACAAGGTAGTAAAAATAGAGAAATTAGAGGGCTTTAAGTGTCCATTTAGTGCCTTATACTGTCCATTTAGTGCCTTATACTGTCCATTCATTTAGTGCCTTATACTCTGTGTACCACACAAAGATGTTTACATGGTGGTAGCTTATTTAGGAAGATTTCATTAAAGTTTTTCATTAATATTTTTCTTCTCCTTTCTCATGGTGGAATATAAAAAAGACTATGTTTCTCCCTACTGTAGAATTTCTTCCTTGATGTATGGATAAATTTTCAGCTAATGTGTATCTCAAGGGATAGCTATAGAAAGCACTAGAGATAGTTAGGTGAGGTTAATATTTATAGAATAAGCTAAATATAGCTGCCTCCATAATGCTAAGGAATGAACTAATGCTTAACAATAACTCACTACGACCTTGATTTCATTGTATGGTATCAATTAATCACTAGCTGTTAATAAATAGTCAACATTCTGAGAGCAAAGCCAGGATCACTCAGCACTTCTTTTTTAATTTTTTAAAAATCCTTCCAAGGTCAAATATTTAGCATATCTACCAAATCTGTTCTATTTTGCAGCACAAGTTTCTCTGTCACCCAGCCAATACAATCTTAACCATCATAAAATTGTATGAGCTTTGAAATAAAAAAGTACATGTTCATTTCCTGAATAGTCACTCATACAATTATAATTGATTTTATATTTTCTGAAGAAAATATTTGTTTGAACTATCTAGAATGCACTGAGAAAATACTGAATTTTAAGGGACTAATTCCTATTATAAATACATGATGTAATAAAAATCTGATTGGATATTGTTGTCTTATGAATATACCTAGAGAATTTATTCAATATTTTGTGATCAAATTCTAGCAAAAGTCACTGGGCCTGGTCATCAGACTTTTAGATATTCCTGGAATTTCTGCTTTTACAGATTTTTGTTAAACTCTTATATGTGGTCCATTTTAACAGTATAATTACCTTCTCTATAAAAGCTATTAAATGGTCTTCTTACTTCCATAGCCAAGAGAAGAATGAGTGTGGAAAGAATTAGCACAGTGAGGGTGAACTTTACCTATCTGTTATATTGATACTATATTTTTTTCTTTTTCTGAAAAAAACTCTAATTCACAGTAGCCATGTTCGAAATTATTTTCTTTTGCACATTGCTCTATTTCGCTGCATGTTTCTAGGAACAGGGATTCCATATTCTAATAACAAACCATTTTAATTTTTAAATAATAACAATAAACCTGTACTTTCAGCCAAATTATCATAATTTCAATCCCTTAAAATTTATGCTAACTTCACTTTTCTTAAGGCATGTATATGGTTTCTGTAAGAAAGTACAGAGCCACATGTATTAATTACAGCTGTGTATCTACATTCATATAAAAATCTACATATATGAAAACATAAGATGAAAAAGCAATTAAAAAATTGTAAAAAGACAGGATGACTAGAGACTATCTCCTTCTGTACTTTTCCTATGGTAATTTTTCCATTATAAAAAACATGGATTTCTCCTCTCCTAGATATAATGCAGTTCAGTGTTTTGTCATGACGCACAGCATCAAACAACTATTTTGTATGCCTTAAATATGCCTTTTTCCGTGTACCTCCTGTACTTTGCTTTTGACTTTCAACAGAATGAATGGGAAATAAGTGTCATTTTGACACTCAAGATGAAAACTGAGGTCATACCATTAATCATGTTCATGATTTACTCCTTCTCCTGTCTAGGATTTCACAGCAACGTGAACCATAGCATCCTGTTGTTGTTGATTTTGTATGTAGATGTTGGTCTTTTTGACAACTGACTGATACACAAAAATTGAGGACAATAAATGGAAAACAGCTAGTTTTTCTGATGTAGTATCATATTGGCTTTTTCTTTTTAAAATGCTAGTAAAATTTGCACTGACAATATAAAATAACTCAATAGAAATGCAGCAAAATGTCGTAACATCAATGAATGAACAAGACATACCTTAGGGAATCCTGAAATTTTACTAACTGTCTTGCTTGTTAGACATCTTTATTTGCAAAAATAGAAAATCCATCTTTTAATCTATTAATACGGCACTTATTGCAGATGTGTCTAATCTCAATGGCTCCATAAATAGTTTAAAACAAATATTAAGTTAAGCTACATGGGTAAACATGCATTAGGATCTTTTTTAGCAGTTTTCATTTTGCAGGCAGAAAGCTAAAGCAATTAATCATGCAGGCAGTCACTCAGCATAAAATGTTTGGTAACTGTTGACTTTCTCACTGATGGCTTAATTAAGTGTTGAGATATCTCCTTCTGATTTCTAGTCCTAACTTTTAGCTTTCAGCTTTGACAGCGGAACATATAAGAGCATATCACTGTTCTGGGAAATTTACTGTTTGGCAAAATTATACCTCTAGGATTTCAAAATTACCAATGATCATCGTAACCATCTGCTTTGGTTTATTTAAGACCAGGGTCACCACCGCTCTTGATTGGTCACCATTGAAAAATCCTAATTTGCCCCTCTTTGGGTCACTGCTTCAGAGCTATGAGCTGGGTATTGCAAACCTTTTTCTTAAAAGTTTATCTTCTTTGTTTCAAACTTCGTGTATTTCATTCTTATTCTCTTTCAATTAAAATGTTTATTGAAATGAACATAATTTAAAAGGCATTTTTGACGAAACAGATGCTTCTCTCTGTGGTTACCTTCACATTTACATTTGTTATGAGATAAAGATCTCAGTTAAAAGATTCCTGAAACCACTACTCACAACATAATTCCTAATAGTCTGGATAATGCCAGTATTTCACCTAATCAGATGCTTCCATTAAGTGCAAATGCAATTTCATTTATAAAATTTTCACTTCCAAAGGTCCATGATCTAGACCCAAGGGGATGCCTGAAAAGCTCACAGGGCTGCTAAGACTGTTTCTTTTCCTGCCTGTAGCAGTTATGTGTATTCTGTTTATTTTGCTAAAAGGTTTTTTTTTGCCTTTTTGCCTCTGTGACGTTAAGTCTCATTCCAAAAGTCATCTGACTGCAGCTATATGCACCACTAGAGATTTGTTCTGAGGACTAAGTGGGTGTCACAGGCTGTCTGCACTGGGATGAATTCTTTCCATTGCTACTGAACTTCCATTGACTTTTAACTTTTCTCGTGCTCCTACTCCCCTGGGAAGGCAGAAGTTTATAGAGGGCACTGTGTGATCATGGGCAGCCAGAACACTGCAGAGAATTCAGACCATTGAATTTACAATTTCTGTAGACTTTAAAAATTCCTACCATTCCTCAGGCGTGCTTTCCACCCAATCACTGGGAGAGAAAAGGATTGACTTGAAAAGGACCCAGTCACATAATTCAAATATCTAAAAGACTTCTTTACAAATACATTAGAGCCAGCTTGCAATTTAGCCTTCATCCTAGCTTAAAAACTATCTAGGTATGTGCCCATATGGTCCCTTTTTTAATTTAGCCTAGCCATCACAGTTTTCTGTTGGCATAAATACTTTGCTGAAAGATACCATTTATTAACAAAAAAATCAAATTTTAGTTCCATTCCCTGCCTGTCTTGATACACGTAAAAAAGGTAGATGCAAAATCAGAAGATAAGTGCCTTGTTCTAGTGTGCCTTCCACCTTTTATATAGAAGAACAAGTTAAACTTGCTTAAATTTTATTAAATTGGATCAATGATAGGAGAGCTCCCCTCGTTTAATCATAATGAGTACAGCAATTTCAGTGCTGAAACAAGTTCCAGGTCTAATGAATGGTACTGAACCTGTCCTGGGATAAATGCAGCTCCATGGCGTTCAACAAGTGAGCATTTTTCCAGCCCTTCCCTAGCACAGATAAGGGAATTGATGGGAATTCTGCCATCACTTTCAGCAAGGCCAGAAGTTCACCTTGGGTGAACAGGGTTTCAGGAGAGACTCTATTTACAGACTGAGCCTCCCTTTCCTGCTATTAGTTTCTCTTCTGACACTGCAGAGCTGAGATAAATCACTGTGTGCTCTAAGGAAAGCTGACAGAGTGGGACCCTTTGATACCTTTCATGGGGGAGGTCTTCCACTGGGATTTATGGCTTTGCTCAAACAGAGAGAGTTGTTTACCTCATGCAGATGAAGTTTATTCCTCTCAATCCAAAGGCTGACTGCTGAGGGCTCATGCACCAGGACCTAGGCTAGCCACTGCAGGATTTTTATGGCAGTTTAAGGGAGATGCAATGCCCTAAATTAAATACAGCCAGAAAAGATGAAAGAAAAAGATTTTTTAGGAGGAGTTCAGAGTAGTCAGTAAATGCGGGTTTTTCAGAGAGGGAAGGGGAAGGGGAAGGGGAAGGGGAAGGGGAAGGGGAAGGGGAAGGGGAAGGGGAAGGGGAAGGGGAAGGGGAAGGGGAAGGGGAAGGGGAAGGGGAAGGGGAAGGGGAAGGGGAAGGGGAGGGGAGGGGAGGGGAGGGGAGGGGAGGGGAGGGGAGGGGAGGGGAGGGGAGGGGAGGGGAGGGGAGGGGAGGGGAGGGGAGGGGAGGGGAGGGGAAAGCGAAAAGGAAAGGGAAAAAAAGGGGAAGGGGAAGGGGAAGGGGAAGGGGAAGGGGAAGGGGAAGGGGAAGGGGAAGGGGAAGGGGAAGGGGAAGTTGAATTACAGCCCGCCTGCTTACTAAAACAAATAAATTATTCCTTCAAGAGAGAACAAAATCACCTTTCAAAATTAAAAGAAATACAATATTTTTTTAAATGTCAGTGGTCAATATTTCTTTTCTTTTCTAAATTTTTGTTAGTTTAAACTGGTCAGAAGTTATGACCCCAACCCTTTTTTTTTTTTTTAGTTAAAAACATAAAAATTAATATTTTTTAATTGAACCACAACAATAAATAGTTTTTGGACACATTAATTAATACAAGACAGAAGGCTGTAAATCATGAAAAAGCCATGCATTTGTAGTCCTAGGAATTTCTCTAGCTCATGTAATGGACCAAGAATGCATTAAGCTGGATGAAAACTGCCACCTACTTTGCAGTGAAATAATAAAAATAATTTAATGATTTAATTGTAATCGCCTGATCAATTTGTATCCTTCCCACTGCAGATGCAAAACTCAAAACGTCTTTTATTTTCTACTAAACTCTATTTTGTATCCAAGAATGGCCTCCTGACTGAGTAATGGGCTAAAAACATGAAGTTAAAAGTATGCAAATTCCTTTTAACATATTTTCGTCTCTGCGGAACAGTTTTGCTTCTTCTTGCTACCATTAACAAAATAGGATAGATAAACTTTAAAACCAAATAAATCTTTGTCTTGGGTAATAATCAAAACAGACAACTTTTCAGGAAAGAACTCTATGGAAAATATGATTGTTATGATTAAAAACATATATTGCCCTGACCTTATGTGCCCTGGGTATTTAGTAAACTTCAGTAAAGCTTTAGTAAAATAAAATTTTAGTAAGTCTTCAGCAAAGGATTAATCAAAAGATTTGCGGTGTTTGCCAGTGATTTTTCAAAAACAAGATTGGGCAAAAATATTTGGAACTCACGTGATTTTTCCCCTTACTCCCTGTTCTCCTTGTAACCAGGCCTCCGGTTTCAGTATCCCAAACTCAGTCTGTTATTGTTCAGACATCTGCTCTAGACCAAATCCATAGAAACTAATGGGTCAGGTACAATTTAATTAGCACTAATGGCTTTCCATTAACTTGAGACAGAAGGAAATTCTCCTGTTCAGTCATTTTCCATGGAAGCCTTGTGGCACTGCTAACTCCCTGAATACAAGGTAATGTGTCATAGTTTAAGAAAATATCTGTGTGTCTTTCAGCTCACCAGAATAATATCAGAGGCTTTTATGGGTTTTATTTGCAAAAGTATATTTTGGCACTCTTGGGGGTCTGTTTTAGTGTATTTTTGGTTTGTGCTGCTGACCTCTAGTCGCATAGGGGAAAAAATATAATCTTTTAACACTGTTACTCAGGGTTGTCTAAATTCTAAAAGCTTTCCCTTTTCCACAGCCCAATTTCTCTTCAAAGGTTAAAAATAAAGTTTATTAAAGCAAACTATTCAGTAAAGATATCTATGAAGTATCATAAATAATTCCGTTTCATAGTTTGTGCTCCTAACAGAGCTCAGAAAGATGCCAGAATAGGATGAGTTCTTTATGCCAAGATGTTAGCAACATCCCCCCACTCCCCATTTAATGTGAAAATCCTAATTCTCTGTACATGTAATCTTTTAACTTGAGCGACATTTACCACACATCCTCTTTTTTTTCCACCTCCTGTGTCTGCAGGTAATATTTTCAAAAGTCACAACTACTCATAATAAGGCAAAAAATAAAGAAAATCAGGTAGAAACAATATATTTCTGCCTCACATTTGTGAAATTTGTGGAATTTTCTGTCACATTTGTGACAGTTCAGTTCTTTGAGCATAAAGAGTTCTAAACCTCTACACTTAAAGGCAATTGTTCCATAAAATGCAACCTCTCAGGTCAAGTGCCTTTGTCCGATGTGCTCTTTGTGCTGCCCAGGGTCAATAGGTAATATAGTCCTAAAATCACAACATAATTCCAGCTGCAACCAGAAAATGAGTTGGGCTCTGTGCAAACACAGACTGCCCCTTCATCCTGGGCTCAAAGGGCTTACAAACCAAAAAACTGCTCTGGAAGATACAGGGAGATGGGACTGCATGGAGACAGCACAGCTGGCATGGTGAAGGTAGGGAAAGGAGGCTTCTGGAGAAAAAACACACAAAGCAAAGGTAGCCTAGTCCTGTTATTTCTCCCGAACTTGTGTTTAAGACCACATGGTGAGGGGCTGGTCACATATTTTTTCTGTCCAGACACTTATTTGAATTCAAGACTTTTCTTGAGTCAAAAATGAAAGCTCTATTTTTGTACCAGAAAAAGTTTAATTTCAGAAAAGTTATCCCCTTAATTCAGGGAAAACAAGTTTGCCTGAAAACAACATAGCACTGGCTATCTACGCTGGCCAATAATGAATTTCAGTGAGGCCAGACATGTTGCATAACCTGTATTAGAAAATTTGTATTGACACAATAATTCTTCATGGCATCTTTCTTTTGGCATGTTTCGCATTAAGAAAAGCTGAATGTAGATTTCAAATGCACATTACCTTCCGTTATACAGCTCAATGGTCACTTGCTGAATTTCTTGCCTACTGTTAAAAAAAAGATTAACAGCTGGCAGAAAGGTAGTATTATTTAAAGCTAGTGTAAGGGCCATACTTTATAGGCATTCAGAAACATCCTTAAAATTTATCTCATCTGTTTTGTAGCAAGATAAAAATTAATCATTTGAGTCATGTATTGATTTGATTAGTAAAAGGAAATATGAAACTAAATGGATAAAATAGCAAATATTTAGGGCAAGAAAAGTTATAATACAACTAAATCACCATATACTGGAAAAATATCAAGACCAACTTTAGGTCTTCTGTTTTCTAGACTTCAGGATGTACATTAAAGTTAGAGGAAGAGTCACAGAAGAGTCTAGAAGGAACCAGTAGATTTCCAATTCACCCATATGACTTGAGCAGCAACAAAAATGTGGTGTTTTGATGACTCCTACAGGAATGTGAAAGAGAAGAAAGACAGAGCTATTCTGGAAACAGCTGAAGGAAAAAAGACAAAATCAGAAACAATATACACAGTAAAACAACCAACCAACCAAAGAGTCTACAAACAAAACCCCAAAGCCCCTTCCTAACCTAAAACCCAAAACAAAACAAAATCCCATCCTGTGCTCCTGTATGACACAAATTAGTATTGGAAATTGAAAACATAAAAAATAATTACTCAGAATAAGAATTAAACCACACTTCAGCAGCACAGGAGAAGTTTAACTGTCTGCATTCCTGCAATGTGGTGAATTTCAAGCTTAGCTTGCTGGTCTTCACACAGGAAGCTTTCATCAGAGCCTGGAAACTCCAGCTTTGTTCACAGGGACTGAGATCTCCGTCCAGGGGAATAAACTTGGTGTAAAACTGGGGAAGGAACCAGAGCCAACCTTTGTGCTCTAGTTCCAGCCCTTCATCCTTCAGCACAAGAACCTCACAAAACATTGACATCTGGGGGCACAAATGCAGCTCAGGTCCCACCTACCCACAGATCACAGAGGACTGAGAAAGTGGGGTAATTAAGGAATGAATATAGCTGCAGGTTCTTTTAATGTTTTTTTTTCTTTTTTTTTTTTTAAATCAGTAGGATAATGGTGCACATGTTAAACACACTACTGATAAACTCTGAAATGTGTGAATTCAACATCCAGCATGTTGATTCAAAAGGCAAACAACATTCTTCTGTGTATCAATATAATTTATGATGATGTTCAAGATTTCATGGCTTTATTGAATTACTAGATTAAAAATTTGCATAATAGACTATTTGTGAGAAATTTTCCACATTGTCAAGCTCATGTTCCAGTGGAGTAGATTGAATGAGGTTGATACATAAGTAGTGTTAGTTTCAGGAAGTTTTGGTGCAGCTTTTCTTGGATTTCATATACTTTAACATCATTAATAAGCCTTCACTTACTATCAGACAATAATATAAATCATTAAATATGAAGAAAAGAACAAACCAAAAAAGATCTAGGGCTATGCTACTCAATCTGTGTACATTTTTCCCTTTCAACTTTCCCACAGCTATCCCCAGGATAAGCAGATTCAGTCTTCAAACTGCCAATACAGGTGAAAAAGATTATATCAAATGACAAACCACTGTCTTCATTTCCCTGTATTTTATATGGCAATCTATCTTTTCTGTACTTAGGCCCATTCTAAAATGTTCCAGACCTTGCCTTTTAATTCTGACTTTCATATCTCTGTATCTCAGGTGAGGACAGATTTCTTGGCATTCCAGAGGGTTCTGCTAAACACTGAAAATGATAGGGAGGTGTGTTCTCTATCTTTGTTGACTGATGTATCACTAACACTTTAAATAATGAATTTTTGACCTCTTAGAGGATGAAGAATATTTTGCAGAAGGTATCCACTACTGTTTTTTGTTGTTGTTAAGAAAAAGCTTTTCCTAAGAGTTAAAAATTGAATCACAGAAACAAAGTCCAACAATCCATTGAAATACGAACGTTGTTAAAAAAGAAACTTTCACTTATGAATTCTATTTTTTTTCCCTTCACTGTCACCTTGCTTTTGAAATCTGTATCATAACACTAATGCAAAGAGTCATGATTTTTCCTTTGTCTTGATGCGAAAATTTTTCTACTTTTTAAGTTTCAATCTCTTGGAAAGTTGTGCAGCGGAAAACTCAATAAAGGCAAAAGAATTTTGTTGTTGTTGTTTCATTATCTCCTCACACAGCAAGACACCATTGGAGAGTATTTTGAAAGACACTTGAAAAGTTGCTACTGAGCAGCAACAGGAGCAGGACAAATGCAGATAACAGAAAAAATATTTTTTTCTAGAACATTCTCAGGGAACAGCAACATTGTCCTGGCAAATGTGCTGATCTTCCCTAACACTTTTTACTCGGAAGTTAATCCAAGTATAATTGAGAAAATCTCTGCCTTTAGTGATGACAGAATTTTTTCAGAAAAAGCTGACACACAGTAATGAAATCATAGGTATGTGAATGACAACACAAAATTACACTTATATGATTCTTTCATTCAGTGAATTCATTACATTGTTCATTTCATATTCAGCAACAGTTTAATATCTGACCTTGGCTTTGCTTAACACTCCTTCTGAGTTCAAAGGGACCTATACTGTCACCAGTCAAAACCTTGGGAACTTCCCACCTCCTGTAAGCGGGACACATCCTTGTCTCCTCATAGTAAATCACTGCAAAAATCAAATCTTGTGAGCTCGGATATCTCCTCTAGTAATAATAATAATCCTACTGAATTTTTCTGCAATAAATGAAGGTCATAGTAAGTTAAAATCATTCAGAATGTGTAATAAATCCTATTGTCTGAAGTGTTTAACTAATAAATAACTAGTAAATAATTGAAGACCTTCAAGGAATTTATAATTTTGCTCCCATCAATGTCGTGCTAATTAAATTCTTCCATAATATTTAATCCCATTTTAAATGCAGCACACTAGAAGAACGATTCCTCTGATCATATTTTCACATGCTTTAGGTATCTCTGTACTGAAGAAATGTTCTTTGTTATCCATTTCTTTTGATAATCAGTAAATTAATGAATTCTGAAGCTTCAGCTCTGCTTCTGCTTCCTTGTGAGCATTGATAGAATCATAGCAGTTTGGGTTGGAAGGGACCTTAAAGATCATCCTGTTCTACCCACCCTGCCATGGGCAGGACCACCTTCCCCCAGACCAGATTTCTCAGAGCCACATCCAGCCTGGCCTTGAACACTTCCAGGGATGGAGCAGCCACAGCTTCCCCGGGAAACCTGTGCCAGGGCCTCACCACCCTCACAGTAAAGATTTTCTTCTTAGTATCTAATCTAAACATACTCTTCTCCAGTCTGAAGCTATTCCCCCTTGTCCTGTCATTACACGTCCCTGTGAAAAGTCACTCTTCATCTTTCTTGCCCCAACCCTGGTGCAGAACCTTGCACTTGGTCTTGTTAAAAGAGGTGAGATTCCCATGGTTATTTTTTGAGACTGCTCCCTCTTCAACACATAATTGCATGGATATGAAATCTATTACCAAATCTCAACAGACTGTCTATTCTCAAGTCCTGCTAACAAGCTACTTTATATTCCAAAGTGAAAGATAGAGAATCTGTTTGCAACTCTGCAATTTACTGGTTTGCTACATATTTGAGGAGAATGAAGAAATTAAAAAAAATTGTAATTCTTGGGCCAAATGAGCCAGTTCCTCAGCTAAGAAATTACAGTTGTGGTTTAAAGTAGTCAATAGATTTGTATGAAAACTCATGTAAATTTTTTTTTCTATTTTAAACTATTAAATAAAGGATAATAAAAATTTGCTGGAATTAATAAATAAAAATTTGAGGAAATATATGCTAGATATTTGTAATTTTTTACTATTTAGATCATGCAGAGATGCCTTTTCGTTTCAGCTAATTCACTGCATATCTAGGTTGTGAGAAGTTCAGATATATGAGAAGAGTATTTGATGGTACCCTACTATTTATGATGTTTGTAGGAAAATTAATATTAGGATTTTTTAAAATTGTTTAATTAGGACAGTAACATATTCTTTAATATAAAGCACACCATGTTCTGGGTCATGGGATTCTAAGACACGTATCTATAACTGTCATGGTAGCTTAAATGAAAGAATGCAATTCCATTACTAAAATTTGTGACTATCTTGTATAAAGCCAAAGGAAAATATAGATCCAAACACACGGACTGAAAACCAGAAATAGCTGACCTAGTTAGGAACTGCATAAAACATCTTTCATGGTAAATTTTATTGTGGACAGAAGGTTAAAAGGGAACCCTTTAAGATGTTGAGGTGGTTTATTTCCATTCAGCACATTTCATGGCGGCTTTGCAGGTAATTTTGGTACCGTAAGGACTTAAGGTTTTGCTGAATGATACACCCTGATGCAGGTCTCACTTCATGTCATGGGAAAATTGGAGTGTTCCTCACAGGGATAAAAAAGTTAATGATCCACTTCTGGCAGGTTTATCTTGCAGACATGAAGGACACATGGCTGGTTTTAGTGCCGGTGCTACTCCAGCACAGCAAGCCCTTTATGCTCTGCCAAGACATTAGAGATCTTTTAACCCTGCAAGTTCTGCCCTGATGCCCTTCACCATTTTCCTGTCCCAAATGTCCATCTTGTCCAATGTGTTATCATTCCCTCCTGGAATCCCTCTGAGATGGCTGCAGTTCAGCTGTCAAGGCTGGGAGGGGGCCCTTGGTGAAGGTGTGGAAGTTGCCTCAGCTTCACATTTTAGAAAACCCTCTGGGGTCTTTGCTGATGGAAAGGCTGCTGAAATTATGCTGAACAGCACCCAGACAGTCTGAACATCCAGATATCAGTTCAGCACCATAAACCTTGCACTTCTCACATTTTAAAATACAAATGTGATGAACGCTGAGAACATTTAAAGAATATTTTATACACTACTGTCCTAGTTTGTTTCCCTGGTGTGGAAAGCACTAAGCACTAAGCACTAAGCACTTCCCTAAGCACTAGGTCTGCGGCAGAAATTAGTATCTAATTTCTTTTTCTTAATAAATTGAAAGACATCATCTATTTTTATGTGTTCTTTCACATGGTTAGGTTGCAGGGGCACAGAAGTGCAAACGTATTTGGTTCATGATCTTAGTTCAGACAGTTATTTATATATCATTCCACAGAAGAGTCCCATAAATGTCAAATCTGTCTGAGCAGTTTTATTAAGCCACTTTTACTGTGCTATTAGGCACTTTAGAAATAGTTCTTTATTAAGAAAGTTTTCTTACATGTTTAGTTTGTGAGTTTGTTAAGCCTTTCCTCCTTAACATCAACGGCCTGCTTTGATATCCTTTTCTGAAGACTT
The DNA here is from genome assembly GCA_036630365.1 of Acanthiza pusilla. Lineage (NCBI taxonomy): Eukaryota > Metazoa > Chordata > Aves > Passeriformes > Acanthizidae > Acanthiza > Acanthiza pusilla. Next base: position 2,512,522 of record JAXCHO010000036.1, read on the forward strand.
TTCTGCCTGAATTTGTCCTGGAAGTCATCTAGTAAATGCAAGCATCAGGATGAGAAAAAATTATCAAATGTGAACAAAAGAGACTGAACTGGACCCCTTAGGAGTAACTCTCTGCTTATAGCAAAAATTATTATTCCCAGATATGGCTGTGTAATTACTTCACTATTAATTTGCCTGCTCACTTTTAGCTTTCCATTATCACAAGAAATATTTAATGAAGGGTCACATAAAGTATTGACTAATCTGAAGATATAGAAAAAGGCTCAGCCAGGTGACTGAGCACCTATTTTATAATGAATAAAAACTTTTGTTTATTCAGAAAACCAGAATGGTGTAGGGTTGCTGAACTCAGAGCTGCTGTGGGTCAGACAGAAAGAAACACTCAGCCTCTGTGCTCTGCCCACACTGCCTGGGCTGACCTGCAGCTCTGTCTGTGTGCACAGGGACTCATCCCCCAGGCTTTCTTGAACCACTTTGACTAGGTCACTTGGGTCAGGAAATAAAAACAAATTCAGTATCTGAAGCAATACTTAGGGAGCTCAAGACCAAAACTGAGCTCTAAAACAACACTTCTAAGCCTCTGCCTAAATTTAGAAGTCAATGAAAAAAAACCTCTTTCAGCACTATCAGAACTGACCTTAACTTTGTAAAGCAGTTTTGTAACATAACTGGCTTTACCAGAGCTAACTGATATTTCAGCAATTAGCAATAGGCAGACTATAGAGGTTGAAATAGAGATTATAGAGATGATCAATCTTGTCTACAAAATCAAATACAAAATAGATATTAGTCAAAATTTTGAGAGGTGGGGGGGGAAACCCGGACATTCTGCGTCTTGGCAGGAAAGCAACTTCAAACACATTTTTCCAAAATTACCAGGGGTGGGAGGAGAGATAATAAAAGCAAATTAACCTATAGAACCAGTGCTCAGGTTTCTCAGTTAAGACTTGGGAATTCTGATTTCCTACCACGTTTCCAATATCCTCCTAATTATTCAATTACTCTCTAGTGATAAAGTACTCAATACTTAGGTAAGCATATTCAGCTGTATAAATGTACTATGGAAGATGAGTGTCTGAGCATCACTTCTAAAGCTGCTCCTAAATATACTTAAGCCTACTCTTTGTTCAATAACGAGCAGAAAAAGTTCCAAAGCCCAAGGACACAGGGAGCCCAAAGGATGCATAAGAGACCCAAAAGGAAGCACAAAGCTTGGAAAAGCCTCTTTAATATTTCACCTTAACTCAACAGACAAGACTGAAGATCCACATCTGTAGTCTTACTGACATTTCTGCTCTTCAGCACCTACCCTCAATCTCAACACAGGTATTTTTTTTCTCCCTGTTACGTAGTTAAAGATAAATGAGATTGTTTGATATTAAGCACACAGTAGAAGCAGAAACATCAGGGTTAGATGTATTGCAATGTAGAGGTCAATTGATTTCATGTGTCTCTGGGACTCAGTTTTCTGTCAGAGAACACAAACAAGGGGTTGCTGTGCATGAGTTCAGTGACTTGTTTTCAAAAAACCCCAAATTTGAATTCTTTTACACCAGTGCTTCTGCAAATATGGCATAATATAATTGAGAGTTTCATGCCAAAATTATCTATACAACTGAAGTAATAAACTTTCACTGAGTAGGTAATAGCTGAAAATTTATTTTGCCATACAGAATTTGTCATAATGTTACTAACAGTCTCAGGGTTTTGGTTTTTTTTACCTTAAGGGACACCTCAAACAGCTGGGCATGAGGATGGACTGTAGTGCAGACACACTCTTTTTCTCAGTGATCACCTGTGGTTTTGAATCTTCCTGGCGCAGAAGCTTGCTGAGAGAAACCAAGCAGACCAAGTATGGTGGAGAAGGACAGTTTATCTACAGTAAAGGCCTTTTATACTCTAACATACTCTAACAACTACTGGTCAGTGAAAAGTCCACCTCCCAAGCCTATTGGCCACAATTAAATAACACCCGGTGCCAAACACAGAGATTAGAAAACTGAAAGAATGCAACTTATCTATGTTCTCCGTGAGAAAAAACAGAAAGATTCTAAAACAGTACAACCACAATCACCTACAGCTGGTAGGTGTTTCCTGGCCTTTTGTACAGGACTTTCAGACTGTCAGTTTTCACCCTGTGTGATGAGCTGAACTGCAATTCAATTCCCATTCTGCAACTTTGCAATTCATTTCATTACAAGCAAGGGACCTAAAAGTTAGATGCTGCAATACTTAAAATCATTGTTTGGCTTGGACCAAAAGGGTGTGTTTTGGTTGGTTTGTTTGTTAAATATTATGCAGTGTGACTTCAGGGTCTTCAATTAAACTGTTATTTATGTCTGCTAAGTAAGAATGTCTTACCAGGTGCTCACCAATATCAATCAAACCTGCTTCAAGGACATTTTGAAAAGTAATTGCAGTGCCAGTGACCAGTAAACATTACTAGTTAGCCATGTTCCCATAAATAAATCCTGCCTGGTAAAGTTTTATGGGAACAGGTTGTAGACTGAATTAATTAAGAGCCATTCCTGATAGAATCTGGATGTGTGTGATTGGGCCGTCAGTGGGATCTGATAAACTGCAAAAGAAAATAATGTGAAAATTAATATAATTATATGCTATTTCTTCATTGCCAGAATTACCATTTCAACCTATGCAAGGATCAAAAAATACAGTTTTCTCTTAAAACAAAAGGATGATTGTTTTCATGTCTTTGGGACAAGCAAAGCTTCAGACTAACCCTGGCTGGCAGGCTGAGTGCTGCACACATGGGCAGGTCCCTCACTTCTGCAAGCCCTGCTCCCTTGGAAGGCTTTTGTGGTGTCCCACAGTCCCTCAGTGATCCATCAGAGAGCACAGCTCCAATGTCAGCTCTGTAGTAAACATGCGTCCCCAGCGTGCTCAGAGGGCAGATGCTGTGACCTGCGTGGCCATGTCGAGGGGCAGTGCATGCCTTCAGTACAATCAGTAAGAACTGTAATACAGATTTTAAGTAGATTTGCTTCCCAAATTGAAGTCTGTTATTTTTTAGTATTTAAGGTTTATATTCTCAGTGAAATTCCTCATTGTTCTTTAAACCATGCTGAATTGATTGCTCACTTTTTGAGGAACACTAATTTAGCACATATTGTAAGACCTTGACCTGCAGACACCTAATTATCGCTTCTTTATAAAAAAAAGACATTTGGACATTTTAAAAGAAATCAAATACAAGTAGCTATAAAATAAATAATTCGGTTTGCTCTTCATGGAATCATAGAAATAGAGGTCATGTATCTCAGCCTTCCACTTGAGGCAGAACCATTCCCAATACTAGAGCAGGTCAGCTATGGCTCTGCTTAACAAAATCTTGAAAACCTTCCAAGTATTAAGACTCCACAGACTCTCTGGGAAAACTTTTCCAGGACTGCACAACCCTCCCAGTGGAAAATCTTTTCCTGATATCAAATCTGAACCTCCCTAACCGCAGTTAGGAACCATCAGCATTCAACATAACTTTGGACACTACCAAGAAATGTATTTTTATTTACACATGCCAATACAATCTACCAGTTGCATATTTTCAGTGCCATCTAAGGCAGTCTGCATCACAGAAAAGACTTGAAAGAATGTTTTTATTTTGGGGAAGGTCATGGGTCAAGAATGTCATGAAGTCCGGGGTTTCAATCTGTGGTCCCAAGATTTCTGACAGTTTCTGCATGTCTTCCAGACATTTAAACAGTAAATAATAATAATAATAATTTTTAAATTATTAAATAATCATTTTATATTTAAATTTAATTTAATAGTTAGCATGTTTTTTCAGTATATTGTTGTGAAGAAAAAATCAGTTTTTTTTAAAAGGGTCATAAATTTCAAAAAGAAGAAAAAGTAAAGAAAATTCGAAGATGGAGCTAGGTAGAAGCTTAAGAACGATATACAGAATCTGGGAGTTTGCTTCAGTTTTTTGCTTGTTTGATGGATTGTTTGATTGGTTCTGGTGGGGTTTTGTTTGAGTATTTTTGCGGTTTATTTTCTTTTCTGCAGGCAGTCAGAGTCTTACATTTGACTTCAGAAGGATCAATTGAGTGATGGAGTGGAGCAGCACAGTGAGTCATGTTTTACAGTGGGAAAGACTGGTTAAAGGTTAGTGTTTGGGAAAAATAGGGACACTTCTCACTTTTTCTGATGTGAGAAATGGCCTTAAGCAAATCACTTCTCTTTCCTTTCCTTCCTCTTACTGCAACAATGGAATAGTGTTCTTCACCTCACATATAAAGCACAGTGTGGAGGACAAGTGTGCTATAAAAGCTCAAAGCATGACAGAATGTCAAAGCCAACAAACATAAATACAGGCAGTGACATTGAAATACTTTGCTTTCTCCATTCTTTCTCTTTTTTTTCTCGAATGACGTGTGGGATAATGACTGCAAGATCTCTTGTCTGCTAAGCTGACATTTCCATATGAAGTGGTGAAGGGCATTGCCATTAGAGTTTTTGCTTTTCCAAGTGTTTCAGCAAGGATTGGACTGGCAGGTCACTGACATTCACTTGGAATGTTACAAAATACAGGAACTGCAAACACTTCATTTACCTTAAAATTTCCCCACAAGGAAATATGGAAAAAGTGTTATTTTGTTAATGCCAAAACAATGCTGTATAATTCATTACTGAAAAATAGAACTACTGGATAATTAATCAAGGTTATATTTAGCATTCATATCGGTTTCCCAGGACTCTTTTCAGTATTTTTAATAGTCAGGAGGCAAGAATGATTTCCTGTATTTCAATTTTTTTTCCTCTGAGAAAAGTTTAAATTGAATTCCTTTCATATCTAAGTGTATATTAGTGATAAATTTCTGTAAAATTCTCCTTAACCTCAGCAAGTAGCACTCAGATTGTCTAACTCTTTCATAAAGAGAAAATCTGCATATAGTAGTATTCACAGTATAGAATAGAAGGAAATAATAGTGACCAACCTGAGGTTTTAGACCCAAATTTCTTCATGAATTTTGTTGAAAAATTAAATGGCTGCAGCTAGTGTTCATAGGCATACTGAGAGTGATCTTTACTTTCTTAAGTCTTAAGAGTCCATTTTAAATATATATATCCTGTTAACTTATCTCCTTCAATACATTTCCTTTCGCTGAAGCTATAAAAAAGAGGTTAACCTTGGGGAGTAATTATTCTAAGCTACACATCCATGAAACAATAAAATTATGATTTTATATCTATCTTTATGATCATGTTTACTCAAAATGAATTAAGATTGTTTTCCTCCCAGTTTTTTGCAAAGCCCCCAGCCTCCTCACCAGTTTGAGGAGCAGAAAAGGTCTTGACACTGTGTAAGCACAGCTCAGGAATAAATAAATAAAACATCCCTGTGATATCATCACTGTTTTCATCACAGACCCCAAACATAAGCCCATACAAACTACTAAGAAAAAAATTAACTCTACCCCAGTCAAAACCAACGCAGTATCAAAAAAATCCCCACAGATATTATTCAACATCTTGTTGCAATTCCATAATTTAGATCTAGCATAACTGCAGTTCTTATTAACACATTTATGAGATAGGAAGGATAAACGATTGGATTTATTCTATTTGCTGGGGTAGAGGAAATAATATTAGAAAGGTTACATTGTTGTAGGATTTCTAGCTTTTACTAAATAATTTGAAATTTAGAAATTATTTACCTTAATCATTGAATTGACTTATTGGGGGGGGGGGGGGGGGGAAGGGCATTGTTTGATCACCTCTTTTCCCTGAATAACACCTAATAAATTTAACAAAAAAGTTAGAATTAAAATTTAGAACCAAAATGTTCTGTTTCAGGAACATTAAAGTTGACTGTGTAGCTGTTCCCAATTTAGAGCTGGGAGTCTAGTGTTAATCCAATTCTTCCTAAATTCCCAGTTATTTTTTTCCTGTCTGCTTTTCTGGAGTATGCAAGATTTACAAAAAAAAAAAAAATCCTCTAATGCAGAATGTCTCTCCACTTTAAGGACTGCTTCTTTAGAGGATAAGACAAATTTGTCTTCAGTGGTGCAGGGATCCATGGGACTTTCTGGTACTGAGCTGAACTTAGTTTTAGAGCCAGCTTAAGTCCTACCATAAATAACAATCTCTTGTTTTGAGAATCTTTAAATTGAAGCTCTGTGTGTGCAAAGATGTTTGTTATGCGAGAGACTAAACATTTACAGAGCAGTAGCTACATTCTCAAAGTTATGTCAACACTGAATTACACAGTGTTAAAGCAATTTAAAAACTTCTGGAGTTTTAGTCTTCTCTTGGATATGGTATTGTATATCTCAGCTGACCAGGTCTACTTGTTTATGTTGCATGTTACTGACTGATTTCTGTGTATTAAATGTTATGCTGATATTTTAAAAAACATGGTTTAGTGCCTAGCTTGACCTACAAAAATAAACATATATATGAAATTATCCTTTAAGGTATTGTGATAATTAAATAGTTTTAAAATTGAGCTTTGTTCTCTCTCATCCCCATTGATTTTAATGTAATAAACAATTATTTTCTTGATGGTTACTACGTAGAGAAACAGCAATTTTGCTCAGATGATGGTCCTCTTTCCTGCTAATTCCTGCTTCTTCCAGAGCAAGACTGTTGATGTTTAGTTGGTCCAGAAGATTCTCATGCTGTTTCCATTGTAGCTCATCCTGATAATGTCAGAGATCCATGTGTTTTAATGTAATTCACTATAACAAAAAATATAAGTAAATGAAAACAAACTGCATCCAGGAAAATCCCCAGGCCATGTTCAGAGCAGTCTTAGGCAGTCCACTACATAAAAAACAAATTTTTTTTCCAATGACAGTTTATTTTTGTTGTTGTTGTTCTTGTTATTATTTATTTTTATCATTATTGTTGTTACTTTTTGTTAGATATACAAACCCTAAGGGTCACTGGTTTTCTAATATGGATTTTTTTTTCAGTACCAGGCATCTAGTGCTCTCTGTATGGAGAGAATTTAAACTGAAATTGAAAGTCATAGCCAGAGGCAATGAAACAGATATAACTCCGTTAAGTTTGCCATGACAATTTCTGCCTGTAAATCATGTATTTTGCTAAATTAAATTGTCTGGAACCTGAATCCATGCATTCCTTTTTCAAATGCAGAGAATTGGCATGAGTTATCATCAAGCAATGATGATGAAGAAATTAATTGAGTTCATTTCCAAAGTTGAACCAGAACTTCTAAATTGCCGTTTTACTTCTTAAAATGGTGTGATTTCCTAGTTATGATTAATTTTTTTTATAAGGAGATTTAGAGTCCCCCAGGTTTGTAATGGGAAAAACTTAATCAAAGTGATAAATAATTCCCTCTATTCACGATAAAAGTTTAGTGACTGAGTGAGCAGTGTCACAGAAATCTGCAGGGATAATGCAAGAGAGAATCATTGTTAAATTTTCAATGGCACTACTGCCTGATTTCAGTGCTTCATTTAAAGACCATGTGGAGTTCCACCAACCACCTTGGAATCAAAAATCTGACTTCTCATTGTCAAACTCCTGCAGTAGTATTATAGCTGTGTTAGCCTTGTGTTTCATGAGCTGGAGTTGGATCAGATATGCTCATTATTTAGATCACTTTTAGCAACTTAAACTTCACTCATTTGCACCATAAATGAAATTTTTCTGTGAGCATGGGAGAAAAGCCTAATTTCCAATCCAGCTGCAGTAATATCTGCAAAAACTATAAATTTAACATCATCAAATGAGCAGCTGCATTAAGAAAGAAGCCTGTGTGAATATATCAGGATAGTTGAGAAATATAGACTGAAGTGTCTAAAACTCTCAATTCTCAAGTATTTTAATTTATACAAATTCTGGTCATGTATGGACTAATTCCAGATCTCATCAAACTCTGAGAAGCCAAAATAACTCCTGCTTTTATCCATGGTAGGGTGATGTAACTGGGAGCTGGAATTGGTCCATAGTTTCTGTTTTGTTTTAGATATTTTATTTTCTCAGGATAACAAGATTTTGTACCAACCAGTTCATGAACCCAAACTAAAAAGGTACATTTTTGTCCCTTGAAAGACATCATTACACCAGTAAATTTTCAGCCATCTCCACATGTTTTTACAACTCTCTGAAAGAGAAGAATAAGAGTTCTCACAAAGTTTTTCTGGGCAGTGTTTCACAATGGGATTCATCTTAATTTTAAATGAAATTTGAGATCCGGTAGATAATCTTCACCTGCTCCCATATAATCAAAGAGGAGACATTATCCATGTAAGAATTCTCACATACACTTGCTCAAGGATGTGTACACATCAGGTCATGAGAGGTGCATTCAGATGCCTTATTTCTTCTCTGACAATCTGGAAACAGAAGTTGTGCAAATGACTAACAGACCAGACATCTAACTTCAGGGAAATAAAGTTACAGGAAATCAATCTGACCCTCCAGATCCATTTTCAGTCAATAGCCATAAGCTCCAACATTCATAAATTCTGCCTTACAGGAATATGGGCAATTACTGTGTTTAGCATTCCTACTGTATCTTATCTCAAAATAAAAGTTATCCTTGGTCTATCTAATTGATTCAGACTCAACTCTTTGTGTAAACCAATCACTCATTTTTCTCATTCAGAATTACATTTACTGTTTGTCAGTGCAAGATCTTTGCCAATGTCTAAACTGTGATTCATTGTATTCATTATATCTCTCTTCAGAAAAAAAAAAAAAAGAAACAAAAATAAAAAAGTAGACTATTTCAGTTGTAGGGGACCTACAACAATCATCCAGTCCAACTGTCTGAGCACTTCAGGAATAACCAAAAGTTAAGGCATGTTCTTGAGGGCCTTGTCCAAATGCCTCTGAAACACTGACAGTCTTGTGGCATTGGCCACCTCTCTAGGAAGCCTGTTCTGGTGCTTGACCACCCTCTTGGTAAAGAAATGCTCCCTAATGTCCAGTCTAAACCTCCCCTGATACAGCTTAGAACCATTCCCACGTGTCCAGACCCTGCACGCCAGGGAGAAGAGCTCAGCACCTCTCTGTCCACCTCCCCTCCTCATGAGGATGTACGGAGCAATGAGATCATCCCTCAGCCTCCTTTTCTCCAGACTGGACAAGCCCAGAGCCCTCAGCTGCTCCCCACGGACATTCCCCCAGCCCTTTCACAGCCCTTTCACCCTCCGCTAGATGCATTCAAGAACCTTCACAATTTTCTGTCCTGGAACTGCCCACAGAGCTCAAGGTGAGACTGCACCAACCCTGAAGGAGTCAAAAATGTATGAATATTCCTGTGTGGGAGACGCCTGCTTCTTAATTTTCTCTTGTAATTATTACATGAAGTCAGTACCAATTTGTGCCCAGCTCTAGACAGACAGTTATTTGTGGCTCATATGTAGACAAGCATTTATTTATCTGGTAACCGCAGTTCTCAGTGGCAGACCAAGTGTGAGTTTGGATCTGTATTCATTCCCCTATGGGGGAGTTCTGCGAGTAAATATCTCCCTGTCATCACATCCACAGCTATTTGGAGTGTCCCAAGTGCTTTAGAGGAACCAAAGCTGACATCATAGACCAAAACTTTGTTCTTGAAAGAGGCAAATTTAAGAAATATTTGTTACAGTTAATATCTCTGTTAGCAAGATGTCACTAAGCAGTTACACTGAGCCTAAGCTGTAAAATATAATGTACTGGAGGAAAACTAAACATCCAGATATCTTGCTAACTTTGGAGAAGATTTGCAATTTTTCTGTCATGCTTAGATGTTGCTTTACCACAACAATAAGCCACAGACCCCTTCTTGTCTCTTCCACCACCTCTTCAGTCTCCATCTTCTCTCAGCTGCATGTCATAAATAGAACTGCTGGAGCACAAGAATAAAGCAGCTCTGTCATTCTTGGTCCCATCCTACCCACCAGGTACTATGTAATTTCCTTCCGAGCAGCCATAGGCTGGAAACTTCAAAGCTTTCTTGCCATGTACAAAATTAAAACTATACTCCCGAAAAAAAATCCATGGCCATTCACTTTGAATGGACAAAGTTGACACCTTCATTTTTAATATAACATAATTTATATATGTATTATTGCAATATTCTGAATGCTTTGAGTTACTTAGAGTAATCAGTATAAATACATTACTTATTAGTGGATTTTAACTAGAACTTGATCTAAGTTAATACATGAGAGACAACAATAAAATTGTTGAATTGTTTGAATTTATAAAACTACCAGATCTAAAGTCAAAAAACAAGTTTCCCATTGCCCTTCAATCCCTGCAAGATAGAGAGCTGATGTTGCCAATAATGTAAGACCTGAAAGACACAGAAAGTGAATCTGAAGGTCCTGGCATATCATTGAAGGTTTTTGTTAGAAACACATGAAGGAAAGAGGTTCCAAGGCTGTGCTTCATCATGAGAATGTGGGCTGGGAACATTTTTTGTCCCCACTGCAAATGGGGAAACAGCATTTTTTTCACTTCATGTGGTACTTTCCTTCAATGAATAACAGGCATAAAAATCACAAGGGTGCATGTACCTGACAAGTGTGTACAGACAATAACCAGAATTCAAGCACTAAGAGAACAGGAAGGTAACACAGCACATTGCAACAGTAATTACACTTTTTAGAGCACTTCCACTCATCATCCTGCTCACCAGCAGATGGATGTGAGGGACAGGTTACTTTTCATTTTGGTATGTCACAATGGAGTAGACAAAGCAGACATCAGAGGGCTCTGAAGCACTGCACGCAGCAGTTGTACATGTGTGCTGGAGCAATTCTTTGTAACACCTCAACTTATAGCTTAGTCATAATTAGTGGCATTGTGAAAAAAACTGTTACAAGTGTTTATCTTCCCACACCCCAACAGATAATGAATTACCCGCCATTGGTAGATGAGGAGCCATAGGTTGGTTGCTCTTCAGAATATAAAAAATAAAAATGTGTCTGTAAATTTTAAATTATTTTTGCACACTTAGAGTTAACATAGATTCCTGTAACCAGAAACTATTTACACATAGATAGCTCAGTTGGTTAGAGCAGGGTGCTAATAACACCAAGGTTGTGGATTCAAACCCCATATGGGCGACTCACTTCAGAGCTGGACTGGATGATGCTTGTAGGTCTCTCTAAACTCAGAATATTCTGTGGTCTGTGATTTTGCACACACACATGTGCACAGCTGGAAGCACAGGTTAAATAAAATGTGGCTTGACCAGGTTTTTGAAAAAAAGCTTTTGCTATTCTGTTGGGTTCTGTTGGGGGGCTGCATTGGTTTTACTTGGTCTGGTTTTTGGTAGCAGGGGGACCACAGAGATGGCTCCTGTGAGAAGCTTCTAGAAACTTCCACCATGTCCAGCAGAGCCAATCCCTGATAGATCTGAAGATGCCACTGGGCAAGGCTGGGCCAGTTAGAGATGGTGGTTATGCTTCTGTGATAACATATTTAAGAAGAAAATCAGAGCAAAGAAAGACACCATTTCTTCTTAGCCAGAGAAGAGGAGGAGGTGAGAACATGAGAAAAAACAACATGGAGACACCAAGGTGGGGGAGAAGGTGAGGGAGGAGGTGCTCTAGGCACCAGAGCTGATGGTCCTCTGCTGGCCATGGTGGTGACCATGGGGGGAGCAGGTGGTCCCTCTGCAGCCCATGGGGTCCACAGGAGTGCAGAGATCCACCCACAGCCCGTGGGGAGGTGCCCACGCCAGAGGAGCAGGTGAATGCCTGGAGGAGGCTGCGATCCAGTGGGAGCCCCAGTGGAGAGAAAGGCTTTGCTCCCAAGATTGAACAGCCTGGCCTCGGAGGTTTGCACCCCGTGGATGAGGGACCCCATGCCAAAGCACTTTGGGAGGACTGTCTGCCCATGGGAGGGCTCACCTGCAGCAGCGTGCGTGTGTGCTGCTGCTCGTGAGATGGACCCATGCTGGAGGAGTTCGCAGAGAGCTGTCTCCCATGGGAGGGCCCACACAGTGCAGCAGGGGAAGGACTCCTCTCCCTGAGCCGCAGAAGAAGATCTCGGTGATGGACTGGTCAAACCCCCCCATGCCCCGTTCCCTGCACAGTTGCTGGGAAGGAAGGAGGAGTTGGGGGGGAAAAACTGTATTCTTAAGGGGTTATTTTACTTCTCATTATCCTTGTCTGACTCTGTTAATAATAAATTAACTTTTTATCACTGAGTTGAGCTTGTTTTACCCTTGGAATGTTTTGTCCCAGTCCTTATCTCAACCCATGACTCCTTTGTTAATTTCTTTTTTTCTCTCCTCTGCCCAGCTGTGGCAGGGGAGAGTGAGTGAGTGGCTGTTGTGGGTGACTGGTGTTTGGCCAGTGTCAAACCATGACAGTGGCTCAGGGAGATTCCTGCCTGTTTGAGCTTAGCGCTGGCCTGTGGATACAGAAATAGAAGGTCCATGGCTTTGCCTTTTTTACTGACTCCCCAGCAACCATGTGTTCAGTCCCCAGCGAAAGTATGAAATAGGGAACGGCAAACCTAACGAGTTTTCCATGAGGGCAGGTTCTGAGAGCTCAGCTGGTGCAGCACTGCTGGGGCTGGTGCCAGGAGGGCACTTAGAGCAGAGCCAGAGCACAACTGCAGGGCTGTGTCCCTCCTGCTGGAGCAGAATGAACCTTTGCCTTCTGCAAGGCTGGGTTCTTCCAGGAACCCTTCTGTAGAGAAACTAATGGGTTTTTTTGAGAAAAGAAATACCTGAAGGTAACAGTGGTGAAATGTTCTCTCTTGTTTGAGTTTTAGTGCAGCAACAAATACTTTGCCCTACTTGAAATTTTTAGTGTATTGTTTCTTATAAAAAATTACATCATAACCCTCAGCAACCAAAGAGTGAGTGCCCTCTTAAAAAAAGTCCCTAGGAGAAGGTGAGTGCACAAAGCTAAAGATACTGACCTGTATAGATAATAGATAGCTTGATAAAAACTTCTTGTCAAAGAAGTGGTTCAGGTGTTTCACGTTACCTTTAGCTTTTATCTTGACTAATGAACTCAATGAGTATTTTTTTTTTCCACTAGGTAGCAAAGTGTGTTCATGTTCTTTTCATTAAATAAGACAAGAAAAATCTTACATCCTCATTTTGATATTCTCCTTCTCATCTCTCATGAAGAGAAGGAAAGACAAGAAAGGTTTTATAACAAGTTTGTGATATTCTGCACATCCCTAATTTACACTCAGTCCTAGCAGTTCCTGTACAGGAATTTACTAAGTACTACCAGCTGATAAAAAATCCCCTTAATATTAAGAAGAAAAGGAAACTAATTAGATCCCTAAAAAATGTGAGCTGCGATTTAGGGCACCACAGAAAAACCAAGATACTTGGAGCAGAGTTACCAACAGAAATATCAGAGACTCTTGGGGTGACTACAGCCCTCTGGCAAAGTTTCCTGGAGGCCAGGAAAAATGTTCTAGGAAAAAAGGGCTTATCTTTCTAAACTAAAATAGAGATTCAGGCTCTGCTATATAAATGAAGTAGATGATAGATAATGGATAATAGATAAAGAGAAACTATTTGATAACATTGTCATGGAACCTGCTGAATTGAGTATGTTTGTGGAATATCATAAGAGGGTTCATTATGTACCATTATATGAATGCAAAAGCTAACTCTGCTTCACAGAAAAGTGGGTTCAAACAAGAGATTGGGATTCACACTCTTGTATTTACATTTCTAAGTTTTACCTTCCAAAAAAGAGATCCTAGTTACTCTGCTTTGGCAAGGGAGAGTGAGGAGGTTCTCCCTTGGATTCAGTATATTCAGGTGGCTAACTGATCTATTTGGGATTAACTTTTCTTCTTTAGGGTGGGTTCCTTACTTTCATGGGTTTCGTGGTTATCAGCATGAAGATAAAAATTTTTATTCTCTACTTGCACGGAGAATATACCTGTCTTGTTTACAATCAATGTGACTACCATTTTCTTCAGCAATTCTGCTTTGCAAAAAAGAAACTGATATTTCCTGGGCTGAGAGTACAAGCATCTGGGGAAAACCAATGGTAAGGCCTGGATTCTAGCTTCTGTCATGAGGACCACTATGTATTTTATCCCATATAGGATGTATAAGCAGTCTTTAAAATAGGTATCAGAACATATAATTCCCTGTCCAACCCTAAATTACCACTTAGTGGATTGGCAGTGTTGATGCACTGGGCACAGAAAATGTCATAGAATACTTTCATTGGAGAAATTAATGGACTTGCTTAAAATTGACTTGAATATCTTGCAGAATTTCCCTCTAAAACTGCTCAGCATTTTTAATTTGGGCTTTTTGTCACATTAATAAATTCTAAAGATAGTCTTAATCTTATGTTTCACTCTGGCATCGTATTTCTTTTATTATTGCTTTCAAGCTTAAAATAACACAAAGGATAAGTGAACATAAACACATGGTGAATATCAGCCCATTAATTGGCTCAAATAACTCCTAAAAATACTTCAGAAACATTAACTCTTCATGAATTTCAATAGAAGGTTAGTTTCAATTGGGTGTGTTGGCTGCTATCTATTTGCAAAAAGAGAAAAAGATGGATAAAGGTATACCACAGCCACAGTGCACCACTTCTAAATGTAATTATTATATTTCAAGCAATTATATTTCTATTTGAATATTATATAATGCATATAAGTGTATATGTATGCACCTATATAATACACTAGTATATTGTCATGTGTTTTTTATGAGATTCTATTTCCTGCTAGAAAATAATCACCTTTAACCTACAGCTCACACTAACCAGTTGGAACAGTGAGCTGGGTTTGCATAGCCAGGTTTTGGTATGTGGGGGTTACAAGGGTTGCTTCTGTGAGAAGCTGCCAGAAGCTTCCCCATGCCTGGCACAGCTGATGCCATCCTGCTCAAAGACAGACCTGCTGCTGGTCAAGGCTGAGCCCATCACTGAGGGTGGCAACAGCTCTATGATAACACACTTAAGAAATAAAAAAGTTAGTGGCAGAAGCAATTGCAGCCAGAGAAGAGCGGAGTGAGAATATGTGAGAGCAACAATCCTGCAGACCCAAGCTCAGTGCAGAAGAAGGGGCAGGAGGTGCTCCAGGCACCAAAGCAGAGGTTTCCCTGCAGCCCCTGGTGAGGCAGCTGTGCCTCTGCAGCCCATGGAGGATCCCAGCGGGAAAAGGTGGATGCTGGAGAAGGCTGTGATCCCATAGGAAACCTGTGCTGGCCAAGCTCCTGGCAGGGACCTGCAGACCCACAGAGAGAGGAACCCATGTTGGAGCAGATTTCCTGGTAGGACCTATGACCCTGTGGAGGATCTGCTCTACAGTAGTGTTCCTGAAGGACTGTATCCCATGGGAAAAAGACCCACATTGCAGCAGTTCATGGAGAACTATTGTTCTTGAGATGGACTCACACTGGAGAAGTTCTCTCTTCCCATGAGAAAGACTCCCCTCCTTGAGCAGTGGCAGAAAGAATGTGAAATGAACCGATCATAGCTCCTACTCCCTGTCTCCCCTCCTGGAGGGGAAGACGTAGGGCTTGGGCAGGAGGGAGGGGAGTCGGAAGGTGTTTTTAAGATTTATTCCACTTGTCATTATTCTGCTCTGATTTTGTTAGTAATAAATTCAACTACTATCTCCCAGCTGAGTCTGTTTGACTCGTGATGGTATTTGATGAGTGAGGTATCCCAGTCCTTATCTCAACCCACGAACTCTTCATTACATTTTTTTTTCTCGTGCAGTTGCAGGGGAAAGTGATAGAGGATTTGGTGGGTGCTTGGAATCCGGCCAGAGTCAACCCCCTACATATAGTTAACAATAAAATCTTTAGGCTAGGGTTATTTTTATGCCCACATAATATTATAAGAGGTTTATACTTTATTTTGTGGGACATTCACATATTTTGATTCTGTATGTGGTTCTAAAATCTACTGCACAATTGTAATTCTTTCTAACCACCTACTAAAGTTAACTAGTCCCTCAAGAACACTTGGGAAATTACCCTCAGGACAAAAGCAGAAGCAAGGCACAGTGTCTTGGTGCTTTTGAACATTCTTCTGAACCTCTAACAAAGCTCCACTTAACTGCAGGTGACAGCACTCCCATAGATACCAATATGTGACACGGTAATATCCAGCCGTGCTAAAGCTTTTGCTAAACAAATGTTGCTTTGGTTAGAAAATCAAAACACACAAAGACAGGAGAGTCTGTTTAGTGGCTTGAATGGCAAGTGGAAGGAGGATTAAAGAGCAACATTTTTGGGCCACCACTCTAAATTCACTTGTTCCCTCTCTAACTAACACTCCAGTGTCATTTAGTTGGCTAAAGGTGTGTCAGGCCATTTTCAGGCATCGTGACACTGCACAAAGGTCCATATTTATTAGCCAGTTCTCTGTATTTCAGGAAAGAGAAATCCTATACTGCATAAACTTATCCAGTCATCCAACACCATTCTTCTCTTCCACATTAAATGGTGAATCAGATGTTTCTAATCAACTGAGTATTATTGACTTCCATATAGCACTGTCAATTAACTCTGACTGAGGATCTGACTTGGTTTTCAGACCACTGTAATTTTGTCGTCATAATGAGGGCTCTACTGTTACTACTGTTAGTTTTGAAAGCTGTGTGGAAGTACTGGGACCAAGAGAATATTCCTTTTCCCTGTTACTGTGTATCACCTGAGCTCTGCAAAAGCAGAACAGCCTGCTGTATGCATGATCTGAGAATTGCAGACTGTTTTGTCTTGAATCCCAAATAAGAATTTGTTAAGAAAATACAGAAAACATGTAAGTGTGCTTTCCCTTAAATTTTCAGAATCATACTTGCCTGGAAGAAGAGTAGCATCTTTTAAGGGAAATTAGGTGCCCAGCCTAAGAAATGATCTTGAGTGGAGGGCACTCTTTTACAATTAATGCAAAATCATGCTCTCAAATTCAATGCACAAGTTTCCATAGAGAACACACCTTACAGAAGGTCAATGCACCCCCAGCACTGTCACAACATGGTCACTTGAGCACACATGTATGCATAGATATTATTTTCTTTCTTAAATTCAACAGAAGTTGGGTGCAATAAGCATATTACAAATCTTTGATTCTTTGTGTGTATTTCTACCTTTAGATTAAATATTACCTCTTTTTTCATCAATTTTTTTAAAAGTTTTGTTTAATTTACTCTTTTCCAAGGAAATTAATTCATATCCACAACCCATCTTGAAGCAAGTCACCTGAATAAGGTAAGTAGATGACTAATCCTAGAATGCCATTTAACAGTCATAAGAGCCTAAGGAGAATAAAGATTAAATTTAGAACTTCTTGGCCTTTAATGAAATTTAAATAAAGTGCTATTGTTCAAAAATGAACTCTGCTTAGGATGATAAATCATCCACTGATTGGTTTGGTAATGTCCCTTTAGAATTTAGGGTGACCCTTAATCTCTGTCAGAGTTTTACACATTTCTCACAGTACCCAGCTCTGTACTAAGCTAATGCCTGATCTCAGTCACACCAGCACCCAACAAAAATAACCCCACTAAACAGAGCTGGATGTGACCAAATGACTCTGAACATCAATTCAGCTCTGTGTGCTTCAGGTATAGATATCCCCACTCCTAATAATGTCACAGGCACAGACATTTTACACTGTGTTTTTCTGCCTTTGGGGACATACCCACTGTGAGCAAAGATGAGTGATCTTGAACTTGCTTTGTCTGACTCCACTCCAGGAAAAAGTGATGCAGGTCGGGAGCAGTGTGACCACATTGGTTCTGTGCTGCATCCCAGGTGCTGCGGCCAGTGCCACAGCGTCACTCTAACACTGCATCCTGCTTTCCATGGGGGCTTTCAGACCCTAAAATGGGGGCAGAGATTTTGCATACAGCTGCCCAAACAGACAAGCCTTAAGGCTCTTTGAGTAAGGCTCCCTTAATAAATTAAACAGAGAATGGGCAGAGGTGCAAAAGCAGCAATTTGGGCACTGCATTTTTATGCTGACAGAGCAGTTCCTGCAACATTTTGATAAGGGCAGTGTCCATATGACACCTAGAAACTGAATTTTGGAACTGTCACAGACTTAATACCATTCCTAACAGCAATCTACAAGCAGTCACCCTGTCTTGGGACCCAGGACAGTTTGGTAATTTATAGTCTGCAAAT
The DNA here is from genome assembly GCA_036630365.1 of Acanthiza pusilla. NCBI lineage: Eukaryota > Metazoa > Chordata > Aves > Passeriformes > Acanthizidae > Acanthiza > Acanthiza pusilla. The sequence continues at coordinate 2,530,598 of JAXCHO010000036.1, forward strand.
GCCACCCCTGGTCACAGATCCAGGACGCATACTCCAGCACTGTTCCAGTTTACAAGAGATTTAACTCTTGATACCACTCCACCCATGAATCGTGAGTCTTGAAGCAGCCACATTCAGATTTCTTTATCCTGCCAAAGTTGTAACATGATCTGAGAGTGACTGTGCAATCATCTGCTGGCTTTACACATGCAGAATTCACTTTGAGGCTTGAAGCAGGCTATTGCACTCTCTTTTCCCTGATTTAAGGAGCTGATTTAACTCTCAATAATGACAATGAAAAGATTCTCATGAGTTTCATAAGAGGGAAATCATGTCTCAGACAGCACAGAAAGGTGCACGGCCCAAGGAGGTCTCCAGAGGAAATACCCTTGCAGCTGACTCCAGTAGGAGTCAGCAAACCCTTGTTATATACTTATAATGAATCAAGCTCTCAATATGCACACAATGAATTGGATGCCTCACTTCACAGGTCAATACATTGGCAGAAGCATTTTAATCTCTAATGTATTTCAAAACACAGACATAATACACTTCTTTTCTTTTTAAACTTTTCTGTCCTAACCACAAGTCTTTCCAGCTGAGTTAAGTGAACTGATAAATTTGTCTCTGTTGTTATTATACTCAATTGATTAGTTCTGCTTCATCTCCCAGGAGATGAAGAAGTGCCTTTTTGATAACTAGAAGTAATCTATTATATGTTGAAAATAATACTAGGTGAAAATAGGAATTTATATCAGATTCATTTCAAAAGTAGAACAAATTGTGTTTTTCAAGTTCAGATACAGTCATCACCATTAGGATATTGCTTTTCATCATTCAACATGTCTTTAAAAGTGTCACACATTTTTTGCACTGTTCAGGGTGGAAAATGCTTTTTTACAGAGGACATCAAAGCCAAATGACTCATAACCACATCCTAGGTGGGACGATGATTAGGAGTCAGTGAGTAAGCTTGGAGAATAATGAATTCAGTGACAGGGCAATCCTTTATCTGTTATATGGACAAAATTGTGCTTTCCCATGAAAACTTCCTGCTGGATATTTGATAAATATAGGCATATGAGAACTATGTCAGTAAAAGGACTCATGCAACAGCCCTGATGTATATGACAGAAGTTTTCTCACAGGAATGCCACTACCTTAGAATTTACTTCTATCTATGGAATCAAGCACTGTGAATTAAATAATCTTCATGGCATGCTACAAAATCTATTTTTTCCACCAGACTTTTCCACTGAGGAAGGTTGGAAGACACTAGAGAGAAGTGTAATAATATAGTAAAGAATTACTGTGGGGATGGGGAGAGCAAGAGAATGAGGTTTGTGATAAATTACCTGAAATTCCTTCGCTTTCACTTTCACTTTCACTATAACTATACTTTTTCTGGAAGCATTGAGGTGTGGACTCTTTTAGAAGCCTTTAAAAAATCCAATCCAAATATAGAAGAATAAAACCATGGATGGGCTAGTGAGGTGGTTTTTGCTCACAGTTTTATAGATTTCCAGCAGCATAACTTGTATTTTCACTTGAAAGCCAAACTCCAGTGCTGTGATGAAAACTGGCCCTACTTCACTCAGTTTTCCATCTGCACTATTCAGAGAACTTACTGAAGTCTACCAAACACACAGCTGCAGAAGAAGCAGTTTTGAACAGAGTAAGAGACTTTAAAACCTCAGCTGGAGCTGTAATCATAACATTATTCAGGTCGGAAAATACCTTTAACATCATTGAGTCCAACCATTAACCTTATATCATCAAGTCCACCACCAAACTAAGCCCCTAAATGCCACACCTACGTGTCTTTTAAATACTTCCATGGATGGTGACAATGGACATTCCCTGGTTTTCTGGCTCTTTCCCTTCTCTTCATAACAACCCAAAAAGCTAAGAGAGACAACATCATCCCTCACCATTCTATCATGCACAGAGCACTATTTCTTCTGCTGAAACCAGTCGGAGACCACATATGTACATTTTTAATTCAGAATAGATTTTGCCAAAAGATACATTTCTTCTCAAAATGGCTTCATAAGAAACATGCTGTGTTTTATTAAAAAAGCTTAATTCTGCTGATTTTTGAGGGTCATTTAAATTGTAAAGTTGAAAGAGTTTTCATACCACTGTTTTATGTATTATATCATTTTTATATATTATAACACTCCTTTTACAAGTAAGGGTTATAACAAAAATTGTTGTTTTATCATATCAAGATAAATCACAGAGAATCATGTAACAAACCCCAAAACATCACAAACACACTGGATGAAACATTTCCTTTGTCCTTTCATAGGGTAAGACAAGGTTAAAAATATGGGTTTCTTATTGAAAACACTGTATTTTCATGGAACAGAAATTTGTATTCTCTTATTTAACACTAAATATTCTAATTATGTTTTCATGTCACCTAATTTTACTTATTATTTTAATTTTCTTCTTTCAATTACACTTAGAAAATTTTAATGCTTACAACCTTCCTAATGGTTTTATTTTGCCCTGTGCTCTTCCTACTGAGCATCAAATGCGTGTTTCAATTTCCTTCATCCAGTCCATCACTTCACTTCTTCATCACCTTCTCAGTATTCCTGGGTACCACTGAGACAACATGAAAAGGCATTAAAATAATGAAAAAGGTAGAGTTATCAAGATACTAATATTGATAAGATAATAGTATTAGTATTTTTGAATGTTTAATAAAATTGTTCTTTTGTTATTTTGCTGTTTTTCTGCCAGAATGTCATCAAAGCTGAAGACATTGGGCAATAATCTAGTTTAATATATCACTTTTTCAAAATAAATTTTATTCTAATGACAATTTTTCTCTCTTCTATAAACTAATATAAACCTTGTTGATTTTTTAGGGCTACATGAATTTTCTGAAATGAATAGCCAAATAACAGAAGGAATTCAAAAGAGAGAATTCCTCCTAAAAATAAATGAACAGATGCTGAGATCCATCTTTTCTCCAGTTGACTACTTGGATGTTGAGATGCTTTGTGGATGCTGGAAGAGCTGTCAGTGGAGTTTTGTTTGCAACAGCTCTCAAAGCTTCTCAAAGAAGACACTAGAATCTTAGAATACCAGGTTGGAATGGACCTCAAGGATCATCTGATCCAACATCGCTTGGAAAAGGCATGGTCAAGACAAGATGGCCCAGCACCCTGTCAAGCTGAATATTAACAATGTCCAGCTTTGAATCCACCTCTTTCCTGGGGAGTTTATTCCCACGGTTGATTGTGTGTCCTTGTGTGACAAACCAGGATCTCCCCAGAAGTAACTTGTGCCCGTTAGCCCTCATCTTTTCCATGCGACTTCTTGTAGAAAGGGGTTCTCCACCTTCTTTGTAGCCATCCTTTAAACTCTGGAGCATGGTGATGAGTTTTCCCCTAAGCCTTCTTTTCTCGGGGCTGAACTAACCCGATTCTCTCAGCCTCTCCTCATGTGTCAGGCTCCCTGATCCTGTGAACATCTCTGGGCCCCTTCTCTGGGCCCTCTCCTGCCTGTCCACATCTGTTTTTGTACAGTGGGGACGATACCGGAACACAATATTCCAGGTGTGGTCTGGTAAGCACTGAGTGCAGTGGGATAATGACTTCTTTATCTCTGCTGGTGATGTCCCTCTTGTTGCAGCCCCTGCGTCCTTTCCTGGCCACAGCAGTCCCTTCTCACTCACATGGGGCTGTTTTCCACTGGGACCCCCAGGTGCCTTTCTAGTAGAGCTAGTCCAAACCCGTAGATGCATGTTTATGAAGCAAATGCATGGTTTAATATCTGGTTTCACTTGAAGAATCCAGATTTCCAACATTTTGGATTTTATGATTTGGCATTGGTGGTACATTGACACTGCTGTGTTGAACACAGATAAGGAGCTAGTTTTAATTTCTAATGCTTAGGTTAAAATATAAACATTCATTCTTTAAGAGTCCAGAGACACTATTCTTTTAAAATGTAAGGTATTTGTCCATTTAAATTACATTCATTATTCACTGACCTTTCAATTACACATTATATGCATGAGCAAGGAACCAATATTAAGAAATAGCACATTTTATCTGTCTCAGAAAAATCTGTGAAATTCATTCATTTTGTCAAGCTCAATGTAAGTGCTCACTTTCCAAGGTTTATTGCTACTATTTCAACTTCGACATTATGTCATATACAATACAATGTTTGCCTTTACAAAAGAAAACAAAAATCCACTCACTAGAAGGACATTTTGGGAAACTGCACACATTTGCAATGCACTCCTTTGTATTAGAGTCTTATTGACTTGAGTGTCCTGCAGAAACTTTGCCAACTTTTTGGAAGCTAACACAAGGCTCTTAGTTTCATTCAACCCAAATTCCCTTTGAGTTCTTTACAGGGCCATCCAATCTGAAGTAATGTGTCCTGACTTTGTAGTGGTCACCGGACATAAGCCTTAGCACTTGTGAAGACATCCATGTGACTGTTGAGGTGTATGTTGTTCTAAGTTGATACATTCAGAAACTCTGAAGGTTTTGTCAGCATAGGAAATCAGGAGAATAAATTAATAACTATATTACTTTATACTTAAAAACATACTTAGTTGACACAAAAGAAATCTATTATGAGTCAAATAACAAGTTTTACAAGTCAGAGCTTGGATTTTTTTGCAGTTATTCCCAAGTTTGGGATCACGCTCCTTCAATAAATAATGAACAATTCTATACAAAATGTCTTTTCATTCCGAAAAATTATTTTGTCAATCTAACAACTTTTCATCACTTGCACTATGTTTTCACAACTAATTTTAAAAAAATATCCTGCTCATAACAAACTATGTTATGTTGTGGCTGCGTAATATTTTCAGTTTTAGCAGTCACAAAGTATAGAAGCTTTTTCCTCCAATTGTGTAAATTTCGATTATGGATTTCAAGGGGAAAGCAATATTGTCCTCAATGTTAGGAAGCCAAATTTTTCTTGTGGTAGAAAAGGTTCATCCCTTTTAGTGTTCTTGTTCATTCACAGAACCTGGTGGGAAATCACAGTTCAGTTCTGTCACTTCCAACTCTGTTCCGTTCTCTGTGAATGAGACCAAATCCCTGTAATTCACCTCCATCACTGCACTGATCTGAACTTCTCAATCAATCCATTGTTTTCTCCACAAGATCTCTCCTTTCCCTTTTCTTCTAACCTTTCAATTGGTTCTTTTGCTCACTCCTTGCACATTTGCCTTTTTGCACTCTTCCATGTGGTCAGTGGCATCCAATTCAGGGAAGGACAAATACTACTTCCTTAGGACCTCAGTTGCTTTAGTAATTGGCTGCTTTGCACACTCCACTTAAGCATTTAAGGAAAGACACAAGGGTGTGACAAGAAAAAGAAGAAGGGAAGCATAAAAAGACACCTCGTGGTTTTGGCCAGCTTGGCTGTAGCTTTAGGATTTTGAAATTACATGTTTGTATTTGATTTGTTGAGTTTGATCTGTCAAGGTAATAGCAGAACAATATTTATGTACTGGTAATTACAGTACTCTCCTTTCCCCCTCTCCCCCATTCCCAGTAGCATAACTATAGTTTATGGTCTGTCAGTATTTCCATTACAAAGTCCATTTTTCAGAGGTCAATAACTCAGCCATTTAAAACTACGTCAGTTCAAAAGTAGATATACAAGTTGACAGAGACTTAATTCACTTTTTATTTCCATGATGGAAGGAAAACATTTGTTGGTTTGGACTATTTGTTTTGGGTTTTTTGTTTTGTTAGGGTTTTCTGTAATGTATGAGATTTTGTTTCCTTTTTGAGCTAAAACTTGGCTTTTGCTCTGAAACTCAAATGTTGCAGCTAAATTGTAACTTACATGGGCTAAACATCTCAAGATTTTTTAAAGTATAACTAAACAGAAAATATCCAGATAAAAAGCACAGCTACCAACCAGTCAGTACAAATGTTTTTTATCCCTTTTTAGACTGCAGAAAATGTTAATCTTCGTTACCACTCCACTGGTAAATAGCATGCTATGACTTTTGCAAGAAAAGCATGTTAGGTACATGCAAGGCAATCACAAATAAAAGGGCTCTGATTCTCAGCTTAGGCTGTTTGGTGCAATTCCATCCAAGTGCTGGACTTGGGCCAATCTGTGCCACTGGAAATTGTATTCCATGCAATAAACAGAAGTGAAGATGTTTCTGTCAAGTTTTCATTCACAGCAGCTCTTTCCAGTTGAATTAGGGAACCACGAAGTCATAAACTCAAGTGGAAACATCATTGATTCCTAAGATACTTTATTATAATGCAGGTGTATTTTGTGTCATTTTACTTATTTAAAAGGATTTATTTTGCCATATATGAAAAGACACATTGACCCAGCAGTGTGGTTGCTTGGTTTTACTGGGGGCTGCTTAAGGACTCTCTGAGAGTTGGTCTGCCTTGATAAAGTGCATCTTTTTATGCCAAAATATTTTTGAGCACAAAGTGGAGACAAGGGGCTGTATCACAAAATCAGTGAAAGTTGAGGTTTCTCTCCATTGACAAAGAAAAAATTGAAAAAACAGTGGCTGCAGTTTTATAACAAGTTTTACAAGCAAGCAGAATGTCTTTGATCCATTTGGAAGACCCAGGTGAAGTACTTCTTTCCTCTAACCAACACCACTGTGTGACAGTGAAAGACAAACAGAGACAATAAGAAAACTGACAGAATAAATTAATGCGTTCTATCATAAACTTGTCATCAGCAGTTTCTGGTGTATGAATGCTGTATTTGTTATAACAAAGTTGATATTAGGCAATAATAAACTACAGAGTACATTGAAATCATTAAATAGAAAGTGCTTACATTGCATTCATTATTGCTTCTGGAAAAATAAACCTAAAGAAAAAGCAACTCCTGGATAACTGAAAAACAAGAGGAGCAAGAAGTGTAAATAATCAGTCACTACATTTGCTCCCACTAACTGTTGTGAACAAGTTCATATATTTAATTCAGAACCAGTGTATACTCAAGTTGCAGTCATTCTTCTTTACCAAAAATTCTCTTAGTTGTACAAACAGTGGAAGTCTGGAATGTCTTTTTTCCAGCTAAGGTTAGCTATTTTACTCAGCCAGTTTGCACATGCACAGTCACCCACAGGAAGGCCAATGGGCATCAGAGACAGTGTGCATCTGCTTCCTGAGCAACCTGAACACTTTCCACTCTGCATTTCCTCACTGCAGCAATGCGCTGCCATTCAAGAGCCACAGGACTCCAGGCAGCTGCCTCCCTTCCTCAGAGCCCATCTGCACATTTTGGCACAGAATATATTAATGGAGGATCAGCTAGCCTTGTCCTTTGCTATTTGCTGTACTTACAGAAGAAATGGAAATGCTGCAACACACTTGAGCTTTGTGCAACACCATGCAACACACAATTTCAGTTTACCAAACGTTTTAATGCCCTATGACACCAGGAGACTGCCACTGCCAGATGTGATTTAGCCTTCATATGGTTTAATTTGAAAAGTGCTGTATAAATTTGTATGCATATTTTCTCATGGACTTCATAAAATTCAACTATAAATAATCAAGGAGAAAAAAAGTGACTCAACAAAAATGCCTTCCATGTTTTCAGCACTGCTGGAAAAATGCTTTAAAGCTTTCAAAAATGTTTTCTTATACTACAGAGTCATCAGAGGAAAATGCCAATAAAATCAATGAATAATCATTTTTACTGAATGTTAATGGGAAATATCTTAATTAGCTCAAGTATTTTTACTATTACTCAAGTAATATCTGTAATTGTATCACAGAATGCAAACTGTCAGAGTTCAATTGCAAAATGCCAGTGAAGCGTCAGAGAAAGTTTTCAAAACAGAAACTATTCCTTTTGTATTTTGACTGAGTCAATTCATGTAAAAGCACTGTGGGCAGGAAGTTCCATTCTGAAAAGGATTTTATTAGTCTTTATAGTTCATATTCATGCTGTGCAGAATATATAATTGTGGAAAGTATGAGCCTCCTCTGAAACTGCTAACCAAAACTATTTTCCACTTAGAATATATTAATCTCACTCAGCATTACTGTCTGAAAATGAATGTATATAATCTAGAGAGTTGTTTAGCCTTTTCCTCTACCCAGTGGACAGAAATAAAAATCCCAGTGTTCTTCATTTTAGCTTCATAATACATTTCCCTTATAAAAGAGTACATTTTTCTCCATCTGTAATGACATCTCAACTAGCCAGAGAGCTTAGATCAGCTGCTTAGATGTAAGGTAAAGTTAGGTCAAATTAATCAAAAGCATCTAATCATCTTGGTTTGTATTAACTTCATTCTTCTGATCACTAAGGAATAAGATGGAACAAACTTGAAGTACAGACATATTCCTCCCATCCCTCCTTCCACAGCACAAGCTAGTGGTCAGCCTATAACTATTTCTTCACTTTCATGCCACCTCCATCATTCATGCAGATAAATAACTACACTTTTGCAGTTGAAAGCTTATTGTAGTTGTCCAAAAGCAGTATCTCAGGTGTATCCCACATCTTATACCAAATTTGTCAGCTCAAGTGATCACTTTGCTTGACAGGGCCAGGAAGCAGGATGTTACTCTAAATGTCTAAATCAACATAACATTAAATGTAGAGAATGTAACATGTCCCTGATGCACTGGATGCACAGAATATACATAATTTGCACATGCATGGTCAAAGAGAGATTTCTGTGTATCCAGCCCAGACCATCAGAAATCAATAAGTGTTTCTACTACCAAGATTGCAGAGAAGTGAAATTTGTATTGTCAACATTAGGCTTAAACAGCAGAAAGAACAGTTCCTTTCTGTGTATAGATTCAGTACTGATTTCCTCAAAAAGAATTGACTTAAAGCCAATTTTAAGGATATTGAATAATGCTGTCACCCAAATATGAAGCAAATTTTCAAATACAGGCTTGAATATTATATATTTCAACATAAACAATCCTGTGTGACAAAAGATTTTAAAAAATCATTAAAAAACAAGATTCATCAAACTGAAGACTATGTCTCTGAGCATGGCCAAAGATGTTTAAAAAGTCACAAAAAACAGAGCAATTAGATGGCAAAACTTCACCAGTGTGCCTTCCCACCTTCCAGCAAGTTTTGGTTCAGTGACTTCATCACTCAGAGTCAGCAACCTTAACTTTGGACATTTAAACTGACATTGCTACGTCAAGTCATCACATAGAAGATTCACTGAAGTTGTGCCAGCAGGTTGCTTTCTGCCTGTAGAATTCCTCTAGAGTGTTTGTTTTGGCAGTTTACAAAATATGCTAGTAGCAGTAAATGAGAGAAAGTTTGATACTAAAAACTCTGCCTGGGGCAAAGAATGCAAACCAGAGCTTGACTTCAGGGAGCATTTTCTGATTTATGACATCCAAAGCATTGCCCCTGGGAGAACATCCATTTCTGTAAATTCACATAACACTTACTGAGGCTGTCCTAAACTATAATATAGAGTTATAATATAGGTTAAAACCACCTTAGGCACTAGGAGATTTGTACAAACAAGGGTTCTGACCTTTGGCCTATTACGAAAAAGAAAGAATAGGTTTATTCCAGATTTTTGAGAGGAAGAGAGATGAAAGGGTGTGTTTTAGTACCTGAGCAATACCTAACAATAAGATTAAAGCTTACAAAACAATAAGAACTTCTGTATAAATTTGTCAGTACATTTTTATCTTGAAATGTTTTGTCTCTTCAGTATCAGCAGCCAAGGTCTGCTTTTTGCAGCAGCCAAGACGAAGCTTTGCAGTGTTTTTTGCTGCAACATCGCAGGTACAAATTCTTGCTTTCATGCTGACATGCAAAGTCCTGGTTAAGATTCAGAGCCTTTTGTACTCAAATCTATAAATGCACACATCAAGGCCTTTCCTGTATCAAGGATGCTACAAAACTCTCTGTTGTTGATACATAGTTTGTATTTCAAGGCTACTGTAAGCAACAACATTCCTTCAATTTAACTGTTTTCTGTTTATTCTGTTCTGTGCAGCAACTGTTCTCTTACCTTGGGAATGGCTGATCCTTTGAAAACATAGGAAACACAAAGTGTAGCACATCTCCCATATTTAAAATGGTCAATAATTGGAACCAGTTGGTGCTGGGAATGCTAAGTCACTTATCCCCAGTATGGAAATATGTGTTTCCCTGGAAACTTGCACTATAAATTGAAGTGAGATAATAGGAAAGTCCAAAAGAGAGCCACTGCCTCCCACACAATGGTTGCAGTTACTTCTAATTTTTTGTGGAAACTCCATTTTTATCCTCAACCCCACCAGGTTGTTTGCAAGGTGTGTGGTGACTATTTCTCATGCTGCTCACCACGTTCTTATTGGTGTCTTTTGTCCTAGAGATGGTTTCCTACACCTCTCAGGGCTCAGACTGCCTCTGTGATGAGGGCAGTCCTTTTGTTATCAGCTTGTACCAAGCATGGCAGGTCCTGAGTACTCTTCTGGCTCTTCTAAGTTACTGACACAATGCTAAAACTTTTCATGTTGGTCCAGCTGTACTTGGAAGGCAGAGCCCACCTGCAGAGCAAACCTGGGCACACAGAACAAACAACCCAGGGCTGTATTTTCAGCCCTCACTTCTCTCACATGCAGGTCAGCTGCACATTCAGTCTAATGGGGATTGAAGGACTCCTCAAGCCCCTGAGATCCCTTACACCTTCTTCTGCACAGAACTGAGCAGCAGGCACTGAGAAATGTTCATCTTCTTTTGCCCATCTATCTGGTATATTGTCAGAGTTATCCCAGAAGGAGTCCATATTACACAAATTTCTATGGCAGTGCTCACTGCTTCAAGCTTCATTTATGCATGTGAAAATGTCCTGTGACTTCAATTCAGCTGTGAGGCTCTTCAGTTGTGCTGTTTGCAAGTGTACAAATGACAATGTGATGAGCAGGATACCAGTGCATTAAAGATGCAGAGAAAAACAAGGCTTACTGAAAAATCAGCATTACTGTCCTTCACTGAATAGATTAATATATATATAAAGGACATAATTTATTCCTATACTTAAAATTTTTACATACTTTTCAGAACAAAATTCTTTTGCTGTTACTGATAAATTCAGATTTATCCAACACTGATGATGACAATACTGGTTCCCATTTTACTGTAGATCAGTTTTAAATGCTAAATGCTTGTTCTTCAAAAACAAAACACAAAACAAAACAAAACATAAACAAACAAAAAATCCAGTAGTTTTCCTTGAACCATCTGGAGGAAAGAGGCTTTTGTAGTAATAATTGAGTGTCTTTATATTTGCATAATGTTTTGTAACAGTATAATACTTAGCACATTAAGAAAACAGAAACATAGTAACAATATAGGAGCTGGAAAAATCAATGTGAACCAAAGCTCAATTAAAGAAACAAACTTTCACTAAAAATTTGACTGCTGAAGAAGTACAGGGAGATGGGATCAAAGCTGAACATACAGGCACTTCAATTGTATTTCAAATGGACTTTGTAATGAAGTGCACATACTTTAAATTATTACTACACATTGTGCAAGTTACTGTAAAATCATCTAGGACAAACTTTTGTGTTTAATACTTGCATCATATTTTCCTAGAATAATCATCTCGTTTTATGGTTTCTCACATATTGGATTTTTGCCTTTGTGTCATTGAGACTTGGCTAGACTAGAATAAATATTGTTCAGGTGTCACTTCTTGTTTTCAAAATGTGCTAATCTCTGTTTGTGAGTCATAAGAAGCTACAAAATATGCATTTTTCAAATTAGGTATGAATAATAGAGTAGAAGATCTGGAACTCTATGTTAGTTTTTTGTTCCCTCATGTGAAGTCATTAATAATAGCAGTAGTTTTTCCCATGGTGACTATGATAGTCTTTTGTACTAAGAGCCATCTTCTCTGTTATTACACCTTTGATCTACCTTAGACAATTATTTTTTCCTTTTTTTTTTTCTTTATCTTGTGGCTTACTGTCCTGATCATACCGTCCTTGCCTTCTTCTAGACTTTTACTCTTCATTTAAAATTCTGGTATTTTGTATTCAAATTGAAAGCATTATCACTGGGTTTTTTTTTCTGAACTTCCCTCCCCAGGGTACATATCCAGTTCTCATTATCAAAAACCAATATTCACTGAAGTCAATGAAGTCTGCAGATTTCCAAGAGCTTTTTCACTCACAGAGCAAAGCACATTATTGATGTCGAACAATAAATGATAGTCACCGAGTGTGGTCTTAGCCACGTGGGAATTGATGGCAACTTTCAGTAGTCTCTAGTTCTTTTAGGATTTCAGAAACAGTGCTTGTCTCTTTTTGTATAACACAGCTTCTTCATTTCAAACACCTAAGAACATCAAAGGGTCCTCATAACATAAGTGAAATACCTGACTTCACTCAAGGTCAGATCAGAGTCATATTGCCAAAAATACTTGACTGGAGATAGAGTCTGCAGGTTTGCTGCACGATCAGTGATGGGGATTTCGGGATGGAAAGAGAAGCTGTCCTCATAGCTTTCCCCAGGCAATATGGTTCATAGGGACAGGAGACAGCAGTGCCAAGGAGCAAGAGGACTGGAGACACTTATTAAAAGAGGTCACTAACTGAGACTCTTACAGCCATTTTTTACCAAAACAGACCAAACCACTTCATATGTAGCTCTGGTCAATAAGATATTCTATGATATTTAGCAGCTGAGAACTTTGTACTTCTTTCAGGAAAAAGAATATATATATGTCTATATTGGTTTAATATTCAGCTGTAAAACACCCCAGTCTTGACTTCAGGCTGTGGTTGTTCCTGCAGCAGAGATATCCCATTCTAAACATAATCACTGTGCCACTGGTGGCAGATGAATGCAGAACTATAAGGTTCAGTTCCTAGTTGATTATCAGGCTTTCAGTTCATTGCTTCCTCATCTAGAAAACACTGAGATGCACAACCAGAATATTATTCTGCAATGAACAGGAAGATTTATTATACACAGTGTGAATGTACTTTAGATTCTTGCTACTGCTCAGCAAACATCCTTTAGGGCTATACAACTGGATATTAGTGAAATTGTGAAGTCAGCTCTTAGGAAAGAGCCTGGGGAGTGCTTGCAAACTGACAGAGTTAGGTTTAGCAAGTACTTTGCAGCTGTCAATAACAAATATGTTATGATGACTAGTTCAAAAACTATCAGCTGCATTAGAGTAGTACCTTTGCTGGATTCAGTGTTTAAACATATAATTTTTGATGACTTGTCTTCCTACGCACACCCAGAAATTTTAACTTTTGAGAGAAATACTTATGCCTTAGGTAACTTTATATGGAAGATCATGGTTACTGTGGTAGATTTACTCTAACTAGACTAACTGAGGATAACAGGGGACTCTGAGTATCTACTCAGGTTTCTAAGCTATCCTAAAACACACATCACTTCATTTTTACTTCAGTTACTAGCAGTATGCCCCAGAATAAAACCAGTCCAGATACACCTAAGCAAGGTGCATCCACAGCGCTGGTTGCAGCACAGGCTCATGCTGAGCACTGCATGATAACATCTACCTGTACTGCTTTGTGCCTGACATGACAGCTGGTTCTGCTCACTGCAGTGGGGAATGCCTCTGGACTGCAAAGTTGTCAGTGTCTGCAAACAGATTCTATTTAATCACACAGGAAAGGTAAGTACAGAATCTTGCTGATGCCAAGATAACCATGACTTTTCTAGTAAATAAGAAACAGCCTGCTCCTCCTTATTTTCTAGCATATTGTTGAATAATTGTGAGATCCTCTCCAACAAGATGGAGCAGTCTGGAGGGGGGAATGCAGCTGATCAAATTAACCAAAAAACTCACAGCTCACAGCTCAGCTGTGATCTTTCTTGAAACTGTAATGTCCCTCAAAACCTGTTGTCACAACCAAGACTGTTCTTTGATGTGAGTGAATCAAGTGTTTGGCTCAGGAGTAAAAACAGATTGTACAGAATTTTTAAAATTTTTGTTCCCTTTCCTTATTCCGAAGTAGTATGTTTATTGTACCTGCCTTTAATTTCTTTTAGTACAGTTTACTGTCAGGCATTATAGAGTTTGCAATCCTTTTGGGGGTATGTTCTTAAATGTTTTATACAATGCTGCATTTTGAATGCCATTGAAATTTGGTCAAACGTGCACATTAGGAAGGGTATTTGTCTTTCTTGTCTTTTAAATTCAAAGAATCTTGACAAAACATGACACTTTGAATCTTTGCAATACACTGTTCCTAAGGTGATTGCATTTGAAAAATATGTGTGAGATCGATGCTGATGATTTATTCCTGAGCCTGAGCCATCCACAACCATGAGGATGCTTTAATGTCAATCATCCTCTGCTTCTCTTGACCTTTAGGAACAGCTTCCATGTGAGCTGGGAGTTCTCTATCCTTTCCTTGGTGGGGCTGTCTAGCAGCAGCTCTGCTCACCCACAGCTGCATTGCCAATGCACAAGGATGAGCCTTCATAGTTCCCCTGCCCCTTTGATGGCATTCTCCCTTGCAGGTAAGATGCAAACCAGAAAACATAAACTGCTTGTTAAATTGTGAAAAAAGACGTTAAGTGCATAAAACGCATGTAGTTAAATAAATTATAGCCTGTAATCAATTTGTCTGAGATCAAAATGTCAAATTAAGGATTGAAGATTATTTGGAACCATTCACAGAGCATTTACTCTGCACTAGTAGTACTGAACAAAGGAAATTACTGAGATGTTTCCTGTAAGAATTCTCAGTCACTGCATTGCAGGAACAACTTGGAGTATCACTAACATATAACAGCCTCTAATGCTTCCACAAATGAAATCTCGTAAAAGGCCACTATCATTAATCATTAGTTGTAAAGTGTTATCAAGCAATTTAACCTACAGAATCAGCCCACTGTAGCAACCACAATATAGTTCAATCTCTGTAATAATGCATATTCAATTATCTAGCTCATCTTCTTCTGTCTTTATTATAATTGATAGTCACACACAAACTGCTTAACTGCAGCTCTCCATAACATTTAAAATTAAAAAAAAAAAAAAAGAAAAAAAAAAAAGAAAATGAAAAGTTTGATGTGATCATTTCTACCTGTAGGGCATATGAAAAGGTCAATACGCAAGCTGTATTTTTCAAACCAACTTTGGTTTTGTAAATGTTCTTAGTGCACTGCCTTAGGACAAGTCTGTATACTTCGCTCCCTACCAAATGTGGCAGATGTGCATGTTACTCTAACTGGTCCCAGAGTGTGGGTGCAGCCACTGGAGCTGGCTGCCAGCACCACCACATTTTTGGATCGGCCTCAGTACCTCTCTGGCCAGGACTGACAATTTTTCCTCAAGCAATGCTTGGGAATAGAACAGGGTTAATACAGACTGGGAACAATTTCCAGGGACTTTGCATTCAACAGCTCTGTTTTGTAACCTAAACATGTGCAGGCCATACTGCAAAGCTAGTCCTGACACTGTTTGCTGTTCATATAGAGTTAGTTCAAATGCAGCTGTACAAGGCCTATGCTTTCAGGAGTAAGGTCAGTACTTTAAAAAGTAGATGTGTTACCATGGGCCTGACTTCACATGATTCAGATTTTATAGCAATTATTAGACTATCTGAAGGTAAGTCTGGGATTTCCACTTCTGGACAACACTACTTCTAGATAACTTCTTGAAGTACCAAGTCACTATTGATGCACATGAATTTGACTGCTATGGTTTCATGGATCTTCTTTTTCCAACAACACAGAATGAAAGAACCTTATCTGGACATAGAGATATAACAACATAAAATATAGACTCATAGAATCATTAAAGCTGGAAAAAACCTCCAAGATCACCGAATACGGGAGTGGGAAATCACTTCCCTGGTCCTGATGGCCACACTGTTCCTGACACAGGCCAAGATGCCTTTGGTTTTCTTGGCCACGTGGGCACAATCCTGGCTCATGTTGGGCCAGCTATTGACAAACGCCTCCAGGTGCCATTTTCTGCAGGGCAGCTTTCCACCCACTCTGCCCCAGCCTGTAGTGCTGCAGGGGTTCTGACCCAAAGGCAGGACTCAACACTTTGTCTTGCTGAATCAAATAGTAGAGAGCATCACTGAAGATAACATCCCACTGAGATTCATAAACATCAATAACTTAGGGATGCCTAAACAGAATGTAAGAGCATGGAGCATTTTCATCCCCTCAGTATTTACTTTTTAGCTTCTAGAAAACAACAATTTAGGAATTTCTTTACCTGAAAATGACACTCAGACTCTATTTTTTTTTTTTTTATTTCTGTTCTATGCATTTGTTCAAAGTCTTTCTACAATTCATTATACTTCCAGTTTCCAAAGAACCCATGGCAATCCCACACAATTCAATCCTGCATTGCGTGAAAAGTGCGTAAGGGATGAATGACTGGGTTACACAAAAGGACTGGGAAATAAATAATGCATTCAATTTCAGTGTTTCAGGAACATTTTTGAGTGCTGGGATATTTTAAAAAATAAATGGATGAGCAGAACTTTTGAACTCTATACCTTGATTGTTAGAGCATTCAGACCCCTTCATGCTCTGAATACTTAGACTTAAGGACATAACACTATTTGTTTGGGTTTTTTTTAACCTTTACTATAAACCTATAACAACTTTAGTATTTTCAACATGTCAGGAAAATATACTGTTTATACTGATGGTGTTAATGTTATCACGTTGTTCCATCTGTTGATGCAAACTTTTGATGATATTCTCATGAAGAAATTCCCTTTAGGGAATGTGCTGTATGCATTTAATTTGGTTTTTATGGTATGTTTTTGAATATTGAAATACATGTGATTTCTTTTCTATAATCCAGTAAGAACAAAACATTTTATTCATGACATGTTTTTTAATCAGTTAGACAAAGAGAGAATTTTATCTTTGGATAATTTGCTGATTTGTAAACTTTTTTCCTCCCTTATCCTGTTGGTGTAGTGGCATTTTGCAGAAAGAAATAGACTGTAAAAGAAATGAATCAAAATGAAAGCTGAAATAGATAGCAACATTATTTTTCTTTTGGTCTACTGCAATGAAAAAGGTTACATTGGGAAAATCAACTCTCAAAACTGTCTTTAGGTCACAAGAATGTCATTGGACACTAAAAGTTGCAAGATGTACCTTCTGATGTGTTGAAAAGGATTTTGTAGAATTTGGGATGGTGAATTTTCTTCCGGTAGAGTTTATTGGGCTGGTGAATTTTCTACTGGTAGAGTTTAAAAGAGACCTCTCCAGTAACTGTGGATACTTATTTCCTGGATTTTCATTCCTAGTGATAATGATGTGCCACTGCTTGATGAAAACCTGATCATAGATATTAAATTACCTGTTCTGAAGAGGCAACTTCACCAGAGTTTATCCTTTCGTGGCACAGCTATCAAATTAGTTTGATGTCCCAGGAGGAAAGTGAGGCAAGGTGAGGCAGAAAGTGTTATCAGATATATGTCTAAGGTGAGGTGAGTAACTTTCTGAACTGGTACAAATTTTTTAAATGAAGATAAAGAAAGCTGACTGGAGAAACAGAATTTGTAAACAAAATTGTGCAAGGCTACCTTTGGCAGTGAACCAACCAGATGTGAATGGTTTGTAGCTATATCACTAAACACTCTTACCTTAACGGGTTGGCTGTACTGACTACACTATCCCCAGAGCATCCTAAACCCTAGACCAGACTAGAGAATTAGGCATGGACAAGACACTGAGCAACCAATTTTGACCAGCAAATCAGACCAGATAGTCCCCAGAGGCAGCTTCAAACCCAAATCACTCTACAAGCCTATGATTATTTGGAGGAGTACAAGGCCACATGGAGCACACACCTGCCAGTGTGCATAGGAATACCTTAATAAAAGGGATAACATTGCATCAGCCTCAGGCATTTTGGCTGGTATAGATCAAACTATGGGGACATGCACATCAGGGGAAAAAGAATGTTAAAAAATAAAACCCTGATCCTTTCTTGGCTGAATTCTGATTTAAGTAAATACTATCTCCTAGATATGCGATCAAACAAAAGGCGAGCAAAACAAAACCAGAAAATTTGCAAATGAAGCGGATACAACGCAACGCATTGGGATGAAATGAGGGACAGTGAAAAAAAAGGAAAGTTGCACGAATTCCAGGGGTGGAATTTTTGAAATCTGAAAAGAAAGGGAAAAGGCAAGACAGAAGAAGAAAGAGAGAAGAGGAAAGGCTTAAAAAAAGATGGGAAAATTTTGCACCGAAGTGCAAACAAGCAAATGGCATGGCATGAGCTGAAGTGCAGAGAACTGCACCAAAGCTTGCCAAATTGATCCTCACTGAAATCGCAAGATTTCATTTCCTTTCATGAAATGAAATTCTTCATTTCATTTAAAATCTCTTCTCATGAAATTTCTGAACATCCCTAGTAAGAGGATCAATTTCCTTACTCCTTGGTATTGTGAGCATATTCCTGACAAATGGGGAAGCTGTGACTCAGGCTTCTTTAGTGTGACTGGCAAAAGATATATTATTAATAAAAAGATCTATTGATGTACTCCTATAAGTTCAGATTACTATTGTAGCACTAATATTACTGCTCTGAGGATTGTTCTATGTTATGTTGAATTGCTAGGTCTGGCAGTATGCTGTCTTAAAGGATAAAGAATAAGTGAGAAGAAGTCATGAAAGTATCATACATCCAATTTTGTGAGTCAGAAAGTACAGACTTCATCCATCTTCATCTCATCCAAGACAGCTTGAAGTTCAAAGGTTACCCAAATATCTTGTCAGAAGTAATTGTCTTTACAATTGTAGCAGACTCACAGGGGCAGCCTATGACTTACAATTTGGTAGGAAGTGCAGTGCAATAAAAATACATTGTGTTCTACAGAGTTTGGGTATGAAAAATCCATGTTGCCACTCAAATTATTTTTCCCCAGGTGTTCTAACTGGAATTTCAGCACATGTGGCTGTATTCAGAACATCCAGCCTGTATTTGGTAGCAGCACATCCATGTCAGGGTGCATATGCAAGATTCACAGCAGGTACTCAGCACTTCACATGGGGTTTTGCAGAACATGGAAGCTGTGTTTCTTCACAACTCAGAACTGAGTAATGAGGGCTGCATCCATGAATGCAGCCACACAGCTGGCACCACTCCAGACATCACTTTTATTTTTGGCAGTACAACAATGTGACTTAAAATAAAGCTCCTCAGCACACCAAGATGAAACTCAGACATTCCTAGCAAATGAAAAGCAATGCAGTAGTGAGATTTATAGTGTTATTTGAGCTTGATGTCAGTATTGGAAGGTATGAGGGAAAAAGAGGGTGCTGAGACAGTTTGAAGGGTATGGTATTTGTTCAGATAAAAAAAAAGGTAGAGATGATCATAAGCTGTCTTGCTCATTTGAATTATTTTAAAAATACTGCTTTCTTTGATATGCACTGCCATTTTTATCTGCTGTTACAATTAATGTGAATTTTTTAAGCAACTTATTAATATGAGCCTGAATAAGTATGGTTCTTAAAGCATTCATGAACTTTGGGCATATTTGATATTTAATCAAACCGTTGCTGGAAAACACAGAGCCAACACCAAGATGGTCAGGGAGTTGAGCAGGAGGCTTATGAGGAGAGGCTGAGGGAACTGATCTTGTTCAGCCTGGAGAAGAGATGGCTTTGGGAGACATAACAGCAAATTATCAGTAACTCTGACTAAATATCAGGAGGTGGTTATAGAGCCAGACTGTTCACGGTAGTGTATGGCAAGAGGCTGAGGCAATATCGCAGGAACCAAACCAGGAAAGGTTTAGGCTGAATATAAGGAAAAGAAAAAACCCCACAAGGATATTCAAACATTGATGCTAATAAGGTTATGCATCTTTGGATGTTTTCACGACCTGACTGGATAAATACCTGAATAACCTAGTCTGACCTCATATCTGACCATGCTTTCAGCAGAAGGTTGGAATAGAGACCTCCAAAAGGTCCCTCCCAAACTGAATTATCCCACATTCCTATGATCTTGAACATCATATATAATAAACTAAAAATGTCTGAGAAATTATTTTAATATTCATGGCATTATGAGCTCAAAAAAAACTATTAAAAAAAAAATTCGAAGTGCTTTTCCACTTTCCATCAGAAATACCTTACATTAATTTTTCTCAAGTAATATCTTAGCAGCTGAAATTATTTCCCTACGAAGAACATCCTGAAAAACCCACAGCACATCACTTTACTACAGAGTGCGGATACGCTTTCCATTACTTAGCACGTTACTACCTCACACCTTAAGTAAATCCTTAATTGTCTAATGTGGAAGGTAATTTTACGGAGAAGACATTTAGCAAAATGACCTGATATCAGTTTTACTAATTAGATCTGAAAATAATCTCACAGAGAATGAAAAAATATCTTTAAAAACCCAACCCTGCAGCTGAGGTCTATGTGGGCGTTAATTGCTGGGTTTTTGTTTTAAGTGAGCGTTCTTTTATGAAGCATTAAAATGAAAGCTTTGAACAGGTTTAGGATAGAATCATTCCTGTTGAATCACATGATCTTTAATTTATGAAAAGCTGGAGATAACTTTTCAGTTCTGCTGCACAAACAGAGCAAATGCACCAGCAACTTCTTTATTCTCTCTACATTAAAACAGAGATAGGAAAGCATTCTTTGACAGAAGAAAGGAAAAAATACAGACTGGGGTGGGGGAAAGGATGGTTGGGATCCAAGCATAACAAAAGTCTCAAGTCACATGGATATCCTCACTAAAAAAATATAATGGAACAGTAATGCAGTTAAACAATGGAAAAATGAAACTCTAAGTTCCAAATTGAAAGAAATCTGAGGAATGGGGAGAGGTGAAAAGCAATAAATATTTTCTATTGAACTTTTCTGATACAGAAATAGAAAATCTGTGTCTAATAAATAACCATTTTGCTCGCACCTGGGGGGGAAAGAAGCTGCAAACACTTGGATATAAGATCCAAGTATTGGTTTTTGGTCAATACTGCCCCACAACAGAGGAGTCTCAGGACACAGCAAAGTCTGCAGGTTACCCAAAGCTTCTTCCCAGCCTCCAGGAATTTGTACCTCAGGGACTTCCTGAGACAGAGACCCTTCTTTCTGTATCATTATATCCAATACATTTCATAGGATTTTCAAGATTTTTAATGAACCCATGTAAAACTTAGAATCTATAATATCTCATGAGAAGGAATTAGCCCCTAAACCATACACCATATACACACCAGTGCCAGCTTTTGTTGGTTTTAAACCCATCGCCTGCTGGAATCAGCTGAATCTACTAAGCCTTTCTTAATTTTCTGCATGACAGTCAAGATCTGTAAAATCTGAAGAGACTTTTATTATATGCTATCATTATCCCTGCCTCCCCCAGACAGTTTCTTTCCAGTCTCAGTCTATGCTTTTAGTCATCTTTATGATCCTCTCTGGGTTTTTTTAATATAGACTTTCTGAAACAAGAAAACCAGATTATGTGCAGTATTTAAGATGTGGTAATGAGATGTATTTCTACAGTGATAAATGTTGCTGATTTCTTCCCTATTCCTTTTCTAAAATACCTACTAATCCATTTGCTTGCCTAAATCTTAATGAGCATTAAGCTGATGTTCTCACAAAGTTGTTATAAAGTCAGAAGTATTCTTTAGTACAAATATTCAACTTAGAAACCACCTTAATTTTTTACAGATGAACAGCTTTTTCATTGACCTTGCCATTACTTTGCCTCTCTTACAGTGGCTGCTCAACAGAGGGAATATAAAGCAATACAGGAATTTCTTTGTGCTGGGTTTAGTCTCAGGGTGCATTGGTGAGATATATTCTTCAGACCTGTGCAAGTAATATACAGGCAAGGTTAAGAGGGAAGTGCTAAACCAAATTGATTAACAGCTGTGAGGTTTGAAAGCCAGATGAAAGACCTCAGAAAGTTCCAAGGTAAGAAAACAAAACCTTACTTTAATCTATTATCAGGGAGTATTGAAGGATGGAAAATGTTGCTCTTGTCCTTAAGAACTGCTTTGGCAATAATCCAGAACTTCAAACTAGTAAGTTTTACTTCAGCATTGGACAAATTGAAGGGGAAATGGAAATTAAGTTTGGGAGTACCTAGATGAACACATGATGCTGGAAACCTTCCACTACTCTTTTTAAAGGAAAACCATACCTGTCTATTTTATTTTTTTATTACTTCATTTTTATTTTTTCAAGCAAGGTAGAAAATTTAATTTAAAAAACTGATTATAGGAATTACAAGCTTTTAAAATTTTAAAATATAAAATTTTGCTATTCCTGGCATCATTAAGGAACTGTCCAGTATTTTACCAGACTTAACAAAAGATTAAAATTTTAGTAACAGTTATGTGTGAGGGAATAAAAACCTGATTTTTGTTAGCTTTTACCTAACTTTTGCAAACAAAGGTAAGACTTTAATTTAGCTGTCTACAGTCCCTCTCCAGTCAACAGAGCCAAACATATACATTTAGATAATGATTTATCAAATCTTAACCCAAAATTCTTACAGGTCAGGGGCATTGCTCTTTGTAAATATGTCTTTCATATTGGTGGTAGATAGAGTTCAAAGGAGATATTGAGATGAGTAAACAAAATTTTATGTAGTCAAATTCAGTGAGATGAATCCTTCTCTCGACAGTGACCTAGGGAAGCCATTGGGTACTACTGGCATTGCATAATACATTGTGATGGCCTCAACTATTGGGTAGGGATATTCATCTTCTGTTTGTTTAAACCTACACAAGGCCACAAAAAATGCCGTGTCTGAGAGGTATGGTCACAAAATGAAACAGATTTAGTTCTTTAAATGGAGATTTGATAACTGGATCTGCCTGACTTTAACATCTCTGACTCTCAAGGCATCCTTGATAGGATAGCATAAATAGGCTGTCCTCGGTCTTGTGTGGCAGAAAAAAATTCAAGAGGAAAAAAACATCCATCCTGAGCTATGTGACCTTTGAGGTACTTCAGGAGTTTATGCCATCAGCATATTCTCTGCCTCAGTTATATACTCACCTGTGCTGCAATGCCAGGGATATTTCTGTTTAGTTGCTAATTCAGTTTAGGTATTAGATAAAAAAATCAATGCTCCCATTACTTGTAAAGTGAGCTATTGACTTTTCCTTTACTTCAGATGATTCAAGTGAAGGCGTTTCCCCTTTGTAGAGGGAAAAAAAGAAAAAAGCAAACAAGATTGGAAAGGTGTAGAAGGAGCAATATTGGCGCAGTGCTGTGCTCTACTTGGAATGCAGTTTCTGGCTCTGAGTAACCTGGTCAGGTGGAGGGTTCCCTGCCCATGGCAGAGAGGTTGAAATCTTTAAGGTCTCTTCCAACACCATTTCATGTTTCTACAAAAACCATCAGCAAAGTTTATCACCAAGCTGTCTTTTGTGTTGCTTGCAAAGATCTTGTCAATTTGGTCTTTTCACATAGTATCATTTATAAAGTAGCATGTTTATGTGGCACCCATACATTTAGTCTGATTATATTAGAGTTCTCTTTTTTAATTTAACAGTAATAACTAAAGACACACTTATTTTCAGAGATTTCTTGAATTTGGTCTAAGCAGAATGCAGAAACACCACTAGTCTGAGACCAGGAGAGAGCCAAATGTTTCAGAAGATCCTTAAGATGACCACACATATGCCTACATGCACAAGGATCCCCATATGCAACCTCGCTGCTCTGTGCCATGAGGAGCAGAGAGCACCAACTGACCACCCTTTGCAGGGCCACCTTCAAAGTCCTGCTCTGAAGAAGGTAGAGCAGGAAATTCAGCCCACACTCTCTGCATTCACCTCTCCTAAGACAGAATAAAGACTGGGAATTTGTGGACTCTTTCTTGAAGAGCTATTTAATGTCAAATACCTAAGCATACTTTGGAGACTAGATACCATTCTCTTCTTTGCTAATGCACACCTTAACATGAGCTGTGCACATCTTTCCTCATGCTTTTTTCTTCCTATGGACCTTTGAAATTTGTAGAGTTGCATATATTTTGAAGAGGAGTAGAATATCTCTTCCCCATCCTGTCCCAACTTAAGGACATTCCGAATTTCACAAAGTACCTAACTCAAGTTTTTGAATACCAAAGACTGGAATACAATGAACATTTTAGATTCAATCTTTGTCTGTTTTCTACTGTGTGATTTCATTAACCCTCTCCCTACTGGGTATTTGGGCACTTAGAGCTGCCCCAAGCTCCCCGGTCAACACACAGAAAACAGAACTGAGTGAAAGTATTCGGAGAGCTGGCTGCCTAAAAGCTGTTTGGTTGGCAAGATACAATTCAGGTCCTTTCTGGTTTGAGTTTAAAGAAAAGAGGAGGCTATAAACCATCTTTAGATAGTATTATATGCATTGTCAATAGTTCACATTGACAGGGCTATTAATATTCCTAAAATAGTCTTTCACTATTATTGATAAGAGAATAGACGCCCCTCCAGGGTCTTTTGGCAGCAAGTCAGATGGCAATGACTTGCTTAAAGTTGAAAATTTCCTAAACAAAAATTGTTATTAGCAAAAAAGGCTTTTTTACTATGCAATGTTTAGAGTTTAAAAATAATAATAATAAAAAAAACCCAATATTGTTATTTGGTTAGGAAGTGGTTTTCGCTGTGTAATTTTAAATGGTATTATCCATACCTATATGCATGCCTATTGCTTTCCAATCAGAATAATATAAAAGGGGTTGGAATGGACCTTAAAGATCATCCAGTCCCAACCCCTCTTGCCATGGGCAGGAACACCTCCTATTAGTCCAGACTGCTCGAGGCCTCATCCAGCCTGGCTCTGAACACTGCCACGGTTGGGGCACCCACAATCTCCTAGGGCCACCTGTTCCAGTGTATCACCACCCTCACAGTAAAAATTCTTCCTAATATCTAACTCAAATTTCCCCTCTTGCAATTTGTACTCATTACCCCTTGTCCTATCACCACAGCTCCTCATGCAGAGTCCCTCTCTGGTTTCCTTTTACACACCTTCAGATACTGGAATGTTCTATGAGGTCTCCACACAACCTTCTCTTCTGCAGGCTGAGCAGTGAGGACTGAATCTTCCCTATGCTGATGATTTATTTTTATCATTAGCCCCGAACAAATGAAAAAATCATTACTGAAAATCATTACTGATAAGATCTGTGAGACAGAGATGTAAATAATAGAATTACTCTTTCATGGTCCGTTTTCAAAGAGCCAAGTATAAAGTTGCATATGAAGGAACTTACAATTTAGTCTTTGTCAAGAGCATGGATTTCTCTTGTTAAGTCCTGTATGAGCCTTAACCATTTGCCAATGATGGGAGCAAAAAAGCTAATACAGTCTTGTAAGTATATGCAGGAAAATATGAAGTGGAAGTAGCAAGTCTAACACCCCTCTGCTCAGAGATTGACACAACTCTGATTGAAGTCCTTGTTTTACATCTTGTATCTGCAATTCAAGCAGGAAGTTGAGGAATTTGAGAAGGTTCAGGAACGAGTCATTCATATACATGACTGATGAGAAATTCAGCATCATTGACATGCAAAAGTTCCAAGAAAAAACAGAAATGATTACTGAGAAGGCTTCCATCCAGAAAATATCTGCAAAATCTGGTGACGGTGTTCAGCTGAAGCTGTGTAAATTCAGGCATGATATTTTAATAGCGAGGCTTTAATAGAAGACGTGGTGGACTTATTTTACTGAAAATTAAGTTAAAACTGGATATAAATTTCTAAATATGTTCCATTTCAATCACAGATATTTGGGGATTTTTTTTTCTTAAAGTATTATGGAGAATGCAAGAGATTATAATCAATATATTTCCGTCAGTGTCTAAAATCTGTGAACAATCCTACTCTTCCGAAGCAGGCATGGGAATGTGGTCAAAGATAATTTTTTTAAAAGACAGAGCTAATGGCAGAGAAACAAATTAGGTTTTGAAAAATCTCTCTGTTCTGTACGCATGGCTTAAGTGAGTAAGCTATAACCTTGCAGAAGTTATCAGCCAGGTTGTTTTAAAGGCTCACTTAATTTCAAACTAAATTGTGTTCTGCATATTTGATCCCTGGTCTCTCACATCCACAGAGTGCACCTCAGCTGCTGAACGATGGTCAGTGTGACTTTCCCTTCCAAGTAGTACAGATAGTGCTGGGATGGGAAAGAAAGATTACAGAGCTCCAGGGTGAAATGATTAAATAGCCTCTGATAGCCTAGCAAAATTCATAACAAAAGCAGAAAAGCAGAGACTGCTGAAGAAAAGTCCCAGAAGAGGACAGTTCCCTGTACTGACACTTCACATAAATAAGGAAATGGGAAAACTTGGCAGAACCTCTGCTTCAGCTGTCCACAGCAATGATTTCCAGTCAAGATTTCCAGCTACCAGGAGGGCACTGGCAAGCACCAGCAGGCTGACATGCTGGCTTGGGGAGTTGCATTGCTCTCAGAATACAAATGGTATCAGCACAAGGGAGTTATGGAACTGCTGCTGTGGGGCTTTCACTCAAACAGGCATTCCCAAGAACTTAATGTCTTTAAGGAAATGTGGAGTTTTTCTAGCACTCATCTGGTAGAAGGGGCATTGGCTACTTAATTTATGCTCTGGCAAAATCCTATGCCTAATTTCTAGAGGTAGATGTTTTTAGTAACACCCTTCAAATGCCAAACTGCTGATTTGGACATGAGAGCTGTTGGTTTCCACATCCAAGGATGTGGATATGCTATACCAAAGAGCGTGACACACATCTTGGTGGAATTCTTTTCCACCAGGAAATCTCTTGCCTTCTTTGAAATCTAGGAAGCTATGATATGACCTCTTTAGTTTTGGACTTAACTCCCTCTTAAGATGGACTTCAGCCTTGATAATTTGCCTGAGTAAAACTTATTTTCCTAATGAATTTTCTAACTGAAATCAGCAACTTGCTTTCAGAATCACCTGGCCCTTTGCACCAATCACAAATGCAACTGAGTAAAAGAAATCTTATATTCCTCTTGATTTGAACAGCGCAAACCACACATTCTCATTTCAATTGAAATTTCTGACTCATACTGCCTTAAAGCTCAGAATTCACTAATACTAATCAGAAATCTGTGCATTTCTCCTTATAAGGTGCTCATTTTACTGTTGTTCCTCATAATCTGTAACAAGCAGAATATCAGAAAAAT
The DNA here is from genome assembly GCA_036630365.1 of Acanthiza pusilla. NCBI lineage: Eukaryota > Metazoa > Chordata > Aves > Passeriformes > Acanthizidae > Acanthiza > Acanthiza pusilla. The sequence continues at coordinate 2,557,693 of JAXCHO010000036.1, forward strand.
CAGAGGTAAAAAAAATTCATTTCTGTTTTGCATGATAATAGACCATAACTGACAGCTTCACCCAACTTAGTTTACTGCTTCTCCTTTTTAACACTGGAACTTCTAATGTCTCTGCCCTTCATGTTCATTTTTATTGCTGTCTGGAAAATTTGCAGCATTCACGATTGGTTTCTGATTATGGCAATTTGATTTTCTCTATGCTTGGCTAATTGCATCTTTCATTTCACACAGATCATTATGAGAACAGATGACAACAGAAATCAGTTCCTTCAGAAAATATATTTTTTCAGTTCCAGAACTTCAAACACATTAAAGCCTTCAGCATACTGTTGCAATTTTTTTCCAGAAGAATTTTTATACATATATTTATTTGTAAATTCTATCAAAAAGGAAAATTTGCAAGAACTTAGCTGACTTAGCAACAAACATACCATTAAAAGCATATGTGATTGTGGAGAGACCTACCAGCATTCTGAAATTTAAGCAATTGTTCTGAAAATGAAGGCTCTTGTGAATCCAATATTTTCATAGAGTACTCTTTTCTATAGCCTCCTGCATCTGAGGCCATAATTGTGGTCCCTTCAAACTAACAAGAACTAACAGTGCCAAGAGAAGCTGCCTGGCCCCATCACTGGCCTCTCCCTGTGCCAGTAAAATTATTTTCATGGCCTCATGGTAAAACAAACTGGGAAATAATTGTGACTGAATGTTTGCTTGTTTGGACTGGTGTGGGATTTTTGATTAGTTGGTTTTTAATTTTATTTTCCAATGTCGCCTCTTCAAAACAGAGTTCTTGTACAGCTTGAAATGACTGGGAAACTGTAGAAAAACAATAGGAATTTAAAAAAAATCAAACTTCTGGATAGCAAATTCAATAAGTGGAACTATAGCAGGTCTTAATTTTGTGTGATTTACCTTGGATCAGATTTTTGCTGGCTATTCCTTGTCTTGAACCTCATTAATTCGGAGTGCACTGGGTCTAGGCACCATCTCCACTTAAACGGCGACTCTATCATTTTGTCATCTACCATGAACCCAACGATATACAGATCTTAGCTGTGGAAACACCATGAAAATACGTCACATTTTCTGTGTGTTTGTCAATTCTTGCCATCCGGAAGTATCCTATCCAACATTTCTTGAGGGCCATATTAGAAGTTGGCTCTTCCATATCTCTCCTCACAATTGCAATGCCTGTTGCTTCTTTTGCATCATTTCCTGAGAGTATCTACATAGTCTTGAATTAGCTATTTCTGAACAGCGTTAAAATAAAAGTAGGCAGTTATGTAGAAAAATGGCTAGCGTGAAAATTTGGCAGGGGGTGGGGATAGAATGAATCTTCTATGTCTGTGATATACTAAAACCATTAACCTGTCATTTAGGACTGCTCCCAGTCAATCAGGCAAGTTATTAAAGACAATTCATGTCACACAGTGCAGAAATCCCCAAGAAACAAATTCAAACTGATGAATCCAGAGACACCAGCACAGAACAAACAAGTCCAGAAACGGCATAAATATGTGCAGTGGTGTTCCTGAGCAGGTAGGTGAAAACATCCATTTCATTTCCAGTTTCATACCAGTTTTCGTATACCTGGGACAAAGTTACTCATAGCTACACTCTCCTTTACATATAAGCTAAGAGGACTTCTGATAAGTCACTTTCAAGGTCCATGATTTTAGCAAATTGAGGGATGTTGGCAAAGTGTTCCCATTCAACTGCAGCAATCAGTGCATCTAATTGTTTTACAGGTGCATCTGTCATGGCAGACCTGTAGGATTTCAGCCTGAAAATGATAGTTTTGAGCAAGTTGTTGTCCCTCTTTGCCTTTCAGTAACTTGAGGTAGAATTCAATTTCTCTGTCTGTTAGTACCTGAAAAGTGTAAAACGATAAAGTCTACAATAAAGAAATATGGCTGATAAACTCGGGCACAGATTTGTATCATCTGAAGTTGAATAATGTACCCCAGTTTTAAGGCACTCTCTGAATAAGGTACCAATCTTGGTCCAACTTGCCTTCCTCAGAAATCAACCAGAGCCACATCATTAAATCCTGTGGAAGAAGCAACAATCGAGAAATTAAACTTATAAAAAAAGTTCATCTTTGTTAGAGAGATCCAACTGAAACTTGGTAACCTGCAGATGCAGGGCAATCTGCATTCTGTTGAATATCCTACTTTGCCATGACCAAGACAACGAAGATGCAATAACCCATGCCTGTCTATAGTGACATTTACATGTGAAGATCCATCAAAAGAATAAAAGATGTTGCTATTGCATTAAAAAATTCTTAATTTCTAAACCTAAATTAATCCCCAGAAAATATCTTCCATGTGATAAGACATGCTCCGTGATATTGATGCCTGATGATTTTTTGTCTTTTATTTTTATACTCTTTTTATGCATTTTTATACCCTTTCTCTTTTCTTGTACCTTCTGTACACACTACTTGTACCTAGCCCCACATGTTTATAATTCTTATAGTCTGATATTTAGCTTAGTTTGTGGGTTTTGCAAAGCGGGAAGACCAAATATTCATGCTATCTCAGAACTAGAGGCTCCAACCTTGGACAGAGCCTTCTCTCTGGAACATGGTTTTGTAAATTTGGCTGTAGTCTCATTTGGGGGAGTGGGGGAGGAGAATTAGAATGGGGGGACAATAACTTCATTTATTAAGTTTCTTATTGGGGGATTTTAGGTAGATATGCCAATTTGCAAGGTCCATAAATTTGTATATGCATTGTATGTGGTGCGCTTCTCCACATGTTTCCACCTGTGACGAGTTTTGCACCTAAGATCCTATTAAAAACCGAGGTAATATTCCCTTTTCCCTTTACTGTTGTGTCTGCTTCATATTTCTACCAGCTGAAAGGCAACAATATGAATCTCAAAGAAACTGTACAGACCACAAAAAAATGCCCCTTTCATTCAATTTGAAGGAAAGCATCATTTAGTACACATTAGTGACTATATTCTTAACTTTGTATTGAGCAACTGAATGTTTGTTTTTTTCTGTGCTGACTAATGCTCCCTGCTGCAGGATATTGGAGTCTAGTGGACCATGCAATTAGAATGCCAGGGCAATGGCAATATGCAATTTAGATATGAAATTTTGCATGAAATAACAAAACAATGTGCACTGGTTATGTTCCACTGCAAAATCTATCACTTAGCAGAAACATAATTTCATGGACCTAGATCAAAAATGAGAAAAAAAAATAGGAAGTGTACCACAACAAAGCACTATGCTTGTAATATTACATTGTTATCTAACAGTATCTGCTAACTAGAATTTAAAAATGTAATTCTTTCTTAAAATGATTTAGCTGCCTCTAACACTGACTAGTGACACAACCTCAGACAAGCATAAGCTGTGCTTACCAAGTACTCCTTTTCAAAAACTACCAGCTGAGAGAAGTGAATCATGCTGTGAAGTGAAGTACTCTTTTTTTTTTTCATGTTCAGATATATTCTCCCCTGTAACTTGTATTTGTTATTGCCTCCAGCAAACTTTCCTAAATCCACCAGACCAGGGTGAAACTCTTCTAGATTGTGCCAGTATCCAGTAATCAAGAATGAGACTGTTGATAGGATTCTCCAGCAAACTAGATTTTGGATGCATCATTTTCATTGGTTATTCAATTCAGAGGCCTAGATTGCATTGAAGAAAGAGCAAATATTAAATCAAGTTCCCTCATTAAATTTATGGTGGGAAGACAAGACCTCCTCTGAGGCATTCAAAGGCATGTACTCTTGTCCTTTTATTATACTGGGAATTTTGGCCCATCTTGAATATTTAAATTAGACCCCATATTACATTTTTGTTTAGAAATGTTAGTTCCACAGTTTACAGAAGTTAAGGACAGCTAGTATAGAATTTTTTTGCATCTTAGAATGCAACTATATCATTTTACATACATGACTTCTAATAATCTGAGTTTGTTGACAATCATCAGGACTGTATCTCTGTTCCTTCCCTTCATAATTAATAAAAGAAAATTTCAGGCTGTAAAATCAAGATAACTGGTGTGGAAATTTATACAGCTTTTTGCAAAATCTGCTCTTTAATAGTAAAGTTTTTGGTAAATGTAGTAACGATAAAATGCAGTCTTTTTTTTTTTTTTTTTTTTTTGTCTATGATAAATAACCTTGGGGCATACCCCTTTAAAAAAGCACCTGCCAGTAGCTGCAGAATTTAAATTCAGTTTCTGTGGTCATTAGAGATAGATTTGAAAAGCCAGATGTCAAGGCAGGTGCTCCACTCTATTTGATAGTAAGTTAATGACCCTTGAAATGCAGAAGCAGTATGTCAGTCGTCACAGCCCCTTTCTAACAGCTCCCCCTTTCTGGCTTCTAACTTTCTGTGTCTCCACTGCTTTTATTAAGATCATCAACTGAATGTGAGAGTGATATTGTTTTTCTGTTTAGATGAGCTAGCATATCATGTTATATCATTTTAATGTTCATCATCTCTGGGACTTCATGTCTCTGAAGCTTCGGTTCTATGAGAGTTTTTTCAAACCCAGAAAAATGATGTCTGTGCACTCCAAATAAACCATATTTTCTATTAAATGTAGTTGTGTTGCTTCTGTTCTTAGTTATTAAAATTTTTCACTGAGTCATATTTGTATGGCCTTTTGTCTTTTTTGCCTTATGAGGTGGAGTGGAATCTTTGGAAGACTAAAGAGAGAATGCTAAAATTTCATTGCAGAGTGCTGGACCAAATGCCGACTTTGACTCTCAATACAGAGTTGCAGGTGCAATTTGCCTTCTTAGCTTTTAAAACATCCATTTGGGTAAGACAATCAGTCTCTTTTCAGGCTCCCTCAAGTGCCTCATCAGATGGCAGCAGTGTTTTATAGCCAGCAGTTGAAAGACATGGCACACACACTGCAGGGAATGAAAAGGATTTTCAAAACTGAGGCAGAGTTTTCTGAATGCTGTGCAGAGTCATCAGTTGCAGTGACGTTCTTTGCATATTTGAAAACAGAATATCCCTGAATGTAGGATCACAGAATAAATCAGACCTTAATAGCAAAAGATAATCCTCAGCAAGTAAAAGAGTTTAACTCTTTGCTGGGTTTTTATCTACCGGAGCATTTCTTTTTTGTACATAGGTGATGATTACTGAAATTTGGCCAGGTTTTGTATCAGCTAGATAAGTTTTCCTTGCTACATCTGTCGCACTAATTATATTTTAGAAATGACCATAACATAAATGTTTAACCAAATCTGTGGAACATTCAAAAACATCTGCCAAATCAAGCAGTGTCTGCATCCCAGGACTTGCAGACCCAGCTCTTCAGACTAAATCAGATCTTGTGCAGGTTGTTACTGATGAGGTCAATGTCTTCTTCAGCCTCAACCACCCATTTTTATTCCTTTCATTGCATCAGGGTTAGGAATTGTGTGAGTCTGTGAGGAGTCAGGTCAGCTTTCTCCTTAAGTGTCTAACCCATCTAAGGGTGGTCCTTTGGAGGTGCTTATGGTTCCTTCCCACTGGCTCATTACCACCAGGTGAATGAAATTAGCTGATGTGAATGACTGAAATAGGCCCACTCATCATAACATGCTTAGCACTATCATTTCCATTCCATTAAGTGAAGACTCCTGTGACTTATTTACCAATACATTGATTTTGAGAAACTATTGCAATATATGAATTATGTTGCTAAGGGGGAGGATATAATAAAAGGGTGAGGAACAACTAAATAAAAAAATCACAGTATTTTGACAGAATTCTGGACGTTTTTCAATTAACTGAGAATGCTCAGAAGATAGCAGCAAACTTCTTGGTATTTGTTCCTATTCTATCATACATATTCCTGTATGCCTATACCTCTGAAAAATCTCAGTCGCATTTTAAAACTGAAACAGATGTAAAATACCCTGGTGCATTTAAAATCCCAGCAGCAGGCATGTGGCATTAGCCCACAACGCCTCCCCTCCAAGAGCATCCCTCTCCAGTGGCTGTGGGAGCACCCAGCTGGCCAAGAGGCACAGGGAGCCCCAGGCACGCCTAGGGAATGGCCAGCGCATGTCTGATTTCCTTCTAATTGCATCTCAGCAGTCACCCACGTGGAAAACAGTTTACGTAAACATGTCTCATGCAATCCTGCCATGCAGTAAATATTCCAGAAGCTGCATTTTAATTCAATTGATTCGGAGTGGAGGATACACAAAAATCTGATGCTGAGCATTCTCCATCCACGCTGTAAACTTTTGCCAAGTCAGTAATCCCAGTGGTAGAGACTCCAGGGAGAAGGGGTCATGTGCAGCCTGAGCTCATCAGCAAGAGCACACTGAACTGTACAACTGGGCTCAGACTTCAACAAATTCACTCCACAGAAAATTCTGAAGTTACCTTTTATTCCACATCATTGCAGAAACATGGAAGTTTAATGCATAGTTAAATTAAATTTTAAAATATATTATGTATTAATGTATTTGTTACAAGATATAAAAAATTAAGCATTGTTCAGACCTAGAGAAGGGAAAATGGTCTTATTTCATTGTTTTAAAATTTGAGTGGGAGTGCTTTAAAAGTGGAAATAATCTCCTTATATTTATAATACTTTCTCCTTCAACATTAGAACAAAATTAACATGCTCCTATGATAAGTTTACATTTTGACAAGCTACTTTTTGTGACCAAAACAGTCCATTTGAATATGTTTTACCAGCTCCATTGTTATACTTTTAGCTACAGGATGAATCAAAATGACAGTTATAGACTTTCTTTGCCATTGTAAGTTTATATAATTTTCCTTAAAGCCTATTCAAAAGTCAGATGAGAAGAGGCTCATTAAGAAAATATTCCATGGCAGTGCAATATTTCCGCTCAGCAAGACAGAAAGAAAAAAGGACCGTGACAAAAGGTTTTTCCCCTACCACAACACCTCCCCCCAGACTATTTTCTATATAAAAGTACATTTGTCTAGTGGTTTGTTGCCTTGTGAAGGACTTTCTAGATTAACAAACTTCTGCTCCCATAAGGTGGCAAACAGACCGGGTCCCTGTCTAGTCCACGTGTGACAGAAAGTTCTGGACAATCTTCTTATTTGGCAATTTAAGGATTTATTCAGAAGTTGTCTTCAGAACTTGTGTTCCTGGCTGCTGGCGGCAAGAGGCGGAAGAGCCCATTCTGGTTCAGGCAGCTCATTTTGGAAACATTGGTTTCAGTTCTATTGCAAGTTCAATAACACTTTACGTTTCAGTCCTGTATCTCTTCAGCAATAATATCAACCTCACTCTATAACAGTCATCATAATAATCAAACCCTGGAGGCTGCTGCTCTGGAGAAGCCCCCTGGCTGTCTGATCTCCATGAGAAAGAATATCCCATCCCCTATCTATTTTGGCAGCTACATTAAGGTATAATTTATTGGTACCTGACAGGAAAGGGGGAAATTCTGGTGATTTAGTCTCACTTACATACAGACAGGATTATAAGTGCTTCCTCCTTTGCCTGCCCTCCTCTCCTTCCTAATTCCTCTCCAAAGCCATATTTCATGTATTGAAAAAACATTTAAAAAAAAATTACTTCAGCTACCACTGTCCTTTAAAGAGTGTGTGATCAAGCCACAGTGCAGTTTCCCAGAATTTCTGCAGTGGCTTCACAAACTGACCCTCACAAAAAAACAGCATCAGGAAAAAAAAAAGGCTCTAAAAAAAGATCAACATAATTGCATAATGCTTCCTGGAGTATGCTAGAAAAATAAAATTGGCATAAAGAGGCTGATCTTGGGACCGACAGAAGATTTGTGTTGTGTCACAGGCACTCATGAGGTTTACTCCTGTCACTAATGGGTCTATAATACAGTGTCAGCTTTCAGCAAAGAGGTGTATTTTTATAAGTTTTACCAAAGCAAGGATGACCATCCAGGATAACATTACTGATATTGTTGACTGTATTACAGTCGTTCTAGCAAATCCTGACTTCCACTTACGTTTCCAGATGAGGGGACTCAGAAAGGTTATTTTCTGTTTGTATTTAAAGCGTTTCCTTTCAATTTTGGTTAGGAGGTTTTTGACCTTGAAGGTTTGGATTTAAGTGATATGCTGTAGGGTATAAAGACTTGTACTAGTAAATTAATTATGGTGGGTAGCGAGCACAGGTGTTGGAACTTGAGCATCCCTTTTCTGAAGTGTCTGGAGCAGCCTTCTCACATGTTTGGCTCATGTCATGAACCACCATCCCAAGAAATTCTTAGAAATAATTTGGAAATTAACACTTGTTAGGAAATATTCCCAAGAGGCAGTCTGGATGGAGCCATACACCTCTGAGAGTGGAAGAGTTAAATGATGTACTTATGGTCAAAATGTGGGTTCCATGCCAAGAACAGGTCCTGACACTGATGTTTTGCTGCTATAGATGTGGCCAAAGAGAAATACTATCACAATTAACAACAGCTAATAGGTAAAGCCAATCCAAATAACACTCATCTGAAATTGAATGCAATGCTCTGAGTTACAAAACACTTCTTGGAAAAGTTTTGGATATAGGGAAACACCTGCATACACCAAACATTTCTCATAATCATTTGGGTTGGAAAAGACCTCTAAGGTTATTGAGTTCAATTTTAGACTTATCACCACAACCATTTTATGTACTGGAGACAAAACAGGGCTTTAAGTACCCTATATTTCCGCTTGAATAATTGACAATGGCAATCCAAACTTAGTTGTGCCTGATTAAATAAATTATTATTAATACTATGAGGGTAAATATTTCACTGACAGCAATTAAAAACACCTGTCCAAAATGAAAACAGCCTCCCCAAGCTTCAGCTGCCCCTTAAACAGACCCTCACCTATCTTTGATATTCAGTCTGGTTCAGCATTATTCTGTATTTTTCCAAGTCAGGATGGCTATTGCTGCAAACATCTATGATTTAGCTACCTTGCAGTTTAAAAAGTTATCTTACATTTGCATGACTTGAATATATGTTACAATGATTTAAAAGAGAATTGTGGGCTGTCATGAAAAAAAGTCTAAAAAATCTATCAGTAAAAGAGGTTGTAATTCTTTCTCTAATACAGAGTAAACATGTGAAACTGAAATAATTCTTTCTGCAATATACTGTAGACTTGTGAAGTTAAGAGAATGAAATACAGACTTCTCACTTAGCATCCAGTCTAGAAAGGAGGTCTGGTTAAATCTTTTTAAGTGGAATTTTAATCCAAATATCTACTGTACAGCTTTTTTTATACTGTATATATCTTTTAAGCCTAATTTATCCTTTTTCATCACCCAAAGTTTACTTAAAGGTGGTTCCATGCTCTGAGTCCCCTAAACTTAATTGCTTGCTGTCATAATGAGAAGGACATGACTTCATGCATCACTGACTGTCACTAGCAGCTTTTTTCAACTGTGTTACAGAAGCTGGAAGAGTTTTTGAAACAGCAAAGTGAAGGACAGTATGTTCAGTTAGTGTCTCTCAAAGTATCCCATGACAAAAATGGGATTCCAAAATCTCACGATCTAATATCTTGGCTTGTTAATTGGTTCTCCAGCTCCTATGTACCCTGAAGTGTTTCCAGGACAGGGAAATGGAGTAGCCTCACTGTAATTACTTTCTGGCCGTGTCATGACTGTTTTCAGTAGCATATGTGAGGCCAAGGTCAGCTCATGTCTTACAACTCTCGGAATTAACTGGAGCCATCTGTCCGGAGCCTGAACACTCAGTGTGAGAAAATGCAGCAGACTCAGGGCCCATAGGATAATCTCAACAGTTTCTTTAGTAATTCCTCCAGTCAATAAAAAACCCTGCATGATATAAATGTTCAATCTTCATATCATAGGACAAATTAATATTCATGCAGGGTTTCAGTTCAAGTGCTATCTCTGTAGCAGCCCTCAGCAGTACGTCTCATTAGTCTGAGTGAGTATATTATCTTTCTTAATTAGAAACTCTTAAACTTTTTAGTCATGGGAATTCAAGGGTTGCAAAAGAAGAAGAAATTTTGCATGATTCATTTTAATTACAGATTTACACATTGGAATAGGAAATTGGAAGTTACAATCTTAGTCTAGCATTAGCAAGGTAGTCATGTCCCAGATGTACTGTGCACCACTCAGGACACATACCTAGCCTGGGATAAACGTGAAAAAAAATTCAGAGTGCTAGGGAATGGATATTTAATCACCCAGTGGGACTGTAAAAGTTTTCTCTGAAATGTTTGAAAATCTTTCTCATCCTGTGCAGAGTTTTGTCAGGGAACTGAACACCTTACCCGTGAGGTCAAGATGAGAAATGCTCCAAATACAGGGGGTTCTGGTGAAATCTTGGAGCTCTTTAGTCAATAGTATAACTCACACCGACATAAGATGGTTCATAAACTTGTCCTGCTCAGGACAGCAGAAGAAATTTGGCTCCTTCTCAGGGAAAGAGACTTTCCTTTGCCTTCCTTGCTCTTACCCACCAGCTTCTACCCCCTGCAGCATCCTAGCAAAAACGATATTTCAAAAACTGCAGGTGTTAATTTACATTTTGTAATTGTCAAATGTTATTGCTTTTCTGTTGTGTTGTTGATATTGATATTAAAGCCATTGTTCACCGGTTGCTGATTAAATGTTTTTAATAAATCAATAAACCATTTTGATCGTGATTTCGTTTAACCAAATGAACTGAACAGTTTTCCTCTGCGTTGTTATTGCAAAGTGTCATTAAGTTGCCACTGATTTGAGGCCACTTGTGTCTATTTGTAACTCAGGTCCTCAGAAAAGAGGAGCTTCCCGCTCTTCCCAGCATGAAGAGTAGGGCCCTAATTTTGAAATTCAGCTGCATGGTCTTGTCAATATAATAAACTCCTTGTTGTCTGACGTTGAGAACTTCTCCCTAAATACAGGCAGGCTATTTATTAATTTTTTTTTTCCTAGTGACACTAAAAATTTAATGTCAGTATATTATACAGCAATGATGATTTTATTAAGACAGAAATAATCAGTCTTTTTGACACATATAGTACAAACAAAGAACTTCTGACCATCAGAGGATAGAGAAAAAAAAATTCTGTGCTAAATTTACCTTAAATTTTGGCCCACTTAATGTCTTTCATCAATTTCTATTGTCTTAGTTTAACAAATGGAATCATAAATAATGCAATCTACATCAACTGCACTTATTTGCAATTAGAATTTTTTTTGTTCTCTGTTTTATGAATATTTAATAAACTGTATAACCTTGATGGAAGGAGTGCAATTTGGGAGGCCATAATGAAAATGTAGAAAGTCTTGTTTTGTGAGCTCAACTTCTGGTTTAAATTAACATGCACTAAACTGTCGTCGAGCCTCTCGCTCGCTGTCGTCGGCAGGATCGAGAGCTGCGCACTGGCTGCTCGATCCCTATGCCGGGCGCGACAAAGGAAGCCGGGAGGGGTCTTCGCGTAAAGCAGAGAGAACTTTATTGGAGCACCCAAACGGGGTGCCCGTTCAGTCTGAGGGGGACAGCGAAGAACCGGGGTTGAGGGGTTGTGCACAAGGTTATAAGGGAAAGGGGAAAACCAATAGGACTTAGGGAGAGGGGCGGTATCACGGTCCCGAGCCAGCAGGGCTTGGACCTCGGCCGACAGGCGGGGGGAACAGCCAACCCAGAGCGGGGGAGCTTAGAGTCTTCTGGAAGACGGGCAGGGTCGGCTCCATCTGCACACCCCCGACTCCACCCCACAGGGAGGGGTCGAGTTACTAGTGCTCCGGAGTCCGCCCTTCTGGGTGGGTCTTACACCGCCGTCTCCGCCCCCATGGTATCCAGGGATACCTGGCTGTTCCTGGCTGCTGCGGAGGTGGTGAATTCTCCCTCCGCACTAAACCTGTCTGCACAATTCTCAACTCATCAAATCTAAGATTTTCCTTATCTAGGAATGCATGGGCATTTTCAATATATGTTTTCAACTTCAAGGGGACTTGGTACTTTTTTTAGGCTTCATATGGATTATGACCTAAACTTTTAGAGTACAGATTTTTGGCTATGTGTTGAAAAAAATTAAAAAAAAAATTAAAGTTACTTCTAAAATGTATATTTAGGATGTGTGATTCCAAAAATAAATATTAAATATACCAGCAGCTATAAAAAAGTATTCACTTGAAAAGTCTTTGCTTCATGAGAGACAGGAACAACAATTGAATAGTTTTTTTTATTTTGTTGTTTGCCACAGAAAATTTATTTTAAAATACACCATCATGGGGGGACTGTTACGACACTGCTAAACATTTACATTTACCAGTCTTTTAAAATACAGTAAAGAGAAACTGCAAGAATACTATATAAAAAGAGAAGTACTTATGATAGACATTCTTCTAGCAATAAGAAAAAATTGTGATTGAGTGAGCACTAGTCAATCAAACTAAGATATAATTCTGAAATATGGGTGAGATACAGGTGAACAGATGCTCAAAATTAGGTAGCAAAATTTATAACAAAGGGCCTAAATTCTGGTGTGGGTGACAAAAGAAAGCAAGAATTTGATTTCTGACAGCCTTTCTTTTATATACCACACAAATACCATTACAGCTGCAAATAGTTGCTTCAAACATAGCTGCTTCATTTGGAATTGGATTATTAAATTACTTGTTTGGTATTTGATCATAAAATAGTTCTGAGCTTGTTGGCATTTCTTCTGCTATTCTTATCAATGTTGACACCGGAAAATATTTAACTTTGTTTAGAAAATGGTAATTCTCTTGTAGAATATGAACATTACTGCCTAATATATGGGTTTCAATGTCTTCCTAAGCAAGCTATTATTTTGTATTTCATTTCAGAGTCAAGATAAAACATAAACAGAAATAAGCCTGTTTCCCTGAAGCTGGAATTGTTTTTAAGACTATTCTGACTGCAAAGATGGAAACAATGCTTCAGGTATTTGTATTGTAACTCTCTTCAATTAGTGTTTGATCAAAAAGAAAAGGGAGGGGGCAAGGAAAAAAGATTGACTTGACTGAGTGCTATTATATACCCTCTTTCAAACAGAAAACTTTCCATAAGGAAAGAAATGATTATTCAAAATGCAAAGAGAAATAGTACATCTCTCAAAGCAATCACGCACAGAAGGTGCTTTAAGAGAGGAAGAACAAGTTATTAAAGCTCAAGTTGGAAAAGTTGAGAGCTGTGATTCAAAGATGCTGGGTTATCTCTCACTTTGGCTTGGACTCTGCACATAGAGCTGCTTTCACTCCTGTTATTGAAAGATAGTGCCAGTGAGGAAGACTCTGTTGCTGTGTGTTTGAAAAAGAAATTTTTACTTCTTTGTTCAGCTTTTAAAAGGTAAAACACTCTTAACAAGGTAACAAAATCAGACCACCAGGAATGCCATAAGCAGATAATTCATCCATTTCCAGTCTTCCTGTACTCAAATGAGATAGTGGCCCTACATGTACAGTATTTACCTTTCCAGTGTAATTTGGTATTCTATGGAAAAGAAGGGGGCATCAACCTATTCATTTTATTTCAATGAAAATATCTTTCAAAAGAAACTGTCTTGAGAGGACAAGTTTTCTAACCTGCAAGCTGTTTAAACAAGTGGGTTAGCAGACCTGGGTTCAGCAGACCTACACATATCAGTTGTATAGTAGTCTATAAAAGACTAGTGCCTGAAACATTTGTGTTTCATAAAACAGCATTTTAGCTGACTGACTAAAGCTCAGTGTTTTTTGCAAAAACATCACTAAACAATTTATATTCTATATAAGCTAAAGTAAATTGTCATTAAAAAGATTCTCCCTCTTATGACTGAGACTACAATAGTTTTCAAATAATCAGGTAATGGTTTTTTGATTAGCTGCTTCATTTATTGGAAAAATTCTAAAGAGAAAGAAAACAAATAAATACTTGTAAGTTACTTCCTTAGAAGTTATAACCACATTCCAGTAATCCATTACTAATGACTGACATAATTCAAAGAGTAGCAGCAAAATCAGTACTCGAGAAATAAATACTGTAGACAATTTAACTTAATGCTGCAATTTAATGAAGGCTGCAAACAGGCAGTTGTTCTTAGCTTTTGTTTCTGTTGCGATCTGGAATAGCTGACATTAATATCAAGGTATGTATGAAGTTTTACTGCCATGAAGTCACAAAGAAGTCAATAGCAATATCTCATTGATTTTTATAGTATCAGACTATTTTTCCATGTCCTCAACACTCATCAGAGTGGTCAGGTATAATATTATGGAAAGACCTCTAAGGTCATCAAGTCCAAGCATTAACCCAACAATTTCAGGTGCACCACTAACCATGTGTTTACTTCACCATGGCTGGAGCTTGCAGAGCCAGCTCTGTCAAGCCAGCATGAGCCAGCTCAGCGTTATTCAACTGCAGGAGCTCAGAGAGAACAAGGTGGACTTGATGTCCTGAGCTGTTTCAGTGCACCCACAGCTGGGCAGCTGCTGTGCCTGATGGAGTCTCTCCAGCCATGGGGATCCCTAACCCACACAGAAGACAGCAGCACTCCAGGCCCCCGAGCAGAGCAGCTGATTCAGCCCGTGCTGAGCCCTTGTAGCCCATGGCACTCCCCCAAGCACAGCCCTGGTGAGCCTCCATGGCCCTGAAAGCCTCCCTGCTTTTCTCACACCCTGTGCTACCAAGCCAGCATGAGTGGCACTAGTTCTCTGATCTTTCACAGCAGCTGATTGTGCTCTCACAGCTGTCAGCTCTTCAACAGCCTGCAGGGGCAACAGTGAATATACATTTGATGTACTCTTTCCTGTGGAGATACCAATGCCATTTTACCGAATATTCCCACTAACACAGGGGTGTGATTCCCGTTAGTTTCAGTCTGTACGTTTGCACCAGGGACAGGAGCACTTTGTGACGTGGCCATGGACTTCAGCTACACAGAGACTTACTACAAAAGTCCACCATTTTTCCCCAGGCCATATGTTCAGATTTCCTTTCAAAACATACTTGGACACACTGGTCTATGGTCACACTCAGGTCTCATCCTCACAGACTATTGGATGGTCCAGGTTGCAAAGCTGAGTACCAGAACAATGGCATATCTATGAGTCATATCTGCCCAACGTATCTGACACAGCTAAAGGGCTCATGGCATTGCTTACAGTAAAAATTATAATTTCTGAACAAAGGCTTGCAACCCTGAGGTGAATGTCAGTCTTTGTTATTACAGTTTTCCTGTATCATAATCAATCTCTGCTATTTTTGGTCACTTCAGCTCTGAGAGTGGATAGGATGCTGGATAGGCCAAGTGGACATTAATTAGGTAAGTTAAGAAAATCAGAAGTCTAATATTTACTTAGAAATTGCAGCTTTCTAAAACAAATGCACTAAAACAACTGCATAGAACCTTAGGATGGCATAAAATTACCACAAGATTTACTTTGTAAGCTCTTGTAGGGCACGAACTGGAAACTGCCGCAAAAGCAGTGCGGAGAGGACCAGCCAATGAAGTAAGTCATGCTGACAGGGCTAATGCAATAACACTTTTCAAACCGTATAAACATTTGGAATAAAAATGGTCTATTCCATTCCTTTAAACACAGCATGTTTTGCTCTACAAATATCTTGATTTAGCAAAGCATTCAGCCTTGTGCTTGCCTCTAAGCACACAGTTAAACTCTACTTGCCACATACTAGATTTATTATACTGCAGGTCTGGAAATTCATGGCATTTGACACTGAAATAGAAAGCTTCCCTTTGCTCTTGAGAAGTCTATCGTCAATCCATCAGTGAAGAAAGTTTAACCTTTTTTTTTTTTTTCACTGATTGAGAAATATGTACTTCTAGGGGTAAAAAAACCTAGGCAGTAAGAAGAAGCAGCTCCAAGAAAATAAAGTCGATCGTATACCAAGGTTATGGGTTGGCAAAAACTATTTCAGATTGGTGAATGTAGTACTCCTCTGGTTTGGTCTGTGCAGAGGACACTGCAGGTTGCCAGTGTGGCTCAGTCAAAGCCAGCAAAGGTGACTGTGCATAAAGCTGAGGACAAAAGCAGAGCAGAAACCAGGTGACAAAATATTTCCTGATCCTATTGTGCAACAACAAGGAGAATAGAAATAAAGAAAAATTAACACCACAACCTGAAAAAGCCCTAGAAACTTACTTGGAGAAAAGAAGGGGGGGTTTGGTGTCTAGTCCTGACTGAAAAGACCCTGTAGAAGTGTACTCACTTTGCTAAGATACTCTCTTGTTCATTCACAGTGAGTTCAGATGAAAAGGGCCTTTGCATTTCTTTCCCAATAACATCAAAGAATCATCCTAAATTATTGGTACAACCCTTAAGTTCCTGCATTTTTGGTTAAGTGCTTAGATCAAAAGCAATGATTTTAAAGACCTCTGACTATGTTCTTGTTCCTTATCCTTCTCTGTCTCTGAAATGACTGCACAAAACCTCCCCATTTAGGTTTATAATCAATAGATTTATATTTAAATCACTTTTGCCATCCCTAGTCTCATTGCATTTTAATATTTTAAAACTATTAAATTGATCATGGTGGAATTTCTCATCATAAAATGCTCATTACTTTAAATACATGTGTTTCATTTAGCATTTTAGAGCAATCTCCATCTGCTGATTTTTCACTGGTATCTTTTTCATTGTCTCCATCCCTTTCCCTGCAGCCTATTGTATAACCTTCTAGAGTGCTTGAAGAACAAAAAATGCCCTAGGTTTTTATTTCACTCTCTTTATTGAAAATAGTGCCATTAGCTGTCCAAAATGTCCTTCACCAAGCCTTTTTACTACAGATTATGAAGCAATTCACTAATAAAATTAACATTATGACTAAATGCTACATTCTATGCTATACCATTACTCTGTCTCATAAATCTGTTCTTCTTTCGAACATCCATAAATCTCTTACTAGTACTCATTGAAAATAATGGCAGGTCAGAATTCCATTCTAACTATTTGTCTTCTGGGATTTGCACTTTCTAAAACTTCCTGAATCAAATTATACATAGCACAGTTCACTATCCCAACTGATGCAAGATTAAGAAGTAGTGGTTGCTCTAGAACAAGCTCTTTTGTCTATTGAGACTCACAGCTCCCGAAACCTGTTGATCAGGGTTCTGAGAAGTGACAGAGGCCACTAAGCAAGAAATATTCAGCATGAGAAATTAAAGACAACAATGGGTTTAATACTGTCTGTGCTACCAATGCAGATTAAACTTGAAGACAGACTGCAGTTGCCCCTGATTCTTTTCTTTCCCTAAGGCTCTTCTCATTTTAAAGCACTAATCAAATGGTAAACCCTTTCAAACATTTCTGCACTAGGAGGAGGAATGTTTTGTGTACCATAAACCGTATGCATATCCCCAAATTAATCTTCTGACCTCTTCCTTTGTTATTTTAAAGAAATATCACAATTGCAGACATGTTTTTTAGTTTTTAAAGTCTTTGACTTGAGTATGAGATTACTAGTTTGAGGAGTTTTAATCAGCAAAAAACAGAGTTGGGGGAAATTAAATCATGTTCATAAATACTGACAGAGAAAACATAGATTATTACACTAGAACTTGACCTTAGTCATAAAAATGAATCTGTGTCAAATGTCAGTGTGAAGACTGAATACAATCTAAATCGACCATAATATGATCGACTGACCTGGCATTACCCCACAGGTAACAATTGTGTACTAGAGACTAGGCTGTGAAACTTATTAGTTTTTAACTTTCAAAAGAAAATTGTCCATTTATCTCACTGAAAATTCTTTATGATTTAAACTTTCCAGCTAACCAAGATTTTATCATATTGGACCTGTCTAGACTATCCTAAGTGCTACTGCCAGCGCAATCGACATGATTATTTTTCCTATGTATCCTGAAGTTATTTTTAAAATGTTTTCAGAAAGACAGGTCAATTATTTCTGGAACAATATCAGGGCTGCACTATCTTCTTCGTGGTTCTCCCAGGCTCTCTGCAGTCCTGGAACTGAAGCAGAAGTTTGAATGATGGCCTACTCATGTTTTTGACAGATGCAGTTCATTTGATACATAAATGAATATTTTGGGATTGGTAGTCTATTTAAGGCAGTTGCTATTAAATTGTCATAATTTATCTTTGATTGTCACGCAGTGTTATCTACAGTCTGGAAACATGTCCTGGCTTTGGAATTAAAGCTAAGATAAACACTGACCCTTTGACTCTGTCTTTAGCTTAAACCTTCAAGACATTTCCACCCTTAAATTGCCAGTTTATCCCCATTGTTGCAGTGAGATGGGCAGTGCCAGAATGGGATTTCTTCTGCCTAACTTAGTTACTTGAATTTAGACATATAGTGAAATCAAGTCATCTGTTTCTCTATAACTACTGCATAGAGTTCAGAAACTCCATGGAACAATCTACTGCTTCCCAATGCACTTGTGCTCACTGGGATGCCAGGTTACCTTGTGGAGCTACATGCCTAGCTTAGGCTGAGGACCTAACTTTGAGGCACTGTTTTATGTGAGATGAATCACTTCTCTAACAGAGAGTGTCTTCCTGAACTTCAAATGCTACAGCTAAACAATTTAGAGACATAATAGACAATTCTATAAAGATACTTGCTCTTGCTGTGCTACAGTACCTCACTTTCCTTTGTCTTTCCCTCAAGCAGAATGTACAGCCTTCATAGACACTTCTGGGAGTTTTTTTGTGTGCTTGTTTAAGGAGCTAACTGGAAGTTGATTGCATCACCTACAAGACAGAGCTTACACAAAGCAGAATGCTGAAGCTCATAAGAAGGTAAAATACTGGCCTGACCATGAGATCTGATGAACCCGTGGAAATTCAAGCCTTTCATCCTATAAGACAGCAAAGGTTGGCAATACAGCATCATATACACCTGGGATTTTGTTTCTTCTGTTAATATTCTACAAAGAAGCTTTTTAAAATAGTATCACCTCTATTCATTTTCTCCTCTTGCAAACAAACTTCTGGTCATCTGACTTGGGTTTATTTCAACGTGACCTCTCCTAAACAAATGGGATTAGTGTTCATGTCTGTACACAGTAGATGCCTTTGAATGTACTGCACAAACGGAACAGACAAACATAGCCCACCTGGAAACTTGTGAAAAGTGACTGGAGGTGTTAAAGGACACATTTGTCATCCACTAGTCCTGTTATTTAAACAATCTTTGCTCTTACATATCAAGCAGATTCAACAGATTAACATGATACAAAAATTAGACATTTCTTGCAAGGCCTGCAGGGCACAGGAGGAAAATGTCTCTTTAATTGTGGGTCTGAAATCAGGAGCTCAGCAAATTTAAATACAAGAAAATATACAGATGAATGAGAATTCACATAAACTGGGTGCAAGATAATTTTGTTGAGTGGTTATCTCTACAGAGAGGTCTACAGGTGACTATGTTGATCCTTATTCCACAGGAGCACTAAATATCCAACAATACTTCCAGTTCTAAATTAATATTAGCTCTGAAATCACTGAAAACACTCCTTCTTGCCCCATCATCTCAAAATATGGAATATTAGTTGTGTGCCAGTAACTCCGCCCTGCCCCTGACTCAAATGTTTGTCTTGATGTGTGTGAAAAAAGAGCAGCTGTCCTGAAAGTATTATTTAGTATTTCACTAAGTCTTTACGAAATACTGCTCATTGAAGGGCTAACAGGTATTTGAAATACACATTAAAATTGTCTCCAGCCTTCTACTCCTCAAACCTGCTCTTCTCTGCATCTTCAGCCAAAAGTTTTATCAAGCTGCTTGGGATTTTCTGAGGATATTTGTGCAGGACCAAGCCACTACAAGACAGTCCTGCTCCATGTAGCTGTGTTTTGACAAGAGAAAGATTCTTCCATGTGCCAGGCAGAGCATGGACAAACACCTTCAGAGCCTAACATGTGTATAACCCTAAGAATGCAAGCTGTGCCTGCCACCAGCCTCCCAGCCCTGTCTCTCTTGCTGGAATTCCCAAAGTGTTTGGTACAGCATGCCTGCCCCTGTCCATCCCCTTCATCTTCACCCCTGGACTCTAAGAATGAAGCCTCCCCTGGCCCCTGGGGCACCCTCCCTTCCCTGCTCATTGCAGTGAGGATATGAATCTGCAAGGATCCCCGAAAGCTTTTTTGGGACTCCTTGTCTTGCTATTCCCTCTTCCTTTTCCTTGGGAAAACTGAAATGCAGAACAGCGTAAACACAATAATGTTGTTCTACAGCAAAAAAATCAATCAACCAGTTACTGCCACCAAACACATCCACGTGGCACACACAGCTTTCGGTAATGGCAGGGACAAACACAGCTCTTTGAGAATGGCTTTGCATCAGGCCTGGAGAAATGCTAAGCAAAATAGCTGCAGACATAAAGAGAAGAAGGAACACCTGATGCTCTCTGAATCACCAATAAAGTATCCCAGATCACAGCATTCACTGCAGTTCAAATGAAGAGCCCGAGGGTCAAACAAAAGGGAATCTTCCCAGGCTTCTTTCTGGGAAGGACCTTTAATAGTTGCACATGTATCCAAGGCTGGCTGACGGCTGCTTCTGCCGCCCAAGAGGAATGTTTATGGAAACTAAAAGAGGCCAAAGTACGAGGAATAAGGGATGTTCAGAGTCAGTCTGTTAAGCACCAAAATGTTCCCCTGCAGTTCTGCAGAAATGGACCAAAAATGGTGTTGATTGCCTTTGACATATGCCTAGGCAGGGTGCTAAAAGAGAACACAACAGAGATTTCACATTCTTCTGCCAGGAAGGAGAAAATTAACAATACAAAACCTGTGCTCTGCTACCCACTAAATAGTGCTCTATGATAGTTATTTCAGTTAAAGTCTCTGTCCTTTCCTACCCCTGGCAATCAGATTGTATCAGCAAAGAAAATAATGAAAAAGAATATATAAATAATTGCCATAAATTATATATTGTTTTTTCCTATACAGAATTATCTGACATTTTAAGTGCTTCTATGAGGAGCAGAACACTCAATAAAAGTCTCAAGTTTGCACAATCTTAAGAAAGCAGTAAATGCATTAAATTTTTCAAAATTTGGACTGTACTCTCAGGCTAAAGATCAACTGATAATGTACTGGGAATGGAAAAGAATCACCTTTACTAACCAGAGCTTTCCTCTGAGAAGGAAGGGTGTGTTTTTATCAGTTTCTATTCAGAGCTGTAGATCAGTATAAGTGCAGTAGTTGAAGCCATCATGGAATTATCTACCCAAAATATAACTGGTTAAGACAGTCATTCTCTGGGTGGGGATTTCTACATGTTGAGAGACATTCAGGCTCCCAGCACAGTCTCTGTAGTTTACAGATGTGTCCATCTGACCCAAGACATCGTAGCCTAAACACAGGTAAATGGTGCCACATTCAGACACTGGGAGGGTATCCAGGGCAGACCATCCCCCCTGGGCCTCATCCATTTCTGCCAGTCCTTAGAGGATATTTCGGAAGGTGAATTCATCTCAAACATCACCTGGTACCTAAATTTAGGCACCTTTCTTATTCAGGATGAGCAGGACAGATTTCCAGGCTCCACTGACAGTATTGGATGGATCCCCACTGACCACTCAATGCTAACTCACGCACCTGAAGTCAGATACATTATTCCAAAGCTAAATCCCACCCCAATTTTAGATCAAATCAAAACCCCATATTCATGGCAGGAACTGCACCTTAGATTCAGGACAAGAGTTGCTGTGGCTCTTGAGGCTTCTTGCTGTAATGCCATTTCATTTTGATTGACTTAATCTGCCTCCATGGCCTGCCAGGAGCAGAGCTGAGCTTTAGGGCCCACACTTCAACACGAGCACCAGCAAGGAGAGTGACATTTTTGCTGCTTTCGTAGCTTTCATAACACAGTGCTTGAGAATCCCAGAGTCGTTTTTTACCAACATTTTCTTTAAAGGCAGTCTGCAAGGGAGCAGCTACTGGTTTTGTTCCCTTTTGGAGAAAAACGTGCAGCTCAGGGGTCATATTTTTAAGGTAACACCATCACTGTGGATACACATAGCCCAAATGAAATTTTTAAAACACCTCAGGCTCTAATTTCAGATGAAAAATTAGGCTCTTTGTGTCTAAGTGCTTCTGAAAATCCCACAAAGGTCCCATTTGCTGATTCATTGCCTAACTTGCTTGTAAATTCTGCTATGGCTTGTTCAAGGTGACATGCAACTTTTGCATGCTGCGTTTCATCTTGTTCTCTCCTCAGATCACTTTGGTTCTGGTCACTAATCTTTTTCGTCCCTGACCCCAAACCCAAACTCATTCCTAAGGTCCACGTGGCAGGAATGCATCGCGGTGGGACGGTGTCTGGATTTTCAGTTCATTTGCTGTTTTCCTCTTCATACAGCAAGACTCAAGGGGCCCTTCCTCCTAGCCCTGCACTCACCTTGCATTTTTGCTATTAAAAATCTTCCCACAGTCTTAGTACTGTACAGTGGGCTATTTATATCTGGATTAGCCACTTGAACACACCAAATGAAACAGGTAACACAAACTTTCCAGGTAGCTGCTGTACCATAGTTTCACCAGAATGCTAAGAAAAAAAAGTTTATTAATACCCATCATAAGTACTTGCTGCAAATACAAACAATTTCTGTTTTCTTCTAGCAGTAGGAGACTTGAAAAATAATCTATCATGGTTCCTTTTCTAACCACTTTTTCCAGACATGGAAACAGTGAAGAACATTTTTTCTCTTAAGAAAATAAATCCATTTCCTCATAGTTTTAAACTGATTTCTCTGAAGCAAGCAAAGTCGCTGTTATTTGACATATCCCTGATTTAAAACAGGTGATGAATGAACATATAATAGAAGATGGCACTTTGAATCAGAAGTGGTTTAATCCACCAATTAGATACCACTTTCTGCCAGGTTATCTCTGGAGATGTTGGCCTGCTGCCTGTAAGCTACTTCTCAAACACCTTGTAAGCCTTCAACAATATATACAGAATATTGAAGCTTTCAAACAGTAAATCTCTTCTGAACGTCAGAAGTGACTAATTTCTTCAGTATCTTGAACAATTTTCCAAAGCTGTAAAGTAGTATACAGGAGAATTAGCTCTTGCTGCACTGTGATTTCCCTAGCCAGTAAATTCAAGCTCTAACTCTGCATTTTAAAATGGTTTATAATAGGAAGTGAACTCCATAATTCATCATCCCTCTCTCTCTTTATGAGTTTAAAATTCAGCTCCTCATCTTTTGTGAGATAGATAAGCAACAGTGAAATTAAAATAAGATTTTTCACTATTTCTAAGAATTGCTGTATCCTTAGAAGGGTCATCCAAAAAACAAACAAAAGAGCTTCTGGGCAGAAAATAGTTTAGAAAATATAATGTAATCCTCATATTAAAAAGTGATATACCATATAAATGACAAATGTCTGTTGAGAAACTACTAAAGCTGGTGCAGCCAGCTCTAGACACCAACAAGACACTTGCATAAGAAAAAAAGCATATAAAAAACCTGCTGGTTGAAGGACTTGGAAGAAGTAGTAGAGATGTTTCAAATGTTTTTTGCCACAGTATCAGTAACATTTACTTTCTTTCTTTCTTTGGAACTGACAATGATCAGAGAATATGTTGTTTCTGTGATGGAAATGATTATTCATTTCATAT
Organism: Acanthiza pusilla; assembly: GCA_036630365.1. Lineage (NCBI taxonomy): Eukaryota > Metazoa > Chordata > Aves > Passeriformes > Acanthizidae > Acanthiza > Acanthiza pusilla. Next base: position 2,581,204 of record JAXCHO010000036.1, read on the forward strand.
TAACTGAGTTGCAAATGTGTTTTTCTTGTGGAAAAACAAAAAGCAGAAGAGCCATAAAGACAGAACATTTCTTTTTTTTATGAAAACAACTTTCAGAGCAAAATATCTGATCAAAAGGGAAAATAAAACAAAATTTCTGTCTTTTGAAAAAATAAAAATAAAAAAAAAAATTTAAAAGTCTTGACCATCTGTAATGACTTCAGGTATACAGATATTGATGAATAAAGCAATAGATGGCATTACTTTGTGGAATGCATTACTTTCAAGAATGATAAAAAGACCATATTAAGCCTTTTTAACAGATCTTGAAAAAAATACACATTATTATAACATTTAATATTTTATATACTTTTTCTCTTGGTTGTATATTGTCATAGAAGTTCTGTTTTAAAATGTATATTTTATACAGTTTTCTTCAGGCTTAACAAAATATTTGCCAACAATTATACTGAAGAAAACTAAAAGGAAGAGTTAATCTTCTGCAACACATGGGATCTCCCCAGTGGGTCTGCTACTGGGAAAATGCAATGCTATCAAAATAAATCATAATGGCAAATTTGTACAACCACACTTTTTATTTTTTCAACATAAACTTCATGCTTTCGCTGCACATTTACATCAAATGTCATTTAGGGCAGTTCAAGGGGAAAGCAGGAGTACCCAGTTTCCTCTGGAAACAAATTTATGCAAACCCTGTCTACCAACCCTTCACCTTACCTCCCCAAAACAAATTTAAACCTAGTTGCTTATTGAAAATTAAATGCTACAAGGTAGAATGGCAAAACCCATTAAAACCTGAGATCACGGTGCTGCCATGTAGTAGGCACATAAACAATAGATATAATTTTAATTTTACTTTTATATATGGTCCCAAAATGCTATGAGACTTTTGCATGCACAAAATTTGTGCATGCAAAAATTTGCTATAAATAGCAAAATTTGCTATAAATATAGAGCTGAATAGATCCAAATGGACACTGTAGTCAGTAAGGGGAATCTACAGAATATGGCTAAAACAAAGTTGAACATGAAAAATGCTCTTCAGTTTATGTAAATTATATAGCTCCAACAACTCTAAAGAATTTACAAACTTTTGTCAAATTCCACTTGTCAACCAACTGATCCATAAGGCTTAGCCATAATCTGTACACATCCTCTAAAGAGTAAAACATGGTGGCTGATGTGCAGAGAAAATCCACTAAGCAGTTAATAACTTCAATTTCTTGACAGATGTTTTCTCCTTACATATAATATCCAAATAAATAGTAATATGAGAGTTTTATTTTCTCCAGGATTTTCCAAGCAAATGTAAGAAAGATATATGTTATTTGTGTTGTTCAGAGTATCTGACAGTTCTGCAGTATGCCAGCAAAACCCAGCTCGTAGAGCTGATTCAGTGAGCATTAATATTCATTAAAAGCTACAATGAAGTGATATTGCCCTGATTTAGAGGTCTGGCAGGAGGATGGTGGCAACAGTCAAAGCTGGCCCCGAATGCCCTGTCTCGCTCCTGACCCAAGCATGCACCAGCCCACAGCTCCCCTGTCCTGCTGTTGAAGTAAATCTGCTCCCCATGGAAAGCAACCAGGTCAGGGCGAGATCCTCTTCAGCCTTGGTGTCTTTGCACTGCAACATAAAGCTGTGTCTTGCCAGAGACTGGATAAGCTGCTTCATTGGCACGCTGGGGCCAAAGTTTTAGACTGGGGAACGAGAGGCTGGAGGCCAGAGCTGTTGAAAGGGAGGTCCTGGTCCATGGCAAGGTGAACACGAGTCAGCAGAGCCCTGGCAGCCAGGAGGGACAACCCTATCCTGAGCGCATCAGGCACAGCATCGCCAGCTGGGCAAGCGAGGGGTTTGTCCTGCTCTGCTCTGAGCTGGGGCAGCCTCACCTTGAGTGCTGGGGGCAGTTTTGGGTGCCACAATAAAAAAGATCCTAAGCCGTTAGAAAGAGTCTAAGGAGGTGAACAAGGATGGCGAAGAGCTTTGAGGGAAAGCCATATGAGGAATGGCTGAGGTCACTTGGTCTGTTCTTCTGGAGAAGACTGAGGGGAGACCTCAGTGCAGTTACAACTTCCTGGTGAGGGGAAGAGGAGGGGCAGACACTGATCTCTGCTCTGTGGTGACAGTGACAGGGCCTGAGAGAATCACTTGAAGTGCCAGGGGAGGTTTAGGTTGGATATCAGAAAAAGGTTCTTCACCCAGAAGGTGGCTGGGTACTGGAACAGCTCCCCAGGGAAGTGGTCAGAGCACCAAGCCTAACAGAGTTCAAGGAGCATTCGGACAATGCTCTTGAGCACATGGTGTGACTCTTGGGGTGTCCTGTGCAGGGCCAGGAGTTGGACTCAATGATCCTTGTGGGTTCCTTCCATCTGAGCAAAAGGTATCCTTGACTCTCAGTAGGCAAAGCTCAGTCTTGAGCTGGGCACAGAAGATCTTTATTACACACCAGAGCAGATTTGTTGGCCTGGGATATTGCTAAATCACCATTTCCCAGCAAAGATTCTTAGATGCCAAACTAGAAGTCATTTCTCTCTCAGGGTGTCCTGAATTTCTGCAGAAAAGAGTTTAAGATTAGCTGGGTCATCAGTGACACCAAAGCTCTCTGCCTCGAAGATGAAGTCACAGATTCCAGTCCCAGCTCTCTAGCGTGTTTGTTTATTTTATTCACTGGCTGTTTAATATTTAATATATAAACACTACTTAGGACAAGAACAGGAACCCACAACTCACTCTTTTTAGGAAAATTTCCTGATGACATTATAAAAGATTTTTTCTGTTCTTGTGTTTTCTGGGTGTTTTCAATGGCTCTTCATTTCTTTGCTGCACAACAAAAAGACTTTAAGGTAAAGGGAAGTATCTCACAGATGTCAAAGTCATCTCTAGTTTGGATAGTTTCCTGATGAATGGTTTTGAATTTCTTCAAAATAAAGTGCTTATGTGGGGGTGTTGACTGTCCCCAGGGTAAATTACCCCTGATATCTTATCCAGGTGAACCACAAACTAGGTGATTTTTCTTTCCTGTTAATTAATACGGTAGTTTTATAAAAGTAGATGATGCTTTTTTGCTCATTCCCACAGATACACCATAGGTATATCTTGAGTACTTTTGACTGAGTTTTTCAAAAAGCTAGGTAGCAAAACTAATCACGGGATGTCAATTTGGACTCAGGTAAGACTGAGCTACAGACATAGCTACAGAAAGGAGCATCTGGAGGGATCAGCTTTGGTTACCTTTGCAATTTCATCAGCATTTGCAGACCTGAGGATTTCTGATTTTTCCTCCTGGGGTGGCATCCTAAATTCTAACTATGTTAATTTTAAAAATTCAGTTGAGAAGTCTTCAGAGATCTCATGTTTCTCTGTCTCAGTTTTTCTTGTTGCATACAGCTAGCACCATTTCCCTGCTTAAGGGTGGGGGTTTTAAGAACAACTACTGAAAACTTGGAAGCTTTTGTGGTGTTGAACATTTCCTTGGATATGATTTTCTTAAAGATTGCTGGAGTTCAACTCTTGCTGCTGCTAAGTTAGATCAGTATCAGCATAGACACCCAGTGGGAAACTGGGTATGAAGTTTTAGCTCAACCAGGAGAAGAGGATTGAATATGAAGCAAAGGACAAAAAATGAGAGAAAAAAGTGAAGGAAGAAGTGGGACAGCCTTGTCCTTCAGAGCCCTAGAAGCTCATATCCACAACAATAACTCATTATCGCAATGTTTGATTTTAATAGATGGTAAAAAATAATTTTCTGCAAAACTTAGCTTTTCATGGTACTACTTCAAGTGAGGTCCTCAATTTTAATTTGAAGTATAAACATTTATTCCCATGATCACATTGGAATGACAAATTGAGAGAAATATGAGATTGAAAAACCTCAAAGTGTATGTTAAGAATGCTCAGTTGAACTGAGAGAACAAGGTGGCATCCCTCCAGAATAGATCACCTATTGGTATCTCAGTCCTTACTGCTGGCAAGATGCTAAAAGGGTCTGAAAGCAAATTCATCCAGTTCATTCTAGCTGGGTGATGAGAGAAGGATAGCCTGCACTGAAAGTGTATTTTACTAGTGCTCATTAAAAGACTTGAAATTAAGAATAAGGCTTTGGTGCTGCTTGTTGTTTAAAAAACAAACTTGAGAAATGTTTCCCATACGGAAAGTAGGCTGAAAGAATTGTGCTTTGAAGAAAAAATCCCTCCTAAACTAAACTGGACCTGTTCAGTCCTGTTCTAACCTGACGTTAAATTAATATTTTGTGTGCTCCTCTGAGATACATTTTTTCTAGGATTCTTTCCCCATTTTAAGTAAGGAAGGCTGGAAGACAGTCCATCTGATTTAAGCTATTTTACTGGTAATTTCTGCCATATTTTGAGCATGTTCCAAGTAGCAGTTGAGATATAAATAGTAGAATAAACAAACAGCTACGCAAGCAAAGTTGAAAAGTCAGAGATCAACAAGATTATCAGTTGTTTCTGCAATACTTCAAGCCTGCTCACATACCAAATGTGATATCATGTGACAAACACTTTATTGCCAGCAGCTAGATTTGGCATTTCTTCATTCCCTACTTACTCATTCTGAAGACTTTTTTTCTGTATTTTAATTCTAAAAATAGAGAAAATTATATTAAAACCACCAACAATGAAAGTCCTGTGGTTTTAGTCAAAAATCCTGGATTATTCTTTGCATTTCACTTGCATTATGGTATCTTTATAAATAAGAGGGCAGTTATATGTGGAGAAATGAAAGTACAGAGGTATAATAAAATGTTCCCTCCCTTCTAAACCTAAATTCATGTCTCTGAAGTGGGAAGATTCCTTTTGTCCAATATTTGTGTGTAAATACTGTTTATGATAAAATAATGATCAGGCATAAGACTCTCTGTATCCCATATTTGATTGTGAATACTACTCATTTGACATTTCTTCCTGGCTATAAACACAAAGAAATAGACAATCCTGCATAATGAAACAGCTAGAATAACGAGAATGCCAGTCTTTTAATGCTCTCTACAAATGCAAATAAGTTAAAATGTATTTACTGATTGCTGAATAAATACCTGTCTTCACTGGGTTTCAATCTGAGTTTATGTCCTCTAGTTCACAGGATTTTTTTTTTTTTGTTAAACTGAGTCAAAACCTTTTGTTTTTTAATGGGCTATAGTGTATGTGACCAAGATGTTTAGATCTTCTAACATTTTCCAGAGCTCTGGTGCAGAAGATGATTTATGATTCTTACCGACAAGGACGAAAGTCTCTGCTGAAAGTACTGTGAAGAATCACATTCACTTTAATGCCTTGAAATTAAGCATAAAATTGAGCTTCTTTCATTTATTTTACTGCCAGTTTCAATAGTGTAGTAGCAGCATTTGAATGCATTGCATTGGTGTTTAGTCACTAATGTGCAAAGGAAGTTAAAGTGTATTTTAAAGACTCGTTGCCCAAAAGTAATTTTTAAGCTGCTTTGAAATTCTTCTTCATGTTTTGACATTATTTATGTGTTTTGACTTATTTATTTTAGTGGGAATGGCCTTTTGCCCTTTAAATGTGCCAGTCCTTTTTAGAATCCCAGTAGTTCATTTTCGAACTTGGATGTAGGTCTGCTTTGATTCAGGTTCTCATGTCAGCAATGAAGTGATTCTTCTTAAACACTGCTCTTTCATTGTTGTTTTCTTGAGTGATGGTGGCATTTGTGAATCCTGTAAGTATGATTGCAGTTTGAAATTGGAGAGTTAATCTAGGAACACTTATTCTGCTACCATTAAACCACAGTCTCATGGGATGAGCTGAGAGGAAAGTACAGGATGCCCAAAACATTTACTATATTGGACAAGAAATTGGAGCCCTCTGAGCTCTTTCCAAGTTCTTGTGATGTTTGACCTATCCATTAGTCATATTTGGTCTATGATCTCTGGAGTATCTTTTATAGGAGGTGAGCTAATAGCCGCAAAAGATGGATAGTCAGCTAAAACACTTAAAGGGATACAGCCTATCAAAACAAGATGGAGTTTCTCTATATTAATAGTTTAAGTAATACACTAATATGCCAATTACTGATCTCAACATACTGGGAGGGGGTATCATCATTCCCATCTGACAAAAATGATATCCAGCTTCCCAAGGTCACCCATGCAATATGTGGCAGAGTTAAGACTAAAACAAGGGTCTTAGAAAATATTGCTTGAGACCAGTCAAAAACAGCTTCTGTAACCAGCTACTTACTCTCTAAAGAGTTAAGGCATGGGGAAAGGAGAAAAGCAGAGCAGTGCAGTGAAGGGACAGAAGAGAAGCAAAATGAGGTGACCTCCCCAAGGAAATTCAGTGACCAAGCCAAACTCAGAGCTCATGCGCATCACTCATGCTCATGTGCACCCCACCTGTAGGAGGTCTGTGGTACAGTGCAGAAGAATGTGTTTCCCTGAGTGCTGATGTTTGTGGCACAGAACATCAAGGCCACCAGATATTTTAGAGGACTCTCCTCAGACCGTGTCAGGCAAGAGCTGGAAGTTGTTCCCATTACTTTACTCAAGGTCCTGTAAATATAACTCTTTATCCCACTCTCTCTGTACTAATTGCTATCCTTTCACTCTCAAGAGCTTTCCTCCTCTCTGCTCAGACAATACTGTCAGTAAGTTCTCAGCTTAGTGGCCTTCAGATTGCTCCTGACACTTTTATTATATAGAAGTACCCTTATACAATTGCAAAGTTACTCTCAAAGCTTTTCTTTGCCAGAACATTTTACAGTGGTTAACAAAAAGCCTGCTACTTTCAAATCTTGCTGCACAAGTAAGTAAGTGTTAAAATACTTATCTTCCGTCTGTACCTAATTGTGGTCTCCAGATTTATAAACACCTTATGCAAGGCAATCCAGGTTAAGCAGAAAGATATCCATGTACTATTGAAATACAAATACGCCTTTGTTCATGTTTCTCTCTCTTGAAGTCTGTTTAACCTAGAACATGACTTTTGGATGCAGTCAGTCAGATTTGATAAAAGATTTATGTCAAAAACACACTCAGAATTGTTCCTCAGCCCTTACAGAGCAGGATATGTCCCTGAGAAATGAACAGAACTTCAAGAACAACCAATTTCCTCAGGGAACAAAAACTTAGCAGAAAGAATCAGTATGGGGTCTGCTCAGACCTGTCAGGAGAGGATTGTTTAGTTTTTGTAGACATGGTAAGATTAGGAGTAAATGTAGATTATTGTTGGTATGTTACTCCTGGTACTGGAACTAGCAACTGGTGGAATTAAGAAGAAATGAAGCTTTCTTAAATATTTTTAAAGTTATTTCAAATATTTTATTCTTTTTATATAGCAGTATGCACCGTGTTGCTTTATTTTATTTACAGCAGCTAAGATAATATATCTTCAATATGATGATTCTTATGATAATGACATATGTTCCAGGACTCTTGTTTTGTAGCCAGAGATTAGGTTAAAATTTGTAAAAGCAGAATTTTTTTGTTCTTCAGTGCATGATCTTAGTCCTAAATATTGAAAATAAACACACACTTTGACCTTAGTATAAAAATAAAGTTACCAAATAAAAAGTATTGTGGACCTCTTTCTCTAGAGATATGATTAATATAATCAGGCAGAGAAACTTTCTAGTAGTGCAGAAACCTTGTGACTCTGGGATAGCTAAAGTCCATTTATAGAATTTTTCTTTCTTTTACAACAGGTACAACAGCATGGAGAATCTGACACCTAGTGTAAACTTTCAATGTTCATGCAGAAGTAGAGCAAAAATCTTGAGATTTGCTTACCTGAAAGCTTTCTCATCTTCCCTAATTTAAAACATTTATGACTGTACTCTTTTTTTTTTCCTATCCCACCTGAATGTCTGAAGCTCACATATCTGTATGAGAGACAATGTGATGTTCCTCATCAAAAAACAAAGCAAAATATTTTATTCAAAACAGAAGCAGTCATGTCTGGGAAAGGGAGCCTGACACTTTTTCTTCTCAACCTTTAGTATCACAGCATTCACAGTAATGAGCCACTTTACATAGGGCTTTGATTACCTGGGGTGAGAAGGGGATGTAATGGCTGATGTGAATATCAGTACTTTGAGCTCTTCAGCTATTATCTCTTCCCATCAAATGCAAATCTCTACCCAGATTACGATTTTCTTTCTCTCTTTTTTTATATATTGTAGTAAATTGTCTGACACAGTTAAAGGAACCAGAATTCTAGATTTTATTTCCTTTCACTAGTCTTGTGACATAAATTCAGCCCAGCTTAAATCAAGCACTCAGGCTGAGCTGCCTGTTCTGCATGCTGATCTGTCAGATGTCAGCAGCAAACTGCATGGAAATCAAAACCAGTATCTCAATACTTGAACAACTGTTATTGTAAATAATTGCAGGAGTGCAGCCTCTTAGAGAATGACTATGTATTGAAGGTATGAATGCTGTGCCCCTAAAGTGCTTACACTGCTGCTTGTAGACAAATGAAAGCCAGAACACATCAATACAACAAACAACACAGAAAGAAGAAATGGGATATAAAATTCTTACAGTTCACATAAATGAATTTAAATGTCACCTATAGTTAGAATTGTCAATAGCAAAATTAATATCAACAGCATTTCCAGGAAGAAGCCCTGATAAATTTGAGAGGAAAATGTCACCCTGTGTCTTGTCACTTGCTCAGGTCAATCTGAAGTCCCAAGATGAAATGCAACCTAAAAAATTCCATCTTCTTGTTTTATACAATAGTAGGGCATTTTTTGTTACTATAGTTTGGCCTCAATTGACTTGAAAATTGCTCCAGGCCACCATGAAGTGTTTAAAGTTGAAAATACAAAATACACAAATTTTGCAACATCTGTTTCTCAATTTGATTGTTTTGCATAGTTAATTTTTCACCATTCCCAGGCACTAACATGAACTTTATAGTTCTGACAACACAATGTACCTTTCATAGCAGCTACTCCACAAGAGTTCAAAGTTTTTTGAAAGAACTTCAGTTCTTTTATTTTATTTAAAATAAGAAGGAATCTTTAGGAAAATAATGAAGCATAGATAAAATGGGCTGTCTCCCCAATCTATCTGAATAAATGCAAGTCAAAAGTAAAGCAGTACTAATAAAATAGGAGAATGAAACACTAAAAAGGACCACTGAAAAGTGGAATAGAGAATAACAGCTTAGTTTTTTTAAAGTCAGCAAGGGGCCTGCATGTTGAAAGTGTATAATGTCAAATGAGCCAGATGAAATAAGCATTTATCATAGGCTAGAGCAGAGTGAAATCCGAATGGAATGCAATTTTCAATTAACTGGTCATGCTACACTTACCTGAGGTTATGTTGTATAATCAATCATGAAGAAGTGTTATTTGCCTACTGTTTATGAGCCAGATGGTTCTAATACTTATTTTAAAACTAAAATATGATTTAAAAAAGGAAGGGGTGCAATGGCAAAACTTGACTCCCACTGCAAAAAATGAAAGAAGTCTGTTGACTCTGTTGATATATAATTTCAAAATATTTTGAAGATAAAGATTATAGATGTTGTCATCTAACAGCAGAAAGAAACATGGCATTATCCTAAACCAATTCCATGGCTACTTTTATAAAGAAAATTATTTCACTCTTGTTAATTACTGCAGGCTATAAAAGTGGAAACAGGCAATTAAAGAGATATGCAAAGGGATGCCTGCAGATGGTCTGTATTCCCTCTTTGTATGCTGAAAGATGGTCAACAGTCCCCTAAACTAGCATTTGTATTACATCACATGGTGTCTTTTAGCATGTGTCTTGAAGTGGTTTCTCTCCTAGGGGAACCAAAATTTCACTCCCCTGCCACCTAGGACCCCTTTGCAATGCTGCTGCAAGGTCTTCTGTTGCTCAGCTCTCTGCAAGCCAACAAACATCAAGTTTGCCACCTGGAAAAAAGACAATAAACTTGACGAAGGGTCTGAAGAACAAGTCTGATGAGGAGCAGCTGAGGGAGCTGGGGGTGTTTAGCCTGGAGAAAAAGCATCTCAGGTGTGATCTTATCACTCTTGGCAGCTGCCTGAAAGGAGGCTGTAGGAAGGTGGGAGTCAGTCTTTTCTCCCAAATAACAAGTGATAAGACAGGAGGAAACACCCTCAAGTTGTCCCAGAGGAGGTTTGTATTGGATATTAGGAAAAATTTCTTCACTGAAAGGTGAGTCAAGCATTGGAACAGGCTGCCCAGGGAAGCAGAGTCCACTGCCGGACATATTTAAAAGATGTGTAGATGTGGCACTTCGGCACATGGTTTAGTGGTGGACTTGGCAGTGTCAGGTTAACAGTGGAACTCGAGGATCTCAGAGGTCTTCTCCACCCTAAAGGATTCTGTGGTTTTATGATGGAAAGGCACTTGGGGCAGCCATACATAAATCTGCTTTGCAGCACCTTGCATGGGTGAGACCAGGAATGGTACAGGCACCACTGATGGAAAAGATGCAGAGTCTGCTGTGTCCTGGTGCCACAGCAAATCACTCCACACCCCATGAGGTGCTCTCACAGAGAGACAGATATAGCTGCAGGCACAGTACCACACATTACTGTGTAACATAGGCACAGTAAGAGCCCCATCCTCCATCTCCTTTCAGAGGGCCATACCTGAGCATGAGAGAATCAAGATTTTTCAGAAGGGATCCGTGATTTTGGGTTCCTCTTGAACCTATCACATAACTATGCTAAGCTCACTCCTGCCCAAATTTGAAGTCCCTACAGTGCTGGGGTCAATGGTAAATTTTATCACTGAAGGTATGCATCACACCTGATTCCTTTATAGTCTCCCAAGCTTCTTTACTAGTCACCTTCAGAATTTCTGCCTAATGCCTGCTTTTCACCAATTAAACATATTCTGTACTCAAGAGAACAGAATACAATTCTTGCTGGCTTCATAATTGCTTAGGGCAAAGAGTTTTTGTCTCCAAAAAAAGAACACCTGAAATCTTTGTAATACAGAAAAGTATCAATAATGTTCATGTCTTGGAGCAGCCTACATTTCCCATGCCAAAATATTCAGTTAAAAATTGATATATGCATGAGGCAATGGGAGATGTTGTTCACAATAATTTAAAACATTCTTAAAATTTAATTTGCTTCAATGTATTCAACTTGCTTAATTGTATTAATTTGATTTAATAAATACATATGTAAATGTACAAGTGACTGTATTTGTAAAACATCAAAGAGGAATTCTCTTTCCCACAAATACAAATATTCCAAATAACTTGAAAGGACCTGCCTATGTGCTTAATAGAAAGCATGTGCACAAAGATCTGAGAAATTATTGCATCGTCAGAGGCATTATTTTCAGAAGGCAGGAAAAATTATCTTAAATACGACCACTGAATAACCCTAGAATTTCATGCATTTTCTAAAGGCTAGTTAATTATATTTCATGTTTACTGAACTCTTAATCAGAAGAGCTCAGCATCGTTTGCAGCAATTAATTTTTTCTTCTGACACCACAGTGAGGTAGGAAAATATTATTGTTCCGTCTTATAATTTGAGGGAAGTCATAAGCAGTGCCTCTTTTCAGTGATGCTGCAGGTCACGTACTGCCTCTAGCAGCCTCTCTCAGCAGCACACTGAACACTACTCACTTGCTGTGTGCTTTTTGCAGATGTTGGAATTTTTTTCAAGCATGAGATGTAAGAAAATCAGAAATAGCGCCTGACAGTGATTACTTTGAATCACCGAGCTAATCAGTAGGAGAACATTTTCCTTAAAGAATGTTAACTAACTTTTAAGGCACTTCTACACTCTCTTTTGCAACATCTTTATTAAAGTCAGCTTCAGACACTCACCAGTTGCTGTGTTAACTGAGTGTGCATTGACACCAAGGCGAGCAGAAGGGTGGTGCTAACAGAGACAAGACAAGGGAACGGAACCTTGTGAAACAGGGAAAGCAATTCCCCAGGAAGTGCTGAGGAGTGAAGGATATGCCTGCATGGCAGTACATCCCATGGTTGAAGCCCTCCTGCTAATTAATGTCATGCTAATTAAATAATATGCACTAAGTTTACTACCATGGTTATTGTGTATCAGATACCACTTATCTCAAAACTTATGCAAGAATTTCAAAATACTGGTGACAGTGTAGCTGGCACACAAGCAGTACAGGATGTACACAGTGTTGTGTTGGGCTGGAACAGCTTTTGTGGTAAAACAGGAATAGACATTTTCCTCTTAGCCCTGCCTACATGTACGGAGGGCATGAGCTGTACACCTCGGTAGTGCTGCTCATTGTGTGTTATTCTTCAGCAAGTGGATTGTGTATTAGTGATGTGTCTGCTGTAACTTACAGGGAATGTGCCTGGTGCATCCAGTCACATCTGCTGGAATATCTTCAGGCAGGGCTTAGGGACTGCTTTGCAGAAACTAACTTGGTGACACTACTAATATCTTTCTTTTCCACCTTGTCCTTCTGTGCATTTTTCTATTGCTACCACTAAGAAATGCCAGCAGCATTTGGGAGATGAAAGGAAAAGCAGTCTCTACATTCCAAATATTCCTGAAGAGACTAATCAATCACTTTCTTATCTTCTGCTGTTAGCTGTCACTACAGCTTCTCGTAGGCAACTTTGCAGGAAAAGGGCAGAAAATCTGACTTAGCTCACCTCATAAAATACCATGTCCTCATCTTCTAGCTTCTGTCTAAGGTCACAGACAGGGAATATTTGATAAGAGTTAGCCAGAAACCCTCTCAGAGATAAGGATTCCCTCCTGCAACTGGATACTGCGGGGGTTTCAGTGGCAGAAGAGGATTTCATCTGCTTCCCCTCCCCTATTTTCCCATATTTCAAGAATGGAGTCATAAAAATAGCTTTGGAAGCTTACAGAAATCCTTTGAACATTGCTGGGAGTCAATGGCTGATATGATCCAAGACTCTGTGAAGAAGAGAGAAAGTGTTTCCTGGGGTGATGTCAATCAAATACCTTTAGAAATAGCAGCTTTGGCTCATGGCCAACGAGTCTTGTGCACAAAGACTGCATTGGTGGCCCACTTAGATGGGCTTCATTGTTCAAGGTTGTCACATGCTTTTCTCCACTCTTTTTTTAATCAAACCAACTCTGAACAATTGATACACTTTTCTTTCAAATACAGAAGGACATCTATTGAGGCATCATTGATAAATGTACAGGACTTCTTTCTCTTCACTTCCAAAGGTATATAAAGCCATTATATAAAAGGTTATGCTATATATATTTTTTTAAAAATAGAAAAAGCAGGTGGGAAAAAAGATCTATAAAACTGTTTTGGAGCTTGACCCTCACCAAGTTTAATTCTAGCTCTGCTGCAGAATTTCTTTTAGATCATGAAAAGTTCATACTGAATAAAGAGCTTTCTGACAACTCTCTTTTATCAAACCATTTACATTAATTTCAGAGAACTAATTGAAAGGATTCTTAAGAGTAGAAACTTATTCTATGTGCACATACTAAGTCAATTAAATACACTCATGCAAATATATATATATAAATTCTGTGTATATGTACATGTATGTGTATATGTATAAGTATATGCAAATATAGAATAGATATAAAAAGTAAAAATCATCCCTGTGTTTTGTGATGGGTATTCCAGTCAGAATACACTAATACTCTGCCTTTCTTAAACTCTTCGCTTTCAATTCAAAGGGAAAAACTGGAATTGCATTTCTCTTCAATTGTAAAGCTTACTCAGCACTTTGGGTTCCAGAGATGGGATTGGTACTTTGTCAGAGGAATAATTTAATGCAGGCCCACACGCAGAAGCTCAGACTAAAAATGCTTCATCAACAATGCAGTATTCAATCCTCCTGCAGTGTAACTGCTCTTCAACTTACTGAAACCTGAAGGTGATTCACTGGAAAAGAGAAAAAATCATCTTGTCCTGAGAGTTATTCATAACCCTAAAGATACGGAGACAAATCCAAATAGATCTTAAGGACCTAAAACAGTCATTTGAAGGACTAAGTTTCAAAGATAAGATACAAAAGTGCTGCACTGTAGTCGCTTAAATCGAGAGGATCTACATCCCCTCTGTGGCAATAAGGACATGCAAGTGTATTGAAAGTCTGCAATAGGCCTAATTGTGTATTCTTTGAACTTCACTGACTATATTAAATATTCAGATCCTCCTATAATTCACCTAGTTCCTAGTACTGTAGAGAAAACTAGCTTGTGATTAAAAATAAAATAAATACCCAATACACAAATTCAATACTATTACTGTACTACTTGTATTTAATCTGACAAGCTGTATGGTTTATTTGTCAGCCAGCAAGATTCATTATTTAGCACAAAAAATCTTCACATAATTTACTGTTTCTACATCATCTGAGTGTCTTGCTCCACCATTCTTAGAGAAATGTGTGTACAGGCATAGCTTTCAGCCTGTAATTAATTATTAAGGTTGTTTGGGGTTTTTTTTGGTAGGATGAATCAAAAAATGCAGCCCAGGACAAAAAGAGACAGATATATATGGTTATTTCAGGGCCTTGATTAAGGAAATGTGCTTTAGTTTGTGTTTGATACACAACAGACTTGTGTACCAGAGGAGCTGACCAAACAGCTCTTTCAGTAACATCCAGGCCTTTTCCTCAGTTCTGAGAAATTTGTATTTCTCTCACCACTCTTCTAATGTTCTCCCTGCCTAAACATATCTTAGGTTACATGGAAGGTGTAACCAAAAATATGTATTATATTACCATCTCCATACGATATTAAAACAGGTGGGGCAGTGTTCTTTATGTTCAGCATGACTCAGACCTGATAAGACCATAGGGACTATCTCTGCTAATGAGCCATCCAGGTCTTCGGGAGTGACTCATAAGATTACATCAGCCCATTGTGAGATACCCCACCCAGGGGGGAGGAAGTGAACATTCCTACCTGCATATAAGCTGAGACCCTGGAACACTGGACCACTTCTTCCACTGGATTCCCAGAGGAGAGGAGCTCAACACTTACCACTGGACCTCTAGAGACTGACCAGATTGTTCTTCAGGGTCACCACTTCAACCAGACCACATCCATCACTCCAAGGAGACTGCAGCCACCATTTAACTGGACTGCTATCACCACCCTGACCAACAGGGTGCTGGGTTGTAGTCTGGGTCTATCAGTTTAAGCTGGTGTTTCTGTATTATTGCCTTTACTTTAATTTTTCCTATAAAATTGTAATTCTGTCTTGGAATCTCTCACAATATATTTGGGAGGAGTCAATTCCTCCACTGGTTTACTTCCAAACTAGCACAACATATCTGTAGCTGAATATAAACCCTAGATTGTGATATAACCTCTCAACAGCTTTTCCACAAAGACACTTTGTTCTTGTGTTTGAATCCTCAGCCCATACAGCTCTCACTGGGTGTGCACATGTTCAGGCTCAAGATTGTTAAGTCCCAGACTGAAGTGAATTTGTGTCTGGTTTACATCATTGCTCTTCAGGAAGCTTGAGCTCACACTCGTTCGTCAACCTCCCTCTTTCACAGGCCGTTCCAAGGTCCTTCCAGCCTGAATCCCTTGCCTGACTCTCTCGCCCATCAATGATGCCCTCCAATACACAGTTTTTAGAAGATTCCTCAGCATCCATACTGAAAACACCAAGGAGGCACAAAGCCAACTTCTGTTCTGCCACCACTCATTATATGGAGTGGCAGCTCAGAGTTTGGAAGACACTTTATCCACACACTTTATTCAGGGACCAGAAACACATGGTTTTGGGAAGGAAAGCATTTCTTCATCTCCTCCTCCCTCTCCAGATCCTCAGGCTGGGAAGGCAGCCTCCCTATCTGCAGCAGGTTGGTGCAGGCAATGTTGTGGGCTGTGTCCAAGCCTCCTCTTCCCTCTACAGTGCACTCAATTCTTCTGGGGGAAATCTCAGCCCCTTATGGATATACTGATAATCCGGACAAGAACTCAACAGCAAAAGGCCCAAACTCAGCACTCTGCTGGAAATGTGTTATCTATTGCATAGAAGCTACTGACAACAGTTAACATTTTCCGAGGTTACATGGCACGGCAGATGTTTGTCTGCACCTTCAGAAAAGATGGATTAAGTGGCTTATGAAAAGGAGAATGACAGAATCATTGTGAGAGCTCCCAAACACAAGCAGTTTGGGAGCTCTGTAAACAGCACTCAAACAAAATCCCTTTTGAGTTTTGAAGTTTGCTCCAATGCTTGTAGTCTGAGAGTGTATTGAAAACACCTCATACAGCCTGAGTACCTACTTGACTCTGCCTCCAGCCACCAGCCAAACTAAGTACCACATTCATAAACTAGCTTTTTTCTGTGACTTCTGGCTTTGAACCACAGCAGAAATGTGCAATTGAAGAGAGTCACTGAGGAGTATTGGGGACACGAATTCTGTGTGGGCCAGATTGTTTTCAGGATGGGTCTGTTGTGTGCTGAAAGGACTGACAATGCTGTCTGAAGATCTGGTTTTGTTTCCAAGACCTTCAGGCCACCTAATCTGTTATCAGCACCAATAATTAGAAGACTCGTTTGCAGGATGCACTGGCCTGCATAGAATTATTTGGCAGTGGGAGGACAGCATAGAAACAGCAGACTAAGAGGTCAACACCACCAGGGACTGTACCAAGATTGTGGACAAACTGGTCAAGTGCTCATCATCTTTGATACCTTCTAGATGCCTACAAGATCCTTCTGCTCCACTGAAACATGTATTTTATCACCCTTTTTTTGCCGCCTATTGACAAAGTTTCAACAGAAGGATGACTTTCAGGTCAGGGGTGGCTTGGGAGCTAATTTTGACACCACTGTGGCTGAAGTGAAAGTCAGTCTTGGCTCTCCTGCTTCCTAGGAGAGCATTGGAAGCATTAGGCTATTAGTTACAGTTAAATATTGCAGAAAGACTGCAGCTGGCTTCCCCCATATTCCTTTCTTATCCACAAAGCTATGACTGAGCTATTGGAAAGACTCCAATATAGTTCACAGAGTTTCAGTGTGTCCTGTGAACTGAACTTCTTCAAGCGTTTGGGAAAGACAGACAGATCCATAGTAGCTAGAAGGTAGGCAAAAATGTGGCTGGATATGGAATCCCTTCAAACCCCCTCAGAACACAAAGCACTGCACAACTGCTACTAGAAGAAATTACCAGGTGAAGTTGACTATCCTAGGCACATACATTGGGAAAATTTAATCACCATAAGCCTATGACAGAAGACCGTTTTAATGGTTTAATTACAGATAGTATGGCAGCTTTATTGATAAGTCACAAGCAGTTCACAAAACAAATTAAAGAAAAAAGCTCTATGAGCCACTGACCTTCCTGAAAATCCCATGCTGTGATCCTTCATTTTTAGTACTGTCTTTATTGTCCCTAATGTAAATAGATTTGCTTTCATAAAGGTTGCAGAATCTGGCCCAGAATAACACTGTTGTAGACCAAATAACAAGGTTGGTTTTAGCTCAAGCAATGACATTAAAGATGAATGATTCACTAAAACACACAGGGAAAAACACACAAAGAAAATAATTTCAACATTTTATTTGTGCTGAGGTAGCTTGCCTTATTGTGGAATAGTCAGCTGAGATATTTGCAGTTTGTATAGGGCCATTTTTCAGTTTTATTGAGATTTTAAACCGTAGGAACAAGGAAATAGCAAGCAGCATCATTTACAAGTCAGAGCATATCCAGATTACACAAAGGCAGCAGCAAATGCCAGCAGTTGCAGTTTGAGCAGCTGCACAGAACCCAGAAGCTCCATCAGTCACGCGAGCACCGCGAGTCGTGCAAGCACCAGGAACGTGATGTTAAAAAGCTGACTGGAGGGGGAGTGTGGGGTTTAAGTGAGCCCTGTCCTCACAAAGGAGAAGGATCCTTGCCAGCAGTGAAAGGTGCATTATTAGGGGGAGAAGTGGGTATTGGCAATAGGATCTACTGGTGAAGGAATCTCATCTGTCACTGCTGCACCCCTCACACAACATGTGGGTTGTGATTTTGGCCATCAAAGATGGGCTATACGGGTCTGCTGGCCCCTGGAATGGGAAGGTGCTGCTGGGTCTCTTCAGGTGCTAAGGAAGATTTTGCCTGACTGAGTTTATGGTCATGGCAGGTTCAATCATAGATGGGCCCTGAAAGAGACTAATTATGCTCTATGAGGAAACAAACTCAAAACAAGCACACTTTTAAAATGGAGCGATGACATTTAAAAATTAAGAACCCAATGTTCTTGCAGCTTCCGTTACTTACTGGAGGAAAACTGAAGCTAAAAGAAAACAAACATAAAAAAGTAACCAAATTTTAACTTCTTGCTTAGTTTTATGCTTTGTGCAAAGGAAATAATGCAGCTTATGTTAACTTAGTAAAATTGGCATCCACAGTGTCTAAGCAGTAGGACAAGATTATGCAATTATATCTGACTGCAGTGTAAGGGCACACAATTGTTTTTTCATCTCTTCTTTACATTCAAGAAACAGCTGCTTTTTTTTTTTTTTTTTTTTTTTTTAGTGCTAGTGCATTTTTGCTGTTTGGAGAACTAAGTAAATGGTTATAAATGAGCCATAACATAACTTTTTTCTCAGATAAACTACAGAGAATAAATATTTAAGTGTTCTTTAGTTTTATGGTAGCAATTCTGAGTAAGACAGATGGAGATGATAAAGTTTAGTTTCAAAATTTAGATGTAAGCACTGTCATGTGTCTAAAGCGTCTTCTTTTCTTTCTCCACTCTTGACAAACATCTCTTCATTCAGGCGCATCACAAAACAGAACTTGCTTATTCATGTAGATATGCATATCAAACAGCTCATAAGATGATTGCTATAGAACAACTACTGAGTTTTATATGCAAATTATAGCCATAAATTAAGATTAATTTTAAAAAAGAGATATTAACATTCCCTACTGCTAATTATGAAATAAATAAAATAATAAGTGCTGGATCAATTTTTGAAAGGTTAAACAGTCTGGTTTGATTACTTGTTTGAAAATCCACACTCATCATTTATTCCATTTATTAGTAACTCTTATCCTACAATATCCATTCCTCTGAGAGCAATGACACTGTGAGAACTCAGACATATTTTAAAGCTGTGGATGTAGTCAGTGGGTTTTGCATGGGAATCGTCTGAAGGACTCCAAAGGAAAGGGGATCTTCATAATGCTGGTGAGGGTAACAAAGTGCTGAGTAACTTGTCAACCTACCCAAAAGCATCCAGCCCTTCACCATCCCTGCAGGACAGGCCTTTTTGAATTACTAAGTGCTCATTTCAGATTTCAAGATCAAAAGTACCATCAATATCCACAAACACACACCCCGTAGCTACTGTCATTACTTGTTTTGTTATTGCACTCAATATTAGGAAAAAAAAAAAAAAACCAGCTATAAAATGTATAACTTGCCAAGTTGGCAGAACATTCATAGGTGCACTGCCATCTTCTGGGAGATTTTATCCAATTTTTTAGTCAGATGAATTTGTCACTTAGTCCAGTCTCTATCCAGTTAGTGAAGATGTTGATTTCCAGCTAGGCACCAGTACAGCTAAAAGCTTTGCATTTTGATTTGATGATCTCTCGCTTGACTCAGCACCAAGAAATAATCATAGTCACAAACTAGAGTTATGAGCACTAATGCATCAGACTGCTTACAAAAATCTCTCTCATGGCCACAGAAGGCAAGAGATCACTGTAAAGCATTATTTCCAAAAAAAGGGTTTAGAATTTTTAACTAGTGGATCTCCTACCCAATAAACCAAAGGTAAACATAAGAAATTATTTGGGTTTCACATCCAGTCAGAGATTCATTATGAGTTTGAGATATATTAGCCGACCTTAAAATAATTGATGTTATTTTTGTATCTGTTTTATCTTGATGATGTGCACTGACCCTCTGCAGCAGGGTGTCAATAAACATTCTTGGACATATCAGTTGGAAATCAGCTTCATGAAGGGGTGTATGCCTCTAAAAATATCTTAATACTGCTAGTAAAAAGTCTGGATGTCTCAGATGAAAAGCAAACACTCCAGTCTTTTGAAACATTTTTTCTCAAAATAATTCTGTACTCTTTTATAGAGAACGTGGAAAAACACTGCCAAAAATCTCTTGCAGAAATCAGATTAATCTGTATAATTTTTTAAGCTCATGTATACCAAGTCTCCACTGCCCTTTAGTATGCAGGCTACAGAAGGTCAATCTGTCAGTCCTGCAGTGCAGATGTAAGGAAATAGAGAAAAGAAAATTTTACTCCATCCTATTAGATAAGTAAATGTTATTAAGTGAAACAACCTGTTAAACAAACTTAAAATATCCATTTTACTGAGCCTCAAAATAATTTAGTAACAATATATTCTACTGCTTATATTGACAAGCAATAGACATACCAGTTACTATCAGCAATACCAAAAAACCAAAAAAATGTATTTCCTCGAAATTTGTTTATAATCACCAAACTTACCAGGTTTCTTAGTCACACTCTTTCTATTCTATCTCCTTTAGCCATAGGCTGGATTTATGTCAGGCTGAGCAGTTGGAAGGACTACCATCAGCTAGTGCTGAATTTCATATTTGCTCTTTAGGCTAACGAGCCATTTCCAAGGCAGTTTATCAGTTAATGCACTCAGACTCTCAGACACTCCACCAGGAATTGCACTCATCAAAACAGTTTTTAAAGCAAATGTTTGTCTTGAAATGAAATTAAATGAAATGTAGCAGCTACTACAGCTGATAAATGCTGGTAAGGATGCAAAGTGGTTCCTCCTCTGTCAGTGGTTCCTCCTCTGCCATCACCTTGTCACAGCTCAGGCTCTGACGAAGAACAAGGTTCCATTTGTTTAGTGGCTGTCTGCTACCAGCTGCTTTTTCCTTGTCTCCACTAACTCTGACTCAAGAGAAGCTCAGCTGGGGTCTCTGTCCTGTGCTTTGAGGACAAATGTTAATTACAATCAATTAGGCTTCAATGATGGCATCTAATGAACTTGGCCCAGGCATGAACCTTCAGACTTTATGTGACCAAAATATCTGTGATGTTCAGAGATGTCAACTAGAGATATGCTGCAATCACTGTTTAGTCAGCAACTTAGTTTGACCATTTTGTTCCTAAAAATGGGAACCTCTGGGAAGCTCACAAGTATGAGTGTTAATTAATGGGAAAGGCTGTCAGATCCAAATAGCAAACTCCTGTAAAATACCTTCTTATTCTCCTGCTATTATCTACCCAGTCAAAAGGACCTTGCAAAGAGTGGCAGGCACTGGGCATAAAGAGAAGTTCACTGATAATATCAGGAATTAAATCCATCGTCAGTGTTTCCAAGGAAAGCTTATGCACACAAATAGGAATTCACTGAAGGAGGCATGTTTCCCTGAACAGTTATTTTGTGCCATAAATACTCTCAGAAAATTTAAAATTGACAGACAGACACAGCTGAGAGGTACCAAAGTTTGTTTTGGGGATGGGAGAGAACTGGAAGTAATGGATTGTGATGCACAGAAACAAAATTATGATTAAGTGTCCATGCTCACTCATGTCAAATAAAAATGAGACAATTCAATTTGAAACTGGGACCAGATGCATTTCCAAGATTCAAACAGGTTTCTGGGGCTGCAGATGAAGGGAAATAATTTGCTGACCAGATAAAATCAATCCACAGTTTTGTCAAAGCCAGCTGTCACAAAGTAACAATAAACAAAAATTGTATTTTTCTAATGTTGGTAGAGTGCTGCTATCCACACTGTTTCAGGAAAGAAAAAACAAACTAACTAAAAAAAGGATTAAAAGGATTTAGAAACAAATTTCATTAGAAGAGGGATATAAAAGTACAGTAGACCTGTTTTTGTTTTCCAGACAGTATTACAGTAAGCCACAACACCCTTCCCCTGGAGAGGCCAATGTGCCTTGTGGGACAGCTTTAATATTCTCCTCTGTTGAGAGAAGATGCAGAAACCATGATGGCCTAGAATACAGGCCATTTCCAAAACCACATTTACAAATACTTCCCATCCACAGGGATCAGAAACAAAAGGACTGGAGAGGTCTGTAGTATAGGGATTAATTAAAACCCACTGAGCAAAGCTGTGACTCCTTGGGCTCCTCACCCCTCTTGGTTTCATCTGTAAATCTGTGATGGTCTTTGTACTAACAGTGAAATTCAGGCAGTTTTTCTAATGTAGATGGCAGCCAACAAGGAAAGTTCTGAAAAGACTGCAGTTTGGAAAATAATTGCAACTTGATTTTCTTGTCCATGGAGACAAATAACTCCTGATATCACTCTTTGGCTCCAGACTACATGTGCCACTCTGAAGAGTTTAGAGAGGAAGAAGTGCTTGAACAGCTCTCTCCATCACCTCACTCTAGGACCTCTGCCCTTGCTCCTTGCTCTCCTCCCAGCTTCAGCCTGGCAGAGGCTTTTCCCTGGGCTTCCCAAACCCATCCACCAGCTTTCCAGTGAGACCTCCTCTGGCTGGGAACCACACAGAAGCCTTTGTTTGACAGTGACCTCCAAAGAACAAACACACAGTTCATTCCCAGGCTGGGAAGAGAGGTCCTTCCCCCCTCGCCCTGTCAGAGGGCTCAGACTGGGCTGTAAATTCTGTTTTTCTTTCAGCCCAAGTCCATTTGAAGTCCACAGATTTGTGTTGCTGAAAGCAGCACATCTACCACAGCCACCACAGCTTCAGCTTCCTACTGTGCTCCTAACAATACTCTTATGGAAGGGTCAGGAAGAAATAAAGATGTTTTGATACAAAGTATTCTGAATTATTCTAATGCCTACAGTATTTATTAAGGATGCACGTTCACCTGGGACACAATTCTTAAACCCCAGAATTTTCATTATTTGAGCACTACCTACCTGAATATGTCAAGAGAAAAATGAAGCATCAAAAATCATTAGATACTTAGCAAAAGAAGCAATATATTTTTTGTTGGCATTTGATTTTATACTGTAAGTGGCTTTCCTATATTCATCAAAGGATAAGTTCTTTGAATGAGTAGAGATAGATGCTGGAAAAAATAATTGCTTCTTTACACCTTCAGAAACTGGAAACGTTATTTTAAATGTTTACAAAGGCATGGACTGGAATACAGTTTCACAGGTTCTAGTGAACTAATCTAGAACAAAAATGATTGCTCACTTTCCCACAGGAAGATATCCTTATGTTTCGCCCATGTTCCCTTTCCTGCATGATTAACAGATCCTTCTGAACCAACAACAGATGACCTCCAGTAACCATTCACAAGGGGCTAAAGTCATAAATAGATACAGTCAAAAAAATATTTATCTAAAAGCAAAACAACTCTCAAATCAGCTGAGTGACATGATAGGTTTGCTTGGCACATATTGAGATATAAGGATTGATTCTTCCCACAACTTAGAGCCTGTGCAGTTTTCTCAGATAATCCATGCGAGAAAAGCAATAAAAGATCTAACAACTAAGAAAAACAAATCAGATATAGTTATAAATATCTATGCTGGTAATGAATAAAAGCTGGTTATATTTCACTGAGAGCAAAAAATAAAATTGCAGAGCAGCTTTATCATGGCTTTCAAACAGTAGTGCAGAGTGGATTATTAAGCTCAAATCTCAACATTAACAGAAAACTCATTTGTATCAGCGTCAACAAAGTCTATATAATATAAATATCTATTAATAATAAGCAACTACACCAAAGGCATGGATAAACATAGCAAAAGCCTATAAATAAAAAAGACTGCATATAACTGCCTAAACAGGCAATGCTGGAAGTTAAATCTTACTGCTTTAATGAAATGAAAGTTACCTTCTGTCAGCACAATGTTCTCTAAAAGTTAAGAAGCACCTGAAATGCCTATTGTGGGTACCAGCTGTCCTCTGAAGAGGCGATCTATCCCCAAAAGCGGTATTCCAAGAACATAAGGGTTCTTTTCAGTTTTTTCCTTAAGTTCTACAACTGTTGTGATGGCAAAGCAGAGTCCAAAGGTTTGCACTGCTGCATTAATTCACTCTGGGCTTTATCCTGTGCTCAGTAACTCACATCAGGTTTGTTGGCTCTTTTCTCCTTTATCAAAACGAGGAAGGATGTAGATCTGCACAGACAGGTGTTATGAGTGTTGACTTAGTTTGGTTTTACAGAGAAGGGGAAAAAAGTAGGGGTTGGTTTGGGGACCTGTTAGAAATACTTCCTCTCCAATTAAGGAGCTATGCACATATTCCAGCTCAGCTGGAGAGAAACTAAGCAAGAAAACTGGCCAGGCTCAGAGAGGTGCAACAGCATTTACAGTATGATTCACAGATTAAACACTTGTTGGTGGGACACTGAGATGGAATTTATGTCACTGATGCTTGTGGAAGGAGTTAAACAGGTAGGCAAAGCACTGAAGAATAAGACTGTCATGTCCCTGACTTTCCTCTATTTACCCTTCACATTCAAACTTTAGAGGCTCCTTGAATTTAACCCATTATCTTGATGCCTTTTAGCACTAAAGATAATTTGGTGGCACAGGTGACGTCAGATGTTAAATACAATGAGATTTCATCATTCGTACAGTGAATGATGAAGCTTTGCAAACCACAGATGTCTGGCATCTATTCAGGAATTAATTGAAGTATTTTGCTCAAAGTAGCAGGAGACTCAGTGTAAAGTTCAATGATTATGTGGCTGGCACTCTTCAAGCACACTCATGGACTGGCTGATGAACATGTCAAACAATGTAAGACGCATGAATGTAAGCAAAACGTAACAAAGAAAGTTAGGTCCTGACTTTAAAATTATAGTAGTTACATTCCACAACCTTGAAACAAGATTTGGAATAAGTTTAGTGCCCAGAAGTAACTGAAAAAGCAATAATGCCTCTAAGGAAAGAATTGAACTTCTAAGTATGAAATGTGGCTATATTTCTGCTATCAACACACTGAATCAAATTACATCTGAAAAATAAAGAAAGTATGGGAAAAAACTGTCTGTCCTAACTAAAGAGACAGAGATTGGATTTCACAGAACTAAATGGTGTCAAGGGGTTAAGGACAAAGGTTCAAAACACTTGAGGGGATAAAAACGTAAACTGACGCATTCAAAAGAGCCCAGGGAAATTAGACTTTTGTATTCAAAGTCTGTCAGAAAACAAATTTTTCTGTTGCCATAGAAATTGAAACAAAACCAAAACCCATTCACAATCACAGTGGAAGGGTAGGATTTTGAAATTTCCTCTGGAAGAAAGCTTCCAGGGGAAAAAAATAGATTATTTCAGAGCAATAAAAATGCATTGCTTCTGGCAGATTAAAGGCTTTGTACAGGTAAGGATCATTACTTCCTTTCAATAATCCAGCTCACCTCTATTTACATAATTAAAATGTTAATAGCTATATGATAACAAATAAACTATAAAAACTTTCTCAGTACTGCATGCAAATATGTGCATGATAAATCAAACAGATCACAAAGAAGGTGACTACACTTTGACTTTTAAAATCAGAGAGGAAATAGAGTTATTAGCGAAACCTTACAACTGTGCTGATAGCAAGACAAACCATGTGTGTATAGTGTTCACATACCAATATCATCTATACCAAGAAAAATTAGGCAAATACATCAGACTGGTAGTAGCCATGGAATTTGTTCTCATGGCAGATTGTCCCTATATCTCCATCCTGCTCCTAAGGACCCTTTTACTGAGTAAAAAAATTATTTCACTTTTTATTGACATGTAGTCCCAGTTTTCTCCTCAAAAGTCCTTCTTCCTTTTCCATGGGAAAATACTGGCCAACACCACCAAGGACATGAACCCCTCCCTTTGAGTTCAAGACAGAGTCCCCACCTGGTCCCATCATCCAGCTGTTTTATCCTTGGCACAACCCAAGTTCTCAGGCCAGGGACACCTCTGGACACAGGCAGGTAGCCCAGTAAGTAAGCCCTTACTGAAGCCACCAAGTCAGAACCTCGGTGGAGCATGTTTTCCCACTCCCAGCAAACTGACAAATTATGCAAGTCATAGGTTGGACTCGATGATCCTGATCAGAAGTCTCTTCCAACCTCACTGATTTTGTGATTCTGTGATTTGGACTGCTGCCACAAGCATAGAATCCGAAAAAAGAGCTGAGTGTCCATCAAGAAGACAGTGATCCAGGGCCTTTTCAACTTTTCAGGCTCATACCTTCCTTCCATCCACTCAGCAGAGAATCATCATTACTCTAAACCTGGGTCACTGGAGCAATCTCCTCTACCTTTACAGAGATTTGGATCAGCATGACTGAGATAATGAGCAGCTGGAGCTGGGGCTGAGCAAGGGGCCACAGGCAAACAAGATAATTCTTGCGCCACTTCTACCATCAGACCTTCTTCTTCCCTCTCCTTGGCTTGAGCTTTGTACCCTAAACAGTACAGCAAAAAAACTCAAACCTATGCTTTTCTGGCAAAAGGCTTCCATATACAATAAGTTTTCTCTATCTGCCCAAGCCTTCTCTCCTCTAGACTAAACAGCATGAATATTAAATTATAACTTTCCCTCTTGAGCTGGCCTATCCATTTAAGAACACTATGGCTTACCAGCCATTAATTAGTTACTGGTTGGTGCAACTTTATTTACTGAAGAGTACTCTATTCAAAACATATTTGCTAATTATTGCAGAAGAAAACACATATCCATTTGTAATTATTACTTAAAAGAAGCAATTATTTTCTCTCTGATCAGCCTTCAGTTAGATTCCCATCAAAAGAATCACATGAACAGATGGGGTCCAGCAGCCTTTTCATGTGTTTTCTTTTTTTGTGCTTCATAACTAAGCTCTCCCTCATAAACTCGTTAAAGTGGACTCATTTCCTTTACCAGGATGTGATTTTCTGGTAACTCCTTTCCATTTTCTGTCTTGAGCAAAGTAGATGATTCATTTCTCTTTACCAATCACCTGAACTATTGGTAAAGTGTCACGCACATCAATGGATCCATGGCAGCAATTACAGAAGTGACAAAGATTTTATTTTTTTCCTCTATCTGACTTCTCCAATGAAAATAAGCATTTTCCAAAGAATACAACTAAAACCGGATGAGAACAATTTTTTTGTGAATAGAAAATTCATTGAAAAAGGCTGTGACAGAGAGAGAAACTTTATATCTGAATCCAGCCCACAGCTGGTGGGAAACTTCAACAAAATGAACAAACTGAAAAAAAACAAAACAAAAAAGGAAGGAGGAATTTTGGAACAGTGCATATTTCATTGTGAAATTTTCTGCGAGCTTCTTGTTTCCAAAGATGATGAAATGTTGCATTTCAACATATTCTAAAAAGATATTTTTTCATTGTGAAACTTTTTTTTAATGTCAAACCAGCCTAAGTTTAATTATACGCAAAAGAATTAAGTCCTCCAAATCAAATGAAACACTGAGTCAAAGTAAAAAAGCTCAAGGAGTCTTAAATTACAGATTTTTTTAAACAATTTGTTTCAGCAACCAAATAGAAAAATCTATTGTTTGGTGTAATAAATTACACTATATTTTATATAACTGTGACAGGACAGCATGGGGGACAATTACTTTTCTTCCCCCTCCAACTAATGTCTTCCTTTTTTTTCTTAGACATTTCATTGAAGACAGTTCATGTTAAATAACTTGGCCAAAGTTAAAATCAATTCTTCCAATAAACCCTCAACTTTTTCCACTTTTCTACGGTTAAGTCACCATTTTCCCCGTAAGGAAGACTTCAAGATCACCGCTCCACTTTTGACCACCACACCCTTGCTAGGGAAGGAGTGCATAGACTGAGAGACCACTGCCGCCCTATGCAGCTTAAATGTCAGAAAGAGAGGAAAAAGACGTGATGGAGACCAGAAGGGCTGGATGACAGAATGGCTGGCACAGGATCACATGGAACTTCAGACAAGGCCGCAATGTTTTGTAGCCCCAAGCTGCTGCACCGTGGGATGCAATCCTTGACCCAGCCCGGATCAGTCCCGATGCTCTGCTGCACTGCAATGGCCGCAGCTGTCTCCTCCTGGTGGGAGCAGGATTGGCTGCTGATCCCTTCAGTACTCTTGTTCCCAAAGGACCACAACAAAATGCTTAGTGTCCACTTTCCCAGCACTCGAGCTGCCTTCATGCTGCCAAAGATAACTTTTAATTAAGGTGTCAAAACCTGACAAGATTGATCGCAGAGGTGGTTTTCTCCATGCTGAGCTGTCTCCGATTCCAAACTCTCTTTTCAACTACACTTTTCAACCACTTAATTAACAAGTGGTTCATCATCTGGCTTGCCAAGAAAATGGCATCTCAGTCTCCACAAAAGGAGTCAGAGATAGAAAAGAGCCAGCAATTTTTTGTACTTGTTCTTGAGTTCATGTTCAAATGTCTATATAGCATCTTTTTTGATGATTTCATCCAACAATGATCACTTTGATAACTGTGGAATTATTTGGCCATGAGAGTTACTATTCAAATATTTTTGCTTGCCTCTTTTCACCACACAAAAAGCCAAGCATTTTTCTTCTCTTTTTCATCATCACCCGAGAATAAACAATCAGTCAGCCCATGTAAGGTCTATTCCAAGCGGGGATTTTTTTGTATGGTGAACTAGATTTGTGATGGGGAAGTCATCTGCATTTTAAAGAAACTAGATTCTGAAATTATATGCACAACAACAGGATTTTAGCAATACAAAGCATTTCTTCCGACCTTATTCCTTTCACCCTTCTTTTAGTTTGCTGAATAGCTGGGAACATTGGATGGATTACATAGCCTGACACATGCTGCATGCGAAGAAGGGGAGTGTGCGTTGCCAAAGCCCACTTGGATGCAATGAAGTACAGAATCAAAAGCAAAACAAAGACCACAAAGTGAGCTAGACTGTTCCCTTCCCAAACAAGTTTATCTCCCTGGTTACATTCCACAGTGGTTTATCCCTTCCAAAATGACTGCAAGAAGGGAGAATGCACTTTGCAAAAGCTATGCTAAGACACCCAGTCCTTTTACATCCAAGCACAGGTACAGGCTGGGCAGAGAATGGATTTAGAACAACCTCAAGTAGAAGGACTTGGGGGTGTTGATGGATGTCTTGGGTTACATGGAAGGTGCAACCAAAGTATACCATCTCAATAAGCTGTTAAAATAGGTGGGGCAGCGTCCTTTATCATGACTCAGCCCTGATAACACCCTCTGGGGACGTAGCAACCACTCTGCAGGGGGACCATTCCCTCTAATGGACCATCGAGGTCTCCTGGAATGATTCATAGAATTACAACATCTCATTGTGGGATGCCCCACCCAGAAGGGAGGAACTGTGCATGCCTACCTGTATCTAATCTGAGGCTAGAACACCACAGGGACACTACCACTGGATTCCGAGAGGACAAGAGAGTGAGAACCACCAAACCGTTCTACAGAATAACCACTTCAACAAGACCACATCCATCTCTCTAACGGGACTGCAGCCACTGTTTAACTGGACTGCTACCACCACCCTGATCAGCACGGTGGCAGATCATACTCTGACTTTGTCAGTTTAAGTCTGTGTTTCTCTACTGTTGTCTTTATTTTAATTTCCCTACTAAATTGTAGTTCTGACTTGGAATCCCTCTCAACATATCTGTGTGGGGTTAATTCCTCTGCTGGTTTGCTTTCAAACTAGCACAATGGATGAGAAGCTCAGCGTGTCTCAGCAACCTGCCCTTGCAGCCCAAAAAAGCCAATGGCAGCCTGGGCTGCATCCAAAGCCCTGTGGGCAGCAGGTGAGGGAGAGGATTCTTTCCCTCTGCCCTGCTCTGGTGAGACCCCACCTGCAGTGCTGCATCAGCTCTGAGGTCCCAGCACAGGAAGGACATGAGCTGCTGGAGCGAGTCCAGAAAAGTCCACAAGGATAATCAGAGGGCTGGAGCATGTCTCCTATGAAGACAGTGACAGAGCTGGGGTTATTCAGCCCAGAGGAAAGAAGGCTCAAAAGTGACCTTAATTGTGGCCTTGAGTAGCTGAAGGGGAACTAAAAAAGAGTGGGAGAGGGACATTTTACCAGGGCATGCAGTGGCAGGACCAGGGGGAATGGCTTTAAACTGACAGAGGGTAGATTTAGATTGAATATTAGGAAGAAATTCTTCACTATGAGGGTGGTGAAACACTGGAACGGGTTGCCCAGAGAAGCTGTGGCTGCCCCATCCCTGGAAATTTTCAAGGCCAGGTTGGATGGAGCTTTGAGCAACCTGGTCTAGTGGAAGGCATCTCTGCCCATGTCAGGGAGTTGGAACTGGATGGTCTTTAAGGTCTCTTCCAACCCAAACCACTGTTTGATTCTCTGGAGGAGTTGAGGTGAGGAAAATCTTCAAGACATGGAAAATAAGATTTTCCAACAAATCATCTTTGCAGCATGTTCTCTACAGACATGGCCTGCCATCAGCCCCTCTTTTCTACTCCATTACCTCCTTCCAGTTGCTCTCAATACATCTCTTGTCCGTTTTCAGGTCTGAAGAAGCATTTAACACTTTCAGAAATGGGCATTGGACTGAGAAGGACATTGTGGAGAGGGCACCAGAGGCTGCAGTCAGTGCCACCGAAGCAGCAGAAAACTGGTGCAGAGATGTCTTCTTTCCACCCATCATGTGGAGCACAGAGCATGGAACAGCTGCATGGCACATCCAGCATACAGGTCCCCTACCCCAGATTCCTTCAACACTTATTTTCATAGGGACTCTCACTGGCCCCAAAGACTTTCTGAACTCTAAAGTTTGTTATGCCATTCCCATTCTTGCCCTGTCATTACTCCTGTGACAAGGCAGAAGAGCCAGGGCAAAAAATTTTTGAGCCACCTCTCCAGCCTCATCTCAGTATTTGCTTTTAAGGAACACTTGTGTTTTATAAACCCTTTCCAGATACCATAAATCTTCTTGGGATTAATTAACACATAAAGTGGAGAACATAGATGTTTTCAGCAGGTGACAATACAGTGAAAGCACATCAACAAAACCCTGCTTCAAGTGCCTTTGGCAGAGCCCCCCAGTTCCGCTTGCCCTGCACAGCTCTGGAATGCAGCAGCTCCTGGGCAGATTTGGTGACAGACAGCTAAAAGCCTGCACAATAACACTCTGACAGCTGTCTAGTCAGTCTGTATATGTCTAGATATATGGAATTCCAGAAGCACTAGACTCCCATTTACAAAGGCAGCCTAAGAGCCATGAGTACATTACTGCACCAGAAACTGCAACTATTACAGAACCAGATTAATACCTGAATTTTTATTAATCTTTCATTCACTGAACACTGCCAGAACTTTAGTTTTGTGGCTTGAGATACATTAAATGTACCATACCTATGCATAACTCCATACGTTGCTTAGGAATGTTTCTGACAAGTTTTTAATTCCCTGTCAAGACTGAAATGCTGAAACCTAGCTTTACTTTCACATTCAATTGCTTAAAAGAAATCTGCAGATAAAGATTGTCTATTATTTATTTTTATTTTTCAATCAATATTAAAAAATCAAATGCAAAAGTGTGGGATGCCAAAGGCAAAAGCACAGAATATAAAAATAAATTATAAAATCTTCACACATCTCCCCCTCCCCATTCTACCCACTGGCCAGTTCTCTTTCCACACCTCTACTGGAGCTAATTTAATCTTTAAAATACCCAGCAAGGAAAAACAGTGCTGTGGGTTTGGTACTTTATGTTTTTGCCTTTAAAAAAAACTTGGAACAACATGAAAATTATTGTCCCAAGGGAAGTGGGTTGTTTACAAAAAAGTCATGTTCCTTTAGAACTGCCTTAACTTCATTGTGGCCTTCATTTCCTTCAACACTCTCCATCACCAAAGAACAGCAAGATTGCTATGACCCCCCGAAATACTTAGAGATATAAGAAAAAAGTGCTTTGCTTTTCCACAGAAAAGGCTTATAAACCATGCTGTCTGACACCAGCATCATTCTGGTTCATAAGGAATTCGCTCAATGAGCATTCAACCAGCTTTTTGGCACCTGGAATTATTTATTTACCATTTTTTTCCCAAAGATATACAATCCAAATATGCAAGATTGCAACTACATAAACTTCAGAAATGGATATTTAGTTGTGTACTTGGGGTTACACTACCTGGAATAAAATTAGGTCTCAGGATCTAAGCTGCTCTGCAAATAACTGATCTTTAAAAATACCCAAAGTCCTAAAGTTCATGATTTAAGAGCAGGGAAAATCTCTTTCCATGAAATGCATGTCATTTGATGCTGTCAAAAAATAATACTGAGCTAGATACTGCTTTGAACTCTTTCACACTTATAGTTTCCAGGTTTCTAGGAAATTGAGTAGAAGCTGCTGGGATGATTTACAGCATGTGCAATGCTTCAGAGAGATCCAAAGTCCAGTCAGCCTGAAAGGAAATGACAGTGTCACATCTAGAAACTGGCTCAAAGAAAAGCACATATTGTAGCTGTAACTCAAAGCCTGTGGGAAGACAATGCATTATGCCACCCCATGGAATGGGTTCAAGGCTAAATACAGATCCCCACCTGTGATTCAGTAAAAGCCCTTGGATTAACACAACACAAGGTTTACTTCAATTGGCTACTGCTAAATATCATTCAGTAAAAGCCCTTGGATTAACACAACACAAGGTTTACTTCAATTGGCTACTGCTAAATATCTGACCCTTCAACTTCTTCCTCGCTTCTGTTTCTCTCACAGGTCTCAGAGGTGTAGAGCTAAATATCTGACCCTTCAACTTCTTCCTCACTTCTGCATTCTCTCCCAGGTCTCAGAGGTGTAGAAGGGTGGTAACACCAAAATCGGTGGTACTATTTTACCTCCCAAAGGCTACTCCATATAGAACTCATTATATTCCCACACAACCACATCCCTCTCTAGGCACCACTGGCTCCACACCTAATTGCCCCTGGAAGGGTCTGCTGAGCAGCCCTCGAGGCTATAGGGGTCCCTCAGCCTGCATGGTCAGTGTTAAATGTGCAAAGGAAGAAAGGGAAGCCTGCATACCACTGCTTGTGCAAGCTCCCTTGCTCCTTCTCACCACTGAGGCAGCTGCAACAATAAAATAGCAGTGGCAGCTAAACAATATTTCTGCAATTTCTCCAAGCCAAGATTTTTTTAAAAAAAATTTTTCCTATCTCTAATGCTGTAATTCCAGGACTTGGTTCCACTATTCTATTTATATTAATGCACAGGGGCAGATTTTACCGCACATGACAGAGTAAGAATATTTTATATTGTTTACAAGCCAAGAAATAATGCAAATTTGGGTTATAAAAGTACTTTCAGCATATTCTGCCTGCCTCTTTGCCAACACCAGTTTGCTCCCTCTCATATTTTATTATGTGTTTTTTTAAAAATTACTACAGGAGGTTGTAATTCCACTTGCAGGTCATTACAGATTCTTAACAGACAGCTCTCAAGGCTTTTTGGGGATGTCCAAATGAAACTACATGAATCCACACAGTATTGGTTCTCCCCCCTCTCCACCTCATCCTGGGAATCCAAATCCTTGGTCTAAAGATTCACAGATCTGTTGGGGATGCTGCAAAGTCTTTCCTTCCCACTGGCATATGGGATCTGGAGAAAACTGATGTGTGTGTGGATGAAAGAAGCCTTGAGCCACAGCCCTTGACCTGATAGAAACATGAGCAAAGGCTGGTCCCTGCAGTATATTCATTAAAAATATATAAGATGTAGGTGTTTTTTCAGCAAAAGTGTCATATCTTATCTGACCATATTATAGACCTAAATGAGCTCTGTCCAGAGGGCAGATATACAATTACACACAAATTATATCCATCCCCAAGGAGCTCTGCCTTTACCCCTCACAGTGAATTGCCACCCCATGCACCAGTCGAGCTGTGCCAGTGAGGTGGGAGGGCAATGCCCTGCACTAAAGCCAATAACATCTCATAACTTGCCCAGAGACACACAGTGACCTTTTGTTCTGCCAGATTGTGCTTGGACCGTAGGCTCATCAGGAAAAATTAACTGCAACTATGAACGAAATTAAAAGAGAAAGTCTCAGCAAGCCATGACATTTTGCTGTGCTCAGAAGAATTCTTGTGCAGCTGGAAAGCGCTGAGATGGTTTTAATGGCATCTGCTGTCTCTTGATTGACAGAGCATAAACATTTCAGAAATACAGGCAACAGCATTGCAGCCACACCACACCAGACAGCATTATTTACTGTGACTGAGCTACTTCTATCAGCCACGAACTGCACATCTAGCTCAGGGTTATTCAGATTTTGTTTGAGAAATGTCCTCTTCTGGATGAAGAGGTATTAGCAGCTTCATAAACACTGTCAGCTAATCAAAAAATATTAGAAAAGCTCTCCACAGCTTAGTGGTTTTTTGTCACTTGCTCTAGATGTTAGGAATATGTGGAAATGAATAAATGTATTAATACACAGCAGCCTGTCAGGAGCCCTTGGCATGCTGTGAGCCTGTGTACTGCATTTGCCAGTCAAATCTGCCTGAGACTCTCAGCACTCCCTGACAGCAACTCATTCACATGGGAATCAACAAGGAGTTTGCTTTTAAATGGCAGTATCTGGCATTATCACAGAATCACAGAATATGCTAAGTTGGAAGGGACCCACAAGGATCATCAAGTTTAACTCCTGGCCCTGCACTGGACACCCCAAGAGTCACACCATGTGCCTGAGAGAATTGTCCAAACACTTCTTGAACTCTGTCAGGTTTGGTGCTGTGACCACTTCCCTGGGGATCTGTTCCAGTGCCCAACCACGCTTAGGATAAAGAACCTTTTTCTGATATCCAACCTAAACCTCCCCTGACTCAGCCTCAGGCCATTCCCTTGGATCCTGTCCCTGGTCAACACAGAGAAGAAACAGTGCTTGCCCCTCCTCTTCCCCTCACGAGGAAGTTGTAGACTGTGAATTCCTACCTAAACCATAAGTGATATTTCATTTACAGGCCTGACACAGATGCGATATTTACCCCACATTTATGTTCAACAATCTGAGCAACACCATGACTTTTCCTACAAAGAGCACTGCCTGTGCTCACTAATTTCATCCCTGCTAAGTTTTGCTTGCTGCTGTCCAGGTGGATGGAAGATGCCTTTCTTGATTCAGAAAGACCCTCCTTCTGGGACATAAACAGACTTGCTGGATCACAGGATGGTTGGGAAGGGGGGTGAGGGTAGGAACAGGAGGGGATGTGAGGGAGAGAGGAAAAGCGAGAAAAGCACCAGTGGAAAAGAAAATAGGAAATAAGTGAAGAAAAGTGAGGACTCTTCTGTCAACTTCTCCTTTCTTTTGAGGTCCTCTCAGGCTTCTCCACCATCCCTTTTGACTGACAGCTTCAGGCCATTTCCCATTTCTCTCTTCTGATTCCTTTACACTGGACTTTTTTGTCTGCCAACACCCCCCAAAAAATGGTGCCAGTGAGAGAGGCTGCTCCCAGCAAGGCAGGAGCTGTGGGCAGTGGGGTGATTCCCCTGCCAGCTGGAAACCTCTCAAACAGAGAGCTGCAATGCAGTGCAGTGCTGCCTTCCCATTACACACTGGGGAAACCATGCAAAGATGGATGCTCCTGTGGAAATACTGGGTATCAAAAGGGAAGAGTCTGGCATCAAGACAAAGAAAGCAACAACATGCCAGTAAACTGTTTTGTATAAAAACAAACAAATCTCTCCCATACAAAATGGGATGCATGCCTGAATGGTAATCTTCTCTGTGCTTTGGTGTCTGGAACAGAGCAGCTGGGTGGTGAGAATTTAGGAAGCACTTTTAAAGAGAAAAACATGTGGTTCAGGAAAGCAAAATCAATTTTCAATATACTTTCTGTTGACACTGATATCACAAATTAACAATATGTCACTGTAGACCAAAGAAGAAGACAAATTCAATAAGAAACAATCCCCTAGAACTCAGCCTTTGCTCTCATCTGCTTCCTTCTGGCACTCAAGGCTTTTGACAGTCTCTAGCACCAGTGCATGTCACAGCACTGCAGATCTGCCTTGAGAACCTGTTTTTCTCTTTTGGCAGAGAACACAGCTCACATCCTGCTCCCAGTTATGCCTATGTGAAACCAAGGTGCTGGATTTATTCCAGCGAAGGGATAAGGATACAAGAAAGCCATTTTTAAGATACAACTGATTTGAAAAAGGCCAAGATCTCACCACAGAGATCAAAATAACGTGCACTGAATGATACATGGATATGTACTTTACCTTCTAATGTGCTCCAAAAGATATATCTCACTTTGCTGCAAGCTGTGTCAATGCATTAAAAAAAATCAGAGGAACTTAAACCATGTAACAGCCTTAACACTGATTCATGTGTTCAATCAAAAGCTTATCAATTTTATGACAACTTACCAGTCAGTAAAATTTAATCCACAAAGTTGTATATTCTGTGATCCTTGAGTAATGCCTGACACACAAAATGAAATTTTTCAGTAGCATTTTTTCAACTATTTAATACAATTTTCTTTCAGGTTTTGTTGCATTACAATATTTTTCATTGCTTTTGACCTTCAGTGGCCATTTAATATATCCTTATATGGATACCACAAAGAGATTTTCTTTGGACAGAGAGTAATTTTTTTGCTGTTATTCTGCTGGTTCCTATTAGATTTGTATGCACATACATATTTAATATTTTGTGTCATTGAATCTTTTTTATGTTAATTGTTCAGTAAGGACAAATCACATTTAGGCTAACTTTCCCTTTTGGTATTCCTACACTAACTATGGGAAGAATTATCTTTAATTGTCTGTGAAGCATCACATACACTTACAACAGTCAGGAAGTAACAAGCCATATTTTGAGGTTTCTTCAATGCTCAAAACATTTTCTTTAAATTCCATATCACTATATTGATGCACAGCAGTCCCGAGGGACATGCTTTACAATGCATAGGTTGATCCTGCTCTTTTTTGTTTCTCCATCCCAGAAAGAGGTTAGAGCTCTGTCCCTCAGTATATTTAAGTGCACCTCAGCTACTCACTTAATGTATTTTGCAGTAGAAAATCTGGCGGACACATGAAAAATCAAGCTTCTGCAGTGGCTAAAATCAATTGCCGTCTTCTGGCATCTTAGTTCTGAAGTCAATTCCTATGGAGCTTGAACTTCTTGAATAGAAACTCAGTACAGGCTTCTGTATTTTACCCAATAATAAAAAAAATAAAATAGTCAAACCTCTCTTTAAGGAAAATATTGACATCACAGTGTGTTTGATTCTCCTTCACCCAGCACCTAATTTAATCACTGGACAAATGAAAAAAAATGAGTGTTCAGAAACAGTATGGACTATAAGGTCCACTTAACACCATAAGGTCTATGAGCTTCTCCAGCACTGCTTCATGCTAAGCTCAAGGACTGGCTTTCCTCTTAAATAGCCCTAGAAGATCCTATTTAAAACAGGGCAGAATGAGCTGGCTGCTTAAGAAATCCCTGGAGAGGAGGCGAACGCACAGAGCTGCAGGACTCCGCCAAGCAATGAGCATTGCTCCAGCCCACAGCCCACAGCAAAAGCTGCCACCACCAGCAGATGAGCTTTAGAAAAATGAGCTGAAATAGTTTCGATACAGGTGCCCACTCGCAGTGTCCACCCTACATCTCTGGTGGGCAACATATGGCAGAGAAGAGCATGTCCTCACATCTCCACTGCTTGGCACTACAGCCCTGGACAGAGACTCAGCGCAGCCAAGGAGCTGCTCACAGCACTCCACCACTGAGGCAGCAACCTCCAGCAAGGAGCAGGGCTGGCAGTAGGGAGCAAGAACTACTAAAGACCACCTCAGATGTTTGCTTCAGTGCCCACAAATCAAAGTCTCTAGGGAAGCCACCGGGGTGGCCTTACTCACAGCAGAATCCCCTCCAGGCACCAGAATAGCTCAGGGTCACAATGGCAGGTGGCTAAGTGGAACAAGAAGCTCCTATCCTACCTATACCAGACACTTCATCCTGGGATTTATGATTTAAACCGTTTAGGACCTGATAGAGCTTGGCCATGGCTGGATCCTAGGCAAAATGTAGGCACAATGGGAATAATTTATTTTAATGAACTAAAAATGTGTTGTGCTTTTGGAAAGAAACTAATAAATATTATGCCTCCACAGAGTAAAAACAATATGTACCAATATATTTTCTACCCCAACTTAGGGAATGGGTTCCCAACTCTAAAATGACATACATGTGTCAGTGAGCAGAGTTTCACATGTATACAATTCCTTCTTTTATCTAATGTATTTGCAGGTAAAAACTTCAATAACTTGTGCAATAGTTTTTATATGTTTGCAATATATCTCTACCTGAAGACCGGCAAATTATAAAAGCAAATTCTGGTGTAAGATATCAGACTGCTGCAGGGGAAAAAACAACAAACAAATCAAACAACAATACCCACAAAACAAAAAAAAAACACTTATCTCACATTTAAAACTGTTCTCCCAACTTTTTGTCCCCAAAAATGCATAACATTGGGTGTGTAAAAACTGAACCACTATATGAGGCATATCCCAAAGCCTCATATAAACAATGAAGCTTTTATGGCATCCTCAGAGCAAAGAATGTCCAAATATGGCTGAGAGTTAAGTACCCTGAGAATCAACTGCTCTTAATGAATTCACTGAAGTTTGTAAGTCCACATTTACCAAGAATCAGAAGAGAAATAAAGAGAAGTGAACGTGATTCAACTCATTTTCCTGTACCGTTCTCTAAAGATACCGCATTATAAACATCTTCCACATCTTGGATACTGGAGGCATCTGTTGAATCTTGGTCACTGACTACAATTCCAACTGAAGAAAGGCTAGAAATGAAGGAGTGCATCTTTTTTGCATAAATATCCCTAATGTTAAAATAGGGGAGGTCATTGCTTTTCTCTTTGCGATCGTTGCATTGATCTCTGTCAATAGCTTTTTGCTTTTGGTAGTACTTAGAAAACTTATTGAAAATAATGGTGATTGGAAGTGCTACCACAAGTATCCCACAGATAATGCAGAGGGTGCCGAGCAGCTTTCCAGCAAGCGTGACCGGGTAAGTGTCCCCATAACCAACAGTGGTCATGCTGATGGTCGCCCACCACCAGCAAATAGGGATGCTCTGCAGTTCTGAAGAGTCATCGTCTTTCTCCACTGAGTAGACAAGCACTGAAAAAATAGAAATCCCAACTGACAAAAACAAAAGCAGAAGTCCAACTTCTTGATAGCTGTGTCTCAAAGTGGCGCCCAAAGACCGCAGTCCTACCGAGTGCCTGGCCAGTTTCAGGATGCGAAATATCCTCATTAACCGCAGGATCTGAACCACCTTCCCCATGTTCTCAATATCTTCACTTTCTTCTTCCTTCGTGTCCACAGCCAGTGTGGCATAAAATGGGATAATAGAGACGAAATCAATGATGTTCAGCGGTTTCTTCCAGAACTTCTTTTGACTTGGAGCAGTGAAGAGCCTGATCACTAGCTCAGCAGTAAACCAGATGATGCACGTAATCTCCACAGCTTCCAGCACAGGGTCTCCAATCTCCCTGTCATTGGCATCCAGCCTTTGAAATTCTGGCATGCTGTGAATGCACATGGCCACAATTGATGCCAGGACAACACTCAGGGATGACACGGCAATTAACTTGGCAGACAAGCAGTATGCAGGATTTTCCATTCTGACCCAGATCTTCTTTCTTATTTCACCAAAACACAGATTGTCAAACTTTTCTAGCTCTTTATCAAATATGGATGACTCTTCGTTGGAGGAGTCCATACTGTCGTTGCTCTTCTGATCCCAGTCTTTATCAGGACCTTCTTCTTTCCTTTCTTGGTACCGATTGCTGCAGCAGGAATCAATAAACAGCTCATTTATGCCCCAGTACTCTATTTCCTGGCAGAAGGAAAAGACACAAAGTTCTTCCATAACATGAAGTTTGCCCGTATAGTAAAAATTCAGAACATATCGGAACAAGGAAGGATTCCTGTCGAAGTAATATTCCTTGTCTGCCACACTATAATCATCACACAGTTCTAGAATAGCCTCTTCTGAATGGCATTTGAGAAGTTTTCCGAGTCTGGTATGGGGAAATCGGAGCAAGGTGCTTTGATCCACTGATTGCTTAAAGCCACCCACATTCAAATTGATAAGTTCTGCATCTTTGCCAGGTCTGCGGAAAAATTCACCATAAACCATTTTGGACAGATGAGTTCCACTGCTGTTGCCCAATGAGATTACATTGAACCTGAAAAGAACATAAGATATTGTTAGAGCATTTAATTCAGTTTTGCTCTTCTGACACATTCTTTTTTCCATCTCTGGTTACTGTGAAATGCTGTAACAAAACAAACAAAAAAAAGAAACTAAATTATGAATACCCTTATTCAGCATTTCACAGATGTAGTTTTAAATTAGTTTGATTTACAGCTTTAACAAATTTGAAAGCAGTAAGCTCTGGTTTAGGTCTCCTTTTTTCCAAGGTGAAGGAAGAATGTCAAATTCATCTGCAAATCAGTATCTGCTCTACTATCACACTGAAATTAATAGTCATGAAATCCACGTACTTCAATGATACAAAAAATCTTTAATTTAAAGAGAAAACTTGTCAATCAATCAATCAATCAAAATATTTAGGACAAATCTTTTGAGCAGGTTTCTCTCGATTACAGTTTCAGTAGAGTTGTACTAATTTACATGATAATGCAATTTATAATCCACTGTTTCCAATGTTATTTGCTTGAATGTGGACTGCAATTACTTTGTTGACACATCAATTACTTTATTCTTAAAGTAATCCACACAAGAGCATTCTGCGCTCTTGAAAACGTATCAAAACTACATTTGAAGCTTTCCAATTCCTGACTTCAGAATGCTGTAGTACATCTTTGGGTATCTACACTCCCTCAGATATTTTTCCATCTGCCTTCCTACTCACCTGAAGTGTCACAACCCTCTTAGGACCTTGGTCAGTTCCAGAAGAAATTCCTATTCTGCCATAGCATAGCTACAACCACTACAGCAATGCTGAGAAGTTGGTGTTGAAATGTCATTTCTGGAAACAGGAGCTTTCAGAGATGGAACTTCCACAGTAATTTTTCCTCAACAACTAACTGTGAATACCTGCAGATGGACAGAAGGATGTTTAAATGTTTCTGGATTTTACTGTAAGTTCAGCTGAAACAATTCAAAAGGCAGTTATGGATAGTAGTGAGTAAGCTAATTTTTACAGAACTGCTTCCTTGCTTTTCTTCCAAGTAGACGCTCTTGTCAAGCAAAACTGGCAGTTCTTACACTTGCCATCAGATTTTATATAACTTCAGATCACGAGGAGAGCAAATTTTTTTTATCTCTGACACTTAAACATTAATTGATGTACACTAAACTAATTTATTTCAATTTAATATGGAAATCAATTCATTTTAAATGTGACAAAATAGCATCAAAATTCTCCTGTCCTAAGAGATGACACCATATGGTGTCATGCCCAGCATGAAGAGGTAGGGGAAGAAGAGGGAAAGGGGAGGGACACTCAGAGTGATGGTGTCTGTCTCCCCAAGTCACCATTACATGTGATGGAGCCCTGCTTCCCTAGGGATGGCTGAACACCTGTCTGCCCACAGGAAGCCGTGAATTAATTCCTTGTTTTGCTTTGCTTGTATTTGTGGCTTTTGCTTTACCTATTAAATTCTTTTTATCTGAACTCAAAAGTTTTCTCATTTTGCCCCTCTGATTCCCCGCCCCATCCCACTGGGAGGGAGTGAGTGAGCAAATGCGTGGGGCTGAGTTGCCAGCTGAGGTTAAACCAAAACAACATAGAAATTATTTTGCACCTAAAGATTTAGTTTGAAGGTAGGTATTTGCTGGCTAATACGCTAGCTAACAATGGTTGTAAGACACAGTTGCCCCAGGCATTTCCCAAGGCTTCGATTTGCCAGAATCATTAAGATGTAAAATAAGAGCACTGATCTCTCTTCACATAAGAAGGGCAGAAAGACTCATCCGATAAACATTACCACACTTCACTCATGATCTTGAGCCAAGCTCTGTTTTATAGCACTATTAAAAAAAAAAAAAACATAAATCTGGACTGGGGTGACTGGAAGTCAAAGTATATTCAGACCCAAAGAACCTCTAGTTATTGATTCATTTTAGTCTATAAAATCACCACTTCTAGCAATTCATTAATATGAGAACACTGGCAATGTAAGTGAGCACTACAAAAACCAGACAATATCAGATCACAGAGTCACATAACAATAGAATGGTTATGGTCAGAAGGGACCTTAAAGATCGTCTCATTTCACCCCCCCTGCCATGGGCAGGGATGCCTTCCACTAGACCAGGTTGCCCAAAGCCCCATCCAACCCAGCCCTGAACGCTTCCAGGGATGAGGCAGCCACAGCTTCTCTGGGCAACCTGTGCCAGTGCCTCACCACCCTCACAGTAAAGAATTTCTCCCTGATATCCAATCTAAATGTACCCGCATTCAGCTTAAAGGTTATCTTAAAAGGTAGCTTAAAGTTACCCTCATTCAGCTTAAAAAAATACCCCTTGTCCCATCTGGTGTCACTTCTGACTGTGACAAAAACTGACCAATACAAAGCAAGTTTTACTCAGAAATAACTAAAGCAAGAACTTAGTGCTCAGCAAATCCTTAGTACACTAGACTGACTTACTGTTGAGACAGCAATATAAAACCATATCGATTATGCAGATGATATTCATAATGGGGCCTCCATGAAATTGCTCTGTATAATAAAATCAGTGAGCAATAATTTACTGCTTTATTTTGAGGGTACTGTAGTCATAATTTGTGCAAGATATAGAGAGAAAGTGGATCTTGCTTAGAAAGATCATGATCCAGAACCTGCTTAATGTATTACTACTATTAAGTGATTTTTAGAT
Source organism: Acanthiza pusilla (assembly GCA_036630365.1). Taxonomy (NCBI): domain Eukaryota; kingdom Metazoa; phylum Chordata; class Aves; order Passeriformes; family Acanthizidae; genus Acanthiza; species Acanthiza pusilla. Next base: position 2,623,920 of record JAXCHO010000036.1, read on the forward strand.
TACAGAAAGAATGTACAGGAAAGATTCATGATAACTACGCCAAGAAGAGCTTCATCATCTGAAGAATGTCTTGACTTGCAGAGACCTTGATTCCTGAGCCATTGACCGTGACATTGTGGTGCCAGGTACCATCAGAACAACTTGTGCCATTTTAACAAGTGATTCAAGCCACAGGGCAATGACCACAGATGATGATTTCTGTCTCAGCACAACATGCTCTCTACACAAGGGAACCTTTTACTCACTCAGGAAACATTTTTCCTCGAGGGTAAAACTGTGCTCAGCTGGAAACGATGTTTTCCTGGAGTGCCAAGGCCTGCGTCATGAACATCCTAAGAACACAGAGCAACCACAAACTTTGCAAATCTCAACTTGAAGTGAAACATTAACCTCCTTGATCTTCTTCGAACACAGATAACATAATAAACTGGTACCCATTCCAAATCACACAATTCTTGCCCTGGAGAGAGTATAAGAGAGCAAATAAACACAGACCAGATGTTAGTTACTTGTTTGCTTTAATTGCTTCAGTTGTTTCAATGAGCTACTGGTTAAGAACTCATATAGAATAGAAAATGAAACAAGACACAGAAGAAAGATGCTTACTGGAAGAATGAACATTATTTTCTGAGATAATGAAAAAACCCCAACAAATAGAAGTTCCAAATGTTAAGCTTCAGGGCTAAATAAAAGCCAGTCATAAAGAAAGCTGTGTGAAAAGGATACAAACATTAGAATAAAAAACAAAATGACAGGATCTAACTCTTCCCAGTCCAATTTGGAGATGGGCTCTAGCCAGTGCTTCTGCAGTCACACATTGTTGGTGAGGCCACAGGCCCATTGTCTGGTTGAAAGGGGAGTTGCAAATTTCTGGGCTTTTAGAATGCTGTGAAATCCATAAAGCTCTCAAAAGGGGAGTCACGGAGACAGTTTGCATATACAGCCCCTTTGAGACAGCTATGCCACAGATGTACAACATACTCCAAAGTGCTGTGGTTTCCAACCTCTTCTGGAACAAACCACTAAGAGATTTTTAGTGACCATGTGAATTCCCCCTACTAAACATTTATTTGTAAACCAAGTCCCTCTTTCTCAGTTATGTTTTGCATAGTATCTACACAAAATCCCCATTCTCTGTGAGGTCCTACACCACAAGCTTTAGAACATCTTTTTTGACATGCTGCATATTTGAGTATGATACCACCTTGGCTATTGCTAACTCCAAACTGCGGCAGTTTCATCTTCTGTTAGCATTAATCTGTGATTATCCAGGCACAATAGAAAGAAAGTTGAACTGGTTTCCAGCTGTTATGCTCTCCTACTTAAAATACTCAAAGACAGTGCATGCTTACAGATTTTCTACCAGTTTCCTTCGTGGCTATGTTTTCTTAGCTCCACCTCCTGCTTCCTGCACAGTTGCACTCCATAAACCTCTCAAGTTCATATTTTGGCATGGTTTCCTCTAAATTGAAGGAACATAAGTAAAAGAGCCTAGACCTCCTCACATTGAAGTCACAAAGGGATGTAATACTGATGTGAACCTGAAAGGGCACACAAACCTCAGAAACTCTACAAAGTATTTCCAGAGCTCAAAGTAATTTTTTCCCAAGGAATCTGACGGTCTTGGCAGATTTCCATTCTAGGGTTCCCAATTCAGAAAATTCAGTTCTGGGCAAATTCCCTCTAAAGAATCTTGTTTTGGCACTCAGCCATGCCCAGGAATCAGATTTTGTCTCCTAACGATGCAGACAAACACCTGGACTCTAACTTCTGCTAATTTCCCGACAGTTAAGAGCTTCTACAAATCATCCAAGCTACACACATGCAGCTTTTGACACCAAAGTACTGCTAAAATGCTGTGGATAACAAACCCTAACAACCTTCAGCTCAGGATCAACATTGCACTGATTTTTTAAGTGTTTGAACTTCTCCACTCATCACAGGGCAAATACTTGTCTAACATTCCACCTAGAAGCACTGTCTATGCTGAGTGGAGAAAAACATTTAAATGTATATATAATTTACTTGATCAGTCACAGTTAGGGATTTGGACTGAAATCCAGTTAGCACGACTTAAGCTGTTGTCTGTCAGCTGGGCAGTAATAACTGCTTTAGCACACGTAATTAAGCCTGAAAAAATGTAAGGTTATATTACTTGGCTCAGCCTGTTTCACTGTGATATAAGCTGCAACATTCAACTCTCCTTTGTAATACTTGACGGAGTAAAGTTAATTGTAAAGTCATTCACAGACTACAGAGGCAGAGGTTAACTTTAAAAAGTCATCTAGCACAAATAGCAAGACCATCTGAAGAAACTGCTCTGTGGTTATGGACATTCTGTGAGGCAAAGAGGAACAATTCATCAGCTAAATTATTTTCTCAGCTGTAATTTATTTTTTTGTATTCTATTGGCAGCAACATCCTTTATCCAGAATATTGCATTAAAATGCCATGAAAACAATAGAATTATACATCTGCATTGTTTTAACATGGATTCAGTACAACCTCACAGAAGACCTCAGGTAAATAAAGTTTGAGTTTAAATATCCAGGCCAAATTTTGTTCTGACGTTACTCCCATGTAAGCCTGCTTGGGTATGTTCACCCCAGTACAATTCTACTATCACTAGGTGGTTTTAGAAACTGAACTTGTGCCAAACATTTGTGCATCTTTGCATTACAATGAAGATCAGAAAGAAATGATCATCATTTGGAAATAACAATAGCTGCTAGAAGCACTGCTGACATTCAAATGTAAAATTATTTAAATATTCATACCTGAGGAAGAACGGTCTTCAAATATAGGGGGTTTAAAAAAAAATAAATCACCTCCTCCAAAATACTGATAAGGAAGAAATGAAGCTGTTATAACTGAGCATAAAAGAACACAAGCAAGAATAGAAGAACAAGCACCTCCAGGCAGTGGTTCACACCATTTAGCTTAGGCACAGGTTTTTGGGGGTGAATCACCAGAGGTGGGGTCCATCTCTGCACTGACCACATAAGCAGCCTATATGAGTAGTGCCATAAGGTGTGTAACTTGCATGGGGCTAACACAAGGTAAAACAAATCCTCCCAAAGTGAAATTCTGCTACTTCCACTATGAGGATGCCAGAGAGGACAGAGTAAATGGCAAGGGTTGGGGATGAGAAAGGGACAAGGGAAAAACACAGCAACTATAGCCTCCACATGACAGAAGCTTCTTTGAGAATGCAGTCTGTGATCTGAACTGCTTCCTTATACACCTAAAGATCAAGAAGCAACATCTAATACCACCCAGTTATCAGAATGTCACCTTGTAAAATGATTAAAGTGAAAAAAAAGAAAAAAAAAAGTTATTCTCTCTCTGACTTGAAAAGCCTCTGGAGATAACACACATTTTGAGAGTTAACAAGGCTTGCACCTTTCAACATTCCCAAAGGCTCTGCAATTTATATTCTGTTCATATAAATTAAGAGATCATTATCCACGACCAAGTGGAAGTGACAAATTAAAATGTGCTTGCTCGAAAACCTACCCGTAAATCCCCACCACTTAAGCACAGTCAGAATGCTGCAGTTACAGCACCTGTTCCACAGACGGCTCAGACAGACAGCTGACCACATTCAGCACTTCCTTGAGTTCTAGTGTCCCAATGGCTGAAGTTCACAGAAATATTTGAGAAGATACCAAAAGCATTGTTACAAGCAGGTCAGCATTGCTGTGGTTTGATGGTAAAAAAATAGTTTCTCTCCAGGTTATTTTTGGCAATAACCTTGTTTGACAAGTCATCTTAATGGCACCCATCAAGAGCACAGGCTTAAAACATGAAGTACTATCTGAAATGGACTTGTAACTTGTAGGTCTAGGTATTTCTGCAATGAGGGAAATTTCTATAGATCCCTTCCCCAAGTTAATATTTTGTATCCCATTTTCCACTGAGTTCCCCGTTGTTTCCATTCAAGTACTTCTCCAGTGACCACAATGAACACAAAACCCTATTGTTACACTTATTGTGGCAATTTGTAGTACCACTAGTAGTCAAAAACATCTGATATATGATTCCAACATCAGACACTTAACTATTAAAAAAAAAGATGTAGAATAAAAATATATCAATATACTTCTTAGAAATAATTCTGCATTCTTCTTTCATCATTGATTAGTCTAGAATCTAAGAAGGTGCTTGGTGAAACTGTATTTCACTTATAGAGGTAGTTTGATTTGGAAAGGTTACCTACCTAGGCAGGTAAGACGAGGCAGACACCCAGACACAGAGAGCAGTGTCCCTGAAGAAACATCAGATCAGCTGCCCACAAACAATCACCCATCCCTCTCACACCATTACCTCTTCACAGTCTCCTCCACAGCCATCACACAGCACTCCAGGTACTGCCACCCTGAGACGTCTGAGCCCAGAGCCAGCAGTCAAATGCATTCTGACACACCAGCCCTACAGCAGCTAATTAAAACAAACAAAACAAAAACAAAAAACAAAACAAAAAAACCAAAACCAACCAAACAAGAAAAACAAACAAACAAACAAAAAAGGACATATTTCTCTAGCACAGAAAATCTAAATACCATTCCTGCATTTATAGTGCAGTTCCAATGTCAGTGGTTGTATCAAGGGGCTATGATGGCAGAGGCGAGAAATTGTCCCATCTATCCCACCACTACAACCCCTCCAAGCCTAACATAAAGGGAGGAACAATTGGACAAGATGTATTTTCTATAATACACAGGTTCATGAAACATTGAAAACTTTCCTGAGTTTTTAAGGAAAGTGTTAATGGTACACAAGTGTTGATGGTTCACTCTGGCCAGTGGCAAATTATACCAAGACTGAGCCAGAACTCTTCCATGGTTAGGAAAGGAATACAGACCTTGGGGAAATTCAGAATATTCTCATCTCTTGTGGAAGGGGTACCAAATGTTAAAATTAAGATTTTTCAAAATTTTCCATTCATTAGTCCACCCTACATTTCCTGAATGCAAAGTAAAACTATTCACATTTCTCACTTTGGAGTCTGAGGAATTGTTCTCCAATTCCTAGTATTCCTAGCACAAATGACAGAACTGCTGAACATTTCTGCTCCCAGATTATCTCTTCCCACTCCTAATCGCTTTTTAAATTTTTTTTTCATTTTTGGAAGCAAGGTAATATTTTTAAGGGACGCAAAGTCCAACCACAACAGTTTCGCTGGATGAAAAAGTTCTTCTGAACATCTCAAATCTATGTACACCATAAAGTAGGATTTTTTCTCCTTAAACTAGGAAGAGGCATATGAACATAAACAGCAGGATTATGTTGTAGCTTATTATGGGAAAAAAAACCAAACTGTTAGGAGACCTGAAATCAGTCCTGCCTGTGCTACCAGCCACACCTCCACTAGCAGCAGCCACAGGAACAGAAGAGCTAAAAGGGCAATTTAGTTGCAGAGCACAGGGCTAAACCACTCACCTGCTTACACATAACTTTTGAATGCATTACAACTTTTTATTCTGCAAAGTCCTGGATGTGGGATAAGCTGCTTGAAAAAAAAATTCTCTCCCCACAATACTGTTCTGGGTGTACCTCAGTCCATTCGTGGGAGGTTTTTTTATTTATTTAGAAATAAGATGCTTGCATTAGTAATATGCTATTGAGTACAGAAAACAGGTTTAGAATGGACCTTGAAGAGTAATATAATTCAATTCCTCCCCCACCTCAAGGCAGGATCAGCTACTTTTAGACAATTTTTGGCAGATGTTTATTTAATGTCCCACAACAAAGCCTCTCCAGAGTGGTTGTGGAATCTGGTCCTGTGCTTGAATGCCCTTTTTCTCTCACAATTATCTTCCTAACATCTACTTAGGCATACTGTGCTGCAGTTCAGACCCACAGATGTGTACCCTTAGAGCAGATTTGGAATGGGATAGAGTCACAGAGGATGGACAGCAGAAACAGGCTATCGACAAATTCTTCACAACAATCCATTTTTTTCTTTTGCTATATATTTAATTTTACTTGGCAGTCTGAGTAGATAAAGTTACATTGTATTTATTTTTTTATGTTTTGAAAAAATTCTATTAATTCCAGGGATAAACAAAGGTTTCCTTTACCATGGCAAAGTTCTCCACGATATTCAGAGTCTCTTAAGCAACAAGAACACAAGCAATTATTATGGTGGATATTTTGAGCGAACCTTCAACTGAAAATCTGTAAAAACATTTGTGTTTGCAGCATGTTAATCTCACTAAATGAGTCTGTGTTGTTCAATATAAATTCTCTTGACCCCAGACAACTCTGAAACAGAGCTCCAAATCTCACTCAGATATAAGTTCTGCAGTCTGCTGTGGTCCAACACTCACTTTCAAAGCAGACAAGTAACTTTCACAATGTGTTAGTATGCATGACATGAGGCCACAGGCTAAGGAAGGATATGCGGAGGCAGCTGGACAAAATATCTGCAAGAGACATACAGTTCAGAGCCACGGTGCAAACCTTACCCACACTGAGGCCTCCCGAAGCCTCCACTTCTTGGAGCACTCAGATTTTGGTGTCTGCTCACTGTCCCTACACTGGACATCATTTATTTACACCACGCCTCCTGACTTTCCAGGTAGCATCACAAACTAATTCATGGTGAAAAGATCCTTTGGAGGTCATCTTGTCCCACCCCGTGTTCAAAGCTGGTTCAGTTAAAGAACACTCTTCAGGGCCAATGGACTTTTTTACACCTCCAAAATATCCCAATCTCTCCGGTAACCTGGTCCAGTCAGACCCCTCTTATGATGAAAATATTTCTCCTGAAGTCTAGTTAGGCACTCTTTTGTTCCCGTTTGGGTTCAGTGAGTCCTTCTGCGGACCTGCTGGCTACAGCCTTGCTATCAAAGCCCAGGTTGCTGCTACCCTTCCCTGTGAGGGCACCTGCCACCATGCCCATGTCTTTCTCTACAGAGCTGCTTCCCATTCAATCAGCCCCCAAACTGTTGCAGGGGATACTTCATCCCAGATGGAGTTCCTCCAGGATGCTGACATCCCTTTTAACACCATCCCATCAGCGTATCAGTGTATGATTAGCCATCCCAGTCCTTGAAAAACAAAAGTATTTTCCCTGTTTATTTCAACTTGGCTGTCCCCACAAAGCATTGAGCAGAAAGGACATTTGCCAGAAAATGTGTTGAAGCAACTACATGACAGGCTAGGATATAAAACTGCATCACTGCACCACTGTTCAATTGAATATTCATAGGAGAAGCTGAGGCATTGTCATTGCACACAAAAGGAAAAGCCAGCAAATAAGTTTTTCACAAAATAAGCATCAGTCCTAACCCGTGCAATTCATTTCAGCACCTGTCAGTATTATTGCCCATTGTTTTTTCAGGAAGTGTTGATTAGACTCTATCACCTGGATTTACATATGCAAATTATCACCACACACTGCCACAATTTGTAAGGTACTAGAGGTGCTGTGTGTGGGCTGGATTCTGGCTAACATATGTTTGCACAGCCCATACCAATACAGACATTTAATCAACTCAATGTCAAACCTTATAAAGTTACTCTGGTGCAATTTTCTCTACTTTCTTCCAATGACAGAAAGTTTGGAATAGATGTAAAGCCCAACTAGATTAGAAGAAATTTCAGAAGTTAGAATCCAGCCCTTTCTCTCCTTCCTTCTCCCATCTTATTTTTACAAACATATTTTTCTAATGTCTAAGATGACCTACACAAATGCCCAGAGAAGAAAAATTAAGGTGTGTGGCTGCATAAATCCTAATCCCACAAAATCAGCAGGTGTTTCGTGGAAGACTTTAACAGGACAAGGGAATTCTTAGGATTTTGCCTGGGCTACACTTCAGCTAGATAGATTCATAAACTCCCACAATGAACCTCAAGGATTTTGTGGGTACCACATATCAAGAGGTCCAGAGGAAGACCTGAGATCCTGACTACATGTCTTCCAAGAAAGAATTAGAGTTACTTAAGCATATGCAGTGCATTGGAAGAAACTAAGAGCAACACACATTTGTGTGTAGTTGGTAGTTTGCCTTTATAAGCTGCTGCTTGAAGCAAAGTACTGAACATCACTGTAAGCAAAAACTTGTTTAGCCTTAAGGGCAGTGCTAACCTACAACTCTCTAGAAGGAAAAAGAAGATACCTGAAATGGTTTCTTTTTTTTTCTTTCTGTCTACTTTCAAATTAAGTACTCCAGTAAAACTCTGGAGAGAAAAATGACAACTCTGCCTCTCACTTCGTTTGCAAAGCAGTTTTCCCACAGTCCACAGACTTTGTATCTGAACACAAACCCTTGATACCATCTGAAATCAGTAAGATTTATCACTAAGAGTAACATGTCTGATTGCCTAAGACCCAAGTCTCAGGGCCAGGAGCTTTTAGAAGTGCCAGCTGAGACTTGGTCCAAATTTTTCAGAGACCTGGTCCAAAGTTTTCAGATAGAGTTGAATACACACAAGCAAAAAGAGTATTTTCAAGTCACATTGGACTTCTTACAAGCTAATGAATAAAATTGTGCTTGAGTATTGCCTCAAACCAGGGCTTTTGCTCAGCTCCAAGAACAAGTGATAGCTTAAGAAGGCTGAAACTTATGCCCTGCCTCTAGCAGTTACAGGACATCTCAGAAAAGGCTGGATTCATGGTCAGGAAATGGATGGAGCATCCCAGAGACCCAGGAACAAGCCTTTTGCCTAGCAGCAAGTGCTTGCAGATTGAGCTCTTCTCATTTTCAAGACTCACAGGTTTCAATGTGAATCCACAATAACTCCCATTTGAGTGCCAAAGATACTATGAGCTAATTTGTCCTTTGTTTTGCTCTTTTCTGTGATTGTTACAAGTTAATCAGAGTAAGTAGGAAAAACTTCTCTCTGCCTGGCCAAACATACAGCAAACTGTAAAACAAAACCACGACTCCCTGAAAAGAAGAGCTTACAGTGAGAACACAAAAACCATTGCTGTTTCCAGACTAATAGCACTGAGCTAAAATATCACCAAGAACTCATTCTATCCCCCTTGTCCAGCTCAGGCTTTTACCAATTTCATGGGTGAATTAAAAGGGCATTATTGATCCACACTGGCTGTCCTTTTCAGAGCAAACATCGCACTGGACAGGGAGACACACAGATCTTCTTAGCTTAAGAAGAATATACAAAGCAGCATCATTTTCAGAGGCTTATTCAAGGGAAAAGGTGCCTGCCCCTAAAATGTCATGCTGGAACCATCGTTCAATGCTTGTCACTTGCTAAAGCTAAACCATGGAGGACTGATTTACATTTGTGCTGCAGCAATGAGTGAGCTGTTTGCAAAATGAAAACATAACTTATGGCTCTATTTGCTCTTCTCTCAACTGGCAATAAATGGAGTTCATGAAATTACAAAGCAGGTTTGGAATTGTAATCTAATTAAATCAACAGTAACTGACTAGAATAACTGAAAAATGAAATATACATATGTATATATAAGATAAAATAAAGCCTTCAATAAAAGGGAGTCTTCTTTGGGACATACCCAATCTTCCACCACCCCTGTTTTAAACATCTTGATTGACAGAATTGTCCACAAAATTAATATTGTAGGTTTATAACTGCATCTCACAAACTATGAGGTTGATTCTTCTCTCTCTGAAGTCAGGAGAGAGAATCCCCTTGCTCTCCAAAACACAGCCTCCTGTAGTACCAAGAAGGTTTTAGAGCTGAAGCTTTCACAGCAGTTAACATTGCTGGAAGCAGCAACAGCTCTTGTCTGAAGGAGAGGAGATAGAAGAGAAGCAAGTAGCACAGCAGAGCAATCAGAAGTGCTTCTAATTTTTATGAAACTACCCAGACTGTGTCTTAACTCCTCCATGCAAATCAAAGCTGCCATAGACTTCTCCTGAGTTAGTTATCAGCCTCCCACAGGTAACCTGTCTGTACTTACATGAACATCAGCAATCAATTTGTTAGGCTTGAAGAACAAAAACAAGATAAATATCAAACACCTCCTATATGGGGCAGAAAATTGCCAATGCTAAGTTTTACAAGATTGACATAAGAGATAGTTTTTGTCCATAAATCTCATAGCACTTTATTAACTTGTCAGTGCTGTGAGGCAGATGCCTTGAGCTCCATGCTTTGGAAGCTAAACCTGAGACTTGAGATGTGACTTTTCAATGTCATGTAGCAGGTCAACATGCTCTACTTCAACATTCCTAAAACGGATAAGACACCTTCGTGTGAAGGGCAAGAAAATGAGCTGGAGAATTTGTGGATAAAAAGATGGAGATCAGAAATTCGTGTTATATCAGGAATACCCAGCAGGCAGGCATCAGTGACAGAAACAATTTAGAGAGGGCAAAATGAGTGAACCCTTCCATGAACCTTTATCAACATCATTGATATCAACCACCAACATTACCAACACACAGAGACCATCATGTTTACGCCAGACTTACCCGAGCTCCTTGCTGGAGAGTGCACGAAAATCAAGGCCTCAGGCTTTACCTGTAACACAGCAAACGGCCCAAAATCCATGGCAAGCTAAGCAGGACAAGTGACCACAATGGGACCTTCTAATATAAATTATAAAGCTCATTTTTCCAGAAGACAGATGTCTCTTGAAAATTACTGCGGAATGAGGGCCCTCAAAAACTAAGGACCAACATGGTCAACACCATCTCCCTCTGCAAGAAAGATAAATATTCTAGAAGTCATCTCTTCTAAAAAAGAATGAAAAACAAAAGAAAATCATTACAAGCAACTGTCACATACAGAGCTCCAAAAAACGAGCCAGCTATCCACAAATGACAGATGACAGCAGTTTAACACACTGCGGTTAGGACTTCAGGTACATTATGGATAAGACAAGAGAGCAGAACATATTCACATAAAATGGAAAGTACAGCATTAAGGAAAGAATCATTGGCAAAATATGTGAAAATGGAAAGGATCAGAAGGAAATGAGGTATAAAAAAGAAAAAATGGTAAAGAATGGAGCAACATACTGAGGTAGTACCTTGAAGCAGATGATCCCTTGGCATTAAATGGTGCAGAACCATTGACTGGAACAGGTCAAGGACAGTTTCTGTCAGCTGAGGATTTGATCCTCCACACAGAACCAGGCAATGGCAATGACAACATCCTGCCTGGTTTTCTTGGGGTGTTTTCTCCTTCAGAAAGTAAAGAAGCAACACAGGAAGAAAAGAAGATGATGCCATAAATTAAAAGGCAAGGCTTAACAGAAATAAAAAAAAATAGATGAAGAGCAAGAAATAAAAACAAAGAGATGGGGCAAAGGCAAGATAAAAAGAAATACCCATAAATTAGTGGAATATGTTTTATTTATTCATGAGCTCTGTTTTATTATGTGCCCTTGGCAGATGTCCCACAACTGAAAATTTGCAAGGCAGAGAATCATATGAGTTTAGAGACTTGAGCCTTGTTTCCAGTCATTAGCCTTGGGCAGATCTTTTTAATATATGTGCCCCAATAGGAAGTAAACAAGTTCCTTAAATCGAGAGCTTTTGGATGGGAGACATGCTGCAAACAAATGGGCTTAGACAGACAGGGATTCCAGGAGATAAGACAGAAAGCATGGCCTCAACCTGTTCTCAAGAAACCAAACTCAAGGTCAGGCTGCTAGTAAGGATACTGCCCAACAGGATTTGGTCTTCTCCCTCTGACCCTGACTCATCCAGACCCTTTCACACGCCCTCCTTGTTAAGCAGCTGAGAGATGTGGGCTCAGCTTGCCCAGCTGGCAGGGACAAGGATGCCAACAGCAGGCAGCCACGGGAGCAGAGGCAGCATCTCTGGCAGAGGTCCCAGCACTGAGAAAGGACACGTGTCCAACACCAGCTTCACCAGGGCTCAGCCAGGACAAAAGGCACAACTCTGGCAGATGCACCAGTGCTGAGTGGGGAAAGCCTGCCTGTCTCCGTTCTCCTTGCAGGTTTAAGGTGCCCGTGCAGCTGAGCTTAGTCACTGCTGAACCTTGTTTTGCATTGAGGCTGAATGGTCTTGGCACCGAGTGCTAATAGTTGATTTTATCCTGCCTGTGGCTGTAATTGGACAACTAAGGTGATGCTGGTGGCTAAACGCCGATTTATCATCTTTTCAGGTTTAAGGTGGTTTTATTCTTGCCCTGGCAAAGTTGCTAAATCCTAGAGAGGGTGAGCAAAGAATTGCTTCTCCTTAAGGACCTCTCTGTTTCTACAAAGGACATTTTAGTAAAACATCTGACCTCACCTGTCCCAGGAATAATGCTAGGGGTCACACTGGAGTTTGCATCAGCTCAGCTGAAAGCTGTTCATTGATTTTCTTTTGCCCACACTCACAAATAGGAAGTTGAAGGACTGCTACAATTTCTGTGGGTTGCCTTAGTGCTGAGACAGGTAAACAAGACATAGACATTTATAGACAAGGAAGAAGGTCTCTTAAAAAAGATCTTTAATGTCCTCTGCTATGAATACATACAGTTTGTTTGTTTTTTTAAATGGCAAGACCCACTTAAACAAATCTGTCCAGACTGTACAAAGCAGATCTAACAGACAGGTAAAGAACTGTGATCTTTTTGGATCTTCCTCATACTTTAATTCCTGAAATTGGGAAAAAAAAATCTAATGATACTGCACCTCTTTTTAAAAAGAACTGTTTTGAAATCTACAGCTAAGAAGCACCCTTGTAAAAACAGTTAAAGTTCTTTTACCGTCATTTATCTACCTACATATATTCAAAGAATTTACACAATTTCAGAACACAAAATCATTTTTGTCTACCCACAGTGCTATCTCAGCAGAAATTTAGATACAGAAGCTAAAAAGTTTCTTCCTTATAAACCAATTGTCTTTCATTCCCCCTAATGATTACTGATTTCAACACTGCTGGATTGGGCAGCTTCCCCACAGTAGCACATATTAAACACACTTTGCAAATTTCAAAAGCCACCTCTACTTCCTGGCTTAGGATATCAACTCAAATCAAAACTGTAAGTGATTTAACCCTAACTAACCAGTTAGAGAAGGATTTTGGGAAATGTTGCAGTTGTGACTGATGAAAATGAGTGGTCTAGGACACGTCTCTGAAAATGAGATCTGCCCAAGGTATCCCAAGTCAGACATCCAAAATTTGACTCACACATCCCCTCTGAAACTCCTGGCTCCTGTACAGAAGGTATTCTTGCTCCCTCTGTCCCCTTAGGACGTTAGCCTGAGTGCCTTATGCCATCTATTGGCCTAGACCAGCGACAGGCGCTCAAAGAACTTTAATTCTGGGAAAGTGACTGTGTTAAAAGGAATCTGTCAGTAGATCTGTAAATTCCGCTAATGGAATCAATACACTGCCGCTGCTCAGATCTTGAGGTCTACCTTGCCCAGCAGACACTCAGAGTCCAGCTCCCAGAATAACCAGCAGTTGTGCTGTGCATCAGGCAAATGAAAAATAGTACTGACACAGAGCAATCTCGCAGGCAAGAAAATCCAGAAAATAAGCAGAGGAAATTTCCACTGTCCTACAGATGCACATTAAAAAACTAATTTATTAAAAGAGGAAACTCCTTCAAAATGCACCTGGTTCTACAATCCGGTTAACTATCCCCAACTTAGTAAGTCTACTTTAAATTGGACAGGCAGAGTGAAGAAACTTCTCCCACATTTCCTTAGTCATAGAGGTTACTGTAGCCATTCACGGCTGCTTAAATGTAGTTTACTTTTTAATCTAAACGAGTTTCTAAAAGACAAGGCAGAGCTCTGCAATGCGAAAGGACTCAGAGACATCGCTATTGATCCTCTCCCGCACAGGCCATTACAAAGCAGCCGCGGAGAGCTCGGCAGGACGCGGCCCCTCCGAGGGCCACAGCGGTGCCCGCGCCCGCTCTCCGGAGCTGCCTCCCTTCGGGGACCGGAGAGCGGGGAGCGGCTGCGCGTCCCAAGCCGGACAGCTCAGGGCAAGACTTCGGCTGGGCAGCAAAGCCCACCGAGACTGCCCCTGCCCTAGGCGGCATCCCCTGCAGCCCCTCCTCCTCCTCCCCGGACTGTTTGCCCCGCAAAACGCATGAAGAAGACACCGCACCTCCGGCACGGCGCCGGGCTCCGCGCTGTCCCCGCCGAGCCGCGCAGCGCAGCGCTCCCCCGGGGCCGCCCCGCCGCGGGCCGGGGCAGCGCTGCCTACCTGGAGCCGCGGCCGCCGCCGGCCGCCCCGCCGCGCTAGCCCGGCTCCGCGGGGCCGCCCGGGGTGGGAGGGGAAGCAGGCTGCGGCAGGCGGGCTCAGGAGAGTCCCCACCCCGGCCCCGGGCATCCCCCGGCCCCGCGCCCGCTCCCGTCCCGGCGCGCAGCGAGCCGGGCACTACCCCCGCCCCTGGGTCCCGCAGCGCCCTCGGGGGGCTCCGCTCCGCTCCGCTCCCCGTGGTTCCGCACGGTGCCAGAGCGGTGTCGCCTTGCCTCCCGGGTACCAATCACGCCCGGGCGGTCAGTGCTCCCCAGAAGTCCCGCTCCACGGCCCCGGGATCCTGCTTCGTGGCCGCAGGGAATCCCACCCCCGAGGTTCCTTCCTCTCCCGGAGAGTTCCCGCACTTGCCCCGTCGGTCCCGCACAGCCCCCGCGGCGTCTCGCCCCGCGCCCGGGAAGGTCCACTCAGTTCCCTCGGGGTGTCCCGCACCCGGAGCACGCACGGGGACCTGGCTGCACCGCCTCCTCGCGTAGCCACCTACCAGGCATTCCCAGCAGTTCCCCGCGGCTCGGGCAAGGGGCAGCCGGTCCCGAGGGGCGATGTGCCGGGGCGGAGCGGGGCTGGCACGGCCGCCTCCCGCCCGGGGCTGCGGCAGCGCCGCGGAGCGAGTGCAGCCCCTGCCGCCGCGCCGCGCTCTGGGCTGCGGGGCTCGCCCCGTCCCGCTTTTGTGCGGCGGGGCCGGCGCGGCGCGCACACTTGTCAGCGCCAAGGGATGGGGATTGGGATTGATCTGCCATTGATTCCCAACGCCGCTCTGCTGAAGTGGCACATAGGCGGCTTGATTTGCTGGCGATACAGCTTAAGATGCGGAGTGTCCCCCGCACGCTGCAGAGGGAAGTGATTTGTTTTCCGTGTTATGCCCCAAAGTAGTTGTCTGGCTGTGTCAGGGCTCAGTTCTGCCCGAGTCAAAGGCAGAGGGCAGTGGGAAGCCAGGCCAGCTCCCAGTGTAACTCCAAGCACAGCTGCGACAGCCTTCCTCGATTAAACATTTTGTCTTTTTCAGTGGTGCCGTTTCGAAAATTGCCGAGAATAAACGTGGAGGTTTATTCCTTCATTACAAAATTTGATACAGGTAAATTGTGTTACAATGTTAATCTTCTGCACTTTTGCCAAACTTTCAGAACTTTTCACTATGAAAAAGTACTCTAAAACATCATCATCATCATCATAAGCAACTGGAGGATGTTTCGTAACTATTTCTGTCGGTTCTTTTCCTAATCAGTTTTACCTGGAAAAAAATCTTGCACAAATATTGCATAAAATTCTCCTCTGGTTTTTTGGGGGAGATTTATTTGTGGTGTGTGTTATTAGAATTCATTACACATTTTAAGGAGAAGAATTCAGCAACCTCTTGTTTTGGAGGCAACACAAATGCTTACTATGCTGTTGTGTTTTGGTAACAATTTTTTAGTCTTATAAGAGTCCTCAGTTGTGAAGACTGAGGAGTGTGGAGATCCTAAGAGAATACATTTCTCCCTGATTGTGTTTACTGTTATTCCCTAAAGATACTATTGCTGTGCAGAAAGGATTCTTTTTATTATGTGCTATGGTGTATAATAGCATTAGTAAATGAATTTTTATCGCACTTCTCTTTCATTAATCACAGAAGTTTTAACCACTGCAGAATATGTCTTGTCCCGATATTACGTCAACCCTTCAACCCACAGCTATATGCATTTATGCTACACGTCTTTTTCCAACAACATAATTAACCAGCAGTACAGAATGACATTTAGTTTCAGAAAGTTTGTGGGAAAGCCATGCACTGAGTGCAAAGTGTGATTCTCAGAACTGTTTAAATACAAGAATGTGAACAGAATCCTTCCTAAAGACAAATGAGGTCATCTTAGTGGGTCATTTGGAGATTTCATCATAAAATCTGAAATATCCTGCAGAAATATTGTTACTGACTTTTGGAAATGATACTGCAGCACAGCAGCCCATCCAATGGTTACACAACTTCAGTCGTTGCAGGCAGGAACGTGAGATACTGAAAATTGCCCAGGAAGGTGAGCTGCAGCTGCCTGGGCAGCAAGGACATGTATGTTTCTGTAACACACAGTGACAGCTGTAGTGACAGAGGGGGAAATGGTAGGCTTATTGCCTATGTCAACACACCTGGTGACACTGGTGGCTCTGTCCTCAGTCACTGTTTTGGGCAATGGATATGTCCCATGGTGCTGCTCTGCCGGGTAGGGAGGGCAGGAGCTGGCTGTCTTGGCTCCTCATCAAGGCTGTCGAGCTGCAATCTGCATTATCATAACTTAGAGCTCCTTACATCAGCATGATCTTGCATTGCTCTTTTCTAAACAACAGACCCAGTCCCTTGAGGGCAGCACATTTAGAAATGCCAGTTCTCTCCTCCCAGTGTTCTGCAGACCCAGGCATCTCTATTTTATCTGCATCAAGAAATACCACAAGACATAGGAATTGCAGTTATTTTTGTATTTGATGCCTCATGGTTTCTTTTCACATAAGCAGTGTCTGAGCACTGAAATGTCTGGAGAAAGATCTTCCATTTCAAAGCTGTTTTTCATGTGCTTCCTCTAAAACACAGCAATTCTCCTGAGCTGTGATCATGCTTTTACATGGAGGGCTGACTTGTGGGTTTTTGGCAGGTTTTAGCAACTTCATTTTAAAACATGCCCTGGAATTTGCTTGACTCAATCATCTGGAAAAGGAGACAGGTCATTTCTATCTGCCTGATGCAGAAAAGCTTATTGGCAGCTGTTTATGGTGGGCATGAGCCTAGTTCCTGGCAGTGAGGAAAAGAGTTGAAAGGAGATCTAAGTTATAACATCATCATCTTCATTGCACTGCAGTGGTTTATATTATTGCAAAATGATGTTAACTGTTCTCACCAGCTTAAAAAATTGTGAGACAAAGAGTATTAGGAAAAGTGGCATATATAAGGCTGGCTCGCAGTATCTTGTGCTCTAGCCAAGGGTCAACCAGAAATATTTGTATTTGGGAACAAATCATTACAAAGTGACCAGATTAGTCTTTAAGAATATTAACTCCTTCAAAGTTGCTGGTGATAAGTTAACTCAAGACAAAACTGTTGTTTTAAATTCCTCTTAAGAAGATTTTCACCAGTGGAGGAAATAGAGTGAGAAATTTGAATGAGTGAACATATGGCTACATCGGAAGGGATTGTGACCCCCATAAAATGGCTTACATCCTTTTTATGGCTCTTTAAAACACGCAGTGGGCCTATCCAAAGTCAAGCTGCCACTGGCTAATCTAAACTGGAAACAGCAATGCCCTGCCTAAGCACTGTTGTGCATGTGTTTGTTGTGTTTGTGTAACATTTCCATCCCTAGGGGCTGACCATTATCCCCCCTATTTGTTTTCTTCCCTGAATTGCCTTCATCCAACCAAATTCTGTCAGCAGTTACACCAGGGGGACCCTATTAAAGGCAAATGGACTCAATGCTCTTCCTGAAGAAATGCTCGTAATTTAAGCTGTACAGCTGTGGGACAAATTTAGAGTAACTCTGCCTTAGGTACTTCCTTGGGGAAAAGGGAAAAAACTTATTAGAATGGCAATTCTGTTGTCAGTGAGAGCTGGATCTGCTCTACTCTGCCTGCTGCAATCCCACCCATTCCAGCCTGCAAGAGAGCACACGGGACAGAGACTGCAACAGCAGTTCCAACCCCTGCAGCTCTTGCTGGTGACCACCCATGGCCACCACAGCAGCCATCATGGGGGTTTCCACTTGCCACGACAACACATACGAATCAGAGCTTTTCACACTCCCACTGACTTACATGTGCCTCAGTGCAGGACTCTGGGTTTCATTTGCACCCGTGCTGGATGGAAACTGTCTCATTCAATTGAGTTTTACGTGTGGTTTGCACTACATCCAAACACTCAGTCCTGCCTCTCATAAAAATCAGAGGAACTACTGTTGCAGTAGTTTGTTTTTGCATTGTCACAGGTGAGAGCTGGATTGGAAACTGAGCTCTCTTGTACTTGCTTTTGTATTCCAGACCTGGGGACTGTCTTACGTTGTTTTGATTTAAGGAAGTCAGTGGGAATTTCAAATTCTTTTTATTCAGTTCAAGAAGATAAACTTTATCTGTGAATGGAAGGGTCTCTCCTTAATTATCCTGAGAAAATAACTTCATATAATGCAACATAGTGCCTTCAATTCACTAAATAGCATATTTCTAATAATAAAAAAGTATTACCAGAATAAAATCAAGGGCTTTTAATGGGTTTATGAGACAGCATGATCCAATAACTTGAGGAAATTCTGCATCTGCTGCAGACCCAGGAACAGAACTTAGAGCTCTGGAGTATTTTAAATGCTGAGTTTGGTAGTAAAGTATGAGTAGTCAGAGGAGAATATCACATTTGAATTTAAAAGCATGTGCAAATGTTGCTAGGAATATGTGAACCATAACAGATCTTCAATTAAGCAGAGGGTAATAAATTTATCAGTGTCAGTTCCCTGGTTACCAGGCTATAGACACAGTTCTTAGAAAGAGAAGTCAAATGTACATGTGCATTAAGCATATTACATTTCTGAAAATTATGTTTTCCATTAATTATGAAAACATATTAACACAGAACCTTGTTTAACAGAAGATGGACAGTAAATTACTGAATCACTAATCAGCGAAGTAGGTAGGAAATTCCTGGTACCTTTTCTAACTCCAACCAATGCAAAATTACAATGTGACCTGTAAGCAGGATGTGTCTAAAGTAGAGCTTTGTAAGCACAATATATAAATGACATCTCCTGTGGAAATGTTGAATGCAGCAGCTGTCATTACACAGGCTACCAATATAGTAATTACACTTTGGGTATATAATCTGGCTTGCCTGTCACAGCTGAATTCTTGTTTACAACAAATGCACTGGGGTTTACAGAGCTGTGGCTTTTTTTAAAAATAATGGGAAAACATAGCTCCTAAAGTAAAAGAAGACAAGGTATTTAAATGGGAAAAGGATGTCTATGAAGAATAGTGACAATGGTTTATATGTAATCTTTTAATTTCTCCTACAAGGAGGGTGTATGTGTGCTTAGGAAGCTGAAGCAGAAGGTAGGGCCTTCTTTCTTCAACCTTTTTTCTCTTTTTTTTTTTTCATTTCTCCTTTGCTGTCTTTCTTCTCCATTTTCAACTCCATTACTATTCAGTATTACTAAGGTAGTCCCTTAGGAACCTCAGTCCAGGCACATAATTTCATTTGGGTAGTTGGGATGCAGTCAAACACAAAAGAAGAAATTCTGAAGATTGAATAAGACAGGGCTATAGAAGAAACTGAAGATCAGGGTTTGGAAGGCAAGATAATACTGAAATGAATAGAGCAACATTAAAGCTACAGTAGTGTTTCAATTTTCTTTAATTCTTTTCTTCCATTTCTCTTCAAATCTATAATACTTTTCCTTCTAGTCCTAGTTTATTTTCATTCCTTTTGGAGTTTTTTCCTTATTTTGCATTTCTGTTCAGCTCCAAAGTCCTTAACATGTCCATTGCTCTGACTTTCCATCACCACCTGTGTGGGTGAAAAACAGGATTGCAAAGATTTTCTTCAGTACTTCAGAGAAAAATGGGCCAGGAATCAATATTGCTGTCCTGGCATAAAGCAATGATTATTGAGATGTAAGGGTATTTACATCTGAAAGCATTCTACCTTGCTCTTCTCATGAATAATGAAAGAAATCATGGCATTCTTGTGGGGTCAGGTTAGCCAAAGAAAAATCTTTGGAGCACGTGAAGGGACTACTACATTTTCATTTCCATCCTGTGTTTACTTATTGTGTTCTGGGAAAAAAATGGAGCACGAAAAGGATTTTGTCCCCAGTTTGAAAAGTTTATATTCTGAAGAATCTGTGGATGCAGACTGTTGACACTGCTATTACACAAGTTCCAAAGAGGTTCAATACAGAAGTCTTTCAGTTCTAGAGAGATTGCATTTTAGCAAAATGCTAAGAACTTCACCTATTTGTATCCCTTCAAAGGTTAAGTCTTCAGCCTAAGACAAACAAGACCTTTTTTTTTAATCCGTGACAAGTGGTTTGATGTATTCTATGTATCTTAAACATTCACTTGATGAGAAGAATTGTTTTTCTGGGGGAAGCTCGTCTTCGTGTGATTTAGTACATGACAAGTTTAAGTCTAATGGCTTGGGCTAGGAACCTAAAATCAAAGGATTTAAAGCAATGTAAAGGGAATCATGTTCTATGTGATTAAAGAACAGGGAAATGTATTTCTGGTTAAGACAAAGGATATTTACAGGACTTTTTTTTTTTTTTTTTTTTTTTTTTTTTGTGATTTAGCAGTTAAGCAAGAAGCACTCTCCAAAAAAGGCAGCATCAACGAAATGACTGCACAGCTCGTTGCAGATAAGACACTAACATGTTCTTGATGACAAAAGAAGAAACACTAGCATTCAAGAAAGAGTGCTTGTTCTGCCCTCAAAAGGATTGATAACCATCCTCATCACTATATCTACAAATTGGCTAAAAACGTAGATATTGAGTGGAGAAAGTGGATTAAATGGGCTGTCTTACTCTGCTTTGCCAAAGTCTTCTTTGGCTGCTAATATAATTTTCCATCAAACAGCAGTATATTCTGTTGCATTATGCTCTGTAGTCTCCCCAAAAATCTCCCTAAACCCAGAACATTAACGTCTCTTAAATCCCAGTTTTAAACTCATGTCAAGTCCAATTCCCAGCAAAGAATGATTAAGCAGGATATAGGTTGTATTGGTGGTCAATAGTGCATGTGATTGGCTTTTCACAGTTCACATGATTCTTTTGTGGAGCTTCTTTGTCCCTTTTTGAATGTAAACAAGCTGCATTCATCCAGCTTTATTAGCAGGGCATATAACATGATACAGTTTTGAAGGTGGGAGCTATTTCACATCCAGCAGTTCAAATGCAGCAAGGAGAAAGGCCTTTTAGGGAGCCCACCTGCTTAGAGTTTAGAGTAGAAAGAGTAGAGAAAGGTGACAGTAAGGTCACCACATGGCTGTGAGCCATCAACAACAGAACATGACCATAAAAAACTCAAGGTACCTTCAGCAGAGATAAACTTTCCTATTATTATGCCTAGTGCTGGTGAAACCTCATCTGTGTTCTAGTCATCTGTATTACAGAGAAATATGGTACTAGAATGTTCAGATGAATGGAGAATCAAGTGTAACATAGGATGAGAAAGACTAGGGTGCTTCAGTTCACAAAATGAAGAACAGCAGTATGAGTTCTCCTTTTGAAAATGAGGCAAAAACCAGGAGGTGAATAAGAGTAAATTTGACTCACGAGCTGTACTGGTACAGGGACAGGTCAATACAAAATGCTCAAGAACCCAGTCTGGAGAAAAATAAGAACATTTCCAAATGCCAATGAAGTAAAGATCTGGAACATTCTTTCATTAGAGAATTTGAGAGGAGCAAAAAATTTTAATGATTTTTGGAGTGGGTTTTTTGGAGCTAGTGAAAATTATTGCCTAGAGGATTGCTACAATAGTGGGGTACGAAGTACAGGGATTTATGTATTCATAAACTCCTGAGATTTTTAAGGGTACAACTGCAAGCAAATATGGAAAACCTCCAATTTAAAGTAGCACCATTTAACACTTGCACAAAGGAAGCTGTGATTTGTTACCATGATCAAAAGCACTTCTAATGCTATATTCAATTTATTATACTGATTGGAATCAGGTGCTTTAAGAACTGCTTTCTTCAGCAACAAATATCTATTTATATGCCCAGTTTGAATGTGGAAGCACTAGATAAACATAAATGCAAGCAATGCATCTGATGAGACTGATCTTACCAAAGTCCAAAAAAGCAAGCCAACAATAAATCATCTATGGAGCAACCTGATTCCTTAATGGAAAGATAGATGAATCCCACAGTGAGCTTAGGTTTAATGGCACTGTAGCACCCCCCTGTAGAATTGCAAGAAATAGTACAGAACTCAGTAAAACATTTATCTGGATGAATTATGAGGGTTCTAACACCGTATCAAAACATGAGCTGTCATACCCTACAAGTGTGTGAAAAATTTTTGGATGATGCCCATAACATTTGGATTTTTCCGGGTGTCTGAGTTAAAGTAGTTGCAGCAGAATGTGTTATTTGATTAATAATTTCTTGAACACCAGCCACTGCTCATTAACTGCATGAGGTAAAAAAAACACTTATCACCTTAAGAAGATGAAGATATTCAAAGCACATTGAAAGAAAGCAAACATCAGTGTTGCTTCCCAGTGCTGAGCTATAAAGAGACTGCAAAGGAGTTTAAAGCAAACTGCTTTGCAAACATACAGGATTCAGTTGCTACACACAGAAGCTCTAAAATCTGTCCTGGGACATCTGCTGGATTAACATGCAATATTATCAAGCTGATTGATAGTTTTGAAAGCTCCATCATTACTCCTATACTGATGTCAGAGTGCTGCTCTTTAATTTAATCGTAACATTTGAAAGGGGATCCCTTCACCTTATGCAAAATTAAGTCATATCACTAACTGCAACATGATTTTATTTTATTATAGTAGTCTTGCTTCTAATATATATAAAATCTAGAATAGCATATTTGTATGTTGTTTAGGGCATGGCAATGGTACCATAAAATAGCCAGTACTCCCCAGCTGGAGCCCTCCCTGGGCTGGCAGGTGGCCAGGGCATCGCTGCTCTTTCAGTGTTGCTGTAACGAGCAGCCTGGAACCCCAGTGTGAGCTTGAGCTGAAGGGATGGTAACATGAATGAGTCCACGAGGGAGTGGACATCCACCTGCAGTCCATGGAGAGCCCCTCACTCAAAGGGATGTGACACTCAAAGGATGAGATGGGGGGTGGGTAATGAAATGGTATTGAACAGTGGGCATGATGCAAATGGTACAGAATAAGGGTTGGAATGTGTTGATTCGGGCTGGGATAGAGTTAATTTTCTTCACAGTGGCTGATACAGGGCTGCGTTTTGGATTTGTGCTGAACACAGAGTTGATAATGTAGTGTTTTTATTGTTGCTGAGCAGAGCTTACACAGTCCAAAGGCCTTTCCTATTTGTTATACTGCCATGCCTGCAATGGGGCCAGGGGTAAATGGGAGGCTGGGAGGAGATACAGCCAGGACAGGTGACCCAAACTGAACAGTGGAATACTCCAGACCATGCTCAGTATATAAAGTTCAGTATATAATGGAGGGGAGAAGGAGGAAAGGGGGGGATGTTTGGAGTGATGATGTTTGTTCTCCCAAGTCACAGCCACTGTGATGGGGCCCTGCTCTCCTGGGGATTGCTGAACACCTGCCTGCCCATGGGAAGCAGCAAATTAATTCCTTGTTTTGCTTTGTTTGTGCACGTGGCTTTTGCTTTTCCCATTAAATTGGTTTTATCTCAATCCACAAGTTTTCCAGCTTTTATCCTTCTGATTCTCTCCCCAGTGTCACTGATGGGGGAGTGAACAAGCAGCCGCAAGGAGTTTGGCTGCTGGCTGGGGTGAAACCATGACAGGGCTACTGCATGAACAATCTCCGGTTTAATTTGTTCAAAAGCTTGTTGTTGTTCAGGACCCCGCTTAAAATTTTTCTCCCATTTCACAGGATAGAGAGGGCTTACAAACTGATTCTGGAATATGCATCCTCCAAAAACCCACAGCGCCGAGGAAAGTTTGCGTTTCCTATTCGCTGGTTGGTGAGGACATAGTCGCTGTTTCATTCACCATGTCCTTTGGAATCTGGTGACATCCATCTTGCCATTTTACTCCTAAAAACTGAATTTCCTGGGGAAGTCCCTTGACCTTACTTTGCTTTATGGCAAAACCGGCATAAAGATTCAGGAGAATCTGGATTATCCTCTCCCCTTTCTCAAAACCTTCCTCTGCTGTGTTGCCCCATGTGATGGTGTCATCAATGCACTGTGAGTGTTCTGGGGCCTCCCCCTTTCCCAGTGCATTCTGACTGACCGCAGTGCCGCTATCAGAGATGGTCACAACACAAAAAAGTTCACCACAACAGCTTCTTGGTCAGAGGAAAGGAAGAAATAACTCTTTATTTTCCAGAGCCTTTTTATACTATTTTCTAACTTTCATGTCACACATCCATTGGCTCTCAATTCACCACCCCACAATATCATTGGCTACCTACAGCCAGAACATCATCTTGGAAAAACACCACCTGCATGAAGCCAGCTATCTCTGTTTATGAAGTCCTGCTTGTTTTGAACCAGAGAGCCACTGTGAGCATTGAGAACAAGAAGTTGGTCTCACAGTGAAGTAGCTCTTACTATGTACCTATGATTCCCACAACCGCAGCCACACTCCCCTGACTGATGCTCCCACCTCAGAACCAGTGCTACCCCAAGGTTCCTCCTGCCCACATTTTCTTGACCAGATGGAACCCCTTCTCCCAGGAAGAGACTCCCTTTCCCTGCTCCCAGCAATGACATGAGATGATTTAGAATAACCTCTGAGTCTCCATGCTCCCTCCTGGCTACTGCAAAAATTAACCCTGTCCTGGCCAGAACCAGGACACTACCAAACTACTAAGTGTCCGTGGAATTCCAAAATGATTGGCATTGGCATTCTCTCATCAGCTACCATGGTACCCTGTGGGAGCTGTGGTTCTGTTGCTGAATATCTTCAGTTTCTCTCCATGAAGAAGACTTTCTTGCCATGCAACAACTTCCAGGATGCAGGACAGACTGCTACACATCAAGACCAGAACACATTGCAGCTGGGGAAGTCTGGCAAGGGAATTTGGCTGACTGTGGAAATATATGAGATCAGAGAGTCATAGAATCATTTAGATTGGAAAATACCTTTATTATCAGCAAGTCCAATCCTAAAGACATTTAGTCTATAATGTCCAAATGATATCCAGAACCAGTACCAAAGAAACCTGAAGAAAAGCCCCTAGATTCTTCTAGATTGAATTTCTTCTGAATTCTTTTTCTCTCCAGACTGAAGTTTCATATTTTTGAACTTTCTCTTCTGCTAAGTATTTCATTATTTCTGCTCTTTATCTCTGTTTTGGAGTAAAACAAATGTCAAACCTATTGCCAGGACATAATGTCATTTTTGACTGAAACTAATGAACGTTCAGTGACATTTATTGTGGAATCAATAGGAGTATATGAAACACAGCGCAGATGTGACCAGTATCTCATTAGGCCACAGACTTTTCTCTTTCCTGTAAAATACATACTCTAGAGCAAATTTTCCCTGTAGTCAACCAAAGGCAATGCAAATCTAGATTAATTTAATTTAAAATAATGATGTTACTGTATAATACAAGTGATCTTCCATACTTACCTGGCCATTTTGGTGCACATATTTTGTAGTGTATGAGTGGTTCACAAACTCTTTTTATATCTTGCCTAACAATACTGTGAAACATTATTAACCCTATCTTATAAATGGGGGATGTAGATACTGGTGTCAAATGAGACTTCCAAGATCACTTGTAAATCTGAAACAGAACACCCAAATCTCAGTATAATGTTCTAATTCAGTGCAATGATTCCTGGTTTGTCTTACTGCTCAAGATGAAGAGGGGAAAAAAATGGAAGAAGAGTTTGGAAGACCCAACAGAGCTTTTCATTAGCACAGTCGTGCTCCACATTCTGTGGAGTTCAGTTGGAGGTTAAGACCATTTTGCCTTTCTGCCCTTATTCATAGGGTAGTCTTCATATACGAGACCGGGTCCTTACTTTGTCCATTGGACAAGATGGAGATATTCCCAGACTTTCTCCACGTGTTTCGTGGTACTGCATAAAAGTTATTCATCGTTTGGCTTTTTATTATTAGAATCTGTTTCCACAGGAGGAGGAAGACTGGCAAAAAGCCAGAATTGTTTCCTAACTGTCATGAGAAAGTGCTGTGAAACCTTTAACTTAACCCTGAACAGCTTCCAGTTCCAAGGACAGAAGATGCATCATAATTTAGACTTAACTTCTTCCCCACAAGAAATATGGGGCTCTATCAGCACAGCAATACAGATAAACACTGATGAAATTGAATACAGTTCCAAATTTCAAAATAAATCAGTCATCAAAAAGAATTTTTTTCACCAATTACAGCATGCTGGGAACAGATCCTCCAGACTTTGAGAGCCTAATCCAAAACTGACCAAAATCAAAGAGGATCAGACTGTTGTTCATTTAAGACTACAGCACTAAACATTAGCCTTCAATAAATAAGCATAAAAGTGTCCTTAAATAAATTGCAATTAGACTTACAAATTAAATTTTATTAAGATACTCTGGGAAGATTGCTTTTCTCTTGCTTCTATATTGCTTCATTTGGACTGCTAAGAAGAAGTAAGATGGAATAAATATGGAATGGTGAAATAAGATGGAATAAATATTTGCAGGTGATTACACACTATTTTCACTTGCTATCTCTGTTGCTACAAAGTCTAATTATTACTGGTGTATGGTTGCACACAAAAGAAAATTCCCTACCTCCTTACAGCACCAAAGACTCACTCACTAGAAAAGTAAATGATATTGCAACATCTCCAAGACTCTACATAAATAAAGACAAGATTCAAAATCAGTGAAATATGCATATAAATCCAGAGAAGTGTTGATAGGCACCAAGGAAAAGAAATCTGTCTGAAGAGAAGAAAGATTGAGGATGAGCTAAAAATACAAAAAGATTCTCTCTGTGTGACCCATCTGTATGACAGGAGCTACTTTATGTGTCCATTACTTTGAGGGATACAAATGTGCAATAGCATCTTTAAATGTAGACAAAGAGAGAGAATGGCAGGGAAGACTAAAATGTGTTTGTCTATATTTGAAATAGAACTAGATCATAGATTGTATTTTCAATTTAAGAATGAGTTATTCTTTCCTGGTTTATTACCGTCATCAAATAACCATATATAACTACATATAGACAAAGAGAGGGCTGTATGGGGGCAGCAATTATTAATGGACATTACTGAATGATAAATAAAGAGCTAGCTCAGAACTGGTATTCATTGCACACAGATGTCTGGACCATGGGCAGATGTCTTAAATCGTCCACACAAAGCGCTTTTGTGCTATCACAGTAATCTAAATTGCTTTGCATTTGGTTCCAGGCATTTCCACACACAGCTCTCCACCACACATAAATTCCTATTCTCAAATCCCATCTAGGCTTCAAGGGCCAATTTACTTGCTGGTGTAACTCTTTGGCTTAATTTGCCTCAGTTTTATTGATGCAGAAAAACTTTGATGTTCTCAGTTACAGGAGAACTCACACATAACTCCTTAGGTTATGGTGCTGGTTCTGGAGAGGGCTTCCCCTGCTCCTGCAGCACCATGCTGAAGGAGATGAAAGCACAGGCAGGAAGAAGGAGGGGAGATGCCACAGCTTCATGCACACTCTGTGTGCAAACCACAATGACCTTCACAGGACAATATGGTCGTGATCAGCGTTCTTGAGGGGAGGCTTGCTTCACACATCCTGCTGTACTCTATTCAGAGAAGAAAGGACTGCCATAGCCCACTTTCTAAAGCTTTACCTCAGGACCTCTGTCCTTTTAAAAGCCATCAATCATCATACCTACTGCCATTGGCTACAGGGGAGCTCAAAGAAAACCATCCATAACTCTGAGACAGGCACTTCCCTGACTCTCTGAGGTCTTAGAACTACTGCACTCCCACAGCAGGACTGTGCTTCACTGCAAATCAAGTCAGTGATGATTTAGGAAATCATTCATATCCCCAGAGGAGGCATATCTTACAGCAGAGACAGCCCAGCATAAGTTGCTGAGTTTTAGTTAATGGCCTCATTCTATCTAATGTGTCTGCTCTTGCTGATACTGCTTACAGATGAACTGTGTGTTTTCTGTCTCCCCCTTTTTTTTTTTTTTTTTTAACATGGAAAATACTTGAATTAGGCTAGCACATAAACACACTGTCTAGGAACAGATTCTTGGGAGGAGGAGTTAACAGAGAGAGACAGATGAAGTAGTAGTTTGAGTATCTTATTTTGCATTGCAACCCTATGGAGAAAATGCATGATGCATTTCCTGATGGACATTTTACAAGGGTTACTTTATAAAGGTCAGATTGCAAAATCTCTCTCAATATTACTATTCCTGTTAGCACACAATTATCTTTGATGTTAATTTAGTATGCATTTTTGCATGCAGTCAAAATAACTTTCAAGCTGTATTTAACAGCCATATTAGATCATATGGACTTCCCTTTTTACTTCTTGCTCACCTGCTTGCTGTGAGAGATTTATCAGTTATCAGCTGAAAGGCTGGCAATGTTAACATACTTTGTACATAGTTGTTAGCACATTCTTTCTTCCTCTTCTTGCCCTGATACTGATTCAAAGGCCAAAAGGAATTCTTTTTCTTATTTACTGGACATTTTGGCCATAGAGTTTGAGTAAAGCATTTTAGATTTCACTGAATTTTTAGCAATTAAAACTGTGACAGACAAGACTTCTTGCTTTTTTCTACAACCCAGAAACATAAAAGGGTATAGAAATTAATCTAAAATTGATGGGAAAAAAAAAAAAAGAGAGTGACTGTGAGGGTAAGCTAGATGGCTAATGCTTTCAATAACACTGATAAGGCTGTGTAGCAGAACTACTGCAATTCTTCTTTCATTCCAGTAAATGGTTGTTAATTATTGTGATACTGTTTAAACTGCAAGGAGTGAATAAGACACCTCTAGAATTCCGTTTTGCCCCATAACCTCAGCCTGCATGTGAGTACTGGCAGATTGAAGAACTAATGGAAACATGACTAGAATCTGTTTGGAACAGAAAAGCATAAGCAACCTTGACACTGCCATGAACCAAGGCTACCATTATGTGCTTGTCAACAGTGCAGATCTTCAAATGTCAAATGGATTTCATGCAAACTAGATGAAATCTCAGGCCGTAGCTTGGTAGTACCTAACATCAAGCTCTGGAAAAAAATCCTTTTGTAATATTGTAGAAGCACATTACCTGGTGAAATAAATCCATAACTCAAATGGTCTCAGCTCCAGCAATAATAAACAGGGTCATGCTATCAAATATTTAAGCCCTGACTGCCAGATCATGGGCTTATTTATTATTAGAACTCATTGGTAGATAGCGCTTCTCAGGAAAACTCCCTCTAAAGGTAAAAATGTATCATATAAGGAATTTCAGAAGGAAACAACTGCAACACAAACCAGTTGGGAATAACACTTGTTTCTGGAGTAAAATCCAACATTTTGGAGCACGGCAAAGTTTGGGTTTCACATTCAATTAATTTTTTTATACCCTTGAAAACGCGGGAGGGGTTCAGTGAGGTTTCCCGTGACAGCAGCAAAAATAAATACCTGTCAGTTTAAAGCGATGCTGCGCAGTCTTTGCTGGGTTTTGAAGGAGCCCCGAGCATTCTCCGCCGCCCGGGCTGCGCTCCGGGAAGGTGCGGGAGCGGCGGAGCGGCTGCGCGATCCTGCGGCTCCCTCTCCAGGACATCGGGCTCAAGTACAGATAAACCCTCCAGCTCCGCGGCTCCTGCAGCCTTCTCACGGGCAGAGGAAGGAGCAAACCCCGCATGTCACAGGCACAAGCCTAGGATGGAAGAATCCCCAATGTAAGGCTCGTTTCGATATGAAACGCAGCGAGAGCAGTGCGGGAAGCTCTGAGCGCTCCTTAGGAAACACTGCCAAGCACCAACAGTGCTCAGCGCTTACAGAGGATGTGAACAGACAACACAACAACCCCTTCGCTCACTGTGTGACCTGGCCACCCTCTGACCCTCAGCAGCTCAGCTCAGCAGTCCCAGAACATCCCACTCCCACACGTCGCTTGCCGTGACCGGAGTGCCCTCCTGCTCGAGTGGTGGGAAATGGTCACTGACCCCAACTCAGGGCCCAAGGTGTCACTTCTCTGCCTTCAGCGTGTAGCAAAGGCAGGGTCCTTTACTCAGATCTATCTGTGGTCAGATTCACTCCTCCACAGTTTTTAGGTTAATTTTCTCCAAAATTGAGGATAATTTCTGCTCTAGGTGTCCTACAGGTTAGCCAAAAAGACAGTTCTTTGTTTAATTTGTGACACCCATCCGTCTCCAGCTATGTTCCCTTTTACTGTTACTTTTGACCTCTTACCTCAAAGGGCAACAGTTCCTTTTTATTTTTGTAACCCAAGTGCCTTGAAACTGCATTTTATACATTTTCTTCTTGCAGACTTCAGCTGTCTAGGGAAGGCTATGCAAAATCCTCCACAGAAGAGGCAGGTTGAATTGGCTTTGAGAGGCATGATTTTCATAGCAGGGGGATTACAGAGGTAGTTTCTGTGAGAAGTTGCCAGAAGCTTCCCCCATGTCCAACAGCCAATACCAGCCAGCTCCAGGACAGACCTGCCACTGGCCAAGGCTGAGCCCATTAGGGATGATGACAGATCTGGGAGTTAAGAAGGGGGAAAAAAGCCCTATGCAACTGCAGCCAGGAGACAGGAGTGGGAATATGTGAGAGCAACAATCCTGCAGACCCCAGGTCAGTGCAGGAGGGGCAGGAGGTGCTCCAGGCACCTGAACAGGGATTCCACTGCAGCCTATGGTGAAGCAGACGTGCCCATGGAGGTCCATGGGATCATAGAGATCCACCTGCAGCCTGTGGAGAGCCCCACGCTGGAATAGGGATGCCCAAAGGAGGCTGTGACTCTATGGGAAGCCTACACCGGAGCAGGCTTCTGGCAGGTTCTGTGGCCCATGGAGAGAGGAGCCCATACTGGAGCAGGTTTGCTGGCAGGACATGTGACATTGTGGAGGACCCACACTGGAAGAATCCCTTCCTGAAGGACTGCATCCCATGGGAGGGATGCACATTGGAGCTGTTTGTGAAGAACTGCAGCCTGGGGGAAGGACTCACCTTGGAAAAGTTCAAGGACAGTTTTCTATGGGATGGACTTCATGCTGGAGCAGGGGAAGACTGTGAGGAGTCCTCCTCCTGAGAGGGAAGGAGTGTCCACAGCCACCATCCTCTGTTCCCCTGTGCTGCTGTTGGGGAGGAGGGGGAAAAATTGGCAGTGGAGTGCAGGAAGAAGGAAGGAGAAAAGTGCTTTTAAGATTGAGTTTTATTTTTCCCAAGTCAAGTGTTTTGCCCATGGTGGTCGTTGGTGACTGATCTCTCCCTGTCCTTATCTTAACCCACGAGCCTTTCCTTTTATTTTCTTCGCCCTATCCAGCTGAAGAGGGCACTTGGCATCCAGCCAGGGTCAACCCACCGCACAAGGGCACAGTAGCTGTGAAAAAAATGGATTACCTCATGCTTTACCTGAACAGCACCAATTTCACAGAATCACAGAACACTGAGTTGGAAGGGACCCACAAGGATCTCAAGTCCAACTCATAAGTAAATGACCCATACAGGCATCAAATGCACAACCTTGGCATTATTAGCACCCTGTTCTAACCAAATGAGCCTTGAGAACCTGACAGGAGCTGACAGACATAAAAATAGAGAGACCTAGGAACCAAAGTAGGAGTAGATTTAATCAGTAAAGCAAATAATCAGGTGATGCAAATTACAAGCTCATTATTAGGAGGATAAACAGCTGAAAATGGGTTTCATCAGTATAAAGGTGGCAGCCTTTCTATTTAACCCAATACTAAGTAGTCAGAAAGGCTTTGATTTCCATGAAAAGCAAGAAGGGAGGGGTTTTTTTTGGTTGTTTTTTTGCTTGTGTGGGACTATAAAGGAAAAAGCACCACACATAGAGGCTGAGCAAATGCACAATGGAGCTGAGTCTGGTGCAGAGGTGAGAAATCTATGGCTGCCAAACATAAATGGTTTTACTTAAAGCGTTAAATGTATTAGCCTTTCTGGATTACATTCCCTAATTCTCAGGTGATGACTAAGGATATCCCATTTTCTAATTTCCTAGTCTAGAGCAGTTGCTCTAAATTTAAGACTAGTTTAATATTCTGAGGAGAACTTTCTGAGCAAAATATTTGTTAGCAAGTTGCTGTCACAGCTGAAACTGCTGCTAATCCATGTCTTCTCTTACAGATTAATACTAATAGGGATATTATTCTCTGGAGTATGGACTCAAGAGAGACCAGGTAATGCTGCTATAACCTGATTTCACATCAGTTTCCAGGCTTTTCCACAGATGATATCTAGACTTATGTGTGTGTTTCAGGGGAGTCTGAAGCTCTTTTGACAGCCTTGCATGTTTTTCTGAGAAACTTTAACCATACAGGGATTTGTTATAAACTACACTCCCCAGTTATATGTGTCACCATATTAAGCAAATGTTTCTACCTTTCTTCATTCTGCTAACATGTATTGATGAATTAATGGGGTCTTATTCTTATTTTCCTGAGTGTAGTTGTTAGTCACCATACAATATGTAAGGTCTTTCATCATACTTTAACCCAGCTGGTAGGTAAGTACCAGGCAGCTGTTTGCTCATTCCTCATGCTCTCCCACTCCAGTGGGGAGGCAAATCAGGAAAAACCTCATGAATTTAGAACAATATTTTAATAATTGGAACCATTTAAAATATGACTATATTAATTAAAATAACACTTTCAATTTTTAAAGTTACAAAACCTAAGAAATACTTGTGATGAAAAATCCAGTTTCTCATCATCTGCTGACTGATTCCCAGGCTGTGCCCAAGCAGTGATTGGTACCTCCCAGCCAACTCCCCCCAGTTTATATGTCTGTCATGGCACACATATACATGGCCAAATGTATATTCCAGTTCAGGTCATTTGTACCCACTGTGCTCCTGGCTTCTTGTGGACCTCCTCCCCAGAGCATAAGCCACTTGAAAAGTCTTTGACTTGTTGCTAAACGCTACTCAGCAACAACCACAACTTCATTGTGTTATCAGCATAATTCTTGCACTGAATTGCAAAATACAGCTCTGTACCAGCTACTAGGAAGATAATGAACTTTATCCCAGCCAAAACCAGGACTAAATATTATACATACATCAGTGATTTGCCTCAGAGAAAACATTTCTCTTAGCCAAAAGTGCATTCGTATGAAACAGAGCTGGTCCTGGAGCAGCAGACACAGAGAACTGTGTCTAGGACCATCTGCCCTCCCACTGTGGGTCCAATATAAAACATATTGGCAATTCCCAAAGATCAAAATAAATACATACTGGAGACGGTTTTATCCATCTTGGAGCAATTATACAGCTTCTGCACTGATCCCAGTTGGTATCTTGGAGTTTGAGTAGAATAGGGTCATGTTCACCAGTATCTGCCTGCTGCTCCTTAGTGTGACCATCTCTGACATAGGAATTGCATCACTAGTTAACTTCAGGCGGTTGTGCTGAGCCTTCTAGGAAAAAGAACCTTCTCAACTCTTAAAATGCACCATTACTGTAAAAGGTCAGTTGGTGTTAGCTCATGATGCCATAGAAACTCCTGCCTGAAGCAACAAATCCCCATTTATTAGAAGTGCATGTCAAAGGAGAAGTCTCTGGTCTCTAGTCCTACACTGAGAGCAGTTTGAACCTCCTTCCTGCCCGTGAGAGGTTTGGGAGCCATGGCTGGGTTTATGCTATGGTGATAGTTTGGGACTGGAGCTTCTCAAGCCATCATCTTTGCTCCTGTGCTGTCCTTTCCCAGTATGAGCCAGCTGGCCTTTGCTAGTGGTACTTGGGCAAGTGGCCAGGGTGGGCTGATGGACAGAGAATGTGGCTGCTCCCCCCACAAACTGGTTTTTTGCTCTTCTTGTGAATAGAGTATAGGTGGAGGTTTCTGGTCATTTTGTGGTTTGTTTATGGGGTTTTGTTGGTTGGGATTTTTTGGTTTAGAAGTTCAGTTTTTTCTCTTTTCAGGAGTGTGTGGGCCTTTCATATTCTGTTTTATTTCATCTAAAGTGTTCCTATTTGGGCAGTCAATCTAGAACCTTTTTGATCCTGTGCCAAAATCCTGTTTCCATGACTGCCTGTTGCAGGTAGCATTGCCAAATCATCAGACACCATTACAATTAGGATGCTAATTTTAGGACTAGCTTTTCTCCCAAAATTACTGCCAGGATAAAGATAACCTCTAACCCCTCCTGACCAGAGATGTATGGCTGTCGCAACACTGACTTTATAAAGCAATCTGGGAAGTAGATTTGTTTTTATCTTCTTTTGAATCCCCTACTTACCAGCCTTTCAATACATTCGACGCAGGACCCATGAGTTCGGAGTGCTTGGGGAGCCTTCTGAGGATAACACTGAGTACAGAATATTTTGAGGACAAATACTTGTCTCTTTCTATTGTTGGTAAGTTGATACAGGAGAATTCTGTGAGAGAATTACACATGGTGAAATGTTTAAAATTTGGAGGTCCTTCTATACTACAATTCTCTGGATTATTCTGCTATTATAGAGCTTAGTATGTTGGACCTCATTGTAAGAAAAGCCAACTGCTACCTTGATTGCATTTCAGTGGAAAAGTACCACAGAATGCCCTGGAAGGGCATAGTGATATAACTTTTGGGCTATAAAGCTGCTGTAATATTACATGTATAAAATGTAAATTTGGCTTTGAAAAAGCTCTCCACACCATCCATTTTTCTAGAAGGTTAAACTTGTGTCAAAACCCACTTAAAATATGTTCTTTGTTCAGCCATCTTCACTCATACACAAAGACACTCTGCAGCTGGGATACATACATCTTAAAAGCATAAAGCAATGATTTTTGGAAGGAAAAAACCCAAAACAACTAAAACACAAAACAACAAAAAGCTCAAAACCATAAATACAGTTTTGTAGACTTAAAGCTTTCAAGTTAATTTTTAGTGTGTTCATCATCCTGGTGGATTGTCTCCTGAAGAGACTCTGCTGGCCAGGATCAGAGCAACATGAGCCTGTGCCAGGCACAGCTCATCCTCCTTCTGTTGCTCTTATCATCTGTCAATCCTGTCAGCTTTGACACGGATGACCCATCTGACTGTTCTGTGCTTACTGGGGGTTTCACTCCTTTATGATTTAATATATTTCCATTTTGGTGGCTATGATATTTTTTTTTCCATCTTCAGTCCTTCACCTGCAAGTGTTACCTGTCCCGGTGTGCCTGTAATTTTACCCTTCTTTCTTTCTGTAGATTTTGTCACAGGTCTCTTTCGCCACTTTGCAGTTCTCTGAGCCCAGGGGATGCAGCTGGGCTGCATCAGAGCAGGTTCAGCTGAACCCTGGGGCCAGAGCAGGTTTCTCAAGGGCTTTGCAGAGTGGGAGTTGTTAATGTGGCTCTTTGCTGTTTGCCTGTAGATCGTTCTGGCCTAGCCTGGGAGCTCCATGAGGCCATGGCAGCACAGTGTGGCTATGCAGTCACCCACAGCAGCTGGAGCAGCATTGAGTTCCGTGCTTCTGCACTGAGCTGCCATTCTCGCTTAGAGGTCAGTCTGTTACTGCCCTTTTGACTACAGTGCTCTTGTACACTAACTTTATGTGAAAAATGACCAAATTATTGATGGCCATTAACTGAGGTGTCATAATGTCTTGATTATCTGTTAGCAGAAAATCATTTAATTCTCTTCAAATGTTTCCAGAGGTCAGAGAATATTCCATGGTACTGCCATTTGGATCACATGCATATTGCATGTTCCCTTGAAGGGCAGCTGTTTTCTCTGGATAACAATAGGGAATTCCATCTGGCAGTCATGTTGCTCTCTGCCCTAATAATATTTAGTGTCTTGAGACATATCAGGGTAAGAACTCAAGCTTTGGTTGCTGGCTCACTCTACTATGTAATAAAATACAAAATCAGCAATAGTTTGGGTTTTTCTGATTTGTATTTTCTTATTGCCCACTTCTGGGGTTATGCAAAAGGAGCAAACTTGCAGCCCAAAGTATTTATGTTGCTGTGTAGCTGAACACCTACATGCATATCTCTTATGTAGTTAATGAAGTTGAAAGTGATAATGCTTCAGTATGGAGTTGCTCTTCTGTGCAGAGGCTGGTGGGTGTGCTCTGTAATTAACTTTTGGGTCACAAGGATAGGTGGTGCCTAACTAGGAAAAATCAGTCTAACAAGCAAATGCTCCCTTTGACCATGCAGAAAGATGTGTTCACAGTAACAATACAAATCAAAGCAGCTCATACACCGGATATGAAAAATGCTACAACTCATCTGAAAAGTGCAAGTTGCCATTATGGTCCATGGAGTCCCAGAGAGTTAATATGTGAAAGTAACTACATGGAGGTAAGTATTTATGGGACAGTGCTAAAAGTAAGGAGGTAAATACCACAAGATGCTCTCTTAGATTCTGTTTCCAATATATATTCCTAGAATCTAATCAGCTTCAGACTGCCCCACCATGAGCAGCTCGCTAATGAGTGCACAGTATGCATCGTGAGTTGAGTGATACATTTATACTGTGCTTGCATAGCCTATATTAGCACTAATAGCTAATAAGGCTGTGAAATGGTATTCAAAGGGTTAAGCTCATGGATTGAAGTCACTGAATGTTGCCCCAACAAATCTTATTTGAGACAACAGAGATGTATGCTTCCTGAAGCTTCCTGATGTATGCTTTCCCTGCTGAATTTGCTGGGGAGGAGTGCAGAAGGGGAAATAGACTCCTCTTGGGAGAGGATGTGGGAGTCAAGAACAAACTCCTGGTCTTAAGTGGAAATAGAAAGTAGGAGATAGGTGGAAAATAAAAAGAAACTGCAGTCAAACAGACTACAGGTAATACACCAGACATGGTGGCATCTCTGTCTAGGAAATGCTGGTTTCCCTTGAAAAATACATGTATGGTGCTGAAGAAAAGGAAATAAGTGCTATCAGCAATCTCCTTATAGATTTTTTTTTCCTTTCAGGTTTCTGTCAGGAGGGAGATTCCACAGAATATAAAAGACTTCATTCAAGATGAACTTGAGGACTGGACTCGTGTCTTTCCAGAAGTAAAACTACATGTTTTCCTCCTAGTAAAAGCTAGTGCTACCTCTGGCACAACCTTCTTTTCTATAACCACACAGTACTTTCAAAAGGTACTTAGGTAGGAATAGCAGCACTTCTGTACCAAGTGGTTTTAATGCATTTTTATAGATCAGAAATACAGACAGCCATGTCTGCAAGCCATGTCTCCAAGGAAGAAATCTTTTCCCCAGGCAAGAGATTGTGGGGGGAAAAAAAAAAATTAAGACCCTGCGGCCCAGAAAAGAATTGTGAAGAGGCTTTCTTTTTTCTTGGGCTCTGTATGGGCAGAATCTGCAGCAGTGCAGTTAGTGACATTAGTTAATCTCTGACGCCCTTAACATGGAAAGTTTTCTGTATGTGTGAGGTGAGGAAAGCTGAAGGGGTATCCCACTAGCAAAATTTAAAGTAGGGCAACAAAATTGCTGGGCGATTCACTACAGTAAATCATTTAATGTAGTAAGCCTGTTACTTTGAACATCATGTTTAAAGTGTTGATGAATTTCTCTGGGTAGGCAAAAGCAGAAGAAGCCTCAGTATGGCAAACAGTATTTCATCAGCCAGAAGAAAAAAGGGCTCTGCTTGTGAGCAATGTTTGGAGCTCAGGCTATGGACTCAATACCACAGACTCCAGGGTTCTGCTGCGAGTGCCTTACACTGCTGCCCAAGTTCAGCTGGTCAAGGTTGGTGTGCTTCTTCTGGCCCAACAAGCTGCCAGGCTGTGCAGCTCTAACCAGATCTCTTCCTTCAGGATCAGGGAATAACCTTTTCTGTGCTGAGATCGAGTACATTTTACAAATACCGATGGGTGATCCTGATGGTGGATACTGCTCTGGCATGTCCTGTAGGTAAGGAGTGTGGTACCCTGCTCCAGTGCCAAAATGCACAGGGACAGAGTCACGACTAATGAGCTGACAGCTTCGCATCTTGTCCCTAAGATGGTGTGGACTACATGAACAAAACAATCATCTGGACTGTTCCAAAGTATATTCCACCACTCTCTGCTGGAGTGACTCACTTTAAGGATGTGCTTGTGGAAGCTGGTGTGGATCTACACAAACTCTCTCCCAAAGAAATGGCTTCCAGGAAATATGTGTTACTGAATGAGTTAAATGCAATTACAATGAAGATTCCAATAGGTGCAGAAGGTGGTTATTACAAGGTTGGTGACTTCTATTAGGTGCCAGGCAAGCAATATTCTGGGATTTTTGTTTGTTTCCTGATGAGGAAAAATTCTTCATCTTGCTCCTTTCAAATGAAAGATGGGAGCGAGGGAGAACAATGGGTTTGTTAAAAACTCCAGAAGCCCTGACCAAAGATAGCTTTTGTAATTGCCACTTTATGAAGGATTTCTTTTCTTGCAAGCACAGATAGAATCCTACACTGATTTGTGTCATTCCTCAGGTTAACAAAGAGCTTTCACCTACTATTCGTTCTCCATGGAGATGGTCCTAGCTGGATTGTAACGCATGCATGGGTTCTCTTGTATTTTACAGAGACCACTTAAGAGAATGGGAATAACCCCTTAGTCCAGCAGACCATGTGCTATTGGCATGGGCTGGGACTCCACATCTAAATCTAGTTGCTTGGGGTGAACTGACTTCTGGGCAAATGTAGCAACTGTACTTCCAAGGAAGTTGCAGGAACAGCCCTTTCACTGTAAAATAGTCCCTTGCTGCTTTGAAGCTTGGGAATGGGAGATAACTTTCCAAAGGAAGTCTTCTGAGTATTCTGAGATAATCTAATCTCACAGGGATACAAGAGTTCAGGATTCCTGAGTAGAAATGGCAATTGGTTGGAGCTGTAGCTTTAGCTGACCTTGAGATGCTCCAATATAACTTTAATGTAAAATCATGCTGTACTAAAGGGTGCTGATTTGAAATTCTAGACTTCTGTGAAAAATGGGCAGCTCGGGGCAAAATATACCATCAACCTGTTCTTGGAACACCAGTGGGAAGACAACAAATGGGGACTAACCAAACATATTATCATCAAGGAAATAGAAACACCATTTGAACAAGTAGAAGTTGTTATAACCAACAGTAAGTAGCTGAACACTGAATTTACTGAAGGTTTTGGTACTGTTAAGAGCTTAATGCTATTCCATTCCTTTTCAGATTCAAATCTGAGTGAGAGGCTAATGAATGTGACAGTGGGAACATTCCTCCCAGATGTGGAGCTTGTGAACTTAACCATTGAGGGGGTTACTGTGGCTGTACCTGAAGCTGTTCAGCATGGCTACCTAATACACAAAACCAGATACACTAATGGAAGCACAGCATATGTGATACAAGTCCCACTTGATGCACCAAGCATTAAGAAGGAGGTGTGTACTAAGTCCTTGCAGCATCCCATGGTACAGAAATGATGATATCACTTGCTGATTTTTCATGTCCAAATATGATTTTCCTAGTACATGAAAGAGGACATGAGAGCATACACCCTGAATGTCACACTCACATTCATCACCCGACCATCAAGTGAGACCTTTGTTGTTCCAGTCATTGCACTGTCAGCTGTGAAAGATGCAGGTAAACTTTGTGGAACTTTTGCAAAACTGTACCTGACTGGCTGTGAACTCTGCTGAGAGCTGGGCTAATTTCAGCCAGGGATACTGCCAGTCCCCAGGAGCTGTATTAAACAGATGGCAGCTGGCTGACTCTTGGTTGTTTTGCAGTACTGCCTAGTGCGAGAGGGTTTTGTGATGGGAGGAACCTTCATCTCGTTATCACTCACGGGAATGTGGACCAAAACTGGCTGCCTTTCATCTCAGACTGGCACCTGACCCCAGAGGCTGCACAAAAGTACAACTACAGTCTGAGGGACAATGGCACTCACTTGACAATCTCTGTCCCTTTCCTTTCTTCCCATGTGAACCATGAGGTGAGGCTGCCAACATGTAGCAATTAAAAGGCATGTTCTAGCTGTGAGACGTCAACATAACACAGTATGCTCTGGAAAGCAAAATAAAGCTTCTCTTTTAGACAGTCTTCAAAGATATAATGGAGGATTATTTTCTGCCCTTGTAAGAAAGTTTTAATTTCCCTTGGTTAATGTTGGCAGAAAGAGGCAAGGAAAAAAGAAACATATTCTGTGTTCACCTTAAGGCAGAGTATCTCTAATGACAACTATACATGCAATGGAGTTTGTATTGCATTCTGTTGCAAAACAACTGAAAAAGCTCATTGTGTGAGCTTCTGGATTAAAAAGATATATCCTGTGGATTTGACTTTGCTCAAGCACCATTACCTCTGGCTTGTGATAAACTGCCCTCTTAGTTTTTGAGCGCTTTAGTTGAACAATGTGTCTTTATTCTCTTTTTTAACCTGTGATTTTAATTTCTAGGTCTTTCATACCTCTGCAATAAAGGCTTCACTCTACTTAACCTTGAAGGATGGCATCACCTTGGCTCAGAGGAGAGACTTCTCAGTTTCCTGCATATTTTCACCTTCAGAGCTAATACGTAATAGCATGTTGGGGATTAGCTGTCAATGCTATTTGAGTTGCAAAACTAAGGTCATGCAGTCTGTAATGTTTCTAAAGTTTATAGCTGTGTTGCAGTCTATTTACCTGTCAGATTTCCTATCAGTTTATATATCCCGAGGCAAGTCAAATTAAATACTGGAGTGACTATCCTGCCTAGTACAGGAGCAGGGGAAGTAGGTGGGAAACTCTACTTCCCCTTACACTTCCAAAATCAAGAAGCTTTTTTAAAGGATTTTTGTGGTTGTTCTGAGAATTGAATGAGGTAGGGGTTTTGGTGGGTTGTAGGGAGAATCAGCATATAAATTAGTCATTCTAAAGCTACTCATCAGTATTAAATGTACTGAATATCTTGGCTAGAAAAATCATTTTGAAGATGGTGAGAGCTTCTTGTGAGTTGCTGTAAGAACTTGCCAGAAAATCCATGCAGAACATCTTTGTTGTTAGCCTACAAGATGAGTTTGAATCCCAATTTGTGTGCAAATGTATATTTCTCTTTCAGAATGCCTAGACAATGGCACTATGATTATTACTGCAATAAAACTAGTAGGTGGTAAAGACCTGGACACTGGTCTGCTTGTCTTGAGGGACAGACAGTGCAAACCCACTCTGGTGACAGAGAAGACTGCAACCTTCAGGTTCAGTGTGGATGCTTGTGGAACAAGTAAGAAGGTAAGGACTTAGTCACATGAGTTACTCTGCCTTGGGGTAGGGTTATTGCTAAAACTGGCAGGGGTTCAGAGGTGAGCAGAAGCTGCACGAAAGTCACAGCTGAAACGAGCACAGTAGTATATCTCTACTCTTTCTGAGCATACTAAATTCAGTTGAGCAGAAGTTTTTATTTGGTAAAAATGTTTTTTCAAGGTCAGAGGTGTTTTCTGAAACTAGACTTCAGCTTGACACCTCTGAATTGTTTAGTAGTGGGCTTGAATGTGAGTCTGTGCTGGTGAGATATTCTTGTATGCCTTGTAGAAGCTGGGTGGGTGCTGCTAATGACTGCATGGCCAAAGACTAGAGTGGGTACTGTTCCTACCACCAAATACTGTACAAATAGAAAACAGACAAAATAGCAAAGATCAGAACATGCCTAAATTCGGATCATCATAAAGCAGCTTTCTTCTGCAGTGTTGCATCTCATTCTGCTCACTGATTCAGTAAACAGACTCAGCTGATGTTTTTCTCAGGCCCCATGCACTCCCTTTCTAGGGTCTTAAGTCATAATCAAGCTAATAAACTTTATTCTTGCCTATGGCATAGCTGTCAGCTATGGTCAGCTTTAGTTCAGTGGGCCCTGGGCTGTTGGCCAGTAATTTCTGGCTATTTCTAAGCTCAGTGCAATCTGCCAGTCAAGTCGAGGGATGTAGGTATTGTGCCAAACACAAATCAAACTCTAATGTGACTGTCCTGTTTGTAATGATGTGTACCTTTCAGTTCAACAGCACAACTGTGACATATGAAAATGAGGTACTCTATTTCACACCTGGCAATGATACACCCATACACCAGTAAGTGTTATTCCCTAAAAAAGGGTCGTACACATTATTTTGTTTGTAAAAAACTTAATGCTAAACCTCTTCTCCTAGGCTGAAATTTCTCTGCTCCTATGCAGTCAAACAGACTGTTGATGTCCAATACGAATCTAAGAAGAACACACCACTCAGTATTAAGCCAGGGCTTGGCTGCCTTGCTCTTTCGTTGAAGATTTTCAAAGGTAACATTTATGAGTTACTCCTGTAAAATGATACCTCTGCTAGCAGAAAGGGCTGACTGAAGCCTGAACCAAGCATTCACCTTGACTGGACTGACCTTTATGAAGTTTCTAAAAGATCTTCCATTCTCAGTACCTTTACTGAGACAGTTTTGAATTAAAATCTTACTCTAATGGCTTTTTGCAGAGGGAGTGTCTCGCTTCTGGATCCCCAGAGACAAGGAATATGGCTGAGGTTTTTGCTTTCATTTCTGTTTCTTGCTTTCTTGCCATTCTATCCCCATTTCTTGACATTTGTATGCTATCCCAGGCTTTAGTATTGCTGTGCCAGAGTAAATGGTAGTGGAAAAAAGAGCGAAAGTTTGTGAATACTTACTCCATAAAAAGGAACCTCTAATATCAATACTCCCTTGCAGAGAAATCCTATTCAGAGCCATACCAAGAATCAGAATATCCTGTGGTAAAATACCTTGGTGAGGCCCTGTATTTTGAAGTTGAACTGCTCCGGCCTAAAGATGCAAGACTGGACCTAAACCTGGAGGATTGTTGGGCTACCAGCTCCCAAAGCCAGGACAGCCTTCCCCAGTGGCACATCCTTACACATGGGTGAGTAGGGCTTCCCTTCTCTGTTTGGGAACTGTTCAGCACAAGGCACTGTAGCTCAGGTGCGAGGAAAGGGGAAGAGGCAGAGGTCAGCTTGGATGCAATTGCTGCCAGGCTGTGGGGCACATGGCGGTGTCAGCACAGTGGCTGTGCCTTCTGGGTGCTGCCTTTTGGCTAGTGGAAACATGAAGCAGACACAGCAGTAAAGGGAAAAAGGGCATTTACCTCAGTTTTAATAGGATCCTAGGTGCACAGCTTGTCAAAGGTGGAAACACACTGAGAGGCCCCTCGTACATGCGTTTACAATTTTATAGACCTTCCAAATTAGAATATCTTCCTAAAATCCCCTAATAAGAAACTTAATAAATGAAATAATTGTCTCCCTATTCCAATTACCCCTCCCCCCCCAACGAAACTACAGCCTAATTTTACAAAATATGTTCCAGAGAAAGGCTCCATCCAAGGTTGGAGCGTCTAGTTCTGAGATAGGATAGAGTTCTTGGCCTCCTATTGTGAATGTTTGGTCTTCCTGCTTTGCAAAACCCCCAAACTAAACTAAATATCAGACTACAAGAATTACAAGTATGTGGGGCTAAGGTACCAAGAGTGTGTGTCAAGGGTACAAGGAAAGGGAAAGGGTATAAAAATGTATAAAAAGTGTATAAAAAGAAAAGACAAAAAATCATCAGGCATCACTGGGGGCAGCAGGTCATGGGTGTGGCCAGACGTGCTTCTGGCTAACAGTTCTGGCTGGAAAGAAAGGGAGAAGCAGCCCTGACTGTGGCCAAAAGCAGGGATCATGAACTGGTGGGATTCTATTCATTCCCCTGTGGCCCATGGAAAATGGAGAGGGAAGCTCCTCTGTATTTCACCTCTTTGCTATGTCTGAAGATCTGACTGAAGGTTTAGAT
The DNA here is from genome assembly GCA_036630365.1 of Acanthiza pusilla. Taxonomy (NCBI): domain Eukaryota; kingdom Metazoa; phylum Chordata; class Aves; order Passeriformes; family Acanthizidae; genus Acanthiza; species Acanthiza pusilla. Next base: position 2,667,623 of record JAXCHO010000036.1, read on the forward strand.
TAAATATATATTTTCTCTCACCTTCCCAAACAGGTGTGAAAACAACCAAGACTCCTACAGAACTGCCTTCCACAAAGTTAATTACAGCCCCAGAGTAAAATTTCCTCAGCACCTAGAGAGATTTGAAGTGAGGATGTTCACCTTTGTCCAGGGCACATCTCTGCTACAAGAGCAGGTGAGATGTCTCTGTGTTCTGCCAGGAGCCCAGGGTGGTGTCTGCAGCCAGTGCTGTGTGAGGGCTCTGCTGGCCAGCTGCTGCCTGGGGCTATTGGCCACCTCCTTGAAGGTCTACCACCCTTGGGAGGGGTGAATAAAGACTGGCCACTTGTGTTCAGTTCACAGAACAAAATTATAGAATCATTCAGGTTGGAAAAGATCTCAAAGATCCTCAAGTCCAGTCTTTGACTGAATACCATTGTGACCACTAAATCATACTGTGAAGTGCTGCATCTATTCATTCTTTTGGTCACTTCCAGGGATAGTGACTGCAGTGTTCCAATGCTTAACCACTTTTTCAGCAAAAAGCTTTTACCTAATATCCAACCTGAACTGCTCCTGGTGCAATTTAAGGCCATTTTCTCCTTGTCCTATTGCTAGCTGCCTGGGAGAGTAGGCGAACCCCCACCTTGCCTTTGTATCCTTTGGGGTCAGTGTACATAGGATTCCAAATAAGTCTTCCCTAAACATAATCTAAATATTCTTGTCTTGTAGCTGTATTTCCACTGCAGTGTGGTGATCTGCAACACTGCGCAAGAGCCTTTAGACATTTTTTGTCTGAGGAGATGCAATCTTGGCAAACACGGACTTGGTAAGAACACAGACATGTCTCAAGTCTCTCCTGAGTCTTTGCTCAGCGGTTTGGCACATGCTCTCATGAACTGTGTCAGGTCACAGACTTCTAGTCCTACAGTATGCTGTACAGTGAATTAAAAGCTGAAATATCTTACAGCCCGCAGTGCACACCCACATGGACAAGTGTCGTCTGGACCAGTGCTTTTTAGGAAGGAAAGCAGCCAGCAGAGGTTGGTGTCACTCTTAAATTACACTCCTGGAACACCAAGTGTATTGCTGCTGTGGCGTAACAGACTTGTGTGTGTCTCTCTTCTCCCTGCAGGTGGATGTACTGACTTCTGACAGACTAAACAAGAACTACTTCATCTTATGAAGTTGCAGTTAGGTGGCCTAAGCAAGCACAACCTGCTGCCCCGATTCACAAGTAAAATTGTTTCTGCAGTATCTACTGGGAAAGTGGATTGGCAGTGTCTACTGCCAAAGGGTCAGTTAATCAGTATTGGGTGTACCTCTAAGTTAAATTGGTGTGTTGTTCTTCTCTGTTCCTCTACAGCATTAAACTCTTAGTCTTTTTTTGTGTTCATCTGACTTAGTCTGCTAACATGCCCAAACTTCTGTCACTTTCCAGTTGGAAGCATCTGTTTTGGGGTAGGGGAGGAAGGTGGCAACAGGTGTGAAGTTAATTGCAAATCACTTTGAGGTTTTTTAAGCTTCAGTATGAACAAAGGACTAGAGGGAGCTTAATGTCAGTAAAAGGCAGTGGGGTTTTTTTGAAGTAAGATGGGGATGAACATCCTTGATCCTGTAGTGGCTGTTGACAGGAAAGCTGTAAACTGTGATTCTTGCAGGAGCGTTGTGGCTCTGCAATGTCAAGTTGCCTTTCCCTATGTGGGTGAAATAACTCACAGGTAGCATCAGTGACTGCTCAGCTGAGTATGCTGTCAGCTTAAATGGAAGTAATCTTTTAGTAAAAACTTGTAACAATAAATGGACTCTATCTGCAAAGTGTTAAGGATTCTTCCTTACTAGAGAATTTGACGCTTAGCAGCTCATGTCATATTTTCCTGGGGTTTGTTGGTTGGTTGGTTTTCTACGGGTGAAAAATTTCTTGGTTTCTTCTTTGCATCTGAACAGTGGCATGAAAAAGGTTTGGATTCAATTTTTTATTTTCCTGTACTAAGGAAAACTACTGCTTAGCATGAATAATGATCCCTTAGGAGCAAATATACAATAATGGGTGTCTGCTTTTTAACTTTAAAGATAATTATACAACAGGAAATTTCTGTGAAGAGTAACTTGAACGAGAAAATATTTTGTAAATCTATTTGTACTTTGTGAGGCAGCACGGAGTTGAAAAGATTGTATCTCTTTTGTTGCCTGTACAGAGATCCCACTAGATCCCACTACAGCTTGTGCTGTAATTGCAGCTCACGTTTGTGAGGCTTGTTTGTCTTCCAGTTGCCTGCTATCTGTAAGAGGTTTCTTACTATTATTTCTGGAAAAATCTGTGTGGGCTTCATGATGAGGAACACATCAAGACCGTTTTCTAGTAGAGAAGGCTATTGTGACAAAGGATTCATTTTGCTACTCCTGTTGTAAGTGAAGACTAAAGCCATGAGGAATATCAACATAAGAATAGAAGGAAAATGTAGAACACATAAGCCTGACAGCAGACTTGATGAGTCAGTGACTTGGTGCCTAGTGCTTTCCCCTGTGTTAACCCACTGGTCTGAGGACTGGGAAATGCTCAGTCTGCAGGCAAAACCCATTGAGAAATCAAGGGAGACGCCTCCAATGTGCTGCCAGGGTTCTGTTCCTAACAGAATACAACCATGGGCACTTTCACTGGTGTGGTGACTTCCCTGGGTCTGACATCGTGCTGACTGTCTCCCTAAGAAATGAGGCTGTTAAGCAGTGTTTTCTCCAGCTGAGACAGTGGAAATCTTCATCTGCCATGGCAGCTCTCTACCAGTGCAGCACAGACTGCCTTGAGCAGCCTGAGCCACCTTCTCTCTTACCTTTGTATGGGGGAAATATGTAACAGTTAGAGACTGCTGTGAGAACCAAGCCTGAAGTTGGGCAGCCTATTTCAGTACTGTTGACTCTGTCTTGGTTGTGGCTTCCCTGGGTTTTCAGGTTTTTCCTTCAAGCCAAAACTCAAGGACATCATCAGGAATAGAAATCTGGTATTTACAGTTTTGTTGAAGACACCTTCATTTATTTTCATACATTTATTCAATACATTGAGATTCTTTATCTGTTGGCAGGCTTTTAAGAGTTATAAAAAAGCAAGGTGATGCCCAGGTACACTGGCTCTATGCTTTAGCTCTTCTGAAATCTTTGTTTAGTTCTGTTTTGAAGGATGAGGTAAGAATCATCTTATCTATTAACCTTTTTGATATGTAGGAATATTCAAGGACATTTCCCTCCGTGGCTGGACTAGGATTTATATAAAGCTTCTTGTCAGATGTTCCAACAGCCTGTGAGATACACAAAATCCATTTGAACATCAGTAAAATCTTTTAAAGACATGACAGTAGTACTCTCTCTACTTCAGAGGTGTCTGTTTACACTAAAATTCAGGAACTGCCTTCCTGGTTATATATATATATAAAAGAAAAAAAAATCTTCAAGTGTTTTATCAACACTTCTTTGCCTTTTAAGTGGATATTTTATGACCACATGCTTTCCCCCTGGTATTTGGGATGTTATTTTTATATCCCTGTTAACACAAGTTGAAAGCAGATCCATCTTCTTTGTTTATGCTTAACGTCTTCTGCAATTTCAACAGGTGAATGACAAAAGTGTAAGGGAAAAGAGAAGTCTTGTGTGATTTGTTTTGATAGGAAAATAGGAACAATAACAGAAATGTACTGCAGATAGTTATTTCCATTTCAAATAAATGTTGATAAATCACTGCTAATAAGCAATCTCATTATATCTGGTCACTGATAGAAAGGCAGAAGTCTCATTTTTACTATAGTCTATATTCAATGATAGATAGCATTTTAAAACTCCACTGTTTTGGTGACTTAAAGCAGCAACAACTTACTGTTAATACTGGAAAACTGACATTGACCTTTTTTGGCCCAATTAATTTTCTCTTTTTGGCATATTCCTTTGCTTTTTCTTTTAAATACCAATGTCTTCAGTAAATGCTATGTATCTATATCCAGAGGAAAACATGTTCTGACAATGCTCTAGTGATTTGGAAAGCTTAAGGAAGTTCAAGTTTTGGCTTCTGCCATAAGTCTTTTGAGTCTTTTGATAGCCACTTTTGTATCATTTCTGCTTTTATTTGTGCCTGTGAGTCCAGAAACACCTAAACACAGGGTTAGCTAGAATGTTAGAAGGACATGTGCTTGGAAAGAAATGCTTTAAAGCATAGATAAGGTGAGCCTTTTTCCTTACCGTGATATCAACTATATATCTATATCTATCTATCTCTATATATATATATATATGTATCTGTAAGAGAGCAAGCCTGGACTGGTTTTGGTGTGTAAAGAAGCCAAAACTCAGGCACTTGATCGGGGAAGGGGGCTCAGAAGAACCCAGCTTCTATAGCTCATTAGAAACAGACTGCTTTATTAGGAACTGTGAATTCTCTTTCTGTTTTCCTGCCCGTTAAAGGCAATAATATCATTTGTGGTTGCATGGCAGATAAGCTGGGGAGCAAAAGTCAGTCCGATACTGGCTTCTTAGAAGCTGGGGTGTATTTATATTCTAGTAGGATATTTTTTAGCTACTGCCAGGAAGGATAGCTCCTGGCTTCCCTAGTCAGAGGGGATATGGCAACTCCCAGATAAGCAGCTCTCCCAAGGAACTGGCTGAAGCCCATTTGCAGGAGATTTTCTTTGTCCCAAGCACACCTATGTGCAGCCCAAATGTGTCACCATAAAACCTCTTGGCACCTACATGGTGCTCCTCAGCATAGAATTTCAAAGCGTTGTGTGTGTGCGGGCGGCCCCAGGCTCCCTCTGCTTTGGGGCCTGGGGGGTGAGCTCTGGGGATTACAGAGCTGGGGCCTGCCTAGGGACCTTCTTCCATGTGTGATCCTCTCAACACTGGGGAATATTCTCTCCGAGATACTTATTCTTACCCTCAAGATGGGGATTTGGCCTCCTTGCTATCCTCAGGGTGTTTGTCTAGGTATTGCTGCCGCTGGCAGACAGCACACGGTGTACAGAGTAGGAGAGAAGTTGTCATGCTCCTGAATTCAGGTGGAAAGCCTCCCCTGCCATGTGAGGCTGTGCAAGCCTCCTGAATCCTGGGATAATACCCTCCCTGCAAGGCCTCCTCCTTTGCACTGCTGTGCTTCCTGTTAAATAAGGCAGTATCATATCCTTCCAGCTGCCCCAGAACAGCCTCTGAGGCAGAAAAAGAAACCCAGAGTCTATTGTCCTATGGTTGGAGCCAGCAACTGCTGCCTCCGCAACACCAACTGCCTGGCTCGTGGCACCAAAGGAGTTAATCGGTATAAAATCCTTTATATGTAACTGCCTGCTCTGCTCTGCCTTTTTCTTCCCCAAAAAAGGGTTAGGGTGGATGTGGGGCTGAAATCTCTCTTTTCCCTGGCTTTTTAAACTTTTAGCACTCTATCTCTGGTTACACCCGGTCCTCCCTCCGCAATTCACCCAGAGAGGAGGCAAGGACACAACTCTGGGCATGAAGAACAGCTCAGGAAGCAGCTGGTGGTGCCCAGTCATCTCACCTGACTTGGTGCCACTTGCTCATTTCTCTTACCCTCCTTCCTCCTAGCTTCTGGGCTGTTTCTCTCTGGCTCAGCGAGGGAAAAAAAAAAAGTGTGTATTTTAAAGTCTGGAAATAATTGTTTAAAATGCAAAAAAATGTACTTAAGTACAGCCACTGATGGCAATCACTTAATCAGTAAATTGAGAGTGAAGGAGTGGTAGTTTGACCAAGTTGCCAGGGTTCTGTATCTCTAGGCTTTTCCTGAGGTTCTAAAATCCACTTCAATTAATTAGTTTCTGTAGAAGGTCTTATAACGTACTTTATCCCTTTCTTTTTTAGCATTTGAGGACTGTTCTGCTACCCTTTCATTTTTGTGGCTAGCATCACTTATGAAAGTATGATTTAATGTACCTGAGAAGACTGAACGCAGTAGAAAACTGTATTTTAGTGGTGACTGCTTCTTCTTTAGGATCCATATACTGCTCTCCAAGTTAGTAAGGAATTCAATGATGTGCTAACCTGCAAAAGGGGCTCTTGGGGACAGAAGAGTTAATTTAATTGTGTAGCACTAACCCGAGTGCCCTCTCCTGCACCTTTTTAGCAAGGCGAACAACTCTATCCCTTAGAGTGTAATTTAATTTTTCTGCCACAGCCTTTCAGCTACTTTGGCTTCATTTCCATGTATATTTTTAACATATTGTGTTGAGAGAAGGTGCTTATGTGTGAGAGATGTTCTCTACTTCTGTGACTTGCACAGCTTCTTCAGACTGAGGTTCAAATTTTTGCTTCTCTTGCGCAAATTATTGTGGTGTTGCTGTTAGAATTCAATAGAGCTTTATGGACCTTACAGTTCTGAAAGTTAGATCTCATAACCCTGAGTGGGGGATTTGACCTCTTTCACTTAGATATCCTAAACTCCTGGGCCTAAAGGAAAAAGAAGAGGAGCCTTAACTGTATTCAATTTTATTGAGAATAATAAAATCCAGCATTTAATAGCAGCAGGCTTTGTACCATCTTTTACTGTGAATACAATAATTCAGATTATTTTCTCTGGATCAGTGAAGTATGTATGCCAAGGGGAAGAATTATAAAATGTGGGGCTTAGAGAGATGTTTTATAGCAAGAGCAAGAATTCATTTCTTTCTGGGAGGGGAGGAAAAACCTGACGCATCCTGGGAAACCTCAGTCACAGGCAGGTACTAAACCTGCTTCTGTCTCCTACTCTCACACCTAAGTTGCTCTCACCCCCCCACAGGTGAAAAGAGAGATCCCCTGAAAGGAGATCAAACAAATTAAATGGTGCATGGGTACAACCTATTCTAACAAACTCTCTGCATTGTGGATGTGGGTTTCGGCCCCATTGTGGCACAGGGAGAGATTTAGTGCAGCTCTTCCCCCAAGGCCAGCTTAAAAGCAGCGCTGCCCTCCTGGAGCCTGGGGCAGCAGCCCCTGGAACACTGGGACCAGGGAGTAAACACAGCCAAGGTCTGGTTCACTGACATGAAGGCAGCACAGTGGTCTGAGACTCACAGCCTCACCTTGGTGCTTACCTAGAGCTGTTGCTCCACCTTGGGCCTGCAAGGACACAGAGAAACCTCCCTAGGCACCTAAAACATTACAGCCAAGCAAGTTCAGGGCCATCACCTCCTCATTTTCCTGGGGTGGTGGGAAATGCTGACTGAGCCACTTCCCAAAGGTGCAGGGTACCTCCTCCTGGGACACTTTCTCCATACAGCATCGCTTAGCTTTGTGAGCAGCAGCTTTCTGAGGCCATTAGTTATCAGTCTTTGTTTGCAGATGGGTAAACTGAGGCAGCAATTCTGGATGACCAGCCAAGGTCATAAATAAAACAACTATGACAGCAGATCCTTTTAACTCCTTCTCTCTCTGCTTTAACCCTGACCCTATAGGCTTCCATAGCTGGAGATCACAATCTCTACCTGCAGTATCAAGTGTGGAACATTTAAGGGACAAGGTTAAAAGTCTTTCCAAGAATAGTCTTGTGCATCTTTTAGAGAGAATGTAGGATCAGGTTTTCAGGTATGGTTCTGTGCAAGGTCCTATTGGGTATTGTGCAGTTTGAATCCTTTGCAAAATAGATCCAGACTGACTTTCCCTATGTGGAAAATCTGCACAAATCTGGATCAGCTGCACAGGCTTATACTATGGAATGCTCTGCTGACATTAGTGTTGCCACCTCATATCTCTAATTTGACAATTTTATAGGGCTTTAAAAATTATTCTGCTTATGTTCTTGCTGAAACATTAAAGCCTGTGCCAAATCTAACATGGGTTAATTACAAACAGAAGCATATAGGATATGCTTAAATGTGGTTATACCTGAGTGATAGTACTACCTGCATAAATTTGAGAGTAGTTGCTCTTTTGGGATAGTATGCACAGACCTTGTGAAAAGAGCACTGTATCAGCTTAGGCTGATGCTTGGAAGAAAAAACATACATGGACTATTGTATTTCATTCCAAACAAACAGAGGCAAAGAAAATACCAAGAGAAGGATGCAATAAAGTTTTAGCTTTGGGATGCTCTGCTGCAGGATCTATCCACAAACCTAAACCATCTACCCCCACAGAGATGCTGATCTGGGGGGAGATAAACCTGCTCCCTTCCAGCTGCTGTGCTCTCCATGCTTTACATCCCTCTGAGCAGAAAAAGTTAATATGACTTAATTAGCTCCCCACAACTGGGGTTTGCTCCTCCCTGGCTTGTTTGATCGGCCAAGTCTTATGAATCAGTTGGGCAATAAGATTTACAAAGCAGCACATACTTTTGGTGGTGTGGTAACACCTGCGTGATGAAGTAATTAAAGATTAAAACAACATCCTCATGAGTTTGTTTTGTTGTTTGGGTTTTTTTTAAGGTTTTGTGTGTATGCGTTACAGGACTGTGACTGGCTGTAGGAAACAGCTGATCTGATGGCTTTTAATAAAAAGACATGATTACCACAGCCCTCCTTGGTTTCAGCACATTTTGAGAATAAAACTTTGCATCTTTGTGAAACCTGAATCAATTTATTTCATGTCAAAGAGTAGGATGATATCTCAACCTAATCTTATTTGTTCAAGAAATTTCATGTAAAAATGCCTTCCATCATTTATCAGCATTGAAGAAGGTGATTTATACACATTAAATACAGAAAAATTATATGCTTCTGTATATATTAATCAAGAGAGGACTTAACAATTTATCTATACAAAATGTCAGTTTGCTTATATTTCATTTTCAGTATTTATCAGTCATTGGTAGAGTTTACTTATCTATCAGATTTATAATACACAATACAGACTATGACACTGACATTTATTTGTTTACACACAAAGATTTTCTATTACTTAGTTTCTTGATTTTTAGGTACAGTGGAAATGTGGATAAATAGACAATACTTGAACTAAATACATGTTCTTCATCATCCTATTATTAAAGTGCCTACAAATCAATACACTTAGTATTCTTATAAAGTTGTTGTCATTTTTTAAAATTCAGTTTAACACCTATGGATTTACTAATGTCCTTATAAAACAAGCTCAGCCAGAACAGTGATATGTAAATCCTAGGAAGATCAGTTGGTTGGGTTTTTTTACTGTTGTATCAGACTAGGTTTAATATTTCTCAAATGATTATTAAAAAAAAAGAAAAAAAGAAAAAAAAAAGTAAAATTAAAAAAGGCAAAGAGCAAGATTTCTGTCTCAGCAACCTGTGGCTCAGGTTTTCAGGCAATCCTACATCACCTTCCAGCCCTGCGTCCCAGGCACAGCGGTGGCTCCCCTTGTCCTCCTCTCACACCGCGCCCCACTGTACTCTGACGAGGAAGAAATTTGATGGTTTTTTGTTTGTAAAGCCCTTGAGCGTGCCAGGGCGGGCTCTCCCGGCGGGCCCTACACCCTCTTGACGCTGTTGAGGAGCTCGGTGAGCTCGCCGATGTACTTGATGGTGTACTTCAGGGTCTGTATTTTGGTGAGGGGCTGGCCCCGCTGGCTGTAGATGGGGGGCAGGTAATTGCGCAGCGTGTGCAGCGCGTCGGCCAAGGTCCTCATGCGCAGCTTCTCCCTCTCGCTGGCCTTCCTCCGGCGCTGGGCGGACATCCTCACCTTGGTGCCCTTGGGCAGCCGGGCCTGCCCCGGGCTGGGCAGGTACGCGGGGGGGAAGTCCACCAGGCCGCAGCCCACCAGGCCGCTGCCGCCGCTGCCGTAGGGCGCCTCAGCCGCCGCCGGACAAGGCGACGACGAGTAGGACTCGAAGGAGGGCGTCGGGGACAAGCTGTGCGGGGGCGACATGGCGTGCAGCTCGAAAGACCCGGCGGGGCTTTTCCAGTCCCAGGAGGATAAGCAGGCGGAGTGTTCCGAGCCCAAAGCGTCTTCCATGGTTATCAATGTCTCGTGCAATTTGTCCATGCCGGAGGAGCGCTGGGGAGAAGCAGTGCCCTCTGCCCACCAGCAAAGGCTGGAGCCGCCGGCTGCAGAGAGCTTTTTATGATGGAGGGAGGAAAGTGACAGAGTGGGAACACGGGCTTGGTGCGAGGAGTTCAAAGGAGCGCCAGAAGTGCTAAGATAGAAAATGAACTCCTGATGTGCTAGTATCTTCTCAGTGATAATTATCAACCTTCAGCTAAAAAGCCTTTAAGCTAACAGGCAACAGCAAGAAAGGGAGAAAAAAAGATTATCTTCTTGCAACTAAACCAATTAAGGCTGCGCATCTACATTGAGCGTAGTGCTGGGGAGAAACGTGGTGAGAGAGGAAAAAGAAAATTAACAATTTTGCTAATCAATGTACAGATCTAGAATTTATTGGTCGCTAAAACAAGCCCTAAATTTAAGCCTTAGAGGCCTGATTTCTGGGTAAATGAAGGTGATGGCACTACAGCAGTGAATATGTGATCCATGCTGACTGCTGCTGAGGTAGTCTCTCTTATCTGCATCTTAATTGTGAAAGTCAAAGATGGTTTGTTTGGATTTGTGTGTGTTATGGCTCCGTGGTTTTCTCTTTTCATGAGATTGCAGCTGGATCACTTTGGTTTTCAACGTGAGAAAGGAGGAAAGAACTGCAGTGCATTACCCTGCAGTTTGTAGCTTTATTAGCTATTTTAAAACATTACTGGGAAATTCAAAAGGAAATCTGTAATTGTAAACAAGTTCAAAGTCCCATTAAAAAAACAGGAAAATGTAATTGAAAAGAAAGGTTTAGGAAATAAAATATACAGTGTATAAATTTTGGGTCCAGACAAATGTTTTACATAGAAATTTAATTCAAAGTAATATACAGGTTATGTATGTGTTAGAGAAGGCTAGAAGCTGCTTCTGTGAAGTTTTCTACCTCTAGGAATTGTGCTTCTGGCAAAAAAAAAAAAAGCACCTGTTCCAGCCCCGACTCAATGCGACAGTGGTTATATGTTACACAGTTCAAGTGAAAATGCATAACTTATAAATGAATATCATTAATAACAAGCATTTTTCATCTCTAGGCTTCAGTACAGCTTACAGTGATGATTAATGTTCTCTATTACTCTGGGGAAATGGATAAGTGGAGGCAAGGAGTAACTATCTCCAAACCACAGAGCAAAGCATTAGGAGAGCCAGGAAAACTGTCCAAAACTACTGAGCTCTGCAGCTGCTGAGCAGCTCGGCTGCCAGCCATGACTTTGTGTTGGCACATAATGGAAGCAAAATGTAATATAGAAAGAAAAGAAGGGGAGAAAAGGTGTCAACCTGGAGGAAGAATAAAAGTAGGATTTATTTTAGAGTTTCCTTCTGTCTAATGATGTCTTTGTACACCATAATCCACTCCAAACAAAGGCAGGGAATGCACACAGCCAAAGCATGCAGAGGTTTTCTGGAACCTGGTACTTCTTTCTGTGAAATCCTCACTACAACCACACAGGAAAAAACCCAATCCAATACTCAGCATAGTCACTGGGAAAGCTTTTGTAATTTTTATGAGTTTGGTATCAAAACATTAGGGAGGAGCTTATGGGACACATACTGATTTTATGCTGAGATGGATAAGAAAGTACCAAAAAGCGAAGGATTTTTGCATTTCAACCTGGGCTGAGATAGTTTGGCTATCATGACATCTACCCCACAAAAGAACTCAGGGCACAGCTCCCACAGACAGGAATGCTTTGTGTTGTATGGTTACCCCATCCATCATATTCTGAGTTCTTCTTTGGTCCTTCTGTAAGGAAAATGAGCTGAAACAGTCCTAAGTACAGATGTCTGCTGAAAACTAAAATTAAGAGAAGACGGACAGGTATTTTCTGTGACTTCAGTGATCTGAATGGTTTCATTGAGTACCAAGACAACGCTCACAATGTCACAAGTTAGACACAAGGTCAAATTTTGCATAAATAAGGGACTTTTTCTGTCCCACTCTCTTCCCTTTTTCCTCCCCGTATTTGTGTTTATAGTGTCTTTTCCATTTGATTGGTCCCCTGCTCTTATTTCATGTCTTTCTTCTCTTTTTTTTTTTTTTTTCCTGTTAACACACCAATTAAAAGACTACAAATAGAAAAATACCAGCAGCAGAAGGTGGAAGAGGAAGAACTTTTGTCAGGGTGTGAAAAGAAAAAGAACCTTCCAAACATATGTATGTATATATGTATATATACGTGTCTACATAGTATATGTATATGTAATATATAAATATATTAAAAATACACATATTGAGCACATACATAAACTGTTCTGTACAGCAGTTTTCATTTTGGAACCAAATGGTAATTTAATGCAGTCAAATTTAGAAGCAAAAGCTTCAACAAGTCACTTGTTTGCTGACTATAAATAACATGCCTCACCAGTTAATTTATGGGTAAATCATAGAAAGTGTTGCTCAGACACCAAGGGGGGGAGTTTTGTGCACGTCCAAGATTTTGTACAAATTTTTGCTGTGAATGACAGATGCACACATTCTGATTTCATCTCTGTATTTGTATATATTGGGATTCGGTGAGATTAGGCAGGGAAGAGGAATGCAAAGAATAACAATAGCTATATATTTTCTTATATCTTATGAGTAAATGTTTAGAGCAACCAAGGCAGGATATGAAAGTATGTAGATGACTGCTCTGGTTGCATGAAAAACCACTGGATCTTACAAACTTACGCTCTTATAAGCTTATGCTCTTTTAAACTCTTACACAAGCAAGAAAAAATTACAGGCTTTTCTATATTAATAGATAATATGGGGCTAATGTCTTGCAGTTGTTGTGCATCCTTTTTATCACCACTGTGTTCCCTGACACTGTTTTAGCTTGGACCCACCTGGTTATGTCCCAAACACTGCCTGACTGTGGTTCAGGAGAGGCCCATGAGGGCACAGCAGTGAGAAAAGGATTTACCCAGACTAAGGCCAACATTGCCACAACACATCTTCAGAGCCAGAGAAGGTGCTGTGGGCCTGTTTGCTCTGCTGGTGCAGATATAGACAGGGGTTCTGTTTGGGAAATCAGCCACCCATTTCTAGCCACAGCCCCCAGGTTCCCTAAAAGGACTCAAATGGGGTGTGCCTCAGTTTTGGCCGAATTGGGAAGCTGTGTAACGTCTCCCCGTGATCCTGGTGTGATCCACAGCCTGTGTAAGTCAACAGAGTCTCATGGTATGTACCTGTTCTTGGACTAGTTAGTTCTGGACAATGCTGCATTTCCACCCACAAGTATAAGAATTCTCAGTCAGGAAATTATCTTGCAAAGTACAGACAATTACAACAGGCAGACATCAATGGGAATGGTAAAACAGTTCTCAGTATTATTTTATAACACTTTAAAAAGTATCATACAGAGGAAAGCAAGGCTACAGGCTGGATACCAGGTTTATTTTTCTATACCCTGTGACAATTAGATGCTCTCATTAAAGTGATAAGAAAGTCTAGTATTTCAGGTGGCCATTTCCTAAACAATAAAGAAAAAAAAGAAAAAAAAGAAAAAACTTTTGCAATCTTTGTTTTATTCTGCTTCCTGCAAATTTTAGGAATTTCCTTTTTGTCCATTTTGTCCATTAGTAATGTCAAAACATTTAAGGGGAGGGAGATATGAGGCTAATGACAATGAAATATGAACTGACAAAAAATGGTATTTTCTTCTTGACTGGTAGCTTGAATTTTCATTTCACTAATCTGTTCTGCAGTACAAGGCTAACATCCCAATCTTCATCTCTTTTAAAATGAAATGTTCCCTGCTTATATTTTTGAATCCATTACAGGAACATGGATGCATGGAAGGAGCAAAAACTTTTCTGTTTAAAAAAACCCCACACCACCCATGACACAGAAAACTTTTAGAGCTTCAGGTTTTAAACTTAAAATAAGAAGACCAGATAATATGCCATAATTATGTATGGTAAAAAATTGCATTTCTGTGTAAAATAATATAAAACTGATCTAATTTTTTTTTTCTATATTAGAATATATTTCCACCAGACTTTGGTAGAAGAAACAGACAATGAGTAAAAAATTATATTGGCTAGGAAGAATGCAGGCTGAAACTGAGTAAATATGGATAAATGTGTTTAAATAACACTAGTCCTATCACAGTCAACCTCCTTTATAATTAGGACAAGAGTCTCGACTTATTTATTACAAGAAGCAGATCATACTAATATCCTTGTAGAGCACTTAGATGATACAGTCTCATCTTGCAGTTTGTACTGTGAAAAAAAAAATGTCTCCCAAAAGCTCTTAAAGTCACTTCACCTCCTGTTTTACAAGAGGTTTCCCAAGTATTGGCTGCAGTGCCGCGCGCTCACTGCGGAGGTGGCTGTGGCCGTCCTGGACGAGGAGCCAATCGCCACATATAAAACGTGGGGGAAGCAGCTGCAGGTCTCACTAACTCCAGCAGACGCAGCAGGTGTTCAACACTTCTGAAAAATAGTGTTGAACACCTCTGTTTACACCCAAGCCGGCAATAAAGGAAGGAAAGGATCCACCACATTTGTTATCCAGAGTCACATTAGTCACCGGATGATGTTTCTCTCCTTTTTAAGGCTTTGACTCAATTTGGATAGAAACAATTTTTTAAAAACAATTTTTAGACATTGCAGCTTTCTTCTCCTTGTGGAAGAAGGTTTAATCTAGAAGAAGGTCCAACCTCAACTGAAATAAATAAGATTTCTAAATAAACAAGGTGGGCAACAAGTCCATACTTTTGGAGTTTTTTTAGAGTCAATATGTCGAAGAATGCAGATGCATAACCACTTACAATTCCCAGACAGAAAGAAGGCAGTGAGAGAACAAAGACCAATTCTTAGTCCAGCCCTATGAAAGGGAGCCCAAACCCTTACTATAATCAATGAAAATAAAGAAAAATTGGATGTCTAATTGTTATTACCACCTTAGGCCATGCAACCTGTGGCTGGCACAAGAGAAAATGTTGTTATTAATTTGTAGTAAGACCAGAAATAGTCAAGTTCTAGTGCTATTTAAAAATCCTGCCATAAATGTTTAAAACTTTTAATATTCTCAAGGGCACAACTCCAAAATGTCAAGACTAGAGCCTGCTGATGGAGAAGAAACAGTCAAGTGAGTATCACTGATTTCTCCAGGGCTTTGCAAAGTGAACAAGCATTTCTCTGGCCTGGCAGGATCAGGACTTATCTATTTGCTTTACATCCTCAAATGTAGGTATTTGATCCTCCAAACAGTGTCAGTCTCCATCGACTGACAAGTGACATCAGCTCCACAATTCATTTAAAACATCTGATCTCCAAGCAACTGGCTTCCCAGATGAAAAGCCCTACGTGTGGAATTTACACCTACCCACCTTTTAAGTAGAGAGTTTATTACCTAGTGGTTTTCAGCTGATATTTAGGAATGTCTTTTTAATACCCCTGTTAACAGAAGTTGAAAGGAGGTTTGACTATGTGGTTGGTCTTTAATGTCCACTGGCTACTTCAGCCAGAAGGAAAGGGCAAAGCTGGGGGAGGAAAGGGAGCCTAATAAAATTAATTTTGCTCAGAAATGAGAAGCAACAGATAGTATCAAAATAATAGAAGCTGTTTCTGCAGGAAAACTCTGTTATCACTTAGTGAAGCTTAATTATATCAGCTTTCACATTTAGTTTTAAAAACTGTTGTCTGCTGTAATGGCATAGATATGTCTCAGTTTTTCATGGGAGAGGTGGAGGGTTACCTGTTGCAAATACTTCAAGATCAGCAATGCCACATTTCCTGCCCAAAAGCATACATTCAAATTTAATAAATTGTGAAGTGCAATATAACTTATCCCCAAGTGTTTCTTCTACTGTCCCATGAACATTGGGATGATTGCCTTTGCCATGTGTAACTGTGGCTTCACAGCCTTATTAAAAAACTGGGATAACACCTAAGGGTTTGTACTCTTGCTTTCCTGCTGTTGCAATGGGCTTTTATGCATTCATTTTGCAACATGATGAATTTTCCAAAACTAAGTAAGCCTCACAAGAAATTCCAGTAACCATGAAAATTGTATTATAAGCTCAGTTGCAAATGTTTGTAGTCAAGCCGCAGAGCTGAAGCTGTGTGTTTGTGAAGGGAGCTATTTTTCAATTGCTGTGATTACATTTCAGCTCAGGCTGTTCGCTTTTGTCCACTGAACCTCCTCATCAGTGTCTGCTCATTTCTTCCTCCCCCATGTCCTAGCACTGATGTGCAGAATTGCTACATGCTACTGATAGAAACCATGTTTCATCTCCCTGCTAAATGAAGTTATGCTCTGGGCACAGCCGGTAGTTCAGTTTAATAATTATAAAAGGGATCAATAAGAGACAACATACAAGTGTTGGATTACAAATTTTATTTAGCACTTACATATTTCACATTCTGAAATAAAATGCTGTGTGTCTGTTTGAGCACCTTTCAGGCACGTGGTTAGCCCATGGGTGAGGACCATTGATTTCAAACTGCAATCATAAATTTCCTGGAAAGTTGCTAAATCTTAATTTTAATCACTTTCAATCCCACCAAAACCCCCAAATTTGTCCTTCAGGCTATTGAGGAATCTGAATGGGATGTTAATTTGGGGATATTTTTTTTCATTTGCTCAGAATGCTTCCATGAATTTTGCCTACCAAATTAAACTCAGTCTTATAACAGTTCCGTGAATATATTTGAGTAAAATTGTTGACACTTTCTATAGGTAATGCAGAGGTTTTCAAATAGTATTGAAATGTGGGTGATTTTAGTGATGCACTATAGGTTTTCTGCTGGTGATAGAAGACACAGATACCTTTCCTGCATGATTAGATTTTTGGACAGTAGTGTTTGGGTTACAAGGCCGTAGTGCAGAGGTCTGTGTTCTCTACAACTGAAGATCCTGCTCCTTCTCTTTACCTCATGATCAACTTTTACTTTCCACCTCTTCTCAATTTTTCTACCTCTAGCTTGTCCCATCTATCACTAAATATTATTCCTTTTCCTCTTTATCATTTAATTTCTCTGTCCTTCTCTTTATGGTTTCATCTACTTGATTTTCTGTGTCTCAGTCTTTTTGGTGCTTCTTGGTACTGACAGTAGAAAATTGTGTCGTTTCTTGACATCCCCTGCTCATATAAATCATACATCTCTCTCTACTCAGTTGAATGGACAAAGTTAAGATTGGAGGCAGGAGAATATTATCCACATGAAACAGGCTTTTCAGGCAGTCCTAAGCACAGCTTATCAAATAGTTACATAGGGATAGGGACTCAGGGTTATAAAGCTGCAAAAAAAAATTTACTTTAGGTCACTGCTATTTAGAAAACTGTTACTTTTTTTTTTTTTTTTTTTTAACAGAAAAGAAAGTAAAAAACCTAAACTTTACCAAGAATACGTATGTATGGGCCAGTAAGTCAAATTTATGAATCTATCAGGTCAAACAAAGAGAAGGTAAAATACAGAACTAGAGGGAAAAAATTATTACCAATCAAACCCTTCATTCGGAGAGCCCACTGAGCTGTGTGCTGCTATCCCCATCACTCCGAGGAGACACAGACATCTGGTTTGCACCCTGCCTGAGTTCCTGCTTAGTTAATGGTAATTGGGATGTGTAAAAGCGGTGCATGCATGAATAAGCAGGTAGATCTTACAACAGCAGGTATGCAAATCCAGGAGGCAGCTGGTCCTGGCTACAATTCCACTCACTTAGGGTTCAGTTTGCTGCAAGCCAGGGAAAACTGAAAAACACTGTCTGTAGAGGCAGCACAATCAGGTCACAATCAGGACGGGAAATCAGGTCACCAGTGTCCTGTTCTCAGCCCTGCCACTGACCTGCAGGATCACAAAGAGACCCTGTCTTCTGCTCTTGCTCCCCCAAATCTCTCCCTTCCTTGGATACAGGCTGTGTCAGGGGAGGGATTACCTCTCTGCAGAGATCTCCATGGTGCCCACCACAGCAGGTCAACTTAAAAGACTGTACAAAATGGAGACGGAAATAGAATGCAATTAAATATCAGTTCTTCAGTTGATACCGCTTTAAGCCAGTCGAGATTCCAGAGAAGTGATTTTCTACAGTAAGTATTGGCAAATGGCTGTAGTAAAAATAAAAAGAAAAAAAACAAACCCACCCCAAAAAACCCCACCAAAAACAAAAAAAAAACCCCAAACGGAAAAAAAACCCCCACAAACAACCCATCCCCCCCCCCAAAAAAAAAAAACAAACCAAACCAAACCAAGCCAAAAACAAACAAACAAACAAACAAAAAAAAAAAAAAAAAAGGAAAAAAAAAAAGAAAAAGGGGAGAAGGTTGATTTCCCTGACATTGACCTGTCCTGTCAGGCTGGGATGCGCATTCATCAGTCTCTCGCTCTTATCTGGTATCTGACATTCTCTGATGAGTTGAAAGCGAAGTAACACAGATGGATGGCGTTCTCTTTTGAAGAACAAAATGTATGGGGAACTGATTTTTCAAGTACATGCAACGTGAAGTTAACTCTTAATTGAAGGAGCATCCTTTAAGGCAGAGGAAGAAAAAAGAACGCGGGGACTCAAAATGCTGTTGGAGTTTCCCTCTTGATGTGCATCCAAAGTAAGCTAACATTTACACAGTCCCTGCTACTTTCAGTGTACTCCAGACAATGGCTAATCAATACTCATTACACAGCTTTAAAAAGGCCGAGTATTCTGGGGTGGTGAGCCACATCCTCCCAAATAAAACCCAGAGCCTGAGGCTATTTGGCCAGACACCTCTGTCCTTGGAGTTTTCCTGAGATGAGACTGGCTGTCCTCCTCCAAGGAACTTACCAGGCCTTATATTCTTTAAGAGGAAAAGCTTAATTTGTAGAAATATCATTTGCGAATGACACACGAAGGAATTTCATCCAGGGAATTTTTAATTAGTGAACTCAGACTACTTTAGGAATCAAATCTGAGATGAGAATGAAATGAGGCACTGGCTCACACACCTAGAATTCATTATTATGATCCAGCAGAGGAATCAGCTTGTCATGTTAAATTTTAAAGAATCATGAGAGATACAATAGTCCGGTTTCAAACACTCAGCTATGTTCCTACTGAATCCTTAGACTCCCTACTTTTTTGGGGTCAGATAATGAATATTAAGAACATCTTTTATATATACTAGGGTTTTGTGTTTGATTACTCTCGCACATGCTTACGGTGCCAGTAACACCCTGATTGTTTTTTCAAGGCTTCCTCTTCCAGCCCAAAAATAGCTCTCTTGCACAGAGAGTTAATTTTTTGTTTTTGCTTTTTTTTAGCAAAGCAAAAATTTAAAAAATATTTAGTAAGTGGCTCCAAGGCTGCCACAGTCTTTTCTTGAGTTCACTTGGAGTCAAAATTCTTCAAGTGTCCTGCAGCAAGAACTTCCTTTCAGTAATAAATCCATACCTATAGAAGAAGCCAACCTTTATAGCCAGTGGGCCATCAGACTGTATTCTTTAAAATTTTCCATGAGGACTTTCTCTAATTTAAAATAAACTCTAATAAAAGAGGTTTCAATGTATTTATTTCTAGTGTTATATAAAGGCCACTCAAATTCAGAAATAAAATATTTCCTGGACACAAATAGTTTAATTATTTTTTTTCTAGTGTACATCTCCAGGGTGACTCTCAGAGCTGCTTTTGCTCCTAGATCTTCCACCTGGTAAAATGTGCATGTAGGTGTCTGGCCAGGGGCACAAGCACTGAGGGGAAAAGATCAAAGGCCTATAAATGTGTCAAACTTTCAAATGCAAATCACCTGCCATAACGCTGCTGAGAACAAATCCTTCATTATCACCATTCTGTGAAAGGCTTAAATTAGCCTGAATTAGCTGAAAAGAACAAGAAAAAAAAGCCATCCATCTTCCTGTGAGTTTTATTACCTTTAGATTTATTTGGCTAATGGTTTGATAGCCCACTAATCTGAATATCTGCATAACAGATTCTTCAAATAGTCCATAAATAAAATATGTGATCACATAATGTTGCTATTAAAGTGAGATCTGTGACAATAGATTAATAAAAGAGCACTTACAATAAGCCACTCCTTTTCATTCCCAAACTATGACCTACTGTGATTGATGTAATAGCAATTATCAACTGGCTTCTTAGCTTGAATCACATTTAGGGACATTTTTTAATGTGCAGTTCCTAAATTGTGTGTTCTCCAGGTAGATGCTGTAACCATCTTTACTTTTGGCTGTCATTCTGCAAACATAATTACTTTCCTAAGAGGAACGATGTCTTGGGGTTTTTTGTGGATAGTTTCAGTGATGTAATAGAATATTTGAACAATCTAATTGACTAGAAGAGCAAGAATTATAAGCCCCCACAATCACACTATACTTTATTTATAAGGGGAAATCCTACGACTGTATTTTGTTAAAAGATCAACTGCAGAGAGGTTTTGTTAAGTGAACTCTATTTGGAACTTGAAAGGATGGGCTGCTGTCAGAAAGCCCTTGGTTGGGTTGGACAAGGAGCTGGCTGACCCTGAGCTCTGCAAGCTTCTTCAGAAGGTGTCCTCAGGTGAGTCTGGTGAGGCTTCCCAGAACATCTGTGCTGCTAACTTCTATCTGTACCAGGGACACTTTGTACCTCACTGGCTCTTCTGTTGGTCAAGATTTTTGATAAACTCCCCCTCTGAAACATTCATCCAACCACAGTCACTTAAATTGGGTTATCTTCTGAGTTATATCAGCAGTTAATCACAGTATACAAACTCGGGTCTTTTCCCCAGGGGCGAGTAACAAGGTTGTAAGATTTCCATCCAAGAGGGCTATAGAAGGTCATATCAATACCCACATAGATGAGGACCCTACAGCTTTGAAATCTCCTTTTCACTGTCATGCCAAAGCAGCTCCAAATCTTTGGCTTCTGTGGTGAGAATGGCCTGGCCATTGGAAAATGCCAATGATTGTGGATAGCAATTTTTTCTGAATTGGTAACTTATGGCTTCCCGGCACAAACTGCGTGGTTTTGTCATAGAAAAGAAAAAAATCCCACACTTGAATTCCTGGTATCTTACAAGGTAAATATAACAAAGAAGTTTTTGCAAGATGCACACCACCATTATTGGTAGGAATATAATCTTGATGGATTTGTTCAGTTCTTTGTAAAAATTCAAACATTTTCAATGCCAGAGCCATGTGCCCATTCTATGCTGTTATATTCTTCAGCTTATCAGTGTGGGGAGAGGAATGTTCTCTCTGTAAGACCTCAGTGGTGAGCTGTAGATAACAGAACAAGCAAAGAATTTGTGGCCTTTCAAAATTTTTTTTATTAACTATGCTAGGTTGTTATACAGAAATCAATAGATTATAACAGGACAGTTTTCAGCCCCCTTTCGAAACCACTAACACCAGAGACTACAATGTGGAAGGTGCTGGAATAGAAGGTTCTGGATAAAGGTTTGTCTGGTAAATAGAAACTTGGCCTTTGAAGCTAAAAAACCCCAGAACCAGTCCCAAAGAGAAAATGTCATTGTCCATCCTGCTTGCTTTCATTATTATATCTCAGAATCTCTTATCTATGTGATTATTGTAGTGTTTTTTTCTGGTATTGCTAAAAAGAATATTCTTAAAACAGAACAGCAGAATAACATATTCTATGAGTTTTTACCATTACCATACTAAAAACCATAACAGTTAGCAACTGACTGTAATCCTGGGGGAAAATAAAATTATGCCATCAACTGAAAACAGTATTTCTTTAGAAATCACAAACAAAAATCATGAGGCCAAAACTTTTCACAAATATCTTTCTTGCAAATTCTAAGCAATCTGCAAGCACTAAGATTAGGGATTTTTAGAAAGGGAAACAAAGTGACATCCTCTTTGATGATGGCATTTCAGCAGACATCAGAACAAAAGTGTATTTCTGCTTGGAGATGTGTGAGCGCAACACATCACCTTCCCTTGGACTTGACAGGAAAAACACCTACAAATCCTACTCATTTAATGATAAATAATAAATACATAGAGAACACAAATCACTACCTGAAACCATGCTGTAAAAGCTTGTATTTTTCAGGTTAAGAAGTAACAGAAAAGCAGCAGATGTTGGGCTGTGCATGCCTCACTGAAAATTATGGTAGGAGCCATACACAAGGACATCAACAGTTTTTGCAGCAGATAAACCTTGGACCATTTCTAGGATTGGGTCTCTCTTGTTTGTCTGTTGTTATGTGGTGTCACTGCCAGGGCAACACTGGGACGTTGGGATGGAGGAAGAAGACAGCATATAAGGGTTCCTCTACTTTGCCCATGAATTGATCCGAAAAAGACCATACTCAGTTTCTTCTACCATGTCCCAAAGAATAACCACGGCTTGCCACAGATCCAACCTTTGTCAAAAATATTTGGTGAGACAACTAACTGGGTTTCAAGCTTGGATGCAGAGGTGCTCTAGCAGAGCAAATTGCATTTAAAAATAAGATTTTAAAATAACAAATACTAATGTAGAACTACTTCTACACTATGTTGGCATTAGAAATATTCAATTAACTTCTTTTTCTTAATTGAGTTTTTTTTTCAGGCAGCTAATTAAATTTAAATATCCATCAGAAATTTTAGTAGAGATAGCTGTTTTTAATGAGCAAAATTTTTAAAGGTATGTTCCTTTCTCCAGTTGCATTCAGTCTGTGAAGTGATAAAACCTCTACAACTTGGTCAAGGGAAATTGGGGCAGGGGTACACAGAAGGCTTGAGCTTAAAGAACCTTTAAAATTTCCTATGTGATTAATCTTAAATTCAGTACTGATAGTGGCTACAATGCAGGACACATGAGCGAGAGAACTGTGCAGAGCAGTTCTGTCACCCATGGTAATTTTGTTTTCTTGAAACAGTTAAAGTGTTTTGTTTCCTGAAGGAAAAAGTGCTACATCTAGCACCAGGTTTATGGTTTCGCCAGTAGCACTTGGGTTTACAACTACTTCCAGTAATATTCTAACTGCAGTTTCCTTTTATCTGCTGATATAATATGGCAGGGCCTGACACCTTTTTAGACATGAAAAGACTATCTTGTCTCAAGTAACAGCTGCCATTAGTCTCTTTCGCCACTCCACTTCCAAGCATCTTCCTTGACATAAGAGCAGAGAGCCAAGGCTGTGCAGATCCTCAAAGTTGTGAAGAACAAGGCTCCAGTTTGTAGAATTTAAACTATTTATTGTTAACAGAAAACAGTTAACAACAGGGGATGCCCACAGAGCAAAGCTACAGCCCCTCGTCACTGGCTGGTCTGACCAGAGGCACACCCTCCAGAGCAGTGCAGCTCTTTTTATTCTTTTTGAGTGTAAGTCAAGATGTATGGATACATTTAGATACTTCGCACCAATCATGGGTGCAGACTTCCCCAGCCCCCCCTGCATCCGCCCATCTGGGGCGATCTGTCCTGGCCCTGCCCCATGGGGCATGCTTGGTGGTGGAGCAGGGCTGGACCTTACCTTGATGGACGTCCTGACTGATATTCTCTGCAGAACTTTCTGGAAGTTCTGTCTCGGTGGCCATTTTACCCTCAGTGATTTAATAGAGTTACTTTAAAAACATTATTTAACATACATACAAGAGAAGGCACAAAGAGAAAAACAACCATCAGAACTGATTAACCATCAAACACATTACAAACATTATATAATTAACCAATTAACACTCAACCCCTTAGAATTCATTAATTAAACAACCTCTAATGCGAAAATCAACTTCCTTTTCAGTTCATTTATAACAAAGTTAAATAATCCCCTTCTCAAATTAGGAAATTCCTTAGCAAAAGCTTTCTTGTGTTCATCAATTCTTTTCTGTTTAAGACGGTTCACACAAGTGGGTAAGTATTTCAATAATCTCTACCAATTGAAAAATGACACTGCCATATAGACACTAAGAGATGGTGTTCTGAATTATATTTTTTGAGCTCTCTTTGTAGATATACCATGTAAACAGTATTTATTGTCCTTCCTTGTTGACTGTGGACCTGAAATAGTGAGTTAGAATCCTAAGAAATGCCAAGTAAATGCTTCCCTTTGTTAAGCTACGCTAAACAAAAGAGCTCCATTTAACTAACGTTTAATACTGTTTGTAAGTGGAAATAATGGTATTTATACTGCTAAGACAGAACCTATGGCTCTGCTGTGCATCTCTGTGAGCATTATTCAAGCTACAGAGATGCCAGCATGAGTAGTGATAGATCAGGTAAAGTAGTTCTGCAGAAACCTTTCAGAAAACTACTTTAAGAATGATGAACCACTTACCTGCCCCACTTCCATAGTAGGTACATTTTTATTACTTTGTATGAAGCACCCTGGTAGAGCCTATTTGGACAGAGCAGGACAGATCATAAATGAAAATCTATTCAGGCTCATGAGGTTGATGTATCGATTTATTCTTAGAGGCAGTTTAACATAATCCTGTAGAAACATTCTCTGCAGAAAAGTTACGTTACACCCCCTCAATTTATTTAAACATCATTCTCACAAGTGTGAGAGGTTGCAAAGCAGTCAGCACAGTAGAAAGCTCCAAAGAAAAATCATCCCTAATCTTCAGATTGAGTAAATTACATAAAGATGAGAAACCAAAACACTTTAAAAACTGTAATTACCCTTCTCTAATGAATCACAAGTTTAATTCCAGGAACAGTCACCCCCAATGATAAATGTTTTTATTTGCTGCAATGAGCAGCTACAGCCTAAATAGAGGGAGCATCCTACACAGTTATTTTTTCACATCTATTTCTGTTTCTAAAGTAGTGGCAGAAAACTGGCACAATATTTGGATGCATTACATATTAAAAAATTTGAAAATTTTCTGCTTTTCATGCTTGGATGGTACTTGTGAAACCAGATTAATTAGTAAGAAAAATCAGCAACACAGTATTTTTTCCTCTGCAGTTCTCAGTATCTTCTATCTCCTTTCTTTCATCATCCACAAAATATGAACTTGTCATAATTCTGACACAGTATTTTCATCTCCTCATCCAATAAAGCAGTCATTCCAAGTAGATTTGTAAAACAAAGAAAATTCCCTCCAAAAACCACTCTGGCCCCCCAGTTCTGAAGAAAGCTCTAAACCACAGAAATCCACACATTGTGGGTGAAATTGAATGATCCCCCCAACAAAAGAGCACATTCCCATACCCTGGGAGGGAACAAATGCAAATTTGTTCACATGATGTTGGCGTTTTTATTAATGAACATTTAAACTCCTGATTTCAACTTTCAGTATTCAAAATCATCAGCAAGGGAGAAAAAAAAAAAAAAAAATCACACATAACCAAGGACAATGTTTTTCCACAAAAAAATCCCATTTGGATCTCTCCATTACTGACCACTCCATAAGGAATGGTTCCCTGCCCATGGCACGGGGGTTGGAACTAAATGATTTTAAGGTCCCTTCCCAAACCACTGTCATACTATGAATCTCTCCATTTACAGTCCCCAGGTGACTCAGGACACTCCTTGACAATACTATTCTTCCAGCTACCCTCTCACATCAGCCTCATGCTTAAGACCCTCCAGAAGACAAAGACCATCTTCAAAACTGAAAATAAGTTTCCAACATTTTAGATTTTTTTCCTCATTTCTAGAATACATTTCTCATTTGGAAAACCAGATATAAATAAAATTTTTCCATCTACCCAGAGAGTAAACTAAGAAACTACCATTTTGGCCAATTACAGATTATTATCTATAGGCTAGCTATGTCTTCCTTGAATACATTTAGAATTTAGTTTCTGAAGTTGGTCCTTGGCCATTATGAAGAACTGACATTTTCACTAAGGCACAGCCATTTTAAATTTCTATTGTTAACAATACGTCTTGGCAAGAGTCACCTTCCTTCTTGCTGGTGCACAGAAAAAGTTACAAATGCAAATATAGACAAGGAGGCATTCCTTCAACAGGCAACTGTTGAAGACATTTTTTGGTGTATGAACAGAGACTGCTTCTGTAATAAAGAGGTAGGAAGAGCACCTTCAAAACTGTAATTGTACTCAAGTTTCCCCTTTAAAAAAATCCCAAACATTTACATGGTATTATTCAAAGAATCTGCAACATCATAATTAGATTTTCTGTAACTTAACTTGCACTCTATTATGAAATGAAGTGAATGTTGGATGGGATTTCAACCTTCTTCAAGAAAAAATGCCCTAAACTATAACTGTTTAATTAAAACAGTAATCAAATTTCTTTAAATGTTAGATATGACAGCTACAAAACCAGAGTATCTTTACATGGCTTATTCCACTCTTTGGAACACCCAAAGAACAGCTTATTATGGGGCACAGCAGATATAAATGCAGCTACCCTGCAAGGTACATCTGCTGTGTGTCTCTGGACTTTCACAGATCATCAGTAAATCCAGAAACACAGGATTTCAAAACTCATTCCAAAATTTGCAAAATTAAGTTAGTGGAGCAAAATAGAGAATTTCAGTTTAAAAATGCTGCATCACTTTGTCTTATTAAGAGTATCCAACAGCACTGCAGACACTATTTTAGTAATTGTTTTTATAAGCAAGACTAATAGCTGTACACAAATTCCTCATAACTGGTTAGAGAAAACCCCTTTTTTTTAAATAAATCTCCTTCATCCTTGCATACTGTATCCTGATGCTTATATATCAAGTTCAGGATGTAAACACGCCCACAAACACTGGTACTAGCCTACAATCACCCGTTTGGTACTTTTGTTAACATTTTAGTTTCAAACTTCAGCTTCAGTGACAGCACTTCCTCAATCAAAATTGTGTCCACATAAAATTGATAGAGAATAATGCAGAAACTTTTAGAAAGAACTCTTCAAAAACTGACAGTTAAACAATAGTTAACTGATAATTAGTTGTTATCATAACCTATTTTATGGACAACCTAATTGATTTTGATTCTTCGTTTCAGTCTTTCAGACAGGGGAAGGGGACTGTCTGCCCATGCATCAGTCAGAACATCACTTTTGTCTTGCTGTGTGGGATCAGAACCCCATCTCCCAATTGGTTGCTCTGGACTTTGGGAACAATTAATTTCCTCCACAGAGGATGGTTGTGGAGATACCTGCACTGAGAAACTATTAACAGCTTTCTTTAAATTGGTTGTTGTTTTCTTCCCTTTGATTGTAAGGGCTGAGTCACTGTTTGTCCTTTTGCTTGTAACAACACTACTCATTTTCTTTGTAAAACATTTTTTAAACTGGTCAGGGTTCAGTTGCCTTTTCTGCTGCTCATAAACCAGGATTTTATCCACGTGTCCATCATCACTATCTTCGCTAGAAGAGCATCTGTTCTGACACACACTCTTTTTAAAAGAAGCTTTCCGAGTAGTAGTTTCCATACAAGCTTCTTCAATGCGACAGCCAGTTGCATCTGCTGCCTTTTGAGATGCTGGAAGCATTTCACACCCAGGAAAAACTATCCCTGTTGTTTGCCCACTGACGGCCAGAGATGTTGAACCACTTATATAAGGGTCTTTTTGCACCATTTCAGCCCGGATATCAGCTTTTTTGTACTCATTTTGATAGATATGTACACCACATTCACTTGCAGATTTTTCTGATAGAACATTTTTACTTTCCTGCACTGGTTTATTTAACTGACATGAGGAAGAGACATGATTTCTATCACCATTCAATGTTTCTTTTGTTTGTTTAAAACATTTCAAAGACTCCAGTTGCATTACATCTTCAGGCAAAGGCTGCGATGGAATGGGAGCTTTCTTAAATATTCGCTCGCTTAAAGACCACTCATGAAGTTGTGCCACAGCATCATTTGAAAACACATCATCTTCACTATCAAACTGTGTAATATCAGAATATTCTGGGCAATTTCTTACTGGTTCATGACCTAGCGGATGTGAGTGTTTTACGCATGTGGTTAAGTCAGCTGCTGGATCATCGTCATCACCTCCATGGGCTGGTGAACTGTTGAAGGAGGTTCCTTTCCCATCAGTACTGCTCAGTTGCAGACCAGCTCGTACAGAGGAAGAAGATGATATCCCTGAATACTTAGTGCAATGTGAGGGCATGGATGAGTCAGCAAGAGCAGCTGCTGATGCTGGCATGTGAACTGTTGATATGCAGGAAGCTGCAGCTAACGCTACGTCTCTTGATCCAGTATTTCTCTGCTGTGTCTGATCTTCTGGGGAAGCTTTTGTATCTGACCTGGAGTGTTGCACGGGAAGAATTCTGTATGTAGGCTTTAAATTAATTTGAGACAGAAGATTGGTAACTTCATTATAAGCATTTGGTAATTCCTTCCCTTCTGGTCTGTCTTTCCTTTCTGGAAAAAAAAAATAAAAAGTGCACTTCAAATAGCATATAAATCGCAGTTCAGATTTCTTAGTGCTAAAGTATAAAATAGTAAGATTAAAGCAACAGTCCCTGCCAGGTATCATGACCTCATCTTGTTTTGACATGATATTGTTCAAGAGTGGAAGAAATGTTTTTGCTTTTTTACATTCTGGCAAGACCCATAAATTCATAAGAAATAAGCTTCTGGACTTACTTTTCTGTTTCTTCTGAAGAACTTCTGACTTTTCCACTTCATAGAGGGCAACAACATCAGGATAAGCAGCCTGAAATAAAGACTCTTCTTCTACTGTGACTACAAACAACTCCACAGGCTCATCTTCTGGATCAACATAATGTTCTGAAAAAATAATGAATGTACTTTTGACATGGATATACACACATCAAAGTAGGGAATGAAAAACCAAGCAGCAAAGATTTGAGTACAAAGAAGGTACGTAAAAAGTCAATAGTATGATATTTGAGATTTACCTACAAGTGAAGTCTCTTTCTTCCTGCCAGTCTCCTGGCACAAATGGACACACTACAGGGAGGAGTCTGACAGCACAGAGAATTTTCTAGCTAGTAAATAGTCACAGCTTCAGGTACACAGTGAAATAAAGTATGACATACACAGTTCAAGTCTTATTAACATGTACAAGAAAAAGTAAGTGAAGACTGAGTCCTTTGCTTTCTAGGTAAATTTTTTTGTCTTCAAAGCATTTTTACTTTCAGGGTATGTGACACTTGATGCACATTTTCTGTTGTTTCCACAGAACAGTTTCCAATCTCACCCATGTTTCATTGCCTCAGAGTGTTGTCAAACTCTTGTCCTCTTTAAAGCTTGATTTTATTTTTTTTCTGTGAACTGTTTTGTTCCATAATGTACATAAAAACCAGACCCACCTGGTTTTTGCCATTCAATTTCAAAACAAGGAATTCCATTTTTAACACGTGTCTTAACAATCCTGTAAGAAGAGAAAAGTCCATTAAATGACTTAAGTCTGGACTTAAATCTAAAAATATTTCAGTATTCTAGCTTGGAATGATTCAGAGAAAAAAAAAAATCTCATAAAATTGAAATTACTCCACCTTTTAAAAAAATATGCTACTCTGTACACAGTAAAATTTGGAGTATAGATTTGAGCACTGAAACATTTTTATTTCTTTTAACACTCAGAAGACCATTCACAAAACAAAAAAGCTCTTCTGTAACAGACAAACATAATGCAGACTCCTACAAACACCAGTTTGGTGTCTTCAGCTGACCTGCCTGAAAGGGGCAGTCTCTTCTCCCAAGTAACAAGTGATAAGACAAAGGAAATGGCCTCAAACTATAGGGAAGGATTAGACTGGATATTGGGAAAAATTTCTTCAAGGAAAGGGTTGTGAAGCATTGGAACAAACTGCCCAGGGAGGTGGTTCAGCCACCATCCCTGGAGATATTTAATTAAAAAGATGTGTAGGATGTGGCACTGAGGGACATGGCTTAGTGGTACACTTGTCAGTGTCAGGTTAATAGTTGGACCTCTCCAAACGAAACAATTCTATGATTTGAAGATACTAATGCCAGAGAAGGCTGTTGCCCTGGACAGTATTTTTCTGAATGACCAGATAGGGTCATTTATATCTTTTGCATGACAGCATGAAGGGATATAGAACTTGAACTGAACAGGGATAATCAGTCACTGTGAGATTTTTTAAAAATCATTATCTACACCCCAGTTTAGAAGGTTCCTACATGTGAAGAGTAGGAACATGCTGATCCTGCTGAACCCTTACTGCATTTTTAAACACTTGTTAACAAAAGAACTCTTCAAGAACACGCACTGTGTGTATTTTAAACTCTTGAAACAATAGAAAGCGTTATAAACAGAGAATGTCAATGAATTCATTCACCAAAGTAAACACTGGTATTATCTTGCCAATCTATTTTAAAAGCATCCCCCAACCAGTCTCCCCATTCTTTAAAGTTAACACTGAATAGATCAGCATCTCTGGAAGTAATAATTTAGGACTATGACACATCAACTCAGAAGAGATAATATCACACTGCTATTGACTGTAAACCTGTGCCCCTGTTTAATGTCTAAAAATCTTGACCAGCATGGAAAAACTACTAACCTTCTTCCAATAAAAGCATTAGGGGGGCAGGGCCAATCTGGGTTTCATTTGGGAAATGAAACCATCAGATAAAGTTAAAATGAGTTACAATTCCCTTCACACAGTGAAGTCCAGATTTGCCAACAGACACTGTAGGTTCTAGAAATTTTCCTCAAGTTTAAGAAAAGATTAGATCATTAAAAAAATTAATTAAATTGAGGGCTGATAGAGTAAGAAAATACTAATTCCAGCTCAGAAAATTCCTAAGTAATAGAAACCTGGATGGTGGATAATTATTCTAGGAGAAAACAATTACATGCTTATCTTGCTTTTTTAACCTGAATGTCCATTTTTAGTAACAGTATACTTGGCTATTTTTACACTCCTAAATCCAGCAGTGCTGAATGAAAAGTAACATTCCTAAATCCACCAGTGCTGAATGAAAAGTAGTTTTGACACATAATACAATGACAGCTGGTAGGTTTGATAACCATAACGACGACAACTGAATCAGCAGATGCTCATTTCTAAGCCCGAGCTCTTATTTTGAGACACAGAATTTAATTAAACTTCTGCTAAGAACCTGAGCAGATGAACTAGGCAGATCCAATGAAACAGAACAAGAAGTAAGCATGGGAGAACACAAGCACTGCCAGTTAGAGTGAAAGGAAACTGTCCTATGTATTACTTTGTGCAGCAGTTGAAGAGTTGGTGCACTGTTCTAAATTTTTACCTCTTCAAAACAAGCACAAAGCTTGAAACAAAGATGGAAGAAAACCATATTTCCTTTTTTAGTGGAAAAACTCAGTGGTTTTCATCTGTCAGCAGAAGTAAACATATTAAGTTCAAAAAAATCAAGCTACCTTACCGTATTGCCTGCAGTTGTTTGGAGTCAATGTATCCAGATTTTCTCTGGATCATATCATAACGTGTCAAAAGTGCTAAGAGCTTCTTACAAGCATAATGTTTGGTCCATTCCATCTTCTCTGAAGCAAATATCTGTTCGTATTAAAAAAAAAAATCCCAAACTTTAGAACTTTCTTTATTCTGTTAGATATCATGCTTGGACAGTTATGTAGTTGGGATGCCAGACTAAATAATTTAAATACCTAGAGTGCTTTTATACATCAGTGTAATGCCCAACAATACCTCACTGCTAAGGGAGGGAACAGTCATCCCTACCAGGGCACATTCATCAGCTGCCAGTGACAAGCCAAGAGAACAGTTGTGTGGTGACAACAGCAGGGATGAGACAGTTCTTAAACACCTTGTCAAATTCACATCAGCTCTGCAAGCAGCAGTGAAAGTTTTAGATTTCACATGTGAGAGGATGAACATGGATTCCCATTGTTTAACTGTGGTCTACTATAGAATCCATAATTCTTACACTGTCATTATCAATCCCAAAAAATTAAACATTTTAAGAGATCTGATTTTGCCAATAAAAAACAAGTAAAAAGTCTTCCTAGAAAATAATGCTAATGTGCATGTATTAACATCCTCACTCCCATCTAGTAACACTGGACAATGAAAAACAAAACAATGACAA
Organism: Acanthiza pusilla; assembly: GCA_036630365.1. Lineage (NCBI taxonomy): Eukaryota > Metazoa > Chordata > Aves > Passeriformes > Acanthizidae > Acanthiza > Acanthiza pusilla. The sequence goes on from JAXCHO010000036.1 coordinate 2,699,423, forward strand.
GTGATCTTTCTCTTTCTTCCACTTTTCTATAGACCTATTTACAGCAACTTTTTTTTTTCCAAAGTCTTCAATTCTAGGCTTTCAAAACTGAAGTATATTAAGATGTTTTACCAAGATTCTTTAATTCTTATTTCCAGTAAAATTACCAATGAAAATCAAAATTATCACAGATGCCTTCCTTAGTAATGAACAAAAGACTACAAAGCTGAATATCCAGTATTTTGTAATATACCTGAAAGGACAATAAATTTGGCCTTCGACATTCCTTTATGTTGATCAATTTATTCTTGTTTACAAGAAACTCTTGGATAACCTTGAGATAAAACATAAAAGAGACAGTTTAAGAGAGAGTAGAAAACTGAAATTTCAACCATTAAAAAAATTAGGTAGGTTTGTTTGTTACCTCAGAGAATGGAAAGCCCTCACAGCTCTTGGCTTTTCTGCAGGTAAAACCAACATGTTAGGAACTGAGGACAAATGGGAAAAAATGCAGAATCTAAATGCTCACCCTGCACATGAAGGCAGGGAAAGGCAGTTAAATTTTCAGGTCATTCCTACTTTCTGATACTGTCCTCCACTGCATTTGCCTGTTTCACTCGCTCCAAGCGATGCCATGCGCAAGGGCAGCAGTGTTTGGAGTCGCTGGGTCTGCAGCATCTCACGCTTTCACAGAATTGACATCCACTCTGCTCATGTTCCTTGTAAGATCCTATAGTTGCAGACACAAAAAGTGAGGAGAAAAGGGGTGTCCAAAATCTCCAAATCTATAAAGCCAATATTATAAATACAAAGCACATATGAACACATATGAATCTGATGTTAACAGCAGCTGTAAGCAGATCTGAGTGCCTTAGCTGCATTTATGGATCTATAGTAAAACTGACAAAGACATGCAAGCTTCCATTTTTTTGGAAGACTTTTTCCCTCAACAGTTTCAGATCTTAAGCTGAAAATTTTATTAAAAACTACAGAAGTAATGTGTGATAACCTGGAAAACACATATAAGTAGTATGTTTGAATCAGGCTTTGCCTTTGACAAATGATGGGTTTGAATGAGTTCACTGATCAAATATGATACCAAAATGAGGGTCCTTGAGATTAGTTTCTTTTTAAGAAAACACTGCAGCAAACCTGATCAATGATAATGAGATTCAGTCCTCTTGATGTAGGACGCATTCAGGCAACCAAAGAAATAATTGCTGGGCAGTATAGAATATAACATACTATCTTTACTGATCATGTTAAAAAGGCAAATATCCGGGATCCCGGAATAGCATTGTGATAACATTCCATCTGCTGTCAACTAGTTTCACATTTGAAGAAAAGTAGCCCCAAGCCTTAAAAGCGTTTATATAAGGATACATATACACAATATTTAAAATATGAAGACAGTCCAGAAGCTGAAAAGCACTTTTAATGCTAATAGTAACCCCATAACCCAATCAAAACAAAAATCACCATCCCTCACCTCATAATAAAAATTAATCAATTACGCTAAAAATACAATTCAGCACTTTTCACACTGACCTGGATGATGGCACTCTGAACAGTGAATTACCCTTTTAACAACCAAAGGTGGATTATCATCATACTGAAATTGTTCTTTCCATTGCTCAAACCTAAAAGGATGATGTTAAAAGGATCAAGAAATATTTTTAGCTTTCACACTTTAAACACTGAAAAATACTCTCTTTATACTTCTCAAGCATCTCTCCAAGAAACAGTTTTCCAACACAAGAAACAGTGTTATTTTACCATATATCATGTTGGATTTCTAGTATTGACACACACATTATGATAACCAACATAAAAAGCACGTGGTATCTCACAGCAAGTCTCTCATCAGTCCCTACAACTTTCACTCCAATATATCAACATATAGTGCTAGCTCAAGACCTTGGAGCCAGCTAATGTTTAAAACAATTAAGAAGCTTGCCTAGCAAAACACCCAATTCCTTTAGCAAACGCAAGGTAAAGAATATGGTAATATCCTCCCTAAATTAAAGTATTACAAATATTGTCTTGGAGCTGAAGTACATACTATTAAGTCTTTGAATAAAATCAAAGTACCTACGTAAATTTCCATTTTACCTTTGCAGTAAGTTTTGACCTTGCAGAGTCTCAATTAACTTTAAAGCCTGTTCCTTCCCAACTCCTGGAACCCCCTACAGAGAAATATGAAACATTATTAAATTACAAACAAAATATTCATATTCTCACCAAAACCACCTTTATAACATTATGTAGAGAAATTACAAGAAGTGATTATAGATGCTGAGAATAAATTGAGAAAAACATTTTTGACCAAGTTCTAAGGGCAGAGCAGGTGACAGATTACAACTGTACTGCCAGTGTAACACACAAGCTGTTCTTCTGCCCAACGGCACCTCAGACAAAACAAGGCAAAGAAAGAAGGAGAAAGCTATAACAAACTAAAAGAATTTAGGTTCAGAATAGAGAAGTTACAATGAAGTGGTGAAACACAGGCACAGGTTGCCCAGAGAGTTTCTGAGTGACCTGGTCTAATTGAAGCTGTTCTTCACAGCAGAGAGGTTGGACTAAGTGAACTTCAGAGGCCTCTTCTGACCCAAACTATTTTATTAGTCTATGATTTAAAACACGAATACAGCTTTACAGTTCTTCTTTCCACCTTTACCCTATTTTTGCCAAGAATCTGTACAGCCAAATATAAAGATTGTACTGAGTGCACTTTCTACAGCATCATTAGAAATCAATCTGTATTTGTTCAGCTGTAATGGCAGAACTGAATATATGCAACCATATAAAATGAATCTACATTCCAAACCAAGTCCTCACTGGACTACAGCCAGACATTCAAGTAGAGTCAGATATTCAGCTTCTGCAAGAAAAGCATTATTTTGATGTGTTTTCAAAAAAGTAAGTGCAATTTTAGCATGGTATTCTTATTTATCTGTTCTGCCAATCCCCATTCCCTAAGCACTCCTGTAATTCAGATTTCCTTACAAGTTTCTGCCTTCATCTACTTTGTTGAGCTGCAATAACTCAAAGGAGCTATTGGACATCACATAATTGTGACACTTTAGGGCTTTGTAAGAACCTGGTATTCCAGGAGCTGCTTTGGTACAAATAACCACTGATTATCCACTATTTTTTTTACTCCCTCTCTTCACACAGTCGTAACAAACTATTTAAAGATTCTGAAAACAGAAGCAAAATTAAAAAAGAAAAAAAACCACACCCCAAAACCCAAACCAAAAATAATGAAAGGTTTGTGTTTCACCAGCAGTATCAGTTGTTTAAAGGGAAGTTTTTTCAAACTGGGACACAATTATTTAAGAATACCTAGATATCCACTGTAAGCCTGAAGGGGAGCAACCACTGCCTGAAGTCACTACATGATCAACTATATGGAAATCAAGTTTCATCCCACTTCTTTTCCCTTTCAAATAGCCATTACAACAGCTTCTGTTCAAAGTGTCAAAAAAGAATTCAAGAGCTTACAGGAAAGAAAAAAAGAAAAAAGTGAAGTAGTAATGAGTGAAATTCCTCTCAATTAATTAGGTAAACTTTCAAATAGATCACTTCTAATACTTCATAAATTATGTATTTATGAACAACGGAACAGGACTACATCCAAACTGCATCCAGAACTGCCTTTACTAATAACTACAGCTCAAAACCATCACTACTAGGTCTTCCAAACAGCACAGACAAAGCCTTTTTTTCTCATTTTCCACATCTACTCTGCCAGGGATGCACTTGTGTATGACTTGTTACAAACCATCCTCACAAAGCATGGAGTTCACACACCTTGGCTCAATGTAATCAGCATCTAAACTTTAACCTTCACCTCCATTGTAGAAAAGGTTTGGAACAATACAAAACAATCTTAGACTGATGTTAATAAACCCTTTTGGTTATCTTTAGCCTTTCACAAATAGAATTTACAGTGACTTACTACGCATCTTCTACTGGATCTCAGCATTGCATACAGCTTTGCCAGCATGCACATCTCCCTTGATAGACTTAGTTGTTTTTCAAAACAGTATAAGCACCTAATAAAAATTATACTGCTTACCTTTGGAAGATAATCACAGCCCAGAAGAACTGCTAGCCCAATCAAAGACTCTCTGTCACAACCAAGTTTCTCCTTAATAGAGGACATTGTGTAACAGTCAAGATGTGGATCCTGCAAGAGAAATTTATTGCATATTATTTCTGTTTCATCAGGGAAGAAACTGCCCTGAGTCACGTTCAGTCGTGAACTGAACCCTTGTGCTTACTCACCCTTGTTGACCCACTCCTGCAGGAGAGGGGTCTACCCCATAAGAAGGGTCTAATAGACAAAAAATAACCTGCCATTAAAATTTATAATGTAATGCATGGACACCACATGAACAACTACAATTCTGGAACTTCAAGTATGAGCATCAACCACTGAAAGAAGCTAAAATAAGCCAAGAGGTCCAGCACACAGCTGGATAACCATGTTCACGATGTGAGCAACTGGCTCACAGGTCAGGCACAAAGAGTTACGGTGGATGGGGTTAAACCAGGCTGGCAACCTGTCACTAGTCAGGTTCCACAGGGCTCCCATCCCCAGCCCACTTCTCTTCAACATCTTCATTAACAACCTGAACTTGGCACCGAAAGCATTAATTCAATTTCAGGACTCAAAGGGATACTAAGTTTCCCAACAACATTGAATTGGGAGGAGCGGTTGACTCTTTCAAGGGCAGAGAGGCAAATTAGAGTGCTGAGCATTCACCAACCATATGGAGTTTAACACGGGGAAGTGCTCAATTCTGCGCCTGGGATGAGGTAACCCTGGCTGTGTGCATAGACTGGGGAATGAGATGCTGGAGAGCAGCACTGGGGAAAGGGACCTGCAGGTCCTGGTCAATGGCAAGGTGAACACGAGTCAGCAGAGCCCTGGCAGCCAGGAGGGACAACCCTGTCCTGGGGGCATCAGGCACAGAATCGCCAGCTGGGCAAGGGAGGGGATTGTCCTGCTCTGCTCTGAGCTGCGGCAGCCTCACCTTGAGTGCTGGGGGCAGTTTTGGTTGTCACAATTTAAAAAAGGCATTAAACTATTAGAGAGCATCTAAAGAAGGCACAAAAGAAGGATTTTGAGAGGAAGCCGTGTGAGCAGCAGCTGAGGTCACTTGGTCTGCTCAGCCTGAAGAAGAGGAGACTGAGGGGAGACCTCACTGCAGCCTTCAACATCCTCACAAGGGGAAGGAGAGGGGCAGACACTGATCTCTTCACTCTGGTGACAGTAACAGGACTCAAGGAAGCAGCATGAAGCAGAGACAGGGGAGGTTTGGGCTTAATATGAGGAAAAAAGTTTTTCACCCAGAGCATCGCTGGGTACTGGAACTGCTCCCTAGGGAAGTGGTCACAGCACCAAGACACACCTGACAGAGCTCAAGAAGTGTTTGGACAATGCTCTCAGGCACATGGTGTGACTCTTGGTGTGTCCTGTGCAGGGCCAGGAGTCGGACTCAGTGATCCTGATGGGTCCCTTCCAACTCAGTATATTCTATGAATCTAGGCGTTTTTATTGTTTATTACCTGGAGAAAAAAGTGCGGCAAAAGTAACATTATCGAATACTAGTGGCTGTGCAAGTCATTCCAGGAAGTGAAGTTTTTAAAGTGCATGTGAGCATTTTAATATGCTACTTAAATAAAAAAAAAAAAAAGTTACCTAGTATTAGGCATAAGCTAAAGGAATCTTTGAAGTGTAAAAGGACTCAAAACCAATATGAAATCAAGGCTAACATGAATCAAAATAAAGGTGACTACCCTTCTCCTCAAAAATGACAAAAAAAATCCCCACACAAGCCAACAACCCAAAGCAATCCATTTTTCTAGAACAGATGCCTCTGACACACAGAAATTTTTTATGCTGATTTATGCATGAAACTAATTACACCTGAAAGACTGAGCTTGCCTGCATTTTTGATGACATATGACAAGGAAGCAGAATGAAATAACCAGGTCAAGGAAGAACTCAAACATGGTGTCACCAAAGAAAATAGCCTTCCATCAACTTTAAATATTTTTGAAAAGAGTTAATTGTTAGTAGTGAATTTCTTTTTTTTCTATTGATTTTCTCATATCACCGAAGTATTTTCTCAACAAGTCTTTCAGACGAACACTACAAATTACAGAAATTTGGGGTAGTCTTTCACCAGTTCTGGAAAATTGTATTCTTAACAAATGAACAATTCAAGACCAAAAATAATTTGGGTTTTTGAATGATCACAATTGAGTATGATACAGATGTACAGTCCCTACCCTATTCATGCTCAATTGGGACTAACAGCATTAATTGCAACTATATTAATAATAAAATGGACCTGTAAGACACTTACAGGTTCACTTAAGAGCATTCACACCTGTGAACACTTATTAGACCCAGAATGCTGAGGACTGCCATATGACCTAAGGGTAAAATTTATAGGAAGCAATTACTTCACTCAACTTCTCCACTGTAAAGGAGGAAACAAGAAAAAAGTTTGCCATTTTAGCTTTATATGAGACAACATCACAGGGTACTACAAACACAGGCAATATTACCCTGTTCTCAGTAGTTTTGCTCTCACAGACAATTACCAGTGAATTAAATAAAATGGTCCTGTCTTAAACATACTATTTTAAACAGACCTAACTACTACAAAGTAAGTTCGATAACATCTATGTATTTTTTCCAAGTCCTTTCTTTCAATTTGCATTTCTATAAAGAGTCTACAGAAAGGATGGGAACAGGGTGAGGTACATTACCTTAGCATTCATGGCAAAGTTCCTATAAACTGTTTGAGCTCCATACAAGAAAACATCTCCATCATTGGTAATGCAGCCATCAACATGACCTTTTGCGTTTAGGTAGGCACACATTGCCTCTGCTTCTCCAGCTGCTTGAACCCAAGGGACACCTAAACACTCCAGCAGTTCAAGACACTAAAAGAAGGAACACAAAAGGAAAGAGATTGAATGCTGAGCTATTAAATTCATTTATTAGTATGCATTTTGTCAGACACAAGTGCATATAAAAGCATATTGTTGCACTGCCTACATAACAAGCTATCAATAAAAGCACTATTTTAGCAAAACCAGTTTCCTGTAACTGTGAAAAGTATACGTCCACGAACTTTAAACTTTATTAAATAGACATTTAGAATGTTTTCAAAACACTAACAAAGGAGTATTTTTCTTTGTGAAGCAATGCTGTTTACTCAAGCAATAATGCTGAGCTAGCACAGACATCTTCCAACAGGTGCCAAACTCCTTCAGAATATCAAGCGCAAAAGTACAATGCTGTCATCCTACCAAGACTGGACCACTGCATAAGACACACCAATATATACTTACAAATTTCAGAGAAAATAATTTATTTTCTAATTTAAGAATAAAACATGAATTCATATATACAATCTAGTAAAGCCATGAGTGTCCATAAATTCTACTTCATAAAGTTCTGAATAGACAAAAATGGTTAATAGGGGTGGGATGATACAAACAGTATTGAAACAAAAACTATAAAATAACATTAAATTTTGTAATAAATGCTCAATTACGGTTGTCATTCACTATAGCACAACATGCACAGGAACATATCAAATGAGAGAATTATTCTGACACTGTTTCTCTTCCACAACGCTTAACAGATTGTGTAAGGCCTGACTTCAAAGGTGCCCACTCCTTCAAACGTCAAAATATTAAATTTGTTGTGTAGAAAGCTGTGACAGATGGAAACGGGTCAGGGGCTAATGACTCAAACAATTGGCCATTTGCAAAAAAGCAGCAGGTGCTTTGCTGAGGCCAGGTTTGTAACCCACAGCTGAAGAGGAGAGTTTTTGGATGTGTGCTGGTGAAATCTCTAATCCATGTAAGACAGAGGGGGTGCACACCCACCACGGGAAGACGACCATTACAAAAGAGCCTTTGTTTAGAAACAAACTGGGTTTTGAGCTGGGAAAAGCTGATAATAAACAGATCCTATGAGGTGGGAATAATGCTTTTTATCTTGCCAATTTCCTCCCTTACACAACTGGCTCAGGTGTAAAAGATACACACACCAGTCATTCCAGTGTCATTCCCCCCAGTCCACCCTAAGGCATCTAGTAACAAGAACCTCAGTAATTTCACCTTTGAGGGTGGGTAGTAACAAAAGTTATTAATTTTTTCAAGTTCCTGTATTTAATTTGGTTAAGATTTCTTTCTATCACATGAAAAATACTGAAACAAAGCCCTCAGTTACTCACCTCTTTTAAGATGGCTTTAAATAAAGATCTTCCTGTTCTTGCAGCCCCACCTTTCTTTGGAAGTCCATAGCGCATCTCATTCCTCTTGCTCATGGTGTCTGCTTTCAACCTGGGGGCCTCTCCTTCCATGACAAACACGAGTTTAATTCCCATTGATGTTAAGAAAGAGAAGCGAAAAAATAGGTTTCTGCAATAAAGCAAAGTGTTCCATAAGCTGTACTATCCATGAAGCCTGATTTCTTCAGACATTTTCCTTATATGCCTTGTGTTTTCTGAGCCTACCACAGGAAAAATCCCAGCATTGTCTTGACCTCTAACAATTCTCTCACCCCCAAGCTAAACAAACCTTTGATATATATCTGTCTGTGGTTGAACTTGTCGTACTACGGAAGAGTAGCAGCTTCACAAAATGCCCAAGAAAATACCACAGAAGGACAAGAAAGATCTTTTTTGGGTGTAAAGATGTAAGCAAACTTAAAAGGCTTAATAAAAAAAAAATCAATACCCACCTGCTTCCAAACACATATTTATATTGATTCTTTTATATCAAATATTGATCCCAAACCTATCAATACAGGTACATCTGACATGACTGAATGCGTACCATGCTGAAATCACCAGAAGTCACAGGAGTGTATAATACCATCTCATAATTGAATATTCTGCACTAATAACCAATAACATGCACTGATGAAAATTTATGTTTATTTTCATTTTTGTCACCACTGTTTGCAGAAAACAGTGCTTTAAGTTATAGATGCCAAGACATGTTCATTCCTTAGGTAAGTAATTTAAATTTAAAATATACATATTCTTCAAGGTTGTCCAAATGCCTGAAGAATGATTTAAAAATATTTAATTCAACATGGGGGTCTAATTAAAATTAACTTCAAATCCTTTACATATGTAGAATAAGTGGTAACTGAATCAAAACACCAATCATATGAATTTCAGAGCTACTCTCAGAAGTCTTTTGAATAAGTAACATATCTAAATTATTCAGCTCCAAGACTTTTGGCAAAAGTAATTTATATGGATAGCATACCTGAGATGTGGCTTGGTAACCACTCCAGCCATCTTTTTAACCATCTGTGCTTCACAAACCCACAAACTTAAATCAACAGCAAGTGTTTTCCCTTTGAGACTACTCAGGTTGACAGGTTGTCTCACAGGCTCAAGGATTTGCCACAGATAAGTCACTCCCATTGTTTTAGCTGCTTTATTGTCAGAAGGAAGATTTTAGCTGTGAAGACCAAACAAAACAAAACAGTCTCAGAATACAACATGAAGTGTTAACATATTATGAATGTGAGGTTCTGAAGATAAATATATTTGCTATTATCAGTTCTACTTTTATGATCCAAGAACATTTGCAACCAAGTCTTTTAAGTGTAGTGACTCCAGCTCACAGATGGTTTATTACTAAATACCTTCTTTAGACTGAACGGTTGCATTATTAATTAGCTGAACAGAAAAACAAACTCAGTTGAGAAAATTTAAAAAATAAGAAAAAAAAAAATTCATTTCCAAGTCTCATGTGTCCCTTACATAAACACAATCCAAGTTTTATCAAAAAATCACAGGATTCTTGAGGGAATTACTTCCTGATCTGAGGTAGGCCTCACATTAAAATTTTCTGTTCAAATAGACACAGCTTAAAGCTACTTGAGGAATATTTACAATGACAACAGAATTTAAACTTTCCTTGCATTCCAACATGATACAAGGGTCAACACACTGAGATTCTGGCTTAGGAAATTCAAGTTGGAGTTCAGGAAAAAAAGACAGATAGTATTGCAGCAGTAGTTGCTCACAGGTTGCAGAGATTCTTAACATCCAGCTGGCACTGTCCTACTGCTTTAATCCAATGCAGGTGGAAGTTTCTCTGAGCAGGGAATCAACAGTGATTGGCACTGAAATTTGGGAAGAGAACTCCAATGCAGTATTAAGAAGGCATTACTTTATTCTGGTTCTGGATGCCTGGGGAACAGCCCCACCCAACATGCACACCTGTCTCAGGACGGTCCACCTGTTTCTTAGCCTGGGATATCCACATTCATCAGAACACTGTTACAGGTTTCTGAACAATTCCTTACTTAAGGGAGGCACAGAGCCCAAACTTACCACTTCAGGCAATCACAGAGCCCTTAAACAGGATTAGGCCAACTTGGCTCATTACTTAGCTCTCAACACAACATGATGACCTCTGAATGTCCCTTCCAACAAATGTCTTGACATTTGTAACCCTGTGATTGCAGAGCCACACCAGTGAGTATGTTTTATTGTGCCACTTTCAGTATTGTGTGACTAGCAATACCCATGATGCATGCTAGTTGAAAACATACACCCATTAGGTGGCATATTTTTCTTATTTAGCTTTACTTATATGGCTCCACTCTCCACAGCACCCCATTACTGGACTCATTTTCTTCAGTTTTTGCCAGGTTTTACAAGGCCTCTAGCATATACTGTCCTTTTCCCCCTCACAATACCAATTTATTCCTGCTCTGTCTTATTGCACAGTTTGTCTCATGCTTATTTGTCTTCCCTCTTCTCCTCCAGCATTAGAATGTAAAAATCGAATAAAATCTAGAATTTTTTGTATTTCTTTCTGATTTTGACACTACTGTACGCTCAGATAAATTAAAATGCTCCTTTGAATAAATCAGACTAGATGACCTACCTGTGCTCAAAGATCTGCTTAAGACACGTGAGGAGCTAAGGCACTGCATGGTCTCTCACATTTAACACCACAGCCTGTCAGAACAGAAAGCCTGCTTTGGAGGGTGTCATCTTTATACTCTAATTCTGTTTTAAAGCAAGGCAGCTATTCAATTCCAGGTTGTTTTTAAATCAAGCTCTCATGTTAAGATTTACTTTCAACAGAATTTAGGTCTCTAATCCATTTCTTTAACTACTACAATCACTCAGCCTCATTTTAGCCTTATGCATACATAGTATTGCTTTTGTTGTTACACGTCAAGCATATAAAGTAAGTTAAAAATACAAATTAAGCATACAAATACATGGTACAATTTCTTGAAGTCCAGGATGATCAATTTCTCTGTTGCACAAGGGCAAGTATCCAAACCTTCACAAAAGACAAGCACAATAATTCAGCTTCAGTGAGAGAACACCTAACAAAGAAGGGAGTTGCCTTTTTGGTGCTATCATTTAGTTTCTGCCAGTCTGCATCAATACATTTTCTTAAAAAACAACTGTGCTAGTCAGTTTCTAAATACTGTTATAGCGTGTCACATGGTACTTAATTAACGGGAAAGACAAATACACTGCAAACACCCTAGATTACAAACAATTTTAAAAAAAGTATAAAAGGCCGAATTTTTCATTGTAATAAAGTATAGCTATTTGGGGACTTAAGTTTTCATATCCCATTGAATATGTATCTAGGGATGAGTTATGAAAGCCTGCAAGACCAACCAGTCTTTGCTTTCTTTTGTAGAATATTTAAATTTGGATTCTGCGTACAAATAGCTCAACTACTCTAAATAGAAATGATCTGTCTACTCGGATGTTATTTGAGAGTTTCACTCACTACAAGCCTCCAACACTGGAGATAGGAACTTCCAAAGAAGCAAGACTGAACTTAACATATTTTCATACACTTAGAAATCACTGACGATCATTAACAGCAAACATAAACTTAAACACCCCCCTAACAAAACCTTCTCAATGTCTCTTTACGCCAGAATGTGCTAATGTTACATAGCTTTTATGTTTTATATCGTGTTGTAAGACTACCTTCTGCTCTAGTACGTTTTGAACACAGCCAGCAAAGCAAGTTACTTAAAAATAACTACAGAAAGCAATTAATGCTGCAATTCAATTCATAGAGACACTTTCACACACTACCAAGGTAACTTGCAAAGACAGACAAGCATATACTTTATGTCTCACCCAGAAACCTTTAAAAAGGAGGAAAAACAGGGGGGAGGAAAAGCGCGGATGAGAAGAAAAAATACAGCGGAGGAAACACAAAACCCCAAACGTTTTTACAAATCTGCCCCTCTCGCTCTGCGCTACCCCAGCACAGCTTTGCCAATAAACCTGCGCACCCGAAGTAGAGCAGTGGCGTGCTCCAGCATTTGCAGATTCCTCCTCCAAGGGATTTTTCCCGCTGGAAGAGCACAGCCCCGAGCAGTGAAGCGCCTGGACGAGAGGGCTCCTCGCACGCAACTTTTGAAATTCCCGCCCCGCTGCGCAGCGCTCGGCGCGCACCGCGCCCACAGGAACAGGCGTGCCCGAGCTGCAGCGGGCTCAGCCTCGGCCCGGGCGCGGGGCGGTGTCGGCGGAGAGCGGCGGCAACGCGCGGCCGGGGGAGCCCCGCCAGGCCCGCTCTGCCCCCGCGCCACAGCAGCGCCGGCTCCGCCCCCGCTCCTCCCCCCCCGGAATGGCGCGCGCACGGAAACAGGCCCCGCGGAGCGCGCAGGCGCCGCGCTCTCGGCGGCGGCTTTTCCGCCCGTTCCGGCCCGGCCCGCCCCGTCCGCCCCGCCTTGCAGCGATCGGGAGCTGTCCCTGGTAAGGCGGAGCGGAGCAGGCTAGGGGCGAGGGGAGGGGAGGGGAGAGAAGGGACGGGTGACCCGTGCTGGGCGAGGGTCCTGGCGGGCGCTGTCCGCGCGCGCACCCGCTCTCCGGACCGCTGGGAGGGCGGAGAGGGGGGGCGGCCTGGCGGCCGCGAGGCGGAGCGACGGCTGCCACCCGCTCCACCCGCCGCTCGCGCTCCTCCCGCTGGCCCCGGCCCGGCGTTGCTGGCGCAGGTGGCTCTGGGGGTCAGTTGGCAGTCGGAGGAGGCGTTTGTCACCCGCTGCCCAGCGTGGGCGCACCGCTGGTTGTGAGCGCTCCCCCCGGGTGCCCACCTCTGCCGGCGGAGAGCGGGAGCGGCGGCCGCCCGAGCGTTCCGGCCGCCAAGGGGCCGTGTCTCTTTTCTAGGAGGTGGGGGATCCTTCCGGGTCCTGCGGTCTTGGGAAATGCAATAGGTAATCGTGGACCTGGGGGATTTCTTCCCCTCTTTCGTTTTCGCTGTCCGTAGAGGAGGCGGAGATGCCCTCTGTGTCGCAGTGCAGTTCTGAGCTCCTCAGTACGAGAGATGGAGCTCCTGGAGCGGGTCCAGTGGAGGGCTGTGAAGATGATTAAGGGACTAAAGCATCTCTCTTATGAGGAGAAGGCTGAGGGAATTGGGCCTGTTCAGCTTCGAGAAAAGACTACTGAGAGTGGACTTCAATCTGCATGAATATCTGAAGGGAGGGTGTCAACGGGATTGACCAGGCTCTCCTTGGTGGTGCCGAGCAATAGGACAAGAGGCAACGGGCTGAAACTGATGTACAGGAAGTTCCACCTGAACGTGAGGAGGAACATCATTACTGTGCAGGTGACTGGGAATTGGAACTGATTGCCCAGAGAGGCTGTGGAGTCCTCCCTCACAGGAGGTATTCAAGAACCACCTGGATGCAATCCTGTGCCATGTGCTCTGGGATGACCTACTTTGTTCCCTTCCAGCCATACCCATTCTGTGATTCTGTGGGTCAGGCAGTGCTTTTCCAGTGTCTAGATTGGATGGTATAGGCCTCTTAGGCACTGGCTGCAAGTGTATAAGAAGAGGAGCTGTGAGCATTAGGCACGTAGTCTAACATGGAACATCTGGCTCAGACAGTCCCAAAAACTATAAAGCACCCCTCTGCTGTGTATGAGACTGGGCTTCTGACTTCCAGCCCTCTGAAATACCTCCCTGTAGCTACAACAGATGGTGTTGTACTTCCTTCATTATTGTAAATGCTAGTGTTAATTTGTAATTTTATCGTTGTCTTTGTGACTGTTAAACATAATGTGCTATACATCAGCTAAAGACCTCAAGCATTTTCTTCTTCGTCTACTCTTTCCTTCTTCCCATATCTTGTGTTCATCCCACCGCAGGTCTGTTCTGATGTCTTTGCTTTACTTCTGTTTTGCCAGCTGGATGAAAAGCATGGTTATAGCTGGGCTGGGTCCAGAGTGGTTAAAGTGGATGTCCCACAAGACAGATGGGACACCTTCCTATCTTCGGTGGACACAAGGCCAGTGAGGGCTGCTAGAAAGCCAGTGGTGTGGGTTTGGTGACAGCCAGTTGGTTGTGTCAGCTCTGGATGAGGCCAGCTGTGACCAGCCAGGCAGGGAAAAGGGAAGCGACTGTGGAACTCCATTGCAGTGAATATTGTGGAAAGATGGCCTCTTAATTAAGTTGGAACATGGGTGAACATCAGCAGATGCAGCCTCTGCCTTCCTATCTTTCGATGTGTACAGGGTAACTGATGTGTACAGGTTTCTACTATGACATGTAGCAGTCCTAATAGTCTTGTACAGGACATTTGGGGCTTGCATTTTTCTTTCGTGCTCTCATTATATGCTTAACAATTACTTGTCATAATTTGCAGTGATCCTTTGATTGTTTTTATAATTAAATCTGTCTTGCCTTTATTTGCTTCCAATTATAGGTCCAGTTTTTATTCCTAATTCTATGCTCTTACATTCCATGATAGTGAAGTTAATTTTCTTTATTAAATCAGTACTCTTGATTTGTCTTTCTGAATGACTGTTGGATTCTTGTCTGAATGATTAACTTAACTCTGTCATCACAAGTTTCCATTAATATAGTCTTTATATTGTAATATACTGAATTATAATTTGTATTTCAGTTTTTAAATATGCCTGATTGTCTTGGTTTGATAGACAGGTGTCTGCTAAGGAAGGTGGGAACCCCCTTCCCTCCGAATTATTATAACTTTGGAATCAAGGGCTCTCAGGCAAAGGTATGGGAAGAGGAATAAGAGTTCCACTTATAGGTGGCATCTCTACCCTGATGGCCTGAGGCATCACGGGCTCATCAGGCTAGGAACAACTCTCCTTTGTGCTGCCAATCTAAATCTACCTGTGACACCTTTATCTTTGCAGCCTGATCTACCTGTTCATTGTTTCAGTGTTCTTCATTAGCTCGGCTCTTGGGGACATGGGCATCCACATGACGGACTTTCACAGGTAGCTTCTCTACCCGAGTGGCAATGTCTCGCCATTCGTCAGCAACCCAGATTGGTCTTCCTCTATGTTGCGAGTTGGCCTTTTTCCACCTTTCCAACCAACCCCACAGAGCATTGGCTACCATCCATGAATCGGTGTACAGGTATAGCTTTGGCCACTTCTCTCTTTCAGCAATGTCCAGGGCCAGCTGAACGGCTTTGAGTTCAGCAAGTTGCCTTGATCCACCTTCTCCTTCTGTAGCCTCTGCTACCTGCTGTGTGGGGCTCCATACAGCTGCTTTCCATTTTCGGTTTGCCCCCACAATGCGACAGGAACCATCAGTGAAGAGAGCGTAGCGTGTTTCATCTTGTGGCAGTTGGTTGTACGGTGGAGCTTCCTCTGCGTGAGTCACCTGTTCCTGCTCCTTTTTGTCAGTGAGACCTAAGTTTTCACCTTCTGGCTAATTTGTGATTATTTCCAAGGTCCCAGGGCGATTTGGGTTTCCAATACAGGCGCGCTGCATGATTAGGGCAATCCATTTACTCCATGTGGCTTTGGTGGCATGGTGGGTAGAGGGAACCTTTCTCTTGAACATCCACCCCAGCACCGGTAGTCGGGGTGCGAGGAGAAGTTGTGCTTCCGTGCCAATAATTTCTGAGGCGGCTTGGACACTTTCATAGGCTGCCAGAACTTCCTTCTCTGTGGGAGTGTAGTTGGCTTTGGACCCTCTGTAACTTCGGCTCCAGAATCCCAGTGAACGACCTTGAGTCTTGCCAGGCACCTTCTGCCAAAGGCTCCAGGACAGGCCATCGGCCCCGGCTGCAGAGTAGAGCACATTCTTCACTTCTGGTCCAGTCCTGACTGGGCCAAGGGCTACCGCATGAGCGATCTCTTGCTTGATCTGGGTGAAGGCTTGTTGCTGTTCAGGGCCCCAGTGGAAATCATTCTTCTTGCGTGTTAGAGGGCTCACAATCTGGCTGTACTCAGGGTTGTGCATCCTCCAGAAACCTATGGTGCCTAGGAAAGCTTGTGTCTACTTCTTATTGGTTGGTGGGGACATTGCTGTGATTTTATTGATGACCTCAGTGGGAATCTGACGCCGTCCATCTTGCCACTTCACGCCCAGGAACTGGATCTCTTTGGCGGGCCCCTTGACTTTGCTCCTTTTGATGGCAAAACTGGCTTCCAGGAGAATCTGGATGATTTTCTCTCCTTTCTAAAACACTTCTTGTGCTGTGTTCTCCCACACAATGATGTCATCGATGTACTGCAGATGTTCTGGAGCCTCACCCTTTTCCAGTGCAGCCTGGATCTGTCCATGGCAGATGGTGGGACTGTGCTTCCACCCCTGGGGCAGTCAGTTCCAGGTGTACTGCACGCCCCTCCAGGTGAAAGCAAACTGAGGCCTGCGCTGTGCTGCCAGAGGAATGGAGAAAAATGCGTTTGCAATGTCAATAGTGGCGTACCACTTTGCTGCTTTGGACTCCAGTTCATACTGGAGCTCCAGTATGTCTGGCGCGGCAGTGCTCAGCGGTAGAGTCACCTTGTTCAAGGCTTGGCAGTCCACAGTCAGTCTCCAGTCCCCATCAGATCTGCACACAGGCCAGATGGGGCTGTTGAAGGGTGAGTGGGCCTTGCTGACCACCCCTTGGCTCTCCAGCTCACGGATCAGCTTGTGGATGGGAATCACAGCATCTTGATTCGTTTGATACTGCCGGCGGTGCACTGTCGAGGTGGCAATTGGTACCTGTTGTTCCTCCACCTTCAAAAGTCCAACTGCGGAAGGGTTCTCTGATAGTCCAGGCAAGGTGTTCAATTGCCTAACGCCCTCTGCCTCAAGAGCAGCTATTCCAAAAGCCCACCTGAGTCCTTTCGGGTCTTTGAAATAGCCATTCCGGAGGAAATCTATGCCCAGAATACACGGAGCCTTTGGACCAGTCACGATGGGATGTTTCTGCCACTCCTTCCCATTCAAGCTCACCTCGGCTTCCACCAGAGTCAACTCTTGTGATCCCCCTGTCACCCCAGCAATAGAAATGGGTTCTGCCCCTACATGTCCCGATGGCATTAGGGTACACTGCACACTCTGATGTACCAGGCAATCGAATCCACACAGTCTAAAAGACACGGTTTTCCCATGCCTCTACCTGGCTAGAGGCAGGGCCCCTCTAGCCCTGCTTATCATTCCCTTCTTGAGCATGCGTTCCACCGTCAACGGAATCTGACACAACATCTTCCCTTCTGTACTCAGCAGGTCGGCTACAGGAAGCTGAGGCTGCCTTGGTTTTTGCAGAACCCCCTCGGATAGCGTTGCCCTCCTTAAGTTGATGCACCCGTTCTGCCAGGACAGAGGTGAGCTTCCCATCCCACCTTTTCATATCTTCTCCATGGTCATGCTGAAAGAACCACAACTCAGCTCGTGGGGTGTACCCTCTTTCTCTAGCTGAGGGACATCGGGCTCTGGTGTTGGGGCCTGTGACTCTCACTGGTGCCACACTGTTTTTCTTCGTCTCCTCCATTTCCTCCCTCCTTCCTCATCTCCCTCATCTCCTCCTTCAACTCTTTAACCACAGCAGAGACCTGAGCCTGCATTGGGCCATTGATCACACTTGCATAATACCTAAGCTTGTCAGCTACAGAGCTCACTGTCTCACGGTTGTCATCGGCATTAATCGTTGCAATCGTTGCCAGGTTCCACAATATTTGCCCGGTGCATCTGACCCTGTCAGGATCATTTTCGTGCTGTCTGTCCCTCCCAAAAAGCACCTCCTGTACTGCCACTTCTCTCAGCCGTTGGATTGCTTCCTCAACGGTCTTCCAGGGCAATCTACGGTAGTTTTTCTGCATTCTGTCTTTGTGAACAAACCTCTCTCTTAAACTCATTAAAAACCTCTCCCAGAGAGAAATGGGTCCTGCCTCCCTCACGAACACCTTGTCAACACCCGCGTCCTGGACCATGGCTCCCAAATTCCTGGCCTCGCCACCATCCAGCTGCACGCCTGGACCCATGAGGTCCCAAACCCGAAGCAACCAGGTTGAGAAAGCCTCGCCCTTCCGCCGCACAATGTCATTGTGCAGACTACGGATAGTGTCGTACGACAGGGACTCGGTGATGATTATAGGCTCAGGCTCCCCTGCTGGTTGTGAAGGCCCTGGTTCCCCATCATCATCAACTGGGCGTACTGATTTGGTCTTATACTTCCTCCGCTGTACAGGGGCAACTGCTGCTGGCTGTGACTGCCCTTGTGGTTCAGCTTGAAGCTGGACAGTTGTAACGTCCGTGGATTCCACTGCTGCACCATCCAGCTCTTCCCCTGTGGGGCAAGGGGAGGGCTTCCCACCAGCTGAGGAAGTGTATTCCCTCAACACCTGACGTATCTTTTCCCCTCTCACTTGGAATGCAAAGTTGCACAGGCCTATCAGCAACGCCAACCACTGTATGATGTCATTGGTATTTAGAGAGTATATGAACCCTCCAAGCCCTCGTAGGGTAGACCCAAAAAGATGGGTGAAGGATTGACAAAAAACTTCCCCTGGTGTCATCTCCTCACAAAAGGTACCATTACCAAACAGACTCCAAAAACATGTACTCACGGTGTTAAAGCCCTGTAACCGAGTGCCTGCCATCCAACTTAAAAACTTAATTAAGAAAATTAGGGGTGTCTTGGTGCAAGAGTTTTGGGAGCAACTAATGTAACAAAAGGAACTTTTCTTGTCAAAAATATCAAGAATATCTGAAGATGTCTGAGGGACGTCTTTTTATCGCATCCCATCTTTATTAGGGTTTTTTTCCTTTTGTTTTGTGTTTGGGATGGTTGCTACTTACCCTTCACCCCTCCACCCTTCCTTGGCAGACACCCGTCTTTCAAACCAAGACAGAAGATAAAGTTCAAATATGTATCATTTTCTGTGTATTTATTTTTAAAAAAATTTTGATTATTTCTTCCTGTACCTTTTAAAGCCTTGCTTCTTATAAAATGATATTGGTGGGTTCCTTGTGGCTGCAGTCAGTTTCTTTGTCCTTTTGACTTTTTTGTACTGGGATAAGATGCTACATCCACTGATATTTGTCATAATTTCTGAGGCTACTTAATACAGTTTGCTTGCCGTTCCAGTTAAGTTTTGTTTGCAGTACTAGCTCTTCAATAGTTTTGAGGTGCAGACTGTTTTCTTTTGCCTTCCTCACAGATTACATGACACGATTTTGTTCTGTTTTCCGCTGTTATACTCTCTTAGATGTTCAAGTAGTATAGCAATGGAGCTCATAGCCTTCACCTTTAGTTTGGATGTTATAAATTACAACATTTAGAGCTTATGTTTTCCTTCTTTTTAGAGAAAGATTTCAATGGGACAGCAGATTCAATGAATACTTTTCTTCATATTTGGGTGATGGATGCCAAGAACTTGCAAGTGACTGCTTCCTGGTCTGAGTAATTTGCGCATGAAAGCATGTTTTTGTAGTAAACCGAGAGTAGCAGAGCTAAAGGTATGTAAGCTCAATCATGAAGTGTATTTGCTCCTTGATTTTCATCGACTAAATGTGGTATTAAACTTCATAACATAAAGTAGATATGACAGTTTTGCTGTAAATACTTCATGGGGATCATCATTGTAATAATACTAATAATAGTAATAATAACCATCAGTAATAATCACCATCATTCTCCTCTGCTTCGTCCTCTAGTATTTGATAAAGAAATCCCTACCATATAGAATTACTGCAAGAGTTTCAGATGGGAAGTTTATTGCATTTCTGCATTTGCTTTGAATTTTGTTCATTGCACATAATGAAAGGGATTAATACTGTTTTTTCTTTATCATTTACATGCTGTGTCATAGAAAATTAATGAGGGGATCATATTTTATAAAGCAGTCAACAAATATATAGAATAGAAATTAGATATTCTTTGTAATGATGTAGGAGATTTTAATGTTTCTTATGTCTCTAATAAATGCTGTTCTCTGTGATCCTTGGTAGTATGAGTGTTGTGACCTCCTGTCAGTTGAAATCAGGCAATAGTTTGATGAGAACATTAGGCTGACCCAAGGAAACTTCTCAAAGAAGCATCTCTTTCTCCACAATGACCCAAGCATACAGATCTGCGTGGTGAAGTGGTTAGAGAGCATTTAATGCCTCTGAATTTTGCTCAAACTGGTGATGTGCATTAAAGTTGGTTGCTATCTTTCTTAGAAGGAAGCTCTAGATTTAATTCCAGTAAACAAAGTTGAGTAGGAGAATATAATCCATTTCAGAAAAGTTTTGATGTTGGAAAACTGTGCAACTGATGTCAGATTTAGCCTGTTTTGGATACTTACCAGACTTAATTACTAACAAATAAAAAGATTGTGTATGTCATTTGTGTTAATAGCACCTTGCTTCTGCTTTGGGCAAGTATGTCAACTTCTGTGTTTTGTGTAGGGCTTTGGGCGTCTAGGTATGAAGAACGTAATTTTGAGGGAATGAAAGAACGTTTTGAGGGAATGAAAACCATACCATAAGCTTACAGTTACAGAAAATATGAGGTTTTTATATATTTCTAGTAAAGCTGGTTACTTTTGCAATATTTGTTTCAGACCAGTCCTATTAGTGCTGAAAGTCTGTGCGTTATTTATTGTAGAGGAAATTTATATATATGTCCTATATAGAGAGAGAATAGTTATCCTTTTTTAGGAGCATTTTGTTTGCTGTGATTATACTACCTTGTGTGTAAGAAACAGCACAGCAACAATGCAATGAATTTAAATTTTCCTTTATTCTACTTTTATGCGTTCTGCATATTAATTTTCTTGGCTTTTGTCAACCACAAATAAAAAATACACTTTCTTTTTGGCCATGCAGCTGACTTTAATCAAATCTGCATTGATGTTGCTGATCATACTATGTTAATTATGTTCTTTTTACTACTAATCTTCAACTCCATTGCTAACCAAAACCAATACTAGCAAGTATTCCAAAGTCTAATGTACCAAGGAAAACAGAATCAGGGTTGATTTTATTTTTCATCAATCAATTCAACTTGGTTAGAATAGTGAAGCTATGTTTCTTTTGTTTAGATGCGCCTCTTTAAATTACTGAGATTTCATTTCTGGAAAAGTATTTGTTGCGATGTTTACTGTGATCTTAATATTTCTTTTACCAAAGTAAATAATTTGGTATGTCTGTGCTATCACCTGTAGGTATGTTAGCACCTAGAAAACTGAAACCTATAATACTTCATTACTTTCATTTTTCAGTACTCATGGGTAAGAGAAAGGAAGAAAGTGTTTCAAATTCTGGATCTCAGAAAAGGCAGAGAAAAGAATGCACAGATGTACACAGTGATGAGTCTAATGAAGAAGAATATTTAGAACTCTCAGCTAATAGTGCCTCTTCACCGTCAGTAAGTAGTTTAAAAAGTCATAGAGACAAGGATATAAGAAAAATTCTGTGCTTACTTGAAATAAATGTCTTGGATGTAGGCTTCACTAGAACAAAGATAAACTAATGGTACCGTCTGTGATGAGGACTTCTGCATGAGTTCATTCTTGCCTTATTTCTTTTGGGTCATCTAATTATAATTATCATAAAATAACAATATTCTGGTTTTATAGTAGGAATACTACTGAAGTTGTCAAGTAAATGAAGGAAGTGGATTTTGATAGAACTATGATATATTTAATTTATGGTTGTATTAAAAGCAGAGGGAATATTTAGAAAACTAATTATTTACTAAAAGAAGTGCCAAATACGTGTTTGTTTTGCATAGCTGACACTTTCAGATGTCTAAAAAAATCTAGTGTTTGAAATGAAAATTTTGATGGAAAAGAAACTTGAAAACAGGAATATTTTTCTGCTTTTCTTTTAGTAGTTAAATTTTTATTTGAGGGAGGATTTTTAAAAAATAGTTTTTGAGATTACAAATACTGTTCTTTGTATTTAGACTGGACATTAGGAAGCATTTCTTTGCTGGTGGTAAGACACTGGACCAAGCTTCTCTGGGGGGTTGAACCTGTCTGGATGCCAGGTGTGCATCAATACCACTCTGTCACTGGTCTCCACCTGAGCAGGGGAGAGAAAATATAACAAAAGGCTCATGGTTGAGATAAGGGCACGGAGAGCTCACTCCCCAGTGACTGTGATGGGCAAAACAGACTCAGCTTGGGGAAATTAACTGAATTTATTAACAATCAAATCAGTATGTGAGAGGTAATGAGAAATAAACCCTAATCTTAAAACTCCTTCCCTTCATCCCTCCTTGGCTCATCTTCAGTCCCAATTTTCCCTACCTTCTCCTCCAGTAGCACTGGAGGACTGGGAATGGTCGCTGTGGTCAGTTCATTATATGTTGTCTCTGCCACTCCTTCCTCTTCAGAGGGAGGGCTCACACTTGTTCTGTGCTCCAGTGTGGATCCCTTCCCCAGGTTGCAGTCCCTCAGGACCAGCCTGCTCCAGCACGGGTCCCCTGTGGGATCACAAGTCCTGCCAGCAAACCTGCTCCAGTGTGAGCTCCTCTCTCCATGGGCCACAGATCCTGCCAGGAGCCTCCTCCGGTGTAGGCTTCCCATAAAGTCATAGCCTCCTTTGGACATCCCCCTGCCCAAAGAGACCCTGCATGGGGCTCTCTGCTTTGATGCCTGGAGCACCTCCTGCCCCTCTTTCTTCACTGACCTTGGTGTCTGCAGAGCTGTTGCTCTCACATATTCTCACTCGTCTTTTCTCTGGCTGCAGTTGCAGCAATTGCAATTTCCCTTTCCTAACTCTTAGCCTGGAGGCACTAGCACTGTTGCTAATGGGCTCAGCCTTGGCCAGCAATGGATCTGTCTTGGGGGTGGCTGGGATTGGCTCTGTCGGACTTGGGGAAGCTTCTGGCAGGTTCTCACAGAAGCCACCCCTGTAGCTTCCTGCCCCTGCTACCTCAACCTTGCCACCCAAAGCCCATACAGCTTCCTAGAGATTTGGTGCCCCAAGCCTGTCAGTATTTACAAGACATTTGGACAATGCTCTTAATAACATGCTTTAACTTGGTCAGCCAACTGTGTAGATCTGTTGTCTTAATATTTTATGTTGTGTTGATGATAAGTTACTAATAGGGAGAACTGAAACTTCCTGTGTGTGAGGGATCAGCTTTGGTAACTGTTCCTATTTTACTATGAAACTGCTCTATAGCAACCAAATTTACACAGTGTCATTAAATCCTTCTGTTTCCTTGTGACTTGTAATAACTCATGTTTTATATCATACTGTCATTTTAATTCTCATTGCTTTTAAAATATATAAACTTAATCTCATTAAAATGCATACATAACTTGAGTTTTAATTATTCACTTTTTAGCCTGATGGTGAAGTTGGGATAATTGAAAGTATCCAGCTGAAGAACTTCATGTGCCATTCAAATTTGGGGCCTTTTCAGTTTGGATCAAACCTCAATTTTGTGGTTGGAACCAATGGAAGTAAGTATTAATTGCATAGTGTCTTTGTCAAAGAGCACGTCTGTTAATAATGTAGAAGATGTAATTTTTATTTGAAAAATAATTGGTAGCCATCTTTTATTACACATGGACAATGATTCACTTTTGAAATGGGGTACTACAACTGGTCTGTCCCAATAGTTCAAGGCTGGTCAGTTAGGTCTTAAATTTGGAGATTTTTGCAAAAGGTAATGTGAATATAAATATTTTCATAGCTAAATAATACGTCCATTTTTATTTGAACTAAATATACTTTTATGTTTATTATTAAATGCACAGTAATCGTCCACATGCCTGCAGTGCCCATCACTGAGTTTGGAGGAGCCAGCAGTACTTGTAATGGGGGTTGAATTACTGCTAATAGTTGCTTAATGCTAAACGAGGTCTGAACCACATTCAGCACATTCCTGATGGTTTCAGCTTCCCAAGGATATTCAAAATTTTCAAAAGCTGTTATAATTAGCCGGGGGAGGAAGGGGAAGATGGCTCCTTTGTAGGTTGGCTCTTGAAGGAAGAAGGGTGAAAGGTGTAATTGTGAACAGTTGCCGCTAGATGGCTCCCGAAGCCCGGAGGTGAGGGCGGTGGTGAGTGTACGGCCCAGGCGAGTTTCACGGCCAGCAGTTATGTCATATCATATAATGTCATATGTCATGTCATATCATGTCATATGCCATATCATATCAGCCAGCATTACAGAGTACTTCAGAATAATAACCTTAGCCCAGGCCCCAAAGGTGATAAACACCAAAACGGGGAGCATATATTACAAGGAAGGTGTTACATAATGCAGCTCTAAGAACCAGCACAATGACTCTGAGAGCAAATAAATCAGCACTGGGATCACCGATTGTTAAACTAATAACAAGAATGCTTCTAGCAAATCTGTTTTAACGTACTCTGGTCAGTTAATCTCAACCCTTCAAGCCCCACATTGGGTGTCAGAAGAGACTGTTGTCATTTAATCCCTTTTGGCAGCCCATGCAGCCACTCACTCACATCCCCATGTCCCCTAGTGGGATGGGAAGAAGAATCAGAAAAAGCCAAAACCTGTGGTTTAAGGTAAAAACAGTTTAATAATTGAAATAAAATAATAATTATAATGAAAAGCAGAATCAAAGAGGAATAAAACCCAAGAGAAACAAGTGATGCATAATACAGTTGCTCACAACCAGCCCATCCCTGAGCAGAAATCAGTGGCTTCTGGACCATGACCCCCAGTTTATGCACTGGGCATGACATTCTATTGTATGTAATATCCCTTTGGTTGGTTTGGGTCAGCTCTCCTAGCTGTGCTCCCTCCTGTCTTGTGCACCTCCTCGCTGGCAGAGCATGAGACACTAAAAAGTTCTCAACTTCACTACTTAACAACAGCCAAAACATGAGTGTGTTACCAGCATTATTGTCATGCTGAGCCCAAAACACAACACTGTACAAGCCACTAGGAAGAAAAGCAACTCTATCCCAGCTAAACTAGGACAGTATGGCACATAGAAACTATTGCAGGAAAATGAAGTGATACCTATTTATACAAGTTCACTTCTTCTGGAGAAAGAATCTAAAAAATTAAACATAACTTTTGAGAGAGCTTAAAACCATTCAGATAGTTAGGCAGATAGTAATGTGTGTTTGATTTCTTTTGTTGTATACATGTTTTCAGTATGCTTTTAAGGAAGAGGAGGTTCCTTCCTTCTGACCTACGACATGTTGAATGCAAATTGCTAAATAGAAGTAACAGAAGTTTGGCTCAACATGTTCAGTTTTTTAGGGAGAACGTAGAAAATGGCAGATATTGTTATTTTATATGTTCAATAAGGACAGAATTGGACTTCTAATGCATGAATATATAAGAAGTCAAAAAACTGTAATATGGGTGAACTAGAGTAGAAGTTCCAATAGCTTCTCTTTAAAACAAGTTCAATGCTTCAATTATAGGTGGAAAAAGTTCTGTATTAACTGCACTAATTGTTGGACTTGGTGGGAAAGCCACTACAACTAACAGAGGTTCCTCATTAAAAATGTTTATTCAAAAAGGAGAGACGTAAGTAAAACTTTTATTTTAAAGTTGCATATGTAGTTTAGTGACTGTCATTCAGGTTAGCTGATGAGTTTTCTGTTTACCCTAATTTTCTGCATCTTCTTATGGGATCCACGAGACTTGAGTAAAAAAGCATAACACTGAAGAGACTGTGTTTAAACAATACCTTCCCCCTACCCAAAAAAACCCAAACCCTGAAAATAAAAAACCTTAGAAGTTTTACCAGTAATATACCATTATTTCTGAATGTTGTGGTTTGAAACCAACTGGAAATTAAACTCCAAACAGCTGCTCTCTTTCCCCTCCAGTGAAAGAGGGATGGAGATTATGGGTTGAGATAAAAATTTGCTGAAAAAAGCCAACAATGAGATAAGGAAAGCAAGCAACAATAGTAATAACAACAATGTATAAAAGGGGGTGATTACATGCAAAAATGCTCAGAGTCTGACTCAAGGCGACTGCACCACAGGCCAAGCTATGCAGCTCCTGAGGCAAAGAAGAAAATGGCAAATAGAAGTGTCCATGCCCATGCTGTGAAAAAAAGAAACAATAGTGGACAAACTGTCTGCACCCACACTCCCTCTGCAAGCCTGAGACAAGAAAAACAGTGATGGACAAACCCCATGGTAGGACTGGAGCCACCCCACTGCTTCACTCGCCACCCACTTTTCCTGGAAGAAAGGAACAAAATGGTGGCAATTCCACTTTGCTTTCTCTTTCTCTTCCCACTGAAACCATGCCCCCAGCAATAATGTGTGGGGCATAGAATGACAGCTCACACACCCACATGGCTCCAGGCTCTGCCACTCACAGTAATGGCAAGAAAATTAACTCTGTCCTACCTGAAACTGGGACACTGAACTAGCTAACATAGTGATACGCCCTCTGTATTGCCTGCTCTCGTGTATTACTTCTACTCTGTCATTGAATATTCTACAGAAAAACGGAGTTCACTAGGAAAAAAGCATAGGTAACTAGTTATCATTGTTTTGCAAGCAGTGAGGTTAATTATTTTTCAGTCTCTCTGGTGACATTGAATGAGCATACGATGTAAAGACCTTGACTTCCAGCTGGATATCCAAACATGCAGGAAGTGGATTCATGTCTGCTGTGAGAGTGGGGATAACATGTTTAGGGAAACCAATAAAAAGATGGAAGGTTTAGGAGTTCACATTTACATAAAGCTGTTACTCAGTGTCCTAGATTTTCGTTTCAGAGGTGCTTAGAGTAAAATTGATGGCAGTACTTGCCTTATATGTATTAAGTTAATGTTTCAGCACTCATTTGGGAAACAGCAAATACAAATTTGGAACTGAAATCACATCTCATCTTTTCTATAATGCCTTAAGCATTCTGCTATAGATTACTTTGGTTAGGCTGTAGAAGCCAGGCAAATGTGGAAGCCAGTTCGAAAAAAGAACTACCAAAAAGCAACTTGATTCTGGAATGTAAAATGAGGGCACTCAGATGGGAAGGTGGAGGAAATCTTCTCTCACAAATATTTGCTTTTGACTTAGGGCTGGATTTTCTGGCAGTGTGTAATTCCATACTTCCCACATCAGGGAGGGGCCGTGGTGTGAGCAGGAGGAAATTGGGACCAAAAGCAGAAGGGTCGTCAGCTTTGGCTTTTGCTGGGCTCAAGGGAGGGGGTGTGTGGGTTTCAGGGTCAGCCCAGCAGACCTTGCCATTCTTCTTTGTTTTCTCATGCACCACATGGCCCGGCACAGGGATGGTTGCCATTTTGCTTTTGTCTGGGAAGCCATGCCAGGCACTGTCTTGGGGAAGTATTTTTGTTTGGTGGTGAATACCCTTCTGTGGATAAAACACTCTCTCTTTTGTACACTCTTATTAATATTGTTGTGGTTTTGAGCTTTTACAGTAAATTGTGACTCCATCTTATAATCTCTCCTATTGTTTCCTTCACTATTGGAAGGGGTTGGAGGAAAGGGGGCAGTTTGCCAAATAAATACGTGTTCTTCTGATCGGTACTATGAATGACTTGCAGTTGTGACCTGTAGGACACATGACAATTTGTACAGAAAATTAGAATGTTCTGATCTTTTGTTGTTGTTTTTAGATTTGAAATTAATTTCAATTGACTTTTTTATTATTTTTGGATTTTTTTTAGTTCTGCAGATATTTCCATAACTTTGAGAAACCAAGGTGAAGAGGCATTTAAACCAGAAATGTATGGTACTTCTATTACTGTGAATCAACACATTAATCAGGATGGAAGCAGAACTTGCAAACTGAAAAACAAATCTGGTTGGTGGTAGTTTGCTTTGTTCTTAGTCTTAGATGTTCTCTAAATGCGTTCATGGCTTTGAATGCCTTGATGTTAGTAAAGGATGATGTTTCTCATTTCTTAAAATCATTCAAGGGTGATAATGATGTCCATTTTTTTACGCTTATCCCAGTTTATCCCAGACTAGGAATATTTTAGTATGTCAAACGCATTATGTATCTATTGATATGTATTATTTAGTATGTCAGGTTTTACATTATGTACTTGTTTTTACAAAAATCTACTTTTGTGATGAGGGTGAACATAGTTTTAGGCGTTTTGAGGTTTTATTGAATTTGCTGATATATCTAAATTCTGTCACAGAGTGTTAATGAGGCAAAGAAGGACTTGAATTACAAGTCATTCTGTTCAAATGCAAGTATATTGAAAAAATAGTTAAAAAAATCCCTAACCAATGTTTCTCATTTAGGACTAACTCTGTTTTACAAAAATACTATAATCTTTTTTTTTACATTTCCTACATTGAACAAATGACTGGGGCATTGTACCTATTGGTATTTTTCCTTTCTTTTTTTACCGCTAGGGGCCATAATTTCGTCAAAGAAAGAGGAACTCATAGCGATACTGGATCACTTTAATATACAGGTAGTTGTCGTAGTGTTTAAATTCTGTACAATATAAGTCATTGGCATGTGATATTATAATTCTTCAATTAAAAAGAAATGTACCATTCCTGAAAGGAGTTTCACTTCCTCCATGTTATTTAAAGATCAAATGCATCAGCAAATGGAAAATAGAAGTGTATACATCATACAATGCAGAATAGGATTCTGTCCCAAACAGATAATTATTTGCTGTCATCTGTTAGCTGTGAGCCATATGTCCTCTTGATAAAAGTCTTGACGTGTAGGTTTCTTTTGTATCTGGAGAGTTTTTTCTGCTGATAATTTCAGTTCATGCTGTTTCAGAAATTTGAATGTGATTTTACTGCCTTATAAAAGATCAGATAGTACATATGAAGTTTAAAACATTCAACATACTTAGAATTTCAAATAAGAGAAACTTCAGTTAGTACGTATTGATTTTATTTTGTGACAACATCTGTAAGAATATATGGGTCAATTAATTGCATTTATTGCAATATTTTGATGAATTCGATAAAGAGACATACCACAAGAATTTATAATGCTGATTTTGTTAAATAAATGGAACTTAACAGGTACTGTCTTTATAGAAATCACTTATCCTCTTGAAAGCAGTTCCTAATTGTCCTTGCTGCACTTCTATTTTGTAATTTGAATAGTTGTATTTTTTAATTTTCTGTTTGTTAATTGGTTTTGTTCATTATGTTTTCATTTTTTTAAAGAGGTGAGAGGATTAGAAAGCTTAATTTCTGAACCTTATTTTATTACTAAGTTGCAGGACTGGAACAGGGAAATGGCATGCTTACTTTCATGGATTTGCAGTAACATGGTAACTAGTATTTAAAATAAAACAAAAGTGATTTGTTTTTGCAGGTAGATAATCCCGTGTCTATTTTAACCCAAGAGATGAGTAAGCAGTTTTTACAGACTAAAAATGAAGGTGACAAGTACAAGGTAAGAAAAATAATTTAACATAGTGATTACCTTAAAATACTAATTTCAAATTTTTAGAGGTGGTATTTGGAAAAAAAATCAAATTCCTTAATTTTAATAACTTGTTCTGGGCTAACTCTGGTAAGTAGCTAAATATCACATGACCACCACTCACTTCCTTTCTGTGCTGCCCCCAGGCTTGGGATGGGGGAAGGAGACATGAAAAGCAAAAAAAAAAAAAAAAAAAAAAAAAAAAAAAAAAAAAAAAAAAAAAAAAAATCAGAGGAAAGCTGGAAGGGGAGAGAATGAAAGTGAAACAAGTAAGAAACACAAAGGCAATCACTCACCACCTCCTATGGTAGACTGATGCCTAACCAGTTCCCGAGCAAAAGATGGCTAATCACCCATAACTGTCTCTTATCTGTTGTTATTGCTGAGCATTGGTGTACTGGTTTGGGCTGGGATAGAGTTAATTCTCTTCATGGCAGCTCGTATAGGGCTATACTGGATTTGTGCTGAAAGCAGTATTTATAATGTGGAGGTGTTTTCATTACTGCTGTTTTTGTAAATGCTGAGCAGGACTTACAAAGAGTCAAGACTTTTGCTGCTTCTTTTTCCACCCTGCCAGCAAGGAGACTGGGGGTGCACAAGGAGTTGGGAGGGGTCACATCCAGGACAGATGACCCCAGCTGACAGAAGGAATATCCCAGACCATATGGCATCATGCTCAGCATATAGAGCTGGGGGAAGGAAGAAAGAATTGGGGGATGTTTTGAGTGAAGCATTTGTCTTCCCAAGTCACTGTTAGGCATGGTGGAGCCCTGCTTTCCTGGGGATGGCTGAACACCTTCCTGCCCCTGGGAAGTGATGAATGAATTCCTTGTTTTGCTTGGCTTGTGTGTGCAGCTTTTGCTTTATTGAACTATTTTTATCTCAATCCCTGTGTTTTCTTGATTTTACTTTTCTGATTCTCTTCCCCATCACACCCCAAGGGAAAGTGAGGGAGTGGCTGTGTGTGGCTGTTTGAGTGGCTGGGGCTAAGCCATGACAATGATGTTTTATGGGGTAGCATATCTCTTTGGCTACTTGAGGTCATCTGCCTGGTTGTACCCCTTCCCAGCTTCTTGCACACCCTGCCACTCTTTTTACTGGGAGGGCAGAGTGAGAAACTGGAGGCCTCAGTGCAACAGTTAAAATATTAGTGTGTAGTCAGAACTGTTTTGATCACACGTCTAAAATAGGGCACCCTAACAGTTGCTATGAAGAAACTTAACTCCATCCCACCAGAGCCAGTGCACTATATTGCACCCGTCTTCCACTTGCACAAACAATTTTTTTTAAGTTTCTTCTCTCTAAAGAGATTGATAAATTTAAATTTTAGGACACTGCTGAGTCAGTTAATTATTCAGAAACAACCCTGTCACAAATGAGTATTTTAAGTCACTCAAAGAACCACCGGCAAAAGGATCAGTAAAAGCCGTTTTAATATTAAAGTGAAAGTGAGACTAAGTTCATTGGCAAGGTTCACTCTCCTACTTATATAGATAGAACACGGAGGAAAATTCTACTAAAATCTGAAATCAATCAATCTAAAACCAGATCAACCTGAAGTGATTGTACTGGGTTAGATGTTCAGGGGAAAGGTTCCTTCTACACTTCATGCCACTGATGCTATGTGGAGCAAGTGGATCACTCTGATCACGCAGCGAGCCCGGATAGGAAACCCTAATCACCCTGGGATTCTGGAAATCATTATAAACTGGCCCAAAGGTGAGACTTTTGGATTACCTTCTGAAGAAGAAGAGGAGCGAGTGATAGACACCTTGGAAGCCCCACCATGTAACAAGCTACTGGAGAGTGAAAGACGATACACCCTCTTCACTGATGGTTCCTGCCAAATTGTAGGGGCAAATAGGAAATGGAAAGCTGCTGTATGGAGCCCCACACAGCAAGTTGCACAAGCCACTGAGGGACATGGTGGATTGAGTTAGGTTGCAGAGCTTAAAGCCATCCAGCTGGCGTTGGATATTGCTGAACAAGAGAAGTGGCTGAGGCTCTACCTCTACACTGGCTCATGGATGGTAGCTAATGGATGGCTGTGGGGATGGCTGGATTGTTGGAGAAAGGCCAACCAGCAGCGTAGAGGGAAGCGAGTCTGGGCCGCTGAGATTTGGCAGGACATCACTGCCCAGGTGGAGAGGCTGACGGTGAAGGTCCAACATGTAGATGCACACGTACCCAAGAATCAGGCTAATGAAGAGCATCATAACAATAAGCAGGTGGATCGAGCTGCCAAGGCTAAAGTACCACAGGTGGATCTGGATTGGCAGCACAAAGGAGAATTGTTTCTAGCTCATTGGAGCTATGATGCCTCTGATCATCAGGGAAGAGATGCAACGTACTGATGGACTCATGACTGGGAGGTGGAGTTAACTATGGACAGTATCTTACAGGTTATCCACAGCTGCAAGACGTGCTGAGATCAAGCAGGCCAAGCGGGTGAAGCCTCCGTGGTATGGTGGACAATGGTCAAAGTACAGGTATGGGGAAGCATAGCAAATTGACTACATCACCCTTAACCAAACCTGCCAAGGCAAGTGCTATGTGCTGAGCATAGTAGAAGCAACCACTGGATGGTTGGAGACCTATCCTGTGCCTCACACTACAATCCAGAACACTGTCTTGGGTCTGGAAAAGCAAGTCCTGTGGAGACATGGCACCCCTAGGAGAATCGAGCCAGACAATGGGACTAATTTCAAAAACAGCCTTATAAACATCTGGGCAAGGCAACATGGCATCGATTAGGTGTACCACATTCCTTATCATGCACCAGCTGCCGAGAAGCTTGAACGGTGCAACGGACTGCTGAAGACCACCTTGAAGGCACTTGGCAGGGAGACCTTCAATTACTGGGATTTACATTTAGCAAAGGCTACCTGGATGGTCAATACCTGAGGCTCCATCAATTGAACCTGGTCCTGCCCAGTCCAAACCTTTGCACACAGCAAATGGAGACAAAGTCCCTGTGGTGCACGTGAGAGTTATTTTGGGAAAGACTGTTTGGATTAGTCCTACCTCAAGCAAAGGCAGACCCACCCATGTGATTGTTTCTTTTCAAGGACCTGGCTACACTTGGTGGGTAATGCAGAAAGATGGTTAAACCCGTTGTGTGCCACAAAGAGACCTATTTTTAAGTGAGAACTGTGTGCAGTTGGGTGTTATGTAGATCGTATAGAATAAGGAGTGGATAATGTCTTAAGTGACATGGAAGGTGTAACCAAAAGTATGTATTCTATAACCATCTTCATAAGCTGTTAAAAACAGGTGGGCAGTGTTCTTTACGTTCAGCATGACTCAGCCCTGATAGCACCTTTCGAGGGGCCATCTCTGCTAATGGGCCATCGAGGTCTTTGGGAATGACTCATAGAATTACATCATCCCATTGTGATGATGGGATGGCCCAGAGAGGAGGAACTGAACATTCCTACCTGCAAATAAGCTGAGGCTTGGAACACTGGGACACTACTTCCATTGGTTTCCCAGAGGAGAAGAGCTCAAGAACCACCATGGGACCTCCAGAGATGGACTAGACCTTTCTTCAGGATCACCACTTCAACAAGATCACATCCATCACTCTAACTATTATTATAGCAGCCACTATTTAACTGGACTGCTACCACCACCCTGACCAACACGTTGTCAGGTTGTGTTCTGACTTTGTCAGTTTAAGCTGTTTGTTTCTGTATTATTGCCTTTATTTTAATTTTTCCTATTAAACTGTAGTTCTGGCTTGGAATCTCTCGCAGCATATTTGTGTGGGGGTAATTCCTTGGCTGGTTTGCTTCCAAACTAGCACCTGCTTCCAAACCTGCATGGAGGTTGAGATGGGAAAAGGGTAAAGATAAAAAGGAGTAAGTGAGACCTTTCCATTAAGTCACAAGGTTCAGAGTGGACCTCCTTGCCAAGCTTAGCTCCAGACTTTGACCAACGTTTAGGCCTAAAGGTTTTGATAGTGCTTTAACTTAATAGTACTTAATCAGGAGCCTGATTTAAGCAATTTAATGAAAGATTCTTACAGAATTTATGATAACACAATAGTAACTCACTCGTAGGCCTAATTTTCTTACTAATCAAAGTACTTAAGAA
Source organism: Acanthiza pusilla (assembly GCA_036630365.1). Classification (NCBI taxonomy): domain Eukaryota; kingdom Metazoa; phylum Chordata; class Aves; order Passeriformes; family Acanthizidae; genus Acanthiza; species Acanthiza pusilla. Next base: position 2,733,131 of record JAXCHO010000036.1, read on the forward strand.
ACATTCATAATACAATTGCTATATCATATGCACACTTACATGCAAACAGACCTAAAGAGTATGTGCAAACTGTATACCTGTGAAAAATTTGCCTCGAGCTCAGAGAAGTACTCATGTCAAATGCCTTTGGATCTTCTCGGGGGGTGAAGGGTTGATCCTGAGGAGTGAGGGTATCAGCCTCACTGTCAGCTTTTGGCAGCGGTCCTCCGCATAAACTTGAGAGTTCTCTGGCTCACAGTGGCGTCTCACTCGGAGGGAGATGCTGTCATAGCCCACTGTGGTCCAGGAGAGCTCAGTGGATCCCACTTGAAGCCATTGTTTATAGGGTCAGAAGAGAGTGGGCTTTAGTCAGAATAATCTTCCATCCTGACCACAATTCAGGTCAGTAACTTTCTTTAAAAATTCAGTAACTAAAATATTATTCCATTTGGCCCGTTATTCTGGCAAGAAAAACAAGTTTCCAAGGCTGTTCATTAGAAACAGGAGTAAGTTCCTGGGAGCAGAGAATGTTTCTGGTAAACTCAGGAGAAGCTCAGACAGATGCTCTTCATCAAGGCTGGGGCCTAACAAACATGTCAGTATCACATTATGGCCCAAGGAGGGAGTGGAAGTTGTGTCACCGCAACCCCACCATTTATTTCACTTTGAGTATCATTCAGCATGCAGGGAGGTTGGGATGTATGGTCTTTCTGTCATAATTATTGGAAGTCCGCGCAGATAAGGTGTTAATCTGACATCTGCATCTTTTTATTCCTTTTTAGTTTTTTATGAAGGCAACTCAGCTGGAACAAATGAAAGAAGATTATTCATTTATTGGGAAAACAAAAAAAAATACACTTGTTCAGATAGAACAAGGGGAAGAGGTATGTAAAAGTTAAAGTAATTATTAGGACAGATCTGAGCACTGAACAAACTGTAGGAGTTAAACTGCCTAGTTTTGGTTTTATTAGGTCTCAGTGATATTAAATTTAAAAAAACTCAACTCTTTCCAAAATTTCATGTTATATCACAGCTTCTTTTCACTCATGATTAAACCACTGTTTTCATTTTTAAGCGTCTTGAAGAACTTAAGCAGCTTTATTTGGAAAAAAAGGAAATTTTCAAAAGCATTGCATTTGTGAGTGACATGAAAAGTCATCTCAAGGATTTGAAACATCAAATGGCATGGGCACAGGTAAATGTCTTGCTAAAATATATTTGTTCACGTGAAATGTACTTTATTCCCAGTCTGTGGCCGACATGCTGATACATACTAATATAGGCTTCTTTTTAGGTGAGTGAGATGGAAAAAGCAATAGAGCTGCTCAAAGAAGGTGTCAAAGCTGAAGAAGGAAATACAGAGTTCCTTCGGAAGGTAGAAGAATGCCAGGTACATACATAGGCTAAAACATATATCACTCTTGTAGTTACCCCCCAAGTTAGAGATCTGTCATGTAGGTTTTCTTGGGTGTCACTGCCTTTAAAAAAGATCAATGATTTCGGGAGGCCTCTGGAAGTTTTGGGATGGTTCTTAAGACTTCTGTAGGTAGCAAGAAAGACTAATACTGTCATGCGTTCAGAGTCGCATATGAAACATATTTTTTGCAAAGACGTGGGCATGATTATTTTGAATCTAGTCATAAAACCATTGAAAAGTTTGGGTTGGAAAAAACCTTAAAGATCATCCAGTTCCAACCCCCCTTCCACTAGACCAGGTTGCTCCAAGCCCCATCCAACCTGGCACTGAACACTTCCAGGGATGGAGCATCCACAGCTTCTCTGGGCAACCTGTTCCAGTGCCTCACCACCCTCATAGTAAAGAATTAATTCCATATATCTAACCTAAATTTCCCCTCTTTCGGTTTAAACCCATTACTCCTTGTCCTGTCAATACAGATAATGAAGAGTTCCTCCCCAGCTTTCTTGTAGGCTCCCCTTCAGATACTGGAAAGCTGCTATTAGGCCTTTATGACAGCTTGATTTCTCCAGGCTGAACAGCCCCAAAATTTTTCAGTCTATTAAAAGTCCTCCAAACTTACTTTATTAGCACTCAATCTCCTTTAAAAAAAAGTTTTTATGGTTTTTTTTCTTTCTTTTAGAAAGTATTTGTATTACAATTGAGGCATTTTTGCTTTAAGGTCAACTTGTCTATGTTGTGATGAAGGAACATTGTCCAGATACTGGTTTCACTTGTTTTGATATCATGGTAGTTGGCCTTACTGCATTAAGAGTCCTGTGTTTGAGTAAACCATGAGACAGAAAAAAAGGTTGCCACCTACTTCACGGATTTGTTAGTCTGTTGATTTCCTGAGAATGAGCTTTTATGGGTTTCTATCTTAGCATATCCATAGTGGCAATGACTTGCTTTATTTTTCTGAGCCCAACAAAACTCAACAATTGAGATGTGTTGGATGGATCCTTTTGAAAGCTATTTGTCCTGTAACATTAAGAGGTTTTGAAGAAAATTTTGCTCCATTACTACTTGTGTATCATTCTGTTTTTTCACCAAAGGTAAAAGTGAATGAAGCAGAAAAGAAGTACAAAGCAATACAAGACAAATTAATAACAGTAAGTGAAGAAGCACAAGCCCTTCATCCTCAGTGTATCACTTTGAAGGCTGAAGCACAGGCAAAAAGAAAAGCAGTCAATGAAACTGAGGTAGGCAAAAAAGCCTTTCAAAGTTCACACCAATTTAAACTTGTCCAGGCTCTACCCATCTGTGCTTCTACACCTGTGTCTAGGCTTTTTGAGTCCACAGTGGAGTTCAAAACAGGTGCAATTTCCTGCCTGAATGTCAAGTGGTGTCTGTTCAGGGGTCCTGGTGTTTATATCTTTACATAGTGTTAAGCTTTGGTCAAAATAGATAAATAGATACAATTTTTAAAAATCAAATTACGTTTGTCTGGTTTGGTGCAGCTTAGTATTTACTCAAAATGGTAGTCCTTTTGGAAATTATTTCTTCTGTTTCTTAAACTGCTATATCCTATTTCCTTCACAGATTGTTTATAATCGTTCCAAAACGGAGTTAAAACGTCTGGAAAAAGACAATGAACAGCTATGTAAACGAATTGAAGAAATGAAAATCTGGTAAATACAGATACAGTGATTATGGTGTATGTTTATTAAGGTATAGGTTAAAAAGAAGGGATATTTTCTGATTAATGGGAAAATCTGCAGTAATAGAAAATACTTTAGTCTTTAGCAGGGTCCAGTTAAATATTTTAATACTTCTTTGCATACCAAGATTTTGACTAGAATGTGAGGAGGCAATAGGGTAGTAAAAATGCTTGCTTGTTTTTTTTTTTTTCCCCTTTGGTGATAACAGACATTCTCTAGCTTCCATGATACTGCAAAACAAATATGTCTTAAACTAAATGCAATAGGAATGTAACCAGGGAGTGTTACATGTGATTAGAAATTAAAAAAAAAAAATTTAAAATTGGCATTTTTGCTATGTAGCTCTTGGAAGTTTGCATAATCTTAAATCTAACTGATGCATATAAATCTTCTGTACTCTACAAGTAAAAAAGTTCATGTCACTCGTAAATCATCAGTATGATTTTAAAATATGGGAATATGTTCTTTTCTAGTGCTAATCAGGTTTCAGAGCCTGAAAAATTGGAAAGACAAAGGAGAATTGCATACTTAAGGGAGCAGTTAAAAGCATTCCATGATGAAGAAATAATGATTGGTCAGCAGGTGGATCAGTTTCAGCAGGCTATATCTAAGTGTAGGGAAGAACATTCTAGAATCAGGTAAGTTAAGCTTTTTTGAATGTGATAGTTTACCTCTGATTTAAGTTAGAGAGAATCCCTTCTTTTAGGTATCCCTTCTTATGTACTGTCATCCCTGAAGTATTAGGCTCTAGTTTCTTTTTCACATTGTAAGAGAATAGATACACTTGGGAGTAATTATTGCTTCTGTGGTTAAGGCAGACCCATAGAGGCTTTGAGGTGAAGTGATTCAAATACCAATTTAGCCAATACCCAAGATAGAAAAACAAAGCACTCTGGCTTTGATTTGAAAACCTGAACTTGAACAATGGTTACCAGAGGGGATTATGGCAATGTCATTTATTGTCTTAATGGATTAGAGAATTGTTCCTTATTGTATCTGATGTATTAGTTTAAATGCTTTTTGTCAATTATTGTAACCAATGCTTGCTTTGATTTTGTTGAAGATCTTTGGAGAAGATGGTGAAATTGAAGCATAGAATTAGAAATAAAATTAATTTATTATAATTTGTTAGAAATAAAAGAGTTGTAGAACTGTTGCAAAGTAGTAATTTTCTCTTTTGTCTCATGTTTCTCGAAACTATAAAAATATTATTGCTTGTGTGTACCTAGCTTTACATGGAACTACTGACATCTTGATGCACTATGCTATTACTAATTGAAATACAAGGCTTTATAATTATTTTAGTGCCCTTAAGGCTCTGTAACTACTGAAAATAATTCTGTTATCTTAGGAGAGAAAATGGTGATATGCTACAAGCACTGGATGCCAAGCAGAAACAGCTGAGAGACCTTAAAGATAGTAAAACAAATACTTTGAAAAGATTTGGACCACAAACACCAGCATTTCTTGAAGAAATTGAAATAGCCTATAAACAAGGACGCTTTGAAAAGAAACCTGTTGGACCTATAGGTAAGAATAATTGCTGAAACGTATTTTTTAATGGGTTTTTTTTATGGTTGCTAATGTAAATAGTAGTCTTTTAAGAAAAATATTCGTTCTTAAGGAGCTTCAGATATCTCTTTTTCTTCTGTACTTTGTGGACTAAAGGTTTTATTTTGGTAGGTTATGTTTTGCTTCTGTCATGCACTCACTAACAGCTACCGGCTTTCCTCATTTTCCAGCTGTTTTTGTTGAGGTATTTTACAACGGTGAACTTTCAGTGCACCCCTCTGACTCCCCCACATCCTCAAAGCATAAGACTACTGTGCTTTGACTGTTCCTCAGTGGATAGCACTGTCCAGGTCCTGGACAGATTTCATTCACAGTGTCTGGTGGCTGACTTGTGGGTTTGTCAAACTTGAGGTGTTTTGCATGGAACAATTCAGACAGACCCAAATGACATTTTCTTGGAAGGCTGGCTTTTATTTGCCTTCTGTCCAGAGCAGCCTCTGACAGTGGCTGCTGTTTTCAGTTTGTGAATGAGAGGAAAGGTTTCAGCATGTTCTGGATGTAAAGTACATGACATTTACTGCTGGGTAAGAATGTGCAAATACATATGCTACTGAAGACAGGTGATACAATGGAAATCTTCATGTGTGTTTAACTTGCAGTATAGTTGTTCCACTGCCTTCATCCTTAAAGCATTAAATTGTCGATGAGCTATCTTTGCCTTGATACATTTCTGCTAAGCTACCATCAAATTGGTACTCTAATGGAAGAAAATATAGGCCTCCAACTATGTGTAGATGTCTCTAGGCAGAGAAATTATATGTTTGTGTTCTCAAGGTAGCTTGTTTGTTGTAGAGTCTTAACTTTGAGTCAACTTCTTAATTTTTTTTTCTGCTTGTAAGAAAGGTTTATTTTAGACTCTTAAAAAAAACATGCAATACAACACAACAAAAACTTTGAGTGGTAGAAATGCTCTACTGAGTGTTTTGTCATGGAACACAGCACCTAAAGCCTTGCCTCTTATGTTTATTTAGGTGCTTTGATTCGTCCAAAATATCCTGAACTGATCTTGGCTATTGAATCCTGTTTAAGAGGCCTACTTCAGGCATTTTGCTGTGATAATCATCGTGATGAAAGAACTCTTCAGCTTCTGATGTCAAAATATTTTGCACATAGACAGAGACCTCAAATAATTGTAAATAAATTTCAGAACAAAATTTATGATACTAGTCACACGTAAGTTGCTTTTTGAATTTTTATTGCTTAGCCTTGATAGTTGAAAACTGTTTGTGAATTTTTTTTTTTTGAAGAATCTTGTGTGAGTTTTACAAATGGTGGTTTTTTTCTCTTTTCTTTAGAGCTGTTCATCATCCAGAATTTCCATCAGTTCTGACAGCATTGGAAATAGATAATCCAGTGGTTGCCAATTGTTTGATCGATATGAGGGGTATAGAAACAGTCCTGCTGATTAAAGTAAGGCTTTATGCTCCCTATTGGTCTTTAAAGAAACATGTGGAGCATATATGACACCCTCACTGGTAGTCTCTGTAAGGGATAAAAGAGGTAGAGTAAGTTTTGCTCCCCTCTCTGCCCCATGTATTTTCAGGGTCTTCCCTGTTTGTTTCTGGGTTGTTTGCCACAGTGCTATAGTTTCCCAGTCTAAATAGTCCTTGTGTGTGTCTCATGTCTCTCTCTTAATTGGTGGATTCAGGATGTGTCAGGTTTGGGTAGTTAACCAAAATTTGCAGCCAGCCCCTGCCAATTGTAGTTAGCAGCTGGTAGCTAAGTTTTCTGACACTATCTGATTTCTGTTCTTAATTGATTTTTGATTTCCTGTTAATACTGAAGATAGCAGCTCCTGCAGATAAGATTACAGGTAAAATGTTCAAAGATAAAAATCAGGCATGCATGTTTTTATTTAGAGAAGGCAGGGTATTCTTTAAGCTAGCAAAACTAATGATGCCTACTTCTTGTGAATTTTATTTTTCTCTGAAGTCTTTTGTCCCAGTTTATTCTCTGATATTCCTGCTGGAAAGAGGCAGTTTGTGCTCTGTCTAATGCAGAGCTGACTGTTTATCAAGCGTGGCTGTCACTGAATGGGTTACATAACAGCTGAACTCTGTAGGCTTTTCTCATGACAGGAATGTTGGGATCATTTTTCCCTCTCTGCCGGAGCTAACCGGTGATTTTCATAATGTTATTATGTTTGCTGTCTACCAGAACAATTTTAACTGAATCTGAAAGAAGTATTCTGTGGAAGAATTGGTGCTTTGGAGTGGGTAACGGTTGCCTTGGACAAAGGCACTTGTGACCACTCTAGTCTGGCAGTGTCAGTGTTGGGATTTTTTAGCTGCTTTCATAGCTTGTTTTCTGTATGTTTATTCTACTTTTGACAGTTGAATATACCTGTGCATCGTGACCTTCTGGTTATTGATTTTTTTCCCCCAAGGCAAATTATAAGGGACTGATTAGACTACAGAATTCACGAGTAAATGATCAACTAAACTTAGTGGTTTCTTTATGACATAAATGTCTTACTCAACTAAGAAAAGTAGATTGTTGACGTTATAGATAATTTTCACATTGTATCATTACTGTATTTCTTAATTTTCATTAAGAATTGAAATTATTTCTGGGTGAAAACATGTAGACAACTTGTAAATTCTTATATTTAATTATGGTTGCTTTTCTGCTGGTATTATAAGGCCGTTGTGTTTTTCAGAATAAGCGTAAGGCTCGTGAAGTGATGCAGTGCAATCGGCCCCCAAAAAACTGTAGAGAAGCTTTCACTGCTGAAGGTGATCAAGTATTTGAAAGACGGTATTACTCTTGCAGTTGGGTGGGATCTAGGTTCCTAAGTGAAGGTGTTGAAGCAGGAATCAGGTGAGCATCTTGTAATGTTGTGTTTGTAAACAGTGCACTTGATGACATGAATAGCGGAATTACATATTTGTCTATTTGCGTGTACACTACTCCCTAGTCTCTCCATTTTCTTTCTGAGATTTACACTTCCTTTTTGAGAATTCTAGAAAATATCTTTGTTTCAGTGCCTTTCTGTGATAGGGACAAACATGCATTTTATCTAGTTGTCTTTCAGGTTGTGGCATAGAGAGCTTACCCACCAGGAAGGGATTTTCTGTGCTAAATACGCCAGGAAATCTAGCTATCTTCTTTTTTAGTTCATGCTTGGTGAAAAAGAGCATGGAGTTTTGGTGGTGCATTCCCCCCCCCAACACTCAAAACTGTTACTTTAAAAACATAATACTTGAGCAGTGGTGTCATAGTTCACTGCAAGGGAAGCCTGACTATTCAAACCAAAGCTGTTAGCACACATTCCCCTATTGGTTTCAAATTTTCCACCTGTGTTTCCTCAGGCTGTTGACTTCATTCATGGTGTGTATCTCTGAGAATTCACTCACCTTTTACGTTTTTATGGTTTTTCGTCTCTCATTGTTTTCAAAATGGTAGTTAAAAAAGCAAAATGTACTTCAAAGATTGCAAACTTCAACTGTCACCAAGGAAATTTGTGACAATAGAATACTTTCATTTTGAGGCTCAGATTATGTTGGAGATATATTAGGTAATTTTAGTATTAATAGCTGATAGTATAAACTGAATTGAATGTTAAAATTTATTTCTATAAACTCAAAAGGTTTAAATATGTCAGTTAACTGTACTTTGTTCATGTCAGTATATAATGAACTCCACTCAAAGATTATCTTAACTTACAAAGTGTTACAGGCATTCCATTACCAATTTTGCTGTGGGGGAATGATGTAGGCTAGTTCAGAAGGAGTGCATTTTTACCCTTTGTCTTGTCATGCATGTAATTTTTATTTTTGTATTTCTGTATGTGTGTGTCAATTAAAATTTGTGTAGTATGTAATATCTCAATATCACTTTATTTATAAAGCCACTTGGATAAAGAAATTGAAAGCAAAAGGGCACAGTTGACAGCATCTCAGGAACGTTTATATTCCATTGAAAATGAGATTAGGCAAAATGAAGATCATCTCTATCGTCATCAGCAACACCAAAAACAATTACAGGTAAAAATAGGTACAGTGTTAGTTTTTAGAAGCTCCTCAGTCTTTCCCTATTTCATTTTGACTTCTGCAATCTATTTGGAATGCCTGATAGTTTTTAGTATTTATCCTTACTTTTGTTGTTTTCTTTCATGTTTTTTACTTTTGTAGTAGGCTCTTATAATTGAGGACAGAATGATAGAGGCCACATCAATCCTAGCATATGCTGTTGTTTCTGTTTGGTATCTTCCCCCCTTGTACTAAACCTTACAGATTTCTACTGCTTTTTTTGACACTAGTAGTAAGTTGCACAGAAAAGACACTTGCATTATATAATACTTCTCACTCCTTTATTTTTGTTGAGCCTTGCCTCTTCATTCCCAGAATCTTGTTTATCTTCATGCTCTTCCTATATATTCTTAACCTATCTTGATATGCTGAATATTTCTTCTTTATGTTTTCTTAATTTTAATTTCTTTATAAACTGTTTTACGACTGTTAACCTCCTTTCTGTGGTTCCTGGTACTTCTCAGTAGGATATGTATTTGTGATGGCAGTGGTGCTCCAGATAGGCAGTGTAAGCTAATACGTGCTATATAAGGTTATGTTCAGTAAATCACAAGTAAAAGTAGCAAAAAAAACCTGGCATGTGGTCTGAAATGCTGAAGATAAATACTTGAAGAAAAATAAAATATATTTTATTCAGTTGTCATGTTGAATGGAAATACAATAACTCAATAAATTAAAGTGCATGACTTTCAGAACGAGTTGTATCTTACGAAAATGAATTTCATAGGTGGGTGTGAAGGTATTTGTCTTTTGTTTGTCACTAACGAAACCAAAAAATGCAAGTATCTTCTTTGGTGTGATGACTTAAATGAATAAATGTGAACTTTTCTCTTTAATTAAACTTCAGAATATGTATTTTCTTTTTCTTTTCAGATAAAAGTAAAAAGAGCAAATGCAGAAATAGCAGATCTTGAAAACATGGAAGAACATCAGTCAGTGGATGCCCATATACTAGTAAGAAAAATTATCAAATTTTGTCTAATCAGCATATGAAATAATATCTTTTAATATTGGCAGTGTTTTGAAATAAGCAAGTTGGATAGTGAAGAATGTAACACTTGCCATATTGTAAACATTTCTTTACATGGAATTATTTTATTTATTTTTGATGGTTTTTAAAATCTTCTTCCCCAGGTTTTGCAATATTTGTCTTTCTGAATCAGAAAGTATGTATGATGATAGTTCATTAGGAATGGTGTCATTTTCTAGGAGACAACAACAATTCACTTACTCTTCCTGTATTCCATTGTATATTGGATGTGTACTGGCCACAAATCCGGAGAGAAGTTGCGTTGTTCTTTCCAGTCTTTTCATCACAACTCCCAAATACAATCCTCTTAATTTTCAGTCACGTAAATATCAAGTTCCGCTTTTATTTTGCAGTTTGATTTAGTGGTCTCCTACAGGGTCCCTCAGTCTCTCCTTTGGGCTTTAGTGACAATTACATTGATATGCTCCTATTCTTACTAGAGTTATAGAGTACCTCATGTAATACTGTACCCGAATAGTGATAGTAAAATAAAAATCTGGTACAGTAGTTTACAAATGTGTCTCCTTTTATTATTCTTAACTTTAATACAATTTGACAGCAAGACGAAGCTGAAGAAAATAAAAGTAGAATGGAATCTGTAAAACAAGACATGCAGCTACAAAGCAGAAAAATGGAAGAACTGAGAAGTAGTCTCCAAGCAGCTGAAAAAAAATTAGAAGAAGTGAAAGAAAAAATTCATCAAGTAGAAGAAGTTGCTGGCCCGATTAAGGTAGTAATAATTTTATATTGTATTTTTTATTTATTCCGTTTGTGTGTCAAGGTGAATAAGGTTAACAAGAGGTGAGGCAGGAGAAAAGAGCTTGCTGTTTCCTGATGTACTTAAGGTCTACCTGTGAAATGGAAATGGAGCGTTCCATCCAGAGCATGTTGGAAAATAAGCTTGGCAGTATTTTGAGGGTGATGTTGATTGCTAAGTGTAGTCACTCTAGTGTTCTATGTTTAAAGAGAGTTCATTTTAGGTATCTTTAGACATGGAATGAAAAGGAAGGAAAAACATTTTGCTTGACTTTACTTTTTCGTGCATCACGTTTGTTGGTTTTGCTTGTTTGTTTCTAAGAAACCTTGGCTAAGAATGTTCATAATTGTTCATTTCTCAAAATAGCATTTGAAGTTCCATATGAAGTGGTTGTTATTCTATGAAGTTACATAATCACAGAAGGTGCTAGTACATAGTTTTAATTATTCAAGACTACAGAAGGCACCTGGAAATGGCAGAGAAATAGCAAGATTTAAGATAAATGGCAGAATTGTGACATGCAAAATTTGCTATTGGCAAATGGAAGACGGTCTCAAGTTGGTAAGAAGAACTCATGGTTTGAAAATAGAAAACAGAAATAAGAGCCCAGGATGTTTATAGCATTGTAAACTTGTAGAAGGATGAAATGAAGAAAACTTAAAAGATCACTATGGGAATCTCTTACATGTCTCACTTAAACTGTATATTGCTCTGTAGTCGTCCCAAATTAAAAGAACCAACAAAAAGAGTAAGGAACCAGGCCAGCAAAGCAACAGATAGATGTGTTAGTTCTAATGTATCTAGTATGGAAATTCTAGGCATGTGATCTATTTTAAAAGAACCACTGTGCAAGGAAAGAGAATATATCAGAGTATGAAAATACTGGAGTACTAAACACTATCGAGATCAGCACTGAAATTCCTGAAAAGGTTTTAAATCAGATGTGTTGTTAAGTGTTCTATAGTTGTTTAATAAACTGTTGACAAGTTGTGATTTTAAGATAGGTTTAGAAAAAAGTGAGATCATCTGTTATTGTTTACGATGGTCCATTTTCTTGTTTGTTGTTTTTGTGATGGTTTTTGTTACTTTTTTTCTGCTTGGTTTAGTGGTTTTTATTTTTGTTTCTTAAGACAAACCATCTGGTTCTTAAGACAAACCATCCCTGGTTGACAGGGATGAGGAAGAAAATGATGTCCTAATTTATGTCATTCTTTATACCTCTTTGCTTCTCTGGAAAGACATATCACTTCAACAGTATCAATACTTATATAGTATAGAGGCTCTGGTGAGGGGCCTGGAGCACAGTTCCTATGAGGAGCAGCTGAGGGAGCTGGGGTTGTTCAGCCTGAAGAGCAAGAGGCTCAAGGGGGACCTTACCAGTCCTCCTGAAAGGAGGTTCAAGTGAGGTGGGGCTCAGTCTCTTCTCCCAGGTAACAAGTGGCAGGATGAGAGGGAATGGCCTCAAGTTGCACCAGAGGAAGTTTAGTTAAGATTTGGGAAAAAAAAATTCATAGGAAGGGATGTAAACCATTGGAACAAACTGCCCAGGCAAGTGGTGGAATCACCATCCCTGGAAACACTCAAAAAATGTATGAATATTGCACTGGAGTAATGGTTTAGCATTGTATATGGTGGTGGTGTTGAGTTGATGGTTGCACTTAATGTTCTTAAAGGTCTTTTCCAACCTTAACTATGCTATGATTCTATAATTTTATATTATAGGCATAACAGGACACTGAATTTTCACACAGAAATGCAGTACTGACTAATGTCACACAGGCATCAGAAGTTCTGGATAGAATGTGTAAAAAATAAATGCAGTTTTTGGAGCTTTAGGGGAAAGTATAGCTTTTTGTTAAAGATTAAAACATCACCTCAATATACAATTACTAAAATCATTCCACGTCAATTTATTGATCAATTGATTGATAATTGATCAATTTATTAGCACAGACTTTCTCATAAGCTGCTGTTAAAGCTCCTGGACTCTAGGAGGAGTAGCGTTACTGAAAGCAAAATAAGTTAGAACAACCTGTGATAAGTCAGTAAACATTAGAGAGATTCTCAGGAATCTACCTCAAACAGCTCATATTGTGATTTATTCCAAACAGGCTGAATTAATCCAGGCTGAGTCAGAAGTGGAAAACAGTAGACGCCGTTTACAGCACTATGAAGACAAACAGAGAGAACACATGGTGTGCATAAATAAGCAAAAAGATTTACTAGCTGCCAAAGAAAAGGAATTAGAGGTATGTGTGGCGGGTTTTTTTTTTAGCTATTGAAGTCAGATGGTCATGATTCTTCTAATTTTTAATTATAAATCATTCCACTTGTATAACATACAGACCATATTAATATAATCAGCTACAGCTGAGAATTCTTTCAGCTATGTCCTAAGCTGACTATGTAGAGCAAGTAAAGTAATTTTGTGTAAGTGAATCAAGGCCTCTTTTTTTCTGACAGGACACCATTTCTGTCTTGACAGATAAGTTAGGGTTCATCCATCTAAGACCATTTCTTCTGTCTTTTGCAATGAGAAGATTAAAATTACTTACAATTTGGGGCTTAAGTTAAATTGAATAATGTTGGTTTGGTTTTTTGGATGGTAGGTTTTTCCCTGTACAGGCCCCATATCTGAACTTTTGAAGGCTTACCTAATCAGGCTTTATTAACTAACGCTGAAATCACATCCGCAAAGACTTTTGGAAGACTGCCCTATTTAAATATGGTGATTTTGGTTCCTTATTTGTCTGCATGAGCTAAATAACTGTGATTGTATTAAAAATATTGGATGCAGTCCTTGGCACTGAAATAACTACCCATGTATAAATGTTATCAATAAAATTGTTAACTGGGTTTGCTGTAATGAATACAGAAAGAACAACACAAAAATATTGTTATTTCTTGGAGTCCATACTTTTCTATAGCATAAAATATTTGTTGTGAAGACTAAACAGATTTTTGAAAAATGTAACAGTTATTTGAGTTTCAAACATTCCTTTAGGAAAAAACGGCAAAAGCAAGGCAAATCTTCTCGGAGCGCATCAAGGTGAGCAGAACTGTTAAAAGTCTTGATGCAGAAATGAATCGCTTGAGAGAGAAGATAAATTCAGAAAGCAGTCACTATGGAAACAAAGAAGAATTAATAGAGTAAGTCATCTTCACTGTCTAAAGCAGTTCAGGTGGGATGGAAAAGAGAGGGGAAAGAAGAGTTGTCTTTTTGACTTACTGTGAATTTATGTGTGTTTTTAGTACTTAAGCTATATGTGAATGTGTGGAAATGCATTGTACTGATTCTCAGCCAACCAGTATTGAACAGATTTAGGAGTCCTGAAACACTTTGCAGTGATGTTAAGCAGCATCTGTGCTATAAATGTGATGTTACAAATAATCAGATATTATCTTAGTGTTTTGAAGTACCCCAGTTACAACTACATGAACATAACTTGCCATTGTTTTGTGATGCATTGAGTATTAAGCATAATTCTACTTCGAATAACTAATGCACAAATTAGGCAGTTCCCTAAGCTTTAGATTTCAGTGTATTTCAAGGAAGCATTCCCCGTCAGCATGCTCAGTTTCTTGAGCATGGGAAACGCAGTCATTCATTCTGTGTGGTGAAAGAGTTTATTTTCAAAAGAATAAAAACAGAGTTAAGATTTAAGTTTTGTCCACATTTCATTTGTGAGCAGTGTTGGCTCATCAAATGCTTTAGCTTTAGCATAAATTCTCACAAGAAAGTTTTCATTTGAATATTTTGATTATCAAAATTGTTTTCAGCATTTACAGCAGTAGCTTAGTTTTAATGTAATGCATATTGCTCCTAACCTTTCTGTTAATTAAAACAGGCAATTTTATTATGCAAAGGAAAGATATGAGGATGCAAGCAATAAAGTGAAGAATTTAAGGAGATTTATTGCAGTGCTGGACGAAGTAATGACAGAGAGGCTCAAAGTGTATCGGCAATTCTTAAGGTGAGTTTAAGGAAGTGTTCACAAAAATCTTTTTTAAACTAAGCGTGCTCCCAGTTTCAGTCCTGTGCCTGACAGTTTAGAGGCAGCCTGGACTGACAGCTGGAAGAGCAGTGTGATAGTGGAGCCTGTATTTTGCTACATCCCAAAGGCCTCAACTGTGCTGACTTCGTCCAAAGCACGTTGAGTGCTGATTTTGGTTGGTGAAATATCAACAACGTACTAGGACTCAGAATAATCTGGGCTGTCACTCATTTTTATTGATTAGTGGTGCTGAGCTTATATAATTTCATTGTGGGCCAAACACCTTTCCTCTGCCCTATGCTGAAAAGATTTGAAGATCTTGATTCAGATTCTGTAATTTGACAGCTTCTTCTCCATTACTGGGTATACACTCCTCTTTCTTGCTTCAATCCCATAGTATCCTAAACCTATTCATGAAGATTTTGTTATTGCTTTCCTTCAAAGGGACTGGTCTCTTTTCCACTGCAGCACTTTATCATTCCCTTTAGCAGAAATTGAGGGATATTTTGATTGGCTCTCCTTTTTGTACTTTTTGATCTGGATTTGGGGGAGTTGCCAGTATGACTGTGACAAATAGTGATGTTGAGGAGAATCCCAGACTTTGTAGGTGGAAGTATAGAGATAATAGTGGGCAAGATTTACCTGCCAAATCTGATGCTTGCCTTTTGGCTCCCACATATGTCACATTGAACCTTAGTCCTAGTGCCCAAGTTTGAGAATAAATCCCACCTTACAGCATGTTAAAGAACCATAGTTCTGCCTTGGAGGAACTGTCGTGCTTTGTCTAGGATATGTTACAATTGAGGGGGAAGGGGTGGACAGAGAATTTAATACGCAACACTCCTTAATTCTCAGAATTTAGCAAAGGCCCTGTCAATTTGTTACTGTGCAGTCCTAGTATTAAATAGGGAAGCAGTGGAATGTGGTAATTTTCTCTTAAAGTTCACTAAAAAGCGCCCAGTTGTTACAATCCACCCCTGAAAGTGAGGGTAACCCAGGTTCTTGTTAATAGATCCCTTGGGGCAGATTGGAGTGAAGCAGCACTGATTTGGTGTGTGACTATGTATATATTTATGTAACATTTATTTTAAACTGTTTGGTTGCATAGAAAAATAGGTATGTAGCCATTTTAGTTGTTGCTATCTGTAGTAATATGACAACATAAAAGCATAAAAAAATACTGCTTAAGAAAATGTTTAAGAAAGAGAAGGAAAGGAAAGAAGTAGGAAGATCTCACAACCCATAGGCCTCACAACGGGTTTGGTTGAAGCTGCAGTTACAGACTGGATCTGTCAGATGGTGAAAGAAATCCCCCGAATACAACCTGTCTCGGGTTTATATTCACCCAGGATCAGCTGGGAATGCCCAGATACCTCTCCTGGGGTGACGAGTTTATTGGATGATGTAATGTTGTGGATCAGGGACACTTTGGGAATCTTTGACACCTTCTAAGATGATACAGCTGTCTGTGATGTCAGTGCAGCTGAGTCCTGTATGGCCCATCAGCAGAGATGAACCACCTTCAGGCTGTGTGGGTATGTCCTTTCTGTAGGGAAGTGATCACAGCTGAGTTCCTTTGAGTTAGGACAAAGAGACAGGACCCACCTCCAGGGTTTGCCTCTTCCCTTGTCTCCTACAACATCAGCTGCAGCCTGAGGTGGGCTGTGCTTGCCCTCCTCACCAGGGCTGGTATGTGGCACATCAGGAGCCTGGCCCCTGAATGTTTGAACCAACAGCATCCTAGTCTCTCTTCCAGTATTACTTGTGGAGAGCCCCAGACCTGGGATGACTGGACAATAGTATGCCCTTTATCTTACCTCAAGTTCCCATCACAGTTTGAATTCCTGTTGGTAGGTATATTTGGGGTGGGGTGGGCTGTGGTGGTCACACATGAACAGCTGTTTCTTTGCAGTTTGGTACCGTAGGCAAAAGTCCTTCAATGATTTTAGCAATGTTTAAGCCATGAACCATTTCAGTCTCTCACACCAGTCTGTTAAAACAAAATTCAAGAAAATACAAAGCTGTACTGATGCCGGTGATTTTTGTATTTTCTTTTTATACCCTTTTTATATATTTTTTATACCGTTTCCCTTCCCTGTTACCCTCTATACACAATCCTTGTACCCTGCACAAACACTCCTTGTACTTTAGCCCCACATGTTCACAACCCTTGCAGTCTGATATTAGCTTAGTTTGGGGTCCTGCGCAGCGAGGAAGACCAAACATTCATATTATCGCAGAACTAGAGGCTCCAACCTGTTCTCTCTTGGAATGTGTTTTTGTAAACTAGGCTGTAGTCTCATTTGGGGGGGGGGTTCATTAGAATAGGGGGTAATTACTTCATTTATTAAGTTTCTTATTGGGGGATTTAGAGTAGATATGCTAATTTTGTGAAATCCATAAAAATCCGGTACGCGTTGTACGGGGGTTCCCAACTCGTCGTTCGCTCCATGGCGTTTTCCACTCCATGGGTCTGGGCACCTAGGATCCTATTAAACCGAGGTAAATTCCCTTTTCCCTGTACTACTGTGTCTGCTTCATATTTTTACCAGCCTGTTTAAGGCATCAGTACCATCTGGATTTCATACCTTCTTGCTTTGTGTCAATGATTCTCTCCAGTATGTCTAATGTCACCCACTTGAGAGCATAATTGATTTTGCGGGAATGTTATTAGTGGAGCAGGGCTTAATACTTAATGATGTGGGATTGTTGATAAAAATCCGTTGTCGCTTTTTCATATACTTTAAAACTTGCTATCCTAATGTATGTTTACTTGATTTAAGGAGCCTTTCTATGCAATGCAAACTCCACTTTGAGCATTTATTACGTCTTCGAGGTTGTTCTGGAAATATAATTTTTGATCACAAGAATGAGACACTTTCCATAACAGTAAGTAATTTTATATTATTTCAATTATCATAGTAGGTAATTAATTTTTTTTTTTTTAGTCTAAGGTGCTAGAAATGCATTGCAAATGATAGAATAAATTGGTTTTCCCTCTCCAAAATGTGATATGCTAAATTGTCCTGTCATAAATATTCTGATCAAGTAATTAATCATATGAAAGAGTTAGTTATGATTACAGGTAGAAAATTGTGAAGTGTAAGGTATAGAAATGTTAGGAGTGTTGTGTTTGAAATAGACAACCGTAGGAACCTCACCAATAAGTTGCTGGACTTCCTGTGTTTTGGTCACAAAACTGCAGAGACACATCATGCACACCAGTTATGTTGCCTAGAAACCTCCCTACCCCTCCATTTTAGATTCCAGTCCAAGGATTCCAATCAGTAGAGATGGCCAATGATTATTTTAGGATAAGAATGTTTATGAAGTTGAAAACTAACAAAACCAATCATTGTAAAGATTAAATTTAAGAGCAGGCATATTCTGCATAGTGTATAAAAGAACTTATGTAACAATGATTGAGCAGAAAAAGTGTGTAAAAATGGCTGGAGTTTGTCTGTTGAGTGGAACACATTGGAAGAGCTTCCAAAAGCCTGAATAATGAAGAGTCTGCTTATTCACATCAAACTGATGTTGAATAAGTTTCTCTCATCCCATTTGGTAACAGGAGGATGTTGTTGACAACAAGCAAGTAAGGACAGAAAACACTGACATTTTAAATGGGCAGGTTGCTAGATTACAAAGAATAAATGTGGATTGTTGTTTTATGCCAATGATAAGTATTCAGTAGTGAGTCATTCTAGTCAGTACTTCAAAATAACTCATTCCTGTTTCATTGATAGGAAGTTCACCAGTATTTATGTGATTGTATAATGGCTCTAGTTATAGTTAAACAACTTAATACCTGAAAGCTTCAATAGGTTATTTTTCCATGTACCTTTTAACATACATCCCCAAAAGTTTTAGTCGTGTGTTTATTTTCTTTTGTTTCTGTGGGAGACTTCAGTTTTAGGGGTTAAGGGGGAAAATGTGCAGCAGCAACAACATAAATACATGTCGCAGTCCTAATTAGATGGGTGAAGCCCACATATCTGACAAACTAAATTTAGTCCATAAAATATCAAGTCATTAATTTACTTGATCAGAATATTTTTTTTAAATAGCTGATGTCTCATGTATCTCAAAGAATTCCCTCCAAAAAAAGATCCCACTTCAAAATAATCCATATTCTCCTTGTTAAAGGTAATGCAATTAGCAGGGCAAGAAAATGCCCAAGTTGCATCTTACAGAATGAGTGCCACAAGATGTCATCATAGTCAATGTAACCAAATGGCTGTTCACAATGTTTCATGTGTTCCATGTAAAGTACCTCTTCCTCCTTTAAAATTCTGCTGTAAATCAATTACCTACTTTCCTATGGTAGCTGGTAACCACTGGATTTTACTGTAATGTAACTACACTGGTTGACATTTCTTAAATGTTGTTTAACAGTTATTAAAAATAGAGACTTGGATAAGAAAACACGGGTAGAGTCATTCAATCTGTTCAGTGTATATGATTGTGATAGGGGAAGTTGCAGTGATCCTAGAAATGTGTTACTGAATGGTTAGGAGCCATGCTATTCCTGAGTGGCAGTTGCAGTGAAGTGCAGAAAATTGTTTTCAAGTGATCTTTGTCCATTCATGTATAAAGTGTTTGCTGTTTAAAATATGATTCTGTTAGTATGTCTTCATCTCAGATTTAAAAATTGCTCCAATACTTTTATTTCAAGGTTCAGCCTCGAGAGGAAGAAAAAGCTTCCCGTAGTGATCTGAGATCCCTATCAGGAGGTGAACGTTCCTTCTCCACAGTTTGTTTCATTCTTTCTCTGTGGAACATTTCTGAATCTCCTTTCAGATGCATGGATGAATTTGACGTCTACATGGTATAGTTTAAACTTCAGCTATATCTCCCATTCTGATTTATATGAATTAGTCAAATAGTTGGGTTGCTACTTGTATTTGGTTACATTTAAAACCACTATAGGTAACTGTAAATTACAGAAAGCCCCCAAACCAAAATTTATATCCCCTGAAACAAAATTTGTTAGGGATCTTGTTCACTTTGACTTTTGAAGCTTATTTTGTTTCTGAAGTTGGTATCCAGAAATATGAGCATTTCTGTTAATTTACATGCTCAAACCTTTGTTCAGCACAAAAATAATAAATCAGCTATTACAATGTTTGTCAGAGGTCGACTCGGCGTATTGTTGTGACATTTATGGGCTTGGCATGTGCTTTATTTTCTGCTAATTTTGAGATCAGTGTGGGGTTTTCTTCAGAGTAAATGTAGCAATTGGGTTCACTGGTGCTACTCATTTTGTAGAAACTCATTCTTCAGCTAGTAGCATGTTTCCAAGATGCTGAAATGCAGAAAAATGAACAATAAATACTAATGTTATCTAAAACTCATAAATCATATCTTTGTGTACAGCTTCTCTGAACAGGTCTTTAATCCATTTTGAATTTTATTTTCTTTTTTTTTTAAGCTTTATTTCCTCCTTATTAATATGCATTGTGGTACAAGTTTGAGAAAATATTTACTTCTGTGAGACAAAGATTTGATACTGGCTTATATAATTTTGCCTCAGTGTCCCTTCCTCATCAATCATTTATTTACTAGGAATCACAGACATGGAGGAAACAAAGATAGTCTCGGTTATATTCAAGAATTTCAAAAAGGACAGTTTGCATCTAAGATAGTGAAGCACTTGTTTTTCAGCCAACTTTCAAATCTTAGATCCTCCTTAAAAGTTACTTGTGCAGTTTATCCATCTTTCCAGAAAAGGGTGGATACTCAGAACAGCAGGCCCTGCAAAGAACTTGCATGTAATCTATTCCATAAATAATTCCACACAATTTGTCTTTCCACCACAGTGCCAGTAAGTGCAGCCTTACTGTCCACACGTTCTGTAGTTACTCTTGGTGTAATCACGGAGCCCCACCACAGGAGGACTCCACCGTGTATTTTTGTGGAAGAGCCCTGGTTGCATGAGGAACAGTGCACAGCAGTAGAGCTTTGTTAGCCCCTGCTGGTAGCAGCTTCCTATTGCACATCCTTTGCAGTAAGCCTAATGCGTAAGGTTGCGTTCAAAATCGTAATAATGATAATAATAATAATCCTAGTAAAAACAAGCTCTATAATATCATAGGTTTCATGTAGCCCTTAAATCCTTTCAGGTGATTCTTGAGTCAGGATTATACAGGAAACATTATTCTGTTAAAATACAGTTCATCTCAGCGTACCAATAAAGAAAGAAGTACTTCTATGTACATCAAAGCTGATAGAAAAACACCATGAGTAGATGACTGTGTGATCATTCTGATAAAAGCTTTCCATTGCCCATGTATACTGAAAATTCTTAAAAATAATTAAGAAATTCCCAGACTATAATTTGTAGCTTTTAGAACTCAACCCTAATGTTTCTCCAGTTTTGCTCTTAGTTTTTATTAGTCTTATCTTACTTAGATATTTTCTTTAGCTAACCTTCACCGTATAGCAGTTAATTCTGGTAGGTTTTCTAGAATAATATTTTCTAGTGTATTTATTACTGTCAGTATCACTACCTGATAAATCTTTTGTCTTTAGGACATGGTTAACAGAAGAATTGCCGTGGATATGATTCTGGAGAGGGCTGACTTTCAGCGGCATCGACAGTTCATTTTGTTCACCCCCCAGAGTATGAGGTAATACTGTTGTGTTTTATTTCAGGGTACAAAAACTGCAGGGGAGTTCTCTTGCAAAGAGTATAACTTGAAAAAATTAAGTATGAGGAGAAAGAAATTTTGCTGTTTGTAGCAGTAGAACATAAACAATTAAGCAGTTCATTGCTGATGGTTCTGTGAATTTAATGGGTTTTTTAACAGGTTTTTTTTACCCTTCCTTATGTAGTGGTCATTCAGTGGGACTTGAATCAGTTTATCTGAAATAAAACAACTTTTTGAAATGTTTTACTTTGTCAAACAGGGTCTTCTTAGCTTAGAGCCCTGATTGTCCCTCTCTCCTCACAAAATTAACAAAAGACAGGATTTTTTCTATTAATGCTACAATACTTTAAAGGTGTTTGCCATTTGAGTTGATTTTATTTTACGGGTTTTAATATTGCTCATCTAGAGACTCATAACTTACACCATGTTTTGAATTTTTGATCTAGTGGTCCAAAACCTCCATATAAATCGCTGATAGAGGCATTCCCAGCTTAAGGGGCAGTCATGTCTCTAACCTTGTGCAGCCATCTCCTCTCTATTAATGCAATGTAAGCAGTGAAGCCTGAAGAGGGTAATTAAAGCAGTCTTCAAAACGAAGCTGATTTATTCTTGTCTTCCCTCACTAAAGTGTATAAAAAGTAGAGTAGTAGTATCTGTTGTTATTTCAGTGGAAATCTTTTGTGTAGACTTCCTGAAACTTATAAGCATACAGGATTTTTTTGTATGGTTACTGTTTAAAAGTTTAATAATTCCAGTTCAGTTTGGTTTTGTTATATTGTTACACGTTTCACATTTAGCAAACATTAAATTTAACGAAAATATGTGGACAACTTCAGGAAAAATCCGTTTAGGATATTCAGGGGAGAAGCCTGCATAAATGTATGTTTAGTAACTTTGCTCATTCTCAGTATGATGTGTGCCACTTCAGGATCTGTATGGCAAATCCTTGTTTGTGTTCCATCACTAGTTTATTTGGAGGTTTGTGTAAAAGAACCTTTTCTTTAATTAAGGTAGTTGAATTGTTCGAAATCACGTGATTGAAATGAGTGCTTGTCTTTACCTCAAGATTTTACTGAAGTCAGGGTCCAGGATCAGTTCAGTGAAGCCCAAACTTCACCCCATGTTACTGTTTTTTAAGACTGTCAAAGAAAAAAGATGGAGTTATTTAGAGGAAAATATGTAATGGAAAGAATCAAATGGAAATACTAAAATTTGTGGAGAAGAAACACTGTTTAAATGATGCATACTTTATTTTTAGTTCTCTGCCTACGAGTCCCCATATTCGAATCCTCCGCATGCCAGACCCTCCAAGAGACCAAAGAGCATTGAATTTCCAAAATAGGAAGGAGAGAGATGAAGATCAATAAGTATCTCTGTATGAATATGGCATAATATTGAAGACAAATGTTGAATAATATGTGTAAAATTATTGCTTCCTGATACTGAAAAATAGGATGTTTTGTTAGATACTCTCAGGAAGATATTTCTGTATTGTTAATAATTATTTTTTAATGAATTACTGTGTGTGCACAGAACAAGAATAAGCACAGTTTGGATTATGAGAAAATGTTGAATGTTCTGTTGATATTTTTAGCTACCAGCTATAGAATTTTTTTATCTGTTGTTCTGTTTTTTCTTCTGGAGAAGTTGAAATATATTTTGTATAATTGAAATAACATTTTAATAAACCATTTGAACTGATACTTGTGGTAATGTTTTAGTGTCTCTATACACTTAAAATTAGCATTAAGTTAAAAATATCTTTTGCTTCCTAGCTATGCTTTATTTTTAAATGTGTGCTAATTAATACATGCAAAAAAATTTATTTCATTTATTTTCCAGTGAAACCACAGTAGCTGAACACGAGAAAGTGTTAGAACTTAGCAGTTTCATAATTAGAAGAGGGAAACATTTATTTGTAGTGTATTATCTTGGCAAGAAAAAAAGTCCTTTCATTCCTTTCCTAAAGAGTTTGAGTGTCTTTGGGCATGAGCTTGCAAAACCTAGCTTGCTGTGTCTTTATAAACCTAGATTCTAAATTCCAGTAAATTAGTTTTTGCACACTCTGAGTTTCCACGTATAGCGTATGTCTCTAAATGTTCATTACATTATAATAAACTAAAGTCTTTCCAATATGTAGGAATGAAATAGAATAAGAATTTTGGGAAATAATGCAGTAACTTTTCTACAGCACTGTAGACCTGTGTTTTGTTAGGTCTCCCTGCCCACTCTCCTCTCCCGCGTTTCCCTGGGACTATACTAGAGTACTTAAACTTCATTAATTTAAATATTGCAAGCATTTATTGGGGATAAGAGGGAGAAAGAAGAACCATATTTTTCAAACTCCTCCAAATTAACATTTTTTTTCTCTCCTGTTTTTTTTCTCCAGGAACTTGAAATTGTTGGCAGTTCTTCAAAAAAATGGCTTTTTAGAGTTCAGCTGTTTTTATGTTTTTTATTGTTGTTTTGGGAGATTTTTTGTTGTTGTTTGGTGTTACACAGCTACAAAAGCCATTGAGACAACTCAGAGAACAATGCTGCACTTTTTTACTAAATCACAGTTCCTCAATAAAATCTTATTACAGTGTTAAGTTTTCACTTGACTTTGTAGCTTAATTTGTTTTCAGTCACTGCATGGTATTAAACTTGTAGGTTTCTTTAAAATATGGAAGCTAGGTAAGACTTGAAGGAAACACACTTCATAGAATCATAGAACCATAAAAAATGCTGAGTTGGAAGGGACCCATCAGCTGTGTGATGTTCCCAGCTGATTTCTGTCAACTTCAAGTCCCTGATGAGGAGAAGGGCAGTTGGCCTGGAAGTGTCCCTTAGTTCTTCAATGAATCATTCATCAGTGTCACTGTCCTGGCCAGGAGGTCTGTTGTAGACTCCCATGATGACATCTGCTTTATTTGTTTGTGCTTTGATTCTTACTAAGAGGCTCTCAACTGTGCCATTGCCAGCCGTGAGCTCCGTACATTACATTCCTTCCATGACCTATAGTGCCACCCCTCCCACTTCTGCCCTGCCTGTCCCTCCAAAAGAGCCTGTAACTGTCCAACAGGGGACTCCAATCACAGGACTTGGCCTGCCCAGTTTCACTTATGGCAGTGATACCAAATCTCTGGGGCTGGGCCAAAGGCTTGAGAAGGCCTTGTCTGTTCCTCATGCTGTGTGCATTAGTGTAGAAACATTTCAGGTGTGGTACTTTTCAGCCAAAAAACCTGAAGGAGATTGAGGGATCCCATTAGTGCTCATTTTCTCAAGTTCTTATTCACCATCCCATTGGTCACCACTGGCGAGCCTGGTTTTGTCCCTTTCCCCCTTCCAAGCTGGTTTAAAGTTCTGTCAATGAGCCCCACTGGCTCCTGGGTTAGAGCTCTTTTTCCCCTCTGAGATAGGTGCATCTTGTCAGGTGTCAATAGAGCAAGTGTTGAATAGATTGTCCCATGGCAAAGGAAAACCAAACCTTTTTTGCTTACAGCAGCCTTGGAGGCATGCGTTGACCTGGTGGATCCGCCTATTCCTGTCAATATTATTATTATATATCTTCCTAGTTACCAGAAGGGTTGTGGAAATCATTACATGTGCTTCTGATCCTTCAACCCTCAACCCAAGGCCCTGAAGTCTCTTTTGATTGCCCTCAGAATTCTCTTTGTTTTTTCATCACTGCTGGCTTGAACAACAAATATTGGATAATTATCAGAGTTTTCCAGTAATGTCTCTTATCTGTGCCCTTGGGAACCAGCAGAATTCCCCATGAGTTGGATGTGGTCTGATAACAGGCCCTCTGTCATCCCCCTCCCCTTGGAAGGGAGATTCCTATTACAGCTACCCTTCTTTTCCTGTTAACAGAGGAGGTTTTCATGTAGGATACAGGAAGTGTTACTTTAGGAGGCTCTCTGTCCCAGAAGGACCTTTGCCACCTCATGAGTTGTCTGACCTTGTTCCAGACCCTCATATCTGTTGTAGAAGGTTCCAGTCCTACATGTTTTCCTGGTATGTGGCGTGACCTGCTTCCAGCCTTCATCGTGAACAGACCCTTGACTAAAAATCCCTTGGCTAATTACCCTGCAGGGTCCTGAGTCCACTTGCTTCTCCACTACAATGGAGGTTTGAGACTCCTGAGAGTCTTGATACTGTGGCATCTCTGTAAATAACCTATCTCTTGCTTGCTCACTCAAATGCTACACAGCCTGTTCACTTCCTCCTGTAGCCCCTTCGCCTGCTGACAGCTCCTCAACCACAGCACATCTGCTGGGGCTGAAGGGATCTTTCTGTGTTCTTCACCAGACACTGAGTCTGTTTGCCTCTGCTGGCTGACCTGGGGAAGCTCAGGGTAATGGCAGAGTCCCTGCAGCTGTGAGGAGGTTACTGACAGGAGAGGATGAGGCTTTTGTGTGGTGCAAGAGGCAAACAGCGCTCATTGATTGAAGTGGGAAGGTTCTGGCTGTGTAAACCAAGGGAGGGATTGTTCATGATGAAGATAAGAGCCATTTGAGCATGTTACACAAACAGGCTGTAAAATCTCTGTCCCTAGAGGTTTTTGGAGTCTACTGAATAGACTCCTGCATCTCCTTCAAGCAGGGAGCTGGGCAAAACATCTATGAAGGTCCTTACCGATCTGAACAATTCCATAATTCCGTAATTAAAGGTATTTACACCTTTAGGATTATGTGAAGATACTGAGGGACACCTTGCAAGGTGCATACTTGTCTAAAGTTGTCTGGAACCAGCAGGTTGAGGGAGGTGATTCTGCCTTTTTGCTCCGCTGCTCTGAGATCCCATCTGGAATTCTGTGTCCAGGTCTGGGGTCCTCGGCATAGGAAGAACATGGACCTGTTGGAGCAGGTTCAGAGGAGGCCACAAAGATACTCAGAGGGCTGGAGGACCTCTGCTATGGGGACAAGCTGAGAGTTGGGTCTATTGAACCTGGAGAAGGCTCCAGAAAGACCTCATAGCACCTTCCAGTAATTAAAGGGGCTACAAGAGAGATGAAAGCCTCTTATTACAAGAACATGGGGTGACAGGACAAAGGGGAACAGCTTTAAATCAGCTGATAGTAGATTTAGAGTAGATATCAGGAATAAATTCTTTATTGTGAGGGTGGTGAGGCACTGGAATAGGTTACCCAAAGAAGTTGTGGGCACCCCATCCCTGCAAGTGTTCAAGATCGGGCTGGATGGGGCCCTGGGCAACCTGTTTTAGTGGAAGGTGTCCCTGCAGGGGGTTGGAACTGGATCATGTTTAAGGTCCCTTCCAACCCAAACCATTCTTTGATTCTAGGACATGAGCATGAGCCACATGTTTAGCTTGACATGATTTTATGATGAAATTGGGGTATGTTTCAGACCCTCTTACAGTATGAGATGATAGAATGGCATTGCATTATTTCCTCCTGATTTTCTTCAGCATCCAAAAAAAAAATGGCAAGAGTGCAGAGGCAGAAAAGAGTAAAGCATTTATCTTCATTAGTACTTCTATAATGAGTTGTGTGGAGAAAAGAGCTTAAGGAAAATTAGTGCATTCCTACTGAGCTAACACTTCAGCTTTCTCCCAAGTTTTTTATAGACTTGAAATATTGAAGGAGGTGGCAACAATTCTGGTCTTTGGTTCAAATCAGTACATTGTATTTATTCTAATCTACCCCTGTACTTGATGAAGCTGTGTTCCTGACTGTATAATTATTATAAGCATATTTTCATGGTGGAGGATTAATTCTGAGTAAACGATTACTGAAGCCCTTGCATGGATGCACTTATTTTTGCAGCGATCCTACTAAGGCCTCAAAACTATCATATTCTTGGTACTTTAAATAGTTTACTATACTGGCTACCTAGAGAGAAGATTGCAGTGCTGATGTTACCTTTCTGAGTTTTACTGTGTTTGAGTTGTTGGCCATTTTGGATGGCAGTGCATTGCTTAATGCTACACTAAAGTAAATGGAGCCTGTCCAGCTACATAAATCCAAGGTGCAGGGAAACACAGATTGAGAGATTGCTTCTCATATATATAAACCAGAGGCATAGAATCTGAGAAATATTCAATGTGGGCATATCCTTCTCAGAAGTATATTATTTCTAGAATGTGTGTTTTAATTTACAGCCAAATGCGTGAAGTATACCCCTCCATAATTTCATAATTTCATAATTTCATAAGACCTGTGCAGTCCAAGTAGAATTCTGATATTAGAAAATGTAGTTGATATTTCTGCCTTTGCTGTTTGTTTGGAATACAAAGCAACTGAAATATGAGAGGGTGGCTGTGATTGTGGCAATTGATTCTGTGATCCCCCCAACAGTTCTTAGCAAGCTGTGTAAAATTGGTTTTTGTTGCTGGTTTTCTCTTTAAGATGAGCTTCACTTTTTAAATTTGAAAATACAGAGAATGATTTGGTTTGTGTCATGTTTTATTGTTCGATTTTTAGCTATTAAAAGTACGGTCTTGTTTCTTCATAAGGTAAGGAAGGAATATCAAACATGCAATTGTAAGATGTTCAGATTGCTTTTTTTTTCTTTTAATTCAGCAAGCAACCAACTGTTTAAAGCATCAGGGAAATGGGGCACAGGAAAGTTTTTATCTGCAACTTCTGCAGTCTGATAGTTCTTCATTCTTTCCCAAGGCTGTGCAGGACTTGTCACAGGGTAGAGAGAAACTTGATTTGTGCACATAGAATTAAGGAGGAAGTTGGGTCTCCTCTCTATCCCTCCTTTTATCATCATACTTCATGGTTAATTTATCACTGGTGATTTTTGACATCATGCCTGTTTCTACTAAACACAGAGTAGTTTAGTATTATATGGTAAGAGGAAAGTCTCTTACTTCAGGAGGGAAAAACATTAAAAGACCAGGTTTAGGCCAAGCAAATAAACTGTATTTGACTTGCACAGCCTGAAAAGCAGCATAGGTCTAGTAGGTGTGCTGGTAAATCTTAGCAGTAGCATCCTAGATGCTACTGCTAAACAGCTGCTCCATCCCTAAACACAAGAAATACAACTTTTGGTTTTGTGTAATATGACTCTTAGTGGGTGAGCGCAAAGTAGTTTTCTTCATGCTTCAATAATGAAATATATATTTCCCAGTGTACAGTGACGGATAATTAAAGAGATTGAACTTTTCTTTTTTTTTATTACCATGCTGAAGACATGAAATAAGAATTAGGGGAAAAGGTCAAATGTTATAAATTTATTTTGGGACATATATATTGCAACCTCTGTGGAAGCTTTTGAAAATTCTGGCAAAGATCAATACACTTCCAATAAAACCTTTAAACTTGCAATAAAACAATATTTTAAACATTATATATATATATATATATTTATATATTCTTAATTAAAGGGATAATTTTAGCAGGATTTTCTCTTTTTTTTGTTTTTAATATACTGCATTCCTCTGACATAGCTCTTTCCAGATTGAAGGGATGCAAATGAGGTAAGAATTAAGGCAAACCTAAAAGGCATGCAAATGAAGTACATTTATATCCACTGACAATACAAGCACGTGTGGATCAGACTTGGGAGCCGAGGAGCTCTTCCCTTCTGTCTGTCCAGTACTACTTTACAGCAGAATGGTGACATGATTTATAATAAACAGTTAACATTACCATGGGAATTCAGTGTCACTAACATTACTCAGTCTAGGAGACACAGAGCTAGCATCAGTAAAACATGAACAATAAATAATATAATTCACTGCAGCACAGGCCTGCTGCACAGGCTTCAGAGGAAGAGGGTTGTTATGAAATGACATTGCACACATCACGTTGTGGCAGTTTATTTTTATAATATATACCTTTAAAATTCTTTAGCAAATGACATTCTCATGCACACAAGTGTTTCAAACACAAGAAGCAAGTCCATTTATAGGTAGTCCAAGCAAATTTTTGTGTGTGTGGAAATAGCTGCAAACTGAATGGAACATTAAACTTCTGTGCAGTCTATGACGCGTCATACACCAGCTCATTTTTGAATGTCACACTGCAGGAGTAATACAATGGACGGATCACTCTTTGCAGCTTCTTTGAATTCATCCAGTGTGATCTGATCGTCTTTGTTCTTATCCATCTTACTGAAGATCTTGTCTACCCGTTGCTCAGGCGTCAGACCATCCTCATTCATTTTCATCATTATCACAGTGCCCACCATTTTGTAGATGGCCTTTGGAAAGAAACCAAACAGAAAATTCAACACGAAATTCAATCTAATTTTTTGATGTGATCAAATTCTGGAAATACGTTCTAACAGTAAAGTGATTGCAAATTCCTCTAAAGATTTGTTTGTTTTTTGTTGGTTTTTTTTCCTTAGAATCCAGTGTCCAGATACTTATAACAAGGAAGTATTTATTTTACTTTCTTTAGATGTAGGTTTATTTTGATGGTTACATTTTACATCCTACAATGAATTTCTTTGGCTTTCTGTTTTGAAAGAATGTAAAACTCTTGTAACTTACTCTCTGGATCAACTGTTTAGTTGAAACATTTCACATAAATTCTGAATAATTAGTTTTAGAAGTCATCACCTTTAAATAGGTTTCTGTGTGTACATGTGGGCACAATCTTGTATTAACTACTGTGGCAAGTTGCAGGCAGATGATGAAGGTGGCAAACTTTATCCTTCCTCTTATATATTGTGGTCATCTTAAGGCCCATCTGTGAGAGCTCACTTAAAATAGCGTGTTGTTATCCCTGTAAATTTCTGTAATCATCTGAAGTTAATCTCCAGTAAGGCTTCAGCTACTTGAGCTACAGTCCAATAATTTCATGGGTGTCAAGTGACTTTGAGATGGGCTTTGTAAATCCTGCACTGGGCTGTTCTTATGGTTAATCCATTCATCAGAAAAAAAACCCCAACAATCTCTGGATATTTAAAAGCTTATATGCACATATGTACTCTGCAATTCTCCAAGATTACATCTATTAATGTGTGAGTGTGCTTGCACCACTTGGGCACCAGTCAGTGCAGGATGAATGTGTGTAATGTGCATTTAATGTACTGTACAGCCTCTGGTATGCCTAAAATCTACAGTCTGTGTGAACAAGGAATCAGATTTTATTAATGTTGTGTGGTTTTCGAGTGTCATATTGATCTCACCTCTATAATTTCCAGCATTTCCACTCTTGTAATTTTACCATCACCATCCAAATCGTACATGTTGAAGGCCCAGTTCAGCTTTTGCTCAAAACTGCCTCGTGAGGTGATGGACAGGGCACAAATGAACTCTCTGAAGTCGATGGTCCCATCTCCATTTTTATCAAAGGTTCGGAAGGCGTGCTGGGCAAACTTTGAAGCATCTCCATATGGAAAGAACTGCAAAATATAATAATATATAGAACTGTGTTAAGGCAAAGGAGAGAGCTGTATACCTGCCTGCAAAACACCAATGTGAGGCATTTATGAAGAGTGGCTGGTGAGCTTTGTGGGAAACTGAGGATCTGCAGTGCAAAGTTCCCTAACAGCTACACTAGAATGATTATTAAACACTTATTTCCACAAAAATATCTCAGGTTTCCACAAGCTGTATTAAAAATATATATAATGCTACTTTAAAGCTAAATTAACTAGATTAATCTTAAAATGAATTTGGGTGTAAATGGCAGATTGTGTGTAATTCTCTGACTAAGAAATAGAGCAGCCAGGGTGCATTCTAAGAGAATTTTAACCAGCCCTTGACATGTTGAAACCAAGTATTTGTGTGGGATTGTTGTTACATAACTTCATTTATTTAAAAAAAAAAAGTAATCCACACATAACATAAAAAACCCACTTGAACATATGTTCCACTCTGCCAACCAACATTCAAGTACGTAAGATGAGAACAGAGATTCAGTTAAACAATACAGTGCAATGTTTTTCATGTTTAATATCCTAATATCCTTCAGTGAACACTGCAACTGACTGTAGCGTAACAGAATATTTTAAATTACTGTAACCTGTGTATGATATATTTTCCTCTCAGGAAGTGTACGATTTAAGACATTTGAGCTGGCAGTTGTTCTTTCTGTGGGCCAGACTCAAGACAGGGGGTTTTAGGGTTAGACCCCTAAAGAAAGGGGGCTTTAACCCAGTGCTGAAGTCCTACTGCAGTGCAGGGACCATACTCAAACAATATTTGTTTTTATATTCCCAGCACAATTTCATGGAGGTTTTCCTGCTTCTTAAATATAAACATGCATTACTCCCCATATGACAGCCATCTCATTTTGTGCTTTTAATTCCAAATCTTAGTAAGTACTGAATTTAATAATGTAAGTTTGAAAGAAAGTCTTCAGTGGCAGCTGAAGTGGATGGAGCTGCATTTTCCAATTTTCCATTTCCCCATCTAGAGCTGTGTCTTGCCCTAAAAATGCAAAACTTAGAGCTCAGCCAGCTGCTTGCACTATGTGGCCATGTGTGTCATGCCAGGAGCCACTGCTGTGCTGCCACAGTGATCCAAACCTGAAAGTTTCCTTTCAACTTTCTGTTTTCTCTGATACGAACTTTTCAGACACACCATTGTACATGAGTAACATTTGCATTGCTGAAGAGGACTGCTACAATTGCCTGTTGTTCAAAGCTGAAAAGACAAACGTTTTGCTTTTTAAACCTGTACTGATGACTATCCTGTGATGTATGTGTTACATAACAAAATATTTCAAAATTTTACAGTCTTCCAAGCATTTTTGCTCAGAGCTGACTGTTGCTGAGGATGCTGCTTGATCTCTGTTCCTGTGACTGTCACTCTACACTCCCCATAAAATAAAAGTAAATAGCTGGAGGGAGCTGGGACTGTTCACTGCCCAGAAAACCAAAACACAGAAATAGTACAAACATACTGATGAGACCAAAGAACTAAATTGCAACGAAAAAGCACACCTACACAAAAGGCAAAGAAGTGTCAGATACCCAAAAACATGTAAGAGACCAAGAACAAAGCAGGGAATTAGGATGGGTCAGTGGCTGGAGATGCTGAAGACCATTTAAAAATTATTCTGGAACATATTATTCAGTGTCCCACTGGAGGACCATCAGCAAGCTGTGACAACCTTTTTGCTGGTCACACCATTAGCCTCATGTAGCAGGGAGAAAAACATCCTTCTAATTTTTTTATTGCAGACAAGACCATGATTTTTTCTGTTCTGAGATGAAGAAGACAGTGGCACTGCTCAGAGCTAAGCCTTGGCCTCTACAGCCTCGTAAGGTGAAAAAAATGGAACTGTTACCTTTTAATTTTTTTTTCTATTTGTCTTTCTGTAGGGAGCAAATGCAGTAAAAGGTCCTTTAGGGACTGAAGGCACTGTTCTCCAGTCTGTACCTGCTGATTTGTATTATTTTTAGCTCAGAACAACTCAAAAACATTGTCAAAACTTGTTTAAAAACCTACTTGAAGATTTCCATTGGCCTGTTTTGAAACTATTCATAAATAAGACATGAAGTAAACGAAAACTAAAACAATTACAGAGCAAAAGAAGCCAGCTCTGGTAAAATATTATTTGATTATTAAAACACAGTGAGGCCTTATCAAAGTATAAAGGCACAGGCTTTAACTGCTTTCAGAGCAGTCCAGGCCAAGTGGCAATGGGAGACAGGGATCTCTGGAGGACAAACACCCATTTTTTGTCAGAGGGAATATGATGAGGGTGGTTTAGTCTGCCTCTGGCATGAGCTCAATGAATGCTTCAGAAAAAAAGTAAAGAAACACAGCTGGGATTTTCAGATATGCCTTCAGCCTTTGTTCTCTGCAAACTCTTGACCAGGAGATCAATTTACACATAAAAGCAAAGAGTTCCCTTCTACTGCACCCTACCACTGGAAGGGGCACTCAGTGCACCAACATTGTCTCCTGATTTACTCTTTTCATCCAAAAACGAAGACGAACTATACCAGTCAGTTCCATGGGTGACCCAACCCTGTTCATTGCTGGGTTTCTGCTTCTCTAGTCTCATCTAGTGAAAGGTCTCTCTGGTCTAGAGAAAGGTGTCCCTGCCCATGCCAGGAGGTTGGAATTAGGTGATCTTTAAGGTTCCTTTCAACCTAAACCACGATTAATCTCTTGCCTGATTTGTACATTTTCTAACTGGTTAAATCAAGATGCTGGGGTGTGAATAAAGTCTTATTGCTACAGTCAACTGCCAATTAGGAAAGGAAAAAGGAAGACAAAAAAAATTCTCTTAATCTGCTTCTAAATTTTGTGTCAGAGGATTGTCTTGCAGATTCTTAGGTCCCAGCTGTGTTTCTGGACACCCTTCTGGTGTATGAGGGGCATTCAAATAGTCCTGGAATCAGTATAACTAGCAAATAACACCTACAAATTGTACATAACTCTCAGGGAAACTGATCAAATACCTGGAAATATTTATCTGCTTGGCTGCAGCTGCTTTAGCCTCTTTGAAGTGATGCTCTTCAAAGGCAACTCAGTAATCAATTCATTCAGTTCATCTCTGGGAGGGAATTATTGCAAAAGCATAAAGCATATGCTAAAGCATATGGCTAAAATTCTAGCATATGGCTAAAACATAAAGAAAAAAAAATGCAAAATCAACTTCCCCAAATTCCCCAGTGATTAGGAGGGGTTGGGAAACAGAAGGGTCTCTCCATCCTTAATAGGATGGGGTGAAGTGAATCTGTAGGCTGGCCTGAGTGGCGCTTTGTTTCCAATGTGATGTTTTATCATGGCTGAGATGCGTTCCTATTAAAAGGGAATTTCTGCTATAAAACAGAGAAAACCAGAATTAGACTAAGGTACAGAAAGCAGGGCACTCTGCCTACACATGCCCAGGTGACAACTTGGTCACAGCTTCCAGAGACAGGGTGAGAGCTGGAGCACAGAACAGGAGGTGGGGAGCAGGAGATGGCACAGGGCTTCTGTGTCCCAGCCTGGGAGAAGATGGAAGAAGGAGCTGCTGATTGCCTATCAGAGGAGATGCCCCGCTTGGGTCTCAGCACTACCAGCTGTACTGAGAGCTGAAGCAGAGAAGGGGATGGGGGGCACAGCCAATGCAAGGAGCAGCATGAGCAGTGTCAAGGGCCAGCACATAAAAACAAGCCAAGCAGCTGGCTCTTGTCAGAAAAACCTTTAAAAATTGATGCTGTTATACTTTCGGAAGGAGCTGCTTTCCCTTCTGTATTAGGGTTTCATTTCATAAATTTGCTAGGCATCCAAGTCACCTTTGTAAGAGGAGAACATGAGCAGTTTCAGAATCATAAAGTTTGTCTGCTTTTTGAAGCTCAGACAGGTGTTTTTTAACAGCAAACCTCTTAAAGTTGAACCCAGATGCTGATAGCTGCTGGTCTAGCCTGGTCTTACAGCTCCTCAGAACCAAGGTCACTGGGGACGATGCCTAAGATGATGGGGAGCAGGCTGCTCTTCATTAATTTTCCAAGAGGATAAAGTTCTGGGTTCCTGACAGCAGCACAAACATAGGAGTTGATAAGAAAAAATATTAGTCTTTAGTTGTCACCATCAGAAAAAAAATAATTGAAATTTACTACAATATACTGTACGCTTGCACTTCATGTGTGAAGGCATGAGAAGGGAAGAGATGTCTGTGACTGTCAGGACCTGTCAGGAAGGCTGTGCCACTCTGGTACCAGGGTGACCTGCAGGGCTGCAGCCTGTCCCTGCCACCACCTCTTTGTAAAAAAATGAAAACTGATGTAACAAGGGCGTGACCAGAGCAGCATAAAAAGACACAGCCACGCATCTGTCCTTGTTCTGGAAGAGATCTGGCTGCTGCAATCTCCAGCACATCTGCAGTGTAAGGTAGGAATATCCCAGCTAGGAAACAGCACTGGGCTTCAGCCTGCCAGAGGGTACGAGGAGTGGGCACCATCCACAGCTGTGGGTCTGTAGGTTTAGCAGCAGCTAAGCCATGGGGCTGAGCCTCTGGAAAAGATAATCTTGTGGACACCAAAGGCCAGAGTCTAAATGTCTCTTTAGACCCAGGACTCAGCTCTCCGTGTGCAAATCTGTGAGCTGTCCCCACCTCAGAGGTGCCCTGGGAGGATAAATGCAAAAAAGGGTTTGTGAGGATTTCAGATGCTGCAGCAGTGGAAGTCACAGAGCTGGCAAGAGCTGGGGAGAGCTGCCAAACCTCATGGATGTTTGCTCATGTCTCTGCTCAGTAGCTTTAATGCTGGGAACATGCATGCATGCACAGATACATGGGGAGGCTTATAAACAGCTGTCAGTTCTTTACATAAAGAAGACATATTTAGATGAGCCAAGAAATGCAACTTCTTCTGTTCACCTGGAAAATTCACAACTTGTACAAGCTGAAGTGGGATCAGGAAAGAGTCTGTGCCTCACCCAGACCTCCTTACATTACGGTTGAGGACTAAGCCTCTCTGTCTTTCAGGTGTTTTTAGCCACCATAGAAGTGCTCATTTGAAGAATATGGAGAAGAAATATTTGAGAATTTAGGAGCTGACCATGAATTATCAATACCGATTCCTTGCAATCATGTGAGACAGGAGTTAAGAGACCAGAAAATAAGCACAAACCACAGGCTAAGATAAAAGAAGACTCTCTGTAAAAAGAAAGAATATGCCAAGAGATTGGAAGAAGATGGATAGAAAAAAGAAGCCATGCTTCTTCTTTGCAAACATCCATCGGGCAGAGTCTACCTCTAAAAAAACATTCAACCTGAAAAGTTAATCTTTATTTTCACATTTGTGGGGAATTAGTCATTAACTAGCAGGAAATGAATCGATTTTCAATCCCAGCTTTTCTCTGATTAGATTTGGACAATAAGAAACTTAATTGAGCTGTGGTAGTGCTATAGGTCAATACACTAGCAGCTCAGCTATTACTCAGTGCTAATAAAAAAAAAATCTTCAGGGAGAACTCTCATCAAAACAATTAGTACTGCTAGTCCTTAACACCACAACTACCACTGATTAAATGCTATTTCTCTTTGATCTTCCTTAACTGAGCAGCAGCACTGGAACACTTTATTTATTTTAAGTTTGTCACAGTCTTTCACTACCCCAAGGTCAGTGACAGCACAGGGTTATCAGCATCCTGCTGTATTGTGGCTATGTCCCAGTCTAATTACAGCTTTTTTTTTGACACCATGCTATCTCTCTAGGAATCTGAGAACATACCAAATGGAGGATACACTGGGACATGCCCCTTTTTTTCCCCCCTCCTTCTTTTTTCTCCCCCCAGTATAGATCATCTGACTCCTTTTCATTTCTGAAAGAGACTTTATTTTCCCAGTGAGTTTTAGTTCCAAAGGTTCAGAGTATTAACTTGAATGCTATGCCTGCTGTGTTGTGAAGTCCTTAGTGCAATTTTCCCAAAAGAACAGGTCTACAGAAGCATCACTAAGTGCCATTTCCAGCCAAAAAGGGATTTGAAACACGAGTCACTAAAGTCTGAGACAACCATCTCATGAATATACAGATGGAACACCAGAAAAAAAATACTTGTGCCTGAAATATCTGACTGTCTCATATACTTATGTAATGTGTCCTCCTAAAATTCCTCTACATATGGAGTTGTTATAGCCCAGTACTGCAGAAAGGAAACTGCAGAAAGAGAAGGAAAATGGCTGTAGCTGGGCCTATCAGAGAACTGATACTTCCCAAAAGGGAGAAGGAACAAGGGAATGGAACAGACTTTAGAGTCAAAGGGGAGAATTGGGAAGGATGGCAATAGCAATAGCAATAACAGCAATAGTTGACATAAGAGAGAAAAGGCAGGTGGGCAACATCTTGGCATGGTTGTTTTTCCCTGTTGTCCCTAGACATATCCTATTGGCTTTTACTTTCAGAACTGAGCTTGAAAGCAATCCAGCAACTCACAAAGGAACTGTACTGAAAGGAGGTTTTGAATCATTTAAAATCGAGCGTGCATTTCTAACTGCTGCAAGGTCTGTCTCAAAGCTTTTCTTTTGCAATGAAGCTGAGAGCAGATTGGTTTTCAGGCAGCTTTCTGAAAATTCTGTACAGCCTTACCTATG
Source organism: Acanthiza pusilla (assembly GCA_036630365.1). Lineage (NCBI taxonomy): Eukaryota > Metazoa > Chordata > Aves > Passeriformes > Acanthizidae > Acanthiza > Acanthiza pusilla. The sequence continues at coordinate 2,770,202 of JAXCHO010000036.1, forward strand.
AGATTCATCCCTCTGTAACCCTTCCAATTCTGTTCTTATGGAGACTAATAATAATAATAATAATAATAAAACCCCACTCTTTTAACACAGTGCAGTTTTAAGAAGACAGCCTTCCAAGATAATGCATTTTCTTCCATATCTATCCTTCTCAAATAACATAAACCCTTCCAAAGGTCAATGCCAAGACTTGAAAGCTCAACAAGATATAAAAACCTTGAAATACCATCATTCTGGTGCAAGGGATCATGCATCTATATATATACACCTAGAGCATCTCTATCTGTATACCTATAGATATATAGAGACATACATCAAGGGAGTGAACTAAATCAGTTCTTGTTTAGAAATGGGACAGTGCTGTTGAACTCATTGACGTCTTAAAAAACACAGCTTTATTTACATGAAGTGCTCCGCATATTTGTAGTTCCACACGGATAACTATTATTATTGCTTTTATTGATAGTCACAGTGTCTAGGAATCTTGGCTGAGCAGCATTCGGATAACACCTAAAGCTCAACATGTAAGAAAGATGAAAAGACAGTGCAAGGAGGCTGGAAGACTTTTATTTGTGACTTGAAAGGGTTTTCACAAGGGCGGGAAAGAAGACAGGAATGGCGCAACCCATTGTGTCACCCTCTGGTAATTAAGAAGCTGTACGGGCAGGTCTAGAATAAACCACAGGTATTCAGGCAGCGACAGCTCCCAGGTTCACTGCCTCCTCGGCTTCAGACTCACAGACCAGCTCCTCCAAGGGGAAGGGGTCTTGAACAAAGACTTTCAAAGGATGCCTGGAATCGTAAAAAGGAGCATCGCACTTTTTTCCTTGTCTACAATGGTGCAAGAAGGGAAAATCCTCATCATATACAATTTATTGTTTCTATCAGTTGTGTTCTTTTCTCTCTGTAGAAAGAGATGTAAAAAACCTCCCTGTGGGCCGTATGGATAAGTGTTTTCACAGAGAGATGCCATCTCCCTGAACATGCTGTTGCTGTGCTGGTACTGGCTGTATTCAGCCAACAGAGACAAAATGTGGATATTGAGACTAGTGATACTCAGTACTAGATGGTTTCCAGAGGTGTCTCCTTTTCAGGGAAGAGGCCAGCCAAAGAAGACAGTGTCATCCCACAGAGTAGAGTTTCTCCCAGACTTTGTCCCAATCAACTCAAATCAACTGTAGGGGAATGCAGATTTTTTTTATCAAAGAATACCTGTGATATTCCATGAACTGGATTTTCTGAGAGGGAAAATTACCCACAGATTCTGTTTCCTTGATAGGGTAACTTTGTATTATCTCCTTCCAGTGGGTTTCTACAGGGCTATCCACTCTTCCAGGTATCAGACACAATCACAAGGGCTCATTTTAGGGAAATCCATAAACCTATTACTATAAACTGGAACATGCTGTTTGTTGATTTAGAGCACTGCAAGTGACAGGCAAGATTGCTTCCTCTCCTGCATTTGCCTGCTGTTGTAACCTTAAATCATTCAGTGCATGGTAACTTTGAATTTCAGCTCTTTTTTGCCATGATTATACTACTCCTCATGCAAAAAAAGCCTATGAGTAACCTCTTCTATTACAGAAAAGTCAACCAGCTATTATTCATATACTTAGTCTGCAGAAGACTTAACACTAGAATGCAGTTAGACCATAAAAAATGATAGTATAAAATAAATTCTAAAATCTGCAGAGAATGAGTTATTTTTTAATTAAAATTTATCTTTTTCTAAAAAGTGAGAAAAACTATACTCACAAAAAAAGCATCAATATGCATGTTTAAAAAAAAGCTACTATCCATGCCCATTCTTCCAGCACCAGGATATCTCATTGCATGCACTATTTGACATCATCACAGTGACTGAGGTTTCAATAACATAATTAGAAGTCATCTGAAAGGAAGACACAACAAAAAGCACTTAAGCAATACAATTCCCTGACGTTGATTCTTTGCTGCTTTATTTATCACAGAAGCTTAGTGTAGCTACATGTTTTCCTTCGGATTAAGTTTCCCTCTGTGCACCAGACCAGCTGAAGATCCCTGCACCACATCAGTTGTGCATAAAATTCTGAGCCTGACAAATGTAAAACTGACATCTTCACTGGAGTGGTGAATGAAATTTCCTTTCAAAATCAGTTCTATATGAATTTTTCCCATCAGCTACAAAAAAAAAAGCCCTAAAAAAACTGGAAGTCCAACTAATAAAATTGCAAGTAGCAAAATGCAAGATCTATTTATAGACATAGCAAAGCATAACTAGAGGGATGTATCATAACCAATGTTTCCAAATAACAAACATTACCTCAAAAGCACACTCAAAAATGTAGAGTGATGCAATTTGAACGGCCCAGTACTATAGTTATGGTAACCATCTCACACTGGGGAGCAACTTTTACTTTTCCACACGGATTAATGAATATGAGTAATAGATTTGAGTCCCCTTCCACCCCCAAGTATTGTGTGAAATACATTGTAGGGTTTAATGAACACACAGCAACAGCTATTCAGTCCTTAGCAAGAATACAATAACAATAATAATGGCAAAAAAGTTCAGTGTTGGGGTGAAATCTCAAAGGAGGTTTGATTGGTCATATGTGTGTTCAGAGAAGTTCGCTTTCTTATCTTGTGAGAGCAGCACATCGTATCACCCTTAATATTCTTGTACCCCAGAGTCAATAAAGATGATTAAAAAGCTGTATAGACATTAATGGTTGAACAATAAACTGTGTAATCATGGCCAACCTATTATGCTACCAACTGCTTTCCAAAAGGTTTCTGGTTTATGCTTGCCAAGAGGGAGCCTCCCAGGAACACTGTTCTTGGAGAAGCCAGTTCCCAAAGCATCCTTTAAAAGTTTACAGCTGGGGGATACAGCCCAGCTCCTGACATCCACAAATTCTTTCATATCTCCTCCGTGAGATGATGCATATAATGCTCTCTAGAGACAAGTTGTTTCTAGAGGCACAGTAACAACATGTATTTTACACTTACCTGATGGACTCACATTTCATAACAGAGGTAATTAAGGATAAAATAGGGATAAAATAAGGATAAATGAGTTAATTCTAGTAAGACGTTAAATTCTCAAACAAATGAAAAATATCAAAACCAAAATCACAGGAAGATGAGAACTAAACAAGAAAGCATTCTCTCAATTGTTTCCTATTACCACAGAGGTAACAGGCAGGCCTTTTCTCCAGCATGGGGGCTTTTCTGAATTTACTCCTCTATTGCATTCCTTTCTCAAAACACACAAGAAGACTCTTAGAGTCTTCTTGATGGTCAAAGGATTTTAGAGGTCAAAAACTCCAAACATTTAATAACCCATTTGCAAGAGGCATTCAAGGAACAACCACTCTCAGATTGCAATGAGTTTCACAGAGACACCATGTGACATCTTATTTAAAAATATATGACAGGGCTGGCATTTCATCTGCTTTAGAGTTCATGTTCTTATAAAAATAGGGCAACCTCCCCCTTCTTATAGCATGAGATGTTTATGGAGAGGTGGCAACATCTTCATTACTAAAGTGACAACCAGACTTCCTCTTAAAGAAATCTCAAAATTCTTTGGATTTTCCTCCGTGACATTCAAAAACCTAAGGGTGAAATATGCCCAGTAAATGACCCTTGCAAATCAACCAGGGAATTCAGTCTCTGAGGAAGTAACAAATACTTACTGAACAAGAAACACAGGAGGATTACACCTAGTCCCTGTTAAACAACGGGAGAGAAGAAGCTTGAAATATGGACAGGACATGTCTCAAGAGAAACAAGAGCCTACCAAGCTAATGGGTGCCAATCCTTTTTAGTGCTGTCAAAATGCAGACAGGCTTATCTGCCAGGCTGGTGTCCAGGGTCCAGATAGAAATCACAACACTGGCATTTCTTGCTGCACCTGGGATGGAGCCCAGAGGATACCTAATCCAGCTGCCAGGGCAGATTTACCATCATCATCTGCTGTGACCATGGGAAGAGATAGTGCATAAGAAAGAAGGCAAAATTGTAAACCACAGCTCCAGAGCTCTCAAATTCAACATTTTAAGCACTCACCCAAGAAGACACCATTAGCAGGTAGGAGCAGTATTTTGGGTTGTTGAAGTGCATTGGAGGGAGAATTCTCTGAAATCTATGAATGCCAATCAGAGAGTGCTTTCTGAGGTAGCTCTGCTCTTCCTTTCTTACACAAGTGCTGGCAAGAGCCTGAACTTCCAATAGCTCACTCTCTCCTGTTAGAATGTGAGCAGACCGCCAACTCTTTGGAAGCTCCCGGAGCTGAATGATATTTTCACAAAAGTCTGCCAGCTGGAGACTCCTTGTGTCAAGGTTTTGGCTCTCATCATTTGGGAAACAGTGAGAGTATACTCAAAGCAAGCACTGAAAAAGGTAGATTTTTCACAGCTGTCTGGATTATTCATGAAGAAAATTGTCTAAATTCAATCTAAATAAAGCCCTGCTGGCAGACAGAGAAGGTCTCAAATTTAATCATTTCTACCTGCTGTCAGCATCAATACTTTTTCCAGTGCTACCCCCAAAAGTGTTTATATCTGGTTTCTCTTATTCACTACATTTCTGACACCTTCTCAGCTGTGGAAAAGTCCTGATATCCAACTGGTGCCACAGGACCTGCATATCTCAACTGAGAATATACCATTTTTTTTCTGGTAGCAATGTTTGCTGAAAAAATATTTTTGTGAGGTGATGTGTTTAAATGGTTTGTCCCATTTAGCCCAACAAACACCAATTCAGTGCTGCTTGCCCAGTGAAGAGAGATGCTGCAACCCCAAGGTGGGTCATAAAGCCCAACAGCAGGCATGACCCAAATCCCACTCCAGGTGAGAACTTCGTGATTTCTTTGGGTTATGAAGGATTGCATGACCACAGGCTGAATACGTGAATATCTCAGTGAAGAGTAAGATTTTAATTCTCAACTGAAATACAAAGTGCTATTTTCTTATTCTGTCTTAAACTGATGATGTGCCTATAGCCCTTCCAGATTTGCAAACGAACAAGACAGTCCTGTTGCATGTCCAGTAACGTGCATAAATACCTGCAATCTATAACTACCCATTCCAACAGGGAGACAGAGGGATGGTGTGGTGCTGAAGCTTGAATGTGATGCAAATTTGAGGCCACAGTATCATGTTTGAGACCTGTCATGAAGCTGAAATACAAGTGAAGCTGTCACAGCAATACAATGACAGCACAGTTCAGCATGCTCGTGAAGTGACTAAAATCCAGGATGACTGCAGAGCCAATGGGAAAAAAAAAGATGTTTTTTTTCTTATCCTGTGTACATAAATAGGAAAAATCTGGTTGTGTTGTCCTGTGAGCACACTGAGATGTCAGTCTAAAGCAACAACTAACCTCAGCTATAATTATAGAGTGGCAGAATATGTTGACTTTTCAACTGAAATGTATCCTTGGCTGTTTCTCTTGCTGCAGCAGAGCTGTGTTTTCACAAGAGGGCAATGTACATTTTCTAGTCACAGCAAAGCAGTTTGTGCTTTTCCCCTGACAGATATCAATGCTCCCATTGTCTCAGGAGAGACAACAATCTGTAGATGTAGCCAGCTAATGCCAGTTTGTAAGATGTGTACTTAATAAAAGGTTTTCAATTTAAAAAAAGAGTTGTTTTCACACCTACAAAACTCTGAGTGATCCCAAAGCTCTTTGCTGGCATCAGTCTAATCCCACAACCCACACACACGGGTGGACACCAGAGAACCTGCAAAGCCAAGCAACAGAACAAATGAACTTGTGGGATCTCACATAAATAAGCCATCTACCAACTTTTATACCTGACCTATCACCTCATTACTTTTTGGGTCCATCTGCTTGGGACTATCAGGCGAAAACAGTGTGGAATTTGTTTCAAGTATGCTTTAGCAAAACTCAAATTCCCAGATAAAGGACCATTCTGCCTTTGCAGACTGAGCCCCCAGCGAGGCACAGCCTGGAGCACCAGAGTGGCTGCCCACGTGTTGCAGTCAAACAGCACATGGACAATACGTCCAGGACTGATGCCAGAAAGGGCAAAGCTCATTGTCTCAGTGCAAGTCAGTTATACAACATACAGAAATTAGTTATACAACATACAGACATTTGGAGGAACCACCTGTTATTCACACTGCTTGGTGCGGAAGCACATAGCTCTTCCTGGGAAGACTACCAAGAAGTCCAAACACAACTATGAGGAACAGCATTTTTTGAATTTGGATATCAGAAAGAATTATCACATCTGAATCATCTACAGCTCTCAAGCCATGAAAGAAAATAGCACACCACTGGGACGGCAGGCAAATTTCTGGCTGCTCTGCAAAGTCCGGGAATTACAGTTTCCATGTAAAGCAGGTGAGATCTTGGTTTCCAAATACTTTGGATCATAAATCTGGTCTTCTTACAATGGAAAGGTTGGTTTTTGGTTTTAGGCATTAGAAGCAAAAGCCAAGGCCAACCGATGAGCTAAGAGGAGGCTTTTATGTCTGTGTTATGTTTCTGAACAAGTCCCAACCACTTATTTAGTAATTTACATTTGAATACTGTGCCATTCATTGTTTTTCCATTGCACTGTTTAATGCCAGATTTCCAGCTTTAATTGAGGATTGTCTGAGGTGAGGGAGAATACGAAGTGTGAAGGACCTTCCAGGAGCTCCCATAGTGGGGGGCAGTTCCACACTGTCTCAGCATCTGATTGCTCAATACTGTTGGGCTGCTGAGAGCTAGGCAGCATCCCAAGGAGCTTCAGGGAACTGGCAGAGCTCTGGGGCCTCGCAAATAGTGACCATTTTCACTGGAAACAGGACACTGGAAGGAAGATTCCCCCCATGTTCCATTAAGATCCTGTGGGCATGTCCTCCCCTGCCTGGCGAGCAGATGCAAGGAGGCTACAGGACTGCAGTACCTTCAAAAGCCCCTTCCACCATCATCTCTTTTCAGTTTAACTTGAAAAGATAAAAGCAATTTAATCTTTCCTGCCTTCAGCTTGAAGGTTTTGTTCTAAATATATTTTGACAGCAGAAATAAAGACAAAGTTTTAATAGAACTAACTGAACCACAAACTGAATTATGTATTTCCATTTCAGGAGACAATCTCTCTGCTAATAACATCACTCTCCTTCCAAAAGCATGCATGACAAAATTCAAAGCATTTCTCTGTTCCTTCACGGTATTTGGTGTCTGGCAGCAGCTATGCAGCACAGAGAGCTGCCTCTTACACGTGTATGTGTCATGTGTCTCACTCGCTTTGTCCAGGAGCTGGGGTGGGACCATCTGAATTGCTGAACCAGTCTGTCTGGAAAATTTGTATGCTAGAGGATTGAAATGCAGGCTGAACCCTGGCAACATCCCTGCTTTGGATCTCTGCCTAGAACCTTTATTTCTTCAGTGCTCTCTGGAAACATGCAGCAGCTGCAGGCTTTCTGTAGGACCCCCATACCCGCAATCTTCCCTCAGAATGGAAGCACATGGCAAGGCAGGGTCTAAATTGTACTGACAGCCTGGAGCATCTTAATTTTTCAACACTGGATTCTTTATGTGGTTCCCATCTTATGGAAACAATAGCAGTCACCAAGCAGCTTAGTAAACCAGGGTCAAATCCTGAATAGATGCCTTGCTCACAAATTTGTTCTTAATTAGGCAAACACACTCTGAAGTTACCAAAAGTGCCAATCAAACAAAAGCACATTTTATTTTGTGACCACAAAGAAGAGGATTGAAAGAATTTACATCAGCTGCTAAGCATATGCTCTAATGACCACCACTGGATTATTAGTAGTGACCTAGATGTAGAAAGCTCTGATCTTCTTACTCCTGGTTTATTATCCAGTTTCTAGATCTCTTAAGGTCAACCAGAGTGAATAAAAATTAGGATGGCTAGAAATTGTGTGTGATCCAAGAAAGAGGACCATGAAATATTGATCCCAGACACGTCACTGGCTAAAGCAGGCAGACAGCAGTAAACATGATTCATAAGAGCAAGCCAGGAAACAGCATTACATTTCAAAGAAGTCTAGGGGTGAATAGCTTGAGGAAATGAGATACAAAGTCTTTCACATGTAGGTCACCAGTTTTAATCTCACTCTGGTCATAGCAAACTCCAGTCATTAATATCTGACAGCTGTCTAGCAGCCACAGAGAATGAGATGGTGGTCTTTGTTTAATTGTTAGTGGTATCTGCAAAATATATCAACAGAACTTCAGCGCTGTTAAAAGTCTGAGCAGGAAGGTCAAGGACTGACTGGGCATTGACAGAGGATCTCTACCCCCTTACCGAAAAGCTTCATTTCCTATTACTGTCAACCTGATGTATCTCAAGGCTAATAAATCTTTGTGAGTGGACAGAGGATAAAGAGAGCACAAACCAGTTCAAAGAGAGCTGTGGTAACTCTGCTGTCTGAACTCAGACCGAGGGCCAGCTCCCCAGCTGGTGGTTCCACTGAAGTGCCAGCACAACACCAGTCCCCACTGGCCTGGGGCTGCTCCCTGATCCTTCCAACAAGAGCAGCACAAAGCCAGGAGCAGCAGATGTGAGGGCAGACACACAGAGCCACGGAGCCAGGGAAGGAAGGCAGAGAGCAGAGACATGGCCACCAAAACGCAACTGAGAAGGAAGAAGGTGCTCTGAGCAAGCCTAGAGGATGACAGTGCAGAAGATGACCTTAACACAGGTCTTCCCCCACGTGGAGCTGGTTTTCACATCTTGGCGCAGTAAGAATTTCGGATGTGCACTGTTGGTCCCACTCTGTCTCTCAAGTGGGTCACAGAGGACTCCAGTGGCTGCAGGAACAGCCTGGTCACACATCACTGACCCACCCCTCAGCCCTGGGTCCTCTCCAGAGTCACAGCAGCTTGCCTGTTGAGAATTACAGTGTGGGGAGAGGTTGAAGTTAGAATTCACGATTGGAATAAAGGGTCTACCCAGAAATGATGATAAACTGAACTCCTTATTGCTGCCTTTTCAAAGCCTTTTCTTTACAATAAGAGAAAGGTCTGGATTTCCAAAGCCCACATGAAATACCTTATATTCACCTCAGGAAATAAGAGATTATTTTAAAGCTTGCAAGACAAATCCTCCCAATTACACATCAGAACAGAAAGCTCTGATTTCTATGTTTAACGAAGTAAAGGCCCGGTTCAAAAATTCATAAAAGTAAATAGTGATTTTTTTTTTTCATTTTCTCTAATAACTGTGCCTTTGTTTTTGGACAAAATTTATCTCACTTTATCTGTCCCCAGCCCAGCTTCCCAATTCCCAAACCCAATTCCATCTAGGTTAGTTATCAAGTTTCCCTGAACAGTGATTGAAGAGAATTAGTCACCTTCAATGGGAGATTTTTCCTAAACCAAGAGGATGTTTAAAATCGGTAGGATGAATTCTCCTCTCAGGTGGTGCTGGAGGTGCCCAATGTATACCTAGTTTGGACTCCAACATGACAAAGTTAAGTAAGTTGAACACAATCTTTTGCAACCTGGAGTGACTCTTCAAGCATTTTATGGACATTTTGCATGGATGTTTTGGGTTCTGCCTTGACCAGTGTGCTCGTAATGTCATTATATAAAATACAGTATTTTCATGTGTAATAGTCAATTTGGTTGAAGGTTATTTGTTTGTGAAAATGACAAATAAGACATGTGTCAAAAAAGAATAGTACTGAGTTAAAAATGATGGGTTTAAATACTTCTTCAGAACTACCAGTGCTGTTTAAACTGCTCAGAATAAGAAACATGCCAAAAAGAGAGTCATGGGTTTTGTTTGGATTTTTTAAAAATGTTTTCCTTTTAAAACTCCTCCACTTGCTTTTGGCACTCTGTACATGACATTCAAGAGTCACATTTGCAAGTATTTTGCATTCAGCGATATCTTACAAAAAACAGTGCTCTTTCATATCACATTTTATATTCTATGCTGATCATTCACGTGGCCTCTCCAGCTGTTGGGACAGACTTCCCAACAGAATTATTTTTCTATCTTTGAATGTTTTCACTAAGTAAACAAATAAACAATGCAGAAGTGTATTGAGGTAGAATAGCCCCAGCTGAGAATTTTCCCAGTTTCTAGGACAACTCTACATAGTACTTTCCAACAGCTCTCCATCAGGCTGGAAGGTAACCACCACTAGATGGTGGTGGTGGATGCCACTCTTGGAGTACCTGGCACTTTTTGGTTGGCTTTGACACAAGAAACACTTGGGCACACTGTACAGACCTGCACTGTGCTGTGAGTCAAACGCTGCCCTGGATCCCTCCCAAGCAAGAGCCAAGTGTTTTAACTTTTGCTACAGACTGTTGTATCACTGTCAAAAGCTGCATAATGGAAAGTCTTAAAACTCTGGAAAAATGTCGTGCCCAGTGTGAGACAACTGAGCACTGCAGGACATTGACAAAAACAAAAGTGAGGAACTTGAGAGTTTCTCTAGACTTCATTAAAAATAATGACACTCTGCCCCATCATGCTACAGCTGCCTTTGTTGAATTTAGCTTCATAATTGCCCGTGGAAACCTTTTGCTTTCTCTCTTATGGAATTTACATGTTCTGCTGCTATTCCTTCAAGCAATGTAATTAAAAAGCCTGCTTAGCATAATTAATTTGCAAACAGGTTGGATTAAATGGGATTGTATCCCAAAGGCTTTTTCAGCATTAAGTGGAACTACTTCTTCAAGTATCCTTTAATCTAGAGTCTCCTGTATATCAATTTCTTGCATTTTGCATTTTAAAAGCTCTTCATTTTGAAAAGTGCTACAATTGGCAGCCCAGTTCTGACTTGTGCTGCTGATATGGACTGAGATTATACAGCTCATGCTGCAAACCTTGTCCCCAGAGCATCCAGTCCCTGAGCAGAGGGAGGCTGTCCAGTCAAGAGCTCCTCCATGTTGAAGAGTTTTTTCTGAAACCAACTAGTCTTTCTCAAAAATCCTCACTCCAACCTGATCCGAAACAGCAACATGGCATTTTGGATGTTAAAGGGAATATTACAATCAGTCCTGCACTGCCAACCAGAGGAATGCTGAGGGACCGGGGGCAGGAACACGTCCCACAGGGAACAGCTGGGACCTCTGCTCCTGTGCCACCAGTCAGATCAGCGGCCGTCATTCCCCGCCAAGGGCTGCTCTGCCACCTGCACCAAGACTGGGCATTTATTCCTCCCTCATCTGTAGACTTTATTTTAGGTAGGGTTTTTTTTGTTTGTTTTTTGTTTGTTTGGGTTTTTGGTTGTTGTTTTGGTTTGTTTTTCTGGTTTTGTTTTGGTTTGGGGTTTTCTTTGGTTTTTCGTTTGTTTGTTTTCGTTTTTTTGTTTGTTTGCTTGTTTGGTTGTTTTTTTTTTGGTTTTTTTTTAAACTGAGAATCTGTGCCCATCCCTCTGTGATAGAGAGATTTCAGCTCCCTCCCAGGACAAACTCATTTCCAAAGAGTGATAACAAATCAATCATTTATGGCATTAACAGCTTAACTCTAGAGACTTTTCATTCCAATACAATCACCAGTAGCTGGTAACAGCAGGCAAATGGAAAGCCCTACCCCCCCAAACCTCATTTAAAGCTTATCATCCCAGATTAGAAACAAAGAAGATTATTTCAGTGATCTAACCTGAGAAAAGATCATTTGGGTAGTTTTACAAAGAGGAAAGTACACTTGTGATGTGGCAGTAATGGACAAGTCATGCAGTAAACAGTCCAGTCTCCTTCAGCACAATCTTTTGAACACCTGAATTTACATGGAGACAAATTAATGTCTGGCAGCACAAGGGTTAAGGATTATTACCTGCTAATAAAAACTGATATGCTGAAGTGAAGCACCTAATAAACTCAGCTGTCATGCAAACAAAAGTCATTTAGCAACCTCAAGGTTTCTAGTGATTATTGATGTTGCCGGCCAATATTATTTCTATTTAAGCCCTAATTATACTGCTTTTACAAGCAGTTATTTGCTAATACAAGCCATACAGTTCATCGAGTAGTGAACTGAGTGATGCTGCTCAAGAGATCTTTAATGGAGAGTATTGGGGAGAGAAGTCACTGGACTTCATCTGTTGCTTCATGATGCTGTCTGAGGCACTGAACTGGTCACTCCTCAGAAATCAGCCATGAATCCCAAATAAATGTCTATCTAACAATGCTTCTAAGACATGGAGGCATTTGAGCAAAATGGGTTATTAAAAGAGCTACTACTTTTATTAATGAAGTCCTCTTCCCCACATAATCACTGTATCACATCACTGGAGAGTTACAGGATATATCACAACTAAAAAACCATGAAAATAGTTTGCAGTGCATACCTGAAGCCTTGAATTACAAACTTATAATAGACTTGGAGGTTTCTCAAGATCTGTATGTAAGGCTACTAATCATAACCTACTATGGTTTAAGCAATACATTTAAAGTCATAATGATAAGACAAAAATAATGCAATACATTTTATCTTGTTTTAAATTATTAAAAGAGTGGGAGAGAAACAAGTACTTGATTGCTTCCGTAGACTTCATAATCTTAATTGGTTAATATAAAATACTTTATTGATATAGTAAATAATTTAGTTTCATTATTAAGTACAATATTGAACAAGCTATTAAACTTGCTAACAGGGGAAGATAAACTCTTGAGCATCAAGCTCAGAGAAACTCATTGCATCTCACAATTGAGTGTCCATGTGAATTATCTGATACATCAGAAGCTTTCAGTGCATGGTGATGTCTTTCTTCCATGAGAGTATTATGGCCTCATGTGGATTCTTTTATATAAAACTTACAAGAATATATATTAATTTTTTTTTTTTTTCCATTTAGGGTTTTGTTCCTCTGTCTAAATTGTATGCGTCAGGGACAGAGACTCAAAACTCATTACAGGAAGCCAGAAGGACAGATGCAAACATGCACACAGCTCAATCACATACCTTTATTTCCTTAATAAGTGAAACAGCAAATATTGCCTAGACAGATATGACAGACCAACTCTAGGACCAAGCAGTGCCCTTGGCCAGCAACTGTGACATTGCCCAGCCCAGCCCAGCACTGTTCCCTTTGCTCAGCGTAACAGGGAAGAGGCTGTGGGAGACTGACAAAGCCACGCTAATACCAAGTGCCAAGGGGACCTTAATGGGAGCTTAGCAAACTGAGTTCAAATAATACTCTCCAGTTGAGGTAAGATTGCATCTCAACCCCCAGTGGTCTTCAAGACACTACTTTGAGGGCTCTAGAGGAGACAGAAACACCACTTTTTTGGAAAGGTTTGATTTTGCTTTGGTGGCTTGCTCCAGGAAGGGCTCTCCATCCTGGGAATCAACACCTGACAGACACAGCCATCTTCAGCCCAGGTCATAGCATGCCGTTCTTCCTGGGAGCAGTGTTAAACCTAAAACCCCCTCCTGGACATTTTTCATTGCACAATCAGCTCTCCCCTGAAAGTATTGGCGTGATTCAGCTCACCCTCCCATTGAGCAGGTACCTAGAAACACACCTTGTGTGAAGAAAAAAGAAAAAGTATTTCCTCTTGAATCTGTCCATTTAGGTTAATTCTACATTTTTTGTTTTTTAATATCTCTATTATGCTGGTACACCCAGGATCTCTTGTGGACATGCTGTTTGCACAAACTCGTCCCAAAAGTGCTCTTCATCGATACAGGCTGTTCATGCTCCTTTTCCCAAATTAGACCACTAGGGCAATTCACAGCTCTTGCAGTGGAATTGCTTCATTCCTTTGAGACAGACTGTCAGCACCTGGATTTTACTCCTGAGTCTAACAGAGGGATGCTTAACTCATAGACCTTACCACTGAATCATCCAAACTGGGTCCCTCTTTCTTGGCAGACAAAGAATGATCTTCTCTCATGCTGCCATGGAGAAAAAGAGATCAAACCCAAGCAAAGATGCTGTTACAAACTGGACTCTGACTTGTAAAAAACAAGGCTTGCCATGATTGATAGCCACTGCTCACACAGTTTATTGATTACACACAGTGTGTTGAGACCCCCACTAGCAGTGGGAGGGAAAACAACAACTCCATTTTCCTGGTTCACACCATGGTGGAGGGATAGCTCACTGACATCAAGCTTTCTTGCCAGAGAAGTTATTTTACATACAAGAGGAAGATATCTTTTAACGACTAAGCCAATGAGAGGAAGACATCCTTAGTGAGTTAAAATTTGCCTCACAAGACCTGCCAATCATTTAGTTATTCTTAATTTAGTAATGGTTGGTTCTCCAGAGGAATTAAAGACTGTTTTGGCAGTTGAAACCATCTCAGCTTTTGGACTCTTTCCTCCAATCTGTCATTACCAGAACTGTCCATCTGACTCTGACTTCTTGAACTTGTATATGGCTCCCATTTTACCAGAGGACTATTTTAGCAGGTGGTTGCTCCTGTTTTCTCTGTAGGTGAAACAGCATTGGCAGCTTCCTCACTCCTTCAACACAGAATAGCAATTTGCAAGGACACTTTTGGGTGATAGTCTGAATAGAACAGGAATAAAGACTACCTGCTTATTCTGGATTTCCCCTACAGTCCCAAGTTCAAAAGCTGCAGGTTCAGGAGTGACCCCTGTCCCCCAGGGAGTCCCAGCTGGGGTCATGGTGAGCACAGCTGCCAGCACAACCACTGGCAAACACAACTTCCCGCTGTCAGAGCAGGTGCAATAGAGGCTCTGCTCTCATCTGAAATCAGTGGGATTAACTGATTCATTCTCTTGGATAGTTAACCCAAGGACACAGTTCCTCCATTCTCAATAGTGCTATTGGAAAGAACGATTAGTTATTGCCTTGACTGGTGTCATCCAGATGTGTTTTTTATGGAAGCATAGAATCATTTAGGTTGGGAAAAACTCTTAAGGTCATCAAGTTCAACCATTAAGCTGACTCGCAAGACCATGACTAAATCATGTCCCTAAGCACCACATCTACATAACTTCTTTTGCTCTTTTGGTTTTGTTTTTTTTTAAAACTTTCAAGTCTGTTATTTGTGACCCATAATCCTATTTATCCTCAGCCCCATCTTGTGTTTCAATGTCTCCCTGGGTACATTAGCTCAGATTCCTTCAGTTAAGTTAAAACATGTGAGTGCAGGTGAAAATTTTCATTGGAAGTGAGAGCATGAGGAATAATCAAAACATTTATAGGTTTATTTATCTTCTCATGGTTTTTCTTCACTGGTGCTGATGACACAACCTCTTTATTCCAGGAACTTCATGTTGGTGCCTTCAGGCACTGCCATTCAAGAAGTAATATGATTCTCCTTTATGAATCATAATACACATGAGAAAAGAAAAAGGTGGCCATATGCTGCGAAATACCAGTTACTGCTCTGAGAACAGCAGTAAGATTTTCAAATGAGGTAACCATCGCTTCTCCTTACAGCTTTAAATATATCCTCAGAAAAAAAAAAAAAGACACTTAAGGCTAAGAATACATTGCCCTCCAAAACAGCATTAACATATTATAGTCAACAAAAATAATAAAGTATTGTGAGGCGCAGGAATCCGGAAATCCAGTTAAAGACCCTGAATGGATGTTAAAGCAAGCAGTTGAATGGCTGGGGTTATCTAAGGTTATCTCAAAGTTCCTCTGCACTCAATAGAGAGTATCCTTGTTCTTAGTGATTCTAGGGAGAATTCTTATCTCTTTTCAATAACTTTTCTACCAAAAAATCTAGGAGACACTAACTTCAATCTGGTGAAGGGCTTTCCAATATTCTTTGGAAAGTCAAGGAAATGGTATCAGCCAGGTTGTCTTTACACAGATCACCCACCCCATCAGCCCACCTACCCCATCAGACACCTCTAAGAGGTAAGGAAAGAATACACAGTGTTTACTCTCACCCAGCTGACTGTAAATACATAATAAATAGCAATGGATACATTTCAGACTTCATACCAGCGATGTTGACAGGGGAAATGTAGCTGAATTGGACATAGTTACCTGAGTGCTAAAGAAAAAATTTGTGTTCAGTCAGACGGAATCATTGATTTAATCTAAGTTTTTGTTTGCCACTTTTTCCATGTTATTTTCCTTTTTTTCCCTAAAAACACAGTGCAGTTTTATTACAAAAAGATAAACTGATCCTATTTTTAAAATTCTTTTATAATTCCAGTTGTTCTACTGCATAGCTATAAATGTGTATTTTCTTTTTCTCCATAGCATTTGGTTTCATTGTTTTTCACAGTGTAAATATTTTGCCCCTAAATGTCACAATAGTTTTGTTGCCTCATTTCAACAGTTTTGTTAGTAAAACAGTGTGTACCAAAGTACAAGCAATACGTGTGAAAATGCTTTGTCTCTTACAACATTATTGTTAAGGTGTTGCATGTATATACATTGGTTTCAAGAGAACCAAGGAAACAAAAGAATTAGGAATTTATTGTATAAACTGCCTGGCAAAAACGACATTTTATGATGTTATATTTTTATCCAACTGTGTCTTGAAGAGCAAGGAAGTGCAACCATTTTGTAGCTTCTATAAATGCTCCATAAATGCTCTAATAAAGATGGTTAAATGTGTTACTTGGCATATAGTGTTATTCTAGAGGAGGGAATGCCTTAAGGAATTATAAAATGCCTTAAGAACTAGGGAAATATATGAACAAATTTTAGAGGAGAATAAAGAAATTCTGCTTTTGCTGTACATAATGAAAATCTGACATTTTCTCTTTCCAAACAGTTTGAACTTGCTCGTTGAAAACTTTCTCTCTCCTACAAAATTTGTCTTCCCACTGTCAACACCATGCCAACACTGCTGCAGAATTCATTTTCCTCTCCTGTCAGCTGAACTGCAGCTGTCGTGGTACCTCTTTCTTCACCGTACCAAGGCACAAATGCAGACTGGGTCTTCACTGCAAGCAGTGGATGTTGCCTGTTACCAATGACAGTGTTACAGCAAGCAGCATTACACATTGTCCCCACTGCAGGATGGTTCCTCCTTTTCAAAATATCTCCTTTAAGTCTGTCTGTCACTACCCAAGGCTCGACAATTTTGCAGCTGGCACTTGGGTTGTGACTTCTGGAGCTCTTGGTGTTGTTTCACTCCTCACATTTATTTTCCTGGTCCATTCCCCTCCATGCACCACCTCCTCCAATGCAGACTAGGAGGTTTGCAGGATAATGTCCATCTTTATGCCTTGCGTTGGTACAACACTACTGATCCTGCACCCTTACACTTAAATGCTAATGCCATTAACTGAAACTTCTAATACCTAAATCGTTTCTCAGAAACTGTCTCACCCAACTGAGCCAAAGCCAAGACCAAAAACATCAATGGGAAAGAAAGCCAATCAAGCCTTTGAAAAGCACTTGAGACTGACTCATTTCTTATCCAAATATAAATGCATTTGTCTCTAAAAGAAGAAGCGAAATTGCTCTGCAAAATACTATGAATGAAACTTGGTTGGAACTAGATGATCTTTAAGATTCCTTCCAACCCAGGCCATTCTATGATTCTATGATTCAGAAATACTATATGCATTCAACTAAATTTTCTTGTTGATGTTCCTTACTCCCCCTTATCCAACTTTGCATATATACCTAACACTTCTTGGTAAGGTTTGGCAAAGCAAAACCAGTCTGACCACAATCTGTTTTCAAGAACAAAGCACCAAAATATAATAAATTGATAGATTTTCTAGATTTTCTCTAACACATTATATCACCCTTATTCACATGTCTCTAGAACAGTAATTGTATTCTTCTTATACCTCCACATTTCTACATAGTTCCAAAAACACTTTCCTCACTTGTTATTTTAAGTGTATTATACATCTGTATTTCTATCCATCCTCTTTACAGACCTGGGATTTAACTCCAAGCTTTGGAAGGTAACTCAGCCCTGTTGCTTAGCAGCAGCTGAGGCACATGTAAATGCAATCATGGAAATTCTCATGGTTACAAAAGTGGAAAACCTTCGCCTGCTGAAAGAGGATGTTTATAAATCGTCTGGGAGCACAGTAAGTGGCACTATTAGATTAGAAAAAATTCTTTCCAACAAAATACAGTTTTGAATAAAAATCCAACTGGCCTAACACAAGTAATAGAGACTGAGGCTAAAAAAGCAAGAGTCAATATTTAATTATGATTGCTTTTATATATTGATTACTCCAGTATTTTAACCATCATATGATTACCAGTAAAATGGGCCACTCTCAATTTCATTTAATGGGTGAAATAATGGATTCATGAAAGCCAACCACAAAACTTTCACCGCATTTGTAGAACTGGGATTTTTTATTTTCTGAATCTCTTTTCATTAACTCTTATTTTAAAAAGCATTGATCCAAGTGTCAATGCAGATCGAAAGCCAACTGCTTAGCACTCCATCTTTGCTTAAAAAAACACCCATTTTAATCTGTGTTTGACAGATCCATATGCTCACAGAAGCATGTAGATTACAACTTAAGTT
This sequence comes from Acanthiza pusilla, assembly GCA_036630365.1. Taxonomy (NCBI): domain Eukaryota; kingdom Metazoa; phylum Chordata; class Aves; order Passeriformes; family Acanthizidae; genus Acanthiza; species Acanthiza pusilla. The sequence goes on from JAXCHO010000036.1 coordinate 2,788,574, forward strand.
TCTTAATTTTATGGTACCAGCAGCAGAAAGGAACTTAAAATGGTCTCCAAACTGAAACAAACAAACTTGAGAATGGCCCTAGTCAATGATGAGCACTGCCCTTTTCTCCATGTACTTCAGTGTCCTCTGCACTGCTGGCAGGTAACATTCTGAGGGGTGAGCCCATACTGCTCATGCCATTTATCTCATTTGAATTTGATTTGTCTAAGTCTAAAAGGCAGCTATGAAACACGAGAATCCCTCTAGAGTGAAAGGAGAATAATCCCATGGAACTGTCTTTGTTTTTCTGTTGACACTAGCGCAGCCTAAATAACAAACTAGACTTCAGATGGCAAAATTAATCCCAACCCTTGGCTCTCTGCTGAAGCTCAATGGCAGAGATGAGGGAGACTAAATAATCAACAATCTATTGGAGAATGCCCTGGATTTTAACAGACAGATTCTGATTTAACTGAGAGAGTATCATTCCCAGAGGTGCAAATAGTCCCCTGAAAATTAACTTATGTCTATTTCCACCTCCAACCCAGACTGATTCTTACAGTCTCTGAAACACTTATTTTGATACACAGATCTTGTTCAGGACTTCTTTGACCTAAAGATAATTTAAAACCTCATATTTCGCTCTACAGTGCCACATTCCTGAGTTCTAGCTCCATTTGTTGTTTATACATTGCATATTTATACATGGCACAATATTGTTTTTCTTCACTGAACTCTGTACAGGAAAAGGAAGAAATAACAGATTTTCCTATTCTAAATATTTGACAAAAGGTTTTATTTATTTCAACGGAATGCTATTTATTCGTGATTTTTTTCTCCCTTCTAAGTATGATGGTTTGTCAGCTTGTGACACTCATTTTCTATTCATTTTCATCAGCTGTGTCTCTGGCTCCCATGAGAACACTTTAATTTTGTTGCATGGCCCAGAAATATGATAATCAACAAATATTTCTAGGCCAAATCCATTGTCACAGTGTCAGCAGGCTCATGTGAAATACTGATGCAATTAAGCACTGATTTGCCACTCCATCTCTCAGCAAGACAGATATGAAATACAGTTTGGTTTACATAGATCTTTTTAAATTATCCCCTTTGAAAACCTTATGAAAGATAATTGGTTATAGTGAAGAACCGAAACAGGAAAAATGCTTAATATTTTTACGGTGTTTTGCATTTTACTGCTGTACAAACATTAACTAATTAAACCTCACAATACCCAAGTGAGGAATGGAAGGAAGCATTATTATGGTTATATATTATAATTATACTGTCTCATTTAGAATTTCCTGGGTTTTGACTTTTAAAGTAATTATTATAATTATCAAAAAACTAATAAAAAGTCAAAAGCAATCTTTTTTTCCAGTACAAATATGCTCTACACTAAGCAAATAAAGAGTTTACAAATGCCTAAAAGCACACTTTTTTCCATGTATCTCAGCTTCTGTTTTTCCTTTGTCCATCTGAGTCCACAGGATTTCATTTTGTTTCCACCAAAGGGAAATAAAATCTTTTTAATGACCACAGTGGATCCTTGAATTTAACGACAAAATGATAAAGAATGTGTGAAGTAAGATTATCTCTGTGATTTTTACCATGTCCTGAGAAAACATTATGAGATCTTGATATAAAATATGCCTGTATGTTCCAAAGAACATTATAAAATCTATATGATAATTTGCAATTAGGATTAATATTTAATTATTATTGTTATGCAAAATTGCTCTTCTCTCAAAAACCTCTTATCAAGGTCTGGATATCTCTTCCCAATTCAAGACATCTAACAACTCACTGGCACCCTTTAGATACAGGTAGATAGGTTATTTCCAAGAATGATTTCTGCCATGTCTCTCATACATCTATCTCGTAATAAGATAATTTCCCTCTGAAACTGCCTTTCCTCTCCACTAGTTACCAAGTCCCATGCATTTCGCCTATAATACTGGAATTTTCAAGGTCTACAGGGACAAAATCCACTTTATTAACTGCACAAAATTGTCATACACCATTTGAATGTTCAATTCGCTCCATCATACTGGCTTGTCACTGCAAATCCTTAGAAGTCAACCACAGCTTGATCATCCTCTGGGAGAATCTTCCTTATAAGGCCATAATCAACTGAATGATAATTTGGAAAAGGATCTCAAATAGTTTCTTTTTAGCTGGAAAGACAGTTTCCTTCTTTTTAATTATGTAGGATAGACATAATAATAATAATAATGTTTGCAGAGTGGATCCCACAGGAGAGAAGAAAGAGAAGTAGTCTAATGAACCCAAAATACACACAATAATCTTTTGTTGGCAAGTGCTGGAAAAACAACTATAACAAACAAATAAACCTCGGATAATACATCAAACCCATCAGGCCAAGATTAATAGAAGACACAATAGGATGATGGGATGCCATCCAGAGGGACCTGGACAAACTTGAGAAGTGGGCCCAAAAGAACCTCGTGAAGTTCAAATGCAATGTGCTGCACCTGGGTTGGGGCAATATGAGCACAGACTGGGAGATGCCCTGAGGAGAACTCAGGGATTCTCGTGCATGAAAAGCTGGACATGAGCCCACAGAGGGCTCACAGCCCAGAAAGCCAAACATGTCCTGGGCTGCACCCAAAGCCCCGTGGGCAGCAGGGGAGGGAGGGGATTCTGCCCCTCTGCTCTGCTCTGGTGAGACCCCACCTGCAGTGCTGCATCAGCTCTTAGGTCCCAGCACAGCAAGGACATGGACATGTTAACAACAAGTCCAGAGGAGGCCACAAGGGTGCTCAGAGTGCTGGAGAACCTCTTTGGTGGATACAGGCTGAGAGAATTGGGGTTGTTCAGCCTGGAGAAGAGAAAGAGCTGGGGAGACCTTATAGCAAGCTTTCAGTACCTTATAGAAGGCTTATAGAAAGGAAAGAAGGACTTTTTATATGGGCAGACAGTGACAGGACAGGGGCAATGGTCTTAAACTGAAAAAGGACAGATTTAGATTGGATGTTAGGAAGGAATTCTTTAGTGTGAGGGTGGTGAAGCACTGGCACAGGTTGCCCAGCAATGGCCATGTCTCATCTCTGGAAGTGTTCAAGGGCAGGTTGGATGGGGCTTTGAGGAGCCTGGTCTAGTGAATGGCATCCCTGCCCATGACAGGCAGGCTGGAACTGGATGATCTTTAATATTACTTCCAACCCAACCAAATCTATGATTCTGTGATTCTAATATTAATAGATTAGTGTTCCCAGCTTGCAATCTAGAAACCAACCATAGCTCTACTCAGTATGATAGGCTTCCACCTACCCAAACTATGGCTGGAGATGGTGCTCTGTTCATTTTCCTGTTAGAAAAGCAAATTGCCATCAAATGCCATCAATAGGGGTTTTCTGTAATGTAATTCCTTTTCTGCATCAAGTTGCCAATACAATCCTTGTGCTAGTTAGAGATAGTATTCTGACTGCACTTCCCTCATGATACTAGAAAGACCATCTGGCTAAACAGATGTGGCAATCTGATTTGTTTGGCCAATGAACTGAAAAAACAATGCCTTGAATGGGAGTTCCCAGGAGTGCCCAGCCCAGCATCTTCTCCTCTGTGCTTCTAGATACTATGTTTATCACTTCAGGAATGGCATGGTAATGGATTATTTGCTTGTGGGAATTATCAAGAGAGAAGGAATTTTCATACAAGAGACAAAAAGAGGTGACCACATTTTCATCACAAAAAAAAAAGAAAAAATTACTCATAAGGCCATCTGTCATTCTTTTGCAGTGTTCCATATGTTATAAAACAAGAAACTGGTAAAATGGAAGCCAAAGCCTGGTCCCACAGAAGATGTCAAATCTCTCATGGATTTGAACAGGACCATTGGCTGTTCAATCTGTTTGTTTACAACCTTATCTAAAGGCTGCAGTGAAGGTCTTCTCAGAACCATGTGTTTTATTATAGATGTATAACCTTAAACATGGAATGGCTTGTCTAGATAATATCCCCCTGCCAACATTATCGTCATCATCTTTCTTAATTTTTGAACCCCTTAGGTTTATAAAAATAAATGTAATTTTAAATCTTCCAAGGTCTAAAGCAAGTTTACACTTAACCCAGCCTCAATTTCTTCTCTTTTAAATTTACTTTCATTTCTCAAGCTCGTACTCTTTGACACCACCATGTATATAACTTGCATTACTGCCAAAAGAGTTAAAAAAAATTAAAAATTACAAAGAATGCCCCCCCCCCCCGGCATTATACATTAGAAATTTATATGTTTAAAGATTAAAAGGAAGGCATTTCAAAAATCTTTCTGGAGGTATTTTAGTTCAAGTAAAAGACTCTGGAGATCTCCTTTTCTTGAAGTGTTTCTCAGCACCATTAACAATGATTAACAAATACTTAATTATGCCCATTGATTTTGCTTTGTTATGCAACAACTTGCCAGAGTTTGTGGGCTTATATTTTAGAAAAGCCTCCAGCTATAAGGTTGTCCTTTGCATAAAGGATCGGGCTGGCTTTCTGATATTGGACTGCCCTTGTCTTGAGGTAATGAGAGACAAAATAAAATGGCCAAACTCCAGTCATAGGCTGAATGAGCACAACTAAGAGTAAGATTCTCACTATGCTGAAGACACAAAGCCGAGTTTGCAGAAACTCAAAAGCTGGAGAAGAAGAGGACAGAGGTACAGGTGTCCCATCAGGCTTCACCACTCATCCAGCCAGTGCCCCACGGGAGAAGGATATGAGCTAGCTGAGAAGAAAAGCACAATATGGTTAAGAAAAAGATGTGGATGTATCTCAAGATTCCACATGCCTGACAGCCAGGATTGTATAGGAGTTTGGAGATGACAAGGTTGCATCTTTTGGTGCACTCCAGGAAAAAGGATGGCACTTTGTCCTTTGAGGATGAAAACATTTATTTTCTCATTGTATTGCATCTTGTGAATTTAGGATAGCAAGATAGCAAGAATTGAGGCTTTAATACAGGAAAAAAAAAAGAGTTTTACCAATTAAAAAAAGTGCATTTTTGATCCATCGTGGATTTTATTAAAGAACTGTGCTCACTTTGGTTAAGCTCTTACCCTCCACCATAATGTTTCCACTTCACTGTACATGTGACAAGCACTGTTTCCACTCCCTTTGGTTATACAGATCTGCACAGTAACTACAGACTGCATTTCTTGCAGAATTTCTTTTTCCCTTTGTTTTTCTTTTGGCTCCAAGACATCCTGTCTGCATAGCAACACGACTTCAGCTGTCCTTGACCCAGCCATCACACCAACGTGTTGGCAATAAAACCTGTGTGAGACTTCTTCAGCCAGTGAGCTACGTGAACTCGCTCACACCACCCACGCACAGGACTGAAGTGGAATTTTTATATCATGTCTACATAAAAGGGATGGAGAAAAGATAAAAAGTATTCTCGTCCACTGATGTACTTTGCAGTGACATGGGCCATTCCACAGAAGTCAGTGGTCCTCTTAGAACTATGTACTGGCTTCCATAGCATTATGTATAGAACAGTATTTCTATGAATCTGGAAACGTAAATATAGTCCAAAGTACTCTGGCAACACGTAAGATGCACACGCACGAGCCCAGAATAGATGAGAGCAAAGAAAATGATTGAGATGAACAGTCACGTGGAAATTAAAACACTGGGGACATGTATAGAAAATGGAAACAAATAACTGAAAACTGCCTGAAGGCAAGTACTACTGGTGATAATCCAGGGATAATGTTTTTGTAGGGATTAACTGTTCTGGAGCACTTTTCCCATGTGTAAAGCACAACGTACTTTCTATTCAGATAGGTTGATTTGGCAATCTCTTTATTTCTAGCAAAAACTATTTATTGTGCCTGTGCAGAAAAAAATTCCAGCCTTGAACAGCCAGAATACAGTTTTTTTCTCTCCCACAGATAATTGCCTGCTGGATAGAGCTCAAGAGCTCATTTCTCACAGATAGTTCACTTCTATAGGATTATTAGAAGCTTGTGTGCCAAATTAATAATTTTGAATCTTGTATATTTAATAAATTTGGCTACCAGTTAATGTAATTTTTATACTGAATGTGTTCAATTCATCCTTTGGAAACAGATGTCATTTCTTCAGCGAAATGACATTATTCTCACAGAGAACTAACAAAGAGGTAGATCACTTTAAAAGAAACTGCTGGGTACAAAGACCAGCATTTACTTTTTGTTAGCAGTATTTTTTTACTCAGTTTTATTGCTGTGGACCTGCTGGTGATTTTCTGTATGGGAAACTGAAGTTTCAGAGAATGAAAATAGCATTTCCATTCAGGTCATTTCAGAGCATGTGCTCTTTCTCATGATTTTTCATATTTCAAAGATACCCCAGGGTAGTAGATACAGGAAGCAGAAATATCCCTATTCCTACAATTCTTGGCCGTACATTAGAATAACCCCAGAATTTATGTCTCTGTGAAAATAATCTCAGGTCCATTAAACACCATTTTCCTGCTATACGGAAAAACTCCTGGGGAAAAGAATCTTAAAAATAAATGAGTGGATAGACCAATATACCATAGGGGCTAATTTGCGGCACTGAGTAAGCAATTCTAACACAAGGCCACTAATTTGTTTGGTTTCCTTTGTCATATACTGTATTTAATTGTGGCAAGAACTAATTGACAGATAAATAATTGCTTCTTCAAGCCAGGACTAATATAGCACCCTTACAATTAAATATGACTATTACTATTATAAACTATAATTTTCATCATCATGTTCTAGACTTTAACCACAGTTTTCTTGCTGGGCTTTTAAGAACCACAATATAGTAGAACTCAGAAAATGTACATTTCTCAGGCTAGGTGTTATCTGAAGTATTACTTTGTTTAAAAAAAAAACAAACACAATCAACCAAACATAATGTATGGAAATTATATTTAGAAATAAATAAATATCTAAAATATTTAAATATAAAATATAAAATTTTGGGAAGTTTGACTTCTAAGAGTAACAAATAGAGTGTTAAGATGTCCCTTGTTCTGCACAAATGTGTGGCAGAAGAGGTGAGATGAAAACAGTTGTGCAATATCATTACTGTGAGGCTGGTGCACAGTACCTTTCTATAGCTCTAGATATACACGAGATGGTATGACTGTATTCCTCCAAGAAAACTGGGATTTGGTCACCACCAAGCAACTGTGAGCTCAGAAGTGATTGCCACCTAAATCACTTGTCCTAATCAAGGAGCTTAGTGTGTGTGTGTATAATGTCTGTACTGAGTTTACCGATCCACATGTAATATAAGACTTAATGTGCTGAAGATGCTTTGTGCTGAAATGTAGAAACTGGACCCTGAGGAAAGGAGATGTGTTTCCTCCTGAATGAAATTAGGAGTGTTAATTGAGCACAGGGCACAGCACCTGACCTGCCAAGGCGTGGGTGAGAGGGTAAATGGCAAGCACAGGGTAGGTGGGAAGCAGTGGTTTCACAGCTCCATCCTTTCCTGCCGGGGCTAACGCGTGTGCGTGTGGATTGAGAGGCTCAGAATAAGCTAAGGACATCTGCATTTCACCAGGACCACATCCAAGGAGCATCACCTTCCAGAGACCAGCATTTAGGAGCTGTATCAAAAGCAGCTGGCGGGAGTTTATTCTGGTGAAAACAGATCCACACTAGGAGGAAGTACATTCCCTAAATTCATCTGCATACCTGTGATGTCCTGTGAGGTTTTCACAACAAAATTTCTTGGTTTAGTTGATCCATTCTTAAACAACTCCATCATTTCAGTTAAATGTTTTAAGCTATAACTATCTGGACAGATACATAAATTTACACATTGTAATTGCTGCATCAATAAACACCAATACAATTAAAGTTTTTTCAGAACGAAAAAGGTATTTAGAAGAGGGACACAGATAGAGCCAACATGGACATGAGTAGTAGTAGCTGGAGCCTGCAAGCACAAAAGTGAATTCAAGGACTGTTCCTCCTGATCAGTCCTTGTGTATCTGGAATTAGCACCAGAGACAGGAATCACACAGCCAAAATTCATGTATCTTGGCATAGGGCTGTATTCATCACCGACAGTGATGTACTCGACAGGGAGGAGCCAGCTAGAGAGTGTCTGTCAAATAAAGCTGTGAGGAGTCATAAGCATGGTTAGAAGTGTGTTATCTCCTAGTAAGGGATAACAGCAATCCTAGTGTATATCCTACCAAATGAAAGGGCATCTCTAGAGGCATTTAGAAATAACTTCATAATTGAATATACTTGTTCTGAAAGCTGCTGAAAAGGTCCATATACAATTTTATTTAAATTAATGACATCACAAAATTTAATTCCTTTTTTTGTTAACATGGAAATAATCCCCAATTGATATTGACTTTGAGCTGAACTGTGGTATTGATTTACACTTTCACATATACTGCTCTTTCTCTGGACTACAGGGAGATTTTATTTAGAGCTGTATGTTCAATTCTGGGCTATTCATGAAATCAGACAGCCAACCTTCACAACTCCTTAACATGGTGGATTTCACGCCACACTTTTCTGAGAATGTTTCATACGTATTTGAATAAAATGGCAAAACTTCCTCCTGTCTGATTTTCCTTGTGTTGATTGTTTTATATTCCAAATCATATGTTTTTCTCATTTCGCTTTGTTTGTGATTGAATATAAAATTAAGATAGCTACCTAATTCTCATGCCAGCTAGCAGTAAGTCATCTCAATTCAGCAATCATTAGGTTTGTCTGTGCAAATAGTCTATTCCTGTGAGCCTTAATTAAACATGAAAAGATGGAAATTTACTCTCATTGAAGAAAAAGAAAGTTGATATCCCAAGGTACTGGAAACGTTCTACAATGAGTAGAACTCTGACTGGAATGTCAATTAATGTCTACATGATAATAAAAACTGTGTTTAACTCGGTAACTAGCCAAGCTCCCAAATGCTTTTCTGTATCACAGCACCCTGAAAAAGCACTTCTTGTTTCATTACCTGCATAGATACAGCTTTCCACAGCAGCCTGTGGTGCAGAGGTAACAGTGATTTGCCATCTCAGCACAGCACAAGCAGCTGGAGCAGGCTGACACCACCAATGCCTGGCTGTGAGCGCAGTGCTCCACCCTAATGCATGCCCTTCAATTTTTGAGATATTCACACCTAGCTACAGTGTTCCACAGCTGTCCATCAAGTACATATTAGTGTCACAAATTAATTTTCTACAGGACTGATGAGTTTCCTGGGAGGAGAGAGGGAGGAGAAGCTGAGGCATGGAGTTGTAATGGTGCAGGGAGTGAAGGGACTCCGTCCAGAGCACCAAGTTCCAGTCCACACCTTATGAAATAAGAATGTTCTGCTCAGCTCCAGGCCTTGTGCACAAGTGAGATATTGAAAGAACACCTTGATACTAGAGGAAAACACTTCAATGTTTCAACTTTAAATCACTGTAATTCAGTCCGGTGCTGAAATGAAGTGCCCTCATTTAAAGCCTCCTTCAGGAGCCCTGCAATACCAAACAGCTATTTTTTATCTATTAAATAAACAGAATTGTTTATAGTTCAAGAAATGTGACAAGAAGTCCCTGAAAAGCCCTTTGTTCACATTGCCTCAAGTAACAAAAACACGTTTACTGGCCTTCAGAATAAGGCTAGTATCACCCTAAAAGGATGATCTGGATTTCAAAATCCAGGTTACTGAAGACCTAAAGTACAGGTTTCCACTAGGACATGGTCACATTTTAACTGTAGAGCACAGAAACCAGTGTAGATCTAGAGAAGATATTTGATTAAAATGTGGCCAGAAGTGCCATACTGTTACGTGCATGTATGACTCCAGGAAGACATTCCCAAACTATTCTGTAGGAGAAAAAGAAGAAACCCTCACTCCAAAGACATGAAGTAAAGGACATTCATAGTTTGACCCATGAAGTGATTTCAACCCTGACTTTGCAAAAGACATCAAGCAAATGATTTAGCCTTTTTGTATTTCAACTGTTCTTACATAATACAGAGACTTTCTGTGTTTCATTCATGATGATTTTATCTGATTGCAAGAGAGAGGAAAATCTCTGAAAGAAGTACAGAGATTATCTCTCTCTCTCTCTCTCTCTCTCTCTCTCTCTCGTGCACATCCTCAATGATTTCCACTGGTTTTGGGAACACTCTTCCTTTTGACAAGAAGGAAAGCACTAAGGTGGGATGAAGGAAGGTAGCAAGCAGAAGTTTCAGGATGAAAAAGGTCTGAAGCACTTGACTTTTGCAACTGATTGCGTAAAGGCTGCGACCTACTGATCAGTCTTGAGAGCTGCTGTGAGGACTATGTAACAAAGGCAAAATAAGCCTTGTTACAAATAGTAGGTTTGAACAGGTAACAGCTATGGGACTTGGTGCTGACAGTTCACTGTTTTTTTTCTCTGAGCTCTTTTGTACTTTGTGTTAGCAATGGCTCCCTCCATCCAAGCTGCAGCACTTCTTTTTTATTACCCTTCAGATAACCTTATTAATGAATTCAGTGTTTTGCTTCAGAAATAATCACAGTATCCCAAATTCATTGTTTTGATTTCTCAGAGGAGTACAACACAGATCAAAGGTGAGCTGTAAAGGAACAAGGTCTCTTATAAAAATGCATGGCAATTTTGGGAACTGGTGAGCTTCCTTCAAAATAAAAGATGAAGTGAAAGTAATTTGCATGTTATTGTTGGAAAATTTACCCAGTCTGCATTCTTTTATCAGACTATGGTGGAAACTAGGGCATGCATGTAAATGGTGATATTTTTAAGCATTTAAGCATTCCAAGCTGGATCATCTTGCCGTGTCTGGATGTACTCTCTTCAATGCACTGGACCTGAAGTTAAGTTTTGACTGCCTCCAAGAACTACATATAGCCACAGAATTACAGATCAATCTAATACTTGGTAATAATCAGAGGTTTGGACTAAACCTTTGCATTCCCACACATCTGCTGACTCTGTAAGCCCTGGAGATGCCTTTGGAAAGTCGGACTACTTTATGGATTCATGTGACCATGATTCCTGCCTCTTCCAGACAGAGCGTCAGCATATGTTACTGATTTGTTCAAGCATTAGGAAGATTCATTCCACTAGCCTGGATATTCCACAAGCTACTATTTGGAGCAATTAAGATTTAGCTGTTTAGATTTCATCTCTTAAAATTGTCTGACTTCCTCATTTTCCAGATTTAGAGTCTCCAGAGGAGATTGTCTGGAGGATATGGGCCATTATATGGTACACAACAGAAGCAAAAAGAGAAAAAAAAAAGTATTTTAGCCTTTGAAATTAGCCACTAGCCATGATACTGCAAGTAGAAAAGGACTTGTCCTTCTTTGCCTTTTTTTACCAACTTCAGGACTTTTATTTTCACCCCTCCCCACCCCCAACTCTAGTTTTTAAGCCATTGCTGCCTTTAAATGACAGCTCTCAATGTGCACATTCTTCACAGGTGATGAGAGCTCTCCAGATTCTGGACCCAGCTTGTAGGACTGGACACTAATGGTTAATGGAGTTTGCACCAGACTTCCCAGCACTCGGGTCTCACAGTGATAAACAATTTCAGGAGCTCAGTACAGTCCTAAGCGCTTAAGGAAGGATCAGGAATGAAAACTCCCATTAGCTTCTCCGAGATTAGTGTTTCAATCTAAACTGACTCCATTCCACATTGTTAAAGGCTCTTAGCATCCAGTGTTGTGATTTACAGCCGTATTTTCAGAACTGCTTGCTACCCAGCATGCTGGTCCTCTTCTGGAAATTACTGTTTTCAATTTGCTTTGCAGCTTAAATGAGAATCCGCGTTTATTTACTGTATTTTGTTTTTCAATATAGTTGCTGATCTTTAAAGCTCTGTTTACTAAAGACAGATTTTAAAATCTGTTCCACAAAATGATGTTAAGTCCAGACGTTATTTTTCCTGGGATCAGCACAGAGACAGAAATGCTGCAGGAAGGCACATTACCAGTATCCTCCCCTTCCCTGAATTGCTCAAAGTCAGATTCAAAGTTAACACTGCCTTTGGGGTTTGTTTGATTTTGGTTTTATATGTAAGAAGCATTCTGGCCTTTTGTTTTAAAATTCATGCAGCACAATCTCAGTTTCTGTTTGAAATATAAAATAAGCCTCTTATGTGGTTTTGTAGTAGACCTGCATTTTGGCACAGCACCTGCCTATTCACATCTATAAGAAGAAGAAAATGAATAATGGCAAAAGTAGTTTTTTATGGAAAACATCCAGGCAACAAGACCATGCCCTTTTTTTTAGCCAAATCCTGTATGAAAAGCAAATGCAATCTCTTTTGTTTTTAAAGTTATCAGAAACCACTTTTAATACAGCTTTGGAGCACAAAGCACATTGCTCATCCTGAAAAGCACTCCCTAGTGATAGTGTTGGACCACAAGCACAGTTGCTTTTCAGCACATTGCTGAAAAATCCAATTTGGATTCTGCTATATTAATTTTCTTTTCATAGGAGCTTCACTGAACTTTTGGTGAAAGAGAGAATTTCTTTCTAATGATTTACAGCAATTGTCTCAGATGTGCCGATTTGTATTTAGAGCTTAAGGAATGCATTGAGAATCTTTACCTCATCGACTGTTTTACACCCCTCGCAAGCAAAACTTCTACTGAAGGAAATAACATTACTGTCATTCCTCTCCAGCCTCTGTTTGCCTATCTACAGATCCACTGCTCCTTATAGAGCCATCCTATAATGTCCACAGATCACAGCTATTTATTGCTCTATTTGTTTGCATCAAAAATTCCTAAAATAATAATATTAGTTTTATTATTCCATATCAGTTTGAAAAATTCAATAACAAAACAGTAATATTAACCAGTTTAAGGATTTTTTAGAGTAATATTTATAAATAAATACATATGATGTTTTCTGCATTGCAGTTAAATTTAGGTGGTACATCCAGCAAATATCCTGTCATGTTGTCTAGGAATATTGCTGGCACACCACATGTGATCTTCTGGAAGGCAGCAACAGCGTGGACTAAAATCATTGTGTGGGTAGATAGATCAGTATTTTTTATAATCTGCGTTATTTCAAGCCATGCTGTAGTTCTACAGCAACAGAGGATTGGTAAAATATGCAAAATATATTAATTATATTAGGCATAATATACCTAACATTGGTATAACATACCTTAAAAGTATTCCTGTTATGGTCAGAACTCAAGTGGCCAAAGCACACTCATAAAACCAGCACAGCTCTACAAGTTAAAAGAGATGATCCCAGGAAACATCAGTTTCTGCCTGTACAACTGCATCTATGTTTGGGACATCTGTAAACACAGCTGTGCCATTCTGGAATCCTACTTTTTTGCATCCACTGAAAGCCTGAAATCCAGCTCTAACCTGATATTTTGAGGAGCTCTGTGCCATCTTTAGAAAGATGCTAGTCTGTCTCGAAAATCTGGATAGAGAAAAAGAGGCTGCAAATATACCCACTTAAATTTCAATAGATTTTTGAGATTCTTTTGTTCTACACATACTAAAATGAAGGACTAGAAATCAATTCCCTTCAAGGCCGGAAACGTGAAAAGCAAAAAATATGACAAACCATTTTATTCTAATTAATGAAATAGCACTTTTTTTTTCCTTTTTTTCTTTTTTTTTTTTTTTTTTTGGTCATTTCAAAGTTATTTATAAAGCTCCAAAACATAGTTAAATAACGTAAGTGCAATAAACTCACAAAGTGAGTTACTTTATTTAATGTTAGCATTATATCATGGTCAGTCCCAACCCTACCCATCCAGTTTAAGGACCAGTGGTGCTTGTTTCTATTAATGCAGAGATATGCTGCTTATGTTCAGTGACCCAGTTCCAAGAAGTATCACAGTATAGAAGCCTATTTTCCACTTAATAAACATGCATAATTCCTGTGAATATTAGCAGTGATTATGCACACTTACACACTCTAGGGCATATTCATCTAAACTCAGTGAATTCAGAAGATCTGAAGGAAAATGTATTTGGCCCTCTAGATTGCAAGAAACCCTAAAGAATGATAGGAACACTCAAGAATTGGTTTGGTTCTTTTCTTTTTAATTGGTATATTTTATTTTAATGACAGTTTTGTATATTAATTCCTTAGCTCTCTGCCCACAATGCTAATGAAGTTTTATGCAAGATAAAAGAATTAAGGATTTCTTAGGAGAGAAAAAAGGAAAATTAAGACAGCCAGTAAGGATTAAGCTTAACAGTTAGGATATTCTCTTTGAAGAAGGAAATTCTAGGTTCCAGCTTGTCTGATGCCATTTCCTACAGAAAAAGAGGTTAATTGGGATATTGCCAGCAGCCCAGAAGGTCATTATCTCATCACAGGTAGATAAATGAGAGGGCAAGCAGAGCAGACTCGAAGAGAGACATAATTCACAGAATGGGTAAAGTTGGAAGGCACCACAGTGGCTCATCTGGCCCAACCTCCCTGCTCTAGCAGGGTCAGCCCAGAGCACATGGCACAGAAATGCATCCAGAGGGTTCTGGAATATCTCCAGCAAGGGAGACTCCACAAACTCTCTGGGCAATCTGTTCCAGTGCTCAGTCACTGCACAGTAAAGATGCTCCTCCTCATGTTCAGCTGAAGCTTCCTGTGCATCAGTTTCTGCCTCTTGTCCTATTGCACCCCAGAGCACAGCCTGGAGCATCCTCTGACAGCCTCCCCTCAGAAACTGATAGACCTTGATGGGATTCCCTCTCAATTATTTCTTCTCAAGGCTGGACAGGCCCACCTCCCTCAGCCTTTCCTCGTAACAGAGATGGTCCTTCACCATCTTTGTCACCCTCTGCCAGACCCACTCCAGCAGCTCCATGCCTCTCTTGTCCTGAGGAGCCCAGAAATGGACACAGCACTCCAGGGCTGAGCAGAGGGGCAGGATCAGCTCCCTCGGCCTGCTGGCAATGCTCTTCCTCTAATTGATTTAGAGTTTTCTACAGCTTAAGGAGTACTTAAACCACTGTGATAAAGGTAAGGCAATTACTTTATTTTCATCACTTAAGAGAGAAAGCAAAAGGACTCCAGTCAGCTGATTTTGCTTTTTCTACTGTTCTAGAGAGTTCTCTGCCATAGAAAGATGAAATTCCCATAGGTAGACAGTTGCATATACCCTGGAGAAACTTAGAATTTAGCACCAGCTCCTGGCCTGAGCAATACCTTGCAGTTTTGCACATTTGTTTATAAAATGCTGGCTTGAGTTTTAGCTTTCTCAGAATGTTACCCACAGATTTCTTCCCCTCCTATGCTCTGTGCAGACTGTCAGGACAGCTAACACAGTGGTTCAGAATTTAGGTCTCTTTGTGGCTCTGGACTTGCAGTATATAACCAACTCTTCAATAAACTATTTCAAAAGCTGCTGAAGCATTCACTTCATGCAGCACCATGGAGGGAAACACGAGCTCTAACAGTTTGCCAGAGATTTCGGACCCCAAGAAAAATCTATCTACCCAAAAATGGACCAGTATTTTTAATGAACCTATTATATTGGAGAAAATGTTCAATATGCAACAGTATAAATTATATTTCTGCTATTAGCTAATTAGCTATTAGCTGCTTATTTAAAAGAGGTATTTTTGACTAAATATTTTTACAGACACTTCCACTGAAAGTGCTGTTAATAACTTTTCGGTGAAGTCCATTTGTATAACTGCTATTTATTTTAAGCACTGGATGATTTGTATTCATAATGGAAACTTCAATACCAAATGTTTCCAAGCCAAACTAGAGCAATTCCCCCTTTAGTCAATACAGTCTTCATCTACATCAGTAAACAGCACAGCACAATTGATGTAAATATGGAGAACTGGAAGGGTTTGTGTTGAGGACATGACATCCACATCACACATGTTCTGGAGGCTCCAGTTCAGCCCAACTCAAGCTTATTAGCAGCCAGTAACACACCAGGTGTGATCCCAAGACACATCTAGTTAGGTTTCATAAAACAAAAAAAAGTTTCTATGCCCCAAGATTGTGTACCCCATTCTGCAATTCTTATAGAAGAGGAGATAACCAGGAAATCCACCTCAAATTATTCCTAATATAAAATGTTTTGGGTCTTTAAGCTGTGGATGTTTTCTAGTGTATGTGAGTAAAAAAAATAGGAGTTTTCTTTGCATCTAAGTTAGGTAACCAACACCTTTTTATCAACAACATGAAAATGCATCACACAGCTCTCACGAACAAAGAAACAATGTCATCTTAGGTAAATGTAAATTGGAAACGAAGGGAAGTCTTGTATTTCTTTTCAAAATACATTGATCTATGGAAATCTTCTTCAATAAAATCCAGTTCAGACCAACAGATAAATGTCATCCCTCCCAACTATAAGTTCATGCAGAGGAATTATGAATCAATACATGCTTTGTGCATTTTCATCCTGAATATATTTTAAGCGAACTGAAATGCTATAAATGTTATCGTAATGATTTGGGTCTCCTGCTGATGCCTCCTGGAAAGATCAAATTTCACATCTGGGGGTTTATGTGCAGCCAGCAGCTGAGGCAGACAGAATGTCCTACACAGGAGAAGTCGCCACCACTGTCAAAACTCAGACTATGAGCCCCTCAGAGACATTATTTTATGAGCATTTCTGCAACAGAGAGAGAAGTAAAGCTCTGGATTTACTACAGCTAATCATATTTATCCTCTGCAAAATTAGTATTTTGCCCCCATACGGACATTAAATATAGGATGACAACAAACTGGACTAGACATATGGCAGTTCCATTACAGAGCAAAAAAACAACTACCAAAGCAAGGGAGAGAATGGTATTTGATGTGCATTTCTAAAGATACACAAGGCCATAAAACTAAAAGCTGGATATTGCAGCTTAGTAAGATTACAAAGCTGTCTTAAAATTTCAAGAGCAAAATACTACTTGTGCTTTTCATGTTACTTTTTGCACTACCATCTCTGCAGACATATAGAATTTACTCTCTGTTATGTTTTCATGAGTAAAGTACCTTGTGAAATATCTATGAACCCTTCAAACAGCCCTTTGAGGGAAGGAAGTCCTGGCAGTTCTGAGCTGTTTTCAAAAGATGTTTTTTCTCACAGCACACAAAATCATAAAAAAACCCCCAAACCCTTTACTGTGATTTTCCCAGAAGAAACAATGATTTATGAAGAGTTGACATACTTTATTAAGAATTTTGTAAAGGCTGTTTACTTTTCCCAGAAACATGTACAAGAAATGACTGGGTGTCTGCTCTTGCTGGATGTGCAGTGAGCACTGTTTAAAATGGAAGTTATAAACTATGAGTCAATAACAAGCACAATACCTGAGGCTGTAAAAATTCTTTCATCTGAAAATATAATTCATTACTAACTCATTCGTTTATTAAGAAAAGGATTGTGAGGGAACATCTTCAGCCATAAATATTAAAATATGAAGACAGAAGCTTATTTATGTAAGCTGAGTTTGAAGTGTTTGCTAGACCATTCCTTAGAAAGAAAAAGGGTCTAGGTAATAATTTGCAAAGGGATCTAGTTCAATGCTGAAGAAATTTCAGAAAGAACAGTAGCATACATTTGTGGGAAAAGACAGTCTCACTTGTCAGCAAAAATTGTCAGTGTGCTCAATATTAACTACCTAAATTTGAAAGGCTTTTTTATTTTTATTCAGTCTCACACTGTATTTATGAGCTGTTCTGATCCTACTGTTCATCATTGCCATTCAATATTTCTCCTAATTAACATTACTTTGAAGTCTCTGACCTTTAGGCAGACATTCAATTCTGAATTAAAATATAATTATCTTTGTAACATGAATACACTTTTTATGCTACCCCCACGTTCTTCTTGTTACAGAATAAATACATAATAAATGTAAGGAAAAGACTGCATTGAACTTGATAAAGTAATGAAAAGTAAGAAGAAAATAAACAGATCAGCCTGCTTTCCCTTTCCAAGAAAAACAAGGACAAATTGACAAGAGGGAAAACATAAAGACTTAAAACTTATAGAAGAAATCCTTTGTGCACAGTGCATAAATTATCTGCAGCTCCCACTGCCATGAAACTTCACCACTTTTATATAAGTATGACCAGGAATCACATGGTTTATATTGAACAGGACCACAACCATCCTTTGAAGGTGAACGAGGTCCATGAATTTCAGAGCACAGAGAATATATTATATTCCTTATGAATGAGTCACAGCTTCTTCTCTAAACTTTTGGTTCTGGTCACTATAGTTACATGAATCACTGGTGTGATGAGGGTAACACTTCCCACTCATCTCATCTTCACCATTGCTTCTCCCAGCAAAGTCATTCCTTAGTCTAAATGACCAACAGCTCTGGGCCGTATGTTTGCTTTACATTACTTTGTAACTTTTCCTACAGTCAAATAATAGGAACTTAGTAAAAAACTTACTTTTACGTAGAGCTGCTGAAACTCCTCAAGGTTCAGTCTACCACTTGGACAGTCCTTTAGAAATCCTTTGTACCACTGTTTTAGCTCATGTTCGTTGAACTCCGTGCTCTTCACCAGATCCTCCATCACCTCAGGGGCCAGCTTACTATTTTGTTTCCCCATTTTGCCTTAAGAAGAAATAAATGAATACAATTAGCCAAATGTGAACATTTTAAACTGGAATTAGCCACAAAACTTGAACTTAACACTTGTTTTGTATTCACTACTGCTTTCAGTCAAATGCAACTTCACAGATTTGCTAGTAAACATAAACCTAAATTATGCTTGAATACTGGAGGCTGAAAATAGTGAAAAAAGCAACATTCTTCTTTCATTTAGGAATCTTAAGACCTGGAAACAGAGTTCTCATTTGCCTTAACATTAGGCAATTTACAGCTTTTCTTTATGGCAAGATTGAAAAAGATTATTAATTTTTTTCTTTGAATGTAACAAAAAAGTTTCACAGATTCAGGAATGTCCACAGAATTCCTCTTTGTCTTGAAAAACTCTTCTGATATGACAGCCACATTAGCAGCTACTCCTTACATGTCCAAGGCTGTGGACAGACAGTCTTATAAAGTACAGCACTAGGTATTCCACTGGGAGGAAGCAACACAAGAGTCCACAAACTTGGTCTCAAAAAATGATGAAACCAAACTGGAAAAATAAATTTAATTCTTATGCATTTGTACATATACATGTATACATACATATATTTATAAATTAATGTATATTTATATATTTAATGCATAGTTGATACACATTAGATGGTTTATATTTCATCACTGTTTACATTTCATCACCGTTAACTCTGAAGATATTCACTGCATTTCTTATATACATTTTGCATACACTTAAAAATATTAAATATAAACCAGACAAAAATACAAAATTATCATGTGTGTATAGATATATACAGTAATTTCACTCATGTTGGTCCTTTGAGATACTTTCAAGTTCTTTGACATTTAACCAAAGATGTCCTTTGAGAGAACTTTAGAGAAAACCTCATCTTTAATTTTTTCCCATTTTGCTAAAGTTTTTTCTCATGACAGATGTCTTTCAGCTACTTTTTAATCAGATGACAGACAGCACTTAACTTGTCCTGTAGAGAACTGCAAAGTGATGAATAATTTCTTTCCAGAGCCTAGCTTTGCATTTCCATTTTTATCTCCAGTATAGCATCTGTGTCTAATGACTGCACCACACTGAATGCATTGATTTCTAGTCCATATCACCACCCATTCCTGATTTTAATCTATTGCTTTTGGCATCTTCCCCTGTTTGAAAGCGGAAGTTTCTTTCTTCTCAGAAGGACATACTTTGTTCAGTTTCAACAGATCAATGTATTTATATAATTTCCTTTATGGGAACTTTCCTTGAACAGGTGCAAAGTTAATAATTCCTACTGGTCCATGTGTGTCCAACAGATTCCCTGGCGCCATAGTGCCAGCAGCATCAGGTCTGTTCCTAAAACACCTATGGCCCCTCTCCCCTTTGGCCATGGTCCTCCCTGATCTAAACTTGCTGCTTGCTCTAAACTTACTTTGAAGCTTTGCCAAACTCCTGTCCACACGTTTTGGTAAACTTAGCACAAACATGTGAGAGTTCAGCCTTCCAGGAAATTGCCACAGGTGAAACTGTGCATGCAGATGTCCAGAAATCAGCTGTTTTGACTACAGGATGGGTTTGCAATTTATGGTGTTTGGAACAACTGCCCCAGCTTTATCTCTGAAGTCCCCATCTTCTCATGCATGACATTGACCCAGTTTGGCATAATCTGAATTTAAATCCCATAGAGAATAAGTATATGAATACAGTTATTTCTGTAGCTCAAACTCAGATAGCTTTTACTTGAAACAATGGCTTTTTAAAATTTGTTTTATTCTTTATGGGGCATGTTTACTTCCCCCTTTTTATTTTTTATATACATTCTGTTCCCTTTTGCAGTCATAAGGCTTTGCTTAGAACCCAGAATACCCCTAAAGATATTCAGCAGTTATAGTAACTATCCCAGGTAGATTCAAAAGGAATTTTTTTTCTCTCTTAATTTAGCCAAGTGTGCATTTACTTGACTCTTCACCTGGATTCCAATCCCCATAAGTCTTTAACTCAACAATACTTATAGATGAAGAAAAGCATCCCCAATGGGGAAAAATCAGGTGGTTTTGACTGACCATTTTTCTGTTACAGCAGCTTTTTTATCTTTATCCATGTTTACAGCCCTTGGACCTGGCTCTGCAGAGAGGTGGAACAGAACCGTGAATCTCAGCTCCATCTGCCAAAGTTGTCAATGTTGTTTTCAATACAAATAATCTGCTCTAGAGCATCTACAGAGTGTGGGGTGGGTCTGCATGTGTGTGCGAATACATGAACACAGACATCCACACATAACCTATCATCAGAATCAGAGAAACAGCTCACCAGCTTTCTGCCTCTGGGATCCAGCTCCCTAATTTTGGGCAGCTGCTTGTCTGCCACAGGTTGTCCAGTAAGGGCCAAACACCTTTCAGCCATTTCTGACGCTCCTCACCACAGAATAACCTCTAGTAAAGGAAACCACAGCTGACATTCGGATAAACACTCTCAGAAACTATTTTTTCCACAGAACCAAATCAGTATTTGAGAAACGTATAATTTGTGACTGCTGGGCTCTGTACCCTTATTTTCTGCCCCAGCACAGCATGGTGCATAATCTGCTGGGCTCTGTTTGGGACAGCGTGAGCAAATTGACCAAGCTGGTTACAATGCCTTCCTGGAATTAGAAGCACTCATTCTTTCTTTGTGTTTTAAAGCTCTTTTCTTATGGAATTGAATTATAACCTGCAAGAAAGCTCAAGAGTCTCATATAATTATCAAATATAAACTCACACTTCTGGCTCTGGGAGATCCATCTTATTTGGGAATAAAAACTCAAATACATAGATTATCTAGTTAATCATATCCTAACATCATCTAGACATTCATTGAATCTCTTATTATTGTTGAAAAAGTACAATCACCCATTAGCAATCAGTATGCTACTGCCAACACATTTAGTTTTCTAAAATGAAAACTATTTTTAATTAACTTACAATCACAGTTTCCCAAACATACTTTTTCCTTGTGAAGATCTACAAATATGCCTTAACAAAAGACAGGAGAGAACAGCTCCTGAACAGAATCACAAGAGGAGGAAAGATCACTTTGCAAGCATTTCTTTGTTTACTAAATGCTATCATTTTCAACTATAAATTTGCTTCTAAGTGCCATATTTCCAACCATGCAATGTGACAATCCAAGCACTGCTATTCATATTCGGTTGTGTTTTCTGGCAAAAAATCACGAAGGGGGGAAAAAAAAAAAGAAGCAACAGGCTTCAATTCCAAACCATTGCAGGGGACAGATTCGTGATAACCAAGGAACCAAATATGTGGGTGCCACACAGCATCGATACAGTGTCAAGTGCTCCCAGGGAGATTACTCTGTCAGGAGAATGCTTATTAACACCAGCAAGGGCAACACAATCCAAATTTGAGATCAAGAAAAACACTAAAACTCTACTGCTGTACAACAAGTAGCAAGAGCAATGAAGGCTGAGTTCAAAAACACATCACTTTTCAGAAACACTTGAAGAGGCCATCGGCTACCCAGAGAAAATTACTTTCCAGAAATACTCAGTAGGCTACTCCAGTACTTCATTAAGTAGTACCTTAATTGCTGCTTTTACAGATCCACAGGAAACTCAGAGTTAAAAGATGGAATTTTATTAAACAGTCAATCCCCAACCTGAAGCAGTCCAGACTGTGCCAGTAGCTGGCAGGGGCAATATGAGGATGGATCTGCCTGCTCTTTGCCCTGCCAGACCTCAGGAGGCCCACACCAGACAGTTCCTCCAGTTTTAAGGCCTTGTATTGTTTGTTTGATACCTTTCCTGCAATGCTATCATGTGTCCCACACATGCTTGTGCTGTTTCAAAAGCTCTCCACTCGACCACGATCCAAACCTCCCAGCCAATGGCAAGGTTTTTTCCCCAGAATGTTTTACAGCAATTCCTGCACAGCTTTATCAAGTCTGCCTCTCCCACTTGGGCTTGCCAGTAGTAAACAGTGTGAGCACAGTTTTACAAAACAACATTTAACTAACACCTAAGAAATAAAAAGTTTAATTTCAATAGCAAAACGTGACTTACGGAATCTTGTTTGCTGTTTAACAATTTCAAAAGACCCCACAAAGTGTTGCTTACACAGCTCCATTCCCAGTCTCCTTCTTTCCCCTCCTCTCATTCCCTTTCAGCCTCCTTGGCATGTGTTCAGTGTTTAAAGGGACCAAGTGCAAACAAATGGAACTCTGGCTGCTCCTAAAGGAACTGAGTGCTGCCACAGACCTCCTATTTGTACTGAAAAAGGATGCAAATTCCATTGAGAAGACAGCATCAACAATGTACCACAATGTCCCTAAAACCCTAAAACTCTGTGTTGTTTTGATTATTGTCCTTAGACATATTTATATAAACCCAGTTTCTTTCCAAGCTGCATTAGGAAAAGTGTTGCCAGCTGGTTGAGGGAGGTGATCCTTCCCCTCTGCTCAGCCCTGGTGACAATCTCACAATTCCCCAGGTCACTGGGTCCAGTGCTGGGCTCCCCATACCAGACAGACGTGGACTTACTGAAGGCTAGCAAAGGGCCACAAAGGTGATGGGCACTGGTACCAAGGAAGTCTGAGAGGGCTGGGGCTGCTCAGCCTGGAGAAGAGAAGGCTCAGGGCATCTTGTCAGTGTGGGCCTAAAGAACCAATGAGGGGAACAAAGTTAGCAGAGCCGGCCTCCTTTCAGAAAGACAAGAGGCAATGGGCACAAATTCAAATTCAGAAATTCTGTCTTTATGTAAAAACTGTGCAGGTGGTCGAACATTGAAACAGGTTACTGAGAAAAGTTGTGGAGTCTCAGTACCTGAAGATATTTAAAACCCAACCGGACACAGCTCTGAGCAATCATCTAGAGTAGACCATGCCTGAGCAGGGGCTTGGACTTGAGCATCTTTGGAGGGCCCCCTCCAATCTTGGTGATTCTGTCATTCTGTGACACATGGGGAAATGGAGCAGTCACATCCCATATTTTTGATATCCACAGCAGCTGCCTAATTTCACTAAATTCCCACATGGGTAGCTGAGGGAAAAAGTGCTCATCCAAGGGAACATTTGGAGAAGAGGTACTGGTGACTGAAACCACGTCCCTCCCCTCACTGACTCCAGGAGTGCAGAAAGATTCACCTCACAACCCTAGGCACAAGCACCAAGCACAAACACCAGAAATTTGGGCTACTCCAGCTTATTCCCATGAACTCTGGCTGCTTCCACACCTGCCCATGTTCCCACTCTTGCTTTCCCAGTAATTCTGCAGGAGCTGAAGTAGCTGGTAGTCAACCAACACCTCTGCAGCCTCATGAGGTCTGTGCACTAAATGAATTTCCTTGTATGGTGCATGTTTTTCTCGCTCTTCCCTGGCTTTGGGAAGTGGGAATGAGTCGTGTGGACTATGCCAGAAGCAAATGACAACACTCACTTTGCCAGCTCAGCTGTGCTGGCAGGCACTCATTAGGCTGGAAGGAAAACTGTGGTTCATCCCCACCCCTCTGCCCACTCCCAGCCCACAGGCTCCCACAGGAACGTGCTGACTCCTGGGGACGACATGTGAGATCCAGGCGTTGAGCAAGCAAGCCTGGTGGGCGTCTTTGCAATCTTTGACACAATGCAAATCTATAAACGGCACATCAAACAGTGTATAGACTCCAACATGCACATAGGGCTAACAAAACCCCAAACAATTAATGCTGGGGAAAGCAGAGAACTACGTCTATAATCTACAACAGCAGAATAATTTTCACAAGATTTTTATGCAGGCTGTTTATCAAATTTCTAGCCGTGTTCTGATAAATGTAACTCCTAACAACTCCAAGCATTGTTCCTTTCTCTTCAGGCTACTTCAGATACTGCCTTTTCTCTACTGATGTCAGCATGAAGGATAGACAGAAACAGGCTATCGAGCCACAAGGATGCCTCATTCCTTCAAATACCTTTATTGTTTCACAGAGGAAGAAATTTGGAGTGATAGTCTGTCTTTCACACAAAACAAACAATAGCCTCTTACCCTAAGCCCCATGGAAAGAAGTACCTAAAGAACTATATATGTGGAAAATAAGAGGAATGTTCCCATCTCCATGGAGAGAGACTCTTCATTAGAGGCTGTAATCACAGGACAAACAGCAATGGTTTTCAATTGAAAGAAGGTAGACTTACCCTGGATATAAGGAAGACGTTTTTTTAAATAAGGGTGCTGAGGCACTGGAACAGGTTGTTCTGAGAAGTTGTGGATGTCCCATCCCTGAAAGTGTTCAAGGCCAGGTTGGACTGGGCCCTGAGCTACCTGGTCTAGTGGAAGGTTCCCTGCCCATGGAGGGGGGTGGAACTGGATGATCTTTAAGTTCCCTTCCATCCAAAACAGTTATACAATTATATTTTCCCTAGGCAATTAATGAAGCACCTCCTCACATCAGTTATCAACACAATTTCTAAGTCAGCTTGCATGAAACTGGGATGATGTTGAGCCCTGTCCTATACCTTGCATAATGAAACCACTCATTTTTTCTCGCAATACATTCAAGAGATGAAGATATTTTAGAGAAGGTTCTGGCACTATGGCATGATACCAGCTCTTAAGATTCTGACAAGACATTCAGTCCTTCACTATGATTAAACCTTCTGAAAAAGGGGTCAGTCAGCTTAGAAGGGACTTTCTCCCTTCACTGTCTCTCCTGTAAACCAGGCAACTCAATCCTCTTCAGTTTACCTCAGGACGTCACAGCATCTGGGGCTCTCGAAACCGCCACAGGACAAGAACTCCTCCACTCAGCTCAGTCCCATCTTCCTACTCCTTTCTCAGAACCCCTGGATCCAAACACACAGCCACTCCACACCTGCACTTTGCCCACAAGAAAGAAGGGCTGCAGCAATCTGTAGGAGTGGCAGATGAAAGCAATCCACCTCCAGGTGTCTGCTGTCAGGACAGAAAAGCCAGGCAAGGAGCACTGTGCCAGATCCTGGCAGAGGTACCTGGGGCAGAAGGTCCCGACACAGGGGCAGCCAAACGGGGCTGGGCAATGCCAAGCACTGTGGTCCCACTCTAGCTGACCCTGCTAAGCAGCACTGAGCACTACTCAGTCTGCAGATGTCCCTGCCAACCCTCACAGGTCTGAGACTCAAGAACTGCAGACATCCTTTCAGCAGCAATTGTGGAAGAAAACTGATTAACAGGTATAGGTAGAGTCAATATAATTTCAAATTATTGTATTGCCCATCAGTGACATCATGTTGCTCCCCCTACCCAGAAACAGAACTGACCCTGAATTAATAGCTTCTTCCTTCACACCAAACTTAGGGCTCTATTTTGAGTTTTTAACCAGCCATAACCGAAAAATAAGAATTTACATGTACACATGTACAAGGAAGAACTTCTTCAATGTGCAGGGGACCAAGCACTGGAACAGATTGCTATTGTGGAGTCTGCCTCACTGGAGATATTCAAGAACCATCTGGACACAATCCTGTGCCGTGAGCTCTGAGATGACCCTGCTTGAGCAGGACCAGATGATCCACTATGGTCCCTTCCAACCTGACCCATTCTGTGATTCTGTGTCTGTGTAACACCACACTGAAATTAGAAACAGTCATGATACACTGCTGATAACATGAACCTCAAAGAATGGGTGAAACAAAGAGGCTAGGTTCTGATTTATATGGCACTACAGCAAAAAGGTGGAATAAATCCAGTGACTTCAGATTACTTTACTGGCTTTACCAAATATCAGATTCAGGCCTGTAATCTCCCTGTGTAAAAGAAATGGGGGAAAATAGAGAGTAATGGCATTAAGGAATGCAATTATCCAACCAAATTGAATAATAAATGGAGAAAAGAGGTTTAAGCAAAAGAAGAGAGATATATTTTAAAATTTTATTTGAAATGAGATGGATGTTCAATTAGATTCAAGCAATAAAAAACCAAAACATTTGAAAGGGTAAAAACTGTGCAGGAGGATGCTCTAACATAACAATGACTGATATATATGGGTTTTTTTCTCTAGGTGACTAGAAAGCTAACATTGGATTTATTTCATTGAAAGCGAGTATTTGTTTTCTTTTAAGTCTGGAATAAAGCAAAAGGGTGTTCTCTACATTTTCAACATGAAAATCAAGGGCAATATCAGACCCACAAGTAGCTCCATAGTTGATGCCTCCCTGTGAGTCACCGTAGGGCTCTCTATTCAAAGGCCTATGCTGCAGCCAGAAACTTGAGTAGAAACTAACCTTTTAGACCACAAGGAGGGGTTTCCACATTTCTGGAGAAAGTTTAGGCTCTGAATGATCAATTGTCTGTAAGAAAATTTTTTTCTTCTTACCTCCATTATTTGGCTTTGATATGTCATAATTCAAACCTGTTGTTTTTGGTTTATTTCCAAGTCCACTTCTCTTTCAATATTTCAATAGAATTTTGTGATTTATATGTTCTACAGAATTCAGTGATTAATTCTGAGGAGAAAAATCAGATTGTTAATGCTGAGTGTCAAACACATACGTGAGTACATCTGTTGCTAGAGTTTCATTTTGCTATTGGTCCAGTGTCTACTGACAGTGGTGATCAGTAAGTAACAAGAAAGTGTGGATTGAGGAGGAAGACTCATTTTTCAACAGTGGAATAAATATTTTCTACACTGGACTGTGGTCCAGTAAATTTTGTCCTTGTAAATAATAATCTTTAAATGTCTGTAGAACATTTATGTTTTTCTAATAATTCATATGATTAATACCATTGCAATCACTTAATTATCCAAAATGCTCCAACATCAGAGCCTTGATTCCTGTGACAAATGCGTTTTGTACCTGATATGAAATATAAGAGTTTTTGATTGCTTTCTCTGAGGTTTTATTCTAGAATATGGTTTCCAATAGGCTTTCATCATGAGGTGAGAACTCTGTAACCTCCTGGACATTACTACTTCAAAGTGGCCACTGGAACAAGTTACACATCAGCATTACACAAAGGTCATTTTCTGAGCCTTGCATTTCAAAACAGTGGTTTATGCAATTTTAGACATTTCAGAGATCTATCCACTATTCAGTAATGCACCTTTTCTGGGACAGTTGCTGCAAACTGTCTTTTTTGGGGGAAGATTGAGAGGGCATGCCTAAACATTATAGTTTCCCTGAGTATGTTCCATTGTTCTGGAACCATGGGACAACATTTATGTAGATTGTAAACATCCACGTAGTGCTGTTATGCCAAACTGTACCAACATTTCCTCTGCCTGAGATAGAGAACTGTCAATTTGTAGAGACTAGTGTCAATTCTACTGTCAATTAAAATGCTGCTTTTCTTTGGAATAAAGATTATTGAAGGTTCACGCTTGGGGATAAGCATCTTAGATTTTAGCCATTGCCTTGACTTCATTTACACATACACACAATTTTTTTTTCTTTGTTTTCATTTGTTTGTAAATAAATATTCATTTATTCTGTCATAATGCTATAAAGAAGTAATATAATGCTATAAAAAAGGTACTATGTGCCTTCATTCCACTTGTATTACAGGATATCTTCTTATTTACTATCAGTTTGTTTTATCATTAGTTTGAGACGTGACTGTACTCTTCTGTTTGATATGTGCAAAGCCAAATTCTCTATGCTGGCATGCTTACCAAGTACTCTCACTGTTCACCTTCCAGCCTCATTTTAATTTGAGTTTGAATCCATCAGGTGCCTTCTTAAGACCACATCTCTGACTCATAAGTCATTGGCTTTACTTAATAGTACACGCTTCAGTCTTCATTTACATCCATATTCCTCATCACAACTCTTAAACAATACTGCTCTGCCTTCTGCAAAGGTGGATTAATCAAATCTTTGCTGTTTAAAAAGTCAGTTGTCTTTGATCCCTCTGCAGTCAATGGAGATGGCCAGAAATTTCCGTGATTCACCCCGCGCAGGGAGAGATGTCTGAAAGAGGCAGGATGAATATATGCATGCGTATTGTAAGACAGAATGAATCAGCAAGTGTCTCCTTCTTTCTGCCACTTGTAGAGGCAGCCCTGTAAACCTCCTTAGATCTGAAACTGGATTTCTAAATGCTTAAAATGATACAAGAAAAATCCCACCTTGCTCTTGACAGTGGATAACCTAACACTGTTCATGATCTCACATGTATGAAAAACATACACTTCCCAAAGCTGATTGTTATTCCTATGCATCACAACACTTATTCAGGTGTGATTAATATCACTGTAAGTGCAACATGCTGGTGTACCAAATGCAGTCCTTCCTAAAATGCTATTTACTTCCATCAGAGCAGTAGAAAAACTCTTTTCCTCTCTTTTCCAGGCCCCCACAAATCAAAATAGTTTTAAAAAGCTGATGTGCAGAGATCAAACTGTTCAGGATTGTTTCATTATGCCCTTGTCATTTCCTGCTCTGTCCTCAATATAGTTCATAACCAAGTACAGTACTGGCCTCTAAGAAAAATATTTTTTATTATAATTTAATATAATATTATTTTGTAGTGAATTTCACTCTGACCTTCTACATGTTATATTAATTTCTCCAACTCATGTCTAATATCCAGCTCCCTCTTTACCCATCAGAGTCCCTTTAGCAGGCATGTCCAGTGGTGCAAGGCACTGTCTCACTGCTCTGGATTCACAGGGAGAAGCAGGTACGGTTAGCATTGTGTGGCCTTCCTCCATCTCTGCTGGGAATAACAGCAGCCAAGATCAGTGCTCAGACTGGTTTTTCTCTGTTCCCAACTCACACAGCAGCGAGAGGGTCTCTTTTTCATCTAGTTCATGCTGCTGTGTCTTGTGATGACAATTGTGACTCACAAAGGATGGAGTAACACTCTGAGCAGTGATATCAGCACATGGTCTATAAATAGTGTTGTGACAACTGAAATAAATATAAGCTAACACATACACACACACACTTTAAACCTTTGCTTCCATTCCATTTATGCACGAAAAGGAGTACCCCAGACTCTGGTGTTAGCTTGCTTTTGGGCACCCACCCATGACTATTGTGCATGAGCACATTTTGACCTATGGGCTAAACACTACATTACTAAAAACCACATGGCTGTATTATGGCTGATATTAACAGAAGTGGTTAGTGGGAAAGCAGATTACAGCTTTTTATTTTACTAAAAACCTTTCAAAGTCAAAATAAAGTGTCTATATCATTGTGGCTAGTGATCCATTGGTGCAATGCTTGCCCCAAATTCATTATAAATGAATCGTCAGAACTGTCCCTTGTGACTGCCTCAGATGGAGAATGATTAAATGCAGAGGAAATACATTACTGAGAAGATGAATCATAATTCTGCAGAATGAAATCAATGGCTTTACACCTTTGAGTTGGACACCGAGGGTTGATCAAAAATGTTACTCATACAAACGAGTGAACAGATGAATCACGTACACAGCATGAACAGGAAAAATGTACTTAAAATTCGATCCGAAGTAGCACTGACTATGAAAGAAAGACAGAAGAAAACCTGAAAATGCTTTCCTAAGGTAGAAGTTTCAAATAAAAATTCTTTCTTTGCACTACTGTGAAATGCAAGGTTTTCCCATCACCTTTGATATTATAATTTGGAATAAATGTAAAAACTTTACTTAGAGTGATTGTATGGCTCATTTGAAATAACATTTTAGTTCCTTGAATCTAGCTCTAAGCAGGCAGGTTGGTAACAAGGATGAGATGCCCTAACAAGTACCCACTGGTGTGAATTAATCCTCTCCAATCAACTCAGCTGCCGAGACACAGTGTGTCCCATGTGGATGTCTCAGACACCTTGGGCCCTTTCAGGTGGCATTAGACACCTCTGCTTAAGCAGCTGGATCAGCTGAATGAGATCTTGCCCTCCTGACTTACACAGCTAACTTAGAATCGTAGAATCTTTAGCTTGGAAAAACCTCTGAGATCAATTCCAACCATTGCCCCAGCACCACTGTGTTCACCACTAAACCACATCCCCTAGTGACACATCCATGTGCCTTTAGAACATTTACAGGAATGGTGACACCACTACTTCCCTGGGCAGCCTATTCCAATGCCTGGCCACTTAGCCATTCCAGTACCTGAGTGAAGAAATTTTTCCAAATATCCAATCTAATCTGCTAATGCAACTTGAGACCATTTCCTCTCATCCTGTCACTTGTTACCTGGGAGGAGAGACCAACCCCCACCACCAGCTTGAACCTAACAAATCAGTTAAATGCCACAGTGCCCTGTTTCTGCAGAAGAGAAAAACCATTGTAGAGAAACCTTGCTCACTGGAATTAATTCATCAAGCTTGTATCTATAGGCTCTCCCTCTGGAGTCCATGAAAAATGCCTGCCTTCCCTTAATCCCCACTTATGCTGTGTGGGCAGCACCTGAAAGTTGGGAGGGAAATAAGGTGTTTCTGATCTGGCTTAGCACCAACATTGCTGTGCACTGCTGTGTTGGACGACAAGCTGTGAGCCTTGCTGCCCACTCGAGCAAGCACACACACAGCCAGCAAAGAGGGCACACGGTCAGCTGCTGTGTCAGCAGCGCCCAAAGCAGAGCTAACAACTCACCTGCTCTCTGTGCCTGTGCATAGATCCAACCACAGAACCACGGAATTGTTCAGGCTGGAAAAGATCTTTAAGAACATCGACTCCAACCATTAACCCAGCACTGCCAAATCCCCTTTGTTATTTCATAGAGTAATGCACAAGAGGTACAAATCACAGCTGATCTCCAAGACATTTTTCAACCTTGACTAGTATCCTTAATGGATATTGGAGCAAAAAGGTCAAAGCTGGAAATGTGTGAAACTGAGCTGGTCCCACCAGGACTGAATTTGGAAGTATTCACTGACACCTGTGCTTCTTCCTCTAGGAGATTCCCTTTCCAGAGCTGCCAATCCCATTTCTGTCATAAAGCACATAATTTATTATAATTTTTAATATGGCTTAAATGCAGACTGAGAACGTGAGTTCCTTAGTACAGACTGCCTCTGTTACATGGGCAAGACCAGCAACAAAAAGCAATAATACATATAACCATTACCTGGTGTTTCCTCATTCATTAGCACATGTTGTTAACACTGTTTGAAATCACTCATAGATAATATAGATGAGCCCCAGAAACCTGTCTTCCTGGAAAAATGTAAGTGTTTTTACAGATGACAGAGCTACTAGCAAGGTTATATACTGAGAGGAAAAGAGAATGCACTCTGACATTAATATCGATAGAAACTGCAAAATGAGCAAAAAGGACAAAGCAAAAGGAATGCTGGCTGTCTCAGAGGAGACTCTATGTCCCCAGAACAGGAACCTCATTATTATTTCATGACCTTAATGGCAAGCCCCTGAGCCTTGTGTATGTCCTTCATAACTAAAAATTACAAACACAACCCAGCAAATTTCAGCTATGCTGCTACTGAAAGCTGTTAGCTATTTCTTCTAGTTTTGACTTCATTTATACAGTACAATAGTTCTGCAAGACAGCAATGTAAAACATTCCATGGGTCCCAAATATGAATCACAGCATATGGTCTTTCTGTTAAAAGATATACCAGAGGGAGGCAGGGAGGGAGAGAGAGAAAGCCTCTCATGCTAAAGGACAGCACAATTTCATCATTTCATACATTAAAAGTAATTGGAACAATTTCTTCCAACTGTTTTTCAATGAGAGCTCTACTGGAATAAATTTTTATAAAAACTGACTACTGTCGCTGTGCTAATAAAACCAGTAAATTGCTCAGCTGAATCCATGTGTGTGCAAACATGCTTTCTTTGGGTGAAACAATGAAAGGTATTCAAAAAGAAAAAAAAAAAAGAGAGAGTCTAAATTTCAGTAGCATTTACCACGGACAAGAATAACAAAATCTGTGGTGAAGAAAAGACAGAGGAGACCAATACAACACACCACACATTTGTAGTACCACATCATCCATCTTCATCCAGCTTCCATGCCTCATCCTGCAAAGGGTAACAAGTTTATTGTGTTCTGGGTTTTTTTAGTTTAAAGAGATTCATACTTTTCATATTTTCATAAGCATTTCTAAAATGCTTGTTTTTCTAGGACACACAGTTCAGGAGTTATATTTTTGGTGATGACATAAAAAGGCAAGCAACATTTTTGATTTGGGTATATCAGTGCATGCAGAACTCCTTCAGCAAAGCACATGGAGAGCGGCTACAAAGGAACAGCTCTGGGACCTGCCATAGTAATACATTCGACAAAACAGAAAAAAAGAAATGATGACATAAATAAAAATATGGAGGAAAACAAATCAAAGATATAAAAACATTTAAATTATTATGAAATTCACAAAAAAAAATTTGCCTAAATTCCTTCAGTTTAGCAACCGCCAGGATAAAGCAATTGATGGAGGTTGCTAAGCACAGACAAGCTGACTCAGAAATCTTTCCAAAGGTCTCACAATTGCAAATCTAAAATATCAGCCTGCAGTTCTATTAAATTGTCTAGGAAAATAAAATTTTGTTCTGATTCACTGTCCACATTTGGTAGATAAGGACCCAGTGAGGAAACTATTTTAGAAAACCTAGCAAGAAAAAGACATTATTGTAGACTATGAATCCTGGAAAGCATGACATATAACCCTAATTCTCAAGGGCAGGATGTTTTTTCCCAGCTTAGGGCTGTCTGTCACTGAATTGTCCACAGGAGTAGTTGAGGTCTGTGGAACTAAACTACAAAGGTGCTGGATAAAAAAGTAACCATAAAAAGACAATTTCATTTTATAGCAGAGCTGCTTTTGCAGAGACAACTTCGAGGCTCTTGCCAGAGCTGATCAAGGAGGATCTCTCCAAACTGAGGGGGAATTGTTGGACGTACCAGGCAAGGACAAAGAGTCTGGACAGCCCTTACATGTCTGTGCCTTTCACAGCAATTGCTACTCCCAGGTGACAGGAGACAGCAGCGGGTGAAATATTTTTATTCCCAACTGTGATACTAACGAGCAACTGCACTGGCAGCTACCCTGAACTATTTAAGTCTGTAGAATCTGGAAAGCTAGAAATATCAGACGCTGCCTTCCTTGGCGTTACCTCATGATTACTTCACTCATCACTGGAGAATGTGGAGGCAAAAAGGTTTAAGATAAAAATGGGTGTTACTCTCTCTAACGATTCCAGAGGCTAGGAATGATATCATCTCTTTGGGGATGATATAATCTCTTTCATATTATTATAATTCTGCAGTAAAGCACACAAATTGAACTGATGCTAAGAAGGAACAAAAACATCTTGAATGACAAATACAAAAATATCCTTTCTTTATAATCAAACACCCTCTTCACCACTGAATTGCATCCACAGCTTTTAATTGCAAAAATACCACACATCATTAGTATAGGAAAATACCATCTACGGTGGGATTTAAATCAGTCTGCTTTAATGCTCTCAAATTTTGGTGTCTGTACTCAGCTAGTAATTTAGACCAACAGAGACAAAGTCATCTCCAGGTAGCGACTCAGCAAGTTCATCTAAGACACTTCTAGGATGGCATGAGTCATCCTTTGGAGGTGCTGTTCCTCTCCATTGATTCTCCAGACTATCATGTCTAATAATCGCTGATTAAATTAGCTTTCCTGAATTTGTCTGATCCCTTTTTGGCCACATTTATATCTTGGTCTCCACAACATCCTGTGGAAATCAGTTTTGTAATTTCATTAAATGTTATACACTAATTTCATTGGTGACCTTCTTTCTTGCACTGTGCGAAACAGTGACTATTTCTTATTCACCTGTTCCTCACCAGGCATGAAATAGCCAGACTCTGTCCAGCCTATATGCCACATTTCTGAACAACTTTACTCCCTTTTTCTAGGCTTTTTACAAATTCACTAATTCTTTATCATACAAATGACTATAATGACAGATGGAATGCTCCACATGCTGATAAAATAGAATGTGTTTCTACTATCCTACTATTTCCTGGATATTTTAGCTGCTATTTGATATGAATTGGTAATTTCAGAAATCTATCCCCATTAATTTCCATTTCCTCTCCCTTCCATTTCCACTCAAGTATAGTCATCAATGTATTTTGTGCCATAGGCATTGCCTTCCTCTTGTTGCCAATAAATCCATCTGACATTTTATACTCCTGATATTCAGTATTACATAATCATGCTGCAGCAATTTATAGTCTGATTTAAATCCAATTGTTATGGGTAATCTCAAATCATATACAAACCTCACTTCACTAGTCAATCCCACAAATTATTTATGAATACTTTTCATTTTTTCTCCCATTCTCCACATATTGCAAAAATGTGTGATAACTGTTTTTTTATCTACTACCTTTTACCATATTATGGTTATATAACTACTACAAATACCTTGGAAAATTCAAAACTGGACAGAAAATGCCTTAAACGTTATCATTTAAGGCTAAAAACTTGACAAAATATTTCACAGAGACCTGTATTTAACAACTTAGGAAGAAGTGTTGCAACCATTTAGGGCAGAAAAAGTACAACTTCACACACAAACTCCTGGTTCATCTCCAGTCTTTGCCATTGAACAAGAATACAGTGTTTGGATAAACACCTGGTCTTGATTCAAAGCTTGAAAGCAACAGATAATTTTGTACCAGGTCTGTAATTGGATCAGGCCCTGCGTATGTTAAATGCTGTGCTGGTAGAGCTGTTAATTCTCTCGTGTCACAACACAGGAGAAAAGTTAAAGGAAATTAAAGCTGCAGTTTAGGAATAAGATAAACAGTGGAATAAAATATAATCATAACAAAAAAAATCCCCAAATCCCCAGAATCCAGCATCATGTAACACAATAATATTAAAACCTATGGTGGCACTTTCAGGAGTTTGGAACACCTACTAAATCAAATCAGAGGATAAGAAATGTTCCCTGCCAGAAGGCAAAGAACTGTTTGAGCTCGTTATAGTTGTAGCAGGGTTTGGGGTTTTTTTCCTTTTATTTTCTTTTCTTTTTTCTTTTTCTTTTTCTTTTTCTTTTTCTTTTCCTTGTTTTGTTTTGTTTTGTTTTGTTTTGTTTTGTTTTGTTTTGTTTTCCTCTGAACTACTCCCAAAAGACTCAGTATAAAAAGAACCTGTTACAGAATGCCCTCTGGAAGTGAACAAGGCTCCAAATGATGGGCTTCTGGTAGCGATATTTTTCTATCTCCAAGAAAGGGAGTACAGAACAAATGGTATTCAGGAAACCTGCTTTTTCACAGTGAAAAACAATCTCTTTGTCTTTCCTGATCAGAATAGCCCTGTTACTACAATCAAGCAAAAACGGAGGGGAGCTAGTGTGAACCAAGAACTAGATTCAAGAAAAAGGATTAAAAAATCACTTTTCTCAGTTATAAAAATCTGTATAATTACTTTTTGTGGGAAATGTGCATATCATGGAAAGGAAAAATGCAAGACTTCAAGGCAAGTGGTATAAGGAGCCAGCTTTACAAAACCATGTAAGTACTTCTATGGGTCTGGACTACTGGCTAATGTAGATACTGCTAATTGCCTTGGCTCATTTCTGTTCAAGCAAATCAAGGTGATGCTCAGTATAAATGCATCAAGCATCCCTCTGGCAGCTTGAGTGCTCTTCAGAAATCTCACCAGGTACCTAAATAGCTATGCAAATCTCATCTCAAGTATTTAGTTGCTGCATTCCCTGCTCAAAATGCAACTTAAACTCTGTCACCTTTACTTTCTAAGAATACGGCACCAGCATACAAAGCAGGCCAGACACTGAACTTCACAAGACTGTGAGTCCATGCCTTGCCTTATGTGGTACCACTCCTTAACATTTTGAAGGTCCCAATTTCTCACACACTGCCACTGTGAACCCGTGAAAATTCAGACTGGCATTTGATTCTTCATAAAAATAGGCAGGCATGTGAATAATCTTACACCAATGTTAGTCCTGGGTAACTGTGAGTGCTAAGCTGTGAGTGCCCATTAACAGTGGGGTAGGACACGTGCCTGAGCAGCCTGGTGAAATGACTGCCTCTAAGTGTTGCTGAGAAACAACAACACATATAGAGATGTACACAATAAATATAGGCTAAGCTGGTTTTATTATGCAGGCGTGCTTAGCATTAAGAATGCCTACACAGCATTACCATGGCTCTGTTTGGAGACAGACGCTTAGGTAACAGCAATCGACTGTAAATCTCAGGCCCATGGTGTCCCTCTTCTTCTTCCTTGTCCAATCTTTACCCCGTGCTTTTGGCTCCCTGGCTTTCCAAGCCAGTCCCACTAAATATGTGCCAGCTCATCCTGACTCTCTCCCACTTTCCTTCCCTCCTTCCTTCCTACCTGGTTCTTACTCCCTACCCAATGCCAATTTTCATCAACCCTGGGATTTTTATCTGTACTTTGTCTTTTCTGACTTTTCATCAGCAAAAGCAGCAAGAGCAGTGATGTTCATAGCACGCAAGGTGGATGCACAAGGGAAAAAAACAGAGGTATGCTTGTTTAAGCTACAGTGGAATTC
Source organism: Acanthiza pusilla (assembly GCA_036630365.1). Lineage (NCBI taxonomy): Eukaryota > Metazoa > Chordata > Aves > Passeriformes > Acanthizidae > Acanthiza > Acanthiza pusilla. Next base: position 2,825,477 of record JAXCHO010000036.1, read on the forward strand.
ATCTGGGCAGCATCTTGTTGACATTTAACCAGTCTTGGCATCTTCAGGCACAAAGATAACATAACCACTCCCAAAGAGCAGAGAGAGATGCATGCCCAGGCTGCCAGCAGGGCTGTCAGCATTGTTTAGAGAGGCTGAATGGGAGGGATGGCAGCAGGACACAGCATGTTGAAACGCTGCTGAAAATGATAAAATATTGGAGAGCATTTTATGTTAAAAAGCAGATTGTAAAGCTAAGTGAATTACACAGCTTGTAATTATGTTTTGTAAAGCCTAAGAAACCCAAGACAGCCATGAAAGAAAGACCATGATTTACAGCTGGGGGGTGCAGATGTGGTGGGGAGGACAAGACTGATACAAATGCTGCCCTCACATGTGGGCAAACAATCTCCAACTACACGAGATCACCACAGACTGGTCAGAGGAGAAAACACTCAAAGAGAAAGCTGAGGCTTCTCAGTAGAGGCTTAAACTGGTTTTGTTTTTCCCTGAACAAACACAGAAATGAACCTGACTGTTGCTGATGCCAGTCTGCCCCTGATCAAAGGATATAACGAAAATGGAAAAGGCATTGAGGCCAGAGATGTCATGCCACTAGCATTTGTACTTTCTTTTAAAAAACAGCTATACTTCTCAAAAAAAACCCTTTTCAGAACATCTAGGAAAAACGTTTTTCTAGTGTTAAGAGAAGCATTCAATTTATTCCTCTGCTCAGCTTGCCATATAGGTCTGTTGCCCACCCCCAAAAAGAAAATTAAAAAAAAAAGAAAAAAAAAGAAAAAGAATCTTAGATCTGACATGCATGGGAAAGCCCTGGGGAGGTGCAATCTCCTGAATATCCAAATAATTACCATCTTGAAGTTTCCATCAAATTAGTGACTGCCTCCAAATAAAGCCATGTGACAGTCATCTTATTCTTTGCTAATGTCATGCTCCCACCTTATTCCAGTATCTGTGCTCCAAACTTTCTTAGAAACAATTTTTTCTTTAACTTGAAAAGAGTCACATTGATTTATGACTCCAAGCTGGCCAGAATCCCAAAAACCATCCAACTGCCAGCCTTTAACTTAATCTATTCCATCAGGAAAATTAATTAAACTGTTTTTTTTTTTAATATTACTAATGATTACAGTAAATAACAAAAATGTCACGTTTTTAAAAAACTTTCATATGACCAGAAACAACAGAAAACTGAGCAATTGTACTATTAATGACAAACCATTTGAAATTACTGCAAACAAAAACAAGAGAAGACTCCTCTCCTCTAACACAGCATCCATAAATCATACACCGAATAATAACAAGTTATATAATAAGTTATTATAGTCAGTAGCAGGGAACTGGATTAATCCAGGTTATTTCTACCTGGGTGGTAGGCAATAGAAGTTGGATATCTAATCTAAACTAGTCATCAAGGCTCCAGTGTGCAATGGAGGGGAACAGGCACCCAATTCACCAAGAGGCAATTCATTCCATGCTAAAAGTATATATAAAAGGTGACTAGGATTAATTGCTCTCTGGAAATGCCTGCTTTTGTTTGACTACACAATTAGTTTAGACTAAACATTTAACTCCTAGACAGCTAGAATGGCATGAAAAAATAATCTACCCCCAGAGCTCAGACTGAGATGACTCTCCCAGTTCGGGGACAATTGCAGAGCCATCAGCCAAACTGTGCTTCAAGCCTCATGACCCAAACCTCAGCATTGCCTGGCTGGTGAAGCCCAGTGAGGAGGCAGTGGACCTTTGCTGAATTTGTGGGACAAAACACCAACTCAACATTACAGCAGCCCCTGCAGAGACTCTTCCCAAGAAACTCTTTCTGCCAATACAGCCAATTACCGACCAGTTTCAAACAGCAGATTTACTAACAGAAATCACACAGCTTTGTGTTCTCTGATTTGTCTGAACCTTGTCACATATTCATTCAGTTAATAAACTTCTCTTAGATGGAAAATGGGGACTATGTTAACTTAATTTTTTAAAGGTCTTTTTGACAGTCTTGACACATTAATACCATTGCAGACACTTCCACAGGGAATGACTTAATATCAACAGGTTCAGGTCCTTGGTAATTAATCTACAGGAAAGAATACAACCATTTCTAAACTATTATACTTCTGTAATTCTATAAAATAATTTTGTACTAATGCATCAGTAAAAGTTAACTTTAGAAAATAGCATCTGTCTGGTGTTACATAAAGAATTAGTTTTAACATCCCCACTGCATCTACAATGCTTAGTTTGGAGCCCCGAGAGATAGGTAAGTATCCCAAAAGTCCTACTTCTCCAAACAGTACAGGTCATTTTGACATTTTTTAAGAGGACTAACCTACTAAGCATCTGAGCACAGCATAAATTAATTAAATGGGTTGAAGCAAGTCCAGTCACAGCCAAAGGTCCCAGTTCAGATACTGTGTAACTCTACTTCCAGGTCTCACGACATTTCCCTATAGTCTTGTTTTTCTTAAAGAATTACCCTCTGAATATAGAGCTGGCATACAATCATCGCTAACTTCAGCCTTACTTAGGCTTCTTTGATTTGCTTTCAACTATGACATATACTCACTTTGTCCTTGCTTTTGTTCTCTAAAGCAGTTTATAAAACTTGAAAAAAAAAAGGACTGCTTTGTATCATATGGAAAATAACTGTGCTGTAAGGAACAATACCAAGGCTGAAAAGCCTAAAATTAGACCTGTAAGCTTTGCTTTCATTGGCAGCGATGTGTGAACATTCGTATTGTCCCAATCCCACATTCTACCTCTTCTATTCTTGCTAAACACACTACTTTCTGGCAAACAGTGAAGTTTAAAATTAGCAAACCTGTCTGATTCAAGGGTATACTGACCTTGGTGATGGGCTATTTTGATCACCTTTAGGCCTTAACAAGTGAATTACAAGATCAGTTATTTTCAAAAGAAGCAAAGAAAAAGCATTTGCAGAACGAAAAGCTGAACATCTCTGAAACGGTGCCTGGAATAATACTGTAATTTCTGGCTTTCTTTCTTTTTTTTTTTCCTCTCCTAAGAAAACCCAAAAGCAAACCTAATAGCTGTATTTTTCTACTCTGAACGCAAGCTAGTTAGGAGAAATGCACTGTATAAAGTTCCTCATGCTGGGCAACAGAGATAATTTAGTCATAACAGGTTAGCATCTATGATATACCCATTCCCTTCCCAGCTATGCTCATTCAGTTCCTACTGCAGTCAACAGGGGGAATAAATAAGAGCAAAATGTATTCAAAAGGTCAAACTTCATGGATTTTCGTGAAAGCCACAGAGAGACTAAAGTGAAAACAATGCTTGCTACCGCCTTAAGTATAATTCAAGCAGTTGCTAGAGTAGTGTTTATTTTGAGTGTCTCCTTGCGGAATTTCAGGATAAAATATGAGATTGGCAGTGAGCCTGAAGGGGGTATAGTCAGAGCAGTCCAATTTCAACAGACTATCAAGATGAACTGTGGGGAGTTATTTTACAGGTTTATGGCCATAGCTCACTCTGAAACACAATGTTGTTAATATTTGTAGAGCACTACGATATAAATAGCAACACTACATCCACCACCTAGATACCTGCGGTATGCTCTGACAGAGCACTTTTTAGATAACCAAATACCATTAAATGTGCCACAAATGCTACACTTGAGATAGGATATTAGATACAGATGTAATGCAACAGTTATTTATGCATCAAAAATGCTGACGTGGATCTCTAATGCAGCACTGACATTAGCAGCCTTAGGCACTAATTCAGGGGTGATTTTTCTGTCAGAAACCGGAATTAATTCTAACACTGGTATAGCACGAGGAGCCAAATAGTTTCTTGGAGTTAGGACCAGTGGAAGCCTAGATAAAGCTGGTCCTGAACTGTATTCAGTGTTTCCCACTGGAAAATCTGTGGCCATAAAAAGTAATGTTTTCAAAGTAAGACGAAGAGCAGCTGGAGAATACTATTTATTTCATCACATTGATCTTGTCAGTATTTCCTAATGTTTCCTACACCCTGGAAACAGCGTAGGCTGTCCGTCAAGCTTCGCTTACCAAGCAGCAAGCTCCACGGTCACACAGTGGCATTTCGAGCTTTTGGAAAAAGAACTGAGGCTGACTGCGCCACTGAGACAAAATGGAGATGTTAACCAACAGTTAACCCCCAATTGCCTCAGGAGCAGCAAGGGAACCCTGAGAAAGGTAAATACACCTTTCTCAGAATCGGGGAGTTTTGTCCTAGTTCCAGCCTCAGGATGAGGTAATTTCTTCCTGGGACAGCCCTTCTTTTGTGTCTAATAAAGCCAGGTAATTGCATCCTGGATTTTGTGGGTAGGAACATGATGTGCAGTAAGACCATTTATGGAGCTGTGGTTTCAATCTCAGGCTTCGCTTTCTATTCTTACATATAGAGAACTACTTTTACTGCCTTGGCAACTGGCGTTTTTCAAGTCTCTGTAATTCCTTCAAACCCTTCTAATGATTCAATCACTATGAACATGCCTATACTTGAACAACAGTTCAAATTAAAATCAGTAGTGGATATGAACTACAAATGGCACTCCTGAGAAATTCAAGGTTACAGTATTCTCATTCCTTCCTTATTCTTCAGAAAAGCATCCTATTAATACAGTTATGTTTCCAGTGAATAATAACTCCCTAGACTAAGAGTGCTTATACATCAAACTATTTTAGAATAGCATTTCCCAAAGAACATCAGGAACAGGAGAACTTCTCTTTGCTATTCACTTTACTACAAAAATGTGGGCTCTCATTTTACATAGAATCATAAAAAGTGGCTTGGAAGGGACCTGAAAGATCATCCAGTTGCAACACTGGTGCCATGGGCAGGCACACCCTACACTAGATGAGGTTGCTCAAAGTCCCATCCAACCTGGCCTTGAACATTTCCTGGATGTGGCATCTACAACTTCTTTGGGCAACTTATTACATTTTCTCTCCACGCTGATAGTGAAAAAAAATCTTTCTAATATCTAATCTAAACCTGCCTTCTTTCAGTTTAAAGCCATTACCCTCGTCCCATCACCCCATGCCCTTGTAAAAACTCCCTCTCCAGCTTTATCTCTTTTGGTAGTGGAAGGCTGCCATAAGGTCTCCCTTATAGAAGGGATAAGATACATGGACCTAGATACTAACAGTCATAAATTTCATATTATCTATTAATTCTTATAATGGATAATCAGTAGCAGAATTCTTTACTGTGACGGTGGTGAAGCCTGAAATGGGTTGCTCAGAGTAGGTGTGGATGCCCCATCCCTAGAAGAGCTGAGGACCAGGCTGCATGGGGCTTTGAGCAACCTGGTCTAGTGGAAAGGTCCATTCCACTCCAAACCATTCCATACTGAAAGGATAATTACCACATTAAAATAGTCGAAGTAGTTAAAGATTCTGCAGTGAGCTGTAGAAGCCTTTTAAAAATATTTAAATTAAATTCAATTAAATTACTTTAAAAGAATTCCCACAGATCCCTAAATCCCCACACAAGCTATGCACACTGGTGCTGAATACTTTATAAACTTTATATACGCCACACTATATCATATGGAGGTTCTGCACAGATGTAGGAAGTGGATTTGCAAATTCCTTCATGAATAGTGTAGGTAAATGTAAGTTAGGCTCTCCCAGACACAACTTACAGAGCAGAGGTGATGGCACAACATCCTGAGTCTGTGTGTGACCCATATGAGCATAAAGTTTTTCCTCCAAGGTTCACACAGACCTTAGGGAAAATTAAAGGTTAAACTTGTGGCCTGGGCATAACTGCTGTGGGACATTTATATCTTAGGAAAAAATGGGTCATCATCAAGCTGTCTGTGTAGTCTTCAGGTTTCCATGCTCTTGGAGTGCCTTCATGGCAGGAGCCAGATGTCACTAAATGGGGGGTGCTGCGGTGAGTGCTGTGCACTGCATTTCGGAACTGTCCCAGCTCCTGGCCTTGTCCCCAGGACAGCTCTCCGCAGCCTGCCCAAGGCAGACACCTGATGCTGGCTGTGCCCACGCCAGATGCAGAAACAGGACCTCAGCAGCATCCTCTGTGCTTCACTCCACACCACCTACAGCCCAGACAAGAAATCTTTTTTTCCAGTCAAAAGCAGTCTAGACATAAGGTAATATATGCAATGCAGATGCACAGGAGATTATTACCTGACACAAAACTAGAAGAAACCATCTGATAAGAGAAAAAATTGAGACAGGTTGAGTAAGCTTCATGCTAGTGAATATATTCCAATCACAATCTTTTTGAACAGCTACTTCATCTGCTCACCATAGTAAGGGCTGCTTGCCGCTTCCCAACAGCCATATTCTGCCTTTCCACTACTTGCAGCTTGTTTTGATTTTGGCTGAGTGGAAAACAGATATGGAAAATCCTCACAGGAATGGCAGAGTGCAGAGAGCAGCCTTGCCTACTAATCGATGCAAGCTGCCCGGGAAGAGAGGCAGGATGATCATTTCCTCCCTGCTTGTTCATCTGCTCCCCTGGGAACAAGTTATACTGCAGTGACACATTAAGGCATGTGCTGTCAAAGAGCTTCTGGCAGAAAAAACAAGTGAAGTACCAAGTGACTGGGCCCTTTCAGCTAGCCATGGGATGTAGGGCTGTCCCAGCCAAAGCAAAGTCCTGCTACCACTGAAGGATATGTTTTAATTTTTTCATTTAGAGTGATAAAAAGTCCCATTGAACAGTCTGAAGCTACAGGAGCAGAATAAAACTGGCAAGTCCTTTTGTTGAAAAACAACCAGACTTTGCAGTTCTACTTTTAGAATACACACCTGAGCTGGAAGATTTGCTGTATGAGCTCCTGAGTCTTGATGTCCTGAAAAACATTTGTACAACAACCCTTACATGTGGCAGATTTTCTTCTTTTTTCTTCCATAATGTGGACTTGGCTGACAGCACAGTAACAACTTGATGGAGCCTGATGGAGTTGAACTGGCTTATATCCAGCATGACTGGTGCTCAAATGACTCAATTTTTAAATATTTTGCCATAATAATAAATGGGAAGTAATGATCACCCACAGTTGGCCAAAGAAATAAGGGATTTTTCTAAGGAAAAACAGGAAGCACACAACTTATGGACCATTCCACATAAAATACATACCTTTCATTTTCTTCTGCTCTAGTATTTTTAAAAATACGACATTTACCACATCTTGGTCTTTACATTGTCACACCCATGCCCCTCTGAAACAAGCAAGAGCAGATAATAACCACTCCTGCCAACTCTTACTGCAGTGACAAATCTCGGGCACAACCCATGGATTAGCAGAATGTAACTGGTTACGCCTGTTCTCTGCCCAGAACTGAGAAATGTTCACATTTCTGTTCATTCGCAGTCAAACTGATTTCCAGGTAATGCTTCATGTGTCCAAGGGGAAAAGCGACAAAGCTTGTCAGAAATGGAATTTGGCTGTACATTACAGGAAAGCTTTACCATTTAGCTGTATGGTACAAAGCACATGGTCAGTCTCATGCTTCTTTCTAAAGGATCACTTCAAATCCAAATGAGAAACTGCTCCGACCTTATTTTTGCATAGTACTTTGACAACCTTGTGTGCATGTGCAATGAGCATGTCGACATTTATATTTTTTTATGCAAAAGCCTAAGAAGGATAACTATGTCAAGGACTATGGCTAAACTAATAATTAAAACTGACATAAGAATTGTATGTAAATGCAATATAATGATGCAATTAATCCAATGTAATTAAAACCCAGAGATAACGGAGAGGTGCACCTCTTCACTATCTACTTAAAGAGCCCAGTCCATGCTCTGCCGTTCACTCATCAGCTTTACCCCAAGTGGGTCATCATTATCTCAACACCACCCGACAGATCTCACCAGCAGAAGCACAAAAAACTGGAAGACATGTAAATACCCACTTATTTCCACTTCATAAACATTCCAGAATTAGACTGATGGTGACACTAATGATTTAAATTTAAGGTATACAATATTAATTACTTTTATTACTTACTACTACTACTATTATTACCTATTTAATACTTTTGTTAAATTTTTAGTTCATCAACTACACACAAGCACTTGCTCCTGTAAGAATTTTTAAGGTTTGCCAATATTACTAAAGTGCAATGTTTCGCTTCCTACCAAGTACCTCAGAGAGCCAAGAGGAAAGAGAAGCCTCAGGAACAGGTCCCAGGCAGACAACGATCACAACCCTGTACTGCTCCCCTTGCACCACGGGATGATTACACACTGATTTTAATCTGACACAATCCAGTTCTGCTGCCAAAAAAAATTATTCTCTCCAAAGAATCATATTCATTTTTGGAAAGAACTCCTCGCCTAATGTCTTGTGTATATCCCAGGATTCATGTGGCCATGTGCAAGGTAGGTAAGAAAAAATTTGTCATGCCACTTCACCCAGAAAAGGGAAAAAAGGGTCATTTGGGCGAGATAAACCACAAAAAAATAGGGAAGGGTAATAGGAAAGTGAGGCAAGAGAAAACTTCCCTTTCTAGCAGATGTGACCATAAACCCTGCCAGGAAAGGCTGGGTTGGGCTGGATGGAGAGCTCATCTCAAGCTGGTGCCACGTTCCCCTTCCTGTTGCCAGGAATGTAGACCACCTGGCGCTGGGGCAATCAGAAATCACATTTCACTTGGGGCAGAGCAGTGTCACAAACAGTCCAGTGGGACACTGCCTTCATCCAAATTTCTACTCCTGCATCTTCGTTCTTTCAAAACCCCAGATGTGGTCACTCCACCAGCAACGCTTGTACTGCTTGTCTCCCTGAGAGAAGACAATCATCAGTATGGCAATGATACCTAAACTGCATGAACAACTCTCCTGAGGTAGAGATTAGCCTTTACTGAAGTATGGCACTGAAATACTTCAGAGATGAAAAAATTACGCATCTGTCAAATATTCTCCACCTTGACTTGTAACAACTAGAAAATTTTTGGAGATTTGTACAGCCTCTGTCAATTTATCCTGTCATACTCCCATGACAGGAACTTCAATTATAGCACGGTGGTCAGGCACATGGGTAAAAACTAGGGTCTACAATTCCCTGAGAATCAGGGCTTGGGATTCCATCCTCTGCTTTACCATCAATTTTCTAAAAACTCTTGAACAAGGTATGTTTTTGCCTTCTGCATCATCACGTAATGCTAAGTGAATGAAATAGCGTTAAATTCTATAAATTTGCCAATATTGTAGTTGTCATACCCCATTCAAAACTGACATCAGCAGTGAAAATTACACGGCACATAAATACAAATGCAAAACAATGAGCAACTTGTCACATAAATACTTCAAAATCAGCTCTCCAAACAGGTTTTTACTTCAGAAAAGCAGAATTTTTTAAGAGCAGCTGTTCAGTCATACGATCAATGAATCATATGATGAGAGAACATATAAAGTCTTATGCAAATACTTCACATTTTATTTTTCAATCCTTCTCCCCACTTAGTTTCATGTCCCAAATGCCTTGGGATGAGCAAATTCCCCTGCACCCACACACTGCCAGAGAGAGCCTGCACTGGGGGTGTTTCTGTGGTCATTTTTAGGACTTGTATGTGACTTGAAACCATCTTAATTCTCCATTTTTTCCAACAGCTACATCCATCACCCATAGTATAGACACATAGTACAAGAAAAGTTATCACAGCTCAGGTAGCCACTGGGGCTCAGTAGGGGCTTCCTTTGAGCTCCTAACTCAGCTGTGTCTGCCCCAGTACAGTTGGGGGGCTTGTCTGTCATTACATCTGAAGAAGCAGTTCAGAGAAAAGTGGCAAGAATCAGATGGATTTATCATTAAATTCAATGTTTCCTGCAAATTCACCTGCAAAGTTTTCTCACAACACCTAAAATATCATGAAAAGTGGTGAATCTGTTAGTATGTTTTGTATTAATCACCCTTTTTGTGAGAGACTTTCCACTGCTCAGTCTTTCCTAGATGTTAACACCTTTGCCTTCTGCTACTTCAAATGTTATCTTACTCCTTTTCCTCGCTCCCCCCTTCCTTTTCGATTCATTTAAAATTAATCTCCCTAGCACCGAAATCCTCGCAGACCTGATGCTGCCTACATCTCTGACATGATTCATGATCACACCTTCTCCTTTCCCCCAGTCTCATCTTCTTTAGGCTATGAGCTTGCTGAACACTTACACCTACATTTCTAGTCAACTCTCTGTGTTCAAAGCAACAGATTTCCCCATGCATTTAAATCTAGTCACTCACAGAAGTGTTTTGGTGGTTCAACATGTACTTTGCACAATTCAAAACCGTTCCTTGATTCAATTTCTTCCAGTAGGGATCAGACAGATAAGCTCACAGAATGAGTCCTTACATTTGTACAGCCTTGGACTTTGGTCCAGCTGCTTCAGGATGGAATTCATCCAGGAATCTCCATTTCACATTTAACTTTATTGGAATTTTTAATAATGACCATCAACCCATCCTTCCACATCTTCCTAAAGATCTCCTGATGTCAGTGTTTGTCAATAGTGGTAATGCCACTGCCCATTGATGGCATTCATTTCTTTTCATTGTACAACCACGTCTAATTCACCTTTCCTGTAATTTGAATTTTTGAAGCATGGCAAACTAGCACAGCACAATTGCCAGATGGTGACTTTTCTTCTATAACTTGTATGAATTTGCTACCTTTTATTTTTCGTTTGTTTGTTTCTCACAGATTCTATATTTGTATGGGAGTACCTCATTAGTCAAGTGTCCATACTGATACCACTAACTTTGTTCATTCAGAACAAACCAAAAATGCTAATTTCTACAGATTTCTTGAAGGTGTTTTTGAAGGAAAACAGAAGTACAAGACTGAAATGGCTGCAAGCTGCTGTGTAGGTCTTCACAGAATTGAGAATCTTGTAAGTTACTGAGTGACAAAATGCAGAACTGCAAAAATAAGGAAGTATGTTAGTTGTCTCACACAGCTTCAGATATTGAAGACCTTCTGAATATATCAGTGCTGTCAATAGTAAATGGTTGTGTTTACTGGGCAATAGTGAGAATTACAATCTCCAGCTATCTCTGTTACATATAACACCAGAACAACCTTGAACATTTCATGAACTCTTTCTTTTATCTGGAGATGAGCTGACATTGATATATTGTTATTGGTCTTCACTAATACACTCCTGTTGGCAACAGGGAGATGCTAGCAGCTGAAATGAGTCACATATTGCAAGACCTTGCAATTTATATGGAAGAAAGAGCAATTTTAAAAATATCTCTGTCTCCTCCTCAGACGACTATGCAATGCAAGACACCCACTAAAACTCAAATCATAGTCAGACAGTTATTTTTCATATATTTGAAGCACATTAAGTGGCAGGGCTTTTTTTTCAAATTTAAATTGACTAGCTGTATTTCACCAACATTAAAACAGCAATACAATGTAATAATAGGACAGTTTGATACTGCAATAAAAATTACTCTTGTATTTTATATTTACTATGGATTTTTCACACAACATTCAGAACCTTGTTACATTGTTTTCATTTATAGTTACACTTTAGGAAAAAAAATCTACGGTTGGTTACAAATATTTGAAGAAGGTAATAACCTAAAATAATATATCTCACAAACAATAGAAGTAACCAGTCAACAGCATTCTGGCTCCTTCTCATCTAAAGCAAACTGCTTTGTAACTGAAGAACTTGCATTGATATATTTTGTTAAGCAAATTAATAACGTAGATGTTATGGCATTAGATGATGAGTACATGTAACAGAACTATTTATAGCATTTTGCTGGAATAAAAACCATGAGTACGTTATGCTAAATTATTGTAATATTTTCAGTCTCCTATATTGAATCTTCCTATCCCAACTCTCCAAAACCCAGGAAAAAAAAAAGAAAAAAAAAGAAAAAAATACATAGGCTGTGTTTCTACTATGCTGATTTACAAGAACATCTTGGGACTTGCACTACGACAAAGTTAAGGCACTGAAGAGGGCGATTCAACAGAAAAAGCAGAAAGAACACAGCTGTACTCAACATCTGTTTACATTGTATTGTGACTTCTTACAGACTTCTCTTTGACAATACCAGACACCTGGAACATATCTAGAGCTATCTAGATACAAACCCAGCTGTTTAGGACATATTCTAGGGTGTATCTACACTACAGCCCAACAGCTGGAGAACAGTGTGTGCCTCAGCCAGCTTCCAACTCTCAGCTTTGCCTCTGTGAACAGCCCCACTGGGGGAAAGCAGAGCATGGATGAAGGTATCCTAATTAGCTCTGCAGGAGACATACCCAGTGACTGCTCTCAGGCATGGATTGGTTCAAATTCACTCCATGAAATCCCTGTACATGCACCTTATCTTTCTGCACAGGTTGTAGGTACAGTAAATATCTTGTATGTTGTTAAAATGTTAATAAAAATATTTATCCTTATAGCACTGTACATACAGCTGCACTTTCTAGAACACACGCTAAGGCCAGATCCTTGTCTCATAAAGCTCACAGTTTAAAAAGCAAGCACAAAACCACAGCTAAAATGCAAGATGCAGGAGGCATCCACACTGGTTACACACACACAGCCTGTATCATCAGGGAGAGGGAGACGCTTGGACAACAGGCGACCTTTGGAGCAGAATCAAAGACAGGAAGCAGAGCCAGAGAGGGAGGGGAAAAGGGATCAGTAAAAGCTAAGGATGAGATAAGACATGAGGCAGTTAGTACCTGTTGACACTTTAGGATTACATTCTTATATAACAGAGTGGGAAGCCTGATTGAGTAATGTTCACCTTTTAAACCATGTAGAAATAAGCGTTACTTACTGATCTGTGTTCCAGTAGCACCTCTTTGTGGCAGACACTTGAGAAAAATTAAAAACATCATAACCACTTCCAACCAACCTCTTTTCCCAAACAGGAATTAGAATGAATAAACAATAGCCATTGAACTAAATAGCTGAGAACTCACCCCATGCAGGGGACAACTCTTGCAAACAAAACCTATTTATGAAGAATGATCAAGGCTACTTTGTGGTTTTCTTACCATACCTGAGGAGGAAAATGGAGTCTTAGAAGCTACTTCTGTTAAGCACTTTGGCATTTCAATAATACAGCTGTGTTGTTAGGATTTCACCCTCAGAAGGAGGCAAGAATATTTTATATACTTTTATGCATGGAAAAAAACAGTGATTATTTGACTCTCTTTATTTAAGGATGCATGATATAAAGTTTTAACAAGGTAAAACACGTAACATACTGATTTCATAGTATTATTCTAAATTTTCTCATTCTGCAAGGATGGCAGGGACCAGATTCCAAGTCAAAGGGAGCTCTTTGTAGAGCATTGTTCAATCTTACAATGTAGTTGATGAGACATATCCAAGTCAGATTGAAAACAAGCAAACAAACAAACAAACACAAAACCTAACCCAACGAAACAACAACAAAAAGCCTATTTAAAAAAAAAAAGTTAAAAACTTTGTTAGACATTTGAAGATGCAGTCTTTCTGTATAAAATCAGTCTGGCTTGCAAAAATCATCAGATGTTACATGCATCAAACAAAAATCCCTTTTCAGGCTATCATCCTTCCAAACTGAAAGCCTTTCATGCCTTTCCAAACATGCATTTCAAGATGATTCATGAACGTTGGTACTCATTTGTATGGTTTTAAAAAATTATATTTAAAAGGAAAAACGACTGCTTAAAAAAATACAGTATATATTCTGGTGTAATGTAAGAACATCAACTATAATGAAATTGACTGGGAATGTGTTGGATGCTAACAGTATTTGCACAAATAACTTTTTGCAGCATTATTCATTATATAAGCTCATTTTATTTTCAGTGCTAAAAACTTGTAAAAATGTTTACTTTCACTACTTTAGAAAACCTTAACTTTTTCTCTACATATACCAACTTCTACTAAAAAACAAAAGCATTTTAATAACTATTAACTAATATCTCAGATTTCATTCTCTAAGAGTCTTCAGTTACTTTGCATTTCTAAATATAGCAGATAAGAGTACAGAGAAATATGCTGTATTGCAAGAGCTTTTATAAACAAGATTTTCTAATTTTAGACTACTCCATTCTGAATAAAGTCTCATTAAATCACACATACTCTCAAATGCAGTCCACAAAAAGGATAATATTCATGTCTCCTCAGTGCTATTTGATTCCATCTTACAGTGAATGATTTAATATCTACTTTTGAGTAAAAATGTTTTCTATGAAGTGGAACACTAAACTTTCATTTAGAAAAATAAATTTCAGTAACATATTATCTTTTTGAAATTATTTTTAGATATTAAAATTAAGTCGTAGGTACTCTATACACACTTGGCTCAACAACTAATCTATTTAAGGAAAACTACTTTGGGGATTGTTGGGTTCAAGAACTTGTAATGAAGTCCAGAACAAAGATACTTTAACACTAAGGATAATTAATTACTAAAAAAGTTTAAAGAGAACAGAGATAAATTTTTCATTCTCCATGGTCTTTAAATCAAGATTGATTTTTTTCCCCCCCTCAAAATCTGAATGTGTTTCATGAACAGGAGAGTAAAGGCACTGCTGAGCCAAATGCTATGGACTCTGCTAGACATGGTTAAAATGTTCATTAATCTCTCTTATGGAATGAAACATTTATGAATCTTAAAGCTTTCATCTCTAGAATATTACTTTCTATTTAGCCACAAGTTAAAACTAATAAAAGGAATTTTCATCAAAAGTTTTAGAGCCTTATATTTATTAGTCTAAAATTTCTGCAAACTAATGTCACAACTTGTTTGCTTTCTGAGTATACATTTTGATTTGTACAGTCGAAGTCTGAGCAACCAAGGTAACCCCATTGGTTGTTATTATATTGGTTGATTCAACTCATTAGGAGTTAAAATTATGCAATTTTTTAATGTCTAACTACTGTATGAAAATACCTCTATAAGTCCAAAAACCAAAAAATTTCAACACCACTTATAAGTCTTACCATTATGGATCTCAGTTTTTACATCTTTTCATAAATAAATGTTGAGAAAGTCTAAGTTAGTGAACAAGAAATAAGTAAAACAGTTCTTTCTAGTATTTAGTAGTGCTGCATAAAAACAATGATGCTTCTCTGAAATCATCAATTATTTAAAATTAAATCTGCTTTAAGCCTGCAGTGATTAAAGGTCATTTGAACCAAAAAGTTTAATATCTCATAATGTTTTAGTGTAAAAGCTGAAAGAATCACCATTACATCTTGTTTTCTTCCTGCATATCAATTCAGACTTTTAAAATGTGGATTGTGTAGATAATCTTCCTCAAGGGCTTTGTGGTGATAAAGTGATTCTAAAATTCTTTATTTTCCTATTAAGAAATTATTTTATTACAATTATCTTAAAAGATCCACTTTTTATCTCAAATTATCACTTCTCATTACTTTGAAACTCATAAGTTGTTGACAAACTTGAGAATGTAGCAAACTCCTTCTTTTTCAAAACAGTGAAACTGGGAAAGTTAGAATACATTCCATTAAATGTTTACACTCTTGGATTGAAAATGTGACTTTCAGGGTTTATTTCAGGGAGAAAATCTCCAATAGTATCTGTAATGCTCATTCCTTTCTCCTTGATATACTGATTTTAGAATACATCATGCTTAGTTCAACAAAAGATGCAGTTGTCCTTTTACTCCCAAGGAGCACCATTTATTTCAATTATAAGTGGTTTTACAACTTATTTGACAGAACATATTCTGTTCCTTACGTTCCTCAGAGGAATAATCACAAAGAAAAAACAGATTGATTCTTTTATAAACACATCATTGAATTTGACTATCAAGTGATTTTTATCTTTTTCTCCTTCAACTGTCTCCTTTAAACTACTTACTTTTTAAAAATTTCATCTGTGAAACCACCGCTAATAACTTGCCTTTATTTCCTACATGCGTATTATTGTCCTTTGGGTCACATTCACATCCGAATGTGGAAAAGCTCTTGAAAGCAGAGACCCTGTGTCTAACATCCACATAGTTAAAAAAGAAAAAATATGCATATATTCTCAGCACTTTATAAGTTAAAAAGCAATATGGATTTGTGGCACTACTCTGAGATTTTGTATTTCATGAACAAGTATCCTTTTTATCATCTGTTTAATCTTCTTTAAAAAGGTTTATAGCTATTTTTCTCAGACCAATAGTATAAAATTTAAAAAAAAAAGATTCTCTCTCCCTGTGAGTAAAGCCGAGTTGGAGCTGAGGTAAGAAAGCGCCGCCCTGTGATGGGAGGCGATCTGGATCCTTACATCTTCCAGCACTGCAAATACTCACAGCCTTCCCTGTTGGTGCTGTATTCCTGCACCACACAGTGCTTTGAGCAGTACCATGGAGAGAAGCTATGGAGTAAACCATGGTCTTTCCCAATAAACAGCAAAGAAGATAATAGGTAAGGAGGAATGTGATCCAAAGATGCAATCAATGCACACAAAAAGAAGAAACAAAATTACACTCTGAAGGAAGAAAGAAGTCCAAGGATGTAGAGAACGGCAAAAGGTGTGCAAATCCAGGTAATAGTGACCCAAAAGAAAATGGGGACAGATTAAATGGTCTAGGCTCATTACAGAGTAGGCTGAGTCAAAATTAGGCATATATAATGCAGGAAGACCGCACGATTGTTTTTCTCTATTAATGTAAGACAAAGTTAAAGGAAAGGAAAGAATCCATGGGCAATCAAACCCACCCGGAAACATGCTTCTTTACCGACCACTCGAATGTTAACGGGCATTTAGCCCCAATGCACACTGGTAAAACAATATTTATTAAAAACAAAAGGATGAAGACCAGTGCTGACAATGTTTAACACCACAGACAAGGAGCACAGTTGCTCAGGGTAAGCCCTATGTGTTTCAATTCCTAGTACTTCAAAACAAAATTTGTCTACCGTATTTTAAATTTTCTATCTTCAATTAGTTTACATTGCTGTTTGATACACAATTAGAGGATGAGCCAGCACTTTTTGGGCAACTGACATAAAATTCTGGAAATCTACAGGAATCTGCAAAAGTTGACAGAACCGAATGCCTAAAATAGGAGGATGAGGCACACATATAATACAAAAAAGCTTAGGAATCCATTATGCAGACAGACATAACATTAGAATTCAAAAACTGAAAAACAGAACCAGGACAACATCTTGAAATGTAAGCAATAACAGAATCACCCACAAGGTTCACCACATTCATGTGTTTGTTAAGGGAACCTGTATCCTTAGATTTAGAGCCGTCCTGCAGCTATACTGAGTATATAGACAGAAAGAAAAGTCAAGAGGCCTGTGGCATCACGACAGTGCTGCAGCCCTCGAGCAGGACCCTGCTGGAAGCCACATCGGGATCCCCCCAGAGCCCAGACATGCTGCAGTCAGCAGGATGTCGCACCCTGGGACACGTGGCGCCTTTTCCAAACAGCACCAGAGCCAGCGGCACTGCACCGCTTCCATCCTGCACAGCCAGCCTGATTCCCTCTGCTCTGCCCTACCCTGCCCCATCACATCCCACTTAGACTTTGCCTTATTCCGGCCAGAGCACAATTTTCCTGCTGGCTGGTGCTGTAGTGGGGTATCAGCCATGACTCTTCTGGTACAACACACCAGGGGAAGGCACACAGGGAGTCACACAATGAGACCAAGAGCAGCGGAGGCACCTCTGGCATTTGCTCTGTGTTGTGAGTTACATAATGCTGTGATACTCCGGAGTAGATGTCGCTTGACAACACAGCTGATATGCTGGCAATAGCTGGATGTTCCAGAACATGATGCACATTGAAAAATCAGTGCTGTAATTCTGAGTGCAGGTATACATTTGTATGGGGTAAGGAGACAGGACAACCCAGAAAACTGGTTAGATAATGCAGCCCTATGTCATAAAAGTTTGTGGATAAATAAGATAAGGATTCAGTCCTTAATTAAAAGGCAGAGATAACACATAACTGAGACGAAGAACATGTTTCCTTATTTTTCCCTGACAGTAACATTAGCCCAGACTACTTCATGCTTTGTTTGAATGGAGAAAAACATAATTAAAGTTTTAATTAGAATTGATCACAGTCCACAAACCTGAAATGGATTGTGCTCTTCGAACACTGTACTAGAAGATCTTTCAAGCAAACTGATGTTCTTAAATGAACAATGTTCTTTTAAAAGGAAAGGCATTCTGTCAAGTAATAGGGCAGTAGTGAAAACTAATGAGTCTGAAAATGTGTCACAGAAACAACTACTAGTAATCATGCATTCTGAAAGGGACAGTGATTATGTTTTACAAAGACTGTGTAATTTTTCTCTTATTTTTCTCTGTGATGAATCTGTTGCAGATCCTATTCTGGTTATAAAATATGTACATCTTTTTATTCTTCATAAAGAGATGGTGATACCTCTGAGATCTGAACTTTCCAATATATTAAGGAAGAGATTGTCCATCCACAGGCGCATTAATAACAAAACATTGCTAAAAATATTTTGCCAGCAGAACTGCTGGGAGAAGTACCTGTATTTCTTAAACCCATCTGTTACATTAACATCTTCTGTACAAGAACACGGAATTCATTAATATATTTGGCCTTTTGATAATTGGCTATGGTTCTAATGCCCAAGTAATCACCGTTCAATTTTAATGAAAAGAGCAGGTATTTTCATCAGCCTGTTATCTGCACGTTTCCTTGTCAGCCGAAAAGCTTGGCGGTGCACATAAGCCCCCTCCCCGCCTTGCTGCACCGCGCCGGGTCGTGCGGGCTTTGGGAGAGCGGTACCTGTGCAGCAGCGGGAGCTCCGCCCGCTCCGGTTCCAGCTGCCCCTCGCCCGAGGAAGGCGGAGAGCCCCGTCCCACCTCCAAAAAGCCCCTGAACAGGCTCCTCCAGGGGCGGGGAAGTGGAGGGTCTGCAGTTGCGTAAGATCAACCCCCCCTTCCCCTCTCCCTCCCAATCTCCGACGGTTCCTCCGCACGCCGGAGGCGGGAGCAGCCAGCTCGGGCTGGGGAAGTCAGGGAGGTGCCGGCGGGACACTCAGCAGAGGAAAGGCCCATGGCATTGGGGGCAGGATGCAAAGCTGGAGTGAGGGGAACCTTGCAGGTGGCTTCATGCAGGAAGGGGACCGCCCGGCTGGAGAGGGAGGAGGGAGGTTCCCTTGTGGGGGCAGTGGGGACAGCGGGGGACTCCGGAGGCTGGGGCACCCCCGGGCGGGCGGGGGAAGCCTCGCACCGGGGGAGCCGGCGGCACGGGCAGCCCTGCGGAGGGCAGAGAGTGGCGGGGACGGAGGGACTAGCGGTGCCCGGGGACCGGGCTGTGCTGGGGTCCCTTCCAGCAGCCGCCGCTGGGAAGCCCGCAGGGCCCCGCACGGCGCTGAGCCTCCGTGTCCCGGCGCGGCACTCCGGGCGCCGGGGAAGCGGCCCCGCCGCAGCGCTGAGCGCCGCGCTCCCCCCGCACAGGGCGGCCAGGATCCGGTCCTTCCCGGCGGGGGGCTGGAAGAGGAGGGAGAAGAAGCCCTCGGGGGAGCGGCAGGCGTTCCTCCCCTCGCCCCAGACACACGGCACGTCTCTCCGGGAGCGAGCAGCTTATTTTCAAGAGATGCTGGCGCGCAAAGTTGCTCCGGTCAGGCAGCCCCCGCCCTAGCTCCCTCCTTCCCTCCGCGGCCGCGCACATCCCGGTCCCCGCAGAGCCCCCGCACTCCGCTCCGCTCGGGTCAGCGCGGAAATCGCCTCCCTCGCTTTCCGCCCCGGCTGCTCACGATCTGCCTCAACCTGCTCCTCCTTTTGTTTTGATCTTTGGAAATGAAATTCTCTCTCCTGCCGTCTCCTTTCCCTCCTCCTTCTCACGCCTTCGTGTGGGAGATGCCCAGGATCGCACACCAGCTTTTGTTATCTCCTCCCACCTCCATCTTCACTCCGATTGATGCCCTAGTAAATAGCAGGAGCGCGGCACCTCCGCCCCGCACCTACCCCGCGCCCACCTGCAAACACCTCGCGTGTTAAATAAATTAAATGATAAAACAAAAACAACCCTTGCAGGCAGCAAGAAAAGCGATAGAGCGATCGCATGGATCGGGAGCACTTTTGCCTCCCCCGTGGTGTGATGACCTTGCGAGGGCTGCTCTGGAGCTTGGTTTCGCACGGTCTTTTTTCCTTTTATTTTTTTTTTTCCTTTTCCTACTAGAAAAAAAAATCATGCCCTTTTCGCTACCGCTTTTCAAATGAACACGAACGCCAAAGATTCCCACTTCCACCAAAACGTTTCCAAGCGCAAATTGTTACGCGACAGCTCAGCTCTTCCTTTGGATGCTGTCGGTGTTTATATCCGGATCGATGAGGGATTCGGTCTCTCATCTCTTAACAGCAAATAACTGAGGGTACGATTCCCCTCCGTCTCGCCAGTGGAAGAACAGCTGCCGCACACAGACCGCGCACACCAACTTTCCTGGTGAGGATGATCCCCGAGCACTGAGGAGCGCCGCGGCCGCGCAGCCCCCGCCTCAGCCCCACCGCGCCTCCATCCCGCCGCCTTCCCGGGAGGAAAAGCCCCGCGCGGGGCAGCCCGGCGGACGGTTCTCGCCCGCATCCCGCGGGTGCGGAGCCTGGCTCCCCCCCCCGCCCTCCGGTGCCTCCCGCACTTACTGCGGGCGCGGGGTCTGTCCGCGGTGCGGAGGAGGGCGCAGGGCCCGGGGTCCCGCCGCGGTGCTGGGGCCGGAGGGACACGCGGCGCCGCCTCGGTGCGCGCCCGCCGCCGCTCGCGCCGCAGCTCCTGTGCGCGCCCCCGCTCCGCCCCGCGCGCCGCCCGCCGCCGCCCCGCACTGCAGGACCGCCGCCCCGCGCGCCGCCCCGCGCTCCGAGCATGCGCGCGGGGCCGGGGCAGCGCGGGAGGAGCGGGGGAAGCCCCGGGGCGGGCGGGGCGCGGGGCCGGGAGCGCGCGGGGAGCGGGCGCAGCCCCGCGGGGGTCGGCGCTGGAGCCGCGGCCACCTCTGCCGGGTGGCCTCGGCGTCACTCGCAGCGGAGCGCAGGCTCTTGTGCCCGGCGTCGTCCGTGCCTTGCCCGGCGGGTGCGCTTCTCTCGGCGGCTCCTGCGCTCCACACGTGGAGCCGTGGTGCGCCCTGCGTGCGGGGACAGCGCCGGCGGCACGGGCGGCTCGAGGTGGTCACAGAATCACATAATCAATTAGGTTGGTAAAGATCTCTGAGATTATCGAGTCCAACCTGTGACCAAACACCGCCTTGTCAACCGGACCACGGCACTGAATGCCACGTCCAGTCTTTCCTTAAACACCTCCGGGAACGGTGACTCCACCGCTTCTCTGGGCAGTCCATCCTGAGATCTAATCACCCTTTGTGGGAAGATTTTCTTCCTAATGTTCAACATAAACCTCTGCTGGCGCAGCTTAATACTATGTCCTCCTAACGCCAGTTACCGGCGAGAAGAGGCCGATCCCCGTCTGGCTCCTTTCACGAACAAGGTGATGGTCCCATGCTCGGAGCCACCTGTAGCTATCACACGTATGAGTAGGCGTCATCTTCCATTGCAAGCTACATACACTTCCACCGTGGCTCTTGTCCACAAGCTTCTTAAACTATCATTAAGTTAATTTTAGACAACTCAGCTTTATAACATTGTTCGGCCATTCCATGTGAAATTCAGTTGGTTTTGCCCTGCGGTATAAAACCCAACTGATGCTGCCCTCCCTCGCTTTTGTCGCTGTCGCTGTAGTAGTTGCTGTTGTGGCAGGAGTGAAAGATCAGGGCCCCTTCACAAGACGCTGCACAGCATGTAACTGTAGGTCCTTTTTAAGGCAGAGGCATACATCAATGTTTACTTTCATGCATGGCAAGTTCTGTCACTGGCTGTTTACATAAATTAAGCATATTTAGCATGTCCTAAGCACAACACTGCAGAAAGCAGATGGATACAGCAAGGAGGTGAAAGGAAGGCAAAATAATGGCATATAAAAAAAGAGTAAATTACATCATGCCTCTTTTTAACTATCTGCTCATTATTTCAGGAAAAAAAAGATAAAAGCGTGAAGATTGTGTAATATGTGATAGATGGATTTAATTCTTTGTTTATTGCTGAAATGCCCAAAGAATTCAGGTATAACTCAAGGTGATGTGTACAAATGTCCAGGAAGTGACAATATTTTCAGTTTACTAATGTAGACAATTGACTACATAAGTTATTTTTGTGTGATAGGCAAAAGTCACCAATTTTGCTCCCAGAATTACTTTTTTTGTGTAAGGCAACAATTTTATGATTTTATGCTTTTTAAAAAATTTCTGAGTGCACCCCTCTCTTCAGTTCATGTGTTGATTTTCTAGATGCATAAAAATGCAGCCTGGAAATGCTAAAAATTTAGGTCCATTCCAGGCTTAGCAAAAAGAAACAGGATGTGATACACTCCACTGGATATTTCTGAAATTCATGTTTTATTTGTTCTGATTAATTTAAATTGTTTTCTGTCATCTTCATATTTTGCTACCTCATTGCTTTCTTGGCCTGCCAGATCATTAATAATCATCTCTAGCATAATGAAACTTAGAGTGCTGTAACATCTGCTTCTAAGTTTTAACCACATTGTTCTCTCATATTTTCTCTCTTGCTCAGTCCTTTTTAAGTTTGTCTTTTACCATCACAGTGCGACATTAATTCTGTGTGACCTATTTTGATTGTGTCCATATTGCAGTTACTGCATGACTTCTTCTCATCTTCGTAACTCTTCTAGTGGCAGCAGCGTAGCTATGGGTGTGCAGAGCTCTGCGGTGGCTCTAAAGCCAGGTATTTACTTGCTGCTTTAGCCAGGTTTTGCTGTGCTCTTCCACAACTGCCAAGGTAGCAATATCTTAGGCAGCTGGTAGAAAGCTACCTTAGACTTGATTGTCTGCTGGGTGACTGGGACTTAAAGATGATGCACCTTTCCAATTCATTCAGGGTCATCTTTTGCAAAAAGCTGAACATTTGCTTACCCTCAAAAGGCAGAAATTTTAGGTTGAATTTTTTAAAAAAGTGGCTAAAGTGCATTTAAATAGGACTTTTCCTGTGTCATAGTATTTTGTTTTTAATCTTATTCAATGGCAGAATTCCCATCAGCTACAAAAAAGGTGTAGATTAAGCAGAAGATACTGTGTAGTGTGTTTTTATGTAAGACTTTCCCTGTCTATGTTTAGGTAATTCCATATAAAATCAGGTTATTTTCACTGTGTTTTCAAATGCATTTGAAAACATGATGCTCATAAAAAAAATAGGTCCTCTATGGTATTATTCTAGAAAACTGGCTTAGTTTTACATTTACTACATCACAAAAACAATGCAATACAAAATCCCATTTGAAAAGTGTATATATTCCTGTGTATTATTAGTGCTTAGTCAGAAATGCCCATGAAGAAGCATTTTGCTGTAAGTCAATAATTTAATAAGTGTTACCTATTATTCTATACTTGGGGTTGTCATTAGAAAGGTAATAATGACATTACCAGTGAGTGTGCTGTTATGACATGTTTTACACTGTGCTGTCCTACACTGCATGCAGTTACTGAAGGCTTTTGTAAGTTAGGTGTGAAAGTTTACCAGTTCAGATCGTTGGCATTTTCAGCTTCTTAGCATTCATTTTTTATCTATGCAAATGATACTGTATTTTAGACTGCGGAGAATTACTTTGACTACACTTGCTTCTCAAGATAGATAATGGTAGAATTTTCCATTTTCTTGCTATTCACTTTTTTGGATTTTGCAAATGAAACTAATAGTTGCCAACTAATTGTTGCAACTTCAGATGATTTTTTAACCTAAATAACATGATACTCACAGTGGAGCTACAGCAATTTAGAAAAAAGTCAGGGCCTGACCCAAAGTTTCTACTGAAAGTGTATAAATGTATATTTATATTATATATATTATATATATATATGAATAAATATATATTTATATATTATATATATTATATGTGTGTGTGTATATATATATGTATGTATATATAATTTTACCATCAGAATGAACAGTGTAAATACAAGAATTCTTAGCTTATGAATGAATAGCATAACAAAGTGGATACCTGCTCCTTTTATGGTCTTCCATGGCATACATGGGTGTCCTTTAGGCTTTGAATCTCCTAAATGTTCTGCTTATACCTTTGAAGGCTAAGTGAGGCCCTAAGCCTCTAATCTTGTCAAGGGAGATAGATAGGCATCTCCAGAGGGAAATTCAAAATCTAATGAAATCAAGGATCCTCCTCTCCTTTTTTCTCTCCCTCCTATGCTCCAGAGTAGACAATTCAATATTAAAAGACACAGTAGTCTCTGAGAGGACTCACTATCTCAGCAGGTGGCTTACTGGTAATGAGATTTTTTTTTTTTTTTAATTTAGCATGATCTCCTGTTTTGCAAACAACAATTTAAATGCAGAATACCATTTTGGGGTTTGCATTTTCCCTTCTCTCTTTTATGCTCAATTCTTGTTAAGAATATATTTGCGTGTATATTTTACGAGAATCAACAGCAGAGAAAATATAATTAGAAGGAATTTGAGTCTATATCTACATCTCTAGCTGTATGCTTTATGTTCTGCCAGGCCTTTTGAAGGAATGATTTCCTTTCTC
Source organism: Acanthiza pusilla (assembly GCA_036630365.1). NCBI lineage: Eukaryota > Metazoa > Chordata > Aves > Passeriformes > Acanthizidae > Acanthiza > Acanthiza pusilla. The sequence goes on from JAXCHO010000036.1 coordinate 2,850,028, forward strand.
CCTTCTGTGTTCCCTTGATGCAGTTTTTGCACACTGAGATGTACTTGCCTGTTAGATGGGGAACTGAAAACAGCAATGCGGCTGCAAGGATTGGCAGAAGGGAGCTGCTTCAAGGCTCTGTGATTAAATGAAGCTGCTGCAACACACTGCAGTTGGAAAAGGGTGAGATTCTTGATACTCAACAGCAAACAATGAGGGTGGTTGATTTTATCACTTTCAAAATGACTACAGATTGTCTTGATTCTTTAATGTGCTATATATAATTATATGAAAATGACATTTTTATGTATGTATTATCTTTCACTTTCATCTCTCATTCATTTTTTAAATAATGCCCCTAAGAATATAGATAAAACAAAATGTACTTACTTTACTAATAAATCCCATTTTTCTTCTTTATGAAATGCAGCGATTTCTTGTGTGCAGATCACCTTTGTTTGTGTCAAACTAAGTAAATTATAATTCAGTCTTTTTATTAATGATACCATTTATTAGTCTTTAATTTCTTAGGCTCGTGGAATGAAATGCAAAGAAAACACCATTTATGTAACGTCATCTCCGATGTTGTATAATACAGTCACAACTGGGGAGTGTGTGCAATGCCTAACTTTAGATCCTACATTTGACAGCGAAATACTTGTCTATTTGCTTGCATTGCCTTTCATGTCAATGAAAATACAAAGAAGCTGTCATAGGGTGATGCAGGCTGGAAACCTGGCTAGCAAGAGTCAAAAGAAATACGTAAGTTCAGGCACCTAAATGAAATGTCTAAAGCTAAATGGCATGAGCCAAGGTTTGACTCCAGTAGGCTGCTTCCCACAGAAGCTGTTCCAGTTGTTCTTCTTGAGGCATTTGCTCAAGCAGAAATAAAAAGTTGACATTCTGGACATGAGAAATATAACCTTCAAGTAAATAATGGATGTTTAGAAGGATAGGAATGACAAAACTTAGAAGCATTTTATTTTCTACAAATGTCCTAAACATAGCTTTCCTTTGCCATTTAGCTCAAAGCAGAACTTTTACATACACAAAATAATTCCTCTGAAGTCATGCAGGTCACGTGCTCTTGAGATGTTCCAACAGGGCTTTGTTTGCTTATTTGATCTGTGAGTGATTGTTCTTAGGTAAAATAGCATAATGGTGATGTGGAAAAATTGGAACACAACTGTAGAAATAATAGCAAATAATGAAATAAAAATAGAAGAAAAGGCCACAAATTGCAGCTAGGTTAGTAGATTTATTAATCATTAAATTGTTAGTTTTACCAGCACACATCAAAGCAAACAAGATGCTACCTAACCTTTTTTTTGACACCAGATTATCTTACTCAGCTTGTAATTTGTGTCAATTTTTTTATTATTAATGTTTGTCATACAGATCTGTATGATTAATAATACACTTCAATGATGTGATATGAGTGTATTTTCTACTAAAAATGGTTGGAAGGGTAAATGGAGAATAAAGCTTCCAGCAGATTGTTTACTTTATGGACACAATGTACTCACAACTTGATGGATACATACGTAGTTATCTATGTGTAATTAACCTGCACTGTGAGACATGATGACGTTGTGTAATAGTCTTTATTTCAGAGGTAATACTTTTTAATATGATTTGGTTTGAGAAAACAGCAGTGAATCAGCACTCTTGGACCATAATCACAAGAGCAGGATGTACTGCTAAGAGCGGAGATGCAGCTCAGAAAGTGGGCTACTGGACATAAAATCAGTTCAGAACCAACAGACAGAAAAGAACCATCAGAGAAAGGAGATGTTAAAAAAATACTGAAAACTTATTTCATAATTCCATTTGCAATGAAATATCTTCATCTCTAATGCTAGGTAATCTTCTGCATCTGTTAACCCCTAATGTAAGGGCAGTCCTCTGCCCACACCTTTCTAATTGCCGACATCTCTGTTTGTCAAAACCCTACTGCTGCTGCTTCTCTCCCCAAAATACATTGCACAACATCCGCTCTTGTACCTGGTATCAGAGATGTCAGCTTAAGAAAATCTTATCAAAAGCAAAGCAGTTACACAGTGTTTCTTTTACAAGAACCCCTCTCTTTGTAGTAGTTTCAAGTTTAGGAACAAGCAGAGATGGATTACACGTTTGGATTGGGATGCTTAACAGGTACTGATGAACTACTTAGTAATGAGTTTGTCATGATTATGGACTTTATATCTGTGATTTCTGTAACTACCTGTTGCAGTGAATTCTACATTTAACTAAGTTTTAGATATGTGAAAAACTATTTACCCTTAGCATTGATCTAGAACCCATTTTTCACATTCAGTGCTGAAAAATGTACCACCACACTGAAAACCAGCTGTGCAACATCAGCATATCAATTTTAAGTAATGTTGAAATTGCTAATTTATATATATGTATTAAAATGCATAATATTAAAAGATAAGATATTAATACTGAGCTAACTGTACTGATTCTTTTCTATCTGAAAAAAAAAAAAGGTTCAGCTTGGAAACAAGTGTTCTGTAGCATATCCTGTCACCATGTATATTTGCTGCAGAATTCATGGGCCTTTCCCCAAAGTCAGAACTCAGGGAGTGCCTGGAGATTTATTTCATGTGGGAGGACGAAGAGAGGAAGATGAGGAGGGGTGGTGTTCTCAGAACCAACCTCCTCAAACCCTGTGCGTTTGAAAATAATTTATTTATGAGAACCATCCTAGGTGGTTCAGCCAAACATCAGACTCTATTCTGGGGTGTTTCTTCTTCCCCGGGCCTCCCTGACTAATGTCCATTCCCTTTTGAAGCTCTGTGGGTAGTCCTTGTTAAATTTCCATCCATTCTGACTTTTGCATCAGGTCCCTGTCTGACCATCCTCCATCACTGTTTACTCCTTCATCCCTGGAAGGTCCTGTGCTCTCTGCTGCACTGAGCCCTCACCAGGGGCACAGGCCCTCTTCCAGAACAGCTGCTTCCTCCCAGAGGAGGGCTCTACCAAAAAGTAAGGAAGGGTAGCTGTGTAAATATTATATTTTAAATTTAAGATATGGCTTCCTATCTTTTGTATGTATCTTATTCTGTAAGAGGAGAATTTTAATATTTTTACTTGCTCTTGTGACTTGTTCAGCATGGAAAAGTAAACAAAGCTAAAGGGAGGACAGTCTGGTGTGGCTGTCATAAACAAATGAATATGTAGCAACCCAACACTTCAAAAATGCAGCAGATATTTTGCAAAACTGTTGTCTCAAATAAGCATTCTAAACTTCTCTAGTTATATTTGTTAGTCTTTGGCTGCCTGAGATATCTATGTGTCTGGAGATTAATGAAAAATATTTATATACTTGCTAGCTTATCCAAATTAGGTATAATATAGCAATAATAAATGTCCGCTGTGTGCATAAAATATTTTTTAAAGTTTCAAAAAGCATATTTATTTATTTTTAAAATTTCGGTAGTTTGTTTCATGCTTTACATCACTGTACACTGTATGAATAATTTTCCTCGAATTTCAGACTCTTTATGATCTTGATTTTTGTCCCCATAATTACTTTCTATGTGATGTCTAACATTCTGGTCAGCATACTTCAAGTCATTCTCAGGTTCTATTTAGTTCAATAATGAGGCCATCAATGTCTGTAATTTGGGAGGTGAACCAAAAATCATGGAGTTAGTTACATTAGTTTAAAATCAACTCACTGTGAAAATAAGATTGCCCCTAGTTCTTTATTATATGACAGCAGGCTGCTGCTAACTGGGCAGTACATTGTAACACAATGCTGTATCACAGCAGGAACAGCAAAGAATTGAAAGCAGTATTGAGCTGGATGAATTTTAATAAATCCAGAAACTAATAAAGGCTTTAGACCACGTATTTCAATTTACTGTTATTTATAATATCTTTTAACCAGCTTTAACAAGGTCTTGGGAAATGCTGAGTATATTTTACTTCACATAATCACGAAATCACAGAAAGGTTTGGATTGGAAAGGACCTTACAGATCATCCAGCTCCAACCCCTCCCTCTGGGAGGGACACCTTCCTCTAGATGAGGTTGCTCAAAGCCCCATCCAACCTGGCCTTGAACACTTCCAGGGATGGGGAGAGTCCACAACCTCTCTGGGCAACCTGTCCCAGTGCCTTATCTTCTCTCCAGCCTTTTCTGAAGCAATACTTTACTAATTTCTCAAATGATTACCATCTAATTGCAGATACCTTGGCTAAGATTCACTTAGCTGAGTTTAGACATTGGAGTAGCCCTCTGCATTTTAGTTAGACACACTATCTTGCCAGTATACTCAGTTGAAACAAACAGGCATTTTTCATCTTTTATCTCAGTCTTAACATTTAAATCACTTGATATTTAATGTCAGCCCAGAAGTGCCTATTTTTTCCTACAGGCTATGAAGGCTACAAAGGTTGAGTGGTTAGCTCAGATGCAGATGTCCTAAATTAGGTTACATGAAAAGCACTCTGTTGTTTTCAGACTGACAAGAAATATTGTTAATTGTAAAAATGGCAGTCCTGGTGCTCAAACGTGTGGGATCTACACCACTGACCCAGTTGCTTCACTGTTGAATTTGCATTAATTTAGATTATATTTCATCCTCTGCAGACAATAATGTATTTTAGAACACGTGGGGAGATCCACTCTATGTACCAACATTTGAATCTAATACTCTCTTAATCAGTACTCTGGTTTTAATCTTAACTTTTAGAAAAACTCAGTAAGAAATGGATAATAGGTCAAATGAAGATTTACCTCTTGGACCTACAGTGTGTTGATATTTCAGAAGTTTAGGTGGAAATAATTGTAATTAATTTAATCTTTGTTATAAAGAGATTGCCATTACTGCAAGCCTTTTCTCTCTGCAGATGGGGAGATATCACCACAAGGCAATGTGTCTTTTCTGTCTTAGAGTCTTAGAGGAATCACCACTTAGATGAGAATCTCCCACATTGGACATTTAACTTTTAAACTACAAAAGTGAGCTGATAATTAGCTACCCAGTGAAAGGGTCCAGAGTTTAGAGCTCATTTGTTTATTACGAGAATGATCCCTTTCAGAGGCAATATCGTAAGAAAGCAGTGAGTTAGGTTTTAATGTCATATGGTCTTCTAGATTATTTGTCTTAGCAAAACAGATAGTAATTCATATCCTTAACTCTAATTCCACTTCAAACCAGTGAAAGTCCTAGTAAGTGTTTAGTCCCATTTAATTTAATATGAGCAGTTGTTTAACTGAGATTCTGTTGATTCTCTTGAGAAATTTTTCTCATGGTCTACATGAGTTCAGAGAATAACAGAATCACAAAATATACTGAGTCATTTAAATGTGGGTTAGTGTATGTACATAAATTGTGTGTGTGTATACAACTACACACACAATGTTAAATCTATATTATTTACTGCCAATTTTCATGTGGTTTAAATTATTTATTGTCTTCTTTACAAAATTTGTTTAGAAATTTTTTATGTGACCACTTATCTGCCTCTTAGTTGTTCTTTGGCGCCTGAGTAATTTGGAATAGGCCTTCTTATAGGAATTCGCCTTCCTATGGATTGGTCTCTTATCAATTTGTTGATGTTTAACAAAACACTGAGCTGTTTCATAAATGCTTTACAGGACATCTGAGCTGTGTCATAGATATTTAGTCAGCTTTCTTTCCTCATGGTGAGTCTATTTTTAATTTCTATCCATGGCTGAAATGGGGATTGAATGCAGAAATTTTGTAAAGACTTACTGAAGTGTCATTTTTAATGTATACCTGTGTTTACACATAAGAATGCCTCATATGAAATTGCATAAATGTACATAACTATGATATACAAAAGTATATATGATAATTTCATACAGTTATAAAGCGAATATGTATGTAATTGGTCAATCTTTTATGTGAGACCAATGAAGATCAGTTTACAAGATACTTTAGAATAAATGCCTGCAGTCTTTCTAATGTTGATAGTTGACCATGTTTAAGACTGAGCCAAGCAGAAACCAGAAGCTTTGTCATTTTGCAGTTGTTCAGCATGAACCCCAAGAAGAAGTTCCATATTCTTAAAGAATTTTAACCCCCTAAGGCTTTTGTTCAACACATATTTCTGATTCACATTCCTGAAAAAGGGACATTAGATTCTTCCTGTGTTTCCTCCACCCACAATTTTTTCCCCTAAGACAGTGAAAAACATTTAAACGGGAGATTCTGTTTTAAATAATTAACTGATCCCTATTCGTACCATGAGTATTAATGAAATTCCGTGTCTCTTTCAAACTAGCGGCACCTGAATAGATTAAAATAGATTAGAAAGAATAATTGCTGAATTTAAAAGTGAACCGCTTATTAAATCAAAGTAGTCTAGGAGTTGTTTTAGCGGGCAGTCAGTGTGGAAACCATTTACCAGTTGCTAGGATGTCTCATTTATAGTGTTGACCTTCAGCTATATCGAATCGCTGCATGCTGTGAAAGAGTGGAGAGGAGCAGCCAAGCCACCTGTGTGCTCTGCCTGATTCCTGGGGCTTGCTGAAGACAGACACAGTGCTCTGGCAATTTACAGCAGTGCCAGCAATGCCCAGGATCACAGCAAAATATACTCCCATTGGAAACTATACTCCCATCCAGCCCACTCAACAGATGAGCAGAGCTCAGTGGTGATGAGTGGACATTTTAGCCTTGTGTTTGTCTCCTTCAGTGACTTTTTCTGTCTTCCAGTGTTTTTCTGTATCTGTGGAGAAGACTTTTGTAAATAAATAGATGTGTATAAATTAACACTGTAGCTACACTGTGAATTCATGGGATATATCAGAAAGAATCTTCTGCATGAAAACACATGAACAAAGGGATCTAATTTTTTCAAGATAACGAGAAAAAGGCAGTGATTTTCTTTATAATAACCTATTGTCCGGTTGTCAAAAGATTATTTTAAAGAAATAAAACCAAAGAATCATGGATTCTTTTCTTATGTTGCATACCAGTATTCTACACTCTTCACTTCCTAAAAATGGAAATAAATTTATTTTTATTTATTTTGTATTTGCTTTTAACAGGTAAAAGATTGCTCATATTAATGGTCATATAGCAATTTTTATCATCATTCCCATTCCTTAATGTATCATGTTTTTAATTTTTTCTAGAGTTTTCAGTCTTGCATGCTAACAAAATATGCATTTTGATCAAAAGTGTTTTATATATGTTATCATAATTAGGGAATCTTATTCATACCAAGATAACTTTAAAATATGCTAAGAGAAAAGTGCCATCCACTATGTTTAAAATTGATTTGGATAAAATATTTTTAACTCATTTGATTTCACCTTACTAATACTGCACAAGAGGTCGAAGTCTTATTATGGACAGATAATTACAGATTACTTTGAATTGTGCTTTCACAGCAAAAATATTTGAATTTTGTTTATAAGCCATTTACCGTATTATGTCATTATAACCTACAGTTTTCTCAAATACTATCAATAGTATTCCTGCTTAAGGAAGTTAAGGGAGTTTCAACTTTATCATCATTCATCTTTTAGTCATAATTTTAAATATAGAAGATAATTTATTCACAGTAAGCCATAATATACTTCCAACCGTTCCATATTCATGAAAAGATGTACTTCACTGAATGTGTTTTATGCTCACATTTTATGCCCACAACTAATACTCTGTATTAGATCAGGAGGATGAGGGAGAACAAAAAAGAAAAATAATGCATCTATCACTTAAAATGTGCTTGTTCCCTTACAGTGTAAGGACTGAATTAAAGAATTCAGAAAATATTTATCATTGCTAATACATAGGAACAGAGGAACATGTGTCTAGAGGAGAGCTTTAACCATGGACTGCATATGTGAATAATTGGGAATAGGGATTTTGGTAAGAAATACAATTTCTTCAATTGTAGTCCCATTACAGGAAACTGTTTCCGAAGTCCAAATATGGCCTTTTAATTTTAAAGAACTTATGGGCTCTTACTATGTAATGAAAGCTCCCTCTGAAATATTTGCCATGGAGTAATGTGCTCTTCAAATTACAGTCAATTGTTCTCAAAGTCAAAACTTTCTATCGTGAGAAAAAAATGTACCATTATGCTGTTCTGTCTGCTGAACGATCAACATGTCTTTTTTTTGTCACTAACGAGATACATTTTGGAGAATATTTCAAACAGGAATGATCAAAAAAGCAAGGAAGAACTCATTCAAAAATCTTTAACAGATTTAAAGAGAGGTGGATATTCAACCTGTATAATGGGCATTGAGTTTGTAAGGACAGTGATTTATTATTTCGTAAATATTTAGGCTTGATTGCCTTTCATTAATAGCACATTTCATCATACAGTATCTTTTGAAAAGGTAGAAATACAACACATTTTTGAAACATTAATAACAATCTGAAATATGTATCTAATTTTTAAGGAGTGTAAAAATGGCCATACTGGATCAGTTTCTTGTGTTTGCCCTGGATACAGATGGCACAGTGTATTGTCTCCAACGCTGACCAGTAGCTGTTGTTTAGAGAAAGTGTAAAAGAAATGATGCAAATATAAAGTAATCCTTCACTTAGTACCTTATAGCTTCTGACAATCAACGTTTTGCAATTTTTTAAAAATCTCATTTTGCAGTCAAGTCATTGTGCTTAATACATTATGGACGTCTCCTGAATTTATTTTAATTGGTTTTTAAACCTCTCATATCCTTGATCCTCATAACTACATGCTACCATGTGTTCCATGATTTAACTATATATGAAAAATACTGTATTTTGGTTGTACTAAGCTTCTGGAACAGTAATTTTAATGATATGTCCCAGTTCTTGTCCTACCAGGAATACCTTACTTGATTCATCCAGAAATTATCTGGAAAGGGGAATGCATAGAAAGATGATCAAGTTTGCTGATGAGACTGACCAATTTAGAGTAGTAAAAAAGAGAACCACAAGTGAAGAACTGAAGAAAAACCTTGTGAGATGGGGCAATAAACTGGCAGTTGAAATTGTGTTTGAAGTAATGTAAAATGCAGGAGAGAGGAAAAAATAGTCCTAGCTTCACCTTTAAAATGATGGGCCCTGAAATGACCCTTACTGCAGAGGAGCCAGCTCTTCAAGTTATGACGGATGGTTCAGCTAAAATGTCAGCGATCACCAGCAGTCAAGAAGCCAAGCTAAACGTTAAAAATTATTGGGAAAAGAATAAAACTCAAAATTAAATAATATTAATATGCAGATGTTTAAATATGTGCAGCACAGAACCTGCAATTTTACCATTATATGCACTTCTGATCCCTCATCCTATAGATGATATGGTAGAATTTAAAAAGGCTCAGAGAAGGGCACCAAGGATGATCAGAAGTGTGGAATTTCTTTTGTAGTGGGATCAACCAAATAAAGCTCTACTTCAGTCTGTAAATAGACGCCTGTTCAGGATGTTATAGAAGTCTAAGAAACATGAATATCATGTCAGGGGTATGTAGGGATTGAGTGTTCACTGTGTATTTCAATGCAAGACAGTGAGGTATTAAAGCAGAGCACTGGTTCCACATAAATAAAAAAGGGATTTTTCATAAAATTATTCAGGCTAGATGTGCAGTTCTTTGATCCTAAATGTTGTGGGTGCTAAAAGTTTATGTGGAATTAAAGTGAGACTGGAAAGAAATCATAGAATCATAGAATGGTTTGGATTGGAAGGGACTAAAGATCCTCTAGATACACCCAACCTGCCATGGGCAGGGACACCTTCCACTAGACCAGGTTGCTCAAAGTCCCACCCAAACTGGACCTTCAACACTTGCAGGAATGAGGTATGCTCAGCTTGTGTGGACAACCTGCTCCTGTACCTCACCACTCTCACAGTAAAAATTTTCTTCCGAATATCTAACTTAAATGAACCCTCTTTCAGTTTAAAGCCATTTCCCCTTGTGCTATCACCACACGCCCTTGTGAAAAGTCCCTCTCCATCTCTCTTGTAGGCTCTCTTCAGATACTGAAATGCCACAATTTGGTCAGCCCAGAGCCTTCTTTTCTCCAGGCTGAACAATCACAACTCTCTATTTCTATCTCTGTATCTCTCTATTGGATATAGAAAAGAAATCCATGGAAATCCTGACTACACAGACAGTGACCAAACTAGAAATGTTTGCAGACTGAGACCTCTTAGGAGGTGCACATGCTTTACCCTGGTATGGTGGTTTTGCTTGGCCCAGTCTTTGCTATTGAGTAGGGTGGGTTACAAAGATGGCAGGATCCTGTTTGTCCTTTGTAAAGATTCTGGAAGTTTTTCACCATGGCCAGCAGAGCCAATCTCTGATGGCTCTGAAAATGATGGACATGTTGCTGGCCAAACCTGGGCCAATTAGAGATGTTAGTTATGCCTACATGAAAACATATTTAAGAAGAAATCAAAACAATGTGAACATGCACTTCTTTTTAGCCAGAGGAGGAGGTAAAAATATGTGAGGGAAAACAACATGGAAGTACCAAGGTCAGTGGAGAAGGTGGGGGAGGAGGTGCTCCAGGCTCTGGAGCTGAAAACCCTCTGCTGGCCGTGGTGAAGACCATGGGGGAGCAGGTGGTCCCCCTGCAGCCCATGGGGTCCAGGGGATGCAGAGAACCCCCCACAGCCTGTGGGGAGGTGCCCACACCAGAGGAGCAGGTGATGCCTGCAGGAAGCTGTGATCCAGTGGCAATCCCAGAAACTGAGAGTTGCAAAGGCCTTGCAGGAGAGAGAAAGGCCTTGCTCCCGGGATGGAAACAGCCTGGCCTCGGCTCGGCCTCAGGTCGGAAGTCTGCACCCTATGGACAAGAACTCGTGCTGCAGCAGATTTGGGCAGATTGCTGCTCGTGAGATTGGACCCACGCCAAAAAAGTTCGCAGAGGACTGTCTCTCGTGGGAGGGACCCCATGGCTAAGTAGAGAGGACTCTTCTCCCTGATGGACTGACCCTGACCAAAGAAAACCCTCATACCCTGCCCCCCTCCAGAGCTGTTGGTTGGAAGGAGGGAGGGGGTGAGTTGAGAAATGGTGTCTTAATAGAGAGAGGGTTGAGTAGAGAAACAGCATTTGTAGCAGAAGAATTGTGGTGATGGACTGACTAAGAGAAAAAAAACCCATACCCTGCCCCTGCCCCGGAGCTGTTGGTTAGAAGGAGGGAGGGGGGTGAGCGGAGAAACCGTGCCGTAAAAGGGAAGGGGTGTGAGTGAAGAAACGGTGTCTTAAGAGCTTATTTTTACCTCTGATTTATCCTCCAACTCTGTTAGATTAATAAATCACTTCGCAACTTTAAGTTTTCTGCCTGTTTTTCACCTTGTTTCTGTGTGTTCTCCCACCAGAGGCTTATGTCAACTCATGAATCGAGTGTGTTTGTGTTAGTTTTCTTCTTCTCCTCTGCACAGCTGCTGCAGGAGAGAGTAGAGAGAGCAGACATCATAGGTGCCTGGAATTTAGCCAGGGTCAAACCTTGACACCTAGTCTTACCTTTTCTATATGGGCCTGAGTTTTTTGTTGCTGCCAGGATGTTGGGCTGGACTGACCTGACTGTAGTCTGGTATGACCTCTCTTCAACTGCTATGAATACTCCTTTTTTTCTTCCCTGTTTTATACTACCAAAGACTTTATATACTCATATCTTCTTCACCACTAATGATCTCCTTTCTTCAGTTAAAAGTTATATATGCAGTTAAAGTGTATATTCTTTTTTCAATAGGAAATTTCTTTTAGATTGATCATCACTACTGCTTTTTCTACATTTTCTAATTCTATTCATTTGGGGTTTTCTATAAGGTGGGATGACTGGAGTGCAACTCACTATTAAGCGTTTGAACATACTGTGGGTTATAGAAATACAATTTTCCAATAATTTCTTACTTTTTTTTTTTTTTAATTGCTTGTGAATGTTGAATTACTGTTTCCAGAAATTTTCTGGAGAATGCCCCATACCATTTTTTCAGAGTGGTAATTAGCTAGTGAATATATACTAAATGTACCTATACAGACAGGGTTGTATTTCTTTTATATATTAAGTCTCATTTATCAATAACTAAATTGGTCTATATTATAATTTTCAGTTGTTTAGTATTGCAGGATGATTCTGGGATTCTTTCCAACCAGCTGTATCTTTGAGTACGTCCAATACCTGTGATCTTTCTTACATAGTAAGTAATTTATGAGTATGTCAAACATCATCGTTCTCAGCACAGGCTTTTCAGAAATAAAAAGAGAACAAATAAAGGCTTTGTCAAGCTCATCAGTTTGTTTTCATATGAAGTTTGATGCTCAAAGGTAAACGAAATACACACTCCTCGAAAGTGCACTTCAGTTTTTTATAATGTCCTTCAAAAGGCACTTTCATCTTGCACACTTAATTTTCTTCTGTTCTTGCCAACAAAGCAGGTATTATAATCTGGGTAATATTATGAAGCTAGATGGGAAGAGGCTGAACTTCAGAATTCCCCTGATAAGAGAACCAGAAGAGTTTATTATTTTCCTGTTTCTGATATAGCCCCAAACTATCATGAAATGATGCATAATACACTTTTGCCAAATACCTTTGTGTGAGAGTTCAGGGACCCAAGTCATTAACCTGCAATGCTTTCATTGCCTTAAGGCAGTAGATTGTTTACATTAGTTGTTCTTTTCTTATTCAGGAAGTGAGGTGCAATGGATGTAGGGAAAAGTACCTTGTGAAACTCCTCCGCTGTCCCCTGGGTATTTTGCACTGTGATTTTATGCATTGGAGGAACGTTTTGTGGGTGCAGATCAAACCTAGTGTTTACATTGCAGACTTCCCAACATACACTGTACTTTCTGAGAGTTTCTGCATTATTTTAGCACCTCTTAAATGGCTCCACTTGTCTGAGAAGCTGCTTGAGCAGCTAAGCCCTGCAACTTCTACAATATACCTTGCTAGTAATGGCAGAAGTGGCACTGTGTTTGTTGTTAACCAAACTTATTTCCAAGGGCATAAAAAATTACTGATAAGATATGGCTAACACTAAACTTTACTGTTCAATTCTGAAAGATAAGTTCTCAGCTGTAAAGAGTATTCAAGACAAAAAATAGGAAATCCAGATATTTTACATCTTCATGATGTGCTTAAAGAAAAAGAGATGGTTATTAAATGTAATGTGCTATTCTTAAACATTTTTTATCAGAAATATGTAATTCTATGACCATGTGAAGAGCTACATGTGTTACTTATGTATTACACATGGTTTAGTAAGTCCATATGTGATCAGCATAGAGTAAAAGAAGACAGCAGCAGTAGAAAAGGGAAGACAGGTTACTTAAAATGTAGCACTATAACCAGCTTTTTGTAGCAAGCACTCCAGAGGCGCTGGGGAATCTCTAACCCTAGAGATATTCAGATCTTGACTAGAAAAGCCCCGAGCAGCCTGATGAAGGTCTGAAGTTAGATGCAACTTGAAAGCTGGCTCTGCTCTGAGCAGAGTGGTCCAGATGATCTCCAGAGGTCCCTTCCAAACGAAATTTTTTTCTGTGGCTTTATGAACAAGACTGTACATTCTATGCAGTATCTAGAGCAAAAGTAAAATAGGATTAGGGATCATATGGACTGAGTTAATTGCCCTGCTAGCATGAAAAGGAGAACACTACATCTCAGTGCCTTTGGATGTGTGTGACCTGAATTCAGCATCACTGCAGACTTTCAACAAAGAGATTTTGAACTGTCTGGCAGGAAGAACTATTTTCACTGCCCTTTATGAAGAAGATAAATAGTAACAGATAAAATTTGATGCAGAACATTTGTATCTCTGTGTTTAGTGCTGTGTATACAAATAGCCTTTTTTGCTGCTTCTGTTTTGGAATTAAACTACAAATAAGGTATTTCAGCTGGAAAATGAAAACATCTTTGAGATGTACAGGGACTCAATATAACAGAGAATGATATGGTGACAGCAATGAAGTGGTATGATCAAGCAGTGAATCAGGTGAAAGATAATGTGTCCAAAATATCAAGTCCAATAAAGTGCAGTTTTTATTCAACTTGACAGCTGTCAAATGAGTAGGATGAGGCAGTCAAGCAGTGACTTCATTGCACTGGACAAAATAAAGGGGTCATGGAGGGGTATGATTCACCCTACAGTTAAATGGGACAGGCTTAAGTTCCCTAACACTTTTTAAGCATGTTCTTTTCATATCCCTCAAGAGGTAAAAGAACCTCCTTTGAAAGTAACACAAGAGTCTATTCCCAGTGGAAATTTGAGCTGGTCATCGTGGTAATCAGGCAACAGTGAAAGCTGCTGCAGGGAGATGGTGTGGGTCCATCTCCCAAAGGTTACAGAGGGAGCTTTGTCTTGTTCTTCCCTGTTACTCTCAGCTTTAGACACAGAGCCTTCTGGATCTCCTCACACCCTTTGTTCCATAATTCAGTTATATAGCAAAAGTACTGTACTTTGGTTGTGTCAAGCTTCTGGAACAGTAATTTTACTTGTATGTCCCAATTCTACTCCAGAAAGGAATTCAACACATCCAAAAATTATTTGGAAAGGGGAATGTGTAGCAAGGTGACAAAGTTTGCAGATGATGTGGACTTGAGTAAAAATGAGAACTACATGTGAAAAACTGTAGACAGACCTTGTGAGATGGGGCAATAAATTGGGAGTTGAAATTCAATTGGAGTAATGTCAAATGCTGCATAGGGGAAAATCTAGTCCTACCTTTACCTTTAAAATAATATTTTACATAATTTTAAAACCCCTTCATTTTACAGCAGTATTTTTCTTTCAATTTAGTTCTGTATGGGGCTACAAGAAAAAAAATATGGAACAGCTTCCTTTTTCTATGAGAGCTACCTTGTGTTGGTCATAAAATAGTTTATAAAGGCTGAAGCAAAAACAAAAATGGGAGGAAATATTAAAATAATAGCACCTCAAGAAATGCTACTGAGCTGTTAGTAAATCTCTACTAAATAACTTTTCAGGGTCTGTGATTTTCGGGGCAGTTTTATTCCAGACCAACATTGAAAGGACTAACATGTCATCGAATTGCTCTGGGGCTGTTTCTTGCATACACATGGAAGCTGATCATAACACTGAGTACCTTCTACCTGTTGTTTTTTATTTCTTAATCAATATGGATACTCTGTTAGAAACGTGGAATTAATACATGCAATACATACAGAAAAAAAATTAGCTTCCTTATCATTTAAAGTACATTGGATAAAGTTGAGGTTATACCTTTATTATACCAAATAAAAAGTTTTTTACCAATAAATAAGTTTATCAGTATTAGTTATTTGGAACAATATGGAATACTCTGGGACAAAAGGAAGGACTGAAGCTTTTATTCAAGTTATTTCAAAATTACATGGATACACAGGACATATGTGCATTATGGCTGCAGATAGAGCAGTTGTGATAGAAAATATTGGAAGTATTTTCACACCCCAACTTTTTAATTAATACTTTTAATAATTACTTAATAATAATGGTGGCTGTGTGATGTATCAGTAAGATAACCAAAAAGGTAATTTGTAAAATGCAACTTCATAAGGTCAATGAACAGTATCCTGTTCATAAGACTAGTACCAAAATGAAACTTTTCCTAGTCAAACAGTAAATTCCCTTTCGAATAATTATTGCGACCTTCGATGAATCAGAGTTAAAAGGTGAGCTACTTTCAGGATGGAAATTTTAGTATGATATACTAATGTGCATGATATAAACATGATGGATTACAACAGCCTTTCAGCCTTGAAATTTTAGTTCTGAAAAGGCAGTTTACTCACAATGAATTCTAAGCACAAGGCTGCAGTCATTAAGCCAGCACAGCTAAATTGAGACAAAGGACTTCAGCCAAATTGCACTGTTTCACTTGACAAATCAAAACTGTCAGATTTTAGTGTCTTACAGATCACATTGAATAGCATAATTGGTTTTGGTGCTGTCTTTGTGGATATTTAACTTAGTTTAACAGAATTTATTCCTGACCTTTCTTTTAAAATATTTTGCAATGTTTTTCTTTTCTAGTTTTTAATAAAAAGAAAGAAAAAGAAAAAGAATGAGAGCTGCAAAACCTCTTGGTAGAGTTTTAAATAATGGTTTGAAGGGAAGCAATATTTCTGAGAATTGGTTGCTGCATCAGTACCCAAAACTTCTTTGATGACTTTGTCAGAAGACTGCCCTACAACCCACTTCATCAACTTGCAAACACAGTATAATAGTTGAAACTAACAGTTGGAAAATAGCAAAATTCTACAATGAAAGCATGGTGTTTACAAACTACTAAAATATTATTGAACCGAGTAATGGGGAAAGCAATTATGTCTTTTTTTCTACTCCATTACCAAAAATGTGCTATACCCAATTTGTACTATCAGTAAACAAGTGTTACGAATAAATCTTCATGAGCTGCAAATTGGAAAGTGCAGAGCATGCAAGATATGCTCTACTGGAAGTCTGTCAGTTTATGCTGGACATCTAAGTTATATACAGCAAAGTAAGCCATGGATGTGGAGCAGCTGAATGGGGCTTAATAAATCTTGATTTACAGCTGTGTAGATTCAAGAAAAAGCAGTTTTCTTTATTTTTCATGTAAGTCTGGTTGATTTAGCTGGTCAAACACTTGGGTAATTTTAAATTGGCTCCTATTTACTTGCAACCCACCGAACATACTAAGGGAATGTAGGCGAGCAGGAGAAGAGAGAATATTCTGTTCAGAATATATTAGAAACAGTGGTGAAACCTACAACATTTCTGTCCAGAAAAATACAATATTTTGCTTCAGGAATACTTCCTAGAAGCTATTCCAACAGGGAGGAGTAGAAAACATAAGCACCATGGTGAATCTCTTTGACATGCCTTAAAATTCTATTTCTAGTTTATATCATGACCTTCATTCCATACAGTACTTTACATATTTTAAGATTTGGATGTAATCTTGATTTAATAGGAACTATATCTTGCTAACTAAAGATTAATAGTATTTTTAAGTATTAGAAGCAGCTATTTGACCAGCTTTGCTTGCCAAGGCAGCAATATTGAAGAGAAAGCTATTTTAAGGTTCAGTTCTATACAATTCCAGTGTGTAACATTCACTGCCATGAACAATGGATCTGTTGGGCTTCAGTGGATTTGTTCACTGTAGTATAGATGACAAACCTTAATATATATATAAATATATATTTGCAGCAACAGGCCCGCAGGATGTTTCTATTTTTATTGCCCATCTGTAATGGTATTACAGTGACCTGCTAGTTTGGCACAAACTTTGAAAAATAACGTTTTGGGCATTTCAATGTTTGGAGAGGAAATGTCTGTTTCAAAGGCCCGGAGCTATACGGATACTGTTTATTTTGGGAATAAAGTCCTTGGCTGGATCAGCACTTGCTACAGTGAAAAGAAAGATCAGGGAAGCAATGTCTGCTTTGGAAAGGAACGCGGGCATAACCTTTTGCTCACGCAGGACCTCATACTTTTGGAATCAGGGAATTTAGAAAACCACATCCCGCTTGCGGAAATAAGTGGTTCTGCTCCGTGACGCGCCTTGCCTAGGCAACAAATAAAGGATTTTCCAACCAAACTGCAGACTCTTGGCCACCGGGTTCCTCGACCCGCAGCCTCTGGCGGGTGAATCCCGGATGACCGCTCGGTGCTCGGGGTGAGGAGAAGCCGGGGCCGCTTCTCCAGGCGCAGGGACAGCGGGACAGGGCCGCCCCTCACGGCGGGCGGGATTTTCCCGCCTCGGAGGCTGCTCCCGCCCCGGGCCGGCGGCAGCGGCGGAACCCCTGAGGGTGGGGGAAGACCCTGCCCCGCTGCTCCCGGTGTGCAGCACGGACAGTCCCGCTCCCCGTGCTCTGAGGGCAGGGTGCTGGGCACTCCGAGCCCCGGGAGGAGACAGCCCCCGGAGAGGGCGGAGGAGCCGAGGGGAAGCAGATTGGCTGCGGGGGAACCCCGGGCCCCTGAGGGATGCTCCCACAGGGCGGGATCGGGGCTCTCGGATAAACAATCGCTGTGGGAGGCTCGAAAGGAAAAGCTTGCAAGAGGTTATACAAACCGAGAGGGAGGCGAGTGCCCTAACATGTAATTCCCAGAGGAGGGTGGGTGTCTGCCGAGCGGGAAAGCACCTCGGGACAGGGCAGGGCAGTCCTGTCACCTGCAGTGAGGGGGGGCGCCTCAGGGAGGGTCAGAGCCGCCGCGAGGGAGGAGGAAAAGCCCCGATCGTGAGGATTCATTTTACAGGTACATCCTGCAGTCACAGCAGTGTTCCTTGCCAAAGTAGATTTTCCTGTGCCGTTAAAAAATAAACTTGTCAAGTTAGGAACAGTACTTGATTGCTGAATCACGCAGTCCTGGTTAAGAAAATTAATTATCTTAATTATGTAGTTAATGAGAGGTTTTGAACACGTTCCTGTCGGCTCTCAGATCAGAGACACTGGTGAACCAGGCTGCTACAAGTGTGATAAATCCTCTCAATCAGTATATAGAATTTAATTTTATTCAAATTATGTTCTTCGCACGAGGTAGATCACTTTTTAAATGAAGCTGGTGAGTGCATTTAGCTGGAAGAAACATGCACTAAACATCACCAGCGCCAGGACATGTAACAACACAAATTTGTGCCTGCAACATTTCTGTCTCTTTGTATACAGTGCCTCCTGATACAGTGTTTTGGCAAACCTGAGGGCTTTTGATAAACTTTCCTGCAGCTGCGCTTTACAATTTATCACACAGTGAAGACAAGACTGGCAATTTCTTTTAACTATTAAAATTTTAACAGTTTTAAAGGATCTACACTCAGAGATCAGTGGGCATTATTTTCTTCGTTCTCAGTGTTCGGGGGGGTTTGGCAAAAGTACTGTGTAACAGATGCATTAAGAGTGCAATTAATCTCCTTAACTTGTCAACAAATCAAAAATATAATGCATTCTATTTTTGCAAACAGCTGCAACTTCAGTAAACCACTTGTATCTTAAGTTCTAGATCTTGGCTTTAAATGTTGTTCAGAGATCCTGCCTTTATCTCAGGTCTGTAATATATACAGAGCAAATATTAACATGGCAATGTGTAGATGATAGAATTCAGTTTTTTGTTTTGTTTTGTTTCTTTTTTTTTTTCTCTTGCACAGTTTGGAAATCATTAAGGGATCATTTATGACTAAAACTTTAACATTTCTTTAATTTTCAGGACTGCTTCAGCAAATATAGAACTTATTTTTGTGAGCATGGAAAGTACAAGTTCCAAAAGATTTTTATCTGCATCACTAGATGAAACTGGGTGTTACCTTTGTGCAAAGAGAATTAAAACAGAAAGTGATCAAAAAAGCAGAGAGAAAGAGGAGCAGCAAAATTTAGAACAGAGCATACACTGTGGGAGCAAGTACCAAACATCATCACTCCTCTGTTTATCAGAAAGACAAAACAACCGGGCATTAGAAAAGCAGAGTTGTGATACAGCAAGAAAAACTCGTATAAGAGAGTTTTTCTGTTCTAAAACTTGTACTAACGAACGATTGACATGTAGAGTATCTGAAAATGAAGTGTCCACCAAAAAATGGAGTCCTGAAAATGAAGACCTAAGTCTTATAGAAGATATTTCCCTGAATGTGTGTGGACAGCCTCTTGAAACAGAGTTGCTCAGTGTGTCAAGTGCTGCTGGCACACATCAAAATCTACAGGTACTAAACCCACCCCAAGTGCAGCAGAAAATCAATATAGAACAAAATAATAAAAGAAATGGGGATAAAGAGCTCAAACAAAAATCTTCAGTTACATCCTTAAGCAGACACTTGTTTCAGAATGAATTATTAAGTCAAAAGTCTGTCTCCAGTAACAGGTGGCAACAATACCAGCTTTTTCAAATTCCATCTTTGAGTGGTACCAGTTCTGTGTTTTCATGCATAGAAAATAAGAAAAGTAATTTTGTGAAAAATGTATGTTCTACAGAAGATAAAAATTATTCCAGTAACAATAAGGAAACTACTGCAGAAAGAGATAATAAAGAAAAAAATAATTCATTGTATAGAATTCCAACATTGAAACCTTTTAGAAGTATGCAACCACTGGAAATCCCTAATTTTCAATTCCCTAGGATTTCAAATAAAATGAATAGTAAACTATCATCAAGTAACTTTAGGGAGACAGATGGGAAGAATTTTGAAAGCAAATTGTCTTTGATGCAATATGAACAGATACATGGGGTACAAAAAATGCCTGAGATAGGGGAACAAAAATTGCAAAATGATAAAAACAGTGTAAGAGTTTTAACTGTTGGTTCTGAATTTAAAGAAAAAAATAGCCCACCAATTAACAAACAGGAACACAATGCTTTGGCAGAAGGACAAGTATCTGGAACTTATTTCAGATGCAACAGGACTGACATTAAATATAATAAAATATTTGCTGAAAATAACTACAAAGTTAAAATGACAGAGGATTCAGAGTCGGATGATGACCAAAAGTCAAATATTCACACTTGCATTAATGCTAAAAATGTTCAGAATGAGAAATGTGCCAGCTCTAATGACCTTTTGCAGAGAAGGAGGAGGAAGAGCACTAATGAGAATGTGGGAATATTTAATTTACAGATGAGTATTCCAGTAACAACAGAAGCATTAGAGAAAAATAATTTAAACCTACACTGTGGTGTGCATGATTCCAACAAGGATATTAGTTTGTATGAAGGAGAATCAAAACTCTACACAAAGGAAATACTTGATTTCCAAAGTTATGTAACAAAAAATATTACCTATGAAAGTAATTGTCCTTGCATTATTGTGCAGAATTTTCCAGATAAGAGAGCAAGTTGGAATATATCTAGGGGAAAGGAAATGTTCAAGTTAACGTTTTCATTTCAAAACTTGCTGTTTGGATGGGTCAGGCCACTGACTGACTCTTTCCACAAAGATATGCCCACGTGTCAGGATGACAGTGTTATGCCTTGGTGTCATTGCTATGATACATTAAACGAGCAGTGTGATGCTCAAGAGTTGGTAAAGAGCACTATAAATAGGAACCACAATGATAAAATATTCATGTGTTTGCTGGCTGTTATTTCAAAGCATCTGAAGGTGGAGCTGCTAAAGACAATTCTTGCTTCCTTTTTCAGTAGCACAAATACTTTATTGACAACTAAGGATAAGTCTATGCAAGAGGAGAAACAGTCTTTATGTGGCAGAAACCAAAATCAGTTAAACTCATGTACAGATGATCCTTTGAAGCAAACCACAGGATTTCTTAAAGAAAATGAAACTTATCTAGGCTTTGAAAGTTCCAAATTTGTGGAAAGCATTGATTTTGAGTTGCGTAATGGATGCCAGAGAAGATGCTTTTCCAGAACTTTAGGTGAAGAAGGGTACACTTTCCTACAAAGAGGAGCCCTCTTTCATAACCAAAAGAGCAGATTATATAAGGGAAGACATGTCAGGAAACACCATCTCTTATCCAGAGGGAGTGAAGGGTTTAGCACTGATTTGAGGTCAGTCAGTCACAAAAGCAGTATGAAAAAGCAAATTTTAGTTCCTAAATGCCTGATATTGCTGCAGGGCTCTTCTGATTTTTCTTCACTACACGAGATCTATTCCTGCAATATCACAACAGAACAGTATCTGATAAGAGCCAATCTTAGATATCAGAGTTACTTTCCTGCTCATTCACAACTCAAATTTGAAAAGGTAAATAAGAAAAGTACAAATCAGGAAATATCAGTATCTACTGTAAAGCAGGAGAACAAGCCAAGCATAATGCTTAATAGTTCTTTCCATGTCGAAACAGTAAAAATTTCCCCTTCAGTTTTATATGAAAATAAGAAACATGAAACAACTGGATACAGAAATTGCATAACTTCTGCAAATGAAGTTGCTAATGAAGTAGCATATACAATGAAAAAATATTTGGGTACTTCTAGTTATATAAGTCCTGATGAAAAAGAATGTATTAATTCAAAAGAGTTACAAATAAATTGTAATAATTTTCTTTCTAACAAATCTTCTGCTATTTTTGACACATATGAAAAAATTCCCCTTGCTACTGATTCTGAAGACTTTGACCAGATCCCAGTTGTAAAACAAGACAGTTCTATAAAAAAAGAGTTGTGTGAAGAAAGTGCAGTCACTGGTTCAAAAGAGATTCAGTGTTTGCCTGTTAAATCAAACCATGTCTTAATTCTACCTGAGCAGCCAAAAGCAACCACAGAAAAATATAATTCTCTACTGTTGCAAGCTAGACAAACAAACAAACATGAGAATTGCAAAGACTTAGATACTTGTAGCCCACACCTAGCAAATAAAAAAATAGAAGACCAAAATTCTTATTTAAATTCTGAAAAATTATTTCCTAGTTCCTCAAATATTTATCAGGCTGTCACTTTGCCATTGGATAGCAGCTCTTTTGTCAATAGAGGAATAAGTGAAGATGGGCACTGCAGGAGTTCCTCAAGTGTGGACAAACAAAAGCCAAGTGAAACAATTCCTGCCAGGGTACAGTGTCCATCCACAGGAAGTTCTGCCATGGCAGATACATACTTGCAATTACAGGATGAAGAAATGCCACAGCTTTCTTTACAAGGACATGAACACAGGAATAAGACAGGCAGTTTAGAGCCAGCAAGTTTGAAACATCTTGAATATGTAAAAGAACAGGAAGAGAGAAATTATGAGCAAATGCATGTAACTAATGAAAGTCAATGTGAGACTGTAATGAATTGCTTGATTATGTCATATTCAGAAGATAAATCTAAAACATTCATTGCTACAGAAGAGGAATTAAAAATGCCTTTATCCTTAATGAACAATGGATGTCTTGAAGATGTAAAAGATAAGTATTTACCCTTAGAAAAGAAAATCACACATGAATTTGAACTGAAGAGGGAATTTGATTTAGTGCTAGAAGAGCTACGTATGTTTCATGAAATTAGCAAAGAAAATGTAAACAGTTTGTCTAGTTTGGAAACAAACTTGCACAACAATTATTGGGAATTAAATAACTCTGAGGGAATAGTTGAAAATGTGGCAAGTGTTCCTCAAAAGAACATAAGTATTTCTTCTCCAATCTGTGGTACCACAAGAGGAAAAACCATAACTGACATCAATGAAAATTCATTAAATGAAAATGAAGACCAGGAAGTATCTAAACAATATTCTATTTCAAGGCTGTCAAGTGAAGAATTGCTGCACTCACCTGTTGCAGAAGGTAAGCACATGGAATTACTGTGTCCTATGTAACTAAGAAAATTTATATTTTAGACAATATTTGATTTGCTTGAAAGGTGTATTTCGCAACTCAAATAATTCCGAGTTTTCATGGGATTCAAGATTTGTTGTACAAAGGTACTTGCCTCTGAGCAGCCAAACGCAAAACCCCTACACTGCTACATCTACCTGCACACTGTGCTGTAGCCCAGAATTCAGCTCCAGGCTTGCTCAAACGTGGATTAATGCCCATTCTGTTACAGCTTATCCATTTTGTCTTTGATCTCATCATAATGAGCCCTAAATTCCCTAAAAGAGAAGAAACCGCAATGAGATGGTCATTCACAGAGAGAAAAGGCTCAATTAAAACATGATAAAATGTTTACAAAGGAGACAACTGTTTCCTTTCTGCTGATGCAATGGAATCACAATCATAGAATAGACTGGGCTGGAAGGGGTATTTATAAGTCATCAAGTTCAACCCCATGCAATGAGCAGGGCCATCTGCAAGTACATCAGGTTGCTCAAAGCCCTGTCTAACCTGATCTTGAAGACAACTAAATAACTTATATAACTATAGTTATTTTTACTCAAAGTTTAGATGCTGCTGGTTTTAACACTTTAGATTTTTTCCTTAGAGAAGCACAATCCCCATTTCACACAGGATGTGGGAAAATCTGATTTGTAAACTCTAAGACTCCTACCCCATTTGCTGCCTAATCAAGAGGTATTTAATGAGCAAAAGAAGGACATCAAGAAGAAAACCAGTTGAATGCTGTACCTTCTTTTACAAATAGCTCAAATGTGAGAAGTAAATTATTCAGGCACTCTTCAAACAGTGTATTTATCAGATTTTGGACCTGAAATTCAGTTTGTGGAAGTGATGAGTTCTCACAGCTGCAAATAAAATCAGTGAGGGATATGCTTTGGTCATATTTACTAAATTATCTGATGAAAATGCAGCCATCTCAAAATTAACATCAGAAATAAATTTCTCAGGTATTCGGCTCTAAATTTATAAGGTGAAGATTTCAGGGGGGTTATGAAGGTAATTATTCTTTGGGAATAAATTGCAAAAGTGTCACGGAAAAAACCCAGAAGGAATTCTGTTCAGTAGAGCTTTAACAGTATAACATGCTGCAAGTTACACTTGAATGCCTTGCAGAGGATGAATACCTAACAGATACTGGGTAAATGGCTCAGCAAATGATCACTTTTCTGCCTAAACCTGGAATAAGATGATCCAAGTGAAGCAAATGATTTATCACCAGAGGATTTAAAACTGCATTATTGCATCTGTGCAAAGGAGAACTTCATGAGATGTAGAAGTAGCTTTTGCCAAACATTTGAGAATGAGACTTTGTAGCTTCATTAACTATAGTGTATACATACACATTTTAATCATGTAAACAAGAACCACGAATTAATAACTAGATGAAACAAACTTAGTTATTTGTTTATAGTAATCAAATTAAAAACTTAAATGTTGTATTTATGTTTTTGTTTTCACACTATTTAGGTGCAGCCTATAGAAATCCGTACACATGGGATCCAGCTTTTTTACCCTACACACTTTTTAAGGAACAAAGCTGTAATTTACACAAAGAAGGAGGTAATAGTTATATTACTCTGCAATTTATACCACAAATCCCAGTGCTAATAGACTTATTTCTCAAACATTTGTATTTGTTTTCTTCCTTTTTTATTTCTATCTCTATAAAAATCACATTTGGATTAATTGTAGGTTCCTAGAAAAGTGTCCTGTCTTCAGCTTGGTTCACAGAACAAGTCCTGCTGATGAGCATTTTTGCTTTTTAAAGAGAAGAAAAGAACTTTAACAAATGGGGTTCCCTTTGTTGCTTATTTTGGAGCCATTTGGAACAAACATCTTTTGGCCTCCAATCATTGTGATATAGCCCATATTTACTAAGGGGAGAACATGGTTTGTTATACTTTGTTTTTAAGATTTGCAGTTTTGTACACATTGTGGAGGGAAAATCAGAAGGATACTGTGATCTATTAGGATTTCAAAAAAGCACGTTTTGGCAGTTTTTCCAACATATGGAAACATTTAGAAAAACAAGACGTTTCGATTATTCTGAAATGAAATACTAAAACTTTGTCAAGAAGAGGCTATAGATAAACTTCTGTTTTACTTAGTGAAATCATGTACTGCTGTTTCGACTTTTGTTCCCCATTGCATCTCTTAAAACTGTTGCACAATTTTCTGGTTTCAGAATTCAGAAAATCGTTTCCTTCTTTCTGGCCATTCTGGGAAATAATGAGACTGAAAAACTCAAACAGTTACAGATGACCTCTGGTGTTCTTTTACCCCCATATTTTATTGAAGTTATGTTGTCTGGTGAAAATATTTCATGTACCAAATGCAAAATATTGCAGAAAATTCTGCTCTAGTTCTTTACTCTTTGTCAGTGTTCTCTTAGACTTCATTTTTTTTTTTTTTTGTGATGTGAATTATAGTTTCTGACTTACATAGTAGGTATTGCTATTGCTTAGGGAAATTCAGATTCCAGAATGCTGTAGTGTGCATAACAAAACAAGGTGGTTGATATTAGCATCTTCTTGGAAGTTTTGTTCAGATGAGATTGAAGCTTACTAAATGGAACATTGTTCCTTCCATGACTGAACCTGGATAATTTTCCCTTCTTTCCCTGCTGTTTTAGGCTGCAGGACCAAGGGTGAAGGAAATCAGATGTTTTTTCCATTGCCATTATGTCTATTTCCTTTACATTGCTTTCTAGTGTTCTCTGAGTTCCTATCTGAGCTTCTCCAGAAATGTTTGGGAAGAGACTTTAGCAATGAGTGATTCCTTCCCACCCCCACCCCTCCCCGTGATTGCTAAGAAATTGTGCAGGTGGTTAGGGCAATGGCATATTCCTAGGGCATTTTATACCTTATTTCCAGTGTTTTTTCAGAATCAACAGGAACCTTATATTCTTCTAGGAGAAAAAGCTGAAAAAATTGAATGTTCCCCTCATCATCCTTCTCAGCTGATAGCAAATAGGAAACTGTTGAGTATCATGTTTCCTTGAGGAGGTACATTGGCAGAGACAGTTCTCTTCCATTTACACAATGTTGCCTTGCAAGTTATTCTGAAACAATGTTTTGTCAGTGGAAATACTGTATTTACTGTACTGATAGGAGTTACTGTATTTACTGTACTGATAGGAGTTAATGTCAGAAGTTTTGCTGATATGTGACTGTCTCACTCTATTTTTCAGTAGGCTTCTGAGCCATCACATCTTGTCACAGAAACTGTGACTGCTTTGGAAAGTAGATACCTAGGTGGGACACAAGAAGATTTATACTCCAGTAGTTTTACAATTTCCTATGACTAACAGCCATGCTTTCCTGGCTATGTATAAACCCATAACACTTGACTGACTTTCAATGTGTGCCATTCTTTTTCCAGCTGTCTCTTATGAGTCCTAGAAAAGACATGGCAGCACTGCTGTCTCATCATTGACTTAAGAATGGATGGAACTTTGGGATTTTTTCTCGTCCCACCATTTAAAATTCTTGTAAAGCCTAGAGAATTTTTTCCCCCCTTTAGTAGGTCTTATGCACTCACTATTTGATGTCCTGGCTAATTGCTCAGTGCTTCATCATTGATTAGAATAATGCAAAATAGAACTGGAAAAGATCTTGAGAAATTTGACATCTTCTCCCAGATTAGTCATTGTCCTAATCTCTAGTTCACCAGGTCATGGTCTTATACTTTTCCCCAGTGAATATTATTTAATGCAAAACAGAACAGCTTCTAAAGGATAACTAAATCGTGCTTTGGATTCCTACATGATGCATACCTTACCTAATAGAACATGGAACAGAAAATAGACATCCTCCTATTCTGCTTTATGTAAAATGAGTGGCACAGGGCAAGGCATCATGATTATTATCACCAGAAGAACGGTGCCTGGCTCTATAATTTTGATTTTTGCATCTAAACCCCTCAAACTAATTGCAAGTATAAAAGAGTATCCACCTCAGCACCCCCACTCTGTCCAGAAATGTTAACTTGTATCAAACTGTATGCCTTTGCCAGTCTGTTAGGAAAGTTATGTAATGTTGGGTTGAGGATCATTCTAATCAGAAGGAATCTGACTATGACCCAGCTGTGAACATTTCCTTTTCTGCCCAAAAGGGTCCATTAGATGCTCTGCAGCTGAACAGAATGGATGTGGAATAGGCTGTAGTAAAGGATTGCTTAATTATTATTGTTCTAATTTATTTATCTTGTCAGCATGTAATTCTTGTCTATGTCGTACAGAATTCTGGGTTTGCTTTCATTTTTTTATTCTTTCTTTTATATATAGGATTCTTTCTGTCGCGTGACATCATAAGAGTACAGCCTCTTAAAACATGCAAGGGCCCCATCAGGATTGGGCTGTCAAGAAAGGCTCGGCCAAAGCATCTTCATCCTTATCTGAAATGAGTTACTGGATTCTTTTACCAGCCTTCACATCTGGGATCACTCTGCTTGAAAACTGTTGAAATGTTTTAATGCTAATTTATTTTTTTCTTTTTTGGTCCTTTGATCTTTGTGGCTTAAGGGTTTTTAGATATTAATATTGCAGTATTTGCTAGTGATTTATTTAGGAATACTCCTGTGAATACTTGATAGCAAAGGGATTTATAATGAATGTTTACTAGTAGAAGTTTTAATGGAAGGGTGAATTCCTTTTAAAGTTTATGTAATATTAATAAAATCTGTCATGTATTTTTCATCTATTAAAATATACAGTTGAAATTTTCTGTCACATTCACACATCCTTAGAATCCTCTGTGTGTTTATGTAGTTTTAAAAACTCAGTAAGTATTTTTAAAGAGATTTGTTACAAATGTTTAGAGCGATGTAAAAGAGAATTTCAGGAAGCTAAATTTAGATTTCTAAAAGGAAGATTATGTTTTAGGCTTCAGAGGTTGTTTCCTCTGAGGTACTTTCAGTTCCATGTACTTGTCCCATTAGACAAAGAGTTGGAAATGAATAAAGCTATAAATGCTACAGACAGATTGTCTCATTCTGAGGGTCCTGATTTGTTGCATACAACATGGAGGCAAAATAGCAGTACAAAAATACTGGACACTATGTATCTCAAGAAAGGGGGACACTTGGGTTGCTCTGAAGCATGCAGATCTTGGTTAAGGACATCTGCTAGTTGTTATTGTACAGATATTTATGTTATAAAGAATAGGGACAGTTTCAACTGAATAAAAGCACAGCAAGAAACAAACATGAATGAAGTCTGAAAAAAAATCCCTGAAGTGTCAGAACAAGAGTAACCTAATAAAAGGTATTCAGAGAAAGCTTTAAACCCTTTATGATTGCACAGAGTTTTTTAGAAAAAACATATTTCACATTGCAGTGGATGAGAGAGAATTCCAGTATAAAAAGTGTTACAGAGCAGTGATGGAATGATAATAAACCCCAATACAAATAATAATACATGGTTACAGCTGACACAAGGAAACTGAGCAAGCTGAATTGATAGGCAAATCCATCTGTAGCTAAATCATTCTATAGAATCTATAACAACAGTGCAAAGACTAAGTAATTGCACAGCTTAATTTCTTTAGCAGCGACATTCAGAATATGTCACACATAATAGTAAACATATCAGTATGTTTATTCTGTAAGGATCTGAATAAGAAAAGCAAATTGAATCCCCAATATTGAGAGAAGTCAATGAAATAATAAAATCTAAAAAAGAGTTATAATTTGGTTCATAATTCCTTTTGTATGAAATAGTAAGAATATCAGATGAATTTTTTTTCTAAGAACAGTTGGTTCTACAATAGCAGTTTCTAAACTGATGTGCTGAGCATAGGTTGTCCAAAAAGCATAGCAAATGGTGGGCATCTGCTCTAAAAATAATTTTAAACAATAAAATTTGCTAACTTTCCCACTAAAAAAGTGATGAAGCAAGTGTAAAACTGTCCATGCTAAGGGAAAGCACAGTTCTGGACAAGACATTATCCTTCCTTCATCAGTATACCTAATTTACGGAAAAGTTTGAAAGGGCTAAGCAAATGGATGACTAGAGCACATGCTCAGAAGCAGCTGCTAGGAGGGCAAGGCTGTTAGTCAACTCCCTTGGGAATATGCAAATGAGACAGTAGCTGAACTGGGGTGGATGGATGGATGGATGGATGGATGGATGGATGGATGGATGGATGGATGGATGGATGGATGGATGGATGCCTTTGTTACACCTTCACCATCAGCAGCAGCCATCTCTGTCTCAGAGGGTAACTTGGCATGACAGGTCAGGGTGATAGTGTGAAGCAGCTTGAGGACCTGTGGATGGTAGCAAGCCCTAAAGAATAAACTGTTCCTTGAAATACCTAGACAATTTTATTCTACCTTATACTAAAATTTGGGATGCCTGGGAACTCAGATTAGTCTAAAATTTGCAGGAATTAATACCATGGGAAAATTCCATTAAATTGGAATTAAATTGGACCCCAGCATTTCTTATATGGCAAATCATCCTTCCACTGAAGAACATTTTTGCCATTTTTAAATCAATGAACTCACCTGTATTGAAAATATGTCTCTTTATCTGATGCTTTTATAAGAAAATACTACAATGCTCTTTTCTGCAGAAGACAGAGGTACACAAGATACATTTTCAGGACAAGACAGTCTTAATTCACTGAATTTACACTCACTACCAAACTTCCTTGTGTTTAATGGTGCAGTTTGTGCAAGAATGTCTCCAGATATCCTGGGAAAGATACTGGAAAATACCCAAACACAAACAGACAATGAGTCAAACAAAACAACAAAAAATTGGACCATGCAGGGAAGCAGAATAGTCCAGCTGAGATATTATGTAAACTTTATGTCTGACTGCTCATTCAGCTGGAGAGAGCTCCTAACAACATGCCCTCATCTTAAATAACGGAGGAAAGGCTGGCACTGGGAATGCTGCCTGGCCTTCTGCCAACTTCAGCTTCCCCTGCTACTGTCAGCTGGAAAAGCTCAGGTACCTCATTCTGCTGGGGAGCAGCACAAGAGCATTCAGCTGTGCAGAGCAGTGATGGAAGCTGGCGCCATTCCATGGACTTTGGGAGTTGCACAGGAAAATGCCAAGCAAAGATCCCACCATATGTCTTTGCCTATCTGATGGAAGCAATATGTATAGATGTTGAATTTTTTCATTGCAGACATGGTATCTGGTGATGTTTTTTGAGTTAGCTAAACTTGCTAATGCTGACTGTAACAGAAATGCAGATGTTAAGTGTCATTATACTTTAATAATTATGCAGAAAAGCTTAAATATAATTTCTGAATCATTTTATATCAGCTGCTAGAACAATAGATATAGCTGGGGCTTGTTTAATACAAAAGGATTCAATTATAGCCTACAGAAAGCCTTGAATTCCATTATATCTACCAATACATGTGATTTTTTAATAAATAGTAATTGAATGTATTTTTTTGTCTGCCTTTTGATGACTATATGCAAAGCAGTTTTAATTGTTCTTCTCTGTGTATTTTGGTTAAATGTGGGTGATTAATGAGTGAAGAAATGCAAGACTGTTAAAATACAGTTTAATAACAGCACCTGTATATAGAAATATAGCTATTTTCTCTATCAGGGAATTGCATTGAAACAGGTAATGAAGTCCTCTTACTCTTTCTACTGTTGGAAGACAGTTTCCAAACCAAAACAGATGACAATTTTCAGGGAAGGCTTTGGAGAAAGGATTGCAATGACTATATCTAACAAAAGGTTCTGCAATAAGGAAGATGGTGCCAAGGTATTTTCTGAATATGCTTTACCAAGAAGCTTCATGTGGTCAAGGAGGAGATCCACTTTTGCTCTTACAGCTCACATTTGATATTGATTTTAATTGTTAGCTCCCAGCACAGACATCCCATCATGTTATGGCCACAAACCACTGGAGAAGGTACCTGCTGTTATCCCCTAACCAAGCCACTGAGGTCACTGTACCTGCTGTGTTTCTGCTGAGCCAGCAGTGGAGCATTGCTACACAGAGTGCCAGGTAAGCTTGAAGTACATTTTAAAAAAATCTGGGAACATGAAAAGTCAATTTTGCTCAAAATTATTTCTGTCAGGAATGGTTCAAGTGAAAATGTAAATAAGGGCACTGTTTTCAACATTTGTCCTTTGACAGTCTGTGTGGTAGATGAAAGGGTGACAGTTGTCTTTATGAAATGCAGGAATTTTAAAAGTTATGGTTAAATTAATGAGCAAAATATTTTTAGCTAGGAACTATAATGGAAATTCAATATAAATTATATCCAGTGTATGCACTAAGAAGGATGCATAGAATAATTCTCAGTTAAAGCACTTTTTGTCAAAGCTTAAATATGCAAAAATATGCAAAGCTTACCAAACAAATTGAAAAATAAGTGCATCAGCATGGAGATATATATATATATATATATATATATATGCACATGTATAACCCACCATGTTTAAAGTAGTATCAAAATATATTCTTATTACCAATGACATTTTGGAGACTGTAACTCAACACACTGGCAATGACAGATTTCAGAAATTGTAACAGAGGTTATGGCTGTGTGTGGAGAGATGGGAAACAGATTGAATTGACTTGGGAAACCCCAGTCAATAAAGTAAGGTAGGCCCTAAGGTGCCCTGAATTGCCTTTGGGACAGAACTGTCATCCTCCATTGATCAGTGAGGAGACTTAGGGGAAGCTTGTGCCACAGTCAGTGTTCTCAATGGACTGCAAGAGTCGAAAAATCTTTTTTATCTGTTACTTGGAGCTAAGGGTAGAAGAGTTAGCTGCTTAAAGTGCTCTCCAGCATTGAAATTTTATTCTTAGGTTTGTTTTCAAACAGCATGCAGGATCTGCTCACAACTCACTGTTTACTGTAAAATCTTGCAACAAAGACTTGGTTTCTATCCCAGAGGTTTAGCAATTAATTTTTTGGAGTCTGTAAATGTACCTTTATTTATTGCTTGTTATTATAATATTTAAAGAAGACAAAATGGATAAATTTTTCAAGAGAGTTATCTTTGGTTTATTTCTACATGATAGATAAAGGAATCTTTCAATTTTAAAATATTTCTGCTTATTTGGAGGAGGATGTTGAAGGATTCATGAGTGAAGTGATAGATTATATGTATGCAACAGGCAGGGAACTGTCCATGGCAAAGGCAGTGTCCTACAGATCAGTCTGGAGATGGATCTTGAGTTATATTCTTCCCATTCATTCCAAACATTCTCACACTTTTTGGAGAAAATTTTTCCTTGAGAAAATGAATAATGTTTTATGTGCCATTTGAGCCTTCTCTTTGTGTGCCTTGTCCTACATATCAGTTTGTTATCTTTTGTGCCTCTCTTCCTTCCCACCTCAGTTTCTACCCTTTCCATAACTTCTTTTATGCAGGAATTTACTGAAGTTCTACCAATATGGTGTAAAGCAAATAGAGCTGGACTTTCCCACAATCAGCCTAGCTCCAGCAAAACTTACCTGCTTATGCTCGCCAAAGTGGTGAATTTGCCTTGCTTGTGCCACAGACGTGCACTATAACTGAGCAGCTGTCATGAGCTACTGGTCTTATCCAATATTTTCATTGTGACTGAGGTTCCTTGGCCATGGATGGGTGTGGAATGGACTCACTGTTCTTCCCTTGGCACATTTCTGTAAGCCTGTGCTAACTTTGGTGGTGCTGAGTTGCCCAACTTTGAGACAGTGATCAGGAATGGTTCTGAAGAACAGTAGTGTTAGAAATTCTCATTTCCCAGGGACCTATGGAGTCTGATGGCCAAGGGAACAAAGTAGTGTTTTTGGAGCCATAGTCATAAGGAGAGTGCTGTGAGAATTAAAATATAGATCTGCTTTTGCCTCCTGTAAGAGTTTGTGAATATTTCTATGCTCATTTTATTTTTTGTGTGTATGTTTCTATTTTACATATATATTTTCTTACTTGTTTTTAAAAATCCCTGTCATTATAAATATATATGTAAAAAAAAATGGGATGGGGGAAAGCTGTAGAAAATATGCTTTGACATATTTTCAGAAGAGGATCTCCATTGACATATTTCAGAAAAGGATCTTTTTTAAAAGATGATGAAAGCTTGAATTATGTTTGTATGCCACACTACACTGCTCTTCTTTTATCCCATATATTTAGTATGCTATTGCTTGAAAATAATTATAGGGTACAAAGACTGGAGCCATGAGAAATGAACATTTGAAAAAAAATTCAAGACTGTTCACGAAACTGAAGACACAGCGCATAACATGTTCATCCTTGTGAAAATTCTTCCTTTGTAAGTGCTGCCAAGGTCAACGTCAGCTTGAATTCTTTAATGCATACTGTAAGTGCAAGCCATGCAGATTAGATCTGCCCAGAGCTATTCCTATTTGTTCATCCAGCTTTTAAAAATACATGTTTGTGCTCTTCTATTAAAAAAATTTCCATTAAAAAAATCAGCAGTCCAAGCTTGTATCAGGTCTTTCATTATATTTTTTCTCCACCTACCTTTCATTTTGCCCCAAAAATATATACAAACGAGTTTACATTTGCACACTGCTGAATGTATTTTCACATTCAATAACAGCAGCATAATGTATTTCCTGCATTTTCCAGATAAGTTAATGAAATTAGATTATGCAGGGAATAAAAATAGTTCAATGTTAGGACTCATTATGGGAATCTTAACATTTACTAAAATGCTGCACTAATAATATTGAACAGGGAATTGTATTTTAATTGCTTTTATCTCTAGAATGATTCTTTACCTGCATGAACTATGTTATTAAGGGCACAAAATAATCCAAAGTATGGCAATATTTCATGCAGTCTCACTTATTTTATTAAAGCTTCCATTTTTCTGAAGCTTGCAAGGGAAGAGGTGGAGGCAAAAGAGAGGAAAGAGAGAGAAAATTGTCCATTTTTATATGATTTCTTATACAGTGAAGTCAAATGTGAGGTTGTTTGGCTATTGACAGATTTTAGGGCCAAATCTTGTAGTATTTTTTTGTATCAAGCTCTTTCTCCCTAGCAAAGAAAATACTGGGAAAAAAATCTAATTCTACCTGATTCCTAGGCGTGATCCTTGAGAATGCCTGGAGATACTTGTCTGTATGACAGGGAGGTATGTGGAGCTTCCTAGGCAATCTCAAACAGGAGCAGTAGGAGTCTGTCTGTGCTTGCACTAGAATCTGTACAGAGTCATTTGTGGCTTTGCCCTTGGCAGTCTTTTCCGAAGGGCTCAGGAATGTCTCTGAAACAGCAGATAGACACTTTTGGACAATACTGGTGTAGAAACCTGTCGGAAATATTAACAGCTTGCTCAGGATAGTCTAAAGTTGTGGTATCAGAGTTTTTTTAATCATTATCAACAATTATTTTGGACTACCAAAGGAGATGTTATTTGGCTTCCAAATTTGATAAAAATTATTATTTCATTGGCCCTGAGACATCTGCAATTCAGAGAGGTGATAACCTTACAAATCTCCCTCTTAATTGACACGTTAGTAAGAGGCTCTCTGTCTTCTGGCTTTACTTGGGGAAAAAATTGGATTTTTAAAAGTTTAGACTGCTATTTTCTTCTGCTTCCTACTCACTCCTCTATCCTTGCTGTGCCAATTGCTGCTGCTGGCTTGTCAAGCTGACCCTGCCATAGCCTGTTGACACTACCAGGGTGTCTGTAGTGGCACTGACTTTGGATCCATGGCAAAGTGCCCAATCTGTTGGTCCCACACTTGTCTCCTGTGTACTGTTGCAGTGCTTACAGTGCTCCTGTGAGTTACTGATGGTTTATGTCACACTGGTTCCTTATAGGAAAAGTGATCTTTCTTAAGACTGTGCAATAGGTTATTTTTCGTTTGGTGCCTGAGCAAAACATGAAAAGCATTGCCTGAATTGGCGGGTTTTGGGGTTTTTTTTTTTTTGTTGTTGTTGTTGTTTTTTTTTTTTGTTTGCTTTTTTGTTTGTTTTGTCTGTTTGTTTGTTTTTAAGGTTTTCTTTTTGTAGAAAATTTATGTTTATAAAGTTTTTCTCATAGACATGAAAGACTGAAAAAGAGTCCTTCTGGATCAAGGAAATATTTAATTAAATGTCAAGCATGGCACGAAACGTTAAGCATCAGTTGCAAAACTGGCCAGGAATATTGCCCTCAGTGAGTAGATAGGACATTTACACAATATGTGGGAGGCTTATATTCAAATCCTCCCTGAAGAAAAATCTCTTCTTCACCTTCTGCCTGGCTGATGCATGTTCTAGATGTCACATTGTGTGGGTGTATCTTTACTCAGTCCTTTGACTGCAGACATTCTACTTCGTGTAATTATTTTAATAGGAACTGACAGCTGCTTGTTTTACCTTCTCAATAAGTGTGTGTGTAACCTGTTACATCATTCTCAGCTTATGAATCTTCCTCCCTCATGACTATCTGCACAAGATGAAAGAGCTTCAGAAGAAGAAATTGGAGCCACTTTATGCTAGAAAGCATTGCAGCCACTGCAGGGGTCACATACCTTGTTCTGAGAAATGGTTTCTGAGACCCCTATTCTTAAATACACACTGTGAAACTACTGTTATCTCCACATGACCTTGTTGAACATAATTTTCTTTTTGTTTATAATAAAACAGTTTTTATACTTCTGTGTCACTGAGTCCTAAATTGTGCAGAGAGTACAGTGACCCCTGGAGCAGAAGTTGTACATGTACCAAGGGTATTTGTTCTCCATCTCGATCTCATCAAGAGATCAGTTTTTGAAGGAGGTTTAGTTTCTGAGATGATGACATCAGTAATGAGTTGTGACTCCTGAAGAACAAATTGACTCCTTACTGACTGATCAGTTCTTAGACAAGTGTAAGCTGAAGTATGTGAAACTTAAGTACTCAGTCTCAGTTTCACTGAAATCCACTCCACAGAAAAACAAATCCAAGTATGTCTTCTTAGAAAAGTTATAATTGTGGTGTCATAATGGTATATAACCTTCTGAAAAGCTTGCAATTGATTCTTACCTAATGAGAGTCTCCAAAACTTTCTCCTTGTTTCAGTCTGATAGTACAAAAAATGAATAAAAGCTCTTAAGCTTAGCTATAACTAAACTGGGGATGTTATTCTGAGCCATGCTATTTCTGCTCACTGTCGTGATGCTCTGATATTTGCTGCTTGAGGTAATTTGCCCAAACTACTTCTTTTGACACCCCAAGCTGCAGGATAAATTAAATCTGGGTCTGACCCATTTTCATAGGCAACACTTATTTGCTGCTCAAGCCACTTTCTTTCAGCACCATCTCACCCATCTAAATGGTTAGACTAAGGCGA
The DNA here is from genome assembly GCA_036630365.1 of Acanthiza pusilla. Classification (NCBI taxonomy): domain Eukaryota; kingdom Metazoa; phylum Chordata; class Aves; order Passeriformes; family Acanthizidae; genus Acanthiza; species Acanthiza pusilla. Next base: position 2,886,434 of record JAXCHO010000036.1, read on the forward strand.
CAAAGGATCAGTTGAACAAATCCCATTATGAAGCATTATTTTTCCTTTCAGTGACAAGAAAAAATTTAGTGTTGAAAGGTAAGTCCTCTAGTCATGAATGTTTTGAAGCAGAAGCACAACTCTCCTTTATGCTGCCCCTCTCATGAGGTGAGCTGTCCAAAGAAGTAAAGATCCTCTTTTTTATATTTAATCCAGCAATATCAGGTGATAAAACACAGCATTTGGGATTATATCCCTCTATGAAATCATACTAATGGAGTCTCTTAGAACCTTTCTCCCTCACACTGCCTTCATATTTAATTAATTTAGAAAATTGACTTCGACTTCTCTTCTCCCTTCCTTGTATTTCTTACTCCGCATTATCATTTTTGTCCAGAAGGATGTTATCTTTTCATCTCACTTTTATTGAAACGTTTTTAAACTCTTTAAAATTCTTTTGCTTGTGTCAAATACCTTTGTATCCACAGATGAAAGCTGTACTGAATTTGAACTGGTCTTTTGGAAGCTGCTGAAATTAATATAATTTGTTTATTATCAGATGGAATGTCATGTCTCAGACCATTCATGTTATTATGAAGACTGGGATTGGAATGATCTGATTGTCAAGACTCCTACTGTCAATATTATCAATGACTTGTAAACTTTTCTGTCATTTTCTCAGTTTAGTAAGCCTGTTTCAGGAGAGCTGCCAGGCTATGATCCAGGTGAAAGGGGCAGCAGCTGCAGTTCCTGCAGCACTTCCTAGCTATGCTGGAATGTCTTGATAAGCACTTACATAGTCTGGATCTTTCTATGAAACTGAGGGAGATGGATTGGTTTATTTATTTTTCTCATTTATTTGTCATGTAGAGCATATGTTTGTGCTAATTTCCTGAATGTAAGAATCTAAGACACCTCAGTAGAAAGTGTTCTTTTCTATAAAGACAAGGAATTCTTGCTGTCCATTTAACGACCTCCAACTCATTGACGGTGGTTGTGTGTACTGATGTCCTCAGTCTCTCGTTGAAGCAGACTGAGGTAGATAATTCTGGACTTTGCCCTGGCAATACTGGGCACCCTCCAAGGCCCTGTTCTGAGTGATGATCATCCTTCCTTGGGGAGAAACACAAGACAATATGATACTGATAACATTTACATAACATTGTCTCAGGAATCCACACCAACGTAAGCTTTCAGAAGACGCACTCCTACTTGCATTTCTCAGGGTGCCGAATTCCCTGTATTATCTGTTTCCTCATATCAGTTACAAGATTGCTGTGATGAATAAAGACATTGTATGAAAGTCAAAAGTAACAAGTTGATAAGATTATTCAACATAGATCTGGGAATCGTACAAGCAGTCTGAAAAAAAGAAAGTGGACAAAATATCAGGCAAATATGATTTCAAAACACAGGCTCTTATTAATCTTTCATGAAGAGTAAAACTCAACATATTTGCACAAACTTCCAAAAAATATCTGCATTCTGTGAGTGTACTATTTGGATGAAAGAGCAGTGTGTTGTGCTGCCTGACCATCAGGCTCTGCTTCCTGACTGAGAGCAGATGTGAAGATGCTTATGCTGTTTGGAATATTTTTTGCATAACACTGAAACCCAGAAAAACAGAGGAATATTCTGCAATTATTCATCTGTTCACAGATCTGCACTCTTCGCAGATCTGCAATCTGCAGATGTCAGCCCCAGGAAACCACATGTTTAAAATAAGAAAATAATAGTATTTAGCAGATGAAGGTAGCTGGTATCATGCAGCATGTTATCTCACCTGAGATGTCATAAAGTGCTCTTGAATTTAAGATATTTTTATATTTTCTTTTTCCAATTTCATATAGATTCATGAGTAGCTTATATGTTATTTTACAGTAGATTAAAAAGCTTGGTTTTGTTTTCAGCTATAATACTTTAATGCAATCTACTTGATAAGAATAAATTTGGTTTTGATCCTGCAAAGTAATATGGAGGTTGAGAACCTGAAATTGTTCTGAGAGTATATGAGGATACATAAGCAAATGCCATGAAAAAGGATCTTATCAGTACAGTCAGTATAAATCATTATTTTGTCTGCAGTACTACAATGTATCCACTGTTTTTAAACCCACAGCAATTTCAACATGTTTCTTTTAAAATGGCTTTTAAATCCTATACTTTCTTTGTGAAGAGTAGGCAAATTTATTCCAATTTTAAAGATTTTGTTTTTTCTAAAATCAACAAAATAAAACAAACAGAAAGGTTTTTGGCTATCATAGGAACACAACTCATCAAAATGTTAATCTACCTAATTCCTTGGCATAGTTTAATTTTTCTGTAACCATCTAAGCATGCTTTAAATGCTATTTATTGATTCAGCAACTAATTTGGCTATTCCTTCCCAATTCTGATTGATATTATTGATTGGCTTCTCAAGGCCTTTTGAAGTCAGTAGGACACCGCTAATTTAGTCTGTGTGTTTTGGATCAGTCCCGATGTTTAATCAGAATAACTGATGTCTCTTTCTAGACTGCTCTTCCCTGTCACTGATTTTGTAACACAGTGAAATCAGCATTAGCTGCAATTAAACTATAAACTCTTTGTTCTTCTTATAATTAAAACATAAAAAAAATATATAATGAAAATATGACAGAAATTATTAATGATAATTCCTACTTAAACAACAAAATCATCTAATTAGACTTTGAGAGGAAAATTATTTGAGGATACTATGGTTTTGGTTTTTTCAGTGAGAAAATGAAAGTAGTATTAGAAAGTATAAAGATCACAGGGTACAATATCTGTAAACCAAACCTAATGAAAATCTATATTGGGGTTGGCATAAAATATTTCTAATTGCTCTTAAGTTTATTTCAATTTGAAGCTCCCAATTTATTATGATCTGAAACAAAATCCCCATTATAATGTTAGCATTAAATGTCCATCTGTGCTCTTATTCTAAAATGTAGCAAATAAGTTTATTGGGTAACAAGGAAGTAGGTTTCCAGTGGCCAAAATACTGTGTTAAGTAAGTTCTTCTCATTAAATTACTTTTGTTCTGAAGCTTCATTAATATTCATTCTCCAAAATCTAGCAAAGGTCAGCCAAAAGGTAATTGTGTCAAGACTGAATAGCTTTCCTTGGAACTTTCTGTACATTTTAAACCCAGGTTTTTTTCTTCTACTTCTGTAAAACTAATTTGCAGTAGGATTTACTGGCTCTGTCAGATCTCTCTTACTTCAAGACAACCTTTTAGAAGTTGCATTGTCTGCAGACACACGTACACATTCCCACCAGAGTGTTGTAAATTTACATCACGATGAGGAATTACCAGCGCCCCTGGAGAGCAGCCTGCTGTGAGCCACAGCGGAGGGCACCACGCAGCAGCTGGAGGCAGTAGGGAATCACATCGTGTCACGGAGGAACTCCACTGGTGCTGGGCAAAATTTTCCAAGCTCCAAATTGGTGTTTGGCCAGGAGACTGCAGCAAACGCCTTAGTTTTAAAGGAGTAGCACTTGAGCATTAAGGAATTAATGAATGAACCAAGGAATTGAAGAACATTAGGGAGTTGTGCTGACTTCACACTTCAGCCAAAAAGTGAAACCTCTGCACATAAAGGGCATATCAGCATTACATAATGAGGAATGGCCTCAATTTAGGCTCAAAATAAGAGTAAATTGTTATTTATTGTAAACAACTAGCTGCTTTTAAGCTTGTCTTAAAAGTTCAAATTGAACCCTAGGGAACAATTAATGATTGCTAACTCAAGCTTGTGTATCATCACTATTTCAACCCAAGAGCAACGGATAGTATTTAACTTTTTGTTGATGTTTCGTCCTAGGCACAGGTTTTGATGTGCTCTGGTATCATGGCAGTGTCTGGGGAGCCAGGGGACCTCAGCTCACCTTTGCGTGGCTCTCACCCTCAAGAGGAGCTCCCTAGACAGGTGAGATTGCTCTTTCCTGGGGAGATAGTGAGGGTTCATGGATGGGAAAAACTTCTGAAGCTGAGGGAGGAAGAGGCAGAGACCCCACTGGGAGCAATTCTGGCAAAGGAGGAGAAGATGGGATATTCCTCAGCAGAGCAAGCACATGATCAGGCTTCAAGGAGCTGGCAGGGAGATTTTCCTAAGACTGCACAGGGCTTTGTCAGACCAAATACACTGAAAACAAGGATAGGAAAAGCAAAAAGAATCTGAGAAAAAATTGCTCTTATTTTAATCACTTTCACTGAGCAGAGCTATGTCCAGCACATAGAAAGTGATTTTGTGATAATTTTCATTTGGATCAAACAGCATCTGAGGTTCAGAGCTTCTTGATATCTTTGGTCGCTGACTTGAAGCTCACAAATCAGCTCATTCAGACTTACCCTTTTTCTGTAAGTGCTGTGGAATTGCTAACCAAGCTAGTCAACTTCCAGGAGCTGCCAGCTGAACTGGCAATGATTCCTGAAATCTCACTGTGCCACAGGGACAGTGGGTGTTGCTGAATCCGTTCTCTCTCATAATGAAAGAAATTTAAGATGGGTAGGCAAAAGGTTTTGTAACTTAGCAGTTACAGAGAATCATCACATTCTTGTGTCAAAACTGTTTTATTCAGGCTTGCAAATACCCTGTCAAATGTTAAAACTCCCCCCAAAAGAGAGTTAGTTAATCTTTTTTTCAAAGGAAATCTAATTTCCTGTCAAATGTCACATCAGAGCAAACCCAAAACGACTATGATGCTAAGCAAAACCACCTAGAGCAGACGACAAAAAGCTGATAACAAGGGCACCTCTTAGGTCTTGGTCCTCCTTTTTGGTTTCAGATGTCTCACATAGCTTTAGAGACCACCCTTGTCCTTTTTGTTCCACAGCCTTGGACTACGTGCTCACAATTTTTTGCTGGAATGAACTGTGCAGCAAATATTTAATCTACACAAAGTAGCCATCAGGGCTGAAGGAGAAAACGTACAGCTCACAACCACTGTCACTGACAGGATGCCAGAGACCAGCTCTTACCTTCCTCCTAGCTCAATAAATGTACTTTGGAAAGCGGTGCTATGTAGCTTTGCATATTTATACCTCCATAAATATAAAATTGAGACAATTAGAACATTCCTCTTCAGTTTTTTGCCTTATATTTAAACCAAATTTTCTCATCTCACTAGAAAATACTATAACTGTGAGGGTTTCCCAGCCCCAACGAGCAATTTTTTACATGTAGGAAGACAGCTCCCTCTCAAAGCTCACTGGGCCAGAAAGAAAGGGTTTGTAATGGTTATTATAATTTTAAAAAATAACTAGTAGGCACTCAACTCAAAGTGACCCATTGATGGTTTTGGGTCTAGTTTTGGTTCCTAGAATTGATTAATCTTTAATTAAAAAATACACAATAGTTTTCAGGTAGCAAACCAGGACAAAAGTCTCTGCTTTCAAGGGAATCCCCTAAACATAATTTTACTTAATGTTATTAACACTGTGGTCTATAGAAATTTGAGTAGGTTTCTCATGGTGAGACTGTTTCAGTGGGGAAGTCTAGGATATCAGCCTCCATCCTTGTTCTACCTTTAGGAATAGCTACCTGTTGTGGTTAGGAGATGGAGATTTGACCTCTTAATTCTGAAAAGAGAATTCATCCCACTTCAAAGAGAAATGGCAGTGTAAAAGGTAGACAGTACTGTAACAAATGTGTCCTGCAGGATGTTTGCTTCTGTCAGCATCCGATATGGTTTGAGAAACTTTGCAGATCAAATCCCAGAGGTCCCTCAGGGAAATGTGTGTTCATTCCAAGACCTTGGACCTGAGCTGATATCCACTTACTCACAGTAGGGTGGCTTGACATGGTCAGAGGTACTTTTTTTAGCACTTAGAGAGAAAAGGAAAAAAAAAAAAAAGAAAAAAAGGAAAGAGATTAGGTTTAGCCAGCTGCTTTAAGTGGATTTTGAAAAGTGCATTCTGCCCCATATATCTGACATGAGTCACGTGCTAGATACATTGAGTGTGGCAGAGATTTTTGTGGTCACTTAAGAGGTAGATGTATCTGAAAAAAATAATGCATTTTGCACGGTCTACTGGGAAAGAAAATTAAAATGTATGTGTCTGCTCTTATGGAAAGAAATAGGCTGATCAGAGTGATGGGGCCTCACATGCTGAGAGACATCATACTTCCCACATTGCTCATTTCTTCAAGGATAAACAGCACCTGAAATGAAGACTGTGAATAAATGAACCTAGTCTTTTGAGCGTAATTCAAGGTAAAGCAGATGTCCAGCACAAGTATATGTAGTGCCTCTACCCTGAGAATAATTTGGCTGGGTTTTGAAAAGATATTTTGCTATAGCTGTTATCAGTGGTTTTCCTAATTGAAGGTATGAGCAGTTGCAGCAGACCCCCAAGAAAATTGCTAAAGCCAGTCTGATCAAAAGGTTGAAAGCATTAACATTTTAAAGAGTAGACTAATTGAAATGCAGACTTCTTCAATGCTAGGCATGGCTTATCATATTAAGAAACTGTTTCATATGAAACTGGGTAAGAAGGATAACAAAAACTGAGGTAACAACAAAAACACAATAAAGAATCATGTGTTTTCTGATGTTACTGCTGATATAAAAGTTGCTCTTCCTGTATTTATGTATTTAGAGATGTTATGACAAATATTTTGCAGGGTGTGGGTGACATTTCTCTAATTTGTACTGGGAACTAAGGCAAACCAATCCACCAGGATCAGCTAAAATCAATAAGATCTACAGCAATTGCCTGCAATGCAGAGGATACAGGGGCGTGCACTTAAAAACAGCCAGGGGTAAAGGAAATTATACACTGATGCCTCGATACAGATTTTAAAAGGAAAAAAAAACCAACGAAATAAACCCCATCTATGCCAAAGCTGTCCTCAGAGAGTATGCATTTTCAACATGTAGCAGATAGCAGTGACCAAGTGTCACTCCAGGAACAGCAGTGACATAAGAATTAGCAGCTATTAGACAAGCTTTGGATAGCAACAAGTACTTCAAAATGAAGTCATCATGTTATCTTGTTTCTCCTCCAGTTAATGTGTAAAGTGGTAATTTAAAAGGAGGATCCCACTCTACCAGTTATAATAGAGTTTTATTTTATCTGTTTCACATTCTTACTAAGGAGAATTAAAAATGAAACACATAGTGAACTCCCATTTGTCTCAGGGCCCATCAGTGCAGTGAGGAATACCTTCTCCTGTGAACTGAAATCCAACAATTTAGCATCATACATCATGCTGATATAAGGCAGACTCTTTTGCCTAGAGGACACTCTAATGATACACTCTCTGTAGTTAAAGCTGCAAATTATTTCTCTTTGAGCCTGAGTTTTAATCTTGCCATTTAAAATGACCAAAATGAAATTAATTGTGCAATTGATATATTTGTTTGTTCTAGAAAATTAAAAGCTTGGTGAGAAGCTGATAAGCAAATTGCATTAGTAAGATATGGCATTTTTAATAAATTTCCTTCAGTAAACTTCTGACTTCCTTTTTTAATGATCATTATGTCTCAAAAGCTTCTGGGCTATAGTGGCACCAAACATCATTAATTTTTATTGATCTCAGAATTCAAAGTGAAACCTCTGGTATTTTAAGTTTGCAAAGTAGTTACTATTTAAATAATCCTAAACATATTTGGATAACATAAAAGAATCTTATTATGTATGGCATTTAAGCTACACTTTTTTATGGAATCTGCAAATTTACTCTACCATTTTATTCCTGACATGAGAGAGGCTGAACTAAGGTACTTCTCATCCAGCACTTGTTAATGCTCTTATTAAGTATCCACATCATGTTCAGGAATCCACCAGCATTAAATTGCTGGGAACTCAGCCACAGAAATGGAGCCATGGTCCAAGGAATGTTCCAGGTACCACCATGGTAAGAAAATCAGATGTGGGCTGAAGTGGTAGGGTTGCCCACAGGTGATAGAACTCAGATAAAAGAATCTTTATCATCACCATTCAGATTATGTCACTACAGACAAGTTTTAAGAAAAATAAATAAAAATCTTGGTCTGACTTTTTAGCCAATACCACTGTTGACTTAGTTATGAGTTCTGAGAGTTAGGTCCTACGTCTTCTGAACAAAGTTTTTATATTCTTACTTATTTTGGGGACTTCTGTTGAGTACTTATGGGCTGGAAAACTCCAGATTAATCTAGAAGCCACTTAGGTTCAGAACCATTCTTCAGTTATGTAACCTTATTTCTGGTTTAAGGTATTTCTGGACTAAAGTATATAATTTCTTTTTTAATTGCATCAAAATTAGTCGAAAACCTTACTCTTCAGGCCAGGCAAAAAACATCTTCATATATGTCAAAGCATTTAAGCCTCAGATTCCTTCTTACTGTATGCTTTCACTGCACATTTGCTGGAGTCTGTCATATTTATCTAGATTATAACATTGCACATAAATTATTTTAACTTCATTTTCTTAAACTGTTGGCATTCTTACAGGTTGTTATCATCCTCAAAAATAATAAGAGAAAAAGACCAATGTGCAGTAACAAAAATGGTTAGTGCGGAAAGTTTAACTGAACATTCCTAAACTTTGCAGGAGTTAGGATATTTAGATGGAGCTTGATTCTGACTTCAAGTCCAAATCAAGAAGAAATGCAAAGACCTTTATGAAATACAAGACAATTGAGACCTATCTATTCAATGAGCATCAACAAGTATACAGAAATCCCTCTGCCCATGTGTTAATTGAGTGTTGAAAGTCAAAAAGGAAACTCTTCCTATTTTACTAAGTGATTGTTTCCACAAATTCAGAGATTCAGTAAGTCTACCCAGCAAATCTTTGAATTGATTTTGTAATTTTTATTCTTGTAATTTATTAAAATTTATTTATTGAGCTGAAGACTTTGGAGCTTGGGCTTTCAGCTACATTTATGAAAAGTACTACCATATACTAAAGTAATAGTAGCCTAGTAATTAGTAATGTAGTGTAGCAATACTTAAGATCACAAATTATTTGGCATCCTGTACAAATTCTGTGACATATTTCAGGCACACATTATGTTATTTAACTGTTAGACTTGAAATGCCTGGCACTAGAGTTCAAGACTGCTGCAAGTAATAGCACAGGCAGGCCTCTCCAATTTGGCTGTGTTTAGTAAGTGATCCAGAAGGCCCTTTTAAAAAGATATTTTAAGCCCATTAAAATCAATAGACCAAATGGCTTCTACAATCACTACTGACTTCATTGGGCTCAACCATGGTATCACTACTCTTCTGGTGTCAAAAAGATAAGCAGAATTACATTACTCCTTTTTTTTTACTGGACTGAGAACTGAATCACAGCAGGAGTGCCTCACTTTCCTCAGCTGAGTGCAGGAAAAATTTCTAATTTAGTTAATGTAACCAAAATACCTTTGTAAGTGCAAGAAATTTGTGTAGACAATGACTGCTGCTCCTGCAGTTTGAGCTTTTATCCAGGTAAATTTGAAAGAAGTGCTCCGAGGGGGACAGGTACACCTCTCACTTAGTGACAGGATGCTGGGTCTGGGAGGACCTCACTGCACCCCTGTTGCCAGGCTGTTCATCCAGGATTTTTTATTCAGTTGTCAGGAGAGTTTCATGTTTCACTGCCTGGTTAAAACAGAAGCTGTTGGCACAGGTCAAATTCCATCCAGGTGTAAGTCATCAGAGAAAGGTTTGAGCAGTTACACGTGGGAATTTTCATCAGACAAATAAATTGAACAGAAGAAGGAAGGAGCATGTAGCAAAGGGACCCAAACCCAAAGCCACTGCCTTGTTTGGCACTTAACAGTGACTTTGTCCCTTTGCAAACATCAAAAATATTTCAACAGATGTGTATGTCCCATCACTACAAGCCCTGGTAAAAAGTAAAGTCTCTCTTTCTTATCAGTCCCTTTTGTATACTGAAAGGCTGCAATAAAGTCTCCCTGCAACCATCTCTTTATGCTGAGCCACCCCAGCTCACTCAGCCTGTCTTCCCAGGAGAAGTGTTCAAGCCTTTTGATCACCTTTGTGGCCTCCTCTGGCTCAATTCCAGCAGCGATTATCTTTGAATTGGGGTTGTTCTGTGGGCTGCTGCACAACGCTTCATATTCGAGAACATGGTAAAGACAGGAGCATCCCATCACCAAAACAATGTATCTTCTCTACAGGAAGTTACAAATGAGGATTAATGAATTTGTGAGGAGAGCGAATAAACTGCTGGTCCCTCTATTCCTTGTTAAGAGAGCAAGGAAAGACTTTGAATTCCTCCCACCTCCCCTAATTTATTAGACATGGCTCATAAAGATACTAGGATAATTTTTAAAAATCTCATTGTTATATGCATTGCAAATAGATTAATTTTTTTAGCTGATCCAGTCAATTTAGAAGTGTTGCGGATTATTAAACTTCATTTTATGAATCCAGTAAATGCTGTCTCACCAGCAGGGACCCACTTAGGTGCTCGCATAGTAAACACCAAGGTACATGTTCATTCTGACATTAAAGTTGGCTCAGAAGAATTAATTGCTCTCAGGTGTCCTCAACTCTGCCACGTAAGGGAACCTTTAGTTCCAAACTGCAACTTCATCCAATAAACTCCCAAGTCTGAATTCAATCATGTCATCAGTCTCATCAGATTTTGTAACTGCCTTTACAATAGCCAGTGGTGTTTGGGATAGAACCAAGATGGAGGTTTGTGGCATCAGGACAATTTAGCTTTGTTTTGATGAATGTATAAACTATACTTATATTTTTTGAGCACATAGCACAACCTTCTAGCTCTTTGCTGTCAGCCAACAGACCCCAGGGGTGCTTACATCCTACATTTCTCTGGGTCCAAATAGGATGATACAACTTCTCTTGCCCTGGCACAGATAGCATTCTAAGCTTGTAAAATGGTGTGCCTTCCAACGCAGGGTGTTGATACCATAACTGGGTGCAGATGGAGTCAGTGTTGTATTTCTGTGTTATGTCATTATGATTCATATAGCTGGTTTATATTAATCTGTTTAACTTGAAGTAGAACAGAGGAAGAAAAGTGTTCCTGCTGCCACACAGCACTATTGGCTTGGCAGTGGCAGCAGAGATAAGTCCTCCTGACTTTCCAGAGAGACCTGCTAACCGGGTTTCTCCTTTTTCCCTCTTCTACAGCTGAAACCTATTTGACTTCCAGCACCAGAACAAATGCATGTTTGCAGAACAAACTGTTGGGAATGACAAGTATTGGTGCTACTTCTCTGCTGAAACCACTGTGATTTTAAATTAAATCAATTGCACTTTAACAGAGCAGGAAAAAAAAAGTTCTGTCATTTGGGAAATTAAGATCTCACTTCAGAAATGTATTCTGATTTGGGCTCAGAGCCAAATCACTCTCTGTGTTGAGTGCTGCGCTATTGCTGCTTACAACCACTTTTTTTGGTCCAGGTTCTTCTGCATAGTGTCACATTCATGACTCCAGGAATGATCAGAGCCTGAGTTGTGTGAGAGGTTCAGATTTCTAGGATAAGATGGCAACTGAGCTTCTTTTACATGAGTGCTCCAAATACACTGAAGTCATTATGAGAAAAAGACAGATTCCAGTTTTTCTATGGATTTTGCTAAGTGTCCATACATCCATTTTTGAGACCCTAAATATTGAGCAGATGTGTCAAATGTGCTCTAAACAAGACATAATCATGTCTGCTGCACTAGAGCAGAGCAGAACCAAATCTAGTTCTGAATCAGTCCTGGGTGGGAAATAGGACTTGCTTAGACTTCCGTGGTTTTGGATATGTGCAAAACTGTAAATAATTCTAATGAAAAAGGAGAATGTCTAGTATACTTTTTGTCTAGTTTGGGATAGGCTGCAGCTGCAAAGTCTGGTGAAATATTTAAATTAGATACAATTTATTTTGAATGTAAAATACATTAGACATATTATTCCCCCACTGAATCTTCTAGGCATAAAATTGATTTCTGTTTTTGAGATCATCAATCCATTAGTGAAATAATATAACTCTATTATTTTTATAAATAATTCCATGATTTTTATATCCTAACAATTATTTTTCACAAGAATCACTGCTAATTTGTGCTTTTTTACTGTTTTTCTTTTAATTGTGCCTTTTGCTTAGTCAGCAAGGTTTCATTGGGTCCCAAGGACTGACACAGATTTGCTCATCCTGTTCAAAAGAAGTGAGGTGATTCAAGAACTGAGATAGAGGGATTCTAGTCTTTCATTTATTTATTTCCCCAATAAACTTGCCAATTAGAGTATCAGTCTCACAAATACAGATTCATCCTGCCTTATTTAGGCATTGAATTAGAAATGAGTTTCCAGAGGACAATCCAAACTGTAGTTGAGTTGATTTGCTTCCAGTGATGTCTATTTCTCCTTGTCTTCAGGAGATTTGTACAGCATCCAAACTCCTAACTAAACCACTGCAAATGCCTATAGCCAGCTGAGATGAATATAATGTCTAACCCCTCCGTGTTATCAATTACTCAGATTTCTTAGGCAATGGCAGTGAGCTGCACAACACAATGAGCACACATATAGATTCATTGCCTATATTGAGAAGTAGAAAAGCTCTTGGAGAAGATTTATAGGACTTAGTTGAAAACTTTGTAATTGATGAGCTGATATTTATATGAATTAGGGTTTGGCAAGCTTTGCTATAAACAAAACTTTATTGCCAGGGTTTGAATGGAGAGTCTGTCTCACTACCATTGATCATTTTTCCCAGGAACAGAGCACAGCATGGAAATAAAGGGCAGAAGAGGCAATAAGAAAATAAAACCTACTGGGTTTATTTACTATTTATTTATCTACTACATTAGATAGAGAGTAAAATGGGTCAGAGGGAAAAGAGCCGTAGAGGTTCAGTAGAGAAAGGCAATGGATACAATGCGATGCTAAATGAAGTTGAAGTTGTTAGAGATGAGCATTACAGCAAATAGGTCAAAGGATTACTTTTAAGGATAGGAAATGTCTGAGATGGAAAGTGATTCACTCTTTAACCATGAAAATTGTTTTCACATTATGCACTTTCACTAAGCATTTCATTAAGCCCTCTCATTTTTCATGGTGCCCTTGATATCTATGCATACACTTTTATTGTGAATTTGGTACCAAAAAAGATATCATGGGTATTAAAAGAATTACTCCTAACCTAGAATCTCGACTAAACTATTTTTTAATAGCAATACTTAAGAAACAATATTTTTCCTTCTGAGAGATTAGTAAGTTTTAAGTTCTGAATGCCTTTGTTTCAGACACACAGACCTGCTTTTATTTTTAAAATAGTATTCTGGAAGGGCAATTTAAAATTGAGAAGGAAAAAATATCCAACGGGTCACCAAAGAAATGGTAATGTGGCGAGTCACTCTTCCTGGAAAAGCTCTGATTCCTCCAGTGCAAAAATGAAGTAGAAAGTCCAGGTAGTGAATGTACAGCACAGAAGTTACTGTCTGGGCAGGACTGAAAATTAGATTTCCTAAAAGGTCACCAGAAGTAGGTGGGGGTATCACTATAAACACTATAAAGGTGTTCTAAAGGCAGAAGCCCTTACTTTTGCTTTTGTCCTTGGAAAAGACCTTGAAAGAAATCAGCAAGTCCATCACCTTGTGTTTTGGATAAATGAAGTTCAAAAGCTTGGAACAAAAGGAAAATTCCTTAGCATGCTGTGCTGTCTTTTGCAGATTACATTCCCTGTGATTCATGCTGCTATCCTTCATTTTCTAGTACTGTACTCTTGGGACTGCAAGAATATTGTGAAGGGATGAATGAACATTACTTTGACGAAAAGGTGAAAGGCATATCTATCATACCCTGGTTTTTTATCAGGTAATTTCTGAAGAAGGTGCAAAGTAGTAGTAAGCGTTCTAGGTAGATAGATTTTTTCTTCCATTTTGAAGTTAAGAACAACCTGTTCTTATGCAATTATTTGTAAACAGCAGAAATCCCAATTCACCTGAAAGGACCTGCTCTGCTAAAGTGACATGTAATGTAATCAGGTGGGCATTGAGTGAGGTCCTAGAGGGACAGACACATAGAAGCAGCACTTCTGCCAAAACTCTTTTTCCAAGAATTTCTCTGACATGCATTTCCATGTAATAAAGGAGTCCTAGAACATAAGACATGTCAATTACCAGTGAGTCAGGAAAGAGTTTAACAAGGTTAATGTGTGTGTAGGTGGCAGAAGTCTGTTCTCCCTCCTGGCTTCTGCTCAAATTGGTTTCTCTTCTGTTTCCCTACAGAGTTTTGGAGTAGAATCTAAACAAAAGCAGTGCTGACTGTCAGAGACCACTCATTGGCATGGCACATTCACCCACTGGTGTTTTATTTTCACCATTAACAGAGATCCTGAGAATGACTGGGACACCGAAGTTACAACTATGCAAATAAAAAAATGCTGTGGGTCTGGACATTTGTGTAGGGAGAATATGTATTTATATTTATATAGGTCTGTATTTATAGGGCTGTATGGCCCAGCAGCCATTACATGGTAATTCTTCACCCAGTTCAGTAAATAAAATGCACAGAAAAGATATATACTGATGCTGTTAGGGTGAAAACTGAGCTGAAACTCAACCCACATTTTCCCATTTGAATTAGCTATACATTTAATTTCTATAGTGTGGCAGCACAGGTACACAAAAAGTTGGTCGAATAATTATTCAGTTGTCTGTCTACTACAATTACTTGAATTTTAGACCTGAAAATGGAAAATAAAAATTTTTGGTTGAAGTTCTGCAAGCATTTATACCAATGTAAGGGTACTGAAATTCTGAGGCTACATTTCTAGGGCAAGCAACTTCCGTATCGCAGAGGTGAAAATCTCTGACTCGAAGATGCAGGAAAAACCTCATCAGCATTTGCCCGTCTCAAGCTGAAAGTATACAATGTTCACCATTTTACTGTGAATATATGTAAAATATAGACTCCCAAGTCTAAAGCTTTTGCTCCCATGATACATTTTAAACATTCACAAAAAGGGGAAAATCTGTAGAGTCAGCAAGAGTGGTGAGTTCCCAATTAGCTTACTACCCTCCATGGATGATAAACACACTACATGGGTGAAGGGAATGAGAAACTTATCCTCCCCCAATATACATGTTCCACATATTGATATGTGTATTTTTGTAGTACCATTAATTTCCTCTTCAAAATTTTTCATGTTGCTTACTGGTCTCAGTGGAAAATACTCTGGCAAAACATTGGTGTTTCAAAAAAGAGTCCTTTTCTGCACTGTGAATAAATCAAGGTTATTTTCATTCTGTGTTAAAGGAAAAAAAAGAGACACCATGCCAAAATCCTCTTTCAAGTAGATGTAACATCAGTTGACTGAAGGAAATCTAGGTGGATTTTATGACATTTCCAAAAAATGTTCGAATAAATAAAAATTTAAATGTTGCATAAGTTTTTATGTTGTGAGCTGTGTAATGCAAATTTTTGTTTGTGAAAATTGTCCCAAAGAAAGTACCAAAAAAAACCTAGCAAAAAAAAGTTTCATTTCCAATAAACCAGTATTTTCTGGAAGAAAAGCACTAACTTTTAAAACTGCTTTTTGATTCAATGGATGTTAAAACGCAAGAATAAACATGTCATTTACTTATATATTTGGATACATATTTTTTCTATGATGTGAGTCCATGTAATCACACCAAACTTCCAACACTTGAAGATCAAAAGTAAAATAACCTTGAGTGAGCTTTTGGTGAATTAAGTTAAATTAGAACAGGCTTTAATTAGATTTTGTATATCTGCTGAAATTTCATATTTTGTACAAAAATAAAATATTACATGAGACATTTAAAATGTGTCTTATAACAATGGAAGAAATTGCTTTTGTGTATGAGAAATTATTTACTCAAAAAGTTTATTGGAATTAATGAGTCTGGATTTTGGCTGACTCCACTGCAACCCAAAACTCACTAAACTCCAGGGAAGTAACACTAATGCATAGCCAGCACAAGTGAAAAAGATAACCTTGATGGTCCTCTGAAAGGAGAAAATAGAAGGGAAATGTAGTAGAATTGTGTGTGTGGACAATACTATAATCTATTATATGTCTTGTAGAAGTAAAAGAGGAGCTGGAAGCACAGCACCTGTCCTTAGGGATATGCAGTCTGACAAGTGTGATTTGAAAAAAAGACTGATTCAGATAAATAAATTATGCTGATACATCCTGGTTATCTGTATATTGGGATCCCATTTTGTGAGGATAAATGCAAACATTCACTGCTCAAACTTCATGCATGCCTTTGTGAAACTGAGGTAAGAGGTAAAGGGATATGAAAGTGTATTTTAATGATTAGTACCATTTTCTTATTGAAAGATTATTATCTTCAGCTTTATTATTGTTAACAATTTTTAAGTGCCCTTCTCCCAAATTAACATAAAAAGATGTGAAACCAGGCAGATTTTATAAAGGTTATGTTTTATACCCATTCTTAACTTCTGTAGAGTTATCATTTGAATTATTATTGAATTACTTTATTCCCTCGCTCCTGTTTTTCTGTAAGTAGTATTTTGATTCTCTGAAACCTCAGTTTATACTCATCATATATTTGCACTTGTGTTAAAACAGAAATGATGTGTTGACCATTGTATGTTAAAAAGTAAAAAACTCAGCCAGGTGCTCATTCTTCATCCATGGTGAAAACTCAAAAGATGATAATGCTGGTCCTGCCTCGTCAAATATAGCATTTCAAAGAACTCTTCCAGTTTAACATCAGGGAAAGCACTGGGAATGTCAAAACTCTTCTGGGTTTGCTTTTAGGTTCTTGTTAACTAGTGCTCAGGAAGGCTGCCAAAGACCCACAACATTGTTTGTTTGTGTCCATGTCTGAGATGCAGGTGCTTGGCATCTATAGTCCTTTGCCTGGATCTTGCAAGTTTCCTTTCTATTCCCTCTTGTCCCCCACACCCATTCTCCTTTCTCCTGCTCTGTAGCACAGGAAAAACGGTGAAGCAGGTTAACCTGCAGGCTTTATTTTTAGTTCTGATTTTTTCTTAGGAATTGGTTTCCCTTATGATAGTATGATATGAAGGTCTCATCTTTTTCTGATAATTTTTTCTCTCTACTTTTTTTTTTCACCATGGAAATTGCAAAAAATTGCAAGCAAGATTGGCATAGAAAAGCAAGAGATACTACAGATTTCCCTTTTTTTAAGGAAATACATGTTTCAAATGGCCATAAGTCATTCACAAGTTTGCAAAAGCTTTTTATTATAATAGATCACAGCAAGAAGCTCTTTACCTCATATTTTACAAATTTTCAAACTTTTAGAGGAAGAAACTAGAGAAAATTTGTACCTGACTATCAAATTTTTTTCCTATCTATGATATATCATTTCAAGTAATGCAGTCAATAGCAATGCCCTAATTCCAGTCTTCACATCCTAAAATTCAAATAATTTTTATGTCTAGTAAAAGATTATGCAAAACCTCCAGGTTGACTGTAAGAATTTATTACTTTTGTGGTTTGTTTTCTGACATTATTAACAGAAGAGAATGCCTTAGAAATATCACTGTGGCTCTTGAGCTTGCAGTTGCTTTCCAGCTCACCTGAAAAATCAGTAATTGCAGAACAAACTTCACCAACAATTAATAGAGGTGCTGGCAGTGAGGGTGAGGCAGCTGCTAGATATCCACAGTAAACATAATGTATGTAAGTGAAACTATTATTCACTAATGTGTATAACTGGCAATCAGTTTCTTAGGTTTAAATAATTCAGTGCTTTTATTCTTAAAGGCATTATCTGTGTTTGTGAAAGGTTGACAGGCACTAGAAAATGAAAACCTCTCTTTCTCCATTGAATGGAGACATTTTTACATGGGCAGATAGTGATAGGACAAGGGGGAATGGTTTTAAACTAAAAAAGGAGAGATTTAGATTAGGTGTTTGTTCGGAGAATGATGAGGCACTGGCACAGGCTGCCCAGAGAAATTGTGGATTCCCCATCCCTGGAAACGTTCAGGGCCAGGTTGGATGGGACTCTGAGCAACCTGGTCTTGTAGAAGGTGCCCCTACCCATGGTGGGGAGGTAGAACTGGATGATCTTTAAGGTCCGTTCCAACCCAAACCAATCTATAATTCTGTGAGTTCATATAGATATAAATAGTTTCTCTCCTCTTGTCACAAAGGTTCAGCTTTTTGCTGATGTAGGTTTTGTTAGTGTCAAGAGGAATCTACATAGTTGGATTTTTAGTATCTGGACTTACACCTCAGACAGCAAAACAAGCGTAAGTATGTGTTGCCTTAATTATTTCAATATTTTAAATTTATTGTGTGGACAAACTCTTGTCACTGAAATTTTAAGTGGAGAAATTCAGACTTGGAACAAATATACTCATTTTAACAGAGATTGTTTGTAAGTCACAGCTAGAACCATCTGCTAAGTATAAAATTATCTTTCACCATCAATGTAAGGTTTTTCCTAAAGAGTTTATGAACACAATTGAGTTTAGATCAATAGAATTCTCTTTCTTCTCTTTTGGAGCTTTTTGAAATATTTATTGCATGAAACTCCCTTGTACAGCCTTTTAAATGGTTCTCAAATCTTGAAATATTTTTGTAGCTGATTTAGACATACGTTGTGTTTTCTGAGTCCAGAAAATATCCAATGCAAAAAAACCCCAAAATTAAATGTATTAGGGATTGCTTAATATGTAAATACTAATCTCATCTCTTATTAATAGCATAAGTATTATTAATACTGTTGATGCATATTTATATTATAGTACATTTTATTCAAATTAAATATAAAAAGAATATAACCTACTTTCAGATTCATCTTGTTCTATGCAACTTTTACCCATAATCTGACTAATTTGCTCGGTGTCTTAAATGACACCATTCATGACAATAGCAGTTGAGCTCATTTCCTTGCATTCTGGTTCATACTAATTTTGCTGTTTTAAGAAAGCTCACCACAGTGTGATGAGTCCAGCTTTCAATACTGTTTTAAACAGGTAAGACACATTTTGACAACTTTCAGAAGAGATTTTGAATGAGGGGGAGGGAGTTAAATCAAAATAACCATCTAGCTGGGAAGCTGTGGAGGAGGGGGAGAGAAGCAGATCTTGTGGCTACATCATTAGTTAATTAGGAAATTAAACAATTGAGGACAGCATAGAATAACCCATATCTGTACTATTAAATCATTTTATCCTTAAAAGCATTTTATCAAAGCCATTGCATTAAATGGAAGAGGAATATGTTACGGCAGTGGGAGGGTAAAGAGTTTCCTGTACCTAATCTAACACCAACACGTGGCTGATTTGTTGGTGCCCATCCCCAGACTATAAAACCCTCCTTGTTAAGTAACAACTGTCAGTGTTCACTAATCCAGTGTTCCAGCTCTGGGCTAGAGTGTGACATCCCAAAGTGACCCAAGCTCCAGCGAGATGTGACCGCCTTTTCATGCCCAATTTCCCTCGCAGTTTGTAGCTGTGTCCTAAAATATGTGGTTGAGGATACCTGGATGGCCAAATCTTCCCAGTGAGCTTGAAAAACAGATTTCTTCCCTTGGTTTTTATAGGTAATTGGAAAGGTGTTCACACCTGGCTCTGGATGGATTACGGGGGAAATATCCCCTCAGACATTTCTCTTTATACCAGTCCTTGTTCTCTTGCTCTTTCTCTTTCTCCTCAATATTACTCATTTAAAAATGTATTTAAGATGCAGCCGCTGAAATGTTGCAATTCCCGTTTATAGAGAAGCAATTTTGGGATCAATATGAAAAGCAAGCACTGACTTTTATGCTGATAGGCATAAGTGCCCCTCAAAAAGCAAATAACAAAGAAACAAGCTACATCTAAAGGTATGCTGTTGCGGTGGTTGAAACCTTCTCAGAGGAGCCAAGAGGTCCCAAGACAGCAGAGGCACCTTGGTGGGACAGCTCCAATGTGTGAAATACCCCCTGAGTGTTTATTGGATTTTCTGTCTCTAGGTATTTTAATCATCCTATGTTGATTGGCCTTGACCTGGTCCCTCACTCTGCCCCTCCCTTTCCCCACTGGTTGTTGTTGTATCCCCTCGCCTTCTCCCCAGCCCTATTGGCCCTGGATCTCTGTATCCATGCTCACTCAGGGTCATTTGGTCTCTTTCGCTGTTGGACACCTTCGAGAATATACCGTCTTCGGAGCTCCATGCAACTGAGCCCTCTGAGTTCTTTGTCTCTGGTAACGCACAAGCTATCCAAAGCTCTGGGGTGAGTGTGTGTTTGTGCCTTCCACCGGCACGGCTGAGAGAAGGCTCTGCCTGCACAGTACCAAGGCTGTACTGGCTGAGGTGACCTCTTTGAGCCACAGAGACACTTTCGGAAAACACAGAGGCCTATGCGACTCCACCACCACTCTGCATTAGTATAATTCCACCTTTCAAATGGAGATGAGCAAATTCAATCAAAAAAATCTAAATATGCATTGAATGCCTCGATTTTAATTTAGTTTAGAGGTAAAAGATATAATCTTGAATATAAAATCCATGAATACCAGAGGAATGGATTTTTTTCATAAAAGGTTCAAATTTTATGTGAGCCTCTTATGAAATTTCAGTCTGACTTTCAGCCTAGCTCTGTTCTGACTTTGATCTTACACATTATATTAATACATTCCCGAGGCAAAATTTGTTTCTACTTAACACCTCTATTCTCCAATAACACAAATAAATAAATAAATAAATAAATAAATAAATAAATAAATATTTTAACAAGGAAGGTCTCTGGGTGGATATCTCTATTACTGACATTGGTGAACAAGGGCTTTCCTGTACTTGTAAGAAATGAGCAAGACTGTCAGCATTCAAAGAACTGCCAAGATCTTGTTCATCTCTTTACTCATCTTCTTGAGAAAGAAGATTAATGTTGAAATGAATGGAAGAACCTGTCAGTGCATGAGAAGCTTTCAGGAAGATGTGATGCTTGAGGGAAAGAGTTTGGTTATCAGCTAATCCAGGGCACCAAATTAAATATTTCAGGTTCAGTTTTCACAAAAGTATTCCTGAGCTATATACACAAATCTGTAATTACGAAACTATGATAAGAATATGCCATAGAATTCAAGAGCATGTAATTCAATTATTTAAGCAATGACTCTTCTTCAAAATAACCCTAAAATAAAATAAACTATGAAAGCATACATTTACAGAACAACACAAAGTACCATTTGAGATTTTTTGCAACCTTTTGTTGATTTAATTTCTTAGCCTGCTCTGAGAAGCAAGATAAAATAAAATGCGTTTAAACAAAAATACTAGTGCCCTTGCTCATTGACTATGTTTATATTCCTTTTACTCATAATCAAAAAATGGAAACTTAGAAATTAATTTTAGCACTTAGTATGTAAATTACTCATAGCAAGAAGCCCCTTTATCTTCTGTGTTACCTTTTGTCATGGCATTAGCAATACTTGCATAAAACAATCTTCATATTCAAGACAATTATTCTGAAAAAAGCTGTTCTCCAGGATTTATCTCTAAATGGTATCATCAAAACATCATAGTATCCATATATGTTTTGCCTGGTTAACATTTATCACTGAACTCTTTCAATATGAATTTTCATCTGTAGTGCTGTTATTTTAATGACAACTCCTAATTAGGGTTGACATTTCACTAGCCTTATTTCCAAATTCATTTCATTCTGACCTCAGACAAGTTATTAAAAGCTGCTGAGCTTCAACTTTTATCAACAGTGGTGTGCAGAGTCTTACTTTTCCAGACTTCCTTTTGAAGTCTGTCTTCATTTGAAATATATATAGGGTGCTTGTGCAAAGGTCTTATCTACATGAGTCATAGAACCATAGGATCACAGAGTGTCCTGAATTGGAAGGAACCCACAAGGATCATCAAGTCCAACTCCTGGCCCTGCGCAGGACAACCCAAGAGTCACACCATGTGCCTGAGAGTGTTGTTCAAACACTTTTTGAACTCTGGTAGGCTTGGTGTTGTGACCACTTTCCTGGGGAGCCTGTTCCACCATCTGGATGAAGAACCAGAGTCAAGAAAGCTGGCACAAAAAATTAGGAATGGATTTGCTCAGGCTTACATTTTGGCACCAGAATTTCTTGATCTGGAATGATGGAAATTTTGTACTTTGAAAGTAAGTATCAAAGTAATAAAAATCAATAAGGATAGCTGTCTGGGTTTTATTACATTGCTTTTATTATACATAATAATGTAATTCTGAAAGGGCTAAATCTTTGTTATTCGCATGGATGGAAGGTAACAAAAACTTGCAGGGTTAGATAAAGTGGAAATGCTGACAGTAAATATGTTGTTTACAGTTCTGCCTTTCATTTCAACACTGAGCTGTAGCAGCTTAAACAGCTTATGGACAAATATGTGCAAAGAAACTTCAAAGGTTAATTTAAACAGTTTAATGCTGTGAAAAGTGTAACAACTTATCTGCAGTGGAAATGTGGTGACTACAGTAAGTTCCTCAGATCAGGGGTGATGTTTTTCCCTCTCCATCAGTGTGACATAACTATCCTTCTACCTGACAAACTTATGGGAAAGAATTGTGCTGAAAATCTGTATTAAAATTAAGACATTCTTGTTTATTTCTCATGGCATTTGACAAGCATTTTTTTGGTATAAGTTTCCATGCTTTTATGCAATGTGCATTCGCACGTTTGATGTTAAATCAAAGGATTAGCTTTAGAAATGTGAATACTATGACTACTTGTAGTAGTAAAACATTAATTCTGTTGCAGAAATATATAAAATTGAACACTAAAATCACCAAGTGATGCTCATTTCTGAAAAGATTTCATGCAGATCTATTTGTGATTTGTAAATCTTCACCTACAACTGTCTTCGTAACAAAATCCAAGGTGTTGTGTAGTTCTTCTTGAGCACAAATACAGTTTATTTTGCCTTTTTTCAGTGTCTGTATTTTGAGTTTTTCCCCCTGTGTGCTGGTTTGGTCTAGAATAGAGTTAATATTCTTCACAGTAGCTGGTATGGGGCTATGTTTTGGATTTGCGTTGAACACAGGGCTGATAACACAGAGATGTTTTTGTTATAGCAGAGCAGGGCTTGCGCAGAGCCAAGGCCTTTCCTGCTTTTCATGCTGCCATGCTGGGGAGGAGGTTGGGGTACATGGGAGGGTGGGAGGAGACACAGCCAGGACGGGTAACCCAAATTGACTAGAGGGATATTCCAGACCATAGGGCACCATGCTCAGTATATAAAATGTAGGGTGGGGTGGGTAAAGAAGGAAGGAAGGGACATTTGGAGTGACAGTGTTTGTCTTCCCAGGTCACTGTTAAGTGTGATGGGGCCCTGCTGTCCTGGACAAGGCTGAACACCTATCTGCCCATGGGAATTGATGAAAGAATCCTCTGTTTTGCTTTACTTGCACGTATTGCACACATATTTACTTGCACACTTGCTTTTGCTTTTCCTATTAAACTGGTTTCATCTCATCCCACAGGTTTCCCAGCTTTTATTCTTCTGATTCTTTCCTGAATCCTGCTGCTGGGGGAGTGAAAAAGTGGCTGCATTGTACTTAGTTGCTGGCTGGAGTTAAACCATAACACCCTGAAATTTGTTTAAGGTAATATTCAGGTTTCTTGTGTCCCCTCCAGCACAGTCATACTTGAAAGAGCAGAGAGTGAATGTCCCTAGTCTTCAGGACAGTCTCAGAGAGATTAATGGGAAAACGAAAAATACCTTCTGTTAGAATAAAAGAGTATGGAAGGGATGAGTTTAGGATGGGAGGTCTTGAGGAAATATTTTTGTCTGATTCTCCTTCCCTTCCATGAGATCATCATTCTTTTTACCTTCATATTTTCTCATGGTTTTGGAAACAAACACGATGAACATCTGTCCCCTAGAGCATTTATGTACATCTGCTGAGCTCCAGAAGTCTGGCTAGAGTCTGGGTTTTAGCAGGCAGAGCTTGTAGGAAGTCAAAGCTTTATTAAAGCATTGGAAAACAGCTTCTGTCTGCTTCTTTTGCATCCACAGGTCTTGTGTGCCTTTTCTGCTTTTTCTGAGCGTACGCGTTGATCTAATAAAAACTACTAGGTCTGTCTATAATTAATTTATCCTGGAGCATCACAGATAGAGCAACAGAATCAAAGAATGTTTTGGGTTGGAAGGGACCTTAAAGATCATCTAGCTCCAGCCACCTGCCCTGGCCAGGGACATCTTTCACTAGACCAGGGCTGCTCAAAGCCCCATCCAGCCTCGAACACTTCCAGGGATGGGGCATCCTCAGCTTCTCCGGGCAACCTGTGCCAGTGCCTCACCACCCTCACAGAAAAGAATCTCTCCATAATAATTAATTGAATTCTCTCCTCTTTTTGTTTAAAGCCATTTCCCCTTGTCCTATCACTGCATGTCCTTGTCAAGAGTCCCTCTGTGACACAGCTACACCACAGTTATAACAGAGCTATAGCTACCTGCAAAGGCAGACGTGCACACTCACTAACATATTATTTCCTCTTTTCTTATACTGCATATTTTTTCAGTATTTTTCTTTCTCGAACATAACATTTCTTCCTGGTTTATTTCTACACTTAGAATTACTTCAGAAATATGAAAAGTTGAAGAATTATTATTATCTATTAGCAATAATGCTTCATCATTCCCATTTCCCAGTATAATTCAGTGGGGCACCTTCCTACAAAAGGAAGCCACATAATATAAGCTTGATGTAGCACATTTTATGATCCCTAGTGCCCAATATTTGGCTTTTTATAAAAGAAATATGCAAAGGATTATGTATTAATTTTATCTCTCCACAAAAATAAAATGGACATCTTCCAGTATTGCAAAATCGAGAACTAAAAAGGTGAAATAAATCAAGGATATTAGTCAGCTCTTTTCAGAGTGATTAACTCTTTTGTCTGATCTAAACTGCATAATCTTTCAGTCCAAAAGAAAGAGCTCCTTTTGGGATTAAACACTGTATGAAGAAATATTAAACAGCCATTTCAGCTCCCCTGTTTATATGACAAGTATGGTTTGTACATCTCAGTTATATGCTCCTAGACAATCTCTTTTCCAGGTTTGAAGATGCCCAGACTACTCCATTATTCTACACAAATGCTCTTTCACACTGCTGATCATCCTTTTTAAAATTTTTCTGAAATTTTTTGATCTTCAATATGTCCTTCCTTGGACTAACAAGACAGAAATGCACATGGTGTGTGAGTAGTGGATGTGTATATTAGCATAGTTGTATTTTTGTCTTGTTGTTCACTGTTCTAGTAACAATTCTTAACAGTTGGGGGAGGGATTTTTTTGGTCTGGTTTTTTTTGGACTGTCACTAAGTCCTGAGATGATGTTTTAATGGAACTATCTGCCATAATCCCAAGGTCTCACTCCTGAGCAGTAATGCTCAGGTCAAAGCCTGTTATTTTTTTCTGAGAATCTGGGATTGTTTTTCTCTGTGTTCAGAGTTTATGTTTGTGTACACTGAATTTCATTTGTAGATTTTTCAAGGCCTATGTAATTCTTCATAATTAGACCCTGTTCTTCCATGCATGAATAACTTTGCAACTTCATAAAAATTTTAATGGCTCTGCTCATTTGTTTTTCAGTTTTTTAAAATAAAACCAATGAACAGCACATCCTTCTATTACTGTTGACCTCTCTTTACTGTCAAGAAACCTTAACTGTTTATTATCTTTTAGTGGACTATTTAACCATTCCAAATAGCTGGCACACTTTTTCTTCCCCTATCAACTGTTTACTTCTGTTGTGACTACTTAATTTCTCTAAAAGCTTTGGATGAGAGACTTTTATCAAAAGGGTTGGGGAAATTCAGATAATTCATCTTTATCCATGTGCCAGGTCAGCACATGGATAAAGACTAATTCGAAGATCAGCAAGAGGTTTTCCACATTTGTTTTTATTATTATTATTATTATTATTATTATTATTAGTATTAGTATTAGTATTAGTATTAGTATTAGTATTATTAATATTGGTATTAGTATTTTAGCTTCTCCTGCTCTGTATTGTTCAGTTCTCTTCTAATAAGCCCATAGTTTTCCCAACCTTCTCCAAAAATTCTAAAGATTGGCCACTTGTTGCTCACCTCCATTTTCCGTTTTCAAGGAAGTCTTAGGTGAGAGCTTACACACAGCTCCCAGTAGTTCAGCTGTTCCATCCTTCAGATCTTTTTAAATACTTTAATGAATTCTCTGTGGTTTTGATGAATTATTTGAGTTCATTTGGTCTACTTATTCCATATTCACTTCCTCTGTTCCTTCAATTTCACAGAAATTCTCCGCTCAGTTCCTCCATCCCCCGCAAGGTTTCCCAGGTGGGAATGTCCCTAATTCCTTTTGTGGCAAAAACTGATGGGATGCTTTGCAATGGTGTTGTCATCTCTGAGTGTTCGTTTCATACCTTGGGCATCAGTACTGCTCAGTCAAACAAAGAAACTTCATCACATTTCAACCATTAGTGTCTGATTGGTTTTGACAGAAAGCAAATCCCACAGTTTCAGGAATCATTTGGAAAGTAACATGGAAATATTCCTCATATTTTAGAGGGAGTTTCTCTGCTATAAATGGGAAGATACTGTATGGGGATGATCATGCTGGACCAGTAAGTTAAAGGACCAGGACACAGCTTTGTTTTTCAGAAGAGATGTAAATGGTTCTTTGCTCCTGGTCCTGTGCTGGAACAAATCAGCCAGAGTTTATATTTGATGTCTGACATTAAGCTTTTCTCCTTCTTCAGAATAACTGATGTGAGACAGATTTCTCTAGTTTTCATCCTGGCAAAATATTTTCTTCTTGCCTCCTTCAGTCAACTCTTCACTAATATGAAGGGATTCCTGCTTTCAAAATTACATGAGAGAATTAAATGAGAATACCAGGAACGTTTCTTCTTTTTTTTTTTTTTTTCTAAAAGAAAACAGAAAAGCTGGAACACAATTGTAAATATGGCTTAAAAACATATTTCACTGTGAAATAGAGATGAAGGGCAGGTGCCTAGATGTTGGAATCTAGGGCTGAGATGTTCTATGGTATGTTACCTGTTTCCCATCTTGTGCTCAAGGATCTTGAAGGTACTTTGTCATATCTGAAAGCCTAATGACAATGTGTCTCAGGTTCCTTAGGGCATCTAAAACAGCACTCAGTACCTATGTTTTAGTCAGCTGAATTAAGCTTCCTGTCAGCTGAATTTCTCTCTAGGCTCCACTGACTGTACTAATTCAATTCATTGTCTATAATGGGAACTCAGACACCTACCTCATACCACCCCTGAGACTCAGATATTTAGTCAGGTTCTATTGACAACAATAATTTGATTTAAATGTTATTGGAATAAGATGGATTGGAGAGAAACTGGGATGAAATAGAAAGAAAAAGGCAGCAAGTATTTACAGTGCACTTAGGAACTTTGCAGGAGAAAGGGAAAAGGAGGGCATTCAGAGAGGCAGGCATAGCAAAGTGTGTTTGAGTTGTCTTAAATATATTTTTTTGTGAGAAGGAATGCACTGATTAAAAAATAAAGGTTGGATTTGTATTCACTCTATGGCACCTTTAATATGGCTGTATAAGGGGACCTGAGGCAAGTATGATATCTCAAACTTCTTGCAGCAAGGTGAAAAGTAACTAAGAATTCAATCCCGGTGAGATAACTGGCACTTCTGAGTTCAGATGTATTCTCTCTCAAGATACCTGGCAAAGGACAAAAACCCCCACCCAGAAAACCTCAAGGTCTAAATAACATCTGTGAATAAAAGCTTTGTCTGGGATATGAGAATTATCTTGGATGTGTATCAGCTTGTTCAGTGTCATCAGTAATCAACACTTAGTAGAAAAATTTCTGCATGCCTGCCCTACCCTTTGTAGCAGAAGAAATAATGAAAATGCTCATTAATATCTCTGCGCAGCCTATTCCTACAGTTACCTCAATCAACATCTAAAGGTCAGTTTCTGCCTTTGATCTCAAGTATGTATGACAGTAAAAATCTGAAGAAACAGACTTTTGTAGAAAATATATAATCAACTTACAAATTGGAGACGTGTGGAAATAAGCCTTCCATGAAGAGCTGTTTCATTCAAGTTCAGCTCATGGGGATGAAATGGTTTGTTTTGTTCTGAAGGGTTTGAAGCCACAGGGTCCTTCTGGCCTTGTGGCTGTGCTGTGTTTTCTCACATCTGATGTTATTACAAAAACATCTCTCTTGCAGCACAGAGTTTGGCCCCAGCGTTTGTAGCACATAATGGTATCTCTTTGACTGCCAAGGGTGCTGTGATGAGGAGGACACTTGTGTGATTGGAGAGGCAGCTGGAGCACAAGCAGAGGCTAAAGAGAGGATGGACACTTTAAAACCATGGCACAGAATTCTGATAGATTCTCTATTACAAACAATCCACAGCCACAAGCCTTTCTGCTATAAAAACCTGAATCCATTGGACAGTTTCTCCCACATGCATTAAGCACCAATATGTTTGTTTCAGACCTTCTGACTCTGACCTTTTTCATGCTAACTTTAATAAAATGCAGCTCCATTCCCCTCAAGATATTCCTGGATCACATCAAAAGAAATGCAAGGAGAAGCAAGCACTGGAATACTCACTTTAAGACCTCCATTTTAATTTGAAATATTTTCTTTCAAGTCCTGAAGTATAGGTTTGAAAGCATTAAAAATTGAAGTATAGCTCAAATGGAAGATTGTTCTTGATGTCCTTTCAAAATGTGAAGACCTGGGATACAAAAAAGGGGTGAAGGAGGCAAGATGGAAGGATTTTAGTTTGATTCATCTCTTTCATGGAAAAAAATATTGACAGAATATAGTTCTGCAGAGGGGTGAATGAGCACACAGGCAGGGTGGAGGGAAGCCTCCAGGTCATGACCCCTCTGTTTACCTCTCGTCTGTGTGTTCCCCATGAACTGATGAAATTGAGTGGGGTCAGAGGGGCCTCTGTGTCAAGCTGTTGCAACACAGAAGGCAAATACTTAAAAAAGTTATTTTAGCTTTGACTTGTGCATTGTTTGTCTGTCCAGTGCTGTCTGAAAGTAAAGTGTATGGCTGTTTTGCTCAGAGTAGGCAAAAAAAAGCAATGCTCAAAGTTTTGGGAATCTCTTTTGGAAAGTGACCAAAACTCACTGCAAAGAGATTTTCTGCATCTGCTTATTAATGAGTATTTTGTTTTGAAATGAGAGAGGCTGGGGTTTCTTCTGAGGAAGAAGTATTTCCTTGCTTCCACCTGAAAGCCAAATCAGCAAAGCTGTGCAGCAGCCTGGGCTCCATGCTCAGGAGAAGCAGGAGCAGTGCCTTTGTGTAGCATCAGCTAAAATCACAATGCAGTCCCATCTGTTCTAGCTGATCACAGAGCTTGCTGGAAATTTTTTGAACTGTTATCACTAAAGAATTGTTTGAGCAGGTGTATTTAAAGGCATGGCTGTCTAGAACAGGGGATCAATATCTCCATATTCTACCGCATCATTTTTGTGGTATTCTTTTCTCAGGTGTTTCTTACAGAAGACCATGACAAATAAAAAACATTTTCAGAGTTTTGAAAAAAAAAAAAAAGTTTTTTTTTCTGTTGAGAGACTGTAAATCTTAGCATTATATGACTGTTTTGTTTTTGTCTCAGATTTATTTTTAAATGGTATTCCCATTCTATTCATATTTCCTCATGGCTCAGGTTTTAGCACAGAGCTTTTCTTGTTTATCAGAATCTCACAAACTGCATTTCCTTTACAGCCTTTTAAAAAAGGCTATAGGGAACTCGAGTTCACTCTGCCTGAAGATAAATCTGCAAAACAACTTCAGCGCTACAGAACTCAGTGCTGAAATGCTTAACCCTTGAGTGTTCTGCTCTGTGCAAACCTCGATGAGCATCTGATGCCTGAGTCCTCACAGAAAAGTCTAGACAACATAAAAGCAACAAAATGAGTGAAAATTTGCAAGAATTGCTTAGTGCTGCTGTTTATGATTCGTCTAGAGTTCAGTGTTCAAAGCAGGGAAAGGAAAAACAACAGAAAACACAAAACCAAACCTTCCCTCAGGCAGAATCTGTGCACAGCTGGTGGTGAGGGAGCTCAAGGGGGATGGGAGGAAACCTCTGCAGGTTAAGGACAGATTTTCTGAAGAGCTGGAAAGAGTATATGTAAGGAAGTGCTGTAAGTGCAGACATGCGCAGAACTCACTAACCCTATGGAAATTGCTCTGCTTTGGGTATTTCATTAAGCCCTGCAACAGCGATTTGAATTGGACTCTTTTTTTCTGTTCTCACTCTACATCCTAAACCAAGAACCTTGAAAGCCAACTGTTGTCTCTAGCTCTATCAGTAATTAAAAAATTAACCAAAATAATGTAAAAATGAAAGATACAGGGTAACTTTTACAGTAAAAACAAGAATTGGGAGAATTAGAAACCTGTTCTGATGTGTGTGGCCAAATCTCTACTTTGAAACCCCCAAGGAGCAAGGGAATAAAAAACCTACCTGCCAGGAAAGTGGTCTAGCAATTGGATAAAATGGTCACAGTTGTGGTCCTGGAAGATCAATGATCAGGACCTTTTGCAAAAAGTTTAATCTGAGGAGTATTTTAAAATCCAATTGATCTGTCTTCTCAGGGGAATAGGACAGGAAAAAACCAGAATGAGGATTAATTAGGTCTATGATTATAGCATAGACATAGGCAGCAGCAGCACTTGGGGAAGCTGCAAGTGGAAGATTACACTGAAGTGCAAATTTTGAAGTACATTTATTTCCATATCAGAAACTAAAATTCCTGTTGAACCTAACCCGTGGAGACTAATCCTGGTTATCCTACAGGTGTATTCTACTGACTTTAAAAACTTTGTCTTACTGGAGAATATTCTGGTGACATCAGACTCAAGTTTAAAAGACTCTTTGTTCCTGAGGAAAAGTGAATTTACTTGGTGAGGAATTAGATGCAATTTCTATCCCTAGGAGTAGCCACCAGACCAAATTAAGTACCTGTACTGCTGATGGTGCTGTAATGTTGTGTGTGCAGTGAGCCTTCATTCTGCAGTACTTCTGCATGGTCTGAGGACCAGCTCCTGTGACATGGGGCAAAAGGAGAAGTGACAGGTGCCACCACAGTTTGCCATTCCTGTACATGTACCCTCAAATTACCACATTCCTCTCACCTCACTGTTCAAGCTTAGACTGGATTTCTCAAGGATATGTGCAAGATGTGCAAATCAAAGCCATATGCTGCAAAAAAACCCCCTAAATATGTTATGCCAGGTCTGCCCTTAAATCTCTGAGACAATAAATGTAACTGGAAGGATCTCTCCAATGTTGAAAATGACTGGTTAAAGGATGGGTAGCTAATATGGCACAAAATGCAGCAAATGTTCTTGCTGAGGTGTCTTTATGAAAATAATGTGGCACAAATTAATCTCATCTAATGTTAAACACAGCAATGCATTATTTGAACCAGAAGTGTGGTTATCTGTGTCTCCCTCTATAGTCAGTGGAAAGGAAAAGTAACTTCAAGATGGCATTTCACACCACATAAAATCTGATGCTTTGGAAATCTCTTTGCTGCATGTGGATTTTGATGAGGTGAAACATATCTAGATATCTGCATGGAAAATCTTGTTATGCATGAGGTGAGGAGACAGAGATCCTGAATAAAACTGGGAAGAGATTTCCAGCTTTTACAATGTCAGGCTTGTCCTTGCTGGACAAAGGTTTGGATCTCTGTTCTGGGGAGAGAACAAACAACTTTTGATGCTCAGCATGTGGTGGGAGGGTGGGATGGCCCACAGTTAAAAATAGACTGAGACAGAGAGACCAGGGAACTTCTGAGAAGATCTGGGAGTTTCCATAGGCAGACCATAGGGATTTTCCAAAGGCTAGAGAATTGGCTGTGTCAAATTCGTTGCAGGTCAGGAAGCCTACAAAAATTGCTGTATTCAAAATAATACTGGAGAAACAGACACAACTTCCAAGGATGTAAAGAAGAGAATTATTTTCAAACTTTTTTTTTGTTTTCAGTCTGTCCTACTTTGTTTTTTTCTCTGTTTAAAAAGTCATAAATCATGAACTAGCAATTGTATTTTTGGTGTTCAGTTGAAGAGAACAGCAAAACCCTTCAAAGTCCTGGCTGGTTTGAATGTCCTGGCTCCCCATGCTAGAGAGTTGTGAAGAGCTTTGTCCTGGTTAGAGAAATTGAAGCTTCTGAAGAAGACAGATGCTATCTTTCTCATTTGCCTCTGGGCTCCTAACTTTCACTCCACTGAACAAAGAATAAGGCTCTGGTTATCCAGTTCTGTGTAGCAATAAATTTTCTTCTTGCAATCTTTTTCAGCAAAGCTAAGGGACAGTTTGAAGAAACACCTTCCTCTCCTTTTTCCCTCTCCTTGCCTACCTCTGACTCAGTTTTTAGCAGGCAGAAGCACAGGGTCTGTCACACAGGCTCTGTCTCTTCTGCAGAGAAATGAAGTCTTTCTGATTGGAAGGGTTTCTGTGCCTCCTTTGAGCCCTGCAGAAATTCGGTGCAGCCATTCGGCTGCTGTTGTGTTTTAAGTGGTGCCAGAGGACATTGACATCCTTGGGGACAATCCACCTGCCCAGACCAGCAGGAGCTCAGTGTGGCAAAGACCAGGAATAGCCAGGTTTTAACCTCTTTAGCATTTGGCATTGTTCACGAGAGGACACCAGGATAATCAGAAAGACCTTAAAATCAGCTGAAGTTTCCATAAGCAGAATTTTAGTCTGCCCCAATGCAGCAGCTATTATTAATTCTAAAATTCTGCAGGAACAAATTTGCAGAGACTGATTCATATCTTGAATTAATTAATGCCTGCGTCTTAAGGAAGTGATATACCAGTAACAACTGGGCTCACTCGGCACTTTTCTCTGGTTTCCTTTCATTTTCTGTTCTGTGGCTAACTTTTGAGGGCAATTTCTAACACCCTTTTTTGTGCCTAATGCAACAAGCATGTGGCAAAATATTAATAAACATTTTAAGTTTCTAAAAAAACTCTTGAAAACATATTAATTTGTGGTTTTTTCCTAGAGAAAGAGAAGAAGCATTTTTCTTTCCTTGGCTCTGCTATGAAATGTTGGCCATTCAAGTAGAATGAGTGCCAAGTGGATTTCAGTCAAGCACTTGCAAATGAATGTAGCCCCAAAGTGCAAATAAAGTTTGAGAGATCTTTGAAAAGATCTTTCTGAAATTTAAGGCATGGATCCCCTTCTCTTAATTCTAGGTCCTTCAGGTTCTAGTCTGTCATCACCTTCTTTCTCTGCCTCTCCCATCAGTGGGAGAAGCAAGTGCCACAGGCTGCACAGGAGAGCTTACTTGGGCTGGGTTGGAGCTTCTTTGGTTACATAAACTGAACTAAACCTAAGGAAGGTAATAGCTCTGCTGCACAGCTTCCTTGGCTCTTTTCAGGCAGTCCAGGAAGCCATCTCAAGACTTTCCCTGAAAGCTCTTCTTAAAAATCAAGATCAGTGCTCTCTATCTTCACATTAGACGGGACCAAACTCCAGAGCTGTTTCCTCTTTAATTCACATAAGTTTTTGCAGAATAAGTAGTTCCTGACTAGAAATATCAGGTGTCCAAACAAAGCTTCTAGATAGAAAAGCCATCTGTGGTATGGTAAAAACTGCAGGCTCCCCAAATACATTTCTGCTTATCTTGAGAGAAGAAAAAGCTTCAGTTGTTCTGGTATTTAATGAGTGACCGTCAGTGCTGGGACAGAGATCAAAGAGAAAAAAAATCAAAGTGGAACACAAGCAGAACTGGCCACAATATGTCCCCTTTTCCCAGTGGAACATTAAAAAACCAAAGTACCACCCAGCTCCCAGATGACTGATTCATCGAGTTACAAGAAGCTTTGTCATTCTTCCCCAAGTTCTGGATAGATGGCAAAGAGGGTCAGAAGACAACCACCAGTGCATCATTCATTGAACAGCCACAGCACCCCAGAGTTACTGCTCTGATTTTGTTCAGCCTGTGCTTCACAGGACTGTAGGATACACATTACTGAAGAACAGTTGGTCAGAGTAGGAACTGCAGTGTAGGAGGCAGAAGAGGAGATTGGATCACGTAACATCTGCAGAGCTATATAAATGCACACTGTGGCTTTGTAAGGCTGAGCCAAAAAGAATAAAAGGAGGACTCAAAATACACAGAGGGGACAAATGCCCCACCTCACAGCATTATGCTGACCCAAAAAATGAGCACTAAGCAACATGTGAAATATGATTTAAACCATGACATAATTCCAGAGGGCACCTTCAGCAGTGCAGGGCTTGCTAAAAACCTGCTGGAGCTGGCTGGCTTAGCACTGAGGAAAGCACATCATCTCGCTCAATCTCTTACAAGATTTCCTGCAGAAAATGGGCTTCTCATTCTTTCACTGAGGTGGCTGTTGATGCCTCACTTAGCTGGACTGAGGGCTTTTTTGAAGGGTTAGCTTTTGCATAAAAAAAAGGAATGGACCAGCAGCCTAGCTGTCTTGGGGATGTACATCACTGGGCAGGAGTGGACTGGAAAGGCTGCAATTCTCACTATCTTTAGCATAGTTAACCTCAGTGATAGGAACCTGATGTTATTCTGATGTTTTAGACGGGAACTTAAGCCAACAAAGCCCATGGGCTATATTCAAACAGAGATGTAGGCATTGTTGCAGCAAAGTCTGCAGACTTGACAGCTAAGAGCTCTGGGAGCAGAGTTTGTACTACTGAGGTAGCTATTGAAGCTAAAAGAGCTGACAAGCATTGCAGGACGGAGGTCT
This sequence comes from Acanthiza pusilla, assembly GCA_036630365.1. NCBI lineage: Eukaryota > Metazoa > Chordata > Aves > Passeriformes > Acanthizidae > Acanthiza > Acanthiza pusilla. The sequence goes on from JAXCHO010000036.1 coordinate 2,921,056, forward strand.
GTGGCCAGGCACCCAGCTGGCTGCTGGGCTTGGACACTGACCGGCAGCCTGGCCATGGGGCTTGGGAGAGCGTGGGATTCACAGCTTGAACTTCCACAGGTACCTGTGAGATGGTGACAGCCAGCAGGGGTTGTGCAGCCTGCTATTGAAACACTCACGGGAATGTGAGACCCCTTTTGAGGTCTGCCTGAGACAGAGAACTTGCAGGGTTTGAATTCAAAGTGACTATTACAGAGAGGAGCACACTAACCACAAGGATAAGAATAGGCTGTTCTCTCTCCATCTGTTTCAAGTAGGTCACTGGCAACCGAAATGCAAACTCCTGTAAGCAACGGGCTCCTCTCCTCCAGTGAGGAGGCAGAACAAGGGAAGGAGAGAAAAGTGAAAGGAGAGATCCCAGTGTTCGGGGAATACCCATATATTATGTGTCCTTTGAAGATATGTATCAGGAGATCAGTAAACAGTCATTGTGAATTCCCCTGGACACCACAGAAATGTTTCATTAGCCAGTAATTGAACTTAGCTTCTCATCTTAAAAAGAGTTATTAGTAATTAGGTAATTATTTTAATGATTCTGATCATATGATATTAGGAAGTACTCTCTGATGCTGACAAAGTACTGTGGGCTTTAACTCATCTAACACAATTTGGGAAAAAAACTACATTAAAAATTGCATGGCAGTATTGAGAATTTCTGCAAGATTTGCCCTTTAATTGGTTCTTTGCCCCATATGTAATTAAAGTAAGTTTTGACTACTTAAAGCATGAATATCTTAAAGAGATTAAAAGTCTTCAGCAATATCTCTGTATGTAATATTTTTTGTGAGTTGCCTAGGAAATAGTTTATCTGCATGTAGGAGAGATATCATTTTTAGTCTGAGACACAGAACATTTATCACAGCTTTTTCAGTATTTTTCTGCAGGAAGACAAGAAACAGGCTCTTTAATCTTATCGATCAAGATGCAAGTCAATGCATATCCGAAAGACAGTCCAAGTCTGGATTAGGCTGTACCAAAAGGAGCAGATCTGGTTTATGTATGTAAATTGAAACGAAAAAATCTCATACTATTAAGACACATTCACTGAATCCTCCGGGAAAGTAATTTTGAAGATATTATTTTGGAAATAACAGGAAATGACAATCTTTGCAGGAGAGCCATTAACTTTTCATTTAGGATTAGGATCTGCCAGGTACTTGAGCGCGTTACAGAAATAGCAAAGCTGGGATGAATCCACTGTCCTTTCTAACTTACATAAGACAGGGAGACATTGCACATCCTGCAGCTGAGAGCACAGGATTACATCATCCCAGCCTCATGGCTTTTGGTGCCCTGAACAATGCAGGGAAAGGACATGGACCTGTGATGATACAGTCCCGTGTGAGCCTGCTCTGTTTCTAAAGCTTCGGGAAAAATAGTGAGTCAGACATACATAGGACATAGCAGGCAAAAAAGAAACCAAACCACACCAACAAAACCAAACAAAACAGTTTCTGTTTAGCACATAAGCTTTCCAGCAGAGCTGTTCAGCTGTTGGAGGAAGCACAGGAACATAAGGAATTACCTACGGTGTGACTTCAGTGCTGCATCTATTGTGTTCCCAAGAATGACTGTCGAAGATGCTGTTTGGGAAGAGAGCATGAGCAGCCCCACTCTCTGCAGGAGATCACCCTTGCTGTTTCCCAAAATTAGATTAGGAGTATTACAGGGTTCCTGCACACACCTTTTTAATCTGGCTGTGCCTCTGTTGTCCGTGAGCTTGTCTAACACCTTTTTGAACATGCTTAAATTATCAGCCTCCAAAACCCATTTTAACAGAAATTCTTGTTACTCTCTATGTAAAAAAGGACTTTTTAAAATCTGTTTTAACTTATTGCCAATCAGTTTCAGTTCTCCTTGTTTGTAATATTGCTGGATTTAGAGAATGCCAGTTCCGCATTCACTTAATCTACACAGCCTTCCAAATTTGAAGTTGCCCTGCTTTGGGTAGGAAGTAAGACCAGGGACTTTCTGAGGTCAGAAAATGATCTCCTGAGGTCTCCATGCAGTTAATCTTCCATCTTAAGTTTTGTACTATTCGTGTTTTTTGTAAATCCTAGCCATATCACTCTCCAGTCTTCCCCTTGAAAATTGAAGTTTCAACATTTCTTGTCTCTCTTTCTAAGGCAGCTGCTTAAACATTTTTGATGCCCTTCTCTGCAGTGTCTATAATTCCACTTTGGCTTTCTTGAGGGGAAAGAAAAGGAAATAATCAGAACTGCACACCATAATCGAGATATGGGCATCCCAAAGTTTTGTCAGTATCTGTTTTCATCTGGATAGCCTGCCTTACACTGCTCACTGCTCTGTTGTCTCACTTCAGCTATTGCTGCACACAGATTCTGAGACCAGACACTGAGACCTCTCTTCCTGAGTTGTGGATGCTTCATTCCCTAAAGCTACAGGACATGGCTTTCTTTAGTTCATGCCTGTATGACAACCCAATTTTTACATCTTGGCTTTGACTAGTGTCCTTAATACACTTCAGATTTCCTGCCTGACATTTGTAATACAGCACAGAAACATGAATATCATGCAACCATAGTGATTTAATATAGTTTTCTCAGGGGAAAAAAAAAAAGTGAAAAGGTAGAGAAAAAGAATGGATAAAACAACACCAGCTCCAGGGCTTCAAAACAATCGAGCAATATGAAGTGACAAGTGTGCTGTGTTCCAGTAATTGTAATGCTGTCAGATTGTAACACACATCTATTCGTCTGATCAAATGTTATGCAATCTCTGCACTGTGTTTAGTATTATGGTGACTTTGCTCCTCTGTATAAAGAGGTTGCTCTGATTTTTTTAAGCATGAGCAGCATACAATGTCTTTGCTATCCATGAAGAGTGCAGTAACATCCTCCAAATTACAGCTTTTGTTGTTTGAACAGAATAGGATTTTAGAGATTGTATGAGTGTGTTTGCTAATTAGTCCATGAATAAAATTTAATTAAAAATACCTCCTTAAAAGAATTAATCATGTACAGGACTCCTTTTATCTTGAACGATCTAGATAATTAACTAACATGGATTCTTCAAACATTCCTGAGTTTCAGTAATTAGTTTCAATTAAGATGCTTGTGACTGTCATATACAATTGTTGTTACTGGTGAATAATAGATGAAATCAAGTAGGCAGCTCACATTTCCCAGAGCATGACATCTAGGCCTGATCTCTTACATTATTCTAATATCAGAGATGGCACAAGTGCTCATTTTCCTTTCTCACCACCTCAGTTTTATCCTGTGCCTTTCTTTTTGAAAAAAATCCTCAATGAAAGTTGCTTCTCAAGAATTCATAAAATTATTAGCAAATGAATATATTTCAGTGAAGTTATACCAGATTTTTACCAACAGGTTCTCCCTTCCTGAACTAAAGCAATTTTAGTCTATTTCCATCGTTCAGAGAACTAAATGAACAATGAATTATTGGTGAGCTTAGAAGAGCAATCTGATATCGTTAAGCAGGTGGGTGGTAGGGCATTTACAGCTTCTCCATGGACAAGTGTTCTGGTGAAGGGTTAGACCTCACATCCCTCTGCCTGCAGAGTCAGGAGGATGCTGCTTGGGGAGTGCTGAGGCAGGTTACAGGAACAGATGGCTTTCCCCAGCACGAGTCTCACCTGCTGCCAGCTATTTCTTGCTGCTCAGGGTGGTCCTTGTACAACATGTGCCGTCAGGTTCTAAAAAAAGTACCTTCAGGGAACATGGTGAACACACATCCTATGGCACTACATATCACATTACCAAGTTGTAGAAAGAATTTTTTACAATTACCTGTTGAGACATTACAGACTGAGATCATAACTCTAACTTTTTAATTTCTAAGGATTTGCTTTTATCCAGAGTTTTGCTAATTTTACTCTGATTCTTTCTGGATTCTGATCTCCTGGCTCTGCAATCTTTCTTGCTGAATTTTGCTTTGAGAATTTCAGCCAGAAATCCACAGGACCTTGGAACAAGCCAAGAATAAAACAGTGCTCAGGAGGAGGATGTATGAAATGAATGCTTACCAATACAAGTGAATCAGAAGATTTATGGCAAGTTTTACTAAGAATGCATCTGGTAATGTATTAAATTGAAAGTGGTATCACCATTGAAGTTTTCCAGCAGTTTACAATAAAGGTTAGACTGCATGGCTAAGAGGGAAAAGGGTTGTTCTAGCTGGCCAGGCATGTTGTCTGTTTACTCCCTGAGAGATGGATGCATTAGTAGATGTTTGAAGACAAAACTCCTTTTAGGAAAATAAACAGCTTAAAAACAATGTTTTATGTTGAACTGTAAAGTCATTCAGTTTCATTAGTCCCTTCTGCCTGTATATAAATCAAGGACTGATTCTTATCTTATCCCACTTTAATTACAAAAAAAGAGAGTTCCTAAATTTATTTCAAACACTGTAGGAATATATAAAGATTTTCTCTAGAAATGTTTAGATATACTGGATAATGTAATTATGGTCAGCGCTCTTCCCCTAATGATGTGATTATGACCTAAGAAGCAACATTTATCAGGCTGCAAGAACTGTCCAGTTTACCTTCTGCTTTGAGAGAACAAAAATGAATTGAACCCACAGAACGCAGTAGTAATAAAAACATGAAATCTATAAAAACTAATTAATGGAGATTCCATGCTATTCCATGTAGTGGGGTCAGATTAGACAGATGACACGATGATATGGTCTAAAAAAGTTTGGTCTTTGTACACAGATCTTTACTGCTGTCCTGCTCAGAGGGCTGTACTTTTCTCTTGAAAGACTTTTCAGAGTGCAATGAATCATCTACAGAGTTAATTTTTTAACCAGAAATTGCTTAATTTGTTTGCTATGAATTTTTCACTTTGAAGAGATAAAAACTCTGCAGCATCAGACTTAAAGAGGTTTTGCCTTGTATAACCCATACCTTAATACACTGAGATCCTTCTACCCTATTCTTAACACAATTTCTACAATTTAGCACTTTAATGCTTCATGATGGAAGATAATTGGGGGCTTTGCCATTGATGTAGAATATTGTTCCAGGTCCTGAATTTAAATAGTAAAGGCAAAATCCAAAGTGTCATTTTGGAGTTTTTTAGTTTTGCTTTTGCTTAAGTCTGATCAAAACATTCACACTTGCAGCTGCTATGCTAAATGACGTATATCCTCACAGCAGATAATCTTGCAGGTCAACTGAAGAGATATTTATATCCCACTAATGATGCAGAAGTTTGCAACTATATTGCTCAGAAACCAGAAGTCGTAAAGCAAGGGGCAGTATTCTTGAAGTTCCTTTCATAATACTCATTTCTCAAAACCTCCAATGCCACCTGGATCATTAAGTTTACTATTTTTATCTTTTTAAAGTTCATCGCCATTTCAAGTATTGCTGTGTGAAGTAAGAGCTTGCAGGAATGGATGCTTCATTACCTCAGCCCAGTTGTGCTTTTGTGAATTTGCCTTTTAGTAAGTTAGTTTGAAGGCAGAGAATTATTTTGCCCCTTAGCAATACTTTTCAACAAATTTAAGAAGCCTAGTTCAGGGCAGCTTTAAACATTGGCTTAAATACAGTTGGTTGCACTGTGCCACGAGGTTGTGTTGTGGTATTACTGGGAATCCTGGACTTCTCTGGATCCTTGCTGGGTGGACTGTCGCTGGCTAACGCTGTGAGTGCTCTTCCCAGGGTGTGAGGAGGACAAAGGAAAAGATGTCACAGGAGATGGATATCAGGATTTACCCATAACAGACATGAATGTAAATATTTCAGAGTTTAAGCATGGTTTTTCTGGAGCTGTTTGCATCCTGCTATACAATTCATTAAACTATTGTATTCTGTATATTTAACTTCTGGAAGATTATAACTTGGGAACTGGGCATTCAGGAATTCAAATAATCATTGTTTCCCAGGAGGGAAACAAACCGAGTGGAAGAGCAGCCATGCTAAATGGTGTTGCTCTCACCTAGTGTGAGAGCAGTCCTTGAGTTATTGTTGCTTCCTGTCAGACTCCCAGAGGCTTTTCTCTGCTCTGCCCACTTCTATCATAGAGGCAACTGATGAGATGCCATCTAGGATTTTTTTCACAATCAGCATGGAATTGGGTTGGACCAGGGTCTAGTAGTGGGACCTGTCAGATGAACCTGCATTCATGTTCTTCACAGAATTTTAAGGAATAGCCTCATGTCATTGTGTGAGTAATTATATTTATGGGAAATTATTGATGAATCAGTGGAATTAATTAACTTCTGAGAAGAAGTTCAGCTGGAGTTGAACTGAATGAGCTAGTTTAGCCTGGAATTTAATTAGCTTGACTTGACTATTCTCTGAAAGAACAAGCAGTTCCTATTGAACCATTCAGGTCTCTTGGGCAAATATGTAATACAGTATTTTTCTAATAGGGCTCATTATTTAGCTGAGAAATCAGAACGAAGAAAACAAATTAGTAAAAAGTTACATATTTTAAAAAATATTTTTTCTGTCATTACAGAAAAAGTTTTCCCAATTAAAATTCATATTATCTACTAACATTCATAATAGTGCATAATTTAAATATGCTAATACCGGGCTATTTTTAAATTACAATGTATTAAAAATTATATTATACAATTAGTGTTTTTTAGTGTGCACTGTTTACCCCAAAGATTTAACCAGCTCCAAAATATTTAAGGTAGTTTCAGTACCACACAAATCTCTGAGAAACTCTTGTGCGTCACCCCATTACCATCAGTAATGAGCACTCTGGATGGTGGAGAATAAGCTGAGCTCCTTGGCCTTGCATGTGGACAATAAAGTTCACAACTGCTGCTGGTGCCTGTGCTTTGCTTAGTCTAGATGGGTTCTTAAATTGTCCTTCAGCCCTGTAACATCCAAGGACCTCCTGCTACTCTTTTAAAGGACTTGGCTAACTCTTGATATCCTTTTTTACTCTCTCCTCCAGGAACCCACAGCCAATGGCAGCTGGTGAAAACAAAGATTTGAGATGTCAAACATGATAAATTTGGTATAAGTATAAACACTTAAGGGAGAAACTAAGGGCCAGGGCTAGGTATATGTGGAAATAAATGGGCTCTGGTAGCCTGCAGCTTGTGGGCAGCAAGGCAGGGAAGTGAAGATGCTGGAGGAAAGGGGAAGAGGGGAAAAGAGAAGGGCTGACAGCAGACAGTCTGCCTAATTGGCTTTATATTTACAGGACAGTGAATGTTACCAGAGCTGTACAATATGAACAGACTGGGAAAAAATTGTTTAATAAATCAGAGAATCTTCCAAATGCTGAAAAAAAAAAAAAAGGTGGAAAATGTTCTTATTCCCTCTAAAGGAAAATTTAAGCACATTTCTTTATGTATACATTTGAGCATAGTATTAGTCCCATATTTTTCTGTTTTCTGCAAAGTGGGTGCAATTAGCAGCAGTGAATGATACTGGGCATGAATCACACATCCCAGTGTGGAAAGAGAGAGATCCATTGATACAAAACCTCCAGCTTGGAGGTTCAGAACTGTGCAACAGCCCTCTTTTCAGTCACATGAACCACTGGAATATTAGTCTAGATGCCTGCTTTTCTGCAGGCTCTTGAGGATTTCACCAACAGCTGTAGATGAATCACAGCCCCAGCAGCCCCAGCACCTCCATGATGTGACAGCAGCAGCCACAGTGCAGCTTCAGGGTGTGCAGAAGTAGTCCCTGCATCAGTTGCAGCTGCATTTTCCTGGGATGTCCTTACAGTTCCTGGGGCTACAGGAGCAGAGGTTCCTGCATTTTCCCAGGGTCACGGTGAATACATAATTCTGACACTGTACTGGCAGGAAGTTTGTAGAGGTAGGTACAGATTAGAGCAGGTGTTTTTACCTGCTTGTGATTATTTTTCCTTTTATTGACCTGCTGTAAATTAGGGGTACTTATGTTGCTATTAATTACCCTTCTTGAAGCAAAGATGAATATTTGTATAGATGGCTAATTTATCAATACTCAGAGATGTGATCTGAACCAGAACATTCAAGAAAGGATGAAAAGTATATGAAATAGCCCCTGAAGATAATTTTTATGGGGAATTTGGAAACAATTAAAATCTCTAAATGATCAATGTTCTCCAATACTGAACTTTACATTCATGGCTAGTATCCAGAGATAGAATTACTTTATCTGTAACAACTCATAACAACTCTTGATTTGCTGAACTGAAAAACAAAAAGGAAAACAATTATCATTCTTCTTGTGAAATTTCATAGGAAAATTATATTTGTCATATATCATCAACATTGTATGGTACAAAATACAGACACAGTTAGGAGCAGCTCTTGAAAAAGGTTCAGTTAAGGGGAGCATCCTGATTAAACAAATGCTATAGAAAGAAAACAGGAAATTAAAACATTCATGTTAAATGCCTAAAATCCACGTATGGAAACTAGATTTACCTGGGTTCTCTGGGTGAGGATACACAACTGTAGAGCAGGAGGATATTTAAGCCTACAAACTGCCTGTCGGTACCAAAGGCTGCCCTGCCCCAGCTCAGCACCTTATACTCAGCCCTGTTAAACCTCATGAGATTCCCGTGGGTCCACTGCTTGAGTTTGTCAGGTCCTTCTGGATGGCACCCCATCCTTCAGGTGTGCCAGCCCCACCACTCAGATTGGTGTCACCAGGGGGTTCCAGGCCAGCTGTCTGTACCTGTGGCTAATGCACTGCCACGAGGCTGTGCCATTCTGTGAGTGAGTCTGTCTGGCAGGCAGGTGAGTGCTGAGCTACGCTGGTGCCTGTGTCTGAGCCATCGCCAGCACTGTGAAAGTGTTTTGCAGTCCCAGAAGCAAGTGGGGTGGTTTCTGTGTTCCTAGGCCTTGGCAGACAACACTGAAATCCTCAAGAGAGATTGTCTGAAAACAGCAGTATCGATTTTAACTCTGCTTGATGTTCTCCTGAGGCCAGGGGCTTAATGCCACCCACAGCAAGACTGTTCCCGTGAGCAATAATTCAAATGTATTTCCCACTTGGTGCCAGCCAGTAACAGTTCAAAGGGGGAAATCATGTTATTTGTCAGCCATTCAAAAGTAGATGATCTTCACAGATAAGAGCAGGAAAAAGACTGAGATCCCCCAGTCAAGTCGAGTCTGGAGGGATACAAGCCTAATCAACAGCTTCCAAAGTTTGGATATGTGCTGGGAGTCTGCTGAACCCACAGGATTTGTGCAAAGCAAGCCCTACACAGTACTTTCTTCTTGGTTTCTAAATAAAGTTTATTTTTCATGTGCTTTCTGTTGGGTGTTTTATTAGTCCCAGTTGCAATTGGGACATAAAGAGGTCTGTGCTGGTTCACTGTGAAAGGGAAAGGATTTGCTGCCAAAACAAGACTGTAAAAGTGTACCTGTTTATTTCTCAGTTCTAAAACTTGCAAAAATTTTTTTTTTCTGAACAAAGAGGAAGTCTTTCATGATTTTATACAGTCTGTGAGTGTCATTAAAGCTGTGTTCTACACTTAGTGAAATAGGCCAAACAAGGTCTTATAATATATCTTATGCTGTTATCTTTTTGCTAGAATGATAATCACAGGTGTCTTTTTTTCCTACCTTTATTTCCAAATCTGTTGTTCACACATTTCTGTTGTACTTCACACTGGCATACGGCTTGGCAGCCACTCAGCTGTTGCTGGAGTTGTTCTTGTGTGGTTTTGGCTATCATACACTGCCTCCCAAGATGCCATTTTAATTGATTTCATTTTATTATTGAAAATTAATTTGAACATTATAGGCACAACCTTTAAAACCATTTGCTCACGTTTGCCAAAGTGCTTTCGTGGCCCAAAGTAGGGCATCATAATCATGTATACTTGGCACAATTCCATTTTCTGTTTTTACAATTTACCTTTTTTTTCTGATTCCAGCCCTTATGTAAATAATATAAAAGGATGTTAGCATGCATAAATAAAATGTTATTTATATATGTATATATTTATGTGTGTGTATAATTTATTAAAATTTTTATTTTGAAAAAAATGTACTATGTATATTTGCCCCTAATTGCACAGAAAGTTGTCACTTTTGGGGAGCTATATACAGTATTGTAGGATTCAAGAAACATGGATTCAGATCCTAACTCTGTCATCAGGTTTCTGCGCAATATTTTAATTTTTCTTCCTGACCGAGTTTTCCAGTTGCAAGGAGAAGATCATATTATCCACTTCGTTTGTGTAGCTTGTTCATTTTCTTGGCTTTTGTGGGGGAACAATCAGCTGATGTACACATGAAGGGTATGCCTGTGAATCCAACAAATCTCTGTGCCATCACTAAGGAGTAAAGGAGCAGGACAGAGTTTACAGGTGTGTCCACTGGAAGCACTTTTATCATATTTGGATTTTTGAAATCAGAAAATGCTGTTGATTTACTTTCTGACTACTTCTTGCTGGAAGCTTCCCAAAAAAGTGTGTGATTTACATAAATATTGAATTATTTATAATTAAATTGAAACTTTAGTTTGAGACTGATGAAACATAACCTATTCCTTTATTTTGAATGGAAATTAATCGTTAATTGACAGATAAGAGCAATACATTACTTATCCCCAATCTTTGTTGATGCAGCCTGCCTAAATTATATGAGTACATAGAAATGAATAAACAACCTTTTCAAAGGGAAATAGGAAACCCATGGTCTTTGAACTTTTATATCTGCAGCTTTTGGAGTCTTTGCTGTAAATAAGGAATTAAAGCTCAAAGGAACAAAAGTTCCTTTGCTTATTCAGCCCAAACTACTATTTTAAACACCTGTTCAGAGCATTTAAACCTTACTGTAGTCTTTAAAACCCATTTATAGTGGCTTCCTATTCTTGTCAGTGTCAAAAAACCTGCATGGAACTTGGCCTAAAAGCTCGCAGTTTCTCGGAGCAGACCATTTGCTCTCAGACCCTGAGATCAGCTCAGCTGGGCAGAGCAGGGTGTTAACAATGCCAAGGTCTCAATCCCTGTATGGACTGTTCACTTAAGAGTTGGACTTGAAGATCCTCGTGGGTCCCTTCTAACTCAGAATATTTTGTGATTCCACCCGAAGGGCTCTGTGTGATAAGGATCTTCAGCTGCCAGCTGGCAAATCAGCCAACCAAACAGGTTGAAATAAGACTGGACAGTTTTTGGGTGTGTGGCATATCAGAAGTAGAAGGGTTGAAGGGATGAGGCTTTGGGATGGGGAAGCTGATTTTTATATCTCTGTACTTGGACTTGAATTTTATTTTCTAAGCTCCTGCTACTGCACTGGTTTTAGAATTCCTGTCCTCCTACTTTCCTAAGAAGGGACAGATTTAACTCAGGAAACTAACACCAGGAGAAAATCAGTGGCTAAAGTACTCCACCTCAGCCTACTGTTCCTGCCTGACAGAAATTAAACTCTAGCAAATACACTAGAAAAGGAGCCCAGTTCTCTTTGGCAACAATCTTCAGCAGAGCTTTAGAAGTGCATTCATTTTGTATTTCTCACAGTGTGCAAGGGAGGCTGCAAATGAAACCTGCTGGGCTACCCTTCTCTGCTGAGCATCTAATGAAATCCTTCAACATTAATGATAGTACAGAGGACTCCAGAGGTTACCTCCAAAGATAGATTTCAAGTGCCTCACCTTCCTGACTTTCACATAAGCAGGGAGTCTGATCCCCATCCATGCCTGACTTGAAAGCCCAAGGCTTTAAAGCTGTCCCTTGCTCTAAGCTGTACTTGCTGTTCTATCACCAGCAGAGAGAAACATCAAACCCTTGCACTTGGGCTGTCTCCATCTCCTGACCTCTGAGATTTCTACTGCTGTCTGAAAATATTTCCAAAGCTAGCACATTGAACCCCCTTCTCAATTCCTACTCTGGTACAAAGTTTGCATCTGAGAATGTGTCTGTGAGCATCAGAGTGATGCCCAGCTGTATGACCTGAACCCTGACTTCACCGCATCTTTGGAGTGACAGCTGTGTCACAGCTAGGGCTGGGATTGGAGCAAAGCCCCAGTAAAGCACACCCACACTTTAACTGCTGTGTTCAGAAAGCTCAGCCAGGCAGCTGTTCCTCATGGTGCAGTGGAATTGCAAACTTGCTACTTTCTTCTACTGTCTCTTCCCAGGCAGAATCCCTAGTTCTGCAGTGTCCGTGCAGCATTAGGTACAGATAATTTTCTTAACAGACATCTTAAAAAGTAGCTTTAATCACACATGCTCAAGGCATTGTTAAGCACTTTATCATACCCTTGTAATATGTAATTTTGAATCTTACCATCTAGGATATATTTTATTTTTATCTATAAATCTCTGCCAAGACCATGGGTTAGAAACCACCTGCTTTTTGGAAGGAGTCTGGTCCCAGGCCATCTGGACAACTTGCCACATAGCAAGATTAAAGGCATCTGGGAATGAAACAAAAATGAAGAATAATTCCTCCTGACTGATTCCCTTTGGTGGCACAACAGGCAATCAATGCAGTGAGTTTCAAGTGCTAAAGACACAAGCGTGGGGCACATTTGAGCCAGGCATATGATAGCTGATGGGGGATTGTGAATCCTGATTTATTCATTAATGGCATTTACATAATATACTGGACCTTCTCCCATTTGCAGTATTTGTTGAAAAGTGGTTTTTCATCTGGCAGTTCATTTAGGGAGGAAGATGACCTCATGAGCAGTTAATGATATTGCCATATCTTACATAAATTCTAATATGTTGCACAAAACCACCAAACCCATGGATACTAAATATACCAGCAGTGGAAGCACTGCAGCTCTTCTACACCTCAATCCCACAGGGCATTGCTGGAAATTGTTCCTCACAAATAACGAAGTGGGAGTGTTATTGAAAGCACCAAAGCTCACAAGTGTCTGTCGCCAATTTGGGTGTTTAACTCACGCCACACAGCACCTCAAGCAGACCTGCTGGGACTTAACTTCCCATTCAGAGTGGGAAGGGTTGGTTTTCTGAGTCAGGTGTATGAAAATGTGAGGTGGAAAGAAGATATGAAAATACCTAATAAATGGAAAGTATTTTTTAACAAGATTAAATAATAGAAAAATTTCATAAAGGAGAATTCTTTTAATATCCAGAAAATTTTAAAAAGCAAAGCAATTTTTTTGTAACAGTATGTGTAGAGATCTTACCTGTGAGATTCAGCTAGGAGGTAATATTATGCTGATCATGTGCAAATATCAACATTAGTTTAACTCTGGTATTAGATCTGTCTAATGACTCTAGAAGAAAAAGGAGTCCTTTTGGCTTTTAAATAGTTGAGTATTTTGGTGTGTAGCAAATAAAGTCCAATCTGTTCTTTAGTTTTGCCTGCTCAACAATCATAAAGACTTCACATTTTAAGCCATATAAAATATTCACTTCTTCTATCATGTTCATGATATTAATTATATTATTATTTTTGTATATTAATTATATTATTCTCTTATTTTAAAAAATACTATTATTGTATTATTCTCTTTTTCTTTCTATGTTTAGGATAGAAACTCTTTCCCCCAACCCCCCAAATTGTAACTTACTTTTACATAGGTGCATAAACTGCATTTCATATGAAACCAAGGATATGACTGTTCTCTCACTGAAAGCTGAATTCTCATGCGCTGTGTACTGAGTGTGAGATTGAGAAGCACAAGACTGAAAAATATAAGAAGAATACATGAGCATGATAAAATGCATGAAGCACCCCGTAGACTGTACCAGAGCTAGTTTTAAAGGTTGAATTCCCATCCCCCAGGTAAAACTGGTATTTAAAATAGCCTGCAACACAACACTTTTTGACTTAGAACAAATGTTTTGTTTTTAGACGTTTATAACATGTAACAGAAATTCTAGAAAGGTCTGATTTTGAAAATAAACTGTTTCATTACTGTTCGAATAGAGATGATCTTCTTGTGAAAGTATTTATTTCCAGATAGGAAATTATAATGTTAACCTTGGGTTATTTTTTCAGATGTACAAACCTGCACTCTAAGTCTGCTTCAATCCCACATTATCTGCAAGTGGGATCAACAAATAACAGCCCAAGATAATTCATTTTGATTAGATATTTAATTTCTAAGGAGCTAGAATTGGAAGAATTGAGTCCTTTACAAAGTGTTTTGATGCTGTGAGATGAATCAGGAATGCTGAAATACATCCATTGAAAACACCAGAAAACTTACTATAGGTCTAAAAATCTTTTATCTTTGTTAAATATATTTTCAGTCTAAAATTATTCTACTGATTTTTAACTGACATTGGTCTCTTTTAAAACAAAAAACCACCATACACTTTCATTTAGTCCTGTGTAGAAACATTTTTTTGTTCTGCTTGTATTTTGATTATGTAGTTAGATATATAAGGAAATTTCTCTCCAACCATTCTTTTAAGAATGAAACCTTGATCATTATTGACCTTAGAAAATTTTACCTATCATTTCATTTTTGCAATTAGTGAATTCAAAGTGAAGTCTAATAATTTACCAACAGTGAAATCAAATAAGTACAATTCTAGTCCCCGAAAATAAGTTGCAGTTTTTTTGCATTTTAAAATTAATTTCTTATTTTAGAGGTGTCCCTCTCTATTTTTCCCTTCTTCTGGGGTGAAAGGCTCCACACATAAAGAGAAGTTTGAGTGGTACAAATGACCTTGAGCATATAGGAAATTCTATGAATGGAGTATTACAAAATATGAAAACAGAGAACAATTATTGTGAGGTTTTTTGGTTTGTTTATTCATTTGTTTTTGTTGGTTCAGGGTTTTTTTAAGTAAAAACTTACAGCTAGGAGTGCTGTACACTTTAGGGCCTATCATGTTCCTCAAGAGATCTTCCAGTCCAAGCTCCACGGTGGAGGAATACTGAAGACATTTTCACTGAATATTTATCAAAACTCTAGTTAAAAATTACCCATGATAATATTCTATAACCTGACTCAATAATCTGTTCTACATCTTAATTATGCTTATTATTATGGTAAATAGAAAGTGGAATTCAGACTTTCCTTTTGAAAAAAAGGAAAAAACATTTGTTCATGGTAACAATCTACTTGTATTTGAGGACTGTGATCTTGTTGGATAAGATGGGTATTGGATAAATAGAAAAAAATCCGTTATTCTGTTTCGACTAATGAGCTGCCTGAGTCCATAACAAAATACAGTGCAGACCTATTTATATAATAAAATACAGTGCAGCTCCATTGACCCGAAATTTGTTTAGGAAGCCGACAAGTGAAAGACCCACTGCTGAGAAACATCATGAAGGAAAAAAGTATGTTGTTTTATACTACTTTTTTCAGCAGCTAATTAATGCAAGTTATACAGATCTATTAGAACTGAGATGAAATGAAAATAAACAAAAACCCCTGCTTATATTGGAAATCTATTTTCTGCAACTTCATCTGCATTGAAATGTCCAGGAAAGTTTTTTGCAAAAATTCAATCAACTCTTACCATCTGTTGTCTTACTGGAAATTCTATGTGCAACTTGCAGTTATTTGTATTTAAACATGATGATTCAAATAATTTAACTCTTTAAACAATCAGCAATTCTGTTTATTTTTTTTACTTCTGCAAAGAAGAATAAAGCTGCAGGCTGAGCACTCTGCATCATCTCTTTCACTTGGTTTTCTCTGCCCAGGGAGGAAAGTGACATGAGCAGTTTGCCCTCGTGACAAAGGGGATGGATTTTTCCAGCTTGTTAGCGGCTGTCCTCCCAGCATGATTGCTCACGTTGCACTGCCGACATCCCATTCTCAGCACTCACAGCAATTAAAGATGGTGTTTACAAAATCATGTATTTAAAAATAATATCTGTGTTTTCTTGGTTTTGAGTTGAGATCATTCATTTGTTCTGCCCGTACAAGACTTTTTGATTAACACTCAGTGTTCTTCTACTTAAAGCCCATCTTGGAAATGAACACTCAGATGTTGCCTGAGATATCCCAACAGGGATCCAGGAGCTGGTGCTGCGAGAAACCCAGAAAGAGCTGTGACATGCACAGGAGTCTTGGGAATGGTAACACTACGTGCAGTGTGTTTTCCAGGGTTTTCCAATCTGATTTGTGGGTAGAACATTCTGGTCTAACACTTCTCAGCTTGTTCCCTGATAGACAGCCTACTATTTCCTTCCACCCTAATTATAGCCCCACACATCGCCCCAAGTAATCTCCCCAGTTAGCAACAGCTTGCGTTTTGCATCTCTCCTTTTTAACTTCAGAGCCCATTGAGCTCTCTGCCTGGAGTGACTAAGATATCTAAGTCTCCCTCAGGTTCCACATTTGGAATGGAAAATAAATTATCAGTATCAAATCTGAAGGCAGCCTGGCTTATCTTGTCCACCAATGGTCCTTTTCGGCTTTACCACTCTGCTCACCTGCACTGAACCCACTCTGTTCCCAGAGTATCTTAGAGAAAAGAGTGTTGCAGCATCCACACCTATTAAAGAATGAAAAACATGCAGTATGGATAATTTGCGTGGATGCACGACACAGCCTTTCCAGAGGACAGGGAAGGTTGTCCAGAGGACAACCTTTCCCTGTCCTCCTTACTGATGGAGCCTTATCATATTGGTCAGAAATGAGAACATGATAGAGCCAGAAGGAAAGAGTTCATTATTTTTCTTCTTTGATAATTTTTACCACTGCCCATTTAAGCATCTTGAATATTTATTTACTTTTTAAAAAATCTGTCAGTGACAGATTTTAGAGAGCATCTGGCAATACTTTGTATCTCTTCAGAGGAAAATTCTTGCTTCAGGCTTGGGATTTTTGCTTGAGATTTTAAAAAAATGTCTTCTATTTCTCACAGAAGAAATGCATTCTTTAAAGGTTATGTAGATTATCCTATGGCTATAAAGTGGAGCCTTTTGCTGAATCTCCTGAAATAAGGAGTTTGGCCAGAGGGGAATTTGTGTGGATCCATGTGTATGGAAAGCATGTAAAACAGAATACAGCTCAAGCCTTTAGACTTCCATTCATTGTCTTCCCAGAAAATAAAAGTCCCACGAACTAGATCTTATATTATGAGGGTAGATAAAATATCTGTTTCTTCCTCCCTATAATTACTTGTCATGTCTTTATCCCTGAAACTCTTTTCTTGTCTACCTAAAAACTCTTTATGCCAACTTGAGAAAGCGCTGGTGTCTCTCTGTCTCCCTTCTGGCACTGCAACAGCCCCAGACCCTGATCTACCTCTCCAATATAATTTGCCCCTGGCAGTGTGGGGGCTGCTCAAGCTGCAAGTCGGGATTGAACAGGACTGCAGGGTGAGCACTTTGCACCTTTTAAAATATTGAAATTTCTTGGCAAAGCATCCAAGGCAAGTCTTGGTCTAGTTATATGGCTTTGTGAATGCTCACTTCTTGTACTTCACCAGAAATATGTTTCCTGCAGCACAACATGCATTATCCACAGTACTGCAGAGCAGATAAATGAGCTGCTAGCTCTTCAGCTTTCTAGCGGTTGAAAAACAAACATAGCAAGAAATTTCCTTCCAAAGCAGAAAAAGGAGCTATGGGAAAACGGTAAAATATTTGGAGATTCTTTCCCTGCTTTGTTATGGATCTTCCTATTAGTGTCCTCTATCCTAATTTCTTTCAGTGATTCTGGGGAAATAGTGCCTTTTATGGGGTTTATTGGGGAAATCCCCAGGTGCTGTTAGAGATAAATACATCTTGGCCCTCCAGTGCTGTTTAATTTCTGCTGTTTTAAAGTTTCTCTTTCATTTTTTATACAATGGAAATGAAAAACACTTCTGTGACACCTGCATTTGATGCAGACATTAAGAATTAGGGAAAGGAAGAGTTAAACTAGTCACACTCTTGTTGCACCACTTCACTGAAGCATCTAATTTATTCCTAATTCTTATATGCCTGGTAAAATAATCCTTCTGAAGTACCTCACTTTCTTATGTAGGAAGAGAAAGTCTCTTCAGGGCCAGCTAAACTTAGGCAAGATAATTTCCTCTATTACAAAAGAACAACCTCTTTTCATGGACTACCAGGGTACAATGATTTTAAGGAGTTTGTTAAGAAAATATCTGACCCTGATAGGGGCAGAGGGAATCTCATCTCCTGTATTTCTCTGGGGAACTTTCAAAAAGAATCCTCAATGTGAATGGATCTTCCATATTAAACCGTGGATATGCAGAACAAAAGAGAGGAAATTATTTCCCAGATGAGAGAAAGAGTTCTATCTCAGGACATTATAGATGAAAACCATGCAAAATTGAAGTTCTCACATGGAATTATAAAAATTTCTTATAAATTACAAAAAATCCATATTTTTTTCGCATCTATAAAATGTAAATAATTTTCACCTTAGATATTTTGAAACTGAAGAATCCTTTTAGCTTTTAACATAAAGAATACCTTTTCAAAAGAAGCCTTGACAGACAAAATAATAACGATTGACAATCGTAACTTCAAACCAAACACCACTTCACTGCCATTTCCTTATTTATCATGATTAATCTCCTCTTTCCAGGAACATAGAAAACACCCAATCTGGTGCTAATGAGGAAGGCTGCTGGTGTTTTAAATGTCAATAGCATTTCAATAACTCCTTAAAATTATTGCAGGGAAACCTGAAATCTGGACTGCTGGTGGTGCTTTTGCAAAATCCATTTGCTAAGGTTAAAGAAGGCTCGATAGAACAAGGGAGCCCTGAGCTGTAACACCACTGCTGAGCATCGAGTTCTGCCTGGCGTGTTCCTCCTGGCGTGTTGCTTGTGTTACCTGCTTTTGTGACCGTATTGGATTCCTAACAGAGGTGATGGGAGCATGGTCTGAGCAGGCAGGTTGCTGCTGCTCCTACTTTTTATCTGGAAGAGCTGCGCAGGGCTCTGTGTGACCACACTGATTACATCTCTTTAAGTGATTTGGTTTTAGATGCTGGCTGTTGTTGACTGCAATTGAATAAACAGCTCAGTGGGATGTTCTTTTGTGTATTCATGGCCTGCATATTCAATTTGCTTATGCACACAGAGCTGGGTTGTAATTGCTTTTGCCCTTCTGCTACGAAACCTTGCACCATTATCCTTATGGTCAGTTTTAACTTGTTATGCAATCCTTTTCCTCAGGTGTCTTCTCAGTCCTTGGAGAGACAGTAAGAAATTGAAATTCCGTTTCAAATGTAACTAAATTTAAAGCAGCAAAATATGTCAAGACAGAAAAAGCTTATGTTGCTCTCAAACAAAACTCTAAATATTTAGGAAACTCTCTTAAATGACACCTGTGGACATTTATTGTACAACTGTTATACCTCGTTGTTCAAATGACAACAGTATTACATGAAGCTTTGAGTATTTATTTAATTTTCCAAGATGCATTTCTAGTAATTTTAATAATAGCCAGTGATTTGTTCATATAATATTTTTGTAGCAAAATTTTTTACTTGGTCCCATACAGAAAGCAGATGCATGGACTTGGAAAATATAAGTACAAAATATTTCGCTTCTAGCTACATGGAAAATGTTCTTAACAGAAGCCAGCAGTCATGGTTTTCCTATATGTCTGCCGCTATGACCCTGATTCTTCCTGAGGATCTCATGTTTAATCAGTTCTGGAAAGCCTCTGTACTAATTTCAGGAAAAAACTCCAACTATTTAATTGTCAACTCATATTGCTCAATTCAGATTTTTCAAGAGAAAATTATTTCCCAAGTGAAATGTAAGTGCATCAATCCAGAGCCCTTTCTTGAAGAATAACATTTCCCTGAGGAAGCTGATGTGCAAGTAAAGCTCCAAAAATCAATATAAGATGGTTTGTTTGGAATTTTAATTCCCTTTATTAATTACAGTTATTATTATAAATTTATTAAATGTAAGTGTATAGATTATTTCCTCCCAATTATTCCCAATGAGATTCCTTCACATAGTGTCTATGAGAAGCTTATTATGTTATATGTATTAACTAGACGTAAGGTACCTGTGAAAAACAGAGCAGTGAATGTCTTCTATTTTTTTATTACTACATTAATTTAATTGCGACTATCTGCTTTTCTGTGTATGTTACTTTTCTGAAGGAACTTGAGAGGGAGGAAAAAATAGCAGAAAGGGAGGAATGGCAGTTAACAATGTGGCAGCTTAGGGATGAGGGCAGTTGCTTGGAGACTGTATGAGAATCTCATTTCTTTAAGGAGGGATTGAGTACAAATCTCCCTTTACATCGCAGTTGTCTACTGCATCATCCTAATATTATATGTGAAAAATAGGTTTGTACTATGGACTTGTTGGAAAAAAAATCTGTAACAGTATTCTTGGAAATCTTCATGTGTTATGAACAGAGTTTATTTTACGGATCACATCGCTGTCTTCAGATTTCTTCATTTTTTTATCTTGTTTGGGTTTATTAGTCCTAGAGATGAACAGGACTGAAACAGTGTTGAGGAGCATTTCAAGTTCGACTGGGTTTTACCTGGTGAGTTTAAGTAATCTTTAAATTATTCAAGAAATGAGCAAGCATTTTCTGGATCATGACTCTGGACAGAAGTAACCAAACTATGTCTTACATTCTTTTTTGCCAGGTGAACTTTTTTTCTTCCCCACCACATCCAACCGTTATGTCAGTGAAACATCTAGCACCAAATCCCTAAATTTAGATGATATTAAGATGGAAGATGAAGCTGCCTGTATGGTCCAGAGAGGTCTCTGGAAGGCCCATCAGGGTGCCTAAATTTGACAGTAGCTAGGTCTCTAATTTAGGTGCCTTAATTCCTGTGGGGAAGCACACACTTCTCTCTGCTGACTGTAGAGGGAACCTGGGCACCAAAGGTAGGTGCTTGCAGAGGTGGTGTCAGTATTCTCCATTGTCTGCAAGCTTTCCGTGCTGGAATGGCAATTAAAACCTATGGTGTGTGTTCATCTGCTGGGTTATTCTAAAGTACACAACAATAAGATCTCCCCTGTACTTTTGCCTCTCAATTTACTTTGGAAGTAGAATTTGCGTTGCACACAAACCTTGATCACAGGTGGGCTTATCATTTGCAGCATTTAACGTGAAACATTCATCTTTGATGTTAATTATTAGATTTATGTTGTAATACTAGAAATTTGTATACCCTTTCTGTCTGCAAGGTTGTTTGGAAGATATAGCCCTTTCTATAAGTAGTACTAGAAAACGTATTTTTCTTAATTTTTGTATTTTCAATACCTCTATACAGACTAAAACTGGGCAAAACAAAAAAAAAATCATAATATTGAAAAAAATTGACCTGATATTCTCTATTTATTGTTACAACTACTAAAATTTTCCATTATATATATATATGTCATTAATAGGACTGTGGTGAAGAAGCAGAGAAACAGTAATTTTTCTCTTTACCACTGAATAGGGAATTTATTTACTGGCTGACTGAGAATGTGGATTCACCAGGATTTTTTCTATAGGTTTTTTTTTCCAATTTACACCTATTCCTTCCTATCTTGCACTTTTCTTTATATATACAATACTTCATGGAAGCTGGTAAATCTGAGCTCATTCCCCCAGGTTTTGTTAGATTCGTGCCTTTAGGACAGCTCTTCCCAGCTTATTTTCTTTGGCTCCAGCAGTATTGTCCAGGTCAATGCTAGGTTGCTTCGCTCATCCTTTGAGCCAGCCAGAGTCTGTGGAACATCAGTAGTGTTCCACTGAACTGGAGCTAACAAACCCCACAGCTCAGCAGGATTTATTTGGTCTGAGGAGTTTTGCTCCCCACTAATGCAACTGCAGTTTTTGACAAGCCAGCAGGAGGGAACCAGAAAAAGAATAAACCTGTGAACCTTCAGACACCTTTGCTGAATCTTGTGCAGCAGCACGTGAGCTGCTGTAGTGTCTTTGCCCTGGGATCAGATTCATGAGGAGACACGAAAAAGCCATTGAGACGTGGTCCTGAGCAACCAGGTGTAGGTGGCCCTGCTTGAATGGGGAGATAGGATACAATGACCTTCAAAAGCCCCATCCAACCTCAACCATTCTGTGATTCCATGATTCCATGATTCCATGGAGTTCATGCCAGTGCATTTAGGACTTTCACAGCATGAAAATCCATTTTCTTGATAGATCAAGTGTAACAGTAACAAAAAAAGTTGCTTAATTATTTGCTAGAGAAATTAATTACTCCTGATACCTATATCTGACCTTTGCTTTGAGCTAGAGCAGCTTGTACATGGGGCAAAAGGAAATTTACATTTAGCATTGTGAGTAACAGCCTCAAATAAAATGGAGAAATAAGTTTTAACAATACTTCAAATCATTATGATCATAAACTTGTTTGCTGCTATTAGTTCTTTCATATTTGCTAAAGAGCCATCTGAGAAACCTCCAGGTTCCCAGTTATCTCTAGATAACTGATGGAACATAAATGATTGGAATAAAAACTGTCATACCAAATTAATTGGACATGGCTGATATAAAATGTAACACAAGACAAAAACATTTGAAGGCTCTGCCAGATAGTTACCTAAAAAAGGCACTTTACATGAAACTTCTCGGGGACATGAGAATTTGGCCTTCCTCTTGTACAATCTTGCCAATCTGCTTGTTTCAAAGCACAGGTCTAAGTGGACCTGGATGTGACACATTTGATGGGTAGAGCAAAAAACTTTCTCAGCCACCAAGAACATTCTAGGATCGTTTGAATTTTAGGCAACCACAAAAAATAGTTTCATGAAGGGAAGGTGAAACCCTTCACATTCAGAAGGGGTAAGAAAGACGTGTTATTTTTCTACAGATTCAATAGAGCAGCTGATGGAGAAGGAGCAAAGGAATGAGAAAACTACCCAGGGAAGTGGAGGGGTTGAACAAGCAGTGACCCACAATGGGTTATTCAGGTGCATTGTCTTTCTGCTGTATGTCTGCAGGACACTTTAGGTGAGATTCAGATCCAGATTCAGACGGTTAAATGCAGAGGTTGATATCACAGAATCACAGAATCAAAGAATATGTTGAGTTGGAAGGGAGCCACAAGAATCATCAAGCACAACCTGCACAGGACCATCCCCAAGAGTCACACCTTGTGCCCAAATGCTTCTGGAACTCTGTCAGCCTTGGTGCTGGGACCAGTTCCCTGGGGAGCTGTTCCAGTACCCAGCCACCCTCTGGGTGAAGAACCTTTTCCAAATATCCAATCTAAACCCCCCCTGACACAACTTCAGGTCATTTGCTTGCGTCCTGTCCCTACTTCTCATGTAAACTTCTCATTCACCTGCAGTGCCAGGTGAATTGAATCTTTACTGGATCTCCAGACTGCACCAGTGTGCTCACAGATACTTATGTTCACTTCCAAACGTGGAACTGGACTCTTGCCCTTTGTCTTTGGGATGCAGGGGCCCAGTGCTGGGAGAGGACACGTGCTTTCTGTGGTTGCTAAGGCTGTCCTCAAGCATCAGGCACCTGTTGGTCATTTCTGCAGCAGCTGCATGTGTAACCTGACATGGGGAGCACAGGGCTGGCTGCAAGAGTGGATAGCAGAACCCTGTGAAGAGCTGACTGCCACAGCTTCTCTGTTTCTGACATTCCAGTCAATCTCATCTTTCCAAAATGACGCAGGAGTTGAGGCAGGACCAAGCTAGATACACCAGTAGTGACCAAGACCATGCAGAAATTACTTTGGGATTCAACTGTGCGAACAAGTATGTAAGTTAATTCAGCACTTTCTATCAAATTTTTGAGAGGCTTTACCACCTCACTCTGAACTCATTCTGTAAAATAATTTATTTATTTTGTTTTATAAAACAGAGTGAGTGAAAGCTGCTTTATTTATTACAGAAAGGAGCAAATCTAATACAATTTTGATTGATTTCTTAATCTCCTTCCTTTGGGCTGCTAGTACTGAGGCTGTACCAAGGAAGGGAGGGTCCATGAGACTTTCTGCTCCCAGTTTGAGGTCAGGACTGAAGGAAGGCACTTGTCCCATTGACATGTTTGCTCCTTGGCTGGTTTCTTTAGGCTAGCACCTTGAACCTCACTTGGTGCCACATATTGGGACAGCTGTTAAGCAGGTTGCTATTAAAAGGACAGAAGATTATTTATTTGGATTTTGTTTTGGAATGACCACTGTGTTATTGTCCATTAATTCTCACACTGCTCACAGACATCAAAATGTAAAGTGCACTTCTGAGATGTAGTTCTTCTTCCATTGTTAATGAATCTAAAGATAAAAAAATTATTGGCTCTGTTGGAAAAGATTTGGGACATCTAAAACTTTAACTTTCCATACATATATTATTCATAAAACTCTTCATATTTTACACAGACCAAAGTCACATTGCAGGTTTGTAGTCTGAATGTGAAGATGAGTTCATCTGATACTGAGAGGGGTATTTTTCTGTATGTTATAAAAAATTTGAATGTGTGGACTGCATGTGTTTCAATATGTGGTTAATTGGGTAGAAAAAAATGCCAAATAGCAAACAATCATGACTTGTTGCATGACTTGTTGTTAGTTGTTTTCACACACTGTGCCTGGATGATGCCCAAATTGATGCACAGCTCTGTAGGAGCAGAGGTTGGAAATTCATCACAATGCCAAAGACCTCATATCTAACAGTGTTTGGGGCAGTTCCTGCAAGGAGAGCTGAATAGTGAACTTGTTCCATCTTTAGGGAAGGCTAAGGACAGTCTGTGTGAGGTCCGTTTAAGAAAATGCTTCATTTTTTTCCTGTGCTCCAGTTTCCCATTAAGACTTTTATGGGGAGGGAATCTCTTTTTCCTGCTCTAAAAGATTCAATATTTAATTTCTGAAGTGTTGCTCTGCTGCTTCAAGAGGTTGTAGTTTTCACTGTTGACCTCTTCAGGAGTTAATTCCAGGTGCAGTGACTTGTGCCCTGACTCGCCCTGGTGCTGCACAGAAAGGGCAAGGGGTGGCAGCTTCACCACCCCTGCCTGACCAGGGCCTGAGCTAAACTGCACTGAGGTATCACTTCAGAAATAACCTAATTCAATCTTCCTCTCACTTTTAATTTGTAAAATAAAAAAAAAATATTGTTCGGGTTTTTGTGTTTTTGTTTTGTTTTTTTTCTCTTCTAGAAAAGATTATTTGGAAAAGACCTGTAATTTGGTGGAAAATTTCCAACAGTCTTTGCACAAACTCTCATGACATCAGGTCTGAATTATTTCCAGTGCTGTCTTTTCCTTGCCTTCAGAGCAACCAGATTTACTAAATTGCTGTATTTTTAGGTGCATAATAGCAGGTTACTAGTGATTCAACATCTCTGTGAATTATGTAAGTAAGGATAACACAAATTAAACCTTAAACTCCATCTCGCAGCCCACCTGCTTCTGATCTTTCAGACACTGTATCCTTTTCCTCAGAAGTCCTTGTTCTTTGGAAGCATTATGTACAAAGTTTGACCTGACTATATCTCTAACGAATCCTGCCTTGTTTCAGGTGCTGACTTTATGCTGACCGGATGATATGAACCAAGTGAGTATTAATATTCCATTCTTAGTATTTCTAGAACAATATACATTTTGTAGTGCAGGTTGTACACAGAATGACGTAACAGTATTGTGTCTATCAATGGAACAAAACTGATGGTCTAATGAAAAATTAAAGATTGAATCAATACAACAGATCATTTATTTAATCTTACTTTTTTTGCCTTTTATATAAATATATTTCTAGTCATATGATGGAATTAAAATACCAAAGGAAGAACACAATGTAAGGGAGAGAAATGAAGATGTAAAGAAGAGGGAAGGATGGATTTTTGAGAAGAGAGCTACCAAATCAATGAACCTGTGGGATAAAGGAAGGCAGCTCCAAATGTCAGGAGCTGCACTGACCTGTTTGAATGATGAATTGCAGCACAGAGAACACTATGACACAGGGCATGTAACAATATGCCAGTGCAGGAAAGGTTGCAGAAATGTCACCTGTCAACAACTCGCACTGCACGCCTTTATTGCTGGAGTCACCCAGCATAATGACCTTTTTCCATGCAAAGTTAGCCCCTGTGATGTGAACACACACTTAACATATATGTTCTAGTTAATATTCACCTCCTGAAAGCATTATTTTAACACCACAAACACAGTGACAAAATTATGCAACAGATGATCTTGAAGCATCTGAGCAAATTTAGGGAGTGCGATATGGCAGTAAAAATAGTGGTTTTGTTCAAGTGTTCTTCAATACCTAAGAAAACTCTCAGTTCAGGCATTTGACTCCACTGAAAGCATCTCTTTATTTCTTTAAATAATATTTCGATAATCTTAGCATTGCATGGCATTTCAAGGTGGAAGCATTTGACCTGAGTGAAGCTTGTTCAGGTGTGACCCAGCCTGAGGACAGGGACAGGTAACCCCCTGCCCTCCCCAGGTTATCTTGGGGCAGGTAACACTTGTGTTACACAGAGCTCCAGGAACCCATTTGCACAGGTGTCCTCTTGTCACCCGCACGATCACAAAGTAATTTTGAGAAATGGTCCAAGTTTCACCAGCAAAGGTCTCAGAAGTCTCACTGGAAAGTTTGTGCCAACTTTTCCAGTTAATTTTTCCATGTAAGTGAAGCAGAAAGTCAATAATATTCAGTTAGTAGAAAAAAACAAACCAACCTGACACTTAAACAAATTGACAATTTTTATTCATCTGTGTAATGATCATGGGACCCACTGGGGGTTTTTGTGAATAAGCAAGCCTCTCTGATTGCAACTGAAAGGCATAAGAGTTTTCTGCTTCCTTTACCCTCTTTCCCCTTTGTTATCTTTTCAAATCTTATAGTAGAGGTAGTCTGTGAAAAAGATCTGGGCTAGAAATATAAAGCTGTTGGCACCTCCTGCCAGTAATCCCAGTAACCCTCAGGCAGCAGGAGTACGAGCAGTTGTGTGGGGACATGTCAGGGGAAAATTCCCTTGGACCAGGGGACACAGAGCAGACTGATGCACAGCAATGCTCCATGAAAAGCAGAGGGTCAACCCCAGATTTACAGATGATGGTTTTACAACAGCCAAGGATTTTATTTTGTTACTTTATATTGAATACACGCCTAGGGAAAGGGAGTAAATATCTACACTCTATCCTGCTCCACTGATGGATGAAAAGTATCAAGTAACCAACTTTGAAGCAGATTGCCTTCACAGCTGAGTACCCTTTTCTGCCTTGCTTGCAGTTTCTCCCATTTTTCTGCAGGTAATGATGAAAAATTCAACCTCATGATACCAGATGTGGGAGGCATCCACAACTATTACATGGGAAGATGCACAAAATTTGATTAAAGCGACAAAGATTTCTTATCAATGAAGAGACTTGCAGGCAAGATGTCTGAAAAGGCCAGCAGCTTTCTTCTTCACCTGTAGCAGTTTCTAAACTGCCACCAATTCCATCTCTCAGACAGCAGTTTATGATATTGCTTAGACCCCTGTCTGAGGTAGAGCTCCTGAAAAGTAATAGAGTGGAGAGTGCCGATGTCTTTAGGGACCATGGTGTTATTACTTACAGAGCTGCATAAGCTGGCAACTCTAAGGAGAACTTGGCACTGCAGGTACCTCTGCAGAGCGCTTTAAGTACAGCCATGAGCATAAATCACACAGCTTCAAGAATACTCCTGGGAAGCATAACTCAGAAAATAGGTGACATTATATGTAAGAGTAGTTTCTGTGAGTCCTTTCTTGCTTTTAAAGGGTAATGTTATACTTGTGTAGCAGAAAAAATTGCTAAACAACAATTCCAGTCAAATGTACTATATTGCACTTGTCCAGCCTTTCCTTGCTTTCTGCCTTAGGGGTCTGTTTCTGGCAAGCTGTAACAGGGACCAGAACAAAGATCCAGGTAATACAATCAGATGTGTAAGCAGCATGGTTGCTTCCCTGTGCAGGCAAAGAAGCCCAGTGCGTAGGAGATTTCATTCTGACATGCTAAAGCTTTCTCAGGAAAGGAAAGTAGCCACACATCTGATGCAAAATCCACAAAATATTTTCCCTTCTTTTTTTAATCTCTGCATTTCAGAAAAAGAGGCTTACTTTGAAATGGAAGCAGCAACCTTGAATAAAGAAAAATACCCCAAAATATTCTTGTCTTTCCATTTTCATTTAGCTAGAACAAAAGCAGATCTTTGTCCATACTTGCTGTCCATTTCTACCCTTTCCATCTGCACCTACCTCTGCTTAAGCTTTACTTCTTAATTTAAAATAGAAATTCTACACAGAATGTGATAACGAGAAATTTGTCTGTTGTGTTAAGACCTCTGCTTCTTAAGACTCAAAGTCAGCCAACTTCAGGAAGCTTTTATTCACTGGCAGCTAACCCTGTATGCCTTATTTGCAGTGTGTTAATTTGTGACTTTTTGGTCAGAATACACAATTATCAGGTCCAGGCTTGTGAAAAAGAGTAAACTTAAAAACCAAAGTGTGAGAAGGTATTATTCTTTCAGATCTTGTCTCCTAATCTGATGTGTGGATTAGCAAGGTTTTGAGGGTATGCAATTGAAATCTTTGCTGGCGAGGATAAAAAGAAAGAAGGTCAGATATTGTAAGCATTTAAAGCATCAACCTCCCCTCGAATTCAGGTGATATTGGCACATTAAACCCTTGGATATCTATACCAGGGACTGCTGCAGAGGATCCCATTCAATGTTTGCAAATAAATCCGTGGGTATGGAACTTGTGTCCCACAGGGCCAGGGCTGGTTTGGAGCTGAAGATGGGCAGGTTGGTTTGGTGAAGGGAACAGCTTGGTCCCTAAGAACTTGGTTTTAATTTGAGAAGAATGTGAACTTCCTGTGACTCTTTCATGTTTCCATGTACCATTTTCAAGTGTTGACTAACTTCAAACCAAAGTCTTTAACATAAGAAAACAATACCAAAATGTAATCTTCGGTCAGACCTGTGGTTTGATAATCCAGCAGTCGCTGGATTCCCACCATGATTGGATAACCCTACAGGGACTAGGTACAGCACCTCATCAAATTTGGTACCACTAGAAACTTAACAAAGAGGAAAAAGACAAATTATATTCTATTTAATTTTATAATAAATAATATGGGGACTACACAGCATGATGCCAGAATAACAAAATATAAATAATTTATCTCCAAAGGAGTTGTTTCATAAGAACAGACATGTTGCATAATGCAAGAGAATGGGTGAACTTAGTAAAGCACCCAGTATTGACAGAATATATTGCTTCTAATAAGCATGAAGAGGAGCATTTCGTGTAAAAATCAAGTAGTAACTGAGGGAGAAGCATGTGAAATAGCTGCACATTATCTGAGCTGCTACTGAGTGCTAATGTTACAGCCTGGATGTTACTCTGATCTCTCAAACCTGCAAGACAATAAAGAGGTACTGAAAGCCCAGGGCTGCAAACAGATGAAGCTTTGCTAAGAACTCCTTCTCCTTTATATATGATGCTGCAAACTCTGGCAGTCCTTGGAAGAACTGTAGCTGATGGAAGAAAAGGAGTGCATGAGGGAGATACAACCGGCAAAGTGACAGGAAACACACAGAACAGACATTTATGTATTGAATAAACTTTCCCAAGCATTCCTGAGAGGAGAGCAGGGGTTTGTTTCCTAGGTTTTCTACTTCACTTTTTGTGAAGGTATTTGGCTTATCCAATCTACAATATTGAGACTGCAGTGTTAATATATTTGCAAATACCTACCCTCAAACTAAGTTTTAAAGGCTTGAATTCCAACTCTCCTGAGTAATTAAGTGATTGGTAGTCATAGTAGGAAAACCCAAAGCCTACCGAAAATCAGCGCCCATCTTGTAATTTGACCATCCCTAAATTTATCTGGGCAATATCAAACTTTCAAGAAACATTTGGCCGAGTCTGAGTGAAGGGGGAAGGTGGGGATTTCTCCACTGATGCAGCAAAGAGGGGTGGTCAGAGGAAAAAAAAACATCTTGGATGAACACTGGTGTTTGGATCCATCATCACCTGCTGGGTTTCCACAACATTACATTTGTTTTTGCTGACAACTATGGAAAAGCACAGTCCCTGCCAATCCACAGGACAGAGCTCCTGCTTGCCAGGACCTGCACCAGGTCAACTCCTATGGCCTAAGTCTCCTGGCATTCCTCTACCTGCTTCTGGTCTGACTCCTTTCTTCTGGGATAAGGCTGGAGCCCTGAGACATCTATTTAGAAAATGTTGCTAATGCTTGTGAACCCATCTGGATATTACTGACCAGGATTCTGACATTCCCAAGGGCTATTGCCAGACACAGTTAAGGCAACGTAATGTCCTTCCTCTAAGAAAGAATTTGCCCAACCATTGCATGACATGCTAACTCAAATTGAAGCTTTTTCAATGAAGAAAGGGAAACCAGAAAGGGGTTGTGGGGATTTTTTTTTTTTTTTTTTTTAATCAGAAAGCAAAAAGTTGCTCAAGAAGAGCCTGTAAAAAGAAAGAGGAAATTTCATAAGAGTGTTTTCCTTTATTTTCATGGAGCTCCATGTTTGGTACTAGGGGAAACCACCACTCTCCCTGATTTGTTTCTTACAGTTACCACATACGTGAAAAAAGATGATGACAGACATCTGAGGTGAGAAGAGCACAGTTCCTATAATTAGTATTTGTGAAAACATCACTCTGGTGTCCTTGATAAAGGCTGTCCCAGCCATATTATAATCTAAAACCTTGCAGAGCTAACAACTAATTTCTTTGTTGCTACTCTTTGAGACAAAAAAAAAAAATACTATTATTTCTGCAATTCAAAGATTAGCTGATGACTATTAGAGTCTTTCTATACCTTTCAGCAGAATGTTTTTTGATTGATGCTCATTCTGAATGCAGGCAAATGATCTGGCAGAGGGCAAAATTATCCAGTGACCTAATGTCCTGTCACTGATATACAAATAATTATATGAGCACTGATCCACATAACATCCGTTATGTGAATTTGAATGCCCATCTGTTCACTCCAGATTAATTGTGACACTGATAGCTCCACATTATGAAACTGTTATTTTTTAAAGCCTTCCATGAAAAGCAAACCCCCCTTTCAATCCCTCCCCCAATTCCAAACACAACAAAACCCCAAACTCAAACTAAACCAAAAAGTGACCAGTTTTCAAAAAAAAAACAAAACAAAAAAACCCCCAAAAACCAGGTTCATAAGTTCAAATACTCTCTTCACTGCAGATAAAGCACACCAGGACCCAAGGGAATAGGTCACAGCATAAAACATGCTAAAACATGCTTAGAAGTTAGAAAGAAGATATTACTCTTCACCCAACCTTTTGATCCTAAGTAAGGTTTAAGCCAATACTTAAAGGTCCAACTAATCTTGTTTAACATTGGATATCAACAATGTGGATGTCTGTATCTGAGCTAATCACTCTTTAAGGGAAGAGCTCCTTTGACCTATTTTGGACGTCTAAGACAAGATTAATTTGCACAAGAATTTATTTCTCTCAGCTTCCCTAGCTCCCTAAGGGACCTTAGTAGCTGAGATCTGCTATGGATGCTAGACTGTAGGTGTCTATATTTGCTGTGATCAATTACACCCTCAACTAATTTGCAGGTAAATGGATTATTTTTTCATGTCACATCTATATTAGCCTAATTTTATCTTAGTTGAATTAAAATTCTTCTCAAATATTTTGATTCTTTGATATTTTGAAAATTTCTCACTAATTTATGGAACTAAAAGTTTTGCTAGCTCTGTCCTTCTATTGAGCCAGAGAAATAACCCAAAATTAGAATTACTAAGCATTTGTATCACAATAAGTGATCCTACTTGCAACATATGTCTCAAGATCATTTTTAGCAGACTCCACTAGAAATTGTCTCCCAGATATTAGAGATGTACTTTTAAATACAAATTTAGTTTTCTATTTTGCAACACAGTCATTAGGTTTGTGTAATGAACTTTTAAAATAGTGTCATTAATTTTTGCATGCATGTGGATATATATGTAGTTGTGTTTTAAATGTCTTTCATCTAGCGAATTCAACAACATATTTTGATCCACTAGCGGCTTGTGTGAAGTGTATTAGTTATAGAGGCCTTAATGCCATTTTGCTGCCATTGCTAAATTTTTATTAACAGGTGCTTAAAATGATGCATCAAGTCAGTAGAGTCATATCAAGGATGTACCTTAGTTTTGATAAGAATAAGACCAGAAACTACACTGTTTCATAAGAATAATTCGAAGTGCTATGTATTATTGCTATTATTTCAAGTTACCCACAATGATCCTGTTATTTACATATGATATTTCTGTTCCCTGGGCTATAATACACAATTCATTATTTTCGCACCATGTTTTAATATGGGCACTAATTCTTTCTGGTTTTTGGAAGAAAAAAGGTTGATGATATCACACTTGAGAGTAAGATGTTGTGATGGCTGGACATAAACTTATAATAATGTCCATACATAGGGGTCTATATTTTAGTTACAATTTCATACTCCAGCAATTCTGGGTGCCCTTTTACAGATTAAGTTTAGGATTCAATTTGACTAATTTAAGAATTTTACCAAATTTTAGTATTCTTGTATGTGTCCCACTTAATACAGATGCTCAAAATGCAGATTTTTTTCCTGTCTGGGCTGGTCATTCCCTTTTAAGAACTCCCTTCATGATTATATTAAGGTGCCAGGCATTATGGATGCAATGATTCTCATCTGTCTTGTGTAATGAACATGCACAATGTTGAAAGGTGAGCCATAATCTAGGTTGTCTTTGTAATTTCCTGAGGGAGGAAGGCAGTTCTCTGCATAACTTAGCTTTTCTGCAATTCTTGGGGCCTCTTTAAATACCTATCTTAGCATGACATGAGCCATTCTCTAGAAACCTATTTACTTCCTGTGCATCTCAGACACAGAGGTTTACATCAGTGACATCTAAACTGTATGCAGTGAATCCCACACAATTAATTCCTAGGAAAAAGTTGCTTCACCTTGCAAAGAATGTTCAATTTTACTTTTGTTCAAAAAATCTGAACTACACTAAAGTACAAATTAAGTGTGCCAGGGAAACTACAATAGAACTGCATTGACTCCAGAATTGAGAAAAGAAGTTGGCCCAAAATAACCTAAGGCACATCATTTCCTGCACTCACACAGATTTTCATGGTGTAATCAGATTCATCACTCTATTCACAAAATAATTCCATTTGCTGAAATGTGATATCATTTTGAAAATAGCTGGAAATCTTAGCACATAGCTTGTTTTTAGCCTAAAATGCTGGAACAGATCTCAGTTTGACTTTCATAGTTTGTGTAGACCATATGGTCTCATGACGTTGCCTGTCATGTTGCCTCTGTTTTTCCTTTAGACATCTATATTCTTTGACAAGGGGAAATAACAGCAAATCTATACCCAAATTAGATTGTTTCACAGATAAGGACCTGCATACTAACATTTTTTTTTCCACAATCAGGCACTAGAATGACAGGTTATGGCCATATTTTTTTCAGAAAACGTGAGTTCTGGAAGCCTTAGTATTGCTGCAATATTAAATGATAAATGTGTACTTCCTTTCAAGTGTACCTTGTATCATTTTTGAGTTCTATGATATGATGTATCTACACTTTTTTTTGGTCCATGGTTTCTTTTTTTCTGAATATTTTTCAGACATTTTTGCTAGAGAAATAACCAGTATTTATAAATAAGTATATTTAATTCAGTGAGGGTGTTTCTTAACAACCATTGAGATTAGCTACCTACTATTTTAAATTGTTTGCAATAAAGTGAATCAGCTATTGATAAAAGAGATTAAACTAGGAAAATTAAAGTAGGCATTGTATTTTTTTCATGATATTTTCTGAAAAAGAACTCCACCCCAAAGAAAGAAGATAATGAAGATAATTTTTCCCATCTTTATGACTCCATTAAATATAAAACAACTTACTCACTATTAGCAAACAATTTAACATTTCTTAATGAATTTCTACAGTCATAATTTATTATTGTAGAAAATAATAGTGCTTAATTTCTTACAGAAATGAAGATTCACATTTAATAGTGCTTCCTTTTCTGTCTTTGAACGATTATTCAATTTACACATAGATAGAGCTCAACACTTCAACAGGAAATCTGATTGTGGAACACAAATTAAAACACCAATTTTAGGGCATTAAACAGTAAGTAGACAAAGCTAATAGCTTATGTTGTTGTATTTCAAGTTACAAAACTTAAGAACTGTTTTTAAAAGAATTAAAAGGAATAAAAAAAAGTATTAACACATTTTTAAAAATCACTCTTTATTGGTATCTCATGGGTAAAGGAAGGAAACCCCTCTGTTTAATCAAGATGTAGTTTAAGTGAAAATATTATTTAGTCTTGAAATTTGCATATTGAAACATGCAAACAAAATTACTGATTAGAAGACTTTTATTCAATATGAAGTTGATGAGGAAAATGTTCTTTTCAGTAAATTTCACAGAGTGCATATGTTGGGTGAAAAACAATTTGATTGCTAATAAAATCCAGCAATATCTTTTCAGATATACAAATAAATAGTGCACTGCAACTATTAAATCAAAAATCTCTGTAAGTGAAAAACAGTATAAAAATGTAATAGATGTTGCTATAATTAAATTTTGACATTTCCAATAAAAATGGTGAATTTTTATTGTGATCATTTTCTCAGCCAACCTGAAAAATTATGCTATTAAAATTTTGTGGAATGGCCTGCAGTCATCTTGTGTCTTGAGCTGATTATTTTTATTATACTGTGCAGTATGTCAGTAAATGCAAGGCTGAAATTTTCATATAGAGGGATATAAAGGTGAAAAGAAGAAAGTTACCTTTAGCCTTCCTACAAGGCTTTGGCAATGCGTCTGTCAACTGCTCACAAGATTTCAGATCAGTTAGACAGCAATGTAGCCTTTATGTTTACTTAATTTAAATGAAATTAATTTAATTTTAAAAAGATTGAACTCCAAAAGTAAGAACTGTATTTTGGTTTCAATTAAATATGTAACTAAAGAAATAGTAACAAAAAAAGTGAAAAGCATATCTTACATGTTAGATCTGCTTCACTGAGTCATAATTGGAACCAGATTAGTTTTAATGTTTCTTACTTTCAATAGAATTTCAACAATTATTTTTAATCAATACTTAGGATAATGCCTCCCTTACAAAACAATAAATGTTCATGGTTTTGTGGTGTCATGAATGGCTTAGCAAAATCTGACAAATTCAATTAGTACTTCTGAATTATTTACTAAATCTAGTTCCTTCTGTGTGTAGGAGTTTATGAATAACTAAGTCGAGAGTTAAAATACAATATAAAATAAAATCATGGAACGGAAACCTGATGCACCAATCAAATGAATGAGAATGATGATAATAAAAGAGAGATAGTTAAAAATATCCCTGTCGACTCAGAAAACATTAATCCAAGGAAGTATTTAACACGCTGTGCTTGTGATGGAAAGGATGCAGTTACCTAAAGTGTTAAGCAGCTCATTGCTTCCTTTGGGCAATATTGTCATACAATCATATCTTTAATCTCAATTTTTATAGTTAAAAATGTGTGAGATTTTCTTAATCTCATGAAGCTAGGTAAGCAAGACCCAAGTCTTTGTCATGATTATTTTTAAATGCAGGATTATTGCCAGGAAATACAAAACTTTATATATAAAACTCTGTCCTAAACCCTTCTAGAAAACTCTTCAGCTTTTGAAGCTCTTTGTGAGTACCTCACCTGTCACATCTCTAGGCCAAAAGATGTCATTTGTATTCACTAATATCTTGGGGAAAATAAAAAGGAAACCTGTACTCCTTAAGTATCGCACACTATAGTACCTATCACAGTATATCAATGTGTGAGATCATTCTGCAAAAGATAAATTGTATTAATTTTTTTATTTTAATCTACCAAGTGATAACAACTTGGGTCATCTACTTGAGTTATATTGTTTACAAGACTATCAAGCTGCAAGTGCAATCACTGTTTGTTTTCTATACAATTTGGGTTGACAAGAGAAAAGTGCTTTAACCAGGAGATAAAAATGAAAGTGTTTGCTAGTGCTGATCACAACTTTTCCAATCATATATTTCAGGCAGACAAGTCCAGTTTTCCCAGATCCCTCTACATAGCAGAAGATGGTGGAAAAGAGGGAGAGAGACAACAACTGAAGAACAGGAGTTTGGGGACCACCTAGAGAAGTTGTTTGCATTGAAATCCATGGCTACAGGGGATTTCCTAAAACCTGCTGGGGCACTGGCTGTCATGAGTGTGCCACCTTTGATTATGATCTCTGCAAAATCATTGAGATTGATTGAAGTCCCTTGGGGGCTGTGACACGAGCAAGGGAAGACTCAGCTTTATCTGAGCTTTTGACATTTGGCACCCTCCTCCTCCACCTCCACTGTGTTCACTTTTGGAATCTGAGGAACTTGCTGGATTGATAGATGGGTTAAAAATTGTCTAAACACCTGGACTCAGATGATATTAATCCATGACTTGACATCTCTTTGGAAGTTGCTAACAAGAGGAGCATCCCAATGGCTTGCACTGAGGTCGATGTTGTTCAATAACTTCATAAATTTTCTGTATGATGAGACAGGCTAACCCTCAATAGATCACAGAGGGTGAATTTCACACCGGAGAGTAGACCTTCAATTCAGAAATTCCTTGAGAAACCTCAGGAATGGCTTCAAGAAGAAAGAGTATGAAGTTTTTCATGTGTGAGGAATAGCTGCATACATTAAAAACTGCGGTGGGTAGGTAGCATGCTGCTGAAAAGCACCTGGAGGGTACAGTGGAGTTACAATGAAGTTAAACATGAGATAAAATCACATTTTCACCACCAAGAAATCAAGCTACATATTGGGATTTATCAGGAAGATTGCAACACGTTGGCCAGGAGAAGATCCTCTATTACATGAAACGCTGGTGAAATCATGGCTGGAAATCTGTTTCTGCTTTCTGGACACCACTGTTCAGGAGTGAATGGGGGAAAAAGGGAGGAGTCCAGATGCGAGGTTCACCTGGGAGATGAAGTCTAGTGAAACATGACTTACCAGGCTGGGAGAGTTGCCTGTGTCTGGCCAGGTGAAGATGAGGTGAAGACGAGAGCTATTATCAGCCAGCAGCAAGCTGAAGGGTGTTCTTTTCTTGATAGTTGCAGGTCACACACCATCCACGGTATGTAGTTAGCCTGGAACGCGTAAACTCCTGAACTTGCCACTGAATCCCTTCACTGGAAAACGTTTGTCAGTATTTGTTGTCATTCTCCAGCTCTTCCAGTTTTCATCTCACTTGGCTAAGATTTCACTCTTGAGAGGAGTTAACATTAGGTCAGCAAAACTGTAATTGAAAACATGATATGCATTGTAGCAATGATAGTAATTTCACAATGAGAGTAAATAATCATTTGTGCATATTCTCAAAGGCATATATTTGATTTGAAGTCTTTATGATTCAATACCTGTCTATTAAAAATGCTCTAGTTTAATTAGGAGCAGCAGGTCAAATTCAGAGATTGCACAACTGAAGTCTATGACTTTTTTATAGTCATGTTAAATGGTTGTTGTCATTCCAGCTGGCCCAAAAATGGAAGATTGATTCAACTTTTAAAAAATCCTTTTTCAGCACTGCCATTGTGCAAAGTAGTCTTAAAATGCAGGCATAAGGCTCTGAACATAAGCAAATAAGACGCATATATAGAAAATCAGCATTTTTAGGCTTTCAAGTTTCAAAATTTTTTATAGTGTTTCAGTCCGAGATTCCATGTGCAGTGTTTCATATTCTTCTGGGAAATGAAAAAGATCATTAGGAAAAGCAGAATATGAAAAAATAATTAGAGACTTTGGAAAAAAAAAATTGTTTAGAAGAGAGAAGAAGTATTATTAAGTAAAGCAAGACATGTAAGAAAACACACAAATTAAACCTAAAAATGAAGAATATAAATGATAGACAGTCCAAAACCACCTATTTCCCTTGTGGCTAGTCTTCCAATGTTTTGAGGAATCACAAAGAATAGGTATGAGAGGTTTATTTTCTTCAGCCTGGAGACAGGAAGGAAAATGCTGTCAAATTAGATATGATAAATATCTGGTAAATAAGCAGTGTCAAATATCGGTATAGATTGGGAAAAGCACATTGATTGTTTCCTTAAACATGCAGCTCAGCATAAACAGTCTGGCTATGCAAAAATGTCATGATGTCTGGCAGGGTCATGAACAATGTAAGTCCCCAGCAAAAATCCCTGATGTCTTTCCCCAAAGGGTTCTTTGAGTCTAACTAAAATGACACATGGGTGCAGGAGCATTTCTGGGGGCGTTCATAATGTGCTGCCACTGGTGCAGATGAGGGCATTTCAGTGAAAGGGTGTCCTGAGAACACAAGAGCATTAAGTCGGCCCAGAGCAAACACCACCCCTGCAAACCCCAAGCTGTGAGAACAACTAATTATGACATAAATATCTGGGATTACAGATAATCTTCTGAAATCATATGAGGAGACTGTAATCATACTATCTGCTTATATGTGCGTCTGAACATATTTGCATATATGCAGCTAATTGATCTGCAACAAAGATACTGCCAATCAAAATCTTTGTTTCCCAAGTCCTTTGAGACTGTGATGGAGAAATAAGGGCCAATGTTTTGTGCAATTAATTACCACTAGTGGTTTTCTCAATTAGCATTTTTATTTTCTGAAATTATTTACTAATAATTATATTTATTAATAATAAATATGAATAATAGCTATAAATTGACATATACTTATTAATAATTTACTAATAATAATATTTTATTACACTTTTTTTCTGAAAAACAATTTAAAAGAGATAACTTGAAATTTTGCAGCAGTTATTTAGTTTAGATGATGAAATGAATCTTTGAAGTTTGACTTATGTGGGTGAAAAATACAAAATTCTCCTAAAATTGTTTTCAGAAAATGCAGTCCCCTGATGTATTCTATGAGTGCAAACACTGGACAAAGGGGGAAAACCACCTTTTAGAGTTAGATACTGTCCTTTCTGAGCAACACATTTGAGAGTAACAGAAGGATGCTGAGAAACATTTCCTTTTTTTCATTATCTGACAGCAATTTTTGACAACATAGGTGGAAAGTGGAAATTACCATAAAAATGACACAACTTCTATCCCTTTTCCATTCCAGGAGATCATTGCCTTTTTCTTTCTGTTTTGTTTTGCTTGTTATAGAGAGAGCCCAAGGCACTACATGAGGGGTGTAGGATGATTGACAGAAAATTTTCATACTGATACATTCTTTAGGACCTCACCCTGGACTTCAAGAATTGGGACTCTTCCACATTTCTTGTGTTCAAATGAAGAAATATAAGTCTCACACGTTGTAAGATACTGTAAGATATCTCTAGGATATACAAAACTGAGGTATGAATTCACACCCAGTCAATGGAAGGAATTTCTGTGTATGAATTTGAAATTTTAGACTCAGTTTTATGTTGCAATTTGTAATATGTCAGTTAACTAGAGGATTGTTTTCAAACAACATAGACTGTAAAACCTAAAGAATAAAAAACTTCTACTGCACTTGCATAAAAGCCTGATACAATGACGTGTTTTAAAGGATGATTACACTGAACAATCTATTTATTTTAACTTTAAGTAGTTTAAATTAATCTGATTTTTTAATAATGTGTTGATTAGAACAGATGATCCAAATCTGCATCTGCTTGTCACTTCTGTATTATAAATACTGTAAGCATTTCAAAGATTTATAGAGTTTCTCTGACTTGCCTCATCACATTAATTTCTTGCACAACTCTTCTCTCCCCTCCCTAGAGCCTTTTAATCAGAGTTAGAATGACACCTAACAAAAGGTGAATAAATTCAAATGGTGGTTAGAGTCAGCAAAAGGTGGCATCTGTAGGCAGAAAGGCTATGAATTGTGGCTTGTTTTATTCAAAATGAGAATCTGCAGTGGCTCCCTTCTTTGATATGACCTCCTGATGAGAGTGCATAATATGATTTCAGTTCTCTCCTTTCCATTGCTTTTGTGATTACACTAACAGGCACGAGGAAAGGAGCAGGGAGTTGGGATTGCTCATCCTGGAGAACCAAAGGCTCCAGTGAAACCTTATTGAGACCTCTCAATATGTAAAAGGGCCCATAATAAAGATGGGGGCAAATCTTTTAGCAGAGCCTATTGCTGCTGATCAAGGAGTAATGGTTTTACAAACAGTGTAAATCAGGTGTGTTCATAAAAATGGTGGGGTTTTATTAATTCATGTTCTTTTGCAATATATCTGTAGTTTTATTATCAACTTGCAAAAAGAATAAGGGCTAGGTTAATGACAGAAAAAAGATTTCTAGCTTTTAACACCTACAATTTTTAGGTTAATAACAGAATTTAAGAATTTCTAGCTTCTAACACCTACAGTTTTTCATTCAGAGTCATACCAATGAGCAGAGATTCCCCCTCTTATCTAAATGTATTCTTGTCAGACTTCACCTTCCTTGAAAGACCGACTTCAGATGGGTGAACATATTGTAAGGGCTGTACATAATTTCGACTCTTGGCATAATTCCTACTTTTGTAAGCATATATATTTATATGATTCTATAAGTCATTCTAGCTATCAATATAGTTATAAATGGATCTAAGAAGCCCTGCTCCATTTTAAAATTTATCATCTGGAAGACCTTTTCCAGAGCAGATGGCGTGTTTCTTTTAAATTAACGTTTTAATTCCTGTATGATCAACAAACTGTCCTGGAAAACAAAATCATGAAGTATTTCTATGATTCCAAAATGTCGTTATATAGTGTTATTGCTTTTTATATACAGCCATCCACTCTATTGATTTTAATTCATAGTCCATTTCCATTTTGTTTAACGTTTTATTGTTACACTTTCAAGGGTTTTGTTCAAGGTGAATTTGTTTTCCATATCTTTTATCTCATTGATTGGCTCTCTGCAAAGCACTTCAAGAGAACAAATCAAAAGCTTACAAAGAACTTCCCACAGCACTTATTCCTTCTGTTCAATGGGTATTTTCTTTCCATTTTAAAATGAAGCAAGAATGAATTGTTCATTATCTGAATATGATATTTTTGTGCTTGCTGGAATGAGCATTTGACTAGTTCTGAAGCCGTGTAGGTCCCAAACCCCCCTTCCTGAAATGGAGGCATAATGCTAATTTAATATTCACTGCAGTGCAATGTCTATAAACAGGCACAACCTTCACTGAGCTCAGTTACCCTCACCATGGGTACAAATCTCCCAGTAACAAGTCTTTCCCAAGAGGATCAGTTATCAGTCAGGGCAAGCTGGAAATCTTACTGATTGCAACTTGGTTCGTGGGCAGACTCAGCACAGCGTTGCCAAGCAATAATGACCAGAAATTGACTATCAAGCCGTCATGACATAATTATTATTCCTTTTGGATCTTGAACCCAAGGGAGGTGAATACTTACATTTTCTCCATGGTCACGATAAGCTAAAAAAAAAAAAATCTATGTGAAACATGTCTTGCATGTGGTTTGGTGGGGTTTTTCTTGTTTGTTTGCTTGGGTTTTGTGCTAACTTGACCCAAGAACTGTGAACTGGAAAGAAAATACCAGCTATCCTAAAAATATGATTAAACTTTGACTGGTGGAAATAATAGTACAGGGATTAGGAAACTTTTCTACAAGGAGGCGATAAAGTAAGAAAGAGATTGTAAATGGCCCCAGCATCTATGGAAGTATGTGTCGCTTTTGCTTGGCCCAGTCTTTGCTAGTGAGTAGGGTGGCGTACAAAGATGGCAGGATCCTGTGTGTCCTGTGTAAAGATTCTGAAAGTTTTTCACTGTAGCCAGCAGAGCCAATCTCTGATGGCTGTGAAGATAATGGATATGCTGCTGGCCAAGCCTGGGCCAATTAGAGATTTTAGTTACACCTCTGTGAAAACATATTTAAGGAGAAATCAAAGCAATGTGAGCACGCACTTCTCTTTAGCCAGAGAAGGAGGAGGAGGAGGTAAAAATATGTGAGGGAAAACAACATGGAGACACCAAGGTCAGTGGAGAAGGTGGGGGAGGAGATGCTCCAGGCGCCGGAGCTGAAAACCCTCTGCTGGCCATGGTGAAGACCATGGGGGAGCAGGTGGTCCCCCTGCAGCCCATGGAGTCCAGGGGGTGCAGAGAACCCCCCACAGCCTGTGGGGAATTGCCCATGCCAGAGGAGCAGGTGATGCCTGCAGGAAGCTGTGATCCAGTGGGAGTCCCAGAGACTGAGAGCTGCAAAGGCCTTGCAAGAGAGAGAAAGACCTTGGTCCCCGGATGGAAAGAGCCTGGCCTTGGCTCGGCCTCTGCTTGGGGGTCTCCACCCTATGGACAAGAACTCGTGCTGCTGCAGATTAGGGCGGTTTGCTGCTCATGAGATTGGACCCACGCCAAAGAAGTTCACAGAGGACTGTCTCTCATGGGAGGGACCCCCATGGCTAAGTAGAGGACTCTTCTCCCTGATGGACTGACCCTGACCAAAGGAAAACCTCATACCCTGCCCCCACCCCGGGGCCGTTGGTTAGAAAGAAGGAGGGAGGGGGGGAGCTGAAAAATGGTGTCTCAATAGGGAGAGGGGTGAGTAGAGAAACAGTATTTGTAGCAGAAGAATTGTGGTGATGGACTGACTAAGAGAAAAAAACCCCCATACCCTGACCCTGCCCCAGAGCTGTTGGTTGGAAGGAGGGAGGAGGGTGACCCAAGAAATGGTGCCTTAAAAAGGAAGGGCTGTGAGTGAAGAAACAGTGTCTTAAGAGCTTATTTTTACCTCTGATTTATCCTCCAACTCTGTTAGGTTAATAAATCACTTTGAAATTTTAAGTTTTCAGTCAGTTTTCCCTTTTTCTGTGCGTCCTCCCACCAATTCCTTATCTCAACTCATGAGTCCAGTGTGTTTGTGTAAGTTTTTCTCTTCTCCTCTGCACAGCAGCAGCAGGAGAGAGTAGAGAGAGCAGACATCATAGGTGCCAGGCATTAAGCCAGGGTCAAACCTCGACAGGCAAGTATAGTCAAAGGAAGTCAGACTGATGGAGAAATATGCAAAAAGCTCTTTCCAACACATAGAATCGTAGAATCATTAAGATTGGAAAAGACTTCCAAGATCATTGAGTCCAACCATAGATGACACCACCATGTCAAATAAACCATGGCACTGAGTGACATATTGAGTCATATCTTGAACACTTCCAGGGACAGTGACTCAAACACTTCCCTGGGCAGCTCTTCCAGTGCTTGACAAGCCTTTCAGTGCAGAAATTCTTCTTGGTGTCCAATCTGAACTTTCCCTGGCTAAACTTGAGGCCATGTCCTCTTGTCCTGTCACTCGTTGCCTGGTAGAAGAGGCAAAGACCCACCTTCTACAACAGGCCTGAGAGAGCTCCAGCATGATATGGATTGTCTGATTTCAAATATATGCAGTTTCACAGAACTGGGTGATGAATTCAGGGCATGTATTTCAATTTTAATAGGTGTTTATCAAGAAATGTCCTGTGCATGAGAGAGGTGTGGATGATGGTTCTGTCCCTTGGTACATGCTGTGGGAATTTGAGAGCACACCAATTTGATTTTTCTGATGTTGCCACTGCCCTAGTGTATTTCCTTATTTGATTCTCAAATTCCAGAGGTAAATTCAGATGCATTATTTACTAGAAGATTAAAAAGGATATCTAATAATTGGGCAAGCTGGAATCAGGATTTCTGTCATCCTTATACAGATGGAGTAAATAAATAGAATCTCTTCAGCCAAAAGTCTTTTGTTGCAGCATTTATGCATAAATGAACATTTTTGAATAAATAAAAGTTGTATAAATGAATGATTTCATAAAAGCTTTTGTTGTCACACATAGATTTCCCAACCCTTTGAGGGCACAGACATTAGTCTGTGGAAAGCCACTGGCTCTACTGTTTTCCAACAGCACAGGGAAAACCTTCCCAGAGTAGCTGTTCTTCCCACTGTCTATGAGATGAGGAAATACTGTCACTCTGTCAAGTTTGGAATGAAATCTTTTTACAGTCAATCAGGAAAGGATCCAAAACCTTCTGGCCATTTCACTCCTCCTGGCTTCTGATAGTGTATTTTCAAAGTCTCTGGATACATCCCAGTCTTTCCATCCTCAGATCCTACACAGTACTGATGTCCCTGTTACAATAAGGCAGGGATAAAGTCCAGGTGGAAGTTCTCCAAGCTCTGTTATGTTGTTTTTGCAGGCTGTTGCAGAGAGGATTTGTAGCTAAATGTCACTTCTGTTCAAAACTACCAAGGGGTTAACACTGGTATTAAAAATGTCATTTTCAGGGGAAGCATGCCAGAGAAATACTAATCTGCTCCTTAAGCACTTTCCAGTGATTTTCTGTAAGAGCTCTTCAAAGAGCAAAAAATAAAAATATCCTGGTACAATGTAGGAATTACAGTGCAGACACTCTTCAGCCAGTGTGGTTGTAAACCTTCTGGCCCGAAGCTATGAAAAGCAAGGGAGTTCCTGCCACCATCTATGGATAAACACAAGAAAGGACAGATTCTGGGAGTTTTATTTCTACCTACAAATCCTCCAAGCAATATTTTGAGAAGCTGACAAATTGTTATGTAAGCATGGAAATAGTGGCGTATCTCAAGAAAAGAGAGTGAGAGACTTAGGCAGAAAGGATGGTTTAGTCCCTTTCACTGAGGATTTCACAGAAATATGCAATAGACGTATTTTGTCTTGAAGACAGCTCTCATGTGGCTCTTTACTGAAGCTAGAGATGGTAGCTATATAGAAGGCAGGGATCTCAGATGAGGTCTCCTTCACAGCAGGGCCCCGTGAGAGAAAAGTTAATCGTGTAGCTGATTTACAGATGCAGCAAAAGTTGAAGTTCTCAGAATGCAGCAGAAATTGTCTCCCACAAGGGAAGACACATCAGCACTCAACTGCACCGGAGGACTA
This sequence comes from Acanthiza pusilla, assembly GCA_036630365.1. Lineage (NCBI taxonomy): Eukaryota > Metazoa > Chordata > Aves > Passeriformes > Acanthizidae > Acanthiza > Acanthiza pusilla. Next base: position 2,965,789 of record JAXCHO010000036.1, read on the forward strand.
TGACCCTTTATTGCTCACTAACAATTTTATGTTCAATTAAGTACTTGTTTGAAGGCCCTGTCCTGCTTTTCCCTGTGCAATATCTGTAGCCAGTACATCAAAACAGGATAGGGAATTTGGACAATTGTACCTGGAAATAAAAGGAAGCTTTGAGAGGCTCCTTGCATGCCACAGCTCTCTCAACACCTGCTCCTCCCAATTCCTAAGGTGCTTTTGCTGTTATAAATAAATTAAATGAAAATGTGAGAGATGATGACAGGGTGCTGCTGAGGGTCTGTGTGCTGCACCACAGCTGTGATCCTCCAACAGTCAATGGGAAAATATCTTCTTTTGTTGCAGAGCCCAGGACAACCCTCCTTGTCACAGGTGCACGTCCCATGTCATCTCCGTGTCCCTCAGGAGTCCCACAGTACAAACACAACTGTCCAGCACACCAAGCAGTTTTGTGCCACAAAACTCTAGAGTAGGAACAGAAACTGCATTGCTTCTCAAGACCCAAGAACTGCCACTCCGAAGTCCAGTCTTGGTAAAGTCCTTCTAGAAGTGGTGGATTCACCATTCCTGGAAATGTTTGAGAAACAAGTAGAGGTTGCACTTTGTGACATGGCTTAGTGGCAGAGAGGTATTTGGTCAAAGGTTGGATTTGATGACCCTGAAGGTCTTTTCCAACCCTAATGATTCCACGATTCTGTGATTCTAAACCATGCATCCCTTGGCTTAAGCCTTGTGCCACGGAGACCTGATGCTTACAATATGAATGGATGCTCTGCACATAATGTGATGTAAGCACCCCTGCTCATCATACGGTGAACTACTACGGCATTTCACAAGGGAGAGAAAAAGGATAAATAGGATAAATGTTGAAAGAGCACTTGGCAACTTCTGGTTCTTATGAACAGACTTGGAGTAGACAGACTTCTCCTTTCAAATTGCCTTAAATGCTACTCCATCACACATGAAATGGTGGTGCAGTAGTCAAAGTCACAGCTTTAATGGCGGGAAAGTGTTGCTTTCTCAAAACTGCCTGAATTTTAGGGAGAGTTTTGTGCTAGAAGGGTCTGTGAATTTTCACAGATACTTTCACTTTTTGAACTAAGCTGTTGTCACAGCTGAGATCACCTGCTTTCTGCAATAATAAGAGCAAGAAATCATGGCTGAAGACAAAACATAAATGATACGTTTTGCTTAACTGCCTTCCCTCTCCTGTAACCTCCATTAACCTAAATCTCCTTTGAGGACAATTGGATTTATCAGTCTGTTGTGATGTCACTTTCATTATAGTATCAGATGCCTTCTGCTTCCCTGCCATGCCTACATGAGTCTTGACCCTGCCTGATCCCAAACCAAAGCACTGATTTTGCATAGAAGATCTACAATAATCCATCATATCCACCTTAGAAAACATAATTCCATTAGTCACTGGCAGGATATTGTTCACCAGTAGTTCTGTACCCCAGCCAGCACCGAAGAGTAAAATCCAGAAACGCTTACAGGCAAGGACAGCTGAAGGCCTATTTAGATGAAGGTGACATTATCTCCTCTTTATAAAAGTTAAGTATCTAGTTATATAAAGCTGATTGTCAAGATTTTCTGAACAGGCAAAAGAAAAAAAAGGTATATTTCTGAAAAAGGCAATTCAGCCGTATGCAAGCTGGAATAGGCCTTTCTCTATGGAGAATCTCTCTCCTCAAAGACAGAATTTAAACTGTACGCACAACTTCTAGACAAGCAAAAACTTTTTCAGTGTTACTAAAGAAGTCAAAATTCATGAAGGTACACAAGTTTTTGCTTCTTTTTTCTTGACCACAGAATGACTTGGTGGTAACTTGCACATAAATGACTTATTAACTTGTATTAGCCCTACCTATGTGAAAATGCAAGGATACTTTCTCAAAGTTTACTGTTTTTAATACCTGTCAATTTCTTTGACTGCTTTGTCATTTTGAAATTTTTGTCTCAAGGTTTTTATAAGAATTCTAAGAATTTTTAAGTTAATAGAAAATGTTCCTGTGCTGAAGTGAGACAAAAGATAAAATCCTTAGAAGTGTTCACGAGAGAAAACAGGAGAATTTGTGATGCTCAGTCAAAACATTTTGCTTTGATTGTTTTGAACAATCCCATTTTGATTTTTAGTTTTTGGTGTCTTTTTAAAGTTTTTTATTATTTTGCACTATTTCAAACTGAAAATCAATCTAAGAGTAAAACCTCTTTTTTTTTTTTTTTTCTAATTTATTTTCAAAGTGTATATGCAGGCTGTTTGGAGAGTTTAAAGCTTTTAAAATAATTGGGTTTCAGAGTTTTTTAGAAGGTTGTTCTAACTGCTTATAGAAAACAGCACTTTCTTAGGAAGAGGTTTTTTCTGATGAATCCGTCTTTTTTGAGTGAAAAATAGTTTAATATTTAAAAGCAATATGTTAACATAAAGTTTCTATTTTGTATATGCATATTAATTTTGTAACTTTTATTTAGTTTTTGATTTTGCATCAATCTTTATATAAATGCTTTGAACTGTAAATTGATTGAGAATAATATTACTTAAAGGGGAAAACTTTATTGAAAAGATACTAAGTTCGAATTATTGTTCTTTTAAAAAATATTTTATTAATTTAAAATATTTTTTATATTTCAAAATATCTGTGGTAACTAAAACCATTGCCAACATAAGCAGTACCAAAAATCTGCAATTATGTTCATGAAAAAAGGTAATGAGTAAAGAAAATGAGAAATTAGAACAAATGAAATTTCAAAAAAAAATAGCCTATTGCTCGTTAATTGTACAAATAGCTCTTGGCAGCTTATTCATAGCTAAAGATAGATTCCAGCAAATTAAAAAAGAAATTAGAAGGTATAAAAAGTAACTCTACAAAGAAACATATTTAATTAATCTTTAAAAGTTTATTGCTTATTCAAGAGAAACAATTAAAAATCTAAATTCTTATGTTGAAACCCCCCCATAAACAATTACTTTGACTCACAGAATTAATGGATTTTACAACCACAAGCAATACAATTTTACTGAGGATTTTCATGCCATCTTGCCTAGGGTAAGCCAGTCACATGATCAGGCAAACAGGATGACAGAGCAGAACCAGCTGGGATTATTTTACTAAAACTAAAGTGTTTGAAAGAGTATAATATAAAGTATCTTTATTACCTTTTCATTATATTCCAGACATATTTCCATGGCTTCAAACAGTGGATAGTCATTTGCATGTAAGGGAACATCAGTACTGTGTGGCATCTGCTCCTCAAGAGACAAGTGGGAAGAGGAGGTAGATGAAAAATATGGGAAGTCCTTTATCTGGGCCTGGAGCCTACTAACGATGAGTAATTATGATTAAATAGTGAAAGATTATGAAAAATGAGCAGCACTCCAAGGATCTGGTTTTTATTACATGAAAAAATTATACTGGTCTGGTCTCACTTTAGACTCATGTAGAGTAACTACATATACCTTTGGTGATATCTAGGCTGTCTTCATGGTCAGTAATAAGAACTACACCTATTTTGGCATATTTCACTGTAATTCTCCATTTCAGACATCTTCTTCAAGATGAGATGAAATTTTTTTGAAGAGTGTTTCCTCTCCATTTAGGGGAACTAAGGACAGCTAGCTCAGGTATAAAATTCTTTGATTAGATGTATCTGACCCAAAGCAGGTGGTGACCCTTAACTTTTTAAAAAATCAAAATCAATTTGAACTTTCATATGGAAATACTAACTGTTTCATTTAGAGGAATATTCGTGTACACATACATTATTTATGCACCATCCAGTGCTCTGAGTCATTCACTGGTGGCTCTTGCTGACTTTTTGGTCAAATCAGAAAAATTTCCTCATTCTGAGTGCTTTGATTTGTGCTGTGGGTGACAGACTAAGACAAGCTAAAGGAGTCAGGGTGTGGTTTTGTGTGAGCATTACTGTCTTCAGACTTCAATCTATGTGTTATAGGTGAGGTTTTCAAAGAAACCCTTCCTTATTTCAGTTACATTTTCCTGTCCATGCTTTCACATTGATGGGAGTAAATGAGATGAAGTGCTATCTTAAACTAGTGTCTATAATGATATTTCTTTTTTGTGTAAGTCAGCACAGATAGTGATTTTCTTATATAAACCTGCTACTAAAAATATTCTCAGTATTCTTCATTTATATCTCCACTGCAAATGAACAAAGGAAGGTAAAGATGAAGGAAAAAAATCCAAAGAGAAGATCTCAATAAGAGCTTATAAATAACATTGGGCAAACAAAGAGTTTGGGTGCAACTATAGGAAAAAAAAGGAGAGCAAGGAAGAAAAAAAGGGAACAAGGAAGAGATTTCACTCAAAACTTTGCTGAATTCATAATATCCCATTAAAAGCTAGAAGCGGAACTGTACCAACTGATATCTGTATAATAAATTGAAGAAACAGGTACAAAGCCTCCATAAAACTCCTACCCAACTGGAGACAACTGTAATTAAGAATGACCTCTTTTCTTTAGCTGTTACCTCTCACAGTTTCTTCACCATTTGTTTTTCCAAATGTGTTTACATACATCATGTCTCCTAATTTGTGAAATAGAGCACAGCAGAGAACAGAGTCTCATGGAGCGCACTGATGTATGAATAATAATAAAAATAATATATGCAAATGAGACCTGGTCAGACTGTTTTTTTCCCCTACAGGGGGAAGCAAAGAGCTTCTGTTCCTGCTCTGCTTTGGGGTTTGCACATACTCTGCTTCCCATCATTTTGGGCACTCCCTTGCTGTCTTCCTCTTCTCTGTGTTTGGCTATTGACCATCTATAGACTGTTTTTGCACTTAACTCTTTCAGACATATGTTTGCACATTTGCCTGTAAATGTTTAGCAAAATGTGTCTTCTATAAATAAACCGGGTAATTTTTTCATTGAAAAGTAGATCTGCTTGAGACTTCAGGCCATCAGCTGATCATATCCCCACTGTATGCCTGGGAGATGGCAAAGTATGCAAATAACTGCAAAATGTTATCAGCAACCGACTCCCCATGTGGGTGTCTGTGTTGGACCTGGTATAACATACAAAACTTCAGTTTCTTGGTATTTACTTGTGCACATGTGTACATTATAAACACCATGTGTACATGATAATGTGTAGCTAGTCAGTAACTAAAGCACTAATTTATTTTCCGTACAGCATCAATACACTAAATAATTTAAAAATCAGGTAATTCTGAGCAGTGAAAAAGCACTGCAAAACCCTTCTCAGCTGCTATTATTAGTCTAAAATCCCAAAAGTAGCAACTTAAATAACTGATAAGTAGCTTTTATTCTTTATGTAATCCCCATGCCTTATATTAGCATTGGTGTTGCCACCTACCTTTACTGTCCCTTTCCTTTACAAAGGAATTAGAATGACTAATTTCTCTATTCTCCCTTGTGAAGCTTAAACACTATTTTACATTTCCTACTGTGCTATTTTTTCACAAAACCTTTCTAAATCTTCTTTTCAAAGTACAGGGAACCTTAAAAAAAACATGAGCGATCACAAACGTTTGGACTGTTTGCTGCAGTCTCTGGTTCTGTAGCAACTTAGCACTGTCCTTCATTTCTAGGAGAGTAAACAAAATACTGCATTGCAGCAAATCTAATTTAAAGAGACACAATAGGGCAGAGGTCTGGATAAGTAAGGCTCAGTTTTGTTTGCCTCCTAGCAAAATATTAAAAGAAACAAGAGACACACAGAGAAGCAGCCTATTTGTTCTTTATTTTCTTTTTTAGTTATCAAAACTTAAATAGAGCCTGTTAGACACATTGTATTTCAACTGAGGGAGTCAGCAGTATGCATTGTTGGAGGAATACCACAGTGCTGCCACGTAATATTGTTATAGCGAATACAGAAGGTATGAAAAACAGAGATATCTATTAAAAAGATAGTAATTTGTAACTGGTGCTTCGAGGTTATTTTCTTTAAAAAATCAGATGACTTTAATAACTAGAGAAGTAAGCAATATTTTCCACTTCAAATAAGAACACTGGAAATTAGGTGGATCATAGCTATCATAGGTGAACTCCAGACAAATGAACAGCCAGTACTTTAAACTGAGGGGTTTATTGCATTTTATGTATAATTCAGAGGCAGTGCACACATTATCAGGGGAGTGAAAAGACACTGAAAAATAAGTTAAATGAGAATTATCTCTGCTTCAAATTTGCAGGAGTTGAGGTCCAGTAGAGAGGGGTGTAATGTGGTCCCAACACAAGAGTCCCTTTCACATGGAGCTTAGCTCTGTCTGATTCTCTGCCTCTTTTCCCCACAGCAATGTGCAGAAAATGAGCTTTGGAGTGATGGCGTCTCCACAGAGGCAACTGTCCTTCTGCTGTATGTTGTGATGGAGATCTGCCCCCAAGACCTGCTACTGTTATTGGGTCACACAAGGCAAGTTTTGGGGCCAGGAAAGGACACCATTTTGAAACTAACACAAGGACCAAAAGCTGTGCTTCTCCAACGTGGTCTCCAGACAACAAAGCTTGGAGCAACTGAGCCATTAGAGTCCCTTGGAGGAGAGATCAGTGGAGAGCTGAACACTCCCTTCCCATGGAAGTAGGTTGAGAACAAGATGGAAGTTGCCCAATTTATTATCTTTTCACATGGCAGTTATGTTTCTTGAAAAGCACGCTGTACTTTGCACAGCTGATGATTTAATCTAAATCCTGATCTGTAAATACAGCCTACTCGCTGTACTGGCAGCTATGCTGCTGTTTTGGTAGGGACTAAATAAAATTCTCTTTGGTGCTAGTTGAATATCAGCCTTTCAAGCAGCCCAAATGTAAAAATAATTAAATTCCTTTATGTAATAGGGGTTTATGAGACTATAAGGAAAGCTGCCCAAAATGCAGACTGGAGTGGGAGTTAAGCCAAGTGTTGTCTCTGGAGTCTGAAGCCAAATGAGTGTTTATTCTTTCAGTAATATATTCTACAATATATTTACTTTAAATTGAAGGACATAAAGTAATGTTCATATGCCACATCACCACTTTGACTGGTGAGAGCCTCCTCATCCCCCAGGAAGCAGATGGGGCCACTAAGGTAATGTCAAACCTGTGGGTATCAGGTCCCAGCACAAAATCCACCTGATTGTTGTTTATACCTCCCTCACATCAACCAAGTTTCTTGTTTCCTCATGGAGCACAGAAAGACCTTTGTCTTTTCTTGTACACTTTTGGACAGACACATTCTTTCTTTTCCAGAAAAAATTGTATCCTGGCGTGATTCTTGTGATGTGCTCTGGATTTTGCTTCCCTATTGATGCACACAGAACTTCATATGAACAAATGGACAAAAAATATTGAAACCCCCAAATATGATTCTCTTGAAATCATGTGTAAACTTCTGCAACAGCACAAAGATATGGCCAAACAAATGTTTTCAATAGCAAAATGAAAGTAATTTGCACAGAAATGTGTAAATAAGGTACAGTAAAAAGGACAAAATTTCCAATGGCTTACACTTATGATAAGAAGGGAACTGTCTCTTCAAAGGGGCAACTCAGAGCTTGAGGCCTCTGAGATTCAAATTGTATTTAGAAATATCTTGATGTTTTCTACTAGATTGGGAATAGCTTTCTTGGTTCTATGCTTGGTTTGACAGTCTTAACTGAGTTATCATGTACTGAATTTTCTCACAACAGTTGTTAAAACTTTTTGATGTAATTCTTGTTGCAGATGATTCAAAACCTTTTTAATATACTCTGTAAATCGAAAATGATAAAAATATTTTTAATTTCAGAGTAAAGGAGAAAAGGAAATTGGTTAAATGGGGGATGATAAACTGGGTTGACTATGTGAAATTGCAATAAGTTCTTTCATTCGAAGGTGTAACAACAACAGGATTTGTAATTAAAGGTTTCTTTTTATAGTTACTTTTTTATCTCTTTTTGTTGTTTTTTGTTTTGTCTTATGAATGCTTCAAAATTGTATGTATTTGTGCAGGGAGGAAAAGATAACATATCACAAGAGAAGCTGGAACTCAGGAGACAATGAAAGCCCAATGATGAAGATGCTTTCTTGGGACTAAGATAACCCAGAAGCAATTCCCTCTTCTGCAACAAATTCAGTGTACTGTGACTTTGAGCAAGACATTTCAGGCTATGTTAATAAAATAGCTTCTGTTGCCATTGATTGTTGCTTAAATCCAAAATATTGGTCTTCAAAATCCTCTTGATGTCTAACAGCAGATCTACCTCAATTTTCTTGGCCCCTGTAAATTATATTAGTGAATTCCGAAGGCACACACCTTTCCTCTGCCTTCAAAGCTGATCTACACTGCTGAATATTGAAATAATCTTTGAGCCAGATGGTGAGCTGCAGACATATTCTGCAGTCTGATGGTTACAGCGCTCAGCTGAGATGTAAATAGACCTTGATTTTAGTCTCCATAGTCATGAGTTTATTATTTACAGGAACTAGAACAGCTTTAATAGCAAACGGAGGGAGTTACTCTTCATCACCAATAAGATTTCATGGTCTGAAGGTAGGAAAAGTCTTGTGGGACATGAGGAAGAAAGAGAGATTTAAAGTGTTTTCACAGGCCCAGCTGGTATGGAAGTAATGTGCTTATCATGAGAGCTGAAGGGAACAGAAGAGAGAGGGTGTTCTGCGATGTCTCTGCGAGGGGACAAATTGATCTCTGACAGCTCCAGTTTCACCTCCTAACTAAAAAAGGGTGAGGTTAGCCCAGGAACCTCAGTTTCGGATGGATGACATTAGGCAACTCAACCCCTTTTCCTCACTCTAGGAAACCATATGCTTTGCGAGTTGCACAGTAAGATACTCCCAGTTTCTCACTGTGAGGTAATGTGGGGTTTTATAACAAGCACATCAATGGGTTTGGTATAAATTTATGTCAAACCTCATCTCTCCTATATATATGACTTGTGATGCTACTGTGACAGTACAAGCAAGCCTAGATACCTCTTGTACAGGGAAACAGCCTACCTAAACCAGGGTTGGGGATTCCTCAAGATGGCTGAGCAATTAGAAATTTGGTGTTTCAATGCCAAATATATGCGCTTAGATCCCTGGTTATTCACCTGAGAAATATGAGTAGTGACATTCCTCTAAAGGATGCTGTGGCCTATGGGAATAAGTATTCTAATGACTGTGAGACACTCTCACTCAATGTGAGCAAGGTGAGTGTGTTTAGAATAGAAATGCTACTGATTCAGGACATTGGCTTTTATCATTTTGCAGAGAGATTCATGCATTGTTAGAGTAATTCTTATCACATTCTATTATTTTTTTCTTGGATAAAATATGCATTAAATTATAGAAGCTGGTTACATCTTGAGTTTGAAAAGAGAAAATATTTAAGGTAAAATATTTAAGGTAATGTGTGGGGTTCAGAAAGTGCAGTTAGACTACAGAGTTGGTAAGTAACGCTTTGCTATTCTTAAAATGCTTTTGAAGTGGAGTGTTTGAGGCCAAAAGATCTTACAAAGACCTTCTAAACCCAGAAATTCAGCTTTTTACTGCTTGTAAACTGATCTGCCATGACATTACCATTGAGAGCTATAATCAATAAATTTTTGGACAGCTATTTTTAAATGAGAAGTTTTATGCTGTCCCTTGTCTAGAATGGATTTTAAATCTTGATTTATATTTGTTAAGGTGAAACAGTAATAAAAGAACACAAAGCCTACTTGGGATTGGTTAAAGACACTCAATTATGCCATATGTTTGAGAGATGTATATGAGATTTCTGAGAACTTTAATCCTGATTTCTATGAGAGGAAACTTTTAAGGTTCTATTTTATACACAGTTAAGTATACAATATAAACCATACTGTCATTGTTACTGCTTTCATAGTGTCAGGGAACATCACAATCCAAGGTGTTTAAGCTATAATCGGCTGTCTCCACAAAATCTGTATCAATCTCAATATGCACATTTGCCATTTCTCATTGCTCCTCTTCCAGAGAGGTAGCTGATGTCACGGTCCTTACTGGTGTGATTTCTAGTGCCGCAAGTTAGAGTGTGAAGATGGGGTATTCTAAGCAGCTTGTAATGGCAGCCATAAAATTGCTCCCTGAACAATAAGGATTCCTTACCAGAATCCTAACTAGAATGAATGTCGGCATCTCAGAGAAATCACAGAAAAAGGGACTGGAAGGGGTTCAGTGAGATGGTTGTGAAATAAAATCCTGCCTTCCAAAGTGGTAGTCCTCACTCCAAACTCAAAAATTCAGTATCAGGAACCTTTTAAGTCAAATACTTTGTAGTACTGAATCTAGGACCAACCCACGTGATATCCCTCTTTCCTCCTTCTTCCATTTTGTCAATTAACAAATGGTATCTTGTTAAGTAGCTTTTTCAAACCAGATGGATGCTGACCTTAGCGCTGTCTTACCCACACCCCAATGCTTTTGTTCTCTTATGCAAATGTCATGTCAGACAGTGTCAAAAGCTTTATTAAAATCATGATATGTGACATCCTCTGCTCTTCTCCCATTCATGAGGCCTCTTACCCTGTCATAGAAGGAAATTAGGTTGTTTTGACATGGTTTGTTCCTGACAATTTCATGTTAGCTTTTAGCAGATCCTTACAAATAGACTGTTTGATAACTCTGTGGAGTCATCCGGGCTGCATGAATTAACTTTAATCAAGGAGAGCAGGAAGAAGATTTCTCACACAGGCTATCCATCCAAAAATTGTGTAACGAAATGGTGGCACTGCTTTGTGGCCCCAAACTTTACATATCGTCACTCTGAGTGATAGATTTTGAAGGGCTACAGGAAGGATACAAGTTGAGGCTGTCCCTGTGTGGTTATCTGCTTTATCACATCCCTTAGAGCACCTCAGAAAAACAGGCAGCACAGAGATAAAAGTGATTTCTGGACTATCTTAAGGATAACTAGAAAATGTGTGGTTTGCTGCTAGTTAAAAACTGTGTATATGATCTAGTCTCTAGACCATATTCTTATTTCTCTTCCTCTTCGACTGTTCTAGGTTCCTTGAGGGCAGGGTCTTATCTAGTATGTATTTGACAATTGCTTTTCCAGTGCATACCCAGCCCTAGGGCTAGATACTCTTTCCTTTTTTTTGTAGAGAACTGTCAGTATCAAGAACTCTAAACAGTTTTCAAAATTAAGAAAAAAATCTACAATTTGTGGGATTTATATATAACATATATAATTTATATATTTTTAACATATATTCATATATAAACTTATTCTGAGATTTTTAAAATTTTTAATGTTCTTCAAACATCAGGACTTCATCTTTTCCAACTTTATTTTCTAGTTAACTGAATGCTGAAAGAAGAATTTTCTGGCCCTGGAAGTTTATGAAAGATTCTGTGCGTGATTAAGCCGTGATAGCTTGAAACTGGGTTGAGATGCTACAGCAGGAAATGGCTTTGCTCTTACCTCAGGCACTTATGTTCACAAAACATCTAAAAATGATAGATTTTAATTCATTAAGGAAACAAATATAAATTTTTAGTTAATGTATGCACGCAGGATTTTGGATGGCCGCCCTCCAAGCACAAACTGCTGGTTTTGGGATCTGGAGAACAGATGAAAAAACATGAGGAAAATATTTATTTCATACATATTTCAAAGGATATTTAGTGCCTTCCCAAATGCAAATGAGTATTTACAGCACCTACAGTCTGTTCAGAAGCCCATATCTCTAGCTCATGGACTGGGAATGTTGCCCAGTTATGATATTATAAATTGGAAACCTTCATCTCCTCCTTTTGCAACAGTATGTTTGAGTCCTTTCTCTGATGTGAGGATGAGTGAGATATTGGACTTTATCAAACAATGTAAGAAAAGAGAGAATAAATCTTATGATGCAATTATTCCACGGGGAGAAGCAAATCAATAAATTAAGTAAATGAGAAGGTTTTGAGCTGTGCATTGGAAAGGTCTTCTCTTACTGTCAGCAAACCAAGTGGAGAACAGAGTAAATGCCCCTTAAAATTACTCCTAAAATTGGGATCCCCTAAAAATGGGATCTTAAACTGACCCTTCCTAAGATAAAGAAATACTTATTCAAAAATAGATTTGTTATTTTTGGAATGTTCTACCAAAAATATTGACTCCCTCTCCAGTGTTATTAAATAAATACCTTTTGCTGAGCCCCAGAGCTGTACTGTCTTGTGTACACAACATTGTCCCTTCCTAGAATCCCAAAAACCTTAGGAAGAAAGAAAGATTGCAATCCTTTCTTGTGATCACAGACTGTAAGGATCAGAAACTGCCTTATCATCTCTAATACCCACCTGTCTCTTAAAATAGTCATCCATATTTCAGAAGAAGAACAATACTTTTGCTTCCCTTCCTAAAAAAACCCCAAATTCAATGAAGAAAAACCAAGTCCCATTACCTTCTGCTAAATCTCCACTGGTCTTGAATAGTCTTTCCTCTCCCTCTGCAGAATCAAGCTTTTAGGCTTTCAACTGAACAGCATCAAGGCAATATTTGAAAATTCTGAAGTTCTTGATGTTTTGTTGAAAAAGTTAGAAATGTCTTTAATTTCATTATCCACATCCCTAAAAACTTGATCCTGAGAAATCCCTGATGTACAATAACATAAATATCCAATAACATAAACTGTTATGTCTGTAAAGTTGTAACAAATTATCTTTAGCAGATATGTGACTATGCAATCCCTACGTAGGAATTTAATAAAATACGTCCCAATTAAACACACAAGTTTGAGGAAAAAATTCTGTCTCAAAATGAACACTGAAAAGAGAAACATGAGGAGATTTTAGTTTGTGAATTACTAGACTTGCACTCAGTTCAACAGAAAATAGATTCATCTGAGTTCTTTTGGCAGAGGTTTGCAAATATGCTTTTTATCACTTATGGTAGTAAAGACAACTTCATTGCTCTAGCAAAGAGGTCTGGCAATACAGTACATCAGATTTTATGAGCTTGGCCTTGCAATTTCAGAAACAACAAATGAGAAATGTGACTAAACAGCAAAAACTATCAGAACTCCATGTTCTCGGTTCTGCAGTAGATGCTGAGCCTGGCTGAACCGTTACCTTTAGATGCCTCCTGCTTAGAGCTGGGGTTCCAGGTTAAATGCATGATGCATGATTGGGGTTTTTCAGCTGTGATTTAGGTGCATTACCTGTATGCCATTTCTGTGGATTCAGTATTGACTAATTTCCAAAGCCACGTTGAATGGATTCTTTTTTTAATCAATCTACTATGCTGAAAAACTGCAATGACCCTTTACAGAACCAAGCAGATTTCAGAGAGATTTAACAGTGATTGCTGAAGACTAAATAGCTAAATCTATCATTCATTGCAGAGGCCATTTCTTCAAACTTTACTAAAAATTCAGGAAGTATGAAAGGTCAGGAAGAACTTCTGTACTCAGAAAAGAGAGTAACAGTTTGCACTGTAAAGCCAGGCAAACTGGGACACTCAGTCTTTTTATGCCCTTGAACTGGGACAGTGTGTTTCAAATAAAGATTTGTCATCAGTGACAATCCACAGGTTTTCTATTGCATGACATCTCTATTTAAGAAAGATATTGGAATAAAGGTTTTGGTTTGTTTTATATTTTAAAAAATGGGAGCAGTCAAACTGCATTAAAAGTGTAGGCAACTAACAGATGAAACACTGTAATGATACGTTTGGGTCCAGTGATCACAACCTTATGAAATGTTAATAGATGTGGGGTTTAAACGCCTCAACAACTTGTTTGCACAATTCTATAACAATATTATAACATTTAATAGTATATATTATCTTCTATTCTTCTGTGAAGAATCTCTTATATTACATAACACTAATGTGTGTAACTTGAGTTACATGTAACTACTTAACAAACTGCAAAATTGTCATTAAAAAAAGATGTGTGTGCATACAAAGGTAGGAGAATGAGGTAGGAGACTGAAGCCAGACTACCTGAAAATGCTCTGTCATGAATTTCTACCACTATAAATTATTTTTAATATTTCTAAAACAAAATATATTTTTGGAACTGTGAAGGATTATGCAGGAAAGGAATTCCTTTATGTAAAGGAATTTTATGCTGTATTTCTTCAGAAAGCTGGAACTTCCATTTATTACAAACATATTGGGTGGCCTACGGTACCTAAACCCAAAAGGCAATCTTTATTACCCAGGAGCTGGGAATATATTGAATTCTGTTGGAGATGTAAAGAAGAAAACCAGGGTTGGTGCTGAAAGCAAAGTGGTGTCATACTCGAAGCTAAGAGGTGGTCGGTGAAGTGTACATTGTACAGCATGTGGTGCACAGAAAACCTCTGCCAAGAGGTTGCTGTCTTGGTTGAAGACACTGTGGAAGAAGAATTGTGGCAAAACCCCAGTGGGAGATTCTGGGGCAACTGCAATTTGCCAGAGTTGCTGTGAAGAGGGCAACAAGTTTTTCCTCACACACAGGAGGGCTAGAGAGGAGCATTGTGAACCATCTTCAGCACACTCATGTTCATAATTCCTTACAGGAGCTGTCAAGCTCTGTTTCTGACAGCTTGTGGGATGAAGCTGGCATAAAAATTGTTCCAGCAGGACTGGCTGTGTTTCCCTGGAGACAGGGGTCTCAGCCTTGGGGACAGAGACCAGAGCAGCCTTGGTGCGTGCAGACCTGCAGGCTGAGAGCTGAAGTTCAGACACCAACAGTGCTTTGAAACAAATTTAGAAAGCAGACTGATAAAAGCTTTGTGGAAAGGAGGCCTGAGAAGAAAGAAAGGCTTGGTCACTGGTTCTGGAGGAACCAAGAGCTCTGTTCTTATCAGCTCTCTCCATCCTATCACGTTAAAAACTCTCAGTCATTCCCTGAATTCCAGGAGACTGCTAGCAAAGAGGGTGAGGGGAATTCACAGCTGACAGCATGCAAACTGTGGAGCCCTGTGAAGCATTAAAATGTGAGCAAAGACCAAAGCTTTTTTTATGAGACCTTTTTTTTTCTCGATAGAACCCCTCCCTTAGAAGAGCAGTGAGATCTTGCTCCTTATCCCATGTGCTATAAGTGATAAAAGAAAATGAAAAATATGAGAAAACACAGATTTTTCAGGGTTTTAGTTATGAAATGGATATTAGTATTTTTTGTGGTGGTACTTTTTCTTTTGGGACTACTTCTTTCTATGTATTTATAGGCCACCTGACAAAATTATTTTCTTACAGCATAAAAAATAAGATGACTCTACCTATGTTGGGCTGAACAAGTTTGATTGCAGTACCTCTGTGCTGAAAAGGCTTTTCCTTCTGGGTATTTCTCATGCAAAAACACTACAAAATTTATATTGCTACTACGTAACTTAACTCCTTAACAGAAAATATCGGCAGAAAATCTCTAGGAAGGTTGCGTAAGATACAGTTTTATGCTCTATTAAGCCTTCACACTCAGGTGCTTTGATTTTTTTATAGAACCTAAAAAGAACAGAAGTGGCCCACATTCTTTCATCACCTCCTTCCGGATTAAGATTGACAGGATTCCTTATAAAACTGGACTTGTCACTTTATGACTTTTTTTCACTCTTTTAAAGTGAGCTCAGAGGTCCTTTAAGAGGCATAAAAAAGATGGGAGAAATAATAAAACTATAGATATTATATATATCTATAAACGATTTTTCAACATTAAAGGAAGAGAGATCCCTTTCAATAGGTTATTTATAGGTTTGCTGTGGTGGGAAAGCACCTTTTGTACCAAGAGAAATCGTTTCCTCCAGCCCCCAGAGGAGTTCAAAGATAATTTGTTTTCTATAGAACCAGAATTCATCAGGTAAGAGGAAGCAGGAGTGGTTATAGTACTTGCTGCAAAATAATATGGATTCAATGTACATCTAGCTATAGCTTAGGGCTACAGCTAAATATTGCAATTAAATACAGAAAAAGAAATAGGCTGTTCTCTGCATCTGACTGACTCTGGGTAGAAAAGCAGAGAAGAGGCTCTGGCAGCAGCACCCTTGAGGCCTTTTTCACAGAAGGCCTGGAGGAAATCTGTGGGAAAGCCTTCCTGGGACCATCAATGCAGCCTGTGACTGAGTGCTTGGTATTGCCTTTGTGCTTTCAGCTTCTCGTCTCCGTGCTGTAGTTGCATTTACTGCTCTCTTTGAGAGGACAGGAAAAAAGTGTTTTTGTCCACTTCCTGTCCTTATATTTTATGGAGCATCATGTTTGTGGCAGCTTTTCTCTGGACTGTAAACAATTATCGTTTTGGTGGAGGTGCTCTTCAAGGTCAGCTGTATTAAAGACTTCTGAGCCTCTGGAAATTGCAAGCTCAGAACAGCCACCAGCAAGAGCTGTGGCTGTTTACAAGTGGAAGACAATATTTTTGCTTACAGCTGTGTTGCAGGGTTTTACAAAAAACCTCATGGTTTGTGGTGGCACTGTGACAAAGAAAATTAAAAATATTTGTGGTGCTTCACTTCTGTACAATGAAAGCTTTGTGGTCAAGGTGTGATGAAATGTAACCATGGGCGTGCATGGCACAGCTCTCCGAGCACACCGCGGCACGTTCCAGTGAGGGAATGGCGTTCCATTTACTTTGGGCAACGGGTGGAACAAGAGGAAAACACATCTCACTTGTGACTTTAATAATTCTTAGGGGGCATCATTTCAGTTTTTAAAACTCCCTCCTGACCAAATGGGCAAGGGCAGCCTGGGACAGAAGCCCTGTTCCCAGCAGATGGGCTCTGGTGATGGTGGTGATCCCCGTGCTGCCATCGCTCTTCACGGATGTGTTCCACATGCTAAGCTGGCTTCAGTAGCTGGTACAGAAGAGAGGGGAGCCCTGGAATTTGGGAGAGGGTCCTCAGTAATATCTGCAACTTGCTTTCACGTTTTATGACAGTGGCTATACATGGCTCTGACACAATGCCCGTATGGGATAGGGACAGTGTTTAAAAATGTCTTCCAACCCTTGCTTTTCAAGATTTGGACACTAATTCTAGATTAAGCAGTGACAGGGAGGGGATTTTTGGTACTTTTTCAACTCTGCAAGGAACCATTGCATTCTTGGAACTTATTGCCATCTTTCTTCACTTATTCCAGATCAGCTCATTTATACTTACAAATTTTGCTACTTAGCTTCTTGATGACTGTGTTACTGATGGTGAAATTGATTTGTGGAACTGTTTGGCTCAAGGCAAAACAAATGAACAAAAAGAAAATAAATCTTATTTCTGGAAAATTTCTTTATTGATGATTATTTTCCATAAGTCTGCTGGGTTTACACTCATTTAATAATACAGAATAAAAGTGAGCTCATATTTCCATAAATTTTTTTAAGTTTTTGTCTGGCAGAGAGACACTAAGACAGAATTATTTCATTCTAGACTTCACAGAAGCATCAGCCAGAGCGACATCGGTCTGGAAAGAGTCACACAGTGCTAAACTTTGAGGTGTTCCTTAAAAAATATTAATAAATAGAAGTAAAGTATTTCCAGTAAAATTTCAGAGACAGAATACCATACAATTTCTGAGTAAAACAAATACGTATGCATGCAAATGTAGTACCACTTAGATTTTAATGAATAGTTTTTAAGCAAAAAACTATCACTGGAAATTTGCTAGTGTACCTCTTGCAGGTTCTCTCCCATTTTTGCTGCTAATATATAATGAGAACATCATGTTTCACCTTCTTTTTAGTGTGTATTTATTAAGACTTCCCCCTTAATTTTCTCATAGAGATGATCTGTCATTGTGACTACAACTACCAGTTCATACTTCTGACCTCTCTAGAACATGACCAGTAATTTATTTTTTCCCCAAGATTTCCATGGCTTCTGTCAGTGAAGACCTAATGTTTCTCTATAGTTACCAAGAGTTCAGTCTTTGATAGAAAATTGGTTTCAGGACATGGCAAAATTCAGTCCCAGTCTGTGGAGTGGGTATTTAATTTAGGCCTTGAGTTTTGTAATGGTCTGCTATTACACAATAAGCTCTTGATGGAATGAAGAATTGCTTCAAAGCATCATTTTCCCTGTGTGAGAGGCACCTCTCCAGCTAAAAATAAACACAGGCAGTTTTAAATAATCCAAAAATAACATCCTTCCATTTCTTCCAAGCAGAAAAATTATGTAAGAGCATTCCAATAAAGCAAGGTAGCCGGATCATATAATAGGGACCTGAGAAGTACTCAGATGTCACATTGATAAGAGCTGTGTAAGAATATAAATAGAACATTACAGAGACTCTTCTAAAGCTCGGGAAGAAGTGTTCCCTAGCTTATTAATATTTGAATATGGCAACATGCTGAACTAGTGATAGGGCAATACTATAGTAAAACTTTTCATTGTACCTTCCAATTACCTGGGAAAATTAATGGAGAGGTTTGTAATGTAAAAATTATTCAAAAAATGGGGATTATTCAGAGCTGTGTGACTGATTTAACATGTTAAAATTAATAAAATGCACACTTTATTACAGATGAAATATATATATTAAGAAACCATAAAAATAAAATTCTGTGGACTCCAAAAAGATAATTTTCTGATTTAAAAATGAAAATTGTGGGTTTGAAAATTATAAAACTGACCTAGAACCAACTTTCAGCTCTGCTGCAACATCTAATGTACACTGTAGTCTCCACCTTAAGTGCTGTATCCACACTGATCAGCTTTTCTGATCTTAAATACTGCTTTCAAACAGATTACATCATAGTTGCTTTATATCATGGCAGTATCACAACATAAACCAAAGCTCACAGCTTCCCTTTCAGGTGTAATGCACCCTGATTCACTTTCTAAATGTTCCTGTAAGGATACAAGGATGTGACATTTCTGCTGTGTTTTCCTATCTGAAAACCCTTTTTTCTGTTGTCTCCCAGCTTGCAGCAGAGATTCAGCACAGCTCTCACAAATTTTGCTGTCACGTTCCTTGCCTGACATCCACATGGGAGCTCAAGGCTTTAATTAACTCATAGAACTTAAATTGCTTGTGATGCCACCTTATTTCATTCTGCTGTGCTCTCGTCCAAGCTGAGCACGTCCCATGTAATTAGAAGTTAAACTGTTACACACACCGAGATGTCACAATTGGTGCATTGCACAGGTGGGAAGTAGATGCTTATTTTGCATTTCTCCTGAAAACAAATCTTCAAAATGGCTGCAATATTGCACTTAACATATTCAGTGAAGACACTATTTTATTTTCAATATCTGATTAACAATTTCACAGTGTCAAAACCAGTAGACTGAAATGAAATACACACTATATTACTATGGGATACAATTTAGTTTATGAACCTGCTGTATTCTATTTATTTTCTTCTACTTAAATTCCTTGAAAGTATTTAAATGATTATTTAAATGGTTTGCTGCTTTTCTGCCAAGTGTCATATTAAGTCAGCTGTATCTCAGAAAATCTGTGTATCAGATGGGAATTGTGCAGCAGCTGTCCAATGCATTACTATAGGATTTTTTCACATGAAGGTCTACTTAAATGACAGTTTGAATTTCCTCTATTTACTGTTTAAAGCAATTTGTCATTAAAATTCCATTTCCTCATGTGCCTCACTGCACAGAATGAATAAATGCTTTAAGGCATTTTCCTGTAACCACATTGATTCAGTTGATGTACAAGTATTTAAACATGGACAGCCTACATCAATAAGTATCACATTATATCAAGCATTTTCTTTAAAATAAACTGATTTTTGAGCTTACCTTATTGTAAATAAGGTGCTCCTTTAGAGACAGAAAGAGATAGGGGCTAATGCAGATAGCAGATATTTAAGATGTAGTAATGATTTTTAAAAAATAAGAGCCACTGGGAGTTCCATAAATAAATTTCATTCCTCTCCTCGTTTGGTTAAATGCTGAAGAGGAGACCTTTTCAAAAGGGGAAAACACAGAACAATTCCACACAGTCACTGTTCAGAAATGCCTGCCAGAATCACAGGTAAACTTTGACATTTTCCTTGGTTGAGTTAGATTCATCAGAAAAACTGATTTCCCTTCATTATTGCAGAAATAATATCTCCTGTGAGTAATGTTGTTTTGCCTTTCTTGCCCAATCATTTCTACAAAAGTGGGAAGGGCAAAATTAGTTCATTTGCTGTTTAGATGAGAAGGAGCCTTCTGCCTGTGGGGGAAAAAAAAAAAAGGAGAGAGAGAGAGAGTGAAAAAAAAAAGAAATTTGGAGCTTTTTAATAAGATGTCATCCGGTTGTTTTCAGAACAGTCCAATTTTATCTTCAATAAGATTTTTTTTCCCATGATTTTTATGGATTCTATGGTTTCTAGAAATTTATAATCAATAGGCTATGTTCTCAGTGGTTTTGTGTTCCTTTCTATATTTTCTTAAAGATCTTGTTGTTTTCCATTTTCTTTGGCAGTGTCCTTGCATGACCTCCCAGAGCAAGGAAGATATATCCGTCTTTTAGATCTGCCTACTCGCAGTTGTGCTGTCAATGCACATCTCGAGTTCCTCCAGCCGCAGTTTGATTTTCCTTTCCTTGTGTTAGCTACTGAATTTTCATTTGCACTCTGACTCTGCACAGCTTGAGTGAGTTATGTATTCTTTTCCCCTGTAAGGTTTTTTTCACCTGTGCCCACTTGTATTAATTACCAGTATTGTGTTTTCATGCTCCAGTTACTTGATTTTTTCCCCAGAACCTTTCATCTTCTTTATTGTACTATCCAATTTCTTCCTTCTGGCATTTGTTTGTACATTTTTCACGAGCTAAAGCACTAACTACAGAGTTATTTCTTTTTCTCCATCGCACCTGATATGTTGTTGATCTTTTTATTTTGTTTTTAAAATCTGTGTCCTTATGGACTGTCTTTTCCTATATTTGGTTTTATTAGAGATAACAAACAGACCACAATCTGCATTTCAGTCCTTAAAAAGCTGCTTACCATAAATAGTACATAATAACTGCTAGCAATAAAATTGTTGCTTCCAGCCACTTGAGACAGCTATTTAAGTTTTATTGCAGAACCTGACTTCTAAGATGTTTCAGATTTACATGTTGCAGAACCACTGCCTCCCCTATCACCAAAATCTGCATGCCAATGGGACATTTTCCTTCCTGGGCCTTCAGGTCTGGAACACCCCCACACAGAAGAATTCTTTGCTAATATCCAATCTAAATATACACTCTCCAATATAAACCTGCCCTCTTTCAGTTTAAAGCCGTTCCCCCTTGTCCTTATCACTTCATTCCATGTAAAAAGTCCCTCTCCAGCTCCCTTGTAGCACCTTGTCAGTACTGGAAGAATTCTCTTCTCCAGGCTGAACAGTCCCAAGGCTCTCAGCCAGTCTTCAGAGAGAGAAGCCCTATAGGAGAGGTGTTCCATCCTCTGATTGTCTTGGTGGCTTCTTCTAGACTTATTCCAATAGGTTAACATCTTTCCTGTAAAGGGACTCCAGAGCTGATGCAGCACTGCAGGTGGGGTCTCACCAGAGCAGAGCAGAGGGGCAGAATCCCCTCCCTCACTCCCCTGCTGCCCACAGGGCTTTGGATGCAGCCCAGGACACATTTGGCTTTCTGGGCTGCAAGGACACATGGCTGGGTCATGTTGAGATGCTCATCCACCAACCACTCTCAAGTCCTTCTGGCAGGGCTGCTCTCAGTCCATTCTCTGCCCAACCTTCATCTGTGCTTGGGACTGCCCCAAACCAGGTGCAGGACCTTGCACTTGGCCTTGTTGAAGTCGAGGACGTTTGCACAGGCACAGTTCTCAAGCCTGTCAGGGCCCTCTGGATGGCATCCCTTCCCTCCAGTGTGCTGATCACACCACACAGCCTGGTGTCATTGGCAAGCTGGCTGAGGCTGCACTCAATCCTGCTGTCCCTGTCACTGACAAAGCTATTAAACAGCACCAGTCCTATTAACAGCCCCTGAGGAATGCCATTTGTCATTGGTGTCCACTTAGACATCAAGCCATTGACCTCACGTTTTTGAGTGCAACCAGTTCCAGCCAATTCTTTATCCACCAAGTGGTTCATCTATCAGACCCATGTCTCTCCGGTTTAGAGACAAAGATTTCATGCAGGATAGTATCAAATGCTATGGAAGAAGGAATTATTGTAAATACATATTTTTATAATATCTCTGATTATAAAGTAACTTAATGTAGGCCACTGGAGTAGAAAACTTCTAGAAAGTTAAAAATTACCATTGAAATTATCAGGGTATTAATGTCATGCAAACGATGTATTAACTATCACAAATACAAAATTACTACAAAGATAAACACAGTGATGTGTAACGACAGGGTATTGTGACATTTGATATCTCACTATGTCTCATTGTCACTAAATAGGCCATTAAGAGAGAACAGGAACTGCTCTGCCAGGTGGCTCCAAAGCTGGCAGATGTGCTTTATTTTATAAGTAGGAAAAATAACTTTTGCTGCTCAGAGAATTTGGAAGGCAAAAATGAGGCTTTTTGCCACTAGAGGTGAGATATTTCTGTATTACCGTGTCCACTAAAGGCAAGGAAGAAAGTACTTGTCGATGCAAAGCAGAGGTACTTGGGTTTTGGCTGCAGGGTATGTGTGTGTGCTAGTCATGGGAGACAGTTCACTTGAAAGGACAGTCAGAAATGTCGAAACAGAAGGAAAGGGAGAACAGCAGACAGAGGAGGTGAGGAAAAGAGACTGCAGTGACTTATCAGAGGAAGAGTAAAAAGTGAAGCCAGGGAGGGGAATTCACATTATACCATCTTCCAAGCCCAGAAATGTTGCTTAATGCCTTAGATGTCTTTCCCTTTGCAATTCTAGGGCATTTATAGCTGCAGTTCTGTTGCCTGCCTTTGCCTTGGAACTCTGCAGTGTTTCACCCAGGCCTCTGTGGCTGTGATTGTCCCTTGCTGCTCTCATGATGTTATTCTCATATTTTTATTCTCAAAAAAAATTCTTATTCCTCCCAGCCCTGACAGCACTGTTATGGTGACCTTTCTTGAGAAACAAATTTCTCCCAGAGTCAAATAATTATTTTCCTTTTCCTTTCCCCACACTTTGGTTGTAGCCTTTGAGTTATGCTGTGGAGACCCAACAATACACAAGTGCTTACCTTTTCAAGGGAGTAATCTGCAGCAGCAGCCCCAGGTGAAAGCAAGCCCCAGCCATCAGTAACAGCAACAGAAGCAAACACCACTAGGAAGGTTGGGTAGATTCTGATGAAGATTATATAGTTCTGTGGAGAAGGGGTGATGGGGTTTGCCTTTTTGTGCTGGAGAGGAGCATGTGGAAGATGCCAATTGCTGCTCTTCCCAGATGGTCACTGGGGAGAGTTTTGTTTTTGTCTTGCTTTCTTTCTGTCTCCCCTCAGTTTTGTTTTTTTTTGCTGGAAACCAAAAATTTACTATAGAATTGATATAAGCCATTATCTAAACACTCTACTAATAAACATTTGTGCGTGCAAACCTATCTCACAACACAAGGCCAACATACATCTAAAGCTTTTCAAAGGTACACAGCATTGCTGTATTTTTAAATACAAACCCTAAGATGTTTCAAACTACCATTAAAAGTCTCTCTGAATAGGAACATCTTCTACCAAGGCAAGCAAAAGGGTCTTTCAGTGCTCCTTCTAATCTGAAACTTTTAGCAGCCTTAGTTTACATCTAGCTTTAATATCTGTATTAGATGGGTACAGACTTTTAGGAAACCTGAGACTAGGAGTGGTGGGGAAGATGAATTGAGTTCAGGTAAATAATGGGAAAGGAAATGTTTCTGAAGAAGCCAGAATCTAGCAGATATAATTGTCTGTGAAACAAGATGCAGCATCATTAATGGAAATGCTTATGAATAAGGAGCAACCACCAGGAGAAAAGCTGCCTTCAGGAGGTTTTGCAGCTCCTGCTAAATAACCTGCTTGAGAAATGCAGAGTATTTGGCATGGAACTGGAATTAGGCTGCCCCAGGTGTCTCAGATGAAACACTAGGAGCCTGTTAATGATGAGAGGTTGATGGCTGAATGATGAGATGATGTGGAGCCCTGCCCCACCTCTACCTGGAGACTGCTCTCTGCGAAGCAGTGAGGGGAAAAAGTTTTCTCTACTTGTACTTTTCTTCCAGCCTTGTGTAGACCTTGTCTGAGGAGCATGTCAAGCACTGTGCCCACATGTATCAGAAAAGGCATGCTAGAGTCCTGTGCTTAGTGAGGCCACAGTCCCCTCAGGGGAGGAAAATGCCCTGACAAAGGCACCGGGTAGAGGAGTGGGAAATCCCTGGTAACACACAGCCACCTCCTGCCCTGCTCTGGACAGCAGCTACTGCTGCTATTGATTCCAAGCCAGCCTAACTCCTGTGTATTCCAGGGTGACATTTTGGAAGTGTAACCTATGGCAGTTGGTCTGGCTTTGGTGAAGATGCCAGAAGCTGATGGCCAGGTCTGTGTCCGTGCTTGGATAGGAAGGCCAAGGTGCTTGACCAGGTGCTGCCAGCTTTGGGGCCATCCAGCTGCTGTCTGAATTTCACCTTTGCCTCCCTCCCTTGCTGCTATCTTGGGAGACGCTGTCTCACCACTGGAATGAAATCAAGACCTGGCATATTTCTCATGCTTATGCAGAGCTGTTTTCAGTCACAGCATTTAAAATATCTTCCATATTATATGAGTCACTTATTGAAATAATTCAGTTTTAAAGATGAATTCAACAACATAATTTATTCTTTACTCAGCAATGTATGTCTAGGATAAACCCCTGTATATAAAGAAGCTTGTAAAAATTTCTTCTTTTTCAGCCATTTCTGTGAGGAAGGCCAGACTTCCACTGCCTTACTGAAGAGGGAAAGATCAAATGACATTTCTGAAGTTCTTCCTACTTTCAGTTTCTAATTCTCTTAATCATCTCTCATGGGTTCAAATTAACCCCAGAGCTGAGATCGTGGTATATATTCTGAATTTTCATCATTTCTCCTAAAATCAAAGTTCTGTGTCTTGTTTTGGTAAGAGTCTCATGTTATTCTAGAAGCTAGGTGGTTAAGAAAATAATAGAAAAAAATTCTTCACTTTGGAACTTTGCAAAGTTTTCTATGGTTCACTTAAACCAAAATACATTAAACTGTCAGTGATGATTGAAGTCTCATAATTTTCTTCATAAGAATAAAATATGAAGAAAAGAAAAAAAAATATTTCCCATTACAGTTGAAGGGCAAGATGTGAAAAACCGGGTAGATGCTGAACAGTTTAATAGAATTATTGAATAACTGCTGAAAAATAGATGTGAAAAACAAAAGTAAATATGTGCAATCATGTAAGATAGAGATCCATAAAATGAAAATTAAGTATATATGCATTAGTTCCATCACATGAAAATCAATTTTAGTTATAACATTAAGCAGAAACATCAAGCAGAAACATCAAACTTCATTACAATGACAGAAAATTATATATCAAGGCACAATGTTAGCAGCGGAGAAATAATGCATTTTACAGCAAAAAAAAAAAAGTCAATTTTTAATGTTTGCTTCTCTTTAATAAATTATGTGTCAGAGGATCTTAATGTGACTTTTAGTAGGCATCCCTTGGAATCCTTTACCTGTTATGAACTCCAGCAGCATTTGGTGAAAGCTGAGGGTCCAATGCACCTTTTAGCTTTTTTATCAGCCAGCTTGGTCATTCCCAATCTCTGTATTGACAGCAAATTAAAGAGCTACTGTAGAAGAACAATAACTTTGTGTCTCATATCTGGGACTGCCTGTTTATAATCTGACTTTCTGACATTAGTGAGTTGCTGCTTCTGTCTGTGCTGCACCTCTACCACTGCCAAATGGAGAAAAACTTGCACTGGCACTAATGATAGATTTATTATTCCTAGGTGTATATAAAGCACAGGTATGAAAAACATTGCCCATATTCAAAGAATGAGCTTGAAATAAAATTTAATCCTTGCATCTTCATGGGAGAGCCAATAAAGATCACTTAATAGTTTTTACATGACCCCTTTGAGGCTGATATTACAATCACAGAACCAGCACAGGATTTGAGGTGTGGCCTCACCTGTGCCAAGTGCAGGGGGACAATCCCTGCCTGATCCTGCTGGCCTCACGATTTCTGTGTGGATGCCATTGGCCCTCCTGGCCATGTGGGCACAGCCTGGCTCATGTTCAGCTGATGTTGACCAACACCCCCAGGTCCTTTTCCTCTTGGTCACTTTCCAGCCACTCTTCCCCAGCCTGTGGCACTGCCTGGGGTTGTTGTGACACAAGTGTAGCACCTGGCCCTTGGCCTTGCTGACCCTCCTACAGTTGTCCTCAGCATCAATCCAGCCCATCCAGATCCCTTTGTGGAGCTTTCCCTTCCTCCAGTAGATCAACACTCCTGCCCATCTTGTGTCATCTGCAAACTTCTGAACGTGCACTTGATCCCATTGTCCAGATCACGGATAAAAGATATTAAACAGGACTGACCCCAACTCTGATCCCAGGGGAGCACCGCTGGTGAGCAGCCTCCAGCTGGATGTAACTCCACTCACCACCACTCTCTGGGCCTGGCCATCCAAACAGTTTTTAACCTGGAGAAGAGTGTACCAGTCCAAGCGTGAGCTGACAGCTCCTCCAAGAAAATTCTGTGGGAGACAGTATCAGAGACTTTACTGAAGTCCAGGTAAAGGGAAGCCCTTTGCAGGTAAAGTAGGTAGGATGATAAAATTCATATAAGCCATACAAAATGAGAACCTTTGAAAGATTCATTTTTGCATTCTGCATTCTTAAACCTCTGATTTAAACCAACTGACAAATGTGTTTATCCAGAACACTTTAGTGAGGAGTAAGTTTTGGCAACATTGCCTCTGACATTGTTTTTTAAAATTCCTTTACTTCCATTCAGTAGGTTGAAAAGCAGTAAACCACAGAAGCTCAGGTGACATTCCTTAAAAGTTATCAGCTCTCTGCATGCCAACTTGTCACTGCATCCTCCAGGCTTTATATCTAAAGGTATCAGTGAAAATAAAATCTCATGGAGGGAGGGTATGTATTCATCACATTTCCAGCTCTGAAAATGAAATGTCAGAGGGAGTTCAGTGGAAATGCCAAGAACACATGTGAAAAATTTCAGTGCGCTAACATCTTGCATTCATTTGTCTTAATTTATTTGAATAGCTCAAATTTGAATATTATGCCTGGGACTCAAACCCTGTTTCAGCTGGTGGGAATAGAGGAATTTCTATGGTAAAACCCTTAAACCATGAACACAAGCCTGGGAATAGCCACAATGAAGTCAATGTTTCTTCTACAGGTGTGCATTGGTGATAAGTGATCAGTAATTGAACACATGCCAAAGCCCAGTGAGAATCTTTGCAAAAATTCTTCAAAACAGGCTTTGAATCAGGCAGTACATCAATGGTTTCACTATTTTAGTGACATGTCATAATTTTTAAAAAATCATGAAATAAGGCAATGTGTCAATTAATGCACTTGACTTGCTTTCAGGAATCTGGAAGGTTATTTTATGCCTGTTAAGGTGAAGTTAATACAGACATAACTATGTGAACAGAAAAAGGAGTCATAACCAAAAGCAAATGAAAAAAAACCAACAGAACTCTGGTTGCACAATTTTGTCTTGAAGAGACTAAAAACACCTTAAAATCTTCTACTGCCAAAATGACAGGATAAGTAATGGGAAATTTGTGACATCATTCTAGTAGCAAATGGAAATTGCTTCTTAGCTATTTGAAGAGTCATAAAACACAACCATTCCTAAAGAGCACATATAGAAAATGAAGGTACTTTAAGGATATGAGAATTCTTTTCATGGTTATCAGGTGAATTGGCCTTAAATTTCTTTTTCTCCAGAGGTGCATTCTTCAGGACAGGGATCAAAGCTCTTGCACTTTCTTCCTAATGTTTATATCCAGATGATCTAATCACCCTATCTTGACTTGGTGGATACATGAGTGCATCTTGAGTCCTGCTCCCACCTAAAGGAAGTGTAGGAACATGACCTAATGCCTTTCTGCCACATGCTCTCTCATGTACAAGGATGTGACGCCCAGATGGGAAGCAAAGTGTCTGGGAGGTTTGGATGATCAGTGAGCAAGAATCTCAGCTAAGGTCTATCATGTATCTTCACTAAAGGAATGGTCAGACATTGGAACAAGCTGCCCACAGAAGTCGTGAAATTGTCATCCCTGGAAGTGTTAAACAATTGTGTGGATGTAGCACTTGGGGATGTGGTTTAACGGTAACATGGTGGTGCTGAGCTAAGAGTTGGGCTTGATGATCTTAGAGGCCTTTTCCAACATCAAGGATTCTGTGATTCTGTGATTGTATGCATGCAGGTCAGATAAAGATTTGGCTCCTGGTCTCAGGCCTCCCAATGTACATAAGTATTGAATAGCCAGTGGTCCCCAAACTAATTTATTCACAAGACTTTGCATTAAAAAAAAAATCCAAATAAAGAATAATTATCCTCCAATTTATAGTTTTACAGTGTGTACACAAAAGAATAACTAGAATGAAAATACTAGGCTCTTGTTTGCTATATAATCTTGATCTAGGCTGTAAATATGTGTAAGATCCTGTTTACCAAAGCAAATAGAAGTTTTGGCTTGAGAAGGCAGGATTTAATAAGCAGAAAAAGCTCTGGTTTTGGGTTTGTTTGACCTACACACATTTTAACTTCCTATGTACCAACACTTCTTTCCAGCATCAGAACGAATGTTAAGGATTCCCCCTCATCTTGCTTTTCTCAAGTCTGAAAACTCACATCATATTAGCTTGGTGGAACTTCAGTTGGGACTTTTTACAGCTATGTTTCCTTGTTTTGTTCCCTAAGGAAACTCATTTGTTTGCCTTTCCCAGTAATCACCTCTAACAGGTTCTGGGATTTAGGCAGTACACTGGAACATGAGTATCAGGAGGGTTTTACAGAAATGCTCTCCTTTCTCACAAGGACAAATAAATGCTTTTCCTTAAGGATAATCTTAACTGTCTCCTACAAGCATCACAAGCTGTGATAAAGAACATACTTTAATATGGGTATTAGAGTTGTGTGATTAGAAGAAGAGAGGAAAAACATGTTTATTTATGGTGCAGTGTAGCAGTCAAGTGATAGAGTTTATATGAAGAAGAAAGAACCACTAAGGAAAAAAATATTCTGGGTTTTCCAAAGGACAGTGCCAACCAATGGCATGGAAGCAAAACACACAGGAATAAATACAGATGAAAAACTTACTTGAACCTCAAATGGAACAATTTCAATTACACCACTGACTGTCAGAGATCCAGCCTTTGAGGAAGCACAGGCAGACAGCTGACCTTGGACAACCAATTACTCCCGATAGGGTGAGGGCAAAATGTTATCTGATAAGAGGATGATATGTAATACTCATTCCCTTACAAAACAACCTATTCTAAACCTAGCAAAAGGCAATGGAAGTCTTTATAGTGATTGTAATTTTGATATGTCCTCAGGCTCCAGTTCAACAAAATGCATAATCACATGCCAAACTGCCATTAACATCAGTGCAGATTTTAGTCTCTAAGCTTGAGAATAGATTGAAACAGCTCACTAAGGTAAAGCTTAAACTCTGTGACTCCAAGAGGGCAGAAGACTGTTTTGGTCTACCTTTAACACTTTCCCACCGACAACTGAATACTTTTGTTATCTAAAAAATACTTGATCTTATGCAGTGCAGTTCAGATCACAATCTTCAGAAGCCAAGGTATAGGAATAATAAGCCAGATTCAGTGCTCTGTTCCAAATTATTCCCAATTTGAAGTCAAATTATAATAGTGAGGGAAGAGTGAATTCAGCAATCCTCCACTTTATTAAGGATTCATTCTTTTTTACAGGTGTAGGAACAATCCCAGAAAAATCCATCAAATTGACTGCCTGTTAACGATTGCATTAGATTCAATATCTGTTTTGATTTTCTAATTTTATGGGAAGGGTTTTGGATTTAACTTGCTCTGGGTACTTAAGAAAGAGGTCAGTGATGCTGGGTAGTAAAAACTTTTAAAATTACTTATTAATGTCTACAAGTTTTTTCTCATGTCATTGCTATTCACCCCTCTAAGGCTGTGACACTTTATTTGTTCTGGGCTCTGAGTAGCTGATGTTTCTAATGTTTTACTTCTCTCTAGCTGGGGAGGTCAAACAGAGCAACATTTACCCAGAGCACTGAGGTGCAAACCTTATGGAAGAAACTCCCTCTCCTTCAGTATTTTGTTGCCCTACTCTACACATTTTACATTTTCTTGTAGAAGTGATGTATCTTCCACCTCTCTTACTTCCTCGAGAGCACTTCTGAGCAGTCCTAGCGAAATTCTTGTGTCTACAGCAGTGAAAAAGGCAGAAGAGTAGAGGTGATTTGAGACAGTCTGGGAAGAGCTAGGAATATCTTTTCTTGTCTCTGAAAATAGATGCTCTGTCTTGGGTAGAATAACACAGTGGTATAATCCTCGTCTGTGCAAGGTCACTCCTCGTCCAGATCTATTTTAAGGATCATTTGGCCCTTTAGGTTTGTTTGCTTTTCCCCCTTGGGTATGGTATGAACAGACATAATCTGACCTCTCCAGAAAACCATTCCTAAATGTATTGATAAGCAGTCTTGTTAGTATGTCACTTTTACATTTCTTGGGGAAAAAAAATTGTCATCATATCTCACCAACATAATCAGTAGAGAAGGAACAAACTAGCGATATTTAGACAGACATTTTCTACTCAACTTCAATGGGAACAACTTTAACTGTTGTTCTCGAAAGACCTTAAAATATCACTTTTCTCTTTTTATTCACTTTCATGTTTTGTGTTACTCAAGTTACTACTTCTAAGCTTTTGTTTACTGTTGTACAAGGGAAAAAAAATCAGGAAATAATCTGTTAACACCTTGGTTCTCATTTGAGATGATTTGCTGGCCAGTGAGTCAGCAAAAGAACCAGCTGTGTTCATTCTTCCTTTTTTCCTTTCATTGTACAATTTGAAAGTGTAATTTCTCTCCCCCACCCCAGTATGACTTAGGTGTTTGTTCCAGGCTGGTAGGCATTCAGACAACATTTTGATGGAATAACACAGAAATCTCTGCAACAAAAGGAAATTAGAAGATGTCACTGGCATTTAATGATGAGCCAAAAAAAAAGAAATCAGTGGTCTTATACTGCACTCCATATAGCCTTCCTGACCACAAAATAAATACATGGTGAGGAAAAAGAAAAAAGTTAAAAGGCAAGTGCATGTAACTTTTCATTACGATGACTGAAAGTTACTATAAATAGTCAAAATAGACATATGAGGGTTAAAAAACCAATGGAAAGCTCTTGAACTTAGTAACACTGTCTTCTATATACATATAGACTACCTCACTGCACTTTAAAATTTTTATTGAATGTCTGATTTATTTTTATTTGGCACTTAGGTCCACAGTCAGTGTTCCAGATAAAACTCAGACACCTGAAACTCTTGTTTTGTTTATTAGTTGGTTTTGTCTTGTTTTTTCTTCTTTTGTTTGGTTGTTGTTTTGGGCTTTTTGTTGTTGCTTTTGTTTTGGTTTTGTTTTTTTGATTAAAAGGCACAGAGTAGAAGTTAATTACAAAAAACAGTACCAAAATTTCCCCACTATTTTCACCCAAGGAACTGGATAAGCAGGTAACCAACCAGCCCACTTATTTGTATGCCTATTTTTCTAATATTCCAGCTCTTCAGTGAGGACAGAGAGATCTGTCAGAAAGACCACAAAGATGAGCAGGACATGATGTTTTCAATCAGTTGTTGCTTATGTTGAATTTCTTTTACATGGAATATTTCAATTATTCTATCTTTTAATGTTTCTGGAAAAAAATGTTCAGTTGAAAAAGAAGAGTAAAAAAAGCTTTTGTCAGCATCTCTAAATAAACTAGCAATTTGCACCATGCAGGAAATTAGCACCTTTCAGAGCTCTAAATTATGAACCAGGAGAATAGTATTTGCTATATTTGTAGAATGGTAAAATTTTAGTGGGTTTTATTTACATTTAGATGGTCAGTGAGAAGGTCAATAGATATATAACCCAGAAGCTGTAGAAGATGTTTGCGCAAAGGCAAATGCTGTTCTGTTTGACTCCAAACACTAGTGCTCACTAAGTAAAGCTGTGTTTTCAGTTAAAAAGGAAAAAAAAGAGAAGGGGATTTCTGCTATTGTGGACAGAGGCAATTTTTAACTTTATTCTGAACATTTCCAGTGGTTTCAATTCAGAAGGCCAAAGAATGAGTCCCTGCTGCATTTCCAGAAAAGACGAGAACCTCTGATTATAAAGGTGCCTTATTCCAAGCTGACTGACACAAAACTACCCTCTGGCACTGTCTTTAGCTGAACCTGGAGAACAAGGTAGGGCAGCACACCTGAAGTGTGGACAGGGGTGCACAGCCATGGGCACCTGCCTTTGACCTCCTCAGATGTCCCACGCAGCCTTGAGGCAGCAGAGGGGTTGGCTGGGACCCTTCCTTGAGGAGGTCACCTCTGTGCAGAAAGGATGTTTGAAGGCTAATCTGTCTGCCATTGGCTGTCAAGCATCAGCTCAGTAGATGCTGACCCACAGGAGATTTTGTCTCCACACAGGTTCCTTTGAAAAGAACGGCTGCAACTGTAGCATCAAATGGGATTGCTTTTTCCTTCTTTCTCCATAGATCCCTTCATCCAAGGAGCCTCGCTGGATTTAGTGGGACCCACTCATCTTGTGTGACACTGCAGTGTAAGGGAGTGAGAACATCGTAAACAGGAGTAACCAAATCATCTGGCTGTTCCAAATTAGCAAGTACATGAAACAGTGTTGTGGTTTGACTTAGCTGGTGCCATCAGCTGCCCACCAAATCACTCTATTCCTCACCTTCCTCAAGAGAACAGTGGAAGAAAATACCATGAAAAACTTGTGGGTCAGGATAAGGACAGGGAGACCCCTTACCAGTCATGAGCAAAACAGGCTCAACTTAGGGAAATTAATTTAACTTGTTGTCAATTAAACAGCATAGGCCAGTGAGAAACAAGAAGGTATTTTTAAATGCCTTACCCCTACCCCTCCCAGGCTCAACTTCACCTCCGACTCTTCCACCTCTTGCCCTCCAGAAGCGAATGGATGATAACTGAAGTTTGATTATCTCTTGAAGGGGTTAAATTTGTCATCTGAAACATTTTCTTTAGATAAAATACTCATTTGGGTTGATTTAAACAACCTCTCAATTAATTTAAGTATTCGAATTTTAAAAAATTAATGTCAAAACACGTTAGTTTAAAATTTTTTTTAAAAATATTTCAATATTAAATATACATAAATTTGATTCTAATAGAGGCAAAAAACCAACAAACAAACTTGTATTCTTTTGATGGAAACCATTCTGTACAAGCAAATTAAATTACTAACTGTGCCCCAGCCAAAACCAGCACAGGGTCACACACTCTCCAACATGATTTTCTAATAACCCTTAAGAGCCAATATTACCAAAGTCTACAATAACCTGCTGGAAGACAGAAGGCAAGGTAACACTTCAATGAGTTCTGTTCTCACATTTACAAATCAGTCCAGTTCCCAGATTTTTAAAAAGCCATAACATGTATAATCAAGATCACTGTAGGTAAATAAAAAGCCTCATGATTGTGTTGGACTGTATAAGAGTTTATATAGTAAAAGCATTCACAAAAAAGATATATTAGCTCTTGGTCCTTTGCATAATTATTTTTGTCCATTTTATCTGTCTTCCTCACTTTCTGTTTCTCTTCTACAGTGTCTTCACCCATGCGAATTAAGGTGATATCACAAAACATTAATAAAGACATGGTTGCTTTTATCATTATTATTCTCTTTGTATTTATAAGTAACTTTGCATGTTTCATGCATTCCAAGACATCATTTGAGGTCTTTAACAAAGAAAAGCTACTCTTGTGTCTTCACTAAACCAGTTTGTTGATAACAAACAGATTTTAACTAACATTTGGACCATCCATGATTTCAAACACACAGATGGAATCAATAACTGTTTGCTGTGTAACAGAATATGTCTAACACAACAAATATGCCCAGAGTGTAAAACAAGAAGAGAAAGTAAAGAATGCAGAAAATGAACTTGAACAAGTCAGATAATAATGTTTACATACCACTTTGTGGTTGTCTTAGTCCTTGTAATCAATAAAAACATTTCCATGAGAAAAGAATTCCACATAAATGAAATAAACTAATTTTCAAAGTCAGCTAAAAAAAGAGTCACAATAACATATGCATAATACTTTATAAGTAAACATCTCTGGATACTGTTCAACTTAAGACAAACAAACAAAGCCCAAACCACAAAACCACCTGGTTTTGTGCAAAAATCTGTTAGATATACAGCCCAACAGCAAGTATCCAACATCAAAATTCCTCAGCTTTGGAACTTTGTTCAAGCTTCTTATTATACTTGGGTATATTTTTTTTGTGAGGTGATCACATCCTCTTGATCCCAGACTAGTCTACATATTTAGAAAGTCTGAACCCTCTGGAGTCTGATTTCAGTGTAGAAGGAACTCTTGACTTTGACCTTTTACTTTTAGTGGGCAAAATTCAACTGCATGAATCTGAATTCGTCACATCACTTGAAAGCTCTTGGACTGAAGTGTTCTGATTTCACCAACATGTACCAACAGATACAGTTCATACACGGACTTGGGAATTTTTCTTCTAGTCTATTTGTATAAATAAGTATTTCACAACTACAATGTATTCAAGAATTTGATTTTTGTTTGCTGATGAATTAATATAAAAGAGTCTAAAAAAGGTAATTAAGCTTTTATAAAAGTGTCCTTTCCACAGATGGAGCTATCATCTTTACGGTTTAATGTAACAGCTCTGCAGCTTAATATACCCTAGGAAAAGCAATGACAATGCAGTATGAAATATGTATTTCCAGTGTCCAGTTTTTCAGGTGTAAGAAATCATGCTTGTCTTATACTGATTACGGTAAGCAGAAAAAAAAATTGAAAATGAGCTCTTAAAGGCATTGAAAATGCATTTTAATGGTTTCATCTTGAAGGAATGTTCACATTTAATTCCTACAAAGAGGGAAGTTGGGTTTTTATGATGCATTTCTCCACAACAAGTAGTCTATATTGGCACAATTTTCTAGTGAAAAAAATATGTAAAATAATGAATATATAACATTCATAAAGCTGTGGAAATGCATGTGTTTTAAATTTAAAGTAGCCTTTACATTTTGGAGACCGGCTACAGCTGAATTTAGTTTTCACTTTCAGATTTAAATATTTACTGAACTGAAGGATCTAACTTTGCCATTATTTACTAGAAGATAGTCAAATAGGAAAATTCCAGGAACCTGTTTCTTTTACTTTTCTATCCTCTTTTAGCAATTTCAGGTATAAATAATTAATATATGCATGAGGGTTAAAAATAACTTAGGACTGAATCCATTCATATAGTAATCATGTACAATAATTTGTAGTACTGTTTAATTTGTAGTACTATTCATGATATTAAAATTTAGTCCGATTTGTCATGGGGTAATTTTCTTTGCTCCCAGAGTAATTTAAAAACTCCTCCATCTTCTTGGCCTAGGGGAGAAAAAAATTTATTTACTCTCTGTCTTTAAAACAGTAACATCCTTTATCAGTTTCATAGTTAAATATGGTACATATCAAAATATGTAGAATTAAAATATTAGAAATTATCCAAAAAACCTTGATTTTTTAAGAGCATACAGTGTACTACTGAAGGGTTGCATCCCTCCTCTCTTTCTAAACATGAGAATTCCTTTTCTTGCTGTTTTCTGTTTAGGGATATAGGAACACATGTTTTCTATTTAGACACTTCAGCAGTTACTGAAGTCTGGAAAAAAATTTCCAAAGCATTAATTATCTCCTTCAGATCCTGAGCTCATCAGTGTTACAGTCAGTGCCGGGGCTAAAGGCAAGACGTGACCTTTAAAAGAAGCACAGCTGAAACACAAACCTGGATCTAGCTCGGTGCAACAGGAGCCAAACCCTCACCTGAATACCACCTGCAATGTCAGACAAACCTTACAATCTCCAGAGAACGCCAGGTATCCCTTGCACGCCACTTCTGCAGCACCAAAAAGTGATTACTTGTTTAATCAAGACAGGCCCTAAGAATCAGCTTCATTTTTAAGAGCTCAGCTTTGCTTTTTAAGAGCCAGAGGTTTAAATTAAACAGTGTTGTAAGGCAGACCAAAGGAATGGCACATTTTTTGGTTTTGAAGTAGCGCATATGTTTCAATATACTGATGGACTGAAGGCTAATGAGAGATGGTCTCTTCCCATTGCAAATTGCTTGAAATTGCTTCTTATTCTTTCTTCTTCGGTATCTCAGAAAATATACTACTAGTCTGTTTAAAGAGTTTCAGGATTTAGAAGGATAAAAGAAGCTACAGGAAAGAAAACTGTAGGGTTGAGGGTTTTGTCATAAGTTTTTTTCTCTCCTTAACAGAAACCCAAAAAACCACTGATTTTTAATTTTTTTTTTTACTTTAAAGTGTCATTAGCCTGCAATAAGAGGTTTTTAAACTTAAATTTGAGATTACTAAAATTTACCTTTGACTTTTTGATATTAAATTTATTATTAGTTTAATTGTACTAAAAATCCATACAAAAGGCCGTAAGGTTATGCTAATTTAGCAGGTACCTCTCCTGATAGTCTTAATTATGCTATTTTTCTATTCCAATGTAATATTTTAAGCTTGCGTAACATTAAAAAATGTTAAGGAACTATTTTCAGATGTCACAATGACCTTTTAAAATACCTAATCTAGCTATTTAGAAGCTTTATAACTCATGGGCTTATTTTAAAAGGAGTGTGGGAGGATAATCAAATAAAGTATTTTCGTACTGAGCGAAAAGAGAAGTGCACTAATTCAACATTAGTAAACACACTTCCTATAGAAAGTTGTCCTTCAGTGCAATTGAATGCCACTGAATATTGTGGTACCACAATACCACTTGAGTGTCCTTCAAGGTACCTTCGTTTGTGGTTAGACATGCATTTAAAATTCCTTCCATCAGATTATTATTTTTTTGAGTTATTTTTATGATCCACATACACGCTTCCATCTGCAACCTTATTTTTCTGATTATGTGAAATATATGGCTGGTCTCAGTAGATTTTTCGGTATGCATACAACAAAAGATAGCCATCAGACAGTGCATGAAGCCTGGACATATGCTTTTGAGTTATATCCATGGGACCCACATAGCTGCATGACTCACAGAAATACACACAGGTGTCATGTGTAAAAAATCTGTGCCTCACGGACTTCAAATCAGATCAGAACTGGAAATGTGTTGATTTAATAATAACATAATTAACTGGCAATTAGTGAACCGTGCATTCAGGATCTGCTTGACGTTAAACCAGATAAACCACACCATGAGACAGAAGACGTAGAGAAAGAGCTGCAGGTTTTGAAATACCTCCTCTAACTGATCACCCAACATTTAAATCACACACCCATTGTTTCATAGGCTGTATGGGTTTCAGGCACAAATAGCTCTTTGGGCACTCCCTACTTGCATCCTCCTCCCACAGGAGACATGGGTGCTCCAGTGCTGTGTGTGCCCAGGATGTTCCCCTCTGCACCCAAGCACATGCAGGGCAGAAACCTTCCTTGAGGGAGCACCAGGGGGTCCCTCCTGGTTCCCCAGCTGTGTTGGTTTTGCTTGGCCCAGTTTTTGCCAGTGAATAGGGTATAAAGATGGCTCCTGCATGTCCTGAGTAAAGATTCCGGAAATTTCTCCACCATGTCCAGCAGAGCCAATCTCTGATGGCTCTGAAGATGATGGACATGCTGCTGGCCAAGCCTGGGCCAATTAAATATGTTAGTGACGCCTCTGTGAAAACATATTTAAGGAGAAATCAAAGCAATGTGAGCATGCACTTCTTTTTAGCCAGAGAAGGAGGAGGAGGAGGTAAAAATATGTGAGGGAGAACAACATGGAGGCACCAAGGTCAGTGGAGAAGGTGGGGGAGGAGGTGTTCCAGGCACCGGAGCTGAAAACCCTCTGCCGGCTGTGGTGAAGACCATGGGGGAGCAGGTGGTCCCCCTGCAGCCCATGGAGTCCAGGGGATGCAGAGAAGCCCCCACAGCCTGTGGGGAGTTGCCCACACCAGAACAGCAGGTGGATGCCTGCAGGAAGCTGTGATCCAGTGGGAGTCCCAGAGACTGAGAGTTGCAAAGACCTTGCAGGAGAGAGAAAGGCCTTGCTCTCGGGATGGAAACAGCCTGGCCTCGGCTTGGAATTCTGCAACCTGGACAGAAGGATTTAGGACAGCAGCAGATTTTCGGACGGGATTGCTGCTCGTGAGATTGGACCCACACCAAAGAAGTTCACAGAGAACTGTCTCTCGTGGGAGGGACCCCATGGCTAAGTAGAGGACTCTTCTCCCTGATGGACTGACCCTGACCAAAGAAAACCCCCATACCCTGCCCCCACCCTGGAGCTGTTGGTTTGAGGGAAGGAGGGAGGGGGTGAGCTGAGAAATGGCGTAAATAGGGAGGGAGGTGAGTAGAGAAACAGCGTTTGTAGCAGAAGAATTGTGGTGTTGGACTGACTAAGAGAAGCCACATACCTTGCCCTAGCCCGGATCTGTTGGTTGGATGGAGGGGGGGTGGGTGAGTAGAGAAACAGTATCTGTAGTAGAAGAATTGTGATGGACTGATTAAGAAAAAAAAAACCCATACCCTGCCCCTGCCTGGGAGTTGTTAGTTAGTTGGAAGGAGGGAGGGGGGTGAGCTGAGAAGCTGTGCCTTAAGAGGGAAGGGGGGGGGTGAGTGAAGAAATGGTGTCTTAAGAGCTTATTTTTACCTCTGATTTATCTAACAGATTAATAAATCACTATCTTTGCAACTTTAAGTTTCCCGCCTGCTTTTGCCCTCTCTGGTGCAGCCTATCAGTGATCTTATCTCAACTCATGAGCCCAGCATGTTTGTGTTAGGTTTTTTCCTCTCCTCTGCATAGCTGCAGCAGGAGAGAGCAGAGAGAGCTAAATGCCAGGCACCTATGACGCCAGCTGTCCCTGGGAACCAAGTGGGTGCCTGCTCCCTGTGCTCTCCCAGGGGAGAATGCTCAAGCCAGCCCGGGCATGGTATTGCTACTAATTTTCACGCTGTCATCTATCTGTCACTGGAAGTTTTCACTGTCTGAAGTCCGACTAAGAACCCTTCCAAGATGGTTCCCCTGAGTATGAACTCTATTGTTCCTGTACAGGTTCACAAAGGGTAAGAAGAAAAGAAGTCCAGAGAAGCTCAAATATTGGAAGCTCTTAAGTTTTACCTTATTCCTGCCTCTGCACTTTGACAACCTGAATTTGAAAGAAAGGTCATACTGACCTAAGAGTTAAATAATCTTGATGTGAAGACCTCAAAGGGTGTAGAGCTGTCATCTCTTCAAATATTTGTTTCCACTAGGAAGTTCCTACACATATGCAAACATATATATATATGCAAGTGTATGTACAAATATGTATAGAGGTAGATGTATATATATCTATTCCTTCCCATAAAACGTGTTTTTTTAAAAAAAACTCAGTCTCTAGCATTAGGGGGTATATTCTTCAGCACTTGAATGTTTTAGCATTACAAGGGCATTCATCAGTGGCAAACTGAGCTCTCTAAGTGTCACAACAGGAGGCAGTTTCTTCTCTCACCCAATCATTTTCACCCTTTCTTTTTCAGTACTCTTTCCTAGTTTTGTTTTTATCCATGCTATAAAAAGAAGAGATTGCCTCCTGGACCTTATCTGGTTTTCTCTATACATTTAAATCACAAAACTACAGTGCAGGCTCATTCTGAATTGTCCACTAAACATACAAATCATTTTCCTAGTAGCTGTTTTCCAAAGTGTTACTGGCAAGACAAAGTAAGCCACAGCTTGAAGTGGGCCTGAATGCTGGCACTCATTTAAAAATAAATGAGATTGAAGCTTTTAATATGTTTTAGGTAGTCCTGAAAGAAGGAGGGAATTGGACTTGGTGATTCATATGGGTCCTTTTCAACTCGAGATATTCTATGATTCTACAAATTATTTCATATGTTCACTTGTTCCCTCACACAGCACTATGCTCATAGGTCTTGACTTCACTGTTGGTCTGGGGAGAGCAGGCAGAAAATATTATTGATTCCTGAAGTACAGCTGCTCAGATTTACCTGTTTGAGGTGTCATTGGCTAAAATCCTTGGGCATCCTCAGGAGTTGACTGCGTACCTCTCTGTGACTCTTCCTCCAGCTGGCACCTTCCCCTTCTTTTGTGGCTTTCTAAGTCCACCTCTTCTCTTCAGGAACTGCATCAGTACTTTTCAGTATTGTCTCTTCCTTTCAGGCTCCAAATCCCTAAGTCTATATGAAAAAAACTTTCCATAAGGAAATGTCTGATCAGCTCCATAATTAATCAGCAGTTCTGTCCCATGTCTCTAAGTTAGATAGCTCAAAAATTTGGGTTTGGACATTCACCCCATTACATACATACATCCAAAACTATATACTGACTGCATGTGGTATTGAAATTCCAGCTATTTTTATAACTACAAAAGAAAGCAGTGCTGTACTGATCGTGCAATGTGTACAGCTGGTGTTCCTATGAGGTATCTAAATTTGTTATTGGCTGCCTTTAAATTTCATTTTGTTTAAATAAGTGAGTTTCCCAAAGCTGTTCCATTCATGTTATGTGATCCATCCCACCTAGTTTTAGCCCTTTAAGTAGGGGTTCTGTCTAAGACTGTATCTTCTATGTGTCTATGTAAACCATGTGCCTAAGCAGCCTTTATCATTTATAAAGATCTAGTAAATTAGGTTTTTGGAAATCAGACAAATATTCCCTCATGCTGCTGTTGACACCTTCACTTGGGCGGCTGAATTTTTTCTAGAACATCATGTCTCCGTTGATTATATCTTCATCCACAATAATCAGAGCCTAGACAACTTTCATACTTTTGGAAAATATAAATTTTGTCTGGCACATTAATTTATGTTGACATATAAATTTAAATGTCTTTAATCAAATCCTGTCCCACCAGCCTAGTGCATGTTTATTATATCCTGTCCTTCTCTAGTTTGGATAGGAAGAGGTGCCTCCAGAGAATGATTCATTCTGCTTGCTTGAGTATGAAGACACCATTCCCTCTCCCTTTCTTCTAATTGCAGAGAATCTAACATAATAGTCTGAAGCTGTGCAGTAAATTCTTAGATAATTAAAATTAGGTGAGATGGGCTCCTCTCTGTTCCAAAAGCACTGTCCTCTCAATGATTTACTGATTTTTTTTATTATTATTATTATCAAATTAGCTGGCCATAATTTACATACGTATGCGTATGTATATTTTTGTATATTTGAGATTCTGTATTTCCAATATGTTTTTTTGCTCTCATTCTAATAAAAAAAGGTAATTGTAGGCAGACAGGCAGGTTACATAGACTCAGAAGACTTCCTAATGAAAGAGATTCGTCTTGCAGGTTATTTATACATAGTTTGCCCAAGGGGGTTTTATCAGGGAATCTGCAAATCATTGCAGTTCAAATACATAGCTGTTTTTTCCTTCTTGTATGATATCCTGATACTAGAAGCCATGTGGATTGCAATTCATAGGACTGGGAAAATTTATACTTGAAAATGTCCCTAATATAAATCCTGCGTTACATGGAACAAAATTGTAGTAATTATGACAATTTTTGTTTGTTCTGTTTTTGTTTTCAGTGCTGATAAATAAAGATATTAAATTTGATGCTTTTTACTATATCCCTTTCCTTAATAGGTTATCCAGTGGGCAACTTTATTATTTAGAGCAACTGTCATAATAAAGAAGGATATAGATAAGAGATAAAGCCAAATATAAAATAGTCAAAGAAGATGAACAATAGTCCTTAAATAGGCATTTCTCAAATGTGAGAGTTTGTATCTTTAAACTCAGACTGAAATTTAGTTTGACTGCTGGTCTTACAGAAGTAAGCAATGTCATCTTAGTTTCTGCTTCAGATTTGTCTAGGACTCCAAGTTGACATATTTCATTTTAATTAGGTATTCTATATCTGCTCTTCTTACTTAAAGAAACATCAGTCCTCTACATACCCAGACAACCTCCAGGTTACCTTGAGGTCAGCACCACAAATACAGTGAGGGAAGAGCCACAACCTACATACGGAGCTGGCTTGCTGCTGACAGCACTGCAAGCAAAACTGAACATTGCAAAACTAAATCATGTTGCTCCAGAGATGAGGATCCAGGGA
This sequence comes from Acanthiza pusilla, assembly GCA_036630365.1. Lineage (NCBI taxonomy): Eukaryota > Metazoa > Chordata > Aves > Passeriformes > Acanthizidae > Acanthiza > Acanthiza pusilla. The sequence goes on from JAXCHO010000036.1 coordinate 3,007,872, forward strand.
TGAGCTGGGCCTTCTTCCCACACGGGCTAAAGAAGAGGAGTCATACATAACTGGGGGAAGAATAAGGCTGAGGGAAGAAGGAAGGTCCTGGAGAGGCTTAGCTCTTTTTTTTGGTGGGCAAATTGAGACAGTTACAGACAGAATGTTTTTGTGGGATGCCACCAACTCTTCCCCCACTCTGAAGAGCAGCAGTTAACCTCATCCAAGGCACACTGCAGCCCTGTTTTTTTGGTGTACACCATAACCTGCTGATCCAGGTGATTCCTCTGTCAACATCTACAGAGTGAGCAGCTATCACAAGGACTATCCATCTTACATGTCACAAAAAAATGCTATCTTTTTTTCATAACTTCAATTATTCAATGCCACATTATACAGAGAAAATAAAAATTTAAAGAAAATTATTTCCTGAGGAGACAGTTATTTTATTTTACTGGCAGATTTTAGTTAGGATGAAACAAGTATTTTTGGTTTTCTATGCCTGTAGCTTTCTAAGTGGCCTATAACTGCAACTGAAACCCAAAGTCAAAAATCAATTTGCTGTTTTGTAAAATAATTTCTAGAATAAAAAAATGAAGAATGCTATAAAGTGTTTTCCAGAAATTAAATATTCAGAAATGCAGAATTATCATTGGCTTTTTTAAATTATCCAGTCTATAGCAATCAAAGCCTTAAATAACATTGAACGGTGAAGAAGAAATGAAGATTACATCATGAATCTAAGAATATAGTACACTTTGAGGACTAGACACCAAATGGAGATTGAGAAACAATGGGCATAATTTGAACCAGGAGGCGTTCATGCTTTTAAAGTAAAATCAAAAATAAAAACTTTTTTCCCCAGAGGAATGTCAAGCAGTGGAGCAGCTTTTCCGAAGAGGTTTCAGCATCAGTACCTTTGAAGTAGGGATTAAACCTGGAGCACCCTAGTCTGACCTCATAGCTGACATGGTGTAATGTATCCAAATCTCCAATAAACACAGAGCTGGAAGAGGAGAATGAAACTCTTTGCTTATTTTGTATGATAATTTTAAATATTTCCACCCAAAGGAACTGAGATAAGATAAAATGTAGTCCAGATTTTCCAAATATAAATAAGGACAGATTCCAACAGATTTCACGTGTTCTAGAGGAGATGGAGTATTTTCCTGGAGTTCCAGGAAATTCATTGTGTTTACTAAATACATGGAAACCACCTCCATTTTGTTAAAATCCCTGTGCTATATAAGCAGAGACTGGGAAAATGTTAGGGAAAAGTACCCTGTGTGCTTGCTTCATATCTATACTCAGCATGAGTATGCCTTAGCCAACTTTTGGACTCAGGATAGACCTTTAGTCTGAATCAGGCCATTCTAATAATCATGTTCTAAACAATGAGTAGTGATCCTGAAGGAAATTCAGCAACACACAGGCTGAAAAACACAAGTAGAAAGGGTACTGTGGTTCAACATTAATGCTCTTTGAGCTTGTTTACTTTCATTCTGAATATTATGTACAGAATCTAGATCAGAGTATTCAGCATTCCCAACTTGATTATTTGAAATCCCAAACTGAATACCTACTTCCCCAAATTCTAATATATTTGGATGTAATTAAGTATAGTAAATTAATACTAAGCAAACCCTATGGCATGTAAGAGTATCATAGTTAAACTTCATTTGCAAAAAAATTGCTGTGAGATATGGAAAGCAAGAAAATTAAAAGGCAACCATCTAAAACAAAGGATGTATCAAACATTTGTTCTTTCAGTTTTAGCTTGGCAGCTGCTAGGAAAAAAACTTCAGCCAAAGAGAAAAGGTTGTTACATCCTCCAGCACTAATACTCTAAGTATAAACTGCAGAATGTTCAGATACCATTGGTTTATTGGGATTGTGATGGTTCACAAATTGGTCATTATGACAGGAGAATAAAAGGAAAAGAGATTTTCAGCACAGAATGTACAAACGGTGAAGAGAACTGCAGAATTAATTTTACATTAATGAGACAAGTTCTCCAAAGCTAACAGGGCAGACTGTTGAAGCTAGGTTTACATTAGATATGTCAACTAACTTTCATCTGTGAATATGCTATGGGGCATAAACAAAGCTCTCTTTTTATGGGATACTGCTTTTCATTCTGTATAATGTGCACTGACTTTCTTAAAGATTTTGATTCAAAAAATCGTTATTTTATTCGTGATATATTTTGCATATTACTTGGGAACAATGTTAATGAGGCTCACAGGCCTATTTTAAGGCATCAGCAGGCAGCTGGTTTTCAGTTCTGCAATGCAGAAATCCAGACAGCAATGGATTCAATAATAGTCCCTCACTAATTAGGAACAATTTAAAAAAACCTTATCAGCAAAATAAGTACAGTTCAGTCCTTCAGGAGAAGGCTTTTTTTGGTTTGATGGGTGGGGCATTTTTGTTTATTTGTTTGTTTTGTTGTTTGTGTTTTTTTGAGAATATACCTCTGAAGTATATACAAAGTAATAAACAATAGAGATTTGTTTTTCTGGTTGATGTTTATCCCTTTTGTCTCTTTACATTTCACCATAGAGTCATAGACTCTTCAGGCTGGAAATGTAGATCAGATTTTTGCTCTGACACTTGTATCCCCAACACAGACTGTATATAGTTTCCTATTAAGGTATCTTACCCAAAAGCCTATAATTTTCAGCATCTTTAAGCATGTGTTGAATATGTTGACTGTACTTCCTTTATAGGTGTAGCTTCATTCAATTCTGCTAGTTGCCTTAAACCTTGGATTGTTAGATATTTTTCTTTCGGGAATGGACTACTTTCCTGGAAGGAAAAGATGCTCTGGACTAAAGTGGAATATTGAAGAGGAACAAATTATCTCACTGTGCCACACACCTGAATAATCTCCAAATAATACCAGAAATAGATACAGTCCTGGATATCACATCTTGTACCTGTCTTCGAGAACGACCTTAAGGCCTGTTTGAGTTCTGTGGATTTGCAGCTCATCACTGCAGGGGTTGATATTATGGAATTGGATTAAGGTCTTCCTTATTTGGAACTGAATGTCTGAGTTAATCTCAGTTAACTTTTTCTGTCTTAAAATCGCATGCCTAGACTAAGGTTGTTACCTATGCTCCATAGAGCTCTATGAACTCATGGATTTCTGAGCGTGTCTAGTAGGTCTAGTGAAAGGTGTCCCTGGCCACGGCAGGGAAGTTGGAACTAGATGATCTTTAAGGTCCCTTCCAACCCAGGCCATTCTATCATTCCATGATCTGCTGTCTATGAAAGGATGAGGGGACTTTGCAAGCATGAACCAAGGTTTTTCAAGAGAGATAGGATGAATTACTATGTACAAGTTCCATCTTCCAAAGCACCCAGATGAAAAGTATCTTAAACCAGACACCTAATTTTTTAGGTGTTTAAAGCTAAATGAAGTGAACTTGACTGTAAGGTTCCTTATTCTCTGAAGAACTTTTGACAATTGTGCTGAAAATATTAAAGGCTCCGAGGTATTCCATTTTATTTTGTAGTTTGTCTAATGAGGACATCCACTTGAGGTTAAAATAAAAAATTTTCATGCTGTTTAGGAAGATTGAAGTATGCTTTAATGTGTTAAGTGGGGACTGGGAAATGAGTGGAGTTGTTTGGGGTTTTTAAAAATCATATAATATTTCTTAGACCAGAGGGAATAAAAAACATTATGAATATAATCTCTTAGTTGAGAAGCTAAGCCCCCCACCAGAGCCTTATCCTGTCTATGGAGCTGATTCCAGTCAGAGACCAATTTTGTTGTTAATCTCATGGTATTACTGCTCATAAACCTGTGCAGTAAAACTCAAAGTACCATATTGTATGTCTTCACAAACCTGAATGTCAGTTCGCAAATTCTGTATATAAATTCTACGCCAGCTGAAAAATGCATAGTGTGCTTCTTATATGTTCAGTTAATCAAAAGGAGGCAAGGATCACCATGGGGTGTCACCATCTTTGAACTTGGAAATTCAGAGACAGATTTTGTTGAATATGTTGCAGAGGGTTGACCCTGGCTGGATATCAGGCATCCACCAAAGCCTCTCTATTGCTCCCCTCCACAGCTGGACAGGGGAGAGAAAATATAATGAAGGGCTCATGGGTTGATATAAGGACTAGGAAAGATCACTCACCAAATACCATCATGGGTAAAACAGGCTCCAATTAGAGATATGAATTGAATTTATTACTAACAAAATGAGAGCAGGGTAATGAGAAGTAAAATAAGACCTTAAAAAAAACCCACCTTCCCCTCCCCCTTGCCTCCTTACCAGCTCTACCTCCTACCCCAGTGGGGCAGGGAGACAGAGAATGGAGGTAATGGTCAGTTCATCACCGGAGGCTTCTCCTGCTGCTCAGAGGGAGGAGTCATTCCCTTGCTGCACTGTGGGGTCCCTGCCAGGGGCAGACAGTTCTCCCAGAACTGCTGCAGCATGGGTTACTCATCCACGGGGGACAGTCCTTCAAGGAAAGGTTGCTCCAGTATGGGATCAGGGCCCCTCTCTCCACAGGTCTCCTATGGGGTCACAGCCTCCTCTCAGGCAACCACGTGCTCCAGCCTGGGTCTCCTCCACAGGCTGCAGGTGGATCTCTGCATCCCCATGGATCTCCATGTGCTGCAGGAGCACAGCTGCTTCACCACCGTCTTCACCACAGGCTGCAGGAAAATCTCTGCTTTGGACCTGGAGCATCTCCTCCCCCTCCTTCTCCAGTGACCTTGGTGTCTGCAGAGTTGTTCCTCTCACATGTTCTCATTCCGCTCTTGTCTGGCTGCAATTACAAGAGGGCAATAACTTTTTTCTTCTTTTTCTTCAGTATGTTGTCACAGAGGCATTACCACTATTTCTAATTGGCCCAGCCTTGGACAGGGGCATGTCCGTCTTTGGAGTTGGCTGGCATTGGTTTTGCCAGACATGTAATGCGGGGTGGTGGTGAGGTGAGATGTGGTCTCCTGCTTGTACTGAGAGGGTCCCGATTCCCAGACAGACCCTCCCGGTCACTGCACTGAGCAACATGCAGGTAAGACCTCTTCTATCACCTGTGCTGATGGATAGCACAGGCACACACACCCACCCCAGAGCTTCTAATAAGCTCAAGCACTACCAGGAACAAGGAACTCAGAGGGCTCAGTCTTCTGGATATGTTCCAAAGGCATTCATTCTTCCAAAGGATCCAGGGACGAAAGAGAAAGAATGGCTGTGAGTGGCCAGTCTTAGATGAGTCAAGGGCCAGTAGGGTTGGGGAGAAGGCAGGGAAACACAAGGACAACCAATCAACATAGGAAGATTAACATAACCTTAGGGAGAAACCATTTAGCACCCAGGGAGTATTTCTGCTGTCTTGGGACCTTTTGGCTCCCTGATACTCTCAAGATAGTTGAGACCACCAGAACAGACGTAGAGGAAGATTCTGGCAGCTTCTCACAGAAACCACCCTTGTAGCCCCACCATGACCAAAACCAGGCCAAGCAAACCCAATACAACGAATAGTGCCAAAGAAATCCTCAGGGGGGCTCAGGGCACATGATGGTCTTTTTGGACATCAATTGGCATATATTCATATCTTTCTCAACACAGGGAGTGAACAATTAAGAATCCCTTCTGCAGCACTCTCAGAGGATGATTCACTGTATGCAGAGATGATTCACTTGAGCTAAAGACATGCACAGTACCAAGCAAGAATTGTAGAAACAGGCCTAAAAAAGCTCATTTTGCTCAGCAGGCAAATGAATAGTGAGTCTTCTGTCCGCAACTCTTGGGACACTTGTATTTCTGTGCCACAAATACCTTCATTAAAGATTAATCATATCTTGTAGCAAAACTGCAGGTCTCTGTCTCTTATTACAGGAAAATTTCCCAGTGGCATTAAAGGAAATTGTGCTGTAAATATGTGCATAATTTCTAGAAGATATTTTCAGTTATTTTACATCTTAATATTTTCAGCTTGAAACTGGTTTGTGTGTTTTATGTACAAAGTTTCTAATGCCTTTAAATATCTGGAAACAATAAAGTAATTTAGTATAAAGCAGCTTAATGAGAAAGAGAGCCTATACCCACTGTAAATGATTTGACTTCACCTATATTCTTTTATTAACAACCATTACTTACATCCTCTCTGAACCTACTGAGGTCAGAGGAATGAATGTTGTTGCCTCTGGTGGACTGTGACTAAACAAATACAGTATAATGCAGAAGAAGACACTGCTAAACACACCCAAATCCTTTGAATCATGTAAAAGGACTTAGTAAAGAAATTCACAGAATGCAAAGTCTCTAAATGAGTCACTTGCACCTTCAAAATGTGAAGATGCTTTATTTGGATACCTCGGCCCCCCATGTTTGTAGCTTCCCCTCTGCTTTAATCGTCTGTGTCGTAGTATTGATTCTGCAAGTGTGTAGCTGCTCTAGCCATCCCAGCTCTGCTCATATTGCTGTAGGAAATCCAGTGACTGTGACTGGTGGGAAAGAGGTTACTGTACATTTTTGGAGGGTTCATGTCTAAGTCAGACCCAATTTATATACCAACTTAATCTTACCATTCAGTAGTGCAAAGTCAGCTCTAGATTATTTCAGCACACATGAGCTCTACAGAAAAGGGGAGGTTCTCCTGAAGAGCAGATATCTATGTCTCTGGAAGCTGTCTACTTTTCCCAATTGAATGAGTATGCACAGTGCATCTATTGATCTTGGGGGTAATGTAACACTTGGAAATGAAGATTATGAGTTTTCTAAGAGCTGAGACTTAAACAGAAAATTACCTTGATCTTGTTATTTCTGTGTTTCAGACGTCAGTAATATTACTACCAGATGATTAAAAATAGAACCCAAAAACCTCTGTGGTTACGTGCCCTTCTGCAATTAACAACACACTTTAATGGAGCAGACAACTCACTATCAAGACCTTGTATTGCAATAGACTCCAAGTTATCTTGATGTACATGAAGTTAAATTAGACACACAGAAGTATTTTTGCTTTATATAATATTTTTCAAGATTATTATATGAATAATGTTTACAGCAAGGCACAATCTTATTTGAACCTTCACTAATTAACAACTTGGGAGTCGTTAAATATTTTAATGAGACGTAATCAACTGCTATCTGCAGAATGGACACAGATGGCAAGGTTGTGCGAAGAAGAGGTGTGGAAGAAGTAGTATTGTGTAGCCATGGAAACAAGGTCTCTGTCTTTCTTCCTCCCTTCTCTCTTTTAGGTTAGCATTGCTGCACATCATTAGGGTGTCTGCCTCTCCTGACAGTGGCAACTTTGCAGTGTCAGTAAATCTTTGTATCCATTCATGCTGTCAGCACTAAGTGATAGAAAGCCTGGGGAAGATGTGAGATGCATACCAAACAGGCTCCTGCTCTGTGACAGTCTAGTCACATATTCTTATGCAACTGTCAATTTTGAGGCTCAATTCAATAAGAGAGAACAAAATGGAACAGGCCTGGCTAGACAGTGTTCTGTTAGTGTAGCTTCCAAAGTTCATTTCAGTGCTCATGTAAGTAAAAATGCTGAAAAATGAGACTTGACTGTGGGAGAAACAGAATAAAACTGTGGCTGAGCTCTGGTTAGAAGCAGTTTTGTTAATCCACTGCAGTCAGACCTTAATGCTGGTGTTTAATTGTGCTAAACTGGATAGTCATGTGCTTTTGAATTGGTAGCAAAAAAGAAAATGTTAAAACCTTTGAATGTCAGTTATTCTCACACAGAGTTGTTCCCATGTGTACCAAGAACACTTATTTATGCCTAGCAAAAAACCTTATAATTATAAGAAGCTGAAGCAGGAAAAAAAAAAAAAATAAAAAAGGATGAGTAAAAATAGAGTAGAAATTCAGTCTAAATGCACTGGAAAAAAAAATTCAACATGAGCTGTATCCTCACCCTATTCCTCTCATTTTTAGCATTACTTAAACAGATTCTAAATGCCTTATTTAACCCATTTGGGGTTAGAGATTCCAGAAGGGGATGCAAAAGCATAAATTTGTGCATCTACCAAGTAGAAGGAATAAGCCTCATGCTCTTACCACAGATTTGTGTTTCTTAAAGCTTTTAGACCCACAAAACTGAGGCACAAAATATGCCATCATAAGAGGCAACCATCAGAGTAATCACCAACTATTATAATAGAAGAAAGGGAACGAAAACAGCTTGGGGTTTAATTGGCACAGGCAAAAGGCTAAATTCATCCCCTCCATGGATTGCATGTACTGCCTACATTGTGCATTTGGGAAACGTGATTTCTGCAGACCTTGTCTCTACACCTTCCCCTCTGCACAGGAAACAGTCCTGTTAGGAACAGAGGTGCTCCTGTGGGAAGTGTACCTCAGACCCAGGAGGATGCTGATGAGACAATGTCTGAGTCACTGTCTGCTTCCTGATCGACTTCTGGGTCAGCACTAAACCACACAACCTAACAACCCCAAAAGCACTGATTTATCCCAAACCATAAACCTAAATGAGGCACAGGACACTTCCCATAGATCAGACTACCCTGCTTTTCTGACCCAATGAGTCACAGGTCAGTATCTTATTTACACTGGCTGGACTTGATGATCTTAGAGGTGTTTTCCAACATTAACAATTCCATGAGTCTATGATCCTCTCCTGGCCAGGGGCCAACGGAAATGGTACATACTGTGGATCTTCAGCCATGATCCAGGAACAGCTCCTGCCAGGCAATGACAGAAAGCAGCTCCACAGGTAGGGAGCTCAGGCTGGTGCTGGAATTGACATGTGTACTCTGGTATGATCACTGATGTGTGCCTGAGCATTCTTTGCTGATGTTCGCTGAGAGATCTGGATTTCAAAATGGGAGAGCAACTCACATGGAGCTGCACTTTGGGATGCTTGCTCAAAAAGAATACTTAATGGGGTTACATGCAGCTCACAAAGGGATCTCTCCATCTAGACTTGGCTATCGAGTACTGAGATTGGGTCAGAAAATGTGAACCATCAGACAAATTGTGAGGATGTCCTCCATTCAAAAGGACTTTTTTGTTCTCCTGGACTGAAAAAAAAAGCCTGTCAGCCTACAGCTTAATACATTTGCATTTTCCTTAGTATATTTAAACCTTAGTATATTAAAACAGAAGACAAAAAAGTCCAGAATTTAGAAACTGTTGGCTGTTACATACTTAGTTTATATGAGCACACATGCTTCCAGCTTATTTTAATTCTTCAAATACTCTGATTGGTTGTCTTTGGGCATCGCATTTATCCCTGCTGTGCTAGTGCCAATTGCAATGGACTTTTTATATTTAGAATACCCTATGTTCATGCCTGTTTTTAACTCAAGAGATGCTCCACTTAGCTATCAAAACATAATTTAATTAGCAAATGGTTTTGACAATTGAAATACAAACTCTAGATACTACATTTTGATTGAGTCCTCTTTTATATCTCAGAGTTTGGGAGGTCTATCATGTTGGACTAATCATGCCTGGTCAAACTTTGAGAATTAACAAATAACAGGGCATACGAACAGCTGGCCAAACTACAATTTAGAAGAACCGGATTAGAACCCAGAGCGTTCTCTTTTAATAAAATAATCTGAAATGTTGCTGAAAACTAAATCCCTTGTCAACTAACTAACAAGATATTGTTTTCATTTTTGTTTTTCAGTTCAAATATTGTGTGTTGGGGTTGTTTGTTTGGATTGTTTGTTTGTTTTGGTTGGTTTGGGGCTTTTGTTTGGTTGGTTGGTTTAGGGCTTTTGTTTATTTGTTTGGGTATTTTTGGTAGTTTTTTTAATTTCCTGGGAGAAAAGGCTTACCCCCACTTTGTTATAACCTCCTTTCAGGTAGCTGTAGAAAGCAATCAGGGCACCCCTAAATCTCCTTTTCTCCAGGCTAAACAACCCCAGCTTCAGCTCTCTCCACTGCTCCTCATGACCCAACCTAACCAACCCTAAAAAATTACTTTGCAAATGAATATTTAGATTGTAAATGCTTCCCGTGAAGGTTCAGAAATTTTTCACATAAAAAATTAAAGTCACTTGTAATCTGAACATGATGACCTTGCAAGGCAGTCACCATGTCAGGAAGGAAGGACAGCCTTGTGATTATACGTTAGAGAAATGGATTCAACTCTTGCATCTCTTGGTGTCTTTCTTCTTAATTTGTTTATATTAATGAAGATTACACAGGCTGGGATTTTGCAGGTAACAAGGCAAAATACGTTGGGGAGCCAAGCATGCCAACTATTTTTAAGTATGTAGAAACTACCAATAAAAAGAAGGTGAATAATTTGTTTTCCACTTGCAAATGGAAAAAATAGATATGAAGTTGGCAGTGACTTGGTTTATTGGTTACAAAAATAGGGACAATAACAGAAATCAGGAATAAGACAAGCTCATGGAAAACTGTGGAGTTGTTAGAAATATATTGAATGCATTCTGCCAGAAATCACCTAGATGTAGTTGGTCCTGCTCTAAAGGAAAGAATGACTTAGACAATGTTTGAGTGATCCCAGAATCACCTCTGGCTATGCCTACAGTAGGAATTGCTTTGGTACAGTAGGAGCAGATCAGAAGGGTGAGGCAGCAGGACCCTACATCTACACTAAATCTAGCATGTGGGATTTAATTCAGGATTAATTTAATTGGAACCAAACATTCTCACAGGCACATGGATGAGAGCTGACTCAACTTACTAAGCACTAGTTCAAATCCTTGTATTTTCTTTGGGATTGAGAGCTTATCTGATGTGTAACTGAAGTAGAGTCTGTGGTATAGTAGCCTTCAAAATCAGCCTAGTCTGAATAGATCAAAACTGCTATGCTCACTGAATTAAAATGAAATAAAGGTGGTTGGCTTTCTGACCTTGCTATTATTCCAAACCAAATGCTAATGCGCTTGCTGCCTGTTATCTGGAAGGAGATTATCTGGACTGTACATTAGCCAGGAGTTTCCTTCACTCAATACCCTGGATAAGGCACAGAGCCAGAGAGGGTGTGCTGCAATGTACACACTGCTCACATCATGGCTGCTGTGCACAGAGATGATTAAAAGACTTATACAAAACCTCTTTGTATTTTTTCCCAAGGTTGAATGTACTAAACAAATGCTTATAGCATGATATGCATTTGAATTAATAATATTTTTGCCTTTTTCTGAGTTATCTTTTTTTCTTCCGAAAGTTAGTTACATCTGCCATCTCCCGAGAGTTAGGTACGTCTGCCATCTCTTTGCTTTGTATTCAATACTGAGAATATAAACTCTTCAGATTTTATTCTTGTGTTAATGCAAGCAAAAGATAGTCATAGAATTATTAAGGCTGGATAAAAGCCTCCAAGGTCATCAAGTCCAGCGTTTGGACGAATACCACCATGCCTACTAAACCATATTATGTAGTGACACATCTGCTTATTTTCTGAACACTTCCAGGAATGTCTACTCCACTACTTTCCTGGGTAGCCTGTTCCAATGCTTAACCCCTCTTTCACTGAAAAAATTTTCCTTATATCCAACCTAAACTTCTCCTGGTGCAACTTGAGGCCACTTCCTCTCATCCTGTCACCTGTCAGTTGGGAGAAGAGACTGAGTTTCACCTGGTCACACCCTCCTTTCAGGCAGCTGTGGAGAGTGATCAGGTCACTGCTGAGCCTGCTTTTCTCCAGGCTAAACACCCCCAGCTCTTGCAGGAGATTCTCATCAGATCTGTGCTCCTGACCCTTCCCCAGCTCTGCTGCCCTTCTCTCCACGTGCTCCAGCCCCTCAATGTCCTTGTTGTAGTGAGTGGCCCAGAACTGGACACAGCAGGTGAGGTGCAGCCTCTATAGTCCCCATGGAGAGCTTGACTGGGATTTTTGGGTCCTCATATTCACATGATAGACAATAATACATGATCAGTTAACGTATATCTTACCTAACTCCCACACTATAAAATGCAGCTATCTAAAATTAAATTAGCCTCTGGGTAATCTTTTTCATCACCTAAGACCAATGGCTCGAGGCCATAGGCTCATAGGATCATTTAGGTTGGAAAAAACCCTTAAGATCATCAAGTTCAACCATTAACCCAGCATTGCATGATTCTTTGCATCCTGTGGTAGCCATCTAGAGTGGGTGAGATGAATGCAGAATGTGCCACTGTCTGCACTGGCTGTAGAAGGAACCTTGAAAAATAGCTTAAACTAGGAGGACAAGCTTCTGCTGAGGGGTAGCGAAGGCTGGGACTTGGTCTGTCTTTCTGGAGGGCAATGCAGCCATGGGGCTCAGAGCTTTGAGTAAACACACTTAGGCATGCTTAGCTCTCCTGCCTTATATTTATTTTTAACATCATATTAATAAAAGCACCACTACTCTTTTTTTCTGTCAATAAATTCAATTCCCAAGCACACATGCCTAATCAGTTACATTTATGTAAGTATTATATGTATATATAGACATGTATATATTCTATATTTTATTTCATAGTCTATTTTATTTGTTAGATTTATTGTTATAGTAATTGTATTATATTAATATATATCTTTATTTTCATTTGGTTTTATTTTTATATTTTATATTTTAAATATATTTTATATATGCATATTACATTTACTTTTCCAAATTTACCTGCAATATTGGAAGTTTACATAAGTTGCAAATATTTTTTTCTCAATTCCCTTCCTCTTTACATAATTTCAGATTTTACTTTTAAATAGCAGCTTTTCTTATAACATTCAAAATAACAAAACTGACCAGTTCATCTCCCTAAAAGATACTCTTCTAATTTCATCTGCCATAGGAATTACTACACAAAACATAAAATAAATGATAACAAGTCTGAATATTTTGCAAGGAAGTGGGATTATTTGGATTTTTCTCCCACTAATTAAGTAGTAGCCAGCACATCATTCATTGACTAGTCACAAAACTGTCTAGATTTTTTTCTTGTCTGGCCCTGGCAGCCTTGGGAACCTTGCACACAGTGCAAGGGTCTGGAATTCCAGTTTGCAGCAAAGAAAAGATGTTCCTGTCCTTTAAGGCAAAACTCTGAAAGGGCTGAAAGCCAAGTGGAGCAAGAGCCTTGTCCCCAGCCTGCACCTGGACATGGAGCCACTGCCCACAAGTCCCTGGCTGTGTCCACCTGGCCAGTGGCTCGTGCCCCACATAGCCCACCCTCCAAAGCCAGGGCTCTGCAGTGTGGGGCTCGGGCTGTCGTGTGTGACCGTGTCCAAAGCCTCACAGGGCTCTGGGCACACCAGGGGCTACAAGTGCTCGAGTCTGAGGAGTGCTCCATGCCAGTTCCAGTGTGTTTGGCTGTTGAAGGGATGTTGGTGTGGCCCCTTGTGACACAGGTGCACGGTATCAGGACCCTAGGTGATGCAGGACATTGTGGAGCATTCCATGGTTCTGTCAGCTGCTTGCTTCCCTTTTCTTTTTGCCTCTGCTTTGAGCTGGGAATGTGCTTGAAAATGTCCAGCAAAGAAGCCTTTGCTGTCTGCTCTGGGAGCCCCCACGGCTTCAGCACCTTGTCACCTGCACCTGCACAGCTCCTTGCGAGGCGCTGCAGAGCCCTTGGCTAGCTTTTGCTCCTGTTCTGGCCAGGATCTCTAAGCTGAATACATAGAGCCCAGAGAAATAAAATGGCACCATTATTTAAATATTTCTTTCCTCTAATTTCTGGGTTAGGGATGTCACAAACATTGAAATTCGGGATGCCACACTATGAATGCCACCTCTGTTGTCACCAGAAGTCCCCAGAAGTTATTTCTCTGTCTACTGACTAGTTTTTCCATTTTTCAACAGATTTATGCAGATAGGACTGCATCCTTTGTATCCTATAGGCATTCTTTAGGTTTTCCAGTAGATGATGGCCTGTGAAGATGTCCCAGAGCCTCAGTTTGTAAAGCCACTACACTATTACGTGGGAAATGCATTGTTGTCTGGAGAACTTGAATTATACATAATTTAAAACAGTTTAAGAAAATAAGAAGGTCAAAAATAGTGTTACAAATGAAACAAAACCAACATCTAATCTCACTATGCTCAAGTGCCCGGAGAAAGACCCCTCTCTCTCCCTACTTCCTTGTCCTGCAGAGCTGGGTCTTGATTTGGCATTAGATGGGATCTGTGCTTCATGCTGTCTGAAGGCTTTGTCACAGGACATACCTGTAAGACAGAGTTCTGTTACACTCTGCTTATCAGCAGACCTTGGAATTCACTTCTGGATGGGTTCAGGTCTGGCATTGCCATTCTCTTTTATTCCTCAGACATTTGCTCTTTTAGCTAATCTCCCCTTTGAAACATTTCAAAGGCTCTAGAGAAACTTAATATTTTCAGCGTGAAATTCATTCTGCTCCCTCTCTAATCTGAAGGCAGTCCAGCACTCCTAAATTAAAATAAAATATGTTTTTTAAAAAAGCATTTAAGTGTCTTTCTGCAAGACCAGTCATGTTCTCTTTATCATATTCACCTTATTACATTGAATGTCAAAAATATCCTTCCCTACAGTGATGGTTGCTCAGTATATAATTTTCATTCTAATTTATAGTTATGTGAATCTCAGTATTAAAGACATGTAAGGTTTTAACATCCAAACACTATGAAGTGTATGCAGTTTGTTGTTGATTTCTGGCTGAGAGTGCACATGAAGGATATCCTGAATGCTGGCCAGAGCATAAAGCACTGTGACATTAAAGTCATTAAAGAACAAGTACCAGAAGAACAGGTGTGCCATAGACTAGGTCACAAGCTTAAGATAAGACATCATCAGCTTCCCAATTTCCTCTGGATTTGTGGGAACAGTGTGTTCAAATATGCCCAAGATGTCAGGTCACTCTCAGGTTTTCTGCTAAAGGCTCTCAAACCTGTGAATTTTTAGAAAAGAATGCTTTCCTCCCTGAAAAGCCTGAAGGGCATGATTTGAGACAGTTTGGGCTGGGTTGAAATTGAGTTCTTCAGATGCAAGGGTGTTCTCTGAGTCCTAAAGAGCTTTAGAAACCCAAATGGTCACTCAGCCTTCAAGCTTTAGAGAAGCTTGCACATCAGCTCTACATTTAGACATTATTCCTTGAAGCCAAAATTGTGCAGTCTGTCTAAGAATTGATTTTCCTTTGCTTTCCTCAACACATACAGCTCTCAAAATATGTTGAACTGATTTCTTATTCATCATTGGTTTCTGACTTCTCAAAGTTCTGTTCAACGTCTAATTCAGTGCTAATGTTTCTCAGCTGCCCTTAAAATTGATCCTCTGGCTTCTGTCTAGCAGATCCCCGCTGAAAAAAGGTGGGGAATAATTATCCAACCTGCAGTGGGAATGGGAGAGGAAGTTCCTTTGCCACATCATTCTTAGACCTGAGCCAAAATGGATTAAGGCATTTCACCTTTGTTTTCAACACACTCTTATGTATAAAGACACCATTTTTCTGAAATACATGAGATCTGGATGTAATAAAACACCAGGACTCCCAACATTTCTCCATATCTATGAACATTTATTCATGTCATGAAGCTGCAATAGTGAGGTTGAAGGGAGAAGAAGGAAGTAAAGCATTCTATGAGCAGAGTTATTGTAGCCAGTAAATGCCTTTGGCCTTAGATCAAAATAAAATTTCAAGAAACTACTTGAAATTAAATAATATTGTTTTAATACATCTAAACTTTTCTGGAATATATTTTTTCACTAAGAAAATCTGGTTTCTGGTTTTCTTCATGATCCAAAAAAAAAAAATTGTTTTGGATGTGAGAATATCCCTGGGGATATGCTTTGGTTTTGGAGCATTCTAAGTCATGAGGGTTAGCTTTTCCAGATCAGAGATAGCTTTTGTTTTTTTCATGTCATAATAGTAAAGATTAGATTACAGCAGCAAATATTATTTTGAAAGTTTAAATTGTCCAGTATTTTATATTTTATGCTAGAAATGCCCATAAACCTTTTTCTTAGAATTTTCCAGAATGTGGAACAGAAAAGTGTGGTGACAAGAGGTATAGTAAATCCATCTAGAAATTTTCTCTGCATAGGAAAGCCATTTTGTACATAGTACATTTAAATGCCCAGAATAAAACAACACAGAGGTAAGAATCACCACACAGAAGAAGCAGAAATGGTTTTGCAGAATCATGCCAGATCATTGTGACTTAATAAATGACAAAACTCTGTCCAGTCTCTGTTTTGTCACATTACACTATCACTTTTCTCTACAACAATATTTTCTTTGAGAGAGATGAGATGGGAAAATGTGATAGATTCTGAGAAGCAAATATGCTTTGTTCTGAGCTGTACATGTCAAACCACAGGTGATGGCAGGATAAGAATTTCTCAGGGTATCTGATGCATGAGCATTCCACTGATTCTTGTTTCTGCACAATCCATGAACCCATCACCCGTACTACATTGTATGTTTATTCTTTGTCATCTAACTCCAGAACTTTTTCACAGTGTTAGGAAACTAAATTTCTAAGTACAAAGCAGTTCATGCCAACATGTATCTGGTGGGCACCATCTTATGGAATGTGAATCTTGGAAAAGCAGGTTTTTTGCAGGTTGATGTAGTGATAAGAATGTGAAATTAAAAGCTGAAAGAGAAAAATTGGCTGAAAGGGTTCTGGCTGCAGGAGAGTGCCTGTCAGTGCAGATGGAAACAATACCTCAGATGAGCTCCAATTAGTGGTAACCAGGAATGGAGGGGTGGGGTGGGAGAGGGAGGTACCAGGAGGAAGGAATAAAGTTTTTCAGAGAAAATGCTGCACCTGGATCTTGTAGCCTTATGATAATGCAAACTAGGCATACCAGTGAATTCTGAGGTCAGCATCAGCATGTAATCGTCCTCTTGTAAGAGAACTGAAAGCTAGCATCAGTTTGTGGGGGCCATGAGACACCTCTCAGCCACCCTGCTATAAGCTCTCCTGCTTTGCTACCTCTCTCACTTCTCAGGATCTTTCTGTCTGCAAAGAAGAGGGGAGAACCTCCTGTTGCTAAGGCACCCTTGTAGTTGCATTGAATTTATACAGTAAGAAAAGACAAAGAACGATGGACACCACATCTCCAGCTCTGAATGAAAACCTAGCCTGAGGTATCATTATCATTTCAAGGTTCTCTGTTCTAGGGCTGAAAGGTGCATGAACATTTCACTTATCAATACAAATTAATAGCATTAGATGGGTGATTCAACCAACAATTCATAAATCTGTATGCTGCTAAATGACATCATAATTCATCAAATCAAGGGCAAATGGAAAATAACTAACATTTGAGTTCCCGTTCACTGTACCTCTGCCAAAGGTGAGACTGTCTCCTAAGGGTTCTGAGAGCTTAAACATACAGATCTGTATTTAAGTCAGCACCTTCTCTGATACTATTGATTAGCGGGCTGTACAAACTGTGGTTATCCTTTCATCCAAACAAAACATTGGGCATTTAAAAATCAATGCAGAATGCACACTGTTGCTTTCCTGAATGCTGCTTGATTTCTTATCCTTCTGACAACAAAGGGATTGACTGAGCACCAGTGCAAGGCCGATACACAATCAACCCTGGGTGTCTCAGGTGTGTGTTGCTCAGTGCTGTACTGGAGACAGTCAGGAACAAGAAGCGGAACTGTTGGTGCAGCATCATGTGTCTAAAACTAAAATGCCTCTCCAGCATGGCCCCTGACATGGTCACAAGGAGTTGTGTAACCACGTGTTAACTGAGGGATTGAGTACTCAAGCAAGGAGTCAGGAAACAAGCAAGATTAGCTAGGGTGAAGCTACTGGCATGCCAAGGCAGCTCATATTTCAATAAAATGAGGATAACTAATTCATAATTATTGGGGGGCACAATCGAGTACAGAAGCAATTATGGCTTAGAAGAAAGTTACGGCCTTTCAAAGGTTGATCTACTTTTCCTCAATCTGTAAGAATCCTGTTTTAAGACCTTGGGATCTTTGGTCTTGAGCTGACTGCAGGATGCCCTGCACTCACTGGTTGCCTTTAGTTGTGATGCTCGGAAATTTTAGTTTTTCAAAAGCAGCAAGTACATAAATGAATGGACCCCCTCTGATTACTGAGAGTGATAAAAATATTGTACTGCACAGAAATCAAAGTGCAGGATGTATTAAGTGGAGGATAACAGGTTTTTTTGTTGCATCGATGTAATTCCAGAGGGATTAAACTGAATTCAATAAAGCCACAAACAATTTACACTGGTGACAATGAGAGAAAAATTGTATACTAGTAGCTACAGTAGCAGAAAAGATGACTTTGTCTTCAGTTTGAATGCAAGTAATTTTTATTATTTGTTGGCTACTTTTTCCATGTCCCTGTGGAATAACATGAAACAGCATTTGTGAAACAGGAGCTTCTGGCAAACAATGCACAGTCTTGTAAAAGAAGGTGGAAAATAACACTGAGAATACTACACTCCCAAAAAAAGGTGTATGACTTAAATACAACCAGGGAAAACGGATCAGAAAGTGCTTCTGACAAGGTGGGTGATCAGCAAAAGTCACTGAATTACTATGCTGAAATAAATTCTTTTATCTTTTCTTTTTCTAACATTTGGAAGGAATTGAGAAACAAATTATAAATTGAAAACAGTATCAAGACTTTTTTTGTTAATCCCAATTAGGAACAAATATGAGCAGCCTGGTTTTCTGAATTACCTTTTATATGTTACAAGCTACAAAGCAAAAGGCATTTCAGCCCAGAGGGAAAGTTCCTGAGCTAGCCAATATAAGCTACAGTTCCTTATTTCATCTTGATTTTCTATTGCTTTTCTTTCCTTTTTTTGCTTCTAATTCAGATATCATGCTTGCTTACCTAATTTTGCCTGACTGAAAAGCAATTAAATATCCTGTTTGCTTCAGCTGATGCTCTGTACACCTTCTCCTGAAATATTGTCCAATGATTTCATAAGGAACTCATCCAATCCAGAGATGCTGTTACCATCCTCTCCATCCCTGCTGTGTGTGTTATGCTGTCTCCTGCAAAGTGTTGTATCCACTGGGTTCTTGCAGCTTTTTCCAATGCCAGGAATCAAACTGAGTTGCGATATTTGTTGTTGTTTTCAAACTGACAGTGAATCTATTTTCTTAGCATCTTAAAAATCTCAACAATAAACCTACAGATATTTCATAACAGACATAGTGTCAGGCAGTTGCTTTTTCCTTTTAAGCATCACTTGCTAATTTTTCTGCTAAAGAAGTTCTAAGTTTGCTGGTGTTGTGTTGAGTATTTTATTTTTTTGTTAATTGAATATTCTGTGTCTCTAACTGCTTTTAAGTTCTCTTTGCAAATCTCAGTTAGAACATTTCCATCAAGATGTCTGGGCTCACATATGACTGGAGAATTCTAGCTAAAATGAAAAAGCTAATAGCAGCCTAAATGAGCCACTCTGATCCTTGTTCCTTCATTACATGCTCTTTCCTCTAGTGATTGCTATTTTATCTGTTTTTAAAGACTCGGTTACTTGTTTCATTGCTAACCAACATAACAATCAAGGATTCAATAAATCCTACCAAGCTGCAAAATCTATATTATAAGAATTTCAATACAAGACCTCTTGTGGTCTTTTCTATCTTCTCTCTTTTTAACCTTTAGGAAAAGAAAAAAGAAAAGGAATGAATCATTTTTCTCACAACTGCCATATTAACTTGTAGACAACCAGTGTTCAAATGTCTCTAATACCATTTCTAAACCATGTCCTGAATTAACAAAAATAAATGGAAACCAGCTGAATATTTAAGGAAGATTTTTTCTCTCTTTTTATTATTTAAAGTTATGGAATGAAATACAATTACAACTTTGACTGCTTCTTCACATTTTCAAAGAAGTTAATTACTGTATTCTTTTCTTGAGTGTACCAGCACAACTTATTTTACCTTTAGTACCATGTGCTCCTCAGAAACCATTCAGAAAGTGGTCAATCTTCTTCTGGGCAGTAACCCTCAGTTTTCACACACTAATATCTTTATGCAACAGACCAGTAAAGTCAGCCTCCTTAAGGAACCACTTTCCTAACTCCCAGTGGTTCTAAATAACCCTTTAGGAAGTGTGAGGAATAAAGAGAACATGGAGGATACTGATCTGAGAGGACTTAGCCCAGGCACCTTTCCAGGTTGCAGAGCTTTGTGTCTGGAAGGCTGACTGTAGCAAGTAAGTCGTGCCAGCCAGCCTCACCACCAGAGAATTGCCTCAATCTGATTTTGTCCAAGAGCAGCTGAAGCTGGAAAACTGGCTGCCATGGCACAGTACTTAACCCAAAAGACTGGCTGCATAATGCCCGCTGTAACCTCCAAAATAACTCTGCTTTTCATGACTTCTGACAGAAAGTGAAAACGTTATTGAAAGCTATTTGAAGATGTGCTAAAAGACATTGCAATTTCTTCATATGAGTGACAGATTTAGGCCAAAATAATATTTTGGAGCATGAAGTCCTTGATGAGTGTGAAAGCTCCTAATAATAAGGCAGATATGTGATATGAACCTCTTTCCTAGCCGTACTGCAAGTAATTCACAGTATTTTTATAATAATGATATTTTGTCTCACGAGCACATTTTCATTCTGTTTTTCTGTCTTTTGGCTCAATCTCATAGAATTACAGAATCATAGAATGGTTTGGATTGAAAGAGACCTTAAAGATCATCTGTTCCAACAGCCTGCCACAGGCAGGGACACCTTCTACTAGACCAGCTTGCTCAGAGCCCCATCCAATCTGGTCTTGAACAATTGCAGGGATGGGGCATCCACAGCTTCTCTGGAAAACCTGTTCCATTGCCCCACCATTTTCATAGTAAATAATTTCTTCCTTATATTTAATGTAAATTGATCCACTCAGTTTATAGCCATTCCTCCATGTCCTATAACTCGATACCCTCACAAAAAGTCCCTCTCCAGCTCCCGTAATCCTTTAGGTACTGGAAGGTGCTCTAAGCTCTCCCCAGAGCCTTCTCTTCCCCAGGCTGAACAACCTCAACTCTTTCAGTCTGTCTTTGTGGAACCAGCAGACCTGACCATCACCAACATCCACCAGACTTGTTCCAGCAAGTTCATGTATGTCTTGTGTTGGGGGCCGCAGACCTGGGCACAGCACTCCAGGAGGGGTGTCTTGAAAACAAAGTAGAGGCTGTTATTCTCCTCCATGGTATTTGACCCCTCCTTATCCATTATAAGTGGAATTGGCATTCCTTAATGTATTTTTATTCTTCTGATTCTGTTCCTCACCTATGACTTTTAGAAATACAGAATTATTGCCTTGGGTTGGATTATTTGATATTGCATAATTTCATTTAAAATAGACAAGAGTGAGGCTTATCCTGTGGGAAATAATTTTAAGGTCTGGGGTCAGTGTCAGACAGATTTCTCATGCAGGGTCAGATTCTTGTTCAGAAGTAATAATTCAAGACATTGATCATTATTGCCAAGGACTCCAGAATATGAAAGTATCGTATTTTTTCTGCCCTTTACAGTTATGTCATTTTTAAGCTGCTTTGGTATTTTTAATAGTTGGTGTTGAGAATGAATTGTGATAGAATACAAATAGAAAGAGGGTTTGTTAAATGCCCAGCACTGTAAACTATTTATTCATACGCTGGAGATTCACCTGAGCTATCGTACTCAAATTTCTGCTATTACTAGACCTGCCAGAACTACAAATTGGTGGTTTTTGCTAATAATTATGTTTATCTACAGGGTTTGAGTTTATCTACAGGGTGAGATTCCTTCTGGTTTTACTTTTTTACGCTATTCTTAAGCTTGTAGATACTGATGAAATTCCTATATATTCACAAAAATACTGTATATGGTAAAAGAAAGACCCCATCTGATTAAATCAATCTCCATTAATTTCTGACTTGGCAAATTCCAAGGGATAAGTGTTTTGATGACATTTCTTGAAGAAAGAAATAAAAAAATTGAGACTTTCCCCAGTACAGTAGAAATGATCCTTTCTCTATGTTGCCAATATTAGAGAGAAACATTTGAAAAAGCCATATTTTAAATGAGCTATTTCACATCAACAGTTTTCAACATTTTAGAGGCAGATGAATAAAACTGTTTGGAATTCAAATAGTTATAAATTCTGAGGATGTTCACCTCAGCAGGAAGCTGAGATGAATTTCTGTGTATCAAAAAGCAGCAACAGAGCAGTTTCATTCCTATCTTGCCACGTATTTAAAGTAGTCCTATGAGACACAGAGGTTTAATCTTGGAGGCCAAATGTGATTAACCATGGTACATTTACGGTTACAAATGTACTGACATTTGTGCTGCAGAACATTGTTAGGTGATGCTGCTGAACTGCTGATTATGAATTGAAATTCAGGAACATAGTGTCCCTTCACTGATTTTTTTATGGCATTTGTCTTATTGCATGTCAGTCATCAGTGTTTTGCATTTAATTTAAATTACCATAACAATTGTTTTTCATTCATTCGTTTATTAAGACAATGCCTTCTAGATGTTCAACCCACCAAAACCGACATTCTTATTTATTTAGGTTTACATGCTCACATTGTCTATTAGTCTGTTTTGCAAAGAAGATTACCATTAGCTTGTATTAAAATGCAGTTTAAAAAGATAATTTCTATCTCAAAGAGAAGACAACTGGAAGTACCAACACACAGTACTTGAAATCTAACAGATTCTGTAAGAACTCTCTAACCTTAGGATTTTCATTATATGATTTCTAAATAGTCAATGTGGAAGGATTGCTGGAGGTAAAATTCAAGGAAACTGAGAAGTTATATTCATGTCATAGTAGAAGTTATAATGGTACAGAAATTATGTGGTAAAATACAGTTCCTGCTCCCTGGATGGAATATGGTTTGCACACTGGAAACCTATTCCAGGATGACTCCCCTCACCCACAATCTGCATCCATAGCATCTGCTGAGGGGGGTGGAACGGAGGGTGGAGCAAAGTGGAGATGCCATGACCAGGCTCTGCTGAAATCCTGTCAGGGAGGGGAACTCGATGGTGCCTTGCAGCTGGAAAACCCCAGAGCACTGTCAGCCTGGGGAGAGAGGAGATGATGCCCTGCTGCTGAGCCAACAGCTGTGGTGAAATCGTTCTCTTCAGATGAACTTGGTTCATTATAACCTAATTGTAATATTAACACACACCTCCATCCCAAAGGTACCCCCTCCAAGGTATGAGAACCCCTCACTGGGCATCTGCTCTAGATTTTTTTGACTACATCTTTAAAATCAAAGCAAGAGAATTTTACACCAGTCACTAAAAAAGGTATGGATGTCTAGAGTCATTCATTTTCCACCTAAACACAAAGAAATAGTATAAAAGTAAGTAGAGAATGGGAAGAATTTAGGGAAGACTCCATTGTAACTGCTGGGATCAGTTGATGAGTTGTCTTCTCCCCCATACGGACACCCATAAGGTAAGAACCACACTCTGCGTGTGCTGAATGCTTTTATTGTCACAGTTTTATGTTAATAGATTGTTATTCCATAAACTGTTGGTGGGAATCCTTCACAGTTGCTGGCGGAGGGAACGACACTCAAATGAAAAGAAAGACTATTGAGGAGTCATAAAGCTGAGGGAACCTGCTGAGGGCTCTCCCTTGCGCTGTTGGTGTGTCCCTGAACAAGTCAGTCATGCTGCCCTCTGATTCCAGCAGGACTGTTCACTGAAGGGTCCCTGTAACAGGACACTGACAGACTGGTAGGACAGAAGGGCTTGGCTTTCCTGGGGTACTAACAGACAAGTCAAACACTGCGGGTTGAAGAAATCTAATTTTTTCATGTGGCAGTGACTGTAGTGTATTCCAGTAAAAGTGAGAAGAAAAGATTCAGTTGTTTTGGTTTCTTCATATGATTTAAATTTTTGTTACTTCTTGACTGGATTTTAGAACTTGATGCTCCATGCAGACCAAAAAGTTATAGGAATACATTCTAATTCATGCTGCTACAGGGAGCATTTATTTTTGTTGAGTCTTGCCTGTCAGCCTAAATAAGGGGATAATAGATCATGTTGACCAAAGCATGCTCGGTGTTTGAGCAAGGAGAATTTCTGATGACTGTGATGATGTGAGGTGGGACTCAATTGCAGAAGATCAGTCAATGTCAAAGACAAAGCAACTTTTAGAGACTAGTGTTAGAGAATTCTTTCTATAAGAGCAAGTAAAGCAGCACAGATGCTGGGAGAAATATGGTGGTTGTGTGCTTCTATTACTCAGGAAAGTGGCTTTATTTTGGTAATAGAAAAGCTGGGGTTTGTTGCTGAGAAACAAACAAGTTTATGAATATGTGCAAACTTGAGGTGACAGAGAGCAAATTCTGTTGTCATATTGCACTGCAGACTTGATCTGCATATATAAAACAAGGCAGGTAATGACAAAGTGCAAATAGAGGAGGATAAGGAAACAAACCGATACTATTAGCATGGAAATGGGATGGTAAATGTACTTGCAATCTTAATTCTGTCAAATTTTTGGAAATACAAGAGAGAAGAGGCTTTTAGGGAATATGTGTATTGTTTTTATGGTGAGTTAGAAATTCCACCTGAATACAAAACACTGTCATGGGAAAGTTTCCTTGAAAATTCAGCAAGTAGGGAATGTAGATGTTAAAAACACACTGCATACTTGATAAGAACTTGAGAAAATTTAACTGTCTAATTAAAAGAACGAGAGATGCTCATGAAATGTAAACCCAGCAGGGGGATTTACAGTAAAGCTCACTAGGCAAAGCTGTGAATTTATTCTAGTTTTCTAGTACTGTACTTTCTGGAGAAAAAATAAGGAGAATGTATGCATTTATATAATATTGATTAGATAATTACATTTTTTAAAAAGTTTACTATTTTTGCTGATTCTGAAGTTTATACCTTTTATGTCACATAGATTTCTGTTATGAACAGACTCTTCTGAGTGATTAGGAGGGCTGGAAATTCTGTAAAAGCAAGTTTAGTCAGTGGTGAAAATTTCATAAATTAGAGTTTAGAGATTATCTGTTGCAGAGGTGAGCCACAAAGAATTGCATCTTGAATACTGAATCTCCCAGTTATACAAAACCATAATTTGGGTTATGCTTGAGTCAAAGAAAATGCTTTTAACATTGACAGTGACAGCCTTCATATCTCAGTTTTGGTATTTGTGGGTGGGTTTTGTTTGCTTGTGGTTTCTTTTTGTTTACTTGTTTTGCTTTTGTTTTTCTTTTTGTCTTTTAGAAACCTCTGTCCAGTGAAAAAAGAGATGAACAAAACGTCACAGAAGAACATGATATAAAATTCTTATCTAATAATACATACTGAAAGTTTCTGATGTCCAGTTTTTCAGCCTAATTCTCATAAAGGAACAACCTCAATGATGAACATCAAAAGTCAAGGACCAAGTCAAACTCTTTCTCTCTTTTTCCGTTTTAAGAAAACAACAGTTTCACCTGTGAGCGTGTGAGGTGTGAGGGTTTGTGGGGAGAGCACATTTCATAGCATCCTGCTAGCTTTGAGAAATCTGTCTTCACTTTAGGTGTTTGATTCTTCTGAGCTAAAATCTTTTCAGAAAGTTCTATTTTGTCTGAATGTAAATCTTACCATCTTACCATTGGTGTTTACTGTGTGTTAAATGAAGAGGGCAAATAAGAACAACAAATAGTACATGGCAACAATAAGATGTAGAGGAAACATTCAACTGGATTCATTGTAGGTACTCAGATTGTTCTGCATCCTGTAGCAAAGTCAAGCTGTGATTATCACCTGTTTGTGTGATTTAGCTTCTCTAGCAAAATCAGCAGATTATTTTGATGCTTTGTGTTTTTCTGTTTTTCGTGAAGTAAACAGAAGCGCTACAGTAATATAGTTTGTACTTGGCTGAGCACATATTTCATCTTGGATATGCACCTTTTTGCATCTTATTCTTTATTTGAATGAAGAAAATGAGCTCCAAAGATACTACCTTTTCTCATTACACCAAAGGTTGCCTAATGCAGAATGCAAGTCTTGGTTCATTAAGTGTCACTGCCACCAAGACCCCTTGCAGGGAAAGCTGCTACAGAATGCAAATGAAATGTTTCGGAGCTTTTTCTGGATTTTCTCACTCCTGGACAAATTTGCATTTACAGACAAAGTAAGAATTTCTCATCAGCTAAAATACTAGGAATTTTGTTTTAATGTAGTTGTATTTTACCAAGTGTATTTGAATAAAGGGGATTTTGCCCTGGGATTCTTGGATGTAGCAAATGTCAACCTCCATGCATTCTGAGGAGGTTTTGACCAAATTCACAGGTGCCAGGTTTACATAGAAATTTTTTACACAAAACTGTACTTAAAATGACTGAAATTTTCACTTGTCAACAGGTTCTGAGATCTGAAGTACAGCAAGACTCTCAGGCAAAGCAGAAAATCTTGTGAAAATGTGGGAATGAGTAGCTACAGTGACACTGAAATATTAGTGTCATTATAGACAGTGTACTGTGTGTTGCCCTTCAAACAGATTTTATATAAAATGAGAGAACTTCATGTGCTAGTTTAGATGACCTTGCAAAAGGTGTTTCTGAACCTTAATTGGATACACATACTAGTCTGCAACCTCTAAAGTGAATAAGTAAACTAGGTCCAGAAATATCAGTTCCATATGGTCAATTTTTGGGAATCATCTTTTTGGTTTTTTTTTCTTTAAGCGCATAAAGAAGGATTTTTTTAAAAAAAAAATTAAATATTTTTTAGCACTTTAAAAGTACATTTTTTCATCTTTTTTAAGTTGAAGAATAAAGGAATTTTGTAAATCTTGCTTCTTGTAGACTTAACAGCAAAAAGATAGTATGTGACATTTATAATAGAAAAATAAGTATGTTGATGTTCAGAAGGATTTAGACCTTGAAGAGGATGGAAGAAAAGGAAACCCACTGACTTTAGAGCTCAATAAATTTTTCATCCAGAAAAAAATACTGCTCTTTCTCCTTATTTCAAATATTTTAGTTTTTCATGTCAGTTTATATGTGTATGTAAAATAAGCTATTAACAAGGGTAGCTTATTTTCTTTGAATGCAAGGCTAACCTCTTCAGACTACTCATTTGTGTTCTAATTAGCTGATTAGAATTGCAGGCATTAACTCCTCAGCTTGGAAGCAGTGGAAGGCAGGAGGGGATCATGTCCAGCCTTCCCTCTTGGCTCAGTTCTTGAGATTTAGTAATGATAGCTGAGAAGATGAACTCAGAGGAATCAATAAGCAAAGATTATCTGTTATTGTCTTTTCAGATATATTCCTCCTAGTTTTGATTTTGTCTAGTTGTGCTTTAAATATCATAACTGGGACTACTAAACTAAATATATGTCGGTAAATTAAACAGGGCATGTGCACAGGTTTGAGCATTGGTAGATTTATCTGACCTATAAGTTTGTCAGCATGGTTCTTGATAGATTTTAACCTCTGTTTGACACGGCTCAAGCCCATGGGGATAGCATAGACCATGGACATTCCCACAAAGTAATTTAAATTTAATTAGTCTGGTACTCAGGGATGAGGTGAGAAAATTAAGCTGTGAAAAACAAGCAGTTGATGAGCCAAAATGAGTTGAAATGGATTGGAATTATTTTAAAATGTATGCTGGAGACTAGGAAACCTTAGAAGTCTTGATTTTATTCTACTTCTCCCAGACTCAAATCATGTTTGGTCTTTCTTACATATCTCTGACACTTCAGATATTCTTTATTCACTATTTTATTAGGAAATGGTTATAATGGAGATACAGAAAAACAAGTCTCCAGAGATAGATGTTGACTGGTTATATAATATTAGAAAAATGGAGTTTGATTGTGTTATTGTGAAGAATAAATTTAGACAACAGTATCTGCTTTGTTTTGTATACTTTTCCCTTTTAAAATTAAGGAATAGAATAGAAAGTATCCAGCTGATATTTATTATCAAAGAAAAACTAATTTGGAAAGGACCTTTATAGATTACCTGGTCCAAGCCTCTGATGAGAACAATGCCGAATTTGCAGTTAGATCAAGCTTTAAACATAGATCGGATTGCCCAGGGAATTGTGAAATCAAGTTTTGAATATCACCGAGGATGGAGACCCCTACAGAAACATTACATAGCTTCTCTTCTTCTTTTTTCCTTTAGGACAAGCGTTCAAGATGTGCCTAGAGTGTTCTGCAGCACCACAGTGAGCTTCTGAAGGAAAGGCAGCAGCCATTTGGGTTATTGCCATTGAGGCCAAGACAGTCGCTGCCTGAAGGGAACTATTATGATATTCTGATACTTCCAGACAAAGTATGACTTGTCTTGTAATAGTTGCACTGTGACTGTGATAAGGAAAGAGCACAAGAGAGGGAAGGTTTGCACGAAGAGAGGGTCTGATAGATCACTTGATGGACTTGGTAAATGTGGGGGAAATAAAAAAGGATACAAACCCAAAAATCTTTCTTATAGATTTGCTGAACTCAAGAAAACCTGGTTTCACTGACATGGGGATATGTCAGCCAATAAGTGTGTTCTGGTACAGGTTGAAAGCATAGAAGAAAACTTAATTGTGAAAGTCTCATAAAAACCAGTAATTATTTAAAAATAAAGAAAAATAAAATCCAAAGGAAAAAAAAAAAGTCCTAAGTGCAATATATTATAACCTGTGTTAAAAAACTGTGTGGGCTTTATCAAGTAAGAAGCTTCCATATTTAGAAATGTGCAAGTTTTCCAGTGTACCTTCACTGTCCTACCAGGAACATACTTGAGAAATTAGACCATGTGAAATGGAAATGTGTCTTGGCACAGAAAATATGATTGATGTCCTGTGCATTTTCGGGCTTTTTTAATAGTTAAAGACTGAATCTATACTGTATAGAATAAATTTAAATGATTCATCCCTTAGGAAAATGTCACATGAACTCCTGTAAAGCTCTATGAAGGACTCAGTAAAGGCTGAACTGAATTTTACAAAGCTGTTACATTTCAGATACAGTTTTTCTCTGTGTGTCTTATATGTATGAATTAGAAAAAAACTTCATGTAAATTGCTGATAAGCTAAAGTTATGTATTTCTGTTTTTCTCAAATATTTCTAAGAAATGTTTTGAGCTTTATTCCTACTAATAAACATTTACATGCCAGTGAAATGAAGTCTAGCTGACAGCTTTGCTGGTAACATCAACAGGAAAACAGAGATGTACCTCACCAGTCTTCAGTAGCAAATTCCAGTTTGTTCAATTAAGCTCAAAGGGTGACCATATATTATATTTCACTTAACCATTTACTTATTAATTTTATTCTTTTTTTTCTTCATATTCCCCTGTTTTGAGAAGCAAAATTAATAAGAGTTTTCTTCCCAATGCCATTTAATACCTATTTTTTTTCCTCTCTGATAGGTCTTTCTCATAAAATATAATTTGACCCAAATTTATATTTGGATCCCGATGGATATAATCAAGTTCATGCAATTTAAATCAGTTTTGTCTTGACTACATATTTTCTTGAAGTTATGCAGACTTTTGAGTCACAAACTATAAATGATGGAAGATTTACCTACAACTCTTAGTGTCTCAAAATGTGCAGCATCCTATTTCCATATGTGCTAGAACTGGCAGACCAAATCCTGACATTAATGATATGCTGTCAGAAGAAAAGAATAAGCCAAGCCTCATTAACAAGTTTTTAAATGTTAACCTAATTCTTTCCAAAAAAAACCCTCCTGAATTTGTGAGAACTTTCCAATGTGATATGTGCTGCATTTCTGCATTCAAACGAAAGGCTGACTTTGCACTAGAACAACCAAACTAGTTGGAAAAAAGTAGGACAGATGAAATCATTGCCTTTTTGGTTGCACTGTTGTCCTTTTGACATCTTTAAAAAAAAAAAAAAAAAAAGCAAACAAACTGTCTTCTTTAAAAGCCAAATGAATTATATTTTACCCTATTTTTCTTAATTGTCAATTGAATTTAAAAAAATACTGCAAAGTGATAAAATTTACATGAATATTTTCTAGGCAAATCTCTTGTCTGGATAACCCCCCTTGTCTGAATGGTGATATTGTTTTGGAGGATGTTGTCCAGTGATATGATGTCACTCTGTCATGTTTGAGGGTGAAAAGTAATTTCAAGGGATAATTCTAGAGAATGAGAGGAGAACAAACCTCCAGTGTCCTTTTGGTGCAGGGAAATTAGTCAGTAATGATAGGGGAGGGCTAAATGCTTAACAACAAACCTGTGTTATTCACAATGCAGATGTCCACATTAGAGGCAGCCCTTCCAGTCTCCAAGGAAGATCTTTGTCTCATCTGGTCTAGATGTCTACTTTTAAACTGATGAACCGTATTTTGAGTAATTAATCTCTTTGAAATGGTTGTTGTTATTTACAAGTTTAATATGACTTAATGGAGTCAGGGGGACAGCGCCAACATGAAGCTGTGTGTGCCCCATCCCTGGCAGTGTTCAAGGCCAGGCTGGATGGGGCTTCAAGCAACCTGGGCTAGTGAAAGGTGTTCTAGTCCATGGGAGGGGGATTGGAGCAAGATTGGAACAATAATCTTTAAGGCCCCTTCCCACCCAAAGCATTCTATGATTCTATGATCTCTCCAAGTAGGTAGCAGACCTACAAGTTATGTCACGTCTGCCACCTGTGAAAGGATCTTCTCAATCCTGTAAGATTCTGTGAATAGCAAATAAGAGCTGGCATTAATATGCAGATAACTAAATCAAGTACATTGAGTAAGGATGGGATCTAGTTAATTAAGAATGTGTCCAGGTGATTTTGTGTCACCTAGTGTAATTTACCCTGCCTCCAGCTCCCATTTCAGAAACACATGGATTTCTTGGGACAGCAAAGTGCTGAAGCATGCCACCAAGAAGGGGGATGAAGCAGTGAAGGGACTAGAGAACATACCTTATGAGGAGCAGCTGAGGGAGCTGGGATTGTGTAGTCTGGAGAAAAGGAGTCTCAGGAGAGACTTTATCACTCCCTACAGCTATCTGAAAGGTGGTTGCATCAAGATGTCTGTCTTTCTTTCCAAATAACAACTGATACAATGAGAGGAAACAGCCTCAAGTTGTGCCAGGGGAAGTTTAGATTGGATATTAGGAAAAAATTCTTCACTGAGACGGTTGTCAAGCATTGAAACAAGATGCCCAGTGGTGTGGTTAAGTCACCATCCATGGAGGTATTTAAAAGATGTGTAGATGTGGTGCTTAGGGCCATGGTTAATGCTGGGCTAGCACAGCGGTACCCAGTGGCTGGGATCAATGATTTTTAGGGTCTTTACCACCCTAAATGACTTTATGAATCTTAAAAGTAGCTTGGTAAGTCTGCCAGCCCTTAAAATCTTTTCTTTCTTTCTCTTAATTTTCTGAAGGGGTATTGCTCTAGCATGACAGTCAATACACATATTCTGTGGATACTCTCTTCATTTCCTTTAGCTAATATAAAAGGGTTTTATAAATTACTGTGCTTAGCTGAATT
Source organism: Acanthiza pusilla (assembly GCA_036630365.1). Lineage (NCBI taxonomy): Eukaryota > Metazoa > Chordata > Aves > Passeriformes > Acanthizidae > Acanthiza > Acanthiza pusilla. The sequence continues at coordinate 3,039,182 of JAXCHO010000036.1, forward strand.
TAGTTGCCCTGTATCACCAGGAACAAGGCTTCCTAAAAGTTAAGTGTGCACTGACTATTTCAGTTGGAAAGGACTATGCCTGGGTTATCCCTCCCTCCCCTTTCTGCCTGAGCGAGAGCCACCAGTGGTGACCACGATGGCTACACCTGGCTTAAGATAACAACACGAGAGTTAAGGGCCATAAATCTTGGTCAGCAGCTGAGGGCTTGTTGAGCACGTGCCAACCCAAAACAAGTCAATCACCTTTACTCAGCAGTGGCCAGACAGGGCCTCTTGAGCTCCCCTGCATGGCAGCATTTTTTGTGCCATGGTCTCCCCTTCATCAGGGAAGCCTCTCCAGTTATTCCTCAAGGATGAGCAGTTCCTTGCTGTGGCAGATTCTCAGTAAGTGGCTAATAGCACACTAGACGTTGAAACCTTAGCCAGGTGGTGTAAAGGATTGGTTGTGCACACATCATCCTTCAGATATAAACTGTAAACCAAGTCCAGGACTAAGTCTGGATCAAGCCACACCCAACCCTCCCTTGGAAAGGAGTTTGGAAAACAGGGTTCTTTCTAAATCTCATTACTCAGCAGGAGGGTCTCCCTGACAAATTTACCTCACCCTGTCCTCTATACAGAAAATAATCAAGTTGCTGTGACAAGGGATAGAAAAAACATCTTGGTCTGGGTGACATCCTTGTTATGTGAAAGTCCCATGAAACCTGGGTTGCTGTGCTAAGGGGGAAGTGTGGGTTTCACAGTAACCTCTGCCACAGGCATAAATAATTTCTCAGAAGCAATAATTGCTGTTTCTTTTACTGTGAGTCCAGACTTCATCCTAAAGGCGTGAAAATTCAATTATCCTTGCAGAGTTGACAAAACAGAGGTAGTTTGGGCCAATTCATAGAAAGCCAAGCAAAATAACTCCTTACCAGAGAGATTTTTTCTTAACACGCTTTCTGTGTACTGTCTCAGCTGTGGCCCTTTAAGTGAATAAATCTGCTTTGTGGGAAAGTGCAGAGTGAAAATAAATATATAAGAAATGGGCCTAATGGGCATAATGGTACCAAAATACAAAGTGAAGTGAAAAGTTCCTTATACTGGTGTTGCAGTTTTTTTCTCTTATTGTTTTGCCTTATCAAGAAAGGAATTATTTTGCTCTTACCCTTATTCACCTCCTTAACAAGTTACCAGAGAAACTAAAATTTTAAGGGACATAGTATTGTAATGATGTATTTTCCAATAAAAATGGTGTGGAAAATTGTTGGATTTTTAAAATGATAGTTGCATGTTATGAACTGAATATTTCAAGATATTTAGAGGAGTTGTGAAAGTTTGTCTATGGGAATGATTTATAAAACTTGTGATAAAACAATTTCTTGGAATATTTGAACTCAATGAGATTGTTTGGAAAGCCAATGTTTTCCCACATGATTTAGTTCTCTAGTTTTATGAAACCCAGATTTAGTTTTATTAAACCATTTTTTCTGAGGAAACTGTGCATCTGCTTTGAAATGCTTAGAAGCCTCAGCTCGAAGGAAGGCAACCATGTAGATGGCCAGTGTCCAGAACAACGTGTAGGTGAAGCCTTCCTAGAAATTAAGGTGCAGTTGTTGGTGACAAGCATTGCTACTCTTTGCCGTGAGTCACTTCACTTTTAGAAAAGTCTCATAAGATCACTTAACAGTTTTGAAGCTTCTCTAAATCCCAAGGTAATAAGCCATTTCCAACTGATTCAGTTGATTCAATGTCAGGTGTTGATTTCTGTGAGAAGCAGAAGAATGACATAACAGTGCTGCCTGGTTCAGTCAACTAAAAGATGTTTTGAGGTTGGTAAATCTCCCACTAGACAAACAAGCTGTGGACCTAGGCTATTTCATAAGAAAAGGATTTTCTTCACCCCTACCAAGACTATTAGTAGGCTCATCAGAACACAAAAGACTCCAACTGTTCTTTAAATTAAAACTCTTTACACTTGCTTTAGGGATGGCAGGACTGATATCAGATAAAGGGATCAGTGGTAACATGCAGAAACAGTGCTGGAAGGTTGGGATTCATCTTACTTAGGATAAGATAGCTAAAAATTTTACATTTACGTTAAGCCCTTCTCTCCTCTTGTCATCAGTAGAAAGAGCTGGTGGCTCCGAGGATTCATGTCAACTGTCCTTGACATGTCATGGTGACATGAACTGCATTCTGAATGTACCCGTTCTCTCCTGTGACTACAAATGAATCAAAATGTGGCTAAATCAGTCTTAAAATCTTGGAGTTAAAACTTATTTTTTTGATACCTAAGTGGGAGTAGATGAATCCCACTTCAAGTGTCTTTTTGTTTTAATCTTTTTTTCAATATAAAGTAAGTAAACCATATCAATTCAATCATTAGAATAGATATAAGACTTTTCTGTGGCATAATATATATTTTCTGTTGTTCCTGTCAAATCTTGGAGTTGATCTTGGTGGTATTTTCCTATCTTAATGATTCTATGATTCTATAATGGAAAATTAATACAAAAAAATAAAGCTTGTAAATTATTAATTGCTGTGCATTTTCAGCATAATTTCACCATAACCTATTTCCTGCTGTGCTCATGGTTAAATTAATCACATTTAACTTCACCAAAGCTAAAAGTTACCTGAATGGAAGTTAGAAACCTCTAAGATAAACTATTTATGTAGACCCTAGTGAGAGCCACTGTTGAAATAAAAGCACTTCCAGGTGATTTATCGTGTCATTCTAGCAAACACATCCATTGTAAGCAGAATAATTTTTCATTTCTAATGACAACTCCAGAGAGAGTTTAAAAACTAGGATGGATTATCAGGAAGAGGAGGTAGCTGAAGCCTTTTTGAGGTAGCTGAAGAAAACCTCATAACCACAGACCTTGACATTTGTTGGCATCTTTAACCACACCAACACCTGCTGGAAGGGAAGAAAGGTCTGAGCACAAACAATGCAGAAAACATTTGAAATATAGTAAGACAATTTCCTGATAGAGATGATCAATGAACTGGACAGTGAGGGTACTCAGGAGGACCCTGCTTAGCAGGGAGGCTTTGTAAGTTTGGATACCTTGGCATTTTCATCCCCCAGTAAAACATGCCTGCAATGGGATCACACTGCTTTGAAAGTTTTTGCCTTGTTTACTTTCAAATGTTATTACATGGGATCTACTTGATAGTCTTCTTATGTAAGATAACATAATTTTAGGGAAACCTCCAGTAATTTCTGACCATATAGGCTATGCACTCTTCCCCCCACCACTTCTGTCTCATTGGTGATCAATATAAGGAATTCAGACTGTACTCCTTTCTGGTCTTTCTAGAATTTTTGCTCTTCTTAAAAATCTTTAGCTTTAGCTGTACCTTTAGAAATACTTCTTTTAATGAAAGTCCTCATAATGAAAAGAATCTTCATTTCTACTCAGACTTATATTCAGCTGGGTTTTGAATATCAATAAGAATGAAAGTGTCACAAACTCCCGGAGAACCTGTTTCAGTGTCTGGCAAGCACCACAGCAAGTTTTTTTTTTTGTCTAAATGGAATTTCTTGTGTTTCAGTTTGTGCCCATTGGCTGTTTTCCTGCCACTGGGCATTGCTGAGAAAAGTCCAGGCTCCTCCCATGTAGTCTATAGATTGATAGGACTTTCTCTGAGCCTTCACTTCTCCAGCTGGAAGCTGTGACTCCTCAGCCAGTCACCCTATGATGGACACTTCAATTTGTTGCTCACTTTCACAGTCCTTAGCTGGTCTCACTTCAATGCGTCTCTCTTGTACTTGACCCCAGGTGTGTCTCGCCAGTGATGAGCACAGAGGAAGGATCACATCCCCTAATCTGCTGATGACACTCTCCTTAATGAAGCCTAGGACTGATTCCTGATTCTTTTTTTTTTTTTTTTTTCTCCCCACAGGGGTGCACAGCAGGCTCCTGTTCACATTCTTGACCATCAGGTCATTCTCTGTGTAGGTCCCTGTTTGACCCCCAGTTTGTACAAGTACATGGGACCATTGCTGCCCAGATACAGGACTTTGTATTGCCCTTTATTCAATTTCATGAGATTCCTGTCAACTCTTTTCTCCAACCTGTTGAAGCACATCCACGTGATATATATGTGATATATCATGACATATGTTATATCAACCACACCTCCCAGCTTTGTATCACCTGTAAAATTGCTGAGGGTGCACTTTGTTGCAGCTGTCCATTCATCTAAGACAGTTTTTCTGTGAGAGAGACAGTCTTAAAAGCCTTGCTAAAGTTGAGATAAACAATATCTACTGCTCTCCATTAACGCACCAAATCACCAATCTTGTTTTAGAAGGCTATCATGTTGGTCAAAAATGATTTCTCCTTTGTAAATCCATTCTGACTACTCCCAATCACCTTTTTGTCTGTCCTTCATATGTTTTGAAATTGTTTTCAGTATAATTTTTTCCATCTGCCTCCCAGGGCTTGTTTCTTTCAACCCTGCTTTATAGTTTTCAAAATCTCCCCTCTCTGCATCGCCTCATGTCCTTTGCTTTCCAGCCTGGTCTTCTACTTCCTCACTTGACTTTGGGTCATCATGTGTCTCTTGCACTGTTCCTAGTTTAAAACTGTCTTAACCAGGCTGGACAAATTTTGAGTGCCTTTATAATATGAGGATTATCTTCCTTTCCAAGAAGAGACTTCACAGTAAAAAAGATATAAACATGAGGGAGTTTATTCTTGTAACTGGGAATTGACATCAGCTGGGTAATAGTTCTTGGAAATTCATGAGACTCTCCCAGAGGTCAATGGTCCTTTAGTACAAAAAAGAAGAGAAAGAAAAAAAAAATCTTTAAAAGCCGAACTAACAAGACTGTGCTTCCCACTGGGCTTGTGAATTCTTTGCTTGCTGTACCTTGTTAAATGTAAATTTAAAAAGTCAGTACCTGCTGAGAAACATGTAGTTTCACTGTCTAACTGGGTCATATCCAAATCTGAAACTAAGGGCATAATGGTTGAATAATGTAAAAATTATGCTCATGATCAATCCTCTTTTTATAAATATACTTCTTTGCCCCTAAATTTCCCAACATAGCCCCACCATAGGGCTTCGAAGGCATCAGAGAGATTGGGTTCAACCTTTACAAAAAAGGGAAGGGATTTTTTCTCTGATGATAATATTTATCTCACTGAAATTTAGAGGAAGAACTCAGCTGAAGCTTAAGATACCTGCATTTTGATACCTGTATCTTGTGGTTGCACTGTTTTAGAACTCTTTCTGTTCCTTCTCACAGAGAACATAGATAAGTTGCATTCTTTTACTTTCTTAATCTCTGTGTTTGGTATTAGGTGTCATTTAGTTATGACCAATGGGTTTAGGAGGTGGATTCTTTGCTGACCAATAGTTGCTAGAGAATGAATGGATATAAAAACCCTTTCTTGTAAATAAACTTCCCTTTTCTGCCATTTTTCGTTCATCTGCCTGGTTTTTCTCAGCCAGCTTCTGCACCCAGGGGGACCTGGAAGCCACAGTATCTACTTGTCTTTATTAGGTTATAGGTGTCTGAACACTTTGCCAAAGGAAACCAGAAGTATACTACCAGCGGATTTAGGCAATGATTCAGCTAACCAACAGCCTAACAAATTTTTCAGTTTTCCCAGGCTGTGCAGTTACCTAACCCATGCAGGGCTGCCAAACCAGAGGTACCAAACACAGAGGCTTGGCAGTTATGGCACAGCAAATACACAAGAGCTGTTTCCTGCAATGGCGCTCTAAGCTGGGACTGCCACACAGAGGTATCCTGGGAGTATGATGAGGTTAAGGAGAGAAGGTGGCTGATTTTCCTGCCCAAACTTGCGAAGGGTGAATACTTGCCAGTATATGGTTTCACTGATAACATATTTTATTTCTTTCTTACAGTATTTTTGTTGATATTGGCACCACACACCTGCAATGATCCAGCCTTTTTTTCCTGTCATATAGCAGAAATTGTTTGCAAGAACCAACACTAATGAGAAACCTATAGCCTTCTCCTCAACCCTGTAAATCTCCCTTTGCTGAGCATGCATGAATGGATAAAAGCAGGACTCAGCATTTCATTTTGTACTAGTAGCTTTTAAGCTCTGCGAACCTTTATCCATTGTTAAGGTTGTTAATTACTATATAGTGTATATTATTATTATTATTATTATTATTATTATTATTATTACCAAGGGCACATTCAGATATTTCCATTGCATAGGCACTGCAGTATGAGAGTTACTGGGTTTATTCTGAACAGTGTAAAACAAACCAAATTGCACTTTTTGTCAAATATGGTCTGCTTCAGCAATTCCTTATTGACATTCCCAAAAGGAATGATTGCTGAATTCACAATCATAAGAAGACAATATATCTATTTGAATATGGAAATCACTGGTATTGCAATGACTTTCCTTATGTAAAGTCATGATCATCAAAAGATTTGCATCTATTCAGCAATGTGAAATTTCAGATAACAGTAATTCTTACATTTGTCTGCTGCTTCACATCAGTTGTCTTAAGTAAGCCTTGCCATCTAGTGTGTGTAGACCTAATAATAACATTATTCAGTTAATGAAATTTAGGAAGAAATTATTTCATTTACCACAGCTACAAATGGAGTTACTTTAAAACCAGGAGTTCTCAAAGAGCTAAATAAATAATTTTATGAATGCGGAAGTACAGCAACTGTAATATGTTTACTAATGGGTATATATGCCAAATGCTCCTGGTGCACTTTAGTTTTGGCTAAAAAGTATTTAGAAATCTTTTTCAAAGTACTCAAATTTAACTATATTTTTGCAAGTATGTAAAATACTCAGGACACCTATACATTATTTTGGTTTTTCCTTTTCTTTTCTCATTTTTTCTAAATTCCATCAGTCTATGGAATTTTTCCTTCACTTATATTAACTGACAGACTGAATACATGGAGTGTCTGTCTTTCAGGTGACTGATATAAGCAAAATGATTAGGGTGACACAAATGTCTTCAGTGATCTGTTCTGCACCAAACACATAAACCTCTACTGTTCACAGAGGCAGAACTGTTGAGTTTATCAGTCATGCACATGTGGTGTTAAAACACAGATTTCTTAAAAGCAAAGGGATGTATTTGATAAATCAGCAGTTTTCAGCCTGCCACTGCAACTGTCAGCTCCTACTTGTTTGTTATATTTTACATTGTCCTTCCTGTCCAGTGAACTGTTCCAGTCTGTTCAAAGGAAAAACAGACATACTTTGACTTACTAAATAGTAATTTAATTTTGTAATGTGGCATATTGCACAGATTATGAGTTTTATCCTTCCCCCATTAAAGCAACTATAGGCTAGGGTGTAATCAGTGGGTAGTTCTAGATTCATTTGAATTGTAAAACCAGCTCCAGATCAAAATTTTACTAAGAAAAAAGTGGAAGTGCCTGACACATGTGCCTCCACTTGGTCATTTTTTTAAGCTCCCTGGAGGTGTCCCAAGTTCTTTAGGGTGTGTCAAATGGCAACAGCCTCCTTTCTTAGAAGGAGATTATTTATTATTTCTTTCTTAGACACCTGAATTCTGCTTTCATGTGTAGTGATGGGTTTTGATCCCTCTGGACACCTCTGACTACAGGCATTCAATGCCAGTTGATCTCACTGGAGATTTAAAAACATGGGCTGCTAAATGTCTTAGTCTTTTTCTCGAGATGAATCTTACTTTCTTCATCCTCACTGTTTATTGAGGGTATAAAAAGTCTAGAGAAATATGGTTGTAAAAGATCATACTCCATAGACATCTCAGTGAGGTGACTGTCAGAGGTGGCATGGGCAATAAAATCTGTCAGAATTGCAGCTACCTGAGTTCAAGCAGTTTGTCATTGTCGTAGGCAACCTGAGACAGCATGATGCCCTTGCAGTCCCCACATGGAGAACCCACCATAAAGCCACCTGTCCTCTCAAATGAAAACACAGGTTAGAAGCATAATTAATTAGCAGAAGAAAAAATTGGCTGCTAAAAGATATGGAAAGTTGTTATCCTTCTATTTTCAAATGGCAGTGGGAAGGGGCTGGGGGATGTCTTCCTGGCAGCTGAAATCAAACAGGCAAATTCTTCTCCATCTGGCAAACAGAGCATGCAAATTCAGTTCCTGAAATATGGAAAAATGGCAGTGACTCAAAAAAAGAATTTTCTTACTTCCACAGACAGGTGTTTCTGGTGTGGCTGTAACTACAGAAGATCACAAGGCAAACTTCCATGCAACCTCTTTTCAAGGAAAACAGTACATTTAGATGATACAATATGCATTCTAGCAACATTCAATATGAAAGAAAAAGGAAGACTTTTTTATAATTAGTTATTTAGGAAACATATATTAAATACACGAGTTCTAGGCTTATTCTATGCTATTGCGAACTAAAGGAAAAGCCTGAATTGGCAGAATATTAATCATGTTTACAAAATACAAATCAGGTGAATTATCTTTACCATTTTTGCATTTTATTTCAATGCAGGCTTTTGCTAACTTAACGACAGTATCTTTTTTTTTTTTTACCAGTAGACTTTTAAAGAAAATAATTAACCAATAGCTACATGTATATTGCTCTGTGTTTTGTTATTATATATTGTCCATTGATGTATATTCTGAGCTCAAGTTATGTGGTATAACTGAACTCATTTCTAACTTCATTTTGATGTCAGGTTTTCAAACTCTGTTGTTTTGCTCAAATCCAGTATTCTTGTATCCATGGCAACAAGAAGATGTGCATACTCTGTCTTAAATATTGTCTCACCAAAAAGTCAAGCGATTGAAATGGAAAGTACTTGGCATGTCAGAACTTCACTGTATTTCAGACAGGCAATTATGAACAAGAAATCAAATGTGTAGTGACTTTGCTGCTGGATGTACTGTAATTACATCTCTGCTTCACAATATACCTTTCTGGCTCAAGGTTCTTCAAAATGAAAAAGAATGCTGCATTTTTATTTATTAAATGATAATGCATTCCTAACAGAAAGGCTTAACTCTACAAATGTTTAAAAATTATGCAGAATGTACTAAAGTGCTCTCAGCTTAATCAGTTTGTTTTCATCTTCTTTATTTTAATTTTCACTGAAATTCAACAACAAGAGTTTGGTTTTAATAAAAATACAGGAGTAGGAGTCAGCACATTTTATAAAGACTCCAACTCACCTCCAAGTTTTGTTGAGCCGGAAGAGTATAGAACAGTATAGCCAGTGAAAAATTCTCCTTCAATGTGATCTTCCCACCCAAAATAAGTCCCTAAATTTAGTTAAACAAAACCAGATTTAGGAACAAGTTCTGACATATAGCAAATAATTAAAAATAATCTTGAGAACTTTCTTGGTGAGTGTTGGCTTCCGGGGACTCTAAAATATGTTTGGAAGATAGGTATACAAAATAAAGGTGTTAGAGAAAAGGTTGGAATCCAGACAGCTAAAACGTCAAGAGAAGCAAATTTTATATCAGGGGCTAATGTTCCAGAAGACAGGAAAATCACTTAGTCAACAAAGCTAAAAATCTCTAGATTTTTTTTTAGAAGCTTAGGCTGAAATAAATACTTATTCATCCCTTGTTTAATCCTTTCTTTAATTCCATTTGAAACATCACTGCAGTAATTTTAATTGTTCCTTGGCCTAAACCACCCATACTCCCTATGTCTTCTATCTTAACTTACTCATTCAATGTTTTTTATGTAACCCAGTAAATATTTTTCTAAAATACAAAAATTTAAGACCTTGGTATCATGGCTTGATGGTAAGATGCTCCTTCTAAAGATCTTTTCCAGTCTCTGAAACATAGTCTTTTCAAAAGACAAGGCTGTGGTTCCACACATTTTCGAGTGATGATCTGTTCTAGTGCTGCTCTGAAGAGGGCTGACATCTGGAAAGAAAAAAAAGATGTTATATTCAGATGCTGCAAGTGACAGAAAGGACAAAAAAATTTTTAAAAGGGCAGGTAGGAGGACAGCCACACTGATTTCCAGATTTCAGCCCTGCAGAAGCTCTTTCATATTTTGTGGAGCTTGTGCTTTCTGCTAACAAATATTTTTCACCTCTTTCTTCTCTGCAAACATTAATGCTGAACAAAAATCTTTCAGCTTAATGAGGGTTATGGGAGGTAGAGGTACCAAGAATTTCCATGCATGTACAAATGAGAGAAACAAAATAATAATGGGTCTGAAACATTCAAAAGTGCTCCCTGGCGGATGAGCAGCAGGACCAGCAGGAAAGCAGGATGCAGACAGAGGATTTGGACCCTTGGGAAGATGAGATTCCTGCTCCCTGGACTAATTTTGTATTTTACTCTGGTGATCTGATAAAGATCCACACACAGCTTGAAGTGTTAAAACAAGGTTTTGCCTCATCCAGATAGACATTATCTAAGTAACCAGGGATAGAGATCTGAAAAACAGATACACCTGCACCTCATCTAAACTTAATCCATACTTGTGTCCTTAGGGCAAAAAGTGCAGGTGTAGGCTAACAAATTGAGAGACTATAATTACATAATAACTATTAGACTTTCTAGTTGGCATATTTTATTCATTGGCTGTTTTGTTTCCACACTTGATTTCCGAACACCTCTATATTAATATATTTGTTAGCAAGAAAGCCATTGGAAATCTACATTGCATTATGTATATCTGTCATATCTGCATTTTCAGACAGATAGCGTGCATTCAATTGTGAGCAATAAGCAAAAAAAAGCCCAAAACAAACCAAAACAACTTTCTGTGTTCTCCATACCTGGTAGAAAGAGATACTCTTTTTTTTTTTTTTTTTTTTTTTCCTTCTTCTGCAAAGGTACTTTCATCTCCCATTTTGCAATAGCAATATTATCACTCGTCTTCTGGAAGCTAAAGATTACAGTCTGCATGTGAATAATAGATTAAATACTTTGCTTTTATTGCATTGTAACACTGGTATCACAGTTTCCTTTTGGATCTCAAATATTCTTCACATTGAATTTGCAGTGGTTTATGATTTTTTTCCTTATATATGAGGCAAGAAAGAATTCTAGAAATAAGACCAAAATTCAGTTCAAGTGACTACGAAGATTCCCATTATTTTGTAGCTTGTTATATTATTCTTGTCTGTAACTAGCTGTAATACTGTTGATAGTACAGAACGCTGTCTTGCAGATACAAACATAAAACATTAACAATGGCATAAGTCAGCCTGGTCTCATATTTAATATCTGAAGTATTTGTTCATTTCTTGGGATTTACTTGATTCAGTCTTTCTTATCCAAATCCATTTGATATCTGGTAAATACTAAGTATATTATAGATTCTCAAATGCTTTTCTCCTATTATTTTAATGGTTATTACCAGTTAGGCAAAAAACCCTAAAAACATAGAAATGGAAATTATTAATTAAGAGGAGACTCACTGACCAAATTGCATTGAAATGAAGCTTTTTTACAGCCCATTGCTTTGGCCACAGATTAATTGTTTTTTTAATGGAATTTAGTTAATGGAGGAAAATATTCTGAAAAATCAGAAGCTAGAATTAATCTCTACTGATTTTACCCACTTGAAATGTTAGCTTCTGATCCAGGATAAACATCCAGGTTCTCTGAAGTCAGTGAAGAGGGTCAGACACTGCCTTTGGCTGTGTAGAGGTGATTGGAGACAGCTTAGGTGTTTCTCTTTGAATGAACTAAATTGTTTCCTCAGATAATTCTGAGACTAGATGGTTAATTTCAGATTATTCTTTGCCAGTATGCTCAAAAAATTGTAATAATCTGAAAAATCTCAAGTGTTTATAGACTTCCAAAGTGTTTACTGTATGGGGACAGCTCACCTGTCTGACGGATGTCTGACCTCTGATCTGTGCTGTTCAACGTATTTATGAATATTAACATTGAGGTGAAAAAAATTGCCTATGAGACCTGATTAATAAGATAACAAAACTGACGGTTAATGGTAGAGAACAGCAGATGTTTTCAATATTGATTCACTGGGCAACAAATTGCTGACAGAACTCAAGTGTAGTAAGTCACACAAAAAAATAAAATCACTTTTTCAGTTTTTATTTGCAGGGCTGAGTTCTGAGTTAACTATTACTGCCCAGAGATGAGATTTTTGAGTAATAAATCATCATTGTATAGAAAAATCATCTTATTCAGCAATAGTCAAAAATCAAGCGAAACCATTAATTAATAGGAAAGGATTAGACAGTATGCCAGAAAGTGTCCCAGCAGTTGTGTGTAACTCCGTGGTGCACCTACGTTTGGAGAGAGGTATGATCTCTGCTCCCGAGAGGAATTCCAACTGGAATGACTGCAAGGAGGACCAAAAGTGCGGATGGGCCTTTCCCTGGCCCAATGCTAATTGGACTAGGACACTTCAGCTCCACTGAGACAGCTGAGAAGGAATTTGATACTCAAAACAAGCAGAAAGAGAAACTTCTCACGGACGTGTTTACATGGCAAAACTTCCCTTTGATGTGCATAGGTTTAAAGCTTAATATTAATTCAAACCATGTTTACAAATGATAGAGGTGAAAAGACATGAGAGGGCACCAAATAAAAATACAAAAGCTGAAGATTGGGCAGCTCTTGAGGCACAGTCTGCTGCATGGTGAGAGAATGTACGAGGAAGTCTCATGTGCTGCTTTCTTGGTTATAATCCTTCTCAGCATCTGCTACTTGTCCAGTGCCAGGAACAAGACACTTTTCTAGTTGTTCTGTTATTTCTATTATTTTGGCTACTTCTGTATCCTTTCCTGCACAATCCTTTCCCTACCATGATTGTCTAGAGAGTATTTTGAGTCCTGAAAGTTTCCATAATTTCATTAAATATTACTTCTGACAATTAAAAACAAAATAAAAATTTTCTTTTAGCTGAAAAATTCATTCTCTTCCCATTTTATTTCTCTTCTTGCTGTTTTACATTTATGTGTTTTACAGAATACTCAGCTTAAAGAATAAAACTGTTGCCATTTTTTTGTTTGAGATGAAGTTCATGACTAACTATGGAATGATGTTTGACTTTCCAAACTCTCCACATGTTGTGCTTTTGCAGGATTCTGTACATTAGTATATTTATATTAATTTTTTTAATTAAAATTGGACTATCAGGTCAGGTTGCAAATACTGCTGAAGCCACTAAAGAAAGAGAAAAAAAGTTGTATATTTCATACCTGCACATTATTTCTTTTAACATTTTGCCTGTTACAATATTATCTTTGTCAGGCTTTTAAATGTTTATATACATTTTGCTACTCAATTTCTTCTGTTGTTGGCCCAATAGTACTTTGGAGCAATTGTAGTATTTCCTACATTTTTCTGGCTTTATGAGGAATTAGAAACTCTGAATTTAGATTTTTTTGTGTTCTACATTGTCTTTAGGATCATGTGTATATGCAAATATCCCACATTAAAGCATTTTTCCTATTAATACTTTAGAAGTACATTCAAGTGATAAATTATTTCTTTCTTTTATAGAGCAAACAACACATTTTTTGCCTGCTTTGAACAGTGCAATACATTTGTTGTGTTTTCACCTGTTTGCTATATTTACATACTTTATAAATACATTTTAGATATAATTGGGGTCAATATCTGGTGAGGTGTAGAGTCATGTAATGCAGTCGCTTATAAGTTTTATTTCTCAAACTTATAGCAGATTGGCATGGATGAACCAATAGGAGTTGGGTGACACAATACCAAGTATTCTTTCAATTTTCACCACATAAGGTAATTTTAAATTCAGTTTCAAATTTAATTTCCACTTGATTTCAAGTGAACTAAATCTTTAACGCTCTAACTCTCATTATCTGTCAGTCCTGCTTAATCATCATCCTTTATTGTGGAAAATAAATTAACTCCACAAATAATCCCTCAAGATCTCTTGTTTCTAAAGGAATCCTCTCTATTTCTCCATGTATTATTCTCCCATCTGTTCATTCACCCTTTTGCACAATAATAAGTCACATTTGCAGGAAACAAGTGTAATCCTTCAGTGCGAAATATATAAAGAAGCAACACCGACAAATCCCTACTGAAGGGTACAGTGTCCTATTTAGAAGTGGTGTCAGGCTTTGTGGGAATAAATTAAGGAATTTTATTGCAATAACTTCACTTGGGGAGTGCATAGGGAAAACAAAGTCAATAAAAGCCTTCCTTAAAATTGTTCATATCCTCTCCTTTCTGGCTCATTGCCCTGCCTACTAGGTTGTGTCCACAGTTTCTTATTTGCTTTTCGTCTGTGCTGTGATTCTTGCGTTCTTGGTTGCAAAGTCCCTTAGGCTTAGAGAGAAGGATGAAGAATACCTTTCCTGTTCCTTCCACCTTTATATAGCAGGCTTTGAAGAGCAGGTGAACAGGGATTTGAATTTCTTTTGATTGGAGATGTATCTGATCCATAGTAGATGAGTGCAGTTGGCCTTGAGGTAACAAACTTTCACAAACTATTCTGCTTCTCCCTGTCTGTGCATGCATGTGCTTTTTGAAGAGGACCTGACACTGAAGCCTCGGAGGAAGGAGACAAACTCTTATGTGGCCATTTTTTTCTCCCTTTAAAGTGAGGAAGTGATGCGACACGTTGCTATATATCTATCATCAGGTTTTACACACTGTTCCTAAAGTTCAAGATTATTGGTCTGGAACCAAAGTCTCTCCAAGGATTGTGCAGGAAACTTAAATGGCCACTTAGGCAATTCACTTTGAACCACCATACAGGTTTGGATACCTGTTTTTGGTTCATGTCATCATCCAGGTTGGTTGATTGCAAAAGGTGGTATGACCCTCCCCCCAACCTCTGTGCTTGCTGCACTCACTTCACGGTGATAGAATATGACACTAATTTTATTGAAGTGTCCCGTAGCCAAAAGAATCACACTATTTAGTGAGCAGTTGAGCATCTGTGAAAAGTGAAAATAGGTGTGTTGAGAGGTATCCTGAATTAACTGCTCATCTAATGCCTCCCCTAGGTGCAAAATTGTGTCTAATTCTCCAGCACATTCCTCTGCTGAATGTCATTGAATCCTCAACTCAATTGCAAGCTTAAAACACTCTAGAGGCTTCACTCGATGCATGTAAACAGAAATAATTGCTTCATTGAATTACTTCATTCTGATAACTTTTTTTTTTATATTTAGCTCTTAGAGTATAAGCTAGTTGGAGCAAATGCATGGTCTTGTGTTTTTCTTTTTTTCTAAAGCAATGGAAATGACTACAACCTCAGGAAAGGAACAATCTATCACCTTTTACCATAGTGCTATTTTAATCTGAGTCAGCATATTCCATAAATTGACAGAACAGCGAGACTTTCATTATTTATGTTTGTAAATCATTTACATTTCAACAGTACAACAGACTGGTGGAGTTTCCACACCGTGATATAACAGCTTTGCATCATTTGGGGGCAAGAACTAGTTGGCATGCTGTGCCATCAGAAAACTCATTACAATGGTTCATTTGAGGGCATGATATGAATAATATGAATCTCAAAACTGCTCTGTGTCTTCAGTGGATTCTTTCTGTCAAAAGCGATTATCCGATCCATTTAGATCCATTTACCAACCTTTTTAATATCCCTAGATACATTATTTATTAACAATTAACACCTCTAAACTGTACTCTCGAGAGAATGTTAGAAACATTTTCTCCATATATGTGGAGAGAAATGTGTTAGGATTTAAAACAAACGTCAAGAAAATTGCAGTGAAGTGAAAATGACTCTTACTGCATTGCAGATCCTAAGCAACTACTTAATGAAAAACAGCAGACTGCAATGAGCAGCACAGAGACAGGCAGCATCCAAACATTAACCAGCGCTGTTAAATTGGATTTCATAAATGATCCCTGCCTGCTATGGTTTGTGTGCTTTACATGCAGGCCACTATACATCTTCATCTGTTTTGGGACTGCAGTGTGCAAATATTCAAAGAAGATCATCCAAAGTAACCCACTAGATGCATGGCATAATAACTGAGGTAAATTAAATGAGGAATATAACAGGAACAGATGCTGGCGCTTGAAAGAAATACATCCGGTTTTTCAAACTGTAGAGTATTATGTCCAAATGATGCTATCAACAAGAAAAAAACATATTTGAAAGAAAACTATGAGAATAGATGTTTCTTTCTTATTGTACAGGATAGGCAGAACAATATGCCTGCTATGTTTCAGAGGAATTAGTTGGGCTTTCATCTCTGTGAGCTATTATTTAGTTACAAAAATCAACCTCATGCACTAAACTTTTCTGAAATTCTGGTACTTTATTTTGTAGAGATGGAAAAATTTCTATTTCATTCACATTCATATGGAAACTTTATATGTACATCCTCAGAATGCAGCTGTTTTTCTGTCCTGGAAGTTTTTTTCTAACATTGCCAGTGACAAGTAATGTTACCAAAGTTACAGTAACAAACCAATATTTAATTGTGAGTGAATATTTTCTCTTATAGGTTCTTCCAAAACTGTCCTTCACTCATCGCAATGGGGTGTAGCCAATGCAGGAATTTCCCTCAGGAGCTGCCATTGGAAAGTTCCCATCCCTTGTTCTCCTTAGGAACCAAGCCCTCCTGGAGCTCAGAGCAGCAAGTGGGGAGTTCTGCTGTTGCTCCACCTTCAGCAAATGTTAGCTCTGTGTGTTATTTATTCTGATCACTTTTAGCTAAATCAATTAAGGCCTCTTCTTGTTGAGGACAATATATGTGGAATGGGCCAGTGGAGACTAAATCTTTTGATGGCTGGAGATTGCAAATCAAATCTGATATAGTGTAAAAAAGATATCATAGGCCTGTAGCTGGTCAATAGTGAGAGTTTCTACTTTATTATTACCCAAGCTGCTCTAGGATAGCTTCCCTTCCTCCCACTACCTTCCTAAGGCAGGTGTCCTCTGTAGGCTTTGTGTCAGGCCCCATAAACTGGTCCAGATAGCCTCGGTCACCTTGAAATACAAGGACTGCAATGCTCGGGCTGCAAAATCCCATTTGTGGTGTTACTCTTGTTTCTGGAAATGTCTGTGAATATTATAGAATTTTTTCTTATATGGAAAGAGTAAGGAGAAGAATCAGGACATGAGAGTCTGAAGTTTTTCCATTTTTCCAGAGTAAAGGTCAGATGTTGATGTTTCATCCCTCTAATTGAAATATCAGAGGTACAGGATGCCTTGCAGAAATGACATATCATATCTGGGAAAGTGAATTAATTCTCATTTTTTGAATAACCACTGAACAATCTGGACAGGGCAAAGTGTCAGGAGCTGGCAGGTGTGATAGGAAATGAAGTAGCCAGAGGGATTGTTTTCCAATGCAGTTGTTCTCTGTGAACTGTAGAAATTCACTTGTTTGATTAAACAAAAGACAGATACAACTCACCCGAGCTTCACAGCTGTAATTGCCTTTTCTCTGGTATGTTTGAGAGCTTCAGCAAAGACAAACTGAAAACAACCAGTGAAAACAATCTCCATGGCTTTGCAAGTCTGCCAGAAGAAAACATGCTCAATGACTCCCCATACGTCTTCCTGTTCCACTGGGCGAAATTGAACCATTTTACAGCAAGGGACATTGATTCCACACAAATCTTGTACTTGCCGAGGAAGTGTGAAAATAAATTGAAATAACGTTTTAGATCTTGGCATTCTCAGGGATTAAAGAGAAACATCCATAATTATAGCACTTTGGGATACTGTTGAACCAAGGAAAAGCATAAATCGCTTGTTGGGAGATTGCTGATGATAGAGGATGAGAGTTTTGCTTACACTTTGGAAGGTCTCTTCCCAAAAGTGCTGACTCTGTGGAAGAGAACCTTTATGTTAGCTCTGCCAGTTCAAAACTGACTGGTACTGTAATATCAGCAGCAGTTTGTTGCAGAAAACAACCTTTCTGGAAATTTGATACATTTGTTTTCAGCTGCCAATCAAAACCTAACCAAAGAAAATTCCTTCTGTCACAATTTTAAAGGGAATTTGCCGCTGTGTATCAGCTGATAAAGGCCAGGTATATTTCAGAAACATTTATATAGACAGTCCAAGTCCCAAATGGGCCTTCACATATCCACAAGTTCATGATCATCTGCTACATTAGTGGTTATCAAGATGATTTTAACATGGTAATTAATCTAACTGGAGGTCTACATCTGAAAAAGTCATCTGTTCTCTTGATAATCAAGGCACAAACATTTTACTTATCTGTAAAGAGATAGTATGCTCTAAGATGTGTTTTTTGATGCCTGTAATAAGTTTCAAACTCATAATGGTTTAACTGTGCTTACCTATAACTACATACAGCTACATTGTAAATGTGTGGCACAAGTGAGCACCTTTTAAATCACAGCGTAAATGGAATCTCTTCTAGTTCCATCCACTTTAGGATCGCTCAGAGCACACAAAAAGAATGTCTGGGCTTGTGTTAAAGTAGAAGTCTGAGCATCTGAGGCTTTCCTCTGTCGCTGCTTCAGAATCTGCCCATTCCCAGTAGACCTGTATGGGGCTTACAGGACTCGGATTTGGGAGCAGAGGCAGGGGCTGCACACGTGGCCTCTCTGAGGAGCACCAGACACCACCACTCTCTCTGCGTCAGACAGAGTCATTTCCAGCTGGATCCTCCCATGAGGGGCCACACTGGAGCTCTGGAGCATCCATACTGAAAACAAGGAAGGCCCCACACTGGAGAAAGTGAGTGTGCCCTGACGGAAGCTGCAGCCCTTGGCAGAGCTGTGGTCTGTGGATAAGACCCTGCATAGGAACAGCGCCTTGGAAACCACAGCCTGCTCCTGATGGACTGTACCCCACGGAAAAGATCCACGCTGGAGCAGTTCTTGAAGAACTGAAGCCCATGGGAAGCACCCACACTGGAAAAGTTTGCAAAGGACTGGGATTCACTAAGGGCAGCCACTGATGGAACAGAGGAAAAGTGTGAGGAGGAAGGAGCAGCACACATGAAGTGTTAGGCTGACCACAACTCCCCTTCCCCAGCTGTCTGAGCTGCTTGGAGGGAAAGAAACAGAAGAATTAGAAGGGAGGCTGAGTCTGGGAAGGAGGGATTGTGGGGAGAAGGTTTTTAGTTTAATTTTGGTCATTCATTTCAGTCAAAAGTCTAGAATGAAGGTGGGATGTCTAATGTAGATAGTGGCTACTGTTCATGGTTATGGTACATTTTTACACAGGATGTCTATACAGTTATGCTTATTTGTAGTACAAAAAATGAAGAAATAAAGTATGGAAAGGTCACTGCACAGTAGCAGATCTGAGAATGACACCCAAATGTCCTCACTTCCTTAGTTTTATCTACTTTGGAAATATACGTATACATAGTGAAAAAAATAATGCTAATAAAAATTACAGTGAAGGTTATTTCTCAATATTGTAAAGCGGGCACCTTTAGTCTAAAATGCTGTAATACTGGATTGTATTTGCCTGATTAAAAATACTTTACAGTAAAACTGGCAGGCAGGAATAGGATCTGGACATGAAAAAGAAAATCAGAGAGATACAGAAGGGATCTTGGATTCCTTATTGACAAACACCAGTTTGTTCACCCTCATAAAATATAATGGGAGAAGCCCAAAAGAAGTGATGAATCATTTTATCACAAAGCTTTTGCAGGCGGAGCCTGCCTGTGCTCAGCACAGCTCTCAGCTCTCACACACCGCGGGCACTCTGCAGTGCAGGTCTGGAGAGAGCTCTCAGCAGTGCTGCAAGCCATTACACACACCAGAAAACTAAACCAAGCTGAGCTTAAAGTGGAGGCAAACCATCCAAAATATTCAGAGGGAAAACACATATTTTTATTTATTTTTCACGACCTATTTCAGAAGAGAACTTTTAGCTGCTTAACTTAGGTGCCTAATTGTACCATTAGAGCCAGAAGAAAGCTCCAGGAGGGAAAAGAAAGCTTCAGTGTGGACTTACAAGACACCTTTTGAACTGGAAGCAATCACAGCTTTCCTTCCTGCAGATCCAGAAGTGTAGAAAACAGCCAGATAATAACATGTTAGACTGAGTTAGATCCTTTGCAGTCCCCAGTAACCATAACTACAATCTCTGTAAGATTTAATGTGTATTTAGCATATTGCAGTACCAAACAATGCCCTTAAATAAACATTTTCTTATTTTAAGTGATATATATTAAAAATAAAGTTGAGGATTTTTTTTCTCCAAAGAGATGACTACCTTTGGCCAGGAAATGGAAATTTTTTGAATATAGAACATTTTACAACAGTTTATTAATTACTGTAAGCTTTCTATGGTGGCAAAGGGATTTAGTTCAGACTAGAATTCCCTGATTTTACAGTAATTTCCATTTCTCTCCTATTAAGGTCAGAAAATAATTCCTGTTAAATAAAAAACTGCAAGAGTAGACCTATTAAGTCATGACAATAAACTGTGTCCTTAAAAATTTTGTCCAAAAGTGAAGTGGCTTGAGACATGCAGTACTGGAGAAAATGATCATGTTTTTGAGATATCAAAGCTTTAAAGAAGCGTGATATCAGTTACCTGTAAAAATTATCTCCTTGGTTTTCCTTTGAAAATGAGCTCTTAATAAAGGCACAAGAAGAACTTGCTGTAGGAGGTAACCTAAAGAAAATACATCTTTTGTGCCCTTAAAGAGTCCTTTACATTAATGTAATTGTAAACTGGAGAACCAGACATAAACATTCAGAGAAATAGCACATTGCTCATGCTCCTTTACATTAAAGACTTCCTTTGATCTCTGTGTCTCAGCTTTGATAGCTTCCCCACAGAACAAATCATTGTATAACATGCACAGCATTCAAAATTAATAAATTAGTGTGAAAGATAAGCCACTGGCATCAAACATGTCTAGAGCTTTGATGCTGGATTTGTGCTGCTAAGGCCCTTGTTGGAGTTTTGCTAATCGCTTTATTTTCCTTTTCCCCTCTCTCACTTTTTTTTTTTTTTTTTTTTAACATAATGTGCTAATTTTCCGTAGAGAGAAACAACACCCTCCAAATCTGAGCTGCTGGAAAATTTTGGAGAGGCTTGAATGCCAAATTGAGGTCTAGGATGTTACTTGTGCTTTGCCTCCTTCTGCTTCTCAGGTTGGTATGCTGGGTAGTTGAGGAACTGATAAGCAGGACCAGAGATCTGCTTTTCAGACCTGCCTCAAAGTTCAGGAGGATGGACTGTGTGTCCACTTTGTATCCTTCAGATCTCAGAATCACCTACATAGCAGATCTTCACTTTCCAAAAATCATTGGCTAATTCTGTGCATAAAAACAGATTTTGACTGTGGAAATTTGAAATTCCTGTTCATGTTCATGACAACTAATCTAAATTTCATGAATATTTGCAGGGAGTAAACAAGGATACAAGGAAGACCATGGAAATTTACACCTTATGGAAATGAAGAAGGAACCTTTATTGTGGTGTTTGCCTTTTGGTGATTTTATTGTTTTAATCCAAAGACCAGTGTTGTGGAAAGGTTGGTCTTGAACTTCTGTCCTTGTAGATTAAACTTATCTGAATTTTTATAACACATAATTATTCCCATGCATAAGTATTAACAATTTCAATTCATAAAAAATAATAAAGATATTCTACCCCTGTAATTTCTCCTAGGTTTTTTAATGATGATATATGCCTCAAGATTGTACTGAAAGATCCTCTTGTTCTATATCACTTTGGATATGGCTTTTCTCACCTAACTTGAATCATTTAACTCCATCTGACCAATGAGAATCCCTCAAAGAACAACAGCAAGAGGTGGGACCAGCTTTGGAAGTGGGTGTCAAAATAAGTGGAAGAAATTACCGTGCAGAGGTTTGGCTGTCCATGTGTGAAAGTTGAGAAATCCTGGGATTTACAAGGTACCCACATGTGACCACAGGATCTGGAAACATTTCCCTGGGTCAGTCCAGTCATCCAACCATCCAAGTGGTATTAGATATCAATATTTAATCAGCTGAAATGAGTCCTATTTCTACATCTCTGCACACTATCTTCCACACCCTCAGTCTCAAAACAAGAGACTGTATAATTTTTGACACTTCTTCTTGATCTTAATAAAACATAAAAATTAATCTCTGCACAGTTCGAAGAACAAGCGCTGCTTCACGAATGGTACTCACCTGTTCCTTGTCACAGAATCATCAGATGGAACTGCAGATAACATTCCTGTCTTCTATATTGGCAAAAAACCATTTTTTTAATACTTCTCACATCTTTGAATACAAGAATTTAATATTTTAGCATACTATAGCTGTAATATTGACTGTGAGGAAAGTCTGACTCTCATCCCACAGTTTCCACCAAATTTTTAACTTCCTAAATAATGTAGCTTTGAACTTCGTTACTGACCTCTTCCTGAACCCTTTGCTCACCCAAGTGGCACAAAGTTCTTGTTGCAGGACAGCTTAGCATTCTGAGCTGATGACAAAATTTCCTGAAAATAAATGAAAGTGAACATTCTTTCACAGTAATACAATGACTAAGGGAAAAGCAGTTGTCACTGTAGGGGTGATTTTTCCATTTAGCTGTTCCATATAGTTATTTAATAATAAAAAGATGCTGAACATATTTTTGAATAAATTGTAAGCCAACTGGGGAAAAATATGCATGCATAACATAAAACGGGATATATGTAAACTATACGTTAATTGAACAGCAAAAGAATTGTTTCAACATATTTGAAGCTTACAATTTTTGCAGTCTTTTAATGGTGCATTTTATCACTTTAAATGTATTTGTATGATGAAGGTAACTAAAAATTAGCATTCACAAACACTGACTAGCACTGATGGGCTGATGTGGCATATGCAAACTTCCACAGTGGCATTGAAAACTGAACGAGTAGACTATCTCAGAGAGGTTTTGACGTGACCAAAGGTGCAGTGCTTGTAGAAACTGATTAACATTACAAATTTCATAAGCTGAATTTTAGTGTTCGTTAATATTTTCCAATATGACTGAATATTCTATTTATGATTTAAGCAACTATCTTGAGTAATTCTAAAATAAGAACTTTTAAAAGGAAATCTTTGCTTCTTAACTAAAATGAGAGATTTCCGTCAGCCGTGATGTCACTAGGGCAGAAACACAGAAGAGCTGAGTTTGTGCTATGCAGTCCTCTGCAAGAATGGATAATTAAAATAAGGTGTCTCTTAAGGTGTCAACCTAAGTTTTCTCTGTAGTTTGTGGGAGAGAGAGGCATCCTCAGTGAGTAACTCCTGCTCCAGAGAAGTGTGTCATCAGAGAGCAAGAATTGTCTCTCAGGAGGTTTTGTCTGTTCATTGAGTCAGAGCAGCTAATTGCCAAAGCCCTGAGTCTGGTGATTAGGGGGAGGACACTTTTCCACTCTGAAAATTACTGAATGTCACTGGAGTGTTGTGCTGCCAACAAGACAGGGCTGTGGTCTAAGAAAAGGTAACAAAAATTCAGTGGTACTTGGGTAAAAACTGGAGACTCTTATCTGACTCCTGATTAAGACTAACACAGAACTTGCCATGAAAAAACTTGTATCAGCCCACAGGTATCACAAGTCTACTCTTGGCAAAAGCTGTGTAATTGAAAATATCAGGGGGTGAATGCAGCTGAAATCTGACCTTTGAAGATGACTGTTTTACATTATCCCATGAAATGGTTTCTCAAATGTTAATAGGATTAAATACTCTGGATTCCTTCCTTTGGAAAATTTTTTGGTAATGATCCAGTAAACAGTTACTTTTAGAAAAGATGGTCTTATCTTCATGAAGTTTCATAAAATAACTCTCATTCAATTTCACCTGTTTTTTGTTTATTTTTATTTTCAAAGCATTTCATGCAGTTTAATTATTTTCTCTCTTTCTACTCAGGCTATTATAACATGAAAAATTACATCTCAAAATGCAGAAGAAGAATTCAATATCACTTTCGTTGTAATTTTTAAATCTAATTTTGTAAATAACTCTTGCTTATTTAAAATGATAATTTTCCAGGCATTTTTTCCTCTGTTGAAAATGTTGATGACTCTCCTATCATTTTTGGACATTTGAGGACCCTTTCATGGCCTAGAAAATTGTAGAAGAATATTTAAAAAGAGATTGATAGTGGAGGGAACAACCGAAATGCAAGCTATTGTAATTGTTACTTTATATAAGGACCTTAGTTAATGTAATTATGAGATAACCATTAAGGGATAAATGAAGTGCTGAAATGAATATTAAGGTAAGTGACAGAATGCAAGTTAGTCAATGATAGAGCTGGTTAAATAGCATCCAATGAATAATAGATATGACTTGAACTCTCTTGAATGCATAATGCAGAGAATATTCCATTGAATTATTTATCCTGTCAGAAAGAAGGTACATGTGCCAAATTTGCAGCAGTTCTCTGAAAGGATTCAGACTCCTGGGGTATGAGGTGATTTCTCACTGGAAAACCAGAGAGCAGCCTATCAAGGAGTTGATGTTCTGATGTGATTTAGGGAGGAAAGTCTCGTATATGCACCACTGGAGGTAAAATCTGAGGGTAATGACCTAAAAGATAACATAAGGTCAAGTATCCTCCCATCCATTAGAATGTGCACTTGGGCTAGAGGCCACATAACCTAGAGCTGCCTTCAGCCTCAGTGGAAAGCCTTCTGCAGTAAAATTTGTTTCAGTATTGAAACATTAAAAACATATGAAAACCTGACTTCCTTTTATTATGTGTACAAAGGCATATGACAATATTAAAAAATATGCAAACTTATAATTAGCTTGAAATTTTTAGATAAATACGTTCCTTTTTAGTTTACTTCAAATTCTGATGAAATTTGGATTCTTCTATCCCTTAACATTTGCAGAAATCTTTTACTTCCCAAATTAGGATTAGAGTCCATTAGGTACCTGAAAAATAGCGTTATCCTTTGAAATCCCAGTTCTAGAGTGGTTTCACTAGGCACTGCTGGATGTTTGGTTACTATTGCAGATGTCAGAAAGCCAATGAGATATGGGGTTTCAGAGCCCATTCAGAAACTTCCCCTGATGTACAGTTTTGGCTTACTTTCTATCACATGGCCCTCCCGCACAGGAAAATCTAGAAATATTTTTAATCATCAGAAGAATAATTACTTCGCTCTACTAAGACTGTAAGACTTAAAGCAATATCTATGTAAACTGCTTCAAGGTTTGGTCTATCAAGCTAAGCTCAAATCTGGGTCAGCAACTAAAATGCCAAAAGCTGTGTCACAGTGGCCTGGGAAGGATGGCAGGAAAGCCATTGCTCTTGCATGGCAAGTTAACAAAGGCTAAATAAATATTACCTCTAACACAGAAAAATAATTTTCAGTTAAACACAGCTTTTCAGAGGCAAAAATATTACTAGCACTTGAGATTGTTTATAGTTGTTTGAATATGAAAATGTTTAACATGAAATTGAATATATTGCCATCTTCATCTATCTATTGCATTGTTTCTTTTTTTTTAACAAGTAAAAAATGTCAGTATGAAGTGTAATGTTTTACTTTATTTTAAAATGCTATTCAGTAAAAATAACCACATTTGTAGAAAGGTTATCATCCATAAGACTCTCCTGAGAACAAAAGGAGGAGTCTGACTTAAAACTCTGGATGCTAATTACACTTTGCAATAATTGAAGAAAAATTTAAATGCAACTGCTCCAATTTAGCCCTGCTTCTGCTACCTTTAATTTTCTAGGGGAACAATAATAAAATGAAAAATACTCAATATATAATTGAAAATAATCTGTTAAATCCTAAAGCCAGCTCATTTTTGCATTATTAATCTCATGGCAGAAATGTCTGTGTTTGATTTGGACTGCAAAGACTAACCTCCAAACTAAATCGAATGACTAGAAGAAATGTCATTGATGATTCCTGAGATAATAATTGTATCACAAAATTAAGCATCTCATTTACAGCCACCTTGGTGTTGGGAAATCACAGACATTTAGGATTTGCTACTGGCACTGGAATAGTTTTGGAATAGCACTGGAGTAAAAATTGCAAAACGCAAGGCAATTGTTTTATTCACAGAGGTGCTTATTGCAACCTTAAATAAATAGATTTAGATTTAGATTTAGATTTAGATTTAGATTTAGATTTAGAATCCTGAATTGACATGTAGAATCAGGAAAATTTTCAGACCCACTGCACTGGAGGGTCCTACAATTCAGGCTTTGTAGGATTAATCTTTTTTGTATGTTTTCCTGATTTTTGTCCAGCAGCTCCCATTCATCCACGTTACGACTGTGGAGAGAAGGAACTGACACAGTTCAGAAGTGGAGAGGTTCAGTAAAACCCTGAAAAGGGGCCAGATTTGGCTCAACAATTTTGTTTTAATTGAGGCAAGATAGGGTTCAGATTCATGGGATGTTACTTCCACTTCATTAGTTTGCTGTGTAACTGCCTTTCCTCAATAACAAATGGAATTGTATTTATTTAATTTTTTGGCTGAAGTTTAAGCTACCCTTTACTTGACATGGTTTAATAGTGTGACTTTAAACTAACATGGCCTTGAATCTGATGCTTTTCAATGCTATAGGGTTAGATAAACCCCAAAAGATTAATTGGTACAATCTGATACAGGATAAAGACTGGGAAATACATTAGAGGGAGGGAAATAAGTATTTCAAGGCAACATTTTGATGTTTTGTTTTGTTTTGTTTTTTTTTTAATATTTTAACATGGTTCTGAAAGACTAAGCCAGCTCTGATTTGGTTGATGGCGGAAGTTGTTAATACAGTGCCTCACAGCATTATTAAACAGTCAGCCTGAGAGAAGTCTCTTGGAAACATTCTTTCAAGGTATTTCACCCTACAAATGTCCTGGGTTTTATCTTGTTAGCACAGACAACAAAATAAGGGAATTGAGATTGTTATGGGAGTGATGGAAAGAACTAGGGGATAATGAAAATTTGTTGATGAATTCATATCTTGAAAAGAAACTAAAACATGAACATAATTAAAACATTGTAGCCTTTCCTCAAACCAGGTATAGGCTGAATTTGTTTGCCTAGCACATGAAGATTTCCATCTGGATTTTGCACAATAAACAGGGATCAGCTGCTAGCCTTGTCTCAGCAGTGCATTTCCCACTGAACTCCATGCCTGTCTGCAGTCCCCAAAAAGGCAGCCTCTGGAGCAGCGTGGGTACAGCCTGTGCTGTCTGTCTGGTGATGAATCCCCAACAGTGAAACACCTCAAGGTCTCAATGAGTCAGCCTAGAAATGAGGTGTGTTTTTATTCCCTGTTAATGCCAGGCAACAGCAAGCGAGGGTAGAATAACAGTTTTTAGGACATGAGAAATCATTCTTCACACAGAAAATATCCATTGCAGGTGGGTATTCCTGAATACAATACAACGATTTTTTTCTTTGTGTTTTCTGAACAAAAGTAGAATGCCTCCAGTAAATGTTAAAATGAAATGTCAGTTGAGTTGAGGCTGTTCCTCACATTCATTTCTCATTTTAATTATGGATCTTTTTTAATTTTATTTTTTTTTAAATTACAAGGAAAAGCAAGGAAGATGACATTTATAAAAGCTTCCAAAACTTTTGAGCAAGCATGAGGGAAAGTATAATTTTTGGTTTCCAGTTTTTGATTTTGGGTCTAGATGATGTTTTCCTTCATTTCACTTGACCACCAAACAGATCACATGTGCCTACACCAGTGGGACACAAGGATGTGAGGGCAGGGCTTCAGTTTGCTGTGACATGTTGTTATCTGCACTGTGGATGTGTCTTTGCCAGCACTGAAGTTCTTTCCAGTCCTCAAAGAAAGGGAATTGTTCACAATGGGCTGAACTGCCAATGAAAACACAAAGCCTCTGATGGTACTTCAGTGCGTGAGTTATTTGTGGTTTCACCAAGAGAGAAAAGCCACACCACAAGACTGAACATCAGGCAAAGTCACACCTCAGCTCTACACTTTCAGGGCACCAAAGAAGAAATACAGGAATGCACAAGGTTTCCTGAAAAAGTACCATCCTGAATTGTCATGAAATGCTTTTTCATGATGATAGACCAATTGAGCATGTCACCGAAATTTAAAATTCTCCAAAAGACATACCAAGGTACATTGATTATGATTAGATAGACTGGAATTGGTCTTTCTAGACTTTATGGGTCAGCTATAATTGATTCCTACCTAAGTGCATGCTATCTAATTGTGGTAATACACCTTTTGATGGAGACAGTGAAGAAGGTGTGAGACCATTTTGCAGATTGATTTGAAAGACAGAACATTGCTTGGGATACAACTTGGAGCAGCAGCACTGATGCTGACTAAATTTCCTCCACACCCTCTTTGGTAAGGCAGCATGCCTGGCAGGGTTAGAATAGGTTGCTAGGGAACATCACGTTGTAGTGAAACTAAGTAGGCTATTCAAACTAATTAGACTAAGGAAGAATGTGTGTTTTTTAAAATTCATAAGATGGCAGTTACAAATAAAAATATGGCAATCAGTTATGCTTAAAAAGATCTAATGTTCAGACAGGTGGGTCAGATTCTCTCCAAATAAAAAGTGCTTTGAAAATTATTTGAACTGAAAACGAGCTTAATTTCTTTGAAACAGAATAAAAAAGGTAAATCAGTCTTGCCTAACTTCAGCAACTTACTTAGAGGCCATGAGTAAGTTATCTGTCTGGGTTGCTTGCATAGTCCATGAAGACAAAGAGGTATCTTCACAGGACATAGAATCATAAAATGGCTTGATTTGGAAGGGACCTTAAAGATCATTAAGTTTCAACCCCAGAGCTGATGCAGCACTGCAGGTGGGGTCTCACCAGAGCAGAGCAGAGAAAAAGGGCAGAATCCCCTCCTTCCCCTGCTGCCCACGGGGCTTTGGACACAGCCCAGGACACGTTTGGCTTTCTGTGCTGCAAGAGCACATGGCTGGGTCATGTTCAGGCCCTTACCCACCAGCATCCCCAAATCCTTCTGGGTAGGGCTGCTCTGGATCTGTTCATCCCCAGCCTGGACTGATACCAGGAGTTGCCCTAACCCCAGTGCAGCACCAGCACTTGGCCTTGTTAAATCTCATGAGATTCTCATGGGCCCAATTCACAAGTTTGTCCACGTCCCTGTGGATGGCATCCTGTCCTTCAGGTATATCAACCCTACCATTCAGTTTGGTGTCATCTGCAAGTTTGCTGAGAGTGCACTTGATCCCTTTGTCTATGTCATTAAGAAAGATATTAAGTAGCACTCCATCCCAGAAAACCACTGGGCTGGTCAGGCTGGGCTTGCTCTTCTTAAAGCTGCTCTGGCTGTCTTGAATCACCTCTCTGTCCTCCATGTGCATTAGCACATCTTCAGGGAGGGGCTGTTCCATGATCTTCCCATGCACAGAGGTGAGGCTGACAGGCTGGAATGTCCCAGGGTCTTCCTTTCTACCTTTTCTTAATGACAGATCCACTGTTACCCATTTCCAGTCACCTGACTTCACCTGACTGCCATGAATTTTCAAGAATCATGAAGTGTGTCTTGGCAACTACATCCACCAATTTCTTCAGGATTCTGGGATGAATCTCATCTGGTCCCATAGATGTAAGTACATTCAGGTTCCTCAGATGATCATGAACCTTATCTTTACTTACAGCTGGAGGGACTTTGCTCCTCTAGCCCTCATCCTGCTGCCCATCCACACCAAAGGTGTGGGAAGAGAGGTTACCACTGAAGACTGAGGTAAAAGGATTGTTGGGTACCTCACCCTTCTCCTCACCTGTCATTGTCAGTTTTCCAGCATTATTTATTGGGAAGGAGGAGTACACCTTCTATAACCTTCCTTTTCTGGTTAACATATCTGGAGAAGCCTTTTTTGTTTTTCTTTGTGTCCATTGCCAGGTTCAGTTCCAGCTTTGCCTTGGCCTTCCTCACCCTATTCCTATAAAACAGAACTTCACCTCTAAACTCTTCCCAGGTCATCTCTCCTTGTTTCCACTGCCTGTGCATTTGCTTCTTTCCATTTCATTTGACCAGCAATTCCTTACTCATGGTTGATGGAAGGTCTCTTGCCCTCCATGCCCGATTTATTTCTCCTGCGAATTGCCAGCTCTGCTCTGTGAAAGACCTTAAAGGTCTGCCAGCTCTGATCCACTTGCCTGTCCCTAAGGACAGTTTCCAAAGGGGCAATATTTACTATCTCCCTGAAGACCTGAGACCAAGTTTGCTTTCCTAATGTCCAGGGGCCTAACTTTCCTCCTTACCTGAGTCATATCCTCAGGACTGCAAACTCCACCAATACATGATTCCCGCAGTCCGGGCTGCCCCTAATCCTGATGTTCCCCGTTAGCTCACTTACGCTGGTGACCATGAGATCCAGGATGATTCATTCCATTCTATCTTAATAATTTATTTAAGGATGCCAGCATCTTTGTAAAGTTAGGTTATGGGAATACTCAGAGGAAGTCTTCTAAGAAAAAAGATGCATCCATACCTATCTGTAGAACTTCTACACTTTTATCTTTTGTCACTTATGGGTATGCTACTGCTATTCTGCTTGGGAAATTCAGAAATTAATTTTTTGCTTGTTGTTATTCTTTTCACAAATTCAACACTTCTTCTGAAATGAGGCCTTTTTTTTCTTTATTGGCTGTTAACCCTGGCTATCAGAAAAGATGGACAGTAAGCTTTGCTCCTTTGAGCTGCTTCTGCTTCCCTATGTCCCTTTTAATCTGTTGGACTGAAATGTCTTCATACCGGAAGACCTTGTTCATGAAGCTGTCACCATAAGGTGCACAGCAAAATTGATGTGGCTTGGGTACATGTGCATTAAGGATGCTCTAGTGATAAATAGTAATTGTTTCAGAATACTCTTAGAATAGCACGTGATGGATGCAGATGTTGAGTTGATGCCTCCAATAAAATGAGAATCCTCAATGCACAATTTTCATTCCTCTCATGAGGAGTATTTCAATTGATCTTTTATGTAAACAGTAAAATCTTTAAGGTATTAAATGATTCCATTGTGCATAAACTAAATGGAAAATACAAAAGACGCTAAGCCACAAAAAAGGAGAAATAATGGCTCCATAATGTTTTTGTGTTGTCATTTAGTGTTTGCATCTCTCTGTCTTATTTTAACAAAGCTGTATGTTTTGGAGACATAAAACAATAATGACACTATGAAAAGAAATGCAAATTTAAAAAACTAAATAAAGTAGGATGCATAAATAAGCAAGGAGTAGAGATTTCACTTTTTAAAAGGATTGACATCTTCATTAAACGCTTCATCACATATTCCATTAACATTTGCACTCTTTCCATTTGTACAGTCTAATGCGTAGGGTAAAGCACTGGTAATTTTTGGGTTTTACCCAGAGCTCAGATATATTTTTCTCCATTTGTGCTGTTGCCATCTCTCATTAGTTTGGCTGGCTATGCTCTCGTGCCCTTTTCTCTTCCTGTTCTATTTCTAGCAGCAGCTGCTGTAAAGAGTTAAACTTGGCAGCTACCCATTCCAGAGGCTAAATTCTTGGCTTTCAATCTCACTGGTAGATTTTGTTTTTAAATCTGGCTTCACATGTAGGTCAACTTCTCTGCAAAGTAGCTGTGGAGGTCAGATTGGTACCTATGAAACTGTCAAATTTTACCTTTTAAGTAATCACACTTGAAAATTGATATTTCCTGACTACTCTCCAGTAGCTGTGAATTACTTCACAGGACAGAAAAGCTGAAAGTAAATATAGCTGCTTCTCAAGAAAATGGTGAAAGAGTTCACATCCAGATAAGAAGAATTCATTTCCAGATAAAAATAAAAAACATGTAAGGAAAAGTTCAGAGATGGTCAGCTATTATTTTTAGTCCTCTTTTTAAAATTAATGAGAGCAGACATGATTATACTGCACTAAACAATCCATGCAATAAACAAAATTTACTTAGAGTATCTTTTTTGTCCTTTCTCAAAAAAAACACCCAAACAAAAAATCTCTTACAAAACTGATGAGAAGAAGCCACAGAAGTAATGATATAAATATTGCTGCTGAGTATCACTGAGGGTAACAGTCTAACAGAATGGCTATTTAGACTGGCAATGACCACACACATGATTAAAATAGAAAGGCAAATTTTACAAAGGAATAAAAATCATTTGTGCTTTGGAGATTTAATCAATGATACTGATTAAAAGGAAACTTGCCTTTGGACAGGGTATTCTGTAAGTGCTAACTGTGACCTTTCTTTCACCTCATTCTTGTACTGAATTTTGTCTCTTGTGTGAGTATTGAACTGGTCTATCAATTTGTATGTGAATGACTTCCAGCTGAATTTTACAGTTGCACCCTGTTGTTAGCACTAGGAATTACATTTCGGGGTTTTTTTCTGTAAGGAATTGCATCTCATGTAAATTTATTTATACATTTCATATATATGACAATCTTCAGAACAGACCAAACAGACTATGTTACCAGATAAGAATTGCTGCATTTTGCTTTTGATAAATAAATTTTTTCTTTATCTCCTACCAGATACTTTCTCATAAGTTTCTTTTTGAACTATGAATCAATCTTCACAAATCCAATTTTTGACCATAGGAAAAGGGGTACTGGTTTTAACCTAAGAGGGGTTAGATTCAGATGAGATAGATGGAAGAAATTTTGTGCAGTGATAGTGGTGAAACACTGAAACAGCTAGCCCATAGACATGGTAGATGCTCCATTTCTGAGAACATTCCAGGTCATGCTGGGCTCTGAGTAATCTGATCTAGCTGGAGATATCTCTGCTCATTGCAGGGTGGGTTGGTGACCTTTAGAAATCCCTTCCAACCCAAACTATTGTATGGTTCTGTGATAATAACCCGTAAAAATTCAAAGGTGGTAGCGAAACTGAAGATCATTTAAATAGCTGATTATGAAATGTGACCCGATAATTACAATAATTACTCTAAAATCACAAGTTCTGTCAGGCAAATTCTGCTTTCAGTTGGGAATGATGAACTCAGATAAGACCCTTTGACTCATCATTGAAATAATTTGAAATGGAAAAGAAAGGGGAGGGAACTTCTCAGAACAATCTTGGAAACTTACTCATTTAGGGGAAAAAGAGTAGCAGCAGGTGAAACAGCAGAGTTGGGGGATTTTTCTTGTTAGAGAGTTGAGGACAAATACAAAGGCTGATTGTAGAATTAGTGGAAACACATTCAGAGTAAGCAGCCCTACAAATAAAACCATTTCATCACAGTTTCACAGTTTATGTAAATCTAATTTGTCTTCTGTGTGATTGTTTGGTTGGCTATTTTGAGGCATAAAAAAGTCCTAGAAAAGTTATTCTCCTTGTTCCCACTTGGATTATAATGCACCTCCTTCTCTTCGGGGGCTCACTGCTGCTTCTGTCCTCCTACATTAGGTGATACAGGAAACCACTCTTTGTTCCTGGGACCAAATCACAAATGTCATCATGCCTATGTTGTTAAACTCTCATAGGTTTCTACTTTTGTTTGTTTGGTTTTTTTTAAATGAAATGCATACTTATGACGTGTGTCCTTACTTGATGGCTTAGATGTCAGTCAAGAAGAATAAAAAAGATGTTTTAAGAAAGGCTGTCAGAAGTTAGGGCTGCACTGATTACAAAGGCAGTTTGCTTACATTTATTTCAATAAGAAGTTCAAACCTGTCCTCAAGTTTAGAGCAAAGCAAAATACAGAAAGATTTTTTAATTAAAATGGAACTTTTTTCATGAAACCCAACATGAAAAAAATGATAAAAATCTCATAAACCCTTGATGTTACAATACAGCTGTATTCATTTTATTGGGGGTGGGTTGGGTACTGCATGATTCAGGGAGCTAATGATTTAGGGATCCTGAAGAAGGAAGGGGATAGGACAAAAAGAATGAAGGGAAGATAGCTCTGTGAGAGCTGGATGAGTGACAGCATGGGTAGAGGCAAAAATTAGAAAAATATGTTTGTCAAGCACATGGTGTGACTCTTGGGGATGGTGCTGTGCAGGGCCAGGTGTTGGATTCAATGATCCCCATGGGTTCCTTCCAACTCAGCATATTCTGATTCTGTGATTGCCACCTAGGTATGAAATCCCTGGTACTGAAGCGGTAAACAACATGAGCACTGGAAGTGAAAACTATCTCTGCTTTATCAGTGTCTTGAAGCTATAAAGGACACTTTTTTGGTAAAGAATGACTTGGCTTTCAATTACACACCAAAATAAAAAATCCTGTAGCCAGCAGGTCCAGGAAGGTCAGCTTTCCCCGCTCTGTTTGGCAGTGCTGAGGCAGATCTGGAGTGCTGAATTTAGGTTTAGGCTCTCCAGCACAAAGAAAAGATTGATATTCTGCAATGAGTCCAGTGGAGGCCGTGCTGACCAGGGAGTGGGACAGAGCACACAATGTAAAGGGAGAGGCTGAAAGAGCTGGGTCAGTTCTCCCTGGAGAAGGGAAGGCTCAGGACAGACCTTAGTGCTCTCTGCAATTACCTGCTGGGAGGACACAAAGAAATATTATTTTCTGGTAAGACAGAAGGAAAAATATTCTTACCATGAAAGGCATCAAATTCTGGAGGCCAGAGAGTGTGTGGAGGGAGCCACCCTGGGAAATGTTCAGCACTCAGTGAAATACAGGCCTGAGAAAATGGGTCTGGTTAGCTCCGCTTTGAGCAGTGGATTAGAACAGGTGACCCCTGGGGGTTCTTTTCAGACTAAGTTATTCCACGGCTGTATTATAAGTTGAATCACAGTGCTCTTGCTAGCAATGTAAGGTCTGCCAAGGCAGACAAACAGCACTCAAAGGAAGGGAAGGAAGTAAAGCAAGAAGTATGTGAGAGCTGCAAACCCCTGCCTTACAAAGAGACAAGCTGCCCCATGCAAAAGAACATCTTCCTCCCACTTGCAGAACTGAGTGAGGTTTGGGTCCTGTTACCTCATATAGGAGTAAAAGGAGTACATATTCCCTAGGACAGAGTAGCTCTGTTCTTTTGCTGCAGGGCAAAGTGCCTGTCACAGAACAAAGCCTTCCTGCATGCGAGCAGCAGCTGCTGAGCCAGCGGCTCTGAGGCACCCGCTGGATGGAGGAGCTGCCTCCCCCAGGGAATCCCAAGGCTTTGTCACGAGGCAGCAGCTCCTGCTGAGGAGTACACCCACAGGTCACCAAAATGTGCCACACCACAGGCAAGTGTGTGTATGCTACGAAGTGTCAGCTGGCTTTGGATACCCTGTCTCAGACATCTGTGAAGTGGGATTCATGTAATCTCAGAAAACCAGTAGGTACTCGCCTACACCTTGGTTGATCACTTAGATACCTTTTGTACTCAATGAGAAGAAAAAGGGATGGGAAGGTGTTTTGGTAGGGGTTGATTTTTTGGGGTTTTTTGTGTGTGTGTTTTGGTTTTTGTTTCTTTTGGGGGGGCTGGCTTGATGTTGTTTTTTGGGGGGATTTTGGTTTAGTTTTATTGTTATTGTTTGGTTCAGTTTTATTCTAGTGTCCAATTCTCCTCACTGATTTTAATATCAGTTTCACAGTAGAATGAATTTCTCATTCTGAAGTTTGTTTCTCTTTATTTATATAGTGACTTATTCAGCTGTGAGTCTCTATACTGTAGCTGTCTAGATACGATCAGAAAAATCTCACCGAAAGGGCTATAATGTGCCCACAGTTTTACTGGAATGGCTGGGAGTTTTTGGTGTTTAGCATCCTTGAAAACCACATTCAAAAACTCACAAGAGGGCATGAATATGGATTGGATGACTGACAGCACAACAAATAAAGGATATGCAGTACATCAAGAATGGGTGCATAAATACGTGAGGGATATCGGGGCTCTGTGAGCCACTCTCTGTTGGCACCTCTGTACTTTGGCCTCATAGGGCAAAAATGCTAGAATAATTGGAAATATACTTACAAAGTGGGGATTAGAGGTTGGGTTTTTTCTTTCCTGTTTGATTTTAAACTACATATTTTTTATCTTAAAACAGCATGATATGGGAATTCATGCTACCGAGGATTGAATGAAGTCTGCATCCCACTACTATTGTTGCTGGCTTCATAGTGCTAAAATATTCCCTGTGATTCTGATAGCTCTGCAGATTGGTGCAGTGTTCTTCGTGGCCAATATATAAAACACTGCTGCAAAAAAAAGTCTCTCCAAAAAGAGAGAGCTCCTTTTAATAGGTGCGGCAAAGATATCCACGCTAACGGCATTGCTCCTTTATCATTTTGTTGTGAGTTGAGCCTGTATCTGAGAGGCTATTTCAGCCCTATAGATTTCAAAAAGTTTTAAAGCACTGTGTCCTTGAAAAGTCCTCAGTCCTGTCTCTGTAATGGAAAACTTACAGCTCTCCTGAAAGCAGTTAGTGGTGTAGCACACCTGCACATTAACATCCAGCCTGGTCGGCAGCCAACAGTCTGCGCCAGGAGGTGCTGGGTGTCCTTTGATCCCAGTTAGTTTCTATAGGAACTGGAGGGACTCAGCACATTGCAAGATGTACCCAGAAGCCTTCTAGATAAGAGTATATGATTCTTAATTGTAAATTCTTTCTTCTTCACAGCTGGTGCATGAAGTTGCCAGAAATGGTTCCTTTCCTTCTGCTTGAACATGGAATCTCAGGCAAGATTGGGGTTAAAAAATAAAGAAGCTGGTTATTCTTTTAGGATCTCTTTTTCTTATACCTCATTGTGATTAAAATTCAAAGAGAAATTGTCACAACTAACTTTAGTCTTGAACCATGTGCTGGGTACTTTCACAGAAGACAATAATAATTAATCCTTATGATCCTAAAGCAATACAAGCCTTTTGATGTATTTCTGCAGGACCGGACAATCTTTGCAAATAAAAAAAACCAAGACAACAAAAATGCCAATCTGCTGTTATGAAGCTGCCTCATCTACCAGGACAGTAAATGTAACATGCTGTAGAAAACTAGCAGACCCAGCACTCTTTCAGGAAAGGACAAACAAGTTTGAAGTAGCACACATGAACAACTGCCTTATTTTCTTCCCATACTGCAAAAATCTTCAGCATTCAAACTTTTCCTGAATATTGTGTGTTAGGTATCTAACTGGGAATGTCAAAATATTTGTTAATACCTTGTGGCAATCCCCCAAACAGGATGATGTACAATTCACATATTCTAAAATTCAGTCCTTATTTTGAACTTTGGGAAACTCTCTGATTTCATTGGGGTGATTTTTGACAGTTTCTTTGTCTTCTGAAAGAGGAAAGTAGGATGTGCTTCTGCACACACAGTGTCTCAAAAACTCTGGTTTGTAAGGCTTATCCCGACATTATTTGCCAGAAAAAATATCTAGAAAATTTGACCCCAAGATTCAATTCTCTTCCTGAAGAAGATACTGAACTATATGAGAAATTTTTACCTTATGAGACTTGGTGTGAATGTTCATGTCCAGGTTTCACTCAGTGCATGTGTTGATTTGAGTTTAGCTATTCCTCAGTGATCTCTTTTCAGAATTTTGTATCCAAAACTTGCTGCTTCATGAAGAACCCACGAGAAATAAAAGTGCAGACAGAAGCTAGTAGTCAGGTATGGAAATTCAATTCGAGTATGATCCTCAGGCTTAAATCGGATAATCACAGATATTGTGAAACTGCAGAAAAGGCAATTTCCAGATGTACCCTTTTCAGCAGGGTGAGCTGCCAAAAAATTTTAAGAGGGAATTACAGTAGCTGCAAGAATTAACTGCAGAGTCATGCAGGCTTCTAAGCGGGGTGCAGTAGACTGAGGTGGAAGCAGACTCTTACATAATTTAAATGCAGCAAAGGAGTGAGAAATAGCAGAAGATGAAGCTTTTCCCACTTTCTCACCACACTACGGGTGCTTTTCCTTATCAGAGCTGCAAAAGCAACACAATTCAAGAACTCAAATGTGTTTTTCTAATTAAAAAAAAAATCAGCTAAACGTATCTGTCTCTTGGTAGCTGATTTATCCATATAAAAAGGAGTGTGGGGATGAAAGAGAGCCAAGGGAAACAACCCACAACAGATATGAAAACATCTACAATAATTGTTAGCAATGAAAAGCTATGAAAAAGTCAAATAAAGGCATTTTGAGGATGCTCAAAAATTATGGGAGAGAAAATAATTTTAGGGAGCTGGTGGCAGATTCCCTGGTGCACAAGACTTGAGGCCAGCTGAGCACCAGATCACAGGAAGACAGAGCAACTCCTGCCAGCTGGTCAAAGCAGAAGAGTTGTCCTACGATTTGGACTTCAAATAGGCTGTGCACAACATCACATCATGGAAGAGTGCAAGAGGAAAGGCAAAGAAAACTGGCGGTGTTCAGTACTGTGTTCCAATTTGTCCATAAAAGAAAATTTAAAAAAAAATAATATACAAATCAAATACCTCAGCCACCCTGAAGGTGCTTGCAGCTAATCTGATCTGTGGATGCTGTCCCTTTTTGTGTGACACATTTCTTTTCATCCTGTGGAAATGGCTGCACATTAAGTTCCACTCCTGGGCATCACAACCTTGCCATATTCCTGAAAACAGGACGTAACAAATACGTGGTTTACACTTGGAGGGTCTCACCTGAGTATAAAGTCTGAAGTTTTCTTCAGGGAAAGCTTTAGATAGTTAGGCAATCAGGAGCCTCTTCAGAAGCCCTGCAACCTAGAAAAGCATCGAATTATTTCAGCAAAATACATGCTTCAGAATGGATGCAGATACAGCTCCAACTGGCTCCATTAATTGTTCTCCTACTCTTTGTAGGCTAGACCATGTAAGACCATTCATTTTGGAAAATGTTTGTCTTTTTGTGAGATTCTGGATTTAGATTCAAACAAAGGAGGCAGAGCGGTAATATTCAAAAGTACGTGAATGCTTCCCCCTGTAATGCCATATACAAATTAGATATAAGGTAACATTAAGGAGTGGGGGAGTGCTGGCCACAGTTCAACAGTGTTATCTCTGAAGTCATAAACCTTATTTGAGGGCAAAAAGAATAAAAATCCTCCAAGATTTTTTTTTCTGGACTCATTGTTTTCCTGTTCACTAAACACACTTGTACAAAACATAGATAACAACACCTGTTACAAAACTCCAGGCAAAAAAAAAAAAAAAAAAATTCTTTCAATACTGTGCTTAAGAGATTTTCATGACATTTTTGTCAGCTGAGGTTAATGTCACCATGTTCCCAAGGTTAGTGTTGCTGTGGTCTATGTCTTCTAAGGACACACAGAGCAAATGTCATCTGCCTGACCTTCTCCATGTGTCCCCCCTGAGGGTGTCGCTTGGTCTCCAGTCATTGCAGTAGCAACGCTCACTCTCTAGAAAGGGGAGGTGGCAGTAGTGCTGGGCAAGGACCCACCACCAAGCTCATCTACTCAAGAGCAGATGAAGGTGACACCACCACTTTCATCACCACCTCTCAGTTCCCAGCTTCTTAACCAAGTTCCCAGTGCTGGGATAGGAATGTTGCTTCTGCCTGCTGCTTTCCTACTACTTTCTCAGCAATATGCTGCATGATATTTTTAGGGTGGATGTGAATGAACTGTATCCATCCCACTCGGAATATTGGCATATGTTCAGGCTGCCTTCCACAAGGCACAAGGTGACTTTTGTGTGATACTTCAGGGTCTCTGCTTCTTGTATTGCTTCATTTTGACACACATGACACGTTAGTTAATTCCCTAGGCATCAGATCAATTTTGGTTTGTTTTCACCTGATCCTTTTTAGGAAGCCCTCTGTGTAGATGAAGGGTTATGTCATAGATATGCCTGTAAGTAATCCTCTCTCTGCACATTGCAGGTTTTTAGGAGTAAAAAGTCAAGTGGCAGTGAATCCACACAATAAATGCTGCTTCCAAATCCTGTCGATTTCAAAGAACAAATCCACATTATTTATGCTGGCAAAAAAAAATCTTGGCTGTGGGTTTTAGGTATCATTCAACTGAAAAAAAGAAGAGGGATTTCATTCTTGTGTACAGCAGCATGTTCCTTTCCCAACTCCTAATTTATGCAGGAACTTTAATGATAGAGTGTGGCATGAACTGGCTTACTTCAAAATCTGGTCATCATCTTGTTAGTCAAAGACTGGACACATATTTTAGCACGTGAAGGGTATTTTCCATCAAAACTCTCTTCTTTTTTTCTTTTTTCTTTTTTTTCTCCCATTACATTTTCTTTGAGAAGCTCGAAGATCCCTTTTTTGTTAATTAGGTGTATCCTTTTACCTCTCTCACCACAAGCAGCCTGCACGAGTATTGGCCAAAACTTACAGTGGCAAAATTGTTTGTTCTAATGTCTGAAAAATAGGTTTTGAAATGATCCAGCTCCTAGTAAATGGGAATCCACAGAAAGATAATCAAGCCCATTAATTAGCTGTTTTTATCCACTCCACATGTAAAGCAAGGACATGACACATAAATGTTTCAAGAGAGCTGTAAATGGTTTTAGCGGTGGAGGGCAGATGCGCTCTGGGGAACCAGCGTGAAAGGAAGCTGCAACACTGCTCATGGTTCTGACAGGACAAAGATTATAGGAATCGGCTAAAACAATTTTTAAAATGCAGTTTGATTTATTTTTGTGGAATTGCCAAAATTTTTTGTGTCATCAAGTTATGTCAGAAACACCAGTCTGTGGTGAAGACAAAAAAGATGATGTATATATTAATGATGTATTTGGCCTGTAATCCATTAAGAAATCTATCTTAAATTTTAATTTTTTTTTTTTTTTTTTTAGAGTTCCTTAATTTCACAGAATCCCAAGGGTTGGAAAAGGCATTTAGGAGATTTTGTCAGAAGCATTCTGGAGGTTTTGATAACTTATTAAGGAGGATTTTAATCCATCTTACTTCATATTATAGCCACATTTTTCATCCTCCAAGTGGGGAGGAGGGAAATTCCTCATTTTTATTTAATTTCCTAAAGGTCAGAAGATTGTGCTTCAGGAGATGAATCTTTTGGATGGAAAAAAATGAAAGAGAAGAAGAAGAGGATGTGACATATGGTTGCTTTAGCAATTATTTTATAATTTATTTATTCTGTTTTCCTAAGAGAGAATGTTGCTCTTTTAAAACACAAACAACCTTAGAAATCAACATCAGTTAACCATAAAATAATGCACTGTGACAGAGCAAGCCTTTCTAGCACATGATGATATGTCTCCTAAACGACCCCTTAAATGACTTTCTGATGCATACAGACATAAAGGCATAAAATAATTCTGGGGAAAAAAAGAGGAGGAGATGGTCAATGCTTAAATATTGTGACATATTTTATATGTTTTATTTTTGAAACACAGAAGTGAGTATGAGTTCCTTAAGATTGTTTTCCTAAAAGGAATATTGGAACATCTTGGCTTCATCCAAATGTAGAAAGTTCAACTGATTTGCAAAATCCGTAATTTAATATCTCAGAAACATTAATAAAACTGGCAGCAACAATGGTAATTTTTGCTCAACTTTGATGGCTTTTCCGGAAGAAAAGTTGTTTTAATTTACTAATATTAACTAATATGATCTCTATAGCCATAACTGTTTTTTTTTTCATTGAGGTAATTTTAATTAGAGCAATCTCAAAATATTTTTAAATAAAGTTGATCACTCCTTTAGTCTCTTCAAGATTAACAAAGGCAGGGAAAACTATCAAGACTTTTCAGAATTGAGTAATCTTTTCAGGTCAATATTAATATTGTTGCTTATGCTAGAAAATACATAATTTCCTACATTTTCCCGTATATTATTCCATACCAAGAATTTATTGTAACTAGAAGTTTCATATCAAGTCATTCTAAAAATTGAGAGCAGCCAGCTGTCAAAAGGATTATTATGTGGTCTACACCTATGATAAAAACTAATTCTTCCCATGTGAAAAGAAAGACAGTATGCTATAGCTTACTAATTGCAGCTATAAAACTATTCAGCAATATATTTTGAAACCAAATACTTAGTGGAAATAAGATGGAATTTCTGTAGTCCATGGCAAACTCTACCATTTTGCTCTTAACTGGCCTTCTGCAGATGGACCCTGGGCCTCCCTGTTCAATATGGTCATTACAAACCTTAGAAAGTCGATTGAACTTTATCTGTGAAATCAGACAACATGAGAAGACATAACATTACCATGTTGAAACTTTCAATTCTTGCAATGAGGTTATGTACATACTAATATCAGAAACACTGAGCTGTAGCTGCAAAGGAGGGAGAGTCAGCTGCACAGAGTTCCATGCCTACTTTAAAGCCACTCACATAAGAATAAATTATCATACTAAAATAAAAACCCATCACACCATTGCCCAGCTCCTTAATTTTGCAAATTAATTAATGAGGGTGGATATATAACAAAAGAGAAAAGAACTGACTCAGAAAAAGTGGTCAAACTGAGACAAAAGGATGTGAGAATTACTCATAAATGGTCAATATGGCATAAAACTGTAAGAAGAAATATGGAGTTCCCCTAATACATTTCTAGCCTGTGAAACTCTTTGTCCTGCTACCCTGTTTAGCGAAGACAAAAAAACCCAAACATTTTTACTACTGAAAAGAAAGTGTAGCAAGAGATGAGTCTTTAAGAATCAGGAAATTAAGCACTCACACTCTCAGCTCCCAGCAAGAACATACAAAATTAGATATTCCAAAAAATTTGCCTAACCTTCCTGTACTGTATCTCTCCACAGTTCATATAGATGCAATTCTTTGGCTGCCTTAAAGTGATGTGCCTAGGGCAATTTTCTCCTTAGATATCTAAAGCAATGGATAAGTCACTGGTTCAGTGTGCCCTGCTCTCCCATTTAATTCAAGATGGAGAAAATTTTGACATAATTCAGGGAGGGGGGTGGGCTAGATGACCTTTAAAATCCCATCCAATCCAAATTATTCTAACATTCTGTGATTCTATGATAATGTCTCAAGTTTTTCACTTGGATATCCCTCTTTTCCAGGATGCTTTTCTACTCTTTTAAACTCCCCCTACTATCTTGCAGCTCTCTACCCATAATGAATAAATAAAAAATACAAGGGACAAGTAAAGATCTTGAATTAGACTTATGTCTCCCACCTTCCTGCATTTAGCTCTCTTAATCCTGAGTCTTCCTGGGGAATGTAGATTTCTCTGAGTACCTGATTCAAGGGTATTTTGATGTTGTCGGCAGTCTGCAGGACACCTCACAGTAAAATTGTTTTTCGAGAAGAACACCTCTGGGAGGAGTTTGTTTATGATTTTCAACCACACTTCTCTGGGATAATTATCTCTATCTATTAAATGAACAATTACAGCGAGAAGTTGCATAGCTACCAGTTTTATTAATTCAGTAGAGTTGTTCTGGGATTGCACTTCTTTATCATCCTCCTTCATTTTCCTTTCCAAGGAGAGCATAGAGCAGATAAAATATACTGTCCTCTAGTAAGGTTTTAATGCTGTCAGGCATTTGTGTTATCCAAATCCACCTTAAAAGATGTTTGCCCCACTTATTTTATCTTTCTGTATTAAACCTGTCAGAAGCAACAATCATATAAATCCCAAGCACTCTTTTGAGATCCATATGTAAATCACACATTCGCTCCCAGGTAAGCTTCACTTGGTCTGGCAGAGTTCGACCAAAGAAATGGGGTCTTTCTCTGGCCATTTAAATTAAGTGATAACAATTCTAGTTAG
Organism: Acanthiza pusilla; assembly: GCA_036630365.1. NCBI lineage: Eukaryota > Metazoa > Chordata > Aves > Passeriformes > Acanthizidae > Acanthiza > Acanthiza pusilla. The sequence goes on from JAXCHO010000036.1 coordinate 3,082,600, forward strand.
ATGCTTGAAGCTGAAAAATATTACCTAGTTTCCAAAAAATCCCTAAAACTTCCCTTCTTCAGCTTGCATACATAACTTCGGAAATTTAGGTCATGAACATTCACAGGAAGATTTTTAAAGCAGCCCACAGAACACAAGGACAAGTAATTCCACTGACTTCACTGAGATTTATGCTTTTTCTTTTCATTTTTTTGATAATGCCTAACTGAAGACACTTCTTCAGTCTTGCAGATATGGTACACTCCATGTTTCTAGTCTTGTTGCTTTCCAACCATATAAAAAACCTGTTTCGGTTTGGTGATGTAGTGGCCATGTTCATCTGCTATCTGGAGGAGGGAGTGAGGAGGACAGCTCTCTAGCCTGTAAAATACATTTCCTATGGATGAGTAGGAAACAGCCCCTTTTGCCATCTCCCAGGAATAATGGACCTGTTAGCACAGGAGACACATTGCTTTGAGATATCCCATAATTTTCTCACATAGCTTCCTCAGCACTCTGATGAAATTATTCAAGCCCATTTGAACAAGTTTTCTTCACTGTCCTGGAATTGCACCTGCCTGCTAATTCACAAAGGATGCATTGCTTGATAAATAAAAGTCTACCACTGGTTACAGATCCTATCACCACCCTTTCAATCTGTTCTACTTGTTTTAGAAACCCAAAGGATTAAATGCGAACAGCTGCAATTATTTCTCTGTGAAATTGATAATAAAATTTTTTTAGTCGAACTTTACTTCCTGGCATATTAATTAAACTGTCATTGGGAAGATCTTTAGTGACATTTTTGTCAGGTTTATGCTGACATGAGTTCATTTTTAGTTTGATTAAGACTGGCTTATGATAATCCTGATATAATTGAGTTGCTTATCTGAGAAGCTTCTGCCACTGTGTTAATACCTGTCACTTCGGCTGCAGAAAAAGGTCTGGTTTGAATCCATTTGAGTTCTCTGCATCCAAGAAGGGATTTCAGGACTTTGTTCTAGTCTTATATCCATTTATTTCCTACATATAATTTGGCTTACAAAATTTCAATATCTAGTTGTAATTTTTAAATAAGAAATGTATTCCTTTTAAGGGTTCAAAATTACTTGATCCAAAGCATGAATAAACACTAGCCCAATACTTTTTTTAAGTTTCATTTCCACTCAGGAAGGTTAACTTCTTCTCAGCTCTACCACTGGCACAAGCACACAGGATAATTTCTGTGACACTGTGCCTCTCGGGAAACATAAGTGGGCAAATGGTTTATATAATGTCAAGTGAATACTGCTTGTGCTCATGGAACTGTGCTAAATTACAGGCTGGGCTTTTCCATTGTGTTGAAGTTTCTTTTCTGTGATTGTGATAACACCTTAGAGAATTGAGAGAAGTCTGCCTGCATCTCTTTCTAAAAGAGCAAAATCACTAAAAACATTTTCAAAGAGCAAAGCTAAATTTTATTTTAAAATGTAATTTTCAAATAGAAAAATGCCCAGATTTTCTGTGTGAGAGAATACATCTGGTCTTAAAGAGCACTTCATGCTTCCCTGACAGCTGCATCCCCTAAGGTATCTTCCTCTCTTGAGTCCTGCTCCCTATAAGTCCCCTCAAAGTTTGTCTGTTTATTCCTGAATTCAAGTTCCATATTCTTCCTTACACAGATTAAGTTTTGTCTTTTTATCTCAAGCATGTCCCAGTGTCTTCTCATGCTCCAGATTCCCTGCTTGCTCTAATTCTCTCTCTGCACTCCAGGACCACCATTGCTGATTCATTCCCCAGGTTTTCCTCCTGGAAAATACAATCTACACCTCCCTCTGCAGGGTCTACATGGTTCAGTGAAACAGGCAGAAAAAGGGGACTCCTTCCTGCCTTGGCAGCCCTTCAGCCAAAACAAATGCAGAACCACATTCAGCATACCAACAAACCAATAAAACAAATTCCAGGCACAACAACTGTGAACATCATCTATAACAATCCAGGATACATTTTGAGGAGGAAACCTCACTTTCATAGAATCATAGTCAGAACTTCCCCAACACTTTCCCTTACAGACTACTTCAGCTTTGGCCATAGTATGGAATGGGTTCCAGTGTTCTGGAATAAATTGATTTTTTAGAAAATCCATCCCAAAAAACAAAGCCCATCAAAATTGTCTGGTTCCTACTAAAATACAAAGCTTAGATAATATAACTATTATTTTTCAACCTATGAAACTATTATATAACTATAACTAACCTATATAACTATTATATTTCAACCACCAGTGTCTGCTTTCCTATGCCTTGTGTTTGTCTTATGAAAGAGATGCATATTCCATATTTTTCCTACCAAATGGTGGATTCACTGTGCATATGCAATAAGACAGATTTCAAGAAGTGCAGTGTATCCCTATGACTTTCACAGATGCTGTAGTATTAATGTATGTATAAGACAGAACTCCAGAGCAAGCCTTGCGCATCCAGTGTCCTCAAGAAATAGATTTGCAATGCCTGTTCAGCATCCAACTGCTGCACAGAAAATCTGGTGTGCAGAAGTGACAGATTTCCTTCCCAGAGCCACAGTCTTACATTCTTCTCATGTTTGTGGAGGGTGCAGCAGGGAAAGGCCACCAAGGAGGAAGAGGGCCCAAAAATGATGCTGCTGTTCTTAAGATGTCTCCTCTGGATTTTTCACAACCATTCCACTCTTGCACCCAGAAAGCAGATTGCCAGGGCAGGACAAGAGGTACACTGCTTCAGCACTGGATTGCCAGCTCAGGCTCTCTATCCTAAACTATAGGACAAAAAAAAAAAAGTCATCTAAAGCCACTGGATATAATTTTTTTTTCTGCTATTTTTGGATGAAACTTGATGGAGATGCTTCAGTACTATAGTGCCAGATGCAATAACAGAAGCTGTGATAATGGCCCATTTTTTTTTCTCTTGAGGAAAATTCCAAGTACTCAAAAGAATGTGAAAACAAACCTCATGGCAGTAATAACTGAGATGTGCCACCATCTAACAACAGCACTGACAAGCAATCACTCTACATTACATTCAGTAAAATTCCAGTGTACAGCAGCTTTCTTTTCAGATAGAAAAAGAGCCACATAAATGACTGTGGAAATCAGAAGAAAACTGGAAATGATGGATAGATTTCTGGGAGTTTCCCAATATTCCTTCAAACTGGTATGAATATAACTAATCAGATTTAACCAGTCCATTATTTGTCATGCTTAATTGGGCCAGGGTACAAAGCCCATCATTCTTAAGTTTGTCATTCTAATGTACCCCAGTGAAGTTTTGAGACTGGGTGATACATGTTGGATAAAATTTTAATTTCCTTCTTTCTAATTGCATTTTTCATTTTAGTTTCCTCAGATTATCTCCTGTCTGCTACTCTCTATTTTCTTCCTTCATGTTGATGTATGTAAAAACAAAGTTAGGTGGTGTCTCAGACTTTTGCATTTGGAAAATAAGCTGCAAAACTTCAGAGGAAGTATGAAAATAGTTAAGTTAAATTCTTTATTTCATATCTACATTGTGACTGCAAATGCATTTAGCATTATGGGATATGACTAATTGGTGTGACAGAATGTTGGAATTACTTCACCGAAGTACTTTTGATAGAAAGGATCCTTGAACCTACATTAAACAAAAAAACCCCAATATGTTTTTCAGACAAAAAGCTCCATAATAAAGCTTTAAGAAAAAGTCTGGTTTTATCAGGTTTTGGTGGATATTTTTTGTTTTTCTTTTTTTAAAGTTTTTAAATGTCATGATGTGTTTGAACATTTTGAGTCTTTAAATGTATTTCATGTCATTGACAAATGCACAAGACATATACTTTATTGGATTTTTGAAAAATGTTAACAAATCTTTCACTGATTCTTAAAAAAACGACACATTTATGGTCATGGGGGGTTTAGAAAGAAACAAAAAAAACTGTTTTGAAGTCTTCTTGAGAAATGAAATATAGTCAGAACTAGTTTTATTATATAAACTAGGATAAATTACCTGTAAATAATAAGTGTCTGTTCTGAACACAATAGGAAAATTAGAGAAGTGTAAGCTAAGAATTTGTGGTAATAAGAAATAATCCTTCTTAAAACAAAATATAATGCTTTATGCATTCATTATTTGGCTATGACCAGGAGAGGGAGGGTAAGAGAGAAGCAAGGGCAGGAGGGAGGGAAGCAGACTAATAGGATTTTTGCAGTATTTGATTGCATAAACATCACCAGCTCACATCACTCTGAGCTCCCTCTGGAAACTCTAAGCTATGTATCTTAATTCCCACCTTCATTTCTGAGTGGTTAATTCTTAGAGGCTTTTTTTTACTGCAGTCTGTGGCATCAGGCTTGAGCTAGTGGGAAGATATTAGTACAAGCACCCTCATCATATATCCTTAAAATGCGGGTTAAAGTCAACACTGCATTTTTTTAATCATTCTTTTTGGCTTTGGGGTTTTTTAAACTGCTTTACACTGTTAGGGACTGCTGAATCTGGCAGCCTGTAAACATGAGCCTCCATGCTCCAACCAGCAGTGAAGGTGAGGTGGCATTCCCAAAAAGCACACAGACTCATGTACACATCATGTGTGATACAGAGAACCACTCTTTCCAACACAGATGGCAGCAGTGGTCTTGTTCACTGAGTCCACAGGTCACCCCCTATGACAGCCCCAGTTATTACAATTACCCTGTTTGTCACTGGCTTTTTGTACACTTCTGTGTTTGTGGAAATGAATCTTAAGTCACAAGCCCAAATGAATATTTTTTAAGACACCACATAAAACTTTTTAGGTGGCAAAGAAGCCACCGTAGAAGCTCTTAAAACTGGTGTGTAGGTCATTTATACTCACAGGTAACATGGACAGCTTTCTATCTCGTACCTATCTAGTTTTTTCCTTATTAAGCATATCCAATTTTAATTTCCAACCACTGGATATATTACTCTGGTGAATTATACATTAGAAACACCTGCTTTCAAATGATTTGTCCACAAGCAGCTACTTACAAAGGCATCAAGCTATGTCATGTTTTTGTTTCTCTAAATATGCCAAATATGTTTTAATTGACACAGTGCTGTTTTGAAGGAAATCAGCTCCCATCCCCACTTAATACTCCTGGCTTTTCCTTATGACACAGCCTTTAATTGCACAAACTGGACTCTCGATGGATCCAAACTGGAGGATACAATCTTCAAGAGAATTTTGGCTTTGATGCTGTCACTTATGAGCATGCAAAAAGCAAGGCCAGACTGGAAGTAGCATGAGATAAAACTGACATCCATTTGTAGTGCAGATGTTTGGTGCTCAGTACTCGCTGTATTATTCTGCAGATTCATTGCTACAGCTTGCATATTGCTAATTGCCAATGCAAACTCGGACAGGTCTGAGTGTCTCAATTGAAGACACTGGCACCTCATCCCCATTGGTCTCTTCCAAAATAATTTCTAATTTTTGCTGCTCGTGAAATGAGTAAGTTTCTTTTTTCTAGTGGTACCCACATAAAAGGAAATGCCTTATGCCTTACAAAGAGCTCACTCTCAGTCAAAAATGTTGTCCTAACTGACTATATGCAAATCCAGGTTCCCTGGACTTTCAAATTGTTCTCTAAGATTTTTCTTTCCAGAATGGTTTTCCATCCTTTAAATGGAATGACTTTGCAGATAACAAATTTAATTTAAGCAATCAATTTGCATATATTAAATAAAGCATTACATTTAATTGTTGATCCCAAAGTAATCCATCACCTTCATTGTGTATTATAGCCTTGACCTCTGTGTCATCTCCAACTCTTTACCGAAAAGTGCTTTTCCAATCTAATCCAAGTCGCTGATAGAGATACCAAATAACATAGAATGAGCTGAGAAAGATGTACTAATTGCAGCTGATTAGCAGAGTAGAAGTAAAACTTAGGGGTTTATTAACACTAGGCAATTCTATTTTTTCAGTTTTATATATTAATTGTTAACACAAGACAAGTTCTTAACTGAGTAATGAAGAGACATCTGTGGCTGTAGCACCAGTACTTGTGCCTGAATGCAGATTTGCCTGCAGGACAGCTTCACGGGACAGACAATGGCATATTCTGTCTGTGGGTTACGACTTGGTGACCGTGCTTTGTACTTTTTTGTTAGAAGATAATTTTTCTTTATTTCTCTTGTGTCTCAAGCTTTTTGTGTTGAGCTTGTTATTCAAAGTTTGCAGCAATGTAACTGGTTTTCCATTAAAAAAAAAGGTCCTCTATCATCTTGTAAAATCCTAACAAGATATTAGATGGTTAATAGGATTTTTCCAGTTCAAATTATTTGACTTTTCTCTTAGAGTAGATGTGTGCATATATGTTTGTTTCCTTTAGGTTTCAATAGGACATCAACCTCAAAAATTATTGACAGGAGGAATATGAGCTGTTGCTTAGTTACAGTTGCATGATAAGGGCTGTAATGATAAGGGCTCATCTCCTATCTGTGATTGGATAAATCTCACCACCACCACCTCCTGCTGAATCTGACGGGAAGGTGAATGCACCTTTAAGTCAGGTGTCATGTTGAAAACCTTACTTGGGATCAGAAAGAAATGGAAAGGAAAGCAAATTAAGGAGTTCTCCACTCCTCTGTTTTGGGATCTAGTAAGCTTTAGTCAGCCTGAAAATATTTTGTATTGTGTACAGTAATAACTCAATATTTAGGGTTGGTTTTCTTTAAACAACTGAAAAAATTAATTGTAAAAGGGATCCAAATTACAAAGGACCAGACCCATCCTGTGCTATCAGTGGGTTGCTGTAAGAACTTTAGGAATATGATCCCTTGAAATAATAATAGCAATTCTTATCCGCATAAAACATGTCATTGCTGCTTGGTTTCCATGAGCATTCAGGAAGATAAAACAAACATTAGTGGAGGCAAAACACAAAAAGTCAAGATGTCACAAAATTCAAGCAAAGAGTTTCATCTGACACATTTATTTGCTTTAGTTTTCATCCATGCCTATTCTTAAAATAAAACAAATTTTAACTGCAGAGAGACGAAGGGTTGAAGTTTCAAAACATAAGCACATAAATATTCAACAATATAAATATTGTTTTTCTGGCATGATGAGTGAAAGTTAAAATAATTTCTCTCAGTTTCTGTTATCTACAAGACATACTGTGTAAGCAAGTGCTGCAGCAGACCAGGGAAGAGTGATAAGCACATTGGAAAGGGTTTCATCCCACTCTTAAGATATGTGAGAAGGACAGATGGGATGAATCAACCTCTGGTATACCCTTTTTTCTCCACTGATTTTAGAGAGAACTCCAATGCTTAACTGGACAATTATCTTGGCTTAAATTTGTTGAAGTGAATTTCCACCCCACCCCAATTTACCAATTTTGTTTAACAATTATATTTTCAAGAAGTGCACATGATATAAATTAAATCTATATTGTGAACTATATGAATAGTTTGTGATTCTGACAATCAATGCTTATAACACTGAAGAAGTGACAGCTGACAGCCTAAGATTTTATTCTGAGTTCCTATCATTTCCCTAGGGAAATAAACCCATCATAAAAGCTTTCTCAGGGACGTGGTTAAGAAATACAGGAGTTAGAACTTTTTATATTTAAGAATTTATTTACTTTGTAGAACAAGAAAGATTTTAAAGTGGATGTTCTAATCACAACTCTGATTTTTTTTTTTTTTTAATTGAAAAGGCCCTGTTTGACTCTGGATAGCAGGTGGGCTCACATTACCTCTCATAATGTGGATACAGTAACAAATATGTAATTTTATGAATTTTTCATTTAGACGACTATATTAAAACCGGGAGTTATCTAAGTTGAAATTGGAAAATGGAAATAAATAGTAACATTGGTATATTCAATGGAGGAATGAGGTAAATTCAGATTAAACACATATCCACATGGGAATGTTGAATTTTTTTTACAGGGGAATCAACACACTCTTAACCCATTTCTACTTATACTTTGTTTTCAAGTCTGTTCCTCTGAAGAGATTATACAAGGACAATCAAACCGGGTGACAGCCAGTAGCAAATTTCTCATAGAGCCAGAATAACACAATTTCAGAAAACCTGAAGAAATGACATCTAGGCAGACATCGACCAATGTTCATGGTTTAGTTCAAGAACTTTTCACTGTTGCTATTCATGCTATGTTGACTCTGTTGATGAATAAATCAGTTTCATCTTCATCTCACTTTTCAAGTGAATACTAACTTCACAAGAAAATATTTTAAGACCTCTCATACAGAAATATTTTACAAAATGGTATGTACATATTTTTCCCTTAGGTTATAAAACCAATCTGATTTGAATGAAATAAAGGTAATATTCCAGAAGGACAACGGAACTAGAGAGAATATGAGAATATAACAGGGCCCCACAAAGGCATTTTGCATTAAGCCATGTGAGAAAAGGAACCAGCAGGAGAATAGATTCAGACTATGGCATTTCTAAGTACTGACACACACAAAATATCCCTTCTGCTCAGTTAATCAATCATATTCTGCTAGATGAACATATCATCCTTCCAGGAAAAGAATGCAAATAACAGATGCCAAGGAGAAGGCTGAAATGCTTACTAAGATATTTTTCTGTGATCTCTTTCACTCACTCTCTGTCTATATATACAGATACACATTTTCAAACACTGGCAGAACACTTTGTGTAACAATTTCTAAGAAAGCTAAAAAGAGAAGGGAGTGGTCAAGACAAAGAGAATTGAAAGCAAAGCGTAGGCATAAGTGTTGCGAACAACATCAAAAGCAGTATCTTGTGCAGCTATGAGGAGTGACTTTATTCCTCCTAAAATAACTGTGAAAAGTTACAGTGCAAGAAGAAGCTATCTAAAGTAGTTCATTAATTGTCAGAGCTTTTCAAAAGTACAGGGGGAGAGGTATCAATAAATATGTAGTAGGTATTTTTAAGAAAAAAAAATCAAAATAATGGTAGTGTTGGAGATCAATTAGTTCATTAGGAATAACAGAGTTCATGTAATTAAGGTAAAGATACTCACATGGCAGGCAGTGTATTTAAATGCAATACACTTAATTGAGCAGAGAACTTTTTTGTAGATCAAGGAAAATGAGGAATTATTTATACAAAGCCAACATTTAAAACTACTCTGATTCAGTTAAAGCCAGATTAGTTGCAGTAAAACCTTGCTCTTTCCATTTTTATGTATGTAAATTTCCTCAGAAAAGATTGAAAATGTGAGTATACAAAGAATATAGGATTGATCTTTGTCAATTTGTTTCCATCTGAAAGCTAATGAAGACTGGATACTGAAACAGATAAAAATCCTGAGCACGGAATTATCATGGTTCATAATTAACATGGCAAATTCTTTCAAGTCAATTATTTAAAAAAAAACAGTAATAAAGATTTCCTCCCATTTTCAATGCCAATACTGATAACAACTGTGTGAAGTGATATGAGGTCAAAAGAGACAATGCCCATCAGATTAGCGTTGTAAACCTCAATGCATAATAAAAATGGTAGAAAATAGGATTCAGTGAAGAGAAAGTGCATTATACAAGGAACAGCTCTACTCCTCTGCTTATCACATTAGCCAAATTTCTACATGCTTACCCAGATGTCATTCTTATTCATAATTTTGGCTTCACAGGTTTTTCTAAGGCTGAGCAATTTTAAAAAAACTTACAAGCATTTTATAAAATAAACTTTATGGCACAGAAGTGGAAAATGCATAAGGGTGAGGAAGAAAACTATTCTTCCACAGTCAATCAAATTTTCCTCATAAAATCAGTGATAGTTTTATCATTGATCAATAATCAACATCCTAATATCATACCATGTCCACATTTTCCTAAGCTTTTCCTTTTAGATCTAGAATACAAAATCAGACGTGTAATCGCGCATCTCGGCAGGCATTTCAATTTGTCCAGATTGTCATCTGAATTATTTAACTGATGCTACTTGCCGGCTCAGATACCATTCACCAGCACACATTCTGTACCTATGCATCAGCAAAGCACAGCAGAGCAGATATCCTCCAGAGCCCTTGTCACTTTGTGAACTTGGGATGTCCCATGCAAGCTTTTTACGGTTTGTGTTTTCCAGGGGAGCATTTTCTCTGGCAGAGTTTAATCTAAATTCTAAATATGACATTAAATTAATCTTAAAAATTAATTAAAATTATTAAATAAATTAATGAAAACTAATTAAGCTAACTTATATAAGAAAGAAAATAAATTCTGAGTATGACTTCATGATACATTTTAACCAAAATGTTAGAATGTTAGTTCAATCCCATGTATTGACCCCCATGATATTTTTGCAAGTTATGACATCTAATGCCTGACAAACTAGTAGAGAAGAACATGACCAAAATTTAACCACAGTGAAATTGTTGGTGGTGTTTATTATCCTTGCAAAGGTAGGAGTTTAAAACCATCAGGGATTACTCTTACCCCATCATCTCTGTTGCAATGAGGGTCACATCCTAAAATTTCTGTTACTGTCTCTAGACAACTTTTCATTAGCAGGGTCCCTTCAGCTTAACACAAGAAAAGTAGTTTAACGATGAGAAACATGGCAGTATTTGATAAAAATGAGAAATTATTTACTTAGCATTTCTTACACAACTGACAACTCACGAAAGTAGAATTTACTTCTGAAAAACTGGAAATAGTTAGGTTTGGCTCTAGCTTGTTGGATTGGGTTCAGCACACAAAATGTGAGGCATTCCCTAGTGGAATAACTTTCATCATTGTGACTTGGCAACAAATGTTTGTGAAATATGAATAATATGGAAGCTTCACTCATTCTGCTGTAAAGATCAAAATATTATAGAAGTTCAGAATTTTGCAGACTTTCTTTCTGATGAGGCTAAATTTCCAGAAGAAATGGTCTTCCACTACTGCTCCCCTGGTTGTTAGGAGGGACTGCATAGGAACCCTATAGTTTCTTCCCGTTTGACAGAGGCACAACCTTCCTAAAGGGTGGAGCAAACTCTTTTTAAAAAATGTCATTTGTGTTTGTGTTCTGCATCACAATCGTGTTTGGGATAAAACAGTGACACTGTCCTACTTGGAGCCCTCCAAGTTATGTTATGTAAGTAAAATTCATACAAACAGTACTTTAAAAACAAGAGTAAAGACTAAAATCTCCTACACATAGGGAAGATGTGAAGGTGATGCAATTCATGGTTTTCAGTGTTAATCTTAGCTGCTGCAGAGGCTCTGTGAAGAGTGACGGGAAGAGGTAAAAGCTTAACCGCAATAGATATGCTTCAGGTATTTTCTCCTGTCCTGCTGTAACAACAATGCAGCTTTATAAGAAATTAGACTGTTTTATTAAATTCTGCTCAGAAGGTAAACAATTCATATGTCTTCATCTTGTATCTGACCTCTTCTTGAGAGCAGGTCTGATTATATGCCTCCTGTGCTACAGCTAGATTTTTGCTGGGGGTTTCTGTTTTATCGAATTCACTTCTGTATTTATCTCTTATAGACTTGTCTTCTGTGCAGCTGTGCCTGCCAGAAAAGATATGCAACAGAATTTCAACTTCTGCAAATGTAAGCAGCAGAGGTATTATGTGATGGAAAGAAAATCTTATGGCTTCTCTTTAATAATTTTTATTTTTTACCTGTTTAAAAAAAAACTGCCTTGCAGCTCTTTTGTGGAGCTACTGGTTGCTTTCTAACCTGATATCCTAAAATGCATTTTTCAATGCAATTTCATATTTCTACTGATTTGTAATTGCAAAATCTTCAGTGACCATAGTGCTAACATATCACTTGATTTCTGCCTTTTACAGATGGTTTCTTAAGATGAGGTCTTGTGCAGCCTCAAGAATGGTTACTGCTGACTGATATGCATCAATGTGAAAAGGAGATTTAAACTGTTTAATCTATCTGAATAGCAAAACAGACCTAATTGCCTTTAGTTTGAAAATTCAAAATGCATATTGCCTATGAAAGCCACTGAAGCCAAAATATAGCTTGGGACAGGGGGAATGGGGGGTGGGGCATCTGCACTCAGCAAATTTCAGAAATTAAATGGGAATTAAAAGATGCTCTGGAGTTTATTACTATAGGAAAATGATTATGTTTTGTAAATTATGTAAATTGACTGAAATAGTGAAAAGTGAAATGTCAATGTAAGATCTTTCTCTGCTTGGGTTTTGGCCCTGTCAGAGCTTTGCCTTAAAGGAAAGGAACATCTTTTCCTTGCTGCAAACTGGAATTGCAGACCCTTGCACTGCCTGCCATGGATCACAGAGGGGAATTCCAGCAGCTCCTGGGGCGCTGGTTCTGCAGTGCCTCGCAAGGAGCTGTGCAGGTGCAGGTGACAAGGTGCTGAAGCCATGGGGGCTCCCAGAGCAGACAGCAAAGGCTTCTTTGCTGGACATTTTCAAGCACATTCCCAGCTCAAAGCAGAGGCAAAAGAAAAGGGAAGCAAGCAGACAGAACCATGACAGAACCATGGAGTGTTTGTGGCTGGAAGGGACCCTGCCCACGTGTTACAATCCCATGAGGGAGAGATGCCTCTGCCCGAATGAAGGTGCAAAGGAGAGCATATGACGACAGCATATGGATTTGATTTAGCATGGATTTTATTTGACAAGAAAGGGGAGGTAGAGAGAAAGAAAGAAATAAGAAAGAGGTATCAGACAGAGAGAGAGAGAGAGAGAGTGAGAGCAGAAGAGAATCAGTTGGAACTTTGAGGACCTTCCCTTCATTCTGGGATACTAGAAGATGTGTGGATGTGTATTTTAACTTGATAATATTATTTACTATTACTACTATTTCATCATCTTCTTCTTCTTCACTACTACTACTACTACTACTACTTCTTTTTCTTCATCTTAGTCATTCCTATTTTTCTTATTCTTCTTATTGGTTATCTCATTCTATTTCTTATTCTGAATTACTACTATGATTCCTTCTTATTTTTCTTATTCTTATTTTTATTCTTATTCTTATTCTTATTCTTATTCTTATTCTTATTCTTGTTGTTCTTATAATTTTTACTCAATTTATTATTCTTTCTCATATTCTTATTCTTCTTATTCTTATTATTTACCACTATTATTTCTTCCTTTTCATCATCATTTTCTTTTTATTCTTCTTCTTCACTTACTACTACTACTACTATGACTATGATTTTTTCTTTTTCATCTTCTTATTGTTCTCATTCTTACTTTTATTCAGCTAACTGTTTTTATTTTTATTCTTCTCATTATTATTTACTACTACTATTTCTTCATCATCTTCTTATTCTTAGGCCTATTCTTATTATTTTTTGTGGGGGATTTTTTTTTTTTTTTGGGTGGATTTTTTATGTGGGGTTTTTTTTCTTACTACTACAGTTTCTTAAAGCAAACTTTCACTGGAATGGAAGTTTTATGCCACACTGCACAGCAGACCTGTTGAGGCTGGATGGACACACGCAGGCAAAGGCAGCCCGTGTGGCCCTTCGGGACGCCGGGCAGGCTCTGGGCCAGCGGCACCCACGGGGCCTGGCCTGGCACGGGCAGCGGGCGCTGCTCATCGCTGTGCCACCAGCCAGGAGTGGCAGGACAGGCTGTGCAGTGCCTGCAGTGCCCGCCTGAAAGGGACGGATGCTTTTTGGGGGCAGCTGGCTGCTGCCCGAGGGCCTGGGCTCCCAGATGAGGAGCTGATGGGCTGTGGGAGTCCTGCAGGAGCTGTGGGTATTTGGGGTGAATTATTAAAATGTAGATACAGATCTAATATCGATATCCACCTGAGATGGACAAAGACTCTAACTTGTTGAGGTTAGAAAGTGTATGTTTATTTCAGTGCCGGAGAGCTGCAAGGATGACTACTAAATGGACAGCTCCAAAGTAACAATGCAACACAGAACTTATTTATCTATAACAATAATGCATATTTAAAATACAGATACATATTCATAGCATAAGCGCCTCCCATTCCCGCTTCGTATGGAAATTAGCAAAAAGTCATTAAGCATGTGCAGTTCCTGCAATGGAATTGGGTCAATGGTCTTAAAAATGGTTCTGAGGGCTGCTTTTGATGAAGTAGTATGGGTCTTCCGCAGTGTGACCTGCTTACTTCGCTGATTTTTGACAATACATGTGACCCTGGAAAACTCCCTATGCTCTCTTCTGTTGCTTCTAAGTAGCTTGCATCTGGGTAAAATTTGTAACTGTCTAGGCTCTCCTTTGAACTTCTTAAGATTATTAATTGTCTATTCTAAGCACGGCTGAGTAAATATCAAAAAATCTGAGGGCTACTCTGCATTTAATCATTAATTTCTTTCTAGCTGAGTTCTGCATCTTTTTCAATTCTAGTTATTTTCAACAGAACTAACTTTTATCTAAAATCTCTACATTTTAGTGTCTAAAAGAAAACCCTATGTTTCAGGGGTTCACCCAGATGGAGCGAATGGTGATCTTTTCCCAGTCCTCCTGTGGCTCCTCTTTGTCAGTCATATCTACCTTGGGACAGCAATGGCTCTAGTGTGACTTCCCCTCTGAGAGTCCCCCTAGGGAAAGCACTTGGCCGCTGTCATCTTCTTGGGAGAGATCTTTGTGCATCTGGCCTTGCCACTGGAATGGCTCCTGCTCCATGGAGTGTTCCCATTCTCCCGTTTCCACGGCCAAGTGCCACTGCACAGTCTGTGTCCCTGGCAGCTCTGTCCCCTCAGGTCCCCTGCCACTGCTCGCTGAGGGCTCCCAGCTGAGGGCCTGGGGGCAGCAGGGGCCGTGTGGGGCAGGCCCTGGCTCTGGGCCCTGCTGCCTTCAGCTGCTCAGGCAGGGCAGGAGAAGCTGCTGCCTTGGCCGAGTCCTGGGAGAGGTGTAGGGGTCCTGCAGGAGCTGGGGGTACTCCCAGATGGCGCAGATGATTAATTTTAATCGATCCTGAGCAGGTGCAGGGCCTGCCACTCCCTGAGGTGGGAATACAGCACCCTGTGCAGGATTTGTCTACATACAGAACCCTTTCAGATTTGCTGCTGGTAACAAGCAGGCTAACAGCTTTCCAAGTGTCCACATCTCATGTACCCTGGCACTCTGCAGTGCACATCTTGCCACATTATCACTTCAGTTATCAATTTTCATCACCAAGCAGTGACAGTCCGTGGCCTACTAGTTTCTCCTGAGCAATCTTTTACGTGCTGCTATCTCTGACCCAGTTACTAAGGCAAGAATTTCAGGGTGTATGAACAGGTATGTCCTGCCCCAAGGCTACTCCAAAGGTGTCTGAGTCTTCATCAGTTCTTTATACTATCAAATAAAAGGAAAAGGCAGATAACAGGTGCATGCCAGCAAGAACAACTTCCTTTGTGCTTTCAAGTGTCCACTCTCTCCAAATCTCCCAAATTCACAGATTTACCCAAAATACAATGCCACAAAAAATATGGTTTATTGGACGAGCTTAAATGATGTAATGCTTAGACATGTATTTGTGTTGACAATGCTCTTGCAGGTTGCTTGGGAGGACATTTGTTCCCAGACTCAGCTGCCCTTTGTGAGATCACCTCACCTGCATGGATGTCCTGGTGGAAGAGATGGTGCTTCTTGTTTTGCTGCAGATCACTGCCTTTGATAGAGTTGATTTTTCAAATTTTACAAAATCACTTCCTGATTTTGTTCTCTTTTTCTTTAAGGGGACAGAACAGCACTTCTTTCCTGTGAAGGAGGGAAAGAGAAAAATGCTTCAGTACAAACTGCTGTAATGATGCCTGGTGCAGTGATCGGTGCTGACCACACACATAAGCTAACCATCCAGGTTAACTCTCAGCAGGTAATTTTGTAATCAGTGTGACTGAAAGCAGAAGTTTAAAGCAAGTTCTGTGCAGAAATAGGAAAGTCATTGCAAAGAGCAGAAGGAAGAACTTGTAATAGATTTGGCAAGCCCATCAGAGTGCAAACAAACACATTTTCTCCATGTGCGTGAGGATACCTTGCAAGTGATTCAGAACTCCTGCACACAAGGGATGATTGTTTTTTTACTTCATCATAAGCAAGAACTCTTCTGTGGTACCTCTGGATGAATAAGATAAATAACTAATGAACAAACACAGCTTTGGGCTAAGATGGAGAGTTTGGAGAGAAAAATGGAGTATGAAATCTGACTATACTCTCAGAAATCCAGCTATTGTGTATTGCTACTAGTTTTCTGCCTCAAATTCTTGCTTTTATGTCATTTTAAAGCAATTCTTGTCTCCAGCACAAGGCAATTCTTAGGACCTGCACTGGCAGAGCTTTCTAACCTGCTGTCTGTGGACTGGGGACTAGTCAGATACCTGTGGTCTCTGGTGAGAGGAAGTTCAGTTACGCTTTTCATCAACCTCCAGACATGGAACTCTGAAGGCATTTACTGACAAGCTGTGGAAAATGTCCTGGGGTATGGCCTCTTTTGATCTGAAAATCACTTGTGCTTTAAATAATAACCACAAGACTTTTAACTTTCTGAATTGTGGAGACAATTCTGAAATAATGCTGATCTTGCCTTTTTTCCCCTTCTCCTCCTCCTCCTTCCTCTCAATATTTGAAGCTAATTCTCCAGAGGTATGTGCTGTCCTTGAAATCAAGAATCAAAACATGCCCCTCATTTCTGGACACAGGGCCAGAATTACATAACTAAAATTAGGAAATAAAACAACATGTTATTTCTCAAGCAATGAAAACAAAATTAGCAAAGCTTTATTTCCTCTGCATTTGTGCATTTTAACTTTACCCTGCCTTCTTTCTTATCTCAATACTCCCCCTGACCTCCTGACTCAGCTTCCAAGTATCTCTCCTTGTGTCCATCTCTCTCCTCCCTCTCAACACACACATATACACACAACTACCTGGACTGGGCAAGAAACAGAAAATGCCATAATTTCTTTGGAATTCAACATGTGAAGAGTGATCCACTAGCCCATGCCTTGACAGCCAACAGGTCAGTGCTGGGGTTGTGCTGCTGCCTTCCCCTGAGTGCCTACACTAATTTGTGCCAGCAACTCATTTCCTTGAACTCTGAAGGAACTTTGTATCTTGATTCTGTCACAGGCCTTGGAACCTGTTGGTCACCTGCAGCAAAGTTTTACAGAAAGAGAGGGGGGTGGCATAACCATATTTTCTTAGAAGCTAAACTTTTATAGACAAAGAAAGACAAGATATGCAACGTGGAATACTGAGACAAAAATAAAAGAAAAGCCAATGTTTCCTACTTTGGAAGTTCTGCAGTGAGAGAAATGCAGTTTGAATAGCAGGGAGAGAGAAACTTTTTGGCTCTTCCCTCTCAGCATTTTATCATCAACAAATAGAAAATGTTGAAGTTATTTCATTACTATTTAAGCAACATTTCAAGATTCATTTTTTCTCAAAGGAAAGACTAAGTAGTTATATCAAGTTCATGTACAAGGCTGAACTACTCAATCGTACAACTTTAAACTTAAGTCAAACAGGTGAGCTCACAGGCTCATAACATGCACTTTTAACTCTTTTTTGTACTCATAATCTAATTTGTGCTTTATGAATTTTTTTTTCCACCAAAGTGAGATTATCGGCAAGACTTCCAAGAATATAACTGAACCTCTGAATGTGTTAGGGTGAACGTGCACATGGGAAGGGTGAATATGCACATGGGAAATCAGCATTTAAAAAGAATTTCAGCAGCTGGAGAGGGAAGAACCTCTGCACTCTCTCTTAGCCACACTATCAAAACTATAGAGTGCAAAATACTTTTTGACTCTGAAATCAGTGAGAAAAATCAATCCTGTTTTACTTATTGCCAATAAGAAAATGGGGGAGAAAGATAGTGGGGAATAAATAGGTTGTTCCAATCTACAAGGCATATATTTTTGAAGAAGACTACAATCAGACCTTCCTAGTGAAAAAACACCTAAATAACTGAGATCCACCTCTTTGTGTAACTTACCCAGCTCAAGACATTTTCTGTCTCTCTGGGCATTTTGGTTGCTCTACTAGTGAAACAACTGGTATCTCTTGTAAAATTTTATTCCTGAAGGAGATTTCTTGACATTTTTTGGCATATTTCTTGACACATTTCTTGACTTTTTGCTTGTGGCTTTATGGCTGGATATATGTTTAAATTACTTCTGTGCTTTTAGAAAAACTAAGTTATCCATCCTCTTTTCTGAAAGAGCCAACACTTTTAGACGTTGTCCATGTATTTTGAAGTTTCTTCCTTTCTTTTGTGTTGATTTTCCCCTTGAATATTTGCTCTTTTGAAGAGGTGCATTTGGATGTTTCTCTAGACCACATCCCTGCCCAGGTCCCACTTTCTCTTTGCAAGGCTGGGAAAGCATTTTGGGGAAGAACTGGATGACATTTGTCCCTTTCCTTCATTTACCTGTGATGAAGAACTCAGCTGAAGTTGATGTCATGCATAATGTGCTTCATGCTGGCTGTTTCTTCTAATGCATTCTGCTCTGCTGTGTGTACTTGAATTTAATCTTGCAAGTATTTTTCTTCTCAAAGGTGAAATTCGGAATACTGTTCTCAAACTGAATAAAATGTGAAAAACAAAATTAAATGCTACCTCACAAACATCATGTCTGATAATATTTCTAGTCAGAAGAACTAAGATAAATGTAGTAAAAGAAATAAAAGAGTTTAGATTTGATGGGGAAATAGAACATTATTTTCTATTATATTTGAAGGCCCATATTTTGAACCTTGAGTTTAAAAATAAATACTGGAGTTGCATCAGGCACTGAATGCTGTCTTGCGACATTTCAAGAATGACATAACTGCTGCCTTTTTCAAAGGACCAAGACTTTTTTATCAATAACTGAACATATTCAAAATGAACTTAATACATGGAATAAAAATAGAATGATTGTCCGAAAATATAAGGTAATAATAAATTCTAGTATCTGTTACCTGAGAGTATTTTAAGGAAAAATTAAACACGTTTAGATCTGTCAACAATGTCTGTGTTTATACTGCTCAAAAATTATTGATAAACGTTTTTCCCCATAACACTGTTCTAGAATGTTTTTCATGGAGTTAGAAGAAACATCCCCACAGGGGATGTGTTGCATAATTTCCTGCTATGGGGATTCCATATTTGATTGTACAGAATACTGAGTGTCCAGATTCAGTATAACTATTTATTTTTCATTTATTTTCATGCCTATTTTTCTGTCCCAGAATTCTGTTTTTCCCAGAATTCTCCCAGCCATAGCTGCATATAGGATTCCATGTATCTATGCCTTTAAGGGACTATCAGACTTTTTCTCTTGCACATTATGTATCTTTGCTATGGCTTTTCTCATGTCTTATCTTACTGAAGTGTATTTTCTCTGGACAGTGTTGGAAACATCCATTGCAGTCTTGTTGCATTCTCTGAAAATCTTCCTGTTTACTCTTATCAGTCTGTGAACAGCTCTGTTTTTTGTTGAGGAATGTCTTCCAGCCACATGTGATTGTGTTAATTATGCTGGGGAATTTAAAATCGTTCTAGCTGCCTATGAATAAGGTTTCAGGTGGCTGTAAGAAAAGGCAGTAAGATGCCAAATGATTTACATTCAAAGTGAAAAGTCTATAATCACCAACCCACAGAAAAGTACCTGATGGCATTCATGTGTGTAGATGGTCAAGTTTCAGCAGGGCAAGAGGAGCAGCTGCAGGGGTGGCCTCTCACAGAACAGTTTCTTCAATGTTCAGCTATCCAGCTGTCAGATTGAAAGGAACTTGCTGCAGGTCAAAACTGAGCCTGTCGGTGAGGTTTGTGTGATGTATGTGAAAACATGTTTTAAAAAGGAAAAAAAAAATCCAAAACCAACAACAGAGAAAAGAGGAGAGAATGAAAGAGTGAAAAATAACAGAGATCACTGAGCTCAGAGAAGGAGGAGGAGAAAGCATTCCAGGAGCTGGGCAGATATTCCCTGCAGCCCATGGAGAACCCATGCTGGAGTGGATATCCTACAGGGCTGTGGCCTGCAGAGAGCCCACGCCACAGCAAGAGAAGTGACAAAGAGAATCACTATGCACTGACCATAATGTTTTCTTCATACTGTCAGTGCTGGCTGGGGTGGGAATAGAGCAGTCTGGAGTGAAGGAATGAATCCACTTTAATCATCAGTAAATTAAGTTTATTTTCCCCAAGTCTGGTTTGCCAGTGACAGTAATTGCTAAGCAACCCCTCTGTGTTTATCTTAACCCATGATAAAAACCCCTCCTGTTTTTTCTTAATGTCTCCCCCTGTTCTGCCAAGTAGAGGGAGTGAGTGAGTGGCTGGGTGGGAATTTAACTGTTAGACCCACACAGAAACATAATTTATATAAAGACAGAATGAAAAGGTGAAGGGTGCTCATTTCATACAGTCTGGGGTAAAGATGAGGAAAAGAAGGATCTACAGGGAGTTTGAGTTATTTGATTTTACATTTGTTTATTTTCAAAACTAAAAAAATTAAACCAAAACAAATATGATTCAAACAAATAAATACCTAAATAAAGATTCAATACCACTGACAGGAATACTTAAGGCTATAAGAAGAATATACCTTAACACTGCAAAATCAACTTTTAGAACTCATTGCTGTGAATGCAGATAATACTGACTTAAGTAGGTTTGTAAGAAAACTTAAGGATTTGCATAGATGTTGAGAATGTCCACATTTCAACTGCAAAGGATTAAGAGAAAATCAGAAGAAAGATGGCTGAAAGCATGTCTTCATGCCAGCTCTCTACAAGATTTCTTGCACTTCCCTTTGAAGAAGATTATACCAGTGCCTGCATGAGACAGGCTAATATCTCTGACAATGCTCTGGTTTGCTCCAGTTTTTTCTGTATTCTTACTTGCTTGGTGAATAGTTAAAAATTCACTAGAAATAACAGGATTGAGTTCCAAATGGCTCACCAGGCTGATTATCTAATGAGGACAATTATTCTTCAATCAGCATGATGCAGTTTTAAGTGTGAGACTTTGGAAAAGCAAGTATGGAAAAGGAATCTGACAGAATTTAGCAGGAGCTTGTCACTAATGGTAAGAACTAGCTGCTTCACAGAATCAGAGCAAAGGATGGGTAAAAAGGCTCAAAAAATTCAGGACCAAAATCTACCCAGAAAAGACACCTGACTTGTTCCCTGTTTGTGTGTTTCACCACCCTTAGCATGTCAAATGACTGCACCCCAATCTTGTCCTAATATCAAACTTAACTTCCTTATGTCCTGCCTTTGGTGAGTGAGGAGAAAAAATGTTTATCAGCCTCTATCTAGAGATGTTTCATGTACTGCAAGATAACTCAGATTGATCTTTTATAGTTTACAATGGCCAGATCCTTCAGCATTTTCTCATGGATTGTGTCATCTCTATCTGTTATTTTTGTGCTGTCTAAACTCTCCCTGATTTACTTGAATTTTATTTAAAAATGAAGTGCCCAGACTGAGCAGATTTTTTCAGATGAATGTTCTACCACAGTAAAGTAAATGGAAAAGATTGCCTCTTTTATCATATGTATAATATTTTTAATATTCCAAATTAGCCTAAATTAAGATATATTCATTCTTGTTACAGAGTTCACAAACATGAAGGACAGTTCCATTCATAGTGCAGTTTTTACAAATTTAGTAACCAATTTTAATCTTTCTTTTTTAAAGAATGGCATCTTACCTTATTGTGTTGGTCAGCAACTCTGAAAACTATTAATTTTGTGTGTCTAAAAAAGTCAACATGGTTTACTGACAGAACTTAATTTAAAAAAATATATATATATAACCAGAGTTTTAACTGACAGTTTTAATTAGGTGAGCTTATTATATGATAATATGCTAAGAAAGCATGTGTATGAGAGAAAAAATTATTTAAAACTTCCAGCATCACCAAGCTTTTGGTATTTTTAAGGAATTTTTATAAAATTTACTTCATTCAGCTAAACATATGAATCCAAACATACTCCCTTTTGAAATTAAAAAAAAAACCACACCAAGTTTTCAACCATTTTTCTGAAAAAAAAAATACCCTGCTTAGTAAAAATCTTTCCCTCCCAATTTTTTCTTTTTTGTCTCACAGGGCTCAGATGTGGGAAGAGGTGAAAATTGTATTCCACAGAGATGATTTGTATTATCCAGGTTACAGTTCTTGCCTCTGACTTTCACACCAATGGAAGCAGGGGTTAGAATAAACTCCAATAGTTAAAAAAAGGGAGCAAGAATTTTACACCTAAATATTTATCCAATACAGTCAGTGTACAAGAGATGGCAAGAGCACGGACACATGAAAATATCGGGACTGTTGTTATGCAGACATAAGACAACCATGAATTAAGAAAAGTTTTCTGCCTTCCTTCAGATTGAATCTGTAGTAGGAATATTTCTGTACAGTTGTCCTCTGTCGGGACCACCATGAGCCTGAGTGACAGAGAATCAAGGTTATCCTATCATTTACTGTAACAATTTAGCCTTCATGTTTATTTTTATTATGAGATTGATTTCCTAGAGAAAGTAAGCGAATATGATCATATGACTGGGTATATGTTTGTGTCCTAGATAAATCTCTTAGCCAGTATTAAAAAAAATAAATAAAAAATACGCCCTCCTATCTCAGATTAGTTCATTTCCTGAAGTTCCTGGGAAATGAGTAGCTGGGAAGAAGACAGAGAGCTCCTGAACACCACCTGTAATGGAAAGGCTGCAGCATGACCAGGGAACATGACTGACAGGCGAAGCTGTCAATTCAATAACTAAACTGCCTTGATTCTGCATCTGTGCTGTAGCCTGGCTCTGGGTCTGTGGTTATCATGAACACAGCATAAGGGAAAGCAGAACAAATTGTCCATCTCCAATGACACAGAACTCTTTTACAGCTCTGCAGTACCACAAATGTGTTTTGGGGAAGATTAGTGCAACAGGAATCTGTGATTGGACTAGGACATACCTCTGAACATCCAGCCTCTTGCCTGTCTTTTGAGGACATAAGATAATTTCTCACAGAGAGGCTCCTGATGGCCTCGTATCCTACTGTGCTGCTTAATGGATTATCTGCTATACTACATAGAAGAGCAGTGATTTCCTGCTATTCAGTCTACAATAAATTAGGTGGTAATTAGCTTTATAAGGAGCTTGATGAAGGAGCGATGTGAGAAAATGCTATATATAACTATGGGTTTATCCATTGTTCTTAGCTTAAACAACCTCAATTACAATTGGATGTAATATATCTCTGGTACCTTATTAAAATATGTCATTTTAACTTTTTAAATTTTTTATCAGTGAATTTATCTGTCCTATTTCCTATTTCCAGTGAGAAAAAACTGTTAAATCCAGTTCCAACCCCCTCTGTTTCCATGGCAGAGGTGCTCCAACCCTCTGATCAACTTTGCAACAATTTTTTTAGAAGAAAACATATCACAATTTGCAATCTTGAGAATGCAATACTGAAAGCTAAAGGCAAACAGAAAGTACCAGAAAATTCTGAATGAGATTCAGATATTAAATTAAAACTGGTCACAGATTACAAACATTCAAATTATAGAACATATTAACACTATAAAGCATAGCTGAAAGGAGAAGGAATTACTTCACTAGAGAAAAAAAAAAATCAGGTCTTGAAGGAATAGAGAAATTAGTTATAGAAGAACTGCCCTCACTTGTGTAACAAGGTGAATATACAAATTAATTTCTGAGCACATCATATTAGTACTGCTCCTCTATCAGTTAGATAAGGGATACAGAGCATGTTACAGACAAGGCTTAAATTGTGCAACGCTGCTGTGAAACAAGGTAATTTACACTGAGAAACAGTACACAGATTACACTACTTATCTTAATGTAACCGAGTCAGTGATACAGATAACAAACAAAATGATAATTCCTGTCTCAAGCTCCTAGGCTGTAATTACTAGCAAGATGAATTCCCAGCTTTGCAAAACTCTGATGAAACTATATGGCATCTGAAACCAAATAATTTTACTATCTTTATTTCATTAATAAAACTGAAAATCCAGGCAACCTCCCAATTTGTGTGTGTGATATGTCTCATCTTCTGTTACCTTTAGAGGTACACACTAGATTTTCATATTATTTCCATAAGAAATATAGGAAAGGCCCTTACATATGAAAGTGAGAAATCCCTAACTGTCAAAAGAGCTGCTATGGCAACAAAAAAAGAATGTGAAGTACATCAAATGGTGGAAAAATAATTGCATGAAAATATAAATAAACTACACGGGTTGTGTGTATTTTTGTATTCATTAGTTGTGTCCTCAGTATGTTCCATGATAGGGATTTCCAAAGCAAGTTCTGTAATGGTTTTAATAAAAATTTAGTACAGCCATAGTGAGCATAACACAAGCCTGTAAAAGACTGCAGTGCAGGTTTTCTGTGTTGCACGATGAAAAAATCATCCAGGACCCCAAGACACAAGTAACCAACTGAAAATCATTAGTAATCTTGGTGATTCTTGGTGTCATCTTTTTAATTTCTAAATATTTTGAATTATCATATAGAGTCATTTCCTTTGGGAGCAGCAGAAAGAAATTTTTCTAATGACATCATTATGCTGCTATTTGCCTATAATAGTGCTGAGCATGTTCTTACTCCACCTTCTTTTTCAGTTACAGGACTTTTTTTTTTTTTTGCTAGGTAGGAATGGGAAGACTGTTTTAAATCTTCACATTTTCACAGAAACAAAAAGAGTTCCTTTAAGTTTCTTCCCCTCCACCAAGACCCTATGTATTGCTATCTCCACTTCAAAATAAGAAAACTTACTGTAATATTACAGTAGTGCAACCACTTATTTTCTTTCACATTTTAGATCTGCTTGTGGGGCACAATGCAAAGAAGTGTAACGAAAGAAGCTCTGACTAGCTACCTTGTTCTCACTGAATTATTCAGTGGATGGACATGCCAATACTGTTAATAAAGCTCAATCCAGATCTGAGCACCAGCTGATATATTGGAGTTAGCCTGTATCAGGCTCTGCATTATTAAATTGCTACAAGAGAAATATATTCTTTCTTGATCTCCTCAAATATTGCTGCCAATCAAATGCATTCTAATAAAAATAGCACATTTTTTCCTGTAGATGTAGTTGCAACAGCAAAAACGTAGGCTTAACATGAAAGTCCCTATGAAACTGTGTTTATGTTGTCAAATATCTTTGCCAGGATCAGGTACCTTTTCATCCATTTTGAGAATCTACCATACTCATTTCATCACCTGGAAGTATTTCTCTTTTTCTGTTATTATAATAATGGCAGAACCATTCACAAATTTCATATCACCTTATTAATGATATTTTTTATAAATTCTTCTTCTTTAAGTTTTACAACGCAATTTCATTCAAATGTCTGATTGCTTAGAATAGGTGAAAAATAAATGGCAAGTTGCAGCAGAATTCATTTCTTAACCATGCCAGATATTTTAATTATTTAAAGAGCTTCTCTCTGAGGACTTCCTTTCATTAGTGTACTGTTTTTATAGGCAGAACTCTCTACATTTGTGAAAGATTGAATTCTGTATATTGTATTTCTCACAGAAAATTTATCCTGACACAGTCAATAAAAATAAATATATAAAAAAGCTAATAAAAACTCCTCCAGACATTCCTATTGCTGAATCTCATCTTCTTTTCCTCAGCACTATGGCGATGACACCACTTTTAATGCACGTATTGGACTGTTTTCTTTTATGCTTCCTCTGTTTTTGATGGGTTTATGGCAACTGCTGTTATTCTAGCTTTGTGAAGGGGGCACAGGATCTCTGAATATGGAGAGGGACAGTTAATGTTTCTCTCTGTTCCTCTGGGCTCAGTTAAAAAGAAATCCTGGGTTCAGCAGTTTTAGAAACAAGACTCGCCCATGAGGGAGTCCTACACAGCCTTTCCCCAGCACCTCCATGGTCACAGACAAACAGCAGTTTCATCCCCTTGCACCCCACAGCTGAGGGAGCGCCCCTCGCACAACTCCCCTCCCATAAAGCCTAGGACAGATCAAATCTTCGGGCTGGGAGAAGGTCCACTGCCCTAGCTCCACTGATCAACAGCTCATGTTTCAGCCTTCCAAGCTGCAAACACTTCCAGTTTGTCACAAATCAAAACCCAGTCTCAGAACTGCCCTTTGAGATGTCATTGGCACCTGTTAACCCTGAAGACTCTGTCAGAGACTTCCACTCTGTGGGAGAACAAATTTTCAAATGTAACCTGTCAAAGTTTCCTTTTTTGACAGACTATGGAGCATAGCAAAAAAATTATCTTTTCTGAAGTTAGCAATTATTTTGGTCTTCATTGCCCTTTACCCTGGAGAATAAAGACAGCTAATTTTTAAGGTAAGATCCTCAAAAATACCTGTAGCAGATCTTGATATCCTATGTCAATACAAGAGCTACAGGATCCACGTTCAGAAATGATGATGCCAATAAAGACACTGAATTTCTGAAATTAAATACTTTTGGAGAAGCAGCTGAATGAGAATAAACGCTATGGGAAACTCTTGTAGCAATTTTCAAGGGAATTCTTGCAATTCAGTATAGACTTAAAAGAAGCCCATTAAAATGCAGCACTCTGCCCCATAAATGGCCAGACTCAAATTTCCACACAAAATTTGTCACTAAGGACCCTTATGTAAGGAAAAAGATGGATCTGACTGGAATCCTTGTAACTGTTTGGTTCAAGGACACATATATGAATGTGAACCAGTCCAGACTATGATCACCCCTTGCTCATGATAAACTAGGAACTCACTCATTTGCGGGTTTTGTTCCCCACATTTTTCAGAAATGACCCAAAGAAGCATCGGGGGTTTGAGGTGCTGTTTGGTTGAGGCCATGTGTTGCAGCTTCTCCTTCTGTTTCACTGGGCAGCACAGAAAAACAGCAGAGGACATGGGAAGAACGGACTTCCAATTCATGTAAAGGCAGCCTTGCATCCCCTCTAGAGTTTTTACACCAGTACTTGAAAGTTTATGTATGCTTTTGTTTAGAACTCATAGACTTGATCAACAGCATTGATCATTCATCTATTGAGTCTGAAAATAAAAATAATTCAGGCCACATGAAGGGACTCTAGCCAAACAGGGGTTTTTGACATGGAAGGGAGAAGTTAATTTATTTTACATTTGAGATATTCTGAAGTTTTCTGTACAGATCACAGGAACCTTGAATTAAAAATGGTCTCTCCTGAGCCTCAACTTTCAGGTGTGGAAGTCCAGCAGTATATCAGTTCTGAGACAGAAAGTAATAAGATCAGAGGATGAAAAAAATAATTCATTCTTTATATTTCTCTTGAAAAGAAGAAAACCACTGGGAGTTATTGTGAGGATATATGGCCAACTTCAAGCATGACTTGCTTACTTTTTGCAAATTATCAACTGTGTATTTAAAAACTTTTTATCATTTTCTAAAGATCTCAGTGTCTTTTTCTCATTCACTGAGAATTAAGGTAAAGCTTCTTTTTCATATGGGTGTCATTATACTTGAGCAAGTGGAGATGGATAATTTTTTTGACAAATTCATCCAGCAAGCAGGTAGGAGCTTGGACTTTTGTTCTCCCTCTTAGGGCATTCTAAGTATAATTAAAAACTATTACAGTCTTATAAGTAATCTATGATCCTTTTTCTCCCTGAGAAGGATCAAAATTTATAAAAGGGATCTTGGTTTTGTTTGTTTGTATAGTAACATCTGTTTTTATTTGGTCAACATTGTAGACTAACAAGTGCATTCTGCTATGGAGATGCTCTGAGATTTTCTGTAGGTAAAACAGTAATCTCCATTTCCCATCTACAAATCCTAAACTGATTCTACCTGTCAGTACTTCATAGTTAATGCAAACAAATCCAGACTTCATTAGCAGTCCCTGGTCTCCTCCTGACTATTGAGTTAGGATTTACAGTTAATTTAGCATTAAAACTTCAGTTGGGCCCTATTTCAACACATATAGTCCATCAAAGGAAAGTGCAGCTGGAACACTGTGGTATTACATAGAAATGCTTGTTGAGTGTTAGTGTATTTTTGTTCATCTTTCTTGAAGAAACTTGTCTAGTTGGCACAGTATTGCAGAGACATTTTTTGTGCAAACTGAAGCTCCTCGAGAAATACTCAGTTTTCTGACCTCAAGAAGGCAATGTTATTTTTGAAATGCAGTGTTAAAAATCTAAATGCAACAATGTAACCCAAGTTAGTCACAACACTGCGGATTTTTGCTTGCTTTCTTTTGTCAAAATTTAATGAAAACCTTTAAATTTGCAGGTTCAACTCCTCTTGTCACAAATGGGACACCCATGGACTTGGACTACTGATGGGGGTGTTCGATTGTAGGAAATTTATATATAACAGACTGAACTCACTCATGAAATATTGCTGCATGTGAGTCAAAGGCCTTTTTCCATGTGTTCTCAAATATTCTGCTGGTTTTTTACATGTGGCTCATTTGACAGTTCAACTCTCAAAGCAATAGAAAGAGATTTCTCTTTGGCTAGCTGCTTGTTTTTAATAGCAAGGTTTTAATGAGCTTAAAAATTCAAAATTGAAATTATGTTTTCCAGTACATTATTTTTTGTTTTCTTATTGGTTAAGCTTCTTGCATTTAAGTTATTTCATTATACTTGACTAAATTTCAAAATGAGAGAACATAGTATTAAGAATCCTATGTTTGATTTTACTTTCTTATAATTAATTTCTTTCTGGTGAAATGAAGCTTGCTGCATCCTGGCTGCTAATCCCTTCAAGCAAGAACATGGTCATGTTCCTGCTCCATGACTGGAATACGCATTTGACAGACTCCTGATAGATGCCCCTTCATGTACAGTGGTATTCCTGTGGTACATTATCTGGAGGCAAGCTTTGAAAATACATAGCAATTTAAAATTACTCTTACCATGAAAGAATTTCTGGGCTAATATGTTGTAAGCTGAATTCACCAATCAAATGCTGAGTGTGCTGTGTGCCTTTTATATTTGTGAACAATGCTTTGAAGAAGCTAAACCTATATGCATTTGCCTGTTTATCTGGACTAGATATAAATTAGCCAAATATTTAAGGATACTATGTGCATTAAAAAGATATTATTGAAATATATAGAGAATAAATAAAATCCAGTACAATAAAGACTCAATAATGATAATAACAATTTCAGTTGCGAGGACAGTATTGACTGAATATTTCTTTTTTCTTCTTGGAAAAGATCAGGTTTATGCCATTGAATCACCCATAAAATGAGGAAATTCTTCTTAATTACTGAGCACAGAAAGTTTGTTAAATATCAACTATCAATTTTTTTAAAAAATACCATTAGATCTGAGAGACTGAATTGATCAGACTGATTTTTCCAAGGCTAAACAATGTCTTCTCTAATGAAAAAGAAATACTACATACATAGAATGCTAAAGTATAAATTGTATCTTATTTTTGTAATATAGTGTGTGTTGTGTTTATCTTTAGGGAGAGCATTCAGTGAGTAGTAAACAGAACAATTATTTACTGTAACAACTCATTGGTCGCCTAATTGGAATAAGTGTCGTGGGATATGGCAGATTCTTCACCACTTGAAAGACTTCAATCAAAATAATATTTTATTTTAAAGTGTTTCTTGCTCAAATCATTGTCCTATGACTTTGGTTATGCTTGAAGTTTCTTTAGATTACCAAAGCATTTCTTTTTTTCCCTAGATTTCATGATAAATACTCAATGAACAAACAAGCATGTCATGGAATAAATGCACATGTCATGAAGTGATATGGCTTAACCTCCATATGAAAGTAGTTTTGGGTAGCAAAAAAACTATATTGCATTCTTCTAACAAGTGCAAAATTAGCAGTCCATAAGTCCGGACTACTATCTTTCCTTACTTAATATGAGCAGTTTTTGGGTTTCAATCTAGTTTTATGAATAAATATTCAATATAAGATCATCAAAGGATAAGTTGGCATTTTAACCGCTAAATTAAAGCAAATTTGACAGTAGACATGTAAACATGACAGGGTCATAGTAACAGCACTGATTTCAGTAAAGCAGACCTTTAAGATATTTCTACTGCTTAGAATTAGAGAAATTCTAATTTCTCTAATGAGGCCCCAAACTCATTGTCTGTTGTATGTTGTGTTTCCTATTTCAAATGTTTTCAAAATATCCATACTTATAAAACAAAAAAAATCTATTATCTACATTTTTTTACCCCCAGGGGGTTATGAATTACCATCTGAATCTAGCACAGAACCTTTACTACAGGACTTTCTTTAGAATGTCAGATGTTGAATCTTGAACTTTATCACATACCTTTGAATGGAGTGGCAGTAACTTGCATTTCTTCTGGGGTAAATCTGGTTTTAGTGTGAGTTTTGTCATGTGTTTGATCTATGGCCTTGAACATACCTCAGCCTATTGGACTACATACTCTGGCTATCTTAGCAGTTTAAAGCACATGTTCCTACCAGCACAAATTCTCTTTTTTTGTGGCACCTGATGCTGTACAAGCATATCTGATCTACAGAAGTAGTATTGCATTTTGTCTGACATGCTTCATGTATTTCACCTCTATCCCTCGCTTTAGTTTTCTGGATTAAGTAATATTTGAAAAAGGTAAACTGATGCAACAGGAGAAAGGGAAAAAAAAAGTAAGAGAAAAAAACTTGTCTGAAATTAATGTATTTTAAAATATTGACAGTGAGAATCCCAAGAGTAATTAATTTTACTTTTTGAGAGACAGTTTACCTTTGCATTGTTGCAAGTCCAGGAAGTCTCTCCTTAGACTGAAAGGAAAGAAGTCAAAAGAGCCAGACAAGCTGGTAACAGCACATGCATTCCCAAATGTTAGTTTCCACCCTCCTTCAAAGACATCTGAGAGATTGAGTGTGTTCCTTTCTCTCTCCTTTAGGATCAATATCATCAATCATGCCAACAGGGAAACAAACTTAGAAATCCAAGTGTTTGAGCTGTCTCCCAGCAAATACCCAGCATTTCTTTTAAACTGACGAGGAATGAGTTGGCAGAAATTGTTGGTTAGCTCCAAGGTAGTGAAAGAGCAGGAGGTTTGTCAAGTATTAATGAATTCCATGTCCTTTTGGAATGGTGGAAAACAAAAATCTATTTCTGGATGAAGGTGCAAAATTGAAAAATATGTACTGTCAAAAGCCTGGAAAAATTGTTGCACCTTCTATGCTATCATTCAAAGTATTTGTTAATCAGTAGTAACAACCTTCACTTTTTAAGTTAAAAATTATGTTTTCTTAGATTTCATTATAAATATGCCACAAACAGATGAACATATCATGAAGTTACATAATTAGTTTTCCCAACTATTTTATTTATAATTGGTGGTCTAGTTGTTATTACTTCAAAAATTATACATGGTTTCTGTTCTACAAATGGAATATTAGGCAGTTCTTGGCTGGAGATGGAAGAGGTGTTGAGGGAGCTGAAATGAGCTGATTAGGAGCTCCCAGTGAGGCTGGAAAAGGGAAAACTGAGTCATATCTTCTACAAACTGTTCCACTGTATGAAGGGAAATCATTTTGCCAAACTGTCAGTAGCTAAAAGTCTGTTGTTTAGGTCCAAGTTAATTATCCCAAACCCCATAAAAAAGGATTTTCTAAAATTTGTTCTACTGACTTGTTTTGGATCCCCTTCTAACATGAATTCTTCTATTTTCTTCTCAAGGGACAAATTTATTCAGATCAGACAGTGACCTTCCAGATGAATCTTGATCCATGCGTTCCTAGCAATTTACTAAACCATGGATCACTTCTCATGGCAAAGATCAGAATTAAAACTGAGATGTTTCAGTATGTACTACATTTGGCACTCTGCCAAAAATGGCAATAGGTATTTACCTTACATCACAGTATTTATTTACATTCCATTCCATGCAAAGACATCTGACTTTTTTATACCACCTGCCACTGAACCATTTTGAGGTCTCTTTTTTCTTTTTTAATAAAGCTCCAAGGAACCCTGAAAGGCTTAGTGACTTGTCATGTAATGAAAAATATTGGAAAATTCAGATGTTCATGGAAGTCTGCCTTGAGAAAACTCTACTCTGGGCTCTAAGCCATACCTGAGTCCCAAGGAGAAATACAGCAAGGACAGACACAGAGAGATTTCTGTCACAAGTGATTACTGGACATGCATGCAAATGAAAAATAAAAAATAATAGTCCTGTTAGTTGCTTTTGATGCTCAGGACTAGTAATTTTAGGTCGAGCCTGAAGAATAAAGAGGGTACATAAACAAAAAGGTGTGACCAAGGCCTCAAATGCTCCAAGTGGATGGGGAAGCTTTTACCAGCTCTATTCTCATCCTGCTGCAATCAAGTGATTCATCAAGTGATCAAGGATCAGATTCTTCTAAAAGAGAAAATTTGAAAGAAAAGGGACAGATATTTCTCAAATTCTAATGTATATAATTTGAAATTATTTTTTAAAATCTTAGAAGCTGAGAAAAAATACTAGTGAGGAAGAGTTCAATCTCAGTTTTTCTTTCATACAGAGTTTTGAGTAATAGTTGCATTTAATTCATTGGCATAATTGAGAAAATTTGTAGGGATTAGCTGCTTCACTTCTATACACAACTTGTTTTTTGTCAGAAATGTCTCACAACATAAATGAGAAAATATATTCAGTTTAGTTTTTCAAAGCTTCTATTCCTTAGGGAATTTGATCAATGTGTTGGTAGAGAGTTCATTTCGATCAGCACTATAATACATTATGAGAGATAACAAGTAGTAAATCTCTTAATGAGTTTTCTGAATTTCCCATTTGTGAGGAAGAAAATGGTCCAGAGGTTAGGACTTCTCAAGTGATATGTGGTATTTACTTATTTCATTCCCACTTATAACTAACATAAATGGATTTTAAAAAAGGCTCATGGATTTTATGTGCCCTTCTATTTAAGACTTTGGGAGCATATATTGCTATGGCTTCTGGTTCAAACCCACTGAGAATTGATTAAATCATTTTGCTTCCAATAAACCTAGAAAGGGCAGAATTAGTTGTTCAATAATCATAATAAACTATTATTTGTATATCAAGTGGGGTGAACAGCAGCAAGTATCACAGGTGCATTAACCAGGTAATCCCCACTCACTAGTTCTAAAGAAAGCCCACAGAGATAGAAGACAACCCAATATAAATTGCTCATGTAAAGAGGCTCAAGGCACAAAACATGCTGTCCTTTAATTAGGGTCCTCAGAAGCTGTGATGTCAGGTTTTAACAGTGCCAGTGAAAAGCTATTGGTTTCTGTGTACTGTATCTGCAGGCAGCAGCAGCAGTGCAGTGAGAATATCCAGGAGTCTGGAATTGCATGGCCATGGATCAGACATGCACAGAGCAGGGGGTTCCTCTTTTTCTACTTGACTGGTACCAAAAAGGGTACTCCAGGGTCTAAGGACACACTCAGGAGCCAGCAGAAATTTGCCTTTCAGAAGCAGACAGGCATGTTACTGCCCAAAGGGTCAGACTTGGTGGCTTTTATTTCCACAAATAATGCTGACTCTGGATTGACTGGGCTTTCCTGGTTTCAGGCTATAGGCACAGTCAGGACAGCACACGAGCCCTGTGGGAGCACAAAGAACAGAGAGGCGGAAGGCAAACGATAGGCTCTTCTGCCCTGCTCAGCACAGATGCTTCCACAGGGATACTTCCTGAGCTGGTGTGACCAGAGATGTTCAGGTACTGAATTTCGACCTGGTACTGTGCACACCTGAATTCAAGCACGCAGAAAATTTCCAGGATTCACCTGTACATCCAATAGGCTGTTGGATTTTTGATATTTCATACCATCTTAAGTAAATTCTGATTACTAAAACAATAATGATCTTGCCCTTTTTCACACTAATATTGTCTTGTTATATCCCTTCATCAATTTGAAAAATGGCAATTTTCATTGGGTTTTTTTTAGTGCAAAAAGTGAATTACATTAAACTCTAAGACAGCAGAGCTGCCACAATGTTCATTTTTCCTTTTAGGACTGAAAAAAATATTTCTGTCTTCTACAGTAAGTTCCTGAAGCAATGGCAAGCTTAGCTTTGTTTCTTTCTTTTCTCTTTAAAGCCATTAGTTCTTGAGGAAGAGAGAGAACTTGTGTACATATACAGTGCCCCTAGAGTTAACAAATCTTCTGTATTAGATTTATTATTATTGTTTAGGTGTTTTAACTAAACATTTGAGATGCCCTCCACAGACTGCTCTTGATCTCATGAAGAGATTAAAGATTAAATTATTTTACCCATGTCTTCTCTCTTTTCTGTCTACACCTTTTTAGCATTTGTACACCTACTTATTCTCCTGTAGGCAACACCTAAAAATGTGAAATGTCCCTTTCTCTCATACAAAACAATGTCTGAATTTTTATTGTATGTGCTAAATGTCAGAAAACTGGAAACCTGTTTATCCTTATGGAACAGCTATTTTTGAATGGCTTTTCAGACTTAAGTGTATAAAAAGGGTTTTGTCACATGTTGGGGATGAGGTCTGGTACTAAACCAGCTTCCTTGGAAAGGGATAGCAAAGGTAGCATTCAAAAATCAATTCAGCCTTCTGTCTCCTGGGTTGTTCTCAAATCTTATTAATTCTTACAACATTTTGAGCCAATGGACCTGCTCAAAACAGCAGGCTGCTTTCTGAGTTGCTTGGAAATGCTACAACTGTCTGTCCTGCTACCTGTCTAACCTCAATCAACCCTCTCCCTCTTCTGGGAGTTGCAAGTTAACCTTAAAAATCGGCCTTATCTCCTGCAGTGTTTACTCTGCATAGGCCTTGTCCCAGGGAGACACAAGTCCATTTTCCAGACTTCACTGCTGGGAAGTCTTAGTTCACTTCTCGTTTCTGATATCTAATTTTTCAAAAAAGCAAACAAAATCAAACCAAACCAAACCAAACCAATCAAACCAAAATAAAAAGCAAAAGCAAAACCAAACCAAACCAAACCAAACAAAAACAAACAAACAAACAAACAAAAAACCAAACCAAAATAAACAAACAAAAAAACCCTGAAAACAAACAAACAAAACCCTCCAAAACCCCCAAAGAAACAAAGAGAAAATAGAGAATAATGCGCTGGGAAGGAGACTCAAAGAATACATGCATGCAATCCAGTTGACCATTAAAATACACATTTCTTTGAAAGGAAGTCTCCAACCTCTCTTTAAATAAGTGACAGATGATCAAATCTACTGGGACATAAAACTTTCCTAACTTATAGATTTGTTCAACTGGCCTTGTATAGTGCATCTAGATATAGAATGCTGTTCCTGGTGTCCTGTTGCCCCTCAACAATAACTATACTGCTCAACAAGTCCCATATTACATCTGTTAGCAGCTTGTGGATACTTCAGTCTATCTCAAATCATGTGGATGCCTGTCTGTGGGCAGATGAATGTAACTCTGCAAGTGGACTCCAGCTCTGGAGGAAGAAGTTTAAAGAAAGGTGGACAGTAGAAGCAATGGAGATCTGGCAATCAGTTGGATCTAGAAAGCAATTGGATGACCTGCTCTGCTAGAGGCTGAATCAGTTTCCTAAATTTAGGTGTCCAGTGCCATTTTTCGTGCTCTTCTGTATTTGAAAATTTTACACAAAGCTGAGAGATGTGCCACACAAGCCACAAGAAGCCAATACCTTTCCAGAACAGTAGATGTCAACACAATGTGCTTTCATGTATCATAAGGCACTAAACATCTAAATTGAGTCTGCTGTTGTCTACAGGGCAGTGAACCCTCCACTAGCTTCAATGAACTGTATTAACTTAATAACCTTAGTAATACAATTTTTAAAAAATTACACATTTAAATCACATGTAGAAACGCAGAACACATCTTATACCTACATCCTAGTATAGACACTCTGTTAAGATCTTCCGGCTTCTGAAAAGAGAAATGTGAACATAAGTTAAAGGGAAATAATATTTCCATTTTTTAAAATTCATTCATTTACCTCTTATGTTTGGTTGTTGTAGTTCACAAGTCCATTTTCCAGACATCACTGCTGGGAAGTCTTAGTTTACTTCTTGTTTCTGATATCGAACTTTTGTGCAGTTTTTTTTCTTTTATTTTTTGCTAGCCTGACTTTGTCCATGTGAAGAGAAAATCAAGCCTGTATTAACTGGAACTGTATTCTTTCTATATTCCTTTGTAAAAAATTAGCAAAATATCATCCTTAGGTTTGTTAGAATAGACCAAAACTTTAAAGGGCTTGGAACATAAAGGAAAAAGACTAATAAGGAAATAAGAGTAGCCTGAAACTTGTAAA
Source organism: Acanthiza pusilla (assembly GCA_036630365.1). Taxonomy (NCBI): domain Eukaryota; kingdom Metazoa; phylum Chordata; class Aves; order Passeriformes; family Acanthizidae; genus Acanthiza; species Acanthiza pusilla. The sequence continues at coordinate 3,118,700 of JAXCHO010000036.1, forward strand.
GTATATTTCTTCCAAAATAAAAAATAAGATGGGTTATTCTGAAAGCTCAAGAATGTCATGCCCTGGAGCATCCACTAAGAAGGCTTATAAACAAAAGATGACCTTTGGACACTTCAGACCATAAAGCTACTCACAGCATAACACTATATCACAGTTTTTGCTAAACCTTGAAAAAAGACAGAGGAGTTTATGCACTGTAAAGGATGACAGAGGATGAAGATATCAGTAGATTTCCTGCTTGACTTACTGTGAGGATCATTTCAAATAAAAGAGCAAGATGACAATTTTTATCCGTCAAAATTTCAGATACACAATCTCATCAAATCCATGAGCAGAAGTCTAACACCCAAAGCGTTCCAAGCTCAATGTCATTGGAGGCAAGATTTCATCAATATGAAAACACAGAATAAAACTTTCTTCTTGCGTAGGTCTTGCTTTTATTAACAACCAAGTACAGACAATAAAATATCTTCCAGCAAGACTGTCCACAATAAGTATTTATTAAAATTACAATTGACATTTTACAGATACCTTTTCCAATATTCCTTTTTTTTCTTTTAAATTGACTGCAACAGTTCCCTGTGGTACTGGTCATGGTCTTGAATTATATTAAGAAAAATAATTGACATAGAATATCACTATACTTTATTCTATAATCAATTATTCAATATGAAAAACTTAGTAATGACTTTAAATAAAGACAAATAAACAGAACGCAGGTATCCTGGGATTTTTTTTTTTTTTTATATAGCGTTGAAAGAGATAAGAAAACTACTTCTAGGCACAATATGACTGTTTCATGGGTCAGTTGTTGCACAAGTGATACCACTTTCCCAGCCTGCTTGCTGTGCCTGCAAATCATTATCCTATACATGAAAAATCCTGGTGTGGAAGATGTAGAAATAGTTCTTTTTCTGTTTGCCACTGCCTTCTGTAACAGAACAAGAGATACTAAACAGAAACAATACTTGCATAGGGACAGATATGTACAGAAGGAGACAAGAGTTGAGATTAATATGGACCAGTGTGAATTCATTTGTGTTTCTTCTTAAATATTTCCACTAAGTCCTATTAATAGTCTCCTTCTTCGGTCACTAAGCAATAGCTTCCTTTATTCCACTTTTGTTAATTACAGAGAAGCCTGCTATGCCATGTTATTAAAATATATCACGGTAAGACAAACTTTACCAGTTAGTGCTGAGCTTCCTGGAGGAGATCCAGGCTTGAGAAACTTCCTTTCTGTTATTATCAGTGCCAAAAAAAGAGAGGTGGAACAGGAACAGGTTGAGAAATACAGTACCGAGTATAATGTGTTTTTTCTAGAGATAAGCACAAGATTTCCATCTGAGTCTCCTCGAAGGTATTCAGAGTAACCAGACACCAAAGCTGGCAGTGAGGCAGTTTCCACTACAAAAAAAGAAAGGACAAAAGAAGATGAAATGCAGTAGAAGGTTTTCAAGAATATTCTCCAGGATAAAAATAGCTCTTGCTGATAGGATGCTTACAGCCTGTTTTCATTTATAAGCATGAAAAATATTTTAAGGAGCTAAATTTATTAACACTGATTATTTCCTTACAAAGATTGTGACTGTGTTAAATTTCTTCCTGGAAATCCTTTTGTTGCCATTTCAGATTATGTTTTGCATTCATTGATTTCAGATTTTTTTTCTTTTTTTGGTACAAGTTGGCAGTTTGCATGCAAGCAGTAACTGTAAGAAAATGGTGTGACCAATATATCAAGTATGTGCTTAGGGAAATGAGGGATAAGGAAAGAAAAGAAATAGAAAATTCTAAGAAAGGATTTGTAAGATGTGCATCTTCTAATAAAGAATATGATTTAGTGTACCCCAAAAAGAAGGAAAGGAAATGTAGGGCTATCTCCAAGGAATTTGGGTTCATTTGCAGTTTGATACAGCTGTGTGCACTTGAAGAGCTGAAGTTTTCCCTTTTGATGCCTATTTGTCTATTTTCTCAGATTACTGTACAAGGGAACATGTACTTCAGTTCCCTTCTTCCTGACAGCAATGAAACACTTCAAGAATATCAAACCCAACTGTTTTCTGATCAACAAAGGGAAGCAAGAGGGACTGGCTTGTTGCAAACAAGAAAAGATGCCGAAAGCCACAAGTATATTTTATGTGCTGAAAAAAATAATTCTAACAAAATATTAATTAGCAGGGAAAGAAGTCAAGGCAATTGCTGGGTGAACAGTTCACAGGATATCTCCCCTTCCCACTCTGAAAAGGTACAGACAGTTTTGAACAGAAGTAAAAATCACTGATGCTAAACTGGGAATGTTAATTATTTTCTTTCTATCCTGTTTTTTAGTCATGAGAACAACAAAACTTGCACTATGGTGGGATTAAAAGAATTTGTCTTGCTAGATCAATGACTGGAGCACTGAAAGGTGATATGCAAGCATAAGCTATGAGTCTCAAGGTCCTTTTTCCCTTCTAATTTGAATAAATTTTCTGCAAAGACCAAATGGTCTTTATCAATGGATTGGGACTTGGAGCTTTACTCCATGGGATCTGCCCATGATATGCTGAAAATTTCTGAGAAGCTGAATTTTGGAGCACCCATTCCATAATCTGGGATTTTCAAAATATACAGGTAATGCTGACCATGTCTTTCATGAAACACTGCTACTGTTAGCATGTGAAATCACACTATTTTGGAAATTTTAATACCAAGAAATGCTAGAAATTGAAATCAGTTAATATAATAACACTACTGGAAGCATAAGTATATCCTGACACAAATTATATTTAAATTCAGTTTTGAAGTGTTGAATATGGAGCAGCAAAGCAAAAGGGCCTCTGAACTTAAAAGTAGGTAACAAACAGCTTGAAAGAACCTTAACCTTTTGAATCACAGAAAAAGCGTTTTCTTCCAATCTTAATTTTATTAATTATCTTTATTTTTTTTTTTCTTCCCCTCTTCTTTTTCCTGATTTAATTTTCACTTTTAAGAACATAGAACTAGGATTTTAGTCTTGGCTTGCAAACCTATAATATGAAGTAGATGAAAAAATCAGGCATCGCACTTCTCCTTCAAGTGATCGCACTGTGCAAGTGAGTCCAGTGGAGGATCATGGGGCAAGACTTGTAAAGACTGACTTCCCTTTTACTAAGTGTATGATAATCCTGCTCAAAATGAGACTTTGTAGCTTGCTGGAAAGAACATTCCAATCTCAGTGTTTCCCAGACTTGTTTTGGTTTTAATTTACAAGTAATCTGGAAAGCTGTTCTGGAAACACCTTACTGATAATTGTTGCTTTCAGAAAGGGATACGCTTTGTTGTCATCAGATCTGATTAAAATCATCACAAACTAGACAAGTCAGAATTAAAAAACCCCAACAAGTTAACACAGTGAGGATTTAAGTTCTCAGCTGTAAGGTAGGAAACTGATATAAGAAAGACACATGAAAAAGAGACTGTATATTTCAATGTCTGAACCAAATGTCTCCCATCTGTCATTTAGTCTGTGAATAACTTCCCAGAGTTGACTTAGTTTTAGCTGCCATTACTCTTATCATTGTTCAGGGCTATTAGAGTGCCATTGTGTACTAATTAATGCTTAAGAAGTTCCTGTTCCTTCCAGTTTTTCTTTCTTCCCTACTAGATTAAATTAATAAAACTTACATATTTAGTAGTTAGTATTAACAATACAAAAAAAATATTTTCAGTTAAGTATAGTGTCTACTGGAGCAGAAATGTACACAGAGGTTCTGGGATAAGTTTTCTTACACTAAAGTCTTCTTCCTAGCAGGGAAAGCTGATGCTCATAAAATCTTTCTGCCTGCTTTATTTCCAGACAATTTGTCTTAATCTATAAAATTGTTGGAGGCCTCTTCTAATATTGCAAAAAAATTATGCTATATACAATTTTCATGCCTTCATGATACAAGATATTTTCATTTCTAGAGAGATCTCATAAAGTATAATGATACAAATGAGGACTTGACTGCCGGCTCAAATGCTTCACTTTTTTCATTTGTGATTTGGAGAGTTTAAGGCTCTCACACATTCCCTCTGATGCCATGCAGCAGTTCTGCTGCACACTGCTCTTAAGCCTTGATTTGCTTTCAAGTCCTCTTACCCGTAAGCTGTTGGCACTGCACCTTTGTGCCATCCAAGACAGTGATGACATATTCTTTGCCTGGTAAAGTCTAGTTCAATAGATTTGAATTAGTGGTTTTATTTTTCTATAAACATTTTGGTAGAGAGTATAGCTAAACAAGTAAAACTTCTATTATCTGATCCTTACAATAACATAATGTCCCCATTATATAATAAAACCTGTAGCTTTTGTAGGTTTACATTTTTACTAAAAGCAAAGAAAAAGAATGTAAAGCCCTCATCCTATTTCCTTCCTTCCTTCCTTCCTTCCTTCCTTCCTTCCTTCCTTCCTTCCTTCCTTCCTTCCTTCCTTTCTTCCTTCCTTCCTTCCTTCCTTCCTTCCTTCCTTCCTTCCTTCCTTCCTTCCTTCCTTCCTTCCTTCCTTCCTTCCTTCCTTCCTTCCTTCTTTCTGTGAATAATCCTTTCTAAACATGCCACTTGGTGCACTGATGCAAAATTCAAATATGCTGTCAAAATTGGATGAGCTTCTTTTACCTGTTCAGAATGTTGATTTCCTGGATGTTTGTTTGAGGGGGTCTGTAATGCAGAAATCCCTATTTTTATAATGACAGTTAGAATGCTGCTGAAACCTGAGGTAATAGTTTGCCAATCCTGTTAACAAAATGCTAGCCCTAGACACTGGCCAGTTAATTGTAGCACCACCTACAGGAGAGCATGTTGTGTTCCTTGGTGTTTCTTCTCGAGTTATACTTTTACGTGAACAGCTTCACCTGCTCCTCTTGGCCATTTGGATGCTTTAACATTCAGACTCATCTCTCTCAGTGTTTCTGAAAGAAAATTTCCATGGGTCTTTACATGTTGCTTAAAGTAGGTATATTGAATATAGACAGGAGTACACATTAATTTGATTGGTCTGTGGAATATATTTCCTATCTCAGTTAATATAAAATAGAAGAAATTGAATCGGAAGAAGTCCTATATTTTTCCTAGACCCTCTCTGTCCTTCAGCATTGTGACCCCAGGGGATCTGGCACTATCTCTTGCTCAAATCCAAGGTGTGAAATATGCAACACACTAGAGCACAAGAGCTACATTTGCATGATTTTGCGAGATTTTCCAGGTGTTTTGTCTTCAGTTCTCCTAGATTTAGGGACAACACCTAAGCACAGACAATGTCTTTGAGTTAAATCTCAATTTTATTTGCCACAGGCATCCATTCACTCCTTATGGGATGCTGAGATGAGACTTGCATTGCAGAGCTCACAGTATTGCAAAAAGCTTTATCTGCACAGTCTTAATAGTTTCAGTATCCAAGATTTTTCATTGTTTTTTGGTTTGGTTTTTTTCTTTTATAAAACACTATGTGCTATGTACATCAATCCAAAGTCAATTATTAGGAAAGTACAGGTTTTTCCTCTTGCCTGTTATCACACTTGCCTCTAATTAAACCCACACTGTTTGAACCTATTGAGCACTCTCCTGGATCATTTGATCACCCTAAACTCTTATACCTTTTCATTACTTTTGTAGTCACATGCTTTCCTGATCTGCTGCTCCTCTTAACCTTTTCCAGGCTAAAAGATGCAAGGATGGCTAATTTATATCCCAATTAAGACTAGCTTCCTTCAGTTCCTGTGGAGTACTGATCCTTCGTTAATCTCTCTTTCATCTTGGCCTTTTTATCTGCCTAAGGTGTTGACCCAGGAAAGGGATCTTAGGGCAGAGACGCTCAGACCTGTATAAATTCTTCAGTGAAAAGGTGCAAATATTGTTCCTCTGGAGCAATAGTGCTAGAACAGTATGGTATGCACAGGTACTTGCAGAAAAGACTGAACCACTAAAATAATAATGGACACAATGTTCTCTCAAGGAAAAGAATAGCTGTGAAGAAAGTTCGTCAGGCAGCATAGTAGGAAATATTCCTAATAGTAATTTCTTTTTTCATCAGTGCCCATATGTTGTTTTAAAAACTCTTAGAAGAAACTCAGTGATTATGAAGTTCTTCTTCATCTCATAAACGTCGCACTTAATTTCTGTCTGAATAAGACAAAACCATGTAATAGTTTCTGCCACATAATGAAGATTTATGGGCCCTTTCAGAGCTTTACCTTAAAGGAAAGAAACATCTTTTCCTTGCTGCAAACTGGAATTGCAGACCCTTGCACTGCCTGCCATGGATCACAGAGGGGAATTCCAGCAGCTCCTGGGGCGCTGGTTCTGCAGTGCCTCACAAGGAGCTGTGCAGGTGCAGGTGACAAGGTGCTGAAGCCGTGGGGGTTCCCAGAGCAGACAGCAAAGGCTTCTTTGCTGGACATTTTCAAGCACATTCCCAGCTCAAAGCAGAGGCAAAAAGAAAAAGGAAGCAAGCATCTGACAGAACCATGGAATGCTTGTGGCTGGAAGGGACCCTGCCCATGTGTTACAATCCCATGAGGGAGAGAAGCCTCTGTCTGAATGAAGGTGCAAAGGAGAGCATATGATGAGAGCATATGGATTTGATTTAGCATGGATTTTATTTTACAAGAAAGGAGAGATAGAGAGATAGAAAGAAATAGGAAAGAGGTCTCATATAGAGAGAGAAAGAGACACAGAGAGAGTGAGAGCAGAAGTGAATCAATTGGAACTTTGAAGCCCTTCCCTTCATTCTGGGATTCTAGAAGATGTGTGGATGTATATTTTAACTTGATAATATTATTTACTATTACTACTATTCCATCATCATCATCATCATCATCATCATCTTCTTCTTCTTCTTCTTCTTCTTCTTCTTCTTCTTCTTCTTCTTCTTCTTTCTTACTACTACTTCTCTTTCTTCATCTTAGTCATTCCTATTTTTCTTATTCTTCTTATTGGTTTTCTTATTCTATTTCTTTTTCTTAATTTCTACTATGAGTTGTTCTTCTTCTTGTTCTTAAAATTCTTATTCAACTCATTGTTCTTATTCTTATTCTTATTCTTATTCTTATTCTTATTCTTATTCTTATTCTTATTATTTACCACTATTATTTATATTATTACCACAGACATTTTCTAAACTAATCAGTCCTGGACTTAAAAGCCATTATACAGTGAGTTTGGAGTGTAATATAAATATATAATATTGTTTATGTTAGTATTCAGAATGTGATTAGTGACTCTAGTTAATGAACACCAAGGAACAATAAAGATGTCCAATTAATCAATACAGACAACACATTGCAATGAATGTGATACAATTTTCTGTCAGTCTCTCATTTCAAATTTAATTTGAAATCTGAAACTGTGTTTCAAATTGTTTGTTTTACTCAAAGTCAAGGAAGTAACACCTCAGTTTCACACAGCATCTTCTACTTGCAAGACATCAAACAACTTTTAAAGTATTCATTGTTTTATTAATTTTCAGACAGCAGTACTAAGGCTTGCACCATCTAGCTTCATGATTTGTCTGGAGTCCAGATCACAAAACTGTATTTCTAGAAGGAGTAGAATCAAATTCTTTCCTAAAGTCTTTGTTCATAAAGATAGCAAACGTGATGCTATCCAATGCCAGCAAAAAGCTGCTTGCATTTTCCTGGTTAGGTGAAACTGATCTTTGTAAGGAATGAAACAATCTAATCCAGTCTGTTATCATACAAGACACTGGGCTAAAAAGGACTTGTTCACTCATACACAGTACTGCACATAAAAATAAATCTTAACATAAGCTAGGTAGGCTCCTGTTATAGTCAGGGAAGGGAACAATAGGGAATAGTTGCTGTTCATCTGTTTCAAGTAACTTCAAGTACTATTTGGACGATAATTTCTGGCTTATTGGAATCATTCAGCACATTGCAAGTGTAGGTGGACCTAGACAGGGTTCTATAATAATTTTAATAATCTCATTGAAAAATGTTTAATTGCTATATAAATCTGAGGAAAAAAATGTGTGATTAGATTAACAATGGATGGGTCAATGGATAAATAGCAAAGTGGAATTGGAGTGTTTGATCACTAATGTGCACTTGTAATAGCTGTTTTCCTCGAGGCCTAAATTTTTTTAGCACTAACAAATGTCCCCCTACACATCTGAAGGTTCTATGGCATGATGAAGAAGGGCATTGTCCATCAGTTTTGCCAGATAGTACAAAATTTCAAAAGCAGTTCAGCTGGTTTTTAAAACAACTGTTCTGAATGTAAATCCAAATGCCTTAAAAGTTCTAAACAGATTGGAGGCTATATTGAGAATATCTTGTTGTGAAAATTTTTTTGTTTCTCAGAGACTGTAGAATCTTGAGATCTTCTTGAGAGATTCAGAGTATTCTGAAATGAATGCCTCTCTTTCTCTTCTATTATCTTGCTACCTGAAAACTAAACTTCATGTTTAAACAATAAAAATAGATGGGAGTTACAGGAACCTCCTTTTCTGGAGCCATATGAGATTCAAAGTCAGAAGCTGAAATACGAACATTGCAACTGCTTCCATTAATTACTAGTTAGAAGTGCCCTTATTAAACAAAAATCATTGTGGTTCAGTGTCTAAAGAAATAAAAAGTTATTGTCGAAAAAGTCATCTAGGGAAAAAAAAAAGCATATTCCTTACTGATGTGGCTATAAAATTGCTTAAATACACCAAAGATATATTTTAATGATTAACTGTGAAATACGTTAAGTCAGGATTGGATCTACTTGTCCTCTCTACCTTCAATTTTCCATCCATCATTCACAGATGTTTTCATCTCCCTCTGGTCATGCTACATGCTAAAAATTTCAATTATTTTATTAGCTTCTTCCCGTGATTTCATGTGTCTGACGTAACCCTCCCCAACTCCTTTGAGTACTATAGTTTTAAATTATTATCAAGCTGTTAATTTGCCATTTTCTCAGAATCTTCTATATGCCTGTTGCATCACTGCAGAAGTGAATTTCTGTGTCCTTAGGATTTGCATGGCTTTGCTTAAGCTTCCAGATCAAGTTGTCTAGATTTCTTTCACTGATTGCTATTGGAGTGCTTCTAGATGAATGAGAGAGTTAAGATTTTCTTTGGTGAGCTGGTATGCCACAGATATTCCTACAACACCAAAGAGGTCATTGAAATTCTTTCTATGAGCAGCTGATAGCCAAAATAGCTTAGATTTCCAATGTAGCTTCTCTAGATCTATTGACCTTGGCTAAAGACCAAAGAATTTATCTGTTTGGGTGTTGGTACTTCCAAATCTCCTCTATTGCTTCCATGAAGACTTGTAAGAGTCTTCATTTTCTTACAAAAAATGGATATTGTTAGCTTTAATGGCAGAAATATATTGATTCAGTAGTAATTTGGAAACTCAATAAATAGCCTAGAATTTCTAGGTTAATTTCAGATTCAGTATTTCTAATGACAGTCTCACACAGATGGCTTTATTTTCACAGAAGGATTTCAGCTTCTTACTGAAGTTAGTCACAGAGCTCTGACTATTTTAATACTTTAATTTCTGCTCCTGGTTTTATTTCTCACCTCACTAATATAATGTGACCTCTAAGACACTGAGAAAGTAAACAATATTGGTTTAATTAGGCACTCAGAAGAGCTTCTGCAGTTCTTCTGGCTCTTGCGTCTCCCAGTTAAAGACTTCCTGAAGGTACTAACTGAGCAGACTGCAGATAAGATCCCAAATATAGGCTGCCCCGACCATTCTCACATTCCCTGCATTCCTATCCAGAGATGATGAGCTAGATTGACTGGACTTACATAAAGTTTATGGCTATATTTGTTGTACAAGGACGTTTCTGAGTGTAAAAGCAAGAAGTTTTCCATGCTCACCCCAGTGAAAATACAAATGATTTAGAAAACATTGAACTCTGTGAAAATAGTTGTTCTCTGGGCTTAGATTAAATCGTGTGATCACTATACATTGCACAGGTCTTGTGACCTATGGAGCTACTCGTATTTTCCAACCTTGTTCCCAGCATAGGAAAACAATAGTTACAACATCAAGACAAGAGGTTGTAACCTTCTGAAGCAGCTGAAACAGGCAGGAGAAAAAGTGAAGGAAGCAGAATGATGATTGCTGTTGATGTGTATAAAGGATAAAGAAAACTTAGAGGAGAGATAATGAAGATTTAAGAAGATCTTTGTATTAATTCCTTTTAGCAGAAATTTTCCAAATTCACAGTGAAGTGTGAACTTTCCAGAGTATATGGAAACCCCCTACCAAAAAAATCCACAACCAAACCAAACCAAACCAAAAAAATCCACCAGAACTGATTTTAAAAGCTCCATAACTTGATTTCAAAAGCCATTTTAAGAATAAGGACATACTCTATCAAAAATAAAAACCTTGAAAATAAAAACACAATTATATGAAGTCATGGGAAAATCTGAGAAGAGATGAAGAAGAAATTACCATTCCATTTTGCTTTACTTTCTGCCACTTGCGGCTAGAGCTCTTTTTTTTTGGCTTCTTCAACTGTTTTTAGACTTCTGATTAACAGAGTTTTTGGGAAAAAGAAAAGGTGTTTTGGAAGAGATTCTTTGGAATCTACTAGATCAACTGAGCTAAAAATACACTTCTATGAAACTGGAAAATTTAATTAGTTGAATATTTTAAATTAAAGAATGTTGTGTGTCTACAATGACAGTCACAATAAGGATGTCAAAGAAAAAGCATAAAAAGTTGCTCATTTATACTGACACAGATTTCTTGCTTGTCTTGAAGAGATAATGAGAAGACAGGAAAAAAACATCCAGGACATGGTTTAAATACTTGGTTTCATTAAGCTAATAAATGTTCTCCACATCATATAAATACACCCCTTGTTAGCTGTGATAATTGTAATTTGATTTATTTTAGAATCCCAGATGGTTTGAGTTAGAAGAAATCCTAAAGAGCACCCGGTTATAACCCCTCTGCCATGGGCAGGGACACCTTCCACTAGACAAGTGGGAAGAGTTCCTTCTAGACTGACATAGTGTCTTCACAGTTCTTGTCAAACATAAATGAACCTACCTGGGTTTCATTCTCTCTTATTAAGTTTCTCTGCATGCTGCTCATTATTAATTATAATGCATAATCATTCACATTGTTATGTCTTCTTCCTGCATCATATTTTTTTCTGTCAGAAATCTATGTGTGCAATGAGTGCATTTATTATAGCCACCAGCAGAAAATGTATCATGCAAGAGTGGAAAAATACTGAATTATGTGACCTGTTAGTTGATATACTTATCCCACCTTTCATGCTCTATACGTCTTTATTCAGGCTTTTACAGAACAATGTAGTCACAAACTGTCCCTTGTCTCTTGCTGGCAGGGGCCTACTGTCTCACTGTTGGGGGCCACATATCCTCACTTCTAATGGACCAAAGTGATCTACAGCAGTATTCCCTTAACTAGCAGCCTGAAAAGTGGCACACCTGCTCTGCTGGAGAGCTGCCAGGAAACAGATGCAGAGCTGTGCATTTCAGTGACACTCAGCAGGGTCATACCAGCACATACAGTCTGTTTTCTCAAGTCAGACAGGTGTTGTATACAGGTTTAGCCACCATCAATAGAGAATGTGAACTTGTGTTTTTCTGGTATAAATGTCACAGCTTTTATTATCACTGATCAAAACAAGCCCTGGTCTTGATTTGTTATGATGGTTGAGGGTTCACCCAATGCTTGCTGGCAGTCAGCCCATCTCTGCTATTCTGAAAGAGATGGGGGTGTACAAGAAATACAGTATTAGTCCAGAAATAAGTAACTTAATTACAAGCCTGAATTCTACAGGATTGGTTTTAAACAAAACTCACACTGAATCAGAAGTTGTTTAACTGAAATAAACCATCATTTCATGGTCAAAAAAAGCCATAAGAGGACAAGACTCCTGTTTTGGCCTTCTCACTACAAAAAAGGCACCGAGATGCTGGAGCACATCAAAAGAAGGACAATGAAGCTGGGGAAGGGTCTGGAGCACAGGTCTTATGAAGAACAGCTGAGGGAAATGGGGGTGTTTTACCTGGAGAAGAGGAGGCTCAAGGGTGACTTTATCACTCTCTACAACTGCCTAGAAGTTGGGGGTCAGTCTCTTCTCCCACGTAGCAAGTAACAGAACAAGAGAAAATGGCCTGAAGTTGTGCCAGATTAGATTGGATAATAGAAAAAATATTGAAAGGGTGGTCAGGCATTAAAACAGGCTGCCCAGGGAAGTGGTTGTGTCACCATTGCTTGATGTCTTCAAAAGACACATGGATGTGTCAGCTGGGGATATTGTTTAGTGCTGAACACAGTGGTGCTGGGCTAATGGTTGCCTTGATGATGTTAGAGGTCTTTGTGTTAAAAAAAACTGGATGTGGCACTCAGTGCCACGGTTTAGTTGATAAGGTGGTATTAAGTCATAGGTCAAAGGTCTTTTCCAGCCTAAGTGATTCTGTGATTCTGTAATGATTCTATGATTCTGAGACCTCTGTTCCGGCACTAAGTTTTCACCATATTCCTCACATAGCCCACCAGCTGTGCTCAGTAGGTACTGGGCTTTATATGATGTGTAGATCCAACACAGCCAAGGATGACTCAAATTACTTTCTCTCCCAGGCTTCCAGACTGATTCCCAAGATTTCAGGTACAGGGAAAGAAAAAATATGAAGTCTGGTCCATGTAGGCATTCAAGGGGCTGCATATATGAATGATGTGACATATGCACCTCAGAGCATGATCTGCATCTGTTTGCAGAGGCTATGCAGCAGATGAGACCGCTGCACTCCAGGCATGGCACTGAATTTGTGAGGGGTTGCACTGGCTGACATGAAGATAATTGTAATTAGGGGATAACTTTGCTCCATAAATATGTCTTCCATGTTGTGACTCTGTGAATTCTTCTCTGAAAGTGTCTGTATGTGCCTCATGGGCAAAGCCTCCTCCATCCCTTCCACTGCCCTTGCGTACTAGCAGCTGATCTGTGTCGTGCCTAGAGATCTACAGGACACACAGCACCGGGGCTGTCAGGAGGTCATGCATGGTGCAGAGAGGTGGAGTGTGGCACCAGCTGCTAGAAGGAATGACTACTGGGCAATGGAAATTTGGAAAGGCAATAAACATGGTTTGGAGCTGAATGGAACTGGGGACCCTTAGAGATGCCTTTGAATACAAAAAGGATGTTCCAGTATGGATAGTCCTCCCCTATAGAGCAGGATGGAGGTGACCACTGATATCATGTTCAAAGCAACTTCAGCTATGCAAATGGAATTGAATAAAGATTAATTTCAATGTCTTTTTATCTTTTTACAGTGGTATAAACCACTTATTTTTCAGACAGAAAGACTATAATAGTGGAGAATGGCAGCCTGACTTCAGAACACAAAAGATGCACTATGTTATCCTGATTAATCATGAAAAGAAAGAAATCTGGATTTTATCTGTGTTCCTAAAAAAAAAAAGAAAAACCCAAACAAGTTTACCAAGTGTATAAAATGCCCTCATTTACAATTCCTCACTCCTTAGATTTTCCCTAAGAACTTTGACTGCTCAGAAGTTTCCATCTAACTGCTGAAACAGTGTTCATTAAAAACATTAAGAGCTAACTACAGATTAATTTTGAACATATAATTTTAAAGTTTCTGACCTCTGTGATAAGTAATCATCAAGGCTTTTATTTTTTTCTTAATCAAATATGAAAAGGAATATCCAACTCAAAGTCATGACATTTCATTCAATATATAAGGTTGAAAACTCTCTGAATTAAGGAAATATTATTCAAAACTAATTAGAGCGAATAGAAAAATGAAGAGGGACACAAAGAGCTTCTCAATAGATGGAAGGAAAAATACTGTTTGAGAAGAATAATGTAACAGTCAGAAAGGAATTAATGAATAGGACAGGTACATACATGCCTAGAAATAGCTGTTAATACCACAGAATTATGCACTACTCAGTCATTAACATCACACTGCACCTGGCAGTTTAACAGGCAGATTTTAGTTCTTTGTGAAAAGAAATTAAGGGCTCAATTATGGATCTGAGCATGCTGAGAAGGGAGAAAGATAAATACTCTCTCATGGTGTGCTGGGGAGACATATGCCTGTGGAAAGTACAAGGCAGAGGACCGTCATTACACCTGCAGCACATAAACCGCATCAATGGCCCAGCCCATTCATGGAAGAATATTTTCTCCAGAGAAACTCATTAAACCTCATTCTGAGTGTAAGGAAACAACCTTAGATATTAGGGAAGTTGGGTTTTCCCCTCCTCTGATGACTCTAATATTGCTCTACGAGACGTAATTATACTTCCAAACAAAGTTTCAGTGTAAATCTATCTAAAAAGATTAGGAGCTGAGGATTCAGGTGGGCATCCCTGGAGCCCTACAGGAGGCAGATCTATGTCTGATTTTAATCCAGTGGTTTCTGAGCTGGGCCTTTGAGGGATTGGTTTGCCTCAAATGACTGTTTTCAAAACAGGAAGCTTTGGTGATTTTATGGGACCACATGATTCTATTATCTTCAAATGAATCTTCTTAGGCTAGTCACATAGAAAATACATCCTTGATTCCAGTGAAAGGAGCACATTGCATGTTTTGTACTTGAGCTTTGCACTGCTACATCTAGCCATGATTTTTTCAGCTCTGCCCTGTGAGTTGCAAGCAATTTCTGATACATCTTTAACTTCCTTCCTTCTTGTAGTAAAGAATATATTTGTCTAATCCAATGATGTTGGATTGGATTCTTGTTCTTGGTATGGGCAAAACATTCCCTCTTATGGATCTTTTCCCTTCTCAGTAAATTTGCATGAGTACATTTTTACCTCTGTATTACTCATCCACATATCAACTTCCATTGTTAATGAACTTATTTTTCTATTTACTTCTTATAAACCTTTGTACTGATACTTTCATTTCAATTATTAATCATTGGAGCTTTTTCATTATTAAAAAAATTACAGATATTATGTATGCAACGAAGCACTATTTAAGAAATTTGGCATTATCTTAATCATTTTTTTTTCCTCCTACTGTCTTTTGCTCACGTTTACAGTTTTGTGAAATTTCCCTGTCTGAAGTACTAAGGAAACACATATTTATATTTTTGCACATAATAAAAACAATTTTATCATGATCATATACTCACAGAATTATTATTATCACAATAATCACTTGTTTTTATGTCTTGGAAATGGATCTTTAATAAGTAAAATGCTTCTAAGATATCAAATCTTTATATTTATATGGTACTGTCTGGTTTGTACTTATTCTTTTTTTTTAAGCAAGTCAGGGACACTTTAGTAGTGATGACACAGGACTTCAAAATACATTTTTCATTTTATGCTTTGGAAAGGGTTGATCCTGTTGTTATTTCCTTGTGCCTGATCCGTATTAGTCACCTGTGCTGAAACACATCAGCTGGAAAATCAATCCATAAATATTCCAAGGTCTAGCTTTCCAAAATATCAATAACTAAGGAAGCCAGCTACAACATTTTTTCATGTGGAGCACAGCTTCCCCATTTCCAAATTAGGGCATGTCCATGACATAGCAGTATAGTGAGCGAGCCTGACAAATTATGACTGATTTCTAAACCTAATTATTTCATTTCCTGATGCATAAATGATATGGCAATCCCCAGGCTAATCTAAAACAGTGATTTTAATATTTATTCCAGAATTATAAGTGTGCTACCATTTCTCTTCCTAGGTTACATTAGAAATCAAATTTCCTGATGTAAAAATCTTTTCCATTATGAAGCCCTCTAGAGTCTTGGTTTCCAGCATCACACTGCTTTTCAGTTATACCACAAAGTACACATTTTGAATGAGTGGCTTTTCCCTGGTAGAAAATATGGCATAAAATCTTTAGGATGACAAATATTCAGACTTTGCCATGAGTTTATTGTCCCCTCCCTATTGGTGTCAAAATCAGAATCCTCAAAACCCCTGTTCAGTGGTCATATAATGATGGATATCCCCTCCCAAAACAATAGCAAAAGTCTGTAAGCTTCCACTATTTGCTTTTTGACATGCTGAGGACTGCTCAGATACTGACAATATTGAGAAGCAAGATGTGCAAAGCATTCACCTGTGCAGGTCTGACTGCAGTCCTGAGGCACAGCCACTGGATCAGCCCCTGTACAAAGGACACCTGTATCCACACACCTTTAATCCAGAAAACCCATGGTTTTGAGCATTTCTTTAGGATATAAGGACCCACATTTTTCTCCTGTCTTTAAAAAAAAAAAAAAAAGACAAGCTCCATCTCTGACTCCTCACATAGATTTTACATAATATAAGAACAACTGTTTTTGGGTTCTCCAAATTCCATGTTGGCATTCCTGGTATCTTAAAGTCATTAAGATAGGAAAAGCTCTCTAAGATCATTGAGCCCAGCCATTACCCTAACACTGCCAGGACCACCACTACACCGTGTCCCTAAGAATCACACCTACATGCTTATTTGAACACTTCCAGGGACAGTGATTCTACCACTTCCCTGGGCAGCCTGTTCCAATGCTTGTCCACTCTTTCAGTGAAGAAATTTCTGCTAGTACCTAATTTAAACCTTCCCAGGCACATTGACTGACTTGCTCTTAACACTTCTCTGTTTTATGAAAAAGACTTGTATATTCTTGAGCCAGATGAAGAGGGAGGTGAGTCTATAACATAGCTGATATCACACTTAACCTGGAATATCCATATCCTGTTTCTCTTTTCAACAAAGATTTATACGTGGAGCTCCTAAATGACAGGTGTGCTGTGTGCTATGTGTCAAGAGAAAGGTGTTATTCTTCTTTCTGAGAAAAAGTTATTTGGATATTTTGCTTCAGAGGAAGGTTCAGAACAATGAGTACAGATTGCAAATAAACTGCTTTGTTTTTATTTTTCTGAGAAAGGCACTGAAGTGACAGCAACGGCCACATTTTATCTGAAGTTTTTTTCAGCAGTTTCTGTCAGTGAGCTTATATATGTGGTCCGCTAGCTGTCCTGGTGATTTACTGTCCATGTACACTGGGCACAAAATGGAAAGCAATGTGATTTTAGAAGTATTGAAGTCTTTCCATATGAGAAGGTGTGTCTGTACAAGATCCAAGGGAGGTGCTAGCTCAGGGTACCCTCTAGCAGTGTAACCATTCCGTATGGTGCTGCATTCAGGCAAGATAACCATATTGACAGTGCCTTTAGATTTCGAGCTTGAGCAGCTTTGCACTGCAAGGGAAAACCTACCCTAAATCACCCCACACATCATTCACAGAATGCAGTCACCTAATGAGGCCTGAAGGTTGCATTGGGGAAAAACTACCTAAAAATCTGCACAGCAATTTTGAGAGATTAAGGTAACTTTGCTCTGCTATGGGTCATGATTCAAGCTGTCTTCAGAGTGGCAGTTGAAGCTGTTAGAAATATAATTGAGGTGGGTGGGAAGCTGGAGAAAGTGGATTTTTTTTCTCTCAAAGATTTCAAGACATAGCTCTGGACATCAGACTACATTGCAAGGATCACAATTTGTAAGTCCTTACTGGGGAAAAAAGTCTTTCCAAGAATGTGATTAGTAAGTATTCAATAGATGTATAATCTAAAAGCTTCACTGGAGTTGGCAAGTTCTAACAAAAGGCATCTAAGTTTTGCAAAAAGATTTTGGTTACTGAGAAATTCAGTCCTAGCTAGAAATAATTCTAATAATGGTGCTAATTTGTGTACATTTGCTAAATATTTTTAATGAAGCATTATAAATATGATGCAAAAACTTATGTAGTAGTCAGTTAAATGAAGTAAGTGAATCCATAGTCTACAGTAAATTCAAGTATTAGAAAATATCTGAAATGGTTAGACACAGTGACTTCAACTGATTGCATGACACCGACAATTAAAAATTTCCATTAACGTAATTTACTTGTTGAGAGGATGTCTTATTTCTCAATGTTGAAAGAATATTTTATGTTGTAGTCCTGTCCCCAAACTTTTGTTGTACAAGATTTTGTTCTTTAAGATAAACTAATTTTCTATTTTTCTTTTCTAGGGAATGGAGAGAGAATCTTTGTCTTATGGGATGATTTATCTTTTCTTAAAATAATATTCCTGCAGGAGCATCATCCCCTATAGGACGCAGATTTTTCTTCTTTGACTATAACAGGTGTCTAAAAGAAAGATTTTTGTCTTCAGTGGTTAAAACAGCTGCATACAAAATATCTTTTTGGGCTCTGTGGAGGAAGATGAGTTGCCTATCATAGACTTCTCCTATGCTGTGTGTTACATCATTCACCTTTTGGTGTTTGGGCTATTCAGTGAGTAGAGGTTCAAATGGTAAACATGATGCTCAAAAAAAGCAGTACTTTATTGGATACAACAGTATTTGGTCTGTCTGCACATCTTTGTGTGAACATGAAGTGATTTGCCCTATGTCACATTTGCCACTTGCTTAAAGGTAACTGAATCCCTGCCATGAAAGCATAAGGCAATTATTCATAGTTGCAGCATCCCTAAGCTACTGAAGCATAGAAATTATTGCAAACACACATGATCTAGTAGTTCCAATCCTAGTCCACATGCCTTGAATGGGAAAATCAGTAACAGAATGAATAAATTTTCCACTGACATGATCAGCAAACCTATGACTGAGATAACAAAAGACCTTTAAAGACCTGTTTTGATTAGTGCACTTTTATTTTCTGGGCTTCATTTGAGCCAAAATTAACTGGACCTACACACACTATCTTCACCTGTCAGATGCACTAATTCATTTATTTGGCAAGTGATCTCATTCCTGGTTAAAAATGTTGTGCCATGACAGAATTAAAGGAGTATAATGTAGTACATAAGGCAGCAAGAAAAACAGAGGAGGCAGAGGAGGAAAGCAATTTTTAAACTGTTTGTGTCTGGTCTGCTCAGCTTCTACAAACAGGCATAACCCAACAGGGGTGCATATATATGAAGAAATTTCCAATATTAGCTGAGTTGAGAGCTCACATTTGTGGTTGACGTAAAAAAACCCTATTAATTTAAAATATCCTTTTCACAGGGACTGCAAACATTTTTGTCCCATGGAATCTCCCATGTCTATCTGATTGGCATTTGCAGGCATTGAAAATGACTTTTTATAGCTATTTTGTAGTATCTGCTACAGTCTACCAAGTCAGTCTTACATTAAATACTCCCCAACATCAGATGACCACAACCCAAGGCAGATATTACTATTTATTTCTATCCATGACCAAGTGCCAAACCCAGAACACTAAAAAAGTAAGCTTTCTTATCTAACCAGATCCTTTATCTCTTATCTTAACCTCTGCTTGGGAATAATGTACTACCAGTTACTATTAAGTGTGAATGAACCTCAGATCCTTTCTATTACTCACCCAGGAAAGTGCTCCAGCCCTCTCTCAGTGCATGGTAACCTGATGCCTCAGTGAAAGGAACAAGTTATTTCTGAGTTGCTGAGAAACGAGTGTTTGAACACTGGAAGTTACCAGGGGAACCAGCGTACTGAAAACCTTTAGTTGATTGTACATTAAGTCATCTAACTATTTCTAGAACAAAAATAAAAATAACAGCACATTCTTCAGGTCACTTACCTCTAGAAAGTAACCCTTCACGTTTCTGCTCTGACTCTTGCTGTCTTGTAAGATCAGCATTATCTTGGTCTCTTGCCACTTCAGTAGGGTATACAATTCCAATTATTCATGCTCACAAAAAGGAAAATTAGATTCAAAGAGATATAAGGATATGAAGGGATTGTTATTTCTTTTCTCCTCATAATCTGTTTACACAGGAACATCAAAAGAGTTTTTTTGCTCTTATCTCTCCAGTTTCTCTGGGGATGGGCCAGTCAGCCATCAGATGGGAACCCCTGATTTCAATCCCAGAGGCAATTTTATCAACCAAACTTTACCCACAAAGTTAAAGTAAGATGAGTTTTTCCCAATACTCCTCTTTATTGGTATTTTGTTAACAAAACAGCCATTTTTCCTCCAGTCCCCAACTCACTTTCCCTGCTTTAAACCTGCTTTCATTTGATCTAGCCTAAATTAACAGTTTCAAAATACGTAAAGATCAGACCAATTCTTTTCAATTGCTTCCAGCATTATGTTCTTTCCTTCTCTAGGGGAAGGCAACAAGGATAAAAAGCTGTGCTATTTCTCCATAAGCAATATCCTATTCTAATAAACCAGTGCCTTCTTACTTAATCTGTTTCCTAATGCCTCATTCTTTGTGAGGAAAATATCCATCCTAGGATGTTATTCCTTATACATCCCTTTATACAGACTATTCTCCACATCACATTTTTGTTTCTTGAGTTTTCACATCTCCAAAGAGTAATGAGTCACTTTGTCAAGGGAAGAAAATAAAAAGTCACTCTGAAATCTGTCTTTTTTATGCTTTACTAGTCTTCACTATTCAAAATTTTTTTATTCAAATATATTTCAGCTGCTGGCTTTTGTGTTCGTCTCTGCTTCTTCTATTTTGCTTTTAACACTTGCTTTCTACTTCAAGTTTTCATCCCAGGCACAATGAATTGAAAAAGGCATCCTGCAAAATAACTCCACCCCCGTAGCTAGGAATAAATGCTGCTCTGAATACTAGCTAAGTAGCTGACAGGGCTTGACCATTGCTTTTTATGTTATTTACAAATTCTCCCTCGTGTTCTGCCCCTCATGTGATATCTATTTGCTGCTTTTGTACACTGAGTGTCAGGCCCTGGGGTCAGGCACCACTTGTCATTGTGTGCAGAGAGGGTCTGAGTGAGATTGTGTGCTGCCAGTGACTGCACCTTGATGGGAGTGTGGGAAGCAGAGCCTCAGCTCCTCCTGGGAGGAAAGCTGCTGCTGTGGCCCTGATTTACACAGTCACATCCCACGCTGCTGTCTTTGGAAGCAGTCCACCCTCAAGTGTTTGTTTTGTTTAAAGATGAGATCTAGAGCTGAGCTCAGTGCAGCAAAAAACTATTTTATTACCCAATTTATTGTCTTTAAAAGACCAGAACAGAAGCATAAGTACCATTTCACAGTGAAAAAGAAAAGATCATTTGTTCTGAAAAGTGGAGCTCTGATGTTTTGTCTTTGTTTTTGGCAAGGTTTCAGCCTAAAAGATTAGGTGCTCTTCATCAGAACCTGCCCTTTCACGGGCTCTGAGAGGCTTCTCTCCTATATTTATTGACTGGGAGAGCTATATGCAGTGTTTTCTGTAAAATATAAAAAATCCTATTTTCTTAGACAAGTGTAGGAAGACGAATCCCATTCTATTATTCACACTTCTGTTGGTCTTAAGATCCTATGTAGCTATTCTGTTAATGGACCCTTTTTACATCATATATTAGAGCAGTTCAATTTTTTCTAGCAGAACTTACTAGGTATGAACAAATACAAAGCTCATCTACATAGTGTCAATAATATATAAATTGTAACAGAAAACTTATTCATTGCTGGGCTATAAAGCTAAACAATTAGAAGCTAGAAATTTTTTGCCAATAACTCGTAATTATATTTTTCCAGTAGTAGGTTCAAAGGATCAAAGAAATCTAAGACAACATAAAGTCTGTTATCACCTGCTCTTCCAAGGCTCATAAACATAACAATGAAGGTCAAGCAAAGTTACCAGATTCAGAAAAAAAAATTCATGTGGGTATAGAGAAGCGAAAAATTTTTTTAAAAAATCACTTTTTTAAATGCAAGTTTTAGAAAATATATAATCTCATTAGGTTTGTAAGTATTTCTTCTACCATTTCCTGTCATGAATACATGGAATATATCAACATCTTTATGCTGATTTTTTTCTCTTCAGAAAGATAAACAGACCACATATTTGAGAGGGGGAAAAGAAATGTTAAAAGTACACCTTGGGAGCATTTAGCATACATGGTGAGATGTGGGTGAATGTATTCCACATTGCTACATTCATCCTCTGATAGGAAGAATTTGGTGATAACAAGGAGTGGCTCTGGAAGAAGCTCCATGGATGCTTCGTAGCAGGAGTAGTCACCTGTTAGTGCTCATACCTGCCTGTCATGGAGACCTCCAGGATGTGATCTGAGGAATACAATGTTTTCCTGTCATATTTAGCAGGGACTGTCATTTCTAGGAGATCCACCCCACTACACTTCTGGGAAGAAGACTGTACATGATTAAACTGGGTAAAAGAAATTTCTTCACTTGATTCAGACTAGGGGCTTAAACCATGGTTTCTTATGCTCCCAGGAGCAGCCAAGAGACAAAGGAACAATCTTGTTAATATCAATCTTTACTCTCCTACAAATATATTAATATTAAAATTGCATTGAACCTCCAAAATTCAAATGCTCCATGTTCCTAATACCAATTTTTTTTTCCAATCCCACTTCTTTTTCATTTTTTCTCAGTTTTCTACTCACTTTCTTGCTGTATTTAATACTGTTTTAAATATCCCTTGTCTTGCCACAACTGCTCTGCAGAATCCTGCTGTGCAAATTGGCACTTTAAGTGGAAGCACTTCATACAAGCGACTAACAACTACTCCTGGGGAGATACTCAGAGGAACAATTGCACTAAACTGCACCTCTTGCTTTGAAGAAAAATTAGATAGAGGAGAAAGAACTCAAGCTAACAGGAGATAATGATTCAAGCTTTATATAAAATATGAAACTATGTAAAGCCTTTAAGACCTGTAAAACTGCAAGGGGCTTTTCACAGTTAAAGGAAAAGAATAAATCTCTACTTGGGAACCAGGGCTCAAAGTCAGTTAAACCCCAAAGTGTCATTAAAATTTTGCAGCTCCTAAGATGTCTGCCTTGTCATTGTTAAGGCTGTTCTGTACTCACTGAATTACCACCCTGGTCTATTTTACTTGGAGTGGCCCTTAAAGTCAACTTATTTTTTATATTTTTATGCCTTAATCCCTCAGGATAGACAACAAAACTGTTATATAATTCAGGATTATTCATAGTTGCCTGTGATGTTTTTGACAAAAGTATTTTTCTTTGGCAAAGATCAGTTTGACACACTTCAGACTGAAGGAAAGGTTTTAAATTTAATTTCCATTAAGACCAGATTCTTGGGGACAATTTATTTTTATGGTCAAAATAAGGCGGTATCTTGTAGATCATTGAATGGGATCATTGCCCCAAATATTAAGTGGTTGATAACCAAATCCATAATCTGAAACCAATTAGTGGATTAATTGTTACTTTGTGATGAACTGATGCCTGGGCTTTTTTTTTCTTTTTATTTTCTGAATAACCTTAAATTTTCCCTGCTGTGGAATTAAATAGTATTCTTTATAAACAGCTTAGAAATTAGAGTATTGTGCTAAACAAATTGCATTTTCTCATTTTAGCTTGTGATTCCTAAATGGAAAATTTAGGAATCCCACAATCCCCACATCAGAAGCATGTGCATGGACCGGCTGCCAGGGAAGAAAATCAGTTATTACTGGGAGAGCGAAAAATCTCCTTTTTTTCTCAGGTGTTCTTATGTGCTTCATCCCCCTTTTCACCTAGCATTTTGGACCCTTAGTAGAAGGAAGAATAGACTTTGCAGCTTCAGATATTTCTCTAAGATAGGCAGAGTATGGTCATTTTCTCGAGTTTTTACGGATACCAGGATTTCTATTTCTTAACTACTTGAATTCATGAACATTGAGAGTCCAAGGGTAATACTATTGAAATGTCAATTTATTATCCTTGAGGTTAATTCACTTATCTAATTAAAGACATCCAGTAAGGATGACAATGAAGTTTACCTCCTCTGAACTAAAATATAGGTTCCATTGAAATCTGTGGAAAAAGCCTTTACAGGCTTCAGCAGAGGTATGATTTCACATATAATTAGAAAGTGTTATTTTAAAACTACATATTAGGGCTTGGGGGAGGGGGAAAGAGAAATGGAGGAAATTTCCCTGACCAGAATTACTAGCCAGTAGCCTCTTTTGCAAACTGGGGAAACAGTTCTTTTTTATTGAAAAAAATATATTTTAACATGAATACTATAAATGATAAATAATACAATTTGTAATATGAAAATAAATTTGTTTTACCCTCAATTTTTCAAAGCAGTGGAACAAATATTTCTCCCTACAGCTTTGTGTGCCAACTAATCATCGATTGACAATCTGTTTACAATGTTTTCTGAATATATAGTTCATATCATTTTTCTATTTCATTCCTGGCATTAAAAAAATAAGGAAAAATACAGTAATATGAAAACATATCAAGGGAGAAAAGAAAGATTCATACTAATTATGAGCAACTTGCTAGCAATATAGCAAAAAGACTGATTTATGTGGTTGAAGGTAAGGTACAATTTCAATGTTTCTCATAGTATTATGAGGATGATGAATGACCTGTTTTGCTGTTGCAATTTTAGTAATTGCACAGAGCTGGGGTAAAATCTGTTCCTCTGACTCACTCTGGAGATAAAGGAAGGAATAGCTGTGGCCATTTTGACATCATGTAAGAAGTGCTGTTTTACCCTTTCTTTATAAACAGGAGAGCCCAAACTCATTTTTGTTCAGACACCCATTTTCTGGCTAAACTAATCCAAGATTCTACACAACTTTCAAAATTAACATCCAGGTAGCGTACAGTAGGCAGACCATAATTCATAAGAAAAAGAGCTATTTTACATGTTTTACTTTGTTTATCTGACAAGAATAGCAATATTTCACTATGTTTTGGAGGTTGCCTTTTAAAGGAGGGAAAGCAAGATTTATTTAAGCTTATTGTTTTATCCTGAATTGCTTGCTTATTTTTAAGGTTTGTTGATCTGAAGTTGAAAATTAAAAAAAAATATGCTCTCCATTCTTTATTATAAAAATGCATTTATTAGAGTAGAAACTTAGGGAGAAAATCTAATTATGTTAAAACTGAGTCATATTAAAATTTGCAAGTTGTTTTCTAATATTTGGCTGACATAATTGAAGCCTGGAGTAAAAACAAATATGCAACTAGAGAAAAGCAAAGCAAATAAGCATGCCACGAATGATTTGTAATAGTGACATTAAAAAAATTGATAAGGAAGAAACTTGGACAATATTTCAAATTTTCTTTCTTTTTACGTCAAGGTTAAAAACTTTTATTTCAGAAGAATGATAAAATAAATCATGTTCTAAAGATAATGGAAGTGCAAATATTCACTAAAAAGAATTCTGATGACATTCTGAAATGTAATATCAAAGATCAGTTTGACAAAAGTGAATCAAAATTTTAAAAGGCTCAAAAACGAGAGTGTCAGAACACAGGTGACCTTCCGAAGGTAGAAGGGGGAGCACTGAGGACCGAGACCCACTTAGCATTATTAATTTCAGGATGTGATGTGCTCCAAGCCAACTCCATCAGCTGGGTGCTGTACTGCTAATGTGTGTGCAATCTATTAAGCTTTTAAATATTTATTGCATTTGGAGGATACTTGGCAAGCTGCTGACAGTCCATAATCTGTGAAAATACGGACATGTGATTTTCCTCTGAGGTGGGTGTCTCTAAAACATCATTTCTAATTACAGGCATTTTGAAAGTTTTCCACCTTCTTAGCATGTTCTGTAGTTTAGAAGCAGTCCATGTGAGCCAATTTCTTAGAATCAGTTCATATTTAAAGAGTCATAGGTATCCTTCCCTGGTGTAAGGTTCATTGACAAATGCCAAGCTTGTTAAGAAGCCAAGGGGAATTAGTATGCATTAATCATATCTGATAATTTCTTGGAAACTCCTGTGAATGTCAGGAGCCCTTGGTATCCTGTTAATTCACAGAGCTGTCTGTCATTACATCGAACTCCTAGAGATCTGAATGACAGAGTAGGGCATTCCAAAGGGCAGGACCTCTGTTTCTCAACAGATGGAGAGCTGATTAGCAAAGTTCTGGAGTCTCTCTGCTGGTATTCACCAGGGCTGGGACAAAGATCCAGACCCTGAAACCTCTGACTGCCTCTCGATTCACTGAAACTCCTTAAATGTGGGGTGGTGGTGAGGAGAGGAGAGGAGAGGAGAGGAGAGGAGAGGAGAGGAGAGGAGAGGAGAGGAGAGGAGAGGAGAGGAGAGGAGAGGAGAGGAGAGGAGAGGAGAGGAGAGGAGAGGAGAGGAGAGGAGAGGAGAGGAGAGGAGAGGAGAGGAGAGGAGAGGAGAGGAGAGGAGAGGAGAGGAGAGGAGAGGAGAGGAGAGGAGAGGAGAGGAGAGGAGAGGAGAGGAGAGGAGAGGAGAGGAGAGGAGAGGAGAGGAGAGGAGAGGAGAGGAGAGGAGAGGAGAGGAGAGGAGAGGAGAGGAGAGGAGAGGAGAGGAGAGGAGAGGAGAGGAGAGGAGAGGAGAGGAGAGGAGAGGAGAGGAGAGGAGAGGAGAGGAGAGGAGTCAAGACTGGTATTTAGTCTCTGTGAGTGTGACAAAGACTTCTGGGAACCTGAGTTTTGATGAGCCTGAGTGGTGCAGTGCCTGGCAAGTGCAACAGGCCCTATAATCAGGTTTTGTTGCAGAACAGATCTGGGATAGCCAAAAAACTGGTACTGAGGTGTGGTGCTGTGCGTGCTTGAGTGTGGGAAAGGGGCAGCCAGGTCAGGAGTCTGTGATCTGTGCTCATTGAAATTGGCTCCCCTTGTGTCTTCTAAAGTCTGCTAAGGAGGTTAAAACTGTTTTTAGGGGCCTGAGATCAAGCCTTAAACTTGAGGCATTGTGAAATCACTGACTCAACAAATTGTTGACATTTAAAACAGAAATTTGGACTTTTTTTCACAATAAAAATATGTCATAAGTCTCTTCGCATTGCTGCTGCAATGAGCCTTTATGATTGGATGTTCCAGGTACTTCCAAAATCAAGTAACTCAAAGAGAGTTCAAGCTGTGTACTCAGTTTTCTATTTCTTTTCATCCTAAGTTTCAGTTCCTTAAAAAAAAATTGCTTCTGAAGAGTTCCATTAGTCTAAACGTTATGAATGTTTATGGATAAATTGCAGATGAGGGCAGAATGAAAAACAGTGAATATTAGCAGTAGCAAATAGCAGCAGAAAAATTTATGGAATTTCCCAGTCAGATCAGATAGAAAAGGTAGAATGGGTGTGATTTTCTTCTATATCTAGGAAACAAATGTAATCCAGCTAAGTTGATCTTGAAGCATTTTTTTAAGCTTAAAAAAAAAAAAATCAGGTCTGTGTACTTTTTCATTTGCTCCTAATATATGTTTTCTTTTGCAGGCAGTGTGCGCCAGGTACTAAAATGTCAAATACAGGGACAGCAATTCCTTCACTAGAGCTGCCTGGTGAGCCCTGTTCTCCTGGTCAGATGGTGGGAAAGCTTCTATTCTTCCTGCAGGCATGCAGGGACTTTGTCCAGCCCCGGGAAAAAAAGAAAAAGAATAGAGAGATAGATATGTGCCATATCTATTACTATGTATGTAAATAAGTTCAGACAGCTGAAGAGTTAACTGTAGAAGAATTTTTTTTAGCTGTGTATTTTTTTAATATCTGAGATCTAAAATCTCTTAGAAATTGAGCTTCCTTGATAGATATTTCATTGCAAGAAAAATATACTTTCTCTGAATAATATGTAATATATGCTACTGAGGAAAAATCCCTCTGAAGTAAATATTACTTTTTTTTTTGTAGTTCAATTGCAAACAGAGAGTATCATGTCTCAGTCAAGTCAAGTGCAAGTAAATTATAGCAGAGCATGACTAATTTTTTTTTCTGTAGATGGAAATCATTTGTTGGATAATAATAATTATGAATAGATTTGTGTTTAACAGCTCTATTAAGGCACTATCAATCCGCTCAATTTGTCTCCTATGCAGTGTGTAAGTACTGGTGGAAGATTGTAGTTCAGAAAAAAGAGAGAGAGCAGTTCATAAGTAAAGCCATGGCAGCAGCATTCTAGCACAAAGATTAAAACTGAATATAGCTTTGGGTTCTTAGCCAATTTTGATTTCTTATTCACTGAGTTTGGAATTTGAAAACAGCCATTGCCAGCTAAAATACAACAGGATGCAAACATCTTCAACAGAAGTGTGAATGTGGGTCTAAAATCTCAGGAATATGAACGGGAGGAGGTAATCACCCAAAAATGTCATAAATGACAGGCAACAAAAGTGGTTAATGGCAGAAGTCTTCTAAGTGGCAGAAACAATGGGAAAAGGTCATCAGCCATTTTCAAAAAGACTTTTCCCTCTCTTTTAGGGGTCGTGGCCCTGTTTGTCAAACCCCTATATTTCCAGTTAGTGGAAGAAGACTTAGTGGTGATTGTCACTTTACCTGGTGGCTCAGGAGTTAAAAGCTGCACACGGTTAAGGTATGTGTTCTTATACGAATATAAAATAAGTACCACAATATCTGTGGGACAGCTCAGGAATTGCAGATTTTCTGTTTGCTATTTCCAGCTCAAAAGCCATTGATCATCAGCTCTCTCTCTGTTCAGCTTAGCTGTCTATGTTTAAATAAACAAGAGACTTTCAAAAGAACCTGCTTTTTGCTATAGATTATATAAGCATTTTAGGCATTTGCTTTAAGGAGATTTGTATGTTAGGAATCTAAAATTTAAGCATATCCTGGATTCATGGAAACTTTACCTTCTCTAGAATAGGCAACAGCTGATCAGATATTACAAGAGGAACAGTTTTAGCCCTAAACTCCTAAAGTGTGGGTGGAAAAAAAAAAAAAAAAGGCAGTTTTGCGCTGTCTTTTATAGCTGGATAGAGCTGACATTTTTAGCACTTACTTCAAAGACCTCTCTAAATCTCTGCACTTCACACCAGCTGCAGACATAACTGAGCAGAGCTGAGCAGAGCTGGAAATTATTTCAGTGATGACAATTGCCCTACAATCAAAGCAGTTTTCCTTCAGTTACTTAAATGCCTTCTCCAATTTTAAATTTCTGTGGGAATTAGAGAAAACTTTAGGTTTACAACGTGATTCTAACCTAGAACCCTCCATTTTGGTTGCTTTTCCTCCATGGTAAGTACTAGCACTTTGGTTTTTTCCCCCTCATGCTGTATCTTTCTCCCAGTCTGTCAGGAGTCTGTAGCTTGAATTACAGATGACCAGACTGACTGTATTCAGTGGGTTTTATATGATTGGACTCCTGCACAAAGTCCACGTATTAGCCTCACTCAAAATGTTCCCCTGCCCACTAATTCTGCAGTATTCAACACCCCACGAATATGAGAAAGCAAAGAGTACTGACTCAAGGGATAAGCAAAACATTTGTTTTTCTTACTAAAACTTTCCTAAGTAAGTTTTCAAAGAGAAGAGATTTCAAAAATGTCTTGGAATAGGATCTCAGAGAAAAGATGTTACTTTTGCAGTCATGAGTTCCACACACTGTATCACTTTGAAATTACTCGCACGGCATCTGCTGCCCTGGCAGAGGCTTGAATCAGATGCTTTCAATCAAACATATGCTGATAGAAAAACCCACACCTGCAAGAAGACACTCATGATTTTACTAGGTTAACCCCAGGGACACTGAAAAGGTGTTGAACTCTACACAGGTGTTAACAAAGTGTAATTATCAACTGGAACTAAACCAATGCCCATTATTCCTAAGAACGCAGCTTGACAAACTTGTCTTTATTTTGGCTAAATTCAGGATGGCAGTGGGAGTTCCTTACAGTCAACTGAAACCAAAATAATAAAAAATTTCCATGTTGAAGAGCACAGTGCTTTTAAATAATGAAAGCAAGTTGCCACTTCTGCCTGAAGACCTAATCTAACTGGATTCAGAGTGTAAAAGAGTGATAGATAATTAAGAGCTCTGAAAAAGGCCCTCTGTTTTGGGGAACATGAACCAAATTAGAGGAAATTGAAACAAAAGGAGTCTTCCTGATGAGAAAAAAAATTTACAGCAATAACCAAACAAATTTGACATTCATGAATATGAGTAATTTGAAGAATTCGAGGATTTGAATCAGCATGTCCTAGAGAGATTCAGATTTCTGTCTTTGATATATGTTAGGCATTTCACAGTTTCACTCTTGCAGACAGTCAGTTTTCTGCATGTATAATTTGTACAGTTACTTCCATGGTATATAAATTTTATTGAAAATGTATAGTCAAATATCACTTTTTGCGGAGAATCACCTAGGGTCATAGCTTCTATTTTTTAAATAATTTTAACTTCTTGTTTATATTCTTGTCTGAATAGTGATGTATTCTGTGGGACTTAATTTTAGCGAGACATGGTGGTATTAGCTATCAAAATTTAGAGAATTTCCTCTTATTCTGGCAGTAAATAAATAAAATTCTGAAACCTTTGCCTCATCTGTCACAGAGTTTTGCCAAAAATGGAAGCAATCTATATATCCTTTAATCTTTAGGACTTCAGGGGGGATGACAGTAGTCAAAAGGGGTCAGTGAGATGTGTAAAATGAGCAGAGTCTAATTTCCAGCAGTAAAATAATTTTACCTTGTATTTTTTCTCTTAAGATAAGAATGCTATTGTGTGCTAAGGCTTCAACACTGTGCTGAAATTTTTGTCAGATTGACCAAGCAGCTCCCTCCTACATATCAGCATGACATGACAAATTGTGCTAAGATGCTGTTTTTAGCCCAATGCTTCAAACTGATTTTCCATTCTTTTGTGTTACGCCTCAAAATCAGGCCTTTGCAGTTAAAGCCCTTGCTTTCTAGTTAGAATTTAACTTTAGTTTTTAAATATACTTTGTCTTCTGCCAGTTCCCTCAAAGAAGGGCTTTTATTTAGTCACTGGCAGCCCAGCGATGGGCACGGCCGCACTGCAGTGCAGAGCAGCACCCCAGGGGCTCGTGCCACTGACTCACAGCAGAGAAAGTCCAGAACACACAGACTGAGGTGTTGTTCACAACCCAAACAAGACAACAAGGGGTAGAACTGTGTGTTACCAACACATGGTGAGCATTTATTCCACTGTTATCTCCTATTGAAAATTAACTTGATTAATAACGAGTTTGCTGTATTTCCTCTGTTCAGTCTGCCTGCAATGGAGAGTCAGGAATTTTAGAGAGAAACTTCCATCTAAATAAGAGCTTCTGACAGGACTCTTTTCATGAAGTTCCCCCTGCTTTAGCACTTTTTCCAAACTGTTCCCTGCAATAACTCTGCTTTTCATGCTAATTGTGGCTTGCAGCTCATTATTTTCAGAGGTGTTTAAAAGAGGCTGCTGTTACAGAAAAGGGTCATTTTGAAGGAGACGCCATTTTCTACGCTCTCCGCCTTACTGTTCCCAATTATTTTGTTGTCATTCTAATTGGTTGCTACTCAGAGATAGAAAATTTGCTGCTGTTTGATCTTTTGCTTGTTTGAGGATATTCTAGTGTTTTGGGTTCTCTAAAAATGGTTGAAAGCATCTACAGATCAGGAGTGACATCCTGTTCTGTGTGCTGCTGCTCAGAGCTGTGCAAAACACAGGCAGTCACCTCCCAGGTTTGGAGACCACTGGTGCCTTCTCCACCACAGCAGCAGCTGTCATTTCTCACCAGTTCAATAAATCTGCTCAGGAATGGTTTTTGACTCTCTCCAGCTTCCTAGATGAGAGTGTGAGGAGAAAAATCTTTCTACTTTGTTCAGTCACTGCCTAAACTCTGTGTGCAGGGTTTCAGATGCTGTATCCTTCTGCATTCTCAGCCTCCTGTGAGTGGCATAACAGGGAAAATGGGTGGGAATTTAGTGTCGACAAAGGGAATTAACTGAGCATAGAGACGTTCTGCAGCAAATCATCAACCTTTGGGAACAACACAGGGTGCGAGTAACTTTCCAGGTAAGGACTTTGACCATGAGATAAGCTCTTTTAAGGGAGTCTTTCCCAAGGTATACAGGAAAGATGAGTTTCTTGTGGCTCTTTTCCACTCCTTCTCATATTTGGTTTAAACTTCAGTGATGTGGACACAGTGAAATGCTTTGCCATCCAGCCACTCTTTGCCATTAATAACACTGTACTACAACAACATTATAATCCTGAATTTTTGGACAGAGTTAACTGCTTAAAACAGGACATCAGATTTCAAAATTGAGTTAAGTGAGAAATGGCTTACAGTGGTAGTCAGTTTTTCACTCATTAAAGTGCGCATGGGCAGCAGGAGTAGGAGAGACATGAGTGGTACAAAACAGAAATGGGAGGAACTGCAGAGGTTGATAGAGTGGGACCTGCAAGATAGTGCTTATTGACAAGGCTTTACAGGACCAGTTCTTGCAGCCCTCCCACAGACATAAGTGGACCTGGCTGGCAGTAGCCAATAATAAATGCACCTATTAAGACAGAGTGGGAGTGGACCACCTACATGTCTTTTATGGTGGCACAGTGGTGACAGTGAAGTTAAGGCTTCAAAAATAAATTGGTAATTCTATCTTT
Organism: Acanthiza pusilla; assembly: GCA_036630365.1. Classification (NCBI taxonomy): domain Eukaryota; kingdom Metazoa; phylum Chordata; class Aves; order Passeriformes; family Acanthizidae; genus Acanthiza; species Acanthiza pusilla. The sequence goes on from JAXCHO010000036.1 coordinate 3,150,940, forward strand.
AAAATTAGCTGTATTATTCTCCATTAAGAAAGAAAATGGTGTATTTTGGGGAAGGTAAGATGAAAGGAAGTCTTTTTACAAGGAAAATATTCTGGGTAACTTGTAACAGAATCAGAAGAATCCTGGCTTGGGCAAAAGCATGGGAAAATCTATGGTGGCTCCTGTTGTCTTCAAGGAAAAGATATATTGTTGAAGAAAGGAGAGAGTAGAAGTATTCAAGGCATTTTCTGAACAAGACCGTCCAACCATCCCTCCTTTCTGAGTGAGGTAAAAAGGAACTAAGAAGTGAATATACAATTTTGGTCTTACTACCATAAAGGCACTTTGGGACTTTAGGCCTCTTTACAGAAGCAAGGACAATGAATTTTGCAAACATAGTCAATCACCAAATGTTTAAGCCAATTTCATGATGTCAAGTGATGCAGAATGCAATGGTAAATCAAACAAACTGGGACTCCTTCCCACCCTTGCAGGTGTATGTGAAACACTCATTTTCTCTATTTAAATGCCCAACAGCTACCCAACATCACTATATATTTTCAAACACATTTTCCAAATGATTTCTCAGTAATATGTTGTAAATGTGTATTGTAAACTAGAATGGACAATTTTTTTTAAAAATTAAGGAACTCCTACTTTCAGAATTGCAAGAGAGCTAAGTTGCCAGGAAAAGGCCATTTCATACTGGCCTTTTGGTGTGATGCTTCTTAATCCTGGATCTTTCAAGGTCTCCTCTTTTTTTTTTTTTTTTATCACAGGCACCATGCTTTTTCCTTTGGGAAGTCGCATTATAAGCATGCCCAAAGATTTCCTTTTTCCTGACCCAAATATCAGCACAAGATAATACCCTTAGAAATGGATAGTTACTCTCTAAAAAGAATGAAACCTGCTGTTCCCAAAGAGCTAATCTGTGTTGCATATTAGAACATAAAATACACTTACTTATATACATGTAAAATTATAATGTAAATTTATTGAGAAGGAAAAAAAGGCATCCAATTCTTTAACAATGAAATAGTGAATAAAAGCTTGAGAGATAACATTTTTTTAAAGAAGCAATGCATACTCTTCTAAAATGGGGACTGCAAACAAAAATATGTTGTTAGGGTTATGCGTTTACATGTATTAGAGGAGTCACACTGTTCACTTGCTTAAGGAAGGATTGTACAGCTTTAGAAGAGGCAGCATAACTTCCAGCTATCACTTACACTCAGAAAATAACTACTGAGATTCACCTTCAATCCAGTGTCTTGCTGGATCCCCTCCTTGCCCATCACTGAAATCCTCCTTCACACACAGCCACTGCCAGTCCCCTCCACCCTGGCAGTAACTCATGTCAATCTCTGCTTCAGCCATTTCTGAATCGCTCTCCCTCATCTTCCATTTGCATCATCTTAGATCTCTTTGTAAGGTCCTGGTGATTTAAAATGCAGATAATTAGCATCATTAAAAAGAGTTCTTAGGAACAATACTGAATTGATTTAGCATAGTGTATCTATGGCAATGCAACAATATATCTGATTCCATTTACCTCTACCTCTCGAGACCCTTTTTAAAATCTGTCCCAAAGTTTAGTTTAGATAGGCAAACTACCTGTGTGACATGTTTTCTCTTTCTTACATAAAGGTATTTTCTATTCTTTAGTTAACTTTTTTATTCAAAACATATGACTCTCATCTTAGAGCTTTTGATACCTAATGAAGGCTTATTTGTGTTATGTCTTTATATGAGGAAAATAAGTAAATAAGCCCACCAATTAATCTTCCTCCATTTAATGTGATGAAGGTTTTTCAAATTTAATTGATGTTATGTGCTTCTCATTAAAAAAAATCTTCACTTTTGTAGTGCATGAAAGAAACCTTAATTTCTTTCAGAAAAAAACGGTTTTGATTAATATTAGGCTCATAGACCTACTGAGAGTCTTTAAATAGATATCCCTGATTCTGTGTCTTTATTTCCTCTGTCCCGAGAACTTTTGGTCAAATGTCTTAAATCTGGTTTACTTAGGCTTGGTGGAGAAATATTGATCCAACAGTCAACCCATCCGAAACTGATTAAATGCTGGTAGAATTGACCAAGCTTTTAGAAGACTCAAGTCAGAGAGGGCTAACATAGTGAGGTTGTCTCAAACATTGGGATTGGGCACATACAACAGCTGATTGCAATAAACCAAACATGAAAGAAAAGGATTTGACTGGCATCATGTTAAAAATGCTGCATTTTCCTCAAATCCCAATGAACACACGTTTCTAGGTAGTCAAGTGTGCTCTTAACATTTTTCAAGTGTCTGAAAAGTTATTTGATTTATAAAAGTGTATTTCCCATGAAAATATAATATGGCACAAAAATACAGATTCAGCTGCCCTGAAATGGATATCAGCTTTATGTGAAGATGGTTTTGTGACTGTGTTCCTGAAACTATAGAAGCAAGTCTGCCTTTTGAATACTACTGCTTTTGAACACCTCCTCTGTGACCTGCTCCATGTGAAAAGACGTGAATTCACTTCTGACAGTTTCAACAGCTATTCTGTATTCATTTAATAATTATTTGAACTTTTTTATGGCCAAAGGTCTGAACTGAAGCCTCCCACCCTTCAAGGAATTCTCCAGTCACCAGAGATTGAGATATGTTCAGGTTTGTGTCCTTGTCTACCATTCCTTCACACCTGTTGAAAATGTTTCTCATTCTATGCATCTCTGAGCAGTTAAGTCTTCAAACTTGAAATGCTTTCAATCCCTGCTGTAGACAATGAGGGGTCTTTAAACAAACCAGAATAACACCAACTAAAAGGTGCCAGACCATCAGGTGTATGGTAGAAGACGTCAGTTCATTTTCATCAGGCAGACAAGGAATTTTAGCCAGGATTTCCCATACAACTGCTTTAGTGTCTAAGCTTTTTCAGCTCCATTCTTGGTGAAACTGTCCCCTTTATTCCTGTCTTCTGTTTGGCTATGTGTCAATTGACAGTTTCTGTTCACAAAATTCTGTTTGGGAATTTCATTTCATAAACAACAAACTATAATCGAGCAAAAAAAAAATTTTTTTCTTTGTTTGCATGTTTGGTTTCACTTCTTGGCGAACTGTGTCTTTGAGTGCATCAGGCACAGCATCGCGAGCTGGGCAAGGGAGGGGATTGTCCCACTCTGCTCTGACCTGGGGTGGCCTCGCCTCGAGTGCTGGGGGCAGTTTTGGGCACCACAATGTAAAAAAATACGTTAAACTTTGCATCCAAAGGAGGCAAAAAAGGAAAGTGAAGGGCCTTGAGGGGAAGCCGTGTGAGGAGTGGCTGAGGTCACTTGGTCTGTTCAGCCTGGAGGAGACTGAGGGGACACCTCAGTGCAGTTACAACTTCCTCCTGAGGGGAAGAGGAGGGGCAGACACTGATCTCTGCTCTGTGGTGACAGTGACAGAACCTGAGAGAATGGCCTGAAGCTGAGTCAGGAGGCGTTTAGGTTGGATATCAGGAGTTCTTCACCCAGGGAGTGAAGCTGAGCACTCACTCAACAGGCTCCCCAGGGAAATGGTCACAGCCCCAAGTCTGTCTGAGCTTGAGAAGTGTTTGGACAATGCTCTCAGGCGCATGGTGTGACTCTTGGGGTGTCCTGCACAGGTCCAGGAGTTGGACCCAATGATCCTGATGTTTCCTTTCCAACTCAGCACATTCTGTGATTCTATGATTCACTACCTGATCTCACCTAATCAACCAACCCGAAAACCAGCTAATATTTTCCTGCAATATTTGCTGTAACCCTTTATCCTAACTAATTAAGAATACCATACTGTACTGAATGATTAAGTAGCCCAGTAATTTAATATTATATTCAGCTCTGAATTTAATGTTTTTGGGTTCAAACTCTAATTGAATTTTGCCTATTTTCTATACAAAATATTTCTTAGATGCAGTTTTTCATCTCCATCTATGCATACATCCAAGCATATTCTCACATTTTTTTAGAACAGCCTTTTCTCTGAACTTAGCAGATGCTATACTGTGGCTACAGCCATCCTCCTCATACCCAGCTCATTTGAGCTTGTTATCACTTTCTTTAAATTACTACTCCATATCTCTCTCACACTTCACATGCAATTTCAGAAACTGCCTTTTCAAGGCATCCCTGTCACACCCATCATCTTCTAATCACAATCAGAAAGCAGAATCTTGCCTCTGGTCATTCTGTGGTGTCAGGTTCCTCTGCCCATGTTTTACATTTTCAGACAGGTGTCATCAGACTTTTTATCACTTTCACAGCTGGGAGGATCTCTTTGTAAGCATCAACATAGCTGGCTACCTTCAGAGATGTGGTTGGAAAAAACGTCCAGTACTGCGATGCCTACAAAAATATACAACAGTGAGGGGCTGCTATGCCTACTGATACTATCTCATGGTTTCTTTGTGCTCCTGGTGTCTGTGTTTGCTCATAAATATCACCTCTTTACAGCAGACACAATCCCCTTGCATTCTGCAACTCAAGTCCCATGCCAGAGTAATCCTGTGCGTATACAAATAATAATACATGAATCTGTGTTTCTTAGAGATATTCCAAACCTTCCTCTGTCCTTATGATGAACTATAGCAAATTGCAATGTGTTTCCCTGCTGCCGGGTATCGGTGGTTGTGCTGGAATATGAGTAAAATGCTGTTTAGAAATCTCTGGTGCATCCAGGGATCTAGCAGTGGAATGTTATCCAGGCAATTATTTTAATTGGAGATAATCACTTGGGAAATGGATGGATGAATTAATCAATTCCAGTTAATTTGGATAATGACATTATTTATGCTGTTCACCTTTTCTTAACCATCATCTGTGGGAAGATTTCCAACTGCAAGGCCAAATTCTTCCATGATACAGATCCACTGAGGCTACTGCAATTAAAGGAGGAATGAATCTGGTGCATGGTAAGTATGGAATAAATTGCCTCACTTACTTATTTTGGAGAAACCATGTGTGCAGTTGACCTGGGAATACTACAAATTACTCTCTTTATTCCACTGTTGCTATCCTGTCATTAGTAGTGTTGCAACAGGAGGTGTTCTTGGCACTTGTTCTAACAGAAATATATAACTTTTGTTTTGTTTACATACTTATGCAGCTCATTACTATGTGAAAAACAATCTGCAGCTTAGCATTTGTTAATGGGATATGGAACAAGGAAACAACAGATGGAGTATTGGGATACTGAATGCATAATAAGTTTGATCCTGGAAGCCCTTGTGTAATTTTTCAGCTCAAGATGGTTGCTAAATTCCACTGCAAAGTTGAGCAGAAACCATGCCTGTGTTCAAGCAGTGAAGGCACAGTTCCTCCACACTAAACAGACACAAGGGTCAGGCACTCCCTGCACCTGATCACCTCTTAAAGGGAAGCAAAAGACACAATTTTGCTTGTGATTAATTCTTTGGTTTCTTTTACTGTTCAGAGAGAAGCTCTGAAAATAGGATGGTGTTGTGGTTTGAGCTCAGCTGGCAACCAGTCCCGCAGAGCCACTTGTTCCCTTCCCCTGCATCAGGATGGGGAGAAAATCAGAAAAGCAAAAATTGAAAAGTGAAGCAAAACAGGGAATTCATTCACCACTTTTCAAGGACAGTGAGGAGTTCAGCCCAGGAAAGCAGGGCTCCATCATGCCTAATACTGACTAACAGCAAGTGCCATGACTCTGAACATGCTCCTGGTTTATACACTGAGCATGGTGCCGGCCGGCCTGGAACGTTCCTTTGGTCAGTGCTGGAATATCCCTTTGTTCAGCTGAGGTCAGCTGTCCCAGCTGTGTCCCCTCCCAGCTTCTTGTGATCCCCCTGCCAACTTGTGGGGGGGCTGGGGTGAGAAGCTGAAAAGTCCTTGATTTAGTGTAATCATCGCTTACAAACAACTAAAACTTCAATGTGTTTTCATTATTCTCACACCAAATCCTAAACAACACTCTACCAGTTACTAGGAAGAAAAGTAGCTCTATCCCAGCCAAAGCCAGGACAGATATTTCAATCTCCTACAAGTGACTGAAGATAACCTCTGCTGTGATATTGTCCCACCTATTTCTGTCTTCATTTGACAAGAAATAAAGTCCTGAATTTCACCTTCAGCTCAGCCATGTGTCTAATGCAGACTGGTGCCCACAAGATTCAACAATCTGACAACAAATAAGCAGGGATATAACCACTTTGTACTAAGAGACGTCTTCATTTAATGTGTTATAGAACCTTTACAAGTCTTGGAATAAGATCTTGGGTCAAAATGATTCCTGTAATCTGTCCATCTTCATCTCCATGTCAGACTGAGAGGCTCTTTAAGTCTGATGGAATAGACCCAGACCAGTTGTCTTGCAAAGATAAAGATCAAATCTTTCTGTGGCACTTGGATTAGGATACATTGAGACCTGGGTACATCTCTGACTGCAGCATGGATTAGACATATTTGCCAGGCTGCAGCAAGCTAACTCTGGTTTTAAGAGCTTTTTCTGCAGCAGAATGACTCTCCAATTCATATAACACAGACTTGTTTAATATATCACAACCTTTCGTACTTCTGGGAAATGTCAAGGCCTGGCAAATAAATGTTGAAAGTCTTAGTGTCTTTACAACTGAATCCTAAGTAGCTGCAATACAGTTTTCTGCAAATACTATATGAGACAAGAGCATGACGGATGAGAAATCCTGATGTTTTTAACTGCAAGTGAAAATCCTGCTCCAGCAAACTATATTTTTTGGGGGGCGGGGAAAGAAAGGTTCATAAAGGTTAGGACAGGCATCAAACCTGGAATTTCTTGTGGGCTCATGGTTTTCATGGTTCCTTCATTTCTACAACTCTTGGAATTCGAGCATGGTATCTTGTGTAACCAGAAAGGGGAAAACATCACTTCCAAAAGTCAGTGCTTTGGGGTTCTCCTATTTTTGCCCTAGGCTGAATTCAGTTCTCCTGCCTCCCTTGGAGACATTCCAGCAAAGACAAGATCTGTGACCCACAGCATGAGCAGCTCTGGATGGAGATGTTTTCACTGAAATGGGACCCAACAGGCTGCTGTGAATGTGACTTTTGTTTTCATAGTCGCAGTGATCCTCCAGCCAGCAGGGCACAGTGGCAGGGCACGGCAAGAGCCACCGAGCCACCGCATGCAAGCCCTGACTGTGCTGACACACAAAGAGCAGCTGGGTCAGGGGAACCTCACACCCTCACCCCACAGATCTGCAAATGCCAGGGGACAGGAAATGCTTCCTGACACACCAAAGGACAATGACACGCCACAGGAAGGAAACAGGAGGAAGTGAGAGCATTATCTGCCTAACAGATTCCTGGACCTTTGTCAAGAAAAATCCCAGATGGTAATGATGATGATCCAGGCTACAAAAAAAGTAAATTTTGCCTCTGCAGAAATTCTTCCTAATTAGGAGAAAAAATTCCTCTGGGCCCCATTTCTGATAACTGGTTTAACACATTGAGCTGGATAAGCAGCTGAACACCTGTAATGCCACTGTAAAGGTTTTAATGTTACTAAATTTTAAGTAGCACTAAGTCCTACAAAAGCCTGTGGCTTTGAAATTATTGAAAATTATTGAAGTTTTTAATTATAAAGAATCAGTATATCTCATCTTTAACTTTGCTTCATCAAATTAAACAAACCAAACACATTCAGTGTCTAATAGTATTTCTCCAAAATAATTTTATCACTCAGTTGGCATCTTCAGTTTTAGTTCATTTCAATGTTGGTGACTAGAAAAGTCTGAACTATTGAAAATTAATTTTGATCAGTATTTTCTATAGAAGTACTAATATTTTCTTGGTTTTATTCTAAAAAATACCTTAAAGAAGCAAAGATACAGTGTTATCACTGATTTCACTGAATCCAATGCTCAGGATTTTTCCCACATTCATAAAAAATTACCTTTTTTTTTTGCCTACCTGTGGTACAGGAAGCACATCTTAAGGTTTATTGCCAATGTCTTTCTCCCAGGAGCAGTTTGTTCCAGCAAATGTTGTGGAATGAAGCATGGTTCAAATACCACAACCGAACAGCAAACTGAATTCCTGCATCTCAATTAGTATTTTTTTGTGTGCAAATCTTCTCATGCTGAAGAAGACCGTGTTTGTTTGATTTAATATCTAGCAATAAATCTGACACACAAATAAAGCACGAACAAAAAAAAAGGGATCTCAACTATACTGAGCTTCCAAGTTTCTGCAAGCACTGGAATATTGTGAAATTTGTGTGAAATGCTTATACACTTGTTTGGTTGTTCTCCCTCTATGTAGTTTACAGAGCTTTAAGGTTTCTTTAGGAAATGAGTGTTTGACTCATAGTAAAATGGGATTTCTAAAGAAGGGACATGCTTTTGCTGCGCACTCCATCAGTTCCACACGTAACCACAGACCCCATGGAGGGGCTGGAAGGTGCATCTTTGCTGCTGTGCTCAGCTCTGCCTGGTCTCCATGGGAACATTCAGCAGACGTGGTACCCACTGGCGACCAAAGATTTCCCTATTGCTCTGCAGAAAAGGCAAAATGTAAGCTGCAGTGAATACAGCATCTTTCCTTGACCCTGAATCTGTAAGCATTGGCAGGCCAAGACATCACATCTTTCCTTCCTTTTTATTTTTCTCCCTGAAAAAGAAGCAGTAAATGGGGAAGAAAGGAAATGGGTATTATTTTAACAATAAGAAATCTATTTACAGCAAGATGAAAAATTTTGAAGTCAAAGGCACAGTTCTTCTTTATAAATGAAGAAAAGCCCTCAAATCAAAGCCACTAATAGTTCAGAGAAAAGTGTTTTAAATTGCTGTGGTGTACTTGCTGAAATTAAGATTGTAAGACAAAGAAATAAGAATAGTGAATATAACATGATATGAAAGAACAATAACCTCCACTTTCATTTCAACGACGTTGAGCTGAGTTGTATAGTCAAGAGAAGGTCTTTTCCCAACACTGAAGTGATAGGAGTGGTTAGTGCTTTTGAATAGCATGTGCAGTTGTAGACAGCATAGAGCTGCATTAGAGGAGTAGGAAAACATTCTCTATTAGATCAGGAAAAATATAGGGAGAAAGAAACCAACCAAAAGTATCTTGTCTTCTGTTCCAAGTTAGCAAACAAAGAAAACACACTTAAAGCATACTTAGTTTAGCCTTTGGGGGAACTCCTTTAGGGACTTACAAGGTTGAATGAGACTAAACTAATTAATAACTGTGATTTTCTGTGTATGCCTCTCAAAGCCCAGTGCTCATCACATGGGGTGGAGCATTAATTCTCATTTTCCCCCATAGCTTCTCTTCATATATGAAAAGCATATCCAATCAGAGGAAGAATTCAAAATTTACACTGATAAGTAAGGGAGGGCCAAATCTCTCCACCTTCTTTTCAGTTTCTGAGTGTCTTTTCAATAGAGAATGGTGACCAAATAAAAATTTTCCCAACAGTCTTATCCTTCTGTGTAGGAAGGATATCAGCATCATCTGTACTCTGACACAAATGCCAGTAGCATGCCTACTTTATGTTTTTACTACACAAAATAAACCTTGCTAAGTGGCAAGGACAAACCATTAGTTTGATTACTACCAGGAGTCTGCAACCCCTGCATATAAAAAACATCCTGCAATTAAATTTGTCAAGCGTGACAGAACATGATTTATTTATTTTTTAAAATAATTATCACACTGATATCGTCAACTTTGTTTACCACAACATTGATGATTATATTTCCTTCTAATTAGAATGGAGGTTTTATTTAAAGTTCTCTGCTCAAATGGTTTGGAGCAAAAGCTGATGTAGACGTCAGGTGATATTAGATTGTTCTCACCCACAAACTTAAAACTATAGAGCTGATATTCTTTCTGATGAATCTGTGCTTTGTTCTTTTTTCTTAAGAGGCCCGAATAATTTCAGACTTCCAGAACTGAAGGATGATAACTGAAGGATATAGTGATAGCCAAAACTGGGTGTGCCTGTGTTGTGTCCTGGGCAGGCAGGAGCCATCTCCGAGCTGCACTGGGGGTGGTGGTACATCTTGGACTGTTGAAGGCTTCTTACCTGCAAATTAATGCCATGGAGGCTGTGACTTTGCATCAAACCTGTGTCCACCTGTGTCCTGTGCTAACCCGGGGGCAGTGGTGGAGTGAGATGTGGTCTCCTGCGTGATCCGAGAGTGACCCGATTTCCAGACAGACCCTTCCGGCCACTGCATTCGGCAATGTGCAGATAAGACCTATTCTATCACTCGTGCTGATGGGTAGCATAGACGCTCACACACTCCAGAGTTTATAATAAGCTCAGCGTTACCAGGAATACAGAACGTCAGAGGGCTCCATCATCTGGATATGTTCCAAAGGCATTTATTCCTCAAAGGGACCTAAGAGTGAAAGAGGAAGGGCCACTCTGCATGACCACAGATATAGGGGTCAAGGGCCAATAGGGTTGGGGAGGAGGCGGGGAAATACAATGACAACCAATGGGAAGAAGGGAGGGATGGAGTGTGTGATACAATGAGAACCAATGAGGGGAAAGGAAGGGCAGAGTCAGGGATACAACAACAACCAATCAACATAGAAGGATTAACATAACTAGGGAGAGACCACTCACCAACCTCAGAGGATATTTCACACCTCAGAGTTGTCCCACCAGTTTGCTGCTGCTGTGGGAACCTCTCAGCTTCTCCGAGGTGGCTTCAGCCACCGCAACGCTGTGCCATCCCAGACAGAAGGATTTGTGAGCGTCTGCTTGCAGAGGAGCAGGTGAATGGAGCTGGGTGCAAGAGCACAGTCAGCTGCTTCTCACACGCACACAACAAAACGAAACCCTTTGAAATTACAATTCAAAGCATGTTTTCTTAGTATGCCCCACCTTAATGATTTGGCTAAGGCAGGAGCTAGAGAGGATGCTCACATTCATCTGTTAAGGAAAGGTAGTGTTAATGTTCAGCTTTTTAATGTAAAAGGATGCAATTATTTTATAAAATAACTTCCAGATGTGTTTAACTGTATCTCTGTTAGGAAGACATTTCCTTCAAGAATGACTTTGTTGGGCCTCCTGACCTCATGGTGGATTTGTTGCTGCCTTCATGACCTGGAAAATAAATTGAATTAACTCCCCTGACCAAGTAAGATGGTCGTTAGTTCCTACCTTCTATAGACCATGAAAGGCAGAAATTAATTAAAAAACCTGCTTAAAGCAATCTTGCAAACAATGACATGGCATAAATACTTATTTCTAAGAGTAGGATAACTGTTTCCATTAAGATTGCATTTCTTTTTGTGGCTGCAAAACAGTTTCCAATTATTTGTTCCTTTGTAATTTCCCCCCAGATTTGGTATAATTCTTTAAAATGTTATGCCTGTTGTTATCACTATATGAATAATTTTAAATACCTATATTTTGTTGTCATCCAATGGAGAGAAAGGGAGGAAAAAAAGGAGTCTCCTGCTCCTAATTTTGGAAAGAAAACCAAAATATTTGATTCAATTTCTGAATTGCAAAATTATCTTCAAGGCATTTAAAACACTATCAAAAGGGAGATATACATGCAGAATATGTATGCAAAGGAAGAAAAGAAAAAGTATTTGAATTTCTTTACTATTCCATGATTAATACTGAAATTTGAAAATCTATTTTTTACTGATATTTCAGATAGTTTTTCACTGACAGAAAAAAACTTTTTCAAACCTGTATATATATCAAAACTTGAGACTTTTTAAATGTAGTAATATTTGGAAAAAAATAGACAATTCTTCTTTTATTTTTGAAAAATAAAAGCCATTTTGCATTTCCTTTTCAATATTTTCTTTTTTTTTTTTTTTTTTTTTACAGTAGGATGAAAAAAAAAGTAAGACAAAGTGCAGGAAAGACCAAAAAAACTTGAAAACAAAGTGGAATTAAAAATTAAAATTATGGAAAATTTATGTTCATTTGAAACCTCTGTATGTTACTGAGTTTTATTTTGCCAATTAAATTAGTTTGAAAAAAATGTTAATCCTTTCTTTCCAAAAAAGTTGATTTTGATAGAGATACTTCTTTATAGAACTGCTTTAAAATCAAAATTCTTTGATGGTTTTTGATTCTGCTGGAGCTTACCATAAACTGATATAAGGAGAAAATAATTTAAGTAGCATTAAAAACTATTGAGTAACCTCCTTTTTCCATATAAAAAACTTATTCATATCCATTCAGATTATTTTTCCCCCTAAATGCAACAGTTGTTGGACCACTAAAGCAGAAATGTCCTTTCTATACACCACTAAAGTAGAAATGTCCTTTCTATACACCACACAATGTGCTCATTAGATAGAATTTACATGAAACCAGTTAACTCAATAACTCTTTGCTGAAAATATTTTTTTAAATTTTCATTATTTAATTAGCCCTAAAAAGAATGCATTTCCTTGAGAGTCACATATTCTGTTGGAGGACAGGAGACATTTTAAATGCTGTTCTGCTAAAAGAAAGCAATCACCAAAAACACTATACTACTTAAATATTTAACTTCTGTTTCTTATTTAAAACAAGCAAATGAACAAAAAACCAAAACAAAACAAAAAACCCCCACAAACAAACCCACAAAACTTTAAAACAATAAGTAAACTTAAACATATATAAAAAGCATCAATTGTGTGACAGGTCAAACAGTAAGAAGTCCAGCCTTGAACTTCCATCAAGTCACAATGATTTTTTAAATTCAGGTTTTAACTTTCCTACAGAAGGAAAAGGACAACTGTCGTCAGGTTTGGAAATTAGCATGTGCACTCTACCAAACTTACCTAAATCCTTACATAGCTTGAGAGATTTGGAATATGAATTTTCTAAGATTTCTTAAAAATAAATCACAAAAATTTGTTAACTGTAGGTTTCTCTCTGTGCTATGGAGAAGCTGCTACTTTTTTTATTTCCCTTATCTTTCACCTTGCTTTGCTAGCAGCTAGAAGAACAAGTATTTCTGTGATTATACACAATAATTCCCAGTCTTTATCCATGTGCTCATCTCTTCACCTGTGGCACTTCTTTCCTCACTGAATTCTTCAGGACTCTTTCATGAGTGCTGGATAAGATTCTTATATTTGGGAGTCAATTCCCTAGGATTTGAAAAACAGGAACTGAAAAGCTTTTCTTCCCTCTGTAAAATCCATTCTTATTTAACTTAAATAACTACTCAGACGCCTGTAGCATTCATACTTTATTTCAGCTCAAGGCAGAAAAATCTTTAAAGGCTTTTTTTTCTAAAAGATTTCATACTGAAGTGATTCATCTTCTGGTGAAATGTTGTGATATTTTCTCAGGAATTTTATATGGCATTGATTAGAAAGCTAAACTATCATTCAGTGCTCAAAGTATTAAATACAGGTTTCCAATGAACATGCATACATGAAGGTATAAATTGCCAGCATCTAATAGCATCTGAATGGAGCTGACGCCAAAGATCTGAAGGTCCTTGAAGGGCAGAGAAAGCCCTTCTCTGGCCCCTTGCTGTAGATGAAGCTATCATTTTGTTTTCCTGTAAATATGTTTGGCCATCTACAATGAGCTCTGCTATTATTATTTTTTTTTTTAAATTTGCCTTAACTCCTGGTGACAAACACTTTTTCATATGAAAGCATTCTGCGCATACAAGTTTAACTGGTTGCTTATAGTGTCATCATTAATTTATGACCAAACTCAGAAAGGTGATTTGGAAAAGATGTAGAGGACATTTCTGGCTGATAGAAAGCTAGAACATATATAAATACTGCATATGATATTTTGAACAAGTTGAAGTACCTAATGCAGGTTTAAAGCCTTTTCCTAAAAATGCATCAAACAGAAAATGTTTAATTTATGCATTGCGTTTCAGAGATGCTGTACCCGAGTTGTGAGACAAATGTTACACTAGATTTAAGTAACCCTGTAGAACTCTATAGACTTTCAGAACACCTCGACTACATATCTTAGGCTTCTCTAGGGTTTTAGGTGTTTTTCCTCTGCTATGGAAAGATTTAACTTTTTCCATTATTAATCCGTTGTCACTGAGCCATTAGAAAATCACAGAAAACCTCAGTGTTCAAAAATTATTTGCTAATAGGGAAGGAAGTTGTTATCTGCTAATAATCTGGAATTTAACTTAACTAAAAATGTTCCACCACTACTCTTTTTTGTTTGTTTGTTTGTTTGTTCTTTGTTTTTTTATTTTGCAGACAAATATAATCATATTTCCTTGGTTTCAAAGTTTTTTTTCTTATAGTTCTTCTAAAGTGTACTGAAGGTTAATTTCCTCTTCCATTTTGTATTTCAGAATTTCTTTTGAAATAAAGCTTTGTACATTTTATCTTTTCATCTACATCCTGAGCTGAAGAAATCTGAGGCAGAATTGAGAACTATCCTAAAATAAACAAGTGTTCTTCTGATGATGTTTTGTTCTCTGTTTCACTGGGGCTGGAAACAACTATGTGTGAGTGAGATACAGTCTAATGAACCTGTATTTTTAGCAGCTAGAAGTAAAAAGAAAGGAAAATTACTAGCGAAGGCAGTGCTTAGCTCAAAATTGAGACTGAGACACACACTGTAGATAAGCAAAGACTGTTTTCTCTATTTTTTGTGGAGTATTTGCTCGGTTGATAAATTTCAAGAACAGGTTGGTTAAATCCCAGAACTATTTTATGGAAATTCTTTCATCACGTTATTCATATTTGCTATCTGAACAGTTATTTATCTTTTTTCCTCCTCTGACCAATTATTCTGATAAGAATTTCTGGTTGATCTGATCCTGGATTGTCTAATTTAACCTTTATCAAATGGAGCCACCTTCAGGAAAGCCTGCAGATCAGTGAATATTTGTCATTGCACATGTCCAGAGAAGCTCCCTGACATCTCCTGTTGTGAGAAGTATTCAGGGACTTAAGACCAAAAAACAGTGAGAGACAACTTCTAATTCATAACCATATTTCATATATCTGTATATATCTGAATATATTTCATATATTCATACTTCATATAACTCTGTGTTTATCCACATTACAGTAATTTTAAATTAGAATTCCACACACTTTATTATTCCTTATTATGCAGGCTTTGCTTTTACAACCACAAATATAATTTCTTGAAGAAAATGGGATATAATACTGGGTTTGCACAATAGGAAATTTAAAAATGTAAATTTTCAAATGACATGCCAGGATTGTTTTTGCAGTAATACCTTTTATGCTTTTATAAGCAGAAGTAGGGAAATGGAATTCTGTCACTGCATAAGGAATATACAGAAAATATGATGTTGATGTAGACACAGTTATTAATTATTTAATAGATTAATTTCTTCATACAGTTTAGCTCTTCCTGCATTTCGTAGAACAACGTCAGTATTTAGATAAATGCCTAAAAGAATGATTTTTATTAGCTCTTCCTTAGCAGTTAGCTGTGAATGGCTTCTTGTGCCACTGAGTATTATCACTAGATAGTGACTAAGAGCTATCTATCAATTAAAAATTTTCCCTGTTCACCATGGATTTTCTTGGAACAAATTATTACTTCATAAAAACCTTTCATATTTTTCTTTCCAAGTACACATAATTAAAACTAAGAAAAATATTGTTTCACCACAACGGCGTGGAGAGACATTGATGGGATAATACACGGTGCCTCTCCTTAGCTACAGGAATTTCTTTTTCCCTCTAACTAAAGAAAAATTTTTTTTGTTCATTTTTAGCCACAAAAAGACTGTGACTGCCTTCCTGTAGCTCTAAGTTTAAACAAGAAAAACATATGTCTTCCAATACCGTTAATCCTGTGTTTGATATCTGTGTGCTGCAAATTGGCACGAGTTGGCATAATACCAGGAGAGCTGAAAGAGACAGAAAGAACAAAAATGGGGAAAATGGGGATCTACTCTTAAATGTGGAAAAGCAGCATCTCAGTCATTGCAAATGTGGCAAAAAATAGAGTTAGTGGGGGACTTAGAGCAATTCTCTGGTTAGGTGACAACAGCATAGCTTGATTCCTTATACCCACAGGGAAATGGAGAAAGCAACTTGATTAGGAATTTCTCAGTATTGTGAAACTGGCAGAATTAAGAATGCAGGAATATGAGAAAAAATGTCATGATTTTGCAGAATGGAGACTAGGTAATACAGAGCAAGTTTTGAGTGATTTAGCAGAAAACATGGCCAAAATGAATATTTGCATAATACCTCTGGTTTTCTTTGTGTTTCTGTTGTTTTATATAGGGATGTTACAATGGATCCTCATAGAAAGAAAACAAAAGGTTTCATATCCCTCAGTGCTTAAAAACACAATGTAGCTGAAAAAAAAAGTACAAGTAAAAAGGAAGGTGAGTCCAGTGATATACTGTAATAAAATTAATCAGAAATAGACAAGAAAATAGGTGGTGACCAAAGCTGGATGAGGTGTGCTTGTTGCTGTGTGACCTGGGCACAAATTCTCTGCAGAGTTGTAGTGCACAAAGGCTCATACAAGGCTTAATGGAGGTAGTCAAACTCAAAGGAAAACCCATTAATGTCAACACTCTCTGGTTTCCATTTCAATTTAAAATAATTGAGAAGGAGAAAAGAAGCTATCAAAATCTTTTTTTTTAACTGATCAAAGAAGAACAGATAGGTCTAAAAGCAACAGTTCCTTCCAAAGACAAGAGGATACGAGGAAACAGAAAAACTGAACAAGTGGGAACAGTGTCATCAGTAGAAGAATCAGAGAATTATAAACAAAACATTTCATGAGCATTTTGCTATTAGACTGAAATGCTCATACAGTGCCAATTTTAGATATTGGATCTGAAACAGCTACAAATATAAATGCATCTTTAATACGTAAGTAGTTCAGAAAGTTATTTTCTATCTGTACAAGCACCAATCAGAATTTTTTTGTCATCTGCTATGCAGTATGAAAAATATTCCAAAGATTTTGGAACAAGGAGCAATAAAAGCCTCTTCATTCTTGAAGTATCACAGAACCACAGAATTGTTTAGTTTGGAAGGGATCTTAAAGATAATTTAGTTGCAATCTTCCTGCCATGGGGGCCTGTGTTGCAGGTTTCATAGACCTCTTGAAATGGTTATGAGCAATATTGCTGGTTTTAATGACTCATCTGCATACCTGTTTCCCTAACCTGAAAAAATAAGTAATAGCAAATGTTCCCCATGAGTTCCATTAAATACTACAAACTGTTCAGCAGAGGTCATGATGATAAAGTGAGCATGGATGCAATCTAATCCAGAAAGTAAGAAAAAAATTCAAGCAAAAAAATGTCTCAAATAGCAGTCTAAAATGGACAGTGAATTAGTGTGTCTTGCGTATATGCTGTGTCTTGTTAAGTGTTTAATTTTGTATTACAATGTTTTTTAGCTTTGTTCCTGAGATACGCTATCAAATTACTTTATTCTGTTGCAGAACATGATTTTCTCCTGTTTGCACTTGAACTTTGTTAGTATCTTAATTAACCTCTTGTTAAGAAAAGATGCTTTTGTTGTCTGATCAAGATTTATCTCCCATCAACAACAGAAAAATGAAAATTCTGAATTTAAAAACTGATGAGCTGATTACAGCTAGCTAAAAAATATTATCTAATTTTAGGGGTTTTTTTCAGTTCAGCATGAAAATATTTTGTGAATCCAGCCCAGGTGTGCTGTTTGATATACCTGTCAGTACTTCAGCTGGAAGGCAACTGAAATTTTGAAATGACTGAAAATGTGATGAAATTAATTTTTCAGCTCACCAGCTTATAAATTCATCAATTTCCTGCAAAAACAGACTCATACAATTTTCAATGCATCATTTACAGTTAAAAAGGAAATACAGGAGTTATGGAAAATTGGCCAACTGAAAATTGTATAAACAATATTAAATGTGAGCCCTGTTGCTTTCAAAACAGAAGTAACTGCTTGCCTTGATTGGGTAGCCTGCAATTATTAAAGAGCTAGAAAGGTGAAGCACAGTAAGCTCGAGACAAGTAAAGTAGCATCCTCTTCTATGGATGATGGAAATTTCTTTTACAGCTGAAGATACTCAGTACCTACCTTCTACTTCCACATCTTTCTGCCTTTGTTGCCTTTGTTGAGGGTCTAAAGAAAGAGAAGGGTATACAAAAGAATGATTTATAAGGTGCCTAATTTGGACAGACTAAATCCATTCCATGCTCATATCTGAAATTTTGACCTAAATTCTGAGGATTAATTAAATAGTAAATGTCAAGAACTGATTTGTTTCTTAGTTAAATTCTTAGGGAAGATGTCACAGAATTCCAGAGGTTTGTTTTTTAGTGACAAAAGCTTAGAAATAATGTGGCATGCAGTTCTCACTCTTATTTCCAGCAAGGTTTCTGCTTTCTTTAAGATACTGGTCATATTCCCTGAGTTTTTTCATCTTAGTCCTTCATAAAATGTGACATTCTTTCCTGCACTCCTACATTTGCTGTTCCCCAGCCTTAGGCATACCATGTCCTTCATCTCACTCTCTGCATGTATATTTACTCTACACAAATCAATCAAGGAATCAAGTAAAAACATCTTTCATAAGCTCCCAGAATGTCAGTACAAAAGGCCGCTAAAAAATCTCACTAGGCAAAATGAATAGGTGTAATTTCTCTATCTGACAAACTATTTAACTGGCCTAACCTTTATTAGAAGTAAATGATCCTGACATCTAAAGGCAACCTGGAAAAAAAAAAAGTAATTAAAAAAATCTAATAGAGTATGTAAGAAAGTAAGAGGTGAACACCATCTCTGCTGAATTCATCAGCACTTCCAAACATGTTTTTCTTTTTTTGAAATGAAGATGTACAGGAAAGCACACTGTTCAGCAGATAACAAAAGATTAAAACAGTTCCAAAAATTCAACATTTTAGTTTTATATGTTGTACTCTGGCAAGGAGAAGACCCATTTGAAATAGTGTTGCTAATACTTATCACCCACAACCCTGAGTACAAAAGCAATTATATTTCTTATGATTAACTTCATATAGTCCTGGGGTGTGGGAGGGTGCTGGTGGAGATCCTGAATAAGATATTGTATTATATAAACCTGAATATTTTTTATAGCTCATTCGAAAATATACATGAAATAAAATTAAGAACTATGTACAACACCAAACACTTTTCTAATTATTTTCCTCCATATAAAAGGGAGTGGCTATCCATAGGCTTTCCATTTTTTACTTTTATGATTGGAATAAAGATGGATTTCATTACATTGGTTAGGTTTCATTACACTAGCCTTATTTCCTTTGCTGCTTTAGTTTGAGCTTTTTTGAGTGAAAAGTTGATAAAAGGAAGCTAAGTAAACTTGCAATTTAAAGTATGACAATTCTCTGTGACAAGAGATTGGACAGGAAATCTCCAAAGAGAAAACTCATTAACAATACATAAGCTTTGAAGAAGTGGGTGCTTTTCTGAAAAATGGGTACCAGTTAAACCTACAGTTAACTTCTGAGTTAGGAGCAGATGAATATTATGATGTCTAATGAATGAATGGCTGTTTTGAAATAAATGACTACATTAAACTAGTATTGTTGTATGTCTTTTCTAAACCATGTGGTACAAATACAAAATTTCTCCTAGAAAATGGACCCAAACTTTTTATTCTGCCAAAGGCCCTCTTCCTTTCAGTGAAGCATTTCTCTGAATAGTTATTAACAGGTGAAAGGAATGAGCAAATCAAATTGCAGACATAGCAAAGTAGGGACCTCACTACAAGGGCTGGAAGTGAGGTCCTTCACAATGGCCCCGAATTGTGATAAATTGCATGTTTCAAAGAGAATTCACTGAAGTTATCTAGTCAGAATGTACATGGAGCCCCTCAAAAGCTGATTTTCTCATTTATATTTTGTCCTTTTCCTTTCCTTAGAGAAGAATAGAAGATCCAATAAAACTAATTTCTTTCTAACTACTGAAGACTATCGTTCTGTTAATTTTGAAAGGAACAATTAGAAATAAGACAAGCATATTTTGCTAAAATTATCACTAGTGGCTAATTTTGTCCTCAGGGAAAAAAAAAAGTCAATTTCAAAGGATGGCATTGTTCCCAATAGAGGAAAAAAATTAATTTCAAATTTCTATATAGTTAACTGGAAAAACAGTTTTTCTGAGTAGTGTATATGAAAGCAGATCAAACCCTGCACAGCTGAGTCATATACCATCATGTGCAAAAGTTTAGGCCAATATGCAGGAGATGGGAAAGAAAGAACAACACAAACTCAAGAAAGGTGATTTGCAGATATTTTTTCATAAAAATGTGAAAAGGCTCACATTGCCAGTGTGGTATCTCCCAGGCAACCGCACCATAGACAGAAATGGCAACAAATATAAGATACGGCTGCTGTGACATATTTATAATATCCTACTTCTTTATTCATTTGCTTGGCTAGAATATGTATTCCTGCTTGAAATATGGCATACTCATATTCATCAATATTTAGTATCTGCATATAGAAAACAAATAGAGCTCAACCAGCTGTATACAATTTGCATCTTTTTATTATAATTCCCTTAGAAGACTGCTATCCAGTCCACAATGCGAACGGGAGAAAATAGTATAGTTCATATATATATATAAAATATATATATATATATGGAACAATGAATATAATGTGCATATATAAATATGTACTTGTGTAAGCCTATACCTACAATATAGATATGTCTGAGATACAGATTTATATACACATATACATTTTCACTTAGGTATATGCTCATTTATATTAACCGTGTCTGTGCATATATACACACACGTACACACATCCCTATGCATATATTTACCACATAAACACAAAAGATTGAAGTTGGAACGATGATCATCCTTTACAATCCTCTTCCTCAGGCAGAAGAACAGCCATTTGATCAGGATCATGTCCAGTTGCCTTTTGAATACCTCCAAGGATGGAAATTCCATCTGAGCAATCTGTGCCACTGCTCAGTCACCTACACAATGGGCAAGTCTTTCCTGATGTTCATGCAGGAGCTCCCATGTTTCAGTCTGGGCACATTGCCTCTGGTCCTGTCTGTGGGTACTGCTGAAAAGAGCCTGGCTCTGCCTTCCCTGCACCCTCCTTTCAGGTATCTGTGTACATTCCCGAGATCCCCCAGAGAGCTCTCTTCTCCAGGCTGAACAGCCCCAGCTCTCTCAGCCTTTCCTCACAGGAGAGATTCTCCAGCCCTTAATCACCTCTGTTGTCTTTCACCAGACTCCCTCCAGTGTCTCCTCTTGTACTGAGGAGCCCAGAACTGGACACAGCATCTCACCAGGGCTGAGTAGCAGGGAAGCATCAACTCCTTCTACCTGCTGGAAATGCTTTGCCTAATGCAGCCTAGGTTTCCATTTGCCTTCTTTACTCCAAGGATGCACTGCTGGCTCCTGTAAATATATACAAACTTACATACATATGTTCTGATTTACACACATACGTTCTGATTCACCCTGTTCTTGATAGAAAGGATTAAAAGAGGATTAAAAAAAAAATCTTACATGGAATAATGTGCAGTATTTTCCTCTTTGTGAGATATAGGATTGTTTAGTATGCCCCAATTTCTTTCAAAGTACCAGTTCTTGTATAGAGATACATATACTCTGTTTTTATTTTATCAAATTTTTACTCATTGACAGTCTGAAGTTAAATAAGAGCTTTAATATTACAGGATAAAACACCCTTTGGGAAACAGAAATCTAAAGGGAATAGTATGTATCTATCAATTTTTCAACCTTGCTGGATCTTGGAACTCAGCCCAGATTTGTAGTCATTAATTCCCTGAATCCAAAAGTGCCTAAGCTTCACTTTAAATAAAATTAAGGATCCAGATTCTCAGTGGCACTCAGGAGTTTTCACCCAGATTAAATTAAACCTAAATGGAAGCTAATGACTTTGTGAACCTGTTTGTAGGTACGTAACATAAAGACCAAGCAGGTGAAATCCTTGCCTTCCTGCCTAAATATCCCAGCACCAAAGATGTTGTAGTTTTATTGGGAGATTTCACAGACTGAAATTCCAATACCCCTTATATTTTGAGACATATCAATACCTCGGTTTATTCAAGGTTTAAAAACCTGAATGTTTTACTATCAAAATTCCCCACTTAGATTATCCCTGTGCCCACCATCAGTGCAATTCCACTGAGTCTGGTGAATGAAATATGAACGAAGGAGCAAACGACCTAGATTTTAGACTCTCCACAGTAGGAGGGCTTTGAAGGATCTTGTTTCTGCTCCCTGAGAAAGTTCACTAGGATTGTGGGTAGGGAGTGGTTAATATGAAAAAAAAGCTTGATTCAAAAGTGGTGTCAAAAGGGACAGTTTGGGGTTTTTATATAATGTTTGAGTAGAGGAGCCTGGATTTTTAACTTCTTTTGTACATTTGGACTTTACTCCTCCACTGCCCCTGGAAGCCAGGATACTGTCAAAACTTTCCCTGTATGGGACCTCTGCTGCCCTGTTGGGACACCCATGCAGAAAGAAATGACATCTGGGGTCAGGGAAAGACTAGGCAAGGGTTTCCAAGCTCTACAGCAAAGGGTGGTAGTACATCTCATCTTGGAACTCTGCGTTGCAATGTCTCTTTAAAAAAGAGAACCTAAGACTTTCTCATCACCAATCCCTTAGTAGCTGCAACTGGATTTGACACCAGATTTATTCCCTTTCTTAAGGAGCCTAATCTCACAGTTCGTAGTAACTCACAGCCTCTAAGGATCTGTCAGGAAATGTCCTAATCTTAGCTTTTTTGTAAGTCTGATTGTTGATGCTATGACAAACTCCACAGGGGAAGTTATAGATTCACAAATCCCAGGCTAAGGTGAATTTCTTCTGCTTTTTGCATGGGTATCCTAACAAGAGGATTTTTATGTAAAAAATAGTGTTTGATACTAAAAGTACATAGACAACTAAGTGCTAAGGTGGTTTCAAGCTGATTTATTTCTTTGGTGTGTTTCTTTACATCTCGGGTAAACACACATATCTAAGCAAGTAGTGGATTTCCAGATACAACCTTACTGTCTATTCTTATTCCACACCTATCTACTTAATATATGGGTCTTATATGTCATCTTCAATAAATGTTTAACTTTCCACACTGGCTACAGAATAATTGAAAACCTGACACAAACATTTTCATATCAGTTCTAAAGCCCAATGTTTTATTTTCAGCTGTGGTAATACTCAGTGGGTGAAAACCTGCATTGAAAAGCTTTTACTCTATGTGGAAACTTCCTCATATGTGACAGGAGATGATGAACTTAGCTCAGCTCCTGGAAAGTACACCTGCTCAAATGTTACAGCATTTGTTTTCCCCTTCTTCATTACTCAGTAAGATAGGCCTATTCATTTTGCAAGTGTCAAAGAAAGATCATGGGTGAATTGGACTTACCAGATATTTTTCAGTCAAAAATGCCCAGAAACTAACATTTTCAAACTGGAACCATTCAAAACCAGAAAGCTTCCTTATTAGCTCCTTTGGTAGTTCAGGTTTTTGTTTAATTCAGCTGAGTACAAGGTGAATGCTCCTGTCTTTTCTTTTGACATTTATGTTTTCAACAAATGGAGATCTGTCATGTGTTTTTCCAGCCAAACACAGCACTCACAGTGTAGTGGTAAGTTAATTAGCTTTCATGGTTTAAAGTCAGGTGAGCCTGAATATCTCCTTTATTTCTATTTGTCATTCTAGAAAGCATTCAGGAGTGACCAGCTGTATCGCATGCCAGGTTTTTCTTTCAAGCAGCCTCATGGAGTTTGTTCTGGGTGAGTGCATGATGAAGGAAGGACACAGAACCAGGGTGGTTGCAGTAGAGCCTGAGATAATGTCCATGGTTGTCCAAATAAAACTGACAACTAAAAAAATTCACAAATTTTTGCCCCCCCTTTCGGGCTGAAAACTCTCTAATATGACAATTTCCAGCAGGACAGATATGCAGATTTTTATCTAATTCAAGGTACAGCTCAAGTGAGATTCATGGCAGCAACTGAAGCTGAAGTAAACTAGGAAGTCAGAGAGAAAGTATCGGTATAAAATTCCACTAGGCTGCCCACAGCACAAGTGTGGAAAACAAATGAATTTTGTCATCACAGACTATTGGATTTGGCTGAAGCTCTGCACTCCCTAATGACCGTGTGTATGTATTTCACAGGAATACAATATGTGTTTCACAGGACAGGTAACATGCCAGAACTCTGGCTATTATCATTACTATCTTCATGTAGATATGGGCAAGAAAAAAGCCTCTTCAATAAATGTTACCTATTCAAGATGCAAGGTGAGAGGGAACATCAAAAGCTCAGTGGGACACCCCAGCCTAGTTTAGTGCTCCTGAGTATGCACCTGGGTGTGCCAGTTCTTGTAGACAGGAACTGGAAATTAATGCAGAGACGTCTAACATAGCCTTTTTATTCAGCTCTTAAATGAGGTGTAGGAGTTTCGGTATCTGAAATACCCTTGGTGAGTCACAGGATTAAATCTACTCACAGCCAGTAACCGAAGACACAACAGTGAAAAGGCAGCAGACTGACAGAGATGTTCAGTTCTGTGTTTCCCAGGATCTCCTGTGCCAGTGCTGGCATCCTGCACAGCAAGGTCCTGCTGCTGGGGACAATATAGACCTGCGACTACCTCTGACCTTGGGCCATAAAGAGAACTCAGTCTCCATCCCTTCAGTTCTGTAATGGCATTAATCACTGGCTATTTCTTTAGCACTGATCCCTCCCTTTACCCAGACAGATCAGTCCTGTCTAGGTTCTTGCTCTTCAGAACAGCAAAATTCTTCGTCTGCAGTGCTGAGAAGCTTAAACTGCTGGTGAGCAGTTTTTTCACCCCACTGAGTCTGATAATACTTTTATTCACTGCACAACATTTCTCTCTCTTTATTTTTTTCTTTCACAGCTTTGACAGCTACATAATATCCCTAAGTGTTTAAAAGTGCTCATTATAGTCTTGCTTTGGGAATTGCAAAGTTTTATACTTACTCGTCATCTACCGCCTTTAAACATTCAATATCTTTTGATGAAAAGGGTTTCTTTGAGGTAATGGGAAGGAAAATATTCTCTCCAGCCTACTTTGTAACTTTCTTCAACTCTTCAAGACATCTTTACAACTTTCCACTTCAAGTGCTTGAAATCAGTTCTTTTTGCCATCAGAATGAAAAAGAGGGAACTAAACTTCACTAATATATTCAAGAGTACCACAACAGGACCTTTATTTTTAAATCAAGCTAAGGAGACTTAGAAGAACCTGCTCCTCATAAGTCCAATGCTTCTTCCACAGCCATTTTTCTTGCCTTTTACTGGACTCTCCAGTTTCTCAACATCTTTTTTTTGTACTCAGAGAGGAGAGAACCAACCTGGACTCTTCCAGGTGCAGCCACTTGTGTATGAAATAAAGGGGAAAAATTATGTCTTCCAGCCATCTGTCTGGCTATGCAATTGGTAATTCAGCTCACCACATATTTAGACTTTTCTGCTGCCAGGGCACAGAGCTGACTCCCATCTACCAGCTCCCCACAGCCTTTTCTGCAGATTTGTCCCTGAAAAGGGTGAACCAGTCAGCTCACAGCCTCTACCACAGCACAGGGTGGCCCCAAGTGCAGAATTGAACCTCTGGTGCTGTTGAACTTTATATCATTCTTGCTGGCCACTCCTCCAGCTTCCTGAGGTTCCTCTGGTTAAGTCAATGTGACCCTAAAACACTTTCATAAAATATTTGGAAAGTCATTGTGATATTTTTATATTTTAAATACATGAAAACATAAGGTAATTGAAGTTTAAGCTGACAAAAAAGAAGACAAATTGTATTGCATGGCATGTAAACATGCACAAGCTGCATAAATGCATGTTTTGGAGGTCTTGTAATATCAATAGGAATTTTTGACAGATGGTTCTTTAATATTTTTAGCAGATATAGTTTGGAATATTTACATTTAACAGCTGTTAGTCATTTTATTTTGCTGTCTTAAAGAAATCATAAGTGTAAACCAGAAAAAAAGCAGGCAGTAAGGCTTTGCTTGTCAGGAGCAATAAAAATAATTATCTTTGCCACTGATTCAGTGAAAGTAATTTTGCAGCTTGGATTCATAAATATTATTCCCAGTAACTAAAGAGAAGTGATACTCATGAACTTTAATATAATTTAGAAAGTACTTTTGTTTCATTATGTTTTTTCTGTTCATACCGATTAATTATCAAAATTTTGCTAATGGAGTTTATTTGGGTTGTCCAAGCAAAATCCCTAATTCTTTAGCAAGACACTTAAAAAAAAAGGAACAGAAAAGAACCAGGAAATTGATTAATTAAAACCATTAGCAACTCAACACTATTTGGATAAATATCAAAGGGATTTAGCACATGAAAATAACTTTAACACTGCATCTTAACACAATTCTTAACAGTAATGCACATATTATTGCCTCATTCTTGTTCCTCAGGGACCATGCAGGGATCTCAACATCCTGACAGGGAGCAGCCTTCACTGAGTTATGTTTTAGGAATTGTACAGAGCAAAATACAATCAACTCTTTTGTCTATAGTGTCACTTAATAGAATACAGGTTTATTTCAAGCTCCATTTTCTAGAGCGGAGCTTGTCAGTCATGTTAGGTTATGGTACTCTGGAAAATGTCAAACAGAAATTTGAATATGCCAGAGGCACATCACATGATTAAATGTCCCAGTTATGAGACTTACATAGTAGCTGGGGTTGAGTTTTTTAGAACAAAATTTAGCTAATTCTTTAAGATTTCAAAATGCCCTTTTAAATCCTGACATTATAGACAGTCAGCTGCACCATAGCTGCACATTCCTCCCCCCCTTATGAGAATTAAAATAAACATACATTCTATAATCCTATTTACCCATTTTTATGAAAATACTGTGTATTTCTTAATGTGAAATTATTGGCACTTCAGATTATCTGGCATTTATTGACTCATGTGGTGTATGATATCCACCATGTGTGAAGCTATTATATTTATTTTAAATACTTCTTACTCTCCATTTTCATCCAGGAAATATATTCCTTCTATTGTCAATACATCTTGACAGTTGTACAAATAAGACAGATGAGTTTTAGGATCTTTTTGTTCAATCACTTTGCTTTTGCAGAATCTTTGAAACCTCTTGGGTGTCTAGATTTTAGGAGCCAAACCTCTTGGCTGTATTTAATACAGAAAAGCTCAGCTATTAGCAAAGCCTGCTGGAATTTTCATGTTCTCATGAACTCAGGACTAGAGTGCAGGTGTTTAGATCCAGATTATTGTAGCTATGAGAGTTAGAAAAGGATCCCAGAGCATCAATTGGGCAGGAAGGTCTTTCGTAGTGAGCAAATATCAAAGAGACAGAATTTGCATGTTATAATTTCACATACTGATTAAGCATACATATTACTACCAGCATGTGAGGATCATGAGGGCTTCAGTGTAGATACCAAAATGGAAATTTTGTTGCTTAATTCCTTGGAGCTTTTCTTCTTTGTTCAAACTTTGTGGTTCTCTTGTTATTTTCTAGTAGTTGACATCCGAATTTCAGTGAATTACAGTAAGTGCCTAAGAACCAATTGTTGATCTGTCATCACTTTGATGAGTAGCTGTTATCACTATCAATGGTGTCATACACCTGCATTTTAAAGCCAAATCCCTCATCCAGGTTTTCAGTCGAGGTGATATCTTCTAATCTATTCACTGAAATTAAACTATTCCTCATTTTCATTTGAGGTCTCATTTTTTTCTTGTATTATCGAACGGCCTCAATTTTTGTTTCTTCTAGAGGAAGAAACAAATACTGTACCTTCTTTCCCCATCTTTCCAGGTTTTATGTTTCTGATATACAAATTTATAAGGTAGAAACAAAATTAAAAACCAACATAACATTCCTGAGCATTTGACTAGTAAAAATAAATTGGGGCCTTAGGTATGCTTGTATTAAACAAGTGCTTAGAATTCTTCAAACACTGTGTATTCTGTTTCATCTTTCAGAAGAATATTATGACAAGAAAATCTACCCTTTTGACAATGTTCATTAATTTTCTTAACTTCTTGCCTAAACTGCCACCCTGGGCAAAGAGAAAACAACCAGTGGGCATTCTGATCTACACATAAATCCAGCAGATGCTGACAAGGAGGGAAGAGGATGTTTTGGACACACTGAAATTTAGTGCACTGTCTCTTAGAGCCTCAGGATTGTTCACAAATAAGTATTGGCAAATGTTGTCTGAGCCTAGAATGACTTTTTTGATATCACTATATATATCACTTTATACATCCTTTGATTGTATTAAGATCTGTAATGGACCTCTACTCTGTAGAACAGCATTCCTTCTTTTCTTTTCTTTTCACAATAAAAAAAGTAGATTCTTTGTCACAGAATTTCTATGTTATACATTCCTGTAGCTTTTTCTTTCTTCTTCATCCACAACACTGAAGCTAACAGAATGAAAGCTAGTCTTTATTTTTATATATCCCAGCATGAAAAGTAGTCTTCATTTTCTTTATGTTTTTCACTTTTTCACTCAGAATGAGCCTATTTTAGCTACATTTATTTTCTTGTGCTTTAGTCATGGAGGAAAACATCTATCTTAAAACTGAAGTGTGTCTTGGTCACAGTTCTGATGCTTAAATCAACAGTTTAAGAGAGAGACAGTATTTTGGTAGGAAGGTTAAATTTTTAGAGTTGTCCTGAATGAAGGTAAGGAAAAGTATGTTGTGCAATTGTTCAAGTTGGGAGATGGCATAACTCTGACCATACCAGGGTTAGGGATTTTTTTTTGTACCAATAAGAAGATACAGAGGGGAAAAAAAGTTTAGATGGAGAGTCAAATATCCAGGGAGTCTCCAATCCAGAGTCTAATTATGAGCATGAAAAGATGAACTTCATTTTAAAAATAAAAAAACCCAAGAGATTATACACCTCCTTAGAGCATTTGAAAATGTCACTTGTGGAAAAGAGACAAGAGAGCAAAAGTTTACCCTTGAGGTCCTATGTTTCAAAAATCTTTACCAGAAATATTTTTAAAACATTTTAGAGGAAAGACACATACATACACACACAAACACACACACACACAAAGAAAGTCTTGATCCCTAGAAGAAATGTTTGATATTGTGTGGTATGAGCCAAAAGTATTTGGAAAAAAATTTGTATTTAAGATGATAGACTCATTTTGAGAAAATAACCTGAGCTCAGTGTACATACACGTAAAAATGTATTATAATAAATTTTCCCCTTAAGAAAAATGAAAAATTCAAAACATTTTTAAGAGTTTCTATCTTTTAAGCCTTTAATATCTCAGCAAGACTGTTAAGCAAACTGATAGATCAAAATAGTGATCAGTAATTCAAAAGGTTCTATTTTAATTTTGTTCTTTCTCAGATGATAGTTTCATATTCACCTCTTAAAGCTTCCCCATAATTAATATTAAACACCATCAGAGCATGGACTTTTATCCTCCCTCTGCACTGCTGTAACAAAAAAATTTAGAGTCAGACAGATCCAGAGAGAAAGGAGTATAGTTTTCTCTGAAGGCTCTTGGTGTATTTCATGCCTTGAGATTGATATTTGAGCTGTTGCACCTGAGGTTGATATCCTTGGACTCTGGAGATTCTGCGCTATAGGCATCAGCATCCAGGGGAAGGACCACAGCTTCTTGTCATACAGTAAATTAATAGTTTGAAAGTACCCTTCTAATGAAATTGTAACTACATCACAATTTTCTATTTTTTATTAGTTTGTCAGACAAGTAATAATAATAATTTTGTTCCTATATGTCTGCATTGACTGCAGAAAGGGCCCAGATGACTTAAGGCAGAGGACTCTTTTTAGAGTTAAAGATCCAACCTGTACAGTTTAATCTTT
This sequence comes from Acanthiza pusilla, assembly GCA_036630365.1. Classification (NCBI taxonomy): domain Eukaryota; kingdom Metazoa; phylum Chordata; class Aves; order Passeriformes; family Acanthizidae; genus Acanthiza; species Acanthiza pusilla. Next base: position 3,180,700 of record JAXCHO010000036.1, read on the forward strand.
ATCCAAGAAGGAAGATATTCAGCTCCTAACTTGGATTCCACTTTCATCTACAAAATAGGTAGAACAGTGCAGGGTTTTTAAAATATCTCAAATTCCTACAATGAAAAGTACTATAGAAGTGCAAAGCTGTTATCGTCCCTGACTACATGTCTGCAGCTCCTTATAACATATTTGCTGTGTTATTGTTTCTAATGTCACTGCTCTTTTACTGTCAGATGACATCTTTGATGTTCACATGATTTGCTGCCAATGTTGTTTTATTTATTATGCATGTTTCTGTGCTACCTTTTTGAAACAACTGATTGACTTCTTGGTGTTCTTTGATCAGTGCTCTTTTGCCAATAGTTAAACTTTTAACTTCCACAAATGAATTAGTTTTGCAATAGTTTTAAATTCTTTCTTCATGCCTGTCTACGTTGACCTATTCAGATGCTCTATATTATCATCAAAGTATAGTTTGAAAAGTCTGTCATGGCTTCAGGCTTGAAGGGACAGACATTACAGTGAGCAGAAACAATCTTTGACTGCATTTTCAACTAAATATTGTGGCTTGTTTTGAAACTGAATTTACGCCAGATAAGAAAAAGGACTGAACATCTTGAAATGCTTTCAGTGCACAAAGAATGTTCTGTAAGGACAGAGTACTCACTTCTGTGTTTTGTCCTGGCATTCATTTCTCATAGCATTTATTGGGTTTTATGTAATGTTTAAAATATTCTCACAGTAACTGATATTTGAAAGTCAGAAGAGTAATGGTTTCATCCAAACATATCATTAATTTCCAATATTTTTAATGTATGGGACTATAACTCCTTTCAGGCAAGTGACAAGTATTTATAGATGCTCCATGAACACAAGACTCAATATAGAATATTTCTATTTTTTCCTTTTGATGTTAGTTCTGAACTCAATAAAAATATTTTACAAACTGTCAGGGATATAGAAAACTAAAACTGTAAATGAAGAAGTTCATCATCATAGCCCAATAATGAATACAATTGTTTTAGACAGCTATTTGAGAGTTAAGTAATGAGGCTTTTTTATGTATTTACTTTATTGTTGACAAGGATGCTACATTGCTGCTGTTTAATATAGTGTTGTGTTTCAGCACAGCTTGCTAGAATGAGCTGTAATATAGAACTTCTAATCTTCAGAATAAGTGGACATTAATTTTTAATAACCTGTGTCTCTAAATTGGGAGAAAAGGTCAAAATAAATTAAAAAAAAAAACAAAACAAAACAAAAACCAAACCAAACAAAACTGCACACAAACAAAACTCCCACAAACAAACAAACAAAAAACCAAACGAAACCAAACAAAAAAAAATTGCAAACCAACAAATAAAACCAAAACAAAACAAAACACCCCATCGAGAGAATTCCAGTTCTGCAAATTTAATTAAATTTTTCTTTTGGCTTGAGTTTGCCTTCCAGGGCGTCAACCTTTAGATACTTGAAAAGGTAGGAACTGATGCTTCTTCAGTCCTAAAATCACAAGTCAAACAAGATTAAAATGATAAGAAGTAGTTACTCTTTATTGAAGGTCCTCCAGGTGCATTTATGGTGGAATGTATGCGTGATATGTGGCTTCAGCACTTTTATAAGTTTAACAAATTAGCATAATTGACAAAAATCCCTGATTAGAAGTGCAGTTAATGAAGTAATTCCCATCTTGGTTCATCCCCCTACTGACGCCTTCCCCCTTGCTTCTAGCCCCACACTGGTTTTGTGTAAATACATGGGAAAGTGCCATGGCCTTGGTTCACTGAAGAAGCAAGATAATGATAGGATTCCAGGAATGTGTTTGTCTAACAAAGTACTGAAGTTAACTAAGAAACTATATAATGGTACAATAATAGTCTATACAGCTACAAATACATGAAAAATACATAAAAAGCACAAATCTTTTGGCATCATATCCCCCCTTAGAGACTAGGCAAGGTAAAAGAAGCATGGAGTCATGGAGTTTTGAAGCGCCAGGAGATTCCTGAGGGAGTTCCTGCATGTGGTTTCATTCCCAAAGGTTTGGAAGCTGGTCAATGAGGTAGTGCCTGTGGGGAGATGTTTCCATGACGCCCAAGGAAAAGCAACAGAAGGCAAATCAACCCACTAACCTGCTTTCAAACAAGTTATAGCAATATATTGTGTCCTTGTAGGACCCTTAATTCCATCATATTATTATGCTATGGTGGGAAATAATCAGTGAGTACTGAGTTTTTATGTTTGAAAGCTGAAGAACTTTATGATTTCTGAAGCAAGAGGGACAGATTCCATCTTTTTTCCATCATGAAAACTGAAGTCTTTTAGCAGCCATGGAGACATGTAAATACTTACCACTCACAAAGTACTATCTAATCTATAAATTGTTACCAAATTTGACATCCAAACTTAACCCTGAAGACACAATACTCACATTTTATATGTGAAAGGAACAAGGTAAAGCAGTGGGCTTCTGGTTATGCTTCCAGTGCAGCATTTATTGCCCTCTCAGTTGAAATAGTTACAGATAAGCTGTGACAGGACAGGTAAATGCTGAGATGTCTTGGTGATATTTGAGCATCTGTTGAGCTCAAAAATTACTATTATTCTGTGTAAAAAACAAAAAAACTAAACAAAAAAAAAAAACCCAAAACCACCTAATACAGAAAGATTGCATCCAGGAAAAACAACTAAGCAAATCAAAAATGCAATATTGCAGGTACTGCTTATGACCTCAAATAATGCAGGATCCAATACCTTGCCTTCAGGGAAACAAGTCAGATCTTTCATTTGACTTTGATTCTCCAGATTGAACACAAGGTCAGGCATGCTCACTTGCTCAGGTTTCCAGAAGCACTGAATGGTGGGAGATATTTTTATGGTGGACACATTCATTGACATATTTTCAATGTGGGAAGAGGTGAATGTAACTCTCATTATGAAACATTGCATCAATTTGTAGAGATATTGGGACCTGGAGTCATTTGCAGGTCAGCATGGCAGTCCTTTCACCTTTCTAATATTTTGAGAAAACATTTAAGAAAATGATATTGCACAATTTGGAAGCAGTGCAGTGCAGAAGTCAGTTGCTTAGGTCTTTAAATTAGAATCAATAATTAATTTCCAGGCATGAGGGTCTGATTCCATACACTTAAATGTACAGTTTTAAAACAGTGCTTATTAAGCATTGTAATTTCTTATAGACTACCCCTAAAAATGGAAAAAGAGGAACCATTTCAACTACCGTCTGGATATTACCACCCTGATTTTCTATAAGCATAGGCTCATCCTAATTTAGGATGCTAATTGAGCTTTCTCATGACAGAGTGTAATGCTGGGTAGATTAATCCAGGCTTTTGTTTCCACTATTAATCTCATACCTACATGTCACACAGCTACCTATGCTTCAGATACAGCACCCAGAAAGAGAGAATTTCTCAGAAGTGCTGTTCAAAAACATCAGAGGATATGTGAGGAACTGACAAACCATGAAGGAGAGGAAACCCCCACTGGAGGAGATGGCGATGGTGCCACCATCACACAAAGATGAGAGACATATCTGTGTTTCCAGCTTGAGAAGACTCAAGCCCATGCCATCTGCTCCATCCATCAGGGTGCAGAAAGGACAGGGGCACTGGGGAAAGTCTTTGCCCAGATTCTCATGGCTTGGAGTCAACGAAAAGCTAAGCCAGGAAAAGCTGGATGCCAGGAAAGCAAAACCAAACCAAAGACTCCATACTTTAGATGCTGCACTGCAGCTCCTTCAGAGGGAAAGGGTTTCTCCTTCCTCCAGAATTTTGTTTAATTTTATTAATTTAACTGAAGTACAAAAAAGACCTGCAATGCAGAATTATGCTAATAGCATAGAGACACAGAGACCTCCTCCTACTTTTGGTATGCAATAGCCATTTTTCAGTACTCTCAAACCACTGGGTGCTGAGTTCTGAGAAACTGAAGACTGGCACAATTTGCCAGCACTGTGCCTTAATTTTGATTTATGTTTCTTTCACTCTGGAAATAAAAGGAATTTAAAAGTGATAAATGGTTGCAATATATCAAGGTCTGATTTTATTTTCTGGAATTCTCTTTGTTCTGTAGAATATTGTGAGAAAAATTACAGTTATACAGGCTTTAAACCTTGCCTGCAGTGAACAGCCTTTTTGAATATTAATGAGAACATACACAAAAAATAAAATTTCAGGCAGAAGTTATGATTGGGCTAAAATGAAGGAAAACAATTATTCTCCTACCAACAATGAACAAGTTAATGATCTTCCATGACTTATAATAAATAAATCAAATATGTAAATGTAATAAATGACTGATTTTAGAAATATTATTTAGGAATAAGTAGAAAGCACAGGTAAATAAGATTATGCTATAAAAAGTGATATATTACTCCTGCCAGAAAAATGAACCATGAGAAAGAGTTTACTGAAAAATAAACAGGTTCATACAGTAAAAATAGCGACATTGAATGAGGACAGCAATGGCACATTGCACATTGCAGCAAACTTGCTTGTGGTAATGTCACAGGTTAGGGCATCTCATTTTGTCTCTTTGCTTTTCCTACAGATATAGATACAGCCTGGCATTCCAAGTTGTATTTGATGAAACTACAAAGAATATCAATTTCATGGAGCAGCTTCAGAGAGCCCTGGGGTTACATTTCCTGTCAGAAGTGCTGAAATTACTTTTTTGTGAAATTTCATAAATTTTCATTTGTCTGATTTGAACTGGGCAGGTAGTCCTGCTTTCTTGCCAGTTATAATCTGTGATGGCATTCCAGAATATATCCATATTTTCTTTGCTTTTTGCCAGTAGAGCTAACATGGGATTTTCAATCATATGAAAGATAATGCAGGTTAAACAGGATATTCCTGTGCCATTTATTGAATGATATCCTGTAAAAGATATAATTTATCATAGAGATATTGTGCAGTCAGATCCATTTATTTTATTTATACAGTTGTGTACCAATTTTCTAATCCTTGGCTACTGTGGAAAAACACAAAGGTAGTTTGGGCATCTGCATTTTAAAGTTGACGTGATTATATGTGACTACTGTGAGTGAAGTCGAGGAAAAAATGTTGTTGGTATTAAACAAAAGAGAAAATCCTCTAGCAACATCTGGGATAAAGTGAATATTGCATAACTTACAGTTGCCCATGGTCACATTGAATTTTCATTCTGTCTTCTAAATACACTTGATCGCCCCATAGTGAAACTTGTGAATCCTGCTCTGTAGAGCTTTTATAGAAATAATTATACATTGGTCAGCACATTTCATGAAGTCAAAGATCTAAATCCAACAGAGACCCCCCACACCATGACTGGCATCTTCTGTAACTCATTCTAATACAGACAACCAGATATTTTTATATTACATCATGTTGCTTTAATAGTGCAGTTTCATATCCCTGAAGATGTCAACAGCTGCAATGAAACTTGGCTTTCCAGAGCACACTCATATTTTGCAATGGTAAGAGACACTTTGCTGGCTTTAGAGGAGTAAGTTGTGTTTTTGTAGGGAAAATTCCATTTTCCTGTTTGTTTTCTTTTTCATTTCTGAACCATTTTTTTAATGTACATAGTTTCTGAAAATAGTCTGTACCACAAAATTAAAAGAAAGGGAAAGGTATCATGGAGGGAAAGATAAATATTTCATCTGATGAAAACAAGTTGAATTTTGAATCAACACTCTTGGCTTTGAAAAAAGACTGAAAATAAATCTGGGAGAAGTATTTTTTAGTGTAAATCCAGGCACTTTATTGGTGTTATTAAAATAATTTTTCCATGGTACTTGGTTGATGAGCTAATTTAATTCTTTCTAGGGAACGACAAACAATAGAGTAGAAAGGAAGGATGGAGAGGGACATCATATTTTGATGGCTTGTGTACCTTGGCAATTCATGTCATGAGGGCAAAGCTGAATCCCTCGGCAGACACTGGAGAGGTTGCTCCTTTACATATCATAGAATCATAAAATGGTTTGTGTTGGAAAGAACATTAAAGATCATCTAATTCCAAGCCACCACCATGGGAAGGGACACTTTCCACTAGACCAGGTTGCTGAGAGCTCCATCCAGCCTGGCTTTGAACAATTCCAGGGATAAGGCATCCACAGCTTCTCTGGGCAACCTGTTCCAGTGCCTCACCACTCTCACGGTAAAGACTTTCTTCCCAACCTCTAATCTAAACCAATCCTCTTTCAATTGAAAAACATTATCCCTTTTCCTATCATTGTCTGCCCATATAATAGGTCTCTCTCCAGCCTTCTTGTAGGCTTCCTTTAGGTAGTGGAAGGAATGAAGTGTCCACAGGGACTTCTCCAGGCTGAACAAGCTCAACTCTCTCAGCCTATCTTCAGAGGAGGTGCCCTCAGAAAAACCCCTTGGAAGAAAAAACCCAGAGGTATTCCAAGGGTCACTAGTTAATATTGAGAACTGTGTGAACAGTCAGTCTGCTCCAATGAATCTGTGCCAGACTAACTCAAACTTTTGGGCTCCACTAAATCTGGAAAAAACGGATCTGTTTCACTTCTGCATGGGAGCTGACAGCTGTATGGAGGAGCCTCACATTGTTATTCTTTCCCTCACATCAGCGAAGAGGAGATGGAGAGCCTTTGCAATGACTAAAGGTGCAAAGAGGCATCATATTTACACACTGAGGAAGGAAAGAAGTCCTAGGAATCATATTTGCTGGGTAGTTTTACTTGTGGGGTGGTCTTACTTTAACATGAAAATGGCATAGTCAAGGCTGGAGGTGCTTCTGCAAAAAATGTTTGTATTAAAGGAACAAAAAGCTAGCAGCAATTGTAGTCAGTGATGTAATATTTTCATAGTTAATCAGTTTTCTCCCCATTTCTCATAAAACATGCCAAAATTGACTTTTTATGTGTGTGTGCGTGTATGAAAAACATTGAACCTGCTGAAGTCTAGTTATATATCCTAAGTCTGGGGCTGGGAAATACCAATAACAAGTAGCTTAGGGGTAAGCTAACAAGAACATTTCCTAAAGTAATCTGTTGCTTGATTTCTTCAGCATTTACTCATAATCCAGGAGCCAGCTTTGTGCAGTGCCTGATCTGCAATGCACAGCCCTATTCCTGTGTGTTACATGGAAAACAGTTTCTCTCTGGTCCCAAATGCACAGAGCTCTTAGGTACTCCTCTGGTGGCTACAGAGGAGGGCTAGGAGCAGGGGTGGTAAATCACAGGTGGTAAATCATTTTTAGATGGAAGAGGAAAAGATTAGAGTCAGGCTAGCTGGGGAGAGAGATGTCCTAACTCACACACTGTCACAGGAGTTCTGGAGCACCTGACCCAGCCCTCAGTGCCTTCATGCAGAACCAACCTCCTTTCTGACCATTTGGAACATTTACAAACACCTCCATTTAGACACTTCTGTTTAGCTGCCTGAAGCTAAACTCGCTGCTTTAACAGAGGAGCTAAGGCCACTGTAAATATTTGACAGCATCTCTCCAGGCCTCCAGCAGCTTCCAGGTGGATTCAGGCCCTCCATACATCCAGCCCCAGGGATGTGTCTGTGTTGCAGCACTTGAATTGGGCATTTTGTCACTGATTGGCTGAAATACACATTGGCCTCATTAACTGTATTGATAAATGACTGATAGTTTGGGAATGTTGACGTCTGTTTCTAACTGTCCACACACACGTCTGTAATGTCATGTGAAATGCTTTAGGATGTGAAACCTCTCTGGGAGGGACTCAGATGTATAACACAGGACTTGTGGGAAGTCAGCAGAAGGCAGATGAGGAGCCTGACACAGAGCAAGTGACACAATGGGACTGCATGGGCTGCCCAGCCATGCTTCCAGGTGGCTTCAAGGGCAGTCAAACCCTACAAGACTTGACAAGACAAAAGACAATTATATTATTATTCATATATCTTTTAGTGTCTTTTCATGGTAATTGAAAAATTAGATTTTCATCAGCAGTGTCTAAAAACATCCTCATTTTATAGATGCATAGTTTGCTACCAAAGACTGGTACTTTTGAGTAGCAAAGAATTTTTGCAAGGAATTACATGATTTTCTATTTGAAATTTTTAGTCTATTTTGGTATTAATATAAAGGGATTCTGTCTACATATATATTTCAAAGTTTCTAGTACAGTTTATTCAGAATAGCAAAATTAATGAGATCAGCAGTACATACTGCAGGATGGAAAATCTTTAACCAAAATGAAGATCAGTATTTTGTGTATGAGAAAATCTTTGACTGGCTCCTTTTGTATATGTCAAAATCATCAGAAAGCAAAAAAAATTTTGGTCGAAAGTTCTGGGTCAAATCCTACTCAGAGTGTTGTATAAAAAGGTAATACTCACTTATTCCCTCTTTCTTCTGTTGTTCACTTACAGTTGCCTAGAGGTCTGATCTCTAATTATTTGGTCTTTTGCATTTTGAACAGATTAATCTATTATGATGAGGGCAGGTTTATTTACTTTGAACTAACAGGCATTGTTCAGATAAATTGAGTTGCTTTCCTATTTAACATTTTAGGATTTTTGTTTTAGTGTTCTCAGAGCCCTCTAGGCAATGGAACAAATTGATGGAAAGTAAATTATTAACGTACATTCAGTCAGGCATATCTAATCAGCCCAATTTAAAGTCATTATGTCTTATATAAACAAGTACTGTATATATTTAAATATTTATCATAACAATTTATGGAGTGGCTAGGATGCAGAATACCCAAACTCTTTTAAAGAGATTTGAAATGTTATTTACAGCTTCCCCAAACTCTTTTAAAGAGATTTGAAATGTTATGTACAACTTCAGCAGCTCTAAGCATAAAATCTCTAGAAAGGGAACAATAAATAGGCGGAGAACCAATTTGTTTACGGTGAATTGTTGTGGTGGCTGACAAAGGACATAATGATTGGTTCTGATGATGAGACTCAAAAGTTTATTCCTCTTTGGGTGTTTAATTTCTAATTTGGACCTTATTGACCCCTTTTTCCAAAATGTCATTAATGACTGGGTGAGAAGTTAAAGAGGATATTAGAGCTTTCTCTTCATTTTAGTAAAGTTTACTTTTGGCTAACACTGGGTCAAATAAATGGAAAGAAAGTAATTGAGTGAAATAACTGTGAAGAGATGCCCATATTTTAATTTTGGCAGAAATTTCTCATTGATATATTCCCAGAAAGCATATCAGTTCCAAAATTTTGTCCTTAGAAAGATATTGCAAGGAAATATGAATGCAATTGCATGAGTAGTAAAACTTTCTTTGAGGTCTTCAGAAACCATATTTTTCAGAAACCAAACTTTTTCAGAAGAGGTTTAAACCTTTAGTAGAAAGGATTTTATGCCACTAATATGCCAAGGAAGGAAACAAAAGTTAATAGACGCAAAAACAAGTCAGTGCTGGAATTTCACAGAATCACAGAATAGTCTGAGCTGGAAGGGAACCATCAGGATGATCAAAGTCCAGCTCCTGGCCCTGTACAGGACACACCAAGAATCAAATCATGTGCCTGAGAGTGCTGTCCAACCACTTCTTGAACTCTGTCAGTCTTGGTGCTGTGACCACTTCCCTGGGGAGCTGTTCCAGTGCCCATCCACGCTCTGGGTGAAAAATCTTTTTCTGATGTCTAACTTAAACCTACCCTGATTCAGCTTCAGACCATTCCCTCGAGTCCTGTCACTGTCACCAGAGAGAAGGGATCAGTGCCTGACCCTCCTCTTCCCCTCATGAGGAAGCTGTAACTGCACTGAGATTTCCCCTCAGTCTCCTCCAGGCTGAGCAGACCAAGTGACCTCAGCCACTCCTCACACGGCTTCCCCTCAAAGCCCTTCACTGTCCTCTAATGGATGTTCTCTAATAGTTTAATGTCTTTTTTATATTGTGACACCCAAAACTGCCCCCAGCACTCGAGGTGAGGCCACCCCAGGTCAGAGCAGAGCAGGACAATCCCCTCCCTTGCCCGGCTGGCGATGCTGTGCCTGATGCCCCCAGGACAGGGTTGTCCCTCCTGGCTGCCAGGGCACTGCTGACTCGTGTTCACCTTGCCATGGACCAGGACCCACAGGTCCCTTTCCCCAGCGTTGCTCTCCAGCATCTCATTCCCCAGTCTATGCACACAGCCAGGGTTGCCTCATCCCAGGTGCAGAATTGAGCACTTCCCCGTGTTAAACTCCATATCGTTGGTGAATGCTCATCGCTCTAATTTGACCAGGTCTCTCTGAAAAGCCTCTCTGCCTCTTCTATTTCTCTGTGAAATTCACTAATTCAAAAATATTTTTGAAAATGTTGGTCAAATTTTAATTTTCATATTTCAGCTTTAAAACTGAAACAGAAATAAGAAATATTTGTTTGGTAGTTTGGGAGAATCTGTCTTGCACCCCTCCTTTCCCTACCATTTTGATCTTTCTTTTCTCTACCTGTTTTTTCTCCTAAACAAAGGATGGAAAAGAAAGAAAGGTAAGGAAATTCACAGCAAGCTTAGAAATAATTTTAATACTCTTCAAACTGACAAAAAGCTGAAAATTATTGAAGTAGAATAACTGATTTATAAAATTATTTTTTCAATAAAAATATAGATTTTAAGGGTTGGGGGTTTTTTTTCTACAATCATTTTCCTCTCAAAATACCTAAGAGTTTACCATTTTTTAAATACTCTTAACTCAAAATCTAACATGGAGACAGAATGAGAAATCATTATTCAATATAAACTTTTATACTGCTCTCAAAACGAAGCTTTAAAAGCCTCTCTTCAAAATGTCTATAAACATGAGAAAGACAGATATTCATGGAATATTGCTAATACCTCTGCAGCCATAAGTTTTACGTATAAAATAGTAAAAACTGATGAGAACCTTCAGGTTATGAGATATTGCTAACATGAAGGAACTGAAAGGCTGGCAAAACCTCAACAGCTATGCTTTGCCTTCCAAGTGCTATTAAAAAGATAGAGCAAATGACATGATTAAATAAATCCAGCACACACCAGAAGGAAGACCTCTACAACTCAGGATATGATTCTGTTTTGCCTTGGATGACTTTGCGCAGTCAATAATGATAAAGCTTTTAACTCTGAAATGTGGCATCAGCTAATCAAAATATTGGCAAGCTCTCAGACTGAAGTATCAACTTTATATGGAAATTGTAGGAAATTATAATTATTAAAAGACATTTTTGAAGATAGTGATGACAATAATACTCTTATATGTCTGTTCTTATTAATGGAACATGGCATACATTTATTTAACTGTCTTCATACTTTAGTTGCGCTTGTGCGGTAGCACATTCAGGTTCTAATCTTATACTTTCTCTTCCCTGTATTTTCATATCCAGGTGCTTGATTTTAATGTTTAACTGCTCTACTTGTATGGTAAGTTATTGTTACTAACTAGTATTCCAATTTAAGAAAATACTTCTATAATCATTTAACATCAGCAGATCATACTCAAGTGCTTGAAATTCTAAATTCCTTTCCATTCTTTTCCATTCCTTTGTACCATTTTCCTGTTAAAAAAGAATATAGCTTGACGATTTTGACACAATATGTGTGAACACAGTTTACATGTTACAGCATATACCAGATGTAATATTTTACCACAGAAGAAAAGAAGCTGGTTTTGGATTTCTTGTTATAAGAAAAAATAATAAAAATACACGCCCTTGAGATTTTAGTGTGGTTGTGAAGACTCTTCTCACCTGAAAAGTCTAAGAATTCTCTTTCTAGGATAATAAAGCCTTTCCTATGGAACATGAAAAAACAAGTATAGTCCTGGAACAAGATTCATGACATTTGTTTTCACTACCTATTTAATCTTCTAGAAATGTTCATCCCTCTATAGAAAGCTCCCAAATTATGTGGCTTAGACTTGGTTATCCGAAATTTCTTTATTTATTGTTTTTCATGGTGTTTTTTTTTTTTATTTTTAAAGCAAGAGCTAATTAAAGATGGCCTTGAGATATAAAAGTGACATTGTGTTTTGCTTTGCAAAATAAATAAACAGAATTACTAAGGTTTGGCCCATGTTAGTAACTAAATGGTTGTAGTTACTGGCAGTTTATGGAATTAAAAGGAATTCTAAACATCATACATACATATATATATATATATATATATGTATGTATATATATATGTATGTATGTATGTATATGTATATGTATGTGTGTGTGTGTGTGTATATATATATGTGTATATATATGTATATATACACACATATTTGGTGGATGCCTTGTCAAATTCCAAATCTACATGTAAGAAAATTTTAAATTAATGCTTCAGTGATGATAAAAATCGTGTTGAGATATTTATAGAAGAGTACTTATGAAACCTAAAGAGGTTAATTATTTCCTTGACCAAGCAGAGTTTAAAAAAATCTTGTGTTCTGCCACACACACAAGAGATTCGACACTTGAAAGGAGATACTTGGAAAGTGAAATAAAAATTGTTTGTGACACCAGACCAGATAACAGGAAAGCAGAAATGGAGACAGGCTTTGGAGATGTCTTTGAAGTCTCATAATGATAAAATTTCCTCATTAGCCTAGAAAGCTCAACTTGAGCAAGTAAACAAAAGCTGTCAAAGATGACCATATCTCTTGAACAAGAAAAAGTTTTTGAACCGTTCTTTCAGGAGAACTCTTTGACCAGGCACCAAAAGTTAACATAAATACTAGAGAACTGTGGAAGGTGACTGGGAGGTGACACCCCTAATTTTCTGTAAACTCATGAGTGTCCCAAGCTATCCAGAAATCACAGTTCAGAAGCAGAATAAGTACTAGGTCTGTTTGTTCTCTAAATGAGAGACACATATCCCATAAGGCTTTATACTAAACATTTCAGAGCGAATAAGTAATTTCTGCTCTACTGAGTAGACTCTGCCTGTGAAATAATAAAAGCTGCTGCAGTTTCTCTCTTTTTATTTCTTGTCTTTTTTATTAACAAAATATGAGAGAGAATTAAATAGTAGATTGGCAAAACTGAGTTTATAATTACCTTGAGAGTTTGTGCATCAATATTTTACCAAGAGTATTATAATCTCAGTCAATTCTTTCAGATTGCTTGGACAGGACACTCAAGGTCTTAAAACAAGTCACTCTGACAAACCTTGCAAAATTAAACATGACACAAAAATGAGAAATGCTGCTGAGGGGCAAAATGTAATTTCATAATTTTAAATTTAAAAGTACATTCCATTCCCCTGGAAAAAGAGAGGTCTATGGGTCCTTACTGAGTGAAACAAACGACAACAAAAAATTCTGATATTGCAAATACTTTGGTAGGCTAAAGGCCAATTTGGTTTAAGCCCAAAAGCTTTATTGTTTCAGAAAGGACCCAAGAAAATATGATCTTTGTAAGTCTCATTTTAAAAAGATATTCTTGTCATATTTGCTCTCCTAGAACAAACAATTATGCCAACCCTTAACCTAACTACCTAGACCCCACATGCTGAAAATATTTGAGCAAATCTTACAGGAGAGGTAAGAAAGGTTGTTTACTTGTGGGTTACGCTGAGTTTTTGTTCCATCTTCAGTACTGAAAGGAGTGTTTGGAAGTTTCTGCCTTGGAAGATCAGAAAGCTGACAGAGAAGGGTAGGTAGTGCATTCATTATATTTTGTGAGGTTGTTTGCTCCTGTGCTCTTCCTGCAGTTCTTGAAGTGCACAGATGAAACACTGATATGATTCTCTGCTCATGCACAGCTTTTTTGCAGTGTCAGCCCTAGAGGAATACAGAAACAAAATGAAACCTCCCCCCCCAAAAAAAAAAACCTGATAATGTTTCACAGCCCTTGTTATACATATCAGGTTGCTGTAGCTCTGCTTTTTTTCTGAGACCTTATTTTATACCCCTGACAAAAGCTGCGGGAATGGAGGAGACATATTCCCTTTAATACACATTGTAAACTTGCATAAAAGCAGGGGAAAATTAGGTCTAGGTAGTAATTCTTCTATCTATAAGGAGAAAAAAAAATAATCCAGTGTCTGGGCTGTGAAAGGATTACCTGCAAATTTCGTACATTTAACCTGGCAATTATTAAACTTTTAGCTCATTTTCCCAGGGCAACAGATCTCCATTCCAAAAACTAATTTTAGGGAATAGCTCACTGGGGTCTCTGACAACCTTCCAGTGCAGGACAGCAGATTGCAAGTAGCTCATTCAAAGCCTGGACCTTCCTGTCAGGAAAGGGAGGAGATTGACAAAGGGTAAAACTAATAAATATCAAATGGTGATTGTTCAAAGAATATAAGGTTCTCTAAACAGAATTGTGAACTAACATCAATGGCTTCTCCCACCTCCTGCCCACCTGATATTTCCCCTAGAAATGTCTTATATTGTTACATTCAAAAATTTCTACTAAAAAAGTCTTAGCAGATTATCTGAAAGAAATATTTCCCTTTTTTTTTTTTAATTTCTCTTTTATTTTCCGTCAACTATTCTGTAACTAGGCTCCCTTCTCCAAATACTTCAATATCTGCACTTAGAGTAGGATTTGTATGGTATTAGTTGAAGGAAAAAAAATAATCATTCAACCAGGCCTGCCTTGCTGGTTCTAATACAGCAGGATTTACATCTTCCACCAACAAAGATGGCTATAACCTCCAAACACATGAATTGAGATCAATTTCTCTCCACTTCTTTCTATTACAGCCACAAAACTTCCCAAACTTGGTATAACTGATTCATAGTTCTCTTTTAATTAAAAAGGGCTACTTAAAATGTTTTTTACTTGCTGTGGAAGTTTTTCCCATGGTAACTTGCATTTGATTGTGAGGAAACAATCAGTCAAAAATTAATCCCTAGCAGCAACAAATTAATGGAAATAAATTAAATGAAAACAAGTTGCCTTATGAGTGAAGAAAACTACTAAAAATGCAGCTTTTCAGATGGAACAAGAAACAGTATTAGGCAAGCAGTATTCTCATTTTAAGATTACATATTTTGTAAAATGTTTAAGACTAGCAATTATTATTTTCCAATTTAACAAAGCAATATATGCTACAGGATGTAATGCAATGGTAATGCCTAGGTAATCCATAATCACTGTCAGAATTTGGCATAAATGTGAATGCTAGAACTTTGTCTCCTTTGCAATTATTATTTTGACAAAATTCCAATACAAAATTCTGCATGTATTTGGAAAAACATGTACTAATTCTACTTCCTAGGTATAATTCTTTTCAAGGATTTTTATCTTTCCTGAACACCGTGCAAGATAGTCATTGGTTTCCTGATAAGGTACAGAGGAATTCCACATTTAAAACAAATAGTCACACTTTTAGATTCAGTTTATAAATAGTTTATTACAAATACCTTCTTAGAATGCATGGACAAATAAATTCCTTATAAATAGTAAGACATGCTAAAAAAATGTAGCATACATCTGCATGGTGAATAAAAAGGGAAAGCGGACCCTCTTTTTCTATTCTTTAAATTCTCTGTTGCCCCTCCTGGTTGCTCTAGCTGATGTGGTAAATTTAAGATAGATTTTCAGGCTGTCCTGAAGCATTGTATGGGGTCTTTTACCTCAGTCTTTAATAATAGAGATAAACTTGGGTTGCTCAGTCCTCCAAGGACCACAACTACAGGAGCAGTGATTTTTCATTTTTTGGATGCTGAAATTGTAAGGGAGCAGTTTTCTCAGTTAAAAGCTTGATGGAATTCATCCCAGAGTACTGAGGTAGCAAGCAGAAGTTACAGCAGAGCCTCTCAGTCATCTGCCAAAAACCTTGGCTGTCTGGGAGGTCTGAAACTGCATTCTGAGGTGCATCAAACACAGCATAACCAGCCAGTAAACAGAGAAAAAGAGATGATTTTACATCTGTGTTTACTATTTGTTTGACCTTACCTCGAGCACTCCGCAATTCTGGCTGTCACAAGTTAAGTAAAATATGAAGGTCCTTGAATGCATCCAGGAGAGGACAAAAAAACTGGTGAGGGGTTGGAAGGAATGTCCTGTGAGGAGCAACTGAGGGCTCTGGGCTTGTCTGGTGTGGAGAAAAGAAACCAAGGGGCAACCTCATTGCTCCATGCAGCTTCCTGGGGAGGGGAGGTGGACGGGGAGGCGCTGAGCTCTTCTCCCTTGAACCTGGTGACAGGATGGGTGGGAATGGCTCAGTGCTGCACCAGGGCAGGGTTAGAGTGGACATTAGGAGACATTTCTGTTCTGAGAGGGTGTGCAAACACTGGAACAGGCTTCCTAGAGAGATCACCAATGTTCCAAGCCTGTCAGTGTTTCAAGACCTTAAGGATGCAGGTCAACTTTTGGTCAGCCCTGGGGAAGTCAGGGAGTGAGACTGGATGATTTTTGTAGGCCACGTACAGCTGAAACAGCCTACTCTACTCTGTTCACTCACATTTGCCAATTGGTGTTTGACAGAAACCATCTGACGGTAAAAGTTCTTTCTTTGGAACATGGACACTTCTAATTACACACTATCGTCAGAAAAGGAGGATCTTCTTAGGTGTTTGGGACAGAGCTGCCATTCTGCAGTTCTGATGCATGCTGAATTACATGTAATTTTAGGGAAAGATTAAGGTTGCTTGATAATTTCTTCTCATAAAATATATCATTGAAAAACTGTATTTTATCAATACATACAAACCTTGCAGGTAGTAAAAATTATCTTCTCTTGGTAATATCAAAATTATGATACTGCATAGGAAGCCAGGTAGAAGTTAGCAGTCTATCTTTATTTTGCATCATGCTCTGAAAAGAATTTATAGTATTCTGTACAAGACCTGGATTCTCTAGAGAATATCTAGATCCAGCCAAAAAAAACCCCAGTATCTGTCATCAGGCAGAGGTTGAAGAGTTCCCATGGACTTGATGGCAAAATGCTCTGGGTTTAGAATCAGCTGCCTGAGGAAATGTGACATCTGTTGCTACTAATGTTGACAGTGTTTGTCCATACACATCCATCTATAAGGGGTATATAATTTGTTTAGTTTTTAAGTCAACAATACCAATTAATAGTTATTAGATTAGAAAAGCAGCATTACGTTCATTATTCATGCATGGTCATAAGTTTATAAATTCATAGAAAACAGTACTTCCTTGACGCAGTACTGGAAAACAATTTTTTTCTGGGAGATGTTTAACCTGTAGAAACTTCAAGACCCAAGAAGCAGAACTTCAAAGATAATTAGGTACTTAATC
The DNA here is from genome assembly GCA_036630365.1 of Acanthiza pusilla. NCBI lineage: Eukaryota > Metazoa > Chordata > Aves > Passeriformes > Acanthizidae > Acanthiza > Acanthiza pusilla. Next base: position 3,197,819 of record JAXCHO010000036.1, read on the forward strand.
AACCAGTCAGCTGCCTAAGAGAGGCAGGAGCTCCTAAGATCTTCCTCTCACTGAAAGATTAGTGACTAAATGTTAGCATCCTGTTTAAGCAAGGCATGATAGATCTTTCCCTTGCCAATGGAGGTAATGAGGCACAGCTGGAGGCTCTTTGTCTTACTTTTGGACAGATATTTCTCAGTATGGGAGGAAACTTCCTGTGCAGTATTTTTTTTTTTCCTTTCATTGACTAGAAAGGAAACCTTTTAGCAGATTGACTAATTGACTCAAGCCTTGAACTAGTATAATTAATGCCAGATCTCACCAAATTCAATGTTTTACCCAATTCTTAGAGGTCTTGGAGAAACAAAGAAAACTCCTTTATTTTCCTGTTGATATGCAAGCAGCGTATGGAAACTATTAACTACAAAAAACAAGTTTCCTCAGGGAGAGAGGTAGGCATTCCCAATATAAACAAGTAATAAAATGAAGCGCAAGATTATACTTTGGTAAATGTGCAGCCAGTCAGGTCTGAAATATTTTGCTTTCTTTTGGCCTGCATCCACAATGTTTTGCTTTTTGTCACAGCCCCAGTGAGTGTAAGATGTGTTCAACATTCTACTCTAAACAAGAAACAACAAAGCCATTATCACAACTCTGTCTAGACAGATGTAATGGGTTTATCCAGTTCTGGAAAGACCTATGCAAAGCTAGAAGTTCCACAGTTTCAAATTTTACAAGTAATTGATTCATTACCTTGTTTTTCATGACTATTTTCTAAAAAATAAACAATTATTTCTTACATTCTTTGTTTTCTGCATATGATCTCAGATTTTATTGAGAGACCAATCTAATAAAAAAACTATCTTTCAAAGTTCTAAATAAGAACTAGCAAATAGGAAGCATGTCAAATATATTCAAGACATGAGAATCTTACTGAAACTAATTTCTTCTTGAACAGCAAGAGATTTTTTCATGAAAACAGAATTTTCACATATATTGATGTAAAATATACATTAATTGTTCTGCATTACATTCAGAAAAATACATCTTATTGCATCTTTGATAAAATTCCTGCTAACTTTCAGAGTCTTGTCATTGTAAACATCACAGAGATACAGTGCTGCTTATGCAACATTCAAAAAGCATCAATATGAGATTGAACAAATGAATAAGTGAATCATCTGACCTCCAGTTAATGAAAATGAATATAATATCTGCAGTTATTTGGAACCATGTGTCTTTACAAATGATTGGTATAGTTAGTGATCTTTTTATTGATAGTACTGATGTTGTGAGATTATATTTATTTCTGTGTGACAATTATACATTGTTGTTAGGGTTAACCCCGGTGGTCAGCGGAGCTGCTTGCTCACTGCTCCCCCATCAACCCCAGTGGAACAGGGGAAGAGAAAAGAACAAAAGTAAGAAATGTTGGAAGGTCGAGAAGAAAAAAACTAACAGAAAAATTGTTTAGTAAGTGAAGGATAAGTGGAAGAAGAGAAAAGAAAACAAAACAAGTGATGAAAAGGCAATCACTCACCATGTCCTATGGGTAGACTGTTGCACAGAGAGCTCCCGAGCAAAAGATATCTAATCATCCTAAACCCTCCCTTCTCCTTTTCATGGCTCATTAGGATGTTATGTGGTATGGAATATGTCTTTGATCAGTTCAGGTTCTGCCCAGCTGTGCTTCCTCCCAACCAGTTGTGCATCCCCAGTCTGATCACGGTGGGGCAGAGAGAGAAACAAAGGACTTGATGCTGAATGAGAACAAGATCTGTCTATTGGGACTTCTGCCTAAATAAAACAGATATAAATAATTTTTCTTCTCTTTCAGCACAAGTTTTCTATTTTGAAAATATGTAATATTCTGTCGTTTGCATTAAAATCAAAAAGGTGACCCTGTGACGAAGTAAGCTGAATAGCCAAACTGACATAAATGTAATAACCTTCTTGTGGTTGTTATCAGGCTGGGAAAAGTACTATTTATAATCTCAGCAAAGATATCTACACAAGGTCTATCATTCATCTTCAGTAAAAAGGTGGTAAAAATAACAGAGGCTATGATCAATGTACTGAAATAATAATTACTTTGTTATGCTAAAGTCAACCTAAGTGATCATATTATTTCATTTTACACATCTATAACTGATAAGGCAACTGATAACTTCACAGGATTGGAAGTGCAATTTCAGATCAGGCGATAAAATGACTGACGATTAAGAATGAAGTATATCAGCTTTGAATAACTGCATAGTGCATATCATGAAGTTAGATTCAGAAAGAAAAGATTAAATAAACAGGCTACATTTTTAGGTACTTCTCTGATCAGAGAGTGATAAATTTGTCATGAGACCCTTAGGCTTTCAATGCTGATTGTGAGACATAAGATAACTTTATTTAAACAGGTACAACACCTGGCAACAGACAAAATTGTTGTGTAACCTCTCAATTGTTGCCCCACATAACACAGCCTGGCAAAGTGGATATCCTACTTTGTGTATTCATTCATTCATTTATCCAAAATTTCTCTGAAACTAGAGTATTGAGTATATATATCCTGTGCTGGGGAGTTGGACTATATCTCTAGAGGTCTCCTCCCACCCAATTTATTCTATGATTCTATTTTAGATCAACTTACTTATTTACTTACTGCTTCTTAATATTCTGCTGGAGGAACAAAATAACTTTGCAAGTAACCTTGCTTTACAAAACTAAAGGCATTTCTAGAAAAAGACCCAACCTCCTAAATTAATTAATCCTTCTGTTCTAACCAGCAAAATTTTAATCCAGTGTAGGAATATGACTTTTAACATCTGCATACACATACACTAATCTTCTTGTTTAAAAAAAAACCTTTTCCTCCTTCTACAAAACCAAAGTGTCAAAAGCATCAACAATAGCAGATAACATTCTAGGGCACCTTTGCATGTTTTGCCAAAGGTAATTAAACCATCCTGCTTCAGCCTGCATTTCCTAGTGACAATGTTCCACTTGATTTTCCACAAAAAAATGTGTCTGACAAGTGGCTTGGAGGAGGCAGCATTCCCTTAGGTGTAGCACTCATCTCTGTCCCCGTACACCCCGAGGAAAAACAGCAGAAACCATGAGGACCCTGGAGATTCATCTGGATATTTGTTTTACAGATTATATATGCTGATGGCCAAAAAAAAATTCAAATAACCCCATGCTTTGTTAGGTATAGATCTCCAGACTAAATAAGAAATTCTTCAGGTTTGCCCTTGACCTTGAGCAGGGAGGCAGAAACATCTAAATTAAGTTCCTATTTTCTCATAACTCTGTGTTTTTCTTTCTTATCATTCATACCAAAATCAAGAAGATAATTTGACTTCCTATTTTAGACAATATCTTCTGATGCTGACATGTGCTATTCATGTGCTATTATCAGAAAAAAAACAATTTACTGAATATGAAAAACTACAAAATGAGAAAAAAAACCCAAACCTATGAAAGAAAGGGTAAATGAAGGTCTCATCCTGGAACTTTTATCTGCAAACTAACTTTTTTAATCTTTATAATCCTTTTGAGATGTAGAGATAGTTTTCTAAGGCTTTAAATCTGATAAACAATGTTCACAGTCTGCTGATGAAATGAAACTGCTGACAGTAATTAAAATGCAGGAGAGGCAAAGATTTCTGATTCAATTAGATTGTTTTGAACACCCAAATTTCAATACAGGGGTGCACACTGATTTGTAATACTTACACACTGATTAGGGTTAAAAATTAACACCTAAAATTTCAATATATTTGGGTATGAACACATGGAAGTCTTTTTATATACATGAGTGGAAGCTATAAATATACACATAAACTATTACACAATTCGAAGTGGAATAAGAGGCTGCTATGAAATATTGGCCCTTCTTCTGACAGCTAATGATTCCTTTTGAATGATAAAAGAATTAAATTAATTGTTTGAGTGCACTTGGTATCACAGATATTTTTATAAGCTACATGACTGGATACTAAATAAAAATTGAAAATGCATTGACCAAATAATTTGGCATGCACTCAGGGGTTTTATTTTGCCCCTTTTTGTCTTTGAGACTGCTCTGAGTGTGAGCAGCGTTGGGGTTCCTCCACTAATAAACTGTTTCTAGTATTCCTTCGATGGATGCTGCCATTTCCACTGAGACAGTGTTAATTACCAGTGTTAAATGAAATGTGCTGTCATCCCAGAACTTGCAGCTACTGCAGCAGAAGGACAGCAAACACTTTGGAAGACCTTCACAATTAAGATCTTGGCTACTTTCAGCCCTACATGTCCCATGACATTTTCCAAAGCACAGAGAGGCCTTAGCTTGGTTGTCCAGCTGAACTGTAAAATTGTAATGAAATTTGGCCTCATTTAAATTCTTCTGTAGCTACAGTCTGCCATGTACAACATTATCTTTGTCTGAAGTGAATAAAAATAACAAAAATGTTCAGCTTTAATCTGGTATTTTGCATAAAATTTTAGGATATGTAAGGTGTTTTTGTTAGCAAGGGAATCACTGCATATATTTTAAGTATTGTCAATATTCCCTTTTAATTCAACAGCAATTTTGAAGTTTATAATAAGATCCCTCATTCAACATATTTCCCTATTCAGGAAAATACTTGGACATGTGGCAAGGTACAACCAGCTTAAGCATAGCAAACAGCATTTAAGCACTGTTCAGAAATATATTTGCATTGAAGCTATAAACAGAAGAACAATGGGGAAAAACACACATTGTGGTAATTTTTTTCCTCCAAAATAAGTGCAAAAAATAAATACTGCACTGACTTTAAACAAAACAAAAATCTCTGAGAAAATGTGCATATACTATAAAATATTTGAAGGATGCAGACTAAGTAGCAATAAGGAATTAACACTTGATTTTAATTACACCTATTTGAGTTTTGCTTGGAACACTTCACCTTCCCCTGTCCCAGGCTACACAAAAAGAGTGTTTGAATTTTCCTCATCATTAACTTGATTTTTGGAGAGAATGTGATTACCCTGGAGCTTTTTTGGTTAGTGTATAACAAAAAAGGAATTTTGCACTCATGTTTGTAAAAGGCAGAGTGCTAGCTGATAACAAGACAAATTCATATTTATCAATGGTTCTAAATACAGTTTATTGACAATATGTTCTCTGCATGATCCTCCAGCAACCCCAGAGGTCAACGGAAGGTGTTGTTGGTAAAGCTGAAATATGTTTATGCAGAGTGAGGTCAGATGTTGCTGGCAGCATATTTCTCCTCAGGTAATGTTGCCAGAAAGCTAGAAGTTGGAAACCACTGACTGAAACAGAAAACTTCCTTTTTTTAGTGTAAGTTCTTCTGCTTCTGTACCTATTTCAGTATCCCTTTCAGATAATGGGCAATCAAAACAGAGAAAGTCAAAGTTTAAGGTCTCAGACCCCAGTTACAAGACAAGTCTTCTGCTGATTAAATATGATCCAGTTTTGTAATCATAACCTAGGCCAGTATTTTCTGTCTAGTAGTTTGGAAGCACAATCAGGACATTATAAAATTAATGACTGAAGGATGTTTGGTGAAATTCAAGATAATGGTACACAGCTGGTGTTTGGCAGAGACAGATGTTTTGTTCTGGCTGATCATATATAATATAACACACAGCATGTAGAGGAAAAACCCCCAAACTTTACATTTTTAAACCATTATACTGATATTTGGTATACAGGGAACTAGTTTTTTGCTTGCTACACAATTTCACTCAAAACTAAAATGCAGTCTTTACCTTTTCTCCTGCACGTCATAACAGGAAAATTAAGAAAAATATCTCATTTATATGCTTTAATAAAGGTAAGCAAGCCTTTGTGCTGGCTCAGAACAACAGGAAAGAGAAACTTCACTGCTGTGATCACAAGAGAAAACAACAGGTTTATAGCTGGTCTAATATCATAGTACCCATCAATATAATATTCCATAGAATTTAGATGCCTGTGCTGCTGTAGAGTGCTATTAAAACCTTTTCATTACTGCTGACTGCATTCAGAAAATCACCTCATTAAAGTGCAGACAAGGACTACAGACATTTGTGAGATGGATAAACAGGAGCCACAGGTTTAAAAAAAAAAGTAAAGTTTTGGATGACATGGGTAACACAAGTTTTATAATAGCAACTGAAGAGAATAAGAACTCATCTGAAATAAAAATATAGTACTATTTTCAGCATTGTGAAGGAGTGTACAAAAGAGAAGAATTTTTTTTTCCTTTTTTCTTAATAACTTAGAACACAGATCTTTTTTTCCTTCTATCCTAATAAAGCATATAAATTACCCAGATACATCTAAAGATGGATTTAAGCTCAGCTTTGGGAAGACTGCTGTCTTGTGTGCACGTATAACTAATTAACCCATGCTAGGATATTACATGGGATCCACCACTGTGCATATAAAAATTAAGGCAATCCAAGCCCTCACTAAGATATCATTAGCACGTTAATGAAATCGTTGTCTGTTTAGCCTCCTGCCCTGCTTGCCGCTCGTGTGCAATGTTGTGGAGACTTTCCTGCCCTGCCCTCGGCCTCCACAAAAGGCTGCTCTGAGCCCCTGCACAAACTCTCGTCCAAGTGCGCTGTGCTTTGTCACTTTATTCTAACAGGACAAGTCAGATGAAGGCGAAAGAGAAAGTTATTATTCTTCTACACAGGAGGCAAGCTAAAGAAATATTAAGTAGCTAATGTCAGTTTTCACAAGAAAACTTTGGCTAGCAGAAACTAAATATATATCACAAAACCTTAATACCCTCTCTCCCTCACAGGGCTGTTATCTCCGCTGGTACCCATAAGTTCTAAGATGCTTTGGTGTTCTGTTCTTGAGAAGGAAAATAAAAAAACAACATTAAATATACATTGAACAAGTGTATTCTAGATTCAGTAGGGGTCAGGCATGGAATGAACTTCCACAGGAGTTTAGATCTGGATCTAATAAGGCTTTTATTCAATGCTATAAGGACCAACCAGAAAAAAAAAAGGCTTTTGATGCTAGAATAACTGGCCTGTTCAAATTTTTTTTTTTTTTCCTTCTATTTGCATGGCTTCCCAGAAGTGGTATGATGAAGTCTCTGATCAAAGTAATTAAAACTTCTAATTAATAGGGAAAAATCACATTTACATATGGTATCACTCCAAATTTCAATTAATTGCTCTAGACAAGAATTTATTCCAAATTCTCTTCCTGACAAGCTGCAAAAGTCATTAGTAATTAATTAGTTTTTTACAAACATGATGTCCTGACAGAAAAGTAGAATTGTCATCATTCTAGCACCAGTTAACAATCAAAGTTTAAATGAAAGGATGTGCGTGTGACAAATCTTTCATACCTTTGAGTGAGCTTAGTGATCAGTAATGGTTTGGTCATTTTTTTCAGGTAACTCTTGAATGGAGAATCTGGATCCACTACTGGAAATCACCTTTTTACTTGAGAGTAAAAATAAATAATTAATCATTTGTATTTATACAATTGCTTCTATCATGACATTTATTTACTTACAATAAGATCCCTACAAACTTTCAAAAAACATTTCACAACAAAATAGGGTCAGCTCTCTGCACCTGTGGACAAGTTGCCTTTACAGGAAGTTGTTTGTAAATAAAACATGCTCAGATATTCAGGGATCATCCTTTCTGCTTAATAAAATGAACGTGTGACATATGAAGATGAATTTGTCATTGGTTTTGTTTTGAGCTTTTTTAGCAAGAAGACTGAAATTAATCCCTTGTCAATTATAACCCCCCCTTCATATTCAGATAATCTTTATTCATGGATGGTATTTGAGGCAGACCAGTGTAATAAATACCCTTTTCTGTCAGTGCTTATGTAAGTCTAACAGACTCATTCACTTAATTTAATTTCTGGGCCTGCAATTAATCGAATTTGATTGAAGTCCCATTATTTTCTAGCTGCGTAGTTTCTGAATGAAACACTGATTAATGGTGATCCATGATATGTTTTTCCTTCTGATTCATGTTCAGCCCAGGATACAATTCACTAGAAGTTGTTTCTAAGCAATGATTATAAAAGACTGGGTAGATGTGAAGGATCTGTCTGCTCTTAAAGCACTCGCAAACCACCTATCACATCTCTGACACCTGAATATTCTTTGACAATCTGCCCCTAAGCATGTGATGCTTCCCTGATTAAAAGACTACAACTAGATTTCTGATCTAAGATAATCACTTTAAATCACCCTAAATTGCGCCACAGTCAGCGGTGAGAACAGGATGTCACCTAAAATTAGATTAATCTACCACTTCCCCTTTTAGGTTAAGGGAGATTCTTGTGGTCAGTTTAGGCTTTGGTCTTGAAATTACATAAGATAATTTATTTGAGACTACATCTGTTCCACTGCTGTATCCATAAAGTAAATAGTGCCAACCATCTGGAGTGTTTAATTATTGCAACAGTCCCTGGCACAGCATTGTCTGTGGGCAAACCACACTGTCCCAAATGGTTTCTGGAAGGATTATCGGCTATGAGGGGCAAGGAACCATTCTTAATAGAAATCCTGCATGCAGCACATCTTTTTCAGGAGGTTAAAGGAGTTTAGCAGCATGGCTGTGGCCTGCCTATGCCAGCTGGCCCAGGGAATGGGTCCCAGCTCTGCTGAGTTCAGCAGGATAGATGGAGACTCAGCCTCAGGCTAGGGCTAAAGAAGGGCTCAAACAGCACCCCAGGCTGAGTGCCACAACAATAACCTCCCTTGGGCTGTTCCTGGTGCTTTTCCTCACACAGCTGAAGATCCTGCTGACTGCCTTTGCCATGAAGTCACACTTTTGGGCACCGTTTTGGCAATCACAATCCCCAAGTCTTGTTCTAAAAATCTGTTTTCCAACAGATTGGCCTCCAGCTTGTCCTGGAGCCTGGGGTTATTCCTTTCCATTATTTCATGAGATTCTAATCTGTCAAGGTCTCTCTAAAGAGCAACAAAACTCTCCTGTGTGTATCATCAACTCCTCAGAGTTTTGCATCATTTGTAAAACTACTGAAATACATTCTGTCCCACCCTCTAAATCATTAATGAAGGTCTTAAATAGTACTGGCTCCACTGTTGGCCCCTCAGGTGCATCTCCAGTAACTAAATTCCAGCTGGACTTCGTGCTGGTGATCACAAACCTTTAAACCCAACAGCTGAGTCCACCTGACTGCTCACTTCCCTAAACTGCATTTGAACAGCTTCTCTGTGAGGATGTTGTGGGAAACAGTGTCAAAAGCCTTAATACAACAGGGACAAAGCATCAATTTCTCTCCTGTCCTCCACCAACACAAACATATCAGCATAGAGAGCTATCAGTTTGGTTAAGCAAGATTTGTCTTTCATATATCCATGCTGAGTACTGTAAATCACCTCCTGCATGTAAATCAGCTGTGCCAATCTCTTTGTTTAAAGAATTGATACTGAAGCTGGTAGAAATTGTCCTGTCAGGGAGGACCTTGTGATTCCAAAGTAGTTATGGTATATGCCAAAAAACATCAGGCAGCAAGTCAAAGCAAGTAAGCAGCAGGTAAGAGGGAGAAAGGTAAATTATGAGGAAAAATTATAAGAAATAGTTTGTCATTAGGATTACAGCATTCAGTTACAGCAGTGAGGAATACAGAGTACACAGGAGACATCTCCCATGCATATAGGGGCTGTCAGGCACCACTAGCTCTGCTTCTCACAGAACAAGTTGTTTTGATAAAAGTGGATGGCACTGAAGTTTTTGTGCTGCAGTGAATGTTAGTACTCAATACAGACTCTGCAGCAGGCAAAGATGTCACATGGCTTAATTTCTCAATCTCTGTTTGCTGCCTTATTACAGAGCTGGTTGCCTTTGAGTGGAGCTAGACGTAAAACCACAAATGAAAAGTGGTCCTTCCACAGACTCAGTGGGACACTTCGAGAGTTCACATACATTCAAGTCTAGGAATTGGCATTATGAAAATGTTATGGAATACAACTTTGGGTATGGAAATGTAACATTCGCATAAATTTTATTGTATATGCTTTTGTCTTCTCGCTTTTTTTTTTTCTCATATTCTCACCTTGATATCTTCACTCACATTAGATTGATATTTTGACTTAAAATGTCAATTAAATAGATTTGGAAGTGGACTTCCTAAACCTCAATACAGAGCCATCTAATTTTAAAGTGATGTCAGGGCTGAGTAATACCACACCACAAACCCTTTGGGGGCAGGTGGTGAAGTGGTGCAAGGGACTGTATTATATCTTCATATCTTCTGCTCCATTAAGCATCTACTTTCTCCCCAGCTTGTACAGTTCCATTTCTGCACTGGAAATTCTCAGCATCTAAAATTGCTGCTGCAATCCAAGAAAGTTCTGCTTATGAAAAGCCTGATCAAACCCTTCACACAAGGATAATAAGACAATGTAATACGTTTCATACAGAACAGTGTGTAGGCATAATATAATACTAAGAACCAGTAATTCAGACCATATTTAAACCAGACTCAGAAACAAGGATTAAAGTGTAATTTTGATAGTGACCAAGTTCTTGGCATGCAGTTCCATGGTACTTTAGAACTGTCAAGCTCACATACAACAAATAATTTTAAAATTCTGGCACTTACTTTCTCCGATGTCCAGAATTTTCAGAAAAAGAGGAGGAAGAAAACAACCTTTTCAGCAATTTTCTCTGTCTCTTTTAGTTCTCTGTTTAATTTCACACATTCTTGCTGGCCTTTTAGACCTGGCTTACTCTGTTCCTCAGAGTAACTGATGTCAGGATGATGCTGTCAGCTGGGGGAAACAAATAGGCTAGGAGGTGAATTCAAACAAATCACATTTGATTGCATGGCTAGTAAAATGTGACCTTTTCCTTGTCTTACTTGTATGGCTTGGAAAACAAAAGTAAAGATATGTGTGGCAATGGAAAGGAGAAAAAATATTGTAAGTACACGTGTAGCTGATCAAAGAGCCTGTGTGTTGCTGACACCAACTCCCAATAAGAGCAGAAATACTGTTTAAAGCACTAAAGATTCTGAAATAATTAGGCAGGTGTGCAGGTTAGTTCTTAGCAGTTGTAGAACATTTGTGACTCAGAACAAGAATTCATGCCTAACCAGTGGTGTGACAACCAAGAGATATCAGGAGACAAACTGACACTGTGGAGGGTATGAAAATGTCTCTATATATGGATGCAGTTTTGAGGCCAGAGGCAAATAACAGCCTGTTATCAGAGGATGCAGAACAGTTTATCTCAAACCCCCAGATTTTTTTAATCAATTATAATAGAACATCTGTCCCAGGATTTATTTATTCCCAGACTGGGGATGTGTTTTGTCCAGCAATAGGAAGCACCAGCTCTTACATTTGTTTTACAATGTTTAACTAAAGTAATTGGAAAATACTATCCACCATATGCTACTTCGTGTCAGTGAATTATAAAATGTACAGAAGCACAGGCATAGAAATGATTAATAGTTAGCCTTGTTTCAATGAATGCAGATCCTGGCATGCTAAAATAGAATGATATCAATGTTGCCTGGCTAGGATTCCTTACATCGTTAGTGGAGGAGTAGGATGTTACTAACACTTCAGAGGAGGAACCAGATTTCTCTTTTGGTCGTAGAGGCAATCCTTAAATAACATCTCTTTATTTACCAGCATATGTAAAGCCAGCTCTTTATCTTATGTTGTACCCTTGGCCTTTGTTTCACACTGTTCAATTATTATCTACCATGCCCTCTGCACTGCAGTTTTGTAAGCTACCCCTGTATTTCAACAAGAGTGTTCTGAGGCATCTGACTTCAATTGGCCTCCAGCTGATAAAATCTGCCTTTATGTCTGTGGGTCTTCAAATCGTGATTCAGTGGCCCAACAGTCCTGTCTTCATTAGGCATTGTCCTACATTCCCTTTCAATTCATTTGTAAAAAGAGGCTTTGAGCAGCAACTAATTCCTGTACTGTCTCTGGGCAGCACATAATGTGGATGCAGAGGAGTTTCATTGCCATTATATTTTGAGCTCTACTAATTAGCCTGTAATTTTTCAGTTTAAAATTTATATATCTGCTTTCATACGGAGCTAACCTGATTTGAATGTTGTGGGAGTGTCTAGCAGAAATCCAGGACTGTCTCACCATCTCCACTCCTCATCCCATGTGATCGGTGGGGACACTGTTCCTGTGAGACTTGTTTGGTTAATAAAGTCAACAAAAACAAGTACTTGTTAGGGAAGATATGAATCAGAGTTTACATCTAAACATAATTGGAAAGTATAGATTTTTTTTTTTAAACTCTGTTTATCTGTAGAAAAGCAACGGTAGTCCATCACTTGCCCAGCCACAACTGGGAGCTGGAGCATCTGGCACCTATTGGTAATGTGATGCAAATTAAATTAGATTCTAAATTGGAAGTGAAGGAATCCAGCGTAATGCAATTGTATTGTCAAATATCTATTTTGGCACTGCATATAAATAATTATTTCTATTTTTGTATTTATATATATGACATATAATTTTAAAAACCTGCACTTTTCAAAGATACTGGTCTATAATATTGTCTGTAAAAACACACAACTGCTGCATCAGCATTTTTTACAATATTTTTATTTTTCTTCCACAGATTCATCAGAAGAACAGAACAGATCTTTCTGATGCTTTGCTCCTGCTATCCATTTCAAGCCAGATACATTATTTACCCTTTACCTATGAAGCTTTTACAGCCTTGTCTCCCTTAATAAAGTGAAACAAAAGACATTATCAGGGCTAACTGCAAAGACTGAGCAGTGGGGATGACATCTGGCTACTGTCTAATTTTCATGCATCTGTACCAGCATTTTTTTCTGTTGCAGCTGAAATTTTTTGTGTCAGGTTGCAGTGAAAAGCTAGCAGAAGGAAAGTGGGGGACAAAAGGTGAGAAATAGCCAGACACAGATAGAGGAAAAACAGAAAACAGTTCCATTCATCAGGATCCAAACAAGCAAAATGCTTCTATCTAGATTTAAGCACACACACAAAAATGAAGCAGGAACCTTGCTTATTCCTCTTTTAAAGAACTACAAATCAATATGCTCTTTGTAATTGCCTTAAAAATATTCTGTCATTTTGTTAGTTTGAGAGAATAAATTGCCTTAGAGCTCTCTGCCCTCTTACTTTTGCAGTTTGTTCTTTTATTTTTTCACCTTTGACTGCAAACTTCAATTGATGTGAAATACGTGATTCTGAAAGTGGCAGGGGATTAATTTCTTTAGTGATTGGCTTAAAGAGAAAAGAAACCAGGAGCACACAAAGTCAAAGCTAGCTCCCTGTTTCAGGGGACTACTTCTCCCTGTAGTACGAGAAGAATTTCTATGAGCTTTATTTCTTTTCCAAGAGAGTACAAAGGGGTCAGCAGAAATCAGTAGCTAATATTAAATTGCATTTCAAAACCTTAAGCATCCTGTGCTAAAAATTCATCATTTCTATGGAAAATTTGGTTCCTTCTGGCAACATTATACATCACTCTGAATACTACTGCAGCAAACTGCCAAAGGTATGGAACAAATGAAGCATTAAGGGTGCTGTATATTCACATCTTTTGCTATGGGGAAAATCAATGCTAACAATTCTTCTTTCAGAGGCCAGAAATTCCTCTCAAAACACTTTCCCTGCAGGTCTCCTAAGACCATGAGATTGCATATATCTTTGATAGATTTGGGAGTGATGCCTACTTGTGCTAGAGGGGAGGAGAGGAAGCAATGCAGTATTTTCCAGGGTAAGTGCATTTTCCAGGCAATGTGCTGATTGTTTCTGACTGCAGGAGGAGAGAGAAGACCTGACCTGCTATACTATTTAGCAACAAACAAAAAGATATGACAAAGTATAGTTGGAAAAGTAAAGGATTTAACTCCCCCCACACACAAGTCTACTCCCTTCCCACTTTGAATCTCAGGGATAAAGAGATGGTTAAGATGAGAACAGGAGGTAGGAGCTGATCCCGATGGATTTGGATGATTGTGTGTTTCGGCTGATCATTCGCTCTCTTGTGATTTCTAAGTAACATTTATCTTCACATCCCTTTGGCAATCACAAAATGGGTAAATCCTGTTCTTGCTATCCCGTGTGATTTTATGTGGGTTTGTACGAGCATATGGTCTTCTACATCAGATCTTTGATGATTAATCATGCCTTCATTTACATTTTACTCGTATTAGGATGACGTGTGAATTTCTACTCTGTCCAAATAAGATTACGAAACTGTGCAGGACCAGAGAGACCATGTAGTTATATTAATGACACGAATGTGCTGGGAGTGGGGAGGGTATTAATTCTCCCTGTGGAAAAGAGATCATAATTGTGAAGACTCTTTTTGATCTCTGATTGTTGTTTTTTCTTCTTGTCTCCCTTTGCTAGGCTAGAGGTGGCAAAATCAGAAACATGGAACATTTATTACTCTCTTGAATTTCTGGTGGAAATTGGCAAATTTAGGAGAGATAAATCACCTCATTTTGGTATTCCACTGGAGACTTAGGCTACTCAGCAGGCCTTTTACTGTGCTGAGAGAACTTTCGACCATTCTGAATGAGGGAAAAATGGAGGAAACAATACAGGAAATAAATGCATATTATATGGTGCATGTATTTTATATAGGTGTAGAGAGAAAAGCATTAAAAAATTTGAGTTGTTTCTCATATCCTGGCCTTTCTGTCTTAGTTGTTCTGGGAGATGTTGACAATACTGCCTATTAAGGTTGTAGACTTTATCAGAAAACAGCCTGGTTTAAGTTGATGCTGTTGTGTTCCAAGAGTACAAGCATCTATTATTTCGTGAATAAATGCTGCTTCTCAGGTCATTATCACCATGTCTTCTTAATTACTGAGACTTGGTTCAGTCATGCTTATTTGCCCACGTGCATGATCTTCATAAAAGTCAAATCCAGTCTTGTCAAATGCCCTTGGGATCTTGCCAGCTTCCTGTTGTGTTCTCATTCAGTCACACTCAGCTATGAAGGATGACGATGATTTAGAAGATACAGGTGTGTCCCCAGTGGCACCTATTACTGAGCTGCTGTGCTCCCTGGAGCTGCATTTTCTTTTTCCCTGATGGACAAGAAGAGCCTTGGCCTGCTCTAACCTCTTGATTCCTTGATCATAAATATGAGAAGGCATCATGGGCACTGACCTGTGAGAACATATATTCACCTAGAAAGGCTGAGAACACACAGAATTGCACAACACATGCAAGGAATAATTGGAGGAAGTTTCCAGTAACTGGTTATAGCTGTCTTATTGTTTTCTCTCCTCCCACTCTTCAGCCTTTAGCATAAGTTTATCCATATTCCAGACAAATAATAAACATTGTGAAAATAATTCAACTGGAAGAGAACACCTTTTTTAATTTAATCTTTTTTTAATTAAAGGGTGTTACTCAGCTGCTTTTGCCTAGCAGTCACTTGCAATGTTGCTATGTGTGCATATTATTTACACCCCTTTTATTCAAGAAAATTTATAATGCTCTACAAGTATACCCCAAGACTTGCTATTTGTCACAAACGTGTGCTGCCAAGAAAGGCATCCCAACACAAAGGAACAGGGGCAGTCGTGTTAAATCTTTTGTGGTACATGCACATCCTGTCATTTTTTGTGGAAAAATGATAAGGGCACAAAAATGCAGCTCTGGAAGACAGCGATGAACTGTCAGAGCTGGAGACGCTGAGAATGAATGAAAGAGCTGCTTGTTTTCTGGGGTTACTCCTGTGTTCTGTGTGTGCTGTTAGAGCAGCTCAGCTGAGCAAGGCTGACATTAAGATTGATAAAACCTCCTGGCTCTGGAGCTTCTCTGAGAGCTGTTCTCAGTCTCTTTCAGGAGGAAGGTTGCAGTGAATTTCTCCATGTGCTTGGTGAGGTGTGCCATACGCTTTAATGGGGTCTGATGTGCATCTGCATGTTTCTCCAGGTTCATCTTAGCAATGCCTTATTTCAAAATGTCACCCTTTTATTTGTTGCTCGAAGTCCCAGAGAAGACTACAGCAGTGTAAGGCTGGCTCCTCAAGCATGTTCTTGTTTTAAGAATGAGAATAATTTCCTCTGCCTTCAATGTCACTATTCTTGTATCTAACATTAAATGTACTCTTGCTCATCTAGACTTTTTTGTGAGCATTCCTCAATTTTCACTGAAGTTAGTGTGAACTTTTACATTACATTTGATAAAGCTTTGGATAAAGCCTTACATATACATACACGGGAAATTAATGCCTATTAATTGCAAAGCTTTCAAAGTACCATAAAGGCTCATAGTGCTCTTACAGCTGATCTACTTTGAGTTAATTATCGGCCTTGGTAAATTTATGTTAAAAGCTTGGTACAAATAATGTGTGCAACAATAGAACTTTTACAATGAGCGTGTGGAATTAAGTCCAAATTTAGATTCCCCATCTCAGGGAGAAAGATAAACATATGTCTCAAACTGCCTGAAAAGCTGGTGAAATTTAAACTGGGTCCCACTTGTCAAATCTGAAAAGAGATGAAATCTTATTAAGTTTTGATTTATATTACACTATTCAGTTCATCTTAGATTAGCTTGTCTGAGAGAGAAAACTCACACTTTGTAACTTGATTTTTTTATCAGTACAACACCACAGGGCAGTCATTTTTTATACTGATATTATTTTAAAAATGAATGAGATATGTCCAGAACATTATGACTAGGAATTTAAAAAAAAAAAAAAGGTTTTTTATTGTTTCATTAATTAAATCAACCATAACTCAGTGATCTGAGTTATCTGATATCAATATTTTTAAAGGCAGATACCTCTACTAACTAACTCAGTATTAGAGATTTTTAGACCGAATTTTGGTTAAAGATAAATTGGAAATCATTGATTTTGGGTTGTAGTATGTATTTTTCAGCCTAAACACAACTTCGGTTACAAATAAAATTTACTTGATCTGTTGAGCATTTATTTTACTTATAAAGGATTTAGATGAGGACTTTTCTGTATATCTCCTGGGAAAACAAATTTTCTATTTTATGTAAAATTAACCTTTCATTTTGAGTTTCAAGATAGTAAAAACCATATTTTTCCCATAAAATATGATAAATAATATAGTTAAAGTAATAGAATTATTTTTCTTTTGAAGAATATATAGTAACATTTTTATCCAATCTGACTTTCTAGTTTATAGCATCTTGGAAAAATTTGATTTGTCTAAGCTGTACAGCACTCTTGAAATCTCTTAAAATGTCAGCTTGTAATATTGTGTTTCTGCATTCAGTCACATGAGGAAGCAGGAACTATGTATAACATAACAATGTAAAATAAGACTGTAACAAATTTATTACAATTCTTTAATTTAAAAAAGTATTTATAAGTATTTTTCCTTATATTTACAATGACAACATTACTAAATATCCATTAGTACACAATTTACTTTTTGAGTTTTCAAATATTTTTAATGAAGTTTCCTTCTTAAAGGTATAGTTGTAAAACTGTAATATTTTCAAATATTATTAGCACATTTCTGTTTGACTTGAAGAATTGTGAAGTAATGTGAATTTGTAATTACTTTGATTTATTGGAATCCATTTCTCTGAACCTACCTACCTACTTGAGGAATTCTCTATCAGTCAGGTACATGAACACAGAAATGTACAGAAAATATTAAGATAAATGATAAACAAAAATCTGAAAAGGATACCTGGCAAAGATATGCATTGCAACAGTTTAGAGTTGCTTAGGCCTTGAAACAGGCCATTTATAATGGACAAGATTTCTATTTGCTTGAAGAGATATAAGAGAAACCCAGTACATTATGAAAACATGCTACAAGCACGATAATTTCTTAATATTATACTAAATAGATGACAAGAAGACAATAAGTGGTTGAAGTAAGCAAGTCAGCTCTATGTAAGGGGAGCCAGCAAAGGACTCCTTAGGAAAAGGTGAACAATGTCAAACATTCCATAGCAGGAAAATCCTGCGCAGTGATCACTGCTCACTGAAAACTTCCAGTTATTCTGGCTTCACAACACACTTGGAAATAAAATACAAGCCAAAAGCTCTTTTAATAAGGTTAGCCTATTTTAGCAACACATTTTGTTTGCTGAATCCACAAATGTCTTCAATCATGAAGGACCCATTTTAGACATATTAATGTTGTGAAATTTTAGCGTTTAGGCAGTAATGCTGAAATGCAGACATTTGCTATTATAGGCACTTAATGTTCTGTCTCAAAAGTTTTAAATATATGCATGCTGCTCCTTCAAATTAGCAGTGAAGAATGAAAAATAATGTTTAATGTGGATAGGAAATCTGACAGGTTTTTATTAATTCTCATACAGTTTTTTTCACACAACCAAAAAAAGTTGGTTTTAGCAACAATTCTCCATTTCACTGCTCTACACAATAAAAATGGAGATAAATGACTACAAGCACCAGACACAGCAATATGAAACTGTCTGTATGTGAATCACTTCCCATCAAATGCTGCATCACCTGATCAATATTTTTGTCCTTTTTTTTTCCTGACAGTTTGAATCTTCTGGCATCATGAATTCAGCTTTCAGCAACTGGCCTTTCTATTCAGATTTAGGTAAATATGTTCCACAGTGTGCTTGCCACCATTGTGGCCCACTCATTGACCAGTCAGTTTGTTTTTTTTTTTTATTCTAAAAGGAATTACAACTTAAATATTGTAAATCCTAGCTAAAATCTTCCTGGGGTTAAGTTAGATACTTATCTAGTACATGCACTGGGTGTCCCATGTTAGTCACATGGTGTCAATTTTGCCTTTCACACACCAGTCTTTCTTCACATGTGGTATAAATACGCGTGCAAGAGCTTGTGTATTTGAAGAAATATGCAAAATGGCTAATTTTCCCCAGAGAACATCAGTGCAACAAAGAGGTGAGGATTTTACAATCCCCATTTTGGCCCTCAGAGTAAGCAGAAGGGCCATAAAACCCCTTTGTCACAGGCTTGTTCTTCAGTTGGGGTTTATTGTTGAAAAGAGCATGGTCTGAAATGCCTTTGTATTTCTTGGAACATTTCCTGAATGCTACACCTCAGATAGATTATGTATATGTAGATATAGATATAGATACTCTAATGACAGTATAAGGACTTGGAAAAAGTATAATGCTTTCAATTTCAGTTATGACCTTCAGTATGCTATTTAAGATGGTAAAGCATATATTCAACAGAAAAAAAGTGGATGTTTCATGCACTAACAAGTATTTTAAATACTACGGTGAAGAAACAGAATAAATACGTACAGCTTAAATAGAAACTTAATTTTTGCCTTATTTTTTTTTCTCAAAATATCAGCATGCTAAAATAAATTTGATATTTTTATAAGCTCTACTGTGAAGAAGATGTTTATAGGCAGGGTTTAAATATTTTGGCTCCACAAAGTGGCGTAAAAAAAGCTACACATGTCAGGTAAGGTAAAATGATTTTATATCTTGACCATATAACTCCATATGCATGGTTTCAGGTTTACAAACGGCTGGTGGAATGTCTTAACCGGTGAAGCACAGAGTTGCATAATTGCCTTGATCTTTTTTCAGTCTTCTGCAATTTGGAGTAATCTCCAGGCCCATCTTTTAACATCTGGTTTACCTTCTGATATTTGATCTTAATGACACATTTTGTAGTTTCTGTATGAGCTGTGTGAGCCTTTCTTACACAAACATTACACTATTATCATAGTGTGGAAAATTTGGAATGAAGTAATGAATAGCTTAGCTTCAAATTTACGTTCAAGTGTTAAAGAAACAGCCAGCTTCTAGATAGTAAGTTAAAATAGACTTCTGCTGCAAAAAACATTTCATATGCTTTGTCTGTTTTAATGTACTAGAGAAATGTCCTAGCCATCGTATTTGATTTCTTACAAACCTAATGCATAAGCTCTGAATAATACAAAGATCCCATAAAATACAATAATTAACTTCTTTACACAGGACAGTTTTATAAAATGCTTATTTAAATCACAGAAGCTGGATAACCATTCTAGCAGGGACTGTCATAAATGTGCTCACCAAAATGTAAAATGGGCAATCTAAGAGAAAGTCAGTAAAGAATGAACCTACTGAGACTGGAGAAGATGTATTAGACAGTCAAAAGATGCATAGTTATATGAAGTGAATGACCTACAGTTGCCATTTTTCATAACAGACATCACAATTAGATCATATGCCCCAGGAAGAAAAGTTTAAAAAAAAAATTAAAAGCATGATATTAGCAAGAAAAGAGGTCCTGTAAGATTGCCAATTTATTATACAAATATTAAGCAGAGGGAAAAAGTTTGAAAACTTACAAAATGTAAGACTTCTGGAACACATAACTCAGGCATGTGAAAAATTATGAAGGAGACAAAAAATGGAAAAAATTGAATCTCTCAAACTCAGTGTACAAAAAGCAGATATGATAGTGAGAGGAAATGAAGTCACCAAATTAATGAAGCAAATGATGCGCCTAAAAAGTTAATGTTAAAAGTAACAGAAACATCAAAACCTTCGTAGATGGCAAAAGAAAATGATCATTGCCATCAAAAGGAATAGGACAATATCCTTACACTGGTGATTAATGCATAAAATTGGTATATTTTTCAAGAGATTCTGAAAAGATCAGGACATTCTTCCCATTGCTTCCAAAATATTTTTATCTGCAAAGAATAACAAAGGTAACTGCAAATTCTACTCAAAAGTTCAATTAACCAGCTATCAATAAAGTGTTACAAACTTCTAAAGGTGACCAAAATATGACTGTCTACACCATTTCTGAAACAATGTTTGAAAGGAAGAGAAAGTAGGAGCTCTGGTGGTTTTAAATGTCTAACTGCTGAAGCAAAATACTTGCCAAACTGCAATTGCTGTCATAGCAAAGCTTCGCTGACAGATTATTGTCGACAGTGTAAAAAGACAAGAAACAAAAATTAAAAGTATGATGTTTCAGAGTGTGAAGATCATATATTTGAATGAAGATCAAACTTGGGAATAAATTGCTAGTCATCATTAACTTTATTTGATGCTTTGATGCTACTCAGCAGAACATTTTATGGCGTCATATGGGTCATATGGCGTCATATGGGTGACGAGAAGGAAGAAGAGGGTTTTTTGAATATAAAAGACAGCAGAGTGCTCACATGTTGTATTTGTTATTCCATGAATGGCATAGAAGGGTTTTACAAATAAATTGTACCCTGGATTGAAATAACAATGGAAGATGAGTAGTAACGACAAGTGCACTCTTGCTGCTGAGACCAGCGTTAGATTGACTCACAGGAGCAGAGAACCTATGGGGTTTGGAGTGACAATAAAAGGCCAAAGGTTTGTGGACAGTGTATCTCCTCCCTTAGTTGCTATGTGCAGTAAATACACAAAGTCCTAACAAGAAAGAAGACTGGCTATGTCCAATAAACAAGCATGAAAAGTTTCAAATTAAAAAAGAATGAAGAAACAAAGAAACCCCTAAATAGGCCTATTTGAAAAGATAAACCAAAACAGATGCTGAAGAAAATTTTGCAGGAAGAAGTGTTAGATTGTATGGATCACAATTACTGATAAATCTGAAATAAGTTAACAAACCATTAGCAAATAAATCTTTGTAAAAGTTAGTTTATTTATATGGATTATTTCTACCACCATATCATGGCAGAACTGCTGAAATGGAATTGTATCACAAATGGCTGGAACAACAGAAAATAGATACCATGTTTAAGTCTGAATTTTTTTTAATATAACAGTAAGAACGCAAGTAAGAATACATAACTTCATCAAACACTGTGAATTGCATAAAAGAATAGCAAAACTAGATTTTTTTTTTTACCTAATGCTGGTCAAAAATTTCGAGCAATGACATTCACTGGTGAGAAAAGAGAATGCTGAAGAGAGAGCTGGTTCCATTTGTTCCAGTCACAAATAAGCCATGAAGGATGTCAGAGTAAAGCATGAACTAATGGTGACAAAGACCAACTAAATTATGACAGTATGTCTTTAGCAAAGTTGTAACAGAATTAATGATTATTTCACAAACACATAAGAATGCTGGCTGGATGATATTTTTGAGCTGGATTAACAGCTGATGACCTTAAAGATTTTTTTTCCAACCTTAACAGGTCTGTGGTTCTATGTGGCACTTTGGGACATGGTTTAGTGGTAGATGTGGCAGTGATAGGTGAACTGTTGGACTCACTGATCCTCTTGTAGACATTTTCCAAACAAAATTACTCTATGATGTCTTTATTTCATAAAATTAACAGGTTTTATTTTAATCTCATCTATAGATTTTCTATATTTGTTTTTTGTTAGCAAAGCCAAACCCAGCTGTAATTAAGACCCAATGTATATCAGGCATTCAGACATATTTCAGTGGAAGCTGAATTAAGCTCTCTTGAGTTTTTCTGTGATATCAGTCCAGCCATTCAGACTGAATTTGTATGGATCTAAAGGAGCTATCTTCTTTTCAACTCTCCTAACTCAAGTGCTAAGCTTCTAAGAGGAATCTTTTCAATTTCCATGTGCCTTTACAAATACATCTGTATTTGCAATATGTATTCATGAAAAGTCAGGAGCCATGTGGAACTCCTGATTCTCTTTCATGTACATTTGTGACAAGGAACAGTCAAAGACATTATTCACATCCCTTCTGAATTTTAAGAAGTATTATGGGAGTGATGACTGCAAAAAATAGATAACCAATATTTTCCCTCCCTCCCATCAGTTGACATGCTCTTTTCCAGAATGAGTTTTACAAGTCATTGAATATATTTTCTCAAATAGAGCAATTTGTCTATTTCTTGGATGCTGATTAAAGAAAATTAGAAACATTTTACATGTAACATTAATGCCCTTCAAATTTGAGATGTATTTCAATAATTTAGTCTTAGTTTAATAAATGTGTAACCATTAGTATATTGCAAAGGTCACCAATATGCCGTTCAAGCACAGAGTGACTTAAACACTTTCTCTCTTTTACTTTATGACATCAGTAAAAACTACTTTTTGACTTGAGAAACTGCTTCTGAATACAGCAGTTGCTCATTCTTAATTTTTTTCATTTTAATTCTACCATGCTTAGCATTGCAAGAGGGAAAAAACAGCTAAAAAGGATTATAGACTAAAATCAAGCTATGTAAATAATTGATCTGTGAAGAATTTAAACTAGTTTCATTTGCAAAAAAAAGGTAATACTCTTAGGAAAACCCAATCTAGTTGTGTTCTTGTGCATCCTTTGTATAAAACCACAGGCATATTTCCAAGATATGCAAAGAAGTATATGTAGTTCATTAGAAGTTTTTTCTCAACTAGCATGAAAATTTAAATTAGAAAAGTTATTTCATTTTAATCCTTCAGTTCTAGATATGTAAATACTATTCAGAATATTTTTCATGAAAGGATAGTTAGGCATATTGGAATGAATCAATTTTACAAATATAACAAAAGAATACATAGTTTATAGCTGGAAATGCACTGTGAAGTGCTCAATAGGGAATAATGGTGCACTGCTCTGGGGAGGCAACATGGTGCTAAATGGCTTTTTCAGGGTTTAATTTCTTGGACATAAGAATTCTGAAACAAACTGAGCTATGTAATTTATCTACCTACAAAACAAATTTGTGGGCAGATACAAGAAGAGATATTTATTCTGTGCAATAGTGACTACTGCAAAAACTCACTAATTCACAGAAACTCTGTGGGGAGAGTCACCTAAGAGCAGGGCCACTTTCCAGCCCTGGAAACAGGGAATGATCTCAACAGGATTCAACAGATGTTTGGCAACTTCACTACCAGGATTCAAGCACCTTCTCTGATGTTTCTAGAGGAAACAGAGGTTTGTTATACTTCAGAAATATGAGATGGGGGCTTGACTCCCTGTAGGCTCAAGATAGGAATGCAGCAGGACCTCTGACATTCTTTTAATCACTGAGTATATTGAATAAAATACATCACCTTCATTCCAGTCGTGTATAGACTGATAGGCATGGAAGCTCTAAGAACCTTTCTGCACTGAGTCTGTCAGCAGATTTGGGCAGAAAATATATTGATGTTTGTAATTTTGAAGAGATGGGCATGAAGCTGAGGCACACCATCAAGAGGAAATCATTAATGTGACTTTTATGTAATATTTTGGAATCTGGAGACCTTCTTCTGCTTCTAGAATTGAATGGTAGCTGGAAATTATTTTGTGAATCTAAATTATGGATTCAGGGGCTTAAAATGGCAGATGAAAAATTCAACATAACTTTGTGGATTTGGTTTCACAGACACTTGTTTGATGGTGAGTTCTAACTATATTGAATTCTATTATTTTTATACAGTTCAAGATATCAAAAATAAATGGGTACAGTATGAGCAGAAAACTTTATGGGAAGCTCTGTCAGAAGAACTAGCTGCATTGAACTAAATTTAGACATTTTAATTTTGAACTGAATTCTGTCATTTAAGTCTGACACTGAATGTAAGTGTAAAGGGCAGTATTTATATATCACTTTGCTGATGAAATCTTTTCTTTTTAATAAAAATGTTGCTATAACCCTTTGGTTTTTTTTTCCTTTAGGCCTCTGAAGACTGAACTTATCCAGCGGAAGCCACAACAGATGTATCAGACAGAAATAATAAGCATGAAATGCAAAAGATATGTCTATGAAAAGAAGAAAATCATATTTAAAATGCCTGTGTTCATTTATATCTGATGTAGGAATAAAAAGGAATACTGAATGAAGTGATGACTCAGCTAAATTTAGTCAATGTTTTTTACACCAGCATAAATTCTAAAAAGCATTCATTGACCTAAATGCATGTGAGCATATCAGTTATTCACTGGGGATTGCACTGCAGTCTTTTTTCTGTCTCTGAATCCTGAAGCACTGCATAAATTTAAAAAAAAAAAGAAGTGCTGAAGGATTTTTGAATTAAGACTCTCTTAAAAACAAGTTGATTGATTTGTCAGGCTTGCAAGATAAAATAAGACTTCCTTTCCATCGTAACCAAAGTTTGCTGTTATTGCATAATTAGTGTGTAAGGAAAAGAGAGCTTCAAGAGGATGCACAGCAGTCGTGAGAAGAGTGTTTTGATATATGGCAGTCATTTGTGCTACTATCTTCTGCTTGACTGTCTAAATTCATACATTATTCCACCCTTTCATGTTGAAATTATGCAGTTACAGTCTTGCATTTTTATTGCATTTCATCAGGCTTATGAAAAATTTTAGAAGGGGCATGAAAAATTTTATGTTTTTAACTTTTTGAAGCAATTATTTTTTATTCTATCATCCTATCTTTGATACAGAGAAGATATAAGTATTTTACAGCCACATTTAATGTCCATTTTAATGATAAAGGAACTTATTCATATAGGAGATTGCATTGATAAATAAATATAGCATGAATTAAACTCAAAATTGAAAATGCATGAGTTTTACAATTGCTATTTCTGAACACTTTGAAGAGATCACGATCATTATCAGGATGTCTTTCTACATTGACAAACACTTTCATATGGACAAGATTTTCAAAATGTCTTCAACTTTTTAAGAGAGAGTTCTTGGAAAATTGCGTCTGAAAAGTGGTAAAAACAATGTTGGTAACAGCTTGGTTTTGTTCCCTCTAATACAACATATAAATTGTATATTTAAATGTATTTGTGTGATGACAGATGAGACCACCTGCTCTTATTAGTTTGTGCTTAAAAAGTGTCGTGGGTTTGACCCTGGCTAAATGCCAGGCACCTACGACGTTTGCTCTATGCTCTCTCCTGCTGTGGCTATGCAGAGGAGAGAAAAAAACTAACACACTGGACTTATGAGGTGAGATAAGACTACTGATAAAGAGGACGCACAAGAGACAGGGCAAAAGCAGGCAGGAGACTTAAAGTTGCAAAAAAGGTGATTTATTAATCTAACAGAGTCGGAGGATAAATCAGAGGTAAAAATAAGCTCTCAAGACACCGTTTCTTCACTGACCTCCCTTCTCTCTTAAGGCACTGCTTCTCAGCTCACCCCCTCCCTCCTTTCCAACTACCCAACAACTCCCAGGCAGGGGCAGGGTGTGGGGTTTTTTTTCCTTAAGTCAGTTTATCACAATTCCTTTACTGCAGACACTGTTTCTCTATTCGCCCCCTCTCTCTATTCAACTAACAGATCTGGGCCGGGGCAAGGTATGTGGCTTTTTTTAGTCAGTCCAATGCCACAATTCTTCTGCTACAAACGCTGTGTCTCTACTCACCCCCCTCCCTATTAAGGCCATTTCTCAGCTCACCCCCTCCCTCCTTCCTTCTAACCGACAGCTCCGGGGTGGGGGCAGGGTATGAGGGTTTCCTTTGGTCAGGGTCAGTCCATCAGGGGGAAGAGTCCTCTACTTAGCCATGGGGTCCCTCCCATGAGAGACAGTTCTCCGTGAACTTCTTTGGCGTGGGTCCAATCTCACGAGCAGCACCCGCCCAAAATCTGCTGCAGTCCAAGATTCTTCTGTCCAGGTTGCAGAATTCCAAGCCGAGGCCAGGCTGTTTCCATCCCGGGAGCAAGGCCTTTCTCTCTCTTGCAAGGCCTTTGCAGCTCTCAGTCTCTGGGACTCCCACTGGATCACAGCTTCCTGCAGGCATCACCTGCTCCGCTGGCGTGGGCACCTCCCCACAGGCTATGGGTGGTTCTCTGCATCCCCTGGACCCCATGGGCTGCAGGGGGACCACCTGCTTCCCCACGGTCTTCACCACGGCTGGCAGAGGGTTTTCAGCTCCGGCACCTAGAGCACCTCCTCCCCCACCTTCTCCACTGACCTTGGTGCCTCCATGTTGTTCTCTTTCACATATTTTCACCTCCTCCTCCTCCTGCCCTGGCTAAAAAGAAGTGCGTGCTCACATTGTTTTGATTTCTTCTTAAATATGTTTTCACAGAGGTGTAACTAACATCTCTAATTGGCCCAGGTTTGGCCAGCAGCATGTCCATCATCTTCAGAGCCATCAGAGACTGGCTCTGCTGGATATGGTGGAGAAATTTCCAGAATTTTTTACTCAGGACATGCAGGAGCCATCTTTGTACCCCACCCTATTCACTGGCAAAAACTGGGCCAGGCAAAACTACCACAAAAAGCTAAACAAAGACTCAGCAAGCATCCAAGGAACTATGGAAGGCCAAGACACCCAACAAGTAACCTGATCAGTGAATGTGGAGTACACCAAAGCAGATCCTCTTAGCATTGTCAAAGAAGAACAATTAGACAATTATCCCTTGTTCCACCTGTCAGTGATGACTCTAGGAAAGCTTGAAGTTCTCTTCCTGGAACACCATACAACCCAAGGGGGATGATTTTCCAAAGGGGTGCAGTACTCATTTTGAGATGCAGGCAGAAGAGGGTTTTGAGGTGGAGCAGGGAGAATTTGAAGATGGAATAAAACTATGGGTTGTCTTCAAGGGGACTGTAGGAACATGTGAAACATTTAGAGGAAGGAACAAAAGTATGGGAAGGGAGGGATCAAGTTGACACAGCAAGAAAAAAATTGAATAAAAAAGTAGGCAAAAGCCTGGCAAATCAGATGGTTGATTACCACAGCCTTTCATAACTTCTTATTAAATGCTTTCTAATTATTTTCTGTTTGGGTCACTCCCTAAGCCTCTGGGTGAAAATTGCTCAGGAACTTCAGATTAGACCAGCGTTAGGTAGGAAGAGATCCATATGGGGAAACATCCAAGGCTGCAGTCTGTGTGTGTGATGGATTTAAAATGTATGCTAGGATTCAAGAAACCCACAGATGTGTGTTTGTGATTCCAGAGAGTGTGTCTCCATATACTCTGATTCTGATCCCAGCCATCCTGGAAGGAGGAGCAGACAAGGCCATCTCTGATCTCCATGTCAGAGTGAGTGTTTTGGGTGTTTCTGTGGGTGCCAAACCCTCTCTCTGTGCTGCTCTGTGTGTTTGGCCACGTGTGTGTGAGTGAGTGTGTATTCCCATATGCCCCAGCTGGGAATACATGCTCAGACCCATGGGGCACAGGGAACCACAGCTGCTTCCTTTCTCTCCCTGGGATGAGAGGGACCCCAGAAAGATTCATATAACCATATAATTACACAGTATGACCAAATACCATATATTGCTAGTCTGCTGCCACAAGGTTCTGTGCAGATGCAACTCCACAAGCTCATTCTGAAGTACAACATTTAAATCATCCTAGTAAGGAAATGAAAACATTAACTGAAAGCTAGCTTGCCTCAAACAGAAGGTATTATTCCTTTCCATTTCTGAGAAGGGTATGATAAAAACTTGGTGAATTGGTACATCTCATTGTCAAAAGTGTTGGCAAGGAACAGGCTTTGAAGCAAGGAGAAGTTGGTCATGTGGATCCCATAATCACCCAGGGTGCGATTGTGCATTGGTTACGCAGATCAGGAGCACAATCTGCTGCAGAGCAAAGGACCTCAGAGGCAGTTTGCGCAAGAGAATGTGCTCCCCTGCAGATATCTCTTGTGATGGCTCTCCATTTAATTTTTAAATCATGGTCCTTTTTCATGCTGCAGAGAGGTTGGGGATTAAAGTAATGAGGGTGCTTCCGTCATTGCATCTCTGAAACATGATTGCAGAGGGATATTTTGTGCACAGATTGACCAGGCAGAATGAACCCTGCTATTTCATTGCACATCTGTTACTGCCTCCAAATAAAGAATGTCTAAGCAGCTCACACCACTGAGTTGAAGGCTCTAAATTCTTTATTAAAAGTCTGTCACTAAAGCACTGTCTTATACTATCCCTGCTAAACTGGGGGGAGCAGATGGGATGATATGATTTGTTTCAGATATTCCCAGCACGTGCAGCGCTACCAGAATTAACAGGCGTGTGTCATTCCTGTAGTTACTCTGTTGACAGAACACCGACACTCTTCCTAGTGACATAGCAGAAAGTGCTTTGGAATTAACGTATTGACAGAAATCTATCAATTAAAAGCAGTAACAGCAATATGTCAGAAAGTGATGTGATGCTGACAGTCTATAGTTAGAGCTTTAATTGAGAGAAGAACTCCATAAAGCTCCGTAGTGTACATACTTTACATGTTAGAAGGAGCCATGGAAAGCAATCCTATTCCTTTGATCTATTTATCCACTCCTGTGCCTTTCTGTTGTCTGGGACGAGTTGCTGAGTTTAATGTGGGTTACTTCTACTTCATAAAGGCCACATGTTATTTATTTTCTCTCCTCAGAATTAATCTTCTCTACCTAACTTTTAACATACCTCCTGCAAACCTGGAAATAAACTGTTGATTGTTCTGAGTTAGTAAATTTTAGGATGTGTTATTAAACACCTACCACGTTTTGCTTTTTTCCTTCAGACTTTAACACTCCATCAGATTCTTTCATCTGTTTCCCACTTCATGAAATTATCATTTTGAAACTCTTCAAAATTATGTTATCATGCCTCTAATAGCCCACCCTGATTTGTCAATTTATCTGCTTTCTTTCCTAATTTGTCTTGATTTGCAGGTTTCTTCTCCAGTTTCAATACTAGTGCTCTATTGCTGTAGCAAAATTATGGAGCCTAATTCTAAGGACACAGTTATATATTCTCTAGGATCACATTAGCATGGGGAAAACTTGAGTAGGTCACCTCAAGTGACTGAGCAAGGTGGGAGGAAAATCCTGTATGTTATAGAGAATCAGGGATTTTGTTTATGTGCAGGAAATACCAGTGGTAGGCTACAGGTTTGTTTTCTGAATACAGTCACAGAATTGAGAGCCATAAAGGCTGATGGGGTAAGCAGAGGCACAGCTCCCTCAGGATCCTAATCCCTGTTCGTGGAGCACAAAGCAGCTGCAAGGCTGTGCTGGAAATACAAAGCAGGTCCATCACTGCACTACGAACCAAGACAGGATTTCTTTTTCTTTCATTCCCATGCATCTCTTGGCAATTTGGGTCACCAAGACAAACACTTACGAGCCCAGTTTTGGATATCCATGAAGTCCTGTGAAATGCAATTGCTTAACAAAACCTTCTGTAAGCAAGACAGAAGTCACTATGGAGAATACAGCACAGTGCCTGCACAGAAGAAGGAGGAAGAGAAATGAAAAATACCAAAGAATGCTCACTGACATTCAAGACATTTTGAAATAAATTGAGATTTAAGAAAAGCTGTGCAGTAATTCACCACGCACAGATGAAAGATTTAAATTTAAAAATAAAGTTGGTAATGCTTTCTGCAATAACTCCATGCCTCAGCATTTAATCTTGGAAATATGCTCTCTCTCCCAGATAACAGCAACACAAATAATATCCTACAGCTGTTAGCAGCAAAGTGACTCCCCATTCTCTCAGGTCAGTGGAAGTTTCAATACTTCTGCATAAACCTAAATGAGAACCTCAAAAGTTGTAGGACAAATTTGATGCATCAGTGGAACCATTTATTAGTTTTAATAAAGAGAAGCTTTGACTCCCCCCCAAAAAATTAAGTTGAAGTTAACCAAAAATTACTCTTTCTGTTGCTAAAAGCACTAATCCTGATAGAATTTTGCATTATCGTGAAATGCAGATTGCCAGGTTTAGAGGAAAAGCCCTATCCACCAGGAGTTTAAAAGGCAAAATATTAGACTTCATGCAACTGAAAAACATTTTTTTAATTCTTTACTATTCCAAAAATCTTTCCAGTGTCTAACATTGAAGATAGATAAAGAATATCGCTACATCAAATATCCTTTAGCTTCCCAATGCATCCCACAGACAAAATGAGCAATATCGGGATAATGTTTATCTATCATTAATACATGCAAGAGAAACCCAAATTCAGAATCTGAGATACACTGTGGGTACACTGGATATTGAAAAACTGCATCTCATTCTGTAAAAATATTCCTGGCATTTCACTACCCAAGTTCTACTGACATGATAGTGAGCTTGACTACATCTAGAACAGATCGAACTCATCAGGAAATTTAGGTGTGTGCAGGTATATCTCAAATTAGTTGTTGGTCAAGAAGGTGGAAGGGAGAACAATCAAGTATCAATAGCTGTTAAAAGAGTCCACCCACAGAAGAAGAAGTCAAGGAGCTGGTGAATCATTGTTGATATGCAAGAGTCTTGGTAACCAAATCATGACTCACACAGTCCTTCTTGTCTCCCACATAGATTTGGGTTTTCAAGCAATTTTCACTACAATTAGAGACAGTCAGAGAAAAAGTAAAAAAGTCAGAGAAAAGTAAGTCAGATCTCTCTAGAGGGAAGAAAACACTGAAACAGATCAAGAAAAATGTAACTTTTTTTTCCCCAAGCTCACTCGGAGGGTATGGAAGACAGCTAAAACCTTTATCAACCTGCACTGGCATTGCCAACTCCACAGTAGGATTTATAGCAGGTAATAATTCTGAAAGCCACAATGTGCATCCAAATTAAGCACCCAGCACAGGGAAGAATGCCATCCTCCTCTGATTAAAAGATCAATTTTCTAGAATAAAGTACACTTTCATCCACATTTCCTTGGCCTAGAGAGAATCAGAGAGAAAAATACATGACAAACAGTAGTTAGGCTTCTTAGAGAACAACTGGCAAAACTTGGATGCTGCTGGTGAGTGCAGAACTGGAGGCAATACAGACATGGCAACAAAACTAATCCTCATTACACGGCCCATCCGTGACAGGAAAGGGGAAAAAGGGCACTGTGGAAATTAATTTCATGATTAATGGGATTCAGTATCCATTTTGCTTTTGTTCTGTTTGAGCTGATTAATGTTATCAAATCCTTCTCTTCAAACGCAGTGCCTGGATTCCCCCTGTGCACAGTTAAATCACAGGAGGGCCCATGCTCACTTCAGTCCTGTGTCTTGCAGTGTGGCACAAACGATCGTGAAAATGGTGCTAGAGGTTGCTTCATTGGTATTTTAATTGCAGTAATATACTTCTGCTGTCATAAAATTTTAGATACAATTTAAACTCGGTGGAGCCATGAGACATAAACTAGATAAAGGAGGGAGATTTATAAGTAAATTCAGCACTGAACTGGAGGATTAATGAAAAATGAAGCATTTTGTTTGCAACATTAGTCTCTGAAATGGTATTAATAACATTATAGAGGAAAAAATTATATTTTATATTACAATCAAAATTTCATTAGCATTTCAATAAACTGAAAGTCAGTGTTTAGAACACCAGCAAAACTAATCATTTTTAAAGTCCACAGTAGGTCTGCAGGCAACTTGGTTCATTTATTCTAAGTGTGCATTTTAATGGTCCATTTTGCCTTTGGAAAAACAAAAACTTTGACAATTTCAAGATTGATCTTTGCAATTGAAGGTGCTGCATATATGGAATAAAATGTAGCAGCATAAAAAGTCCATCTCCCGCTTCTCCTTGTCCCTTCCCAATCCCCCTGCCAGGAACTACACCCAAAAATAGGACCCCATTTTATTTCTAAGGTAAAGTGCCTGCCCATATTTGAGAACAAAGAGTAAAAGAAATAATCCTTACTGATAAATCACTCAAATAAGTGGTCCAGCATTACTGGGTTACTTTTTAGTGTGTGTTGGACTGACCCTGTTTGGATGGCAGCTGCCCACCGAAGCTGCTCTGTCACTGCCCTCCTCAGCTGGGCAGGGCAGAGAAAATTCAACCAAAGGCTCATGGGTGGGGATAAATGCAGGGAGAGATCACTCAGCAGTGACTGTCATGGACAAAACACACTTGACATTACAATGTTTAAAAACCGAATGCCATGTTTAACTCGGTTTTAGTTACCCATTTCATTCTTCAAATCACCAGCTAACCCACAAACCAATCAAGGTCTTACCAACAAAAAAAACCACCTGCTGTTGAATATTGAAGTCCAAACAGATTTACCTTTCAATTCAGTAGAGAGAAACAGACATTGCTGTTGATGATTCATCTAATCTGACAAATATCACAAATGAGAAAAAACACATTCCTGGACTCATACCATGTAAATTGAGACATCAGAGTATTGATGACCACACAGAGAAAATCCTGTTTAAAAGGTGGCTACTGACCCTGAGATAATCATCTCTCCTCTCTCACCTGGCTGAGGATATCCACACTAAGAGCCTTCATTAGGTATCTGCCCTCCCCTATCACTCCCTGCAAATCCTCTGGCATAAATGTCCCAGTGGGTTCCCATGTGCTTCCCTTCCATCCCTCCTTAATGCAGAGGGTCCTTAGGCAGACACGAGAGATTTCCAACAGTTGAACAGCCCAAATGAATGTACTGACAGGAAAAAAGGGGGGGAAAATGGGGAAAAAAGGCAGCATACAACTGCCATGAATGCTTGATTGAGAAAGAAAAAGGCTCACCAGAATTCATTCAGGTAATATCCCCAATCAGGAAACTGTTGAAGGATGTGATTTGAGTGATTTGAGTCAGAGGCCTGACATACTGAAGTTCATCAAATTACAGCCAGCATGTTTCAGACTGTTTTTTTCCCTAGATTTAGTGTACTTTATGGAAAATATGAAAGTGGTGTGGATCACGAAATTATCTGCAGAACAAAATGCATTTAGGATACCTCTGGTCTCCCACATGATCAGAGTGAGAGGATTACACTGAAAGACACCTCTATCAATCGCTGTGTAGGAATCCTCCTCTCCTCCCAGCTTTCTTCCACATTTTTCTTGTCATTCCTGTATCTCATAACACACACTACTAAATTAAAAATAAAATGAAGAGCATTTATTCTATCTCCATTTTTTATGCTTCCCCCTCTGCCTACAGTATATAAAGCCTATTAATCTGATTTATGTTTCTCCTCTTTTTCCTGTGTTTTAATTGTTTGTAGTTTC
Source organism: Acanthiza pusilla (assembly GCA_036630365.1). Taxonomy (NCBI): domain Eukaryota; kingdom Metazoa; phylum Chordata; class Aves; order Passeriformes; family Acanthizidae; genus Acanthiza; species Acanthiza pusilla. The sequence continues at coordinate 3,231,496 of JAXCHO010000036.1, forward strand.
CCCCAAGCCAGAGACGTTACAAGGTCATAGGGATTAAATGAGTCCTAGTTTATTTATGTAGAAGAAATAAAATATGTACTTCCATAAGTGTAATTTTTTTCTTGAAGCTCTATGAACCCCTGAAGAGTCACATCACTCAAGTTAATAGTTTTCAGTAAACAAGCAGCTGGATTTTGTTGTACTTATTCCTTCCCAATAATTTGGTCTCATCTACTATAATGATGTAGAAGAAAAAAAAATCTTGGATTGTATATTTTTAACAGAAAGTCTCATGTAAGAGACCTCTGAGACTGTGCTTAGTGTCAACTTTATAGCATTTTTCCAGGATTTAGTTATGGAAACATCCAGAGTATCTATAGAAAATGATCCTGATTTACAAAAGCAGAGCTGCTGGATGTTGAATGTTTTCACACAGGTAATTTCCAATGAACAATTTTTTTTCCTGGAATTTTCTAGGGCAAAACCAAGCTGTTTTTAAAATTTCTTACCCCTCTTAAACAATAAAATAAAATAAGAAAGGACAGAGGGAAGTAAAAGCTGTCTTGTTCTTGCATGTCTGAACCTTGCTCCAGACAAGACACTTCAGCCTTTGAGGAGTGAGCCCAAGTCATTGCCGTGGGGGGAAGACCCCAATTAGCCCCAGCAGCTTGACACGCTCCTGCCTTCACCCAGACCCTGTGGAAATCACCTCCCTATCCTATGAATGGCTCCTCCTCTGCTGCAGTCACCATGAGCTGAGCTAGCACAGATCTGTTTATTTTCCAGCCTCTTCAAGTGCAGCACTTGCTCAGGTCACAGAGGTGGCACTGAGGAGGAGGAGGGGGCAGCAGCAATCAGCAAGGGAAGGCTCGGGCTGCAGCCTCTGATGGTGACATATGTGCAACCCCAGGAGTTTTCTCTTTAGAGGAGTAGCCACCTCTAACCCCTGCTCCCTGGGTGACTACAAGTGTAATCTGTAGTCTCGCACTGTGCGGTTTTCTGCTGCTGACTAAAACGGTGTGAATTAATCAGTTACCATCTATTTCCTACTTGAGAGGAATGTAAAGCTGGTTTCTCTTCTCATTAAATCGAAGCCCAAAACTATGTCCTCTGCTGCTAGGTGTATAAAACTACTTTCTTCCCTCCAAACTAAGTGTGGCAACTATAAATGCCTTTAATTACCTCACCTACTGACCTCTAATTGCTATCTCCATGAATTTACAATCAAGCAAGCATTTAATTTAATTAAATGGAGAGGTGCACGCTTACTTCAGAAATCTGAATATATAATAGGTTACCAGATGATAAATTTGATAACACAGCTGCTGTGTTCTGCTCAAATGAGAGAAGAAAACCGCCATGAGGGTTTTCACTCACTGATTTCTCCTGGTATCAGATGGCTCTATGGAAACAATTTTCATTTCAGTCACACAAACAGTTTATTTGATCTGCCTTATTAATAAAAATTGAAAATCTTTCTTATTATTTCTGGGTTTAGTCAGGCTTCATTTCACTCTACTGGCAGATTTAAATTTTCCCTAATTCTTGTTTTCTAATGGTCCATGATATTCCTAAAACTTTTGATCTACCGTGCTTTTCAGATTTTTCTGGTTTACACTTGGAAAATACCTGAAGGGACGCATTTTATCTTAAAACTGGGTATAGGCTCACAAAGAAGTAACACAGCCTGCAGGGTGTCACCTCAAGCTGTTAAGAGGTTTTTTTCTAAAGCCATGTCTTATTTTTAGAAGGGGTTGGCTTTCAACTGCTTTCTCCACATTTTGCACCAACCTCTGACTCTTGCAAAGCCAAGCCTTTCCACGGCACTCCACAGGAGCTTGGCGCTCCAGGTGACGAGACACGGGACTTCGGGATTTCTCACTCTTCGGAACAGGCTGTTCTGACTTCATGGCAGACCTGGCTGGGACAGGGCGATGTGATCACACTCGGGATCTCGGCCGGTGTTAGAAAAGAGCAGTGCCAGGAGCAGATTGAACATATGTCACCACGGCAGCTCAGGAGCCGCGCGTGGCACAGGAACCTTCCGAGGGTGGCGGGTGGCAGAAACGGGGAGCGAGAGGAAAGGGATTGTTTGCTGCTTCAGCACTTCAGTAAAGCCACCACATCCCTGTGTCTGCACCGCATGTGGTGGGGATCACACTGAAAATCAGAGCCTATTGCTATTTCAGTGACGTGAGCTGGTATTTTTCCAGTTTTGAGTTCAAACTTCTGACAATTCTTTGGTTTTGGGTAGGTTTCTCCTGCTGTGTGGATGGAAAGCCCATGGCGTAACCTCTGAAACTGCCTGTAAGTGCAGGCAATGAATATCTGAGTTCATTGCTAGTCTCTTGCTTTAGATCTACCACTTTATATATTATTTTAGCAATATTCCCTTACATATAAAATAAATGCAACTCAAACACAGCTGTGCGTCTGCTGAATTATGTTTTTGGAAGTAAATTATAATATTGGATGGACATTATTAGCATTTTCAGTAACGAGACAATATAATTTTTTCACTTGCTTTATATTTTACCAATTAAATCTTGGGGTTTTTAATACTTTAAATTTTTGTTAGCACAGGCTATGTAAACTTACACCAAATACTTAGTCTGAATCACCATGCAAGAGCTACACTTTTAAAAATAGTGATCTGAAATATGGTGAAGAAAATGCATTGCTTTAATTAGAGAAAAACAGAACTTAATGCTCACAGTGTGCAGATTGTATTGAAGTCACAACAGAATTGCTTCTTACCATTATGAAATTATTTTGGGGTAATTTAGGGTAAATTGTACTTTGTGCAGAGACAGTAGAACTAATTCTGATCAATTCTCTTTCTCTGTTTTTTCTTGACTGGAGCTTTAACTTTCTCTGATGTTTAAAACACATTTCTCTTTTTAGCAATGGTTTTGGCATGTGTTGCATCTTGAAGACGATTGCTCACATCCTAATGAAAGAGTCTATCTGGACAGACTGTGACAGTAAATTTATAGCCTCTAAACTAAATACACAGGCTATAATTTTTCCTGAGTTTTGTGTAAATATCCCAGTTTTTTGAGTACTCAGCCTAAACAGACTGTGAACCCTTTGACATGAATTGACCTTCTGACCATGTACTTGAGTAAAATCTGTTGAATAATTCACCATACGTGGTACTCAGTGTGAGTTTTGACATTTTATTGCAACAGACATACCCAAAAAAATTCTATTACTGGATATTTTAATAATTAGTCCAGGCTTTGACTTTTAATTTTCACTTAATTCTTTGGCCAGAGTGAGGGCAAGGATGTTCCTTCCACAACAGGAGGTTGCCACAAGTTTAACAAGTGTTTCACGACTGAAAGTTCAGCTGCAACTGCAGCTTTTTCTGGGTAATTTGATTACACTCACTGAGGGCTTTATCTTTGCCAGTACATTTATTCTATGTCAAAATAATATATGCAGCAAAGAGACTTCCTTAGAAACTTTGAATATAGAAAAGGCTGGTGATAATATGTGTTGTCTTTTAGTGCACCTTAAGCTTAAAATACCTCCTCCAGGAATCATAGTTGACAGTTCTTAGTCCCTCAGCTCTTAATTTGGTATTAAACTCAATTTTTCCTTCTTTTACCGCAGAACTGCTTAGGTATTTGTAAAGAAACTCCAGTTCCATGGGAAACAACTGAGGCTTCTATTCCCTGAAAGACCTCAGACGTAATATTTTTAGTAATACTATGCTAAATGTTATTATTACCCATTAGATAGATGAGGACTCTGATACCAAGGATTTTGGTACTTGGCAAAGAAAGATGCTTTATTACAAATCAAAGAACCCAAAAAAAACCCGTAATCTTTATTCTGAACCCCTGTGCTTTTGGCTATGACAACTACTTTTTCTAACACCTCCTCCTAACATATGAATATATGATTCTGGAGTTTCTTCCTAATGTTAAGCTGAGACAATGCTAGCTCTTGCCAAAGATACTCAGAACATAGAAAATAAAACCTTTGACAAATTTTTTATATCTTTCTTCTTTTAATCTTTCTTCTTTCTACTTTTCTTTCTCATCTACTGCAAATTAAAGTACATAGTTAATAATTATGACTGTTTCTGTTCTGGTCAGCACAGCAGTTCCCAAAATGAGGACAGAATAATCACTGGTGTCCTGAGGAAAGTTACTGGATTGCATAACTCTGATATTGTTGCTCCTCTGAACAATTTTTGAGCCTGGTCCAGGTGCTCTCACATCACAGTGAGGGGGGAGAAGGGGATTGCTCGAGTGATGGCACACACTGAAGTTGCTACAGAATCATAAGGTTTCGGAAATGTAAGTGCAAATTATGTCCTGAAGTACAATTATGTAACACCATAAAAATAATCAGCAATCATGAAGAAATTTAGAAGAATATGTAGCAACACTCTGTGCAGTACATGTTCTGTTTATTTGTTGTCTAGCAGCATTAAAGATGAGAATATTTTCTGTAGGAACTATTCACATCTAAGCAGCATTAAAACATTATTGTTTGCACTTATGAGAAAATCTCAGGGGTTCAGAAATTGGCCCTGTTTTCTTCTGAGCTACAGAACTTATCCAAATGTTCATCTAGTGACACCTCTGGGGAGCTGGCTAAACAGTATGACTCTGCAAGGGCTTTGACCTTGATGATGCAGACCTCTAGACGAAAAATAATAATAAAAGTTGTAAATTGCTAGTAATTGGAGAAGAGCTAGCTTTGCAGAACTCTAATGAATGTAAACAGAATTAAACCACTTAAGATATCATCACTGGCCGCAAATTTCTAATAAGTATAAACATAATAAAGTCTCTTTAGATAGTGTCACTCCTAACAGTCTCATGTGAATAGCATGGATATAAGGAACATTTGTGCAGATGAGATTGTTCACATAACCTGTTACAAAGTCTGTTAAGATCCCAAAATGTAGTTGGAGTAATGATTTATTTATCAAAATGGAATGGGAACTTGAAGCTTATTAAATAAGAACTCATGTGTGATTTAAACCTGCAAATCACAAACTCTGAATTCTATTAGGCAGTCCAATAATAAGGTCTCCATACATAATCTTATTAATTATTTGTGTGTTGTGGGTGTGTGGGGTTATTGTATCCTATGCATCCTGCAGCACTACAAAATTAGAACATGTGGATCAGTGTTAACTGAATTTCTTAAGAACTTTAATGGAAGAAAGTAAGGTCACTGTAAGGACCATGGTCAAGGTTATTTTTGTTTTACAAGGAGGAACTTACATACATTTTAGAGGAGAATAGCAAGTTAGGACCCAGGTTCACAAAAATTTTATTTTTGTTTTATATTCTCACATGAAAGGTTAGAATGAAGACGACCTCTTTTTATTAGAATCTTGAAACATAATTCAATAAAGTTCAGAGAGACAAGAATATTGTCACTGCATTTGCTGCTGTGCATCTGCACTGTGAAAGAATTGTTCCTGTTAACCATAAGGTTTTACTTGGCAACTCTCCCTTTATTTTATTTTTCTGAAATTAAAAAATACATCCTTCCTGATCTTTAACATGCATAAAATAGAAAAGATGAAGAAAAATCACCTTTCAATTTCAAACTTTCTATTCTTAATGGGACATAACAAATTGTTTTTATTTTATGATTGAAGGAAATTGGACAGTTTATACCTCTACAATTTTGACTAGATCTGAGCATTTAAATGAGCTAGTTGCTGGGATCTAAATGCACATTCATTTGGTGCAGTATTTCTTTAATTAAAATACAATCTTGCTGGATTTTTAATGGAAACGCATTTCAATGGAATATGTTTATTTCAGCATTTGACAAGAAAAAAATTTCCATCACTTGTTTAGCTTTGAAACCATGGCAGGGCAGGGGGGTAGATGAAACATTATGTGTATTTTTTTCTATAAAATGTACTAATTTTATATATATATGCATCAGCAGTATATGCATATTTTTTATATATATGCATTTTTATTCAAAATTACAAAGTCAAACTACATTATCCAAATTAGACATTTCAAATAAGTGGGAGTAAAATTCCCTTTCTAAAGCAGATCTTAGTCTTCCTTTACTGTGTGACCCACCTCATCTGTTGGGTTTGCCAAGTACAGGGACACTGTTGCCCACTCCATATGTAGCACAGGAATATGCAGCCAGGCCTTCTATCATCTCTGTGTGAAGTGCTTGATGGAACAATAGCTACAAATTGTGCTCTGACTATTCTAGATCTTCAAAGACTGTCAAGATCATATTTAGTTTGTCTAGGAGATAAAATGCATATGGTGTTTTTCATATTAAAGCAAGTCTTAATTGTTCCCTTTAATTTCCAAACTAAATATATGTATACACATATTTGCATATTGGATATTTTTCATTAAAAATAAACCATTATCAGCTAGTTAGTCTCAGTTTTGACCTCTGTGAAGTCAAAAATCACATGTTTTCCTTGGAAATTATTTGTGTGTGCATTTTATGGCAGCATTGAGTCCTTATGGAACTGATAAATTGAGTATACAAAAACAGCTTTGAAATAAATTTAGTAAGGAGCTATCTGTTTATTACTGCATAGATTACTTGCTGACAGTAAGGAAGTTTTTAGATAAAAGAACTTCCAGTGAGGGTTAAAACTAATTGACTGTTGTTTGGTTGGTTTTTCATTGTAAATCCTTAGGAAGCTTGAAAAGATTGCTTTAGTCAATTTGCTGAAGCAGGCTTTCATTAGAGATACACTGAGCAGTGCTTTAATCAGTACATAAATCCGCCAATTTCAGATAATTGGTGCTAATCATCATTTCTCAACATAAAAGGACTTGAGCAAGGATTTTTGTCAACAGCAAAGCTGAATGATGCACGAAAGCACAAGGCCTTTCAGCCACCTTGAAATCTCACCCTTGCTCACGGAACAGAGCTGTTCACTGTGCTGAACTTGAGTTAGATGTGCCAAAGGCCACAGACTAATAAAAATTACCTGCCTGGATCTATGGATCTTGCCCACCTTGCAGGAATCTGTTGTCCAGGTGTAGGTGCCCACCTGAATCTCCATAACAGGAAAACAGGACAGGTAGCACCTCATCCATCCAGCAGGCACAGAGTGGATTGTGTTCAGGCAACTGTGCTTACTCCCTCCTTACCAAAACAGGACAATTGCATCCACTCTGCTTTCTTTTGGATACTCCTCAGTCCCTCCCAACCCTTGAGCAGTGACCAAGCATTGTTTGGAAGGCACATGAGTTTAGACAGGCCACAATTTTGCCATGAACTCTGCCAGGACTTCAGCACCATGTTTTGTGTTCTATTACAGATGAGGCCCCTTTTCACAAAGGCTGAGGTGCCTGAAAAATACTGTCCAAGATACTCCACCCATTTAAAAAGCATGGGAGCTGGGGAGAAACTGAAATCTGTTCTCTTTTACCATGCAAAAATGAGGCATATGGATAAGAAAGTCTTTGCTTTTTTAAAGAAATGTTAGCTATCATGTTTGAAGACAAAATTATTATTTCTTAGATCATTTACTTGAAAAGAAAACTGGTGAGACCAACACCTTCGTTCACCCTGAAAAAACTTGAAGGCCCAATTCCTGTCTACTAAAGACTAGGCTTCCCTCAGGTCGTTCTGGAATGAAAAACCAAAGAGGATTATCTTGCCTTGCTCTCAGTAAAAATGGTCAGTTGTACAGCAAAAAGAATTATTCATATGTGACCTAGGAGAAAAAATTGTGTTAGTGCACAGTGGGACATCATATTGCAATAGGACAGCTGTGAAGTAATCAACAGTTCTGGAATGCAGCCTCACTCCCACTCGCACTGAGAGCCAGAACGGGAAGTTCCAAGCACACCTTGTACCTTGTTGCAGACTTTGCTCAGAAGGTTTGGGCTATAATTGTCCAAATGGTTCTCCTCACCCAAACAGGCTTTTGGTCAGGATTGTTACCAGCCATGGAAGTATTCTGGGTTTGAATCCCTTCAAGGCTGGAAAGGGAATTTAACCTGTTTCTTTACTTCAGAATAAATGCTTTAAATAATAGTTTCTTATATAAAAGTTGGGAATAGTTTTATTATTATTAACAGTTTATAACATATATAACATTTATGAACAGTAATTTTATCATAAATAACATAAATATTTATGTTGCTTTAAAGTTAGATCCCTGCAGTGCATTTTTCAACCAACTGAATCAAAAGTAAGTTTTCTAGAACAGGTGTAGAAGATGTCTCAGCAGACTTGGGAAAATAAATGCCTAGTTTCTAGACATGTCTAGTCCATGAAGCTGGGTTGTTGAAAGCAGGATTTTGGAAATAATTATGTTAACATTTAAAAATACAAGTAATTTTTTACATGTTTGAGATTTAAATTATTTAACTCTGGCTTTATACCTCTCAGATGGCTTCTATGAGAAACAGATGGCATAAGTCTAACAACAATGTACCGGACATGGACTCCCTTGTTAAGTAATTTTTAAAATTTCAATCACAATATTCAAAGATTGGCAAATGTTGCACCAAAATGTTTCTAGATGCTGTTCCACATGACAGGAAGTATTCTGCACCCAGACATCTGATTTAAGGCATTTTTTAATGTTAAGAACATAAAAATCGCCTTCTTGGAACAGATCAGTGCCCCATGCTGTCTGCCAGGGACCAGCGTTAGAGGCATGATGTCATAATGTTGCATCTGACAAATTAATGCAAAACCATTATCAATGCAAAATCACAAATATTTTGGCTCTATAGTAATCTATCTAAAATCATACTCCTCTTATTTATCATGTTATGCATGCTTCATTTTTAATTATCCACTTTGTAAAATATAAATTATGTTTCATAGCAAAATACCATCTTTCGTAGCAAAATACCATCTTCCCAGAATCAGCTTTTCTTCTGTAAGATGAAGTAACTATCTCTTCACTGCAAAAATATCTGAAATGTTGTGGTCAGGAAAAAAAAGGATTGGAATAGATGGCCATTGTGGTGTTTTCTGGCATAAAAACTATGATACATAATACTGTAACAATGCATTGTATGATCTTAAACTACCTGAAATCCATGTGGGCTTAGCTAAATTAATGCACAGGTTTTACAGTCTATGTCATCTTCCATTTTGCAAAGTTCAGCTGGCAAAATATAACAGGATGAATTTAGGGCTTTGTTAGACATATCTGAATGGAGAGAACATAATGTTTTTGAAGTAGAATGTGGAGCTTTAGCCACCTGTCTCCAATTATACTCAGTGTGACTGCAAGATTAAAATGCCATCTAGCTCACTGTGAAAATATGTCCCATAGCATCTCCTTTTAGCTCAGGAGCATTAATGGTAATAACAGCCCAACAGAGAATCAATTTTATTTTGATACTCTCAGTGATTAAATATTTTATACAGAGCTCTGGCAACACTTTTAAAAACTCTCAAATACAAAATTGGAGTTGGAAACATGTACTGGCACAGGGAAAAACTGCATGTGAAACAGTTTTTGGTAATTGAATGACTAGAACAAATGGCAGCCAAGAGAAGTACATTCACCTGAAAAACTCATAGGAAGGAGAATATGGACTCAAAAATGCTGTGAAATAACTATGCTAACAAGTATTGATTTCAAGTTAAATTATCAGACTAGAATGATCTTATTATTATTGTTGCTGCTGTTGTTGCTGATTATTATTATTATTATTATTATTATTATTATTATTATTATTATTTTGAGTGCATGGCTACTTTTCTCTTTAATAAATCTATGTAAAAATGGCCAGTACTTTGGTTAATACTGTACATAAAATTCTATAACTGGAATTGATGCCAGATTTACTTTTTAGACTTCCTCTGTTCTTATTCTGAGCTACAAGGCTCCGAGGTTGTAACACCCTTGAGAAATCAAGTGCAAGCCATAACCAAAGTTACGCACAGTCTTGCCAGTGGATAGTTAAGTGTTATTTCTGCCAAATTTACACCTTGAAGATAGGAAGATTAGCAAACTTGGGCCATGCCAACAGAAATGTTAACTATGGAGATACTGCTGAAGGTATCATTATTATATTTAGAGTGTTTAAATATGAATTTCCATGTTAAGTTTCAGGTGTTTCATTTCAATGTAAAAATAGGTCCATTTTCATTAACTGTAGTTATCTAAGGTTTTCTGTGTTGTTCAACAAGTGCTCATTTAAATTCCTTTCTAGAGAAAAAGGCCAAAACAGACTCTGAAAGAGAGTAGTAATTGAATCTGACTCAGAAATTTTTACCTCACATTTTTCGTGCAAGATTCTGATCCTAAACAGGACAGTTAGGACTGTCTTTACTACCTCATACATAATATATTTTAGAGATGTTAATTCTGGTGAAGGTTAACAAGCCAAGTACCGGACTTTTTCACAGCAGAGATCTTTAAATTATCTTTACATCAATGTTTGGGGTTTTTTAGATAATAGTAATTCGTAATCAGTACATGGAAGAAATCTAAGAGTCTGCATTTGACATACAAAGGACTAGAAACTTTAATTTTATAGAAGCATTTATATTAGAAAAAAAGTTGTTGCCCGTTCTGCTCCTTAGTGCTAAAGCATTTAATCTCTTACTGCCTTTGGAAAATTAACATCTCCTGTTTACAAATGGGGCAGATAAGACATGCAGAACTGAATTCCTGAGTGTCTACAAAGTACAAATTCAGTTTCAGCTCTCATGGTGCCTTGTTCCAGTTCTGGAAACAGCAAAGACCATAAACTAGATGATATGTTGAGAGTTACAATAGATAACCTCCCTGGGTGGTGCAAAAACACTGCGGCAGAGATAGAAACACACCTCACATCTTTTCTACACCTTTACATCATGTTTCATTCTTCAGCACTCTACTCTACATAAAAGAATGAATTTCGAAAGGAAAGGGCATAAATCATCTATTTGTATTACCATGATTTTGCAGAACAACATAACTGCAATGCCATTCCTTGTTAAAAAGAAAGTCTATCATATAAGCCAGGACAGTATTCAAACAAATGAATCCAAATGATCAAGTGTATGAAATATAATTCAATGCAGCACAATTTAAGTCATTGAAAACACCAAAATGTAGAGGACCCTGTACAGATAACTAGCACAGCTGTGTTTCCACCCTGATGAATAAAGGAGTTTTCCCTATTTTCTAGAAGCTAGTGGGGCTGTAGAGTTGCTCTTAGAGCACTCCTTGGCATTTCCTTTCAATTTGCCTTTGTGTTTGTTGTACTTGTCATGCCAGCCCATTGCCATCTCCTCTGCTCACTCAGACAGCTTTGCTCTTGTCACTCATCACCTGAATTTTCTGCAGAATCATCAGTGCTTGAGAGATCCTGATACTGCTGTCGAGGCACAGCAAAGAACTTTTTATTCTTCTGCACCTGCTGCACATTTGCTTGCCTTTCTTTACAGAAGATTTATATTAACTCTGGAGAATACTGACACACTCCAATTAAACTACATAGGGTCATAGATTATCCTTAGTTGGAAGGGACCCAGCAGGATCACTGAGTCCAACTCCTGGCCCTGCACAGGACACCTCAAGGGTCACACCATGTGCCTGAGAGCATTGTCCAAACACTTCTTGAACTCTGTCAGGTTTGCTGCTGTGACCCCTTCCCTGAGGAGCTGTTCCAGTGCCCAACCACGCTCTGGGTGAAAAACTTCTTCCTGATATCCAAACTAAACCTGCCCTTCAAACTTCAGCAGTCTACTTGTGGAGTGTCGGCTGCAGACATGGCAGAAATGTGTGCAGTCCAGAGACTTCAAAAGAGTTACAGGACAGCTGGTTCTGGGAAAAAGAAACAAAGGGTTATAACAGCATGGTGGCACATCCAAGGGAAATTTGTAAAAACTATTTCCAGCACCATGGCACTGTGTGGATGTCAAAGTGTGTTGGTCTGATCTTGTTGCAGCAACAGTCCATTGTGCACTGTAGACATATTTCACTCTAAAAGAGTGGTCAGACTATTTTTTACCTTAAATTAGAGGAAAGTACAAAAACAGAGAAAAAGTTGATATTTTTAGCTCCTTCAATATTATACATTTTCACAGCCCTCCTATCATGAATAAAAATAGTTCCCCATTGTTATCCAGCAGTTACAACCAGCCATTCAGAGTATTTTCACACAAGGAAAAAGGGTAAAAAAATAGTAACCTTTTCAGTAACAGAGAGAGCACTCTGACACAGGTTCATTTTGGTAATGCCATAACCCTAACAGATTTGTCTCATTTAGAAATAATTTTAATACTAAATAGAAGGCAATTTAATCTCTGGAAAATGTATTAACTGCCCAATGGATATTTATAAAATAGACATGCGATGACAATTTTGGGGGTGTTTTTCTGACTTTCTGGGCTTTTAGCCATTTGTCTCTTGCCATTTTCCCTGCCTCTTGCTGTGAAGTTAAATGTGTCTCAAAGTCAGGAAGGACTGGAAGGTGCACTTACAAGAGCTGTGTCTGCTGGTTTTGAACCTGAAGCTAAAATAATGATTTTTTTTTTCCTCAGCAAGTGAAATGGTAGTAATGATACAGTTGTTTTCTCAAATCTAAAAGTAAGAAAGAAAGATAGCAAAGCCTACTGTCGTACGTTTTGGTGACAATAAACCCCCACATAATTAAAGAGGAAACCTCACAGCTGCAGGGGTCAGCATTAACAGCTCTCAGGTAAATTCGCATATGAAAGGAAACCATCAGGTCAGAGTTGGCCACTCTGTGTGGAGGATCATTAGATGTGTTGACAATAGAACAGGAACAGGTTTTTTTTTTGCCCTTAATTCAGCCTGACATACATCAATAAATTCAGTTGTACTGTTAAGACTTAGTGTCCCATTGCTTCAAATGAAATAAATGTTGTGCTTCATGAAACACTTCTATATAATTTTATATGTAGATATTTACTTATTTCCTAGGCTCAGCCACTGACCCAGGACAGAATCGCAAAATGAATTATATCATTTCTATGTCAAGGGATCAGGAATAACAAAATCCAGTGTCATTTACTTAATTTTTCTCTGAAATTGAAAGAGAGATAAAAAGCATACAAAATTATAGACAAGTGAAAATACCTTCCATAAGAAAATACATATCATAATAAAATACACGAAGCAAGCTGAGTTAAATAGAGAGGTAGATGGCAAGAATCACCAACTCCTTTTATTTTATCTAGACAATTTGCAATTAGACTCTTCCTCTATATTTAGTGGGTGATCTGCACTGGTGCCTTAGCAAGTAAAGTCGTGCAATTTCACTGCTTTTATATTCTTTTATCAAGAATAATTTATGATTTGTAAGATCTTTTTGAAAATACAACGTAATTGAGTAATTATATATTTCCAGCCTCTTAAAAAAAAAAAAAAAAAAAAAAAAGGGCAGTTTTTGCTGCATTGCATTTTCAAGTTCTATAGTTTGCAAACATGAAGGGGACCTTTACATATGGAATTGAAAATTAATGCTATTGAATGAACTGGATGACATAGCATCTCAAGAAAGGGAGATTTATAATAATGGTTAATACTCCGACAGAAAAAGCTGTAATGGAATCTAATGTTTGAAAAATGAAGCTGCAGGGATTCAGATTAATATTGAAACATAAAAGTTTAATCAAGTACAATTAATTGCACAAACTAGCCCTAAACCATTTGTTGTAGTTTTAAATCAAAACTGAACATCTTTCAAAAGTCTACCATGTAGATGCTATTGCAATTATGTGCCTGAGACACATATTCATCAGTTCTTCTATCTTGAGAAATCTAAGAAATAACCACTATTACTTACAGTGTTTTACAATTTAAGTAATTAAAACTGTCATTGATATTTTGATTGATGGGGATTTAAAAATTCCATTAATGAAGTAGCATTGTTACACGTTCAAATGCTCAAAGTTACAAAATATCAAAACCCAGTTTGCCATCCTAGACATTTCTAAATTGGGCAAATCCAGCTATATTTTTGTGTCAGTAGTCAATGACATACCTAAGGCTAACCAAAACAATGGAATATTGTATAGATTTTTCTAAAGAAGGTAATACAGATTTATTAAAAATGTCTCAACTGACTTATATATATATATGGAGAAGGGAATGCAATTTTGAAAGTTTAATTTTAGACATGTCAATTGTTTCTCAGTTGAAACTTCAAAAATATTCATGGGAAATTTCAGCTTACATCATTAAGATGGACTAAGTTGGAAGGGGGTGAAAATGCTTTCTTACAGAGGAAAATCTTGATCAATCTTACCTTTAGATAAACTCAGCTGCAAGGTTTTGCTTTTTTACATCTGTAGAAATTTGTCTTAATTCATACTGAAAAATAGACTATGTATTTTAGCCCTCCATGTTTGCTCATTTTGGGAGGGATTGGTCTTACCCACCATCCTCTCTCAAACAGTCTGTGAACACAAGTCATGCAACCTCCCTCAGCAGGCAGTGATAAGATGTAAATGTCCCCAGTGACTGATCTGCCCTGTCCAGGTCTAGAGATCAGGGTGGCAAATACACAGCTTCTAGAAGTGTTTCTCCCTTGTTGACTGTAAAAACAGCGTCAGGGATGAGCTTAAACCGAACTTTCAGCTTTTAAATTGCAAAAGTGGTAAGTGAAATTCCAACAGTTTATGATCTTTCGTGACAAACCATTCATAAGAAATATTTGGCCAATCTCAACCCAGTCCTCCAATGTATGTTTATGTGAATAAATTCTAATTCATGCAAAAGCTTGTGTACATGAGTGTTTGCAATGTAGCTGTTCCTTCCACAATGGATTGACAGGGGTGGGTGGTAGAGCCACCTGCAGCACCAACCAGTCCTCATCTGTCCTCTCAGAGCCAACAGCAAGTCCTCTGACAGAGATCAGTGTCTCCTTACATGCAACTTAAGATTTTATGTGCCTACTTCTCTATGAAACAAAGTGGTGATACAGCACTGAGCCTATTTTATAGCAAGTTCAACAATAATGGCAAACATCAGTTTCACAGTGGGTTATTGGTTTGTTTGTGACATAGTGAACCAGATGCCCTTCTAAAGTCAAAGTGATTATTCTACAGTGTTTTCAATCTACCTGTGTTGCTTTCAGTTACCCTGCAATTTTGCTGATAAAATAAATATTTGTTCTTCCCTAATTAGATTGGAAAAATAATTAATGGAGTCCATTATTGTACTAGCAGCTGCATATACAAATGTGCATTTGTGTAAGTTGCCCTCCAAACCTTTTACAGCTCTAAATAGAAACTAATCGCCATCAAAATTCGCCATTGACAGCTGCTTTATAGTGCCAATTCACCTATTAGGATCCTCAATTATGCATGAGCTGAATAACAGGTGGAACACTGCAAATGTTAATTGAAGAAATATCTAAAATATTTTGTAAATTAAAAATACTGCTATGATTGAAGCCATTCACTGATTAGATGATGAAGGAAAAGGTGAGAGGCATGTTAACCTTGGTACCTCAAAAGTATTATTTCCCTTACTGAAGGTGAATCCAAAATATCCATAAAAGTCCTGTCCCCACTGAAAGCAATGGTAAATTTGTCATATCCTAAAGGGAAAAGGAATTAGCTTTCATTTGTATCAAATATCTGTCAGCAAATGAACTAAAATTATAATTCAAATCAATCAGTAAAGTATAGAAAAATAAAGGAATAAGGTACATTTTTTCAATAAATTTCTATCAGGAATTACCGCTCTGAAATTTAGCCAACTACAAATTTAAGATTTAATTTAGTAATTTAGTTTTTCTCTCTAATCAATGTATGGAAATAGGCATTTACAAAGAACAAGTTACCCACTTTACCAGGAGGGCAGAGAAACTTCTCTGCCTGTGTTGACATAGTCTAACAAGCTGAATACCTGACTTTGAGAGGGCTACTTCATTTCCTCAGAGTTCTTTTCACTGATGAGACAGGATCTTTCAACCATGGATAATGTATAGTGTGAACTTCTCATCACTCTCTTGTTCTTAGATCTTGCCATAATTACCAGAGTTTTAGGTGCCATAGCTAACTCCTGGTCAGGGTCACTGCTCTGCAGCTGCATTCAGCCCAGCCTGATGTGCACAGAAGGTGTTTGCCATGGATGACCTGCTGGAAATTTGGCAATGATAGGCAGTCTCAGGGCTTGCAATACTGCACTAAACAACAGAGTAAGACAATTACAGCTCCTTCCCTTCAAACTGTTTTTTTCCTCCATGTTAAGCATCAGATAAGCTTGAGATGTCCCAAGAATTAATAGGAATAACTGTGGGGGTTTGCTCTAATTTCTTGGTCAGCATTCAATACAGTATTTACTGATATTCTTAGAAGCTCTGAAAATGAAGTATGACTACTTTTCCTTTCCTCTGCTAGCATATTTTTGGTAGCTACTAAATTAACCTTTTTTTTTCTTAAATCTTCTTTTTTTTTTTAAGTTTAATTTTACATTGTAAATGTATTTTTCTGTCCTAAATGTCAAAAGTCTGAGAATCCACCCACCTCAGACAGTTGTCCAAAGGGTGAAAAAACCTCTAAGTATGTGCTGTCCTACAACATCAGCTGAAAATAAAAACTATCATCCATGATCATTCCTGGGCTCTGGCCGTCAGTGACTGCTTCACTTTTTTCATGTTCCCCCAGTGAACGTCAAAGAATATGCTTTTCCTTTTTCATTCATGTTAAGCTTAGTGAAGAGAATTTATACTTCAAATACATCTGCAGTTCTTGTATGTATATACAATATGCCTGTACCTGATTGCTTTTTTTTCCTGAAGAAAATGTTGACATTGTTTTTCTAAAAAAAAAAATTTCCCCTGTATGAAATGAGGTGAGATGATGCGTGAGTGATCACACAGAGGGAAATACTGAGATGTGAAGTAGCAAGTATGTATTTGGCAACAAAAATAATTCAGAATCAAAAAATATTTACTTTATCCTGTGTTGTGAGTGAGGGACTTACAGAAACAGATTCAGGGATGAAAAAATAAGGAAGTGAGTAATTTATATTTATTTAGAGGGGATTATGAAAGGGATGATGTGCATTACTTTGATGAACTGGCAGTCGCCTTGGCAGATCTGTTGAGTCATCTGTGTGGTACTGTGTTGAGTCATAATGTATTGTTAGCTGCCACTGCAATCGCAGAAAGACTTATTGAGCAGAATAGATTACGTAAGAAAAGTAACTAAATCCCCATTAGAATTCTGCCTGAGACAGTGTAAATTCAGTTTGTGTGCCCACTGTTTGGAAGAGCCTCGAGGGGCTGACAGCCTCGGTGTGTAATGCGATATTTGGGGTGCCTCAGGCTCCCCTGTAGGGGTGACACTGCCGCAGGAGCTCAGCTGCTTGGTGTCACAGCCTGAAGTGTGAGCTTCTGGAGCAGGGAATGCTGCCCTCCTGGAAATCCTCTCTGCTCCACACACAGCTCAGCAGAGCCACAGGCAGGAGCGATGTTCACTTGTAAGTGTGAGAGGACAAAATTTAGCAACAGGGCAACTTACGGTATGTGCTGTAACCCGGTATAATGCACTACCACATTGTCTATGAAAAGAGTAAGCACAGTTTATCTTTTGTTTATTATTAAATGTGGATTATGAGTTAACTGAGATGATGGCATGAAAGCCAGTGGTTGAATTTGGACTAATTTTCAGTGGGAACAGAAGCACAGAAGGAAACAAGCTGTATGTAAACTGTAAGCATAACTGCAGCCTTTTATTCCAGGAAATCAAGGATTCCTGTTGAATTCAAATGTTTTTATTATTCTCCTTCAGGCAAAAATTTTGTAGGAAATTAAGTAAAGATGGAGGCATTGCCTCAACTTCTTTGATGATAAATTTGAACTGTGACAATACAGTTAGTATAGTCAAGACAATTTACCTGGTCTAAGGACAAGACCCCTAGTCAGTACTAAATTCAAGAGCCTTTGTCTGGAAAAAAAAATATTATTTCATTGGAGAGAGCACCTGATTCTTAAATTAAACAGGCCAACAGTATCAGGCTTTTCTGTTCTTTGGTTCCAAAATAACTTTGCACAGGCTCTCAGAATAAAATCTTTAAAATTTTAACCACAATTCAGAGAGATCAGAAATCAAAAAGAGTTTTGTCTGAGTAAGAATTTAGGCTTTAGCATATATATATTTATTCCCTGTATTATATTACTTTCCTTCTTTTTTAGGTCTGGATTCACTGTTGCTTGATTGCTGAACAAAACTACCCTAAAGGTTTTGCACATTGAGAAAAAATAATTAGCTTTTTCTGGCTTTTCTACTCACTGAGCTCAGTTGCTATGACAACCAAAATTGTAGCACTTTCTTAACATCAGTCCTTTTGATTTCTGCAGTTTAAAAAAAGAAAACAAAAACACCAAACATTTAAACTGTTAAAAAAATTCTGTAATTCCATATATTTAGAAAACACAGTTCACCTTCATTAATAATGACCATGCTTACTAACTTTCTTAATGTTTTCTAAGAGCCAAAGAGGTCTTCTAAAAGTCAAAGAGTTCTTCTAAAGGCTACTGATGGCTCCATGAAAGAAGTATCTGTAACTCACCACTGATCCTACAAGCTCACTTATCAATGGATACTACAGACATCACAGCCGAAATAAATAATTCCTGTAGCGCTGATGTCTGAAGATGAAATGCAGCACTTCCCAGTTTGGCAAACAGGGAGCTTTTATTATTATTTTCATTATACTTGGGAAATACAGGTAATGAGGCATTTTTGTGACAGGGTGATGTGATGTGTGACATTTTTTTAGATATAGCTTTTCCTGGCTGGGAAACTTTCAATTTGCTTCCAGCAGTTCTTCACACTATTGTAAAAACCAGTTTTATTTCCTATTTGGAAAAACCTCCTTTTAGGAATAATATACCCTATGAGTTTTCACTGAAAGAGAATAAAACATTTATATGCCAAAGGCTAGAAAACAGAGGACTGTATTGTTCATCATTGTAGGTATGTGTAAGATTTTGTAGATTTGTGAGGTACAGGAAAAAAAATAGAATGGGCATCATTGTACTGTTCTAGTAGTTACATGCAGAGTAAACCATGTTGATTCCATACCTGCATTCCCTGAACATGGTCTGGACAAAATTAGGCACTTCAAAGTACAGCTCCATTAAAGCAGATAGAAGCATAAAATAATTGAAGTTGGAAAAGACCTTTAATGTCATCAAATCCAAGCATTACCCCAGCATTGCCAAGTCCTCTACTAAACCACACACAGGGGCGGTGCAACCAGGGGTTGAAGTCCCTCCACTAGAGAAATGTCCATAAGATATGTCTTTTAAAAAACCAAGTAGTTTGATCCTTGTTGTGAAATGTGGTAACCCAAAAAGGGTGAAGATTTGGCAGAACTGGAAATGTTGTCCTGTCTCCAGTTTCCTTTCTGGTGGAGATGGAAACATTTCAGAAGGAACTTTATACAAAGCATCTCTTTGTAACTTTTTAACTGTATTGCACTAGATTGGATTCAAGTCTAGAGCTACACTAAATGAAGCAAGGGGCACACAATTATCCAAATTGCTTAATTTTCACCCTGTTCCTCTCGCAGTTTTGGCCTTTGCATGGTTTCCACTACTGTGTTTTAATCACAGCAATCACAGAGAACATAGTCACTTCTTCTCTTCATTCATCTTTCATTTTATCTTCTTTCTGCCTCCTCTACATGGTTTCTCAAGCTGAAGGCTGTGATATTTAGTGAACGGCCTCACTGCTTTGCTGACAGAGAGCTCAGACTGACTCCAACCTTTCCAAAAGCTCTGCTTCTTCATTTGTATTCACCACAGCCACTTCTTTCTCTGCAGACTAGATCAATCTCAGTATTAGGGAGATTATACTGCTGTCAGTAAGCCCTCAGCTTTTGCCTCACATTGCTCTAGCATGAGGCTACATATTGAAGACTAGATGAGCTTGTCATTTCATTTTACATGTTCGATATATGAAAAAGGAATTTTGCTGGAGGAAAAAGTGATTCCAAAAGAACATTTTGTAGTTTGTAGGAAATAGTCCCTCTTCTTTGTAATCTAGTTAAAGATGAAGGTCCTCCTTAAGTACAGGCAACCAAGAACTCATTTAGTATTTAGCCAAAAACCACCTGCAAATGTTATAAGGTCCTGTAGGCAACATTGGATAGAGCAATGAAAAAAAAGGGGAAATACAGTCAAGCTTTTTGAGTTCTGATCCTAGCTCTGACTCACTCTATGATGTGGCTTAACCTGTCACAAAATAATTCTTTCTCTTTGCTTCTAAACCTTTTGAGAAACTTGAAAGCCTGTTATTGTCTTTTGATGAAAACTTGCCAAGTAGTTTGATATCAATAGTGTTTTAAAAAATACAAAGTTACATAAACTTACCTAATTTGTCTGCCCAGCAAAGCTGCATAAACACTTCCAGCTTTGAGATTTCTGGTGCATATGGTTTGGAATGGATGATACAAATAACAAATTTCAAAAGAAACTTCAGATTTGAAAAAAGTACTTTTTTCAAAATAAATTGCTCATTTATTCAAGAATTGCATACTAGATAATAATGTAGCTCTGTTCTTGGTAATGGCTTTATGGTTGTTGGAATTTTTTTGTTTGGTTGGGGTTTTTTTGTTTGGTTTGGGGTTTTTTTGTTGTTTTTTGTTGTTGGGGTTTTTTGTCTGTTTGTTTTGGGTTTGGTTTTTGTTTGTTTGTTTGTTTGTTTGTTTTGTTTCTCTATTTTAAATCTTTCACTCCTGAGGGGAAAAAAATCTAAACTTTAATAATCTCAGCTATGTATTTAGGGGAGAAAAAAGTAAAAAAATAGAGAAAGAGCAATGAGAAGATATGCCAAGGTAATAAATGGACTGGATCATTTCCAGTGTGGCTAAAAGAGAATTTAGGATGTAATCAGAAGGGAGAACAGCAATTAATTTAGATATATTTATTCTGTAATGCCAGATTCTTCTATCTTTCACTGTCTAATAGCATTCCTAATGCCTTAATTTTCCCAATTGGCTTTATCATTGTGTTCTTTTCTTTTGGAAAGTAGAAGTTAGAAAGAAAAACTGACATGCCTACAGCCTCTCAGAGGATTTTTGGCTGCATCTCCTGAAATCATATGTAGCCTTTGTTTATGTGAATAGCTCAATTGCTGCTTTTAATGTGTCCATTTGGATGTGTAAGAATTGCCAAAGAGGATTCCAGTTACAAGATATGGCACTAAATTTTGCATTCTTGGTTACTTTGGGTGATTGTGCATGGATGTGAAATACATCCAGAAATCTGGAGCAAGCCAGGGTGCCATGCGGACTGGGGAGCACAGACATACAGCTAAAATTGCCCTAAATCCAGAGGATGCCAGCAGGGAGTTCAAGAAAAGTTATGATGGACAGAGTCCCTGGCCTTGTGTAACTGATGGTGCTGTTTGACAAGTTGCTTTGTTATACTGAGATTAATATTAATAAATGTCTTTACATTTCTTACCCGAAGGGTTGCTAGGAAGGGGAAGCATATATCTACAGTCAGACTATGGTGAGGAATATTGACTTTTGTTTTATTGTCTTTTGTGAGGTGGGGTGATTTTTCCCCTTCTTCCTATCAGATATTCTGTTTCGCAGCTTCTGTTAGTCCTCTCATGCCAGCACTTCCTTTTCTAGAGCAATTTTTTCAGCTTTTTGGATATTGCTCCTGCTTCTTGTTGATTTGTGTAAGGGCAGCATTTTAGTAATGGTTGATAGTGAAATTCATTGCTTTTCACTGAAATTTGTTGGCCAGATGTCTGACTTCCAGAGCACCTGTCACATGAAGGGGTTTGGGATTTATTTTTCAGTTTTGCTGCATTAAAAAGGTTTTAATTTGTGAGGAAAGTCCTGAAAGAAAAGGGAAAATTTACTCCTATCTTCTCCAGTGGTATTTCTGGCAAATATGAATGGGAGGAGGGGCCTGTGATAACAAGGAAATTACCATTTCTGTGACTTTGCCCACATCTGAGTGTGAAATAAGGGATAGAGCAGAGCAGCAAGAGCACAGAGATTGAGGCACAGCCCTGGTTTAGTACAGGAATGCAAAGTGTGGGCTGTTTGTTTTGGCACAGGCCAAAGTGGGCACAGCAGCAAAAGCCAAGCCAGGTTTTTTGGGTACAAGCCAGTTGTACCCAACAAGTACAAAGCAAGAAGCTCATCCAAGTGGTGACTGGGTAGAGATGACAGGGGGTGAACTCTCTTCCTGTACACTTGGCCTTACCTGCAAGGCACATCACTTCTTTGTCCTTGCCTTTCTACTGACTGCATGTCATGAGTGTATTTTAAATTTTATTTAGAAATATCTGCAGAATTATGTGATTTTTTACTTATGGAAAGCTGCGTATTTGTTATAATTTTTGAAATTACCTTTCATTTATATGTGGAAAAAACTATTTATTTCTCCACAATTTTTTCCTCAGTGTTTATGAAATATAAACAGATTAAATACTCCTGTGAGCTAATGAATGAGGTAAAAAGATGCAAAACTGAAACTGTAGACATTAGGAAATACAGTTTGCCAGGAAATTTTGGAATAGTTTGGTTTCTGTGCCAACATGTGCTTTTTTCCTGTTTTTATAGATTAGAATTTGATCTAAGAACAGGTGACTGGGTATTGGGTATTTATTCTTTAATTACACACGCTTATTTCCTTGAAAATAGAACTGCTTGCCATTTCTCCTTTCTACTTGCAAGATATTCACAAAAGCATTTACCACAGTCACATTTCTTCCAAATCTGCAGCACTTTTTAGAAGCCTGGCTTCACCACCAGGAATTTCAGTTAAATTCTCAATTCACAAGAGCTGGAATGTCAGAGATTCTAAAACAGGGTTTGCTCTTTAGACTGATGATTGCCTGAAGTGTGAGGAACCTAGGGAAATCTGACCAGTCATTGTCTGAATTCAATTAATTCCATGTGGACTGAATTCTATCAGTTAAACAATTTTTTTTATTGCAGGGGCTTTTTTTATATTGACATTATGACCCATGATAATAAAGTTACTTATAGCAAATAGAAAAAATATCAGAAAGAAATTTTTAAAAAACCATTTTAAAGAAACATTATCAAGTTAAGAAGACCGCTGAATTAAATGTGTTGCATAGGTCTGACTTTCAGAAGTATAGGGGAGCAGTGGTTGTTTTCCACAGTGCACAGTTGCAACAGTGATGGGAATTTAGAGAGAAGTCTGTTGAGCTTTTACTCACATTGGTGACTTCGTACTTGCATGAGAGTTCCCATCCAAATGAACAGAACACATCTAAAGTTACCTGTTACCAGTATTTAATAATAGCACTTGAGATTTGACCTGAGCTTTGTTTTTCTTTCTTTCTACAAGCATTCAGCTCTTCCCCAGATTTCATTCAGAGCATGATCCTTTAAAAGTAGTGATGCCAAATGCCTTCTCCTGTTCCTCTTTTAAACCATGGCTACTGAGCACGTGAGTATTTGCATAAGCTATTACACAAATACAACTAGGACATTTTCAATTTAAGTGTACATAATACATTTGGCTTATATGAGCCATTTCAATAAACCAGAAGAATTGATGGAGTTGCAGCCTGTCAATAAAGCCATTAGCTTCAGGGGAATTACTCACTGAAGCAGGATGTGTTTTGGATTCCACAGAGGAAGGGAAGATATGAGCAGCTTGTTTTTCACTGAAACAGCCCTTCTGATACTCACCACTCCCTAAGCTGCTCATATTAAACTTGTGTTTTGAAGCACTTCAAAGCTGCAGGGCTACTTTGAGGAAAGCACATGCTGGGGATCAGTAAGTTATACGACAGTTAATAATGTGGTTTAAGTTTTGAATATATACCAGAAATATTAAATCATACAAAGTCTCTTTCTTTTCTAACAGACTGTGCTCCCACAACTAAGTGTTGATGTTCTAGCCTGCGGTCCAAACATAGTTGTATTCCTTAATTTCTGTAACATAATTACGTGCTAGTCAGTGTAAGAAAAATTCAGAGATTTGAGTCTGCTGGTTTTGGAGAAGAGCACAAAAGGTCTTGTTTTACTTGAAAATGAAAGAAAATTTATATCCAGAGACCCACCCTACTCCCTTCTCAGCTTTGATTAATTTTTTTACATACTAACTTACAGGTTATCCCTGAGTGCATCTGTAATGTCAGTAGCTGTTGCAAATACTAATCCTCTGTTGCACTCTACCCTGTGCCGATGGATCTGATTGCCACACACAACATTGTGGCCCGAATTTTTTCCATAAAAATCTGGGCATAGGATGTGGCTCACCTCAGACCTCCACATGGAACAGGATGGATGCTGAGCAGCACCAGCCATGCTCTGCAGGGACCATACTGAGGGCACTGCTGTCACATTTTGAGTTTTGTCAAGTAGCATTTTGGAGGTGGCTGTAAAGCTGCAGTCTCATTAAACTTCTTCCGGTGATACAGCATGGGACAACAATGCTCCTTTCTTACCAGAGGGGGGAAAAAGAAACTGGAACATTAATTAGTGCCTGGGAGTATGTTTGCATGGTTATGATAGATTCGTAAGCAGCAAGCTTTACCATGTCACTACATAAGATCATCACAATACAGTGACAAACTCTCTATATCTGTAAATACTAAAACAATATTTGTTGTAACACAGCTCCTCCTAGGCAGAAGTAGAGCAATTGTACGTTTGGGGATAGATACGTTACAATTTCCAGAAACTTCCAGTATTGTGAAGGGAAAAAGGAGTTTTGTAAAAATGGAATAAAAAATTAATAAAACCACCCCAACTTATTACTGTTGCTGCTATGGAAACTGAACAAAGAACAATAACTACTTGCCAATTTCTTCTGGCTCATACAGTGAATAAGCCTAAAATGCTGAGATTTCAAGGACAAGAATTGCTGTCAATAACTGAATATTTTGCTATTCTGGGATTTACCAGCACATTACCTTGGAGGTGTTTAGTTTCTAAACCTTTGTGAAATTCCCTTTTTTTTTTTTTTTTTTTTTCTGAAGTACAAGACATTATAGGCACATAAAGCATGATGTTATGAAAAGGCAAATAATTTTTACATGGAGAAATCAATTAAAGGGTCAATCTGGTCCTGAAATTAGGAATTTATTCACTGCATGTTATTTATATTTATAAAGGACAATGGTTTTATAAAAAGAAGAAACACATTAAATTTACAGGTTTGCCTAGCCCTGCACAGCAACTGGGAGTTTGTAAGGAAAGAAACATCCTTGTTTAGATGTTTATTGCCACTCAGTTATAATACGCTCATGCAACTGTATCTGTACAAGAGGCTACTGCTGAGACACTCTTCTGACTCACAGGTGGTTTTCTTCTGTATGGGAGAAGCAGCCAAAGCACTTCTGCCCAATAATAACATAAGGTTTACGGTATATTTTTAATAGTTTGCACTTTGGACTTCATCTGGAAACGAAGGTGCAGTTATTTTAGGGCACAGAATAAGACTTTCAGTATGCTTTCATCATGTTTTCCCACTTTGCAAACAATGACTGAATCCTAAAGTTACTGGAATCAAATGTCAGCATTTATTGCTTGGCTTGGCAAAACTATTTACTTGTTAAAATTTAGAATAGCATAGGCAAAATTTTGTGTCTGTGGGGAAAAAGGTATCTAGACTCTTCTGGCTAGTAAAAGGTGAGAGAATTCACTTCTTTTCTCCTTTGCCTAGATTTACAGTGGGAGTTCTTGTTGAAAAATGTCTCTTCAGTAAGTGATGGCCATACCTTTATTGAAGTTCTTCAAAATATTCTCCATCTTCATCTTTCTCAGTCTGTCTTTAAGGCATATGGTATTCTTCCAAATAATTCTCTCTACCAGATGTTGAATATCCTCCTATGTGCAACAAAAAGAGATATAACTGAAATACCTCTCAACTATAATTTATCCTACAACATCTCAGTGACATGAATATTCTTGATGTGGGTTGGAGGGAAAGAAAAGTGATGGGACAGAATGGGTGCTGAAGGACTTTAAAACCTCAAGGTTTTAACCCTTAATTATGAACTCTAAGAATTTTTACACAGTTGTCCAGTACCATTTTTAAGGATCTTTTCAAGCAGAATGGATTTAAAAAAAAAAAAAAAAAAGTCTGAATTATGAAGAAATGAAATAAAAAGTAGTCATGGAAATCACAGATGATAGAGAAGAACACTTACCATCAGCAACATTCCCTAGAAAGAGTTGGTGATTTTCTTATAGTATTATTTCTAAATGGTTTTGCAAGTGCACTTCAGTCATAACGGGTGTGATAATCTGGAGGAAGAGATGCTATCATTCAGAATACTAGCAGCTACAAATAAAAAAGCCCCTCAGAGTTAACACCTAAATTCCCAAGCATTTCAGCCATTTACAGGAGCCTCTGGAGCTTCTAATATGTCCTTTAATGCAAAGCTTTCCTGAATATAAGCACAATAAAGCACTGCCAGTTGTTGCTCTGTGTTTTTATTGCATACTTATTTTTAAGATAAACAACTTTAAAGCATTTTCCTGTCAAGAGTGCATAATTCTGGAAATCCCTTGCTGTAACAGCATATAGCTTCAGAAGCCTATGCGTTGAATTAGAAGGAATTTCCAGTTGTATTTTTTTTCATCATTTTCCTAGTATAGCAGTGAATGCAAATGACATTTCTGCCTGGGGCTTTTCAGTGTGTAATCCACTTATGACACAAACCTGCCTCTCATTTGTCACTCTATCTCCATAGACACTAGACAGCCCATCAAATGTGGAAATTTAAATTATCCATAAAATCTGCAAAGTGTCTGTCTATCATACATGAAGTTATAATTTTTTAAAAATTGCTTGTATAGCTTGAATTTGTCTTGTATTTCTTAGTAACTTCAATCATTTTGACAGGATGCAAGAAATAGTAGATTTAATGCACTAAATAAAGATTCTTTCTTGGCTCTGCTCCAATAAATAGGCTACTTTTAAAATTCCTGATAATTTATTTACAAGTTAAATGGAGAGACAGTTAAGAAGAGATATTTGCAACTCAGACCACCTGAGTTTTGCCATACCATGAGTGGAGGGGAATAGACAAGCTCTGCAATTCTAAATAAAGGTCCACTAAATTTTTCTACAATTATATTAAGACTAATCATAATTTTGTCTACTGCAAAACTTGTTCATCGCTCACTCCAACACTGACAAAACAACAGGTGGATTTTTGGCTGTATGAAACTGAAGGGTAAAATGCTTGTTATTTATCAAGAAGCCAGGATTACACACCGCATTTTTAGGCGTTTGCAGAATAAAGACTTCAGGAATGTTCATCTGCAGGAAGTGATTTACCTTACACCAGATTTGCTTTAAAAACATGTCATAGCTTGAAGTGAAGTCACAGCTTACCCTGGTAAAGTCATGTTATTGAAGGAATTGTTAGTACCAGACCTTCTGGTCTGTAAAATGGGTTCAAGACTATGTCACAAGCTGGTGTCAGCAATTTTGAACGCATTTGAAAATTGGTCCACTTCCTACCTACCCACACACAAAACCAGGATTTGTGCTCTATGATATCCTGGAATGGTCATTCCTTGCCTCCAAAGCAGAAGTAATATGAAATGAAGCAATGACACTTTCAGTTAGAAGTGCTCAATAGTTTAAATGTCACTCCCATTTGCAGGATGATCCCTCCTTCCCTCTGTAGCAGATATAGTGGAACCATGGAGGAAACACTGAAATAGAAGTCTTAAGAGGGTTAATGAAAACTTACCAAATAATTTTCCAATGAAAACTGGGAGCTTTCGCATAAATGTTTCCATTTCTATTCTTCTAGAGAGAATGAGAAATATAGATAATTCTAGTGTTTTTTCTGACAAAAAACATAGTTGAGCTTGCTGCTTCTACACTCATAAACTGAGCAGGGAATGGGGCTGAGCTCTGTCACTCATTCATGTGATTATTTCAGCTCTTAAATCAGTAGGATCCATGGCTCATCAGTAGGGGTCTGGCTCCAGCTCACTAATGCTCCCTCAGACAATGTCTGGGTGTGCTGCAAGGTGAGCACCTGCCAGGACCATGAGCAACAGAAAATTTTGGGTTTGAACCCTCTGTTTTGGGGGAATATGGAAGAACAGCTGTAAGGATACACACTGCATCATGATCATGATTGTGCCCGATCTATTTCATTTGCACAGATATAGCAAATGAGAAGAGTGTGAAAACCTACTCCTGGAAATGTTTTTGTAGAAGAATAATATTCACTAGGTGAAAATTGCACTTCTGTTACAAGACTTGCAAGTATTTCATTAACAGCAATCAGGGTTTGTGTAAGGTTAAACTAGAGCAGCTTCTGCTTTCATGCCACATTCCCTTGCTGAGGCCTGAAAGAAAAAAGAAATATTTGAGCTACTTGCTAGTGGGATCAGAAGAAGACACTTGGTCTTTTGTTTGTATGTGAAGCCAAAAAAGCGGAATGGTAGGATGGGTATGTGCGCTGCTAGTGGATTGATTTGTCATATCAAATAGGTAAGAGAAAAGAGTACTCAAGAACAAAAGAACATTGTTGTGTTTTAAGTAATTATCTATATCTTGTGTTTTGTTTTGCTTGGCTGGCTTTTATTAGTTCTTCCTAGGTACTAATCTTTCAGTTCTATTTCTTTTTTCTTTTTTTCCTTTCTCCTACCTGTTGATTTTGCCTTTATCTTTTCGAGGGAAGTTACGAAATTGTTGGTTTCTTATTGGCAAGCATGAAAGCTTGGTATTTTTTCATCAGTATTCACTGCACCATTCAGATAAGAATTTACTCTGAATATAACCCTCTGTGAGGAGATTTACTGCAAATTACTGCTCTCTGTGCAAGGTTACAAATGCCAATAAGATACTGGGCACTCAGAGATAATGCTCAGCCAACATGTGAGGGTCAGCTAGATACGTGAAAGGCAGATTGCTTTCCATCACACTGATAATTTCTATTTCATTTGGCATTTTGTCCTTGCTTAATTATACACTTTATCTAAATCAAGTAGAATCTGAGAAACTTTTTCATTAAGATTTTTGCATCTAAATAAAAAATAATTAAAATCATTTCTATGCAAAAGAGTGGAAAATTTTGAGTTTGTATTGAACAGATCATGCTAATGCAAGCGGCCAAATGAAAAGATCTCTCTAAATTGTCTTTTCTTCCCCTCAAAGTGCAAGCACAGTGTCAGCACATTTCACTTGCAGATTCCTCACTCAGATCTTAGTGTTTTTCAATAGTATTCAGCTCCAAAAAGGATCAAAGTGGTGCATAACCATCCATTTCCATTCTGTAAGCTCCTGAATGTTGCAGTTGTATTAGATCTGATTCCACAGACTCCCCTTTTCCCAAGTACATCTAACCCTACAAATGTCAAACATCAACACAAGGAACAGTGCAGAGAGTAAACATACTTGGATGCTGTAGCGCTTAAATCCCAGATATCTGCAGTTTTGTTAATGACATGACTTCCTTCTGCCGTGCGGGAGAGAAGCCAGTTGGGTTAACTGAGGTACACAGCCTCTTTATCCATGCGAGGGATGGTGTGGTCCTGCTGGGAGGCTTGGTAGTGAGCAGAGGGTCCTGCTGGGAGGCTTTCATGGGCTCTTCCCTGCTCCAGGAGTGCCCCGATGGACAGACGATGCCCAATCCTGGAGCATGCTTGGGGGACTTTCCTCCCTAGAGCTGTTTTCAGCCACTTTTGATTATCCCAATACTCTAACACACTTGAGTGTCCTTATCTTTAGTACAGGCTAAAGAAAACCTTGCTGATGATCAGATTGTTTCAGTTTTGATTTGCTGTTGGTTTCTGATTTACTTCACTATTGCTGGTGCCTGTGATCTGCTTGTTCTGGACACTATGAATGAGACTTCTTGAAGATCTACAAGTTGTTTTGCCAATTTGGCTCTTTTCTTGGTCACAGCAAAACTATCTTGCTGTCTGAGATGGGGGGATGATTATGTTTTCATCAGGGGGCTGATCATAGAATCATAGAACGCCTTGTGTTGAAAGGGACATTAAAGACTCTCCAGTTCCCGGCCCCCTGCCATGGACAGGGACACCTTCCAGTAATCCCATTGGAGCCACTTCCAACCTGGCCTTGAACATTTCCAGGGATGAGGGATCCACAGCTCCTCCAGTCCACCTCACAGTAAAGTATTCCCCCCTAATATCTAATCTAAATCTACTCTCCTTCAGCTTAAAGCCATTATGTTTTCAGCTACTTCTGCCACAACAAAAAGTTGATCAAAGTGCACATTGGAACAACTGCATTACAAGTGGGACCTACTGGGAACAGTGGTGAACCCTAGAGCTCAAGGAAAAAACATCTGAAAAACAGACAAATAAACCAACAAGGCAGAAAGCCTTGGTTGTTTCATTTCTATATTCTTGACCCTAATTTTAATTCTTAGACCCCTGATTTGTGAAGAATAAGGATCTCACTGACTGGAATTCAACCTGTATATTTTATCCTTTTCTAGGAGATCCAGAAATTCAGCCTTGACTATATTAACCTGTACACTTTTACTCTGCACTTGACCTTCAAATTCTAATGCCTTAAGTAGAGAAATTTGTAACCAAGGAAACATGAATTATTTCCCTTACTATTCAGTAAATTTGACACAAACTGCAGAATGCATCCATCCATTAGCACTCTAAAGCTAGAATGTTGTCCTACTTCCTTTCCTATAATTTCTCTCTGTCTTTGATAAATGATTTACAGCTTCAATGTTAGATATCATGGATATACAGACCGTGGTAGAAGAAATAAAAAGAAAAAAGCAATTATGTTCCTTGACATATATGAAGAAAGATTTATGATTTCTCTTTCCTCTGCAGATGAAATGTTTCTTGCAAAACTACAGCACATTACCTAGCAGTTCCCTCTGAAAAGGGTTGTAATGGGAAGGGGAGCAGCTGAGTCAAAGACTCCAGACTGTTATGATTATCTCTGGTTTTAATTAACAGTTTTGACACCTTTCAGACAGAGCTAATTCTGAGAAAGTGCTGATAAGAATAGTGATAATGTTATGATTAATGCACATAATCAGGACTAAAAAGACCAAAGCTCATTCTGTAGTTTGGCTATAGAATTCTCTGCTCTGTTTAAAACAATGTTCAAGATTTCCTAAGCTTAGTTAGACCCCAGCCAGGCTGAGTATTGAAGAATATATGAATATGGCTTTTTAGTCAAAGAGAGAAGGTTATTAGAAAGGATCAATTAATGCCAAATGAACTCTTTTGCTTCTACTGCAGAAGTAAAAATACCATTCTGCATGACTTTTAAAGATAATACGGAATTTTACATTCTTTGGGGTAATATTTTCTGGGTTTCTTCTTTCTCTGTCCACAGCCACCTGAAGTGTACCAAATAAACAAACACATACACAAAGCAGAAGAATTTCCCATGTTGTTGTGTATGCAGTTTTGTTGCAGGCAGGAGCCATCCAACTGAAAACTTGGAAGGAAACTTTCCTGTGAAATTTCTTAACAATCTGAGTTGAAAATCAAGGTGTTAAATTGTGAAGGTGCAAACAGAAATGAAATTGTTCAGTCTTCTACTGTAAGTACATGATTTATTATTATCTGTTATGGTATCAAACAATTGGTGACTGGGGAGAGAGAAGGAAATTTGACTTAGTGTGCATAGAAATTGAGATTAGTTCAAAGCCTTCTGGTGTAACTATATCAGATTGGCCAAATTATATGATTTATGGACTGTTAATTAAATCTCCCTTCTCTGTGTCATCATAAATATCTTTATCCAGACAACCAAGCCATAACTGATCTGATAACTGTACATAGCATACTGATGAAAAACTAGATTCAAAAAACTCCAAACTTTGCAAATATGATGATAAAAGACAGCCACAAGCAGAATACTTGTCAACTATTTATAAATAAAATTGAATGTACAATCAGTAAATAGTCCTTGCATTTTCTGTAATTATGTAATGAAAATACTTTTGTAAATATACTGAGGCAACCCTCAGCCAGGTTGCCACCAGGCTGTGCGGTGTGATCAGCACACTGGAGGGAAGGGATGCCATCCAGAGGGCCCTGACACGCTGAGAACTGTGCCTGTTCAAATGTCCTGGACTTCAACAAGGCCAAGTGCAAGGTCCTGCACCTGGTTTGGGGCAGTCCCAAGCACAGATAAAGGTTGGATGGAGAATGGATTGAGAGCAGCCCTGGGGAAAAGGACTTGGGAGTGTTTGTGGACGAAAAGTGGACATGTGCACTCACATCATAGAAAGCCAACCACTTCCTGGGCTGTATCAAAAGAGTAGATGGTTAAGATCAGACAGCAGGGAAAAAAATCATTAAGAAAGGGGTTAGACACTGTAATAAGTTGCCCAGGGAGACGGTGGAGTCACCATCTCTGGAAGTGTTCAAGAGGTGTCTGGATGTGACATTTGGGGATATGGTTTAGGGGTGGTTATGGTGGTGCTGGGTTGACAGTGGGACTAGATGATCTTGAGTATCTCTTCCAGCCTCGATGATTCTGCAATGAGCAGCGTGACCAGCGGGTCAAGGCATTCATGAGACCTCACCTGGGGTACTGTGTCCTGGAGTCCTTAACAGGGACATGGATTTGTTGGAGCAAGTCTAGAGGAGGCCACAAAGATGATCAGAGGGCTGGAGCATGTCTCCTATGAAGACAGGCTGAGAGAGTTGGGATTGTTCAGACAGGAGAAGAGAAGACTCCAGGGAGACTTTACAGCACCTTTCAGTACCCAAAGAGCTGGAGAGGGACTTTTTAAAAGCACATGTAGTGATAGGATAAGAGGGAATGGCTTCAAACTGAAAGAGGGCAGGTTTACATCAGATATAAGGAAGAAATTCTTCATCATGGAGTTGATCAGACACTGGAACAGGTTGTCCAGAGAAGTTGTGAATGCCCCATTCCTGGCAGTGTTCAAGGCCAGGCTGGATGGACCTTTGAGCAACCTGGCCTGGTGAACAGTGTCCCTGCCCATGGCAGGGGGGTGAAACTAGATGATCTTTACTGTCCCTTTCAACCAAATCTATTCTATAGTTCTATGATTCCACATTCCAAATATTTTATTAAGGCAGAATCACCCATGATAATTGCTATAATAATATGAATTCCTTGATTCTAACTGGCTGGTAAAGTTACCAAAGGTGATTTTTTTAAGTGAGAAAAATTTAAAAACTATAAAATAGCTAGTTTTCGTTACTGTATTATGATTGATCTAATAACAATTATACGGGAATTAGCTTTGCCCAGCAAATGAAAGCTATATCTGTGACATCCAATTCTATATATTATAAATGTAAGTCATCTCTTTCATAAAATGAGTTGTGCAAGGATGCTTTTCTCATCACTTGATCCATAAAAGAAAAATACTTTCATTAAATAGCTTTGAGCTCTAGCAGCTCCAGATAAAAATTCAGTCATCTTACAACAAAGTTGGGGGTTTTTCTATATAGTCTCATCATCTGGTCCATAACTTCTAGTATACATAACATTATTGGATTCCGTTACAAGAAGCACTAAAAAGGAGCAATAGAATATTGTAACAGTTAACATGCAGACGAATATCATAAAAAAATAGACTTTTGTAACTCTGTAAATGCTCATTAAATCATTATTTTCTTATTTGTTTGAGTAAATAAAGATTAATTATTATGAGAGTTCAGACAGCTAAGATGACTTCTTTTTGCTGTAGCATTCTGTATCTGCATAGCACCTCTCTTCTAAAAGAGGGACTCTAAAATGTGACAGGTAAGTATTTTTTATATTTCTCTCTTTCCTTTACCCTTCAGCCACACCATCTTGACCTCTATTTCTTATTGTCTACTATGTTACACCCTATTCAGCATTACGGAAGGCCTCATGCTGATGGCATTGCAACTGTACTATTTATCAACAGAGAATAATAGTGAAATGGGAAAGGATAATTACTAAATGTCAGAAAAGGGGACAGGTGAAAGCATTCTACATTTATGATATTACTGACATTACATTTCTGTGGAAAAAATTGAAGAAAACTCAAATTATTATTCTTCACAATATTCACTGATTCCAGTGTTATCCCATTTTGTAATAAAAGAGAAGTAATTACCTTAAAGTAATCAGATAATTCATTCTGGAAAAAGTATATGGGACAGAAAGGAGAGTTTTTGACTATGGTACAAAACTTTTATCCCATCTGCACAACATTGTTATCCATCACACCAATTTCACTTGATTCTGTGTGCATTAATTAGATTTATTTTTCCTGACTTGTAACTCTTGCTGTGGTGGTTTGAATGTCCACCAAAGTGACTGAGGAGGGCACCGCTGCCCTCCTCAGCTGGGCAGGGGAGAGAAAATATAACAAAAGGCTCATGGTTGAGATAAGGGCAGAGAGAGATCACTCCCTGGTGACTACCATGGACAGACCCAGCTTGAGAAAATTAGGTTAACTAATTACCAATCAAAATCAGAGCAGGATAATAAGAAGTAAACAAATCTTTAAAACACCTTCCCCTCACCCCTCTCTCCTTCCCTGGCTTAACTTTAATAAGAAATCTTTACCTCCTCCCCTTCCAGCAGCTCAGGGAAATGTGGAATGGGGGTTATGGTCAGTTCATCACATGTTGTTTCTCCTGTTGCTTCCTCCTCAGGGAGAGGAGTCCTTCCTCTGCTCCAGTGTGGGGTTCCTCCCACAGGAGACAGGCTCCCAAGACCTTCTCCAACATGAATCCTTCCCATGGTCTGCAGTTCCTCATGAACTGTCCTGGAGTGGGTCCCTCTCATGGGATGCAGTCCTTAGGAACAGGCTGGTCCAGTGTTGGTGCCCCATGGGGTCACAAGTCCTGCCAGCAAACCTGCTCCAGAGTGGGTTCCTCTCTCCATGGGCTACAGATCCTTCCAGGAGCCTGCCCAAGCAGGGGCTTCCCACCGAGTCACAGCCTCCTCCAGGCATCCACCAGCTCAGGTGTGGGGTCCCCCTGGGCTGTGGGTGGATCTCTGCTCCCCCGTGAGCCTCCATGGGCTGCACGGGCACAGCTGCCTCACCAGGGGCTCAGGGGAATCTCTGCTCCAGCGCCTGGAGCACCTCCTGCCCCTCCTTCTGCACTGACCTTGGGTCTGCAGGATTGTTGCTCTCATTCTCACCCTGCTCTTCCCTGGCCACAGCTACTTCTACCCAATAATTATTTTTCCTTCTTAAATATGTTATCACAGAGCTGTGGCCACCACTGCTGATTAGCTTGGCCTTGGCCAGCAGTGGGTCTGTCTTGGAGCCAGCTAGCCTTGGCTCTGTTCTCTGTGAGGAAGCTTCTGGCAACTTCTCAGAGAAGTCCTCCCTATTGCACCCTTTGCTGTGAGGACGTTGCCACGCAAGTCCAAAACATTTGCTGTCTATCCAAAACAGAGAGAGAACAGGAAATTCAGTCGTCTGAACATAAGCATTCCTGTCTATTTGAGTTAGCCTAGAGATGCTTCCAGCTGCTGCTACAGAAAGGTGAGAGACTTGCCAAAGCATGTGTTGCATTTGTCAGCCCGATGCAGGTGTTTGGACAGAGTGGGCTATCCCAAATCAAGCGTTTAGGGGTCTGAATTGAGACCACATTTACACACATTTTCCGGATACAACTCATCCTCTGTGTTTGAATCATAACTCACAGGGATGAAGTGCATTAAGAGCAGGTACCTACCCTTTCTCTGCATTTAGCAGAGGGAGTTCAGGGATTTTCAGTTCACTTCTGTGGCTATTCTTGCCACTAAATTTGTGTTCATCCTAACAGACAAAAATGAAAAAATTTATCTAAACAGTAATATTTCATACTATCAACTTTGAAAATTGAACCCAAACCAGAAGCACCACCACCACCCAGTGTCCCCAAAAGTGTCAGTCGATGTTAAGGTTATCCTCCCATCGTAAAATTTAATCTTCCACTAGGAAAAAGCCATTGGAGGTAAATTAGGAAGAATGACCTATGAGGGAGTCTTTAAAAAGAAGACTGGAATACTTTTTCTGTTGCTGTTGCTATTGTTAGATATCCCAGCACAGAAGATAATGAACCTTTAGGGAAGAAACCTCTATTGGATATTTTTGCAAATATCTTACAATGCTACACAAAATGTTTTTCTCCATGAAAACTTGTGGCACTGAAGACCCTGCAAATAAGTAGTTCAAAAGTTAGAAAGTTAAACAGAGTTTAATTTCTACCTCCAGTTTAGGACTTTTTTTTTTTTAAATTTGCAATAATATCTTGCCCACTAGTATACAATATCCTTTTAATCTTTACTGACTGATCCCTTCAGGTTTATATAAACATACCTTCATAGTCTTTGAAGCACAGGTTAGAAAGCAGGTGTTTGACTTCTATGGAAACTGTCCTAACCCCCAGAGCTGGTCAGGTGCACCATCACACGCTGTGGCTGCTTCCACAGAAGCTCCAGCATCAGGCAAGGCTCCAGCGCAGTAGTTGGAGGTAAATCCTATAATTATTCCTTTAGGTAGTATGAAAAAATGCAAAAGATTTTCAAAAATTCATCTCTATGCTGAATCCAAAGCAATTACTCAAACAGCTAATAATGCATTGCTTATTAGTACAACATGTTTTTTTTCAAGCATCTGGATGTGGGTGTTAAATCCCTAACAGCTGTTAGTGATTCCCTACTGTATTCCTCTATTTTCATTATTGTAATCCATGTATCTCTAGAATATTAGAAGTGTTCTAACACATAGAGTTACCAAGCAACTGCTCAAGACAGCTTTATTATATTCACATTTCTTGCATGCTTCATGAGGCTGCTCTGTGAACAGAATTATCAAAGCACAAGAACAGAAGACTAAGCTGGAGAAAGAGACCAGCTAAAGGAGATAGCAATTTTAGAGGGCTAATTCTATGAAACTCACTCTAATAAACTTCAAAGACTCAAAGAGCATAGAGGCTGTTAACTTTCTACAGCTCCAGGCTTCACAGTCTGACATGTGAGGCTGGCTGCAAGCTTCTTGCCACAAACAGGATTTTAAGGGCTTAAGTCTTTCTGTCTTGGCCCTAGAATTATACTTGTGTAGAGCATATTCTCAAACATTCAACCGTGAGTACAAACATAATGACCCTGACATAAATGACATAAATATGACAGTGTTTATATGTGGCAGTAGTACTCCTACGATGCAGTGTCAGTATTTCTCATTTTATTTAGTCTGGGTTTTGCACCCTTTAGGTGCACCTCATTATATTTTTAGGCCTTTTCTCCAAAAACAAGAGAGCTCAGATCCTACGTCTTCTATAAAAGCTAGATATTTCCAGTAATCACATGATTTTGCAAAGCTGCAGTGCTTGGAAACAAGCAACTACATATTTATTTTATATATTTTGGTCAGCATACTTTGACGATGGTTAGATTCTAAGAAACTGTCATGCCGTGGTGATTTTAGAAAACTGCAATTTATATACACATTAATGCTTAAACTGTAACAAATATACGATTTAATTAGAGATATGAGGAGAAGATGGTAATAATATTCCCTTCTGGAAGATGAAGTGTTTCTGAGAATGACGATACCAAACAGGACTAGAGCATAAAAAGAAGGGAATATATAAGACATGAAATATTGTTCATTGAAAGGATTTTGGGTTTAAGGCTAAGTACTTTATAAGAAAACATGATTTTGTTCAGTCTGAAGAATACAAAGTGTTCTTCTTTCCTTCTGTACTTCTAACTCCAAGTGTGCTATAGAATTGTAGAATGAATTTTCTGTGTATTTTTTCTAGCAATAACACCCACAAGAGGATCTGCAGGAGTTAGCACATCTCCTGCAGAGCTTGTGTTCAGGCAAAATTAAGAAATCTTTCTGGATAGCAGCTGACACGGAATAGAGCTATTTGTCTTTTCCCTGTAACCTTGAGAACTCCAGCTTCCAGGAACACAGCTTACTGCTATGCTAACAGGTCTGTTACTGACAGGCACTTGTCTTAGGCTTTGCTGCTTGCCTTGGAAGCAGAATAAATGCATTTACTGGCTACTAAGGTTAGACTCATATTGACTGTTCAAGCAGAGCAAGCACCAGAGCCTGATCTACAAGCGGATAAACTGCTTCTGTATAAATTAGAGTTTTCCTGTAGAAATGTAGTATGCTTTCACATAGCTAATCAAACAGAATGAAAACGTGCTGAAAAGCCCTAGCATCCATATTTCCCATTAAAAGGCTGTTCTGAGTTTAAGAAAGTGAAAAGCTCTACATGATAACTTGAAAATAAAATAGTTGCATGTTATTAGCAGGGCAAATGTGATAGTTTTTTCCAAACTATACTCTGGGTCAAATTGATTTCATATTATTTGGAATGTGAATTCACATCAAAAAACTGTGGCAATCCTTACTTGAGCAAGTCACATATGAGCACTGCCCTAGTGGTTGCCATAAATTGCCGCAGGGAGAGGGAGGACTGAAGAAGTGACAGGATGACTTTCTCTCCCCCACCTAAAACCATAGTGGGAACCATAGCAACAGCTGAGCATGAGACCACAGCATGTTTCATAAGATGTAAAGAACGTAGTAAATCAGGTGGACTCACACTTGGGGCTTTTAATTTTTGAGTGGTTTATCGCAATATGCAAAGCCTAGTTTTATGTTCGAGGACACAAGGAGGATTTGCTTATGGGATGCCTTATGGGGTCCATTAGTAACTGGCCACACAATTTCAGACACGAACACCCTGCTTCTCTTCCCCCAAGCAGCAGCACAGTTAAACCTGCAATTGTGGATCATAATGCATTAACACCTCAAGCACTGTCTGAAAGACTCATAGGAAGTACCTATAAACAAGTACACTGATTTTGGAAGACAGACTAACAAAAGTCAGCACTAGAATGGCACAAAGCATTATAATGGTCATGCTGTTGCAGGCATCTTCTCTGGAAATACTCACCAGCCTTTCCCCACTCACCTGAGGGATTATGCAGGATAATAAAGATGATTTAAACTTCATTTCTTCAGACTACTCCAATTCAGCTGTAGAAGGAAGGCGGCATTGTAGATCGAATACACTTCTAACAAACTGCTTTTTTGTGTAATATCTGGAAAAAGAAACCAGCTTTGTGTTTCCTTTTGCATAATACATTAACACCCTGTCACCTATAAATACTCAGACTCAACCTCCTGTCAGATTCCATTTGTATTTCTATTTAATATTTTCTTTCCCTCCTTTCAGCACACTCTTTGATACTCTTTGCCTCTTTATCGGCTTCTTGGGAGCTTGTCTGCACATGAAATTAATTTAGCAACTCCTTTTGAATATCCCTGTTTTGAAATCTTATTCCCTTTTAGGTTGATTTAATTTCTGAAGGGATCTAAATAGGTGATAAAATACCTTAATGAAGATTTCTAAATATATTGGTATTCAGGAAAAACACTGCAGATTATAATAATTTTCTACCTTAATCCAAAACAACACTTCATTTCTGTTCTTAAAATAAAATCTAATGCTATTAAGACTCTCCCTAGTGAAGTGAGAC
This sequence comes from Acanthiza pusilla, assembly GCA_036630365.1. Lineage (NCBI taxonomy): Eukaryota > Metazoa > Chordata > Aves > Passeriformes > Acanthizidae > Acanthiza > Acanthiza pusilla. Next base: position 3,270,840 of record JAXCHO010000036.1, read on the forward strand.
TATGATGGATGTTGAAAATATAATTAAATGAATAATAAAATATAATGTAATTTGTAATTGTAACATAGTTCTACCACAGCAATCTTTTTAAATTCTACTTTAATCATATTTGATAAAGTTCCCAAAAGCTATGAATGATTCTGGGAATAGAAGACTTCTCATCTGATAAACTTTCTACTTTCTGCATGACCATGGAAATACAGAAGTGTCCAAAGATCTTCTACAGAGAACACTTTTAATTTGATTCATACGGTCCATTTAATTAATTTTGTTTCATCTATTTTTTGTACTTCTCATCACTTTGAGCCACTAATGTGGGGGTCCCCACATCATTCCATGGACTATGGATAGAATCTGGAGGGTTTGAATAAGAAAAAATTGTCTCTCAGTTTCTGTGATCTTTTAAGATGCAAGTTGCATCATTTGTACACCTTCTCAACTCTGGTGGATTGACCTCATTATTGGGATATTGAATCCACAACCTCTTCATTCTTGTGGTCCTCTTCCTCCTCCTCCTCCACTCAGTCTTTATACAACTGCACTGCAGAATGAGACATGTCCCAGGAGGGACACTCAGCACTGAGACCCTTTCCCTTCACCACTGTTCTTTTCCCTGCCTCTTTCTGGAAATCTCCAACAATATGTCTCCAAGACAAATCCTAGGGCAATCTTGGGCAGCAATTTACCTGCTAGGAGGCAATATCATTAAATCCACCCATTTCCCAAATGCAGGCATCCTTAACTCTCGCTCATGCTGGGGTGGCAGGCAGGTTGCACCATACCTGCAGAAAAACTACAAAAAAATTGTTTCTGGGCCACAGAGTTATCAAATATGGACACATGGCTTAGTGCTGTGCTGTATGGTCACATCCAGTCTGCCACAGAAGGAGCTAGATCAAGACTGTGGGTTTTTTTAAATTGAATTTACTCTTTATTCTTACTCCTTTGCCATCACCCCTCCCCCTAAAACAACGAAAAAAATTATTATTATCCACTTCTACCAATGAAATGTTTCTTAGAATTGTACTTAAAGAGGCAGAAAAATACCTCAGTGCAATGCTATAAATTGCTGATGCCAGTCCTGGAAATCTTGACATTACTTTTTTTTTTTTAAGTACATATGTGCTTGTATACATATATTGCAACTAAGAAAAGCTACTGCTTAGCAAATAAAAGTGCACTGTCAATGGAAAATTTGTCAAAATCCCAGTTTTCTACAGGCTCTTACAATGGTACATTTTTCTAGCAGCTTTTATATGTCAGCAGTGTACTAGCTGAGAGTAGACAGATTTTTGGGGTTTACACAGGTTAAATTACCTATGACATTGTATGATTGCTTTGGAACACAACAATATATCTCCTACATCCAGTGTTTAGGTCCTAGGCACTAGCAACATTATTTAAAGCGAGGAGCTGTCGTGAAGATTCTGCACTCAGTCTTTGCCTGTATGCAATTCAAGAGGAGGATACAGCTGCTTCACGCTTCCAAAGACTTTACCAAAAGAAATCACATTTTTTGTTCCATACTTTTTATTCTGCTTCTGCTATTTACATAGTTAGGATGCAGACCATAAAAAAGTCTTCTTGCATTTTAAATGTAGTGAGATCTAAGCTCTCACTGAAGGAAAAGCATTTAGGGGCTGTAGTTTTATTATCAGTAACTTTGGGCATCTGCCCCTGATCTTTCCCTGGGCCCAGGATTTTAGCAGTTATTTTCAGCACTGATAGAGGAGGAAAAGAAGAACAAATGTCAACACAGTGATGTGTTTAAGAGGTCAAAATTAAAGATGAAGTTCGAGCTGCCATGGGACAGGACAGCAGTGCACTAAAAAGGGAATGACCATCCCTGAGGAGGTGTCCTGGCAGCTCTGCACCAGGGCAACAGCCAGGAGTTTGCACTGTGTTTGCCAGCAAGGACACAGCCCCGACACAGGGTCACCAGGGACAGGGAAAAGCCACTCTCTGTCCTCTGCATGGGCTCCACAGCTCTGCCCAGCTGCCAGTGGCTCTGCACTGTCCCTCAGGCACGGAGATGTCACAGGTCCAGCCTCCTGCAAATCTGTGCGGCGGTTTCCAAGCCATTGTCAGATCTCACTGACAACAGACCTCAAGGCTCTTCTTTCTTGCACAAAACCAAAACAAATAGCTGATATTTCCCTGGTTTTCCTTTATGACATCTAATACGGCTAGAAACGAGTCACTTGTAAATATGGACAATATTAGACTTATTTTAAATTTTTATTTTAATCACTATCCCAAGGCATATTCCCAAGGATTTTTGTTTACACTGATTTTAAGCAATTAACAGATGTGATTCTTCTGCCAAATGTTATCTAAGGTAGTGTAGTGAACTATCTGTACTAGGACTAGATCTCTAAAGGATGTGCAGAAATTCTCCTCAAAAATCTAGTGCTTTTCCACAGCAGTTAACAATCCTTTCCACTCATGTTATGATGAAGTATATAGGAATTTATGGGAATCTTGAAGAAGTCTGGAACCCAGAGGATGCCATTAAGGAGCTTGCAGAAGATCTGTCAACAGCTAATCAACGCTGTCTCTCACCTATCCATCACCTAAAACTCATTATGAACAATTGTCAATGACATTATAATATTTGCCGCAGGATGATAAACCACAAAACTCCCTCCTAAAAAAAAAAAAAAACAACCAACCAAAAAAAAAAAAAAAAAAACCCAACAAAACACAAAAAACCCCCAATCCCCCAAATTTAAAAATAACAACCAAAAAAAAAAAAGCCAAAAAATCCCACCCCCAAAAAAACCAAAAAACAAACTAAAAAACCCAAGAAAAAAGCCCAAAACAATCAAATAAAAAACCCCAAAAAAACCAACAAACCCACGACCACCAAAAATCACCATAAAACACACCGAAGTAGCTGTTAGTCACAAGGAAATATAAAAAACAAAAAGCTCTCCCTGCTGCTTCATCTCTTTTTTTTTTTTTTTTTTTTTTTCCCGTTAATACATTTCATTTTGTTTGTTCTGAGCACCATCTGCTGGCTGTTTCCAGCTTGCACGAATATCCCTCCCTGGAGTGAGAAAAGGTTATTCACACACTCAAGCGAAGTGAGGCAGGTCCTGCTGCCATATACAAAGACAACACCTTTTGTGTAAATATCCTCCCAATCCTCAAAAAACATGAGCAACTGAAATATGTTTTATCCTTTATTTCTAAACACTTTGGAGGTGGTCATCAGTGTCAGAAGTGCTAAAATAAATCAGTGCTCAGTGGAACAGCTGAGTGCTCCTGTATCAGACATTAAATCTGCTCTTAATCCAGACAAGCACTGGCCAGAGAGTGCCTGGGGAAGGACAAGCTCTAATCCTAGTTATCAGACTCATGTGTATTTGGTGTTGGAAGGTGTAAAAAGAGGGGTTTAACCTTCCACTTTTGTTTTAGGCTTACTACCCTGCCTCGTAATGTAGCAGCCATACTCTGTTGTGTTTTCTCCTTAGAAAATCCCCACTGAATTTCTCCAAAAGGTCTGGTTTCACTGACTCTGGTACTTCCCCATTAGACCCTATTAGACTTGTATAAGGAAAACACAATCTCATCTCATCTTGTAATCCCCAAGACACCTACTTTAGAAGTCTTTCAGACTATGTGCATGTAAGCTGTGACATTAAACTGTCCACATTGGTCTTTAGTAGCTGCTGCTTCAGTTTTTTTTACATTCATTTTGCAAAAGTTTAGGGGGTTTTGGAAGCCATTTCATGCAAATCTTGGGGAAAAAATAGCAATATATATATTTATTGCCTGTGCTAAGTTACTAACATACAATTATTATCTGCGTACAGCTGAGTACAGTTATGAAGAGTTCTGCTCAAACACTTTTGAGCAGAAAAGTATCCTTGACTGAGCTATACTTTGAAGAGGGAATGAGGTAAAGAAGGAACCTTCTCTTCCAGAATTGCCTTTAATTTTGTGTAACAAACTCCCCGATTTCTCCCTGAAAATTGAGGTAAAATGCAGATGTTGCTAAGGGCAAAGGCAAAATTAACTAGTGCAGAGAAAAGGAGCAAAATAGAACATGTCTAGAACAACATTTGAGAGGGATTCTATCCACATGCCCCAAAATTCAAGCCATTTTCTCCATTAAGGACACACGTCAAACAGAAGCCACTTCAGGACAATTTCCACTTGTTATTTATCCTTTGGTAGCACAGGATATATAGACCAAATTTAGTATACAGTCTACTATGTTTGCAATAAAAAAAATTCCTTCTACTTTGGATTTTATTGTGAATATATGAAGAATATAGGAGTCTCTACAATAGCATGCGTCTGCAAACGGTAGATCAAGAACCATAGTGAATGTTAAAACACCCTCATAATTTCCTTAGAGGCTTTCTTTACTGAAATGCAAAAATTTATGAAAAAGTTTCTTTTTTTTTTCTTCTTAGTTGCAGTGTGATTGCCCTATCATCCCAAAAGATAATACTCAGAGATTTATAAGCAATGAAATAGATTGCTGGAGGACTGAATAAAAAAGTGAGAAATCATTTAATGCCATTGATGTTCGAAAGATGAAGTCAGCAGCACTATTGTCATTAATTTATTCCAGATGGCACAGCACTCTTGCTGTGATCCAATTGAAACAGTAACAAAAATATTTAAGATTTATGGAAAGGTGGAGGGAGCTGATGTCCTTACTGTCTGAGAATGTTCTTGCAATATCTTGCAATATCTGATAATATTAAAACACATTTACTGAGAGAGAGTTGTGCCATAACATAGGTTGAAATAGACCTTTAGAAATCACGTATCTAACTCCCCACTCAAAGTAGAGCCATTCACAAAGTTGAATCCAACTTGGAAACCATAAGGTGGTCAGAGCTTTGTCAAGCCAAATTTTGTATCCAAGGATCAAGATCCAAGCCTCTCTGGGCAACCCATTCCAGTGATTTATCACCCTCATTATAGTAATTGGCTTTGTCTTACTTCTTAATTGGGATTTTAACTGTCTGCAGCTTGAGCCCGTTTCCCCCAGCACTAGAGGCTGTGCACCTCTAAGCAGAATCTGGCTCCATCATCACTATAAACACTCACTAAATGGGAAAAAAAGCTTTTTTTGCTCTTCTTTGTGCTGGACAAATTCATCTCTCTACAACTGTCTCCATGTCACGTGTGCCAGTCCCCAGTCATCGTCATGGCCCTCTGCCATACTCAGCTCAATTAATCACTGTCTCATTTGTACTGAGAAGCACAAAATTACATGTAGTACTTTCAATGCAGTCTTAGGACTGCCACACTGAATAGATAGCAGCAATCACATCCCTCTTCCTGTCCCTGCGGTCTTACTAGTACAGTCCTTGATGGTCTTAGGCTTCACTGCCATACATACAAGCCAGTTGCACATAAACCAAACACTGCTGGGTATTGTGTTGCTCTAATATAATTATAATGCTGTTATGTTGGCTTGTAAGTGAATTTCCTGAGAAAACATGTCATTAACTGCAGTTGTTATTTAATTAATAACTATGTAATGTAAGCCATGTTATCTATTTTGAAGATAATGTCTTAATGAAGTTCTGTAAGCTGGAGAATCCCTCCTATGGGCTATACAGCAAAATGCCATGTGGGAAGACGCAGCAAATGCAACTGCAGTAGAGGCACACACCACTTTGCACTGCTGCAGTCAGTTTTATCCAACACTAATGAAGCTTTGTAGAACTCCTACAGAGCAGATAATTATTACATTATGCGGAGGGGAGGAACTGAAGCATAAATAAGCAACTGAACTAATTTTGAAGTCCGCAGTTATGGCCTAAATGACCTCTTACTGAGTGGGAGTTTTAGGAATGATTTAATTAGCGGAGAACTGGGTCAAGGCTAAATGCTTTTGAAAATCTCAAGCTACCTTTTCTAACTCAAGGTCGAGCAGAGAACAGAAGTCAAAAGAAGGCTCTCCTCCTAATCCTTTAATTTATTTATGCATATCATACTCATAAAGAGTGAATCATATTCCTCTTGCCCAGGTTCTAACATTCCCATTGGGAACAACACAGATTAAAAAAAGGGGAAAATTGATTAGTTCCGCAGTTCTGGTGAATAAAAATAGTCAGCTAGATAGTGCATGGGTTTTTTTAAACTATTTAGTAATTCAGATATTTAGTGTTTATGTACAATATATTGGTATCCAGAAGACTTTTTACATATCGCAAATAAATTATACCCCATGGACACCATTTTTATCTGGGAAAACCATCAAGTTACCTTCTTGACAGCATATTTTCATAGCATGAAAAGAGAGTTTGTTTACCTTCAAATCCCGAAATGTCTTTTAGAAGACGTAAGGACTTTTTCTTTCTATTTAACGATATGAAAATTTTAGTTAAAAGTGAAACAAAAAATTTCAACAATGTTCATGAGTGAACAGGGATATTTTGTTTAATTGTTTTCTTGGACAACATTTCAAGAATAATCTTAAAGACCTTAAACTTAGGGGTGTTTACTGTATCACAACAAAAATTAACACTCTTGAAAATGTTGACTTTATAATGTAATATAACAGAAAAATCAGGAACGAGCCATGCAAGTGATGAGTGCCACAAGATGGCACTGCTTCATGCCACCGGCTCTATTCTAAATGTCCTAAAACTACAAATACGTTAATAGAGAGGATAAAACCAGTACAAGATACATGTATAGGTTTTTATATATATATATATATATATATATAAAAATATATATATATAAATTAATAGCAATAAATGAACATAAAATATTTAAAAGTTAGCTAAATAGCAGATTCCACAGAAATAGGGTAGAACTCATTCAGCAATGGCATATTTGCCTCAATGTTATCCAGAGGTGGAAAGTGCCTGGAAGTAAAGAACTCATCATTAGGAGTCTATAGTATTAAAGCTTCCATTGTAAGACTTAAGGTTCAGGAAATATTAGTCCCCACAGCATTCCTCAACCTTTTTCTTTCTTTCTTTCTTTTTTTTTTTTTTAAGATAATGTTCATCTTCACTGGTTTCTATGGTCAGAAAAAGTATTTTTCAGAAGAAAGGAGTTCTGTAGCATGGGCACTTACACATTTGTGCAGAATGTATTAACATTATTCACAGGCCTAAGGATTGTACCCAAGCTTCCCAGAACAGCAGAGTGACGCAAAGCTCCGTGTTTTGTTCCTGGAGAACAGGAATTTGTTTCAAGCTGGGAGAAAGGTGGATCAAAAGAACCTCTTGGGCACACCCAATACATTCAGTTTGGTATTGTTGGTTGAAACTTAAGACAGGTGATGCTTATTCAGACCTAAAAAGTTGTGTCTCTTCTATTAGTGGGTTGCTCCACAAAGCTCAGGTACCTTTATTCCCCACATTCCTGCATGAACGTCAAGATCAATTTTACCTGGAAGGTCTTGTTCTACACCTTCTTTGCATTTCTCAGGGAACATTTTGTTCCCAAAGGCCTATGAAGAAGGCATTCATTCCCACTGACTTCACTGGGAAAAATGTGGACCATTAAATCTTTGCCTGGTTAGCAGTTTTAAGTTCTGTGTATGAATCCTGCTGAGGAGCATCTCATACAATTCATGTACAGCCTGTATTTATGACAATACAAGTGAGGGTAACTCTCTCTCTTGTGGGAAAATGTCCAATTTACAGTATTTTTCAGGCATGTCTTAGAAAAACAGGCCTGGGACATTTGACTGAGTTTTGAGTTGCAACGCATCACAAGTAGATCTGTGTCTTCAAATAAAGCCAAAAATAAAAGAAAAATCTGTGCTGAATTTAAAGGGATGTATGGAATTCTTTCCTTCTTGGATTATTTAAATATTACCTTTATTTTTTCTACCTCTGTATTTGGAACATGCAGGAAAAGAAAACATTTAGCTATGAAATGTGCATGTCTCTGTGCAACAACACTACATCAAGCAAGAAACATCAAATTTGATAAGCATTGCTAGAAGCCTTTCTAAAAAGTATTATTTTGTTATTCTAAAACATTTTCCAACCTTTTCTTAATAGTAAAGTCATTTAGGTCAGAAAGTACCTTCAGACTGGGTTCAACCCTTAACCCAGCACTGCCAAGGCCAGCACTAAACCATGTCCCTGAGCACCACATCTACAGCCTGCAGGGACAGTGACTCACTTCCCTGTCCCAACGCTTGACAACTCTTCTGGTGAATAGATTTTTCCTAGTATCCAATCTAAACTTACCCTGGTGCAACCTGAGGCCATTTCCTGTCACCCAGTTGCTTGTTACTTGGGCAAAGAGATTGACACCCACACCAGCACCCACCATGGTGAAGCGCACCAGAATTGTCTGTGTTGGAAAGCTACGACTTCATTGATAAAAGGTCCATCCACCTTTCTATTGGAAAAAAGATTTGCAGGCATTATTGTAGCAGCCTTCAGAAAGGAAAGCAGAAAAAAAAAGGGGAGTAGGATGAGGGATTTGGGATATTTTAATCTAGTTAAGACAGGAAAGGAATAATAAGTGTGAATCTTGGCAAAGGGTTTCTCAGCTCAGATCTTTATGTGTTTGCTGGGAAGGAAGGAGAGACGGGGGGGGGGGGAACAGACATAGTGTTTGGAAGATTGGCTCAGGACCCTGAAACATGTGTTTGCAGAGAGTTCCTATTCTGCAGATAGTCCAGCCTTGTCATGTCTCTAAGCAACAAGATCTATAATATGCACTTGCACTGACAGAGAGTAAATTGCCTCAAATGTGCATAAATTTTAAGCCAGGTCTGAATCTTTATTTAGTGATTGCTTTTTTATCACATTAAGTAGGGGAATAAATATTTTCATGGCTTAAAGACCATCATTAAGCTTATTATTTTTCAGTATTCATATAATATCTAGCAATTATTTATATTTAGAATTCTGAGTAATGCTCAAAATTACTGTGTGGGCAAGGCCCTTCACCTGCAAAATTCACCTCTATATTTTTCAGAGGATAGTGATGACAGAATGTAGAAATCTCTAGAATATGGAATATTCATTTGTGTTACACTTTTATGTAAAATACACATTTCTTTCAGTGCTTGTGATCTATATGGCACTAAAGGTTTGCACAAATAGTAATAAATGCATACTCTAAATCTAGAAATAAATTGAGTTGAATTATGAAAAAAATTCATAATTCTGTTAGAAGTACACTTCTAAATCACCACATGAAAATATGAAGTATGGTACATCTGTTCCAGGTAAATGTATCTATTTACATAATTATATTTATTTTTTATTAAAAATGTCACAAATTATATTAAAATCTTTATAGTTCACAATATTCTTTAAAAACTGTACAAGAAACAGAATAATATTTTTAAATGGAAAACCAATGTTTTGAAGATTAGAAAAACACCAGTATTTATGGGACTTGAAAATTGGACTTTTTTCTTTTTTTATACCCTCATTAAGGTAACTAGAAACATTTCAATATGACTAAGTCTACTATAAATTATTAAATTTTACAGCACAGAAAAAAAATTCTAGAGCACAAAGGATAAAGATAAGGTAGTAACAGCTTAAATGACATTAAAAGGTGTGAGTTTGGGCCTCATGATAACATTGGTGGTATTAAAGATATGGGAGCTTTATTTATTCATTAAATATGCCGAAGTAGGTGTACAGCAAAAACAATCTGACTGGTAGCATTGGAGGTCAATAGGTAGTCAATGCAAATTGCTATATAACTCTAAACAGAACAATAGAAATTAGCTATGTTGGACAGGAACCTGGAGAGGGTTCAGTGTCTGTACCTCACTTGATAAAGTTCCTTTCATCAAAAACATTCTCTGAACTTGTCTTGTCGAATAAAAATAAACACCAAGCATACGTGCAGACTCCTACAGGTAGAAGCATAAGCAGAGGTGCCTCCATCTTGAGCTGAATTCCATCCTCGATGTATTTCTAGAAGACCACTAGAGAGCTGAGGTGATCGTCCACACCTTGACTTCTTGGATTGTTAGAAACGTATTAATGTCACTGCAGAATGGCCTGGATCACCTTTGTATTTCACACATCTCTTCAAGGCTTCCAAATATGCAAGGCATCTCAAAAGGCAGTGAGTGCTTATGTGTGAGCAAGTGAACAGAGGATATTTTGGGTTTATGTATCCCTTTACAACACAAAAATGGCTCAGCAAGCATCCAACATCTATAATTTTCCTGGCACCGAGTAGCTTTAGTGTACTTTTTTTTTCACTTTCTTTTGTAGAATGTCCTACATAGTCTGATCTCTGCTTTCAGATAGTCTAAATGGTATTCATCTGTCCTATTTTAGACATTTTTATATGATCAGATCTTGTAGAATAATTTTCTGGTCAAGGAGGCTATGACACATTTTTAGACTGCAATTAAACTCATCCTAAAGTACATGGTTAAATTAGGTCAGATGAATCACATGCCCATTTCTCCTCATTGTCTATACACTATGGCTAACTCAGGTGTACACATCTAAAGGCAGGTCAGATGAATCATGCCATGTGGTATCCCTCAAGGACAGATTTGGAGGGAGGAGCTGCATTCCTTCCAAAGTGACTTGCTACCGAAGTGTCTGGAGTTGTCAGAAGTCAGAAAGATTAATTCTACTTACATATTTGTATAAAGGATGATTGTCATTTTGCATGTTATTGTTTGTATTTCTCAACAAGTGAAAAGTTTCACCGTGGGAAAATATGTATATCATTATAAATTTTCAACTGAGCATTTTAAAATGGTTTGGTTTAAAAAGAAGCAGATAATTATGCTTTCACAGCATTAGTCTCAAACATATGGCACAGAATGTGTTGGCTTTATGTGTTTCTGTCATGCTGAACACAGAACAGCAAGTATTTTATGCAGCACAAGGGGGACCAGATAGACAGTGACTTACTATGCACAAAACCTAGCAGTGCAAGGTCCATGCCTCACAGAAATTAATCATTAAAAGAGACTTGAATTTACACAGCTGGTTTATACCAGAATAATTATTATTATCATGTGCTTATTTTGTTCTGGTGCTAGGAGTCCTAGACCTAAACTTACTCTGTCCTCTAAACAAAGACTGAGAGTTGAATGAGGCCTTGCTGGGATGAATATTTTACAAAATGCTTTCTTCAGTAGAGAATAATCCTCCTCACTTTTGATTCAATTCATCAAATCTTCCATTATGCAAGTACAATTCCTAGTGAAACTGGATTGTACACAGATCAGTGAAATTATGGAAGTTAGAACTAACTGGCAGCATCTAAAATAGGAGCAGAAGAAAGAATAGAAACCAGAAATGAGGAGGATGAGGGAGCTTCTCTGTCAAACTGGCTTTAGTGTCAATAAAATGCCACATGTTTACGGCTAGGCAATAAATAACTGCTTATGGCCATGACATATGCATATGAAAGCTGCTAAAGCTCAAGGGGCTGAGCAACCATGAAATGACAGGAAAGTTGAAGCACTGATGAAATTGAAGACCAAGAAATCCTTAAAGAAGGAAAAGACAGGGAGGACTAAACCTGAATATCCTTCAATGGCAGTTCTGAAGTGTATGTGTACCAGGTCTTGTGCAGCCTGGAGATTTAACATTAAAGGAGGTACACACATATCCTTAGCCAGAGCACTGTGAAGCATCTACAAGTAAGAAGAAGGATGAGAGAAACCTTTAGAATGTAAATATTACATAAATGCATATGTTACTAGTATTTACATTAAAACTGTGTTTTCTAAGCCTTTATGGCAGTATTGTTTACCTTTGCTCATATGCCTTCTTAATGCAAAGACTGCTGTCTTTAGCAGCTTCCAGCTGGATGACCTGGTTCTACATCCCCAAAGCCTGCAACTTGCAAGAGCTAGATAGCACAGTAATGGAGCAAAGTTATGTTTAACACCTTGCTATTTCACATGAATAGAAAACAGAGAGACCCAGAAAAAGAAGCTTTATAGAAAGGAAAAAGAGGTAGCAAAAATAACCTGGGGTTTGCAGTAGTCAGGGAGATCTGGATCTTTATTCAAAGAGATGTTATGTGCCTTAGGAATTTATTTTTGCTCTACTTTTAAAGCACATTAATGATTATTATAATGTGGCTTTTTTTTGTAGTACCTCCATGCATTTTACATTATCTATAACTATTGTGTCTCTGGGAAAGTTATGAATATTGAAGTTATTTTGCTGTCTTGAATTTTGCATCCTGGCTTTTTCACCAAAAAAAAGAAAGTGAACAAAGGTTAAAAAAACGCATTAAACATGCATTCAAATGAAAGATAGTCTCTATAAAAAAGATCATCTTGAAATAAGCCAGCAGACCTCCCAGGAATGTTCTATTACAAATATTGTCGCAGTTGGAATGAATGCCTCCTGCAGCCTAAGCCTGCTACCATAACTGGTCTGACTCTGTTACAAGGAGTCCCAACAGGGGGAAAAAAAAAAAGGAAAAAAAGTAGCGACATTTTAACGACGTGCGATGACTCTTAAGGGCTGTCCTCATTGACTATGACACAAACATCTAATGTTCCTAGTGTCACTTTCTACAATCAGCACTTTAGTATGTGCAGTAATTTATTTTTTTTTTAAAGGAGATCCTATTTCAGTAGATCTTTTGTAAGGGCTTTTTAGAACTGGTTTCACAGAAGCTGCCAAGACCCGTATTTGCCAGTTCTTTGAACAGTTAAGCCTTCTCTCAAGTGACCTCTCTGGTTGCAGTTGGGCCACCAGCCCTACACTTTGTTCCTTTTCTTTTAGCAGCCTTATAAACAAAAGTAGCTGCGAGTGTGTATCTATAGAGAAGAAAAGCCATACAAGGTTTGATCAAGAACCAACATGTACCTTTCAACTGCCTACAAACATTTGCCTTGTGACAGACCCCACATTACAGCCGAAAGTCTGTAGTACCACATATGGATCTCTGAGGCCAAAAGGAAATGCTTCAGTAGGCATCTGCAGGTCTGACAGAAATGCTGGCTTCTGATGAAGATTCAGAACAGACATGTACAAAAAAGGGCCATTGGATTTTTAAATAACTGTTAAGTAATTACTAATTTCTGACATAACCAGTGGGAAGGCAGAAGTTAGGAGCTTTGTTTTTCTCAGAAAACATTTTGCTCGAGCCTAGGATACACTAAATTCCATTAAAATTCATGGTTCTTACAGAAATATATGTTTAAATAATTATAACAGGATAGCATTTTGCTGGCCTTGGCCTCGTGGCATCATGGCAGGGGCCGTGATTTGCCCTATTCCCCATCCTGGGCTCTGGCACCAGGGAGCGGTGCTCCCCAAACCAACCCCTGCCTGCATCCTGCTGCTTCACTACACTTCATGTGAAACACAGAGACCTCCACCAAGGTGGCTTCTGCAGAAAATGAATGGAGGAAGCCCAACATGCCATGTCCTTTGCAGGGGACCTCCAAGGGCAGCTTTGATCCCAAGGAGAGGCCAGGCTGGCAGGCAGAGCTTTGCTCCCACCCTCCATGGGCACAGGAATGTGCTCACAGTTTGTGCTCATCACCTGGCTGGAGCAGAGGGCCTGCTCCTGATTCCTGGAATGGGCTTCATTTGTGAAAACAGCGTGCAAATGCTTGGTCTAAAATGACAGTAATTTTAAGGAAAGGATCAAATCAAGGCTGTAGGAAACACAGCTGATGAAATATTGAGGTATCTGTAAAATAAAGTGGGGATTTTGAGAACTTCTTTCCATATTAAGATGCCTAATTTCAGCCTCAGCCACCAATACCACAACTTGCACTCATCACTATAGGCATCACCTATATGTTTTGAGGTGACAGCTGCTACAGAAAAAAAGGATTTCTATAATCACAATATGTTTTTGTGAAATACATTGTGAGATTTCTTCTTTTTCTTTCCTGCATAGCATGTATCACTGTTTTATTGCTGTTCTTAGCAACTTATCCAGGCCACAATAGCCATTATGACTTGCTGAGATGCACATAGCACAGCACAATACTAATGCTCCAGCTGTGAATGGGAAATCAGGGACGGAGTCACATTTTTCCTTACTGCATGCAGGTAGTAATTAAAGCTACCAGAGATTTTCTTCATTGGATTCTCCCATGGCTCCCTGAAGTTCCACTCCCAAACTTCATTACAATACAATCTGTGCAATGTTTTTCTGTGCAAGGTATAAAGTCCCCTTGAGAACAATTGTTTGTGAAGTGATGGGCTTTTGTTGTGCTTTAAAGTAGTTCTAATATTTCTGTATATACAGGAACACACGGCACTGCACACATGCAAGCACTTTATTTGCAGCTTGAGTTTTATCAGCCTAGCTAACATAAACCTGCCCCTGACAGTTATGGGACTATGTAGATACAGCATCACAACACTGTAAGACTTCAAAGATGAATTCTCACTACTAGAGGGTTTTTGGGGTTCTATGATATGCACAAAAAATTATTACAGCCAGAAGTAAAGAAAATCAGAATGCTCAGGTTTATTTAATAAAATCTAATAAATATCACTGCTCCTTTTCAGCTCTTTACAACTTCACACTTCATGTTTTCTACATAAAATTCTTCTTGGTATATTTGTGACTTTTCCTAACACTGCAGACTAAAAGTTCAGTGCCAGCTAACTTTGCCTTCTATCAATTTTTTCAATGACAAGAACGTGTGCACATGTGTTTCCTGCTCGAGGTGAGATTCATATTTACAGGATATGGAAAGTTAGCATGACAAAAGTAATGACTGTGTAGAAGGAAACTCACTTTCGTTAGCAGGCATCCTATTTACTCTACTATCACCTCCCATGATATGCCACATACCATTTCAGACACCAAAGTTCTTTCGGTGAAAACTTCCTGCACAGAAAATGGAAACTTTGACAAAAAAACATAATAAAGCAAAGCTGAGTTTACCCTGGGAAAAAATGTATCAGTGAGATCCTTTCCTCAGATATAGCTACCCAGCTTCTACTGAGTCCACTGATCACATATGAACTTGATCACAGAAGATTATAAAGAATTATTGGGCTTAATAAAAAAAAAAAACCACTTTTTTTTTCTTTTTTTTCTTTTTTTTTTTTTTCTTTTAAACGCACTGCATTCTACTCAGTGAGAGGCCTGGCTGCTTGGCTGTCTTGAAAACAATGTTTCCAAAACCTTCTAATTACGACTGAAGATTAATTTTTCTGGCAGTGCCTAAGGAAGGATTCCTGGTCTGAGGAATAACATCCTGTGAGATTGGACAATGATCCTCAGCAGCTATCTATAGGATTACTGTGGGATAAAACAGGACAGGAGTAAGTTTGAATTCACAAATCCTCATAAGATGGGCCCAGAGACCCAGCCACTGTGTTGGAATTACCACATTCAAGCCAGTGGCTGGATTCACAGCAATGGGGGAACTGCAGGGCTCACTGTTACTTTGCCTACAGATGGGCACCACAAGAACTGGAAATTTGAGGGAAATAATTTTCCATGTACTTAAATCTTCTACAAGCACTCTGGACTTAAAAACTGGACTCCATGTCATTGCAATGCAAAGCACTGAAATTAATATAAAATCAGGAGAAATTCCCATGAACTGGTGCAAAAACTATTTTTGTTTAAATTTTTTTAGGGTTTCTAAAAAATTATGAGAAAATGACTATTATTTTGGGTGCTGCAAGAAATGGCAAGCTTTGCATTTTTGTTTTATAAATGAATGTTTTGGATGCTGATTTCACCCCAGATTATAATCACCTGCAACTGTTCTTTTCAAAGGCTATAGTACTAAAATCTAAAAGAATGTAATTTACCCACATGATAAATTATCCTCTGTGAAGCAAGATTTGGCCATAAGTCAGCTCATATGAATGACTGAATTTAGAATCATGGAATAATATTCTTCTCTGCTCTGTGATGCATGAATTTAATTTTGCACAGTGATACGGATCACTGAAAATGACCATTTCCAGGTTTATGGAAGAGCTTGCCACTGATTAGAAACCATTGAGTGCAGCTGAATTTAGGAACAAAAAGGCTGAGAACCAGTATCAAGATCTGAAGTTTTAGCTTCTGAGAAAAAAAATGTGTGAATGGTTCACTAGTTACTAAAATAGATCTAGTGTTACAACAGCAAGAGAGTGTAGACGTTACTTGTGTAATAAAAATATGGGTGGTAGCAAATTATATTGCTGTGAAGAGCAGATGAGGAGAGACGCCTACTGAAACCTGATGCTGCCTTTGAACTTTAAAATTTTGACTTAATAAGCTTTGCAGTGGCGCTGCTTAGCAAAGAGCTGTCACGAAGGGCAGATTCGTTTCACAGCAGAGTTGCTTTATTAAAAATCCTCAGCATTTCCATAAAGTCCTGATTCAGAAACAGAAGGAGGAGTTACACTGAACTTGACTGTTGACCTGACAGTGAGAATGGAGCTATTGTACCCAGGACTGAATATGCATATCTGTGCTTCTCGCCGAGCTTCACAGGGCAGTTCCCCTCCAAGAGACAAGAACCCTTTAGAGATCTGAGAGCTGCTACTGCCAGACACTGAAACCCCAAATCAGACCCCAAAGTCTGTAGGTTTCATAGCCATTAAGAGGTTAAAATACAACTTTTAACCTTCTCCCTTTTTCTCCTCTGTTTGCTGTAGGGTAATCAATGGATGGCAAGCCATGTGCAGCAGCGTGGCTCATGGCGTCATCTTTGTGCTATTCAGCAAACTGAAGCTAGATGTGCTCAATTAATAGTAAAGATTGTCAGGGAAGCAGAGCTGGAAATGCTTATTTGGTACAGCACGAATTGAACCTGCTTGTTTGAATAAAATACTAATTACCTCGCTGACTCTTTTGCATTAAGCCTTCTCTTTATACTGTGCTTTACTTGGTGGGAAGGATTTAGTACAATTCAGCACAAAATGTGATAAAAACTAATGCTTGGGAAGGAAAAACTCTAATGGCACATTAAGTGTTGTCAATTGCATGGCTTTCACTATTATTGCTTAACATTCAGGATAAAGAAAATACCATCTGTAATCATTGGTTGCACAAACAGAACACACAGAAAGGAAATTCATTCCCTCATCTTAAACCTGAGAAAAAGACAGGGCTCCTTTCTGCTCTGCATGTGTTACTAGGAAGACTAGTGTCCACCTAAATCACATTTTTTCCCAGATTTTAACTGAATTTCAAACTTTATAATGCAGATAGATCTGGCTGTGATTTGATCTAGTAATGATGACAAGAAAAGGTATTTTAGTTGACTTCTGTGCAATCCTTGAGACATAGAGGCTGTCTCCTCCAGGAAATTTTTTAATCTTTTTTCAGTCTTCATCTGTGGTTTTCTTCTGTCTTCGTCCTGATGGAAGCTGTGGTGCAGTTAAGCATTTTCTTGTTAAGGCTGCACTGAGACAGAGCTCTTGGTTCACTCTAACAGCTCCTTCTAAAAGTGATACAAGCAGAAGTAACCATTTGTTTTTACAAAAGACACATAGAAAATACACTGAAAAATGTAGAGAATATGCTTCATTCCTGTTTCGAGATGTGTAAGGAGTCAACAGAAGGCTTTTTATGTTTCGTTTTATGCAAAATTAATTGTTCTACAATTCAGTGCTCAGTTGTTCCTCTAACTGATGCTTTATCCAGGCTCACTTGTAACAGAGGCCAGACAAAATTAGGAGAATAAAACCAGACAAATTTATTAAAGGCCTTTAGGTACATTCAGGGCAGACAAAGCCCCTCATGAGGCTACACCCAAAATGGACCCCGAGTCACAAGGTCTTTACCTTTTTTAAGTTCTGTCTTATTAACATATTGGACCCCAATTCTCCGATTACACCTTCATGCAATGATATCAACCACCCCAAGCTTGCTCCCCACCAATACACTGTTTACATATTTTGGGGCTCTGAGGCACCAAAGTGTCCTTGAATTTTTCAATCAAGAGCAATGTTTTGTCTAAAACCCTGGGAATAGAGGTTTTTAGCACTTTATGAAGCCTAGAACTACATACCAAGCTATAGATACGTGAAGAACAGAAGCTAAAAATCCTTAAGGCATCATTACAACTGCATGAATTTCTCTATTGCCACCTATTAACGAGCTAGAAAAGACTGCTTACATATCCTGTTGTCTGAGAAATACTTTGTTTTGCAATACAGTGACAAATTGAAATCACAAATATGAGGTAGAGCTGCAGGATGTCTAACTAGGACTGTTGCAAGAAGCAATGCCCATGCAATGACACCCTGGACTTCGTGTCACCAGTGGTAAGAATCTCCTTTCCCTAGAATGAAAGCTCAAGGCAACATCACGATGGAAGATGGCTTGGTGGGCTTTAGGACGAATGGATCTCAAAAGACACAACAGGGAGGAGGATGAGATTAGGAAAGGTGATGTTATTGGGTAAATAGAAGAAAGTGAGTTGGAACAAGATATTTATTTCCTAATCATAACATTTGATGGGAAAAATTAGGCAAATGTTTACTGTCTATTGCTTATCTCTGCTAGGTGGGAACCCACAGCAGCTCTCTGTAGCCCTTGAGAAGGCTATCAAGGAGACCCAACCCTCCTGCATCCCTGAAAGTTTTCAAGACCAGGTTATATGGGGCCCTGAGCAACATGGCCTAGTGGAACAAGATGGTTTTTAAGGTCCCTTCCAACCCAAACCATTCTGTGATTGATTCCAAGAGAGGGAGTGGCAGGCTCTCCTGAGTAGTCCATGGCAGGGGGAGGAGTTTCAACTCATGCATGTTGAAAAAAGGAGTTCAGACTGGGTGTAAGGCAGCGTCCTCAACACAAGGACAGTCACGAGCAGAAGAGCTTTCACACAGAGGCTGTGTAGTTTCCTTTCTTGGGTGTTTTCAAGCTCCAACTGGATAAACACTGGACCAACATGGTCTGATCTCACAGTGGAACCTATTTGGAGCAGGATGTCGGAGTAGAAACTGCCTGAGGCCCCTTCCAATATGAATTATTTTATGATCCTGTGAGCCTATGATTTTCCAATTTTTTGTGGCACAAGTCTTTTTCCACACATATAAATGAACCTTCCATTTATCCTTACAATTGACTCAGAATTAATTACTGTGCATTATGAACATCTGTTTGACTGCTGACTATTGACTTTCCATAATTACTGCTGTATTTATCTTTCAGATTAGTGATATTTTATTTCATTTACATATAGACTCAATGCTATGAGATGTAAGGTTATTTAGACAACTCAGGAGAACATGTTTAGCTTTTCTAGTTCAGATGCCAGAAAAGGCCAAAATAGTTTACTAAGAATAAGGATATTTACTTTTTTTTTGAAGTAGTTTTAACATCATCTAGCTGGAGGATAGTATATGGGCTATAATTATTCCAATTCTAATAAGACAGAAAAAAGAAAAATACACTTTTGGGAAGTGAGGAAAGCATTATCTCAATGTTCCTAACACTTCTATTGCTGTGCTGTTTGTATTACATGCTAGAAAAAAGATAGTCGAGGCTTGGAATGTCTGAATTGGAGAGGGCTTAAATTGTTTTCATGTTGGCACCATCTCAAATGGAATATAACAGTACTGATATGCTTATATTTTCTTTGAATTTTTGCCTAAAAGAAAGAAGCACTTCTTTTTAAAGAGATAGCATTCTTGATGTTTCAGATTTTAGGTTAAAAAAAAAGTATTGGAATGTGGGGATTTTTTTGTCAAATGATATCTAAGACAGTGTTAAACTTATTTATCTTCCTTGTTCTCAAATAAAAAAAAAAAAAAAAAAAAAAAAAAAAGAGAGTCCAGTCTCCTACTGGCTTGCATGTAGGCTAGATGTGCTATAGTTTGTGAAACATGAATAAAGAGTAAAAAGAGCCTTGCAGGAAAAAAAAAAAAAAAACCCTCATTGGATTTACACCAAGTAGTTTTTTATATATTCTGATATTTGTTTTGACACAGCAAAAAACAGATAAATCCAAGTGACTTTAATAAAAACTACAGCATGTGATTTAAGCTTTTTGCTATAGCAGAAGAGCCAAATAATTGTAGGAGAACTCAGTTTCTTTAATTCCTTGAGTTTGCTGGGTGCTAAGCAGATGCCCACTCCAGCAACAACCAGCCCATCGCTCTCCACGCTGTGCTGGAGGCTGTCACATCTGCTCATATCTTCTCCTAGAGCTGACAGGGTGAGCACATCTTAATATGGTTCAGTCAAAATGAGGTGACCCAGAAGAGACCTACTATTTAAACTGTTTAATCTAACCTGTCTCATTTTGACTGTAGTAGCAAATCATCCCAGCAAATCTTTGGGGATAATAAACACAGGCAATCTGGGAGTGGTGGTGTGATGGTACCAATACAATGGAAGTGAGAAGATGACATCCATTCATGGCTTAATGCTCCTGCAAAGGAGGGTCTGGTTCTTCTATTGGGAAAATCCTTTCCAAATAGTCTATGCAAGACAGGGTATTAGATCACATTTGGTTCGATGTATTCTTTAAACAGTGGTGCTGCATACACAAAGCATGTGCTAAAAACAGTATTTAAAGCTGCAAAGTTAAGATCTCAAGAATTAGGAAGTATTGGAATCAAGATTTTCATGTACATTTCCCATAATGCAGCTGGCCACCTACCCTGCTTTCTGGCTGAGAAGCAAAGGCTTTGTGTATTGGTTTATAAACAATGGATACTCATGGATACAGATTTTGCAAAAGTGTTCGTATTTGATCCCCATTGAGATAATATGGGAAATTCAAACCTAGCTTTTCCTATTACAAAAGATAGAATCTAATTTAGCAACCCAACTGTTACTTCAAAGCACTTGTGTAATTTCCTATAACAACTGCTCATCACCTCATACATCTTCAAATTGGGAGTCCTGGCCTTTTAACTTACTAACAAAGATTTCAGGTCAGTTGAAGTTGCTGATCACCGTGTAGCAATGGGGCAAAGTTAGAAGGCTGAAATTTCCATTTCCATCAGGTCTGTCCTCCTCTCCTTTGACAGAGACTGCTGTACTCAAGGAAAGCTCTACTGCTTTCCTGAAGCATATTCCGAATATTGTGTTGGTCAGTAGCTGTATGAAGGTAAATTGAAAGGAGGATCCTAGGCCACCTGAAAACTTCAAGTGGCTCAGGAGTTGCTTCAGAAACTGTTCTCTTGCTATATGTACATTTAACTCTGATATGAGTATAGGAAAAGTTACTGAGGACCATTTCAGTTGTCGGATTTGAATTTATTCTGGGTATAACTGAGTCCTACTGGTCAGCAGGGGAAAATAATTTTGTTAAGAGTAGAACAAGAACAGCTATCATGTTCACTGAGGAGTAGCTGTAGAGTTGTGGTTCAGCCTATCAGCCAAGCTGCTACAGAAGGCTTCATTTGAAAAGAACTACATAGACCTGGCTGTTAAGAGTATTCAGACTCCGTGGTTTTGATCCAGGCCGAGAGCTCTTGAGGAGCACATATTAAAAAAAAACAGGTAAGAATAATCTACTTTTAAAAATATTCTGCATTTACAGGGTATTATACATGGTACATTTCTATAAACAAGCTTTGTCCCAGCTGAACTCCATGGATATTATAAATTTTTTTTAAAAAAAGGTTTGATAATATTAGAATATACCAAAGATACCCAGGTTTCTGTAAACCATCTTCTATAGCAAATGCACTGATGCATACTCACCAAAACCAGAAGACAACTCTCTGAAAAATGTCCTTTCAATGACATTCACACGCGATATGATAACACATACATATAGCACTTCAACTTCGTGTTTGCGGTATGCAGTGTTAGCTTCTCAAGCTTTCAAGTCAGCATTCCTAGGTGTGGTAATGTTGGGAGCCTTTGCTCCTCTTCTTCTCTCCGTAAGTTCTATGTAAGTTTGGTGAAAAATACAGGATTTTCAGCATAGAAAATAACAGAGCAAAAGCAGGGCTGTGGCTTGGGATAATCACGACTTCACAGGACACAGGTTGGGTTGCTGCTTGCTTTCCATGGTTGAGTAAAAGTATGTGAATCATGCCAGATAAACACTTAAGCTGGATAGATTCACTGAAGAAAATGTTTAACAGATTATTTAAAAAAAAAAAAATCGAACTCGCATAGATTCCTAATCATCTATCTATAGCTCTGAACGATGGAAGTGATCCATCTTGTATTCTCGTGATTCCTGCAGTATTGGTTACCTCATTTGCATAAAATGAATAGAATAAATTGTTACGAATCCAAAAATATACGGTTGCCAGGATACATCTTGCTAGATGCAAATGAAAATGGGTTTGTACCGACCAGCTTAAAGTAGTTTGAAACTTAGACATTTCCTTATTAATAGGGATAAATGAAACATTACATATCCAGCAAGCTACTGAAATTATTAATATTTGTTTTGCAAAAGGAATGTTATTTCAAGCAAATCAGAATTAATGGTTGTACAATGTAATTTTTCTAAAATATCCTGCAGTTTTATTGTAGAAACAGCATTCAGAATGAATATTCCATGCTTGTTCATTTATAAACTTTTGAATTTAAAAGGTAAGTTTCCTGTTAATTGTTTTTATGATTTTCAGTGCTGCAGCCTTAACAACAAGCATCTATCAGTGTATAGAAACAATATTATTATGCTTTGTCCATGCATAATACATGGGTAAGGTAGTTATAGTTGAGAACCATATCTAAAAAAAGTCCTAGGGTCTAACCACATTTCTATACAATGACATAGACAAACTCTTATCTAATGTATATTATTCTGACTTGCTAAAAAAGACAAAAATATAATTTGTTTTTATTTTATGCAATATAGTTTATAAATCTCAAGTTTTTTAAGCTGTACACATGCATATCGATATTTTTAAAAGCCTATACTAGAAGTTAGGCCCTTCTATCACATTTTTGAGTAAATTTGTTTAATTTGCATTGATTGCCTAATGAAGATAATGAATGCATAAAATAATTACATTTTTATTGTTCGTCATTCAAAGTGCATACATGTCTTTAAAAGGGGATTATATATCCTATATATTGACTTCCAAACAGGAAGATAAACAGCGATTGGATTTCCAGCTGCATTCAGATGAGACTCCGGTGTTTTTGGTGAGTGGTGTAGCTGCTCTAATCCGCCATGGCTGGCCCCTTGTCAGCAAAGGGCTGCTGCCCATGCCTCTACCAATGTCATGTTCCAGTTGATACAAGTGATGAACTGGGGGGTAATACAGTAAAGGCTCAATAGGCTCTGAAAGAAAGCTCTTCAAGCAGAAGATACCTGAGACCATTGAGATGAGGAAGTTCTCTCTACCTTCTAACTTATGGTTGGTTCTTTGAGATGACAGAAAAATACAAAGCCACAGCAGCACTGTTCTTTCATAGGAAATGATTTCAGACACAATTCAGAGTTGCAAAATTCTAGATTAACTCCCTCCTCTCCTCTTTTCATTTGTTGTGTCTCAGAAGTTACTGGCTTCACTCTTAATTTTCAGTCATATAACTGAAAAAGAAGATTATGTTGCTAAATTATCAAAGAGCACTGAGGTTCCTCTTCACAAGTTACCATTACAAACTATACGAGTGGTACTATGAATTATGCAAGTGATGACAGGATCGTACTGAATATTCATATAATTCACTTCACAGAATATATAATTACCCTTTTTCTGAATTAACCACAAAAACAAAGGGCTTCCAAACTGAGGAAATGATTAAGGGGCTGATGGAATGAGCACTGAAATTGAAGACACTCTCCTTTGAATTTGATAATTTCTGAACAAAGCTCTAAACCTTTCCTTTCCTGAGAATGTTCTTTGTACCAACCTTCTTCCCTTCAGTCTGCAAAGAGCTAAAATGAGCAATAAGGAAGATGTCCTTTTATTCTACAAATAAACTCCCACATGTCACACTGGAAAAAACTGCTAGATAAATACATTAGTTCTGCTTAGCAAGTTAACATCAAAAGCTGAAAACCCATGTACCCATCTGTTCTGAGACCGCTGGTTGCATCCAGGTGATTTTGAATGCAATTCTGCATAAAGCCGTGAGTTTCAAGACTTGCAAGGCACCAAACTCTACAAAAGACTAAACAACACTGTTCCAGGTAGATAAAAATACAAATATTTGCCAGTATTGCAGATGACTTTATGAATCATTCCTGTTTAAAAAAAGAATCTATGTCACCATTCAAATTTCAGCAGATGTTTTAAGGCCAGCACCTACAAAAATCCAGAGATTGCTGCTATGCTGCTATGTCCCAGTTGAGCCATGGCAACTCGTTGTGTATACATTGTCGTAACTGTGAAATAAAATGTGTTAAAAGCCTCTATGATTTCAGATTGCAAATCTATTTGGATGGGATTCAGTGTGAGATTTAGACTCCTGAATTTTAGATGTTTGTCAGCAAGTGTCTTTGGTTAAGTGACTTAAATTTCCATTGCAGTGATGACAGCTTCACTTAGGTAGCAATGGGCATTCTAGACCATCTAGAGGTCACGGGACCTACAGGTGCTTCTGGAAAACCAGTAGAAAGAAAGAAAATATATCCAAAGGTAACTTAGAAATCTCTGTATGTTTCTGCTTATCCCACCCATGGATCAGGATTGGGGGAGCTTTAAGCTGTGGTAACACCAGCTGTTACTAGCTGATCCATTGCATTGTTCACCAGAGAACTGATTGTAGGTGTCTACCTGCTTCTTGTGATGTGTGAAACAACTTCACGAATGCACCAGACCTGGATTTTAGTACTGCCTGTAATGGGAGACTAGACACCTTATTAATGTCTAAGAAATGGGAGGTGTCTGTATACCCAAATTTAGAGGTACAATTCACCTGTGTAAATGCAAGCACATCCTTTCACCTGAGAAAGTTTAGGGTGCTTCAGGTATTGGGATGGGGCTGGTAGAGATGAGACAGAAATTTATGGGTATCCTGTATCTCTTCAAAGGAAGAAATAGGTGATATGTGAGATCACTCATAGAGCCTAAGTGATAAGAAATTACTTTATTGAGGAATCTGATCCCTACCCAATGTGCTGCAAACTGAATTTGTCTCACACAAGCACTAAGATAACAGCTTCACACAGACAGTTGTGGCTTGGCTAATATGCCAGTAGCCAGTTAAATAATTGTTTCCTGGTCTCTTAACGTCATTGTCCAAAGCTGAGAATCTGAAATCTATCACTTGCTTGCCATTTCCCCTACAGGCTGTTCAACTTCAGTCTTATGGTAGTATGTGACACTACATGTAGATGTTCTACAGATAATTCAATCAATATAGAGCAGTCCCTTTGTTTTTGCAGGATTTAAAAGCTGGGTTTTCCTAACTCCTAAATATTATCTGTATGCAGAATAAAAATATTCTTCTGGCTGAGTCCTTGATGTATTCAGTGCAGGCAACTTGAGAGCATACATAGCACGCACTCATAGAGTCAGAGTATTTCCAAAAGATGGGTGACAGCTGCTTTTTCTTTTGTAAAAGCATCCAGTTAAAGACACGACCATTATAAAGCAGAATGCATGCCCCAGAAAAATAATTAAAAGGGGACATTACGTTGCTAGCTGGGACTCTGAGGTTCAGTTCTTTCTCCTAGTTCAAGTTTTCCATGTGACTGTTCTTCCCGCTTGAAAGTGGAGCAATGCTATTTACTTCTTTTAAAAGGTACTTTGAGACTTGTGGGTAAAAAATGCAAGCCAGCAGCTCAGTGTTCTACTAAGCTGGGTGCTGTAAGGGTAACTATACTAAATATGTGCTACAGCAACAGACACACAGCCTTTTAATAGACTAAGTATGTCACTTGAATTATTTTCTAACTAGACAATTTGGAATTTTCAGACCAAAAAAGAACAATTCAAGGACATCTGGATCCAGCCTGGGTAAAGGCAAGAAATCAAAGCATGGAAATGATGCTGCTCTGGGGTGCTTGCTCAGAGGGAGTGACAGGCCAGAGGGTCAAGTCAGCAGCAAGCCCTACATGCTCTCAGCTCCACCAAACCACTCCGCTTCACAGCACTCCAAAACTTGCCTTATGAGAATCACACTTCTCGGAGCACACAGCTCTCCTCAACACATTTGCCTGAGGCAGGACGCAGCTGTGAACTCTCAGGTTCACTGGCACAGCGCTGTGATGTCTTTGTGGTCAGCATCACAGCTTCTTACATTTAGAGAGCTCAGCAAGCAAAGCCCAGGTATGAACAAATAAGCAGGTATTTCTGTACTGTACTTCCAATATTGTCACTTGTAGGCTTTTTCTGTTTTGTTTTTCTTTTCTTGCTTTTTTTCTTGCTGTAAATGAGACACAGACTGGCTTTTGGGAAAGAGGGAAACCAAGCGCTGCACAGCCATTCTGGCGACTTTAACCTCATTTAACCCTCAGCACAGCAAGAGGAAGTAGAAAGTATTTTCACGAGCTGTGAATGGGCTCAGATCTGGTTTTGACGTCTTGAGGAAGCTCTGCCTTCTGCAAAGCCAAAAGCACAAAAAAAAATTATATGTGAAGTCCCGAACTCCAGCGTTTACACACAGACACAGTCCCGTCCCACTTCCCCCCATCCCAAATCAGAGCCCACCGGAGAGAGGGGGATGGGATCTCTGCGAAACGGGGCGGGTTTGGGTCAGCGCCGATGCCCCCGGGCGGGGCGCAGCGCGGGTGACAGCCGCACGCACCCCTGCCCTTGTTCCCAAGCGGACACCCCAGCGCCCCAACCCGCCGGCTGGGGAGGCTGGGGGTCCCCGCGTGCGGTCAGCACGGGGCTGGGGGACCCTTCCCCATCCTCACCCCCATCGGAGGGCGCCGCGCCCCGCGGCGGCGGGAGGCGGGTCCGGGGGAGCCGCGCCCGGGGCGGCCGCCGGCGGGAGCCGCACGCAGCCACCGCGGGGCGGGGCGGGGCTGCCAGCGTCGCGCTGGGCCGGGCGGGCTGGGCCGCGCCGCAGCGCTGGCGGCTGACTCGGAGGCAGCGGCGGGGCATGGACCAGGGTACCTGCGGCGGCCAGCGGCGACGGGCGGCTCAGGTACGAGCGGGCAGGCGCGGCGGGGCCGGGGGCCGCTGCCCGCCCGGGGCTGCGCGGGGTGGGGGCTGAGCCGCCTCTGCCGCTCCGGCTCTCGGCGCCCCCGCATCGCGGCGGGGCGGGGACGGCGCGCTGCAGCCCCGGAGTTTCTCCGCTCCCCTCGCCTCCGCAGTCGCCTTTGTGCCCGCTGCCCGGCCCCGGGTCACCCACCCCGCGGTGCCCATGCCCCTGGCACGGCGGGGGGGGACCCGGAGGGACACAGCCAACTGTTGCCTGGGAAGCGCCGACCCCGGAGCGGCCCCGGGGCGGTGAGCGCCCGGGGGCTGCATTCACCCCCAGCCCCGCTCGGAGAGGCATCGGGCGCGGTGCGAGCCCGAGTGGAGGTTCCCAGTTGGCCTCACCTAGCCGGGGAGACGCTTCCCCGGCCAGTGGCCCAGCCGGGTGGAGGAGTCTGGGTTTTCGCTGCCGGCCGGGGGATGCCGGAGCCGCCGCGGGCGCAGGGACGAGCAGCGGCGGTGCGGAGCGGCTGTGCCCGCGGCAGGGCCCGGGAGAGCTCCGGCGCTGGCCCGGGTGTCGGTCAGACAGCGTCGCTGTGCCGGGCTGGGCTGGGTGCGTTGTGGGGGCAAAGGGAGATTAAGCTTCAAACTTTGATTATACCGAAAACTTTCTTTTCCAGCTGCTGGTGGTTGCTGGATGCGGGGTGCCGTAAGCGTGGTGTTTCCAGAGGGATGTACCTAGACAGCAGATGAAAGGCAGGCTCTGTAATGCCGCATTCATCTCGTTTGAATCGCTGTCCATGTTGGGAGGTGTTACAGCGAACAGATAGCGCGCTTGCATCTATTCGTCCCATTATTATTTTTCTCCTAATTTGATTCCAAGACCGTTTAGCTTTTTGGTTTTTTTTTTATCTGGGGTTTGTTTTGCTAAGGTCTCAGTAATACATTGCGCCACTGTGTAAAATCGAACGTTCCATAATTCACTGGCAGCACAGAGAGGCTCTTAACTGCACAGGCTTTCAGTGGTTCCACTAATAACTTGCCGAGGGTGGTGATGTGCGTTGGTTTCCAGTGTGTTCCTGGTCTCTGATTGCCATGCAGCCCATCTTCACACTCTCTGTTTTTGTTACCAGTTCTAAAGGCAGTTTATATGTGTTTGGGGAAAGGCAAGGTTAAGGGGGACAGAGATGTGTTTGCTTTGCTTCTTCTGTTTTGACTGTCTGCAAGGCCAGAAAAAAAATGACAATTACTTTGGCAGTGAACTCTTAGGTGGGGAGATCTGGAACAAATGCTGTCGCGACATGAGGTTGCCTTGTGGGCAAAGATTTTCACATGCTCAGCACAGCTCTACAAAAATACCCCAACTCCTATTACACAGGGAAGAACTGAGCTGATACTTCCCCTTTCTCTGTTATGGTAACTTTCATATTTCTGTAACTTGTAAGGAAGACTATTACAACAGCAAGTCCTTTTTAAAAGTAATTTTAAAAAAGAAACATTGTAATTTCTTGTGCTTAAATCTCCTTCCTATTCTCCTTTAATACCCCCACTCCCTCATCTCACCAGGCCCAAAATAAAAACTAATGATAAAGTCCTACTACTTCCTAGTGTAGAGTTCAAAAAAATGTTTTAATGAAATGAAATTTCAGGTTATGGGAACATTATGAAAGGTTTGACTTAAGTTTATAAAAAGCGTAATGTAACAACTAAGAATAAAATTCTTCAGCTTGAACTTCTGTAGTATAATTTAACTGCTGATCTTTAAATTTTCACTTGATGTAAGCTATGGCAAGTATAAGCAAGGTTTTCTGAGTTACTTGTATGGTTTCTCAAAGACTGTTCAATTTTTCTTGTGTTCTGCTCTGTACTTTTTCAGTACCCTCCTGTGCTGGTTTTGCAGTGATACTTTGTTTTTTCCCCCATGAACTTCTACTCATTATTAAAAACTGAAAATAAACAAACCACAAGTGATTAAAAAGAGAATGTATGCTAGTAATTACAATAAAACCCTCTTGATTAAGTCAGAAGGGAAAAATGGTGATCATCTTGGATACTACTGCATGATTACTGTCGTCAGATGTCATTTTGCCATGACAGTGAGTCTAGTAATGAATTTTACAGTGCTGAGAAGATAATTCATTGTTAGTGTGCTTAGCTTGTCCCCATGACATCATTTTTGACTCTGTTTTGTCAGGCTGAAATATCTTGTCCTCAGCAGTATGGTAGCCTTACAAAGACATTGAGGATTTGCATGTGCAGTATGTTGCAAATTTCCACATTATGTGATATACAAAATGAGCTTAAAATGTCTGTCGGAAATACTAGATGTTATTTGGATGAATAAAAATTCCTGTACTTTGACAGAAATAATATTTTTAGGTGTACAGATACTATAAGTAAGACTTCCTTATCATGTTTCTATCTACTTCCAAATGCCCTTTCAATTAGAATTTTTGGAGAAACTGTAAAATACGTTTGTGTAATTACTGGCATTCTTAAGCACTAGATGCATATTGCATGCAGTAGCACATGAAATTAATCATTCAGTTCACATTTTATACAAATCAGAAAAATACTGTTCTATATCCAAACCCTGTATATGATCCAGACATCACTAAGTTTCCTTTTAAAATCCCTGGAGACAAACTGAGTATGTTACTGGGACCTATAGCATCAGTGGATAGGGGTGTATGGGTGCTAACAATATATGTTAATTTGAAGCAGCCAAGCCGTTTAGTGTTTCCTCTGTACTGAATTCAGTATGTATTTGGATCCATTTCAATATTATCAATCATTCTTTTAGCAGTGCTTTCTACTCATGTTATCTAGGAATGCAAAACAGTAACACTAAATCAGAGAAAACAGTTTGAGAGGCATGAATTAAAATATTTAATATATGGGGCAGTTTGAGAGCTGCAAAAAATGCAGTCATAAATTTGAATTTTGTTGTTTAAATTAAAATTGTAATAGAAGCTGCTATGCACTCGTGAATGATGAAGAGAGCAATGTATTGAAGAGAGATTTGTGTTGTACAGGTCCTAATTCTTATGAAGTACCAAGAATTTGGCATTCTTCTACTTACACAAAATTCCAATTCCTGCTTCCAATTAAAACGAAAAACATGTCTTATTTTCTGTCTTTACATACTGCTCAATACAAGTTCTTGATTTAAACTGGTAGCAGTAGTTGATTCTATAGAAAAAATAACATTCATAGATATAGGACAAGAACCCTTCAGGACTGATGTGACCCAGTGCAGCACTGACACACAAGTGCTTGAAAGATTTTTGTTTAATGTGGATTTAAGATGTTTAGAAATCATGCCAACATGAAGATACCAACCATGAGATTTAATTAAACATCAGTCAGCCTTACCTTAACTCAGGAATGCTTACTTTCACATGTTAACAACTGAAATACTCTTGTCTAATTTATGAACTTGTCAATAGACTACAAAACCAGTGCTCTGAGGGACTTCTTTGTGCATATTACCCTTTTTATTTTTCCTCCTGTCCGTGACAGTGCTTTTCATCATGGACAGGTTGACTTCGAACAACATGGTTTAGATGACCAGCAGCACGAAAGGTGACGCTAATGCCTAAGTCCCAGGCTTATTTTTGAGTAAATCTATGTATGGAATTTTCAGAGGCTGTAATAGTTCATGCCTCAAACAGGAATTTATGATGTTTGTAACATGTGAAAAGTTAATTTTGAAGGTTCCAGTAGCAGTGCAGCTTGTGGTGTTAGATGTGCCTATCATAAGTACTGGTCCGGTTTGGTTCAAGTCTTTGGTTAATAAATGTGATCCATGAACATGTGTTTCTCAGGCCTGGTGAAGAGCATCCATACAGCATGGGAATTGTTGTGTCTAGAATATGGCATATATTCTATGTCTGGAATATATACCGGAATCTTGAGTTTGGTCCTATTTGTCTGTGGTGAGCTCTGAATGACAGAGTGCAAGTTTGCACAACATGATAACACCATGGAGGTGGTTTGGTGTTTTAAAGGGAGTATGTAGATTCAAACTGACATTTTAGATAAAAGTAATTCTGTACTGTTCTGTATCTCTCTGATACATATAGGTTTAACTTAAAATTTAAATAGTTGTTAGAAGCTTTCTTATATATAATTTATGAGATTTGGGTAGGGGGGGAATCCTTCTCTCTACTGTATTACTGCCTGAATTCATAAATTATTTGAGTGGCCTATTTTACAATTAGGTGCCTCAAAGCTGGGGTTGATGGTCCTAAAACCCCTGTCTGAAAGCACACTTTTCTACATTTTTTACTGTAAAGAAAATGAGATGCACAGAGCTTCCATTCTGCATCCATCCATAGCTGTTACCACCAAGACTGTTCTGGAGAGCGGAATCTCTCTCCTGCCTCACTGCCTTTGGCATCCAGAGATGGGGATGTTCCCTCTGGACTAGAATAGCTTGTTTTGCTAAGAAATAAGTGTAAGCTATTTACTCAAACTTGAGTAGAAGCATTTGCAATGATGTTAATCTCTCTTCTCTTCATATTTTATGGTGCATTAGTTGCATCCCATATTCATTAAGTGTGACACTTAATTCTGTGTCCTGTTCAGCTTTAAGTAGCTTGAGCACACATCACCCTCTTCCCAAGGGAATGAAGCAAGCACAGTGTCATAAGCTGTCCTTTATTTCACCTGCAACCTTTGGAAAAAAAAAACCAAAACAAAACAGTAATTAGGCCAGGGGGAGAGTGACTCCTGCCCTGTGATTAAGGCATTCAGGTGAGGGGAATCTGGTTTCTATAGGTGTTTCATTCTTTCATCCAGTAAATGTTTTTCAATTTCATAGCTTCAGCAGGAATAGTCTTAGGACAGACAATGGCCTGTGGTTTAGGGCACTGCCCTGGTGTGCAGAGATGTGGTTGGGAGCCAGTCTCTCAACCTGAAAAGAGCCTACCACCCACTTCTACTTCCCCTGTGGTTGCTTTCCTGATGCTCTTAAATAACTCAGTGGTGCTTGAGGGCATGCTCCTGCCCTCTCATCCGAAACTTCAAAATTGCATGACTCCTTTCCTCAGGAACTTGTGAAAGGAATGAATTTGTATCTTGCTTCTGGGGAGGCCTGAGGGTTTTACAACCCTTTTTAATAACACAGGTACCTCTTGAGCTTCCAGGAATAGGTGGCATCAGTTTAAGGTACAGCCTTCCCAACTTTCTTACCTATTAGGTTAGATGGCTTCCTGCTTGCTATCCCAGCTATCTTACTTTTCTTATATACCCAAATTTGTTGCAGCCATGTTCAAAATTCTCCTGTGAGTCCAATTTTGGTTTCTAGACTTACACGGATTAGGAAATCTAAGAAGAGTATAAATTTTTAAGGGACGAAGGCCAGAATTTGGCAAGACTGAAGACTTCTGGAGAAAGTCTTTCTCCTGGGTTTAGGACACAATTTGAGTCTGGTTTGATTCAGTTGTCCAGTGTAAATGTTTTGTCCTTGATTAAATGCTTTACAGCATGTGTTGCATCTATACTTGGTAGGCAGATGCAAGGAGGCCAGAGGACCCATGTCCTGCATAGACCCATGTCCTGTAGCGCCTGCTGGTAAGGTGGGATATTTTAAAACCTCTCAGTACTATTTGCGTCTGCAACTAAGCTGAGCCCAGTAGTGTCCTAAGACTATTGTTGCCTAGGCTGAATGTGGTTATACTGAGAAGTGGGAGAGAAGGGTTGTTTTCATGTTTTCAAAGATATTTCAAAGCAAACCTGCTTTCTGTTTTATTTTCTTTATTGTGAGTGTATTTAATACCTAGCTTGATCATTATAATTTTCATCTTGCAGCTGCCCTGGATAAAATCTGGAAAGTTAGCTTGAGTTAATGGCTTTCTGGGAAGAGGGGAGAAAGTTCATCTTCTGGTTTCTGTCATGCATGTTAATAGTGGTGTGGAGCTGTGGGGCAAAAATTCATTACTGTTTTTAGCTGGTATGGAAATGCTGAGTGATGGTGCCACTTACAGAGCAGAATTGGTTTTGGAGAAGAAGGAAAATTGTCTCTGATAACTGATCCTTATGATTCTATCTCCAGTAAATTGATTCCAGAATTGTGTTTAAATAGCCTCCATGGGAGATGTACAGTAGTATTTATTTAGTATGGGTGATCTGTTGGTCCTAATTTTTCAGAGGGGATTGCTATAATGCTGTAGAAGCTGGGGAGGGAAGAAGGGGAAAATTCTATAATAACTTTTCTCAGAGTTGTTGAGATCTCTTTAGATTTGAGAAGGCTAGATTGTTAAATTTGTTACGTTTTATTTCCAGGAACAGTCTAATTTTGTCTCAGTTATACTTTGTCCCACCCACATACACACGGTTTGACTCCCTGTACTGTACTCAATTGCTCTGTAATTGCAGTGTTTTGCTTCAAGGATCATCTGTAGGCAGTTGGTGACTTCTTCAGATAAAGATTTCATGATGGATATTGGCATCTTTAGAAGCTTCTGGAATAAGTCTGTAATCCTCTCACTAATAATTGATGGTGGCAGAGGAAATGGGATCTGATATTTTGTAACCATTTTCCCTGTTTTTATTCTTAAAGCATAAAGCCCTGTAGGACTGAGTGAAGCACTTGCCTCACCCTCTCACAAGGCTGTGCTGCAGCAGGACTCTGTAATACCAATTACTGCAGGGATGGTTTTGCTGTTCCAGATGAGATCATGATGGGGGTGCTGGAGAACGAGTCTCCCTCAAAATGTGTTTTATGCTCTGAATGCGTGAGAGATTGTGTTATTATTGTGCAATACTTAGGTCTATGGGGCTTATGTTTTTAGTTAGTGAAGGTGTTAAAAAATCCACTTAGCATTTTTTGTCAATGTCTCTTGTATTCAATAGGAAAATAGAAAATAATTTCTGATCTTGAAGTATTTTGGGACTGTTGACTGTAGAAATTATTTGTATTTCTACAACTAGATAATCTTACTGCTTTTATTTATTTTATTTTTCCCCAAAAGACAAGGACAGAGCACACATATTAGAGGTCTGAGATGTATAGGTAGTATGTTTGTCCATTTTTATAATGTGAGACGGAAAATGAAAGTCTGACTACTTACGCCTTTGTTTTACAGAGGTTTTGATTCATTAAGGCACAGACAGTATCATGTTGTCCTTTACTGAACTAAAAGTAAAACTGCCAAAAAAAATCCCCTTTTGTTCTGCTGCTGAGGAACACTGTGGGCTGCCAAATCCTGACAGTCTGAGTCACCACAATTGTAATAAAGTGTTTGTACTTTGGAGGTTGCTGTTATTCAGTGTCTTCTAATTTATTCATAAGGCAAAAGGACACCTACAGGTTTAAAATACTACTTTTTAAATAAATAGTCCATGTTTATAAAGAAATAACATTTGTCAATAGAGAATTAAATACTCTGTGGTAACGCTTCAAAGCTTCTAAGGAGTAAATGGTTAATCTTTAACAGTAAGAAATACACTTATATATATATATTTAACAAATTCCATGTTTTGTGTAAGATCAATGCTAGACTTCAAAAAAATGATGGGATTATTTTAAACTCCTTACTGAACTCTGCTGTTTTGGCCATCTGATCTGACCTGATAATAATCTGATAACCAGGGAGACTGTTTCCTTCCTGAAAAAAATACCCAAAACCCCCCCCCAAAAAAAGTTTTAAGGACAGGGCCTCTGACCCTGGAAATGCTTATCTGCATTTTAGCTTTGAAGTGTGGGCTGTGACCCAGCAAGCATAGCTCATGTAATTGAATTCAGTTGTTTTCAGCATCACTTCCAAACAAAGGAGTCAGGTTTAAGTTCTAGTAGTCAAAATAAGTTATAATAGTCAAATAAAGCTCAGAATGAGTGTGCATAAAGAGCTGGAGGAGAGCGCGGTGGCTCTGACTCAGTGATGGTACCTATAAGGCTGACAGGTGTGTTCCCAGACCCACAGCAGGTGTCCTGCCCGTGGCCATGTGCACACTGTGGTGGTCTGGCTGATGGATCCTGCTGCCTGTGCTTGGGTGAGAGACGGGAGTACATACAAATTCTTGATCCCATCACCTGTGCATGGAGAGGAGGTGGCTTTCTTTATAATTTCTCAATACTGTAGCTGTTTATGGCTGTGAGTCCTCATATTGTCTAGTATCAGTTATTGAGGCAGAAACAATGATTCCTTTCTTTGCATTGATAAAATAACAATAAGGCTTTCATTCTTCATACATAGGGAATTTTGTATGTCATTTACCTTTCCCTAACACTGAGCTAATGAAATTTCCACAGTTCTCTCTCTCAGAAAAAGCGCCAAATTTGCTAAACTGGATTATTAATAACTTTGCCTGATTCCATCTTGTAGAGCTGCTGACAAAAAGGACCGAGGTGGGTGTGGGTACTAGGCACTGGGGACACATGGAAATTCTTGCAGCAGAAAGTACTATAATTTTAATTGCTGCTCAGTGTCATGCTATCAGTACAGCTGTTTCCCAAAGAAGAGGTTTGCCTGCTGTTGACAGGACATTCACACAAAGGGAGGAGACGGTAGATAAGCAAATGCGAATATATTACATGCCTTCTATCCTTTGGTTTTTAATATGTGCTCTAGTGACGAGTTCAGCGTGAAACACTCAGTGACGTGTAATTATATATGCATTAAGTGGAAGTTGATTCATAGTGTCCCTCTTTGAGAGTACCTATCCATAATGCACTGAGGTAGGGATGCGAGAGGAGTAGCACAGCTCTGAGCTGCTTAATTCATGTGGCACTGCAGTCCCGCTCGGCTGCTGACTTCCTTTCTCCTTTTTTTTTGCCCATAAAAGGAGAAAAGTGCTGCCATATGACTCGCTTTAGAGAGAATCACAAGATGAGGTTGGGGCCAGGAGGAGGGGGGGCGGGGGGGGAAGTTATTCAGGTAGCTTTGTTTCTTGTACATAGTACAAAACATTCTGCTCTCTGTGTTTAATGTGGTATTACTAGCAAAGTATGTGGTAGTATTTCCTTCAACTGACATTGAAATCAAACATTTCATTCTTATAATAACTTCTTTTTTCTTTTTTTCTTTTTTCTGCATGGATGAGAAATTCTGAAGGGGAGGGATAAAAATGAATTTGGAAAGGAGATAACTTCAGTTTTTAGGGATTAGGCTATCCTCCAAACCTGCAGACACTTTCCTGCTGGTTGTTAAGGAATGACTGTATGTGGTATTCTCCCATCTTGTGCCAGGGACTGTAGGTAGGCATGCCTGAATTCATTGCTTGATTTTGCACTGTTAAAAACCTTCATCTCCAGTTTTTTTCAGAAAACAGACTAGCTGGGTGATTCTCTGAAGACTTGCTCAGAGATCAAATCTGGACAGCTCTGTGCCTTTTCATGAAC
Source organism: Acanthiza pusilla (assembly GCA_036630365.1). Classification (NCBI taxonomy): domain Eukaryota; kingdom Metazoa; phylum Chordata; class Aves; order Passeriformes; family Acanthizidae; genus Acanthiza; species Acanthiza pusilla. The sequence continues at coordinate 3,307,032 of JAXCHO010000036.1, forward strand.
TCCTTGAGCTCTCTTACTCTGCAGTCTCACAGTGACTCTCAGTGTACAATAAAGCAAGAGTTTCTGACTTCCTTTGACATATTCTGACAAAAAGCACTGCCCTCCCACTGACAAGAGTCACAGTTTCTCCACAGAGCAAAGACAATTAGCAGCTTTAAATTACTTCCACCCAGCTTCTGGCATGGGTTACTAGGTGGTGTTTGATGGGCTCTTGATTCTGCATCAGGGTGCGCAGCGAGCACCAGGATGGTCAACTCAGATCATGCTGCTGGCTGAAGTCCTGTGTGTGTGTTCAAAGCCATCTCTGAGTCGATGATTCACAGTATTGATCAGCTTGGGCTTAGTCAGCCTTGTGTGTTCCCTTTATTTACTGATGCTGTGAAGCGATTTGACATGGGGGGATATAAATCAGCTGTCTCTCTTCTTGCTCAGTCCAATGCAAGATGTTTTAGAAATCACAGCAAAATGGATGTGTATGTGCAAATCAGACATTTTTCTTTGACAACTATGAAAAATGGAGGTCTTTGACCCAATCATTTACTTTTATATGAAATGAAGCATTTTGTCCAGGAGTCCAAAGGGAGCTGGAGAAAATTAAGATTTTAGTAATAACAGTAATTTCCTACATTTCCTAGCATCACCCTTTTCTAGTGTCACTGTAGGTATCCTGGGAACAGAGCGAAAGGACCATACTAATTATGGATCTAAAGTAATTTTTTCTTTTTTCTTCCTAGCTGTTGGGTTTGGGTTTTTTTTTACTTCAGAACTAGGATGTAGGCCAGAATCTGTGAAAAACAGATGTCTGTCTCATGCCTGCAGTGTTATCATCACTGGGATTTAATAAATTTGTTACTTCACATATGTGGGTGGGTTTTTGTTGTGTTGTAGGCTTTTGGTTGCTTTTCTTGAAAGATTTGATGGTTTTATGGTTTATTGGAGTGATGGTCTTTAGGTGAGTGTTGATGTCACTGTTGAGATGCATTTGTCATCTTTTCATCTCCTTGGAAGAATGAAATTGTACCTGTAGCTTAAGGTACTACAATTAAAGTATTCCCAGGTAAATCAGAGTGTGGGAGTTCATCACCTGAGACTATTAGGTTGGAGCAGATGGTTATTAGGTGGATTATTGGTTGGACTCACCAGACCAGATTGGCAGCTGGTATTCCAACAGTTACAAATGGGTGCTCAAGATTTACAGAGTAATAAGCAGTTTTGTCAATACTGAAGTGGGCTGAGCCTGTTTGGTTGGCATGTGCCCACCAAAGGTGCCCTGGCATTGCCCTGCTCAGCTGGGCAAGGAAAAGAAGACATAATGAAAAGCTTGTGGGTTGAGATAAGGGCAGAGAGGATCACTCACCAGTGACTGTCGTGGGCAAAACAGACTCCACTTGGGGAAAATAGTTTAACTTATGACCAATCATATCAGAGTAGGATAATGAGAAACAAACCCAAATCTTTAAGCACTTTCTCCCCACCCCACTCTTCTTTCTGTGCTCAACTTCACCCTCAACTTCTCTACTTCTTTCCCTCAAGCAACACAGGGGGATGGAGAATGGAAGTTGCAGTCAGTTCAGCACACCTCTGCCATTCCCTCCTCACATTCTTCCTCTTCTCCAGCATGGGGTCTGTCCCACAGGAGACAGTCCTTCATGAACTTTTCTAATGTGAGTCCTTCCCGTGGCCTGCAGTTAGTTCATGAAGTGTTCCAATGTGATCCCTCCCTCAGGATGCAGTCCCTCAGGAACAGCCTGGTCCGCTGTCACAAGTCCTGCCAGCAACCTGCTCCAGTGTGGGCTCCTCTCTTCATGGGGCCACAGGTCCTGCCAGGAGCCTGCTCCAGCACAGGCTTCCCACAGAGTCACAGCCTTCTCCAGGCATCCACCAGCTCAGGTGTGGTGTCCTCCCTGGGCTGTGGGTGGATCTCTGCTCCCCCGTGAGCCTCCATGGGCTGCAGGGGCACAGCTGCCTCACCAGGGGCTCAGGGGAATCTCTGCTCCAACGCCTGGAGCATCTCCTGCCCCTCCGTCTACACTGACCTTGGGTCTGCAGGATTGTTACTCTCATGCCCTCACTTCCCTCTTCAGCTGCTGTTCTGCAGCAGCTTTTCCCCGTCTTAGCTCAGTTATCGCAGAGGTGCTGCACCATCACTGAGAGGCTCTGCCTTGGCCAGTGGCGAGTTGTGTCATCCCGTCCTGTTCTGCCTCACTGCCCCACTACCCAAACCTTGCCATGGAAACCCAATGCACAGCACCGTGGTACTTAAGACTACAAGGTAAGGAGCTGGAACTGAAGATGATGATCTGTAGGTCTGCAGTTGTGAAATGGTTGTATGTTTTTGTACTGTCAGGATGATTTTTCATTCCCCTGTGACACTGCATAATCACATCTATACAAAGTTTTACATATGGTAATTCTTGCCAAGTACAATATTTACATCCAGATTTGCACCACGGTAGTTGTGTTTTCCTTTGGAAAGTTTTATGTGCCTCTCTTGTGTTTACAAGAACTTCTTGCTTGTGTTCCTTTTTGTGCAAAATAAGGGTGAATGTTTTCAGTTTAGGTTTGCATGAACTTTTAAAAGTAATTAAATTGGGATTTCTGACTTAGACAAAAGAAACAAATTTGTATAGACATATGTAACTTTGCGAATTATTGAAAAAGTCCACAGATTTCCTAAAATGCTGATCTTGTAAGATGAATTTCTTCCTTGCCCATCACCCCTATGTGAGTGAAGTTTGGAGAAGCAGAGTCTCTCAGCTGTGCATTGGGATGCTGTTGATAGAACTATGCCCACTTTATACCAGCTGACAGGTTCTACTGGCAGCAGTCCAGGCTTGCCGAAATTAAGAAATCAGATGCTCGTGTTCAGTCTGTCTGAACACACTAAAAAGCTCCAAAACCTAGGGAGTGCAGATTTTCGCGTGTGCTGCATATGATACTCATGGAAACACCAAATGCTCAGCTGTTGCATGATTATGTGGTTCTATTCCCCTGATCTGAAAGCAGCAACCACCTAGGCAAGGGTGACCTGTTAATTCTGAAATGCATTTGGCTGGTTATGGAATTATCTTCTAAAAATGATGTTCTCCAGAAGCAACTGAGTACTGTATTTTTGATGCATGTTCATAGTAGGAACTAAATAAGGAGTGGATATGGCATGGGACTCTACTGTTACATTTTTAGTACTGCTCATGACACAGTTTTGTTCTATGCCAGCTAACACTCTCCCAGATAATGCCCAAGCATAGTTCTGGGGTTAGGAGAGACAATGGACCGTTTCCAAAAGGCTCTTTGGATCTGGCAAGGCTGTATGGAGGAATAGGATTTTAGTTGTCCAGATACAAGCTGTAACATGCTTGCTGGTTCCAAGCCCAGATCGTGGCTGTGTGCCCTGCTCTCTTTTATTTTCTGACATGTATGTGGCCACTGATCCTGCTTTCCAGGAAGCTGGGATTCAGCGGCTTCTTTAGGAAGGCAATGGCAGCATTGTCTTTTGTGCTTAGGAAGGTAGAAGAAAAAATTTTTTCAAACCTGGAAGTGAGAAGCTGTCTGGAAAGCAGGAAAAATAAGCAAGAGCAACTTAAAATCATAGAATAATTGAGTTTCATATATTTTTTATAAGACAAGCCCCAGGGAATACACAATTATAATCAGCCATTTTGAAAGCACTTTAAAAAAAAAAAAGAATATATTTGAAGAATTATGGCCTGGCATTTTAAATCAAAATGAATAAACTGAATGTAAGCAGATGGCTTCTACAGTGTCCTCAACCAGAGGATGTATCCTGGCAGTAGAGTAAAATTTATCCCTGACCTAAGCTTTGCCTTCTGTTAGCTAAAGGAGCAGTAGCAACATGGTAGTGCAAACCTGAGTTGGCATGATCCTTAGCTTTTCCCTGGGGAATCCCTGTCTTAAGCAGATGTCTCAGCCCTCTTCTTCTAATTGTCTGTTTGCCTCCTGTCAAGGAGGTGCAAGTCTAACCTTATATTTAGCAAAAACTGTAGGGCGTGAAGTTTTGTGTGTGGGTGTTTTTTTTCTTTAAGCAGTGTTAAAGCTATTAGCATCCTAATGACTTAACAGTGTCTGGTCCAACAGACAATTCACGGGTTGACTCTAGTCCGTGGAGCAGAGCCATCTGTCTCAGCACCTTGCTTCTGCAGGACATGAGGAGTAGCTGCTGCAATGGCATAGGCTTCCTGGTAAACTTGTCATGTGCCTCTCCACCTGGAAATGGTCCAGCGATCAGAAACTGAGCTCTCAGTCCCCACCCCAACAGTGACAGGCTAAGTGCCACTCCAGGGCTGGGAATGCCTGGTGCAGTTTGTGCTTTGAGGGTTGTGTGAGGAGAGAATCAGCAGCTCAGGATGCTCTAAAGATGGGCTGCCACGAATTACCTGTATTGCCATGAACATCTCTCTCATTTTTCTGCATAAGATTCAAATAGTACCAGCTTGGTAGAAGAGGTTTTAATGAGTCTGTGCTTTTTCAGTTTATACATTGATAAGTGTGTTCAGCTGCTGCTCCTTTTTTGGGATTTTTTTGTATTTTGAATTAAAATAGAATTCATTGCTTCATTTTGGAACTTGTACTTTCTATTTCTTGAGTAAAAGACTTCTAAAACGTGAAATAATGTTGTGGTTGCACAGTTAGGATTGAGAGTTTGGCCCCTGACACACACTTCATCTCATTTAACTCTTCTCTTTTGCCTTTGAACTACATTATGTAGTCTATTGTGTAATGCAGCTTCACTTAACTCTTTATTTGCAAATAGAATTAATTTAGCATCTTTGCTATTTATGCTTTGTTGAATACTGATCGTACAGCCTTAATTATTTCTTACACAGCAGGGAACTTTCAAAATAGCAGCTGTGTTTTTCCTTAAGTCAAATTGGTTGTGAACTACGACTGCTCAAATCCCTGGGTGGATAATAAGCTTTAGTCCCAGCAGGTACCCCAGACTACTATGCTGAGAGAACCGAACTGACTCCCGTGTTTCATTGTGTAAATTCATTATAACTAGGGATAAATAGACTTGCTGGATCTTACCAAAGAAATAAAAGAGAATTTTCTCTTCTGCGTTAATATGTGATGGTTTGCCTGCTTGTTAATATCCTTTCCTTAAACCAGCATTAAGGTTTTTACTAAAGTTTCCAGTGTGCCTTATATACTTCAGTCCATTTTTATCAGGCTCGTGTGTAAGAAATGATCACTTTCTTTCTGACTCACAAATTCTCCCAAGGTCGTGTTTCTTCAGCCTGTGGTTAGGTCACAGTGTTATAAGAAGTACCTTGATATTTAGTTATTTTCTGTGCGTGTTAAAGTGTTGTTTCTCTTCGTTCCCTTCAGCTTTGCTGTGGAAAACTTTGATATCAATCTTGGGATGTTTATCTCCAGTTTTAAAGGAATATTTTAAAGACACGAAACTGGAAACTTTTCAGAGTGGTTTATCCTCTTTCCATCCCATCCCATTGGCTTTCCCACTTGATGGCATCTCCCTCAATCCAAATGTGATACCTCAGTGAAGTTGCCTTGCAGTCCATTCCATGCAATTGTTGCTCACAAACAAGAAGTGCTTCCTGGCATCTGTTCGTAGTCTTTTTTTAATGTCCGTTTCATACCGGCTAATCACATTAACCCTGTGAATTACACTGACATTTTTTTTACATCCCATTTGATTTTGTGTTTGATTTTATTTTATCCTGAAAGAAATTTAGCTATCTGAGATAATTTTCTAAAAGGTTAAAAAGCAGACTTCCAGAATGTTGTGTGTATTTTATTAAAAATCTAATTCAGTCATAGCTACTACTTAAGTTGTTCTGAGGAATAGCTATTCGGTATAAGTTACAAAGGTTTTGTAGTTTTATAATTCAGCTGAATGGGAGGTTCTCCTTGATAGTTGCTGGGTTTTTGTTTCCCAAATTTAGTTTCTCTATATAAATGTAATTAGTCCTGGAATTCCAGACCTGTCATTTTTGTTGCTGTTCGCTCAATACGGGTGGGGACATGTTTTTTTTACGTCTTCAACCAGTGAGTGCTGTAAAAACTAATGGTATTTAGAGCTGTTTTTTGCAGCCCTGTAGCACTGGAGGGTCAGAAGTTGTCCCTTAACTACATCACTGCTCTGTGGGAAAGAGTGGGTTTTTGAGTTCTGTGAGGTGCTCCCAGTCTTTTCCCTGTCCTGAGGTGTTCCTGCAATCATAGTTCACGATCTTGGTGTGTGGTAGTATGAGAATAATTGACCTTTGGCTGTGGGAGTAATGCATAGTAGAAGACACCTTGCAGGAGTACTCCTTGCTTTTGAAAACAGGGAAGTTATTCTCTATTACAGGCATTTAAGTAACTTCTCTGATTTTTACTCAGTGATAAAAACAGTTTCATTAATAACAATCCTTTTAAATAAATTTTAAAATCCACAGGTTGCATCCTCTGTTTAAGTAGCGGGAAGGCTCTGGATCATCTTCAACAAGGTAAGAGTCTACTCGGGTACATTCAGACTTGCGCAGAACAGCTGTCGAGCAGATTTGAACATCATCAATGATAAATGAACACTCAGCCCCCCTTGAATACCATCCTTTGTGTAGTTTTACTGCTGCACCTCACTGACGCTTTCAAAATGCTATCTGGGCATAATATTCTCGCCTTGAGGTTTTTATTTGTTTGCTTTTCTTATTATAGAACAACAATTGAGAATTCTTCTTCCCATGTACTTTTTTCATTTACTCCGCTGTTTGTTTTGAGTCGTTTCACTGTTATTGTTCTGGTCTGTGTAAACCCTTGGGACAGAATTGGCTTAGGCAGAGAGTGGGATTTTTCTCATCCCTTTTGAAGTCCTGGTTCTATGATTTTTATGGGTCTTCTACTTCATTTTTTTTTTTCCAAATCTTGACTGAGTTCCCATCAAACTCTCTGAAATATAAGTTGTAAATACCATGCATTGCTACAGAACTGGAGAGAATTTGCAGCCAGCAGCAAAATAAAAAGAAATGCTAAAATGTTTTTCCCCTAGAGAAAGGGAGTTCCCTGACTTGACCAGCTACTAATTGCTGCAAAGATTCGTTTACACAGAGGAGTTATTGCTAATTAGTTCCCTGTGTGGGTGTTCTACTTGGGAAATTAGTGTTACATTTTGTTATAATTTAATCTGTTTTTATAATGAATTGTTACAATTTGCAGTAAGAAACTTATGTTTAGGAAAAAACCAATCTGCACTGTACCATCCCTGAGTTTCAAAAGATAATTCCTCTTTAGGCAGCAATCAAGCTCACTATTTTGAAATTAAATTAATTAGATTAAACCCAGTTTTTAGTCACATATTTATAAATATAGCTGCAGAAACACAACTGTGTGTTTTTCAAAGCCAAAACTTAATTAAGCTGGTTTATGGACCGGGGGACCTGACCTCTGAGGTTGTGAGGACAGTGAAACTGAATATTTGGGAAGAGTGTTTGTGGAGTTATGTTAGCATTATTGAGGTTATGGTTAAAGTGGAAGTTCACTTCCAAGCTTTTCTGTAGTGGATTTATTTTCCTTGTTACCTTCACCTTTACTCTGTGAGCAAGCTTGCATCTCTCTAAGTTATTTTATTTAGAGAGTTGAAAAAAGTAATATTAAAAAGCTGTACATATAAAACCTTATAAAGGACCTGGTCCCCTCATTTTTCTAGCAGCCTCTCCTGCCCCAGCACTTACAAAATTAAATGATTACTATTGGGCATTTAAATTACATTCTTTATTTCAGTAGTTTCAAAAGATTGGAAAATTAATTTCTGAACTTAGAACTGCTTTAACTGGACTTTTTTCAATATAAATATTGTTTTAAATAAATATAGCCTTTATAATAAATTACAAAAAGTTTTGGAAATTTATCCCCATTTCCATGATTGCTTTATATATATACCATTACAAGTGAACATTATTTTCCTTTGGCTGTACCAGTCTTGCCAGCAACTCGTTATGAAATCCAACTTAATCTGTTCAGCAGAATTACGTGAGATAAAATTTAGTTTGAGTACCTGATCATTTCAACCTGGCTGCATTTTTTAATGGTATTACTACAAAAATTTTTGGATGTTACAAATTTCAATTTGAATAGAATAATTTCCATTTTTCATGACAATTTCTTTTTTAAACTAGAAAGTTTCATTACAAAATTGAGATAGGGAAAAGCACAGTGACCCCAAGTGTAATCTCGCATGTTTTTCATGACAGACGGACGTTGAATGTTTAGCATCACCTCTTTGGATTTTTGAATGTGAATTGGAACCACTGTATTTCTAGGTAAGACATAACCAAGTGTTTGTATTAAATACTCCCTTCCTTTTAAATGTGAATTGCGAGAAGGCTAAAGAGTGCAGTATGCTGGAGTTTGCTTTGTGCAGTGTTTATGTATTTGTTGAATCAGTCCAATGTTATTTGAAATTTTAAGTGCTAATAGTTCATTTGTCCTAAATTTCTATGTTCCCTGAGAGAAACTGCGTCAGCCCCTCCATATGGTCGATATGTGTACAGGACTTCATTTTGTGATCAGGTGTGTAATTGTTCTATTAGCTCATTGCCGTCTAGAGGGGTAGGTGAGTGCTGTCTGCCCCTTCTCTTTCACCAACACCTTTGCTCAGCAGGATACGCTGGTTTAGGGCATTTGCCGCTGAAAATCTGTGGGATTGCAAAGGCTTCCCAGAGGATTACTTTTCTGTCAGTTTAGATCCCTGCATCAGCTCACTGCAGATTCACACAAGTACTGGTGTCAGCTCAAGGGAATCAGTGCCAGTACCTGCAGCAACAAATTGTTTCATTGGCTTTAAACTTATTTCTCTGTGCTCCAAGAAAAGGTTTGATACATGAGGGGTTGTGAACAGCTGCAGACTTCAATAGCTGAGGAGGAAGCAGAGGGTGACAGAGAAGAACTAGACAGTTTTGATGTGTATATGTAATTAAAAGAAAATTTGTCACTGAAGATTACCACCTTCTTAGTGAAATAGTAGAGATCATGTCAGTCTGGCTTCCTGTGTTTTCTGCATAGATTAGAGGAGCCAGAAGGGAGATCTCTGTCACACTTCACACACAGCCGAGCTGTGGTCAGCACTGTGCCGGGACTGCAGGGCTGAGAGTCACAGTTGTCAGTTCTGGTGGTTGTGACCCAAACAATGCTGTTTGCCAGCCCTTCCTGGACTCCTGGGAAGTGTGAAGCAGACATGACATTTGACCTGGAGTGCCTGCAGCATGTAACACCTAAAATCTGAAAGGCAATAGTATCTTAACTGTATTGTGGGTAGTAAGGCTGTGCGAGATGGTAGCTTTGATCCAGTGGTTTCTTGGAGAGATGGCAGCCATTGAGTATGGAAAGGATTCTTTAAGCTAACCCTGCTTTAATAATGAATGCTCTCATTAATTCAGCTTGCTGTGAGAGGGATCCAGCAAGTGATGCTGTGGGCAAAAGACCACAAAAACTTTCATTTGTTGCAGGTGAGAGCAAGCCCAACGTGGCAGCATCCTGACTGGGTTTCTATCAAAGCTGGTTCACCATGCCTAGGTGAAGCCAGGGCAGTCTGTCAAAATAAAGGTGTTTGCTGGTCATGTGGAGGTTTGCTCGAAAGAAATAAAGCCACTTGCAGAGGTGGAAGGTGTAGAGATTAATCACTTTAAGGTCACAAAGGATGTGGACGTGGAACCAGTGTAGCTGAAAGACAGCAGTATTCCTGGTTCGGTTCGCTGGATATTTGAACAATCCCAGGTCCAGGGGTGGAGGTGGCTGGGAGGGGTGGCAGGAGAGATTTAAGATGAAAGGCTTCAGTCAGAGCTTTGACAATTTCTGCAGTGTAGTAAATTATTCTCTGTGTTTTAAACTATTGATAAAAACTTGTAAGGACTGTATCCCCAACCAGCAAAACGATTTTGCATATTTTATTTTTAGGTTTTATTTTATCCTTTAAAAGGGCTTTCAGCCTTCTATTTTTTTACAGTCATATGGAATTTGAAACAGGAATTATGTATATGACATACTTACTAAATTTTATAATAACATTTCAACTAAAATTAATGGCCCAGGACGATCCTTCTGAGCCAGAGAGGAGAGAATCTCAAAAATGAGTGCTCAGCATGGACTTATCCATTCCAGTGGAGGAGACTGAGTTGAAGGGAGATCTTAGGGACAGGACAAGTAGAAGGAAAAGGAAGAATAAAAGGAAAAATGTTAGGAGTGGAGATGAACACTCTTGACATGTCAGAAGAAACAGGAAATGAGGAGAAAGAAAGGGGAGTGAAATGAGGAAATAGAGATTTATTAAATTATGGGTTATTTCATATTTATTCCATAGAAAGTTAATATGACTACAGCGTGGTTCACTGTTTTTAGTAACTTTGTCAGTAGGAAATAATAAACTGATAGGAACTACACCTGGTAAGAAAATTAGTTAGTATTTTTTTTATCTGATGTATTTTTGAAGTTCTAACTGTTTGCTATTAGAGACTTTTTATAGTTAAGACTTTTTTTTTCAAAATGAAACCCTTAAATATGACTTTATTGACCTTAAAGACTGATTTTTTTTCAGACAGACAAAATACAAGCTGTAGAAACATCTGAAGATTTTTTTTGTAAAAGGAAAGGTTCTGAAAATCAGATCTTAGTATAAAAGTGACAAGCCAATAATTAATTCTAAATACTAATACAGCAGAAGTAATTCTTTGTACTCTTAGCTGTGAGCTGTTTGAGCTGTGCTGGGAGTTTTACTTGATAAGGTTTTCATTTCTGTCAGTGCAAAGAGAAAGACTGAATCTCATAGACCATTTTTAAAATGATCACTATCCCTTACAACTTTCGAAAAGTGTAGCATGACTTATTGCTTTAGTTGTCCAAAGTTTGAATGTTCTTATCATAATAAATAATTGTATAACTGTTTTCAGAAGTGTTTCACGTGCACATGTACATGGTGATCTATTACTGTTGTTTTTTCAATTACCTTGGGAGTAGGAGAATATGGGGTGGGAAGAGAGTAAATTAGTTTTCATTTTCAATTTCCTTTTGTCTAAGAATATATTGGAAAGTTTCTTAATTAAATAATATCTTAATAGACATAAGTTGGAAGATGAGCTATGATGATTATATACTTACCAGCTCTTCAGATGGTAAGTATATTCTTAAAATAGTGACTGCTTGACGAGAATTAGGCATCATTTTAATACCAAAAGTAGTTTGAACTGTTAAGATGAAGTTAGCATTGCCGGGAGAGCAAGATCAAACATTTAACCTAATCCAGACAATTAAGTTGGATGCCTGAAGTATGCTTCACTAGCTGCTTAAGGATTGATGCTTAAGTGCCAGAATTAATATCTAAAGCTGAATCTCTGGAGTGAATTTGTACTTCACACACAAATGTGTCCTTAGTTTACCTTAGGCCATGGTAATTTACTAACATCCCAGCTGCCTTGATAAAATGAGGAGCATTGTGGTCGTAGAACTTCAGAATGCGTTTCAGACATTTTTTTAGAAAGTAATTAGAAGTTTATAAACAAGATGATAATGTCGCATGCCTCTTGCTGTAGAGTTTTTGATACTTTTTTTAATCTCACAGAGGATCTTGTACAGGCGTGTTCTGTTCGGTTATGAGGAGTACCATGTAATGAAGGTTTCAACACAGATCACTAGCTAATTCATTGCCAGGTATTTTGCAGATATAATGCATAAATGTGTTTCAGGGAGAACTGGGAAGGAAAGTACTGTGGTAACTATAGGGGGTTGCCTTGTGTTGTTGGCCAGATGTGTTTTCCCAAGAGCTGGGCACACTCTCCATCTGGAATTCAGCTTTATGCCAGATTTTGGTCTGTAGTGCTAGACTGTGACTCAGTCAGAGCCTAAAATTAAAATACTTTTCCTGAGTTTTACATCCTCAAAGAAAGATGGTTTTCCAGCAGGTGTTAATGATGAGGTGTCTGCTAATTCACAGTGGTGAAACTTCATGAAGTTTTTGAAATTAAGGGTAAAATTTTTCAAAAGTAGCAAAAGACAGAAACTTTGTGACTTTTGAAACAAAGGCTCTAATTTTTCACCAATAGGAAAAAATAAGGCCTTGTATTATCTCTTTTTTAATAAGAATGCATTTGCAATAGTTTTTTTATTTCATGGAAAAAAATGCAAGCCCTCTTTTTGCAATGTTCACCTTCATTAACACAACTTGCTGACTTCCTTCCTCAGCTGCAGTTCTTCCTACACTCAGAGGTCAGAAAAGAGCAAGATCAACAAGCCACACATCTGGCTGTCTCTCTTTCCAACTGGAACAAAGAAACAATTTTTTAATGGCTTTTTGAGTTAATTGTAAACAATTTGGTTTTGGAGTCGCTGACTTGCAGCAAATGTTTGTCGTAGGCGGATGTTGGGAAAAAGGACTATGTCCTAATGCAATTCCTCTGTGGCCAGCGAGGGGAAAAAAAAAATCACTTAAAAAAAGAAAAGGAATGTCTTGCTCCTTGTAGCATTGAAGTATGCTGAGAATTTTGAGTGCCTATATAGGACATTTCACAAGCTTAAAATATATGCTTTGATGAGGCAGAGAGGCAGAAGTACTTGCTCATTTAATTTTTCTGTAATATTATATACAATAATACTGATTTTTCCACCCCCCTTTATTTTCAGGAGCTCTTTTTGTATGAACAAACTGACAATGACAAAAGACCAGGGACAAGCATCAGGAATAGGGAAAACTATTTAAAATGAGAGTTCTGTTCCAATACTTTTTTCTGGTATTTATATTGTTCCTAAAGGCATTTTTCCAGTAAACAATTGTCAAAACCCCATATTTACAGTCATTAATCCTTAATTAATATTTTGAAAACAAACAAACCCTTAAATAATTAGTGAAGTGTAGTATTCTTATTTTCCCAATTGTTGTAATCTTGAATACTTTCTAGAATAAGGTAGCATCAGTATATCTAAATTATTAGAATTATCTTTTTTTTTTAGGTTTTTTATCTAAAGTAAACATCTGGTGTGACTTTTATACTTTTACACTTCACAACAGGAAATACGAGACATGTTGATTTACAGCACTTCTGAAACCCTGGCTACTTTTAAAATACCTTGCTGTTTTAGTTTTACGTATCTTAATTTGAACTCCTATTGCTCCCATATTTTGGTTGCTTTGTTTAATAGGTTTGTCATGATGGTTTTATTAATGATCTGACCATCCTGCTAAATATTTGCAAATGTCTTGATCTGAGAAGTAAATTGCTAATGCTGTTTGGAATGATGCCAAAGCTGATGACAAAATTGAATAAAATTAATCCTTCAAAGAAAGTGTTTTCTATCAATTTGTTTGTAGGAGGTAAAGTGTTCTGTATTATGATTATTTTTTGTCAAAATTAGGTGTTTGGGTTGATAATGCCACTTAGTGGATATCTGCCTTAACTGCAGCCTGTTCCAAAGCCAAATCAGGTGCCAGCGAGCTCTCTTGATTTGTACATTGGAGTTTTCCTCCTGCCTAGAATGTGTTGACCATAGTGTGTTGTCAAGAAACTTTTAATTATCAGGCATATATTAGGAAGCTTATTATAGCTAGTTCAGTTTCTGAATTACGTGTATTAAAATGTAGGAATTATTTAGTACAGAATTTTAAACTTGGAGGAAAATAAGGATCTTATTTTCATATTTAATTTGCATTAAGACATTAAACATTAAACAACAATCTTGGTCACTTTGTACTGATTCTTTAGGTCAATGAAATATTAATTGATAGTAAGGCGATAGTTTTGGTGGTTTAGGCAATGCTTTATTTTAACCCTAAGAGTTGGAAGATTGGTGGCTGGGCAAATGCTGACCTGGAAGAAGCTGATAGTTCAAGGACTGAAGAACTGAAAGTAGTGAGTACCTTTTGTTGGGTGTGTCCAAAATGGGAGTGTAGGTCTGGGATAGTCCATGCTATAGTTGGACTTTTTCAGACTTACAATAACTGGTTAGAGCAGGGTGCTAATAATGCCAGGGTTTGATCCCCATATGGGCCATTCACTTCAGAGTTGGACTTGATGATCCCTGTGGGTCCCTTCCAAGTCCGAATATTCTGTGACTCTGTAGTTCTCCTTTGGAAGATCAGAAAGGGCAGATAGACACCAAATGTCTGTTCTACCACTGCCATTGAAAGTTATAATTTCCTAAATATGCTTTTTTAATAAAGGCTCTTTCTTGCTAAGTAGTTTGGATGATGGTATTAATAACTTGGTGTATTTGATACAACATTTAAATATGTAAAAAATTCAGCTTTTATCTGATAACTGTATATATGTATATATACTCACATATAATCTATATTGTATATTTTTTTTCTAATATTAGCGTTTAAAAGAAGAGGCTAGTCTATAATAAAAGAATATTGTCTTTTTTGCAATTTAAAGGCTTTTTTCTTACAGGAAAGTTTTTTTCACTATGAAATACATACTGATTCAGGTCTTTCAATTTCTTTTCAGTCCGTAAACTCTGTTCTTTGAACTTTTTTTTTACTTCAGTAAATTTCCATTACTTTCCATCAGCCCTGATAATTTTCAATCACTAAGTATTTTTTACCTAATCTCTCAGGCTTTTCTGAAGTTTTCATTTATGCTGCTTTTATTAGTAAGTCAGTTCAATAATTTGCAACTAAAATAGTAATCACTAAAATAGTAATAAAAATAATATTCCGAGGAAAATAAACCAAAATCAGTTTCCAGGCATGTTTCAAGGCTGTATTACAGGCTGGTTAAATTAACAATGAAGATTGAAAGACAATACGAAGTCTTTTGTTGGCTTGAGTAACAATATTTTTCAGAAAATTTCCTGTCTTCCACTTGTTTACAATAAATTAGGAATAATTGCAGGCTTTTATCTGCCTTCTGCCATCCTGCAGAGAACTCATATAATCTTAAGTCATGAGCTAAGAGGAACCTGAGCTGTAGGACTCTTGTTAGTGCAGCTGAAGTCACCCAGGTGTTCCTCCTGCTCTTAGATGGTAATGCAAAAGTAAAATTTTAAATTTTGTTTTAAACCTAAGTATAGCATATTTAGTTCTATAGTTCCTAGTTCTAAAAGGCATGGTTATCCCGTGTACCTGGCTTTTAGTCAGACTACAAAACTATTTCTTTTTTCTCAACTTCTAGGCTGCTTAACTTTTCTTCTTTTTCAACTTCTAGGCTACTTCTTAACTTCAAAAGAAATAATGTTAATCCAAACTGCATGAAAAAGTGTAGATAAAAACAGTGTTTCTGTACAGAGGAAGAAGACAGAACTGGTGCCAGAGCTGATCTAGCACGGGTCAGATGCCGGGGGTGGGGGGGGATGCCCTGCTGAGAACCCTCACCAGTCTTGGGACCTCACTATGCCAAGCCTGAGCAGCTCCCATTGCTGTTCAACCTCTGAGTGGAAATTACAGTTCTGATAATTTTAGATGCAGTCACAGTTACTTTTAAGCTAAATTCTGAGTTTCAGCAAGAAGAAAGGGAAAGCGATATAATCTGGTTTTTAATATTGGTATTAGTTCTGAAAAGTGGTGACTAGAATGCAGTCTGGATTAGTTTGGGTTTTGTTTAAGTTGTAAGAGTAGAGGAGAAGGTCATCCACTGGTGAAGGAGCTGGAGCCCATGCAGAAATCCAGCTTGACCCTGCAGAGGGAGATTGGTACTGTTGGGCTGATCTCAACTGGTGTGAGGGCTCCATGGCCTTTACTTAGGTGGGAAGGTGGAGTGTGGAAATGCTCAGGGAACTGGAGCACCTCATTTGTAAGGAAAGGCTAAGGAAGCTGGGCCTGTTTAACCTGGAGAGGACAAAACTGAGAGGAGACCCCATCAATGTGTGTAAAAGGGAGGGTGTCAAGTGGATGCTCCAGGCTCTGCCTAGTGGTGCCCAGCAGCAGGACAAGAGGCAGAACTGAAGCACAGGAAGCTTCACCTCAACATGAGGAAGAATTTCCTTGTGCGGGTGCCTGGGCACTGGAACATTGCCTGGAGGGGCTGTGGATTGCTCAGTGGGGCTGTGGATGGCCCAGGGGGGCTGTGGATGGCCCAGAGCGGCTGTGGATTGTCTGCAGGGGCTGTGGATGGCCGTGACGGGCTGTGGATGCCCAGGAAGGGCTGTGGATTGCCCGCAGGGGCTGTGGAATGCCCGCAGGCGCTGTGGATTGCCCAGGGGGCTGTGGATGTCCCGCAGGGGCTGTGGATGTCCCGCAGGGGCTGTGGATTGCCCAGGGGAGCTGTGGATGGCCCGCAGGGCTGTGGATGGCCCGCAGGGCTGTGGATGTCCCGCAGGGGCTGTGGATGGCCCGCAGGGGCTGTGGATGGCCCGCAGGGCTGTGGATGTCCCGCAGGGGCTGTGGATGTCCCGCAGGGGCTGTGGATGGTCCCCAGGGGCTGTGGATAGCTCGGAGGGGCTGTGGATGTCCCGCGGGGGCTGTGGATGTCCCTCAGGGGCTGTGGATGTCCCGCTGGGCTGTGGATGGCCCGCAGGGCTGTGGATGGCCTGCAGGGCTGTGGATGTCCCGCTGGGCTGTGGATGTCCCGCAGGGCTGTGGATTGCCCAGGGGAGCTGTGGATGGCCCGCAGGGCTGTGGATGGCCCGCAGGGGCTGTGGATAGCTCGGAGGGGCTGTGGATGGCCCGCAGGGCTGTGGATGGCCCGCAGGGCTGTGGATAGCTCGGAGGGGCTGTGGATGTCCCGCGGGGGCTGTGGATGTCCCTCAGGGGCTGTGGATGTCCCGCGGGGGCTGTGGATGTCCCGCGGGGGCTGTGGATGGCCCGCGGGGGCTGTGGATGGCCCGCGGGGGCTGTGGATGGCCCGCGGGGGCTGTGGATGTCCCGCAGGGCTGTGGATGTCCCGCAGGGCTGTGGATTGCCCAGGGGAGCTGTGGATGGCCCGCAGGGGCTGTGGATAGCTCGGAGGGGCTGTGGATGTCCCGCGGGGGCTGTGGATGGCCCGCAGGGCTGTGGATGGCCCGCAGGGCTGTGGGTTTCTCTCCCTCGCTGGAGCTGCTCCAGAGCCCG
The DNA here is from genome assembly GCA_036630365.1 of Acanthiza pusilla. Lineage (NCBI taxonomy): Eukaryota > Metazoa > Chordata > Aves > Passeriformes > Acanthizidae > Acanthiza > Acanthiza pusilla. The sequence continues at coordinate 3,324,019 of JAXCHO010000036.1, forward strand.
GGGCCTGGCGCTGGCGGCCGTGCGGCAGCAGGGGGCGCTCCCGCGCCGTGCCGTCCCTGCGCTCCCGGAGCAGCGCTCCGCTTTCCCTGGATCATGGAAAATGGATAATGGATAATGAGCCTCTGCAGGCTTGAGCATCCCCCAGGGGAGGGAGCAAACTGGCATATGTGGGCCTGGGACCGACCACCATCCGCGCTGGTCACTCAGCAAAAAGTACATACATACAGGAAAGCGGGGGCAGGGTATAAAGTCACTACCGTGCATCAATTTTATTGTCTTAATAAAATGTTATTGTGCAAATTTCATTACTGTACTAGGAATAGCTTCCAGGAGTGATTCGAATTAATTATTGCAGAGCCTGCCAGGGTCAGTGCATGCTTTCAATTTTCATTTACACTTACAAGAAATCTAATTTTTAATTAAAAGGAGGGTTTTAATTCTGCACCATCCATAGTAGTCCTTCCCTGTTCATCATAGGCAAATAGCAGACTTGTTAATATACCCCAAAAAGTTGAAATGGTTTTAGCAGCTCATGTTGAGGCATAAGGCTTGTTTGGCAGTCAGTGCAACTAAAACACTTTATTTGAAAATAGATTTACTAGGGAATGTGCTTCTTAAAGTATTAGGCATGATGCAAAATTAAGAATCTCTTTGTGTTTGCATCATTAAGAGGGCTAATGTGCTTGTCTATTAACACAATTTTCAAGGCAGGCTCTTTGCAGAAAAATGCCACGCACCCATTCTGCCCTGTATGGCCTAATGAATTGAGTCTTTAACTGGAAAGAATGTGCACTAAGAAAGGTTAAAAAAATTACGCAAAGTTAAAGAAGAAAAAAGGAGGAGTTTTATTGAAATTTATACTTTTCAGTAACTCCTGCACACATGCAGGTTAGGCTAGTGTTTTGGAGAAAACCTGTTATTTTTCTGTATTAAGTCCCCTCATCCCTTAACTTGACTGTGGGAGCGGTCATTGAAAAATTCCAGAGTTTAGCAACTTTCTAACCTCCCTTATGTTTAATTTGTAGTCCAGTATAATGATTAAATATTTTTTCCTCAGTCTTTCTGCTTACCAGTCTATCTGCATTTGTGGGATTGATTTGGTTTTTTCCTTCAGTGGAATAATTTACTTATGTATTTATGGAATGTCTTCTGGATGGTATCTCCAGTTTATTAAAGTATTTTGAATTATGAACTATTTTCCAGAATATTTTAATTCCCTTCTAGCTTAGTGCATATTTTAAAAGAGTATTTTCTTCTTCTCTGCCTGTCACTAATTAAAAGTATTAAACAAAACCAGACCTATACAACAGATACTCTTTAAAAATACCGTCATCTTTCTTTTAGCAGTAAACTGCTGACAGCTACTTTTTCAGATTTTCAGTGTTTTAGCAAATCTGTGGTAGTAAATAACATTTTCTCTTTGCTCATCTCTATTGCTTTGTCAAAGCTCCCTCTGTATATTTCTTCAATTCTGCCCTATACTTACACAGGTGTATTGGTTTCTGAGCCTCCGTTTTGTCTCTTTTCTCCATCAGAATAACTTGTTGCTGTTGTCTTAACTGGTGAGTTTCCTGCACTCCCTTATCCCTTGAATCAACTTGCTAAGAGCCCTGTCCTTCCAGGTACCTGAGGTTACTGAAACTGCTTTTGATAAATCAGTTACCTGTTCTTTCTTCCTTTACCCTCACCCAGACACACATAGAAGTTTTTCTTTTACCTTTTTCTGAAATTTTAAATACATTTTAGAAGTATACATTATCCTTCAGTTTATTTACAGTAGGTTTTGATTTTTTTTTCCTAGTGGAACTCCTGCTATTTCTATCAGCAGCCTTGTAACAGCCTTGTAATAGGGCAGTAAGTTTTCTTATTTTTGTAATGAGATATTAAATAAACCTCTATGACACACATGGAAGTATTTTAAACTAAAAGCAGCAAATCCCTAGAAGGATCTACATTTCATCTTTAATTCCTCAAATCTTGAGCTATTGGTAAATATTGTCAGCCACAGCTGTCTTAATTCCACTAATGACAATATCTTTGATTGAATTAATTGTCTGCTTAGTATTTTAAGATGTTCTTTAACTTCTCTCCCATTTTCTAAGAAACAATATTTGCACAGACTGTTTCAGATCTATATTTTATAGATTATTACCCTCCAAACCAGAAATACAAAATGGCAAAATGCATTATGTCCTACATACTGATGCATTCAGAGCAGATCACTAAGAAATACGCACTAAGACATTCAGTCCCTGTAGGATTTATGTTTGACTTACTGAGATTAGATGTACTGTTTTGGCATTTATGTATTAAAATGAGAAGTAAAATAGAGAAGAAAGCTAGCATGCAAAGACTTACTGCTGTTATCAACTGGCACAAGAAATAACTGGAAAATAAAATCACTCTGAGGAAAGTTTTTACCATAGTTATCCAGAGAACTAGAATATGATGGGTTTTGTCTTGTTTTTCAGACACTTGTGTTGAATTTTCTGTGAGTATAATAAAAATACTCTGTGTGGCATAGTCAGAAGCCTGAAGAACCATCAGTTATTTACAGGCAGAAAGGACCAGAAATATATTTTTTTTGTTTTGTTTCTGATTTTTCACCCAAGGGTCCTGTTTCTGGTTCTGATTCTTGTCTGATGTAGCATAGATTTTTCACTCATTATATTCCCAAATGCTGAAATCAGATACCTTCTCAAATGTTCAAATCATTAGATTTCCAGAACTGAGTGTGTTCCAAGATGCCTTATTTCCTTTCTCACTATGATTTTGGTGAGAGATGATGAGGACAAGAAAACTTTGATGAGGAAGATGATGGTGTGGCTCTTTTTCTCTTACAAGAGTTTGGAGGAACTAAGTCAAACTCCACTTGGAATGAAATACGATGGCTTTATTTTGAAGGAAGAAACACTCAAACAAGCCAAACCTGTCCTCTGTCTTTTAAAGGTGTCTCCCTGCCGTGAATCAGTTTGGTAAGCTTTGGTATTCTGCTTTGCTTACCTGTCTTCATCAATGGAAAGAGGCTCTGTTTATTGTGTACAGAGGAATTGTGTCCCTGGTTTGTGTAAAGCATCTGTGCAGACACCACCACGTTCAGACTAGGTTACTGTAGTTACTCTATGCTCAGGCAGAAGGATCAAAGTGCAACAGTGCTTTCTTAAATTCAGATATAATTTTAATCTAATTATTTAATTGGATTCCATTCTGCATTTTTGTTGGTGGTTTTTTTTGTTTGTCTGGTTTGTGTTTTATTTTTTATTACGACCTACCTATGAATCAAAATCTAGATATTTTGGTTGCCCTGTTTTGTTTCTTGCATGATGGCTACTCTGACATTGTATACTTTGAAAATACATAGGAGTTCTGTTCAAAGTAAATTCAGGTGTGAGAGTTGGCATATAGAAAAATCCCCCCGCTGGGTAAGTTTTAAGTTCATCTGAGGTAATTTTTTCTTTTTTACCTTTTAATTTTAGAGAAACCACAAGGCAAGCTCTGTAATCCTTGGAGCTACAGGTACTAATGCTGGCCAACTCTTTAAACATTTTATTATTAGTGAAAAACATATTTGTCATTACAAACCATTTATTAATTCCCTTTGACTTGCGTCACTTTTTTTGTATGTTTTAATTGTGTCCTGGAATCTGCATATCAGTTAACAGCAAAAGCTCTTGGCTGGAAGTGTTGCTCAACTAGGAATTTTAATAAAATGGTTGTTCAAAGAAGGAATGATTCTTTTATCTTCAATTAGTTTTGCCTTGAGTGACTTTTTTTCTCTTATTCCACTTTTCACTTCTTTATTGCTGTTTTCTGGCTTTGAGTTTTGTTGGGGTTTCTTCTTGTCTGTTTATACTTCACCTGCCTAAGGAATGTGTGGCACTGACTTTGCTTTGCTTGCATACAGGTTGCCACTTGGTGTGCTTTATGTATGTTATTTGTATTATGAAAACCTTGTAAATACAGTGTTAAGAGGCCAGCATTGGGGATAATTTCTTTTTTCTGGAAAATGAGTATAGCTTGCTTTGTTTTTCCCTTATCTGTGCCTTTCTAGAGAATACTGTACATATTTCATTATCAAATATCTTTGGGGGTTTTGTGCAATTAGCACCTCAAACAAAAATGTATGTCTATTTTTATGTTTTTCTTAGTATAACATTACAGTTTTTAACTTATTTCTAGAATAATTTCGTAGAGGAATAATACCATTTTTGAAAACTAACTGTATTTACACAACTGAGACTATTAAATATTAGTTGTTATATTTTTCTTCATCAATGCAACTACAGTTTATAAGATTTAAACACTTAGCTGTGAAACAACTGGAAATAATAATACCATATCCATGCAAATACTCTCAACTATAAGAAAGTTGAAGAGATGATTAAAAAGATACCTTCTGTGGAATTTAATGGGAATAAATAACAGAATCATAGAATCATTTAGGTTGGAAAAGATCTCAAAGTTCATTGAGTGCAGCTGATCCTGATCCTACCAAATCCACCATGTCCCTAAGCATGACATCTACAAGTGTTTTAAATACCTCCAGAGATGGTGACTCACCCACTCTCCCAGGCAGCTTGTGCCAGTGCTTGACAGCCCTCTCAGAGAAGAAATTTTTCCTAATATCCAATCTAAACCTCCCTGGTGCAACTTGTTGCCATTTCCTCTTGTCTTATTGCTCATTACCACTTCCCTGGTCCTGCTGGCCGCACCGTTGCTGATACAGCCAGAATGCCATTGGCTTTCTTGGCCACCTGGGCACTCCTGGCTGACGTTCAGTTGCTGTTGACCAACACCTCCAGTTCCTTTTGCTCTTGCCCACTTTCCAGCCACTCTGCCCCAGCCTGTGGCACTGCAGGGGTTATTGTGGCTCAAGTGCAGGACCCTGCCCTTGGCCTTGTTGACCCTCCTACAACTGGCCTCAGCTCATTGATCCACCTGTCCAGATCCCTCCGCAGAGCCTTCCTGCCCTCCAGCAGATCAGCACTCCCACCCAACTTGGTGTCATCTGTGAACTGACTGAGAGTGCAATCAATCACCGAACCATTTAGGTTGGAAAAGAGCTCCAAGACTGAGTCCAACCTTTGACTGAACACCATCATGCCAACTAGAGCATGGCACTAAGTGCTGTGTCCAGTTGTTTCTTGAACACTTACAGTGGTGTCCACCACCTCCCTGGCCAGTCTGTTCCTATGTTTAACCACTCTTTCCATGAAGAAATCCTTCCTGGTGTCCAACCTGAACCTCCACTTGTGCAGCTTGAAGCCATGTCCTCTCAGCCTGTTGCCTGGGAGAAGAGACCAAGCCCAATGTGGCTACAGCCTCCTTTCAGGCAATTGTACAGTGCGATGAGGTCTCCCCTTGAGCCTCCTTTTCTCCAGGCAAAACACCCCCAGCTCCCTCAGCTGCTCCTCAATAGGCTATGCTCCAGACCCTTCCCAGCTCCATTGCTCTTCTCTGGACATGCTCCAGCCCCTCAATGTCCTTCCTGAAGTGAGGGGCTCAGAACTGGACACAGCCCTTGAGGCGCAGCCTCACCACTGCAAATCCACTTGTCCAGATCACTGGTAAATATATTAAATGGGACTGGCCTGAGTACTGAGCCCTGGGGAACACCACTGGTCTCCGGCCACCATCTGGATCTAACTCCATTCACCACCACTCTCTGGTCCAGCCAGTTTTTTACCCAAAAAAACCTGTCCTGGTTTGCACCTTGCACCTGGTCATTGCACCTGTCCAAGCCATGAACAGCCAGTTTCCTCAAGATAAATTTTTGAATCTTGCCCTTCTGCTGTTTCCTTACCAGTGAGTGAATATCACAGTGATTTGGAATCATGCTTTTGATCTGAGAGATCTTGAGTTTGTTCAGATTCTGGTATATTTTTGAAACCACAATCAATTATTCATGCAGTAAGGTTGGTTCCAGTGCTTGAATGATGCTGATGTGCTTAGTGCATTTCCCTCGGACTGAGGACTGGATGCCTCCTGTCTCTACCCACATAGTTGTGCCCCTAGAAGTTAAAATTCTGAATCATCTGTTGCCACTCCTGAGCTTGGGAACCTCTGTTTCTCCTGAAACTCCCAATGGATTTTTCATGAGAACACGCACAGCCTTGCTTTGGTTAGGATGATCTAAATGAGGTTAAGCAGTAGGTATTTGCTGATCCAGCTCATTCTGACAAAAGCCTTTTAGACCATGTTTATGTGAGCAGGCAGATTTAGGAAATATTATCTGGCAAAGGAGCGCTGATGAGCTGCAAAGGCTTGAGCTGGTGAATGTGTCCTTTTTCACTAACACAAAGTTTAAAAGCTTTGTGTCTCTGTTACATCTTCAGTGTACTGCAGTGCTGCTGATGGTGTTGAATTAGTACTGATTAAATTAGTCCTGTAAGAAAAGAAATCAATCAGTACTTCTGTAGCAATTTGTATAGTACTGTAGCTGCCATTTGAAAGTGGTGCAAAACTCCACACTTGAAAATTGTGTAGTTGCTTAAAACTGTGCAAACAAAGATTTTAAAGAAGAGTTGAACTACATGATATTTAGCTTTGGACATTCAGTGTTTAGTTAATAATACCTAGTTTGTGAACAGTTACTAAATGTTCAATAGTGGATTTAAGTATATAATAAATACATTTAAGTATACTTTCAGTATATGTATGTAAAATCCATGGCAGATTTGTAGAGCTGGCTTCTGATTTGTTTTGGGAGGGATAATATTTTATATATCACAATTCAAAAGTAAACTGCTTGCTTTAGTGAGGTAGAAGGAATTTATTTTCCCGTACAGGGTAATTCGTCTAAATGTTGAAACTAAATCAGTGAAATTTTAGGAACACAGTGTTGGAAAACCAGGCTGTGATATTTTGTTCAAAGCTCAAATTTTTAAACATGCTACTGGATAATGGTAAATAAAATGCAAAATGCTGAATGTACCTTCCTTTTCATTGCTGGGTTATGGTCTATTTATGTCTGTGTGCTACTAATTTAATGTTGAGCATCAAAAATCAAGCAATGAGCTTTAAAATGTCAGCAGTAGCTTAAAAACTATTTTCTATATGCTTATGTAATATCTTAGGGTAAGCTTTAATGGTTTGGCAAACAATAGAGAAAAATAAAATGTAAACATCGTTGTCAACATATCATAATTTTTAAAGCATAGTTAAAAGTTGGAATTTTAAGGGATTTACACACTAAAGAGAAGCTGCTAGCATTTAGTAGTGCAGCATCAGCAATATTTTTATATAAGCATTTAGTCTCATTTCAACATTTAAACTGATTTTACAGTAAGTAAAATAAAATGCTTTCCAGTTTAATGAAATAGAATTTTATGCTCTTACATTAAACCTTTATGATTTGCCTCTGTACATCAGCTGTTATTTGCATTTCTCTGGCAACCACAGTATATATATTGACCTGCTCAGAATGTGTGCCATTAGTTACTTCGAAATCTCATTAAAATTATCCTGGAGGTGACTTTCAGTTCCTTAGGTTTGGAATATGTTATTAGAGGTTTTAAGGAAAGACAGTTTGCAAGAGCCAACTACTGGGAAGCAGCAAGCTATGCAGAATAAAATAATTCAGTTTGAGGCCAAGATTTGTGTTTATTAGCTTTTCCTTTAAGGTGAAGGTTGGCCTTTTAATTCAGAATTAAAAATTTAGTGTTGAGTGATGAGTTACACTTGAAAGTTTCTTGGAACCTGATGTTGCTATTAGTTTAGGTTTTTAGGAAACCATAAAGAAATTATATAAAATCATAAATAATTAAAACATGTTTAACAGCTGCCTGAACTGTATTTTCTGGATGTTGGTGTTGAATGTGACTATTTTGGGATTGATGTACTTGGAAAATAGATGGTGTCAAACCAGAGCCTTCAGGATCATTGGAAAATGCCACCTGCATGATCACGTGTATGTAAGTTTGTGGTAGAGTTCTGTTTCACACTTGTGACCTGAATAGCTGGATCAGTTTCTACACAGGGATTGAAGGAGAGGCAATAAAGTGAAAAACAAGCTAGGAAATAGAACAAAAATTCCGGAAAAAATACTCAGAAATCTCCCAAGCCTAGATGTGCTGTACTTGTGTAAGAAGGATAAGAAGGCAGAGCTTGGGCACATGACCTCAAGCTACTCAATGCAAATGAGGGAGCGTATCCTCAGGTTTTTGGCACAAAGGGCTCCTCGCTGTTCGAAGCATGCTATCAGCTAAACCAGTTCTGGATGCAGTGCAAGCTTTGGCAGTAGAAGAAATGCTTGGATACTCTCTGAAGATTGAAGGCGATGAGGTAAGATATGGCTTAAAAAGAGTTGAAAGTGAAGAATCCAAGCTGAGTCAGTCATTTAGATTGCGATGCTATTGCATAATATGATTTTTTCTTTCAAGGTTATGGAAAGGAAAATGTGTACACATTATCTTGTTTCTCCTAGCTGATGCTGATAAAATGTATTATACCAGTGTGATGAAAATGTTAAATTATTGAAGATGCAAGTTTTAACACTGTATAAAATCTATTTTGCACTCTTTGCATGATTTTCCCTCTTTCTAGGCTAATCAGAAAGTCAAACTCAGTTTATAAGGTGCTGATCTTGTTCTGAAAGTAAAAGTGTAAATATTTTTCCTTCATATAAATGAATGTAACTTTACGAATAATGGAAAATGTTTCTTTATGTTTCAATTTTGTATCTGCAAGATGTTGCTAATTACAAAGGGCTTGACAGTCTGCTCACTGGATTTGTTCTGGAGAGAAAATTTTGAAGAAGTATTTAATGCAAAACAAAGCAATTTATTTAACAAAAGCCTTGCTTACATGAAACTGCATGCTCTGAAGTGATTATTGATTAAATTTATATAATTTTATGGTATGACTGTGGCTGCTTTGAAATCTGCAAGCCTCACATTACTTTCCTAGGTTTTCCTGATGTAGAAATATATCCTTTATATGCACATAGAAATTAGGGTTGATGATCTTTTTCCTACTGTAATGCTTGTGGGAAAACTTGAAAAAAGCTTTGTCTCCTCATGTGGAGTATCAGCCATGTACATGTTTAGAATAATTTTTTGTGATCTGATTTCTTAAGTGGGAAAAGAGTTAAACTGAATCACAGATGAACATCAGATGTGAGCCCCAAGAGCCGTGGTTTAATGTAATGAGAATATTTCTCTTTGAGGCAAAAATCAGTTTTCAATCTGTGTTTTAAATCTAAAATTACATTTTTCTACATCCCTCCAGGCAGATCTCTTTATCCTGATATGTGCTTTTCATGGTTTAATTTTTCTCTTTTCTGAGAATAAGTTTAAGTTTGACCAAGAAAGCTCTACTTTTATATGGTTTTAGAATAATTTATCGTCCTAAGGACCATACTGGTAAAAAACATTTCTTCAAATCTCCTTCTTTTTATCTTCCATAGAGACTTGCTTTTTTGAGAACTGGTCACTTTTCCTTTTGGAAATTTTTCATAACTTGAAATGCAAAGAATTCAAAGATGATAAAAGATAGGAATAGCAGATAAAAAGATAGAGTTCAAATGTCCCCTTTTTTCTCCTTTTTTTTAAATGCATACATACATTTTTAAAAGTTAAAAAACTTTTTTGCTGTTCTTTTTTATAGAATTTTATAGTAATATTTTATAAAATCTTACTGATTGGAAACAACTAGATTTTTTTCCTTATAATGAGTTATTCTCTTAAAATTACATGGATTTTTGCTGAAGATTCTAGGACAAGTATTAAGACCTGTTTTTACTTTGAAATGGTATTTAGTAATCTGGAGTCCAGCAATTAAGTGAATTTACAAATAGAGATGTAGCTCTGAGTTTGTTTCTCCTGCTAGTAAATAAACTCATAAATGTCTGTTTATACACTGGGATGTTATCCTGATGTTTAAATTCCAATTTGTTGAATAGAATTATTTCTGTGTTTATCTGAGGTCTTCCTTTTTCTGCCCTCATGCAAAAATATCAGAGAATTGACCATCAAAATGTTTCTCATGCTCCAGAACTTGCCAAAACATTGAATATATGATGCAGACTGTTTCAAGCCCTTAGCTGTAGTATTCTGAGTTTTCATGTATAACTGTTTATGATTTTGTTGCATTCACTAGGTTTGCTGGGATGGGTAATCTTCTTAAGGTCCTTACCAGGGAAATTGAAAACTATCCACATTTTTTCCTGGATTTTGAAAGTAAGTTCAAACAATTACAAGACAATGAGAGAATCTTTTCCCCGACTTAACAGCAAACTGAGGAAAAACTTTTAAAAGTTTTTTTACAGTGTGTATTTTCCAGCACAGCCAATCTGTCCAAGTCCTTGTCTCTAAAATCATTTGTTCACTCCGGACTCCTTTTCTCTTCCTTTTCTATTTTTCAGGAACCAAATGGGAAATCTTTTAAAAGTTCTCACTTGCACAGAGCTTGATCAGGGGCCAAATTTTTTCCTTGACTTTGAAAGTGAGCAAAGCTTCTTGCCTGGCTTGCCTTCTTTGCTTATTATTTCCTATTAAACTGCATGTGCTTATGCATCATAAAGCAATTCAAAAGGGATTTGCAAACAAATCAAATTACACTTCAGTAGAATATTGCTTTTTTATATTTATATAACCATACAAAATTACTTCAATTCATTCTGAGCAGAGAAAGGGACAGAGAGGTAGATATGCAAGTAAAACCTTTTCTTCAATTAAATTCAAAACATTTATGAGCCATTGTTAAATTTACTTATGAATGAGTTCAACCTCAACTTTCTTTAACAAATCAGGGTTAAAAACAGTTATGATTTTTCCTTGAATAGAAATACATATTGGAAATAAAAAACTGAAGAAAAAAAAAAGATTTAGGTAGAACTAGCTTTGCTTGGTTCAGTAATGATTTAGTAGTGAAGTGGTCAAAGTGTATGTGCTATATTGCATCTTTCGTAATTGCATGGTTATCAGTTTGCAGAACAGTTTCCCATTTCAGTTTTCTTGTCATATCTATATTTGATTCAAAGCTGTTTTCACTTTTGCTGACTATAGTTTCTCTGCATGTACTTCTAGACACTGTCATCAAATCCTTTAATATGGGTTTCATCTGTCTTCACTACATAAGTTAAATGCTTTTTATTTGAAGCACTAACAATGTGTGATGTTTTCTCTCTTAATACCTCTATTCTATTAAAAAAAAAAAAAAAAACCAACAAAAAGGTTTTGAGAAAATCCAGTGTTTTTAAAATACCTTCCTCTTGTAGCATAGTTTAAAAGAACATTTCAGGTGATTAGATATATATTTTATCATCTTGAAATAGTTTTGTTCTTTAAAAATTTATTCCTGAATTATTTTTCTAAAAAAAGTAACTGACATGCTATGAGAATGTATGTGTCTGTGCACTTGGAAGCATTGCTTCAAAAAGTCATTTAAACACATACTTAAATCTCATGTAACTGTTCAAACTTGCTTTCTTGGATGAGAGTTGGAATGTATGACTGGAACTGTGCACAATACCTTAATCTTCTCATCTAGAGCTTAATTACCTCATTGTGAAAAATCAGTTTTAAGTGATGAGAAAAAGGTTAATTGGTTAGTTTGGGCTTAGGAGAACCCATGTATCCCTTCTTCTCTGTTTATATAATTGGAAACCTTTACTCTCATCCCAGGATGTCAAACCTGTATCCAAAACACCACTTAATTTTTTTCTACCAAACTTTTGAGGGCCTTGGCAGTGCTCTGTGGCTTTGCCAGCTATTATGAAAGTTTTCAGCTGCTCTGAGCTTCCAGGTTTAATCAGCCCCATTGTGTCCCTGTTGGCAAGAAAGTGTTGTGACCCAGGCTGCAGGCTTGGCAGGAAACAGGTGCTCTGGCAGTGGAGAGCCTTGGTAGAGGTGGTGGTGAGAGGGGGAAATACCGAATTTGTTGCCTTGGCAGCGGAGGTTGTTTTTTTAATCCCAAAAGCACGTGGCCAAGAACTGAATGAAGTACGCTCTCCCACAAGAGGTGCTAGGGGTTGGGGCACGCTAGTCAGGCACATCTGCCTGGAGAGGAACAAAGCCATCATCTCCAAATTTCAGGGAGTTTTATGCTTGTGAATGAGAATTTAAAAGTTTTTCTCATGAAATACAATCCCAGAGGATTTTAGTGGCACAAAATCTATATTGGGTCAGAGGGATGTGACTGACAAGGGCTGTGATTTTGTGCTTTGATCTCCTTTAATTGGCCATTGTACAGTGCAAAAGGACACTCTGAGTGAGTGGGCATAGGTCAGAGTCTGGTGAGGGCATGTTGGACTGTGGTTTTCTGTGTCCTGAGCTGTCAGTTCGAGCTCAGGGGTGAGCATGGTCACTGCAGTTTGCCATTTGGAGGATGAGGGGTGTGCTGAGCTGATGTGTTTACTCTATTCATTATTTGCATCAGCATATTGCTTTCTAGTTTATGCTTTTTCATTAGCTGGCTACAAAGAGAGAAAGAAAAAAAAAAGTTTGAAATCATCTCTTTTCCCCTGCTTTCCTGCAGCTGTCCACATTGTCAGTTGCAGTTCTTTTTGACACCTAACATTACCCTTCAATCCAAACCGGAAACCAAGTTTTGTAACTCCATGGTCATACTTGAAAAGTCTTGAATCCAGCGTTAATTTCAGTTAATGCTATATACCAAAAGCAGTTCCATTTGCTCCCCAGTACTCATTTTAGAGTTGGGCAGTTACACTGGGTCTCTGTGGAGAATAACATTGTCGATGCAGGTAGAAAGGCCTTTTCTTTGAGGGGTGTTGCAGACTAAATGCATTCTGCCAAATTACTCTTTTTTAAGGTCTGCTGAAATGTTTACATAAAGTAATTTCATCCTTCTTAGAAATTGCACCATATTGCTGTTTTACACTTGGATCTTGATGGTATTTTTAATCAAACTGGTACCTCTTGGGTTTGATTATATACCACTTACTTTACCTTAATTCCTTCTTAGCTCTCAGCTTAAAAACAATGTTAGAAAAAGTGAGTGCCTGGCAAGTCTTGAAAGTCTGGGGGTTTCTGGATTTCACAGCAAATTCTCTTGAATGGATTTTGTCAGTTCAAGAACTGTTTTGTTCTTTAAATGTTGACCTTATTGAAATTAGTTGCAGATAAATGAATTCTGGGTATTTGAGCTCTTTCCATACCATCTTACAATTGCTCTTTTTTGCAGAAAATCTATTGTCAAATTGCTGCTGCCTTTTTCAGGCAAAGTAAACAAATAATTCCACATGAATTCTTGGAAATAATTTGGAAGTTGAGGCAACAATTTATTTTGAATCTAAAAGACTAAAGCTTATAGATTATTGGGAGGAGATGTCCTTAAGTGACACCTACAGTTCCATCCTCCCCTCAAATACTTATTATAAGACCTCTCTAACTGTAATGTGAGCATGTTCTTTTTTTTTTTTTTCCTTAATGTTAGCTAGGTGGACTTGATCCTAGTTAAATCCCTCTCATCCCCTGCAAGAATCTTATTTTCTAGGATTTCCCCCAAACCCCCAAAAGACTCATGAAATTTTCAGTTATTATGCATGTATGATTAAAAGGATCTATTATTAGAACGTGTCTGGCAGCAGAGCAACTGCTCACTTTCCGCATAATAGGCTATTAATTAATACCCTTGCTGCACAGGCAGCAGGGCTGGGGATATAATCTGGGTCCAGCCTGCAGGAGGTTACCCTCAATTCCCAAACTGCAGGGTGCCCTGAGCCAGAAACTGCAGCTCAGTCAGAGAGGTGCTGTGGGGCCATCCACTGTCCACCACGGAGCTGAAGCTGGGCGCCCATCTCCCTGGCACAGCACCCTGCCTGGAGCCACTATTAACAATTTAGTGAGCTTCACTTTATTCTAGTTAGTTTAGAAAGAATGAAATTCAAAAATCCCTTGTAGCCTGGATAGGAGCCTGTTTCTATCCAACACTGGGGGTTCTTTAATATATAGAGTCTAGCAGGTTCTGGTACCCTCTAAAGTGCGTTACTCGCTGTAGATGTAATGCCTTTGCTCATTTCTAAGAGCTTTTCTATTAATTTTGTCCCAAATTGGCGTGGAAAAAAATCATTGTCATGGTGACAAATCTGAAATAGGACTTTAGCATTATGCAGTTAAATATGTGTACTGCTCTCTAACTTGCTGGCTGATGGAATTATTTTCCACATTCAGCAGTGAGCATGACAAGAAAAGCTGAAAGCAGAGCCCATGAAAACTCTTGTTTAACTTGCTTTCTTTTGATATGCTGTCGAGGCCAGAAGGCTATGGTATTTTTATGACAAATATGATTCTACATTCACTGAAATGGAAGAACTAACCAGCCTCAGTGGGAATCTTCTTAACCACCTAAGGGTGGAATAAAGTTCTGAGCTTTTGGTCTGCATTTCAGAATCAGAAAGGGTGTGTGAGTTGGAAGTGCTTCTTTTAGTACTGTTTTTAGTACTGTTCTTTCTTCATAAAAATTAATTACTGAGATATTGTTACACTTAATTTGGTATTAGTAAAGGCAGCACATCCCTTCTGTATTTAGTCTTTATTTAGTCTATGTTTAGTCTAATGTTTTACCTACGTAGCAGTTTTTTATGAAATCTGAAGTTTGAAGTTTCACCTAAAACATGGCATAGACCACGTGTAAAGGTGAAAGAGAGCATGCGTTCATGGAATTACCATATCCTGGTTATTTCTGATGAAGCCAGTGGAAGTGTAGTTCTCTTGAGAGCTAAAATTTTCAAATTTTGCTGGTAGAATCCATATGGAAGATTCAAACCTCATCTGACTCTTGTATTAATTTGATACAGTATTCATATAGTTGTTTGGTTTAGGGTTCATATTAGAAACATTTATCCAAAGGGAGGTAAAAGTGTTCTCTGTTTTGTCATATTAAAGACGGAATGCTCTGAATGCTGATCATGAGTACTCTAAAAACTCAGACTTGAAATGCAGTGAGTCTGGCCATTATGGTAGCTTGTTCCTGAGAGGACTTGCATTCCTCGTGGGTTAGTCAGTGGCACTGGTTTAATTTATAAATGTTGCTGAAGCACATGCTGGTTCTCTGGTGGTGTGGGGAGAAGAGGTGAGCACAGCCAAGCAGTGATTCCACACTGTGATTCAGGATTGGCATTTTTTAATTCAGTGCAGAGAAACAAGCTTTGGTTTGGTTGGGGTAGGAAGCCAGTTTTAAAAGTCAAAATCTGTCATGAAGAAGTCTCTATTCCTTTCAGTTGTTGTTGCTATTATTGTTTTTGACAGTAAGATGAACTTCTTTTCAAAGTGATCCATTACAGTTATTTTAGCTGACCGTTTTTGGCAGGATCTTCTTGTAAAATCCCTTTTGAAACATGGCCATGGTCTTATCAGAACATCTGTTTGCATAGCTTCTATTTCATAAATAAGATGCATGTTTAAAAAAAAAAAAAGCCTGAATCATCCTCCCTACTTTTATTTTTAAGCTAAACACTTCCAGTATAAATACAAACTGCTTCTGCAAATGCAAGCTAAGCCTGCTGCTCTGGAACCTTTGCAGCCCCCTTCCTCTCCCTTCCCTTTCTTTCCCTCTTCCACACACCTACCTGCCTCTTGCTCCTACTTCCCCAGGTGCTGGGATACTACAGAAAGCTCAATGAGTTTCAATTATTCCTCCTTCCACCAACTTCCAAAAGATGAATTGGGAAATTTTGAAAAAGACTTACAATAAAGGGTGTTACTAGAGGCCATTTTGAAGTCCCAAAGTGCTGAGCAGTCTATAGCATGTACATCCCCCTCAAGCACTAGTACTTTTAAAGCAAATAAATTGTAAAAATTAACATAGAAGTACCTTGTTAACCAACAAGGTTAGCAACATGCTTCAGGTGACCTGCACGTGCAAATTTTACACCCATGAACTCCACTAACAAATTATTTATTCTCTTTTGTGTTAGTATTCAATGAAAATGTTATTTTCATTAATTTATTTAACTGTTAAAATATAGATACTGATTTTTATGTGACTCCTACCTTCCCCTACTCTGTTGTTGTATGGTATGTAACTGTTTTGCAGAATCGTTGCTTTTTTTGTTAAAGTCCAGAAGGGTTTTCTGTTTTGCTTGTTTATCACAAGAGGGTAAACCCCTTATGGTGTGTACCTGAGATTTCTTGCAGCCTGAGGAAAGAACCAGTCTGGAACACTGTAAATTTAATGTGACTGATGGGTCAGTTCAACAACCACATCCCAGCTGGGGTTTTTCTGTAGGGACAGTTTTCCCCTTTGGAGCTCCTTTCCCTCACATTTTTGAAGGATAGTGGAATTTATTAGTTACATGAAGTATTTTGGCTATAAAACCTAGCTAAGTAAGCCCAGTTTATGTTTATTTTCACTTTTTAAATAAGATAAAGGAAAACTTCCAGAATAAAAGGAAAGTCCAAGCAGTATTATGTGCCCAGTTTCATGGGACTCATGGGGCCATAGAAATACAAAAAAGGTTTTAAGTACGAATTGCTTTGGAGCTACAGAGATGTAAATCTCAGCCATCTGTGTCCCGTTCATGCAAGGTCCATAGATGATAAATTGAAACATTTAAACAAATTGTCTGAACCTGAAACATCGTGGAGAGAATGCCTGTTTTCCATACACTCCAGTGTGAACCAGTTCATTTGTTTCTAATGGGGACTGGGTAAATAAATCCCATACTGATACGTAGGTAGAAAACTCTGTCAGTTCTCTTAAGGAGAGTGAGACAACTAAATAGAAATAGTATTTTTAATATCTCTTGTCTATTAATAGAGATGAACACAGTAGCTCATCCTAATCGGTGAGTTTTGAACTGAAGTTATCTCATTGCTTTTAATTCAAGCAAGTAGTGTTTAAGTTCTAAGATTCAACTTCAGAGTAATTTTTTTCTTTCATAAAAATTAACATTCTATCTTTATAAGCTAATACAAATCTAAGGGCAAAAAAATAGTTGTGTCTCTGTAGAAATCTGCTGGGACAATGTCATTGTTCCTATACGTACTGACTGCAATCCCATATCTAGGTCATCCAGTCTTTGGCAAGTGCCTGTCATCTTTATGTTTTAAAGCAAAAAAAGACAGAAGATCTCTACCTTGTCTAATGTGTCAGTGTTCTGGGGATAACATCACTCCCTGGTGTGTAAATCCCATAGGAGGAGATTTGAATAGGAAAATTGATCTACTTTCACATGTCATTTCTCCCAACAATTAAGGTCTACAGGTCATTCACACCCTGAAAACTGATTACTGACAGAGCTGGATTTATTTTAGTGGCAGGAATGATCCCTGACATATGTGACAAAAAAATACTTTTAATAGTACTGTATCTGTGTTTTACGAAAAGGGAAATAAATTACCCTGGTTAAGGAAGCCTGGAGGAAAGTCAAAGTGGAGCAATATCCCACTGCTCCATCCATTGAAAGGCCTGATTTTATCCCCAAGCTGCAAGAAAAGTGAGCAATTCTTTGTAATTGAGCCATGGAGCTCATGAAAGAGAGGAACTGATGCATTATCCTATTTTCTAATAACATTGCTTTATGATACTGCTGCTCTTTAAAATGCTGCGTTTTGAGAAGAGGCATTATGAGCCAGAGCGTACAAAAACTGTACTGTTTTTCCTTCCTTGCTAAAAAAAGCAGAAGCTTGGATGTTAGCAGAATGGCAGTATAATTGTCTATTTTTAAAAAACCTACATCAGAATGGAGTTACATATAGTCAAGCTGGATATGGTATTGTTAAGTAGAACTGAGTAATCTTGCCATTTGTACTGCAGCTTCCTTTTGACTTTGTGCATTTTGCTTTTCTCTTTATTAGATGCACAGCCCACAGATGGAGAAAGGGAGGTATGGAACCAGATCAGTGCCGTGTTGCAGGACTCGGAAAGCATGCTTGCAGACCTTCAGGCTTACAAGGGAGCTGGACAAGAAATTAGAGATGTATGTTTGTTAATGACAGTTCTTTGGAAGCAAAATCAGGCAAAACTCAATGTGTTCCTTGCTTCTGTTCTCTGTCCAAGCACATTGGATGAATTCATATTAAATTCTCCTCAAAATTGTATTTTTAAAATGTGTAACAGATTATGCATAGCATTCAATAGAAAGCCCTAATGTGAAATCATTAAATGATGGCTGTTGGAACTTTCTTCTGGTTTTCTGTTAGTAATTAGTAATTATTTTTCACTTCAAAAAACACCATTTCATGCACCTTGTTTCATATATCTCGTGGCAGAAGTCAAAGTTGAGGATGTGGAAGAAGTAATAGGTGTCAGAAATACATGACACAGGTAGTTGTTCTTCTGTGTAAGTGGAATAATGCACCACAGTAAATTATAACTTCACATCCACTTAGGAGGCATCTTTTCTCTGTGAAACTAATCCTGAAGTACAATTTTGAACTGTAACTTCGAATTTTTCTCAGATGACCAATACTTTTGCTGCAACAGATTTGCAGATAAACTAAGTGTAACCTGTTGGTTACTTAAAAACCTCAACGTGTTGAAGATTTCAAAAGCATGAAAACCTGAAAAAAAGGGCTACTTTCGCAACTAGTAGTCACCCAAAAAGTTTTACTTGATGCTTTTACAATAGTTTTTCTCCCAAGAGAATGTGTAAGAACATATTTCTATATGTCAGTGGTTCACTGTAATGAATGATTTTAAATCAGTATGTTACAAGGGGAGAGGGAAGGTGAAAAACACCGTATTTTTTTGAATCCTGTGCAATGTAATTTCTCTGAATTCTTCTATGTTTTACAATACTTACTTTTAAAAATAATATAGAAAAATTCCAAACCACCTTTTGCTTGTTATTCATTTATCACAGGTCTTTACAGTAATATTTTCATTTCAGGCAATACAAAATCCCAATGATATCCAGCTGCAAGAAAAAGCATGGAATTCAGTCTGTCCCTTGGTTGTAAGGCTAAAGCGCTTTTATGAATTTTCACTCAGATTAGGTGAGCCCTGTTTTAGTATGTCTTACTGGCTTTTTATATATAATGAAAGAGAAAGTTTTGTCTTTCCACAAACTTTTTAAAATAATATTATTTTTGTTTAATATCAACGGAAATTTAGCTGCAATTGAATTTATCAAGGTATCTCTTTAATCGTAATTTCATAGTGTGTTAGTTTGTTTCTATTACCTAAATATTGTACAAGCGAAAAACATGATAAAACTACAAAATTTTTCTCTGTTTCCTGCCACTTTTCTCCATTTCACTGGTCCATGTTGGACTAATGCAATTTATTCTTTGTAATTTGGATCCTTTGGACTTTTAAAAAGGAATGTAAGGCAGTAATATTTTGACACTTTTTAAAAACAGGGATAATGGGGAAAGAGTGTCAATAAACTCTCTCACAGGGTGAAAATCCAAAGTTGGATGAGTTTGACTGACTTTATCATCCCAACAAACATAAAAAGTGATGCAATTACTCTTTGAATTAGGACTCTGGAATGCAAATGTATGGATGGATTGAGAGGGCTCCCAGTGCAAGGGAATTCTTCTACAAAATCCTCTAACTATGTCTTTCACTTTTTGAGTTATGCTAGTAATTACAGGCACAGGAGCTGATTTATATTGCGATCAGTGCCGAAGAGTACACTTTTAGTAACAGACATGCCAGAATAATCTCTATACTGAGCTGATGGCTAATTGAGGAAGATAAAAGTGTTGAATATCTGAATGCAAGAAAAATGCTTCCTCCAGAATTTTTGATAGGGATCCCAGAGAGAGGGTGACAAAAATGGAAAATAATTCAGTGATACAAAATGGAGAGAAAATGGCAGAGCCTGAAGAGGCAGGTGTCTTTAATTAATGCTTCTCACTTTGGAATAGTAAGAAAAACCACTTCTGTTAGGGCTGTGCATGTTCGGAGGGTTCCTTGCCTTCAAATGCAGTATATTTAGACACACAATTAAAACTGTCTTTGTGTGGACTGACTGTAATTTGTTCTTCTGATTTTTATTCAGAGAAAGCCCTGCAGAGTTTACTGGAATCCTTGACATGTCCTCCCTACACTCCAACTCAGCACCTGGAACGGGAACAGGCTCTAGCGAAAGAGTTTGCAGAAATCTTACATTTTACTCTTCGTTTTGATGAACTTAAGGTTAATAAAGTTGTTTAATACATACTGATTTTTGCTGTGTATTTTGAACCAAAACTGATTATTTCCTGTTTGTCTTCCTGGAAGATGAGAAACCCAGCAATTCAGAACGACTTCAGTTATTACAGACGGACAATAAGTCGCAACAGAATAAACAACATGCATGTAAGTAAATAAACTCTGATGTGCTGCACACAGTGAGGTATTTATTTATCAGGATGCATTTATGCCATTTGTGGTAGAGTTTTTGCTTTTGATTCAATAGCTGTCATGTTCTCTCCTTCACACTGAGAGTTAATCAGCAGTCCGGATGAAGTGATTAAAGACGACTATTCATGCAGCAATCTGCTTCCTGACATAAAAATGTACTGTATCTTTTTCTTGCTGCTGGCAAGATTTTAAAGAGCTTTACTGACTATTTTTTCTCCTGTTTTCATCAGCTAGACATTGAGAATGAAGTGAACAATGAAATGGCCAATAGGATGTCCCTGTTCTATGCAGAGGCCACACCAATGCTGAAAACCCTCAGTAACGCAACGACACATTTTGTATCAGAAGTAGGTAAAGGGGGAGAAAGGTCTAACACAGACATTCTTGATTTTAATTGTACAAGATAGTTTGCTGAACATTGACTTTTTCTTTCCCTTCCAGAACAAAACGTTACCAATTGAAAATACAACAGACTGTCTAAGTACTATGGCCAGCGTATGTAAAGTCATGTTGGAAACACCGTAAGTTTTATTCTAAGTCTTGGAGGGTTTTTACAAGAGGACTTGTACTTTAATTGGCCATCTGGGATAACACAGTTTTTTCTACGTGAATTCCTGTATCTTTGCCTTAGGTTGCTACTACTCTTGTGTACAAAAGCATGACCTGGTATTACAAAGCCTTGCCTCCTGTTTTAACCACCTTATGATCTCTTCCATGAATCAGTGTTGAGTTCTGTTGGGGAGAGCTTACATGGTCAGCCTGCATTTCAACGAAAGGTTAAAATATGAGTGTAATCATGCACTCACAGGCTTCAGTGTCTGTGTCTTGTCCAACCAGGACCAATGGCTGACTGCTGCCTCCTGCTTGCCTGTGCTGCTCAAATATTAGCACACAGAGGGGCAAGATTTTGGCTCTTCCAAGAGGCACTTTAGCAAATACACAAGGACTGTTTTAAGGACCATGTAAGTAGGTCTTTTTTGTCTAGATATGAAAAAATTCAGCTGTATGGATTTTCATTCATATGATAGTGTTCAGCTGTACAATTGTGGTCCTATCTGCTAATGTAGGTAATAATAGCCAGTGGGGTTCTTTATTACTATTTTGCTATGCGATTAGTGAAGTATTTTTAGGTTAGATGTGTCTTTGACTGGAAACATATACAAGATAGAGGCAAAGTAGTCTTTCTGCCTATGAGTCATTTGTTCGTGGTGGCATGTAAAGGATAGAATTCCTGAGGTTTTTGTTTGTTTATGAAAATTGTGGAGAAGTGTGTGTAGGGGCAGGACTCATCTCACAATCCTGTGACATCACAGAAGTAGTAACTGAAAAGTAGCCTTATGAGTCAGCTCTTTTTTTGGCAAAAGTAGAGAAAAAAGTTGTGAGTCATCTAGAAGATTATCTGATATTTAATTCTAGTTGTGGGATAATCAAGCATTTTCACATAAAAATTTCTGTAACCTTTAAATCTGTTCATATTATGATGCTGTGGAAGAATAAAAGCTGAAGTTGCTGTAAATTGAGAGGTACTACAGTACAGAGAGAGAGAACAATGACTATTACAATCCACCTTGGTATAGCCCTAAGCTTCCCAGTTCCTGAGCTTAGATCCTACTTAACAGTTTCAAAGTAGGAATTTAAGCAAAAGCAGTAGCTTTCCTTTGAGGTCCCACCATGTCATGTTTCTGAGATTAAACAGAAGTATGATCAGTCTCCATCACATTTCGTGAAGTTTTCTATGAAGCCATCATCAGATACATTTTGAGGATCTCAACTGAGCATGGGTATGACAAGAGGTTTACATCTCTATCTAGTTTCTAACCATTCTTTTAAATTGGCAAGGGCTTACAGAATTCCCAGATATTTAAAGTCTTACTAATCTGCAACCTTAAAATATACTTTTGGTTCAGATTTCACACACTCACAGTCTAGTTTTTAAAACTGTCTAGTAAAAGGTCTAGAATGTTTATTTCTTCTGTTGTGTTTTCCAGGGAATACAGGAGTAGATTCACCAGTGAAGAGACCCTTATGTTCTGCATGCGAGTAATGGTGGGAGTTATTATTCTGTACGATCACGTTCACCCTGTGGGAGCTTTCTCAAAGACATCAAAGATTGATGTAAGAGAGGCCTTTCTTTAATACTCTTTAATAAGCTTTGAGAATACTAGTCTGCAGGTTTTTTTCAGCACAAGCTTATGGCTTGATATAAATAATTTTAATTACTTTTGAATGGCAAAATTTAGAATTTGTCTTCACTTCTACACTTTAATACATCCATTTGTTGGACAATAAAATAAGGTCCAGCTTTTTTTCTTTGTATTTTCTTCCAGACGCAGATAATAATTTTTCTTTGTTACCTCTGCTTTCTTGCCTGCTGTATAGTTAGAATAAAATAAATTTGTATTACACCTAGCCTGGAATATGTTCTGGGGTCATAGTTTTTTTAATCATGTAATTTATCGATGTTGAAATGCTCATCTTTGGCAGTAGTTATGTTGTAAATAAGTAGATATTCAGTGTTGTCTCTGCTTTGTCTGAGATCTGAAGTAGCAGAACTGAAATGTTACTGTTGTAATGTTAATAATGGCCCTTCAGTTTTATCTTTGGCATGGCCAGTCACAGAGGAATCGACCTTATTTTTCCATTTGAGAAATTGCAAGCACACATAAAAAGAGTACTTTTTTTTTCTATATGTTTTTACAAACCTAAATCTCATGCACCACTTCTTTCAGCAGAAATAAGCTGTTATTAATGAAAAATATGCCAAGTCTTTCCCTTTACAAAAGAGCCTACTAAAAAAGAAGAGAAAAAACATACATTATTGCCCTCCATGCTACTGGGTCTTAGTTAGCATTTTGCATCTGCAGATACCAGAATTTTGCCACATCTCCTCTTTGTAGAGAGTGGAAGATTTGTCACAAAGAGCTGAATAGACTTGCTCAAGGTCATGAAGCAGATAGAGCCTGGGACTTGAATGCAGATTTCTTGACTGCTAGTTCAGTCTCTTGCCTACAGAGGCAGCACAGATGAAATTCTGATAGGACCAAATATACATTGTGCATACTTTGCTTCTCACATTTATCCTAAAGCCCTGTAGGCATACAGGAAAGTTAGCTAGATATAAATGGGAGGCAGGAGATGTATGGCTCAGTTTTAAAAAATTAGTACATGGTCCCAAATCTTGATTTGCTTAGTTTAGTGATTTTTCTGTAATTAAAAAGTCTTCTAATATTTCAGATTATGAGGGGTTTTTTTTACTGTGGAAAACAATTCTTTTCTCCAAACTATTCACTTCAGCCATTCAAGTCATTTCAAGAAATTTTCAAGAGCAGTGAAGTATATTACCCTTTCCTTACTCTTTCAAGACTGGAGGCTGTATTTCAAGCTATTAATTACAGTCTCCTAGCTTAGACATCCTAATTGTTTTAGGGATTCTGATTCTAACAAAAATGAAAAATAATTGCTCAAATTTTTATCATCTTTGACTTGGTCTGGTCTGATCAGATCTGTTCAGGCATGTAAACCTGTACTGAGTGATGGGCACATAGACTTGAGTTTCTTTAATTTAGGAAAAATAACTGTGTCACTTCAAAAGATGTGGTGCTGGCCTGAGAATCTCATCTGATCTGTTATTTGTAAAGTTCGTTACACCTTCCAGGTAGAAATGAGCCAGCTGTGCAGTGAGCAGTGTCTTGGGCTGGACACTGTTGAGGACACTGAGCTACGTTTTCTGATTAATTTTTGCTGGCAAATAAATGGACCCTGACTTCAATTAAGTGTTTAATCATCCACATTCTTAATAAGGCAGAGGTTCTCTTTCGCTGCAAAGAAGATTCTGACATGTAGATTTAGCACTCCAATGTGACTTGGAAAATTAAAGGATTCAGATCTTGACTCGGCCATGTCTTTATCTCTCATTTTGAATAAAATGAAATTAATCTAGGCTTATTTCTGGATAGCTAGATTAGATGTCTTCATAGCAGTGGAAAGAAATAGGTACTTCTGGGGCATAATTCATTACATATGAAAATATATTCTGAATAGGTTAGAAGAATTTCTTGTTTTGCTCTGTTGACTAACTAGGGAGTCTGTACAGTAGGTCAAATGAGTTCTACTCCTGCTTTCTCTGCTTCATTTCCCCTTTTGTAAATTTAGACAGTTTCAGCCTGTTTTTTACAGTCTCCACAAAGATCTTCATTCAGTGTGGTGTTCAAATCAACACCATGGACTTCTTAAATTAAATTTTTAATTACTAGTTATGAAACAAATTGTAAGTTGTCACCGGTTAGGTTTACAACTAAAAACTAAATACTGACAATTTCTTCCTTGTATGCAAACATAAAAATAAAAGTCAAAGTTGAAACATCTCTTCTTAGAGTTGTTAATAGTAATGACATGGAACTTCCAAAATCTCTATTTTTTAGCTTATATCAGCTGGTTTTGATTTTTATATTTTTAATTTGGAATTGGAGAAATCATGTGCAAGTTAAAATATAAACCCTTGATATATAATTTACTTTCTACAAATGCTTATTAAAGTAGAAGTTTTCTCCAAAGTTAGGTTTTTAACTTCGACATAATTTTTAATAAGTTACAATGCTTTTATTGTGTCATGTTTACATTAACACTCAGTCAGAAAAGAAACCTGCCTGTATAGTGAAAATTTTCCTTGTTTTCAGCTAGTGCAATTCATATATTATTGTTCAATAGTGGCATGCTTCTGTTCCCAGATGAAGGGATGCATAAAAGTTTTAAAGGAACAACCACCTGACTCTGTGGAAGGACTTCTGAATGCTCTCAGGTATGTGTGATTCAGCCTTAGAAAATTCCTCTTTATTTTTCTTCCAGTATCTTTATATTGAAGAGTCTTCACTTTAGAAACTTGATTTAATAAGATTATTCTTTCATGTTTGCCTTCATCACGTGGGTTTTTCTTAATTTATTTCCATTTCATTTCACTTGAATAAATGACTATTAATATTGTAAACAGTATATCCTGGCTAAGATTTGCTATATGAAATACCCCAACATCTAGAACATTTTAGAAATGAAGTATCAGATTTGTATTTCTCAAACCCTTAGTACTTCCCTTCTCCCTTTCCATCTTAGTAAGACTTTTTTTTTCTTTTTTTTTAACCTTGCTGAATTCTACGGCTTCAAGAAAATAGCATCCTAAACCAAATCCTATAGCTAAGTGTTTGTGGTGCTGTCTTGGGAAGGAAGACACACCAGGGTCTGCCACTTCTCTGAAGCTGAGAAGGGAGTTGGTACCAAGTTTTTCAGAGCTATTTTGAGTTCTCTAGCTGTTGAATGCTTGGATAGAGTGAGAACTGCACCTTGGTATTTGCTTATCATGTCTTTTGAATTAAATTTGATGTGGAGTTAAATCCTACAGGTATCAAGTGTGTTTTGAGCTTATGTAATAATCAATCTCCCTGTGAGCATAGGCAGTGGAGGATGTTTGGGTTTAAATGGAAAAACCATACTAAAGCTCTTCAGTGATCTCAGAATATTTAGGAAAACTGCTTAAAGTCATAGATAATGCCAAAGTTCAGTCTAGATTCCTAAGTGCTTTTAGTATTTACCATGTTTCTTACATCTTTCCACGATTTTTCTTCTTTTGAGGCTTTTAACTGGAAAAAAATGAGAGATAAGTTTGACCTAAGATTATGACAATGTCATAGATAGCAAACAGGATTAAGCCACAGTTCTCCACCTTTTAGCAGGGAATAATGTATTGCATAGGGTATTTAGAAGATAAAGAGCACCCGACTCTTACCAGTTAAATTCCAGTGATCAGTAGAGGAATGTAAATTCCTCTTTTGTGTAACTCAGCTGTGCTGATTTCAAAAACAGGCTCAAGTGTTCAGACTTTTCCTATCCCTGTTCATTTTCTAAATTATTGTTTTAACTTCTAATTTCTAGGTTCACTACAAAACACCTGAATGATGAATCTACTTCAAAACAAATTCGAGCTATGCTGCAGTAGTATCCAGAGACAAGTAGATGTTTGTATTGATCACAGAAGATGTGTATGTTTACATAATTTAATACAGTTTGATGTTAATACTTGTGTGTATTTACATAACCATTTTCTTCACATTGCTAAAATATATGAATCTGTTCATAACCTGACTGACTTTATATAGTGCAACCTAAGTTTTTATGCTAGCCTTTATCTTTTGACTTTTAAAATACTTTTTTACTTAGATACTTCAGTTATGACAGTTTATCTGTGCATTTTAATCCTTAAACACCTTCTCTATCAGAGAAGTAAGTAGTAGTGAAGACAAAATGGAAATCAAACTGAAATGTCAAAGGTACCACAGAAAAGGAATTTTAAAGAAGAAGAAGAAAGTAATATAAGAGAAAGTAAAATTTATTGGGTATGTTTTAAAGAACATGTGCACATGTTTTGGTCAGTTTCAGGATCTTGTCAAGCTAGTATGAATAAGAGAATACCTGAATGTTCATCACTCTCATAAAATGAATTGTCTTTCCTGTAATAAGTGGAGATCCACCTAATTTTAAGGATTATGTGCTGTCTGGCATTGCAAATATATTTCAAACAGGTAATTTTACCTTTTTAATTAAGTATAACCTGTACCTTTCAACAGTTGATGAAATGAATACCCTTTTTCAGATTCAGTATAAATAAACAGAAAATATGCTTAAAGATCATTGATAGATTTTGAAAATTATGTATAATTTTATTAGATTTAGAAAGGAAAGGGAAAATACTAATGCCTTGACTTAACTGGAAAAGGTTTGTCAGTGTAAATATATCAAAATGAACATTAACTCCCAGACAGCTCTAGTCGGTAAGTAATTTTTTTCCTGATCTAAACTAGTACACTCTCCTGTAGCAACAAGCTTCCCTAGTGTCAAATCAGCCTTATCAAACTAGGGATGGTTTAAATTTAAGACCTGATCTGTTCTTAGGAACTCTATCAAGTTCCTGATAGTGTTACTCATTAGATGGTTCAGTCAACACAGAAGTATTTATCAGCTGACTGCTCTTCATTGGCTCTTGAGATGTGATTGATACTTCAAGGAGTTAAGTTCCTTGCTGAGTTGTTTGTTCTTACTTTCTGGTAAATTTTCCAGTTAATGGAATAGAAATACTTTGCCAAAAGCAGCAAAGTGCTCATGCTCTGTTAAGTGTGTCGACTAGGGGGTCTGCAGTTGCTGTACATATTCTTGCAGAGGTCACGTTCTGAAAATGTGTTTGATTTTGTGTACTTTGCTTGCATGTATGTGTGGAAACTCCAGTGCTTGTGCACAGATTCAGATTTGTATTTGCTTTTTCCTGTGTAGATAAATCAGGGTTTGTGTGCTTTCACTGGAATTTTCATGCACATCTCTTCTAAAAACATTACCTTAACACTTAGAAGGTGCATTTGGTCTGCTGGAACTCGACTGCACTGTGACAAACTGTCACTGAACTCAGTCCTTAAACAGTACTAATGTCACAAGTTCTCTGGAGTAGGGATTGGCATAAGAATTTATTTCTGAGCAGAGCAACCACTGTGAGGTTTCTCAGGGCTGATCAGAACGCACAGGTGCCAATGTCATACATGTCATGATACTGGACAGCACCACAGCTCCAGCACTGGTGCCATACCTCCGCCAGGTGCAGCAGCCGAGTACTATGTTGTTGTCAGGGGCAGAATTAGAACTCACTCACATTAGACTCTTTTTTTTTTTTCTGAAAGCAATGATCACACTTTTTTCACAGTAGTAAATCCACTGTTTACAAGCTCCATTTCTAGTGGGGGGACATCTAAAAATGTATATTAGGGAAAATCCTGCTTTGTTCATAGTCACTTCCAGTTAGGTAAATTAGGTGGATGACAGGCCATTCTGTTGAGCTTTGGTAACTGAAGTTAATATATGCTTACGTGCAATTTTTTGTCAAACAATAAAGTCTTATCTTTAAGTAGCCCAGAGAAAAGCTATTTGTCACTTGTATAATAAAAATGTAAACCTTAAAGCATTCTGTGAGTTGTCATGTGCTGTTTGCTGAAGTCACGGGATTTCTTTGCCTGCTTTGATGTTTTTGTACAGATTTGTTTGAAATAATAAAACATTTGGTACCGTAAGCTTTGGGACTCCCTATATTTAGAGACAACATAAACAGGTTGAGAAATACCTCATTTTAACCTTTGGATCATATAGTAGGCTCACCTTTATGTGTCCAGTTTGTAGTTTATTTTAAAAGCACTTAATGTTTCACTGTGCACTACAACAGTATAACCTCCCATCACTTAAAAATCTTGTGTTTTTCTGACATTTCTTAGCACTTGTCTGTCATCATGACCAAGGGAAATTGTTGATACTGCTGAGGACATGAATCCCTTCTCTGACTTTTATATCTTCACATTAGCATCCTGGCCTATGGGGACCATCTCAGGTTGTGCTTATAATCAATAAGGTCACCAGAGGATGATTCATTTAATTGTAAGATAAATTCAAATTAATTGCTTTTGGAAGAAGAGCTATATAGACTAATGGTCAAAGTTACTGACCTCTATTTTGTCAGTGTTTCTTATTTTGTCTCATCATTATGTAAGAGTACGTGTTTGTGGTATGATAAATATTTAAGCCTCATAATGACAGCACTTCAGAATGCTCATAAATTGCCATCAATAGTTTGGGTCAGAAGAGCCCTAAAAATTTGCTAATTTTGTGGTGGAAGAAAATGCTGTTTTAAGGTTTTTGAAAGCATGAATTTGAAAGACTTAAGGTTTGTCACTTTGAGCAACTGAATGTGTTTGAAACATAATTTATAACTCTAAGCTTTCTACTGCTACTAAGTGGCTGTCATGAAAGATAGCTTCTGAGATTGCATTTACTGGTATCTGGTACCAGTCACTCACTCACATCACTCAGATAAATTATCTTATGTTTTCCTTGTCTTCTAAAATTTACAAACCAACCAGAAGTCCTCTCTGTGTTGCTTTCTGTGTTGTATTTCATCTAAATCTAAACTGGAAGTAAGACATAAATATATGAAATTGCTTGCATTCTTATCTTTATTCTGAATTAAACAATGTAGGACATAAATTCTTCATATGAAATGAGCTGTCCTCCCCCTCCCCCATGTACTTCTTGAGCAGTTTAATGTAATCAATATGACAATACAGTGCCAGTTCAGTAGATTCCCATGTGGGAAAATGGTGCATCACTTTTTCATGCCACATCTGAACCAAAGCAGTACAGGTGTCCAATTCTCAGCCTGTCAAGGTCCCTCTGAATGGCAGCACAACCATCTGGTGTATCAACAACTCCTCCCACTCTTGTATCATCTGCAAAACTCCTGAGGGTACATTCTGCCCCACGCTCTGGGTCATTATTGAAGATGTTAAACAGCATTGATCCCAGTGCCAACCTCAGGGGAGCACCACTAGTGAGTGTCCTCAAGATGCATTTTGTGCTGCTGATGACATCCCCTTTGAGCTTGGTGCTCAGCCAGTTCTCAGTATACCCCACTGCCAGTTTAGCTCATCCAGAGTTCACCAGTTTGCCTATGAGGAAGTTACAGTGCCACGAGCCTTGTTAAAGTCAAGATAAACAAGACATCCCATCAGGTCCCTCTGACTGTGTAGGGCCAGATTGTTTAAGTGTTCCCACCTAATCCCTGCCCAGTCTTTCTTGCTCCAGACTTTCTGGTTTCAGAGGCCTGGGATTCCTGAAGGCAAATCCTACCATTAAAAGTCTAAGGCAAAGCGGTCACTGAATTTCTTGGTCTTATCAATGTTCTTTGTCACAGGTCCCATACCCCATTTAGCAGCAGGCAGACATTTTCCATAGCTTTCCTGTTGCTGCTGATATACAAGCCGTTTTTATTGACCTTCATGTCCTTCACCAAATTTCACTTCAGAAGGGCTTTGGCTTTCCTAAGTCCCACCATGCCATCTTTGCTTGGTTTCATGCTTGTCAGGACGGACTGTTCTTGAGCTTGGAGGAGGTGGTCCTTGAAAGTAAGCCAGCTCTCCTGGACAAATCTCTCAGGGGCTGTATCCCATGCAGTGCTTCCAACCAGATCTCTGAACAAGCGAAATTAAAATTCCTAAGTTAAATCTTATTTGTATATCATCTTGTGGCTCTGTAGTCAGAAACATGCTTTTAAAATTGCATGTTTTCTTGGACTATTAGAAGTGTGTGGTTCTGTGAATATCAAAAGTCAAGAAATACAAAATCTTGCATATCCTAAAAGTTTGCTAGTACTTGCAAATAGTTGGAATATGTGGGGGTTTGGCTTTTTTCTTTAAAATGTAGGACACTAATTACTGGTTTTTTGCCTTAGATGAATTCTCTAATCCAAAATTACAGAATCTATTACTTCATATTTTGAAGCACATTAGGTAACGCAATGCAAGTGAGCAGGCTGAAGCAGTGACATGAATTTGAATTGCCAATAGGAGAATAAAACCCACTATTGGTTAAAAAGCCAATATAGCAAACTAGTATTTTAACTTAGCAGTCTGTAATACTTCCTGCATTACACTAATAAATGTGAATTCCTGGTTGCCACATAATTCAGATTCGGCAAACACAGAAATCTTTCATAAGGATTTGAGGCAAATATAACTCAATGGATTTCAGCAGAGCTGTTTCTGATTGACACAGGTGTAAACAATGCCCTTTGTCTTCTCTCAGTCGTGGCCTTTGACCCAGGTTGCTTATTACTGAGCAGATTGAGTCTTCTCCTCGTGAGGATCAATGGCGTAACATGATAATCTTGCAGAGATCTCCTGTGCTTGACTGCTTTGAAAATAAAGCTAAAATGAGCAATGCAGTAGGTGTTCTAAGAAATGAGTATATAGTTAAAATACAGGCAACCAAGCACTATGCCCTAGTTTAAAAGGAAGAATCATCATGATTTTCCAACACTTCTTAATTTGGGGCTGGGCTGGAATTAATATACCTCTCTTGTCTTGGGTATCTGGGCTGTTGACAAATACGTAGACTTTGGTATTAAGAACTTGACATACCTCTTGACATTTTAAAATTGCTCACAGAACTTGAAGGTTAGAGTATTTGTATGTGGCTTGGATCAAAAGTGCTACTACAGCTCGTCATAATTCTCTGTGATAATTCTCTCCTCAGTTCTGTGAGGATCCATTTAATGTAAGGTGGAGATTTTTTTGGTTTTTCTTTTTGTTTGGTTTAGGGTTTGGTTGATATGGGTTGTTTTGGTTTTTTTGTATTGCATACAAACCTGTGGTTAATTACAGGCACTTTCACTATTAAACTCAGGCTTAAATAACATGCAGCATCAGAGCTCAAAGGCTCTGTAATAGAAACCTTCCCAAACAAGATTCCTTACAGGGGACTTGAATTAGGTTTCTTAGATGAAATTACTGAGCAGGTAAATGTGGTCCCAGTTGGTGAGATAGTGAATATATCAATATAAGACTGAAGGAGCTATTACATCTCTATGGAAATTTTTCGTCTGGGGAAAGAAAAGTTGTGGTATATAGCCAACCTAATTAAAGGATTTTGTGGAGGTTTTTGCTATGTGTGTCAAATGAAATGAACATATTTGTTCTGATTAATTTTGAATTACCCATATTCAGGTATACATTCATAGTAATATCTATGATACTTATACAATGAGAGATTTTTTTGTAACCACTGACTTAGCCAATTCTTTGCAGCTGTGTTTTAAATCTACAGAGTGAATGCCACATTTGTTTTACACAGCCTGTCAGACTGACATTTGCTTTATTAAATTTGAAGCTTAAGATTCCTTTTGTTCAGTGGTTTCAGATTCACATTGAGACCCACTGCTCTGATTATATGTTGTACAACTGTAATTAATTTGAGATACACAGATAAGACCAATTTTTTTTCTTTATTCTTGTCATTTGCTATATAATTGGCCAGAGTTTTAAATAATACAAGGTTACGTTAAATAAAATCAGCAAAAGTAGTCAAATGCATGCTACCTGAAAATTACTTTAAATCATTTTGTTGAAAAATATTACTTCTGAGACAAGATTATTTTTCAAACAAGTGGCAGTATTTTTGTGTTTTGTGTTTCTCAAATAGAACCTGAGGGTTTACTGTTACAGATATTGCCTGAGTATGTGAGTATTTTGAATCAAGAGATGCAGTGTAACTGAGCTGAGAAAAGAGAGAACAATTTTGTTAGAGTTTAACACAGGTGCCCAAGACACTGATCACTCTTCATTTTGGAAAGTTAGAGCTTCCTCAGTTCTTTCATACTGATGAAATTAGAAGGAAAAAAAAAAATTCATTTGTCTTTGACCCCAAGAACAATTTGAAATGCCATACTTAATAAAAATTAGCCAGTCTAACAAGCAAACATTGTGGCTTTTAGCTTTGAAAGGTACAGGCTTCAATTTAACTCAGATTCTTTTCATGCCAGGTTGTAGTGGGGCCATTACCATGTGAAACAAAAGGCCCAGGAAACACCAGAGATTTGCTCTCACCAAAGTCAGTCTGGGATTTTGCATGTATATGGAAAGTTCAATTCTCCTGGGGTGTTCATTCACTTGTATCACAGTTGTATTGGAAACTTCTGTTGGAAGAATTCTGGGACATCTTGTAATGACTTTGTGAGTCAAAAAGCAAAAAAAAGAAAGATAGCCTTCTAGACTTGGCAGTATCAGGTCATTTACCTCCCTGATCTTAAAAACAAAATGAAAATAATTAATGGTCAGAATACTGGTATCAGAGTTCCTAAAATGTCATCTTCCCACCTTCTTTTTAATGGCATTAATTTTTTAATTTCTTTTTATAACCACTTTTCAAAATTAGAAATTTTTTTTAGCCTCCATTTGAAGTAGATTAATTCTTCTACAGCTTTGTTCATATTAACTTGATATGCTGTTTGAAGCACAGAATTCTATGTCCTGCCTGACACAAACATCTTGAAAATACACCACAGGTGTTACAAACATTCATATGACATTTCAAGGGAGAGCCCTTGGAACAGCCATAAGTTTTGCTTGAGGTAGCAAATTATGCTGTATGTGCAGTTGTCCAAAGAGTGTGGAGAGACAGGCCTCTAAAGACCCCTGTTCTTTGTGTTAGGGTGGGATAAATTGTCCCCAGAAATCATAGAATTGTTTGAGTTGGAAGGGACATTAAAGTCCATGCAGTTCTGACCCCCCTGCAGTGGGCAGGGACAGCTCTCACTAGACCAGGCTGCTCAGAGCCCCATCCAACCTGGCCCTGAACACTCCCAGGGGCATCCACAACTTCTTTGGACAACCTGTTCCACTGTCTCACCACCCTCACAGTAAAGAGTTTCCTCCTAATATCTTAATTAAGCCTACTCCCTTTCAGTTTGAAGCCATTCCCTCTTGTCCTGACCCTACACGCTCTTGTAAAAAGTCCATCTATCTTGGTGGCTCCCTTCAGCTGCTGGAAGGCCACAGTTAGGTCATCCCAGAGCCTTCTCTTTTCCAGGCTGAGCAATCCCAACTCTCTCAGCCTTTCCTCACAGGAGAGGTGTTCCATCCCTCAAATCATCTCTGTGGCCTCCTCTGGACTCACTCCGGCAGCTCCATGTCCTTCCTGTGCTGGGGATCTCGGGGCTGGATGCAGATCTGCAGGTGGGGTCTCAGCAGAACAGAGGGGCAGAATCCCCTCCCTTATGAGATTCCCATGGGCCCCATTTTGTCTGTGGAGATCCTGGGTTATTACCTTGGATAAAATGCCAGCTCCATGCTCCAGTCATCCTCAGGAGAGACAGCAAGGCATCTAAGTGTTCTCAGGATCTGAAAGCTTTTGCTTTTAGCAGTGTCTGTTGCTCTCCTGTTCTGGGATTTCTGCAACAGCAAGAGGGAGGCAACACAAGCAGCATTATAAAATAAATGACATGGTTTTCATTCTAATTTAGTTTATCTTTGAGGATCTGATTCAAAGCCTGTTTGAGTCATTAGCTTTCAAATTGCCAAGCTGAAAATAAACCGAAAAAAGGCCAAGCAAAACTTCTTCACTCTTACAAGTTGTAGCGTTTTCTTCATGTGTGCTTATAAATCATCTTCTCTGTCTAGTAGCACTCAAGTACCTGACAGCATCACTAGCAATGCTAATTTCCTCAACAGGGTTCAGCAGTTCAACGTTACTGGGTTACTAGGAACTCCTTTGACTTACTCTCTCTGGTCTCTTCCATCTGTATCCACTTAAAATAAATGTCCTCTAAATACCACGTTTTAAGACATGTTACCTTACATTTGCCAAAACACGAGTTTTGTGCTCTGCCACAGTAGTGGAGAGTTACCCAACATTTCTTAAGTAACGTCTGGGTACAATTCTGCACTCATTGTATGTCTTAATTACAAGAATCTTAATTGTAATTACAAGTAATTTTTAATTCTAATTACAAATAATTGTTCAAATGGAACTATTCAATAGATACTCAAAGCATTTACATCGGCAACAGTATGCAACAACTCATAAAATCACAGAGCTTTTTTATCACAGAGATTCTAGAAAAAGTCTCTACTTATGAAACTGCAGCATTTACTAAAATAAAGCTAAACAATAAATACAATTAATATCTATTTATATTATTATATTCTGAGGGTTTGCTTGCATTTTAAAATATTTCCCATTTTATGCCCATTACTTGGGGCATATGTTTGTTTTCTTTTTGATATAAGAAATGTTCGCTGATAGAATAAGGTCTAGGTGTGGATTCTAGAGCACACAGAGAAAAGATTTGCTCCTGAAACCACTCCAAAAGTTTGGCTTATCCTAACAAAGAGTAGTGAACATTCAGCTCAGGTGGAGATCTCAGCATCACAACAAACCGCTGTGCAATAATAGCTTTCGAAAAAATGTTGATATTTTGCATTGGAATCCAGTGAAGAAAATTAAAAACTACTGATGGGAAAAAACTAACAAAGGAATTCAAATTTGAGCTTCAATTTGAATTGCATTCCGTAGAAAAACTGCATGAATCTTGTCTGACTTTGGACTAGGTTTCAGCTGACTTTTAATGATTACCTTTATTTTGATCAGATCAGGTACAGCTAAACATACAGCTCATTCTCAAATTTATTAATGATCTGAGTGAGAATTTTTCTGAGTAAAGTTGAGGCACTGGTTTGTTTAATAAGAGTAAATTTGCTCATATTGTTTGTATTTTTCCCTGAGTTAAACTTGATTACTGTAAACCGCAATCATTCTGCCAGCCATGGGCAAAGAAATCTCTGCTGGCATAACCCTATTAATATAAGTGTCCTATACAAAAAACAGTCTTTATCACACATGGGGTGTGTTGCATGAGGCAAAGGCTTTCCTACGCTCTTTATAGATCATGAAATGCAGCACAGCATAGGGAAGGACAGAATTTTGCCCTTAGTTTAATCTTATTAGGCATTTATTTTTTCTTGGTTTTCATTGTGAGACACATTTCTCCCTTATTACTAGTCCTACTCTGGCAACTTCTTTTTTTCTGTACTTA
The DNA here is from genome assembly GCA_036630365.1 of Acanthiza pusilla. NCBI lineage: Eukaryota > Metazoa > Chordata > Aves > Passeriformes > Acanthizidae > Acanthiza > Acanthiza pusilla. The sequence continues at coordinate 3,359,720 of JAXCHO010000036.1, forward strand.
TATTTCATAGAACTTTTTAATTTTACTTCTAGTCAGATCTGCTTTTGTCTTATAAGGAAAGAAAATTAAGAGACTGGTCTGTTATCTCACATTTCAGTTAAGTCTAACATATATTTGCTTAGGGGTAAAAAAGGTTGAGGAAAAAAGGGAAATGTCAAAAATGAATAATAAATGGCATATAAACAGAAGCAGATTTTCTGTGATATGTTACCCCTGATAAACTTGATAATGTTTCCCAAATGTGTTGCCTTGGTTCAAATCCAAATCTACTGGTCAGGTTTTACGTGCTATTTTTAATTTTACTGCTTAAAAAACTTTACATCATCTTGTAGGAATTCCCTCCTACTGCATAGCTGTATCTAGTTATTTGTAGGTTAAAATTCATCTTAATATAGATTCATATAAAACATGTGTCACCACAGAGGCAGCAAAAAGGCAGATCTGGGTGGGTAAAACAAGCTGGATTTGCAAGGAAACTCTTTTTTTCTTTTTAATGAAATATGTTTTCCTTTGAGGTCACTCTGCTGTTTGATATTGTAGACTCCAAGGTCTTTCCATTCAGTAAACTTTCCTTGCCCTTTAAACAGTGAAATCAGAATGTGAGAGGCGAATACAAACAACCAGGGACAGGGAGACCTGGAAACATTTAGGATCCACAAAAAGCCTCTAGAACGAGGCATTGAACTTGAAACATTGCAAAGCAGTTCAGCTTTTTGAATGCTTAAAAACAGAAATTGTCTCCTGTAAGCATTGACTTGGTAGAGTTACTCTACTCCTACATTGATAGTAGCAGTGATATTTATAGAGAAAGAAACTTTCTCAACATGAAATATTAAAGATATGCAATCATTAAAATGGTTGGAGGAAGGAATTGTGTTTACTGTGGCACAATACTGAGATAAGAAGACAGAACCCTAGTAACAGAAGAGGTTTGCAGCATTTCTTGCTGCTCAGTCCATTAGCTTGTGTTTTTCCACCTTTACCCCACAGCAAGTATTACATATCACAGAATCACAGAATATTCAGACTTGGAAGGGACCCACAAGGATCATCAAGTGCAGCCCTTAAGTGAATGGCCCATACGGGGATCAAACCCATGATCTTGGCATTATTAGCGCCTTGTTCTGACCAACTGAGCTGATCTCATATGCTGCAAGTAATATCCTTAAATACCGAGTCTGTGCTTCAGTGCCTCAACCTTAGATAATTGCATCTTTTGGAGTAGGTTGGGCCTGATGAACTTCATAATGATGAATTTGATGAACTGGGTTAGCACAGTGTGGATACTTTTAAAGGGGAAGTGGGCCATGTGCCTGCCCTTAGAAATCAGGTCAGGGTGTGAAAATAAGCCTGCATAGATAACAGACGGTGTCAGACCATGTCACAGCAGGATAGTTCCTCAACAGAAAGAAGCAGCATAGAAAAAGCAGCAATAGCAGGTTAATTTGCCTCCATGAGACTTTGGATACTACCCCACCCAGATGGCCTGTAAGCAGCCAAAGCAATGTGGTCTAGATAAATCTGCCACAGGGCAAATAAAAGCCCTGCCTGGAATGTAGCCACTCCAGCTGTACAGGGCACAGGGTGAGGACTGAGAGCCTCTTCAGTCCCATCCTGTGTCCCAAGAACCCACAAAGGTCCATGGACAGCTTCAGCCTTTGCTGTCAGCGGTGAAAGGGTTGTTCTGGAGGCAGAGCAAAAGCGTGGCTGTAGCCTCATCCTGCCAGTCAGCCACTGGCCAGGGACTGCACATGTTCAATTTATTAGTAGCCATGGAGCCTCTTTGTGCAGACACTTGGGATCTTACTCCAGATAACTCTGGTTCAAGAAAACAGAGGTGTTGGGTGGGAAAAAAAGTGGTTCACCGGCCATGTTTTGTATTCCATTATACCTTTTTTGTAGTTATTCTTTCAAACAAACACCAAAATCGGTTCATTTGTATTAAGGAAAATCTTCAAATAAGTGGTTAATTATTAAGTGGCATTATATAAAAATGTAGCTAGCTGATGAAATACAACCTCTGCCATGCAGTCTTAAAATGTGAAGGACTTAGATGCCATCTCTCATACCTTGCTGAAACATCATAATTGATTTAAAATGTAAGAGTTTATCCTGACTGAATTCTGTGAACATTAAGACAAAATACTAACATTTTAGTTAGTGAAGTTTTTAAAGCTTCAGTGGAAATGAATGGATAAGATATCCTTAAGACATCCTAGGAAAGCCACACTTTTGCCTTTATTTACCAGTTCATAGAACAGGAAAAATTATGCAAGGCTAGATCATTTAATCAGTGGGTTAACAGGGCTTTCATGAGTACCTTGGAGTCCGAGATTACATTTGTTTTTCTTCCTTATTTGAGTGCCCTTTAACTATGAGTGGTGTGCAAAAGCTGTGAATTATAATTAATATAATCTGAGAAAGGTGAAGTGTAGCATAATTGAATATGGGTAAAATGTTACTCTCACTCTCTTATTCCTACTATATAGTCATTATCAGCAGATAGTTAAGTAAGACAAGAACAAATGAAAATATAATTGTTATAATGACGGATTTAATAAACATGGGTGCCAAACAACAGCAAAATTTTGTGAACTGTTCTTTGTCTCACTTCCATCAGTCCTTGATCTTACCTGGGGATGAAAAGACTCTTCTCTTTCCAGCATAAACTGTTGAGAACAATGTTTTGGCAGGAAACGTAAATCAAGTATTACACATTTTATGTTTTCTTCTTCTTTTTTTTTTTTTTTTAAATTTTTCTCAGTATGGCTGTAGAGTAAAACCAGGGGCACGTGAGTTACAGCTGACAGCAGCCAAGTGCTGAGCCATGGAGTTGCCCAGCCTGTGGCTCACTTTGCTGCCAGCAGCCAAAGGTCTCAGGCTCTGCTCAGAGGAGCTCCCTGTCGCTGGCCAGGGCTGATCCTGCGGTGTGCTCATGTGCTCTGCAGGCTGCTTTGGAGAGAGACACTCTTGGGCTGAAAGGCAGGAATCCAAACTCTGTAACATCCTGCAAAGAGGCCAAAGAAGGAAGCAGGACACAGCAGCACTAAGAACAAAAGGAGCAAAACGGGCTGTGTACAGGACTGGAGGAGAGGAAAGCAGCGAAAAACACAAAAAGGCCTCTGAGTGAGTTGGAAGAGGGAACAATAGAGCTTTATACAAACCACACTCCATGGAGAATGATGTGTGTGCAGCTCAGAACAAGGGTTTCCTCACTCAGATGCCTGTGTAAACATGGCTCAGGAGCCCGAGTCTCTTCTTTTGCATATTGTTTATATGTTAATGTCATTCCATTAGTTTAAATCCCATCAGAAGGCAATTCTCAAAAAAAAAGACCCAAACCAACAAACCTTTCTTTTAATCTAAAAGTTAAGAAAATAAATTAGTATACCTCTGGTAAAAGCCTAAGGAGAGAAATCTCATCTGTTAGATACACATAATATTGCACCATTCATAGTGGGAAGGTAACAAGGGCAGGGCAGTATAGAAATTATATATGCTTTGTGCCCTTTTAAAGCATAGAAGGGTGGAGGTACAGTTTTTGAGTCCCTGTCTATGAAAGCAATTTAATATAAAGATAAAATGATATCTAGAGAAGGCAGCTGAGATCTCTGGTGAGCTGAACCCTTCCACAAGGTTTCCACCTGAGTAAGGTATCCTTGAAAACTGAGGAGAGGTCAGTGTTGGGTTTAATTTTGGATATACAACAGGAGAGATATGAAGCCATCTAACCACGTTATTCAGGTTGTGATGTTTGTGAGAGCAGATTTTGTGCTTGTTTTGTCTCCTGCCTTGTTTGAAAAGGCAGAAACTGGAGGTTGTAGGTGAAACAATGATAAAAGACAGGGATTACTACAGGTGTTATCTGCAGTAAGCATTGGCAGCAGGTTTAGTATCGGCTCACTGATTTGTGGGACAACCTTCGCTCTGTTTTTCCCTGCTACTTAATCATAACCAAACTGGAAAGACAACCCAAAACCCACATAGGTAGCACAGAAGCACAGGATCAAGATGGTGCAATCAGAAGTCAGCATGGGCATTTAAAACAAACAAACAAACAAACAAACAAAACCTTCAAAAGGGAAACTGCAATCTTATAATCCACCTACAATGGACATTTATATTTCTTAAGTACTGTACTTTGATCGTATTTAATCCTATTTCCAATGAATTTCCCACTTGTCAAGACTCTGAGCTCTGTTTCTGGTTTTCAGTGTTCATTGCGGTGCAATTGCAAGGTGCTTTTGCAAACTCTGTGGCTCAAAGGACACGCTATTCTGAGCCAGCTGTCATGGCACTTTCCCATACACCATGTGCAATGTCAACTCCTGCATGAATGGGTAGGAGAGAAAGCAGAGGAAAATGGCACAATTTTTCAGTAGCAAGATGTACCTGAGTCTTTTTGTTGCATTCTTAGTCCTTCCTGCATTGGTACTACCTACAGATGCTTTGGAAGTATTCTCTAGTCCGTTTGCCACGACTTTTTATTTGCTTGGGAAAAGAAATTGACATCCACAAATCTTTTCATATGTGCCTTCTTTCTGGCAATGAACTACTAATTACTCTAAGTATGTTTTTCTTCCTTTATGAGATTCATTTAAGTGAATTATTTTGGATTGATCTGGATTTTTTTGTTTGTTTTGGGTTTTTTGGTTTGGGTTTTTTTTTTTTTTTTTTTTTTTTTTTCATTTTTGTAGGCAGGTTTGTCTACAAAAATGTTCATACTAAGCTGGTAGTCTCTAAGGACAAGTATTGATGTGCACTTTTAGGGTATCCTTGGACAGGAGCTTTATATGTGTAGAGATCTTAAATCAAAAAACTGTCCCTGCCAACTATGAGGAATATATTCCTTCATCAGTCTTCAGGGATGTGTCTAATTTCTTCAAGCTGTGTCTAATTTTTAGGAACTTTTTCTTCATATCAAAATATCTCCCAATTTGGCACAAATCAGAATAACTCTATTTAATGAGTGTCTCTAATTAATCCAAGTAGAGGATGTGACCTTACCAACCACTGCCTTCTGAGGCAAAATATGGAGAGTTTACACTTGAACCCTGTGGAACTACATTGTCTGTGTAGAAATACAGGCTCCTATTTTTGGTGTTCAGTTGTATAACAATTTTTTTTTAATGGAAGACAGGAAAGATTTCAGTGTGAGCTGAGGATAAAATGTAATTTTTTTACCTAATAGGCCACAGTACCTACAGAACTACCAACACTAGAAGTGATGATGAGTGGGACCCCTGGGCATCAGCAGCGTCTTCATCAGTGCCAAGAAAGCTACACACTTACACAGAATCTGCAGAATGAGTTTTAGCTGTACTAGTTTTGTGCAAAGCATGGAGGATTTTGGATGCATTGGTCTCTGAGGTCAGGTGCTGCAGACTTAGAGTGTGCTCATCACTCTGCATTCTGCTCCTCAGATATGGTAAAATAAGCGATGGGTACACCATGCTGACTTCCCAAACAGGACTACCATTTCATCATCACATCCTCTTTCAGCAGTCTTTGCCAGAGTGTACAACAAATCCAGAAAGCTTTGTCATTCCCATGAAAAAAGCTCCAGTGCCACTGTTTTGAAGAGAGAGATTTATCTGACTGATGAAACTTTTTATTCAACTCTCAAAAACATTAAACAAGAAAAATTAGGAGGTGGATGTAAGGTATGTGCAACTTCACTAACAAGGCTTTTACCTGAGGAGACCCTGATTTTGGAGGGAAGAGATCACACATGTATGGGTGTGAGCCAAGCTGTGATCTTTGGCACGGTTTATTTTCAAGCACAGACATAGCCTGAGGTCATCAGACACATATTTCCCACTTCTTTAATGTCCAATCTGCAGATCAAGTTGAAGAAGTGTGAGTTGCATTTACTCCTCCAGCAAATGAAATGTGTGTGGTGGGGGCAGAACTGTTGTGGCTTATTTTGCAAAGGCAATAGCCCAAGGCTTGATCTGAGATGAGGGAGAGTGACGTGGCAGAGTTTGCATCCATATACAGCAGGCCCATGGTCATAATTAACATATTTGGGTGCATCTGCCTTAATTTTTAAATTTTTATCAGGGGAATGGAGTTTTTGAAGCAGGTCTCTGACGCATGTGGTGAAACTGTCTTGGAGCACACAAAACAACTGCTTTGCCCTGATAATAAACCAGGTGATGTGCTCCAGAAATTCATTTCACAGCCTGGGCTTCTAACGAGCATTCAGTTCATGTCACCAGAATAAATCTAGCCTTAAGTAAAACTTCCAAAATGTGCATAACATCGTGTTAGCATCATGAATTTTGCTCTACAGATTCACTCCTTTTTGGCCACAAAAATAAATTGGGCCAAGTACATTATCATTTAACACTAGTCCGAACTTTAGTGTGCACTTATTGCAGTGCTTTTTACTACAATCAACTGGACATGGTGGTAAAAGGCTCAGCCTCTTCCCTGATCTCCCAGCAATCGCAGAAAGATTTAACTTGCACCAATATTCACCTTTAGAAAAGAATTGTACCAAGCTGACCAGAGCTGCAGCATCTCAAACAGGAACCACCACCAAAAAAAATAGAGAAAAAAGTCCTCCCAGAGAATTATACCAAAAACTAGCAAAGCCCTTCCTATAAAACCTTCCCTATAACCAGTAAAGTACAAGTAAAGCACACTACTATACAGCAGCTTACTTCCAAAGTAATTTGATAAAAATGAACTTCCCTTTAAAATTCTGCTGTTGCGGTGTTGCATAATAAAACATAGTCCCACATTCTGTAAAACTTAGAATTCCTAGGAAACCAGTCTGAATTTTTGCCCATGTCTGTGCTTCACTGGAGGCAATTTCACCCAGATGACGGAGCTGGGATCCAGTTTAGGATGATCATCCCAAGCAGCCAAAACCCAAATTCTCTCTCCACTTTTCCCCATGTTCATCTTCTTGCTCCTAGCAGTTGCTTGTAATAATTTCCAAGTGTGGAAGCCAGATACGGTGAAACAATGGAGAACTTTTTGCTGTCAATGGCAACCTGAACTAATTCTGCTTTATTAGCATTCTGCAGGATAATTTCTTGCCAAACGGTAAAGGCTTCCTTGGGAATGTTTCTAACAAAATCTTCTAGAAGTTGGTTTCATCATGATGTTTTCCAAATTCTGTATTGTGTATTTTCTGTCAGAAATATTTAACAGATTATTATAATCTCATTAGGCAATCTCAGTAATCCAAATCTAATATATGTGTGTAGAAAATTGCTCAGCAATGTTTTTCATTAGTAAGAACAGTAAGGAACAAGTTGGGGTTTCAACACGTGGACAGGGACTGTACACAGAAGGATCAGATACTATGATTTATGGGAGCATATTATCGGGGTGATTAAAAAAAAATACTGTGACACAATGAACTTTTATCAGTGCAGGTAGCCAAACATTAATGGCATAATGTTATACCACATGGTGTTGTTCCTCAGAAAATGGGATAAATGTTTCACAATTCCCCAACATCAATAGTTTCATTAAAATCATCAGGAACACATGAATGACAAAGCAAGTGGGTTTTTAATTATAATTTAATATTTTGAGTATGGCCAGCAGTGCTTCTCTGAGTCATTGTGAAGCGAGGTATTCCCAGGGTTTCTGTTCAGCTGTATTCACTCATCCAAGTCAAATTCTTTGGACTGAATCCAGCAACTTTACTCAAGCGCAAGTTCTGCCTGCTAGAAATGTCAGAATCACCTGTGATTTCAAAGCAAAACTTATGTGCTTGCACACAGTTGTGCTCCAGCACCCCGAGAACCTTATTAAAGCTGGTCTCAGGAATGCAGGAACCCAGCACCAGAAAGAGCAAGGTAAAGGGGGGCACAGGAGGAATCTGTAACGCAACAGTTAGGGAACTTCACCAGAGCCTCAAAACTATCTCTATTAGCAAATCACAGTAAAATACAGATTGTTTAAACCACTTATTAATTAATTAGGACCACTTCCACTTTCTGTGAAGTATCAGAGAAAATTATTCACCAGTTCATGCCTTAAACTGAGCACAGGCGAGTGTTTGCACCAACCAAATTCATCGAACAGCATGGAAATACCAGCAGAGGTTTGAGAACGAGCAGTCTAAAATCATCTATTGCAAGTTATAGAAATAAAGGAATTAGGGTTTTTATTTTTTTTACTTGTAAATCCATACAGCTTGCAGCTGGTTTATTCAATAAGAAGGGTAGCTTTTGGTATACAATATCAATCAGAGCTTGAATTTTTTGAAAGTCTCTCTAATACTGTATTGAATTTATTTTTTTTTAATTTAAAGTAAAATATCACTGCCTAAAATTACTTTACTGCACTTCTTTTAAATGGTCTGTTTATATGCTGACAAAATCTAAATAAAATCTGACCATCAACAATATGAAGTGCTTCATGAAATTGGTAAGAGCAGCTCTGTGTGTTTTGTGAGGTGAGGAAATTGCCAGACATATGACCTAAAAGCTCATACCAGGTTTACCTTTTATCTTTGAAAGCAAGAGCAGTTCACTTCAACTTTCTTTTTGCTTCCCCAAGCTGCTTTCTATGTCTCTGAATCATCATCTACAGGTGCAACTACTCCACCCTATGTGCACATCGAAGATGAGCATTTAATCCTCTCTGTGATTTATCCCTAAAGCACAATATCCCCACACACCAAATTAGCTATGTTCAATAACTGTTTGCAGGGAAAGCACACCCCTGTGCTGGTGCATTTAAAAGGCCATGGATGTGCTATTTCTAGACTTGTGTTAATGACAACAGCTAGAAATATTCACAGTTTTGTACACATAACCCTCCATTAAACTCAACTCTTTTTAAAGATCACTTCTTCTCCATTCAGTCCTCATCCTCTCCCGAGGTGAATTAATTACATTATCTCTTTTATAAAATTTGTACTTAATCCTTCATGACCCTTTTTGTCTCGTTATCTGAAATATAATAGAAAGTGAGTGAAAAAGTACAGGTTAAACTGCAGGGTAGCTCCTGCTTCCTAATCAGAGATCTTTTTTAGCTTAAAAGTGGCACTATTGCTGTGCTAACAGAATTTTTTAAGCTTCATTTTTTTTTCTTAGTAACTATGAGTTTGAAGTACATATCCAAGAGAACTTTAGATACTTCACAGCATCAATTGGGCTACAATCATCATGGAGGGAAACATCTCACTTAGAAGGAACAGCTGAGAGAGCTGTGCCTGTTCAGCCTAGAGAGAAGACTGAGAGGAGATCCCATCAATGTCTGTAATTATCTGAGGGGAGAGTGTCAAGAGGGTGGTCCAGGCTCTGCTGGGTGTGCCCAGCAATAGGACAAGAGGCAGAAACTGATGCACAGAAGTTCCATCTGAACATGAAGAAGAAATTCTTTACTGTGCAGGTGACCATGAATTGGAACACATTGTCCAGAGAGGCTGCAGATCTCCCTCACCAGAGATGTTCAAAGCTACTGGGGCACAGCTCTAAGTGACGTGCTCTAGGGAACCCTTCTTGAGCAGAGAGGTTGGAGGACATGACCTCCAGTGGTCCCTTTCCGCCTTAACTCTTCTGTGATTCTGTGGCCTTAGACAGTTTCGAGGGAAGTGATTGAATCACAGAGTCAAATATTTCTCTCACTGGAGAGCTAAACAAGCTGCTGTAGAGGTGTGGATATTGACTCATATGGAACCAGCCTGAAAATCTTGACCTGCCAAGAAGGTTAGATAGTTTCAGTCTTTTTAGACAAGAATCTTGTATGTTCACAGGCTGAAATCTTCCTGAACTGGGACTTGTGAAAAACTGGATTCAACTGAAGGATGAGCAGGAAGGATGAAGGATGGAGCAGGAGGAATACACCTCTTGTTCTCTTGTTCCTCTCCATATGCCTCCCTCCGGGAGTCTTAAGGAATATAGTCCATAACATTTGTGCAATAGTCACATCTGATGGCAATTACAACCGCAAAGCCCAGAGTACCTAATGGATGAGAAGGCCATCCAGTGCCGTCAGGGACTACAAGTGTGAGAGGAGGTGATAGCAGCCAAAACCCAGGATCATGGATCAACAAAAGCTGCACAAAAGGCTTGGGTGCCCTCAGCACACACACAGAACACTGCGACACCCAGACAGCAGTGTCACCCCCAGCAACGTCACACCCACAGCAGTGCCACACACCCTAGCTGTGTCACCCCCAGCAACGTCACACCCACAGCAGTGCCACATACCCCAGCTGTGTCACCCCCAGCAACGTCACACCCACAGCAGTGCCACATACCCCAGCTGTGTCACCCCCAGCATTGTCACCCCCCAGCCGTGTCCCCGCGGGCGCAGTGCCGGCTGTGGCCGCTGGCGGCGCTGCGGTGCCGTGCAGTGCAGTGCGGTCCCGGGCGGGGATCGGGCCGGGATCGGGAGGGGATCGGGAGGGGATCGGGCCGGGATCGGACCGAGATCGGGCCGGGATCGGGCCAGGATCGGTCTCTCCGCTCCGTGCCGGCCGCGGCCGCGCAGCGCCGGGAGCGCCGGCAGAGCGGTGTGGGCTCTGCTCATCCATCACTCGCCGGGGCCCTGCCGCAGCCCGGGATGAAAGGGCCCCGCTTTGTCTATTGTCTCCCTCGCCGGCCGGGCTGGAGCTGAGCTCGCCCCGCAGCGCTGGTGCGAGGCCCGGGGAGCCGGGGCTGCCCGGCCGCCGAGTCGGTGAGAAATAATTTCGGAGCAGTTGTTCTGGTGCAGTGCCTTCTCTGCCATTCCCTCCCTGTCGTGCGGCTCTGGACCTTCGCCAGACGCGCCGAGCGTTTTCCCGTGTCGCCAGGGCTCCGGCTCTGGCTGGGCTGTGCCCGCAGTCCGCACCCCCGGCGGTGCCATCAATGACAATACGGACTGTACAAAGCCGCACGCAGCTCCCTGCAAGCTTTTTGTTATCGATTAAGCACATAAAGAATTTTTAAAATATCCATTAGATATGTACTAGTAGAGTGTAAGGAGTGGGGTCTCAACACTGAACTGCAGGGACAAGAGTCTGCCCGAGGCATCTCTAATTCTGCAAGGAACACCTTGTCCCAGTAGCAATTTGAACATGGGCAACCTGTTCTGGAAGCACCAAGAGCGGTGACGAGTGATGTCCCCCACAGGTGTCCCTGTTGGGACCGGTGATGTTTAATATCTTAATCAGTAACATTGGGATCAGTCTCCCAGTGGAGACTGGGAGAGCTCACTGAGGGCAGCCCTGTGGAGAAAGATTTGGGGTTGCTGGTGGGTGATGGCCTGAACATGACCCAGCCATGTGCCCTTGCAGCCCAGAAAGCCAAAGGTATCCTGGGCTGCATCCAAAGCAGTGTGGGCAGCAGGGGAGGGAGGGGATTCTGCCCCTCTGCTCTGCTCTGGTGAGACCCTACCAGCAGTGCTGTATCAGCTCTGGGGTCCCAGCACAGGAAGGATGTGGAGCTTCTGGAGTGAGTCCACAGGAGGCCACCAAGATGATCAGAGAGATGGAACACATCTTCTATGAGGACAGGCTGAGAGAGTTGGGATTGCTCAGTCTGGAGAAGAGAAGGTTTTGGGGTGACCTTGATGCAGCCTTTCAATACTTAAAGTGGGCTGATAAGAAAGATGGTGACAAGACTTTTTAGTAGGGTCTGTAGCAGTAGAACAAGGAGTAATGATTTTAAACTTTAAAAGATGTAGATTCAGGCTAGCTAGAACTATGAGGATGATGAAATAATGAAACAAGTTGCTCATAGAGGTTGTAGATGCCCCATCCCTGGAAACATTCAAGGTTGTGAGGGACAGGGCTCTGAGCTTCCTGATCTCGTGAGGATGCCCATTTGCAGGGGGCTTGGACTAGATTACCTTAAAGGTCCCTTCCAACACAAACTATTCAAGGATGCTAAGAGCTTGATACTGTGGATACAATCAGCTTGTGCGGGTTGACCTGGGAGCCCAAGGACAGGACTTTGGCTCCTTTGTGCTCCCAGGATTCCTGTCTCCAAGGAACTCACACGAAGAGGAGAAAGTGAGGCTGCAAAAGGTCTATTGATATAACAATGTACAAAAAGTGAAGGCTATTTGCAAAAATCATACCTTCTTATAAGGTCTTGAATTATCTTGCATGGAAAAGCATAAAGTTCTCAGAGTGCTAAGGGTTCTGGAAATAAAATGCAGTTATTGTTTCAATAAATATTACTCCTGCATATCACTGGTGTGGTATGGTAACAAAACTGGAATTTAAATGCTATGAAAAGAAAGAAATGTCTTTTTCACATTAACATTAGCCTCTTACTATTATTTATTCACCAGTCAATGGTGAACCAGGGTGGTTCTGTCTCACTTTAAGTCATTTTGCACTAATAAGCAAAGGAGTTCTTGGTTAGTGATTATTTGGATTGATTTTTTATTTTTTTGTTTTTCAATTTTATTTCTGAATATCTGTTACTTTTGCTACCTTTGCTCTTTCTGGAGTTTTTCCAGTGACTTTGGTTTGCACAAAAGTCACTTAATGACATGCTTTTTGAAATCCCACCTTAGAATTTTCATTTAGAAGCTGTTGGAAAAATCAGATTTTAGTGAGAAACAATCAATAAGGTTGACAGAATGCAGGTCATGCATATGTAATAAGGGAATATGGTGCATTTTCAATCAGTTTTTACAAGAACTAGGGAAGAATGGACTTGCAAAGAGACTTCTACACTGCAGGTTTTCTCAGTGCAACCAAACCGACCAAAGGTAATGTTGGTGATTAGTGCACAGGAGGTCTGGGTGCTCAGGCGTCACAAACACATGCACTGTACTCTTGTATTTGTATGCTGATACCTTGAATTAAACTCAAGGTGAGATTTTGCTTCTCTTGGCCCATTAGAATACTCAATTCCCTTAGAACAGTGAGGCCGAGTTGCAGCTGCACAATACCAAAATAAGAACAAATATCAACAACTCCAAGTTGTATTTAAGAGCCACCCGTGAAATGGATTTCAGGGAAGGAATTTTGAAAGCAAGGATCCAGCATTTCTTACACATGGTGACCCCTAGAAACTTCTCCTCTTCTAGCGTTTGTGTTCGTAAACTTTTGATGATCATTGTCGCGTAGCATATTTTCCTCCTTAGCAATTCCATTTTAAATGTATTCAGTGGCTTCTGCCCCCTGACATCACACCAAATGACAAAATGCTGCTTACCTAATAGTGTTCCCACTCCCTGCTCCCAATTGGCTGGTATTATCTAAAATCAAAGTATTTCTTGTGGATAGACGCCGTGTGCCATTTTCTGCAGCAGAAAAAAAAAAGCCCCAACAAATCCAAGTCATCTCCTAAATCTGGAAAAGCCACTTTTCAAGACTTGTTTGTGTGCATAAAGGTGATATCATTTAAAAGCTGTGTTGTTCTGTATATTGAATCGGAGAGGACCAGACTGAGACATCTTACTGAGATGGGGCTGCACTGGTCAGCAAATAATCTCTTAATTTTCTTGGAATGAGCATGGTGGCTATGCAAAGATGTTCTGGTGAGAAACAAAGTCTTTTGGTGTGATATACAAGCTCCTTGGGTGGAGGGAGAGCTTAGGAACAGAGCTACTGAAAGTAATGCTCAGCATTTACTGAGGCTGTTCTCTTGACAGCTGAAGGATGACTTTTTTAACTCAGGAGATATTTGCTAGGGCTTTTCTACCAAACTGACATTTGACATTGCATTTCAGAAGTGCATGAGCAACCTTGATGAACCTGACTCCAGGTTTCCCTGTACCCCTGTGAGCAGAGTTTCACAGCTTAGTGCCTGTCAGCTGAGTGGCAGTGGCTGGCTTTGTGTGTGTGCATTTATTTTGTAAATGTGGATGGAAGGAATCACAGCAGACCTCGGTGAAAAAGGTAATACTTGTGTGTTATCCTTGGTGGCAGCAATGGGCTGCGATTAAGCATGCAGGAGCTGCTGTGGCTCAGCTGATGCAAGGTAACTCATTAATATTCAATAACTTGATCATGTGTCAGAGACCTCCGTTTTCTTTAGCTCCTTTAAAAATTCTTAGGCAGGGATTATACCTTGGGAAGGACCTTCCACCTTGGACAGGTATGATTTTCCCAGGAGTTTAAGCCTGCAGCAGCTGGAGGGTGTTCTGCCCTTGAGATTCTGCTGCGAATCACATCTAAGTAAGAAAAAAACCTCAAATCCTACCCTGGCCTATGGCTGCTACAGTAAATCTGTAAAAATCACTCCTGCTGAGCTGTATGGATCCACATAGGCCTATGCAGAATGTAAATCTCATAATCCTGAGAAAACTGCCAGGGCCTCAGAGGAGAGAAACTGCAGCATGCACAGAATGTGTAAGAGTGTGGAAAGGCAGACTCTTCCCCCCACAGGTGATTTGTGAGAGTTAATATTTGGGTTGTGAGATGTTTAACCAATGCCTTTTCCTCCCTCAGATTGTTTGGTAAGGGCTAGAGGGGAAGATGCAAGCAGCCCCTTGCAGCATAAAAAAACCCCCGAGCTGGGGGGCCCAGGCAAAAATAAGTTTTACAAAGCAGATTTTTAAAAGCAGGCAATTAAACTCAGGATATTATACCCCTTCTGTCAGCTAAAGTGGATTTTTATGGGCATCAGCTCATGGCTCTTGACTGAAGGCATGCTAGGAATGCTGCATAGGTCGGCTGGGCGATGAACTGACATGTCCTAAAGGAGTGAGAGATGATGCAAGAGCAATACCACCCTTGAACATGTGTCAGGGTATGTCAGGACAGAAAATTATCAACACCTCCTACTTTTAATAGTCCACCGTCTGCACAGCAGCAGTGAGTGGACCATGAGGTGTTTTATTGATGACACCTTGGATGATGAGATGAATTCCATAAATAAAGATTTTCAGGTTTGCTTCATGGCCTTTCCAATAAAGAGTAATCTTTTTTCAATAAGATAAGAATTATTGGCAATCCTTTAAATTGTAACAGATGTCTGAAATACACCTTTAGCTTTAATAGCATTAATAGGAAGATAATTACAAAGCCAATACATACCTATTGATTGCTACAATCGTGTTTACAATCGTGACCTTCATCATCTATCTACTCTTACATGCACGCAGTCTGCCAGACCTTTCAATTCATATTTTAAAGTCTTAGAGGGGGACCCATAGCAAGGTTATTATTAAGGTTAGTAGGTATTAAGGTTCAAGGAATTTCTGCATATAGGAGTCTAATTTCAGTTGTTTAGAAGTTTTCCTATTTTCTCGACTTTTTTTTTTTAATCCAAGAGTCTGTTTTTTATGGAATTCTGTGCAGATGCACAGAAGATTTTATCAAAAATACTTCAGCTGTTTCAGAAAACTAATACATGAGTTTTAAGAAAAGTATATGATTTTATAGATGTTGCAGAGGTGATTAAGTAATCCAGTTACCCACATGCCATGAGACTTTAAATTTGGTGGGGGGGGGGGGGGGAGATTGAGCTTTTTACAACATCTTGGTCTTTGTTTTCTCACAACAGCACAATATGTCAGCACATTCTTCCTGTAAAGTCATTCCTTTTCTCATTTCATTGTCTGCACTTTTACAGGCCCATGTGTTCTCTGGTCATGGCTTTTTTTGTGCATGAGTGGGAGCTTGGAGAGAGACCTCCCAAAGCCCCCGCCCAAGCAGCTGGTTTGACCTCTGTTTCTCTCTCCAGCTTTAGCTCTTCACATCCTGCTCACAGTTTCCTCCCAGTCTACTGCCACAAGCTGCTTTATTATTATTATTATTATTATTATTATCATCATCATTATCATTATTCTGTTGTTGTTGTGTTGTTGTTGTTGTTGTTGTTGTTGTTGTTGTTGTTTTGTTCTTTGATTCTTTTCACAAAAACACAGCATCAAGTTCAAACCCTCATTTCACATTCCCAAAACTTTTCTGTTCACGAAATTTATTGTGGATTCCTTTTCCTTACCTTTTTCCCTCAATTTTCCTGGGATCTTTTCCTTTTCTGAGGTGCATTTAACCCTGTCTGGATACTTCTAAATTCCTGTAGCACCATGCTAAAACTACAGCCTTTTCTCTGTAGGGGACCAAAAATATTAGAAAGAGTGGTGAACTCTTGAAATTTCACCTGCACACCTGCACAAGGTGGGGCTCCATTTGCTTGCTCGGGGCTCACTCACTCCTCATGACCTCATTCAAAATCCTCACTCAGGTAAAACTCCCCTTGAAATCAATGGCTATAGAGACTAATTAAGAACTTCTGGACTGGAACCAGACATCTTGTTGGAAGCTAGCTGGGGATGATTCAAAGTGGATTGCCTACAGCAAATAAAATAGGCATACTTGGTTTTCTTTTCAGGGAATGCTGAGAGTGACTGCAGGAAAAATGTTTGTGTTGATGTGCTTCATGTGTGGCTGTATGTAGGTGGCTTCCCTTTGTGACTGTTCAACACTACAAAACATCTTGCTAAAAGAAAGAAACAAATGATAATAAAATTTTAAAAAGGTGCTAACATTCACAGCATTCGTTCAATGACTGTGTCTGGGCTGTGTACAATATGATGTAGTTCCTGTAGACACCAGAATTCCATATCTAGAGCTGAGATTATTATTTAGGAAAACATCTTCTCTAGTAACAACAAAATAAACTGGTTTGTACTTAGGATGATGTTGTAGAAGCCTGGGTGCTGATACCAGGCAAGTTGGCTTGAGCATTTACACTACAATCTGAGATACGTAGTTTGTGTGAGAAATTTTCAATGAACAATACCAAAACACTAAAAATTGTGATTTATAACTTTACCTTTTCCCTCCATGACCTGTAGAATTTCATTCATTCATTCTGACATTCATGGACAGCAGTTTTCAAAAAATAAGCACAGAATAGTAGGTTTTGGTGCAGTATCTTTCAGATGTGGCAATCTTTCTCTGACTCCATTTCTTTCCTTGACCAAGTGGGGGTGTTCTTGATATGATATTTCTCAAGAATACAATCCACAAATATATGACAGTTCTCTGCTGACACCTGAGAAGAGTTGGTTTCAGTCTATGTTCCAGCTCTGACTGCAACCAGATCACCACTTTGACTGGATCTTAGAAATGGTCTTGTTCTGTGAGTCCTATTGCAAAAAATTCCACAGCAATAGTTCTGGAGCAATGCATTAAAATTTATTTAATCATTGGACACAATGTGAAATAATTTCCCTGACAAAAATGTTCTGTTTAATGTTTAAATCTCTAGCTAAGGGAAGATTCGGGGGGAAAAAAAAAAAAAAAAAAAGGTTGGTTATTTGTTTGGTTGGCTTTAAATAATGGAGCAAAATAAGAATCCTGGAAATAGTTTCCTGTATTCTGTAAAAAGTTAGCCTTTTTTCTGAGCTCTGCTTTGTATCCTACCTCTGTGAGTGACTAAGTAGCTCTGGAATTATATTAATCTTGACTTAATGTTTACATGGATGTATATAGACTTTTATGTTTTAGTACCCTTATACCTAAAAAGAGGAAGGAGCAGTAGTTTGAAAGGACCTTGTTAGACAGGGTGAAAAATTGTACAAAATTTTAAGTCACAAAGAAAGGCTGTGACCAAGTCAGGAAATGAAGTCAGGGTAGTGCCAAATAAAACACCATCTTTTCTATTTTCTTGTCACTTTTAATGATTACTAAAAATAAGAGTTAAGTAAGTTGCTCAGAAAACTGATCCACTTGTCCCACCGCCAAGAAGAACTGAGCTTGAAAAAGATTCACTCTAGTTTTGCAGAACTTTACATGAGAACTGTGGACTTTCTTGAAGGTGACTTCCTGCTTCCCAAAAATGGAAGTACTGTCACCTGAAATATCTGCTCCCTGGTCACATAGGTGGGATAACCAGCAATCAACAGTCATGGCCATCATCATCATATAAGGTGAGAATTCCTGAGCTTACAGGGACCCTGAAAATGTGATGTGAAAGTAATGAAGAGGAAAACAATGTGGATGGAAGGGATGACTATTTCCTGTTACAAACAGGAGCTGCAGCTGCTTTTCCAAATAAAGCATAAAGTTAGATTTCATGTTTCTTTTGTTCCACACAGTGCTCTACCCACAAGCCTGGACTGACTCTTAAGCTGAAAGGTGTGAATCTTCAAGAACACACCTGCACTCACTGTCATCTCAGCAAACATCATCACCTGTACCCAAGGCAGGTTTCAGCTTTTGTTATTTAAATCACAAGCCAGCATTACCCAGGAGATAAGATCCTAGGTCCATATGATGGTCCCTGCACTGAGCAGTGAGAGATTACACTCCGTTTGTGCGTGTCCAGGAATCTGTGTAGGTGGGTCTGCCATACTGTCCATCTACATCCCAAAAACTCTGAATCACTTGACTAGTTTCAACCCAGGATAGCAGAAGTTAGCAGGAATTAAATATCCAGTTTTGTAGGAATAGGTGGCTGAGCAGGAACAAGAGATGTCATTAGTGGTCTAATCGAGTCAGACCTTCTCTGATCACAAGGTTGAAGTGTGTTCTCCACCCACTGGAGAATTCACACAGAAGACAACTATTATGACTGCCCCCGCCACAGGAAGAGTTTTAATTGGTACTCACACCGAAGAACCCAACCACAAGGCACAAGTCCTTTAAAAAACCCAAGCTTCATTAGATCTGTTGCAGATGGAGCTGCTTGTCTCTCCAGGAACCACTCTTTACTTTATTTGTGGCAATTTCTCCAGACTTTTCATGTTCCATTTCATTTGAGCTAATCTCTCTCCATCACAGCTGGCCTGCTGAGCTCTGAGGAACAGATGTATGTTGTCCCTGACTGCTGCTTGGCAAACCTGGCTTGTGCCATTTCAGTGCTGTGTGATTCTGCCACATCTGCTCCCTTTCTGATCTCTGAGCACTTTGAGCTATCGCAGTGCAGCTGTGGATCAGTGAAAGTTTCACAGAGAGCCCTCTTATATTTACAGGAAAATGTCTGCAGCTCCTTTGTTTGTCATCTTTTTCCAAAAAGACCACCTCCAATATCCCAGTGTTTGCTAATGGAGCCAGGGAGTTGGTTTTGGAGCGTATGTATTTCATCCCTAAACTAAATCCAGTTGTCTGAGCAAGCTTGGTGTGACCTCCTTTTATCCATAAAGTGTTTTTTCCTGTCTCTGTAAAGTACAGATTTTCCTCTCTGTGTGACTTGCTTAAAGGATCACTGTCTACAGAGAAAGACAGGTACCTCTGCAGAGAGACATTCAGGCCAGCTGATTTTAGGACATATTATAGGCACTCCTTCACAGTGCCTATGTATATTACTGATGTGCAGGAGGGGCGTGTCTTGATGAGTAGCTTTGATTGGGTATCTAAACTTGAACATGGTTGAAAATGTTACAAAATATTACTCAAAATATATGGACTATAACCTGTCACATACATCACAGAATTTCCAATTGAGAAAGGAGATTTGAAAATTAAGTGATTTTTTTGGTGACAGCCCAACCCTCATTTGAAACAAACTGGCACCAGCAGCCATCAAAATCAGTAAGATCATGTAATAAAACAGCAGATAATGATGTGGACTTAAAATAACACTATTTTATTTTCACTAGGTAGAAAATCTTAGGGTGGCTTGGCTTTGAGAAGAGCCAAGCAAAGCCATTCTTTCTCTATGTGCATCTCTATCAGCAGGGAAGAAATGCTAACACAAAAAGAAATGTCAATTCAAATGGACAAAAGGCCAGTGAAGTCAATCTGTTTCCACTCCAGATGGGAGCTCCATATTGTCTTTGCCAGGAGTGGACAACAAGGTACAATTCCACATGATCACAATGAGCCCACAGAGGTATTAGCTTGCCCTTCATGTTTGATTTGTAGTGCCCTCTGCCTCTGGAAGAAGGAAGACCTTTAAGCTGTCATCCCTAGGTTCAAATCAGATGAGCTTCTTTAACTACCAGATTCTTGAAGTCCTCCAAATGCTCAGTCCCTTTATATATGTTATAAGGAAAAGGAAATGCAATAGTTAATGCTTATTCAAAGTTACATATTACCCTTATGGGATCTAATAAATCCTTTATATCTCTAATTAAAATAAATCCTATTTTATATTAACATATAAGGCTTTTTAATTCAGATTACTTTCCTAATTATTGTAAAAATTATTAACATCTTTATCCATTTTTAATGTAAAATTCTGCAGTATATTGGAACTACATGATAGTACCACTCTAGATTTTAAGACAGGCTAGAGGAGAACCAGCTGTAACTTACTGAGATAGCTGAGAAATTTCAGAAAACTGTCTATCTGCAAACAAGTTTGGCTGCAGATTAATATCCTTTTGCCTTGGAACATATGCACTGCAATATGCAAAGGTCTCCATCACATTTTTATGTCACCCAAGGGCAACAGCATAGAGGGCATTAACACAATTTAAGGAAAAAATCATCAGATTTTTTAAAAATAATTCTTCTCTAGGTGCAGTTCTAGAAGTCCTTGATTTATGTTAGATCTGACAGGTTTGGTGACTATAGAGGAGCATATTCCATTGTGTGTGATGTGTGATATTCTTTCAAAAACTCAGCTAAATGGAAAGATGGGACCACAGTAGGCCTATTACCTTTTAGTGTTTTGAAACCTCATGATACCAGAATTTCTTACTTTAACATCTTCATGTGAATATCAGGAAAGTAATGACCACTGCTGACAGATGTGCATATTCTTGGTAAGATGCCAGGCGTTCCTGTTCGGTTACATTGCAGCCCTGGCACAAATCCAAGGAATCAGCAGTTTTGCTTTCCATGAGGAAAAAATTCTTCCCAGAGAGTTTCTGTGTGATGGGGTTTTAATGTGATCCAGGATGTTTCTGAGGTCTGCAAGTCTTTTCTATGTGGTGAAAGGAAGCGTTATGAGGAGGAAGGCCCTAAAACCTGGCAGTCAGGGTGTTTTTGGAGGTAACCCTACCCCTGCTCTTGGCGTGCTGCCCCTCACTGAATGCAGGGAAACTGTGTTCAGTTAATGATATCCATAACTGGGGACTTCAGAGAGCTGTGACAAATGCAGCTGATTGATTGCTTTTCTCAGGCGTTGCTTGCTCTGTTTTTCAAGTGCAGACCAGCTGCTGGAAGATGTTATATCAATTCTTGTTGTAAGCCACAGCTCTTAGTCTGAGGTGCTAACTTCAGCCTTTTCTGGAAACATTAGTTCCCCCAAACTGAAACCATGGACCCTGTACAGAAGCATTTGATTAATTTTCCTTTTGTATTTTAAGCAATATCTGTTAGCATTCAAATTATTCTTTGCTTCCTGCAATGCTCCCTAAGATAAGAGTGGTTCAAGAATGTACGTTTGTGGTAATTAAACCGTCCTGAAAGGGCAATGTCAGGAAATGTATGGTTCTCTACTTCTTTTTCCTCTTCTCTTTTTTTTCCGTCGTCTTGCCAGCTACTAGTCTATTTCTAGAAACCTCACCATTTACTTCAGAGCAGTGACATGGAGAAGAAGATATTTAGAGGAAGTCCATTCCCTTGACAAAAACATCCATTACCCTTCTCACCAGTGGAGACCAAAAAAGAATCAATTACAATACTTCACTTGACTAATTGAATTGTGAAATATACTGACACTCTGAAGTCACTGTGGTGAGCTAAATACTGGCACTTGCAAAAGGCAGGAAATGTAGATAAGATGCTGATTCAATTGATTTGAAGTTAGAATGCATTTTCAGTTTGTGTTGATGCTCTAAGCTTGTCTAATTTCCACCGAGTCTTATT
The DNA here is from genome assembly GCA_036630365.1 of Acanthiza pusilla. Classification (NCBI taxonomy): domain Eukaryota; kingdom Metazoa; phylum Chordata; class Aves; order Passeriformes; family Acanthizidae; genus Acanthiza; species Acanthiza pusilla. The sequence continues at coordinate 3,381,345 of JAXCHO010000036.1, forward strand.
AATCAAGGGTCAGGGAATTAGCTCAGAAGAGAGAACTGCAGAGGACTTGCACCTACTTGGTTCAACTATGAAATTAGCTCTGAGTGCAAAATACGCTGCATCCCATCCCGCAGTCAGGGATCAGCTGTCAACTCCTTGTTTAATCACAGAACCACCTAAATTAGTAACTTGGCTGGCTCTATCTAGTGGAGCATCTATCATATGTCCTCTGTTATCCTCCTCCACACTTGCTAGCGCCTTCAGATCCTGGAGGTGAAGTGGAGAACAGAGGTAAAGGACATTGCTGGGTGGCCTCAGCTGGATGTGCTTTGATCCTGCTGCTGTTTGGCTCTGTCACATATTACTGGACATTCAAAAACTCCACTGGACATTCCTGGAGACTGGAACTTCATCCATCACCTGGGATGTTAAATTCTTAGGGAGATCCTTGGCACAAGTTTAGCTGGAGCCATCCTCCCTATCCCAAATGCCTCAGAAATGGTTCAGAAGCTATCACAGGGCAAATACCATTTCCAGGAGGGACTTTGTGTGAATGTCCTCCATTTGGGCATTCATCCTGGGTGCAATCTTCCCAATACAGGTTTCACTGTGTCGTTTGACCTCAGTGGCAGAGACTGATATGGTTCAAATTTAATTTACTGGTCCAAACATTGTTTCCATGCTGCAATAAATAACTGTTCAACATTAAATACTGAAACTCAGGAAGTCTAGCCAAAAAAATTGAGGTTTTTTTCTGTATACTGCAGAATTAATCAAATAATATGTTAATAAAAAGTTAATTCAAATATAAGAAGCTGCAGATGGATATAATATAATTATTATGCTTGCTTAGTAACAAGCATGTGGTTCATTACTGAAGGAGACTTGCATGTGCTCAGGGGATCCTCTCTTTCCCATTCCCTGGAGCTCCAGGAAGGAAGAAGGGGTGACCTTCCTGCCCCAGCGGAATCCACCCTACAGACACATCCAAATCAAAAGGTAGCTTTTATTTCTAGGGCTTTCGGAAAAGCTTCTGAAGAGGAAAATGCTTTGGTCTTTGCAATGTCCTAGGGGCCTGATCCTAGCACTTTGCAAGCAAAGAGAATTGCTGAGTTTGCTACAGAAGGTGAAATCTCAGTGCCATTGAAATAAATGCTGTCATCCCCTTGATCCACTGAAGTTAGGATTTATGTTCATTTCTTCTTCAATTCATCATATTGAAGAATTCTATCTCCATATCTCTCAGCTTTAACACTTTGAAATAACAATAGTTCAGCAACATGCTTCAGTGTAGTCAAATCTTCTTTTACCTACAAAGGAAATAAAAGAACATTCTACAGGCATACTTAATTAAAACTGGTTTCTAATTGATTTTTTCTAATATATTTGGGTTAAACACTAGAAAGGCTGGTCTTGTTTACAAGATGAAGTGTTAGATTCTCTGGATTCTCTCCCTGAAATTGACTCAGTCTCCTTTGTATCTAAGGGATTTGTGATTCATCATGGTGTCAGGAAGGAATGTTTCTGTTAGAACTGATCAGGTTATTCACTACAGCAGAAGAAAAGAATTCAAGAAAGAAATGTGTGTTTATGACCTGTGAGCTGAAGAATAGAAGCTTTGAAGAGTAGAAAGTAAGAGACTGTGTCTGCTACTAAGCTCCTGGTGGAGGCAAAGGGAAGGGAGAAAGAGTAGGAGAGATAAAAAAGGTAATTTGCTGCATATTTTTAGTCCATATTTACATTGTAAGATGCTTTGATGCTGGACATCTCCCAAGAAAAGGTATTTTAGGCACATTCTACCAGTGTGGAATAACTGTCACAAACACCTTTCCACTTTCAGGCAGGATCAAGGTGTAATTTTACATTAAATAGTGTGCACATGGCCCACTGGATGACATAATTTTATTGAGTGGGACTTGGCACAAATTCTGTGTCAAACTTTTGAAGAGAGCATTATCCAAACTTAGATGGACAAATATGAGGGGAAGAAACATCTGAACTTGAAGTAACTTGCCTGTGAACAGACAACAGCAAGCTGGAAGGACTGGAGGTTAAACTTGGTTTTCTAACTTCTTTACCCCATGCCCTGCTTGTTCAGTGATAACAGCAGAAGTGTAAAACAAAACAGAAATTGCAACACACTCCTCTCTCTCTTTTCCCTTCCCTTCCCTTCCCTTCCCTTCCCTTCCCTTCCCTTCCCTTCCCTTCCCTTCCCTTCCCTTCCCTTCCCTTCCCTTCCCTTCCCTTCCCTTCCCTTCCCTTCCCTTCCCTTCCCTTCCCTTCCCTTCCCTTCCCTTCCCTTCCCTTCCCTTCCCTTCCCTTCCCTTCCCTTCCCTTCCCTTCCCTTCCCTTCCCTTCCCTTCCCTTCCCTTCCCTTCCCTTCCCTTCCCTTCCCTTCCCTTCCCTTCCCTTCCCTTCCCTTCCCTTCCCTTCCCTTCCCTTCCCTTCCCTTCCCTTCCCTTCCCTTCCCTTCCCTTCCCTTCCCTTCCCTTCCCTTCCCTTCCCTTCCCTTCCCTTCCCTTCCCTTCCCTTCCCTTCCCTCCACAGTGGCTTAATGTAAACCTTTTACTTAAAACATGACTTTCTAGCCAAACTGTTTCCTTAAACCTCATTAAAATAAGCTTTGAATCAACGAGGATATGATTTTGTGACAGATAATTTTCAATCAGTTATTTCTGCTTGTGAATAAGAGGCAATGTGTTTATTAATATAGAGACAGAGCTAAGAGTCCAAAATATAGCTTCAGAAAAAGAACTTAAAGAACACAGACTTGTTAAATAGAGACGCCAGGTCATTTCTGTGTTCAAACACAGGGGACATAACAATTCTCTATTTTAGAAACAGGTTTTCGCATATGGTGTGAATGCCTAAATGAACATGTCCTAGATCCCTTGAAATCCAACAAGTATAGAAAATTGTGATGTCAGTCTGAAAAATCAGATTTTTTTACAAGGAAGCTCTCAAAGTGTATACAAGAACAAGCACACATTTTTTTCAGTTGTGCCACATGGAAAAAAAATGATGCTCACTCCAGTATCATTGCCAAGGGTTTACACCACAAATTTTCAGTGCACCTGTTATGGAAGTAAAAACTGCACTGTCAACTGAAATTTTATCTAACCATGTCCACATTCTGTAGTAAAAATTGGCTTGCAACTGAAAAGTGAAACACTAGAGCCTGAGGATGGGACTGAAGAAATGCTAACACAGATCCTCACTTTTGCCATGTTTTCAATTAAGTAGAGGATGAGCTTCTCAGATGAACTTAATTTTGTATATAAAGGCAGTCATGAATATAGATGTACTGTGGGAAAATGAGTCTGACCAATGAACTGGAATGAGATGGACAGGAATGCAAGCTGTAATTCTTGCAAAGTCCTTTGGCAACATCTAGTTGGGTTTATCACAATGTAAGAATGATATTTGACACAGTAAAGTCTTTGTCTTCTCTTCCTGTAAATCTTTACACTAGCACCAAATCATAGTATTTCCATTTCCTGAAAAATTACCTTTAGTAATCCCTTACGAGAATTATACCCATGTTGCTGTCAATATATTTTACATTGTCCTTAAATGATGACAAGTGTGCAGAGACCCCAGCAACTGGTTAGAGCCTTGACAACTGCAAAACAAAGATGTTCTGTGCTGGCCTAAGCTTGTGAGAATGAGAGAAGTGCTGGAGCCAACCACATATTTTGGGAGTTTTCCAGCTCTGTCAGAAAACCCTTTTTTTTCTTGTTTGGCAACAAATGGCACTAATGAGAACAATGAATTTCAGTAATTAGGTTAAGAGGCTTAAACAAACAACCTAACTAGAACAATGAAAGATGAAGATGGGAATATAGATTATTGTGAGCTTATTGTTGTTGTAGACTGATGACAGCTTAGTGGGCTAGCTGGCATTACTATTATTCATTTCATCACGAAGTTCATTCCAGACATGCCTATTTCTCTATCTGCTTCTTGGGTTTAGGAGCAAATAAGCTGCATAACAGAGCTGGAAGAAAGTAAATCTGAGAGATGCTGGGGGGTGAATTTGGGAAGTGCATTCCTTGTTCAGCCAAAGAACAGCTGCAGTCTTTTTCAGAAAGGAAGCTCAGTCCATGAGTTAATGTCTCATAAGTTTTTGGAGAATAGGGTTCAAATCCCTGCTTTTCTGCACATTTTTATGATCTTGAACAATTCACTTGAAGTTTCCCATTAGCTAAAAATGGCACTTAAATATGGAAAAAATTCTGTCTTGCAGGAGTGTTGCAAAGCTTATGACACGCTCAGATAACAGATAGTTAGCTCTTTTAAACATCTTACAAAACACTGTAATATTTTGCAAATTACCCTACTCATTGGGTTTGGCTGAAACCTGAAGTCATTACATGCAGGCTGATGTTTTTTATGTTCTTTCTCTGTGACACTTCTTCAATGGCTCTTTCCCTGTGAAGTTGTTTTACATTTTCCAAATTTGTTCTTTTTTTAGCTGTGTAGTCAGTCATGACAAACAGGTTTGCAAAGAAGGTTCATGTTTAGAAAAATTAGTAGAGAAATGAGGACGGGCACTTGCCTGGAGTGGGGACAACTTCATTTTAGTCTTCAGGACAGAAACTGATGTGGTCATAAAAGTCAGTTTGCTGACAAATTTTGTCAGGAACAAGTGAGGCTTCTTTCCATGCTTTGAAGCTTCCATAGTGGTGTAACAGGATGCGTTAAGTGATTGATAAAGGTAAGAATGGTCTTGGACTGGAAACATGCTGCTTAAAGAGCGCTGATTGCAATAATTAAGGTGAAGAATATATATCTCAAATATTAATTATTTAGTATTTACCTCAAAGCGTCTTCAAAAGGATTCAATTTATAAAGGCAAAATCAATTTGATGGTGAGGAGGATTTGGACTGGAAATTTAGGCTGATAGTGCATTTTGCTTTAATGTATGTTTGCTGCATACCTAAACCTTCTAATAATTCACATCCAAACTTCTCAATTTCTTATAAGTAACATTTGATTACATTAAGAAGTAAGACAGCCGATAAGAAAAAAACCAAAACACAATTATATACAATATGTAACTTGCATGCTAAAAAATACTGAAAAAAATAATGTGAGAAACTAAAAATATGGAGGGAAAGCGTTAACATGATAAAATGTAGCTTTTTAATGTATATGGGAATGAAACTATATCTGAAGATAAAATTATGTTGTAAAACATCAGTGTCCTGGTGTTGGAAACAAATAAATTCTTTCTAGAAGATATAAAGTTGTTAAAATTTATAAAAATAACTGGATTCTTAGAAATAAAATACAGATGCTGTACTCCTACCATATAAGAACAACAAATTTCTTTCTGGCTTGTCATGGTCTGAGGAAAATACAAAGCAACTTTAAGTAGAATTAAACACTTCTAATTCAGTGGAAACAGATGTTTTGCACACAAATTGCTCTAGGAAATCTTTAATCTTTAATCCTCATTTTTAACAAATTCTGGAATACCAGGAAAATTCCAGAAGACTGAAATTGAGTTTGCAGTAAGCCAATATTAAAAAAAAAAATCTGACAAGATGACTGAAGTCAGTGTAGGTCAATTAGTCTGACATCTGTTCCAGAAAATATAACAGAAAAGTTGGGAAGAGAATCAGCTGAGAAATAATTAAAGGATAGAAATAAAATTAATTCCAGACAACATGGTTTTATGAAAAGCAGATCATGTCAAAGAAATCTTACTTTATTCTTTGATGAAATTGCAAGCTTGTTTGAGTAATCTGATTTTTGTAAAATATTTGAATTTGGCAGCACAATATGTTCTGATTTAAACATTGGCATCATATACTATTAATAAAGCAAATGTTTTATGAATTAAGAACTGGTTAAGTGATAGATCTTAGAAAGAGATTGTCTCCAGGAAATTATCAACAGCTGAACATACTTATAACGGAGTTTCATGGGGATCAGTAGCAAACCTGATACCATTCAATGACTTCACTGATTATTTTTGAAAGTAAATAATAAATCACTTATGATAACATTTGTAATTAAAACTGAAAAAAGAAAAACAACTTGATAAAATAGTACATAAGGATAAGACAATGAAGCAAGATGACCTTTTCATAAACAGGACCCTGAAAAAGACCTAGGAATCAAACTGAAGGAGGGACCTAATGTGAGGTCTCAGCGTGGTCAAAGTGCTGATAATTAGCTCTAATTGCAGTCTACCTGCAAATGCAGCCACGTTGTTCCCTGGGTTCTGGCTCTTCAGTGTGCAATCAGCGCTGGGGTGTCTGCACTGCACTTCTCTGCACTTCCCCTTGTGCTGGTTTGTATAAACTGAGACAGCTCAGATGCCTTGGATGCCTCTGCCAGCATGATGTAGTTTTGCCCTTGATCACAATCACACTGCTTTCACAGGGAGAATGTAATGGGTATTAAATAACCCTTCAATCTAGGAGGAAGGAAGTAACAAGAACCAAAGTCTGGAAGTTGAAGACATGCACATTTGAGTTAAAATGTATTATTGTTCATATATACACATCACTGGGAGAAATTATCAGGGGAATGTCCAGCTTTAGTCAAGTCTGTGCCTTTGGAAGCATGTAATTTTATGAAAGGGGGTGGCAATTTCCATGATTTTGGAAGGGAAAGGGTTCAAATCTCATAGTAAAAGCACATAGTATGTACAGAAGAATTTGTAAAGAAAAAGAAAGTTCATAATATAAAGCACTAAAAGTCAAATCTGAAACTCTGCTCTCAGGCAACAAGCCTGCCAATTGAAAAAAGAAGTCTTAGTTTGCCCATGGTTAATGCTTTTCAGATGACAGAAAGGGTATGACCTTGAGAGGTCATCCCCTATCTTAAGTCAAGATCAACTCCACTGAAAGCTGATTAAGAGAAAAATGAAATGCCAGTAATGTTAACCTCACCGGTATAAAAAATGTCCTTATTGCAACAACGTAAATGACTTCTAATCCAACTGAGCACCCCCCTATCCCAGGCATTGCAGGGAAATAATAGCAGATTCTCATACCAGCTGTGAATGTGTGGACCCTTCCAGAAGAATCCTTAAATTCCCCAAACGTGTTGCTCTCTCAGAGACTCCAGGCTACAAATCTGTGTGTTGTAACTAGTCTGAGTCAAGGATTAAAGAGTCCCCTGACCCTGAGTAAGTCCAGCTAATGTGGAAGTGCTGAACAAGCTGTATTTCAGCAGCAGAATGAGAGCAATGAGATCAACTACAAGTGACGGAACATCTCAACATGGAAAAGGCTCCTTATTCAAGAATATACTCTTTTAAATTCAATTTTATAGAAAGATTCTGTAGTCAGTACCCTAACTCGCCTGTAACTCTTTCTGCCCACTGCTGAAACTAATCCTTCTGGACTTCACTTCCTCTGGAATCACTTATCCTATCTTGACAATAATATCCTTAGGGATCTTTAAATTAAAGATTATTGATTTGAAAACCACAGTAGTTTGCAAAGAAAGAGTGATATTGAAATATTTTCTTGGTAAAATGACCTTAAAAATCACAACTTATTCAGTATTTTTTAGATGGTGTATAGTTGTAAATCTTCAATACAATTTCATTTAGGAAGTGTTGTCATAAGATGGGCTGACTGGGGGAGCATGCTGCTGGCAGTGTTCATTTTTCATTATGAAATTTTGGAGATGTCACCAGTCACCACAGAAACCTATGGTTTTGAATTCACAAAGAGTAAGAAATTGAAATTGCTTTTTTACATTTTATATTTATTTTAAGTGTCTCAAAACAAATTTTGAGACAAGAAGTGTAGGTTCTATTGATGCCTAAACGAGAGGCCAAAACAGATTAGGAGTATAAAATGCGGACAAATTTATTTGAGGCCTTCAAGGTACATTCAGGCAAGCGAACATCCCCCCCAGGGACTACACCCAAAATGGACACTGGGTCACGAGCCCTTCACCTTTTACAAGTTCTGTCCCATTAGCATATTGGCCCCTAATTCTCCAACAGCGCCCTCAAGTGATGATGTTCACCACCCCAGGCCTGCCCCCCTCCATCTTACAGTTGTTTATATATTTTCAGGCCCCAAGGCAATGAATATGTCCTTGAATCTGTGTTCAAAGAGCCTTGTTTTGGCTAAAGGTGCTGGGAACAGAACGTTTTAGCACTTAGTAAGAAGCACTAAACTGCAGCAAGTTACAGATGCATGAAGAGGAAAAAAAACTAGAAATATTCAAAGGCATCACTATCATAAAGACATTGCACTTCTATGAGAACCTGTATTAATTGGGAAGAAGCTGGGGTAAGAAGAGAGCAGGATTAGCCATTCAGCAGAAGGGTAGGTGAGCTCAAGGCAGCTGTGAAACCCCACCTGAAATCTCTCTTGTCAGGGCAGTCTGGAGCCCAAACTCCCTGAGGAGCCAGCTCTTGTCCAATGCAAGTGGAGCAGCTCTCCAGCCAGGGGTCCTGTTTTACATAGGAGCTCTGGCCACACATCTGGACAGCAGGGCTGGCTCAGGCCCTGACTGCACCTTGCACTGCTCTAGCAAGTGGCACAGACATCACAGTGCCTCACGGACCCTCTTATGCTGTGTGTGAGGCACATACACAATGAAAAGATTGTGCCTGACCCAGTTTTAAAGATCTTAAAAGACGAGTCTAAAGTGAAGGTTAGGAGGTGGCAGAAACCAACAGATGCAGCAGAGAGAGATGTGTGGGAATTACCACAGGAACGCCATATCAGTTCAGTTGTCCTTCCATTAAGCAGCTATTTATACACAAGATGAGAATCCAGCTTTAACCCTCAACACACAGAATGTAAACCACTTCTCAAACCCAGATCACACAGATGACACTGCCATTTTCCCCCAATACTGAAGTCAGTACAGCAGCAGATTGTGTCTCCTTGTGTTTTCTCTGATGGACATCACAAGCATTCTCCTTTGGGATAATGTCCACATCTCCTACTCTGCTTTGCAGTGCCAACCCCAACTAATTTGCTCACTAACAACTCTGTGGTCACAGGCTGGAGGCACTGCTTGATGAGAAATATCAAGGGGATTATGTGTCTACTATTCAAATTCCAAGGCTTGATGATCAGGAGGATGGAGAGAAGCCAAAATAACCTCTCCCACAACAGTGGGGGATTACTTCTGCTTCTTTGTGGACCTACCAGTCTGTCTACCCCAGGTTAGTAAACACAGGTGGAGAAGACACCTGTGTTACTCCATCCCTGGAAGTGTTCAAGGCCAGGGTGGATGGGGTCCTGAGCAACCTTGTCTAGTGGAAGTGGTCCCCGCCCGTGACAGGGAGGTTGGAACTGGATGATTTTTAAGGTCCCTTCCAAACCAAACCGTTCTATAATTCTATGATTCAATGATTCAGTGATTCTATGGGTCTATGAGTCTATGAGATGATATTGATAAAGACAGAGGAGAGGAATTTGTTTCTCTAAAGGAGTTCACCCATTGTTTTTGCTCGAGTAAACCAAACCCTGGAACCTAATGTATCAGAGGAGAGGAATATGCAAAGGACTTCATGTAGAAGACAGAAGCATTCTCATAGACTTAGTTTATATTAACCCTTATTACATTGTGTTACATGTGGGCAGTAAATTACTCTTTGCTTTAAGAAAGGGTATGTGCTGGCTTAAAAGTTTGCCTTAAAGGAAAACCTTTAAGCTACCGCAGGATGTGTTCAGCAAATGTATTTCTCAGTCCCTGCAGTGTGGATTGGATTTACTGCTCTGCTCCTTGTCTCAGAGGTTATCTAAAAGAGAGTCCTTAATAATTCTCTTGGAACACTACTCATGTTTTACCACAAGCACAAGCTTATATTGCTGTAACTTTCTAAGGAGTTACTCTGGCAAAAACTCACATACAGATCCAATCACACAAGTGAACAATATCAGCATATTCTTGTATCTCTGCTCGCTACCGAAATCTGAACACCTCCATACAGGCACTTCCTCATTGCCTGGAACTGCACTCACACTAGGCTCAATAAAGCACTGTATGCTATTCTGTTGTTTTTCTCGCCTGGGGCAAGAATTAACCCTAAATTTTTAACTTGAACCAGTTAAAGCCAAAGGTGGTGTAACTGCAGAATGACAGGTTTTCCTCCGTAACTCCAGCTGCCCTCATCACACTCAGCTTTGCAAAACTCTTTGAACTTAGGAGTTCTCTTTGGTACAAAGCACAAATACAAGGAGTAGAGGCTTCAGCTGTGAGGTGTTCATACATCTGCAGACTTCAGCAGCCCTGAATGCATAAATTTTACCAAAAGTGATGCGGCTGAGTAGTTTAATATTTATTTAAACACTGTAATAATATTTTGTCACAGAACATTCCTATTTCGGGTGTTATCTTCGGGCTTTGCTACTCAGATGTAACCATTGCAGAACCAAAAGAGAACTACCAGCTCAGAAGATGAAGGAGTGGATGTCAAGCAAGGGGCCACTGGCCAGCAGAACATGAGAAAAGAATTAACACATTTTGAGAGGACAGCGGCTGGTCTCTGAAGGATGAAACACAGTTCAGTGTTTCTGTCACTGCTCCAGCTGGCTGACCTACAGATTGGCTCCAGACCTGGGAACAGCTTGACCAGTTATCAGTCCAGAAACAAATGCTTTAGCAACCAAGCATGTCAAATAGAAAAGGAAGGAAGAAAAGTTCTAATGAGATTTTATATAGAATTTTGTGAGTGAAATATAGAAATAAGTAAATAACCCATCAAAAGTGGTAGTCCTTGGTAGGGGAAAACACAAAGAGATTTTTGTCTGCATTTGGAAAGTGCCAAATTCAAGAATTTAGAAAGTAGCAGACATTAAATTAATAAATAATGAGGCCCATGTAAATTAATAAACTTTACAGACTTTCATTACCAAGGGTACTAAAAAGAGTGTTAGCAATTATTAAATATACTTCCAAATGAACTGGTGGCCTGTTTAGGTATGTTTATTGTGGAAATGCAGAATCTCATTCTAAATCTGAATAAGGTGGCATAGCCACCTTATGTGCAGCCCATGGAGAGGGGTTGCCTCAGTCTGCAACTGTATAATTACATCAGTTCATGATGTGAGTGAGTTCTCTATGGGAGGAGTAATTAGCCATTGGATAAAGGTGGAGCATAAGTTCATGCACTGTATGCTCCAAGACTGAGAGAAAAGGTGTAAACATCCTTATTGCTACACACATTATGTACATCTTTATTAGCTATGTAAAAGTCTGTGGAAGCTCTGTTTTCCTCCATTGCCTGAGTCACTGAAAAAGGAAATGCTTAGAAAAAAAATGGTGCAGAATGTTTCTCAGCTATTTGGAGAAGTGAAGAATGCAGGAGAAAAGTGAAGTGTAGACTGATGAATGAAAAATGCTGAAAGATTGAATATGATGGGAATGTATGAAAGGCAGAATGTGCCAATTCTGTGGGCACAGGGAGAACTGAACACCAGTTTCTTTAGTGAGTGGAGGTGCTGCAGTGATGTGTCATGGATGTGGGTTGGCCATTGCAGCAACTTCAGAGCTTCATTCAGTAGTAAGATGCAGGATTGTTGTGCACAGTAAATGGATCCTGGATGATTTTTCCTCAGCCTTTTCAGACTGCATTGGCGTCTTCAGGACTTCTTTTGTGTCACCCCAACTTCTCCTGAAGTTATCACAGATTTGTTTCCTCAGGTGCTGCAGTCAGTGCTGCAATGGCCTGTTTTGGTACCCAGAGAGTGCTGGTTAGAGGATGGAGCATAAACCTGCTTTATCTGTGAGCAATGACACAGCAAGCCCAGCCACATATCCAGAGCAGCAAAGCATGAAGCTGGATTTCATTTTTGGGACCTTATCCCCCTCCTCTCCTCCCTGCATTCTCAGGAGAGACTCAACTTTACAGAGATGGACTCTCTAGCTTACCTTTAGGCTATCTTTTCCCCCTGGGTTTCTGCAATACCACAATAAACATAAACAGGAATAAGGAGAAGAAAATACAAAAATTCTGAGCACAAAACCAAAACAATTCTTGCAGGGTGCATAAAATATGAATGTGTAAGCAAAGCAAAAGGACTTGAACACCTGCGGTAATAAAGGCTCTTCTGCAAAAATATGTTTCAATATTTAAATCACCATCTCTGGTAGCCTTCTGGGTAACTGTATAGCTTCATTGCTGGCCGTTTCCTACAATGGAAACTAAGGGACATCCAGTATAATTTTACTCTAATAAATAGAATCTGAAAAAAGCAAACTGTAAGGCTGCAAAGCAGACTGTTTTCCTGAACTGCTTTTCCCTCTGAAATATTTTGTTGGCATGACATACACTGTTTATTGTTTTACATGTCTTTATAGCCTTCAGCCTCTCTCTCTGTCAACACATTACTCTTCAGCTTCATTGTGCTCTTCTGTCTTCTCTGGTGCCGTGGGAACATAAAGCAAATGATTCTACTGTTCTCAGCTAGAAATTGTTTTTCATTATAATTTCAAGAGGGACTTTGAAGTATCTACTTAGGCTCTCACAGCTAATAAGAGACAAGGCAGTTGCTATGCTGCTTGTTGATTAAATGAAAACCAGACCTGATAACATGTGAAATCTTCCTGAGGGAGGTGTTTCTCTTATGGAGATGAGTACTGAACAGTTAAGATCTGAAGTTGTATGTCTAAGGTTAAATGCCTAAATGGTCATTTAAAGCTCTGAAAGCAATGAGCTGGCTATCTGGAGTCAGAGTGTCAGCAGGTGTAAAACATCACTGACACGTCCTGAGTATTTGGGCATGAGGGGCTTTGAGGAAAAAAATGTCCATTTTATATTCCAAGCATTAAAAATCCTAAATTCTCATTTAGGAGCTAAATGAAAAAAAAAAAACAAAAAAAACCCCTCCTTTTCTGAGGTGCAATGTGACAGAAAATTATAATGACACACAGGAGAAGATCCTCAGCTGTGCCAAAACCAAGATACAATATCTAAGGCCATAAATAACATGTAGTTTCGTACTTGTAAGTCACAGTTTGAAAATGAGTTTGTACTGAAGGCCCCAAAACACAATTTCTGTTTCTGAAACAGAGTATAGACCTCTAAATTCAAGACATCAGTCTAATTTAAAGCCCTGAATCTGTTTGGACATTGGAAGTTTCTTAAGTATTTTGTACCCCTTAAGTCAGGTTTAACACATTCTGAGAGCACTGTGTTCAGAATAAAATAAAAGTCGCAATGATTTTCACTGTGAAACACAACAAAAAGAGGTGCCAGAGCATTAATGGTTTTGTATTCTTAATTTAAAATACCATACTTAAAACTGCAACTCTCTTTCCTTTCCTTTGCTGTTGAAAATGGGTAACTCTGCAGCAAAGAATGTGAGTCATGAGACCAAAGAAAGAACAGGGAAGAGAAAGCATAATTTTATAGTCCAGTGATTTAAGCACTGTTGGAAGAGAACAGAACTGGTTCTGCTCTGTACATGTTTTCCTTTTATGTGTGTTTGTCTGTTTCAATTGAAATGCAGAAGCAATCCACAGCAGCAGAATAAAAAATGATATTACATATTGTCTCACTTGCTGTATTTTTGGTCCCACACTGTGGTTACCATGTGAACTGCTAGAGGAGTGGTGAATGTACCCATAAGCTTGTGGTTATCCTCTTAGAGCAGAGATCTGAGTTTAGTTCCCTTAAGCTAAGAAGGGCTTTCTTCTGTTCCAGTTACTGGCAGCAAAACACCTGATTTTGTAGCTGCTCACAAAACAACAGGATCTGCATTCTGGCTTAACTGATTAGCAAACATCAATTATATGTAGACATTGGATGGCAAAATTCACGACAGAAAGAGATGCACATTTTTTAGTTGCCTTTCAGTCTCCAGCTGGAAGAATCAGCCAGCTGCTGTCAGCACCCTGGTCTCCTATGTGTTTTTTCCACCCCTACTCCAGATTGCCAAGATTTGAGGTGATACATTACTGCCTGTTGCAGCATAGGACTTTCCTGGAATGGGGTTCTGTTCAGGGGTCATCAAGGTGTGTTATCTACCAATGTATTTCTCATATATGGTGTGTTAAAATTTCAATAATTGCCTTAATGCCTTCCCCTGTATACTAGGGGAAGAAGTAACAGCTCATTGTCAATCTGTTGTTAGACAGTAACACTGGACGTTTTCTGAAAATACCAGTGTCTGAAAGGAAAAAATACTTTAGATTTTACAATAACAGCACATTTATCCTATTAATTTGTGCTTTCTGAAAAGGATTTGAAAGTGGGGAGATTATCCTAGACAAGCAGTGTCCACAGACATTTCCCACTTTATACCTTTATTTCACCTTCATAAAAGGAAATTATGTGCTGGGATAATTTTTTGTTTATTGTGTCAGATTTCCTTTATTGCACTTGGCAATTTCATCCAATCTGTGCACTGAAAAAAGAAATCATGTATTTCCAAAACAAACAAAAGTTCCAGTTGCATGGTAACCAGCCCACATACTAAGCCCTAGAAATATCAGATCCAGAGGGCTCAGGACTTTGCCAAAGAAACAGAGTGCATTAAACTGATTTCTTCATACGATAATAACAGGGATTTTAACCACTACATCATACAAAATGATGCTGTAGCCAAATTCTTTGCTGTTACTGAAGTCAAGGGAGTTGCATCATTGGTGAAGGGGATTCCAGTTGTTCCCAAGCAGTTTGTCCTCGCCCAGCCTGCAGAAGGGAGTTTGTCTCCATCAGAGAGGGGAGGTCTCACTGGGCCATATGCCTGTTCTGCCAAAAAGGAACTTTACTTTAAAGACACCGTGAACTTTTAGATCCACAGAGTAAGAGGGCATAAGAATAAAGGTCATGGGGGGGGTTGAAGAAAGGTTGCTCAGTGTTTGCCATCCTTCTCATATTACAGAGATAAAAAGACACCCTTGCATGATTTTCTTTGGGCGTTTCACATTAACTGTTTCAAAGGCTGTAGTTACTTCGGCTCCCCTGATGAGGTGGAACCACTGCAGACAAGTTTCAAGAAGCTGGAGGGAACCATGAAACTGGTGGAAGTGCCTTGCTTAGGATCACAAGAAAGGGTATCGTAGTTTAACCCCAGCCAGAAACTCAGTACTGTGCAGGAATTCACTCACTCTTCCCCCCTTCCCCAGTGGGATGAGGAGAAAACCAGAAAAAAAGAGTAAAACTCATGGGTTGAGATAAGGGCAGTGTAATAATTGATACAAAATTAAATACACTAATACTAATAATAAAAAGGAGATGAAAAGAGAGATAAAATCCTAGAAAAGCAAGTGATGCATGACACCACCTCCTGACCAATGCCCAACCCAACCCTGAGCAGCAATTGTTTCCTCCCAGTCAACTCTCCCCCAGTTTATGTACTGCTCTCTTAAGCAAGCGAAAAGAAGGTCCTAAACAAAAAATTTATTCACGGTTCAGCTTGTAATGCATCTTCATGGATAACAAGCTAACAAAATTCCTTATTCATAATGTGTGGTTTCTCCATAATCATGAACTTAAGCAAATGAGCTGACATCAAAGTAGCTATTGAGATAGTCTTGATTTTCTGCCTAACATTGAATGCACCTTGGGCTATGGCTTTCACATCAATGTTTCATTCAATTATAGTTTTTGATTCACTTAAATCCTCAAGCAACCTTTAATCCACAAACCATGGTTGGTGGGACTTTGGGGTAAAGGAGTAGTGTCTGTGGCAATGTAGGTTTTGCACATTGAAATCTGTATTGGGTATTCAACAGAGGGAGCTGGAAATACATGCCATAGTACAAAATTTCAAATAAGATAAAGATCACCATCATTGCTAAATTCATGTTTGAGTGGGAAGGGTACACCTGACTCTCACTACCAAAGTTTGGAGACTGTTTTGATTCCACAGTTGATTAATTTTGAACAATGGAGTGGAAGTGCCATTTTTCAGCTGTGTGCTCAGCCTGAACATAAACACATGCACACAGAGGCATGTGGTACTTCAGGGATATGGTTCCTCACAAGTGTATGAACTCCAGGAGAGAACTGGTAATATTTGTGAGAGCTGGTGATCCAGCACACTGACAGTGGTGAATCTCTGCTGAAATGAGCCATATTTCAGTCACAGATGTTGTTTTGCTCCCTATATGCCCCCAGTTCTGTGAGCAACACTTGGTCCTCACATTTGCGACAGTTCAGTCTGATAGAGCTGTTTGTGGCAGCCCAACCCATGTAGTCTTTTTCATTGCCCCTCCGTCTCTCCTTCTTGCCCCAAGTCCTTTACTCACTGTGTTTTTGACTCTGTGGATGCATCAGAAAGCATTGTTTTTCACATTTTCAGGTCTATAAGTTTGTCTCTTGATTTAGGTGCTCTCTCTCTTGTTAACCACAAAAACACCAACCAGCCCCAGCCCCAGTAACACACCTAGGCTTGTCCAATCTGTCTGGACCCAAATCTGGACAGCACAAGGGCAATTCTGACCTGCTCTGTGGTTGTCGCTGAAGGATCTATGCTACCCGTGTTCTCCAGGGTGAACTGACAGAATTCTAATGGTCTAATTTCAACTGGTGTGGTTGATTGACCTGAAAAATAAATGGATGAAACTCAGACTCTTTGATCTAGGTATGGTGCTCTTGCAGCAGATTTGCTGTTGGAATGAGACAGGATTCAAGAGAACCAGCTGGAGTCTGGTATGTAGGATTTTCTGGACTAAAGCCAGGGAGCTTAGTTAATAACTCAGCAAGACAGGCTGCTCGATCTTCTAATTGGCTGACAACTTCAGGCTCTGAGTGCCCAGTTATTCATGCAGGGACCAGCACAACTGAAAAAGATCTGTACTGCTACCGCTTTCATAGTTGGTTTATTCTGTCAAAAGTGGTTGAATTAATCTGTCTCTTTGTAGATAAAACACAGGTTGCAAGTGGCTTGTGGGCTGCAGAACTTCTGAATCAAACTATGCTCTTGTCTCCATTTGAGCATCACCATCCTTATAAAGAGCTGGTGTGAAGTTCTCAGTTGTTTCCTCAAGACCATGCCAGACCTGTGGCCCAGAAAGTTTTCTGCATTGTCTCTGTCTTTAAACCTGAGCTGGAGATAAACAGCCTAAGTGATACCAGGCAAGAACGTTCTGTTCCACAGAAGTGTTTATGCTGTCAATAGCTGTGAGTGACAAACCTGTTGTAATGGGGAATGATATCTGATTGCAAGGGGTCCTTCTCTAAGACCTGTCTAACTTGAGTCTTCACCTTTGGACATTTTGTTTCAGAATTATGGTCTGAGCTGAACCTCACAACCAGGAGCCTATAAGAATTTTTTAGGCAATATGAAGTTAAACACCTTGCGAGCAGGTGGCCAAATCTGTAGAAAACTTCCTGTAAAGTACATGCATCAAAACCAATGCCCTTGTGATGTTCAGGCTGATAAAGAATTCGGGGGAATGCTGCCTTAGGAGAGATGTATGTGTGCCCACTGAGGTGGGAAAAACAATGAGGAGAAAAACACTGGTCACTTTCCAAGCAAGTGTTGAGATTCTTGTTCTCAAAACAAATAGAAGAGAGCTTATCAAGAATGAATTTCTGGGGGCTAAAGTGCTGGCTGAAAAATGCATGAAACTGTTCTAACAGGAATAAATCTCCTCTTGTTTTCTTCCTCCTAAATTCAGTTGAACAGAACTTTGTATAGTCTGTAAATAAAAGAGATTGGTGAGACACCTGAGTTGGGTGCTCGTACCCCCTGCAAACTGAAACAAGCTTCAAGGCTCAATTGTTTTCTAATCAGGAATATCAAAGGCGGCACTGTAGAGAGTCCCTTACGGAACTGAATTCAGGAGAGGCACAAAATCCTTGAGAATCAAACAGAAAAGGGTATAGCTGAATTATCCCTGTGGAAAATCATGGCACTGCAGAAAAGAGAAATGAGAGAATAGGAAAGCCACCACGGCAGTGGCAAGACAGGCAGAAAATATCTACATCTGTATATGAAATTATGTGGAAAATAAGGGAAAAAGGGAGGTCATGTAGTCTAGAGGAGAAATTATGCCAAGCAGGCAATATGTCTGGGCAGCAGGGTTGTCAAGGACGAGACTGATTTTTTTGGTATTGTGGAAAACGGAGCAGCAGGACGTTAGGGTGGGAAAAGGGGTGAAAGAAATGAAAGGTGACATGAAGGTTGAAAGCCTGAAAAGAGAAAGAAAATGTTTCAACCTCCAAAGATCCAACTGTGATTATGCAGCTGTCAGCCCTGCCCCTTTAATTAAGTAATTGATTAATTAAAATAAAGCACTTAATCTCTCCATTTACATATTATGCCTCCCACTAACCAGCACTGACTGCGGGGTCCTCATCAGAAAGCTCCTTCCTATTTGAATTGGTGTTGGTTCCCAAACATATTACTTTGTAAATAGGAAATGACAACATTGGCTCGGTGCCCCAGTATCGTCGCAGCATTGCCATATGTCAGTATCATGCTAAACATAGTAAGCAGAAGACCCAACAATATAATTATTGAGGACATCTGTCAGCAGCACAGGCTACATCTGGGATTAGTAGCTGTAATACTGGAAAGACCTGTAAGAAGCAGAGAGGAAAGTCCTTTTGTGTTGGCTTGGATTTTCAAGAATAGGAGCCAGATCCTCAGCTGGTGTAAATTTAAGCCATTCAAAGAGGCTAATGAATCCAGCATCAGCTGATACTAGCTAAGGATCTGACACCGAAAACGAGGCCAATGTCATTAAGTATGAGGTTTAATATTTTCTGCGTAAAGGTAGAATGCCTCAAAACAATCAGAGTTTACAACATGGAAGATAATTTATTAGTGGAGCCAGCAGGTACAGACTGTCTTTTATCTCAGATCTGAAGGATTGTGGACAAGTTTGGAAAGCTCCTGAAGAATATTAAAAATTCTCTTTAATGTTCTTTGTACATCAAGCAAGTGGTAATGTAATTTTATATTTCAAATAATTATAGATAGAAACAGAATCTTTTGAGCTCGTTTAACACTTGCTAAATTTTCTTCATCCACAGCAGAGTTTATCTTGTAAATCTGCACAGGCACACTGTCCTGTGAAACCGGTGACACATACAGATTATACCTATTTATTAATCTCAGGGCAAGTTCCTGTTGGGAAGCCAAGTAGCTGCATTAATGGAATGCTCCTTTAGAGTTAATATCCCCTGTAGAAATCTTATAGCCATGTCTGTACCACGCTGTGCTCATTCTAACACCCTGTAGTTCTCAGCAAGCCTTAATATTTCAGACGCCAGGTTGAACTAATATTGGTTATATGGCATCTGGGATGGAGGCTATCTGTGTTTAAGTACATGGCAGAAAGGCTTCACTCCGTGGATCTGCAGAAAAGCCCTGAGGATTTCCAGTCAGTTCCCAGCCCTGTTTGAGCACCAAGCATGTGACGGTGAGCTGCACCGCTGCCTTCAATAGAGAAGCTGAAGGGATTATGCCTAAGAAATGCTAACAGGCAGATTTTGAGCAATACCAAGAAAAGTTGCTTTCTAAAGCAAGTGCCTAGTAATGTATTAGATGAGAAACAAAGGAGAAGAAAGGTTAATCTCCCCAGATAAAAGCTCTTCCTTCATGTGTCACAGGAAACTTTTCACTCCTTTACACTCTGAATTGATGGACAAGGGCATCTTTGCCCCTGAGTCAGGTTTGTAATAAAGAGAAAATGAGCTCATGTACTGATCTCTCCCCACTTTAAAACTTTTTTTGCTTTTCAAGATTTCTTTGAGCCCTAAATCCATAACCTAAGTGTAACAAAGGACTACAATAAAGCAGTAGATTGAAGAATTGACAGAATATAGATTTCTTTTTTCCTTAAAGTGAGAAAAATCTTTCCTTATGTCAATACACTGCAAGTTTGGGGGGAATCTAAGACAGGTATGCCCCTTCACCTCACTCATTCAGCAGGAGATTCACCAAAATGCTTATGCTTATGGATGTGTATCTGCGTGCCTGTACACGAGCTCAGTGTTTAAACTCTTCTGCAGTCAGCAAAGACACATCCCCGGAAGTCTGTGGGTCTGCAGAGAGACCCAGCTGACTAAAGGGTGTACTTTAACTCTGATGCTTTGAATTGCCTTGCTGAGGTGTTTATTGCTCTCTTGTGACTCTAGAGGAAGCATATGGTGCCTAAAGCCACAACTGAGTGCCTCTGTACATCCCCCACAACAACGTACCCTGTTCAGGCTGGCAAACAAGGGAGCCAATTAAACGAGGTTAGAAATATTGGTTATTGTGATGAGACATGAAAAAATAATCTTATACAAACCTATGGCAACACCCAAACCATCAATGTATTTTCATTTGCATAACACGTAGAGAACATTTTCTTTCCAAAATTCAATTGTGCCTTTCCTAGACAGGACAGGAGAGAAAAGAGTTGTGAGCCCTGAAATACAGAGGGTTCTGTCTTGCTCTTGTTGGTGCTTTTCAATGGTCTGGACCCTGCTTGAACTTGATGTGAATGTGATGGATGAAAACATCAGATTGTTCATTGACTGCATTTTTTTTGGTTTTTTTTTTTTTTTCCAAAGGCAGGTCTGAATGAACAATATCTTCGTTTAATTCCGTTTTCTTAATAAAACAGAAAGAAAGCTCCCCTAAGATTGTTTCAGTCCTCTGCTCTCAAACCAATACATCCTTTTGTCTTCACATCACTAAGTAGCTGAGAAAATTTTTCCCTCAGGTTGAAAAATAGCAAAAAAACAACCAAGCAAACAAGAAAAAAAACCCAAAGCAAAACCACAAACAAATAAAAACCTCTAACTAATCCCCCTACCAAAAGGACCCACCCAGCCACACACCAAACCAACCAACCAACCAACCAACCAAACCCCTGCAAACAAAACAAACTAAGAAACAAACAAAACCTGTCAAGTTATTTAGATAACAATGGCAAAGTAAAAAAAAAATAAATAAAATAAGGAAATTCTTATTGTTTGATTTTCAGGAATTTTTTTCCTCAGAAAAGTGGGGATAGCTATTTTTTATTTTCTTACTAAAATGCAAGACAATCCAAATGGCCTGAGCCCATGGTCTGACCCTGAAAACATAAATTTATCTGCATCAGTAAACCTGTCCACCTCATTGACATTATTTACATTTGGAAATCCCTGTCTTGAATAATAATTTGTAGGACTTGTTCCAAGTGGGGCTAAAATGAGACTCAGGTACACATCTTTAGCTTGGGGGTAGATTTCACTGTTACTGATGAGGGAAAACACCCAGTTCAGAAAACTACTCTATTTCTTTCTAAAAATAAAAGACAGTTTCAGGAACACAGACATACAGAATGAATAACTAATTCTTGTCTGATTGCAGCTCTGGAGTGAATTTTGACGGCTGAGTTGAAAACAAGGCTTGGAGGAAAAGGAGTCTATAATGGAAACCATGCAGGAACTTTAACACCAGCAGCAGAGTCAGAGAGAGCTTGTAAGAATGTCCGTCATATGGGGAACTATGTGCCTATTGGACGTGTTCACCAAAAGATTAACTTCAAAATCTATAGCCTCAGTTTCCTGAGTTTAACTGTGTTTGAATGATCTGTGAATTTTAGGGTAATGTGTATTTAACATGCATCTCTATAGGAACTATGGACTTATACAGTGTGTCTTTATTTGCCATGCTATAGACCTTACAAGCATTCATTTAGGTGTAGCTTATTTAATTTTTTAATGGGCTATTCCTTGTTCTTTCAGGAGAGTTTTTCTATATACAAAGCAATTACTTAAGCTAGTGTTTGTTTAGCTCACCTAACCAGAGCAGTCACGTAATCTTTGGGCTTTTTCATATCTTGCCACCAATTTTATTAATGGAATTGGGCTGTTCCTGTCTGAAATATTCTCTTGCACATGTTTCCAGGCAGAACAAGAATGTGAATAACCTAGTGTTCAACAGTGAGTTTTAAACAGATTCTTATTCTCCTGTCTGATTTTGATAAGGTAAGTGCAGTAGCCATCACATAGACCACATTTATATCATTGCAATTGATTTTTGTTTATGGAAGCTAGCTAATATTTGTGTTCTTGTAGGAAGAATTTGAGAGAGATATGGAGGATGGAGTTAGGAGTTTTCTTTGTTCACATTTCCAAATCTCCACAAAGCACTATTCTTATTTTCCTTTTGGTATCGTGCTGCAAGGCCTGGCTGAAATTTTGACTTCCATTTTCTCAATGTCCTGTTTCTCCTGTCCATGTTTTTCTGCTCAGATTTCTACCTCTCTTCCCCCTCATGAGGGCACATCCAGACACACACATCAAACAACAAAGAAAACTTAGATTCCAACCTGTGTTAAACCCCAAACTGTACATCCTAGCCATTGCAATAGCTGCTTTTTTGGCCACTGGTTTCACAAAGGCATTTCAGGACTTTCAGCTCTTTCTTTATGGAATTAATTCAGTTTCATACAACCCTCAGGATAATGGCATTTAGTAAAAATAAATGAATAAATACCATAATTATTCTATTTTTATATTTGCAAGAACCAGGGACTGACTCTCATTTTGGTCAAAATCATAAAAATTCACCTGACATCAAAGCAACCACCTTCATGTCAAAGTGATGTAAGCTAATAAAGACTTTGGCCAGGCCATTTCTTATTGTATGAGAAACATGTTAATTGTGATTAAGCCTGTAAAAGTGAAGCAGTCACAACCCGTTCTCTACTACACATTCAGCAGGCTCACTATTGCTGCATCTAAGGCCCTGCCAGGGTGCACTAGGGCATGACTAACATCAATTATATATTTGTTTATTCCTCTCTTTCCCAGGCAATAATCATGTGCCACAGCCAATGGAATACCTAGGATACACCTATGTGCTTGGGCTACTCAAGGTAAGGTCAGCGATGTGCAGATTGCTTTTCCAGCAGGAGGTGGTGAGGTTTGTTGTAACTCTTTGTTCCCATGGGAATTTATTTCCCACTTTGGGTCCACTCTGAGAGAACTCTGTCTTGTGCACTGACACCCTTATCAAATTTTACCAAAGCAGCTTCTTCCTTTGGCTGGGAAAATTTTGATGTGCCAGCTCTGTGTGTGTTTTCCTCTGAGGATGCTACTAGTGGGCTCACTTTGCCTTTACTTTTTCCTGCTTCACAAAGAAAGAGGTCTTGTTTAACTTTGCACTTCCCACTTTTAAAGTAAACTTATACCCTTCAATGGAAAATGTCTTCATTTAATACTGCACTATGCTGGAAGTAGCCCCTCCGAAGTACTGCAGGTTTCTACCTCATCAGTGGGGAGGATATCCTCAAAAAGGACCCACTTGTAGCTTACAGTTGCTGCAAGCTAACCATCCAAAGGAATTAAATGAAGAGGAATGTAAAAATATTTCACAGCAGGAAAACAAGGAGAAGAAAAGCAGTCAGTGAAGAAAACTAAATATATAGGGGAAATTCATCATAATCGAAGAAATACATTGAAAAAAGGCTATTTAAAAATAGAAGAAAATTCCACATTTGAAGAATATATTAATTGTGATAAAAATGCATGAAAAATAAAATATAATTTCAAGGTACAGGATTTGAACAAAAGATATGCCTGAATGGTTAACATTCTGGCTTAGCTCACTGCCAGTATCTTTATTTCAAAGTGGTGTTGAACAGTGGTACAGTCAAGACTAGGAGGCAGATAACAAACTATTAGAGCATTACCTGCTACACAGAACATTATTTGCCAGCGGTCTGGTCCCAGGGTCTTAATTTAAAAATAGCATTTGCATTGCTATGAACATGCTTAAATTTTATTGCAACACATTTCCTTCAAGTTGGATTGAATTATTGCAGTGTTTTAAAAACTTGTGATCTGATTCTGCAACTAAAAAATAATTACACGTTGCTGCTCTAAATACAGCAGATTCCTTTCATTTTCTTTTACAATGAAACACTACTGTACAATGGGCTCTGAAGACAATTTTTAATGCTGACTCCTCTGCATTCTGGCTTCGTTTGTGGAGATACACAAGCAGCCACAATAACAGCCTCAAACATGACTTTCAAAACACATTGCTTTTGTACTTCAAAAGAGATATGTCCCCATTTCTTTCTGATATGTTTTTTCTCAAGCCTTTTATTCTTCACAGAGAAATACAGAGCTGACCTGACAAAAACATTTCTCTTGACAAAGTAGTCAGAATTATCCTGTCTGAGTAAATCTGAGAACTCTTTTCCTGATAGAGCTACCTGGGAGCATAAAGACATATATTTCACTTGTATCTCTTGGAAAAAAAATGTGGGCTGGCATGTAAAAGAACATATTTATAATTAGACCAAGAATCTTACCAGTCCCTGATCTTCAAGAGACAGATAGCTCTCATCTCAAATGGAGACCCACTGAATTCACTGAATGTACATAAGGGTCTTGAGGACTATAATTGTATTGTGAACCTAGATGCTGACCTGCTTCACCCAAAACATCCCTACCCCGGAAGCTACACACTCCTCGGGTTTTGACACCCTCTGGCTGTCCATGCTTGCGTGGTCAAAGCTGGGGAGTGTGCTATGGAATGATTTCCCAGAGTATCCCCAGAAAGAAAGAAAAACCAGTGTAGTTCCTTTTTTTCATGTATTCACCTGGAACGAAGAACATGCTCTGTGATATAGAGGGCTTGCTCTCATCTGCTTTATTGCATTCCTGTTACTCAATAAAGGCATAAAAAGGCAATTCTTTAGAATGGCCTCTTTCCACCAGCCCACGGCTAAAGTTGTAACTACAGAAAGTAGAGAAAAGATTCAGCACAAGAAGGGCAGATAGACATTTCTGAGGGAATGTAACTACAAGTCTTTAAACCAAAAAAAATCAAACCCCCAAGGATAAAGCCTCCCTAACCAAGAAAGGCAAGTCCTGTGTCTTTGCAGTACCATGTCCGAATTTATGTTGCATCCTTACCCCTTCATCCTGGTCCCGTGTTCATCCATATTGTGCTTGCATGATGCTGGTCCTGCCTGGAGCAGTACACCTGTGTTTTCTTTGCATGGAAACCAAGGATAGGAGGGAAAAACAACTGACTTTCAGCAAGGCCAAGGCACACACTTGAGATGGGGATCAGACAAAGTCTAGACAGATTCCTTAGCTGTTTGGTTATTTTTTAAAGATTCTTTAATACTAACCATTTGGTCTTTATAAAACATTCAAAATGTTGTATGTATTAATACTCTTTGGGTGAAGTATTAAAAAAAATCTTTTGCTGTTCTGTTCTGAGTCTGTTATTTTAATAAATGCAACATCCCCTGTTTCTTATATGATTTAAATGCCAACATAAAAAACATTCAAAAAGACTAATTGGAAAAATGCGTGTCTGAAATAAAAGTTTTAAATTCATTTGAAGGAGGATTGAGAGTAATGCTATGTGTTCTTTTTTGTAAGGCTTTAATAAATGAAGGACTCTCAGATGCTGACTCTCTGCTTCACATTCTTCATTGCCTTGTATAAAATAAATTCTCTTGCACTTTGGGAGGGGCAGGCGTTCCCAGGGCTGGTCTCACGCAGTGTGATGGAAGTCTCTGTGCTATACACAACCACTGCTGGCCACCTTCCTCACACAGATCAGACAACAGCCCCACCAAAATGTGCAAAGCTGATCAGTAGAATTTTGGTCAGCTGCTTTAACAATGCTCCCTTTAAATCTTGTATTTTTAAACCAGCTATGTATTAAAAATAACCTCCGTGAAAGCAAGCCTGAAAGATAATGGCTTGGATAATGAGTCAATAGTTCCAGAGATTTTGAGAGACTTGAGTCTAAGTCTGGAATTTATATACATTCCCGGTATTTTCCCATCTCAAAGGCACAGTAAAACTGCTAAATATAATGGAGAGGGGGAAATCAGCCACACCAGATGATTCATGTATGCTTCTGCCTCCACTCAACTCATATTTTAAACATCTCATTGAAGTTTATAATCAATTGCTTCTATATTTTTCTTTGTGGCATTGGTAAGCAATGGCCCCTTTGTCTACAGTCTGTCTCATAAATATAAAGTCAACTGTTACTTCATGTTGTATTAGATCTAGGTATAGGAGACCTTTGTTAACCTAAATAGTTTAGAATTTTCCTTGTTATTACTAATTTTCTTAGAACCCTGAAGTTAAATTTACGTTGGCAAGTTAATAGATTGCTCTTTGCCAAGAGAAAAACTCATATGGAAAGAGACATTTCACATCCATATAGTTCATGAATATGTCTGATACAGCAATTGAATATGTTATCTTTAAAATATGTATGTTTTTACTCTGCAAGTAATATTAAAGTTGAAGTGGATTTAGCAGCAAATCATTAGGAAACAGGTGGCACAGAACCAAAATGTTTTCTACTGTCATATGTTCTATATTCTTGTCCTCTATTTGAACAACTTAGATGCCAAAATGCAACTGTGCTGTTCTTTGTTCTCTTTTGAATTTTCCAACTTAAAATGTATATAACTTACCACAATCACTGTGCTTTTCATTTGGGAAAACTGACTTTCCCAACCTCTTTTTATTTTTCTTAGAATTTTGCAGGGACAGTATGATTGTGGAAATTGTGTCATTGTAGAAATTCAAAAGAGTGCATATAAGACACTTCAATGAACACCCTGCTAACACATATAGAAAACAGCAAAAAAGAAGGACTGTCAATTAAATCCATGCCAGGCCCCAGGTGAGAGCTAAGAGTGATCCTACCATCATTCTCTATGTAGATATTTTCTTTTTATTCAGGTCTTCCAATAAAATAGAAGAATTACCATGGGGCCTTCACACTGTACAAGACAGTTAAAAAGACATGGATCTAGTAGACCTTCTAAATCTCTAGCTTTTTTAAATCTTTCTTTATGGCTGAAGCGTTGGTCTGAAGCAAACTAATTTAAAAATGGGATCTGAGAACAGCTGTAAACTTGCAAGGTGATGAGGGACCTGATCTGGAGACAGTCAGACAGACTTCGTTGGGCACTTGCAACATCTGCTGTACCTTTGATCCCAGCGAGCTCAGCTTCCTGAAATGCAGCAGGGCGGACAGTGACCGCAGGGTGACTGTGCTCTGGGCTTTCAGTACGCCTGGCAACCACAGCCAGAACATTCCTGATGGCCACCTCTGGCATTTCTGGGTGTCAAACTGTCTGATCAGAGACATTATTTTTGTGAGCTGCATCAACTGTTTTTCTTGAGCAAACATATTTCATCTGGCAGAAGTGGTAAGAGGCAAATGTACCTAAAATAAACCAGGCTGAAGACTGATGTGTCCCTGTGTTGAGCTGGAGAAGGCTCTGACTTCCAAGTTAACGTTCATTTGCAGACTCTTCCCTATACCACGCCACGAAGACTCGCTATGAAATAGGGCATTTGCCAGATAATCAGGGAATCATCAAATGCATCTTACTGTCAAGGAGTTTTTCTTGATAATGTCCTCTTGAATTGCTCCAGTATCATCTCTATGTAGATACAGAAATAGCACCACACTTCTTCGTTATTTACATTTTAAGGTTATTTGTGAATTATAGAGCTGTCTACCGTTGTTCAAATATATATAGTTTAATTATCACTTCAAGAAATGGGCTCACTGTTTCCACAGAACAACCATTACTTTTTAGAGCTCAAACATGAGTGACCAATTCCATCATCAGCTCACATTCTGGCAAAAATACTATAAAGTTTATTTAGACATAGTTATTTTGCAATCAAGATTTGCAGACCCGTTATCACACTCCTGTGATAGTTCCTACTTGGGCAGAGTATAAATTGTAATTTTTTAATCACTTTTGATGTGCAGATTCCTTTAGTCCCTTTGAGATATGTTGGAGGACATCAGAAATGTGCATAATGTTTATACATACCATTATGCCTAAGTAACTTCAGGGTACTGTTAATTCTGCTGTTAGAATATTCATAGCTTTAGCTGAAATACAGTTTGGATAACAGACGCAGCTCTCTTACCCACCTCAGTCAACTGTTTGCAGTACAATTTTGTGATTTCTCATTAGCTAGCGTGTCTGCCTTCTGCCACAAACTGACTTACATTCCTCCCATCTGTTGCAAACCCAATTTAATTATCAGTCACTACTATGAACATGACAACAAACACTTTTATGCACGAAGGTTCTGCCCTTTCTCCCATTGTCAAAATTTTGTGAGGTAATGTTTTGAAGTAAAGTTTTCATAGAAGGTTAGTTCAAAAGATCTATTTCTGGATACATCATGTTTTTATTAATGTTACATTACAGATCCAATAAGATCAATCAGTAATTCAAATGAAACCTGTATTTTCATACTGATTGATCCTATTATTTTTCTACTTGAATGTTTGCAAAATGGAACATTTTTGGGGGTATTTCTACAGTAAGTTAGAGATTTTGCAATTAGTTATTACTGATACACTGTGTGCATCACACCGTTGTCAGTTACTAGAACTATCTGAACCAGAAAGGCAAATAGAAATGAGAGATCACTAAAAAATTAGTTATTATTAAATGAAAAGGAAATTAAGAACAAGCAATACACAATGGAAATACAAAGCAGAATATTTAAGTGATGAAGAAGAACTGAATAATTTAAATATAATTAAATATAATAATGTAGTGGGAACAGAAATAATTTCTAACTGAATTCTAATCTCTGTTAACTGATTACCACTCCTAAGAATCAAGAAGAAAAGTCTGAACTGCATAGAAAAAAATCCTCATAGTTGTTTTGTAGATTAGCCAATTTATATGCTAATGGCGTTAAAAAATACATATACTAGAAACATTTACAAAACGATAACAACAAAATCTTTTTTCCAATGAAAAGTCAAAATTTTGAAGTAAACTGTGAAAATATTAAAACTGTTTTAAAATTGTCAGTTTTTTTGTGAACATCCGATGCTGATTAACCAGCTGGATTAATTTTGCTTTTCATACGTACCAACCTATACTCTTTGTACTGAGGTTATGTACTAAAGTTTTGGTAGTGAGGAGGTGGCTGCAGCAGTGTCTTGTCCAGACCAAAGAGACCAGAAGTTCCCCCATGTCATACAGAGCCAATTTCAGGCAGATCCAAGATGGACCTGCCACCGGCAAAAACTGCACCTATCAGTGATTTTGGCAGCACCTATGTGCTAACATATTTAAGAAAGTGATACAAAACCTGAACAGCAGTTATGAAAGGAGTGGGAAAATGTGAAAGAAAGAGGCCTGCAGACACCAAGGTCAGTGCAGAAGGAAGGCGAGGAGGTGCTCCAGGTTCTGGAGCAGAAATTCCCCTTCATGGCTTGAAGAAGACCATGGTGCAGAGGTTGTGTGCCTGCAGCCTGTGGGGATCCATGCCAGAGCAGATCTGCAGAGTGCAGCCAACAGGACACTCCTTGCTGAACCTTCTGCAGCCTGTGGAGAGGAGCTCATAGCAGAGCAGGTTTGCTGGCAGGACTTGCGGGCTATGGGGGACCCAAGCTGGAGCAGCATTTCCTGAAGGACTGCACGCTGTGGAAAGGACCTAGGCTGGAACAGTTCATGAAAAACTGCAGCCCATGAAAAGAATGTGCTGGATGGAGAAGGTCATCAGGAGTGTGAGGATGAGGAAGTGGCAGAGATGAAGCAATATGGACTGACCACAACTCCCATACCCCATCCTCCTGTGCCACTCTGGGGAAGGAGACAGGAGAGTAGGAGGGAAGTGAAGCCCAAGAATAAAGGACTGGTGGGAAGAAGGTGGTTTCAGTTTTGTTTCTATTTCTTACTATCCTACTCTGTTATTAAGTGAAAATAAATTAAATTAATTTCTCTAATTTGAGTCTGTTTTGCCTGTGATGGTAATTGGTGAATGATATTCTTGTCCTTATCTTGACCCATGAGCTTTTCCATTGTATTTTCTCCTCCTGTCCTGCTGTGGAGGGGAGTGATGGAGCATCTTGGTGGGCATGTGGCAGCACCAAGATGAACCCACCGCACTACATCTGAATAATTCCCATAATTTATTTGAGTGTGTGGTAGTTTCGCCTGGCCCAGTTTTTGCCAGTGAATAGGGTGGGGTACAAAGATGGCTCCTGCATGTCCTGAGGAAAGATTCTGGAAATTTCTCCACCATGTCCAGCAGAGCCAGTCTCTGATGGCTCTGAAGATGATGGACATGCTGCTGGCCAAACCTGGGCCAATTAGAGATGTTAGTTGCACCTCTGTGAAAACATATTTAAGAAGAAATCAAAACAATGTGAGCACGCACTTCTTTTTAGCCAGGGAAGGAGGAGGAGGAGGTAAAAATATGTGAGGGAGAACAACATGGAGGCACCAAGGTCAGTGGAGAAGGTGGGGGAGGAGGTGCTCCAGGCACCGGAGCTGAAAACCCTCTGCTGGCCGTGGTGAAGACCGTGGGGAAGCAGGTGGTCCCCCTGCAGCCCATGGGGTCCAGGGGATGCAGAGAACCACCCACAGCCTGTGGGGAGGTGCCCACGCCAGAGGAGCAGGTGATGCCTGCAGGAAGCTGTGATCCAGTGGGAGTCCCAGAGACTGAGAGTTGCAAAGGCCTTGCAGGAGAGAGAAAGGCCTTGCTCCCTGGATGGAAACAGCCTGGCCTCGGCTTGGAATTCTGAAACCTGGACGGAATCTTGGACAGCAGCAGATTTCGGGCGGGTGCTGCTCGTGAGATTGGACCCACGCCAAAGAAGTTCGCGGAGGACTGTCTCTCATGGGAGGGACCCCCATGGCTAAGTAGAGGACTCTTCCCCCTGATGGACTGACCCTGACCAAAGAAAACCCCCATACCCTGCCCCCACCCCGGAGCTGTTGGTTAGAAGGAAGGAGGGAGGGGGTGAGCTGAGAAATGGCCTTAATAGGGAGAGGGGTGAGTAGAGAAACAGCATTTGCAGCAGAAGAATTGTGGTGTTGAACTGACTAAGAAAAGCCACATACCTTGCCCCAGCCCAGATCTGTTAGTTGAATAGAGAGAGGGGGCGAATAGAGAAACAGTGTCTGCAGTAACGAAAGTGTGATAAACTGACTTAAGAAAAAAACCCCACACCCTGCCCCTGCCCGGGAGTTGTTGGTTAGTTGGAAAGGAGGGAGGGGGTGAGATGAGAAGCAGTGCCTTAAGAGGGAAGGGAGGTCAGTGAAGAAACGGTGTCTTGAGAGCTTATTTTTACCTCTGATTTGTCCTCCAACTCGGTTAGATTAATAAATCACCCTTTTCTACAACTTTAAGTCTTTCGCCTGCTTTTGCCCTGTCTCTCGTGCGTCCTCGTTATCAGTAGTCTTATCTCAACTCATAAGTCCAGTGTGTTAGTTTTCTCTCCTCTGCATAGCCGCAGGAGAGAGCATAGAGAGCAAACGTCGTAGGTGCCTGGCATTTAGCCAGGGTCAAACCCACGACAGAGTGTTATGCTCAATTTTACGAAATGCATTCTTGTTTCTGTTTGCTTGGAGATAACAATGTCCTGAGAAAAATGTCCTACTTCCTCAAACCGTTTTTAATATACAATAGGACTTTGGAGGTATCCCTAATTGATAAAGTTGTGTGACATTGTCTTTTAGACTCTTCATTGCTTCATCATTTGATCAAAGTTCGTTTGGTGTGGGATGTCTCATGTTAGCTCGCTTGATGGTTTTAAACCAAAAGAGGGTAGGTTTAGATCACATACAAGGAAGAAATTCTCGACTGTGAGGTTGATGAGGCACTGAAACAGGTTGCCTGGAGAAGGTCTGGATGCCCCATCCCTGGAAGTGTTCAAGGCCAAATTTGAGCAACCCAGTCCACGGCAGCGAGGTTGGAACAAGATTATTTTTAAGGTCCTTTCCAACCCAAACCATTCTGTGGTACTATGGATTTTTCTGGACTCCAGATGACTTTAAGTCCTAGTAATTTTGGGTGAGAGCATGAAATAATGTGAGATTTTGCCAGAATTATGTTTTTATGGCATCTCTGAGCATGTGTGATGCCTGTGCTAAGAGACAGCACTAAGAGGCACTTGAGAGCACAAGACTTATTCAGGAGGATTTTTCTAAGCAGAGAATGCTAAACCTGGCATAATTAATGTTCATGTTATCTGGCTGGAACACGCTTTGCTGTGCACAGTTTTATCATTTGTAGCTGTCTGTCATCTGGGAGAAAGCTGATTGAGTCATTTCAGCAAAAGACTGGAGAAATGAGCTGGCACATGCCCAATATAAATAAATTGAGGACCAGACCTGGAAGCAGTTGCCATATCTGGAAGATAACAATTTGGCAAATGCAGGTGCATCCTGAAGCCAGGATGTGAAGAAGCTGGATACCTAACAGGGGCCAAGAAGGAGATCGAGGGAGTCAGGATATTGAGACAGCTGGGACAGCATCTGTAATGACTGAGCAAGGAAGGGGCAATCACTTCTTAGAGAAAAGAGAGGGATTCTGAAACAACAATAAAACTTTGTAATTCTTAATTTGAAAGTAATTTTGCTACTTCCCTTCTAATTTTTTTTGCTTTCTTTATGACCTAAACTGCTGCAGACCTCTCAGTTTGTCTATGAAGTGTTTCCCAGGTGCCATTGTTTGAGTATGCTCAAACATCATGGACATGTGTATGGGTCAGGCTAAAGAAAATTTATTTGTTTATCTACTAAATGATTTTACATCACCTCCAAGAATCAAATATAACCCTGGATTTTCAGCGCTCACCTTTCAAAGCAAAAGCTTTTAATTTTCTCTGCTTTTAATACAAAGTCTAATTTTTTCCCCTCTTTTGAAGCTATTTGTTCACATTCATGCATCGGGCTTCACCTCTCCATTTATTAACATGATCATTCAATATTTTAGATTGCCTTTACTATAAAACTCAAGAGAGGATCAGAAAAGGCTTGACATCCATTGAGAAGGAACTGTTTTCCTACCTCTGACACAAAGTAGGGCAAAACCACATTAGTGGTGTGCTTGCTGCTCACTCCACCTGGGACATCCTCAGACAAGTCTGTCAGAATATAAGCCTCAGTATCAATTGATGTATGCATTAACCTCTCCTTGATCAAAACTTTGGTGGAAAGAAACACTTCTATGACCAGCATTTCAGCAAATAATGCCCTTTAAGCTATGTCTGATGTGATGATGAGATTTGCAAACCCATTCCTTGTTGTTTAAATGAGTAGAGAAAGACACTATTTAAATTTATCTGTAAAAGTGAGAGAAAGCAAAAAGCAGTTGGGATATTTAAAAGCAGAGTGAGGTAATGAGGTGATCAGACTTACTTGTCAATATCTGAATTTCTTTTGAAACATTTGAAAAGCTAATGAAATTCCTATATGCAATCTGTTAAACTGTTATGGAGAGTAGACGTGGAAAAGGCATCTTTTTGAGAGAAAATCCTCTTCTTTTATATACATCTTGTCTGATATGATCTCTGTCATTTGACAACTATTTTGTTTCTGGTGCTGAGGCAGTTGTATTTTTAAAGGAGAGTGGTATACAAATTTGCAGCTCTGTCTCAAACAATATGGATAAAATTCTGCTATCTTACCTATCTCTCCCTCAAATCTAAATTTCATGCAGAAAGCTTCCATTGAGAACCATGATTGGATTTTCTAATTCGGTCCCTGAAATGTCTGTGTTGCACCATCTGGCCTTTATTTTTGGGTTTGTGTAATAAAATACTTTTAAAGACCACAAAGTACAACTAATAACCACTAATTTTAATTTTTTTTTCCATTTAAATCAGTAGAAATCAATTTATTTCAGGTTAAATAGCTTTTTGGCTCAATTGCAGTATTCCTGCGAGTGGTGACATTGCATGCTGTAAACTGTCTGCTCAGTGCTGACACCAGCAAGTCCAAATGCCGGCCAGCACTGTACACAGCAATAGTCCAGGGACAAGGATAGCAAATGAGCATGTATCTAATTAAAGTTCTCTGATAGGATTAATCAGTTGACATTTTGCCACATAAATCAATAGCTGGATTTTCCTCCCAACAAAAAGCCTAATTTTTGCTGAGGAAGCTGTTCACTCTTTGCTAGAATGTCAATGTTTTTGGCAGATGATTGATTCCCCCTATATTTTATGCATTCAGATTCCAAATACAAACAACAGATGGCTTTCTCTGCAGCCCTAAACCTAGATTTGATTGCTGTAATCCACTCAACACTGCTGGAATTTACACTCTGCAAATTTAAGGTGATCTGTGGATCTCTCGTCTACTCCATCTCAAACCTAACCTCTCCAAACTATCAGATACAGCGTCAAGTGATTGAGACCTCCAAGAAGAGTACAGTAAGAGAAGGAGAATCATGTCACTCCTAAAGCTGCCACGACACTGAAGCGATGGTCAGAGCAGCCTCCCTCTGGGTGGAACCGCATTAAGAATGACCGGAAGAAACCAGACCACTCTCCAGATTAGAGCCCTCATCAGCTGCACCCTCCAATTAGTGCGCGTTACTCGGACCTGTTACTTGTTTGAATGGAAATTCTTGGGCTGGGCCTGAGAAGATTTTGCTTTTAATTAGGTAATTATAAATCCCTAATTATAGGCTGATAATCTTTTCAATATCTCTTCTTAACTTTGGCGCCAACTAGACCAGATGACTCGGATTTATCCTCATCCTTGAGGAGAAAGAGATTTTTCTTCCAGAGATAAGAGTTGTTGTCTGTAGATCATGAGTGATTGGGTGTAAAGATTACTAGTATTTCTTAAGCTGCTTAGACAAGGCACTATGGTTCATTTTTTTAAAATTGCAAATACTGAATATGTTATAATGTGCTCTCTAGAACTAAATCTGAATCTGTACAGCAGCAATATCAAAATTAGAAGGGAAATTAGTATCCATGCATAGTAGCTGTGACAATAAACAACCTGATTTTTCCATGTGGAATGTGGAATTCTGCAAAATTCAATAAAAAGCTCTTGTATGCAAGAAGAAAATTGGACACTTTATATATGTAATTGGGAGGCCCTGCTGTTTCTTTAGTGAAAGCTGGCACTAGTGAAAGATAACAGACTGTCAGACTTACTCACGGAAACTACTCACAGGATCAGTTTAGCTTCAGGAAAATACCAATTTCTTCCCAAAACTGATTTTAAGTAGTACCAAACCTACTTAAGAATTAGAGGAAAATTCAGAGAATAATCATGGGAACAAAAGCAAGATGTAAGAGAGGTTAAAAAATAATATTAATGATTATTCCTTAGAAAAAATGGCACAAATAATGAGAACTCACATTAAACAACTGAGATAAACAACACTAAAATAGAATGAAATATTTAGTTTTGGATCATATGGACTATAGTTGTTCAAATAAAACCTTGAAATATTTGTTAAGTTCTAAAAAGTTTCTTTTTTTTTTCTCCTGAGGTCTACCTACCTCAGTTTTTGTATTTATGTTTATTAGCATGAATAGTGGGACATACAATGAATTATTGTCACTATTTATTATTTAGACCCTTCTCCCTCCCATTTTGTTTTTCTGTAAAGAGTGTTTACTTTTAAATAGATGGACAAGATTATCAAGTGTTAAGACCGTTAAGTAACTCTGCTGATATCCATCCTGATACCTAGTTTGGGGAAGGCAAGAAGCTGGCTCAAATTAAGAACATGCAAAATCTACAACACTTCTCATCAAATTACTAAATGTGCAATGGGCAATGTTGCTTCCTGGTCATTACAAGCTTTTTCTTTTTTTTTTTTAATTTTTTAATCAGGTTTGGACACATTTTCCTCTCTGGTTAACCCACCTCTTACTGGGATGAAAAAGACATTGTCCTTTGCTGGAAGAGTGATATGATGAGGAAACCACTTCTGCAGGAGACAAGCTTGTGGTCAATTTTCTCCCCGTGTACAGAGCAAAGAAAAGCTTTCTGTAAAGGAGAATTTAAAATGAGGTTTTCATGAATCATTGTTTTCTGGACATGCCAGGGAAATCTAAATTAAGGAAGACATCCTTTCACTTACTTAAGGAAAACCACAGTTCATAATTCTTTCAGAAACATACAATGGCAAACTTTGTACGATTTAGATACTGAAAGCCAAGCCAGATTAGATTAAAAACTGGCTAGCTGTATTTTATAATTCTCCAGGAAGAGTTTTTTATGAGAATTGGAGGAGAAAAAAGTTGACTGCAGTAACTGATCAGGAATTTTTGATTGCGTGGATTTTCATTGGAAAAGATTAATGTTCAAAATCTAATTTATTACAGAAATTTGAAGATTTCAAAGGAATTACTTTTGGAAAGTACAGTGTAAAAAAAAAAAAAATATTTCAGGGTTTGTTATAATCAGATAAAAACTGCAGAGATCAAGAGTCTGGCCAATGTCCCATTGCCTGAGGCACAGGATAACAGTCTTCCAATGTAAAACATGCATGACATGAAACATGAACATAGATTTGCTATATTCCAGGTGAATGTCCTAATGAAAGGGTGGATATTTAATGTTGCCTTTTTTCCCTGAAACAATGTTGGTATTATTACAAGCTTAATTACACAGCTGGTGCTAAATTGTCTGATAGTGTGACATTCATCAGAAATACAGGAGGCTGAGAAGCTGTTCCCAGCTCCAAGAAGGCCAAAACAGTAACCTTCTCTCCCCTTTTTCATAAAAAGACAGGGAGGCACTCTAGTTAATCAAATAATCATCATTATTACCAATTACTATTAGCATAAGTGAAGTTGTTACTATGTCCAAGACATTTTTAAATTTTGTTAATTCACTAGCTTAAAACTGGTTGCAATAAACTGGTCTTTCACGATTCCTGACACTTTGTTTTTCTGAGAAACTTATTATTTCTTTGGTTTTGCTGTGAAAATGTAAATTAAAGAAAGGTGAACATAGAAGTCTGAGGGAAAGATGTTTACCAAAAACAAAGCCAAGATGGAAAGGATTATGTTCTGAGAACTTATATTGCACTTACATCTAGATCTGGAACCAAACTTTGTAGGAGCTCCTGGAGTAATTAATTATAAAGCCTTCGATGATGAACTTAAAACCTTCAAATTAAGGATGTTTTAAATTCGAATCATTATTATAACAACACTATCTGAAATCTTAGAAATATTTGAAACATTATAGATCATGAATTTTTCATTTGAACAGTGTTCAAATATATTGTTATTTCAATTACATTTGAACTTCATAATCATCATCTGAATCAGAAACAGGAATTTAGGAAGGAGTAGCAGGACATGAAGAACCAAACAAAATCCCATCATTAAGTTTTGATGATTTATTATAAATTTTTATTAGCTCATCCCTTAACTCCAACTAACTCCAACTCAATATTGTTCCCTGAAATGGTATAAAATTCTGAAAAATTTAGGAATGTTATTAGTATTTTACCTAAAGTCAGGTAAAGATTGGACCAATTTTTATTTTCATTAAATACATTGAGTTCATTCATGTCTATTACTAAAAAATTAGAGAACATGCAGGTCCATATGGGTGAGAAATAAAGGGGTCAGACACTTGCACCTTCATTACTCAGCCTCAAAAAATACTGTATACTTCTAAGTTACTTTCCTCTGAACGTTCTTGGTTGGCAAACAGATTAAGTCTTAGACTGACAGTTCTGTACACTAGATGAATCGAGTGCAAAATGTGTGTTACTACATCTGCATCCAATACACATCCATGCTGGGGTGTAAGAGAAAAAAATATTTGTAGAGAAAATTAATTGAACTCTTGATACAGAGAGGAAAAATGAGGGTGTTGAGTAATCCTTTTTTAGCGTTCAAGTCAAAGCAAGTTAAATACATGCTGAGAATAATAACTATTCTAGGCTTGACTGTGATAGTCAATTAGCCAGTTGGAGAGAAAAGGGCAGTTATTATAGGAGTGGAATATTAGCAGAAGGAAAGTGATAAAGGCTGTCAGCTCTGTGAGTTACAGATGGTGACATGAAAGTTAGCTCCTGCAGAACTGTAATCGTGGAACATAAAAATGTTGGTATATGCCATGAAAACAACATCTCTTTCAGTCCATGCCTTTCAGAGACACCACAAAAACTAATGCCAAAGCCATCTTTTTTGTAGATGTTTTAATTATTAAGAGGTTGAAGAAAGACTAATTACTTTGAAGAGGTTTTCTTCCATGGTTCTTTCCTGACTGTCTGTGAGAGCTCATTTGGATGCATAGCTCGAGTTTCACAGATGATGCTGGATGTATTAGCTGAAGAATGTTGCATTCTGGCATGCCCAGGTTTAAATCTGCTGGATTTAAATAGCTCTTTCAGTGTTGGAGGCATTTTCTTCGATGTCTGCAGACAGATAATGGTATGATTTGCTTATACAGAAACTGAGAAATGGTCCTGAGATATTATAAGACCTTCCTCATACAGATTGAGCCCTTTGCTAGGAAACCATGAATTTCCAAATTCTTTTAGGCATTATGGTAAGCAGTGGATTTCTCTATAGAAACATTCAACAGCCAAACCACAGAAGCTTGCTTTGAATTCCACTAAAGCTGGTTCACAGCACTGAATCAGGTTTCAAACTGGACCTAGATACCATCACTAAAATTAAAAGCAATACTCATAAGCAGAGCATAACTTCATAACAGAGACCAGCAAAATCAAGCTGATGCAACAAAATATCAGCTCTCAATGAAGAAGTTGTGTTTCTTCAGTTCTTTCTGCACTGGTTTATATTATCCAGCTCCTGGGAAATCAGGTGCTTCCTGACAATTGAAGATCATTAGCACTTTGAAAACAAATACATGGGTTTCTGTAGATTCTTGTTAGCATAATATTAGGGCTCTTGCTTTATGGGAATAGATTTTGATCTAACTTCAGGCAGGGAGGCACTTCAATGTGTCTTTTTAGCTCAAAAGAGACAAATGTTTAGTTTATATCAGATTGTAAAGGAATCAGGATAATAAAGAAAAGAGAGACAAGAATGACATTGATCTCATCTAAATTTGGTTATCTGTAGTGGGAGATGTCTATATCTAAGCTAATAACCTCCTCAAGCTCCTTTTATCATAAATGAAGAGGAAATAGGTACTTTGGTACTCTAAACAATTAGCTCAGATGTCAATGCTTACAATGTAAATGTTTACATTTATTTAGGTGAATCCCACTTTGAATTGCTTTAACATGTAATGTTTAAGTGATGGTGTCATGCCTGTCAGTCTGAGTTGATTTCTGTGGCTTCAAATCAGCAATGCACTTAAACAGTATCCTAATTTTAAGCGTATAAATAGTCCTATTGAAGTCAGTGGGTTATTCACGTAGTAAAGGAACGTTCCAGTGCTTTGCCAATGTGAGTCATGTGCCACGTGTGTTTTCCTTTCAATAACTCTGCTACATCACTTTGCCTTTGGGCAGTAATTTCACTGTAGAGTGGAATTAATGTTTTCAGAAAGCTCTCTTAAATTTTTAAGATTTTGGCATTTTTAGAGCAGATGCTGGTAAATTACTAAGGCTTGTATTCTTTCCTATGCTTCATAATAGCACTAAAATCCAATAAAATATAATTCAACATTTTGACTACTGCATTCATTGAACACTAATGCTGTTTCCACTTCTTAGGGTTCAAAATCTAATTAGAGACATGCTAACTTTTTTTCCATGTTTCATGTAAAAAAGATGAGGCCAAATAGTAATATGTCACTAA
Organism: Acanthiza pusilla; assembly: GCA_036630365.1. Classification (NCBI taxonomy): domain Eukaryota; kingdom Metazoa; phylum Chordata; class Aves; order Passeriformes; family Acanthizidae; genus Acanthiza; species Acanthiza pusilla. The sequence goes on from JAXCHO010000036.1 coordinate 3,420,738, forward strand.
AGAAGTAAAGATATTTTTAACTATAAAACTGTTAGACACCTCAACATATCCATCAGTCATCTGTGTAATTTGTAATCCTTAAAAACATAGATGACCCTAACAAGTTTGGAGTGTATCTGAATTTTTCAATTGTTTTGTAACTGTCCTTCATACACAGTTTATAGGATTTCATTGAATAAGTGTAGTTTAAACTGTATTTTAGGTGGATCAGACTTGTTTCAGCTGCAAGAGGAGGGCTTGGTTATAGTGGACTGCATCCTGAAGCTGGAAATCGTGAAGAAGGAAATCTTGCCACTGAGATGTCTGATGCTCTGTTTTGATCTCAGTGGGTATCTGAGCAGAACAGAATATTCTGGGCTCGGCAGCATCCCTGGCCCCTTGGATCACAATGGGGGAGCACTGCCAAGAACATCCCCACTGCTGCAAGGGAGCTGCAAGCTGCTCAGCTGGGAGCAAATTACACATGTACCTCAGGTTTCTGACGAACTCCCAACACACCCTGTGGCAGCCTAAAAGCTTGGCCTCTTCTCTGCCAGGTAATGAACAATGTTTTGCTTGTAGTTAACTTCCATATCAGTCAGCTACTCAGTATATTGAGATCTTCCCAAACAGGCCTCCCTGTAAACTATTTTTATACCATGATATCCTGTAGCAGTCTTTATAAAAATAAATGAACTAGTGACATTAAGCTGAAAGGTAAGCAAAGGTGTTGAGTGTTAAACATATTAAGAGCAGGGGAAAAATCTGTTAATCGTTTTATTAATGTTTTCTTTTCTGCTGAAATCCTTGAAAATGCTTGTAATTCTTTGCAGCTGACAGGCTGCTGATTTTGCAGAAAGAAGAGGTTTTTGAGTCCCTTAACTCCAAGTCACAGTTGTTCCTTGTTTTGACTGTTGGAGAATTAGTTCAATAACCTCCCAAATAGTAAGTGCCTGTGTTCTTAGAATTTAAGCATAAGAAGGTCTGCATCTGAGAATAATTATAGTTAAGCAAACACTACATTGAAACACAAGCTTAATGAGTTGCACTGAAGCAGTGTAAGGGACTGTCAAAGTCATTTTGCTGCTGTATGGATTTTTACAATGCTGTTACTTCACTTATTTGAACAGATTTATGCTCTGTTTGAAGGATTCCCCTCTTTAACACACCCTGAATGACACTCAAGCATTCCCAGGCTATGGGAAGTGACAGCAGGGGTGAGGCTTTGAGTCTGTGATCTGTTCTGTTCTTTTACTGTGCCCATGGTAAAATCCATGAGGCCCAGTCCTAAACTGCACTCCACCACTGGTGCTCTCTTGAGGATTGTCATTGTGGCTGACAACTTTTCAAAATTCTGATGGGGAGCCTTCCACTGTCTTTCTTCTGTGCCAGAAAGGTTTAGATTGAATATTAGGAAAAATTTCTTCACCAAAAACGTTGCCAAGCATTGGAACAGGCTGCCCAGGGAAGTGGTTGGGTCACCATCCCTGGAGGTGTTTAAAAGATGTGTAGATGTGAAACTTACGGACACTGTTTAGCGGTGGACCTGGCAATGCTGGGTTAATGGTGGGACTTGGTGATTTTAGACGTCATTTCCAGCCTCAATGATTCTATAATTCTATGATTCTATGACTTTTAGCCTTTTTTCTCATGCATCTCTCCAAGCAGACTGTATATTCCCCACTTTGAGTGGCGATTCCTCAGAGGCTCAAGTCCACCAAGGCACATCCTGCAAGATGTGCTGCAGACCAGCAGCTTTCTCAGTTCCCCCAGCCTGTTCCCGTGCGCTTGCCCACTTTTCGGAGCACATGGGTCACCAGGCTGACCACAAACAGAAACACAATCTCTCTGCAGTAAGGAACAGAGAATGATCCAGGGACACTACTCCCACCAAATCCCTGAGGTTTTCCTGGCTTTCCTAAGCAGTGTGTGGAATCACCTGATGTTCCTGCTCTACCAGACCCCAAGACTACCCCAGGTCTGAGCAACAGTTGGCTTCATGTGACCTGCAGGTAACAAAAGCTATTTGCATTTTGCATGGTCATTCTGATTTCCACCACTGAGGCTTCTCCCCTTTCTCCAGTGCTTTGATCCTCTCCCTTCACCTTCCAAGGCAGTGAAAGGTGAGTGAAAAAGCTCAAGGGTGAGTAATGGAATGTCTCTTTCCCTCCCCACCAAAAGCTATTGCTTTGTGGACCTGGCAATGTTAGGTTAATGGTTGGATATAATGATCCCAGAGTAGTTCTCCAACCTTAATGACAATGATCCTATAAAACCAGAAATTGCATCTAAATTTTCACAGTAAAAACTACTTTGACAAATTTATATTATATTTTTAAATACTTTGGGTCTTGTTTTGATTTTCTTCACACTTATATAATGCTAAACACATGTCCAAATTTTGGCATAAGTGTTTTTGCTGAAGTGTTAGGCAGATTTGGGTTCCTGTACAAAAACACCTCTGACATTTCTCATTGTCTAATGTTTTATCCTGACAGAATCATCACTCTGGTAGTATTTTTTTTTTTTTTTTCTTTTTTTTCTTTTTTTTTTTTTTTTTTGTAGACCAATTTCTTGCAGAGACACTGAGAGAACAGATTCCAGGGTTGAAAGTTACAGAAATCTGGAATAGCTGTATCACACAAACACCATTCATACACTTCCTAGGTTGTATGAAAAGCAGAGGCCCTTAATATACTATACTTGAATGAAAAAAGTTCATTCAGCCTTCTTGATCATAAAATAAACAAGTAAAAAAAAAAGGTAAAAATTAAAAACTATTGTCAAATCATGTTTATTGTACAGTGTGAGTATGCTTTTCATATTTATCTAAGGACAATATTAAACTTGGATAATGAACTGTGTTAAAACTTTTTAAAGGCAGGATAATACTATAAGACCAAGTAGTTAGGAAAATGGAGAATTTTGTTTTATTTTTTCCTCTAATTTCTATGAACCATGAACAACAGTCAACCTTTCAAATGAACTATGGTCTGTCATGCATTTTTTTGGTTCTGTCTTCATTCTTGCAATCCAAACTTTATGTTATTCTGTGAATTAGCTGTGAATAGGCCCCATTATCAGAGACCATGGTCTGGACTTGATAATATAAATGATGAAATGAATTATGAGATTGAAACAGACTTGCATCATCTTTATTTTGGCTGTTTTTCTAACTTTTCTAATGTAAAATCTTTTTATTTCTTCTGAATCAAATGTCATTATGTATTATGCAGTCTCAGATAAAACATATACCTTATAGCAGAAAAGCAGTGTTTCAGAAAAAATCTTTCTTTTGCTCCTTGAAATATAATTACCTGGACAGTCTTAAATACCACATTCAGTACAATCTCTTTTACACTCCCAAATTTCATAGAAACTACTGGGTTAATTCAGGTCAATGCCTTTAAATTAAATCTGAGAGCAACAGAAGCAGAGAAGTAAACAGGAATAAAGTACAAAGCAGACAGTTACAGCAACATATAGGAATTATGTAGGGTTTGCCAGAAATACCAGTCTCATGTGGAGACAGGAAGAATTACTGCAGGGTACATATCCTCACATGGAGAAGAATGGAATAGAGAGTTCTTATTTTCAGTAAAGAAGAGTGGAAGACTGAATACTAAAAAAAAAATAATAAAACTATTTTAACCCATGGTTGAGCAAAGAGATGATCAAAGCCTCCAGCAGCCCTGAGATAGTGACTGCACAGTTTTAGGACTGCCATCATACCAGTCCTATACCAGTTTTAACCCCAATTCGCTTGTTATTCCCACGCAATCTCCCTATGCCCTGTGGAATTCATGTTTGTTTTCATGGCTAATGGGCATGGGTAAAAACCAAACTCTGCTTCAGTTTATGTTGGCATCTCGCCACTTTGCAATGAGAACGTAAAATCACTAATAATCCTCTTATGACCTTTCTGTACTTCACTGGACTTTCATGGCTGAGACCTTTTGCAACTGGTATTATGGACTGAGAAGGATTTAGAAATTTTAGTTTCTCCTGGTAACAGGACAAAGGAGTGAAGGTAGATTTTACCTGTGGAAAGCATCATGCACAGGATGGTTAACCTTGACATAAAACCAAAACAAAAATGTGGATGTTGGTGGTATAAAAGACATGAGCTGGGAGATGAGCCCAGCTTAGAAAGAATTATTCCTTTGCAGAGCAGACTGGGCTCAGTTTCTGCTTAGTTGATAGAGATCCTTTCTAGATGTGGCATTAGTGACATTGAGAAATCAAACACTGCCAAAATTAATGTAAAAAGCTCTTAACATGCAGTTAGAACATTCTTGATTTCAGCAAAGTGTTGCCTCACTGGTTGCAGGATATTTTGGGGCTGCACATTGCCTGTCTGTAATTAGTTATACCAAGTTCAGAGTGAGATATGCAATGTATTTTCCTGCCCTTCTAAAACTTAAGCAGCATGTAATGATGACTGGAAGCAACAGTCGATCAGTCCAGAGAGGACTATGCTTTTCTGATAACTCCTGCAAAACCTTTGGGAGTGCTTTGTTTCTCAAATATAGACTGAATTTTAAATTTAAAAAGTAATCCCTGTCGTGTTAACACTTTTTGATGTGTTTCCAGTGAATTCAGGCAGCTTTGAGTAGAGCTTCTGAGGGGAAGTGTTGGCTATCCTGTTAAATCTGAAGAAATATGCAAAACAGATTAAAGAATCAGAAAAAGAGATGCAGTCTCTTGAAATGGAAGAGCATAGAAATGCCTCTCTAGTATCAACAATGGGTTGGTTGTGAGTTGAACCTAAACAAAAGATGCAACCACATCTATTTTGGACAGTGGGCTTTAAATGGCCCAGGTGTCAAGGCTACAACTGACACCTTATTGTGTTAGTTCTTTGCCTGCCTTTTGTTTACAGAGGCTTCTTATGACTTCACCACTAGTTAGGTGCAGACTTATATCAATCTTGTTCATGTGTTCTTACTCAGACACAGAATGAAAATGCTTTGATAGATTGTTCCCTCAAGATTTGGGATGAGCAGACTACAGTAGGGTTTACCTTTCCCCAGTCTTCTCCTGTCTAGACTGAATATATTTGGTATATTTTCCCTTACACTGTTTCAATCTAAGTATCTTTTTTATCTGTCTTCTGCTGATTTTGACTCTATCCAGTTGGGTACCTTGTTTTTATAGCAGTGTAGTCAAAACTGGACTCCAGCTGAGGCCTCATGCATACAGGATAAAGAATAACTACCGCCTCTGTGTCACTGTGCCTGTTGCTTGTTAATGGCATCACATTTTTCACCTGGCCTTAGTTTGTGATCTGCTCTAACTTCCCTACCTCACCCTTTTTTCTAGCATGCTGCCTAGCTAGTTATTCGTGATTTTCTTTTTGCGTGTTCAATTTCCTCTCTCAGCTGTTGCCCTTTTCTTAATTTCCATTTCATCGTGTTGCTTTTGGATCATTTCTCCAATTTGTCAGGATCAGCTTGAACAGCAACCACAGCCTCCAGTGTGCTTCCAGCTCTGTATGACTTACAAATGGCATGAGTAGGCTCTGTACTGTCATTCATGTATTTAATGAAAGTAAGGAATTGAAGAAGGTGCTGCAGAAATGTGCTGCCAATTTGTGACAGAAATGTTGACAACTTTTCTTTGAGTACTTTCTTTTTTCAATCACTTGTGTATTTATCACGGAGTCATTTGTTCAAGATAGTATTTCCTTCTTTGGCTGAGCAGGATATCATACAACACCATGCCAAAAAAACTTAACAAACACAACTGGAAGAGGTTACTGCTTTCAGGATATCCAGCAGATCCTTCCAAAGGGAAAACAGGTAAAATAGTGTTTTATGCCTTTTATTTGCTCTCTATTTGTTTCTTTTTTCTCTCATTTATGCCATCTGTCTGTTTCTCCTCCTCCTCTCATAACTCAGCAGGCTGCACTGCACTGAGAATGCTCTTGCGGACTTCAGGGAGATGAGCCCCTTGGGATGTTTTCAGGAGTCTTGAGCAAACTGTAATGCAAAGAATCATAAGTGAGTAACTTCTGCAATTGCCCAGAGAAGTATGGCTGTGTGAGTGTTAAAAGGGAAAGCAGACTAAGAGAAAAGCACTATGTAAAACAAATGTTTCTTGATATTTAGGAATATTTGCTTTTGATTTTTTAATTACTGTGAGGCATGTTTGTATTTCACCCAGTGTATCATGTTTAATACTGATTTAACTGTGTCATAAAAGTTGTCTCACTCCTATGTCATTTTCCCTGTCCAAGAACAAAAGGAAAGGTGACATTCACTGAGATGAAATGTCAAATGTGCATCTGATGCAACAGAGATGCTTTCTACAGAATGTGAGTTGATTTTGTGGAAACTGCTGCCACAGACCGCAGTGACCAAGGCTGCTGTGGGCGATCTGACGCACAGATGAATAATGAAGAGACAATATGAATGATGTTAGTTTTGAATAGCAGTTCTGAAGAAACTAATTAATTTCATGTCTCACAATCTGGAAAAAATTATTAGTCTAAGAATTTAAGAAAGAGCAGACTACCCCTGACTAGAGAGATTTCAAACTGTAGGTCTGGTTCAGATGGACTTTGCTTCAGAGCTGGAATGACAATTCTGCTTCAAAGTCTGCCCATTAAGCACCATGACGAAAATTATTAACAAACCCACAAATGCCTTATTTTATCCCCAGTGTACAAAATAGTAGCATAGAACCAAACTGGTTTTCATGCCTTAGGATAAGCTAATTTCCTGAGCCTCAGACTCTGGATCCTGTTTTTTTATTTTCTTAGAAATAGGACTGGTATCTCTTGGCTCTGCTGACTGTCTGTGCATGCTGGGCAGCCCCAGCACCTCTGCCTGTCCAGGAAAGGCTCTTGGAGCAGCTGCATATGGCTCCTGAAGAGAAATCCTTCTTTGCCTTTTCTTGGAGAGAAATTGTAAGACTTTTCAAAAATGACTGGCAATTCATCAGGCAAGCTGGAGATAATATGGGATGATTAGCTTCCCTTATCCTCAGAAATATGCAAGAAGAAAAAGAGTTCAATAAATCAAGCCATGTGATTTCTCTGAGATTTCAGTGGTATAACTAAAAATCATGGTTAGGTCTATACTCACAAAGGAATTTTAAAAATTTTCAAGGTTATCAATGTTTCAGATGTTGTGGAAAGGAAAAGGCTAGAGTAGCTGAAGAAATATTGTCCCACATTTTGACCAGATACATTTTAAAACAAATTTTAAAAAATATTTTTGCATATTTACTCTCTGAAAATAAACCTTATTTTCTACATGGCAATAACAGAAATGAACTCAAGGGAAATTACTCACATATGTCAAGAATGTAATGTGCCCCTTCGCTTTCAAAGGGTTGGCATCAGTGTAAATTATTGCTTACAGGTGCTAAGTAACCTCTTTGATGGTTTTTTTTATTGGCTGACTCACATCTCTTAGGAAGATAAAAAGCTACTGTAAAAGAGTAGTTATTTAATTAAAAAGAACTAAGGATTTTCATAGTAAAGAAATGGGTGGGGATGGGTGATTTTTTTTCTTGAATGCACTTGAGCCAAGACTGAAAATTTTTTTACCAAGTATTCTCTTTACCTTTCATTTTCACATTGTTATTTCTATCATGTGCTTGCATGTAACTTTTGTTTGAATAAAGACTATTACACAGACTTATTTTTGTCATTCAGTATACAAAAATGGAGGTATTTAGAAATTGTGATATTTAGAAAGGCACTTTCTTGTGATTTTAAGTCCTTCATGTAGCACAGTCCCTCAGATGTACTGTTTAGAATTGTGTCCTAGATGCTATTTCTTGCTTTCTGCAAGTTCAATGGAAAGGAAACATCAGTTGAATATAATACACATGGACAAATTCCAAGAAGTTTCTTGCTTGGTGTTCTAAAAGTGATCATCAAAAAGGCCCAATTTAAAAAACTTTTCCTCCAAATTCAAAATTTGTTAACACATTTGAAAGCATAAAAGGCAAAAGCTAATTCTGTCTAGTTTTAAATACCAGAAATTTCCCAGCAAATTAATTACTTTCCTTTGTAGTGAGGTAAAGACAGATAAGAAAATCACTTAATGAATTTCATACCTCCAAAACACATTTGCAACAAAGCCTGTGATTCTTTCTGAAATTTTTTAAAATAGAAAACTCTAATAAATTTATGTTTTTCTCTACCCTCTCTAGGACAATCTTCTCCCTCCCCCCTAAAAAAAGAACACAGAAAGTCCTACTGCTGGTTTGCATTACAATAAAGCACCCAGACACACAGTTTTATCAACTGTTAGTATGCCTTTAACAAATCACAATTAAATATTAACAGCCTGTGGAGCAGCATGGAGGGCTCTGCAATCCTTTGAAGGTATATTTGCCAATTAAACAAAGTCTGACATTAGAGCAAAGGTGGCAAGGATCCAAACCAGAGAAATGAGAGTCAACCACTTCAGTGGCATTCATTAGCTAAACAGACATTCTTTGTGTGGCCTGTTTCTTTGCTACTGCCAAATCCACACCCTGTTCAGGAACTTACCCAGGCTCAGATAAGCTTATTATGGAAATAACACTTTGTCACCCCTTACAACTTGCTTCTTGTTAAATTATCTTTTATCTTCTTTGTAGTATTTGTCACCTCTCCTTGGGTGCCCCTTGTGTGGCCAAATGGTATTGTGATTGATTTGGAATAATCAGGTTCGAAAGGTTAATTTAAGTTAATAGGAGAATATTTTAAAGATTCTCTCCTCAGTATCACACAAGAATGATTACAGAGAGACATTTATGCACATACATCGTGTTGGTTTTTTTGGTAATGTGTGAAAGCTTAGGTGGCTTGTTTGGGTCATCTCATAATAGGCGCTGATGTGGGAGAGCATAAATTTTCCTGAAAAGGAAAATTTGGATGGGAATTCTCTAGCCTGTACACAGCCTTATCAAATTTTTGTTTCTACTGAAAACCCTGTGCTGGGACAGCAGAGAAGCTTAGTGTTGCCTCTGCATTTTGAGAGTATGAGAGGGGAAAAAAGGAGCCTTTCCACTGTTCCTTTTCCTGCTGGCTGAGATAAAGCCAGAAATTCCTGGGGTTGGAGGCCGAGCATCCCAGAGAAAGGGGCTGTGACAGCCTCAAGTGTGCATCACCCACAGAGCCTGCAGAATGCACACAAACTTGTGCCCCCTTTTCTTTGTCCTGCAGCTTCAGAGTTGCCTCACTAAAGGTGAGTTAGTCTTCCAAGGCTTGGTCTAGCTTACATCTGTGCCTGGAAAAACATCCATGCTTTTGTGCCTCCAAAAGGTGAAAATGTAGTGAGAGTGGAATTCAGTCTCCTCAGAAAGAGTTCAACATGGTAAAGGCAAAAAGGAATATTTCCATCCCTTCCAGGTCAGGGTAATGCTTGAGGATGGTTCTAGGAGGGAGAAAGAAAGGAAGTAAAGTGGGCTTGCTGCTCCCAGCAGAACATGCAGAAGCAGCCAGGACAAAGACTGTCTCCTCAAGTGGCCCCAATCCTGTGGCAAGTTTTGCACAAACCCTGAGCCCAGCCTGAGCACAGAGACACATCCTGTGGATGTCAGTGGGTGGCAAAACACTCACACCAGTCGTCTTTCCATGTTCATATGCATGTTCTGCCTATGTATACACCTGCCTGCTGTTGACATCTACATTTCAATGCAGAGTTGTCCAACGTTGTGGTGCTATGCACACATCTTTAGTGACATTCTCAGCTCTGCAGTTAAATATAATTTTTTTTCTCTTTCTGTGCTGAAACACTGCATTTCATTTCACTCATCCTCCCACACATGCAGGGAAACGATATCCATCACTAAGTAACTACGAAAGACTGGAGAGCCAAGTGAGGAGAGAAAAGTAATTTCTTGGGCAAATGCTTAAATGACTATCATATTTTGAATGGTTTTCTGTATTTGTCATATTAAAGTGAATGCTCTAGTCTGTGTTATTATAATAGGCATCTGTTGATTTCTAGGTTTTATGACAGAAACTTTACTGGCACAGAATTTTTTTATATTCTATAGTTTTTTCATATCTATGTATCATGCATATTCACTGTAGTCACACAAATTGCATTTTCCATATACAAATCGAAATGTAGCTTTCACTGAGGCAAGAAAGAATAAGAATATCTGAGTTATATTGGTCCACTCAGGCCTCATAGGCAACATTGAAATATGTCTCATTCAACTATATTGCTACTCAAATCTCACTTATTACTTCAGTTTCACTATTTTTAAAAAAGGCTCTGTTTAGTGTTCCATATACTGGAAAAATCCTCACCCCAAGTCACAGGAGTATTCTCCTGTGTGAGACAGATATGAGAGAACGAGAATAAAAAATAGGTTTTCTGTGTGAGCATCAGGATGAAAACATCTTTTTTTCCTTGCTCCAGTAAAGCACACTTCCTCTGAAGTTGCCAAGCCAGTGCCTCAGCAGGTGTCTATCTGCCTCAAAGTTGCTGGAGCTGTGCAGATTTGCAATAGTGAGGGGTTTTTCTTCTAATCTGCTGATTTTGACATCACCCTTACTTGCTGATTTAATGAACCCAGTGTCATAAATAGGATTACAGATCCCAGAGGTCTAATTCTCAGCTCCTTAATACACTGAAGAGTAACAGTAACTATGGTAAATAATTGCCTCAAATCAAATCAAAATTACGGCTTTAAATTTCAATGCCGGAAATGTTTGTTCAGTGATCTGTACGGTGGAAATCACTTGCCTTTATCTAGCTCCCAAAGGAGAAAGATGGCACCCAAGGAGCAAACATCAACATCACAAATACTGCCTTTGTGAACATTGTGCAGAAGGCAGTGCTGAGACCAGCTGGAATCAGCTGAACCTGGAGGTTCTGCAGCAGGAACGTGGACAAACTGTGGCTGTTCATTTCAACCAACAGCCTTTTTTTACCTTTTGGACTTGGGTAAAATGAGGATATAATTCTTAACATACAGACGCACCATGCAGTTCTCACAGAGTGTGATGGGAATTAAATAGATGCTTCAGGAAGCTAATCATTATCAGGAGGCTTAAAGCTTGTTCTGTGCTTGCTTTATGACTCTAATTTTCAGATACGGCCTGACTACCAGGATGTCCACATGGGATATTTGGTCGCCTGGGTAATTACAACAAATATTCTGCTTTCATGTTACTATTCACATGTTTAAACTGAGTTTGTAAAGGAGAGTATTTTATGGAAGTGGAGATACAGTGATGCCATTTGCTAATAATCCAAGGACGTCAGTAGATGACCAAAGCAAGAGACTCAGGCCTCCTGTCTCTGTTCTGGTATCCTCAATCCCATTGTCTTCAACAATCAGCAGCCAGTTTTCAGCTGTTGTAATTTGGGCTGACACTACTGAATGCAATCTGCTTTAGTATACATAGATGCAAATTCTTCAGGGTGTTTTCTAGTATTCATGAGCAATGCTAAGTAAATGACATTTCTAGATGCGATTAGCTCTGCATATCCCCAGATACTGATGTGCATATGTAAAATAGATGCAGCTATATATTTTAGCACACACAAACATGCAGCCATAGGCACATAAAAACATTTCCTCTCTCACACAGATGAGATATACCCATATGCATGCACACATACCACTGGTGGCAGATAAAAATAAATACACCATAGGGAGGCTTTTCAGATGAGTATGTATTGTGCTTGCCTTAAGGACTTGATGAATTTAATTATAATTTGTGCAGCACTACATAAATATTTTCTAAATGAGATTAAATACCATAAAGATTCATATATAGAGTCTATATAAGACCAGTTTCCTATGGAGAACTGCAGAGTTAAACCAAAGAAGGCAGGAAGTATTCCAGTAGGAGAGGGAAAAAATACATGTTTAAGCAATAGACTTGAAAAATTAGGCAGTGAAAGAAAGAGCAAATTGAAAGCTGCTTAGATTTACTGTAGCTATAATGTGTGTTCTGCTTATTTACATAAGGTCTCTGTGATTATCTTCTCTTCTGTTCAGTAAGAATAGTCCCTACGGTAGTATCTGCTGCAACACATGGTACTTTTGTTATCTCAGATATGCAGCCCACTTACTAAAGAAACACACTAACCAATATGTAACGTGAACTTTTGGCTGTTCACAATGTTTGGAGATGGAGGATTTATTACACCACCAGCAGATACAAAGGGCCAAGTCTGCATTCCCAAGTGGGCAGATTGCTCTGGTTTTATTTTAGGTTTAGCAAATTTTCTGTTTGTTCTTTTTTGTTGCTGCCTGTTTGTTTGAAAACACAGGTTTTCCATTCTGGACTTTATTTTAATACAGTTCTGAGACCAAATATTGCACTCTATTGTGCACTCTATTGTGAAACCAAGGTCTTTTCATGAAAATGACAGACTCTCTTTTAGGCCTTAATGCTCCTCAAATGTTCTTTACTCACTCTGCATACCTAAATCTCTGTCTTAGATGTTCTCCAAGTGTCATCCTCATAGGCTGCACTCATTCAGTGATCACCAACTTTTACCCATGGAAAGGACAATGGATGTGTGAAGGTTGAGATATGATGAAAATAACATAGACTTTTTTTTTCTGAGACCAGCAGCGTCATATCCTTCTAATGAACATTCCATAACAAATTCCTACAGAGAAAGTAGTGGTCTGGCTACACAATAATTTGTGCTTTGTTTACTGGAAAGAGCATTTTAATTTTTATTTTTTTTTAAGTTTTACCTAGATATCGCTTGAAATATCAAGGAACTGTGGCTCAGGTCCCATAAGGAAATAAGTAAAAGATTCCAATACAACTTGTGGTGACAGAAAATTCTGAATCTCTTTTAAAGTTTTCTTCTTGGCAAAGCAATATTCATAGATATTTTAAAACAAACAAAAAAGTAGACATTCGTGCTACATCAGATGAAGGAATTTTGAATTCACCAGTGACAGGAAATTATTGACAGGTTTTCCTTTTTTCCATCATGAGCAAGAGCTCTTTGTACTGTCTCTCAGACTGTGTGAGAACAGTATTTCACACTTTCATTATTTCTTCTCATTTCCTTTCCAGAATGACAGGACCACTCTAATGAAATGCTACTGAGTCATTAGAAATTAGTCAGTACATTGTTAGACTATGAAGTTTGAAAAAATAGAGCAAAATATTGTTTAGTAGCTAGGTGCAGAGGTATCTTTTAATTGTCCAAGGAAAAATGAAAGATTTTATTAGGAAAGATATTTTTATCACATATTTGACAAAGTAGTGGGATAACTCTGAGAGATGTGAAGCATCGCAAAACTGCACAAGTATAAGTGCAGAAAAGCTGCATTTGGTAGCTCTCAGCCATCAGATATGTGGTCATTAGTATCTCAAAATGATGAACTCTTAACAGCTTAGAGTAAATTTTCACTGTTTAACCAATTATACCAGGGCTGGTCTTCAGCCCATGTGTCTGGTCTCAAATTTATTTTTAAACTGCATTTCCTCCTGGTGGCCATGTGTATGCTCTCTATTGGGGGCTAAATATACACATCAAACACAGTAGGAAAATTAGCCTTAATTGCTCCATCAGCTAAGAAATCAAGAAAAAGCTTTTATTCCTTCAATCCTGTCCATGTCTGACCAGGCAAGTCTTCCTATCTTGAATCACAGTCTCAGACTCCACTCCCAGTAGTGCCCTCACAAGCAACTTCCTCCCAAAACCCAAAGACTTGGGTGTCCTGTGAGCTGCCTGGTGGCTGATGGGAGCAATGCCACCAGAGAATGACCTGGCCACCAGCCTCCAGCTTTTGTTCTCAGTTAATGAAAACATTCTTGGCAAATGCTTTTGCTTTAGGTCACCTTACACTGGTCCAAGAATTCCCATTCAAGTGGCATAATATGAATGCCCCCAGCGATTGCTCTTAATTAAGGCCCTGCTTCCAAAAAAAAAAAAAAAAAAAAAAAAAGTCCAACCAAAAAAAAAGCCTAGAGTCTGATTATGTTATTCCTGGCTGGAGTGTCCTGTTGTCCAGCCAGCTTTGAGCACTTCCATTTCTTCAGAAAAACGTATCAAGCTTCTCAATGAGTGCACTCTACAGCATTGAGTTTTGTTGTTTCCTTTGCTCTAGTAGTAGTAGTAGTTGTAATAGTAGTAGTAGTAGTAGTAGTAGCAGCAATAGTAGTAGAATTTTTAGTGGAGGTTATTTCCAGAAGAAAGGACAGTTTGGCAAACTGTATTTTCTTACAGTTTCTCTGACAGACCTTAGTCTAACTAACGTGAGCAAGGGCAGGTCTGGATTGGCAGTGAGAAAAGTTGTTTTTCCTTCAAAGTTTTCTTTCCAAGCCACAGTGTAAAAAATGCTCTGTTCTCATCCTTCTCTGCCTCAGTTTACTTCAACTATAAAATGGAAGTGATAATTTCTGTTGTAAAATACTTACATCTGTGAATTGAAAGCATTACAGAAGAACTAATTACTGTTATGCTTAAACATTCCAGCATTGCGATTAAGTGATTTTTATGCCTTGATAATTATATTTCACTAGGAAAGAGTGGGCAACCATCCATCAAAGTCCCTGGCTGCGACTGAAATCTTAAGCTGACAGAAATTTTGTGGTGCAGTCATTGATAACCATGGTTTTCAATAGCTCTGAAACAAAGCTGTGAAAAATTTACAGTCTCTTCAGATTGACATTATTTATAGCACACCCCAGTATGAGGTAAATTTCAGTCACGTACAGCTTGTTTAAAAGCAGAGTAAATTTTTATCAGTCTCTTGAATGCTAACAGATGAGAAACTGTTCAAATCTGTAGACTTTATACAGTAGACAGGATTGCAAGGCTAATTGGTGCTGCCGGCATTCGGTGTCGAAGTTAATATGAAATAAAGCTGGTTTAGAAAATCATTATTTATTGTTTTGTACAGATGGATTTGATTTGTAGCTTGGAAGTTTCACAAAGCATCTGTAGTACCCAGAGGAAAGTAAAAGGAGTAGAATAAATAGGAAGTGCAATAGGTACATAGCATGATTTCAGAAAAATATCCATTTCAGACAACTTCACTGTAAGTACAGCTTCTGAAGTCTGTATTTGGCATTTCTTCTTACTAAATCAATGCTGAGTAAGGGCTCCATGATTTTGGTGAAAATTAGGCAGGAGCTGTTTGTTCCAGGCTTACATGGGACAGAGCCTCATTTTACTACTTCTTCCCTTCATGCCATGGGGATTTTAGAAGGGCAAAGATATCAGTAAATCAGGAGCTGCAAAATGTTGGCCGAGGAGTAGTCATACCTTGATCTGACAACAATGTGGCTAAAGCAGGCACTATGTGCAGGAACTCCAGCTTCCATTCATGCCCCTGTATATTGCTGTGCCTTCTTGTGGCAGAGCTCCCAAATCAACCAGAAAGCACTTTTGTTGGCCTTGGTTTTCTTGTGGCAGAACAACACCTCTGAAAATCTCTTTGGTGGGAGGTAGATAATGTTTTGGTTCCCCAGAGGACAGATCAGCCACCGGTGACAGCAGTGACAAACCAGGTGTGACACACTGGTGTGAAGGACACCAGTACAAAGACAAAAAACACTCTTCTTTCAAATTATTGCCACTGCAACATGGAGTGAGAGTGACTTCAGTATGATTACATTCAAAGTGAAGGACTGCTAATACAGATTTCATAACCTTTACAAAACTGTACCTTTTTGTGCAATAACTAATGAATGACTCAGGCCTGGACTTTGTCACTCTGACAAGAAGCACTGTGCTGCTGAAAACTTGGGAAACCTCTTCTCCAGTGGTGTTGAAGTTATTGCACAAAGCATCTAAGTTCCCAAGATATTTAAGAGGGAGATCTGAATACCTAAAAATAGGATTCATCATGTCTAGCACAAAGAATAGATCAGGGTTTCAGCTAGCAAACAGAAAATGCCTGAGAGGAAAAAGTTCTGTTTATTCACCTCCTCTCCCCACCTTTCCCACTGGCAGTTCTGTGGTAGGTATTTATGTTAAACAAGGATTCAGTGCCAAAAGCTATTTCCAGATTCCAGGTACCAACTTCATACATTTCCAAAGAAATGACTGGCTCATTTTCTTTCAAAACCCGCAATCAGTTCATCCTACTCTTTCCAAACTAATCTACATTTCCCTCCTCAGCCTGAAGGCTGTGAGTTGCACCTCCTGCTCCCCTATGCAGCAGGTGATGGGGATGGGCTGTGTTTGCCCCTTCCCCTGCATATGAGCCATTCTGAATTGCGGGGCTGAAAGCTCTGTGGTGGGAGCTGCTTCTACAAGCCTGCAAATAGAGGACAAGATCTGAGCAGAATTGAAAGCCCACAGCTTCATTCTTTATCAGCAATGTCCTATCCACAACCTTTAGCCTCACTTGTGTATTGAAGCCTTGCTTGGTTCACATGGGCTATTAATATGGACAGAGTATAACTCTTAAGCATTAACTTAGGTGAACTAAGATTTTTTTGCTACCCTTTATGTGTGAGCATTTGCCTACGCCTCTGACTAACTTTAACAAGAGTTGAGGGATTCTTGAGTGAAGAATTAAACTTTTTCCTATTAATGACATCAATGCAGCCCTTGGCATATTTTCAAACAGCACTTTTCTGTGCTGCAGAGTAGTACTGCATGGAGAAATAAGGGTAATCTTTACTCCTGGAGTTCAACTGACTGCCCTCAATTCTCTTTGGAAATGAGCTGGATAGTCTATCTCAAGAAAGAGTGCATGAAATAACAGCTGCTACAGGCAGGGAAGTTATAAAAGTTATTTATTTCTTTCATAATAACCCTAGTTGATTAAGGGAAAAAGAAAAGGGGAAAAAAAAAGCCAGAAAAAAACCCCAACCCTGTACAATAAAAGGTTCATATTATGCGATACTTTAATTTCATTTCACATCTAGACACCCATATGCATGTACTGTTTTGCTGGGAGGGTTTAAATACCCTGAGCTAATTATAGGATAATATTTTCCAAGTTACAAGGGTTAAATTGAAAGCACAGCTAATGAGATACTATTCCTGGCTATTAAACTGAAAGAAAAAGGGTCTATTTAATTATAAAGTATGTAAAAAAAAGCATAATCATCTTGTAATGTAACAGCTCTCATCTGGATTATTATTTTGGTGCACATTTATAAACACTGCCTGGCACATTATTGAATTGTTTAACATTTATGTGAATGTAGTTATTCTACAGAATAACAATGTTGACAATGAGCTGGTTCCCTTTTAATTTCACCAAGAATATTTCATATCTACTAGATATATTTCCTCCTTTATCAGAAATAGAAAATAACAAAATATAAAGGAGATGGGAAAGACAGGAGGAACTATTAATCCTGTCAACCAATACCTCAGTATGTTTTCATGTGGTCATTTAAAATAGTGTTTAATTTCACTTTAAAAACCTATGAAGTGTGCTGTAGCTTGCATTTCTCAGCAATTTATAAGATGAACTAAAAAGAAAATTATGGGTTTTTTCCTTATTCTAACTCAGTTAAAAAAAACATTTATAGTACAGGCTGTTCTTCCAGAATTACTTGTTAGTCAAACTCATACTTCTAACAAACTGAGATGTGAAAAACTTTAGAAACTAATTGTTGAAAATATGCCAGAGTTGCTCGGATGTCACTTACTGGAAAACATTTAATCTTCTTTCTTCACTGTATCCACATGACTTCTGTAAATTCTTTGCCTTCCTTCAGCTGTCAAAAACTTCTAGAACTTGTCAAGTGGTACTGGCTGCACCCCCTGAAAGGCTTCTGTGCATGGAAAGGTGAGGTCTTGCTCAGGTGAGCGCCAGCTGAGATGAGCCATGCAAGGGAAGAAGGTGAAGTGAGGTGATTTCTTTAATTTGGCTGACCTGCAGGTACCACATGGTTGAAGGAGAGGCACAGGTAACTTGAACATTTTGGAGCACATCAGTGAGCCGCTGTGTAGGCTCTTGGGCAGATTGCTATGGAATTCTGGCTGTGGCAGCTGTCAGCAGCTAAGCTGGAGATGTTTATGCCTGTGGGTTTAAGGACTGGTTTGTGAAGTTAATTGCATACCTAATAAAGGCCTTTCTTGAACTTCTTGAACGCACTGAACTTCTGTGAAATAAGCAAAGCTTTTGACTGGAGGGAAACTGATCACATCTCCACATCTCCCAGAAGATGAAAGACAGAGCAAAGTATATATATAATGGCTGTACCGAGGCATTATACTTCAAGATGGGCAGGTACCTTAACTGTGACTACTGGATTTAGAAACTGAGGTTTTACTAAACTAGATGTTCTAAAAGGTCACAAGTAATTACCAAGCATCATTAGCTCCCTGTTAGCAGCCTTTTGTCATAGAATTTCCTTAACTTTACTATAAAAAGAGAATGGAAATATAAGAAGAATTTGTTCACCGATATCTCATGGGCCTATAAAATGAACCAGCAGTCTCACAACTGGAAGACACTGTTCATCTCATTGAAGTGTAACAGGGATAAGAGCCATTACTTCTTATATATAATTACTCAAATCCATGCTGGAAGGAATTATAAAAATTTGGGACTGTTATTTGTGACATTGCCTGGAAGTCAAAGCATGTGAAAAAGAACTGATGTCTTTCTGTCCTTCTGTCTTCCATCCTCTCCTAAAGCATACAGGTCCATGTCTTTCTATCGCTGTTTTCCAGTTGACTTTCGTTGACCTCTTCTCTTATTAGGCACCTAATTACCTCTTTAGAAGCAACTGGTGTACAAGCTCATTCTCCTTGCTGTCTGAGGCCCTTTGATGCTGTCCACATTGTCACTTGCAGCAGCTGAGTACTCGCTGGTCACTTGGTGGTGGATAACTCTTTGATTCTCTTGTCTGAATTTGCATATAAAGAAAGGAAAAACTTTCCCCAAAGAACTGCCCTGTGAACAGGAACACGAGGAAATGTTACTCTAGATGAGCAAGCCTATGTGTTCATGTGGGGAGACTGGAAGGAGAGCTAGCTATCACTAGATTCAGTCCAGGCTTTTCAGATCCCATTTTATGCAAGGGAAAATGCAGATGCCTGGGATTTCCTGGTAGCTGCCTCATTTGAAAAAGAAAAGCTTTTCTATGGAAGAACAAGAAATAGAACAAGTTACAACATGTTCCTCATCCTTTTAATTACATGGGAAAAAGAGAATACATGGTTAATGTTTCCACTTGTAATCCTTTTACCTATTTTATTTCCCACCTGTTTAATTAGTGGTTCTTTTTTTTTTCAGTTTCTCCCAGTCAGTTCCTCATGTCTGAACTGTCTCCCATCTTCTTGCGTCTTTTCCCTCTAACCTTACCCGCAGGTTTTCATCCTTTTGTGTAATCCCCTTCTTGAAAATATTTGCATGTGGATTGTTGTTTCTTTTTGAGCATTATTTTTATGCTATTCAGTGATAACATTTCCCCATGAGTAAAAGAAAAAAAAAGAGGCTTTGCTAGAGGCACAGAATATGCCTACGCTGAGCAAGCGTTATGACCAAACCTAACAGATGTGTGTCTGTGGAGCCAAACAGAACTGAGGACCTGATACCAGTACTGAAAGTATTTGGGGGCTTTTACTTTGGGCTTTCTGCTCTGACTGTGCAGCTTGAATATTTGTCAGCTGCTAACATGCATTCCATGTTCTCCTGCAGTGCATTTCCCCTTTCAGCTCCATCCAAAGGAGCAGCCTGCACACCCTGAGACTGCTTGGGAATGAACACCCAAGCACAGCGTGGGGAGGATGAGGAGGGCACTGCAAAATCCTGTTCCTGGTCCCTGTTAAAACAATGATGTAGCTGCACTATACTGAGGCAAGAGATTTTCTCTCCCTTCCATCTTCTGCCCTCAGCTAAGCTTTAGATGGACTTGACAGAGCTTGCTCCTATTCAGTGAATATTACATATGCCAGTGGAGCACCAAGTTCTTAGGGAAAAGGAACGCATATTTCTGCTGGTTACTATGTCTGTGAAGGCTCAGTGTAATATGTTTTGTTTTGCCCAGTCTTGTTTCTGTACAGAAATGTGATTTTGGTATTTTTTTGCCCATATAATTTTTAGTTTGGCTCATTTCATTAGAGAAAAACACTTTTCTGGAAATCAAGGAATCATGGCTTTTTTCCCATATACTTAAATAAGTTGTTTAATTCAATTGGATAAAGACATTAAAACCATTTATAAATGTAGATTCTCTTTCAGTAATACTAAGAGATATTACTGATTACAAAACCACAATTATTACAAGTGGTCAGAAAACATGTTTTGCAAAATATGTAATATTTTTACATTTTTTATAATTGTATATTCCCTAAAATTTTGCATTCCCCTTGGAATTATGAGAATTTGCTTCAGGTCTGACTTTCTCCCTATGGCTTTTTGATTGATGTCCCTGGCTACCAAAAAATCTTCCCAATGAGACAGATATATTTCTGAGAAGATGTGAGCTTTTTAAGACTTGAAAATAAAGGTTCATTACAAAGTCAGACACAGTACTCTTTGATTCTTCCTCTTTTAGCACCACCCATGGACATCTCTTTCTTTTAAACAGTAATGTCCTCTAAAAAATTGCTTATAGGTGTAAAAATGTACATTTTTTAATTCCCTGTTTCATCGGATAAAGCTATCAGAAAAATATGGCATCGGCAAACCTTAGCAAATCCATGTCACACTTGTCATGATTTTTCCATTTATCTTTAGCTATAAATCTATCCAAACTATCTTCAGGTTTGATCTTGTAGTTGGGTATACATCTTTCCTTTATTTGAATATTTAATGCTAACTTGCTGTTCTCCAGTTATTCAGTACTAATCTCAAAAACTTTAAAAAAATATTAAAAACATTTGCTACAGGGTCAGATTTTCAGAATTTTGGAAGCTTTTTACACATTGATGTATTAAGATGCTTGATTTCTGCTTTTAATATTATAATTTCTATTTCCATGTCAATTTTT
Organism: Acanthiza pusilla; assembly: GCA_036630365.1. Taxonomy (NCBI): domain Eukaryota; kingdom Metazoa; phylum Chordata; class Aves; order Passeriformes; family Acanthizidae; genus Acanthiza; species Acanthiza pusilla. The sequence goes on from JAXCHO010000036.1 coordinate 3,441,565, forward strand.
ATACTTCCATTCACATTAAACCATTAATCCTCTGATTCTATATTCAGTAGAACTATGAATGTTAAAAATTGAGGTAACGTTAATTTATTTTTTTCAGTCACATCTGGAAGTCTCACTGTGTCTCTCGATAGTCACTGCATAAGAAATAAGGTTTTTTAATTGTTTTCTCTTATTTATTTTCTCCTTTTTCAGGTGCAGTTTTTAAATGAGTTTGGCTCCTGACAGTTGTTATGCTCTTTCATGCCTTGTCTTTAAAATGTTCTTTTTTTTTACAGAGCAGTCCTTATTTTATTCTGGTTTGGTTTGGTTCTGATTTTGCATTTCTTGTACAATCTCTGCTCATTCTGAAGTATTTTCTGTGATTTGATAAACTTAGTCTTCTATACAGGGGCAGGAGCTCTTGGATTTTGTACCTTTAATAGAGAGAATTCCCAAGCTTACACTACAGTGAAGTCTATATGCTCATCAATGCAGCTGACTTTATTAACTGGATAACTTAATTTGTCCTTTTGAAATTGAGAACCCTAGTTATAACCATACCCATGAGTATCTCTTAATTTAATTTAAGTGAATCAGACCAGGATTGACTAATAACTAATAACTTTCTGTGAATATCTCCAAAGACAATGAGCTTAGAAAAAGTAAAGCTAAAACAATCTTTGTGTTTATTTGATTGCTATTTTCTGTAAAGAAAATTACTCAGAATTAGTTGGGGCCTATTGTTTTTAGCACCATTTGCCTTTCTCACTATACTTGAAAAGAGAAGCCATTCAGGCTACAATTCCAAATAGTATTCAATGACTTTATACATTAGTCAGGTTCATCATTAGGTTTAGAGGCACAGAACTTGTCTGGAGCACTCTCCAGGAATGATGCTGACACAGGCAGACTGTTCTCTTCTCAATGTGTATGGTTGTATTAATTAGTCATTAGTCTACTTTAAAGACAATGTAAGAATGTGAATACATTGATCTTCCAAGTCTTGCTTTAGTTACAGCTTTCCTAAAAAACACATACCCTTAAATACCTTTGTTTCAGTCATGTGTTGTTTTTAACGTCTTTCTTGTCCTATAATATTTGCTATCAGTTCGTTTTTCAGTTTTTCAAGATTCTCTATTATATTCTACAAACATGTCTATTATTTCCAGTTTCTCAAGTATATAAGATAGGTCTTTTTGCCAATGATTGTTGCCTCAGGTGAGTATTTTTACGGCATTTGTAGTGTTGTTTGGTTTGGGGCTTTTTTTTTCTGTTTGATATTTGTCCTCTATTTTATGGCATTCTTTTATAAAAAGCCATAACATTGACCATCTTCATTGCATAAATTAATGGAAAATTCATTGAAAATTGAAATAGAGTTTATGGTCTGTTTGAAAAATGTGCAGATAGAGAATGACAAGGAGGCTCTAGAAAGTTTATGGACTAGAGGATCTGGACATACGAGATACCTGATCTATGTATCTGCTTGCTGCACACTGTGCTTCAGCACTCAAGCTCTAAAACACAGCAGACAGAGCAATGTTAGAGAATAAAAGTGACATCAAATGCTAGAAGAACAATCTGCTACTGTAGCCAGCCCAGTGCCCAGAGCATAGGGAGATATATTCACTTTGTCCTCTGCTTCACTCAGTGGTGAAATACAAGAGGCTACTATGGCAACATCACATGGTACATTTGTTATCTCTGAACGAGAATGTGTTGAAGGAAGTACCAGATCAGTATGCCATGTGTGCTTTCATTTTCTGGAATGTTTTCAAGGGAAAACATCTGTTCAGATATTTTTCCTGGGATTATGGCTTCAGTTGAAAAAAATGTGGAGGAAGGGATGCAGTTCTGTCTCACATTGAAATCTTTTCTCTTATATTTTTTTTTTCCTAACACAGTATAGCTCTTGTATACTATACCAAGCTGTTTTTCCTGGGTGCAATGTATTATTTCTATCTTTAGTAGTTTCCTTAAATGAGTAAAAGGCTAAATATTCTTTTGAATGCTTGTGTAGGGATGTTGTGAGTAGGTGGGAATGGAAGGTATGGCTGGGAGGTTAGCCAAAATCTTCCTGTACTAGCTGCAAGCACTACTTTAAGATGTGAAAAAAAAATATACCTACTCATTTCATAGAAAACATAGTCTGTTGTTAAAAGATTATAGTTCTGGAATTCAAGAAATATGTATTCCATTGTTGGCATGGCTATTTAGGTGTCATTTCTGACGCTAGACGTGTTCTTTAATATCTGTATGGTTCAGATCTTCTCAATATGATATCCACATTCTTGGTTTTGGATGCTAAACTCCCTGGATTCCTTTCACTTCAGTCATCTGCAGTATAGACATTTGCATCTGAACAAGCTGTCTAGGCTTCCTTTACAGTCAATGGAAAAATGTAGAGTCTTTGGATACCATTCATCTGGGCAATTTTAGACATCTCAGTCAGACTAAGACAAATTGCATCCAAAAAGTGCCTTTTTCTTTCCACTGATGAAGTCACAATCAGGGATTAAAGATCATCTATATCAAAATTTGGACATGTAAGTACTACCTTTGCAAACGGGTACTCTCTGTTTATGTGTATCAGTAAAACATCTTTGCTGATGTGCCCCTTTGTTACAGCTGTAGTTTCTGTGTGATACTTGAACACCAGCTACAATCAAAAAGTAAACTGTAGGAGGCCCCAGTGTTCTTTCTTACTTAGAGACCAAGGCAAATTTCAGTCAAACAGACACGCAGATGAGAAAACTGATTGAGAGAAATAAAGAAAATAATGTTGGACATAATCCCTATATTAGGGTTTTTTAAATACTAAAAAATAAACTTTTTATTATTGTAAAATTTTTAAAAATTGTTATTTGAAATTATATCTGTAGCAATAGCCAAGTATTTTAAAAGAAGAAAAAAACAGAAACACATTTTTCTTTACTAGAATATGCTTGTTATTGGCAACTGAAATGTCTTCTGCTGCAAAAGGTTTTCAGTTCCATGCCAGGATGTTTGGTTGAAATGCAATTGAGAGAATCTGACTGCCAGGGAAGAAAAGTTTGATTAATCTCTTTGTTTGTGGGTGCACACTGCTCTGAGATGCTCTAGTGTTCAAGATGCCCTGATGTGTGCCCCTGCCACACGGGACCTGTGAGAACTCCTGTTCTTTGGGAGAGCACCTCAAAACAAGATAAACACGCTAGACATCTAAAATGGGGCTGAGATTCCCTCCCAAGGATGCACAACTGAGCTGGGCACACAGAGAAGGGAGAGTGACAGCTCCTGCATTAAGCGTTGCATCTGAAACCCTTAAATAAAGTAATTAGTCTCTCTAAAAGCCAGACTCATACTGTCAGAGCATTATTCAGAGGAGAAAGCTAGGTTAGGGGTTCTGAATTGCTTTATCTAGCTTTTATGTGTTTCAAGTATCTGTAGCAAGTTAAAAGGGCAAGATCTGGAAATCCTGCCCTTTGAAAAAGCAGAGTTAGGATATGGCTCATTTTTCACTTCCACTAAAGTCAATAGGGAGAGGTGCTTCTAACATATATTATACAAAGCTTATATAGGCACAGGAAGATATCTTATTCTGGACGTTTTTTTATTCTTTCTGTGTCTAAGGTTAAGGTGATATAATTCCTTACCTATGCTGGTAAGAACCGCCTCATAAGCAAAACCACACCAAATAAGAAAAGGAACTGAGTCTGAGGTGAATACAGGACAACCTTAGGACAAACTGTATCCATTTCTTCCAAGTTTTTAATCAAAAGTTAAAATGTCACCCAGATGCAAAATTCAAAGTTTTCTGATAACTCAGTATGTGTGAGATACATTAAACACTTACTTGCAGAGTTTTGTCACAAATATCCGGTAACAAAGGCCAATTTTGTGAAGATTTGTAGCTAATTTTCAGCCTTCAAGTTTTACTTGCAATTTTCCTCTCAGGTTGATCACATCCATGCACAATTGCAAGAAGTTTGATGTCTCTAACTGAAGCAACTAAAATAGAATTAATGAGCAAAACCAAAGCTTGCTTTCATTTCCAAGACTTTAACATTAGTCACAATGGTTTACAGAATGTTTCTTCATGGCAGCTGCATTGACTTAAAAGGTATTGTAATGGAAAGGATTCATGAAGAAGATGAAGAAGTTATCATCTAAAATACCTACAGTCAGTTTAATAGTAACTAGAGCAAGAGACAGTGAAATAAACCCGAAATAACAAAGAATAGAAATACAAGTTAAAAAAAAAAAAAAATAAAGGAAAAAGATATCAATTAGATGAGCAAGAAAAAGTAGAGTGGCTCTGCTCTTGACCGCATTCTCAGAGTACTTAAGATGTCACAGGACAAGAAGGCCTAAGATTTTTCATTAATGTATGAGCTGAAGGAGCTTACTGTGCCTAAAGGAGATAAAGAGACCTTAACTTTTTCTACTAGGAGGGTCCACTGCCCTCACAGCAGGAGATGCTTCTCTGACTCCTCTCTCTGGGACAGTAGCAGCTAAGTTTGCCTTTTCTGGCACAGGAAAAGCTGGAAATGGGACTGTGGCTGTTTTGTCACTGTCAATAAACCACTTCCTTCAATGACTGCCTGCTTTGCCTCTGCACAGAGTCAGTCCTGGTGGGAAGATTTAGTTTAGTCTCAGTACAGGAAATACTTTAAAAGTCCCTTGTTGGTCTTCTGCCTTTGATGTCAGTCCCAGAATTCATACCTTTCCTGAGGACCATCACATGCTGATGCATATTAAAATCTTACCTTTCTGTCTGACTGTGAATATCTGCAGGATCAGAACTTTCCTGGTAAATGTTAAAAGACGAGTTTCCTCTTGAATCATTTTACATTTTTGCATATTGTACATTGAAGAAGCAGGAAAGATTTGCTGATGGCATCAGGCTTGGGCTATGTTAACTTCTGCAAGGCTTTTGGCATGGGTTGACTTATAGAGATTCAATGCAGACTGAAGTTTCATGTCAGACAGAGATATTGTGAATCAGGTGAAAACTGGGAAGGGGCCTAGACAGAACCAGCATGATCTGCCTGAAAAAAGGTTAAGAACTTCTCTCTGTAACTCATCCTCATTCAGTTCTATAGATGGACTGTATAGCCTGTAATAGACTTCTGCTATCCCTGACAGATGGACTTTGAGTCAATGAAGACTAGTTACATTTTAAAATTATACAGACATAAAAATTTATTTAGATGAAGAAAGGCTTTTGGAGCCATTTGAAGTGTTTTTACTGAGTCTATATTTTGTATAGCAACCTGATGAATTATCAGGTTTATGTAAAAGTTAATATTATGATTGTTTTCTTCCCTGAGAAAATCACTTTCTTCCTAACCTGGTGTTGGTACAACACATTGGGTAATTCCCATTTGTGCACTGACATGTATCTCTTGGAAATTAAATATTATTACATCGCAATTCTCAGTTTCCATTTCTGGGGAGGTAATTCTGTGTATACGCCATATTTACCCTCTATCAGTTTAATAACAATAAATGTCCAACACTGAAAGAAATTATCAGGACATAGGAAATGCCCTTATGGGTCAGATGAGTAGCAACATTGTTCTGCTTCTGGAAATGGCAGTATGAGATGCAGTTTTGGGAGAGAACATGAGCCTGCTCACACTCTGTAGTCCATCTTCCATCAAAATTTGTTTATAAGAAATGGAGAAGACACATCTCTGCTTATCCCTGCCATCACTGGTTTATGAATCTGTTGTTCATGAATTTATCTAATCTACTTTGAACCTGCTAAAACTGTCCTGTCCCATAGCTTTCAATGGCCATATGTTTCGGAATTTTAACTAGCTACTGCATAAAGAAATACCTTCCAGATCACAGTTCTCCATGCTCACAGGATTTTCCAGGAGTTTATTATATGCCTTCCAACCTTTTCCTCTTGAAACAAATATGTTCCAACCTTTCTAATGTTTTCTTGTAAAACAGCTCTTCCATCACCTACTTACTCTTCTCTGTACCCTCTCTGATTCCACCACATCCTTCTTGAGATCACAAAACTGCAAAGAGCGCTGAGGAAGTAGGTGCACAAAAGATTTTAGATACATGCAGAATGATGGCATTTGGGTGGCCTTCTTCCAATGATATCTGGTGTCTTTGACAGCTATTTCTAACTACAGCCAAAGACGTGTGAGGTCCTCCTGTTGTTTCTTGACATAATATCCAGATAGCAGAAAAATCTTAATTTCATCACCACACTTGGAGATGTCACTGTTCATTTCCATTTTCAGGTCATTGATTAGGAAGTTGAATAAAACACGTTCTAGAACCAGCCACTGAGGTACAATACTGCCAGTTCTTCTTTATCCTGAAAATGAAACATTAAGTCTTATGCGTTGCATCCTATTCTTTAACACATTTTCGGTCTTGAAAAGAACTCTTTTTTCATGGTAAATGAGTTTTATTAATTATCACTAAGGTTTTTTTCAACAGACTTATGTCAAAAAAACTCTTTGAAATTTCAAATACATACTGTCCACACCATCCCCTTACAGATGGACACACTTATTCCCTGGTTGTGTTCTGGAAAGCTTCCAATCTAAAGAAAAACATAACTGTATCTGTTACCTTAAGTAGCTCAAACACAATATTTTTCATTGAAAATTTCTTACTTGTTCATTTTTGGCTCACTGGGGCCCAATAATTTTAGTAAGCTCTTCCAGGCAGAGACAGACTTTGTACTCTGTTCCTACAGAACAAAAGTTCCAACTCAGAGTTGAGACTTTAGGAAAGCGACAGTACAACAATACCTAAATTTCATGTTATGCTTTTTTGCCAGTGATCTCAAAGTATTCATAATATCCCTTCTCAGGAAAGGAAAACCAAAGAGGAAGCAGTTGAATCCAGGTCACCCAAATCCTATCTCTACTACACTGGACTCTGTCAAAAGCCAAGGGATCCTAAATGTAAAGATGTATTTTGTCCATATCTCTTCTTCTCTCTTTCCATTAGCAGTGAGCTGAATTAAATCCCTGCACCTAAAGAATGGAGATACTCAAATAATGTGGAAATTCATGTTTATATGCACTCCAGATTCTTTTTTTTTTTTTAACTTCAAGCTCATCTCATATGTCAAAGAGATTTTTTTTCCTACTTAACAAGTTTCAAATCTTTACATTTTTCCCCATCCTCAAGCTCTCTGTTTCTTGGCAAATCTTCCAAGCCCAAACACTGAAGCAACTTTTGTCTGCTTCACACTTAATCAGCATTCCTTTATTAAAAAGCTATTAATTAGCTTCTCAGTGGTCCAATCTACCAACTATTGTGATAATTGTAAGACTTTTAGAGTTTTTACCTCCCCACTTTGTTGACAGACTATTGGACTTAGAAACAGCACCACAAGGAATGCAGGCTCATCTTTGTTTCAACATACTTAAGGTGCTTTTATCTGTAGGTTTGCCTTGAACAAAATCCTGTTCAAATTGTATTAAGCCCCAGATAAACCTCTCTTTCAGATTATGGTTTCCAACTGAACTCCTGTGCACTGAAGAGAGGGCACCGAATTCTTGATTGTTTCAAGAAAACCTCTTTGAGTAATCCCTTGAGCTTGCCTACAGGGCTTGGATTTCCTAATGGATGCTTTGATGACAGGAGATAAGAGCCAAAGGTACCTTTATTCTCTTAGAAATTGCTCCAAACAAACAACCTCAATGATTAAAGCTAATAGAAATACCTGGAAGATTGATAGTTTGCAAAGCACTGCTGAGTGAATGAATAACTTCCCCTTTAGTTCCAAAAGCTAATATTTGTCCACATTTGCTGCCTTTTAAGAAAGTGCAATGGGTTTTTTCTGTATGCAGAGTGTTGATCAGGAACAAACAGACACCATTTAACTGTTATTTGAATTTTAAACAAAGACTCCCTACTTCAGCTATTGAGGCAGATTTCTGCATGGCCCCATTTATAATAATTCAAACATGGTACAGGACGGTCACTAGAGTAAAGTACATATAAGTGTGAACATGATACTCTTGTAAAAGTCTTTAATGATGTGAATGGGCAGTGCACTGTGGTATTCTATACAGGGGTTTTAGATTGCACAAAGGGCCTGTAAAACCTCTATATCTGTTCCCAAGCAATACACCTATCAGAGGGTTCAACAAATGGAAACCAAGCTCTGCAGAAAATAAAAGTCTTAAATTTACAATGCTGGATTATAAAATGGTGTCTCTCAACAGCAGCCCTGACTTATTTCATGTTCTGATGAAATCATTGCTTGCGAATGCCAAGAAATTCAGCTGTAAACTTTTGGCAATAAGTAGACTTTCTTTGGAACTGCTGGTTTTGAAAACATCTGTAAGTAAAGAATCCACTGCAGAACCAATAAAAGGCGCTGAAGAGACCAAAACTTTCACTAACACCTCATAACAGAGGCAGTGCTGTGAGTGCCACCAAGCCCTGCTCCCTGGTATGTGGGTTATGTGCATACCAGAGTTCATTTCCAAAATGGAGGGTTTATGATTCCCGGTGTCACGGAGCGTGCAGTGGGGGAGTGTATCACATAACAAAGTAATCTAACAACAGAGCTGAAAAGAGTGGAACATTTGGTTTTTGAAGTGATGCAGCCCAGGGTGGGTGGTTCTGATCTTGAAAATTCCTCAGGTTTCTTTAATACAACAAAAGTAAAACCTTGGAAGGAACTACTCTGAGTGAGTGTTTTAAGGAAACTCTCCTTTTATAACCATACTGAGGAGGGATTTGAATTAATGTCATTTTCCTTAAAAGATAGTGGAGCATGGAGTTAGGAGTTGCAGGAGAAGACAGGAGGTTTCAGGATGAGGATAACATATGGATATGTTTTGACAGTCGAAAAGCAGATTTTGAGCTGCTGTTGCCTCAGAGCTTCATTCCCTTAGCCCAAGTCATCATCAGGCCTGTGGAGTTCAGCTAAAAGGACCTACTGAAAAGGAAATAGAAGTGTGAAGTGAGACTTCAAATGATGTTTGATTCTTTGACTGACAGCTGCTTGAGCATTTAACAGCTTTAAACCTGCCTTCTCCAGAATCAGCCTTGGGAAAGAATTTTGATACAGAGAAGGCACAGATTTAATTTAACTTTTCCTCCCCATGTTGCACTTGTCCCCCATTCCCCGGCACTACTTTGATGCATCCTGTGGTCCCCCCAGAGACTGAGGGTTCCCAGACAAGATGACATTATGTTCTGTGAGAAGAGCTGCTCTGATTACACTGAAACTTAGTGACCAAATCCTTTCCCTGTCCCCTGCATTGTGGGGAGAGAAAATGCTGCCTGCCCGCTCTTCTCTCTCACAGCTGCCTGGTCCCTCACAAACCATAAATCCCCTGCAATTGAAAACAGTGCTGTTTGTTCACTGATGCCTATCCAGCAGGAGGGAAGCCACAGCTCTTCCTGCCCTCAACATCAGTCTTTGACAGAAAGGTATTTTTTTCAATAAAAGATATTGAAAAAAACATGCATACAAAAAACATGCATACAAAAAACCAGCATTTTTCAATACTGTTTTCACCTTTTAATAAAATGTGATGAAAAAAATATTAAAGATCTTATTGAAAGGAGTAAAAGTTATTATTTCATATTATTTTTGGCAACTGGATTGATGACCCCACTGCATGATAATTTTTTTTTTGGCATTTGGTTAAAGGTTGGGCCTGATGATCTTGGGGGTCTTCTCCTGCCTTAATGGTTCTGTGATTCTGTGATTAATTTACAGCTGCCAGGAGTTCAGGTTTCAACACCCTCTCTCCTACATGGCTCCACAGAATAAGGTTTATGACTGATAAACACTGTCAGTGTGATAGCATCTGAGGTTCTTTCATAGACTTGTGGGATGATGATGGCTTAGAAGAACAACAAAATATTTTTTCCTCTCTCAACCCCTCAGAAGACTACAGTGCAGAATTCCCATCTGTCTACAAAGCTTTTGGGATCACGACCTACCAGGTCAGACTGCAGGCAGGAAGGGTGGAATATGGGATATGACATCCATGCAGGTTTTGGGGAATTCTAGGTAAGGTGAGTCTCAGGCTGAGTACAGAAGTGTTTTCCCTTTTGTTATGCTAAAACATGGCAAACCCTCACCTTTAAAGGATGCTCAGCATGACAAAGCAAAGCTCTCTCCTCTGAATTTATGCTCCTTTGAAGGCTTGTGCTGAAGTTTGAAGCAAAACCTGTGGTGGTCTTTCAGTTAGGCACTGTGTCATACCAGGTTAATCTGACTCATGACTCCCTTCATTCCCAGCAAAGAAAAAATAAAAGTCTATCATGGGATACAATATGCTTTAACTTGCACTTTCTGTTTCTTTCCAGTCTCCTGCTTTCTTTTTGCTCCTGTAGTGAACTAAGATCGGTCACACTGACCCACTGACAATATTTCTTAATTCTCTTTAATGAGGACAGCCTCCCTGCCCGGTCTGATCCTGGAAACCCACATAATTTGTGAGCAGAAGAAAGATTAGATTACTGTTTTAGATCTGTTATTACTGATATAAAATGCAAATATGGTTTCTCACCCCAGATGCCAAGAATGGTCTGTGTAAATATTTTTTAAATCCTGCATTTTAAAACACCTTGAGTGAAATGAGAACTTATTTATAAAGAAAAAAGTTGAAAGACAAAATCTCAAAACAAGTAATTTTGTTAGCATGCTTCATCATGTAAATAAAAAGAGAAATACAGATATGACTTTGTATCTTATTAATATTAACTGCTGCTAGTCAGAAAGTAATTATTCAATTCTATTTTGTAACACATTTTCTGATCTTGGCATTCTCTTTCTCTTTCACGTAATCAAGAAACAAAATTGCTTATGATCCCTCAGAAGCATGATAATCATTCAACATACCAAAAAACATGCAAAATGAAAGAAAAAGCTATATTCTGGAATAATCAATAACTTCCTAATTTGGTGATTCTTCTTAAGCTGCTAGGTGAAATCCTTGACCAGTTCCCTTTAAACCCAAATGCAAATGCTGATTTTCTTCACCGGGGCACTGTGTCTGAAACCGTTGTCTTGCTGGTTCTTTTGGAAGCAGAGTAACAGAATTTTTTTTGAAGAATGTTTGTAAAAAATAACATGTTCTCAACATCAACGAAAGCAGAACAGCTCTGTAGCTACAGCTGAGCTTGGGACAGTGATGGAAGGACCCTGTGGAGTTTGGGATTACTTAATCAGAACAGAGTTCTGCAGCCCTTTGAAGGCCCTGGCTCGTATTTGTGATGATGGCAGTGGAGTCCCTCTCCCTCTGGGCATACACATTTACTCTCCTTCACGGGCAGAAAGAACAGTAAAGGTAGAATTTAATGTTCCTTGCTATCACAGACACCTTTGCAGTGGTGCTTGTTCACACATACAGAGAATATCTATTCTCACTTGTCTCTGACTGGCCACGTTCCTAGAGAAATGCCACATCGCATTCCCAGATGATCTCTTTCCCAGTTTTATGGCTGATCATGTCTGGAGTTGCTGCCATGGGGCAAAGGGGTGGCCAGAGCTCCTTGTTCAAGGCCACAGGTGTGTGGTCACCCCAGACAGTCCTGTACTCCTTGCAGAGACCAACGAGGGAGGCATTGCAGGGAGCAAAGAGCTTTTGGTGCTCAGCTTGTTTCCCACTTCTATGAGAGAAGGTGGTAGGGAAGAAATTATATCAATAAATCTGTGCTATCCTATTATAGGAATTTTTGACAAAACAAAATCCCTCATAAAGAGAAGGCATGAGAGGTGAATAATAAAAGAATAAGTAGGTATCCAAGTTTACTGTATTTACCCCAGCCGATGAGTGGGGGTGCATTAAGTTCTCAGCTTTTGACACCGTCAATGTCAGCCCTTGGGAGCTGGGCTAGGCCACTTCTGAGGGCGCTTGAGAAATCCCACCTATGAGTCAAACAAACTATATTAGTCTAGTGACCTGTGTCTGAACCCACTTGCCTGTGTCTGAACCCACTTGCCTTTTAAAAATAAACCCCTGTACAAATCCCAAAAGAAGCATGTGGTTAGTTCACATCATGGACTAATAATAGCTTACATCATCTTATTTTTAAAATCAGTCCTTTTTTGAATTATGGGAATGTCAGAAATAGTGTTGGAAAATTCCAAAGCCTACCAAACCTATCTTAAAAGTGGGCAATCCTTTTTTTTTTTTTTTTAAACCAATTTCAAATTAAAAGAAAAAAATTTTTTTAAATCCCAACCTCTGAAACTACAATCTTTGTCTGCCAACTTTTGGCCTGGAACACATTTTTACAGCACTTATAATCCCCTGAACAAACCAGGTTTATACTGGAAGTGCTGACAGACCTTTAGCTATTCCAGCTATCTTAATAGCTCAGCTGTATTTATTTTTCATGATATTTAAATATAATTGGTTGAGGTTTAAGTCTAGCTCAATTTGATGAGAACCTTTTCATTTAAATATCAGTTCTCGGAAATGAGTCCTTTCTTGGGTGTCTTTTTGGGCTATTATGAATATAATTTTGGGATTGCTTTTTAGATTTTTCTCTACTACCTCATTTGTGTGGTTTTACTTTTAATTCAAAGTGCAAGAGGAAAAATAAGCATTCTTATGGAGCATATGGTACTCAACTCACTGTGGTTTGAATCCCAGTGTGAGGAATTCCACTGGAAGTTTCACACATTCTGTTCTGGTCTCAATTAAAAAATATTGGAGCTGGCCTGGCACATCAGTGGAAAAGCTGTGTGCTGGTGTGCATGGATCCTTGATGCTTTCCTGAACTTCTTTGGCTAAATCTGAGCGGGGGCAAAGGGAAAAGGGTCAAGGTGTGAAACAACTGTGGAAACCAGAATTGTTTGTGTCAGGCATTGCCAATGGGATCACTGTGGGATTAGTTTAAATATGAGGTGTCTGTACTCTCCAGATTGAAAAATACTTTTTTCTGGACTAAATATGACCAAGGTGGGTGACCTTTGAAACTGAGAATTAGGAAACAAGAAAAATAAACTCAGTAAAATTACTTAGAAATACCAAATCTAGCCAACTGTTGTGTCAGAGGGAACAATAACTTTTGAAGTGAGAAATGTAGGATTTGAACTTTAACTATTGTCATACATAAAGGGGGATGGTAGTGGAGATGAAGTAATAGTTATGACTGTTATTATTGATATTAAATAAAAGTTGGAAGTATAAACTAAGGGAAAATGAGAACAATATTTTTTATATAATTTAGAGGAACCATTTCAATTACTTAGTCCAATATTTTTCATAATACAGGATAAAGAACCACACCAACTCTACTAACTGAAGACTTAAGCTTTTTTAAAAAAATTATGATCTTTTCCTAGGGGATGTGATTTAGGTAGGAAGTCTTAAGGAGCTGGGTAATCCACTGGGAAATTCGCCCCAATTGCTCTCCTTCTGGTGAAAAGATGATTTCTATTTTTTTAATCTTGTTATGTCTTTGTCTGCATGATTACAGTCTTCAGCATCTCTTTCCCTTATGATTGCATGATTAGTGATTATATGCAATTATCATTTGGTTTGTTAGCTTACTATTCTATGAAGTAAATATACTAAACTGCTTAAATCTCCTGTGTCAACGATATTTTTCAACACCTTGAATAATTCCTAAGGGCAAGGACTAAGGTGACTTTCTTAGCTACATTATTGCATTGGAGGTTCATGTAGATTGGGTTACCCAAGTGATTTGTAAAGCCCTTCCAGAATTTCTGCTCTCAAAGTCACAATTTCACATTATGTGGTTGTGGTACCCCCCTTTCTCTTTGAACATGAATATTCCGCTTGCGTGAACCATGTTAGAAAACATTCTCAACTGCACTCACCCTGTCAAGCAACCTAGATAGTGTGATATATAGTGGGGTTTCAATATCAATTTGTGAATTACCAGCAATAATTGAATAGAATACCTCTTTCAGATAATTGGAAAAATATTGAATTGCAACTCAATTAGGAACAAATCTCTCTAGGAACTAACATTTTCATGATTACCCATTCAGCGTTAAATTAAAATAGATGTGTCTTTAATTTTACTTTTCTTTACACGATGTTTGGGCTAAATTTTATGTCATAGAATGTGAAATGTTTAAAAATATTTAAAAAATATTAACATAAATAGTTGTTAAAAACAATCCCATTTTCCACTTCTAAGTGTCTGATAAAAACAGACATGTCTTTTCTTACATGTGCCAGAGATGAGAAACTTAGATGGTCTCTTAGTACGATCTACTGTGTCGGTTTTTGTAGTCTTATGAATGAGAACTTGTTACTTAACCTTTGATGAAATCTCTTGCACTTCAATATATCAATGAAACACATACTATGCCTGACAGATATACAGAAACAGACACAGCTGTTTCCTGGTAATCACCAGGGTTCTCTGTTATCTAATGGAGTTCAGGAAGGGTTGACACAGACACAAAACTATTGCAAATCAGTATCTATGAGTCTGTAACCAGAGAATTTAAGCCTGGGCATGTAACACATACTGTGTAACTGATCAGAATGCAAAATCAAGTCAAAATACAGAGCTTCCAGTGTACATTTTGTGTTTGATACAGGAAAATGCACCACTTCAAAACTAGTCAATAATACATAAGATACAATTTTTTACAGCGCTTGTTATCACTTTTTTGTCAGGAAGAAGGAAACAGACATGGGCAAAAGAGGAAAGAAAATAAAGGTATGTGGAAAAGAAAATAAAGAATGGAAAAACTGGTGTTAAAGAAGAATGAGTCTGTTTTGCATCTACTCTGCTTATATCAGCGAGTTAATAGCCACAAGAACAGTGAATTTAAGCAATTAACGGAGTCCACTTTCCTTGGGTGGATTTACTATGTTTGTGTCCTCCTCATTAACACACCCAAGATTGCACCTGGGACCTTTGGGAGCTGCAGCCTGGGTCTTAACAAGCCAGGAGGAACTTTGTCATGTCTGTCTCAGATGGTAGTTGCTTTTTTCATCCCTACTGATGCTTGTCCCACATCAGCTCTAGGAGAACAGCAGAAGAACCATGAGAGTTGCATGTGGTTGGGCTGATCCAGCAAGCAGATTTCTGGGCTAGGTGGTGATAAGAGCTGTATGTGGCTTGCCACCCATCCATCAATGGGTACTGAGGCTGCCAGAGAGAGCCAAAACCTAGGGCAGGAGATGAGAGATTTCCAGAACTCAAACAGAAATTCTAAGTCTTGATGAAATTGAGCTTAATGGTATTTTTTGGGGGGTTTTTTTGTTGGTTTTGGTTTGGTTTGGTTTGGGTTTTTTTGTTTTGTTTTGTTGTTTTTGGGGGTTTTTTGTTTGGTTGGGTTTTTTTTTTTTTTTGAGTTTTTTATGATTTTCTGTATGTATATATGTTCTTTTTGTCTTTTCTATATGGTTATTAAGATAAACATAATGTACAAGTTTATTTTACTGCTGGAAAATCAAAAGAAAAGGTAATCTTGTTTCTGGAGCCAAGAAAGGCTTTCAGTTTGCTTCTCACTTCCTATCTGGAATAGAGTCATAGTATCAACACTACTTGATAGCCTATTAGTAGAACTGCTTGAAGCTTGTAGTCTCTTACAGTGAGATGGTTGGTAATGTTCTGATTTTTAAAAATCCACAATTTTTTTCTTCCTAAAAATATGTGTCCCTATGGCAAGAGTAAAATATTGTCCAAACAGATGTCAGTTTGTTTTGGATTTTTTCCCCATTTTAAAAGCTTCCCATTGTTAGAGAGTCACACTAAAGTCTATGATGCCAAATACTCCACTCGACAGAACTATTCGTCCATAGTTTACGACTGCAGGACAAGCGCAGGGCCTGGATTCTCCCAGGGATACCGTGTCTGCCAGAATCATAAGCAACTACATCTCCTCACCCCAGGAAATTCTTCCTGCCCAGAAGTGTTTACATCCCCGAATAGATATTTTGAGATGTCTGGGAAAATAGCTGGGATGGCTGCCATAGAATCCTGAAATCCATAGGATATCTGCACTGCATTTTGAGTGACCCTGTCCAAGACCACCTTGCCTCTCCAGGAGTCCCCCATGCTCAAGCTGGGGCTGGCAGAACTGCAGGGCTCCTGCCACCTTTTGCTGGGGAAATCAAACACCTCAGGCAGGCAAATGCAGAGTGGTGGCACTATTCAGTGCCACTGATGCTGGAGAAAATGATGACCCAGTTACTGACTCAAACCATTCGCCTGTAGTTTGTTTTCCTTTCTAAAGCAATCCTGATGCTATTTCATAGCTTTCTGGGAAGTAGCCAAGAAATGCTGGATTACGGCCCTTAGAGCAAAATGGCACTAAAAAGTTATCAAAAACACTTTAGCAGTTTCATGTTTTCAGACATCAAATGCTTCAGAGGAAAAATATATAATTTTCTTTGTAGCACTCTTGGCTGAAAAAAAAAGCTATTAGAGGGTACAACACACAAAGCTAGTATGTTTTTCATGCTAAAATGTATCCGAATCTTGAAATATGTTAGTTAATTTACTGATTCTATGTTGATTTATTTGGATGATATTATATTGTGCTCTAATTTTTCCTGCACTCAGCATCATGTATATTTGTGTATCCTATTATTTTTAACTATGAGAACTTTCAAAATATTTTGTTTTTTCTTAGATCCCATGTAAGATTCTTTTAAATTAATTTGCTCTACTTCCACGCTGATGTTACTGACAGCCCCTTATAAGTAAATGAGAAATCCTGTCTATAAAGAGTACATTAAATTTACTATTATCTTTACAAATCTATACCAAATAATTTTCCTGTTCAAATGGGAAAACTAACTCTTTTAGTGAAGATTTTTATTTTTTTAATCTGTTGTTATTAGCAACCAGAACAAGGAAATATACTAAATTATGTTTAGATCACCTCTTGCATCATCTGCTGAGTCAACAGGTTATCCAGGTATGTATCCAGGTATATCCAGGTATATCCTATCCTTAGCCTGCCATAAATACATAGGATAGGATGGTCTACAGTTGCCAAAAATTTGTATATCCTATCTGTAGATAGTCTGTAAGCATAGCTTTATGGAAATACATTTCAATCTATCTTTTTTACTTTTGCATTCTAGTGGCACAAGGAGTCATTCCATCCAAAATTTGTAGAAAAATAAAGAATATGTTTATTTTTCAAGCGCTTTACCTTTATGCTAGTATGTACAACTTTGGTTGGGGGAAGTGAAGCAAAATTCAGCACAGATAGCTCAAACATTCACAAGTCCCACAGATCTTCACAATTGTCCCAATAGCCTTTACAATGGATCTACACTTCATAGTTTTCACTCTGGCCATATTGGTCCATCTTCAACCACAATTTTTACTCTAGGATTTGAGGGGATTTCTATAACCACCTTATCAAGGAATTTTCCACTTTATTATTATTCTTTTAACAGGGAATTTAATACTTCTCTCTGTTTTTGTCCCAAGCTCAAAAATGATGATATTTCTCATTCCAGTTTTAACAATGCTTTGAAGCCCCATTAAAATTCACCAGCAGATTTTAAAAGCCTCGGTCATTTAATATTGACTTCTGGATTTGGATGAACCTTTTCAAGATCTCCATTAATGACTCCACCTTGGAAGTGCAAATTCTTACAAAAGGACATGGTTCAAGTCTGCTTTCCTGGAGCCCTACACTCAGCATACACTCAAGTGAAAGTACCTACACTATTGACTTAATGAAACTTTCTGTGTTGGTCTTTCTTACAAGTCGTTTGCTTGTTTTGTAGATGTCAAAGCAGAAGCTGAAGACAATTTCACATTTTAAATTTTGAAGTCTCAAATAGGAAAATGCATCCAGACTTTTGTTCAGCAACATATTTCCATAATTTCTAGGATATATGCAAAGACATTTAGTTGCTGTCATGGTGGTTTGGTCTCTTTGCTTGGTTATTTTTTTGTTGTTGCTTTGGCTATTTTTTAATTTTGTATTTCATTAAAAGATCTAGTTTTATTCCACATTCATTCCTTCAGCAGGCTTAATGGTTAGATTTGATGAAAAGGTGCAACCTTGTCTTTTTCATGAGAAAAAATAATTAAATAAAGGCTGTCCATTATTTTTTTTTTTTTAACTGTGATCATTTTTTTCTTCTAACAGTCTTCAGTTGCATCAAAAGCTGTTGCAGAGAGGAAGGAATAAACTTTTTTCATGTCCGAGTTGCTACAGCAAGAAGGAATGAACTTAAATTGCCAGCAAGGGAGTTAAACTGGATGCAAGGAAAAATATTTTCTGATGTTAAGGCCAATTAAGCATTAGATGGTCTAGGGAACCCACAAAATATAAATTATTGAAAGTTGAGAGAACATATTGGACAAAGTGTGATGTGACTACCATTCTTTCTGATTTCAGCAGAGGAAAAGCTGGTAGATAATCCCTTAATATTACTTTCAACTCCAATTTTTGTCATCCTATGTTTTTTATATTTTTTTCATTTTTACATTTTAGATATCACATTCCAAGCTTTTCTACTGACAGTGCTTTGGTTATATTCATAGCTTGCCCAACATGAACTGTATTTTTGGTTTACCCTTAAGAGATGAACCAACTGTAAGATGTATAATTCATTTGTACTATACATGTAAAATACTTTAGTACAGCATTTACCTTTCTGCACGATTTTGCAGCATCAGATATTTGGCAGCATAAATTGAAATACCTCTATTTTCCTGCCAACAAGATAAATATCAGAACAATTATTTCATCCTTCTGAGAAATTTTCAAGATGTGAATATTCTTTTTAAATCTGAAGTGAAGTTGAAGAAACAGATTCAATATTATGTGGCAGCATTCAGGAAACAGTTCTGCCACTTATCAGCCTTGAGGGGCCTTAGAAAATAATTTTTCTTCATCTTCTTTTATCTTTTAGGCTACAAGCTTGCTGGGACAAGAATAATCTTATTTTGTTTACATTACACCTAACACAAAGCAGTCCCATCCTGGGATTCTGTTGCCCATTTTTCCAATGCAATTCTACACTAAGGAAATTAAAGCCTAATGATATAGTACCAAGCAACCTGCGATGAAATATAATCAAAATGCAGCATGCTGCCAATATATTCTCAGAACAGCAGTAAAGAATAACTGCTCTTTCTCTCCTTTTCCCATATTTTAATGGATGCACTGGCTGTGCGAAGCAGCTGTACAAGGCTTTGAGTGTTCCCCAAGTGCTGCACTGACTCGGCGCTTGGTGCGGTGCCGCACACTGACCTGCAGACACTCATTTTAACTCCGGTGTAAGCAGAAACCTCTCTGGCATGAAAAACCTCTATCGAAAGAAGCCTGTGAAAGCAAGTTTCCTGTAACTTTTGCTTTTCCATCTTTTAACTAATTCATAAAAGCAGAAGAGCAACAAACAGCATTGTGTCACTACTTGTTATATCATGGAAATGCCTTCAGCACTACAAAGCACAAGAAGAGGCAATCTAAACGAGATATGATATAGATATAATACACTGGGAAAGCTTTAGAGTTCATTTAGGCTCTGATTCAAATATCAGAAGAGCCATTAGAAAACTTTCCACTGACTTTCCCCAAAGTCTTTGAACATGTATATTTAAAGATACATTTGCCTTTCCTTCCTAGCCAAATACAGAGTGCTGTTGGACTCTGTGAAGAAAATTATTAATCACTTCTTTTTTTTCTAAAGGCGCTAACAGTTAAATGCTAAAATTATTTTATCATTATGTATCTAATTTATGACCATTGCCTCCTACAAGAAAAACTATTTTTGCCTTCAGCACAAAAAAGCTTAAGGAATTGCAACTTCTATACCATTGCTTTAACAGCAACATAATTAATAAATGTAACTCATTAATTACTGTATCTCATTAAGAGTAATTAAAATATTGTGGCACAAATTTGGATCCCCATTACTACATTGGATTAATGGATTAATTTCAGAGTTAATTCATTCCTTGGTGTAACTGAGATAAAAATCAAGACCACCAAGAGATTAGAAGACTTTCTAAGTATTAAAAAATTATTTTTGTTTTCTTTTTATAACTCTTTGAATTTGTGTGCTGTCATCTGCCTCTAGTTGGGTGGTTATTTTCTTCACTGTCTCTCTACTCAAGTGTTGCTTCATGCTAAGGAACTTCCTAGTTGTACACTCTTCCCTCAGAAGCAAGGGTCAAGCAACTTGGGAGGAGATATTCTTCTAAAGAAGGTTGGTAGTTCGTTGCTCTTTTGTTTCAGCATAAAATAAGCATACATATTTGAATTTAATTAGAAGTCCTTAGGAGGAGAGCAGAGGACCAAGTTGTATTTTCAACCAATATGGAGTTCAAACAGAAACAGAAAGTAAAAAGAACTGTAAACTGAAAAATTCCTAGAGTTTCGAGCTGGAAATGACAAAGAAGAGAACAAATATTTTAAATCTAATTGAAGGTAGTCAGTTAATAAAACATATTAAATATAGAATAAGTTTTCCTTTATATTCCCCTTTACAGGAAAAAAGTTCAAAAGGTGTTACAGCAGCATGACTATCTTTACAGACCATCTTTTCCAAAGTCAGTATTATTTTAGCGTGAAAACAATCTCTTAATAATAATAACATTATTGTTTTAAGATAATAATAACTTCAAAACCCCGATTTGCAAGTCAAGCATTGTCAGGTAATTCTCTCCAAAGAATTCCACTGACTAAAATGCAAACATTTCTTTCTGTTTCTCCTTCAACCTTTAAACTTCTGTCAAAGAAAGTAACCAAATTCAGGCTATTTTATATGAAAGGAAAAATCAAATTCAAGTGTTAATTTTTTTATACAGTGTGCTCCACTCAACCACTGTTCCTGTGTAATTTGAGGGATATAGTTCATATGTTGGTGTGGAAAGGAAGGGACTGACAACCACAGTACTTGCAAGATAACACTAAAAAAGCCGGTAACTTTCAGGTAATATAGACTCAAGTTTTTAATCTACACGAAGAATTCCTGGTCATTTACTGAAACATGGTTGAAATTATTTTTCCTATTTCACATACAGCAAGATAAGACAGTAGATTTTTCAATTAAGTAAAAGATTTACTTAAGTAAGAGTCTTTACTTAAAACCTTGGGGGGTCAATAAAGTATTGGACCCACAAACTAACAGAAGACCACAAGTGTGGATTTGCAAAACACTTTTTTCTTTTTATCAGCTGTCCATCTGCAGTCTTACTCTCAGGAAATGTGATGTGGCTTATGATACTTCCATCAAGACATGGACTTCTCTGCACTGACTGTAAGGAAAACTATATAGGAAATATTTTACCTTGGAATAACTAAAGAATATCAGGTTCATAAGGTAGTTTACCTTACACACTTATTTGTCTGCAAGGTCATCATAGCATGAACTAAAAGGGAAGTCTTTAAAGTCCAACTGCCCAAACATTACGGTCAGAAGTTGGAGCTAAATTAAACCTTTGCAAAAATGTTTTAATTTTAAACTTCAGCTTGCTAACTAAAAGGGTTGAAAACATGCAGAGGTAATTATCAGTGATTAAAAAGCTATTGCTACTGTGGTAATTTATAGCTGTGTTCTTTTGAGTGTCTCTTTACCTGCTTTGCTACACAAATCAGGTTATTTCCAGAATCGTTCAAACCTAATTGAATATCCTATTATCTCTCAGCCAAGCATAATTCACGCCCTATTCTCAACATCAACCCTGGAAAGCATTACAAAACATATGCAGTGGAAAACATTTCAGTGGAAAAAGCTGGAGGTTCTCAGCTTTCTACTCTCAGTTATCTGATATTGTGGTGAATTTAAGTGGGGGGAGAGAGAGCAAGAGTGAGATCACAATGTGATAGGAGGTGGTTTGATAGAGTGTTAATCAGTCAAGGACAATTATGTTCAGTAAAGATTACCACAGGTAAAAGATAAAAGCAAAAAAATGAGGTAGTGTGAGAACAAAAAATAAGGAATAGAATTTTAAGCCAGAGTTTCCCCTTAATCTTTGCTCTGCTTATTTCTTGGTTCCTATAGATCTGCTCTGGTTATTTCTTGGATCCTATAGATCTGCATATTGCTAATATCTAGGGTTGTACATATGAGATTTTATTACTGATGCTTGAGAGCGACGCACACGGAAAAAAGGGAATACATTTATGGAAATGGAGTGAACAACTTCCACATCACTGCCATTTCATGTACCAGATGCCATTTCTTTTTCCTTTCTATGTAAAACTAAAACCAAGAGGTGTAGCCTGTCTGCTAGCTGGTACTGGCAGCAGCCAGCATTGCGTTTATTTTTACAACCCCATCTCAAGGATACTCATACTCCCAATATAGGTAATAAAAAAGAGCAAGAAAAGTCTTTTCCTAGTGGTCTTCCAGGAAGGAAGTGGTTCTTTCCTGCCTAGAAGCACACTGGACCATATTGGAAAGAAGAACTAGACTGAAAAGAAAGAAAAGAAACAAGACAAAACAATACAAAGAAACAAAACAACAACAACAACAAAACTTATTGGGAGCTCAAGTATATTTTTGCAGTTAAGAAACCTTAAAATAGGTCCCTAGGCCTCTGTTTGATGTCCATCCACCTCCTTGAAGCCCAGAGCATCTATCAGAATGGGTCACCCTGGTAATCCAAGATCCATTCTACATGTCCCTCTCAGCTGACCATCCTGTTCTCCTAAATGTGTCTTCAGAGTCTTCAGACCTCCAGGTATTTATACCCTTGGCTTAAAAAGGCACGTCATCCCTTCTACCTGCTTATCAGTGCAGCTGAACCTTCTGGGTGCTGCTAATTCTAAAGAATGAGGGTTATGAATCACACACCATTGACTCTTTCTTTCCCCCTCCTCTCTTACATGCTAAGGATGAAGTAAAAAAATGTTTTCTCCTTCACTCAGTGCCATGGGGCTCAAGTTTGATCTGAGCGCTACCGACGGTAGGCTGCTATGCACAGGAAGACAGCAAGGATATTTTCATATGGATTTCAGCCTAATTCTTCAGATGTCCTTGTATTTTAGGGTATTGCACAAAGATGACATTGTGTGTCAAAATGAGAATTGAGGACTATGCTGAGAAACTAATTTTGGAAACCTCACAGACCAAGTAATTTCTCAACAAGGTTTGTCTGTGAGCAGTTGTACATTTTCAAGAGTTTTTTATTTAAGTAATTGCCAATGCATTTAGTACACTTTTGGCATATACATGAAGAAGAAGCAGGCACTGAGTGAAATTTTAAAATCACCTTTGGTTATGTACGAACTTTCAATGATTTCGACCTTAGAGCTTGGAGCAGGACTGAAATGAGGGAGGGAGAAAGAAGACAAGGAATGAAGAAAGACATACCCTCAGCTTAGTTCAACCCTTCTATTACTACCACACAATCAGTCAACAAAATTATATTCAAAAAGGGGAGTATCCTTCAGGCATTCAAAGGTTTGTTTGGGGAATACTGGTGAGGAGCTACCTTTCCACACAATCTCTACACTGAGGCAGGCATGGATTCTCATGAGTTCTATCTTTTATTTTGCTTTTTTATTTTATTTTGTGGGTTTGATTGTTTGGTTTGGTTTAGTTTGATTTTTCCCCCCAGAATCCTTGGTGGGAGGAAGAAGAGGGAGTAGAGAGCATCAGGCTGTCAAAATGATGTGTGGACCAGGAGGCAACTCAGCTTACCAGAGCAGCTAGTTCTGTAGCCAAGGGGAGAAAGCTAAATAAGAGATAAATGATCTCTTTCCTCACTGGCCTGAGGCCCTGGAAGTATGCTAGGAATGCTGTTCTCCTTCCAGAGGAGCTGATTCAGTTTCACTTGTGGCGGTTTAGTTCCCACTGTCATCACTCTCGCAGTGACAGTTGCCATAGTGAGTGAGAGAGTGCCTTGCCTGGCTTTGGGTACGAACACAAAAGGCTGCCTGTCTCCTCTGCAATTTGGCAGGAGATCCTTTAGTGTGGGATGATGTGTAGCTGTGCCCTTACTCACAGCAGACCTCTCTGGAGCTTACTGGTACATTCCTGGAGAGAGCAAGCAAGAACAAGCAGTGCTGACTGGCCATTTTCCCTACAGGAAACCTACCACAATATCTGCACTTGACCCATGTGTTTCACCAGCTGTTCCCTCAGTGCTTCATAGACTTTGTGCATGTTGCAAAAAGAGAAAGTATTCGTTCATTCGAATGAAGCATAAAATGACTCAGCTGGCCACCAAAGATCCCCTTGCACAAAACCTGACCAATGTTTAACTCAGCAGTACAGAACAGCCCTCAGGATGCAATTCAGTAAAAGACTGCACTGCTCTTTTTTGGTGGGATTCCCATCTTCCAAAATGGAATTTGGGACACTTCACCTTGCACTATTAATCTCCCTGTACAGGAAGAAACATTTAAAAGAAAACAGTTGAAACAGATACAGATTTAAAAAGAGGAAACACCAAGTCTTCAAGCTTCCATTTAGCACTAGCTGGGGATACAGGCTTCCTCTCTGCACTGAGGTTAGATGTGTCCATCTACTCAGAGCAGAAAGTTATTGCAAAAGATATAGTAGGAACTTCTAGTTCATGTGATTCAGGTGGTTCAGGCGATTAAGTGCTTTTCCTTTCTAGATGCAGTACACTAGCCCTGCACAATATGGTATTTTAGAGACTGAGCCACTCCCACCTAACAAGGAAACCCAGTTTCTATCCCTTCCTTAGACAAAAGAGTTCAAACCTTTATTATCCCACTACCAGAGTAGAAAACCACCAAAACAGAGGTTTCTCAGAGGAGGAAATTTGATTACTTCCTTAGAAACAAAGAAAAGTCATTTACCTGTAATGCCGTGGTCAAGGGCAAGATGCAGATTCCAAAATTCTGAGATGGCCACTGAACCTGGAGTGAAAAGCTGGCACTCCTTTTCCCAGTGGAAATGGAAGGGTTGGCCACCACTGCTTTTTCAGACCCTGCCTTTTCGTATGTTCTGAGAATACCTCCACACTAACCAATTCAGAGAACTAAAACTAAAGGATATTTTGCCTCTAGCCTCTGAAAAGACAAAAATGTTAGCCTTCCATCAGACACTGAAACCTGAGGTGTTGAAACATTTCTAAGTCAATTCCAAGGAAGTCAGATTTTTTTTGTTGCTGCAAATTGAAGCCATTACCATTTGTCTACCTCTGAATTTGGGCAAAAACTGGACAAAGACATTACTATTTGCTGAGAGGAATTGTTGGCTGAAAATATTCTTGAAAACCACTTTAACACTTTTTTTTTGCAAATTGATAGTCAGACTGTTAAGTCTGACTCATTTTGGAGCACCTAACACAGGTGCTTCTGAAAATATTCTGCTTTTCTGGTTTTGTGTAGATTGCTTCAAAGAAGAAAAAAAAAAAGGAGAAAAAGCAGAGCAATATACACCTTCATTTTCCAAATACCTGACCCGAAATGAACAAAAGAATGGCCTCATGCTTAAGGCATTGAACAGTTATTCAGGAATGACCTGGAGCAAGTCATTTAATCTGTCTCTACCCTGTTTCCATAGCGAAGGTCTCTTTTGCTTCCCCAGCAATTTAAGCAGTAAGCTTTTCATGAGAGACTTTGTTTTACTTTGTGCATTTGCATCTACATTACATGAGAGAGCTTCTTTCTGCAAGAGCTTCTAAGTACCACTTCATTATAAAGATAGATACACAGAATATAAACATAAAGTAAGCTTTGCGATTTTTATGACCATTTTTGAGGACAACACTTAAGATTTTGGAAAAACAAGTTTTCCTCTGACTATATTTTTGAAGGCGTTGCTTTAGTTATATAAATCAAATATTGTAGAATAGTTTCATTTGCTCATATCTCAGTTTTCTCCAGTCTTAAATGAACACTGCATAATCTGGGAGGATGATCTAGTATCATCCTCATTTGGTGACAGTTTATCATGGGCTATATTCCCTGAAAGCATCATTATTGGAGATGTTATTATTACTGCTATAGAAATAAAATTATCTTCAAGAAAGAGCTATACATTTAAAATGGAATCAGAGCCTCCTTATCTTCAGCAGCATTTATGTAGTAAATTATCTCAGGGACCCAAATTAGAATGTCAAAGGAATTTGGCAGTGGAAAACAAAGGAAGTATACAAACCTCCTTCGGACAAATCTGATAGCTCATTCTTGCATGTTGAGTAGGCAATGCCCTGAGAATACAACAATCAAACCCCAGATCCTCAGCCGGTGTAAGCTAACCTCTCTCTGCCAGCGCAGTCCTGGAGGGTACCCCAGCTGAGGATCTGGCTCCTGTGTAATTTATTGTGAACTGCCATGGCCCAAACTATGCAGCACAAGGTCTATATTCAGGGATTCTTATGGCACTAGTGATCACATTCATCAAAATGTGGCAATTAGGATTTTTATGCATGGAAACAAAATTTCATGTACAAATGACATTAAAATCAGCACCATTCCTATTTCCACATTGTTTTATGCTGAGTCAACTCTGAACCCAAGATTTTCAACCTGAAAACACTCCAAAAAGGTCTTCATTTTGAGAAATAACAGGATGTGGCCTTTTGCTCAGTAGCCTAAAGGTCAATGTCTTTGTCACAAATGTAGGACATTTGACATCCATGTCCTCTTCAGCTTAAATGCGTTTGTCAGGTCAGTCCTGCCACCAGCCCTGCACTGCCTATGCAGTGCCCTGGACAGAAGTGCTCTCCTTACCCTCCAGTTGAAGTTGGGCCACTCTGCATGCCCTAGAAAGAAAGATTAGTTGAATGACGCAAGTAGAAAAAGTTGTCCATCTGCCTCAAAATTTAGCATATTCTTCACCTCTGATTGTAATACTCACCATGGAGTCTGAGGAAAGAGGATTGGCAGGAGCAAATGCCCGGGAATGAAAACTGACATTGTGAAAGGGAAACCAAAATTCAAAGTTGTGAGCTTAGGGGTCCAAGAAACTGGAATCCCATTTCATAATAGAAAGACCCCAATGGAATTTGAAGCCCTATAGGAGGATTTCATAATATGTCATTGTACCAGGCAGCAAAAGGCAGTGATATCTGGAGCATGAGGTGCAGTTCCAGTTCCTCAGGTGCAAAACAGATAAATTCAAAAGGAAAAAGACAGAAAGAAGAACTATCAAGATGTAAAATTAGAACACCTTCCTCTGGTTAATTTGGGGAAAAAAAAAAAAAAAAAAAAAAAAAAAAAAAAAAAAAAAAAAAAAAAAAGCATGAGATTGTTTCTTCTATAAACATGTCAATAAAGATAGTACCAGGAGGAGAAAAAAGGGATTTGAACTAACAGTGTTGGCACAGGAACAGATGGACATAAACTTGCTAGAAATAAATTATGCTGAAAACTTCAGCACTGCATCAAAGGAGTGAGGTTCTGGAACAGCTATCCAGTAGAAGTTGTAGAGACAACTCCCCCACATCAAAACAACAACAACAAAATTAGTTTTTAAAAGGACTTTGATCACTTCATAAAAGAATTGCCCACCATAACTGACTCAGGTAGCAGTGCATGGATTTCTGTGATCCAAGAGGTCCTTCTCAGTCTTGTGTTACTCTGAGTTTAGAAGTTGTTACTAAAATAACATAAACACTTCAAAGTAATTTGAGTACTTAAGCAAATTGGTAGATTCTGTTCCATGTATCTAAGACTGTTCATTGTTCATTAGCAGCACAGTGATTATCTTTTATCTGTATTTAAAAGGAAATGGTTTTCCATTTCCCACTGTTAATCTTTCCTCACTGCCTCTATTAATTATTAATGTCTATGTTTTAATTCTTTTTTCACTCTTCTTAAATGTGTTCAATGCCAGTTAGGTTTGCCCAAGGGACACTGAGAGATGGATGAATCAGCTGGTATTATTTCAGCTAGAAACCGTATTCTGTTACAGATTTGTGTTTTGAGCTGATCAAGTTCACTGAGCTCAACTTGTAACAAAATAAAAGAAACCAAACAAAAAATAACCAACCAACAACCCCCCCACACCAAAACAACAACAACAATAACAACAACAAAACAAACAAAACAAAAAACCCCAAACAAACAAAAAACCCTAACCCACCCCAACCCCCAAAATTTGGTGGCCATCAAGTCATATCTGAATCTCTGTCTGCCATACAGAATTGGCATATTTCCTTTTATCAACAAATTATATTTTGAAGTTTATGACACCGATAGACGCAAGTTACTTTTGAAACTAGAGAAATCTTTATCCTTCTTCTGCACTCCATCAGTGCCTGAAGGCTTCAGGAACAGTTTTGTGACAGTGGAAATGCAGCAGTAAAATCCATGGCCCACGTCCTATGGACATATGTACTGCGTGGCTGCTGCAGGTATTTACCAACACCTTTTGTCTGAAAGTCACTGATTACCAGCAGAAACAATGTGGGAAGAGCACAGAAAGCGAGAAATTAGATTACAATGCTTCCTTGTAGCCGGAGTTTCTTGTAAGCCCTGACCATGTTTTGCTTTCAGCAGCAGCTCCCGGGATCACATTACCCTGTAACAGACCCAGTGCACTTTAGTCATGAGCAGCTGGATCTTAAAACCTCACAGTGGCCCATATGTTCATAGCACTTAACAATGGGGTTTTTTTCTTCATTTATTTGTAGTGGAAACTTCTTCTGAGCAACTTTTGTGAGATTTTCTCAAGCTTGAGGAAGCTGGGAATGACAGGAAACGCATAAAGTCTGCTACCTGGTAAATTTTATTTCAAACTCCAGTAAACATCTCAGTCTGAAGAAAGATATGATAATGGGTCATCATCTCCTCTCACTTATGTATTGCCTTTCGGTTACAGCAAGAAATTGCAGTACAATGGAATGGGGTGGAGGTTGTCAGGACTGTAAAGAGAAGGAAAATGACTGATTCACAGGCTTTAAAAATTGGCAGCAAAAAAGTGCTGGTGAGCCTATGTTGTGGTATAAAATTAATCCAGTCTGTGAGGCTTCTCCTCCTATTTCATGCATTTAGCACCCTTTTGTAATGTTTGCACATTCATAGGCTAAAACTAAGTTTACGCAGGAGTATATCTTAACTTTTCGGCATTTTAAAAAATATTTCTATTTGTCCGCCTTTTTCTCAGAACCACTTATTCTTCATACAATTTTTAATGATATTTTCCAGCAGAACAGAATAAATCAGAAGACACATTAGAATATTTTTGTCCCCTTAGAGAAATTAATATGAACAAATAAATGAGTAAAATTAAGATACACTTTCATATAATATTTTCAAATGTTTGATCGTTAAGTGATTTTTGAACTTTAAGTTTTCAATCAAAAATCAACATCTCTTTATCAAAAGTCCTGAGAAGAAGTAGGAGGTCATACTCAGGCCTTCTGGCTATCCTCAGCCCAGCTTGCACAAACTTTACACCAGTTTCACTCATGTTAAACAATTGGGTAGGGCTGCCTTAATTTAATTTTATGGGATTTTAATATCATTGTTTATATTTTCCACAAGTTTATTAATGATTAAGAAATGCTGGTGGCTATTCTGGATTTTATTGTAACAAGAGATGATACCTGCAACTTTCTGACAGAAATTATTGAAAATTCCTAGATCACAGGAGATACCTCTGTCCTTGAATATTTTTTTAAAGAGTCAAAATACATTCTTGAAACTCGGGGTTTTTTCTCTGCTGTTCCTATCAAAAAATGTGTTGGCTCACCCTTTTTTGTTGGTTTTAAGATATTTCTTACCTCTTGGCCATTTTTTCCCCATTTTCTGTTTGTTTGTTTGTTTGTTTATGTATTATGCCAGCACAGCCCTTTAATTGAGAGTTTCATTTTCCTCCTAACTGCTGCATTTATCATTTTGTTGAACCAATTACTTCATTACCTTTAGTCTTCCTTAATTGTATTTAATGTAATAAATCAATTTTCTCCAATAACTATTTATCCTTCAAATAATCATTCCTTTAAGATTTTTGTAAGACTTAATCTGTCAGTGAGAGGTAGTGTTTGACCATAAACCACAAAACAAAACTAAAATTTTCCTGTAGAGAAAGATTTCTGGTCATGCTCTTCCAGTACTTTTAAGGCACCTTTTTAATGGTCACAGAGAAGGGACAAAAAGTGTTTTCTGTTAATTTATTTTTAAAATAAATAGGAGTCAGACTTCAGGACTACCTAACTCTCAGTAACGAATTTATGAACACTAAGAACTATCCCTAAAAACCCAGTGCAATGCGCAGCATCTGTTTCTGATGGATCTACCAAAGGCACAATGCAAAACCTTTTTTTTTTTTCCACTTAGAAATATTGGAATTTAAGAAAACACAATTGGAAAACCTGAAACAAAGAAAATCTAGATGAACTAGAAAAGGCACAATGTTTGCTGAAGGAGCTGGCTGTACTGCATTTAAAAAAATGCTCTCCCAACTCTGTGAATCAAATTCAGAATGAATCTGTCTTTAGTAGGGTCATAGAATACATCAAGTTAGAAGGAACCTTTGAAGTTGTTCAAGTCCCATGTCCTTCTCCTCACAGTAATACCTAAAACTAAACTAATCTTCTAGATGCTCCATCGACAGATTTTGCTACTGTGACCATTTCCCTGTTCCAGTGACCGACCACCCCTAGTGAAGAACATTGTCCTCACGTCCAAGCTGATCTTCTCCTCAGCTTCATTCCATCCCCTTGTGTCCTTTCACTGTCACCATGAAGTTTGACTGCACACATCTGGCTCCTAGCCCTCTTCCTCTCCACCTTCACAAGCAAGGCCACTTTCCGTGCTATTTCAACCCATCTCTAAAGTTTTAAAAGGTGTTGATAAAACTAATGCATTGCAAAGCCTGGTTTGGTGTTTGGTTTCTTTTTTTTTATACCCAGAGAAGTTTTGTGCAAATATAAGCACCTGATAAGCACTTGGGCTTTGGGGTGATCCTGTGAATTGAATTACATCTTTGTGTAAATCATGGTTTGTTATCACTACTCTGTTCACACCTTGCTGTGTGGAAGTTTGCAAGTAACTCCCTGGGGTGTAAAATGCAAATCAGCTTCGTTTTAAGAGCAAACTCAATGGGAAGCAGTGCATTATGACTTTCCTAGAAAGTAAGATACTCTGGAGGCATTTTTGATACTGAAAATGCAGTCAGGTAATAATAAATTATAGAACTTTCAAAAACTTTGCCTTTTATTTCCAATTTCTTTTAAATGTAGTGTTGCGAGCTCGCATGTGCCAGTACAGCAAAAGCCAGGAAGCCTCTGAGGATTTAAGCAGTGTAATATATTTAACAACAGTGTTTCAATGTAGGGAAAAAACAGACACTTTTTAGTATGGTACAAAGGAAAAGAGCGTGGATGAAAGAAAAATAGCTTAGAAACAAGAATCTATACACACAAAGGCAAGCCTACTATTTTTTAAGTGAAGCCCATACTTTTCTAAGTGGTCTGTAGGCAAAGGCACCTCCCTTGTGCAACACATTTAAAATTCAAACAGAAACTGCATATATATATATATATATATATATATATATATATACTCACACTGCATCAGTTAGTGTAATAGTAGATATATTAATTTTTTTTTTTTTTTTAAATTTTTGCAGTCTTAGGCATCCCAGAAATCCCTTTCTTTTCTCTCCTGAGTGCCCATTCTGCCTGGCCCAGAGATGACACATGAAAAGCCACAGCTGTCCAGGTATGTGTGAGGAAGCTCTGAGTCAACTCCAGATCTTAAATGAATTGCAGGGTCCCGATACATGAAAACAGCTACAGATTAATCCCTTCTGCTTATTGACTCTATTCCCTTGAAGCCATTCAGTAAACTGGAATTTTAAGGCATGATTTAACAACAGTATTCGGGAAATGCTTTAACTGATAGAATTCTTTAACGATTTGGGGATATATTTACACAGAACTAAGAAGTGCGATGTCTGTGGTTTGCTCTGTTGCATGTATGCCACTTGAATTTAGAAAAGCAGAATTTCTACTTTAAAGTTGCAAACTTTGTTAAATGATTATGCCTAGCTCATTTTCTGCGCTTCCAGATCACCTCTCCTATAGAGATCTTAGTGCAGTTAGCGTCTGGAACATATCTGTGGCTTCCTTGTAGAATTCCTGTGTAACCTGGAGTGACTATTTTCTTTTATCAAATAACACAAGGCTCTGACTGGGCACATGCCAATAAAACTTCCCTACCTCACAGGCAGGCTGTGGGAATGAGCAGCACCAAATACCTGAGGTGCTCGATAGGCTGGTGATCAGGACCATATAAGTAGCTGCAGAGTCAATCTCCCTATGGTTAGAACGTTGTCAAAGTGTGAGCTCCATGTATCTGTGTCTGATGTGACATTTTCCTGTACCAAATTATCTGGAGACATTACAAGCAGAATTGTCGAAGGATCAAAAACAGCTCGAGTGGCTCACCCAGTCTCTTGTTGCAAGATAAAATGGCATGCAGCTGACACAAAACATCTCAAAGCCCTTGATTTGCTTTAGTGCCTTTTAAAGTACTTCTTCTGAAGAAGGAATATGTGTGTGCACACAGGAGTTATTACCAGCTAAAGACTCTGTCTGCTGATATCCCACGTTAGAACACCGCATGTATCTGTTCTAAAATCAGATGCGACATTGAAAAAATATTTGAGAGGTATGTTTGTCTTTTGATCTTTATGAATTCCTCACATACTTCTACTGATCATGACCTTCCTGCTACTTTCAGAGGTGTACAGAAATGAGAACCATCCCTTATGTGCTGCCAATTTTTATCTTACCAGTGAGTAGTGATAATTTTTTTCTTTTGGTACAGGGGGTCACTCACAGGCCTGCAGGGGAGGCTTAGCTACATCAACCAGAAGAATAACATAATCATGATTATTAATGTAACATGTAATGGCTGCTCCTATTACATATATATAACTATATATAATAGTAAAGAGGCTTGCTGTCTTGTGCATTAATATTGATTTAGAGATGAGATCACTTGCCGCAGAATTTACTGCGGCTTTGGTTTCAATTGCAAGTAAAATTATTAAAGCATGCCCTATTTTTAAGAGCAGGCTCTTTCAGCTGCAATAGAGAGTTTCTCAGTGGCTGATCTAAACTGGTTTGTACAGTAAATATGAGATCACTGGAGCTGTTACAGTTTTGGGATGATGACAAGGCTGATAAGCAGATGAGAGACACATTTGTAGATGCTTTGTATTGCTTCTCTGTCAAACCTTTTCATTTGTCCACTTGCTGTTGTGCTTAGTTCTCCTGAAGAGATGTTCAACCCCAAACAAAAATCAACTGAGAACTTTCGAGTGAGGTTTAAAAAATTATCCAACATGGCTGATGGACGCATATTTTGCCTATTTGTACCCCTTTATGTGAAGAACTTTAACGTTGTGATATGTCTTCCATGTAACTTGTGAATCTGTCAATATTTAATGAGACTAATCTACTGTTTTCTAGCAAAATTTTTGTGCATTTTTCAGATCATTGACAAAAGCATCGTATGGCAAAAGAACAGATTTCACATATTAAAATATATTTACTGTTATATCTCCTTGTGTCTAAACTAAACAAGTTTTAATGCAATTCATTTGATGTCAAGTTGCTGATTTTACTAATCACTGTAACTTTTTCATTGAAATGTTGGCTAGTTCCTAATTTAACACTTGTTGGGATCCATTGTAGCAACAGTCCTACTTGTAACAATTAAACATTCAAATTTGGGATTGATTTTTATCTTCTCACATAGTATTTATGCCTTTTAAAAAAAATCTATCTCTGCTCATTTACTTTCTAATTCTATATTAAAGAATCATCAGCCACACTATTTTGCCCCAGGGTTGATGTCAACCTAATGGACTCATTATTACTGGTGCAAGGTAACTGAAATGGTAACAAATGGGGGGGGGGGGAGGCATGTTTGTTTTTTTTTCCCTCTGGAACTTCTTCAAGTTATCTTAGAGTCAATGAAAACCATCACCAAGTAACCTAAGGGCTTCTTCTCCAGTGCATCATCTTGCTGCAGATCAATTGTCAGTACTTGCCGACATCAAAAATTCTAACACAAATTGTTGCTGTTTCCCATCTTCTGAAGATTCAAGCTGGAAAATGTGTGAAAATTAAAATAGAGTTGCCTTTCCCCTTCACTGTCTTTTTAATCTTTCTGCCCAACAACACAAAAAAGAAATTGCATATAAAATTAATATGCAAACTTTCAGAAGGCCTTAATTTGCATGCTTGATGGCACAGAACTCTTTCTACCTCTGCTTCTCTTATCAGTTCTAAAATTCTACAATATTAATATAAAATTTATTACCGTTATTAATAATATCTTCTTTTTTACAATCAGGACACACTCAGTTTGCTCATATGTGCCTACACGTGTGAGAGAACTTTGGCACATATGTGTGTGTAGCTGCTTTCATTTCCAAAATCAGCTTGTGGTTTCAACCACTGTGGCCTTTCACACATGTGAAAGTGTGGATTTCTGAATACCTATTAAAGTGTTCTTAAACAATTTCTGATTATTATTCATGTGTTTTTAATTGAATTTTGCCTCCTGCCTGATCTGGTTCATAATTGTTTTCAGCCTTTTCAAACTGGCCCTTTGAAAGTATCAAGTGTAGATACTGCTGGTTTGGACTCCCTTCTTTTTAATCATTGCAAATATTAAACAAAATCACCTCTCTCCCAGGTTAATGATATTCTCTGTGAAGAATAATTAATATCAAGTAAATTGTTTCACATCCTTGAGATTTTTGCATTTGCATTCTTATCCCTGATTGATTTATGCAAATTAATTTGGGAAGAATTAGCTTCTTGTAATGCAGCTTAGGTAAAAGGCAGCGCAAAGTAGAACCATTTAAAGAGCAGCAGAAGCCAAGTTATTTCTGAGGTGAAAGCTTAAGACAAACCTTTTTCCTAGGAGACCTGACTTTTTCCTCTGTTGGGGTTAGTGCTACACTGACTACCTGCCCTCCACACTCATGAGTTACCAGCCTGGAGTTCTGTTACCTACATGTTTTTAAAGTATTGAGTCCATCATTTTTCCTTGAACACTGTTATACAAATATAATCCCAGGCATCAAATGAAGAAATTATGTTTGTGCTTTTAAAAATATACAAGTCGGATGCTGAAGTGGTTTGGTTTGGTTTGATTTGGTTTGGTTTGGTTTGGTTTGGTTTGGTTTGGTTTGGTTTGGTGTGGTTTGGTTTGGTTTGGTTTGGTTTGGTTTGGTTTGGTTTGGTTTGGTTTGGTTTTTTAAAACCAAATTCATGAAAGCTGAAAACTTGGATGAGGAAGACATTTTCTGTGATGACATAATTATACAATTATTTTGTTTTCTGTTGCCAAAGCCAAATAAAACAGAGGTCTCAGAATTTTAACTTGCAGTGATAACTGTCAACTCTGGTGTGTTAGAACCTTTCTGCAGTAATCTGACATCTGTGGAGAGCAATGAATTGGAAAACGCAGACTTATTTTCCCCTCTAAAATATCTGCATTTTGGGTAGATCTTTTGATCATTCATTGAACTCAGAAAGACAGAAATTAATGGTACAGCAGACATGAATAACCCCAGAGACATCAGCACAAGGTAAAAGCTTTCTCAGAAAATCTGTTCTTCCCTCTTACAGCTGTCTGCTGGTGCATTAATTCCCAGCAGTGCCCTCAGCAGGTCGGACAGCAGAGCTCCAGGCAATGCTGGCAGCACAGTTGGATGTTCTCCACTCCTTACCCTAATGACCTTGGGCCTCACAAATGGTCTGTGTGATGTCTGTGGTCCATGAAGTCTGTGGCATCTGCTGGTAAAGGTGTCAGCAGTTCACCCCTTTATCCCTCTGGTTCAGGTTCACAATCGCTTGCTACAGCCAAACCTCTAACATCTTCCACCAAAATCTGTCCTTCACAGGATAAACATGACAAACCAAGGCCCACAGCTGTGAATAAAGCTACAGTGGAAGAAACAGGCTGGCTGAACAGACATGGGTGGGTTTTGCCCAGGTGCAATGCAGAGGAGGAACCGTGACTTAGAGCATTGCAAACCTCCATCTGTCACACAATGGGTGCCTAAAGCAGGCCTACTGTGCTCAGAAAAAAGGGTGGTTAAATAAAATATCCTTATCTTTGGTGCTTTTGCCTGACTTGTGAGGCCTTGAATCAATGCCCTGGGTGACCAGGGTGAGAAATGGAGGTAAGGTGCAGAGTCTGGCTCTGTCAGGCTTCACAGCTCTCACAGAGGTGCAGGGAGCCAAAGTGAATTTGGAAATTAAAATTTTGATCTCTGCCACATGAAAAAAAAAAAAAAAAAGGAAAAAAAAGAAAGAAGGCACATTATTATGTAATTTGAAATAAAAGGTTTTTCTTCAACTTTCCTGAGACAAAGTTAAAGTATTATATTTTGCAGAAAAATGTAAGATCTTCCTGCAGAAAAATACTCACTCAACTGTAATGAAGAGATTTCCCAGTTGCTTCCATCTCTGCTACAGCTTTCTGCACTTTGTCTGTGACTTAACATTTTCGGAGGAAAAAAAACCACACACACACAAAACCTGTGGCTTACTGAGTCACTTACTGGCACAGGGCCTTGTTTAAATATCTTCCTGAAGTGGTTGGCTTGGCTCACCCTTTCTCTGAGGATTTCTAATGGATTTCTCTGCCTGAAATTAGGCCAAG
The DNA here is from genome assembly GCA_036630365.1 of Acanthiza pusilla. Taxonomy (NCBI): domain Eukaryota; kingdom Metazoa; phylum Chordata; class Aves; order Passeriformes; family Acanthizidae; genus Acanthiza; species Acanthiza pusilla. The sequence goes on from JAXCHO010000036.1 coordinate 3,478,019, forward strand.
TAGTTTCCTCAAAAGAATTGAAAATCTTAAAGGGTTGTTACCATTCCTTGTCAGTTTAAATTTGTCAGCTGATTTCATCCATGGATTTGTAGTGCTCTACCTTCCCCCCATCCAAAATACTGGGTTTCTGATGGTTCTCTGTGACATCGCCCCTGTTCTGAAAATAATCCAGGACTTCTTTGGCTGTTTCTACACTCATGGGATTGATATTCACCCATGAAATAGGCGACTGCTGCCTCAGTAACTCAGTACCAGTTCAATAAACCACCTTTCTCAGTTTCTCATACGATCCCCTGGAGGATGGTCAAGCAGTGGAGCAGGCTGTCCAGAGAGGCTGGGCAGGCTCCATCCATCCTTTGAAGGTTCCAAACCCTGCAGAACCAGGACTGACCCCATAACTGCCCCAGCTGTGAGCAGGAGGTTGGACGTCTCTGGGGGTCCATTCCAGCCTGCAGGATACCACAGTCCTCTCCTGGATGTCTGTTCTCAACTGGCTTGTTTTTGTTTTAGTACAACATTAGAATTCATTTATAGTTAAAAGTCTTTGTCCATATCCTGAAATTCAACCATAGCTTCCAAAATACACAGTTATGCAAGCATAGATCACCACAAAATCAAATTGCACTCTGAGATTTTCTTTGTGTAAAATTAGGTTAATTATCAGAGCTATCTCAACACGTCATGAAGTGTCATATAATAGTTTTATATCAATTCAGTCTTCTGCTTCTCCACTCACCTGACATCTTTTTCACCTATGTGGTCCTACTGACAAACAGCAGCAGCACACAGCACTATGATATAAATTGCTGTTGAGCTGAAACTGTTTTCCCTTAATGAAAACCTGCCTCCACTTTTACAGACACACACATACCTTTGAATCTAATACTTTCTGACACTGTCTGGGAGAGTCCAAGCAAATGTGTTTCTCCAGATTTTTTGTCTTCAAAATGAGTGTCAAATTTTCTTGTGGCAACTGATTCTCACCTCAGAAACATAAAGTAGCCCAGCTCGTACAGGTGTCTACAGGAATGAGCTCATTTTTCAACTCCACAGGAATATTTTCCTTGACATGTGCCACAAATTAATATTTTTCTGGGAAACCAAAAAGATTTGCTTTCCAAAAGATTTTCTTTTGGAATCTTGGATCTCCAAAAAGATTTGGAGCTTTTGAGATGCTCCAAAGCAATTATTTTTGCAACCCTATTAAGAGTAGGTATATTAAATAAATTATAGAATGCCAAGTACTAAAGCCCTTGTTAAGGACTTGATTGCATCGAATTGTCAGAAATTCATAGTGTAATGTACAGAGCTGTCCTAGAGGGGAGGATTTGTAGAAATCCCACCTCCATTTTTAAATTCAGTTTTATATATGGAAACACTATTCCTAAGAAAATTTTCACACTTTGAAATTTTCAAAGATGATTTGCTATGTATTCTGTTCTGGAGAGAAGTACATGTATCCAATACTGTGAGGATTTGCATAAAATCAGTTTCTGCTGTTTTTTTCAATCTCACTACTTCTCATAATTTATTTGAAAATTCATTTTAGTTTAACCTCCCAGGAGAAGTCAATACACTGTTTATATCTTTGGTGTTTGCTAAAAATTTGCATTTATTCATCTTAGGCAAGCTAGAAACATAACCAATAATGCTGAAGAGTTGATGACAATTTTTTCTGGAAAACATAACACATAGTGAATGTATCCCTGCAATATTTGTTAAAAATAGTTCTGAGGCTTGTACATTTTGAATTCTATATAAAACATCTAACACATTCATGCTAAATATGTTAATATGCAATTACTTATATAAAACCATAACAAAATCCTAGACTTGTGAAATTGGTATGATTTTTGGCATTCATTTCAGAGGAAAAAAGAAGTAATTCAGTGTGAATTTCCAAAAGTAATACAATAACCTTTGAAAAGTGATAATATAGTAGTTCTTAGCAAATTAATCTGCAGTTCAAAATATACAGTAGAAGGGGAAAAAAGTCCTTAGTGGGATTCTGGGTCTGTTCTGTGTGACAACAGCAAATGTTCTAAACTGTAAATTATTTAAAAGTGTAACACACTATGACATTTCTTTAAATTCAAATAGCTGATTATGTAATGTAGTCATTTCTGTAGACAGAACTGTTTCTATGGGATGGATGTAAAATATTTCTTCACCTAATCAAAACTGTGTGGTGACCAATGAGACCACATATTAGGCTAATCTAAGACTCCATGAAGCCATAGACCAATGAAGAAAGGATTGAAAAAATTAATTTTCCTCTGTTATCAATGGACACTAGGGGACCATGAGCCAGGTGAAGGCACTCAGTCCTTGATTCTGCCAAATCTACAGAATTGTTTGATATCATTATTATTTGTCCTTAATATACCGTATGCGAATAGTGTGTAGCTTTTATTCTTTTTGCTCTATCTCAAAACACCTTGTAAATGGGACAGATATCTTTATTCATTTTACATAAAGAAAATATTCATTTTTCTTACATATCTTAACATTTTTATATCTTTTACCTTATATTATAAAATATATTAAAAATATTTATAAAAAGAAAATAAATTTAGCCAGAGAGAGGAAAGGTGTCAGAGTGCTCCTTTTGAGGATGTGACTATTCATATTTTTACAGTTCAGTATTTCTCTAAGTTGGGCAGAATCCAGGGCGTGATGTGATTTGTGTCTATCAAGGCACTGGGGTTGAGCTGTGACATGTTTTCATCAGGCAAACCCAGCACCATCTTGTAGGTATAAGCACATTTCTCTCAGATTGCTACTGTAAAAATTGTTAAAGTAGAGGACACATATCTATTTTTTTCCTTCGATATTTATAAACCTTGTCCCATTGGCCTAGCAGCAGGTTAGCAAGAATAACAAAAGCTTTTCAGTACGTTGAAAGAAAAAGCCTTACACAGTCAGTAGCTCTCGTCTGCAGCCGTCCCTCATGGCACTTAAATGTCATTTCAAACTTCACTTCATCACCTTGGTGAGCTAATGCACTCTACAGCCTCACCAGATGTACTCCTCTCAGATGCAGTAAGCACTTCACATGGCTTCACCCTCTCATCCCCCCTCCCAAGAAACAGTCTTGAGAGGATATTTATATGTTAAATTGCAGGAGAGCGATAGATGAGAAATATCAATTCTATTATAGCCTATGAACTGATCTACATTTCTTTCAATGCAGTGAAATGGGGTCACACAATTAGAGACAAGCAAACCAAGGAGGAAAAAACAGTGGATTAACTATTATAGAACTGGAGCCAGATGCCAAGGATATACTTGAAAGAGAAGCAAGCAAGAAAACAAGAGAATTGTACAGGTAAAACCATATACAACACAAGATAAAGATTATCTGCAGTCAAGCCTTGATTGTCTTCTGAAATGTTTTACCTGTAAGTGTGAATCCACTGACTTTAATTGCATTTATTTCTGGTTTTACCAATCTGATGAGTGATAGAGGTTCATGTACTGGTGCCTAATCATTGCCTTTTCTTCTAAGATCAATACTGCCTTTCTGCCAACTAAAGTGTGTCCTTGGGCTTGACTCCTCATAGAATCACAGAATCATATAGGTTGGAAAAGAGTTTTAAGCTCATCAAGCCCACCCATTAACCCAACATTGCCAAGTCCACCACCAAACAATGTCCCCAAATGCCACATCTACACATCTCTTAAATACTTGCAGGAATGTGACTCCACACTTACCTGGCCAGCCTGTTCCAATGCTTGGCAGTGTTTTTGGTCAAGAAATATTTCCTAATACCCAGCCTAAACCTCCCCATGTCTCTTCCTCTTGTTCTGTCACCAGCTGCATGGAGAACCACCTGATCCCCACCTGGCTACAACCTCCTTTCAGGGAGTTTTAGAGAGGGATAAGGTAATTTCTGAGCCTCCTTTCCCCCAGCTCCCAGGATAAACACCCCCAGCTCCCTCAGCAGCTGCTCGTGTGACTCACTCTCTAGACCAGCTCCATGGTCCTTCTCTGGACACGCTTCAGCACCTCAGTGTCTTTCTTGTAGTGAGGGGCCCAGAAATGAACACAGGATTTGAGGTGTGGCCTCACCAGTGCAGTGTACAGGGGACAATCCCTGCCATGGTCCTGCTGACCATTATTTCTGACACAGGCCAGGATGCCATTGGCCTTCTTTGCCACCTGAGCACATTCTGGTTCATGTTCAGCCGCAGTTGATCGACATCCTCAGCTCCTTTTCCTCTTGGCCACTTTCCAGCTGCTCTGCCCCAGCCTGTAGCACTGCAGGGGTTGCTCTGATCCAAGCACAGGACCCAGCACTTGGCCTTGTTGAACCTCCTACAGTTGGCCTCAGCATCACTCCAGCCTGTCCAGATACCTCTGCAGAGCCTTCCTGCCCTCCAGCAGATTAACACTCCCACCCAACTTGGTGTCATCTGTGAACTGACTGAGGGTTCCTTCAGTCCCCTCATCCAGACCATCAGTACAGATATTGAACAAGACTGGCTCCAATAATGAGCCCTGGGGAACCCCATTAGTGACCAGACACCAACTGGATGCTACTCCGTTTGCCACTCCTCTCTAGACTTACCATCCAGTCAGTTTTTCACCCAACAAAGATGCACCTGTCCATGCCATGGGAAGCCAGTTTCTCCAGGAGAATGCTGTGGGAAATGATGTCAAAGGCTTTTCTAAAGCCCAGGCAAACAACATTCACAACTTTTCCCTCATCCACTCAGTGGGTCACCCCTGATCAAGTTTGTCAAGCAAGACCTACCTTTCCTAAACCCATCCTGGCTGGGTCTGATTCCCTGGTTGTCCTGTACATGGCATATAATGGCACTCAAGATGATCTACTCCATAAACTTCCCCAGCACTGAAGGATGAATCCTAGGATTCTCCTTCCAACCCTTCTTTTGGCCAAAATTGTCTGTTTGTCTTTGGCTGGACAAAGCTGTTGTGTTGGTCTGATGGAGGTGAAGCTTGCAGCTCTCCAAGTGCTGTGTTTTGCATTGGTAGCTAGAAGGGTGCTGATCACAGAGCAGTGTTTTGGGTGGTGCTGAGCAGCACTGCCCCTCTGACATTCCTGCCCCCATCAAAGGGATGGGAGTGGGCAAGATCCTGGCAGGGGACACAGGCAGGCCAGCTGCCCCAAATCAACAAAGGGATATTCCAGACCATACCATGTCAGCTCAGATATGAAAGCTAAGGGAGAGAGGAGGAAGGGGAGATCATTTGTGACTCTTCAATGTTTGGCTCCCAGAAGAGCCACGGCATGTGCTGAAGCCCTGCTTCCCGGGAAGTGTCCGACCATTGTGTGCTGGTAGGAAGTAGAGACTGACTTTTTTTTCTTAGCTTATGCACACACAGACTTGTGTTTATTTCTTTCCTTCACTGCAATAAAACTGCCTTATCTCACCTGCTGGCTGTTCTCCATCTTATTCTCCCCCCATCCCATTGGGAAGGGAGCAGCTCAGTGGGTACCTGGTACCCAGCCAGGGTTCAACCCACTGCAGCTGTTCAGCCAGGACAGTTTTCCCCCTCACCAGCTTCTTTTTCAGCATGTGGAGATGAAAGAACCTATAAGATTTTCTTCTTCAAAAATGTCCTTGGTAGAAGACATTGATGGTCTGGGTAGATTTTGAGCACAGCTTCATTGAATTGCATGTACACATGGAACAGATAGGTGGAGAATTACCAAGCAGCTGTGACAGCCCAAATCCAGCCAGACTTCCGAAGTGCAACACTGTCTGGGAACAACTCCAATCAAATCTACCACAAGCACTTTCGGTGTTGACACCACACTTTCTCTACATGGGAAGAAAGTGAACAAATGAAACAAAGTACCCAATATTTAAATTTTCTTAAATTTTCAGATGATTTTATAGCAATATTATAAATACTGTCACAGCAGCATGCTATGTCATCATGCCATTACTCTACAATAAAGTATTTCAAACACAGAAATGCACTTCCTCAAGAATGTGGAACATAAGCCCTTTACTATTTTCGTTATTCTTGAAATACACTTTTATAACAGCTCTTGGAGTGGCCATCAAACATTCCTTTGTTGAGGCAATTTTGAGAAGACTTACGAAAATATTTTAAAAATTCACTCTTTTTGAGATCACTGGACAATAAGTGTTGACTTTGCTGACAGAAATTGTGTCTTGGCAGCAATCCAGATGCCTGAAGACAGATTCTTTCATGGATTTGAGATGGAATTGTTCCAGTGCTATCTCCATTCAAACCAGCCAGGAGTCTGGACCACAGCTAAACCTCAGATGTACCTATTTACTTCACTGCCTACTTAAGGTGTGTCATAACTACAGAGCAGTGCACAGTTCTTTATAGCATGCTCATAATCACTGAAAGGAGCAGCAGAGCAAACCATGCTTATTAGAAACTTCTGCAAACCAGGCACATTCCTAATATCTGGAGTATAACGTATTATTAAAAACTAAATAAATGAGTAACAGAATACAGGAAGATTATAACAATTATAAAGTGTTCCCAAAGCAAAATTAAACAGTCTGAAGAATGTGGCATGGTGTGCAGCTAAGCTGATTTATTCACAAGCTCAAGTAGTTTAGAGTAATGTCTTTAAAGGCTAGTGGGGCAAGGTTACAAAATAAAAGCCAAATATTGCTTTTTTGTTCGTTTTCATTGTTCTATCTGCTTTCTTCCACTTTTTATCAATGCTGTTCTAAGAGCAAAAATTGTAAAAGTGATTCGTAGTACTTACAAGAGACCTCTCATATGTTTTACCTCCTGCATGATCCAAGGTGTGCAGCTCACTGTCACATGCTACTGCTGGCACATAGCCCACAGGTGGAGTTTGGTGGGTTTAGAAGGGATACTGGAATCAAAGCCACAACTCTCACTGCCAAGCTGGATAAAGCTCTCATTTCACTTCCTAAACTGAACTAGAAGGAAACTATTCTCGTTTGCTCATCCCTTAGTTGAATAAAAGTTGTTCATTAGTCTGTCAGCACTTATGAGACAGTCATTAAAACCTGTCCTGAACACATGAGCTCCCTCTGATTTTACAGGAATCCCAAGACAAGATTTTCAGTGGAGGTACATCATAATTTCATGGAAACTAGTAGCATTATATTATTTACACTACCTAAAGAGAGAAGCCATATATACAAGGCTAAAATTGGATTTTGCTTCTGAGGCACCAAGAAAAATCATACAAGGCAAGGTGAAAGGATTGGAAGAAATGTCCTGTGAGGAGCAGCTGAGAGCTCTGGGTTTGTCTGTTCTGGACAAAAGGAGGCTGAGGGACAATCTCATTGCCCCTGAAGCTTCCTGAGGAGGGGAAATGGAGAGGAAGGTAGTGTGGTCTTCTGCCTGGGATCTAGTGAAAGGATGGGTGGGAAAGGTTCAGTGCTGTACCAGGGGAGGTTTAAACTGGACGTTAGGGAGCATTTCCTTACTGAGGGGTTGTGAAACATTGGAACAATCTCCCTAGAGGATGGTCAATGCCCCAAGGATGGCAGTGTTTAAAAGGCATTTGGGCAATGTCCTTAACAGCATGCTTTAACTTTTGGTCAGCCCAGAAGTGGTGAGGTGGTTGGACTGGATGATCACTGTAGGTTCCTCCCAACAGAAACAGACAATTCTGTTCTCTTATATGTGTTGTAAATGATCATTTTCTTATGGCTTACTGCACAAATGCATCAGGTTTTATATTTTTTATTCTCTGCAGTGCCACAGAATGCTGTTACAACACTATATTTGAGACAAAAATCCAGTGTTTCTGAAAACATGATGACAGGAATGTAACCATGGCTGCAAGAACATTCAGTTCACTCATAATTTAAGCAAAACGAAGGGTATTAAGCATCAAAAGGGACACTTCACATCTTCTGATTGGCATTTATATTAGTTTAAAATGTGGCAAACCTGAAACCACAGAACAGTATAAAATATTATAATAAGAAAACTGATTGATTAGTTAATGTCTGCATAGCACTTTTAAATATGAAGCACTGCCAGTTTAATGCTAAGAAAGGAGTCAGATTGGCCTGACATGTATAAGCTGAGATCGAAAATTACCCTTCTAATGAAGTAATGTACTTGTTAGACTAGCATTTAAAATTCTTTTGTGTTCCCTCCAATTATTACTATGGTCAAGCATTTTCTGTTGATCCATTGAATAAATGGCCAATTATCCTGCTGCACAAAATACAGAGAAGTTGATACTACAATTGCAATAGATCTAAATCAAGCTTTATTCATTAGCTAAACAAAATATTTTTCACTAGAAAGCTGGTCATGGTTCTTGAAGAAAGCATTAGGAAAGGACAGCTTGCAGCAGCAACTTTCTGCTTCAAGTAGATGGCTAGAGTGATGGGAAGCTTTATGAGAATCCTGTACTCTGGATCAAGAGAAATTGATTCTCTTTAATGTGGTGAATTTCATTTAACAGAGTAAATAAGAAGCCAATACATAAACATTCTTTAGAATACTTCATCTGCAAGAAAATGGAAGGGGCAGAGCATAAAAGTAGAAATAATATACGAGTTTCTTGATCAGGCAATTTTAGTAATCTGAATGATATAATAAAGGAGCAGTGACTTTCAGGACAAAGGTTTCCAGACCAGCAGATTAGCAGCTTTTCATGCACTATTAAAATCTCAATATTCAAGCAAATAATGTCCATTTTCTGCACTCAGATGTCACTAGCATGACTACAGAAGTGGCAGTGTTGAAAGGCAGGTTTTGACAGCAATATGCAACGTTTTATAAATCATAAAATTTATAATTATGGAATGTATTTTTTATACACTATGCAGCTAATCCAATTGAAAGTCTTGGTTTTTTTGGTTTTTTTTTTAATAATAGCAAATTGTAGGCAGAACTGATGCCATTGCCTATATTACAATTGCCAAACCCCGCACTACAAAATGCTATTATCACACAATTTCTCACATAAGGCCTCACATAATTTCTAAACTAATCCTTTGTTTAATGCTCCATGCTGGTTTTCCTCCTCAGACAGGCTATTTCTGGGAAATTTCAGACAAAATCGTTTTCCACATTACTTTCTGGTAAAGTTTTCTTTCAAAAGCCACGTGGCCCTTTTCTCCTGGATGAAGGTTTGGCAATTTGACAAGCTGTGTGTTTACTACCATCCCACAGATGTAAACATGAAGGAAGCCAAGGCAGCAGGCTTTGCAGCTTTTGTAACCTCTTTCCTCTCAGGAAGGACACATTGAGTGTCTCAGGCAGCTGCAGAGGGTCTCGGTGCTCGGCATGCGTGTCCAGAGGCAGCCCTGCTGCAGGAAGAGGTGTGATGGAGCTGTCCCCACCCTGTGCCAAGGCCACACTAGAGAGCCACACCTGGGGCGATGGAGCTGCTCCCATCCTGTGCCAGCAGCAAGGGCCAGCCTGGAGAGCCACACCTGGAGCAATGGAGCTGCTCCCATCCTGTGCCAGCAGCGAGGGCCAGCCTGGAGAGCCACACCTGGGGCATGCTGACTCCAGCATGCAGCTGCGCTGGGCTCAGCTCCTGCTGGAATCGCTGAGCTCAGGCTCTCATGATGTGATTTTTATCCAGATGGCTGAGATTAAGCCAGCATAGGTATGCCAGTCATGCACATCCACACTCACACTTTCTGCCTGCGAGCAGGATGTGCTGCCAGTGACGAAGCACTGATGTAACTCACAGCCTGCTCACCAACCTTCTCAGGGCTGGCTCCATTTCAGCTTTACCTTCATTTTGGAAATCTGAGCTATTTTCAGTTTAATAGCAAATACAGCTTGAAAAGAATTCTATATATGCCTGTTCTGATCTCTTCTTTAATGTGGCTTAAATTATGACCCAGTTCTATATAAACTCTAGCTTCAGTGTCTTCCAGATGGGTAGTAAATCTGAACACAAGGGAGAGGTTCTCAGCTGCTCTCAGTCAGCACATATCCAGATGAAGTAGCTTGTGCTAAAGGTTATTTATTCCAGGGATTATAAAGCCACAGTTTCTGTAAGTGATATACACAATCTTGGTGGTTATTTGGCAATGTGGCAAGTTAGGGAAAATCAAAGGAAAGAGAAAGAAAGCCCAAGCTGGAATTCAGTAATGGACAACTCAGGTCACTGAAAGGAAATAATAATCTATTTCTTTACCTGGTCATTAGCAATCACTTCTAAGAAAATGTATTACACATTTATATTGAGTGCAACAGCTAAGATTTTGGTCCAGGTATAAATTTTAAAAGAGGGAAAAATAAGTATAAAAGTATAAATAAAATAAAATGTCACATTAATTCTCCATAGCCACATCACTAAGCTATTTTGTTTTTCTGGTAAGACAGTATTATTTAACATAAATGAAAGGTGTAAGTTTAAGATGTCTGGACTTCACTAAGGCATTCAGTATTGAAAAATGTGATATTTATGAGCTGAATTGGAGAGGATGGTGCATAAGGGTCACACAAAATGCAGGAGGAATTAGCCAAAGGGATAGCTCATGACAGAGGTGTCTTGAAAGGGGAATGAATGATTATGAGAAAGATTATTTGTGAAGTTCTCTGTGGATCACGCTGAAATCTTGTTTAATTGAATATTTTCCACAATGACCTAAGTTACTGTAGTGACATCTGCTAATGACACAAACATGGGAGAAATAATGCCTATGTAGGGATAGGAGTGGTATTTGAGCACAGCTGGGAACCTGGTAAATGCTCTCCCACTTTTGAAATACCACAGGCTTGTAAGTGCTTGTGACTTGTAAGTGCTCTTTGTTGCTTACTCAAACACAAACTGGACGTGTTTGAAAAAGCAGCTGTTGGAATAAAACAACGTTTGGTTTTCATGCTCCTGCTCCGTGAAAAGTCCAAACTATATCAATATCTAATGTCAAAAGAGAACAAAACTAATGACAACAAACCAAATTAAACTAAATTCTCATTCAGAATAATACAAGAAGTGCCAAAAAATAATGAAGTCATTAGCTCTTGCACCCAGACCTGTGGTCAGCTGAACCAGGTGGAAGAGGATTGCTGAGAGGATTTTTATAACGAGCCCAGACAGGTAAATTACCTTCATCATGAAGCACACATATTTGATGAAGTGCCATGGATATCTTTGGAGCCTGGATATATAAATAGTGATCAAGCTTACTAAAGTGAAAGAAATTGTTTGGGCCTGATTGCTTAAGCTATCAAAGATAATAAGGATTTTTCCAAATTAAAAAAAAAAAAAAAAAGTCATCAAAATAATTAGGAGGTGTGAAACACGACAATATTTAATGATAAAAGACCGGATATCCAGAGATTGGAATGGCTTAAAGAAGGATATTATGTTAATGAGATAACTAAAAAGAAACAGTGGAGGGAATTTAAAGAAGTTGTAAAAAACGAAACTCATGACCCATCCAAAAGCAGATGAAAGTGCTGCCAGAACCAAGCCTGAGCTAAAGTGAGAGATCTGCCTATCAATCAAACACTTGCATGAAAAAGAAACAATTGTAATTTTACAGGAACAGGGTCATATTCAGCCAGGAAAGAGACATGCATAGTAAGGGCACAGATGCATTAGATTTGCTTTCATATGGATATCATCTTGCAATACAAAAGGAAATTTAGCATTATGGAAGATATGCATGAAATGCCACAGGTAATTTGTTTGCATAAGTCTGCTACTAAGCAAATGAAAATAGGGAGAACTTTGTAGAACAGAAACATTTACGGTGGTAGCACAAAATTTCTTTAGGCTCATATTGTAAACTAAGAAATAGAACAGATGTGACTAAATAGCTATTTTCATAACCACAAAGGATTTGCATTAGCAATTCAGTAATTTCCTTTCAGGTAGTTTTACTATATAGTTTCACAGATTCCCTTCACTGTGACAGTTTGGATGCTAATGTCAACTAAAAGAATAGAAATTACACAGAATTCAACTTTTCATGATCCTGGAAGGAGTTTAGTCAGATCCCTGCAAGACTTTGACTCCATTCAATTCTCACCTTTGACTAGCTGGATTTGCCTAATAAAGAAACACCCCAACTTTATGTTTCTATACCCAATCTGTAACCCAGAAAAACACCAGTAATTATGAGAGCAGCAACATATATTTAAATTCAAGTTGATTTAATGCAAGTAAATACTATAAATTGAGCAAATAATAAAGTATCTGTGCTGAGGCTTTAGAACTAAGCTATTCCTTAGAAATTGGCATATTTGTAAGGACAATTGCTTATTGTAAGGACACCCTTCTGAGAGGTCACTTTCCTGTGAGGAAAACCACCTCAGAAGTAGGTGTTTCACAGTCAAACAGTGGAGAGGTAAGTCCCACTCAGCACACAATGCCTGGGTTTGAGCAGGGCTGTAATATGAATCCCAAGGCTTTACAGCTTACCCCAGTTATCCCGCACATTCCTGCTAACAGGAGCTGACATGCTGTAGGCAATGAAAAGATGGAGGCTCTGAGAGGAAGAAGGTAGAGATAAAAGGAAAGAAATATCAAGGAACAACTCCATGTATATTAAATTTTGAGGGAAGTTGTTAGACAGATGCAAAGTTTAAACATTTTAACAAAAACCAGGCTGCTCCATGCTCTCTCTGCACCAGTGTGAGAACTTCAGTGTTCTGATACCTCCTAAAGTATTTGATGAGAGACTAATAGCCTGACAGGCTAACACTTCACTTCCTTCCAATTAGGAGACTTTAACATCAAAGCCAAGGTCCTCTACTCAGCAAGGGCTTACTTGAATGAATTATAGAGGAGAAAAGTCCAGTAGTTTCTTGGGTTTTTCCCTTGCAGAGACACAGTCCAGCAAAGGCTTTAATAAGATGTTTGAGGTCAAAAGGTTCAGGTTCCTCACTGCGAGCGCTAGGAAGCTGCCAGAGTGTTTCAATATGTGTGGTGTTTGCAATGCAATCAGACAAAGCTGAAAACTCTATTACAGTGTCATGTGCCTGACTTCCTTCTGGAGTGCTCTCGTGTGCAGCAGCAGCCGAGGGTGGCACTCGGAGCACACTGTGAGCCTTCCCCGCTGCACTTCAGCTGCTGAAGGAAATAATGCCTTCACCACCTGAGCTTCTGGCTGGCAGGAGGGGTGTGACAGCGCCTTCCTCCAGGGAATTGTGCCAGTTGCTTTGCTATTGATTGGTAACAGATCTCCAGGAGTCAGAGGTCTTCAGTGAGAAATGATGGCTATGTTTGATGTATGATGTTATTTGACCTGATAAGCTCAAATCTCTGGCAGAACCTAAAAAACTACCATAAACTGTTTTGCTCCTAATTATATCAAACCAAAAAAATACTAAAATCCTTTTGAGATAAGCATAGAAGATGCCTTGTTTCTTCTTTTTGTAAAAAATTTTTTAGATTTTTTTCCTGTACATAATATTTATTTTTACTTTTGTTATTTTTTAATGTTCCCTACTGTCATGACTGCATCTCTCCATCTTTCAGAGGCAGCTTTTATTCTGGAGTTTACAAAGTACATGTATCAATGATTTTAATACCTATTTCACACAGAACAGTTGACAACTGATTGTAATATAGCAATTGTTTGCTTCGGTAATGCAATGGAATGAGGAAAAAAAGGAAAAAGAGACAAAAGAATTGCCTTCTTTTTAGTGACATAAGGGACTGGATTCACCTCACCTTGCTTTAAATCCTCCATGGTCAAAGAAGAGAGATCAACAGTAGTTGACATCAAAGTTTCATTCCATGCAAAACAGCTAAGGTCCAACAAAGGCCAAGGACCAGTGCAGAGGTAAAAGAAGTGGGAGACAAAAGACTTTTACCAAACATGAAGATCTCATAATTAACATACTGATAAGAGTTTCTACTGTAGATGGTCCCTACCTAAATAATCAGGAAATGCTTGGATGAAAATGATTTATGTAGCAGTTCACTATTCTCCAAAAGAAATCCTCTCCAGGCATTAGTTTCCAAACCACAGTATCTAAATCCATGCACTTTACAGAATGCAAAACCCATCTCACCAAAGAAAATTCTGCTAATTCCCCTCCCTGACCTGCAATTCACAGGTAAATATATTTTTGAGCAGATGTTGGGGTTTTCAGTTACTTTTCTGTTCTTATTTTTCTCTACATATTCCTAACCCTTGTCTGAGCAAATATACACCCAAAAAAACCCCAACCCCCCCACCAACAAAACAAACAACTCCCCAAAAAACCCAAACAAACAAAAAACCCCTAAAAAACCAACCAAATGAAAAAAACCCCCAAAAACCCAAATCCAACTGCAGTGATATTACTTTATTTAAACCATTCTCATTCCATATGGGGTGAACAAAAATCAGCTCCAATGTGAGGCAGTTTTGAACAATACTACTGTAGTCATGAAAGTTTTGGGGTAGTATTACTGTTTTCATTTATTTTTGGATTTGTTTGAAAATGACAGTTCCTAACTGGGCTGCCATTACTGATAAAATAAGACCTACGTGTATTCTGTTTCTTGCATTTTTCCTCCCGTACTAACACACCCTAGTTAATGAAATTTACTGACAATACCCTAATTAAAAAAAAATAAAAAATAAAAAATTGCTCAGTAGATATAATAAACCCAAATCCTGTAAAAAGTCTGTCTTCTTAGAATTTTCGATGCATCAGTTAATTTTGTTTCTTTATTTTTTTTCCTTTCTTTTTCAACCTCCTTTCTCAACACACTTGATTTTCTTCCTTCCTTCCTTAAATTTTTATGTGAAGAGGAGAAATTAAATAAGATTATTACTATTAATTTTTGATTAACAGTTTAGGACAGTGGTTAAAACCAGTTGAAACATTACATTATCCCTGAAGGATAGACCTTCACCATGAAAACTTTGGCCTTGAAAAGACTCCTGGCAGTGGTCATTCAGTGTTGTCACACTTTCAGCAACAACAACTACGAAATTTAGCTTCCAGAAAATCGTATCATAGATTGTCTCAAAGATGTGTCAGGCCAAGCACAAGGAAAACCTTACTGAGTTCAGCTGAATGTTGGAAATATCTAATGTGGACTGAAGAGAAAGAAGGGGATGGGAAGAGGAACTCAGCTTCTTCTTATTATTTAAGTCCTTGAAACTCTGTTTCTTTGTTCCTAAATAAAAATGACTGTGTGTAATTCATAGGAATTCACCACACATGTGGCTCCCCTGCAGGGGCCCAGCTTCTAAACCACTTTTGATAGAGGAAAATATTGACAAAGTTCCAGCTGTTTGAAATTCAAAATACATCTAGTCATAAGGTGATCTAAATACAGATCTTTTATATATATATTCTACAGTATCTTAGAAACAAGGGGTGATGCAAGCACAGCTCCTTAAAGGTTTCCCTTTTCCAGTAACTTTTCTTCAAAACTTCTTGATGTGAACAAAATGAAGTTCCAATGACACTTCTATATTTTTCATCAGTCTTAAGTAGTATATGTTTAGGCTCCTGATTTATTTTCACACCTAGAGACAATTTCAGTTTACACCTAACTCATAAAAAAACTCTGTAGATAAATAAAGCTCAATTACAAGAAATCAAAGAAAGTTCCCTTATGTACTTTAAGAAAAATGTGTGCACTATAGAGAATTCTGATTACCATCAACAGCATATACTTTTTGCCATAAAAGCAAACAAATGTTACAAAAAATCTAATTCATCATCTATTACTGGACAATTTTTTAAAATAAATATATTAAGTAATTAATGTCAACTTTCAAGACAAAAGACTTTTTTCTTTTCAAGAAAAAAGACGAAAAGCTTTCTTTTCAGTTGTCGCTTCTTGAAATCAAGACGTTTCCATGGGTAGATTTTTTTAATTTCGAATTCTGAATAAAGGTTTTGGTGTGCTTTTGCAGTGTTGTATGAACATGGATATGACTCACTCTGATTTTGCCATACATATACACATTTTTTCTGCAAAATAGAGGTTGTGTGACACTAATCAGATAATATCTGTCTGATAACCATTTTTTCCACATGTAAATGTGCCTTCAGGCTTCTCACTTTATTTCAACAAAAATTAATGAAATGAACTGAGAGTATACTATTAATAAATCTTCCATAGGAATAACTTTAAGCTGATCATGCAAAATCCTCTATGAATAAACTTTTGCGTGTTTTCAGTACACCATGAGTACGTCTGAGCAAGCTTTTGTGTGATTCCTTGATGTGGCTGAATAAAAGATCATCCTATGTATTATTTACAGTCCATTTCCATTTCCATACTAATCATATTATTACAGAAACTCAGTCTATATACACTTGCCAGACCCTGCTGGTGAAAGACAATCTTTATTATGTTAAAAAATGGACATCAGAAAATTGTTTTTGAAGTGTAATGAAATGATTTAATAATAATGTATCTTCATATTTCCTAAATGATTTTAAAACTTTAATGCACTGCAGGAGTCTGCCTCAGTGGCATAATGAAATGGGACAGTTCAGATTGCAACCTGCTGTGTGAGGTTCCCCCCGTGTACAGAGCAGCATGACAGCTCTGTCTCCTTTCCTTTTTATCTTTCTTTTCCTCTCCAAGTCCTGGGTCACGTTCTTGAAGAGCGGGACGTCACTCAGTATCTCACACATCCAGCTGGTGTTTAATTTGCACAGAGCAAAGATGAGGTACTTTTTAGAACCAAATCTACAGCTACAGTTTGATCGTGAAAGTTGCCAAAGATTCAGAATATAGCTCTGCTAACTACCGGGTTAGTGGAAATATTAGCCATTTACTTGTTATAACCAGCAAATTGCCACTCCACATGCACCTCCTGGACATATAGACACAGATGTATAGCTCAGCATAGGGATAAACATATATTCAGAGAGAAAGCAGGAGAAAAAGAGATCTCCGCACACAAACCCAAATACACACTGCTGCCATGATGATTCTACATTGTGTAAGACCACAGGCAGCTGCGAGGGGAAAATGGATGTGAAAGAAAAATGTAAGCACGCAGCATGAAATAAGTTCACAAGAACTTGAGCAGCTCTTACAACTATGAACCTTTGGACTTCATATATTTAAATGATCTGATATTCATTGCATTACAACTATTTTTTCTTTATTGGGTATAATTCTGGAGCCTTCTTTTAGCTGTGGCTGTGGCCTGGACACTGTAATATCCTAAACAGAAGTAAATATACTGATTGCTGCTGCAGCTTTGTACAGAGAATGTTTGCAGAGTAATAACATTCATGAAGGGAAAAACCAAGAACAGTTGTGGCCGGAAAAGACTTTAGCAGGGAGCGTGATGGGGTAATACTGACTGACTATACCTCTTTAACAAATTGGCTCAGTGTAACTTTGCACTGAAGCGAAAGTCCATCTGAATCTACTGGGCAAGTAACAGCATTGAATTTCTAGTACTGTTTTGCTCAAGTGAGCTGAAGCAGCAGTCCTGGGTTAAGTCTTAAGCTAAGATCTACTAGCTATTTCACAATTTCAAAATACAAGGAAAATTTTAGTTCCAAACTATAGAGAGTCTTGTTTAAATATTCAGGATAAGTATTGTTTCACCTAAATCTAGTGCATAAATTTCTGCATATTATAGGCTCCTGTTTGAATCAAATGGGCACTTCTGGGCATTCCTCAACCTATTTTAGAAGTCTGCTTAAGGATAAGTTGGATTGGACCCTAGAAGGGCCAATCTTTAATGGCAGAGAGAGACCCTGGGGTGACTGTCTTGTGTGTGGATGGATCAATCCCTACCCATCTTTTCCCAGAGCAGTGCTGCAGCGGGATTAATGTATGTGGTGGCACACTCTCAAGCAGAGCTACATTACTGCATCAGGATTCATAATGTAGGTGATCCTGCTCCATGAAGAAGGATTTCTCTACTGGAAGATGAGCCAAAAGTTATTTTAAGTCATATCTTATTTTGTATTTAATAGTAGCATTCTAATGCTCAATTTTGCTCTGTGTACATTGTATATGTAGCTTTACCAGTCCTTGAACTGACGCACAAAAATACTTCAGTCTAGAACAGATTTAACAAAGAGGGAAGAATTGACCATCAGTATCTCACTTACAAGTTAGTGATTTGTGAAATAGCACAAGGTTTTTGCTGCCAACCAGTCCTTCCTACCCTAAACTGAACCTAATTCCATCATTAACACTGGATTTCATCTCTTTCAGGGTTATACTTTACAAACACTGTTTAAATAGTGACACATATTACTTTACTGTGAGGTAGGTGACAGAAGAGGGAATCAACTCCAAATCAATGGACTTTTTGCCAGATAACTTCTTGGGAAATTTTCCTGATCTAAAGGTCATGAAGCCGGTCCTTCCATATCTTTCTAAGAATCTTAACTCAGTTCCCTCATGATAATCCTGGATGACTATAAGTATTCCAGAACATATTCTTTGCTAGTATTTTAGACATAGTTCCCTTTCATAGGACCAAGAGATATCTGTGCCTTAACTGTAAGTGTGGAGATACTTTTTATTCATAAACTTCAGCAGCCATGTAATCTAGTAGGCAGCTGTGTGACTTCTTTTTCTGAAAGTATTCATTTTTAAGGGTGAAACATTTTCTATTCATTGCTGGTAGACGCAGATCAGAGGGAATCATAGAATCATTTGTGTTGGCAAAAAACTCTAAAATCAAGTCCAACTGTTAACCTAACACTGCCAAATTCACCACTAAACCATGTCTCATGGTTTGTATGTAACACATATTGCTTCGTTTCAATTCTGCCATTGTTTAATCTTTATTTTCCTTTCAGTTGCTGTCACACCTGGGCTATGAAAGTAAGAAAGAAAGGTAAAAAAAAAGTACTGTCCTGAAAAAAATATTTTAAAGCAATAAAAAGCTTGAACTTCACCATAACCTTACCACAAATAACAATACCAAGACACCAAGACTGCAGTTAAGGTGTCCCTAAATTGTCATCTGAAGAACTGATTTCTTCTCTTGTGCATATTTGCAGAGATGGACAAGAAATATTCTTGTAAGAAACTACTTCTTTCTATGCACCATGACCTTTTTAACATTCTTTTTTTTGTCAGCCTGAGGGCTAATTGAAAACAAAATGACTAAATTTGCAATGTTGTACATGCATGAATACAATAACTTCCCCATTCTAATTAACTGGGCCACTGATGGAGGTTACTTGCAAATAGAGATATAGCATTTTTTTATATTTAAAGAGAAATGAAAACACTTAAAAGGTGAATCACTCCCGTTAAGATGTCGCATGCACACGGTGCTAATGCACACGAAGGTGACTGTGCCCCTCAGACGGGGGTCTGCAATTACACACAATAACCCCGGGCCAATATTTGGAAGCAGAGAAAACAAAACCATTGCCCTGGAGCTGATGCCATGCCCTGGTTAGCAATGCTGCCCACGGCAGCAGAATTGGCCCGGTGGACGGGGGAGCAGCTTGTGCAGCCCTGGCAGGTGAAGGATGTCGGGGGAGGCAGCAGGAGAGCACAGCTGGCGAGGGACCAGAGGGCAGGAAAGCCATTCCCTGCTCAGCCCCAACGTGCTCAGGCAGCATCAGATAAGGAAGCAATTGGTATGTTCACACCTGCTTACATTCGAACTATCTGCTAACTGCTGACACAAACCTTCTATCTTCCTCCTGAGACATCAAGATAAATTCAGAGGAAATGGAGCTGTACAGAAAAAGAAAAGCTACTCTTTGCTAAATTGAGTGATTCCTTCAGGCTCTGACCAACAGCTTGAGGTCAACATAAGCAGGAAAGACAAAAGAGAGTCCCTTAGGGAATATTCAGAAGCTAAAATAGAAAATTTGCTCAGCTGTTTATCACCTGAGTTTGACCTCCCAAGCAATATCTTTTTTTTACAATAAAAAGGCAGTGAAGGATTTGGCAATGAATGAAAGGGAATTCATCTTCCCGACATTTTGTTAGTGACATTCTGAAGCTCTGTTTCTGACTTGCATTTCCTTTGGAGTTAGATACAGAGGCTCGTTAGGTGTCTTTTTTAGTTGTTGTTGTTTGTTTTGCTTTGTTTTGCTTTGTTTTGTTTGAATGAGGTGAGTTTTGTGTTTTGTTTTCTATTGCACTGCCCCCATGAGCAGCAGTATCAGATAATGTGTATATTTCCAAGGTATGACTAGAGCCAGGCTTTACCTGTGATTTTTTTTTTTCAATTCCTTCCAAATAAGCACATCAAAAGCTTTTTCCCCCTCATATCTTTTTTATTTTTTTCTTTCCTGTAGTAAATCTGTTGTCATTGAAAGGACTGATCTTTTAAGATGTCTCCAATCCTCCTCTCCCATAGATACTGTCATAGAAGCAGGTGCTTGGCATCTCTCAGGATCAAACCCTAAAATGCTAGTTGCCATGGTGACTGAATGTGAAAGAACAATAAAGAGCTGTTTACCACGGAAACTTATCAGCAGGGCTCGACAAAGCACCACAAAACTGTAATTAGGGTTGCGTTGAAACAGCTTTATTTCTGCAGCTAAAACTAGGCAACAGCTTTTGCCTTTGATTTCTTCCAGATATTATCCCTTGTATATCCCTTGCATCCCTTGTGTAAGATCGCACCCAAACTCTAAGTAGATTATAGCAGAGTAGGCAAAAATTAGCATTTTGAAAAATCCATGAAAAACAAGGCTGCAAAACTGCATGCAAATGACTGTATGAAAAATGATGCTTTGAGAAGCAAAGTGCTTTGAAGTATCCTACACACCCAGAGGTTGCTACACTCCAAAGCAATCTGCAGAAGATCATGATAGTTTAGCATACACATTTGGATGTAAAGATTCTTTTCATATTTGATTGTAAGGGCAGTACCCCAAACAGAACACAGAGCCCTTTTTCATGTTAAATTTTGGTTGTTTTTTTGCTTCTTAGGATTCTAGTTTCCTATGCCATTAGTAATGCTGCTGCCATAGCTGACAAGTTTAAACAGAGATTGTTAATAGTAGTAATCAACGTTAGTTTGGCAGCTCTGTGTCCTGAATGAATTCGGAGGTGCACTGTGAAAAGCATTTCACAAATGCCTGTGAAGGGAAGGTCTTTGCAGAGGAGAGCTTTCGCTTTAATTAAGCAAAACAGATGGTGCTGGAAGGGAAACAAAGGCACACAGAGGTGAAGCATCTTGCTCACAGCTGATCAGTGACAGGTCTCAAACAGTTATTCCCAAATTGTTAGGATTCTGAATGAATGTCAGTCATCAGCACAAACCATGGTGCACCTTTAACATTCAATTTAAACACCGTGTATGGGACGTGCGTCTACAGGTCAGAGGTGATGTTGTGGATCACCAGCAGCCCACAGGCAGCAGCTCAGGAGTCTCTGTGTTAGATGCACATCAATACTCCTGTTTCTGCATGCAGAAATTGCACATTAAGGAAAGTTCCACTCTTTTGTCACACCATTCAGAAGGGTATTGGCAGATTCAGTAACTCAGCAGGAGATATTGGGAAGCCTCATGTAGATGTCTCATTTATGTTCTGGGTTATACAACGGGAAAAGTAATAGTAAAAAAAAAAAAAAAAATTTTAAAAAATCCTGCATTAAAGAGTGCCACAGATCGTGATCTGCAGCATTCATCCTTCCTGCTCTCCCACAAGGAGTTTTTGTGATGTTTCTATTGTTTCTGCTGGTTTTGTTGGTTCTTCAAATTTCCATGCCAGTTGTTCACCATGTGAGTCCCAGAAAAGGGGAATCAGTTTATGTTAGTGCAGTGTTTGAATCAGTTAAATCCAAAACACTAACGCTTCTATTTTTAGTTTTCGGCAGCAATAGATACCTAATATGTTCGCCTGAGAATAATTCTGCTGAATATGTAAAAAGCATCTCTTGTGCATCATCTAAAACCTTTTATGCGTGTAGAAGAAATGGATCATCTGTGCTTCCAGGCAGCGCCCTTTAGCAATAGATAGGGAATGATTTTCTAAGAAGGAAAAGTTATTTCCTTTGAGCATTCAAATCTCTGAACTGATTTCTCTTCCACTTCGATGTAAACGCACTGCCTTTGCTCCGGTGCGCTGCAGCTGGATGACAGAGGGGAAGGTCAAATTCTTTGAAGTGATATAACTTGAATTACAAACCAGGTCTGGAAGAGATAGTGGGTGGAAAGAACACAAGCCAGGGCTGATCTCTGCACAGGTTGCAGCTGCTGTCAGTGTTTGTACCGCTGGTCTCTGATAATTAGCTGCTACATGAAGTAAAATGTCTGGTGTGCCCCAGGTAACTGCTGCTGTTGTGAGAAACTAGGAAAGATAATGATATCTGTTTCCTGCAATCGTTTCTAATGTTCCTTCGTTTCCATCACTCACCTTTGGTAATCACCAGGAAATCTCCTGGGATTCAGTCCTCACCCCTGGCCAGGGGTGCCTCGCCTGAGGGGCAGGGCATGGCAGGAGGCACTGCCTGCTCATTTCCTGGCACTTTTAGAGACTTCAGAGGGAGTGGGAGAGGGAGGAAAAAATACATCCTGGAGCAGAAACAGTTGCCAAGACATCATGAGTAGGAAACGAGAGAAAGGAGTTAAAAGCTGGATCATAGAGCTGCAAATGATTGTTCTCCGTAATGTGTTCTCTCCTCAAAAAAAGCAGCATTTGTAATTGATTACCTTTTTGAATTTTAAATATGTGACTCCATGCTTAAGTGTCCAAGTTTTCCTGGCAGTGAAAGCAGAGGCAAAAGGCTTCCTCTGAGATCCAAAATACAAGGGGCTTGGGGTCTGCTGCAGTTTCACTGCTTCATACACAGATGCTGCCTGGCTCTGGTACAGATATTCAGACATCTCTTCACTCTTCCAGGTGAAGTCCTGCCCTCTTGGCCCATGTGAGACTTGAAAGGACACAGAGATCCTTGTGTTAGCCCACACATAATGAATTACACCCATAATGAAGATGATTTCTTATGTCATTTAGCTATACAACATCTGAAATTAATTTTGTGTCAGCAAGGAAGTTGTTCGCATTGGGTGTCAGGGGATGCAGCCCAGTGGCTGCTAGCTATCAGAGGCAAATCAAGACAGCATCAAAGCTAAAACAGTTTGATGAAACAAAACAAAAAAATGCTTTGCTTAAGAACAAGAGCAAACAGTCAGTTTGGTGGGAGACATCTCACACTGCTGTGGCTGGATTAAGTTAGGCTTCTGATGGGGAAGGAGATGCCCAAGCCTACTGCAGTCACCAGGGGCCAGCAGACACCTCAGGCAGTAACTCCACCAGTTTTCTAATGAGGCTATTTCTTGTCCTCCATAAGTAATGTAGATATTACTCTAATGAAGTAATATCATAAGTTGGAGGCCTAATTTTGAAGGGTGAGAAGGGTGGTACCAACTTCTAGAGGAGGCAAAATTCTCACTAATGGAGTGTGTCAGGTGCAGTAACTAAAATACACGAGTCAGTGAGAGTTGATCAATTTAACACAATAGGTGAAACATAAAGCCTCATTATCAATCCTTCTCCAATATACACCCACACTAAACCTCTACACTACGTACTTTTTTTCTTTAAAATATTCATTTTCCTCCTAAGGTCAAGAGTTTCACGAAAATTCATCAGTTTGAGAACTCATTAGCTTCCATTAAACTGAATGGGCAGCTGATCCAGGTTGTACCTTGGTGCCTGTGAACTCTGTCTCTGAAAATAGGATATAGAGATGGATGGGTCAATGGTGACAGAGGTAAAGTACTTCACCCACCTACCAGGAATTTGGGATTTTACTCATATGACTGTTTCTTTACAACCAGTGTCCATATGTACACTCATGATGAAGGAAAAAAAGCATTGCTGAAACCAGAAAAATAACACCAAAAAAAGTTTAAAGGTATAAGTATGTGTTGCACTATGTTGAGTGTCAGCCTATAAAATGGAAGCTATTACTTCTCGAGGAAAACAATCCAAAATACAAATATTCCATGATATATGTAAGTCTGAAAGCTAGGGCAATGCTGATGGACTAAGGCTGGTAGTAGACAGGAAATTAAACATAAGTTTACAGTGCATCCTAAAAAGACAGACATCTGGGGCTCCATTCAAAACCACATTATTGCCTCACCAAAAAAATGGTCAAGATTTGGTAGGGCTTTCTCTCAAATACTGTTTTTAGTTATTGACACATAGTTAACAGATAAAAACAGGAAAACATCAGAGAAATGATTGTGATAGAGGAGAAACTCCCAGAAAAAAAAAAAAAAAAAAAAAGAAAAAAGGAAAAAAACTCACAATATATAGTTTCCTTCTGCTGCACATTAACTGTGAAAGCTCCACTGAATATCAGCTGCAAGACCTCTGGTCAGCCTGGGTAGACTATTAACCCCGGTGAAGGGAAGTGGACGCAGAAACTCTATTAATATTTGTCAGAAATACAATGTAGGGTGGAGTAAAACTACAAAAGAGAATGGAGCAGCACAAAGAGATAGTGTCAAAGAACAAACTCAGAGATCTGAACTATTTTGCAGATTTGCATAGATTTTCCACATGATGTTGGCCAGAATCACCAATTTTTTTTCTTCTCAATTTCCATCCTCTCTGAATAACTATGTCATTGTCTTTTATTTTCCCTTCTAAGATTACAAATGTGATCAGTCTCTATCCGCACTGTTACCTATAATGGCACATGGTCTGTTTTACTGCTATGACTTCTACTGCTACTTAATCACTTTCCTTAAGATGAGGGGTAATGTGGAAAAGAGGAAATAAATGTGTTCTTGTGGGCCCCAGGGGTGCTGGAGAACTTGTTGCTACCTTTGTTTAAAACTGCATTCAATGAAATACTGCAAAATTTGCTGTTAAGTGCCCTCTGGCAGTAGGAAATAGGAGACAAAGTCACGTGCTGACATTTCCCTCCTAGGGATGTTATGCAGAACCGTGTGAGTATTTCTCTCTTTTCAAACACACACTTGCAAATACACTCACAGTAATCTGGATTATAGGGTGCTAGCAATCAGTCTCTGAGGATGATTTTTAAAACCATTAGAAAGTATTATTTCTCAATTGAAGTAACTGCTATTAAATTTTTCGGTATTTTTGTTCCTTTCATTATCAAAGGAAATCCATAAATGATAGCTCAGATTGTCATGTTTTTTCTGGTTTTCACTTGCTATCAAATAATATTTAAGTGGAAGGCTGCTAGGTAGAAAAGCTAGTTGTAATTAATACACTATCAAGGAAAACTTATCAAAGCTCTTCTTCAGACACCTGGATAAATCCTGCAAGTTTCCCTGTCAGTGGCCCTGGAAACAATTTAGCTCACAATCAAACATAAAGTTAGACCCAAACTTCTGAGTTTCCTCATTTGTTGTCTTTCTCCATCTTTCACTTCTGCCAAGATAAGGATGCAGAGCAAAATTCAGAACTCTTTTCTTCCAGAGGATGCTGTTTTAACGTGTGCTGTGACCTCCAGGGGAAGAAAAACAAACATGTATGCACTCACAGAAAAAACCAAAAATACATCCCTCGGCTGCCCCCCAGATCCTTACTAAAGCACTAATTCCAGCTTTAATCTGGCCCACATTATTTTCCTGAGCATTCAAACTTTGACAATAAAGCCATTTATAGAGTAAGCAGATTTATTGTTTCACTAAGCACACTGGGCTGTATGGTCTGTACACTTTGAGTGAGCCTAGAAACAACAGTGGAAGAAAATACTAGATTATTAGGTTATGCTTCACAATTTTATGTCAACAAATAGCTTCTACTTTTCCAGCTATGCTACCTGTCTTTCCCTGTCAGCTGTCAATGGCTTGCTTCTTTTTAATGAATGCTGGGGCCTCCAAAGTTCCCCCAGGCACACATACATCAAGAAAAATGCTGAGATTTGTCAATTCCCCTAACATCCATTTAGGATTATTGTCAACATTTATAAATCTATAAGCAAAACATTCCCTTGAGACTAATTCTTTTTGACGGTTAGTTGAGGTAGGTCACCCAGCAGGGAAAATCTTGTTGGTGTATGGCAAGGATGTGCTGCCTTTAATGCCTTCCTTTTATCAGTGATCTTTGAGTCATTTGACTGCTTCTAGAGTAGAATTTATCATTTTTGTATGCATCAAACCCCTTGATTTTGTAATGGTGTTTGTGCATTTCTATAGAATTGGTTGTATTTGGCATGGGAATGAAGTATGGAAAAGCATAGAAAAACCTCTGTCCTTAAGAGTAACATATGGGATTTTTATTTTTAATTATTATTTTTTGCTAAGGCTCCTGCATAAATGCTTAGCTTGCTCAGCTAGAAAAAGAAATACCAAGTAGCTCAGAAATTGTTTTAGTTTAAGCTCACTCAGAAATTTAGTTCTTTTAAAAAAGGGAAGGGAAAGTACTCCCTTATGCAACAGAAGAAAAGCAAGTACACATGGAGGAAAATTATACTGTCAGGCCATTAGTTAAGGGAGGCCCTATTTGTATCTTACATCTAATATTAGAAATTAGGTGTAAAGGATCCAGAATGTACATCAGAATTATTCTCAGAGACTATGATCTATCTCAACTTTTTAAATTGCTCAGACATATACCAATTTACTAGGTTACTAGAACAGTCTCACGGTATTTTAGTCAATGAAACAACTTGCTTATTAACAAATATTCTTAGAAAGTCCATTTAAGATCCATACATATATCTATAGGTAGAATCAACACTAGGAAGTTAATTCAAGTGCTTTCCAACATCCCTGAACACCCTGGTCAATGCAAAGTATCTGGGAAGAGGTTGAAAGAAAAGTGAGGATTCCCAGTGCATAGAGGAGTCCAGGGCAGTACAAATCTTCAGAATATAAATGGGTTTCTAATGGTTCAGGTCAAAAGTTCATTTAGCTCCGAAGTCTAACTCCTACAGGAGGAAGAATATAAAGACCAGGCAGGGTAATATAATTTCCCATTTGCATACGCTCTAGATCTCCACCACCTAAGGCTGACAGACTTCCTGAGCTGGATGTAGGGGTCAGCTCATTCCTCACATGAGGAGCTGTGTAGCTCAGATTTGAGTCCCTGTAAACTTTTAACTTCGGTGTCCTGTGTTTAATTTCACATTAAGCAGAATTGTCACTTTGTGAACCTACCATCTACTTGCTGTCTACTTCCTGGGGAATCTCAATGAACCTGATATATTTGCTTTTAAGGAATCTCAAGACTGGCGAAAGCAGAATGTTGGATCAGTTCATAGACCGCAAAGATCATGAAGAATTAAACAAACAAATTGCAACAGCAACAACAAAGTAAAATCACTTGAAGCTTTTGTCTGCATCTGAAACTTGTTATTAGGAAAAGCAAGTGCCACACCTACAAAATTAAAATGGTTTTGAAAGTTTGAAGAGCTGGGAGAGGAAAACAAAAAGGTTCTGACACTCAGTTCAGTGAAGAGAATGGGGGGCTGTATGTGTTACTTATGTTAGGATAGGCACACTTTTGAATCCTGGTTCAAAAGTGATTGTCCCATGAGCTGTTATTTTCCCATCCAGGCAGGTCTTTAAGCATTTAGATGGTTGCTCAGGCTTTCAGAAAGTAAATGAATGCCAGAAAAGGGAAGAGTTATGTGGTTATGTGCAATCAGCAAAGCTTGCTTAAGAGTACAAAGTTTCCTTACAGACAGAACTGAGCTCAGTATGTGATTTTTCACATATAAAATATGCAATTTGACTTCAGCATTTCTTACCGGTGGTTGTAAGTGAACTTAATAACAACTGCAAGAAATGCCTGGTTAGTAGAGATAAGGAAGCTACCAAACCCAGTGTTGTATGAGGGATTTAATGAGACCTCATATTTGATTGTGAGGCAGTAGGATTTGAGTAGACCTTCTCTGCCTCATCCAGCTAATTAAAATATGTGCCAAAGGCAAAGGACTAACAGTGACATGAAAGGCCAACACCTCAGTGAGGAAACCTGGGCTACAGTGGAGAAAATTGCAATATTTGGTTATGGCACTAGCAGAATTTAGTCTTTGTAATGGAGTTTAGTGCCATCTCCATAGGGAAGTTCTCAGGAATGCCCAAGTAAAGTGCTCAGGCAGCACATTTATGTCTCTGTATCAGAGAGAAGGGGGAATTGGAGCAGAAAGTGAGGGAAAGAGACTTCAGAACATGGAGGAAGAGAAGCCTTAGAGTACAGAGAAGGAAAGCAAAGAGAAAGGCATGAAGAAAAATGACCCATGAAAGGTTAGAGCTCACAAAGGAAGGGTTCGTGTGTGTGGCAATCAGGGGAGCAGAAAGTCCTCCTAGGTTGACTAAGCAGAGCCAGTTAAAAGGCATTCAGTCATTCTAGTGATTATTAGTCCTTTGAAACCTATTAATCCTATTATGAAGCTGTTGAGTAATTTTAGAATTTAAACAGGCAAGCAACTATATTTAAACTTCATCACCATATATACTCAATTGCCTTATTTATTTCATTTCCATATTTATTTATTTCCAGGTTCATTTTCTTTTTTTCTCCTTTGTAACTTTTCTGTCTCCTTGTTTCCTTAACTCTCCTGTTTCTTCCTACATTGTATTCACTGAAGATTAAAGGGGAAAGGCTGTGTGACCTTTACTACCAGCATTCCTCACATTAGAAGGATGGGGAGGCAAAATAAAGCTCCTGGAATCTTTCAAGCAGAGCAGAGAATTATTGCATACACAGTAAAATAGTTCATAAAAGGAATTTAGAAAGGATATAGTAAACACCAGTATAAGCAGCAGTTTGGCCTCAGCCCACAAGCTCTGCCAGGCAGTTGAATACTCATCAGGCAAAATGGCAACATAGCCAAACAGCTGTGTGTTCCTCAGAGAAGCTGTAGAAACACATGGTCTTAAAAGAAAAAGGGATCTTTCTCTTCTTTAAGCTTACAGACATTCTGTGAAACAGTAAAACTTTTACTCTTTCCTTAAGATTTCTGTACCTGGAGAACCATGGGGCTATGTGTTTCATGGACTCTGTTTTAGGTAGTTAATATTCACATGCAATGTTGAATTTGTAATTACTTGCAAATTGTAGTGAGGGACATTTTGTCAGCCTGGACATGTCCCATTCTCTAACTCCCCTGGCTATTACCACAGGTTTGCCACCAGTGCAGAATGATCCTTCCCTGGGCAACAGCAGTAGCCGCTGTATTTCATTCATGTTTGCTTCCAGTTCAGAGGCCAAAATCATAAGACACATAGGAAATTGTTCTGGATCAATTTCAGTCCATGTGTATATAAACAGTCAGCAGCTTGCACACCACTTTATAAATCACGGCTGGTGCAGCAAAGATATTCACAGCAGAGAATGGGGGGTGCTGTGAAATGCAGGAGTGCTCTGCACTGTGATCTGCTGCCATGAGGGACAGCTTGCCAAGATCTCCAGGATCTAGGGAGATGATTGAGTCAAGGTGTTCCCAGTCAGTTGGATGTAAGCGTAAGGGGAAGCTGTGAGAGGAACACTTCCCTCCCAATCTGCAAAATATGCACAGCCACAGGATTGCAAAACCAGCAAAGCAGCATTTGTGGAATTCACAAAGGGCAAAGTGCTATTCTCCATCACATGCATATGTATCTTGGTGTGGTTGTGGGCAGCAGGGTATGAAATGAACCACACAACTGACATTTACATTACGGTGCAATGCTTTGCTGCAGTCTGGCAAGGGACAGAGACCTGAGTGCAAACACAGTAAACCTTGTTCTCCTCAATGTTCCTTCTTATTGCTAGGTCTAAATGACAACAAGAGCCAAGCAATTGTATTAACACTCTTGTTGTAACTACTGGAAAATTGTTTCCCCATCCACTTTTTTTTTTTTTTTTTTTTTTAATGGAAAAAGGATACATCCTTCTGGTAGGCTAATTAAGATAAGAGCCCTTTGTTCCTCAGGGCCTTGTGTTTGAGGGAAAAACCTGATGTGAAACTTATATTACATTTCCCTGTGCTAATGAATGCCTATAAAATACACATATGGGTGAGGGTCTCTGTTAGGTAGGTTCATACCTGGTGCTCATCGTCTGTAGTGTTGAAAATGCAGGGAGTGAGTGGATATGTGTGAGTCAGACAGTGCTACTTGCAATTCCAAGACGTTATTAGCCACAAGAGCCATTCACTTGCTATTAATTCACTAATCAATTTCTAGTGTAAAATGCTCTTTCAGGGGAAAAAAATTATTCTCTCTACACCACTTGCTCTTATGTGTTCTACATTTTAAGAGGACAGAATTCAGATTTAATTTTTTTACACACATAAAATCCCATTTTCTTACTCTACGAGTTTTGGAGTTTGCCATAGTAATACGCTCTCTCAGCTCTTCTGCATGTGTTGATACCTCCTGTAAGAGAAAGAGGAAACATTTCTGAGAGAATGGTTAGCCATTGGAACAGACTCCTAGAGGATTCTGTGTTTCCTGGGTTTATCAAATAAAGGCTATAAACCTTGCCAAAAGTTGTGCTATATTCAGATACAAGTTATTGGTCTCTACAGTATTAAGTAGAAAATATTATTTGGCTAGACACATAGAATGGCTTGGGTTGGAAGGCAGCATAAGAGACCATCTCATTCCACCCCCCACATTGCAGGCAGGGACACCTTCCACTAGACCAGGTGACTCAGAGTCCTTTCCAGCCTGGCCTTGAGCACTTCAAGGGGTGGGACACCCACAACTTCTCCAAGAAACCTGTTCCAGTGCCTCACCATCCCTGCAGTAAAGAATTTCCTCCTAACACCTAACCTAAACCTACCCTCTTTCAACTGCCTCCTACATTCTTCAAATAGATTAATGTATGAAATTAGGATTTGAGCACAAGAAAGAAAAGATTTCTGTTTCTCCTTTATAGCCTAAATTCTACAGATGATTTCTATATAGGATGTGTGACAATGCAATTTGTTAGGTGTTTTCTGAAGGGATATTAGGTTTTGCAAGGAATGCATTGTAGAATAGTACAAATTTCAGCAAACATGAAAAGGGAAAAATAGGAGAAGCTTGGAATTTGTTGAAAATTAATAAACTCACTGGTAGTCAGTACATAATGGGCATTAAATACATTTACAAAAATAAGTGATCCTTTATTACTTAACTAATGGGTGGTTTAACATTTTATCACTGAAATTTATCATAAATATTTCACTGTTGTATGTTAGTGTTTAAATAATTATGAAAGGAGAAGAGTTCTAACACAAAAAAATTGTATTGTACTTAAAGCACTCACACAGGACATTGGGGATCTAATTTTAAGTATCCACTCCAAGTCAGATGGTTAAAAAACCTTTGAAAGATAAATATTTGAAATTCCTGATTTTCTTATATTTCAAAACCAGGAAAATAATTGTAAGGTTAATAAACAAAAAACATTTCTGTCCCTTGTCTGTCAGAAAATTTCATAACAAAATGAAAACAATTAATTTCACAAGTCTATGGAATTTCATTTTGTTGACTTCAGCATTGTGTAGCTACTATTTATTTTTTGCTGTAGAAGTATCTATTTAACAAAAAAAATCTGTTTTACTCTACTTGCTATATTTTATTGCCAAAGTAATGAGCAAACTAAGTGATCAAACTTAGCCCAGAATCTCTTCTCTGACTGTGGCCAATGCTTCAGAAAAAGGTGCAAGAAAATCAATGGTCAATTATGCCACAATCCACCCAAAGTGAAAGTTTCTTTCCTCTCTAATTCTTATTAGTTAGTAGCAAGCAGTAGCTTGCTCTTTTATGTCCCTTGCACATATATATATATATGAAAAACGTATCTTGTCTGATGCATCTGTGAGGTTCCCAGTCACCATTCAGAACTTTAAACTCCTTAAAAATCCTGTTATGTATCCAATGTTGATATGTGACACTGAGTTCCACCGGTAATTTATATGTGCTGAAAACAAAATATTTCCTTTTTATCAAACAAAAAAATGCTGCCTTTCAGTTTAAATATGTTCCTTTCTTGTTTTTAAGATGTAGTAAGAACATCAAGAAAATATGCTGCTAGTAGAGGCTGCAGTGGTTGATCCAGACTTGATTTAGACCTTTGTTCCTGATTTAGGATGCTTTAGCCTTTCTAGGACCAGAAGCACAGGTTCTCACTAACTTTTGGGGGTTTTTGTGCACTACAATCAGTCCTGTTCTGTTAAATTCTATAAATTTAAGGTGCAGATGGGAATGTCCCTTGGTACCAGTGGTTAAAACAAGAATGTGATGCAAAAAAACATGTTCTAGGTTAAAGCAAGAAGGTGACGCAAAAAAGAGTGTTCTAAACCTTAGAGGTGAGGGAATGTATTAAGCTTAGGTTCCCTGTTCTCTGAGAGCATCATTAGGTCACATTGTGAAGAGGATACTGGAGGAAAACCTAATTATGACGATATTAATATCTGGTAAATCTTATTTGCTCTTTAAATTTTGAACAATACTAAAGCCACATTTTTACTGTATTTCAAGCAGCACTTATAATTTCCATCATTAAATGGAAATATTGTCATATATCTACTATACAGAGATAGTAATAATGTATATTTTCAAGGTGTGATTCTCATGGAACAGGAGACCATGGATGAAGAATGCACTTTGAATACACAGTATGATCAGTGGCATAATAATAGTACCTGTTTTCTTGTGTATTTTTTCCATTTGCAGTTTTTATAGCCACACAGATGCCTTTATAGTCTCAGAAGTGCTTAGAAGCAATTTGAGTCTCAGGTTTGTAGGAGGTACTTCCAGGCACAGACAGGAAGGAGATTTGCATATAAGTCTCTCAAGGGGAACATTGTGTAACATTTTGAAAGGTCAAACACTTTCCCTCTCTTCACGTGGTTTTGTTTTGTCATGTTTTCTTGGGGGTAAAAAAGGAGGAAATATACAAATAGTTAAACTGACTAGATACAAAAAGACTGATTTGTAAGCTTTGGATCCCATTTTAGGTATTTAAATAGGTGGCCAGATTCTTGAAATTCTTGTATCCTTCAGCTCCTGCTAAGACCAATTTGCTGGGAAAAATGGCAGCTGCTGCATGCCAAGCCCTTTCCAGTACCTGGCGTTTGTGCCCCACCAGTTTCAGTTCTCCTATATGGTCAATTAATGAGCTCATTTTCCCTGGTATTTGTGGGGGCCTTTGACATGTCAATGAGGGAGAAAAGAAATATTTCCTAAGAGGAATTACAGTAATCACTGACAACAGCTTAGGAACAACAATACTACTTGACCCAACCTTGAATGTACTATTCACACCACTAAAAAGAGTTGTTGAGGTCTGGAACTTTTAGACAACCTTCCCAGCCTCCAAATCCAAATGCTCATCCTCTGTTGCCTTCTGGGTTACTGGTCCTGTATGAAATTGATATGAATTTGATGTACACAAGACTGATCCCTGTTCATAAAGGAACCATATAGAGCAGATTTTTCCACCTTCCTCTGAGGAAAGCAGAGCTCTTCTGAGCTCTGCACTTAAGCTTCATAAAGGAGGGGCCTAGCCACCATCAGTGGATTCCTGTTACAATAGGATTAAACAAAAAGCTACTACAAAAGATTCAGAATATAATGATACTCCTGATGCTCTCACTTTTGATGCCTTAAAAGCTGTCTTTGCATTATATGCTACTGGCTCCATTGCAGACTCTGGGGCATTAGGGTAAGTGAACATGCAAGGAAAAGGAAAATCAATCTCCAGCCGCAGATAATGGAACTACTGGTGCAGATGGTCACTAAACATCAGTGGTTTACAGGCTTCACTCTAGGGCTTGAGTTGCTCAGATGATTCCCAGTGGAAAAAAGGAGAAAAAATATGGAAGGTTTTTCTCCGTTTTGGGGTCATATGTATTTAATTGCACTGACTTTTTAGTATTTGATTGTAGCCTGCTCTGCATTCACAGCTTGATGCAAAATTGGGAGGGGCTCCGTTTTGTTTGTTTTAATTCCACGTTCAGTCTCTGCCTCTTTTAGGTCTCAGATACCATAGTTCGTGCTGGAAAGTGTCAAATACACAGCCAATGTCCATGATGATGGATTGCAATGTTGTGTGAGTTACACAGGAGAGCGCCATTGTGTGCAGTTTTTCATGTAATTAGCCAGGAAACAGATCTTGTTGAGCTCATTTAGCCTTTGGAAACAGAATTTTTATCCTTTCAACTGACCCTGACCAGAGGTATCACCAAGGTTTCACTAACCACAGTAACAATAAATGCCGATGTTTCTATGTATAGGAAAAAGATCAAAATTGAATGAGCACAACTCTGTATGGTTTAAACAAGTGAAATACATACTTAGGAAAACATCGAAAAACATGTTTCCACTTCCCCAGTTAGCCAGTCTGATATTTCGAGTTCTGAAGAATAAAATTCAGTATCCAAATTCCTTTGGGCTTCCAGTGACTTTTTCTTTACTCAGACATGTTTATGGACTAAAGAATCTAAGGTTTTCAACCTGATTTTTAGAATGGCACTTTCAAAACCACTTAGTTATTTCATTAATAGCAGAGTTGTCTCTTCTGTGATGATCTTTAAAAAAAACAACTCCTGTGTTTTTCCCTGGGGGAAAGGGGGGAAGAAGGATAAGGAAATTAACGAAAGAATAGGAAGATATATTCAGAAGACATATTTCGGCAGATTTTTTGTTTCTAAACCTCTCTCAAATTTTAAAAGGTTTACATTCTTTTAAATTTTTTTACAAAGATCACTAAATGTATTTTTATATACTGTGGACATGGAGGTAACTCATGGATAATAGAGGAATAGTTGAATTGAATGCAGTTTAAATACATTTTTCTGGATAAAATCAATTAAATTCTCTATATTTTGTCATAGCACATGTCACATTAATGAGGACCAGAACAATAGTTACAGAGCTATGTTAATTTGTATTTTCAATTTCATGTGGAATTTCAGTGGAAACAAAACTATTTGTGGAATTATTTTACTGCTTGCTATGTAATTTTAATTTATTTTAGTATTTAGTCTTTAATTTTTACAGACTTTTAGAATTAAATTATGGGGTCTTGAATGCATATATTCTGCATGGTTTTATTTTCTTTAATGGTTCTTAAAATTAAAATATACAATAAAGCATTTATATAGATTATTTTCATTACTTCTGTTTGTAAGAGTTTGTTGATGCACAACTTTTGTCAGGGTCTGGTTAATTCAGCCTTCATTTTTGAAAGGATTGTCTGTTTTTTATCTTATGACTTTAGGGTTTTTGGGGCATTATTTTACACACATCAATACAAACCTGTGTTCAAATACAGCTGTAGGGAAGAAATCTCATAAGTTTTCTGTAGGTTTTCCTACATAGGGGAGGGAGAGAGTCCTTCAGGGAGCAATTCAAAAGTGTGGCTCTCGTCTCTTTCTCTCCGTCTCATCTCTCCTCAAAATGTTTTTGCAAAATCAAGATAGTTTAAAAAAATCAGTAGTAGTGGTCAAAAACCTAAAAAAATATTTCTTATCAAAAGGAATAAAAAGGCATAAGTATTTTAAATAGACACAAATCAAGGGGAACATGGTGAAATTATATGTTCTGAAAATCAAAATTATCTGAAAACAAAAGTCCAGGGAAGATGAATCGGAACTTCTGTTTCCTGGAGTAAGAACAAGGATGTGTAAAAGATGGGAAATTCAAAACAGAAACACCAAAATGTTTTTCCATGCAGTTTTGTGATTAAACAGTGGAACTTAGAAAATAGATGAGATCAAGTTCTTGGCTAGGTTAAAAAATGGATGTGCATTTATATGACTGCCAGGACCTCAATTAAGAAAAAATAAATAATTCCAAAGCCTTTTTGAAATATTCTTAAACCTGTTAGAAGACAGAATGAGGTGCTGCTGGGGTTGTTTTATTCCCTGTATTCTGGCTACAGAATTTTGCTAAGCCTTATACAGCAACAGTTTTAGTCCTGATGGAAAAGGTGTTGTGCTGTCACCAACTGGATCTGGCACTGACCCTGTGCTTCATTTCTAAATAAATACATAAAATTTCATGTACTTGCATCTGCTGAGATATGAGCATTGGCCTGAACATAGCACGATCCTCTTTGTACATTGGATTCCTCCAGTTTCTTCTGTTGCAGGGTTCCTCACATGCTGCTATTTCACTTTAGAAGTCTGAGGAAGGAAAGGAAACATCTGGAGCAAAGGCAGAGGGTAAAGAGGTTAACGACTGATGGAAAATAGTGTACTTACCTCCAGTTCGGTAGCCACAAGAGCTCCTCTAGTTCTGCATTCCTTTCCACAGGAAAAGCTCACACATGTTCACAAAATTATCAGTGTTTGGTGTCAAAATGCCAGACCTCCTTCACTTTCTTGTAGCAATGTGGATGTTAAGGTTTTTTGTGTATGTAGGACCCAGCCAAGTGGCTTCAAAGATGATGCACTGCTTAGTGAGTGGCAAAGGAATTCTGTTCTCTGAAGTGGGAGTTCAGCAGTCCCAGGGGTGCAAAGGTGATAAACTGGTAGAAACTCTCTTTTTAACTGCATCCCCCAAAATTGGTTAGGAACCCTTGGAATGGTCAAGTTATTAATATTAGTTAATAAAATAATACAAATTATAGCCTCAATTTATAATACTTCTTATTGGAAGGACATCTGTGCTAGGTCTATACCAGTGTTTGTTTTTGGTAGTGAGAATAAACTCCCCTAGTGCTACATGATTTTATAGCTAAAAACCTTTTCTTTTTTGAAGGGAAACTGCAATCACGTTGGTTTCAAGGCACTGCTTTCTGTGTTGAAAAGAAGTTTTATATTGTCCCATGCTCTTTAGATTCTTTGGAGAAGGTGAAAATGATAGCATAGAATAAGTTAAAATGGAGATGTCTTTTGGACAAACCACAGTATATTATAGACTCACTTTATCTCAGTTTTTATTAAAAAAATGTCCCTCTTTTTTGGACATTAACTTTGTCAGCCCTGTGTTTGGCTAAGGCAGTCAGGCTGCTCTGGATTTATATTCCACTCTGAAATCAATAAAATAGTAATGAAGCAACAGTGGGCACAGTCGGGGCCTTGCACCAGAGATTCAGACCCCATGCTGCGTTAATGTACTAAGAGATTTTGCAGCAGCCAGATTTTCATTTAATGAATTTCCTCTTTCTTCCCCCCCCCCCTTTTTTTCCTGAGCACCCCCATGTTCCAGTTTGCTGCCCTTGCTCTAGCCTGCTTGCTCCCTGTCATGTGATAGCAAGCTGAACTTTACCAGCTGTTATAAAATAGGAGCTGTGGGAAAGATTGTGGGGCCAGTAGTGGCAAGGATGGGTGCCCCTGGCAGGGGCGCTCTGAGGAAATCCTCGATTGTGTCCAGCTGGAAGTCAGTGCCTGTCAGCCTGCCGAGGTGTGTGCAACAAATGGCATCCACCCCCAATGCCAGCAGGGATGTGGCTTAGAGGAAAGGTCCCACCAAAATTTTTGCATCTCATGAAATGTCCTGGGACATGTAATAAGGCTTATTACTACAATACAAGAGTAGCAACCATTGCTGCTATACCTAAGGCTGAATGCAGACGTGTCTTCTCTCTTCTCTCTCCTTGCCTGAAGTGACTTCAAACTCTGTGAAATATGGCTTTTCAGGCTTCTCAGGTTGAAAACCTCCGAACAGAGATTGTGCCCTTAAGTGCATTTAATTTTGTTAAATTTATTGGGGGTCAAAAAGAGTGAAAGAATTTATGATCTTATATGACAATGAAAATTTCTATTTTGAAAAGTGCCATTTCTTCCCCTGGAAAAGGAGAAGAAAAGAAAAATTCCTGTTTCCAGAAATATGCAGAAAGCTTCTGCTGTGTTATCTGCTATGACCATATTCTTGCCAATTCTATTACATTTGCATGTTTTGTCCCTATGCACTGAACATCTCTGAATGCTGGGCGTAATCTAAGGTGCTAGCACAGAGCAATCCTGTCTCACATGTGCAGGGACACTGACATGTCAGGGTGCATTTGAACACGCAGTCCACACACCAGCCCCCACATCTGAACCTGCACAGAAAACCCCACACGATTCGTGTTTGTTTCAGTCACTGGTAGTCATCAGAGTCTTCTGGCAGATATTTCTTTTTGCCTAGAAAATGGCAGCTGGAGAGGCAGGGTCCACTTTTGAATATTAAAAGCTGGCAAGCATGATAGATTTGCTGAAATATTGGAAGAGATTGCTGGCTCTCAATGCCAAAGCATGTAAGCAGAACATGAGTGATTGTAGTGTGTTTGGCAATGTCTTTGCATCTTCTAAGCCTGTGTGCCGCTCACCTGGCTGGGCGAGAGCAGCCACGCTGCTCTGGCACTACCTGCACAAGCTCCTGGCATTCAAGTCCATCCTTGAAGGTATAAAATATACATCTCTCACAACAGGTCTACCCTGGATATTCCCAGTGCTCGAAACAGGATGTTAAAGCTGACTGCTGACCTTAAAACTGCTTTGAAAACACAGGATTAGTTCAGCTGTCCAGGGCATAACCAATGTGTGCCCTCTTGACTGGTTTGTGAGCAACCTTTCACATGGACCTATATCTACCGCCACAGAATGAAAATTTTCGTTAGGATTAATCATTGCCACACACATTCCCTTGTTCAATCACCGCAATGACTGATGCTTTTTGTAACCTTAAATTCCATTGTGTCATCTATTTTTGCCTATCTTATTTCACGCACACTTTTGCAATGAAACACAGCAATCTGCACTGGATTGTTAGTGAGGATGATGGAATCTCACCACTGAATCTTTAATTCTCTCATATGGAATAGGATCAGAGAGAATTGGATTTGCAGAGTGGAGAAACAAGGGATATAAAAAATCTTCTAAAATTGCCTCTTTCTTTCTACTTGCAATAAAGTAATTCTGGCAACTAAGTTTTCTAAATATGACATGAATAGTAGATTTAGAGAGAGCCAAGAGAACAAAATTAGGTTGGTAAACTTACTAGATAAGTACCTGTACTCACCATTTTCTTGTTACTTATTTACTCACCAGCTTATGTTAAACTGATTCCTCATTGGAGGCAAATGTCTAACTGGAGAAAAATATTCTTTTCTCTAGGAAGTTCAGTGATTACCTGGGAAGGGCAAGATCTGCATTTGGCATTTTCTCTGCCCCTTTTACTGTACAACTGGCCAGGAAAGCACTGGGGGGAGCACTAATTAAAAGTGCACCTGACTGTAACATGCAAAAAGGACTTTGCAGGGTCCTGTTCGTTATGCTGCTTATATGTTTTAATCTATGATATTAAAATGAAAAATGCATAAGGAATCATTGACCATGACAAGATTCCCTCTTCTTTTCTTAGGTCAAAGTAGAGGAAGCAGAAGAGTCTGTTGGGCTCACAGTGAACTATTCACCCGTGAGGAAATTTTTAAAAAATCCTGGGAAGTTACTCTTTCTGATGGCATTTAACAACATGTAACTTCATTTGATTTGTGTCTCCCTGCGTATGTACACAGCACTGGGACACAGCAATAAGTTTTAAAAGCAGGTAAGGTAAATTACAGTTTGATAAAAGTTGAACCTTGCCTACATATATCTAAATCTAAAAGATTATAGACCCTGTCTCTGAATTCTACTTGTGGCACAGTCTGCTGGTAACAAGCGAAATTCCTTGTGTCATGAGAAGTATTTACCTGCATCCCTGTCCTATGATAACCATCAGACAGCCACAGCACAGCCAATCTGGATTTGACATCACAGCATCTTGTAAAGGGAGAAAAATTGCTCTCTGTGATGAATAGATGCTCTTTACGTTAAGATACAAATTATTTAATTTACTCTGACAGTTTAAAATGAAACATAGCAATCAGTACATTTAAAACAAAACTTTTATTTAATCAGAGTAGAGAACAGCTAAAGAAGATATTTCAGTCTTTACTAAGGCAGAACTTCCAGTACGCTTTAAATCATTTTGCCAAACTAAGAAATAGCAAAAGAAGATAAAAACAACTCCAAATAAAACTAGGAGTTATTAAGACACACTTAGAAAAAAATGTAATCAGCGTGGTGTATACAATGTCTTTTAACATGGATAACTCATGTTTTAAGTTATGCATTTTCTTAAGTCTTAGTGAGAGCAAGAACTTAAGGTTGGACAAAATTCTGTCTGTTTTCGTGTGTCATGCAATTATGTCATATAGAAGTACTTGGTATTACTGATCACACAAGTTTTCCATGTGCCAACCATACAGTTATAAAATGCCTTTGGTCCTTTGGTCCTTTTCAGAAACGTGTCCCACAGCTCCCCGTCTTCTGTTTTTAGACAAGAACAATGTTCCTATACAGATTTCTTAAACTCCAAATTAGAATTAATTTAATTACCCTTTCATATTGACATGCACGTGTGTATTCGTTCTTTAAATCCTCATTTACTTTACTGCTTTTTATATAAGCAAAAAATAAGTTTGTAGCTAAAATTGCTTTTTTGGTACAGTTTGATTCAATCAGCTTTTAACTGTACTGATATTTACCGAATGGTCGTAAAAAGAAAGGAAAGTGAAAATGACAAAAAGGCCCATGTTTTGCAGAAGTTCACATTCAGTGCATCCAATCTGCAGTCCCTGGAGACAATAAGAGAAAAGAGCAGGTCTGTAATGCAGCTGCCAGTTTAGTGATCAAACCCAACAGATTGCGGTCTGGCCAGATCTGGTGTCCAGATAAAAATGGCATTCATGCTAACCATCTGCCTACAGGTCAGTGGGGACAAAAATTAAAAATAATTACCTCTAATGAATGAATAGACAATGGCAATCCTGTGTGAGGTATGGTGTCATCTCTGTGCATGCACACACACATACACACAGATACACACACACACTGAAGAGTCATTGCTTTTGGGTTTTTTTTAGAGTGCTCTCAGCTACACTTTTCACTTATATTTCACTTTAATTGCCTCTCTTTCTGGCTTTATGTTAGTGTAGTTTTAAAATACACAGCTGGTTTTTTTGCAACTAAATTGCACTAATGGTGATACTAATAATTAATGTCTTGATTACATCCAGTGCAAGTCTCAAAAGTCAGCTTCTTACCCCTAAAATCCTAAAATCCAACTAAGTCTGAATAAGCAGAGTTCTAGACTCATAATCTCCAAAAAGGCAATTTGGGCTATTTACTTTCAGGTACAAACCCTGTGGAGAATTAGGAGCCTTGAAAGAGTTAAGCTGAGCACTGGTTACTGCAGCTGGAGCTGCTTGGAGGAGGAAAGGAAAGGTCTGGACCCGGGCGTGAAGCTGCCTGGGGCTGTCCGACCTGGCTTTCTGATCTACAGATCCAAATCCACCATTCAGGGCTGCAGCTGGCATCTATGTGTCACAAATTCGTGGTTTTTTAGAAAAGGAAAAACTTGTGTGTGGTGAAAAATACAATAAATCATGGAGATTCATGAGTGTCTCTTCTTAACAGCCCCTGAAATGGGCCTGCTGTTGCTACAGAGAGACTACACAGTCAGTAGTGTAATTTCAAGAGATTGCACTTTTCTTCTTTATTTCTGCAGCTATGGAACAAGATTTATTTCTGTATTAACAAATACATTCTCCAAACAAAATTATTCTACTGTCTTCTATACTGAGCAGCATCTAATTTATCATTTTTCCCAACTGCTCCGGAATCAAACATGCCCTGAAGATATACTCCAATTTAACCAAAGTAACTCCTTTTTGTATATCCATATAAACAAATCTGATTGTCCAGGTAATAAATCTATCTGTACAGGAAGCCAATAAGAAGCTTTTAAGAAGATTTTGCTTCTCTAAACCCTAAGGCTTTGAGCAAGCTAAAGGATACCTGTGTCTATAAGAGGCTTGCAAGTCTCATTATTGACTTCATCTAGATTTAAATTACCTCTTTTCCACATATATATGTATTACATAATGGTAGAAGATAAGTTCATTGATTGTAGAAGTCAGGAATGACAGAAAATGTACAAGGAATATCTAAGCAAAAATGTGCTCTTCAGCTTTGTTACAAGAAGCCTAAATTTCCCAACTTCCAAGAAACTGCAGTTTCTTGAAATCAGAGTAACTCTGGCTTCATTATTCAACTTTGTGCTATGCAAAAGTTCACAAGAGCCTCTAAGCTCAAGCAGGTTGTTGTAAACTAGATCTTCAGCAAAGAAAGATGAGCTGGTTTCTCTCAGCACCCAACCTGCACTCTGCCTGTGCACAAACTGCTCCCAAAGAACCTGTTTCCAAGAAGCCTCCTTGGAAAGATTCAGAGCTGCCTCTGCAGGCTCAGAAGAGCCCACGTTGCAGAAGGAACTGCACTGTATAGTCAGCTCCCATTTTGTACCAATTGAAATTCCAAGCCAAGATGTTCTCAACTCGTGTCCTTGTCTGCAGCTCTCCAAGAGCAGCAGTGCTCCTGTCAAACAGAACCCAGCAGACATTTGCTAGCAAGGTGCAGTCAAACTGCTGATCTGTGATTTTTGTTAAAAGCTTCTCAGGCCAGTGTTTTGTTTTTAATAGAATATTATGCCATGGAAACCACAGCAATAAAAAATCTTTGGAAAAAAAGCCCAAAATTACTGCAACTCCTGAAGTACAGGTCAGTGTTAGTTTCACAGTTGCCTTCAAATGGAAAGCTTATTTATTTGTTTAAAATAGTCATCTCTGCACAGTCTAGAGAGCAATATTTATGTATATCTACAGAGATGTCCCCAGACATTTATATATGAAACTAAGAAAAAAAAATGCGTATCAGAGCGAATTAGTGATTATTCATATGACACTCCTTTTGGGATAGGATAAAAGAATTGCATGTAGCCAATGCTATTGAGCTGTGCAATGCAGACAGGAGGCACTGAGACACGATTGAAACTGAACTGCAGCACAAGAATATGTACATAATGAAGTAGAATACTTAATAGCTTCTTAAAATAATATTCAAAACATTATGTTGTGCCTGTCACCATATGAGATCAAGATCCCAGAAATCCACAAAAAATATAACTGAGCTGAAAAAACTGGTTGCAAAACAGTGTGGTGAACATGTTCCTCTTCGCATATTTTCTTAATATTTCTTCAAACAAATCAGATTGATGACCAGCCAAGTAACCAAATGCACTTACACGTAGTCAGTCCTCACTTATTTCAGTAAACCTGAAACTGGACACTGTTAGAAGTTCAGAACCAGAGTAATATTTCCACATGTATGCTCTGAAAGAGTATGTATACACCTTGGAAAAGTTTAATAAGTAAAATAAAAATATAACCAACAGATTAGGACACAGAATTTGGACTCAGCACTCAGTTTTTTAAATTTTCCAGCATTTCTGTCTCTCCTGGAAGTATAGCACAGACTAACTTTCCCTTCACATATATTGAACAGATGTAAGAGCTACATGAATAAAGGCATCTTGCTAACAAAACTAAATTATTTAGAGCTCTGTAAAGATGTTAGTGTTCAATATCTATTCTTTATTTGCTGAGTATGTGTGTGTTCTGATTTCTCTTAAGTCATTTTCATGGCTACTCTAGAGATTTTTTCCTGCCTTGTGGAGGAAGGAAAAGATAATTTCTCCCTTATGAGTGACAGGACGTGCATAGACTATTAAAGGTGAGTCTTATTAACACAATCTAGAATAAACTTCTAGAGAGTAAGAAGTGGTAGGAATAAAGCCAATGACAGCTTGCAAAGAGCCTGGTGTTTGAGAGGAGATTAAAAGACTGTTGAGAACAACTCACAGACAGCCAGGCATGGAGGAGGTGGTGGAAGAAGGAGACAGCTAAAGCTCTTCTCTGTCAACTCTGTTGTAGCTCAGAAAAAATGTTAAATGTCAGTAGACACAGAGCACAATTTCAGGAAAGAGCTCACCCTGCCTTACTCTCTGTGTGTCCCTATATTTTTAAGTATCTACTTCTAGATTTTGGTAAAGCTAGCTTTAAAATCTAGTAGCCCTGCCCCATAGGTTTATTGAAAGAGAAAAAGGTTTTATAGTTCCATCTAAATCACTGGCATCACATCTGTATATTCTCTTTTCAGTGATTGGTGCCCTTAACTCTTTCCTGTTAAAGCTACCTACAAAGAGAGTCTTTGTCCCGCACAGTGAGACAAGGACTTGGCAGGGCTGGGTTAACGGTTGATGATCTTAAAGGTCTTTTCCAAGCTCAAAGATTCCATGATCCTATGACTTCTCTTCTCCTTTTACCTTCTAGTTATTTCTCGTGCATTAAATTTCATGTTCCTGTCTCCCCTTATTTTCACGTCCGTTCAGCTGCTGACTAACCAGGTTCTTACCCTTTTGCTGACTGCATGTTTTCCAGGAAATGAAGACCATTTGCTTGAGAAAGCAGCTGGTTCTGTGCTTCTGAAGTGGATTTCCTTGTTGTATAGTTAGCATTTGTCCATGCAAGTAGTGGCTGTCCCCATCTTGTCACACAGTGTGTATCAGCCATGATATTCTCCACTAACAAGGTAATCACTGAGCCAAACACCAACTTGAATATGATATACCAATAATATATATATATAGATATACACATACACACCAAGTTATATATTGGTAACCCCAGAACATGGATTTTTTTAGGTAATATTTCATTTTGAGGACTCAGTAATCCCAAATGATATATGAGGAAACATTTGTTTCTAAGCTCTGTGCCATGCTTGGCACAAAATAGAAGCTTAAGACATTTCATATGCAGTGTTACTCATACTGCCCATCTAAACCCATTGTTGCTCACTGTTAATGCCCAAGGCAAAAGTTTTGCCCAGCTTCTGCCTGGGCATCATGCCATCCTGACAGATGGGTATGAGTGTAGACAATCAAGAAAGTATGTTTGTTCATCAAACAAGAGTGGTTGGGGCATTTTTCCCAGCTGACACTGAAAACAGCTGTTTGCCTGGAGCATGCTTATTATAAGTTAAAAGGTCTGTGATATATTAGTAATTCCTTTCTGAACTATGCAAATTGTCAATAAATAAAAGTCATTTACAATTAGCTATGGTTACTATGTTTGAGGCTACTTTTGAGTGGCCTCAAACAAGTGCTTATTTTTTGCTTCCAGAATTAGGAAGTGAGGACCAAGTGTCCATGACTCATCTGACTTGCAATTAAGTAGAACTCACAAATGTGTTCTCGGTTCCTGCGCAGCACTGTGCAGCAAGCTACCCTCTCTCTTGACTGCTGAGGTGACAA
Source organism: Acanthiza pusilla (assembly GCA_036630365.1). Lineage (NCBI taxonomy): Eukaryota > Metazoa > Chordata > Aves > Passeriformes > Acanthizidae > Acanthiza > Acanthiza pusilla. Next base: position 3,522,896 of record JAXCHO010000036.1, read on the forward strand.
GGACCCGTGGTACCTGCACTCCTTTGTCAGCAATGCTGTTTGAATACTCACTAACCCTAAACAAGATGTTTGGTTTCCATTGTCCAGAGAGAGGGAAATATGAAATATTTACCTTTATTTTCCAATTAACAACTTAATCTCATTTTTAAAAAAGCAGTTATAAAGTCCTTTATGATCTACAGGTTCATTTCAAAATATTTCTTTCATGTTAAACAGAGTAACTCCTAAATTTTTGCATTTCATAATCTCCACACGTAGCCATCTGATATTTATATTCCTGGAAAAGATTTTAGCCAGCAGCAGAAGGGAATTAAAAACTCAACATTGACTCATCTACCAAGACAACAGCAGTTCTGCTGTTTCACAGAGTGTCATAATGATCTATATTCTCAAGATTTTTTGCTGTATAGTATACAGTGATTTATAGACATCATGTGTATATACAACCCCAAGCACAATGGCTCTTCATGAAAATATTTATTTGTCATTTTGCAACCTTTTACCACAGATGGTCAAAATTTTTCCTCCTGTAAATTGCTGACATTTTACTAAAGTCAATGGATCCACGTGGGATTAAAAAATGATGAATGTATCCTAACGTGCCTCAGACTACTGCCACCATGGCACACGATGAGTGATCTGAAGTCCCTGTAATCCCAAACTATTTTTGAAGGATGGTCCAAAAAAGGCTCTGAAACATCAAATTTCAAAGTTCAAATCTCAACAAGTGTGTTTCACCTCAAAAAGACCTGTGTCACAGTATGAACACTGACTGCAAGATACATAATATGCACATGTATAAAAAAAGAATTCATGGCATACTGTGGTTTCCCACACCAAAACCTTTGAGAGCTGAGCATTTTCATTTCCCAGTGTCGAGCAGAAGAAGCCCAAGCATAAGAAAAAACAGAGGCCATGGGGCCACTGGGCTGTCTTCTTGAGATGGCAGCACTTAGTTTTCTAAGGAAACATGCCACTGTATCTATCACACATCCACATTTGGAACAAAAAGAGCTGGAATATTTACAGTGCTTCCCCTGGGAATCAAAGCATTAATTCACATGGCTATTTTCCCACAGGTTTAATGGGGAATATCTTTGTCCTTGAAAATCTGCCAGGGCTGAGCCAGGCTCTGCAGCATTTATGTCTACCGGGCACCCACTGAGTAATCAGAGGGATGAGCATGCTCCATCTGGTCCTTACCATCCCACCAACACATGCAGCTCCTGGCTTCACCCTGGACAGGCGGGCATCCATCCCAGTCCCCGTGCATGTGACAGTGCACGGTGTGTCCACCAGGCTGTCCTCAGCCCCGGCGCTGCCACGCTCCCAGCAGCGCTCTCAGCTGGGGAAGATGCTAAGTCACCTCCTCTGCAAGGAGCACCTGATTTTCCTGAGTGCCTTGAAATGGCAAAACACTGAAAAAGGAGAGCTCAGGTGGCTCTGGAAAGGCTACTGGACAAGAACATGACAGTGGCACAGTACTGCCTGCCTGGTTGTCTGGTGAGTGAGACACAGGAATGCTGCCTCATTTCATGAATGGAATAAAAATTCCCAGGAAGGGGAAAGTAATCTTACGCATTTTTATCTTGTTTTTCTTTCTCTTTTGTTTGTCAATATAATGTAAAACTTTTTAGAGGACTGAGATGATATTGTGTCACTGCGCCACTGACATACCTGGGCAAAAAGACAAAAGGCCAGAAATTGCAACTCTTCCTTGTCTTTCAGTGTGTGGTGCTTTTGCTTGGCCCAGTTTTTGCTAGTGAGTAGGGTGGCGTACAAAGATGGCTCCTGCGTGTCCTATTAAAGATAGGTCTCTGATCCTCATCAAATATGGAAGTGGGAGCTTTTTCCAGGAAGCTCGTTCCTGAGCGATATGAAGCTATTTTAGCAGAACCACTTAGCATCCATGAAGAAAGGTATTGAAAAACTGTTTTGAAAGACAGTAAAACTTTAATCTCTAATTCTTTCCCCCATCACCCATTCACAACTATGTTTAAAAGGGGAACCTTCTCCCAGTTTCATGAGGAAACCAGCTTCAGGACCACCCAGAGAGCTCTATTCCCTTCGCCTTGTCTAAATCACACAAAGAAAAATAAACAAATGAACACTACATTTGCTTTCTCATCCCTTCTTTTCACTAAAGGGTCAGGAAGGTCGGGGATCCTTCTTCTGCCATCTCTGGACACCCTCACCCTCTTCAACAGCCAATCCAGATGGATCACAGCCTTTGAAATCTTAAATCCTTTAATCAGTTTCTCCAACTTTCTCCGTTGGCTCCTTTATGTCACGTTCCAGGGCTAATTCAGGTACCTTCATACGTGCTAGGATTTGGATGACAGAAAACACATGGGGAAGTACAAGTCCAGGGATCTGTGCAAGCGGTGGGTTGATTATCCTTAGCTTCATTAAGGTTGCTCAGCAACATGAGCTTGTATTAATCATGTCAGAGCAGCCGCATCCTGACAAGCTATCGGCACTGCCAGGATACAGAGCCTTCCCTCACCCTGCTGAGAAAACATTCCCATGAGCTGTCCCTCTGCTTCCAGCGAGGTAATGGGGGGATAAAATTCAGTCTTGTCAAATATTTAATGATGAATTATTCTCACTACAGTTATGAGTCCAACAGGAAAGGAACAGAGGATGTTGCACAAAAGACTATTTCAGTGAGTGTAAAATGAGATATGAAAAGCAGCATTTGAAATATTAAATACTGTGGCTAAATGATCTAGGTAATTAAACAAGGGGTAAAGAATCCCTGAATAGATAGATCATTGGCTGCACAGTTCACAGCTCTTCTATGCCTGGAAAGATGGAGACAACGTATTCCTGAGACATTAATCAGTAAGTTTGCAGTCATCATTTCCAGCTGGATTTTTTCCATTCGATAATTTTATACAGTTAATCAGAGCTCATCAAATACTGCAGAAATAACATTCAAGAACTTCAGTTTAAATTCCAAACAGCTTCCTCATGTCTTTCTATTCCTTATTAATATGATTATGTTCTCTCACAAATGTTCTTTTTTTATCTCAGCTTTTTAATGATTTCAGATTACCAGCCATTCAGTGGAGCAGCACTTCAAGTAGCATTACAGAAAAAGGCTGACTCTTTCATGAGCTATCCTTACACTGTCGAGCCAAACAGGGATTTCTGTGGACTTCCAGATATTCAGTATCGACGACATCAAGTTACACCTGCTGCTTTAAATTTGAGGCAGGGTTTACTGAAGAATTACTGAAGAATGGATTTATATTTTAGTAATGGCAATTCTGGAAGTGGTTTTCCTTTAATGATATGTGGGTGAAATGAATGGGAGGTGACATCAGCCTTTTAAAATGAAATTAGGGTTTTTCAAACACCTTGCAGATGATTTTAGGACCCCATCCCTAAAAGTCCATGCAGATAGTAGAGTAGCAAAGCCCCACTAAAGCCAAATGGGATTCTGGGAAAGCCATAGGGATTATTCCCTTATTAAAAAGATAGAGAATTTTGTGGTTTTGTCTATAGGAGGTATAAACCCCTATCTTTAAACACTTATTCTTTTTTTGCCCATCACAAGCTTTAGTTATAGATTGAACGACTGTGCCCCAAATCCTCTTTAAATGACACACTGGCTGTTACTGCACCAGTGGTGAAAAACTGTTGGGAACAGTTTGGTTTGGTTTTTGTTTCTTTTTAAATTCCTCACTTCATGGAACAGGAAAAACTATCATGCAATTACAGGGAGATTTACTTACAAATAAGCAAATAAACAAACTCACATTTCAAAAAGCAGTTTTGAAACTTAAGGAAAACTTGGTTCCTATATTCTTCAAAAAGGGGGGAAGATTCTACTTGTCTGCTCATATTTGAACGTGTGAGTAAAAAAGAAGCACCTACATCTGGGAGACCACTAAGGTAAGAGGGTTTTCTTCTGTTTGTTTGTTTGTCTGTTTGTTTATACAATTTTGCTGAGGCTTCAAATACTTTCAAATGAAGAACACTTCAGGTCATTGAATGCTATGTGTACTCCTATACTTTTTTTTTTTTTTTTTTTTTTTAAAGTTACAGATACCGAAAGAAACCACTTACTGGGAAGGCAGACTACTCTTGGCCCACTTCTCTGCAGGACAAACTCCAGATCTCTGAGTCTCCATTAGATTAAAAAAGACACCTTAGATCTGCGTTGTCTGTATTTCCTCCTCCTCTCCCCTTGTAAGCTATAAAACTAGAACAGTGCAGTTTGATTTGGCAATCACTGTTTACAGCCTGGACTGTAAATTTGAATGCCTGGGAACTGCCTCATCCTATACCCAGTATTAGCATGATGAACTTTTACTCTCAGTTCAATTTTGCTTATGCAGCAAACAAGTTAAATATTATTATTATTTCTAAAAGAACTTGGGCTAGCCAATAATTTTTAGCAGTTAAACATCTGAAATATTAAAACAAAGAAATGTAACTTCCATTAGTGATGTGGTTACAAATTACATGGCTATGGAATAAATTCCGTGTTATTAATAGTAATAGGAAGAAATTCTTTACTATGAGGGTTGTGAAGGACTCGTTTCCCCAAGTAATGGTGAATGCCTCATCTCTGAAAGTGTTCAAGGCCAGGTTGGGCAGTGCTTGGAGCAACCTGGTCTAGTGGAAGGTGTCCTGGCCCAGGACAAGGTGGGCAGGAATGACATGATCTTTAAGGTCCCTTCCAACACAAACCATCCTATGATTCCATTAATAGTTCTAAATGCCCTTTATTTCCAGTTTAAAGAGGTGCTGTGTTGCTTGTTAGACACATCTGCAAATTTTTAATTTTCACTTTCTTTCTCTGAAACTTAAGCAAAGGTAATGCAAATCTGAAAATCAATATCATGTGTATATGTCATGTGCTAACATTTTAGGTCAGTATCACTATTACGTTATTAATCTTTTATTCATCATAAAAATAGAGTATTGTATCAGCATAAGTACCAGTTAATATATACATGTGTGTCAGTACATATATAACATGGATAAATTTTTCATTTTCCATCTCAAAGGCCTTTCCATCCAGAAAAGTGATTCATCTAGTTCATGAAATTCCTCTTTTTTCTGTTTCTATTTCAACCAATCTTTTTTCCCAGCCATTAGGATAAAATTTCTCTCAGAGCAAATCATCTGTGTCTGCCAGCTACAGGAGCTCCTTACTTCCATCTGAAGAATGGATCAGGCCTAATGCCCAAGTTAAGGTACGTGTACCTACCACGTTGATGTATTGGGAAAATTTTAAGTCAGATATTTTACTTTTCATATTGACTTTAAACACGTAGAAAACACCTAGCAGGGTAAGTAAATAAGTTTGTGACGTTCCCCTACCCCACACTCCACTACCCCAGTGAGCAGGTCTGACACAGAGGTCGGTGTTCAGCCAGCTCAGTCTATTCTACTCCTGTTCAAGGGCAATGTGGACTTGCTCAGGGCAGTGTTTTCTCCTCCCCACCCCACATCCAGGCACTACCATCTGCTTACTGCATGCACAATAAAGTGAAGCGTTTTAAATAAAGTGAATTAAATAAATAAATAAATAAACAAATAAATAAATAAATAACTGCCACCAAATAAACCATGGCAGTTTAGGGAAGCTATAGAACCTCTGAAAAAGGTTGAGTTTAAAAAGAAATCTTTGATGCACTGGCTCTGGACACAATGTAAGACATTGCTTGGGAAAATCCACACAGAGAGAAATATCTCTCAGAGGCATCTGAAATTAGGATCACTGACTTTCACAGGACAGTTTGGGTTGGAAGGGACCTTTAAAGCTCATCTCTTCCAACCTCCCTGCAACAAGCAGCGACATCTGCAAGTGGATCAGGTTGCTCAGAGGCCTGTTCAGTCTGACTTTGTAAAACCCCCGAGAAGTAGAGGACTCTTGAAAGGGGGAACTGAGGATTTCTTCCATCACCAGAATGAAGTAAGAAACACAAATTGGAGAAGACAATGTATTGGTGTCCTATGACTTACCCCATTGACTTAGTAGGGGCCATGTCTCTCTCTCTTCTCAGAGTTAGCTGAAGTTTCGTTTTTTTCAGATTGGCAGTGTGAGAGTGCAGACAACTTGATTCCACATAAAAATTTTCTTGAAAACCCCTTGCGGGGAGTCTGTGCATAAAACCCTTTAAAACACCCCAAAACCAACAAATTGAAGTATCTTTCCTTCCCCCTCTTATTTTCCATCTCATACATATACTTTAATGGGAAGTATTGTATTGAAAATACAGATATATACGTAAGTTCATCCTCAAGTTGCTCTGGGCTATGTAATATAATTATCAGTGACCTTCTTGCTGTCACTTTCTTTTAGATGGAGGAGTCTTTCCTCCCTTGCAAGTGCTCTCATTGCGGGGGGATCCCCATCCGATTTCTTGCCCCTCCTTGTCCTCTGCAATCCTTGCCCTGCTGTTCTCACTGGAGTGCTCACCCCTGAGACATTCCCATGCTGGTGGGAGTGGAGGAATACAGAGCTCTCCAGCTCCACCCTCTTCCAGAGGAAATGTCATGAGAAAATGTTTTCTTGAGGTCTTTGCTGTTAAAATGCTATGAGAATGCTTGCTATCAAGTGTGCATTTTTATGGCATTTTGACTGGAAGTAATGTGAGAATGTTCTTTCTCACATTATTTCTAGTAGAAATACCCTGAGAACATTGTTGTTTGTGATATTTCTACAAAATGTTCTTGGAGATTGAATGTGACTAAATTTGCCTTTGAAATCATGTTGTTTTTTTTTTTTTTCTTCCAGCTGAAATTTGGGGAGCATCTAATGTCTCTCTATTTTAAACATTTCTTTTATCATTAAGCCTGGTCCAGATTTGTGCCAAATGAAGCCTTAAGCTGAAATAGCTGATTTGTTTCTTTTGTGCCCTAAGACCTATCCAAACTGAATCAGAGGTTAGGAAACCAGATTAAACTCCACAGCAATTACAGTATTTATAGGATTTTCTTCTGAGATGAAGTTGTTTCGACTGCCCTTTCTGTTTCAAAGTAGACCCACAATAGTGTTGAATAAAACCGTGGAGGAGTAGAGACCTGGAAGAACAAAGACCACATACTGTAAAAAAGCCATTCTAATTAAATCAGAATGAAAACAGAAGAATGCCTTTGCTTTCAGAGAAACAAGTAAGAGACCTAGAGAACCTTATGACTTGGCAGTCTACACATTTCTTTTTTAAAAGACAACTCACATCTTTAAAAGGAAATAAATCCTGGAAAAAATATAAGATGTGTCAAGTCAATCAGCTATTTATGCCATTTCCTCCGATCCTGATGTTTCCTTCATGAATTATGCACTTTCAGCTGCCACTACTTACATATGTGGGCCCTTGTGGCATGTTTCCCAGGACCAGCATGTGATTATAGATCATAAAAAATGAACATACACATTGCTCCTTCACTAAAGGCTGAGATGCACGGTTACAAATGCTCCATGTTAAAAATGTCTCTTCTATTTGAAAAATAGCAGCTGTTATTAAAAACATCTATAGCTATAATAGCTGCAGCCGTGAAAACTAATCACCATATTTTCATTTTAAATTGCAACAAAAGAATTAAGAAACAGATGCCCCTGAGGAACGGAAAAGGTAAAGTAGCCACTAAGAGTTTCCCCATAGCCAGAAGGTGGTGCTGCATTGTAATGTAGTCGCAGGGGGTCAGGTTTGCGTCTTTGATAACTTATGCTGTTTGATTCACTTTTTTAAAGTGAAAGAGAAGAAGAGATTAAATCACCACAACTGCGCCGTGGGGTAGTGTTCAGAAAAGGTAAAACGAAGCGTAGAATTTAGTTCCCGATATGTTGAAAGCCTGTGGTTTTGCTGGTGTAAGACTGGGTCTTTCAGTGGAAGCTTTAATTTCTCTCTCTGTATTTCTTTTGTTGCTGGTTTTATTAAACTCCCCTGCTTACTTAACTCTTCTGTTTCATCAGGACACTTAACACAGAAGAGAAAAATCTGGTCAACCATCTCATGATGTGTTTCCTTGAAAAAAATCATTCTTCTTATAATATATTCCATAATTTTTGCTAAGAAACTTTGATCCTTTTCCTTCTGTGGAATAGAAGCCGAGGTATTCAGCTCCAGGTAGACACTGTTGACTTTGATGAAACTGCAAGAGTTTGCCAGCTGAGTTGGTGCAATCTCCTTTTTTAACAGAGGAAGAGACGGAGGGCAGAGCTGCTGTCACATCGCATGTCCGCACAGTGCAGGGTGGCGTTGGGCAGGGGCAGAGGGCTGGAGCCCAGGAATTTAGCTCAGGTGAGGCAGCCTGGGAGCCTTGGCTGCTCAGTTAGGCTCCACAGCCATGCTGCATCCTGCTCTGCATGGATGTGTCCGCCTTACTTGGGACATGAATGAGCTTTTGAAATATGCCTATATTGCCCCCATTTGTGCATCTTGCTCTGTGTTTTGGAATAGTCTTGGAAAGCAGATGCTGGCTGACAGCAAATGGGAGACATTCTCTAGCAGCTCACCCTGTGCTCTGCTGCTCCGAGGGACAGTCATGGCACAGGATCGCTCCTTTCCTCCCTCCCTCTCCCCCTCACCTGAATTCTGCAGGGTTGGGATGTAGGGCCCCAGTATCAAGTGTTTCTCTCCTACAGATTCATTCCTATTGATCTGCTTTAGGGGATCATATAGAGCTCTGCATAGGTCATATGGACAAATCCCCTGTTCTCTGATAAGGAATATATCCAAACGTGATTTTTTTTTTTTTTTTTTTTTTTTTTTTTTTTTTTTTTTAAATGAGAAAAAATTCATCAAGAATCAGGCAGCTGCCTCATGGGAATAAAGTTTTGACTGGGAGGAAAATGACCCTGACCATCAGAGCAAATCCTCTCAGGGACATGGAAAATTATTGCCGAGTAATGACATTTTTATTTGTATTACTGAGGCACATTGAAGTCATGGACCAGCACTCACTTTTACTAGCTACTTACAAAATTGGGGTCTATTTCACAGCAAGAGAATGAATCTGGAGGTTAAAATTTTGCATAGATTAAAGGAGAGGCACTGTGAGTTCATGGAACTGAAATCCACTGAGAATTAATGAGTGCAACAAAAACCACATCCAGTTCAGGAAATCGCTGGGCTGAAAGTAGCTGGAGGCTGGGAGAACCGTGAGGGGGATGGGCAGATAGATTTGCTCTTCTTACTATTCTCTAATCACTACTTTGACCACTTCTCTGGCTACTCTGGCACAGATAAGAGGTGGCCCTCTCCCCCGAGATCAATTTCAGCCCTTTTCAGGCTTAGGACTGAGCACCTTCATCTTCCCAATGCTTTCCAGAGAGCTGCCTGTGCAGCTCCCCTGAGTTCAGCTGTAGCAGCCTTGGTGCCACTGGGAATCAAAAGAGGATTTGGTCCCCTGAACTTTCAGAAGAAAATTTCCACCAACTCATTATTAATTGGGACTAATTTATCCTTGGCATGACCTTTCTGAGGGATGGCTACTCTCACATCAGCATGGAACCTGTGATTATGCAGTGACTGAGATATGCTTATGTCAGCCATGGAGAGATTATCCAAAATGGAAATCCCTTTTCCACAGGAGACGCCACCTTTGCACTGTGCGTAATGTCTTTGACAGGTTGTAGAACCTTTGTGGATTAACTGCAGATTTTTCCCTGAATTTAGAGTGCCAGAAAGATGCTTCCAGTTTGGAAACATACCGGTTGCTCCAACGGGAAATGTTAAGATGTGCAAAAAAGTACACAGACTTTGATACAGATGAAAAAGAAAGGGTATTTTCTTTCCTCTATCAAGGTCATGTAGTCTGACCAGCCTTATGTAGAATAACTTCAGGAAAACTTTAAATTCACGTAGAAATAAATATGGTTTCATTTTGGGTGATTTTTTTTCTATTTAAATATAATTCTTTCTCTACATATATATAGATACTTATATAACAGCTTTTAAAATCACCAGATACATAATGACTGCTTTCAGTCTGAAAAGTGGCCCATAGTAGATGGAATATGCCTAACCATTCCCAAAATCATGGAGCTTTATTGTCTTAAATAAAATGAATTTTGAATAATGAGGGGAAAACTGAAACCTTACTTTAACTTATATAACGACAAAATAGGCAAGTTATTTAAATAAAATATTATTTAAAGCACCTAGAAATCTAAGACTTTTCCTGGCAGAGATCTTGTACAGCTTGGGGTAAGTGCTGTGTGAGAGTTTCTTATTGCTGGAAACAGAGGCCCATAATGGAAGTGGTGACAGACCTTAAATTAGTGCAGTGCTACTGTACAATAATGTGTATTCTCAGTGCCATATGGTTGTGATATGCAGCTGTTTTCCTATGCTGATTATAAATTTGGACTGTCTGGCAGACATTACAGAAGGGAAAGACATCATTGATCATTTTATCTATCCACTCTGGGTCAGTGAAAGATCATTACTGCCAGTCTCAATTTCTGTTTTTTTAATTATTTGCATTGCTGTAGTTGTCCCAAATCCCAGCCAGGTCAGCGTCCCCTTGTTCTGTGCATTATACACATCAGGGTAAGCATTGCTTGCTTTGAAAATGCAGAGCAGCCAATGTGCAGATGTACTCAAAGGCAGTAGAAACTGAAGCCAAGGCGACATGATGCTGAATGTAAAGTCTATGAATTCTTTGCTGCTTCACTCTCTGCTCATTTGTTACCACCCGAGTATCTTGGTTTGCTTACCAGGTCACCTTAGCTGGCTGAAGGTTCACAAGCACCCCAGACCTGGTGTGTGGAGAAGCAGCTCCCTGCTAACGAATGCAGAAGGGATGTTCCAGGAACGAGAACCACCACAGGCAAACTGGAGTCATTTGTCTGAGACACCAGCAAGACAGAGTATCACAGGGAAAGATGTGGAAAGGCAATGTCAGGGGACAGAAGAGCCTGTAAAATATTTGCAGAGTTACTGGAAATTTGTCTATGCCATAAAATGGTCACGTGGTAGAAATCCCACATCTAGTGGGAACTCGTGCCATTAAGTCCAGACTGTCTGTGTAACACAGCACAGTGACCTGTCACTGTATTTTCTCGGCAGGGCTGATTAGCCTGGGCACAGCCCTGTCTGATGTGGGAACAGCGTGTCAGATGTGAACTGGCTCAGCTCCAGACAGCTCAGTGCATCCCTGTATCACACGCCCCAGCACACCAGCTCTGGGATTAGCTTGGAGAGACCTCACTTGGGTCTGTTTTAATTGGTCCATAAATGATAAGAAGTACACATTGCTTTTCTTATCCAACTAACCAGTTTAATAATGGAAGTTCTTTCTGATGATTAGACAGGTCTTTTCCTTTTAAAAAATATTTCATCCTAGTATAAATTAATTGCCCTCCAAACCCAGAAGAGAGTCCTTTGAAAAAGAGACATCCTGGCAAGGCAAGCAACCGTGTGTTTTGTTGCCATTTGGGGGACTTGCACTGAAATCCCAGCCTTTGCTGCCTTTCTCCTGCTAAGGAAGAAGTACCTCATATCACAAACCAGCAGCCCCTTCAGGCAATTGCCATTTAAAGAGTGGCATTGATGGACTCTGTAAGGAGCCCTATTCAGTGCTCTCTGGCTGGCAGCATGATGTCAGTGATGTGGGCGGCAAACCCCTGAATTTGCTTTGATGGTATTTGTGCTCTTTTTTTTCCATTTTTCACGAATGAGTGATTCATTTCTTTGAAACAATGTGTTTGGAAAGCCTGCCCCACTAAGGAATTGTCTACGCAGTGGGGGAGGCTTGGAACATTGTATGTCCTCATGGAAGTACCAACAGGGGTTGTGCCAGATCCTTAGTGCAAGAGGTAACAGGGATGCTTGTATCAAAGCCAAAGCTTCATGAATCAAAGGCGCTGACTCTCGAGCACAAGTGCCAGCATTTGGGCAGATAACCCAGCCCATGCCAATTTAGGGAGAGAGAAATGCCCCATACTAATCTTGTGGATTCAAAGAAATGCTACATAATCAATTTTGCATATCCCACAGCCTTGAGAGTCTTCATTTGTAGATATGAAGAAATTAAGGTATTGATGAGGGCTCATTTCCAGAAGAAGAAAAAGCAGAAAAAATTCTGGATAATTTTCTACCAAAAACTGATGTTGCCTCACATGGTTTGTTCTAAAACACAGGGAGGTCAGGGGAACAACATTGGGAGAAGAAACAGTGGATGTTAAATCACGTGCTCTGCAAGTGGATCAAGTACAACATAAATGCTCATGTGGCAGGAGACCAGAAGCAGATTTTGGCTGGTATGAGGGATGTTGGAGAATTCTGTGCCGTCTCCAGTAGTAAGCACCTGACACTTGACATTCACTAGCAGGGTCATTCAGACTCCTTAGGTTAGGCTAAGGCAAAATGTTATATGCAATGGATACAACAAGGCGCCCGTGGAAAATCATCAATTATCCTGTATGCACAATGGAGCTGGAGGCAGCATTAGATTAAACTCTAGTAGCAGGGTCATGTCTGAGCTGTCACTTCGATGAAATGCCTGTATTGGGCTTAAAAATCGGTGCCTGTGTTCACTCAGAAAGAAAATGTAGAATTGCCTTCTGCTCAGAGGTGTGTAATCAAGAATTTCTCATTCTCTTGAAAAGGTAGTTAAAAAACAAGGTGGCTGCACAAGATTTACCTAACACTTTTGTGATTATAAAAAGAAGTAGGAACAAAGCTTTGTAGCTTAAGACACATACAAGGTTATTAATAATTTAATTTCACATTTCATATGTAAAATGTTAAGTGGTTCATTGCAACAGCTGAGCTCTACCTTGCTGGAAAGATTGGCTTCCTCTCCCAACAAATTTTGCAGGGAGAAGTCCCCACGGGAAAACTGGTTGGCTGACTTCACATCACAACCAATATCTGGTTCAAAGGATTGGTCCCAAACAGTAGGACAGAGGACTTTGTGTTAGCAGTGTCCAATGCCATCAAATATCTAATCAGTGTTTTCTCAACGCTTTTCATAACAGCAAACTGCTTAGACTACTTATTTGAAAAGTGGAAGACCTGACTCCACCCTCTTTTGAAGTTTAAATTTCATCACTCCTACATGACAGAAAATGTTGGATTAGGCAATCTTCATGCCTTCTCTTAAAAGTAAGCCACTGGGCAGGTGTCTAAGTTTAATGTCAATACAGTTTTATTTCTGTTTAATGGGTCCTGGATAGAAGTGGATGTATATGCATTTTACAGAATAAACACGGAGCCTGACCCAAATCATTATTAAAAAGGTCAGCAAAATTCAGTGTGTTAGTGCTCAGATTCCGTCTCTGTAACACATTTTGAAATGGTGAGTTTACAGAGACACTTAATTTAATGAACTCTACAATCCTACAAGAGAAAAAGCGTCCTGTTCTCCTCCTTTCCTTCCCTCTCCCAGAAGATAACATATGCAAGAAGATGCTGTCCACAACAGCTGCTGTGCTCTGGTTTTCCAGCTCAGTTTATCTGCTGGGTTTCTGAAGCTCAGTGGTGCTCAACAAGAATAGAGAAAACATCATTCTTAAACATTCAAAAGCAGCTCCCTATTTGTCGTGCAGTTACATACACACCATAAAGTGACTAAAGACAAGGAAATGCTTTGAAATCAGACCCCCTTTTTTTTTTTTTTTGGCTCTGCCACTTGGTATTCCATATGCACTGAGTAGATTTTTCCTTCTGGTTTTGACAATAAATGCCATTATAAGTCTGAGAAACCTGTGTGGTTGAAAGTATTATCAAAATGGCACATACAAAAATTAATTTTCTAACAATCATTTTGGTAGGAATTCCCCAACTGGCCCCCTTAAGTTACTTAGAAAGACATTTTTTATTCTCTAATATGGGGAACATTGAAATTTTCGGTGCAAATGTTATAGATATTATTTTGAGCAACAGTAGAAATATACTTTCAAGAGGACATATTCCTTGAATCATTCTATTCCATGTGGTTTTTTATAATATTGATGCAAAATGAAAAAAACCAAACATTCTGTAGGACAGAAATTCTGAAAAAGTTTACCAAAATTTTTTCGTTTATGATATTGATATAATATTAAATATTAAGTATCAAACATTTTATGTTTATTTTTCATATAAACCAGTTTATTTTATATTTGTGATACTCTGTTAACATTATCAAATCAAAACCAAAATACTTTCTTATCTTATAACAATAATAAATTAAAAAACCCAAATAAATAAACATATCCCAACATTGGCAGATTCCTGACAAATGTTTTTGGTTTTGTGGAACTGTATTTTCTGATGGAAGTCAGCATAGCTCAAAAATTTTCAATCATCTTTAGAATTACACATAAAGGAAAAGGCAAGTGAGGCTGGGATTTTCAACCACTTATAGAAATGAAAATCATGTGGATCATACTGAAGGCTACTGAGGTTTGGGTACCATGTCCCAAAGGGTCTCCTGAAAACCCTGAAAGAGTGTCTCAAGCACAGTACATACTTGCTGCCTATTACTCTTAAAAATAAAAAGTGTTCGAGGCACGTGTCTAGGAAAATTTGAAGCACTGTGTGCCGTCTTTAACTTCTAAGGAGCTATAGAAAAATACTTCCTCTTTTTAATCCTAACAGATAGATTATTCTTACAAATAGATAGTGGGAATTTCAATATATGTTATATGTTGGTGCTTTGTGATTTCTGTTATACACTTATTTCTCAAAATAAAAAACAAATAAACAAAGAACCAAAGGCAAAAAATAATCCAAAACATGTTTTAGCATTTTATTGGAACTCTATGGAATACTTTGAAATTTTATTTGAAGTTCAGAAACTGATGTTAAGTCATCAAACGAGATTCCGTGCCTTTATATAAGTGATTGCAATTCATTCTAAACTTCAGTTGTGTCTCCCTGCATACTAACTTCACAAACACAAAACTTCCCACTGCACTTTTATTCACAGGCTTGTCAATCAGGTGCTCACCGTTCCCTTAAAGTTTAAGCCTTATTAACCTACACACTGGATTTGACTGATGATAGGCCACAACAAACAAAGAACACCAACTCTCAGGTTCCAAATCCTGTCATCCTAGTTCAGAGGGTCCCTGCAAACCCCCTGTAAGAGATGAAAGGATCAGTCAAATGTCTGATTATTCAAACACACAGGCAATAAGGGCACATTGTGGAAAAAAAAAAAAGTTAGTGGAGTCCCCTGCTGATTGAGATATCTTCTAAAAAAATAACTTGATGCTGATCTTTGTATGCAGATAGCATTGCTTTCTAGCCCAGGTCTTCATGGGTTTTGTCAAAGGCGTACTGGGAACACCATGTGCAAGATCTGGACTGAACATATACTTGGCAAATATTGTTAAATTGAATTCACCTCTTGCCAGTGTTGCCGAGCTACAATAGGAAGCCAGCATGTCAGCTACTTCAGAGAAACTGAAAAATCACCACAATTCTGTCAAGGACAATTTTATTTCATTCATTTTCATATATAATTTCATATTTTAGGGCTTCAATATAGGCATATACTTATGCCCTGATTTGGTGCATTACAGAGATTATTTTATTATGAAAATTCTTCTCATCTATGGCTTGGGCATGTTGGTCAAATGTAATTCCTGCAGACTAAGCATCACTCTATTTATCAGGATTTTCATTACTGTTGGTTAATATTAGAGAATTGCTCAGAGACCCCACTCAGGTATAGGACCCTACACATAAAAAGCAATGGTCCTCTCATGTTCTGTAAGTGCAAATCTAAATAATAACTATGAACTGTAGAATGCAAAGCAGAAGAGCTGAAGGAAAGAGAATT
Source organism: Acanthiza pusilla (assembly GCA_036630365.1). Taxonomy (NCBI): domain Eukaryota; kingdom Metazoa; phylum Chordata; class Aves; order Passeriformes; family Acanthizidae; genus Acanthiza; species Acanthiza pusilla. The sequence goes on from JAXCHO010000036.1 coordinate 3,538,637, forward strand.
ATCATATTAACGAAGAAATCTAGAAGGTTGGATCTTTTTACTACTGTTATTATTTTTTTTTTTTAATCTTTGGACTTTAATATAAGATAAATCAACAGAATGCAAAGCAAGAAAGGACCATCTACCATGAAGGCAGACTACAAAACAGAAGCTGACCTTAAGGTTTTCCCAAAAATATTTGCTTTTATGCCTTCTTTCATGCTCTTTTTTATTTCAGTTTTCTCCTAAGAAAAAATAAAAATAACTGTGCAGGATTCCAGCAACTGTTGAACCTGCATGAAACAGCATTCAGCTTCTGACCGTAATGGCTTGTGAGCTTCCCACTGAGCTAACTACCGGTTAGTAAAATGTAAATGACACAATAAACAGGGCTCATGAGAGGATCAGATCATATGTACATTTTTATATAATACCTTTTGAGAAGAGGGAAACAAGTGCAGGTTATAACTGAATAGTGCAGGGAGCACGTGGCAACAGGTCCTTTATTCTGTCTACCAAAGCAAACCTTTTTTTTCTTTTCCTGGGGTAAAAAAAGTATAACAAACTGATGAGTGAAATACTTTTGTCACTGAAAAGCTGGTTTTCCATCCCAGAGTAACAGATTCAAAATCCAGATGGCTTTACTTACATATCTCAGGACAATAAAAGAAATTAGGTAACAAAACAATGACAAATATCCCATCAGGATATGACTTTCTTGTAAAAAGTTGAGTATCCCACTTATACAACATTGTCTTCTTCCTGAGTCATAGTGGTAAAAACCACATTATTTAAGAATGTTCTATTTCATATTTTTAGTATGATGCTGCATCAACTCTCAAAGGTATTAAAATGTGCATCTTTCTCTTGTTTTCTGTACTTGCTCAATATGTTTGACCACTTCTTTAGAAAATTATAACACTAAGATTTTCATCTGTTTTCTGTGTCAGCTACATCTTAATACTTCTATCCTTTAAGAAGATTCCTGCCCATTCAATAAGCATGTTAAATAAGGGGTAAATGTATGAATAAACTTGTTATATGATTCAGAAGCTCACAGCAAAAAAGCAACCAAGCATATACAAGTAATACGCTGTTCCTCAGGGAATACAATACTTGTACCATAGCTCTGGCTTTATGTTGCAGAGTTGGACTGAGCCTGAGAGATGAATGTAAAAGATAAAGAAGCATTGTAAGGTCAGTGACTGAGCTCCTCTTTTTGCTAATCGGCTTCCCTTGTTATCCATCCAATTTACTAGAAGGTTAACCTTTTCACTACTGCTAGAAATTAGCTAAATTTTTTTTCAAATGAAATGACCAGGGTAACAAATTGAACTTGCTGCTGTTCATACAGCTCGGTAACAGTAAATGTGACTAAAAATAAATAACTAAATAATAAATAAGTAAATAAAAATTTAGTAACTCAGCAGCATTTTTCCCTCCAAAGAGCATTCAAATGCAAATGGGTTTACATGAAAAGAGGCACCAGGCCTTCATAGATAAAATATTTCATGGAGATAGAACTTCCAAGGCCATGGGAGGAATGCCAATGTCACATATTAATTAAGAAAGTATTTAAGATGGACTGACGTGGAATTTTCCAAAGGAACATATTCCTGTTGAAAAAGAATTTTCTTTGAAACTAACCTTTTATACAGAGATTCTGTTCCAAATGTGTCTTAAATGTTAAATGCATAGAATATTGCATTTCAGTATTTTTTAAATGTAAAGTTCATTATCCAGGTTGAAATTCTCACAAAAGTCAGAAAAAAAGTGGAATAGCTATAGATTAGTGAATCAAAACTCATTATGTATCCACAAGCCTTTAAGGGGTTTTTCTCTTCTTCTTGGACCAAGACAAAAAAGTAAATTTGCTGAAAAAAGCGCAAAAGTTTGTTTCTTTCAAGCTGTATTCTACATCCCAAGGTAAGAATGAAATAAAAAAATGGAATCTGGATGGGTGACCCAAAGATGAGGGCTTTTGGTTATCAGCTGGAAGATGGAGGTTGAGTGCTTGGTTCCATCACAAGATATTTTTGTGTCTTTTGCCTAAACAGTTAATTCCATGTTCACCTGTCCTAAAATCATGAAAGCAATTAAATATTTAGGTCTCAGACAGTACCATTTGTCACCTAGAAAAACACATACAAGGAATTAGTACCTCAGCTCTAGAGCGTACACAAAGGACTGCCCCAAAAGCTGCCATAATATGGCAGATGGATAGACGCTCCTTAGGAAGTGCTGTCTCAGGAGAAGAGTTGGTCCAAAGTTACAAGGACTTTGAAGAGGCTGACAAGGAATAAAAGTCCCCAGAAAGACCACATTCATTAGATGTACCCCAGCCATGGCCAATTTACACAGGTGGCACAAACTGCAACCACTCTGCACTGTAATTTCTTGCACTAAGGAGGTGATGTGTAAAAGGCATACTTTACTCAAACATTGACTGATCATCCTGGTTATTAGTGGGACCCTGCTGATAGGTCCTACCACAAAGGATCAGTCTAGGGGTTAATATCCTAAGTCAATATTAACTCTGTGGACACTATAGTGATGGGAGGGATGGAAGTGTTCTAATTCAGAAGAAAACTGGGAGGAATGACTATCTTTTGCCTTGCTTAAAATATGTATATCAATGCAGAATATTAGGGAGGAGACCATATGAAAACACTTAAAATATAATGAGGCAGAAGTGCAAGCGAAAACAAGAGAATTCAGATCATCAGCAAGTACATGGCATACTAAACATGAAGGAATTGATGCAATGACATCAAACACCAAAGAAGAAGAAAACCTTACTGGCTGTTCCATATTGAGAATTAAAATTTCAATGTTCTAAAAATGTGATCTTAACTCTTATAAGAACAATATGAATTCTGAGATTCCAAAGATATATTTTCTATGAAAGTTTAAATGGTCATATTGTGTGTCATATTCTATCCCAATGGTATAAGAAGAAAGTTGAGAATTTTTATGAGTATTATAACAAGCCATTGGACTTCAGTCATTCCATTAGTTTAGCTCTCATCCTCAGTCTATATACTTTCACCTTCTGTTTATCCTTCATTTCTTACTATAATACAAAAAACTGTTGGATGAATCTCTGAAAAAAATGTATTTTTTAGGCCAGGCTTGGTTTTAATAATTCTTTAAAATAATGATGAAAATACATTAAATTTTATGGCCTTTAATCTCAAAAGTAATAAAAGCATTTGAATAAGTCTATTATTTTCAAAACGCTATTAAGAGTATAAAACATAAAAGAAAAACTACGTATTTGGTATCAAGTCAAGATGAAGATCTTTAGGCAGAGGAAATGGGAAAGATCTTTGGGAGAGTTTTCAATTGAGATAAAAGGGAAAGATAGTGAAAAATTGTAGGAAAGTGTTCAGAAGTTTCAATTTATGAATTTCACATTTAATAAATGTTCCCACCCACTTCGAGGGTTCATAAACCTAATATGATCTTTTGTACCTTCTGAGTGCACAAATTACTAATGAAGACATAGTTTTGTGTTCTTTGCATAGTAAAAAATTTGTGCCGGTTTTGGATTTTTAATGTTGGGATTCCAAAGTGCAGCATTTAGGGGTTTCATTCTACCCTCAGTTATGTATCGCAGGTGCTTGACATCTCTTAAGTACTGAGACTCATCATCTCAGTTTGGATCCCCAACAGTTTAGCCTTACTATTTTGACTTAATGTTGGCATTTATTATAATCATGGATAATTATGTATAATTATAATTAAGCCCTAATCCTCCTCAATTACACTGACATAAATTAGGCATAAGGCATAATTTAATCAAAATTAATGGATTTGCGCCAGTGTGGAGCTGACACAAGGATAAATCCAGATCTTGTGTCTTACAATGAAGTATAGCATACCAAATATGCCACAGTGAACCCATCTTATAGATAAGTATTGTTCAGTTACATGAAATGTTTGTTAATCATTGACTGTCATTACTAACAGAAAGGAAAAATTGCATTGGTTCAGAAAATAAACGAAAAATTTAAAAGAAAACACAGAAATCTGAAAGAATTTCAACTCTTGTGCATAAGAAAAAACATTTGTAAGATCATAAGGATGTTTATAAAGACTACTTTTGTTAAAAAAAATCCAAAGAAAATTCATTCCCTTGGGCATTTTAAATGTATGTGGTAGAAATACATCCAGATGCTAACTTTTCTGACTGACCAAGAGTGGCCTTAGAGAGGTGGTTGGGGAAATGATCCTTTACAAAACATGGGATACAAAGCTTATGTTGTTGAAAGGAGAAGCATGTAATCAGCTAAAGAATTCCTGAGAAAGACCAAGGGCAGCAGATACTGAAACCTTGAACTTCCTTACTTCAACGCATTTTTTGCATGCTTCCTGAAGAAAGGAGCAACCAAGGGAATTTATTAACTTTTAACTTAATTAGGTAGATGCCAAAAAAAATCTTCATTCCTGGACCATTCTATTTAGACATTGCAACCTTCAAAAAATTGTAGCTCCTCTCTACGGGCTCTAGTGGGGATTTTTTTTTTAAGAGGCTATGTGAACTTTTGCATCTTGTAAATATAACACAAGAGGAGTTTTAAATGACAATTTTAGGTGCCCAATTGCATGAGAACATATCTAAGGCAACAGACAGTATGGTGTGTATATATGTGTGTAAGTTCGATTCAGACAGTTTATGGAAATCTAAAATAAACCTTTACAAAATAATACCAGAGTCAGTTCCTGCGAAATCTGACAGATCTCTTTCTCACACACACTACATATATATGCAAACACTTTTTTTTCTAGCTTGGATTCCTGTTCATTGCTCTCTGTCAGGGAATATATAACCTAACTCTAACTTTCCCAAGCAACACTGTCAAACCTATAATATAATTTAGAGTTATGGTCTCCCTTAGCTTACTTGTACAAAACTTTTTTTTTTTTTTTTTTTTTTTTAATTTATTGTCTCTTACTGTGAAATTGTTGATGAAATAAAAAGGGACACTATTTTAAACTTTTCTCATGTTAGACTTACAAAAAATTGCTAACAGAAGCAACAGAATTTGGATTCACTTTTTCCCTCTAAGCTACAACTATTGTTTCACATGGTGTCTTCTGTGTCAATCAAAAAGAGATGAGGAGATGATGCTGTCCCTGGCAATGGAAACTCAATGCTGGACTTCCAGCCTGACAGGAGCCATGGACTATGTACAGAGCTAAGACAGAAACCAGATTTTAAGAACTTTTACAGCTAACCAAGCTATAGGTGCAGAACAATCACTCTTAAACCATAATCAGATTAATTTCATTCACTGCGTTGATTTAGAGTATCAACGTTGCAAAGAAAGTTGAAACAAGTCCTGTTGACAGAAAAGTACCTAATTCTCTAATCTAATTCACAGGCTACTGGCAGTGAATTCATTGGATTACTTCCAAATAAATTAAAAAGTTTTGGAATTAAGAGTAGATAAATTACAGTGAAGTCACCAGACTTCCTCAAAGCCAGGGCCTAGAGCGCCAAGACAAAATTCATATAGAACAATTTCATTTTTACAATGGATTCTTAAATCCATTAACAGGTATTATTGTCTATTGCACCCTTTAGAGGTATAAATATTATACAAAGAACAACACATAAATGTGATACATAAACTGTATCACAGTACTGGGATAATACTAAAAGCCCCACCTGTTGTAACTCCCATATTATTTGAACTGCTGTTAAAATACGGGGATTTTTTGTCTGCATGGCACAGTTTTGTCACCAGTCTTGTGTCCCTACTAGCAAATCCTCTTATTTGCTATCAGTGTTGCAACCCTTTTAATATTGTCATCAGCTGCATATTCAGTCTCTGAATCAATAACCTTAATCATCTTTATGGTTGTTCTTTTATTCACTCTATTGATTATAGTACCACAATACAAAACATCGAGGGAAGGAAATGACAAAGGACCATTGGAAAAAACAAAACCAAACAAATACAACTAGGAAACCTTTGAAATTAAATAATTCTTCCAACACGTTATCTCTGAAGAATTTTGATGCACCAGGCATTGTAGGGAATTCAATCATTTGTCTAGAGGCCTTGGTAAAGTTTTATGCACAATATATTTCAGCAAAGTCAAGATTAATATAATTTTGGTGAAAATTTATATACATGAAGATTTTTTTTTAATCATGCAAAATAAACAGCAGATAGTAACTGAAAGACAAATTAGATAAACCAGACAATTGAAAAATGGTTTCTGCTCCACTTTTTTTCAGTCACCAAATGGTTAAGATGCCCAAATGCTTCCTTACTTATATTTAAACAAAATTACTTAACATGTCTGAAATAACTCAGTAGACTATTCCGCTGACTAAAACCACATGGTTGTACATAATTTAAGAAATTCCTGAGTTATTCTACAGAGATTATCCTGACTCTGGACCTAGGTTCACAAAGGTAGAATACCCCCAAGTGTTAATATACTCCTTTGTTTAACTCCTTTTTTTAAGCTTAGCTCTTTTGTTTTAGTCTTGGGATAACCATTTACTCCATCTTACTGTCCAGTTAGGAGGAAATCTTGAGGGCATGACAGAAATTTTAATTTTTTGTTTCTATCATCATTGTAATGGTGTCCTTGGGGAGGCACAAAGAAAGTATAATAACAACAATGACCAAACAAACAAAAAACACCAGAAAAGATGTTGCATTGCAAGGATTAATCTCAGAGGTTTGGTAAAACCTGGATTACCTTTGGGCGAGGAGAACTTCTACAGTAATCCTTGCTAAAGGCTGTGTTTGAGCAAATCAGAGTCTGTTAGCAGCTTCACATGGGTGCCAGAAAACACTGTATTCAAACCCTTAGATTCAAACCCTCAGATCCAAACCCTCAGAAAGATTTGACCCCTATGAACTAGGGGTTCATAGGAGTTTCTGCAGAAGACAGGATTTTGAGGAGATACGCACACATACACAGACCTTGCAGTTTATATCTGTTCTGAACAGTGAAAGAATAAAATCTATTTTGATGTGCTGGAAGTCAAAACATCTTCCTGCATGTGATTCATCCATCCCTGTTACATTACACAGAACTGGGTAAAAACAAGCTTTCTTTTTTTTTTTTCCAGATTGAAATGTGGGTGTCAGGGGGCTAAAAGAACAGTTTTCTCTTTCTTTTTTTTTTCCTAAACATTTTTTTACCCTTCTTCATTGGAAACATAATGCTGTCAGCTGTCCCTGCCATCTTCCAATTTCAAGTTCTCTCTATCCATCTGTGTTCATACTTTTTTTAACTCTTAATCAGGTCCTGCCTTGTCTTTGTATAGGAATTCATCATCATATGGCACCAATTCAGACCTGTAACATGAATAAAGGTTGGTATTTATCATAACTGCTGTAAAGGAAGTGGCTTTAAAAGGGAAGAGAGCATGTAATTCCCTGCCATTCACTTTCTCCTCAACCTTTCACCTTTTAATCAGTAGCCATAACCCAAGAAGATCTCACAATGGAAAGTTAATTATGAGGTCATGAAGATGAAAGCATCTGACTTGCATTTTCTAAAGGTACTTTGCTTTTAAATTATCCTTGATTTACCTGCATGAAAGGAAAGGAAGTTCCCAAAGATTATTCTAAATGGACCAGACTTTCAGATGCCAGCATTTCCAAGTGAAAATGGAAATGCAATCCTGTTGAATGTCCTTTAAATATTTCTTTGGAAGGAGGCTTCAATTTACCAATATGACCTGACTCATAAATTGAAGATATATTCATGGATATGAGTGTATGGAGCACTCAAAGACAATACTCTGTGGAGACTGCACTTTTCATAACTAGAAAGGTATCTAGATACATTTTCCTATGAAACAGAAAACTCTAGAACTTAGGTATTCGTATCTATAAGCTTTGAGAATCTGGTGTGTACTATTGAGAACCACAGGGAAGAGTGTGTTTGTAGGACATTGTCCCATTCTGTGCTGAAAATTCCAGACTTATTCTGCTTAACAGTTGCATATGTTGAGGGCAGCTGGAATAACTGCAGAAGAAAAAAATCAGTTTGTTTTATAATATCTAGTATCCAGGAAGGTAAGACGAAAAGTTTGCCAGCTGTAAATAACAATAACATGTATTCAAAATTGTCCTTTTTTACATAAGAATAAAGATAGTCTGTTCACATAGTGGTTAAGGCAGTCACCCCAAAGATAATCAAATCGTTAAACAATATGCTCATTTCAGAGCTATCCAAACTGAATTACGAGACTGCAGAATACATGGTTTGTCCATCTGATCTGAGTCCTGTCAAATAAAAATGTATCCCCTTTGAGATGTTAGGTTTGCCAGAGAGAAAGTGTGGCTCCATCACACAAAAGGGACATGAGCACCTTTGCCCACGGGGCTGCTAACCTAGAGATATGTCAGCGCACCATGGCCAAAGCACGAGGAGAAGTGGATGCAGGGAATAGAATGAGCCTGCCTAGGGCCATCACACTTCTCTTAGGAAAGCAGGATGTCTGGAGAACCATCCCTTCTGCATCCAGCACATGAGCACTGGAGAGGGTCCTGAGGATATGACATTTTCTATAGACAACCGTGTCTTTTCATTTAATTTCCATATGAATTACTGATTAAGAAACAGAACGTATTTCCCTCTCTGATCATAAATAGTACAGCGATAGCAGCTTTCTATGATGTTATTATTGGCTTCACTGTTCCTCTCCTAATACTGCTTTAAATTATGTCTACTTGGTTATTAATACTCTTTAAGTTGTTTTTGTTTCCCCTATGGGATGGACAAAACATTTTCTTTGGACTTTTCATGACAGTTAATGGTAAAGGATGAATGGAAAAAGAGAGGCTGTGATTTAAGTTGGCAAAGTATTAATTACATATTGCTTCTCCTGAAATAGGACTTAATTCCAAGAACTGAAACCAGCAGTTATAAGGAATTTCTGCTCTTCTAGGAATAAGCCCAGAATGTCTACACTTGATAAAATAATAGTCTTTTAGAAAGTTTTCTAACATGAACAAGAAAATGTTTTGTGCAAAAGAAAATTTTCCTTATAATGCTATAAACCATGAGGTCAGCTGCAGTATATAATAGAAAAAAGCACAAACCTTAAACAAGAGTCTCATGTCTCTGGCATTTCCTTGAAATGCCTTGAAATCGTCATTTGATAGCACTACCCCTTTCTGTAAAATGCAGATGCTGAGGGAATGTACGTGTTCAGAGAACTGTACCTAAAATGCTGCATGAGGATCACAGAAAATATGGATTCATAAAAAGATGAAACAACAGCACAAAGCCGATCCAAATCTCGTTGATGTAATTTGTTGTATAATGTTACTGGTCTGTGAAGACATGGAATGATGAAACTCCTTTTCATTACAATATTATCAGTTCAGCTGTGACAGGAAGCCCTCTGGATACTCTTCTCACAGGCTTCCTGTTCACATTTTCAGATAAAGGGAGTTTCTGATATGTTTTGAAGTTAGGCATGATTCAAACCGGAATTTGCATGAATGAGCAATAGTGAGTTTATAATCTGTGCATCTGGTAATCCATGCCCCTATCCCTCCAAACAGAAACAAGCCTCTTAAGTTCACCATGGAACTTGGATGTTTAGTAATTTAATAGGCTTAAGCTTTATTCCTTCAAGGTAATTGTGCAGATACCTTTAATAAAATACACTCAACATTGCCAGCAAACATTCTAGATAAATGAACACAAGAAATGTTAGATGCAACTTTATTATACTGTTAATCCTTGCTGGAAGGCTTCCTGGAGTGTTTGAGGGTAGTGTTAGTAGTGATGATAAACTAATTTGCCATGGCTCTTAAGTTCATGTTATCTTTTCTTATCAGCCTAAGGCTAGGTCAGAAAAAAAAAAAAATTGGAAACATTTGCCAGAGACAGCAAAGTGGCTAATTCAAATGCCATTGCAAAGTGTCAATCCATCCATGTCTCCATAACAGTTAGTTTAATGGTCCATTTAATTCTTCAAAGCAATTGAATTTCCACCCATACCCTGATAAGGTGCTACACCACTGTGTGTTGCCCGAATTTATCTTTTTTATATGCAAGACAAGGTTTATATACAAGACAGTTTAATTTCTCCAATGCAGATTGAGCTAAGAGCAAAAGACTTGCGATTTTTGCTCCTGTGTTTTCAGAGTCAAATAACCTCTAATATTGTGGGGATTGTTGCTTTGGCTTATTTTTTTGGTTGGGTTTTTCAGCTGTCTCAGGACAGTAAGGCCCAAAACGACAAATAAATTGTGGAGTAAGAAATAAAGAACAACATAATAAATCACGAGCTGTTCCTAAATCTTACAGTGTGTGTTCAGCTCAGTGATAGTGAGGCAGTAACTCTCATTACCTTCAACCTGCAGGGTTTGCTATACCCAGGACCTCTCAGATTGTCCATTTTTAACACTGGGTTGCAAGATAAAGGATCCTGGGCCTTCTGCTGTCTTCTACAGCTCCTTTCTATGCCATTCCACAAATTCTGCTCATGTTCATTCCACTCGCCCTCATGAAGTCAGTTCATTGTTGGCTGAAGTTCCCTTGATTCTTCTATTTTATCCAGGCTGGATTTCATGAAATCAAGCAAACCTACCAGATTAGAAACTACCAGAAAAAGAGGGAAACAAGACTTCTAGATGACATCCTTGAGTCTCGTGCCAATTTAGGATTCCTGCACAGTCCTCCCATTCCTGTTGGACTTGCATCTATTATGTATTAGGACAATCTGCTTCCTACCTATAGGCTGTGATGTTTATATCATAAATACTTTCACTTTTACATGTTCAAGTGTAGGACCAGATGAATATAGTTTCCAAAATTTGATGACAATTTCAAAAAGGGTTAACAGATTACATAGAATGGAATGGGTGCAATTGCAATAATTGCAGCTAGGTGTGCCAGAATGCAGTTTTCCTATGTGAAAAAACACAGGCTTTTTTCTACATAAGACTTTTACCTCTTCAGTTTATAGTAAATGTTTCTGTGTAAATGACCTTCAGCTAAAATATGGTTAATAAATATTCACTGAATTTTATCAATCAGCAGAAAATTATATGATGGCGTACAATAAATTTGAAAATACTGAAATATCTTACATATGTTGTTACATACTTTTTAATTTTTATAATGTCTGATCTAATTCACACCAATACTGTAATAGCGGTCCATGAATACAAAAAACCCCTCTCAGATGAAGATATACTAAGAATAATGACCTTATTTTCAAGAAAAAATATTACGTTGTACTCTCAATTTGACAGTGGTGAAATTAAAAATAGAGTTACTTTCGAGTCAATATATCTGAAAGGTCTTTTAAAAATGTTTTTAATCACTGTATTTAACAGTTGAATTATTTTTTAAATCTTCTCAGAAATGCATCTTTCACACCTAAGTGTTGGCTCAACAGAACTTTATTCAACCTGTGACTTATTGTTTCAATAAAAGTAAGAGGTCAAACCCAGATTAACAATTTAAAAATGCGTCAAAGTCCCATCATGCCTGAAGTATGCTGTATATGCTTCTCCTGAGATACTGAGGGTTGATAGGTTTGAAAGGTTAGTAGTTTAAGGAAAAATATTAGTAAATATGTTCAGATTTTCACAACCAATCTTTGATTGTAATATCAATAGTCTGGTTTGCTGTGGTCTTTTCCCCTTGTAGAGAATTATTCCCTGAGATGCCGGTATTGGTTAATAATGGAAAATAATATGATTCCAAAAGAAATTAAATATTTGTCAAGACCGTTGAGAAACAGTGACCAAAGTGAAGAAAATAGGAATTTTGTTTTTAGATTGAGTGGGATTTTGTCAGTGATGCATTAGTTTCCCTCACTTACTGCCTTGCTCCAAACTTCTGCAACTGCTTTCTTTCTCCCCAGAAAAACATGGTTTGAACAGTTTCATTAAATAAGCAAAGGCAAAAATATATCTCAAAATCCTCCATGAGCACATTTGAAACATTTGGAAGAGCATTCTTAAGATTAAAAGTTCTTAAATATAGGAAGAGCATTGCCAGCAGGTCAAGGGAGATGGTCTTGCCTGATGAAGCAGCTGCATCTGGAGTGCTGTGTCCAGTTCTAGGCTCCTCAGTACAAGAGGGACATGGAATTCCTGGAGTCCACTGGAGGGCAACAAAGATGTTTAGGGGACTGGAGCACCTAATTTGTGGGGAAATGCTGAGAACTGGCCCTGTTTAACCTGGAGAAGACTGACACGCAACCTCATTGATGTGTGTAATTATTTGAAGGGGGGTATCAAGAGGATGGTCCAGGCTCTGCTTGCTGGTGCCCAGCAGCAGGATAAGAGGCAGAAATTGATGCACAGAAGTTCCATCTGAACACAAGGAAGAAATTCTTTACTGTACAGGTGACCATGAACTGGAACTGATTGCCCAGAGAGGCTGTGGAGTCTCCCTCACAGGAGATATTCAAGAACTGCCTGGACACAATCCTGTGCCATGTGCTCTGGGATGACCCTGCTTGAGCAGGCAGGATGGACCAGATGACCCCACTGGTGGTCCCTTCCAAGCTTAATTCTGTGGAATTCTGTGAAGTTAATATTAGGAATATGAAAGATAGTGATACTTGTGTGAGTATATGTATATATAGCATTCTAGAATAAAGTATATTATAGGTAATACATTTATAAGACAGAGAAGGTGAAGTTAGCCATAAACCAATGAAATCTAGATCTGGTTCTGCTTTCTCTGTCTTCATCAATTTTTTTTGTGTTAGAATCAATAAGCAACTAAAATAAGTAGAGGAAATTAAATACAGGAAAATATCAGCTTTAGAACCTATGAATTGTTTTGATTCATGTGTTTTAATCAGAGGACATTTTCTTGCCTAGATGTCAGATTGGCAATTTTCTGAAGATAGTGCTCTGACTTAGAACAGTCTCATCTTAACTATAGCATTCAGTAGAAGAGCTAGTCTGGAAGTTACCCCATTATTTTCTTATTATATGAGTGCAGCCAGGGAAATATGAGACTAAATTTTGTGGAACTCTTCAAGCCTTGTAGAAGGCACACTGAGAACAATAAGGGAAGAAACATTGCCGTGATTTTTTTTTAAATTATGGGTTGGTTTTTTTTTCTACATGGTTGTTAGTCAAAAGGAAAGTGTCATTAGCTTCCTTAGTTCTCACACTGGAGTTTTCAATCAGAAGCTGTGTGGTACTTTAAAAAGTAAGCTGCAAAAGCACAGGAATCTTACATTACTCAGTCCATAAACTTGTTTTCAAGTTTCTTCCTGCTCAAGTGTATAAATTGCTGGACTGCAATAGGTGCAAGTCCAGTCATTCGTGCCTTTCAGAAGAATAATCTAGTCCTGATTGCAAGACTCTTCTGCCTGTTGAAGACCACATTCTGTCGAGGCCTGTCTTTCTGGAAGGTATTCTCAACTCCCTGAAAGGCCTTTGGCAAGAATCTCTTGATGAAGTCCTCAGGCCTGTGCTACACAGGAAGTCAGATGGGATGGTCTTAACATGGTTTCAGTCTGCAATAATGTTAGACCTAAGTCTTCTTAGAGAATGTTGGCTTTGGGACAGAAAATCAAAAGTCCCTGTCTTTGCTGCCCACTGTCCTTAGCACTTGAGCTTATCTCGCTTTCAGAGAAGGTTTAATGCTTTGGGGAAAAAAGTGCTCATCCTTAGTTTATTTGTGATGTAAATACACTTTACAAATACAGAAATTAAGACCTTATTTTGGGGGGTTCTCTACCCAAAGTTAATGAGTGAAATGAATGCAAAGCTTCTCAGAACTCAATAGGGAATAGCTCCTGCATTAAACAAATACTGTGGATAACAGGGAACGAGCACTCTTAATGTGCTACAACAACAGGAGAGCTAGAGACTTACCCACATTTCATTGTAGAGTCTCCATCAGGATTAGAGAACTTTGTTCCTTTAATTAATACAAGGCAAAACTTTTACTCCATGGCTTCTCATCCTTTTCTGTCCTTTTTCATTTCTTTTTAACATTAGTTCTTTAACAAATCCTTCTTTTCAGGGACCAAAAGCTGATATGTTCTGGGGAAATGCCAGCAAGATGTTAGAGATTGGCACAACTAGCTACTGTCATTCTATCAAGACAATAGGATTTGAGCGAAAGGGGTAGAGTTCTCCATGCAGAATTTAGCTGCTTAATCCTCTCTTGTGGGCTGGCACAAAATCAACAAAAGAAAGAAACCAAATTACCCAGCTCTGCTTTGGCAGATTTAGCCACTGTCAGCAGGCCAGAAGTTAATTCCCTCATATTCTTGTTTGCCACCAACACGGCAGGCCTTGCTGAGCCAGCTTTCCTGTGTAAATCTGTCAGCTGAAATGATGCACAGCATGAAGAAGGAGAGAAAGGACATGCAAAGAGTGTGGTCCTTTTGCCAAATCAAGTCCCCAGAAGTCAGGGGCTGGAACTGGAACTGCCTCCCTGCCTTCATCCTGAGTGACATTTTTGACACAAGATGAGAAAGATTTATAGTTTCTTAAACCACCATCACACACAGACACACAGATACCCATACAGACACACACACAGACACACACACACACACAGAGACACACAGACACACAGACACACACACACATCCTTGCTTGCCAATAAGTAGGGATTGCTGTTGCATTAAATTCTGTGCGTGGGAGCCTGTTTCCCTTCTGGCACTCAGCACAAGCTTCCAGCTGCTTAGCATCTTTCTGAGACTCAACAGAGTGTAGGGTATGATATGTTAATAATGAGGACTACACAGTCATCAAGGGCAGTAAAATTGCAGTGAGGATAGGAAATGCATCATCAGTTTGCTCTGTCACAAATGCTTACTGAGTAGTCACAGCGTATGGTGCCTTTTATTGTGTGCCCAAACTAAGCTCTTGGGTGGATAATGTGACACAGGGGAATCAGGCTGCTGTGTGTCATTCATTATTCTCCTCCTTCCTTAAAAAACAAGTAGGAACATCTCTGTGAGATGAGGTAAGTTAGGTGCAAAATATTTGCAGCAATGTACAAAACTACTCAAATCACACAGCTTGTCATTATGAACCCCAAAAAGGGCATTGCTTCATGGAAGTTTTTACTTAGGGATGTTTCTTTTAAAGCAAAGAAAATCTTGAAAGTCAGAAAATTAAGAAGTAAAATACAGTCTCCTCAAGAGTGAAGGAATACAGATCTTTTTTAAAGGTAATGGTTTTCACATGAAAATCACAAACGCCCAGGGATTTCACATGTTGTCAGTGTAAAAATGGACATTTCCTTCAAATACTTAATGAAACATGTTTGACAGAATGAGCAATCCTGCAAAAATGTAGATCTGTGTATGAAATTCTCAGTTAAATTATGTGTTAACAGTTCTGGTTGACTTTATTCTTGTACTGGAAACATTTTTCACTTATATTAGATCAGTATATGCTGCATGTGATATACTATGATAACAGTGTATATTGGTAATGCAAGCAGTATAATTTCATGAGTTGTTCTTAAGTTCTGATAACTTCTGTTTCAGATCATGTAAGTACAAAATGATTGTGCAGTACATTTAGAATTTTTTTCCTGTGTTGAGACAAATCATTAGATGATCATCACAAACATATCTATTGATTTTAATAACTACATAGAATGAAAGGATAGATGAACTATTGTTCTCCTAATATCTGGATTTCTTTCTTGACATCAGCAAGCTACTTCTAGCTGTTATAGCATCACTTTATGCAAGTGCCAGACTTGGCAATTATGGCTACTGAGCCTAAATATTAATGGGCAATTTCCTACTATTCATGTATGCCAAATCTTGACACAGTCAATTTGGAAAACTCTCTGCAATTTCTATATTAAATAGACAGAAAACTAGTACAAAAACTGCCTCTCATCTATTTTATTTCTAGCTCTAACACAAGACAGATGTTCATGTTATTAAAAAACACCATGGAAATGTTGAATGGAGAATTGCAAACATTCTCAAGCAGGTTAACCTGGCTAAAACTCAGGATGCTACCTAAGAGAGACAAGTGCAAGATGACTTACAGGGAAATAATCAACTGCATAAATACAGGTTAGGGAATATTTGATGGATAGGGTTCCAGTTCTGCAGAAGAGAATGCAATTTATCACTTGTTATGCCATACTTTTTGTAAAACCCTTTCAGCACCAAAACTGGATTTTGGAGTCAGTTTAAATGGGAAAAAATGAGGCCAGATCCAACTTGGCCCCAACTCTAAATCTAAACACTTCATTGAAACACTTGACCCAGAAGTGAAATCTCTGTGCACTTGCTCTGTAGTTGATGGGGAGAAATTGGCACTTCCAGAAGAAAAAAGATCTTGGTAAGACTTTGGAGATCTTTCTTAACTGTCTCAATAAAGTGCTTAAATTTGCACGGAATAGGTCTGGGTCTAAGTATCTATGGAAACTGAATTTTGGAAATCCTATGGCCTTGTTAGTTACCTAAGTGACTTAGGTGAATTTTTGAAATGTCCTTCTGAGCGCCCATGCAAACATTCCATCTAAAATCTTCAAGTCCCACAGAGGAGGCACAGCAGGCATTTGCAAGACATTGTACGTGTTTACCTCATGTCTGTGACTGCAAAGAGGTTTCAGTGATACAAGACAATAAACCAATTCGTTAATTAAAATATATAATGTTGAGATTATGCATTAGGGACATGGTTTAGTGGTGGTCTTGGCAGCTCTAGGTTAACACTTGGACTCAATGATCTTTGAGATCTTTTCCAACTTAAATGCCTCATTCTATGCTTCGAACGCTGCGGTGCTGTACTTGCTGAGGTGTTCTGCAGAGGTCACAAGGCCTTACCCACTGCATAGATGGCACTTTTCTGCCCTTGTACACCATGTATAACGCTGAGGAAGTGCTTCCCAGGCTTGTTTTCTGTGTTTTTCTACGTGATACAGACAAACTTGACAGCTCAAGATTGAGATCAAAAAACAGTCAACACAAGTCCATTCAACAGAGAAGATCATGATATTCCCCCGAGCCTAATATCTTTGGACACATCATCCAGTTGGGATTCAACAATGGCTTGGGGGAGGAGGACAGGAGGGACGTTGTTTGTGAAAACTTAGTCTGGATGATTTATGGAAGTTTGATGTAGGTTAAGAAATGCTTCAGGGAAACAAAGCAAAGATGGTTCTGTCTGTAGAGAAGCCTTTACTCCTGCTGTCTAGTCAATAGGAGTGCATGGATATAGATGAGAGCAAGTTTTGGCTCACATAATTTGAAATCTATTTGAACTCTAAAAAAAAATAAGTTTTAAAAAGGATTTCCTTCCTGTCAGCAAAAAGCCACAGACATCAGAGGAACAGAGTCAGCCACATGTGTGTTTCTTTTTTATGCTTCCTAATCAGATGTAACGATTGCTCACATTGTATAGATAGTTTTTATTCAAGGATGTGCATTCCTGAGTCTTAGGACCCTGCCAAGTGTAAAAGCATACAGAACAAGCCACACATGAGGTGATATATGCCCTTAGGCTTTCCTGACTGCAGCAGGACTGGGGGAATCTAACAGAGTCCCTCTTCCATCCTGGCTGTTGTAAAGCTCTCAAGAGAAACCACAGCTGGCCTGTGTCCAGTAATTATCCCTTTATTGGGCCGGTAAATTACTTTTCGGAGAGCCAGAACAACAGCAGAAGGAAATACGCTATAAATAGTTCTGCAGAAAGCCCAACAAAGGTGTCATAGTGCAAGACTTATTCCACCATCCATGAAGCTGTTATCAACAGTGATTCTCCTGTCTGTTACCGGGATAGAAGGGGAGAAATTAAAAAGTATATTAATAAACTGAAGTGTTGAGGAATTATCAAAAATTTTATAAAATTTTTATAAAAAGCTTCTAACTAGAGTCCACTTTTTCTAGGTCTGTCTGTGGTGCTGATATCACAGCTTTTGCACGTGCTAGTTCAGGTGTTACCACCAAGTAGTAACAGCAATGCAAAACAGAGTAAAGATGAAGTGTCCAACTTTTCACCCCATTTTTCAAGCAAATATTGTGGCTTCATGGGGCTCTATGTCATTACAGACAGACTGGTACCAAAAGTAAAGCATTAAAACTTAATTAGGTATATCTCCACAATCTGCATTATTACGTACATGTGATCTGTATTATTATTTATGCTATACATCTTTGTATCCTAATACCCTGCTGGTAGACAGCTGGTATCTTTGGTTTCTTAAGAAATCTGAAGAACTAAAATCTCTACTGGACTGAGAGTCAGGAGAGATGGGATTTATTTGCACAGTGTTTTACTCATCTGTGATCTTGAATATACAATTTCCCTCTGCCTTTCCTCTTCTCTGTTGACTGTCTTTGAAGAGGGAAGGCTGGTGCAAACACAATGCCTATTAAAACTGGTATTAATTTTTGTGACTTCAAATCAGCTTTTCCAGTTTAAGTCCTATTTCTGGCCGGTACTGTGCACATTCCTTCCCTGCTGTGCGCACACATGCACGCACCCCATAAAATAGCATAAAGAAATGAATTCCATTCAGGCCTGCCATTAGTCATGACTTTTGCATCAGGAATCACCACTGTTTTCTTCAAAGCGGGGGGAAAATGTTTCTCATGATTAATATTATGTTACATTTTTTCTGCATTCTTTAGCTTTGAGTGGTGATGGGCAGACAAAATGACATCAATTGTCTGAAATAAAACAACTGAGTTTGTGACGTCACTAAAATTTTTCTCTGCTTTTGATTCTGAAGACATATGAACACAGTCATTCTAAAATCTCAAATCCATTCTCCCTTTAGGAGGATATTAAAGTTGTCTGTTGCAAATGTTCAACTCATCAAACCTAAATATGGGAAAAAACTACTACAATTTGTAGCTGTGAGTATATGACCTGGAGAGTAAATAGCTAGAGAAAATCTAGATTAGAAGCATGAACTATTTTTAAAGTAAAATGGACTATTTTTTTCTAAAACCAGAATTTTTAGAAGAGTGTCAGCTTCAGTACAGCCACATTTCACTGAACTGTAAAATACTCTTACCTTTAAGCAGTGGATCCTACTTTGTCTTCATATGTTGGTTGGCTTTACTGAGATTGTTTGAAGTCACTGTAATATCAGTAGTTTAAGTAAACACAATTAAAATAATTCCCAAAACTATGCTGCTCGACACTGCTCCAGTTTCCAAAAGAGGAGACACTACACACTGATGTCTGTCTAATACAGCCTCACTGTCCTACTAAACAAAATGTACCCAGGGATGTTGTCAGTTGTGGAGGCCAACTGGCACACAGCAGTCTGTGTACATAGCAATAAATTCCACAAGCAACCAAACTGCCCATTGGGAACAGTTTCTGCCCCTCTTAAGTCCCAGGAATTTTCAGGGAGAATGCTAGCTGACTGAACTCAAAAATCAGGACAGGGACTATTCTGACAATTTCCTACTCTAGATCACTGAGTAGTACTGCCATGCAAAACATGCCTTGGCAGTGTTTAATTTATGAGTATAGGTGCAGCTCAGGAGGGATGCAAGTTCTCGGTGTTTTGTTTGTAAGGAAAAGGAAATGGTCTTGTTTTGGGTGCAATTCATCCTATACTTTCAACTACAGTCATGTAAAACAAGTTGAATGAATCAAGCCCTGAAGGTGTCTATTCATTTTCATTATCTGTAAAGTGAACCTAGAGAGACTTACTAAGATATAGAAGAGAAATCTAAAGGGATTAATCTCCCTCATATGATTAGAGCAACTACTTAGTGACGATGCACAGCCAGCAAACATCTTTACTTTTCCAGCATGTGAGGCTCCCAACTTGGATAGCAGCTTCTTTTGGGCACAAAATCCAGATTGACTCCTAGTTTTTAGATATCAAAAGGCTTCTGTGTAAATCAGTTTTTGCTTATTTACGTGTGCAGTACAGGTTTTTCAGGAATCTGAAAGAAGTTGTTGGTTTTGCAACTGTGGTATGAGATAATTAGACACCCAGCAGTAAGAACTTGTATGTTGACAAAGTTTCAGAAGAAAAGTAGGAACATAAGATCAGAAGAGTACTTTCATGATACTAAGACCAGTTCCCTCCAGTACAGGCAAATTACAGGCATTAAAAAATCTCTTTCTAAATATTTATCTGTATGAGTAGATATTTGTTCCTGTGCTCTTACTGAATGATTGAGTCAAATAACTTCCCTTGTCTGGTTCTCACAAAGTTTCTTCCAGTTTCCAGCCTAAATTTATGCTTGACTATTCTGTCTTTACTTATTCCTGTGCCAAATTTACCATTTAACTGAAATAATAATTTTCCTTCCATGCTGTTAGCCTCCATGATATCCTTGAGGAGAGAAATCATATCTTCTCTCAGTCTGTGTTTCAATGAGTGATACCAATGAAGGTCTTTGGGTCTACTACCTGTGTCTAGTCTACCTTCTGTGACTGTTTCAGTTTAAATTAGCCCTTTTTAAACACAGATTAAAAAAAAAAAAAAAATCGTTAAAATTTCTCTAATTCCTTGGATTTTTTTTTTTTTAGCTTATTATTTATTTCAGCTGGAAATTGGCCATGAAATGCATCTGTTCTCATTTGTCTTTTCTACAGAGACATCATACTGAGTCTGGAGGTTATCCTCGTGCTTATTCTGTTTCTTTATTTGACCATAATGAGATCTTTGACTTTTTCTCACATCTGAGATGTGATTATTTCTGTCCTGTTTGCATTAGATCTGGGCCTTTGCCCCATGTTTAACTTCTTCATGATTTTTGAGATCTGTGGGGAAAAAAAAATCACATTATTTTGAACAAAACATTATTATATTTAGTCACATTCTCATTCTGAGCAGAATTCTCATTCTGTTTCTTCTTCTTCTTAAGGTACCTTTACAGCTGCACAATTGTTTCAATAGCTGCAAGATTTAACTGATCTTTTAAGTCAAAGCACTTGCTTTTATGTATTTCTAGAACATAAGGTTTGTTTGTATATTTGTTCATTTTTTTGTTCTTTATGGTTCCTCTGCTTCATCCTCATGTTCTTTTTGGAAGAAATGGTTTATCCATTTATCCATTTGTCCATTGACTGACAGAGATAAAACAGCAACATAATTTCTGACCCTTTAAGGTTATCTTAATGTCACAGTTACAGAGTATTGAAGTTTAGTATTATTATTTATATATATATAATATATATAGAAATATATACATATAATATAAATTTTTATATAAGCTTTATTTTTGAGTATTCAGTTTTAAAACTGAAAATTCTAGCTGCTGACTTAATTTAGTTCATCTCTTCATGTAATTTAAATTGAGTGAGTTCATGCTGACTTTACCTAAAATTGTTTTCTACAACTATTGGGCTACTACTAATGGGAAGAGAATGTAATTTTTTCAAGGTTCCATTACTTTGGCGAAATTCTGTCTTAGCTTTTGTCACTATACTATCATTAATAGAATATGTTTTCTAACCTTTATCTGTGAAGTAATATAGCATAATGATTTACTTCTTCCCAATATTTATCTTCCTGACAGTAATAAATCTGTTCCCCTTTGAATCCCATCTTGGGAGCCTGCAGCATAACTATGGTAATGAGAACCCTTCCTTGAGTTGAAGGAAAATCTGTCACACCTGAGATATTTTGACAGAAACCCTTAAGGTTCAGTGAACAAGAGTATTTCTATAAAACTTTGTTTAATCAGGAATTTTTCTCACCAGTTCCACACACATCCCCCAGACAGATGATATAAACTTTAATCAAACACAGATCCTGCAAATGACAACCAGATAAACTACCAAGCAATTGAGAAACAAAGACTTGCTCCTCCTTCTATAGAATGTCTCATGCTAATTCCAGTGCTTTCTGCTTTTTCCTTGTTGGTTCCTTTAAATTGCCTGAAGCATTTGATAAAGAGGGAAACTATGTGGAGCCCAACTATAAAAAGTCAATGGCAGGCCCGTTTTCTATTTTGAGAGCTTCCACAGAAGGAAACCATATTAAAGTCTAGAAAAAAATAATAAAAGTTGATTTTACACTACAGAACTGGTGATAGTCAGCAGCAGTTTAACACATGCAAAAGTGATCTAAAGTAGCAGGAGTGTATGTGTACATGAACATATATAAACATACACATAGGACACGTGTACATACATAAATACATGAAGGACAGAGAGTTAGGACTTAGGAACTTGAGTAATGCAATGAGCTAATCTATCAGTACTCTTCCACCTCCCAAAAAAAGAACCCTACAAGCTGTGACATGGCTTGACATGAGACTTGATAGAAATATAGAATCATAGAAAGGTTTGGGTTGGAAGGGATATTTAAAGGCCACACTATCCAACTCCCCCCTACAATGAGCAGGAACATCTTCAAGTAGACCAGGATGCTCAGAGCCCTGACCAACCTGACTGAATTTTTCCTAGGATGGGGCATCCACCACTTCTCTGGGCAACCTGTACCAGTGTTTTGCTACCTTCACTGTGGAAAAATTCATTTTAATAGCTAGTGTGAACTGACCCTCTATTAGTTAAAAATCATTACCCCTTGTTTTATCTCTAGAGGCCCTCTGCAAAGTCTGTACCCAACATGGCCTGGCTACCTAGCTCTGTAAATGAGAGATCCGGACTAATCCCTGATCCCAAGACTCTGTGGTGTCCATTTTGTGTCTACATTGATTAGGGCTAGCTCTTTCTCATCCATAACACTTCCCTTAGTATCTCCCCTGGATAATGTGATCTATGTGATCTTTCTTACACTAAGTTATAATTAGAAATTTTCAGTGATTTGTAGGTCAAAATGTACAAATTAATGGGAAATGTGTGGAGGAGCAGCCAAAACAATATTTTCATGGCATGAAATTTAGGATATGTGTTGTACTGGTTGGGGAGACACACAAGCCATATAGGAGATGACTAAGATTGCTTTGGGAATGCAAAGCCTGCTGGGAAAATGCAGAATGGCTTTTCAATAAAGAAAGACCAGGTTCAGGTTCGTACATATTGCCTTGAGACCTTCTTTATATTTCGAAATCCTGTGCAGACTTGGATCAGTCAATACCAGAGCAAGCTAACAGCCAAGGAGTGCTGACTTCCAAGAGTCCAAGACTTGAGGTTGTGCACTGATATTGCTATTCAGTAAAGTGGTATAGCCCTGGTCTCTCTGCTAGCTCAGATCTTCCAGTTCTACCTCTTACTCCCTTTCATTAAAGGTCTCACACCACTTCATGGAGCAAACTTGCCCTACATCTTTAACAAAATTTGAGACTCAGCCTAACTATGTCCACAGTCGAAAGAAACTGTTCCAGGGCGGAACAAGGGTGTCAATTTGGGCACACTTTTGCTTAAATTGGCAGCTCCAGATGTAGTTCCAAGCCAGTGATGACCTTCTGTCTAAGCCGAGATCACAGACCATGCTGACCCTTTCATAATGTTTTTTTTATGCTTCCATGTAGACAGTAATACATTTCTGTTGAAATTGTCTGACATCTGATAAATATTTTCTACAGCTGTATTCTAGAGTTTCATGAGAAATAATGAAGATCATGGCATTTTGGAGAGATTCTTGAAGACTGAAGGAAAGCAAATGCCCCTCTTATCTTGTAGAAAGACAAAAAAATGCTTTTAGGACCAACAGCAGATCAACTTTACCACAGTCCATGGAGACATGATAGAGAAAACAATTCTGAAAATCATTTCTAAACATATGGAGGGCTAGACTATGGCTGAAAGTAGTCACCACATATTTAAAAAGGGGTAATCTTGTTTCACCAAACAGATAGCTGTCTGTGATGAGATGAGGGGAGAACAGTGGGTGTTTATCTTAACTTCAGGAAGGCTTTCAATATACTGTCTCCCATCACGTCCTCATTTACAAACTAATGAGGTATGGACCAGAGAAATGGACAAGGCCAACAAAGCATTGTATCCCTTAGACATTTCCTTGACAGGAAGAAAATTACAGCAACTTAATGTACCTTCAAGTCTGGCCATTGCAGATTGAAAAACTTCTAGCGGTTGCTTCCAGTTGAAATTATTCTTTGCTTACTATAATGCCAATACTATGCAAGAAAATAGATAAAAATAAAGAATATAAATTTCCCTGGTGTGTCACCAGTTTCAGTCCAACCTAGGCCATCACTGTGTGAAAAATTCTTTCAAATAATGATTATTTTGTGGTTTAAGAGTTGGCGAGTAAGTCTTTTTTGACATCTGCTTCATGTGACAAAGACTCAGCAAGACTGCTAAGAGTTGCACCACATGAAAATGATGACTTTTGTATTTATAGTGTAAAATATTAGTGGAGTTCACAAGCACAAACCTGATTATTATCTGAATTTCTCCCTTATTCATGACTGTGACATGCTCAACAGGTCTTGTGCCTCTGCCAGGTGTGTAGGCCCAGGGCACAGAACAGAAACCTCCGTATTCCAGTCATGTCCATGATACTTTATGGAGTCTTGTGAATTTGGTGGCAAAATTATTGCTCTCCTTAATAATTTGCATGTATTTTTAAGCAAATCTATCACCCCATGGGAGGATATGTGTGTGCATGTTTAAAAAACTGTACACAGGTTTTTTGGAAGAGGAGGGCTATATTTTAATATTGTTTGCAAAACCAGAAATCCAAAATAATAATTAATGGCTTTGTTGAATATATTTTAGATAAAATAAAGGAAAATTGGAATTGAAAGTTTTCATTTGTTGGGGGTTTTTGCCTGGTGCAGGAGGCTTAGACATTAGACACTTTTAGTTTAAATGATCGAAATAGAGGAATGGTTCTGAGCAAGGTTATGGCCTTGATAAACTCACATTTTCTGAGTGCACAGTTCAGGAGCCATCATGGCCCAAGGACTATTCTCAAAACACAGTTTGGACTTACAGTGGTAAAAACTGCTTTGTACTACAGACATGGCAAAATCATTTCAGTTGGCATCTGGACACCCAGTTGTTTATTTCATTGTTCGTTGCTGTTTGTTAACAGAGAGATAGGCAGTGTCTCTCTCCTGGTAAACTTCTGGTAAGCTTCTGGTAGACTCTAGCCATCAAATCTCAAGTTTTGGTAAGATTCCTTGCTTTGGCTTTCCATAATTTTGAAAATGTAGCCCCAGTGGCCATTATCATAATTTTAGCAAACAAGTTATTTTTTCCACAGACAATAAAATAAAGGCTTTCTCACTTTGGATATGGAATCGGCCTGAAATTAAATAGGCCTTCAGTAGTTTCAGCTATTCTCTGAACTGAGGATTTTGGTGGGAAAAAACATAAAAAACAAATAAACTGGAAATGTTTCTTCCTAGCTCTGTTTTTCTGACATATGCTATATACATACACATAGAATCATATTTTTCTTTTAGCATTATATTTATGTTTTTATATCTGTTTATAATACTTATCTTTTATGCTTACCAGGTTAAGTATCAGTCCTGGTAAGAGTTACCTGTTCAGAACTTAGTTACCATGTTGTTTATGCATGTAATTCTCATTGTTTTCCATAGGCATCACATAACCCAAAACAACAGGATAATTACATCCCTGGATTGACTCCACTTATTGTAATGAAATTATCCCAGATTTACACTGCCATAACTCAGAGCAGAAGTTGACCTCACAGTCTTTATACAAGCTGTGTCTTAACCCAGTAAGATTCTGGTCAATCCCTTTAAAATATAAAAAATGCCCCTTATAATAAGAGTCATAAGACTTTAGAGCATGACCTTCAGCTTTAACAATTCAGAAGCTCCAAGGGTCCTTCCCCTCTTTAAAGAATGAGATTAAATTCTGACAGCTGAATAAATATAAAGGGTCTAGTGTCAGTCTGAGGAAACAGGTTTTCATTTTGTCACAGATGACTTTGGTTCACAGGTTTCTCAGTGGAAAAGGAAATCAGCATCTACTTAACACAGGATTAGTTCCTGATCAGAACAGCCTATGGTCAGAGAGGAATATCCCCTGCCCCACACTTACTAGAGTATTAAACAGGCAGCGACAGAATGGAAAACTTTTTTGTACCAATTCAATATGACAGATTCACCTTCTCCTACACATACTCTTTCTCTCTTCTCTGGGGTCTTCCACACACTATTACAGTGTTACACCTTCCCTTACCTGCCAAGTCAACTCAGCTCACTTGGTTGGTAAAAGGGCACTGGAGAGTTTCTGTGTCACCTATACCTGTTAGTGATTTCTGCGTAAAAGTGATTTTTCTCATATTGAAGGGGTTTTGTATTTGGTTGGTATTTGGTGTTTTGGTTTTGTTCTGGTTTTTTTTAATAGAGCTGTAAACATAGAAATAATTCTACAACTATTAGCTTTGTCTTTCATCACAGTTTTAATATGTTTCTAATACTATCTTTTCTATCTAAATTCATCACTTTACATTAAATACAAGAAGCTGATATTTCAATTTTCCATAAAGACAAAGTAGCTGACACTTTTAGAAAAAAAACCTGTCTTTTTTTACTTATGCGTATGAGATGGGAAAGATGTGTTTGAAACCTTAATGCTGAAGGAGGTCCTTCCTTTTTCATGACTATTTTAATTTATAGCAGGCATTTGCTACTACTCTTTTCTTCTCCCTATTTTAATAAAGAACAATGAGACAAACTTCCAACTGAGGGTCTTAATGCTCATAAGGGCATTTGCTGCAGGAATGTGTCACAGAACAGGGTATTTAAATTTTTTATTTTCTTCAGCACTTTTTGGCATCTGGCTTAGAGATCACTCTGTTCGTGTCCTCCTGTCATCAGTGCCATTGTTCACCTAACTCTGCCCACGATTTTTAAGAACTTTATTTAGACCCATGTTTCTACTCCCACTTGGGTTATCTAATGTTTAGGTCCTGAGGTGCTTTGCGTGGCAGTGTCTAAACCTGGGCAGAGCTGCTATTATAAAAGAAGTTTTAACAGCAGAGTTGTTGTAAGGCACAGTTCTGCAGGCCCTCCTGCACAGTTTACAGCTTCTGCAGGCACATACACAAACATGTATCTTGAGGCATGCAGCCAAAAATCTACCTAATGTAGGCTGTAGTAAATAATTCAGAATGACTAATTTATTTCAGAAAAGAGCCTTGATATGGCCATGAACAATATGAAATAGAGAGAGACAGAATTCACTGAATACATTATTTTCTACTGATTATTTGTTCAGCTCCAGCCAGCAAACATCATTCCTGATTTGCATTACGACAGAAAAATTAATATGAGTACAGTCACTCTTTCTTGTATCTTAAAGTCTTTAGACCATGAAAAATATCTAGGAATGTGTGTGTTCTTTCCCACAACAGATGCTAAATAACAGCTTGTAAGTAAAAAAAATGTTATCAAAGTCAGTGGTTCAAAAAACACATGTGATTCTTTCCTTTGAACACATTTAATATATAACAGAAGATTAAAAATTATAAAGGAGGGTTAAGCTATATATCAATCACAACTTTGATTATGCAACAAACAAAAGCTAGCAAATGTTGACTTGATACGAAACATTTTGATCTAATAATATCTCTTTGCCTCCAAAACTTCAAGAAGTATGATTTAAAGGCTATCAGAGGGTTAGAATTCCTTCCACTGAACTCAGATAGTCCAGAGCAGCTTCTCAACCACCAGCAATGGTACAGGAAAGTAGGACAATTCAACTTGGCTGCAAGTCAACCAGTGGGCTTCCAGTAGATCCATAGCCACACACAGCTGGAATATCGCTGAAGGAAGGATACATGGCTAATGGTAATGAGACAAACAAACACAGTAATAGGAAAGAAATAATTGTCTACACGTGTTGAAATGCTTGTATTATATGTTCAGCATGCACATATGGTACATTTGTGCCATAGGAACTAATCAGGTACATTTTACTACCAGGCTGTGTGGATGCCCGGAATCACTCTAAGACCTCCATGAAGTCCTTACTGAATTTTTCCCATTATTGCTCCTCACAATTCCAGGAGTAGAACTCTGTGTCTCTGTTACTTTAGATTGTCTGGTGGGGCCATTGGATGCAAACTGAGGTCAGGATGGGTCTCAGATTCAGTAATGTGGTTGAGAGTCTACCAAACCAGCATCTGTCCTTTAATAGGTCCTCATTTGGCCCCTGCACTAGACTGAGCACAACAGCACAACAGCACAACAGCACAACAAGTCAAAATTATGTTTCCCACAGGAAAAAACATGTCACAAACAGAAAGGAAGTGTAAAATTTATTGTGAAACCAGAAAAATATTCTGTCTTATGGGTATATTTTTAAGCAGGTTTTCTCAAAAATAGGCAAATGAAAGCAAATTATCTCTTTTTGCTTCTATTTATCTTTCCCATAACTTTTCAGCATTCTAGACAGAGTCAATCAATCTGATAGAGAAATAAAAGCTTTACAAAGTTCTTACAACATCTTGAAAGCAGGGTCAAAAAGAGATCTAGAGGGTTCTTTCAGTGCTGTGATGGCAAAAGAAACAGCAGAACCTCATAATTCAGCAGAGATCAGGTACCCAATTGCAAGTGTCCAGCCACTGGGAAATTCCAATCGGAGCTTGCAATGAACAATAAGACACAAACCCCACAGGAGACCATGCCTCATTCAACCAAGAAGAGCAACTAGTTTATGCAGCTATCTGTGTTTCATTGTTCGTTGGAGTTCTTAATATAAATAAAAACATGTTCATAATCACAGGCAGAATAGATTATTTTATTTGTGTTTAAGACATCCTTAGTTTTAAGAGTGTAAATTATGAGCTATAATCAGTACAGGATCTTGCATTTTAATCTTTTTTCTTTGTTACTTTATGATCTCTTTCTTGTTGATTCCTAAAGTGTATTTTTAGTAAATCATTGATATTCCATGAGAGATTCACCGAAATTTCTGTGGTGTTACTGAATTCATGTCACAGTCTAAGTAGATTAACCACTAGACAACATGCCTATCAGAAATTATATTTAAAGATTTAAATATCCCCCTGGAAGACAATAATAATAAAAAAAATATAGCCACTGTTTACAAATTCTTTACAAATATAGCAAATCACAGTCAGAAAGACAAAAGTAAGCATTTGATTGATATTTTATCAGATCTGGTGCAGGATCTAGCACAGCAAAACACAGCTCTGCAGCTTGGGACAAGAAGTCAGAATTAGGTGACACAAACAGTCTTCACCTAAAATGTTGATAAAGTGCTTATTAAAACACACATATACCATACAAACCCAATCTTGCTGTTCCATATCAACCAGAATTAAATTTTTGTTTAATAATTTAAGAACTAAATATTGATAATCTTAAATTTCATGGGAAATTTCACCCAAAACAAGGATTATGGGATTTGGCTTCAAGTTTTTCTTTTTTTAGAAAAAAAGGTAATTAAAAAAAAAAAAAAATCTATGTCTAGTTGCTCTAAAGAGAACCATATATATTTGGATGCTGACAAAAATAAGATTGAAGCTTATTTTCAAATTGTGAGTCTCCTAAATTTTTGACAGGTAAATCAAGGAATTCAAATAAATTTCCATGGAATGTACACGGACAGATATGTTTGGGTTTTGTTTTTTTAAACAATCTTTTCTGTCTTGTTAATTGCAAAGTGCAATAACATAATAGCCATGACATGTAATTCTGAATTACTATGAAATTCTTTCGTAATATTTAACAAATAGTTTCTCATAATTTCTGGCCAAGCTGGAGGTATGTTTGAAAAGGGTTTGATTAGAATGAGCTAAAAGGCATCCCACCACCACCCACAACTGCTTTCTTAGCTACTATTGTTTTTTTATATGGGATTGCATCGTGTGAACCAGAAATCTGCAAGATGCCAAAAGCCACCACAGTGTCTTCCAGAGCACAATGGTATACCTACTGCAACAAGTAATTAATCTTGGGCTCAAGATTTCCTGATGGGAGCCTATTGACCCCAGCACAATAGATGAAAGTATTTTATCCTGTGTGTTCCCCTACTGACCCCTTGTCACCTTTTTTCATGCACTGTCTGCTCTCATACCAAACCAAAGAATTCATCCTTCACTCTGAAATTTGGGGTCTGCTTGACCCTCTCTTGCTCTGTGGAAGAAGACTTCTTGATTTTGCTTAAGAGGATCACTTGGTAGAAAAACCCAGCAAAGTTTTACCATACACAGTGACAAACAGGAACGAGCTCAGAAGGGTCAGGGATGCTGGGCTTTGCTCACACCCTGATCCCACACAGGTTTTAGTGGGAAGCTGCATGTCATCCCTGCATCTGCTGGGAGCAAGGTTGGGGACCTCAGTGCAGGTGCTCACAAATCTCCATCATAGTCCTTCTGGCATGGCAGCTACAAGCTTGGAAAATGAACCTTTGAGCTTTCTGGTACACAAAATACTCATAAGGGTGGATGGGAAAATGAAACATTGAGCCACTGCCCCTCCTTCTGCATTAACCCCAGGATCCAAGGCACCTCTTAACTGGCACAGAGGGTGCTCCTGTAGGCAGTTAACACATGGACAGTTTTGGCTGAGTCCACTCTTGGGGCTAATGCCCATAAAAAAATTAATCAAGCTTCCTATAGGGTAGGTATCTGAGGTGAACCAGATTTTTAGAGAGTGGCTCTTCAGTGTTTTCTTTAGGGTGTGTGAGACTGTAAAGCCAGGAAGAGAGGAAATAAAACTGGTTCCTCAGCACTGATAAAATATTTTATCTCCCAGAGACACAGTTATTGAAGGTGGACAGTAGCTTACAGAGCCCATCCAGCCAGTGCACGGAGTGTGTAACTGCTCCTGTTTTCTGCTTGTGGGACAAGAGAACAACTGCTTTCATTGGCTCTTGCCAACTTAAAGAGCTGCTTCAGACTCTGTCCTGTAGTAGTAATTACCCTCTGCTGAAAAAGCTGTGCTGTAAATCTTCAGGGTCCCCTGACGCTCTCAGTGACAGCAGACCTGTAACTGTTATCCACAAGACACTTCAAAGGCCATCTTGGATAAATATGTGAAAACTGTCCTAAACTCTTACAGTAACCGTAATTCCAGAGTGAATGTTCCCTCCCCGATTCCTACCCATCAGGCTTCCATCTACTGTAATTGTTTCATCTCCTTGTTCCTCTATGCCTCTCATTGGGAACTGAAAAGAGGGTGAAACAGAAAATGCTGACAAATATTTCCCCTGTAGATAATCATATTGTCATTAGAGCCTTCAAACTGTTCCATATTCAATTAATAAATCACTGTGGGCCCGGATTCTCACTTCACTAAGTTAAAATAATATTGTTGTCATTAACAGTAATCCTCTCCTTTAGTCCAGCTGCATATCTGGATTACCTGGACTCAAATGAAGTTTGTTACTGATTTGAGCAAAATGGGAACTTAAATCTGGATTTTTCCTCTCTTAAATAGTCCCCTACTATCTAGCATATAAGAGTAACATAAGCAGGATGCTGAAAACACAGTTCTCTATAACAATGCAGCTTGGGCAGTCTGTCTGAACAATTTAAAGTGCTGCAGTCGTGGTTTGAGGGTGACTTGCAAACCTGCAAAAGGGTGATGACCAGAAAGTGACCTGCAGAAGATGCTGTGACTTCAAGTGACTGCCTAGGTCTGCTTGTTCCTTCTCAGTTTGCAACACGGTGGCTAAGTGGGAAATTCTTGGTTGCACTCTGCCATAAACTCTGGAAAATATTTTACAATTTGCAAGAGCAAATGAATGGGTAACTCCAAGGAGATTTAGGAAATAGAGACAGGGACACACAACTGTGAAGGAAGTAGAGGCATGTAAATATGGAAAAAGGATAGGTAGGTATACCTATAGAAATGTATAAAGAAGTTATGTTGTTTGGAATATTTAAAGAACATGGAGAAGGAATGTTGAGCACAGAGAAGCTGGAGAAGGTGTGGGTGGAGAGGAGTGCTGAGGAGAGACGGCAGTTGGAGGGGGGAATATTTAATTCATTTCAAGGCCCAAACCAGTTCTTCTAAGGTCCTGTATGTTTGTGTACATGTCCTGCATATGTGTTCAGAAAATATGCATAAATAAAATTTTATATTTCCCCTGTATCACTGTGGAGGCAGTGTTATGAACCACCTGTGTCCTCCTCCCATAAATTTTCCCAGTAAAATGGGAAATTCTCTTTTAAATGGAATTTGGTCCTTTTGTCTTTTTCTCCTTGGCCGAAAGGCCATCAGTTTTCCTTTCCTGCCAGCCAGCTTCTGTCTGGAGCAGACATTGATGATGAGGACTTAGATCTATTTTATTTGAGTAACTTGTGTATTTATATAAGGCTCATAGGGTTTATTCACCCCAAGAAGTGGCAACAAATGCTATGAGATATTTGCATTAATTACCACCAGGTAAGGTCTGGCCTCTAGATGCAGCTCTCTTAAGACACTGTGCTTCTGCAAAGCTCATGCAATACTAATTGTTTGGCAGGAAGTTGAAGTCTCTGACCCAGACCATGAGTTTTACAGGTGGAATTCTCTAAAGACGAGGTTATTCACACAGAGAGCAGGGGCCCGTGGGTGGGTGGTCCCTTATGTCCACTGGCATGATGCATTCAGCCCACCAGCAACACAAAGGAAACATAGGAGTTCTCCTAAGAGAAAAATGCAGAGCATAGAATGATTTTATCGACACAGTTGTTCCATGTCATCTTTGGGCCACCTAAGAGGAATTTCATCCTTAGTACTCACATATTACCAGCGTCTAACACAAAACATTCTTTCTTTACAGAACTAAACAATGCCACCTTACTCACAAATGTAAGACAAAGGGGATTACTTAATATTTATAACATTATCTACTGTGCAGTGTGCCATATTTTCCTTTCAAATGTTTTGTGCTGTTCTTCACCTTCTTTTTTTAATCAATGTCAAGGGAATAGTGACACGATAAATATTCAGTGAGGTTAGATATAAACCTTGTTATATCCAAGGTACCCAATTCTGTCTAAATCATTTCATTCTTTTATGGTTTTGGAGTTTTTTTATATGCCCCTTTTTCTTAATGTGAATTGGACTGAATTGACTATTTATCAAGATTTTGCGTCACTGTATGAAAGAGTACTAGGCTATATTTATTTACAATTTTTCTGATGCAATTACATATAACAGCTCACCTGCTGTGGACTGAAGATCTCTGTTTCCTAACAGCATCACAGAATGCTTTTAAGAAATCTCATCTGGAGTCACTGCTCCTAAACAATAACATCTTTTCTTAGTTAAGTTATATTATAAGCCAAAAAATAGACAATGCATATTATACAGGCATTTGCAGTTGCACATCTTTCCATGAATTACACTTTTCTAGTCCTTCCTCAAATATTCCACTCATCTATAAAATGTCTCAGAAAAAAATGTTTCAGTCATAAATTAGTTTGCACTGTGGCAAGAGCTACTTTTAGATATGTTTGAGCAGTGAAAGAATGTTAAAATTATTCAGCTGGATAATAAATATCATAAGAGCAGTTGGAAGAGTATTGTTTTCAACATTCTGCTTATAAAAGATGTCTGTATATCACTCACAGTGGTCTTTCTGGCAATTTAACCACCTAAACTCTTTTACCCATAGTTTAAAAAATGCTTTGGTTTGTATGAAACAAGAGAAAATAAAAATCTAGTGTAACTGATTTCCTCATGAAGCGTGGGAAGGAACATTTGAGAGGGTGTAAGCCTCAACACCCTTCTCTGCATGTGGACATTCCCAGAGCAAGTTCCCACAGAGCCATTCCATTGCCAGCTCAAGGTGAAAAATATATATCAGGCTCCTGGTGTTAGAGGTAGGCAGTGAAGGATCATAACTCCTACCTTGTCAGTGGTCACTTGGAAGTAATTAAAAATTACATTTGTCAAAAAGATTAATCTCAATATCCTACTTGCACAGAGAACTTCAAGAATAGAGAAAAAAGAGAAAAAAGAGAAAAGAGAAAAGAGAAAAGAGAAAAGAGAAAAGAGAAAAGAGAAAAGAGAAAAGAGAAAAGAGAAAAGAGAAAAGAGAAAAGAGAAAAGAGAAAAAAGAGAAAAAAGAGAAAAGAGAAAAGAGAAAAGAAAAAAGAGAGAAGAGAAGAGAAGAGAAGAGAAGAGAAGAGAAGAGAAGAGAAGAGAAGAGAAGAGAAGAGAAGAGAAGAGAAGAGAAGAGAAGAGAAGAGAAGAGAAGAGAACAGATTTCAGTTGGAAGAGACCTGCACAGATCTTCCAGTACAACTACCCAACCAGTTTGGGGAAGACCAAAAGTTAAAGCATGTTATTAAGGGCATTGTCCAAATGCCTTTTAAACATTGAGAGGCTTAGGTAACCAATCACCTCTCAAGGAAGCCTGTTCCAGTATTTGACCATCCTCTTGGCAAAGAAATGCTTCCCAATGTCCTAACGTGCAGCTTTGAACCATCCCCATGCATCCTATCACTGGACATTAGAGAGCAGACCTCAGCACCTCCCTCTCCATGTCTCCTCCTCAGGAAGCTGTCAGCCTTCAAAATAGACAACCTCTATTTTCTCCAAAACAGACAACCCCAAAGTCCTTAGCTGCTCCTAATAGGAAAGGAAAGAATTATCTAATATCTGATGATGGAAGTTGTCACTCTGCCTGGAAGAAATCTTTTCTTGCTCTGATAGCACACATCCTTGGCCCTCAGTAACAGAAAGAATTTTAGAAAGAAGATTCTCATATGGGAAAAGGCCAAGAAGGATTTTAAATTTGGAGACAGAGAAATATAAGATCATGATTAAAAATTTTGGATGGATACACAGAGAAAATAGGAAGGAAATGTGAGTGTTTTATTCAACTTCTCTATTTCTAGTATTGAATATTTCAGTAGTAGCTGAAAGAAGACCTACATGAATCAGAACATTCATTACACTTTTTCTTGTACACTGAATGCAGCTTTACCTTAACTTTTGGAAAAAAAGTTGGTCTGATTCTGACCAAAACAAATGAGTATTATGGATATTGAAAATACCATAGTACTACTGAAGCTGATGTGCTTTGATGGGAGTGAGATCAGACAATATAAGGCACTTTTTCAGATTTTTAAAGGTGTCTGGCATCATGACCTTGTCTGTCCAGAGATATAACATTGTGGGAGGAGCTTTATGACCTGATATTTAAAAAAATCCATCTAATATTAAAACAAGGTCAGATCTCAAACATTTTTCAAGGAAACTTGTTTTCTTAAAATCCCTCCAAAAAAGAAATTAAGCCAAACGAGCAAACAATACCTCATTCATTACAAATATAAAGAGCTGAAGTATTCTAATATTCACGACCTCTGTTAGTGATTCTTAACAATTATATTTTTTCATGAGAAAAATATAGGTAAATGGTTTCTCAGTTCATACTAAAGATGAACAGTGGCCATTTCCTCATTTATAGATTTCATGAGTCCAAGTGACTGTCTGAAATTTATATTTTTTTTTTTAGAGATTAATTATCTGGATTTTGAGGTTTTAAATTTTTCATTGACTTGAAGTTATACTAACGCACCTTTAGACTCCTGGAAGCTGCTAATTTAAGTGAGCACAACAGACCAGGGAGTTCTCCTGACTGTGACTCCACAGTTCATCACTGGAAAGAAAGCAAATGGGAATCACTTTCTAACTTTGAACAAGGATGAAAATGTTGGTTAATGCATTCTCAATACCGAGCATGTACTGCTCTCCAGGTCACTTGTCCAGAGTAGGAGGGGGGTTTTGTGGATTCCTGAATTTAAGCAGTCTGTGTTGCTGCTAATGTCTCCAAATAGTCTACTCAAAGCTACGTAAAATATCCATATGAATTTCTGCTATGGGAACTTTTCTATTTTTGTACTATATTCACTGACCAATTTTTTTTTTTTTTTCCGATTCTGAAACAGCTAATTGTGAAAATTTGCCATAGAATCCATAATTGGGAACTTGAGAAGTTTTGAGTACTTATATCTGGTCATTTAAATATCATGGCACACTTAACTTTGCCATGTTAGACTTTAAACAATGCTTTAACCAGAAGTCACTTTAATTTGACTATTCAATTTTCAGTGTTGCTAATTTAAGTAACCACAGCAGTGAAATAGGCCAAGCCTGTGCGTGGTTGGGGTTTCTCAATCCCTGCTGCACTGGTGGAGCCTGATCAGCTGTAATCAATTGTCTCTGCATCTTTCCTCTCTCTTGGGTGCACCTTTTCCACCTGTAATGTTTATTCTTTACTCTGAATTCTGATTCTTTACTGTGAATACTTCTCTGTGAAGGGATATCCAAACTATGTATTTTATAAGGCATACCATTGCCCCAAAGTCTATTACATGGCATCTTCATACTTTTGTTTAGTAACAGATCTTGATAGGAAGAGATCCAGGAGAGGAGAGAGACAGAGGGAAGGACTGAGGCACTGGGAGCATCAGACAAGGATATGAGACACTTTCATCGAAGTTAATCTTGGTTATCAAGGTGTAGGGAGAGTGTGATGCAAAGATATCCACATGGGCAACACATCCCGTGAGGCTTTTTAACCAGGATGCCACACCACATCTAGGAGATGCTGATAAATTCTCTCAAAGCACTGCACTGAATGGACTTGCTGGCTCCAAACTTCAGGAATTTCTTTTTTACATTTTCATGGTATATACTTAAATAGAGATGGAGAACACCTTAGAGAGAAGGAAGTTTGTGTTCTCCCTACACTATTCTTGACTAGTAGTATTCAAGTTTTAGCCAAGTTGCAAGTTTTGGTTCTCATCAAACTACATTTTTCTTCTCCCTACTGTAGTCACAGAGTAATCAAAATTACCTTGGCTTTCATCTTTCATCTTTGCTCACAAGAAGAAAAGACATTCTGTGCACTTATTCTATTTTATAATTTTTCACTTTAGATAGTCAGGGCTATGTGAAATATTCCAGGTGATATACTACTATGACTTTTTAAAATTACATAATTCCAATTCTGTACTGAAAAAAGTTCCTTTACTAGGATGATTCATAACTATCACTTGTTTATAACTCACAATGCAACCCTTACCAGTCTGTAAGGTCAGATTGATCACAGCCAAAATTACATTTGCAGACATGTAAATTAGGAGCAGAGTCATAGTACAACCTTTAAGTTAACAATGGTGGGACTGATTCAGATGAAAGGTGGATGATCATCCCTTATCTCTGAGCCTCATCTGAATGTCTGAAATTCAACAAACTGAATCTGAATTCACAGTTCACCCATTTTTGATTCAACAGCTTGAACTAGCACAACTCCTGCATTTTCTGTCAAAATTGTTACTAAAAATATTCATTTGGGTCATTAAAATCATTGCCAAGGATAACCATAGGGAAACTTTGTTGACAAGTCTTTCAGTATGAACTACGGTTATACAGCCTTGAGAAGTTCTCTTAATTTTATTACAATGCTTCTGTTTAATACCAAGCTTTTTCATGTGACCAACACTACAGGGCCATAGCGATCTGACAAAGTAGTACGGGCTTCACTGAAATTTTTTATTTAGAAGTTCTGTTTTCTCATCAAAAGCTGTAAATTTGCATTACACCTAAGATGAGAGTGTTTGCTTTTTTCAGGATTGGGCTACACTTTAGATATGCAAATGAATCTGTGACCCGTATCTTCTACTCATTTTAATTATATCATTTCAATAATAGAAGGTGTGAACAAAAGGCCTTTAAATGTCTTTAGAAATCTCAGCACAAATCTACCTGTCTTTGAAAGATGTAATCAGTCAGATGGTTTTTGTTATGAATATTAACAATAATATTAAGTAGCAATGATAACAGCAATCATAATAAGTCACGAGAAATAAAGGGATACACATGATCTTTGTGTCAAGAGGAATGTGAGGTCAATTCAATTGATGTTTGCAAAGACTCTTGGCTCAGTCCAGATAATATAATAGAAGCATTATTTTTCGACAGTCAATGCGTTTTGTAATTGTTGATGATTTTTGAGATATGAAAGAGAATACTAATCTGCTTAAACTATCATTAATTTTGACAAAAAAGAGCAGGGTTTTAAATTAATAAAGCTGTCTTTCATTAATGGTGTATTAATTTAGGAACACAATAATCCTGGGGCTCTTTTATTCAAGAATGCCAGCTTCATAATTTAATGACAAAAAGGAGAATAAGAATTGAAATCTGTTGCTCATCACTACCATTAGGAAACAGAAGTACCTTTTCACATTTCTCCAGCATACTTCTCCCTTTGAGGATTTTCTGTCACAGAACTCAGAGTACAGTTAACCTCTCACAGTCAATAACTGCACACTTGAATAAATCAAAATTAAGCCTAATTCATTTTTAACCCTACACTCAGCAACAGTAGTGATTGAGTATTTGTGACAAAACTGCAGAAGGGAGCTCATACTTTAAGGGTCCAAACATTGCCCGTGTTGAAGAAAATGGAAAACTGAGGTGACCTGATCTGCCTCTGCCCATTAGGGACTTTTTGATAGTCATTGTCTTCAAGAAAAATAATTGCTTCCCAAGAATGCTCAGCTAAATCATTTTATTAGTGTGAACTGGATTAAGGTTATAGGAAGGTCCCTCTTGCTTCTTACCCAATAATATCTGACCATGCATATCAAAGAGTGGAGGAGGCAAATTATTCATTATTTCAGCAGCATAATGAAAGCATAAGGGAGGTTTAAAAGGACGCTATCTGCAGCAGGAAACTGTCAAAGAACGTGGGAACACAGCCCTCCTGCATTTTTGTTTCAGCTCCGTTGATCAGAAGATTGAAAGGCCTGCTCTACCTACAGGGGTCCTCTGTTCAGGCCCCACAGTGCAATTATAATCCGTCCTCACCTCCTTTAGAATGACAGCCCAAAAACAAAGCCCAGAGCTTTTGTACAGCTTAGCATTCCTAAGAAACACAAATCTTCATTTCTTTCTTTTCTTTTTTTTTTTTTTTTAACTGTTAAGAATTAATTAAAATTGCTCTTATATAATATCAAGGGATAAAACAGCTTAAAATTATCTAATACTTTTTAAGGGCAGAATTTTTTCTACAGAAGGATCAATTGCTCCCTGCCACAAGGTAGAGCAGCTCTGCTTTTGTCTTCCTGCTGCCTCCAGGAATAAGGAGTCCAGTTGGCAGTATTTTACAAGAGGCTGTTTAATTTCATTTTTTTTCTGCCATTATTCCTGTTGTTTACATGTTAGTGACAGAAATTTGGAAGTAGTTGGATCCTCAGTGGCTCTTGCAGTTAATCTTGCTGGATCTCTGCTTTTCAAAGGGTGTCTAAACGAAAGCCATGCACCTCCATAACTAATAGGTATACTGGGTCACTTTAAAAACACCAAATGGTAGGAAATGTGATGGACTAAGTATATTAAGAGATGCAGGACACATATGAAAAAGTAACATTTTTATAGCTTCCAGCAGCATACTGTTTTGGAGGCCAATTTTAAAATAGCAGCAGCAAACTACTAAACCTATTAGCCATTTAATGTTCCCTCAGCTGGTCCACCACATCACTGTGGTTATCTGAGGAATGCTGTAGATTGCATGATTATAGCAGCTTGGAAAATTCTGGTGTTCAACATCAAATATTGAGGCTGCGTTGCTTCACCCAGCACGAACCAGCACCAAGCTAAAGTTAATTGTGAGGTTCCATTGCAGAGTGAGCACACAGAGTGCGTTTGGCAAGCAAAACTCACATCATGTGCGTGACCTTTCAGTGCATATATTTGCAGAAGGTTAGACAAGGTTCCAGGCTGCTTGAAAGCTTTGGTGGGTGAGATCAATACAGGATGCTACAGAGTAGTCTAGCCATGGAGGTGAAAGTCTGCTTTGGAAATGCAAGATCAGGTGTTAATAAAAACTGTGATAATGGCATGAATTTATTTCACTATTCTCATCCTCTGATTCTTATTTCTCATTCAGGACAACCTAGAATTACTTTTGGGCTAATTTTGGGGAACTTTTTAATACCTTTAAAATGTGGTACAGCTACAATGCCAGGAGTGAAATATGGCTTCCAAGAATACAAGTGTATTTACAAGTCCGGTTATATCACAACTGTTCTGATACTTACCAGTTAGTTCATAGTATTCTTGTTTCACTTAAAATTCACTTAAACTATTTGCCTTATTTAACAACTGCTTTACAATATTTTCTTTTAATTAGTAAAGAAATTCTCAATGTGTGTTAAATTGAGTGGTTAAGGACCCCTTACAAGCATTTAGGAAGTATGCATTTTAGTGAAATCATGCTTTAAAAGAGAAATATTTTAGTATCCCCTTCAAGATTTATTTTTGGGGAGGTATAAGGCAATATAAATAGGAATCAGGCTGCTCAATCATAAAACCATTTCTTTTTGGTCTGTTATAGGTTGGTATCCTTTGTTTGAAAGCAACAAAGGCCCATTATCTTACTCTTTTTCACATATGGTTTATCTCTTTGCCCTCTAAATGACATCGGTTGGATGGTTCATGTAAGATACCCAGGAGCCTCAGGACAGAAGGGAACCAAGCAGTGAATAGCCAGTGGGGACATATCAGAAGCCAAGTGCCTGGTCTGTCGTTCATTTCCTACACTATTACCTTTGGAGGTACTACGCCTCAGAAGATCGCTTCTGGAGCAATAAACGCATTCAGGGATTTGGTGGAGCATCTGTTCCTGATATATTTCTGCATCAGAACTTGTGAAAACATCTGAAATGATTCTCTGAACTGGCCAGTGGAGTCCCACCAGCAAGGCATTTGTGGGGAAATGTTCAGAAATTTGACATTCTTCAAACACATAGAAATCCTGCTCTCTGAGGTGAGGCATTAGCTTTTTCTTGCTACATCCTAGCAACAGTATTTAGCAGGCAGAACTTTTTTGTTTTCTTCTACTTTCTGTAATTCTGCAAGTTTGCATGTCAGAATGGATGTAGTGCTTGACTGACTTTCAAATAAGTGGTGCAAACACATCCCTCTCTGGAATTCACAGCACCTCTGACAGCCTTTGATAATGCGCAGGACCAATCAGACTCCAAGGACTGGGCATGCCTTAACACCAAGTGAAGGCTCAAATCAGATCAATCTATCTTGAGGAACTGTAAGACTCATGGAGCTCCATCTTCCAAGGGAATATCCAGGCCTACCTGGAAAGCCAGGAGTTTTAGCTGAATTTGGACTTCTTTATAACTTGCATATAATTCTGCAGAGCTTCAGGTCAGAGATGGCTGAGTGAGCCATGATAACTGCCAGTTTATTTCCACGGTTGTTAATGATATAATTGCGAAAGTTTCTAGCCATTATCATTCCAGATTTCTTTTCTACTACCTAACATCCATTTTGAGAGTCTAATTAGCTACAAAAACCTACTTACTGATGGTGTTTATGGGGAAAAAAGAGCCTGTGGACAACATTTGTTCCTGTTAGACCCAATAGAATTAATAATTATTTTTTAATGGTTTCACTATTGCTTTGGTTTGGGTTTTCTTTCGCTAATAGGAAATAGAACTAATGAGCTCTTAAGAAATTCTGAAGCACCTAAAGGAACTATGATAGATCTTTCAACTTGAGCAGACACACCATGGCCATAGTTCACAGTGTTTGTTGTTTCAGCCCTACTGTCATCAAAATATTGCCTAAAGAAGAATGTATCATCCTGAAAGGTCAGCTTGAGTCAGTGTTTTCAGTTTCTTTAAAAAAATTTTAATAGTATTTTTCTGAAATGTTTCTCAAGTCACATGCTTACAGTTTTCCAGGAAAAGGAAACACTCTTAAACTGAACAAAAGCACAGATATATTAAGTTATCTCACATTTTATTTCTCCCTTTTGTAAAGTGTCACGTTTCAACTAGAGTTTCTTCAGAATAGCTTTTCAGGTACAAAAGCTCTCAAAATTTTAACTTTTAAATAGAATGATAATGTCATCCTTTCCCTGTAAACTGAGGGATTCACAAG
Organism: Acanthiza pusilla; assembly: GCA_036630365.1. Taxonomy (NCBI): domain Eukaryota; kingdom Metazoa; phylum Chordata; class Aves; order Passeriformes; family Acanthizidae; genus Acanthiza; species Acanthiza pusilla. The sequence continues at coordinate 3,580,344 of JAXCHO010000036.1, forward strand.
AACAAAGCAGTAGCATTGACTCCCCAAAGGAGTTGAAAGCTGAAAGACAGAAAGAACATCCATCCATAATGGTCTAGAAGTGACTGTCTGAGTTTCCTAATGCAAGGAAATTGCCTTGTGATGCATTTCAATAGAAATACATCATTAAGAGTTGATGGACAATCAGAAAGAAAGTAGGCATTTAGGTACTAAAGAGATTTCCCTGACTTTTCTTTGCTCCCCAGATGTTTCAGCTGTGAACTCACCCTCTGGTTTTTTGGGTTTTTTTAATTTACTGTGTTCATATTGGAAAGATCCTCTGTTTTATGGCAGATTTCAGGAGCTGGATAAACCAAAAGCTGTTTGCCCTGTTGCACCTCCGTGCCACCAAAAGACCGGATTGCGTGTATGTGAGAGTGTGTGTGTCTGTGTGTCTGTGTGTCTGTGTGTGTATTCACACGTTCTCAAAGGGAAAAATCAATTTCTAATAATGTTTAGGTTGTTCAGGTCAATCTCTGCTCAGCCAAGTCGGCCTACTCTTCCAGCTACTATGGCCACACACATCATCCCAGGAGTCCATAATTGTAAGGGTCTTCAGCCATCTAAAATCTGTTCTGTCTCCATAATCTGAACTGTTCCTTGTATAATAGCAAATTTATATTCTTAGTCTGATCCCCTCCACTGTCCCTATAGATACAAAAACTCAAGACACAGATCTGGCACTCTGCATCTTTCCATTTTCTGACAGGACCTGGGCAAGAGATGATTGGATTTTCTCCTGTAAGAGCTCAGATATTGTAACTATCAAGAAGACTACCCTTAATTTTTCTTCAAATACTTTTTGCATCTGAGAGAACTTTCAGAAAGATTCAAAGACTCAGGTAAGCTACCATGAGCTTGTGCAAATTGTTACAGCTCCAACCACAGCTAGATATGGTTAACATCTGTTTTATTCATGTATTTCTGAGACACGAATGCCTCCAATTAATGCAAATGTTAATCCATTTCTTTCCATCCCCATACATTGTGGTGGGAGGGTTGCATCCATATTCTGAGTATTGTTTTTCACAGCCTATTGGAAAGTAACTGACAACACAAATTCTTTTCCTGTGCTTTGAAACTTTGTCCTGAACACAGAGATTTACCTGAACTGAATGCCTTCCATATTTGTCATCAGTGTTAAATCTGTTTCACCTGGGAAAACTATGATTTTTCTTTACCAATTTAAATATGAATGAAAATGAATTTTTATTTGTCCATTAATTAAAAGTTATTAATCTGGACCTGTTCTCATCACAAACCACTTTCAAGTGTGAATGTCTTAATGAAAGAAATTAACTAAAGCGTAATTAAATTAGGTGATGAATGTGTCTAAAAGTGCACAACATAAACAATAAAAATTATTTCTTTGATTTTCAGTTTATCTTATTTCAACACTCTGTTTTGGGCTTGTACCTCACAATGAGTTTTAAATCCAGAATGGAGACAAGGGATATGCAAAACACAAGAAATGGGCAGTATTGACAAAGTTTTTCGGCAAAACAACATACTGTCACAATTACGGAGTTTGTTCTTGTGAGCCTGAAGCCAGCAGCTGAGTTGAAATTCAGCTTTTTAGGCAAAATCAATGTCAATTAATTTCCACGCCAAATGGGCCAGGTATGCTGAGATAGTTTATTGAACTTCACCCTGAACACCAAAATTTTCCATCAAACTTGCAAATGTCAGCCAGTCATGGCCAGAAGGTACATTCTGGATCCAGGGATCTGGCACATCCAGGGCTTGGCATATCTGACCTATCACCAGGCATTTAAAACAAATTCTCATACTCTGTCCAAGTGCTTATAAGAAAAGTCAGACTGTGATGTGCTTTTGCCATGTGTCCTGGAGCCTGTCAGCTCTGATGGAGACTTTTTCTTCAGATTCCATGCTGTGGAATGGGTACCTCCATGGCTCTGAAAAGGTCCATGAGCTGCACAAGGGCTAAAAATACCAGGGCATTTTTGCTGTTATTAAAAAAAAAAAAAAAACCAGCAACAATACTGTTGTTGAAAAAAATTGCCTACTGGTTTGAAAGGGAGAAGCGTCTTCTCCCCAGAATTTACCTTCCTTCTTCATATCTTCTGCAGAAAGTAAAGAGGCTTCTTAAACTTGGGTTAGTTGGGTTGGATTAGAGGTTCCTCATGGGTTATGCCAGTAAAAAAATCTGCTGCTGCTAATATTGAAGGGAGGAAAATGTTTATGCTGATGAATAGTGCAAACCTGATGTTCTATACCTTGTCATTACAATGAAATATTATATGGAGATGGAGATAGTGCTGGAGGCAGTCACTCTAAAGCACCCCAGTTCATGAAGTTGCAAAATATTATTGCTTTGAGAGAACACCTTAAGCCTTTCTGTTTAATTCCTACAGTCATGGAGTTACTATCAAGCAACTGCACTCATGTGGATGCTTTTAGTACCTTTAGAACCCTTTTTTGAAACATTTTCACAAAGGTTGCTTAAGGCTTTTGCTTCAAATACATATTTTTAGCTCCGACATGCTAGTACCTGCAGGGAACATCAACAGTTTTTATTAAGCGTTAGCAAGGCTGTTCCCTCTGGCAAGAATTTTCCCTGCCTGTAGATGATTTTATGGATGGAGGAAACGACACATTTACTGTTTGCAGCCTGTCAGAAGGACAGTTGTAGCAACATCATGGTGAAATTTTGGAGATGGAATGAAACAAAAAATCAAGTTAAAAATTGAAAATTGCTATTAATTTTTTAAGTGGATCTCATTCAGCATGTCGAGAAGCAAAAGAGCTGATTCATTATTTCTCAGACCTTGTGAAGTTGTTGATACTTTCCATGCAAAATTAACTTAAAAAGCTACTTCCAAGACATCTGTTTGAAATCATGCCCAGCCTTACTTTTCCCCATGCCAGCTGAAGCAGATGTAAATGAAGATCTGTGCTTTGCAGCATCAGATTTCTCTTGCTATGCCAGCAGCAGAACTCAGCTTCCATGCCTATACTGAAAGAGAGTAAAACTGGAGAAGAGCAGCACAAACCACCAGATCTTCTAATTCCTTTGCAGAGGGGAATTTTGGCAGGGAAGATTCGTGGCCAGGGCCTTGGGGAAGCATAATAGGATGTCTTGTTTAGATCCGTGAGGCAAAATCCCCTACTGTAACCTGTATAAAATGTGTCACAAAGGTTGCTGCACCCTCCCACTGCCACAGATATGTCATCAGTGCACACAGGAATGAGTTGAATCCACTGTTTGAAAAGTGCTTTCAAATGCCTTTTTTTTTTTTTTTTTTTCAAACAGATAAACCTTATGAAAATATTTTCTTTAACACCAGTTTCCCTGGAGACATTCTGCTTTGAAATGATAAAGAAGATACTGCCAGTGTATGAATTCTTGCCCTCACAGGCACTCTTTGGACAATCAGAGGAACTCTTTAAACTCAAGGGTAATATCCATAACAACACATGGCTTGTTATATCGTGCAGCTTAATCAACCATAAAGTGATTCCAATTTGAATATGTTCTATTTTAATTGGCAATTGTGTTGCTATCTGTGCTTACAAATAGAAGTCAGAATAGTCATGTTAACTTCTGTCATGCTGCTCTGCAGACTAATTTGAACTATATTAAAGGATTTTGATTATTCAAAGTTGAAATAGTTGCTTAGGTGCAAATATTATATCAAAGTATAGAATTCTGGTTTTGAAAGTAGACGTAGTAGAGGAAAAGGAGTAAAAGTAGGTGAAAGTGGAAAACAATAAAACATTTTAAATTTTTGTTGGTTTACTCTTCAAATACATAGACAAATGCAACAGAAGGATTATTTAACCTTGTATCTGATTCTGCTCTGAGAATGAAGCTGGACTGGACCTCCTCAGGTCCCTTCCAATAGGAATTGTTTCACTTTTATAGATGCCAAAGCCAAACAGAAAGCCAGAAAAATTCCAGCTCTTTAGTATGATTCTGCTTTCTGTATGTGAGCTATGAAATAGCATGGAATTCTTCATTTTCATTACTGTTAACATAACTGCACAGTCAATGTCTTTTTCATATTATACTTGGTTCACCTAAGCAAAATAAAATGTAAGTTAAAATTCTTGATCTGTTACATTCCTGTTCAAGATGTTTCTTACACTGGAGGAGAGAGTGAGCTTCAGTAAAGGCATGTATGGAAACTGTCTGTGCTCTACTGACTTTGTTTTTCCTTTAATCAAAGAGAAACTTAGTTCATTACAATGACGTAAGATCACCCAAATCATCAAACTACCAAGGAAAACAGTTGACATTTGATACCCCTGATTAAAATTGTAAGAATTTTCTTGCACAATTAACCTCATTTTCTTACTAACATTCTGGAGTAAATGCAAGAAAAATGTTAATGTAGACATTGTGAAAATCATTCTATTTACCAGGTGCTCTTATCTTTTACTACTTTGTCACCAGCTGTCATATTGTCTTGATGGTTATGATACAAAAAGATTTTTTTTTTTTTAAAAAGACAGGAGAAAAAGGAGGCATGCATTGTAGTTTCATGGGTTATCACAGCAGTAAAGGAATCAAGTCAGGTGTCTCCTCACTTGAGACTGCTGTAAAGAATAAAGATATACTTCACTGCATTCTAATTAGGGAAAGAAATCTTGGGCCATCACTGGAAAAAGTTATTTTTAGGGTGTGAAAGTCAGGAGTTTCTTCAACTCTTCTTTGCCTTCAAGCAGAAGGCTGGGAAGGTGAGGGCACCAGACCGCACAGGAGGAACATGGAGGGTCAGCCAACATTGTGACTTTGGCATGACAATAAACCCAGACAGAGTAGTAAAACATGGGATCATTGCATCCATGTCACACTGTCAAATAACAACCTCTACAGACGAATCGGCTGGATTTACAAGATCACACTCATCTTTCTTTTTTGTGCTTAAGTCAGGGTACAGGATTGAGAGCTGGTGTCTCACTGTGCCTTCAGCTTCCCCTGAGTATTTCGGAACTCCATAGTTCACTGCTCCTTCCCTGCAGTGCAGAGTGAGACTCTTGCTATGTAAACCAAAGGAAATTCACTCAATTTTTGGAATTCCGCTGGTAAAAACTATTATCCACACTACCTATCTCTACTGGTCCTTGAGATTAGCTCCATATCATTAAATATTATGCCTTTTTAATTATATGGAGGATGCCTTCCAGAGGAAAGTCTTACACTTCTTTCATGAAAGAAAAGTTATTGCACATAAATGTAGTGCATAAACAAGTAGTGGGATTAGCTATTTAAATTCTGAATCGTAATAACAATCAAAGTAAAAGTAAAGACATATAACTCCAAAATGAAAGGAAATAAAAATTTCTTATTCAGCAATACCCATCTGGCAGAACTATTGCCTATCCAATGCACCACAAACATGCTGCATGTCCACTGCAGCGTATGTGCATGTGCTGTGAAATCAGCAGTTCTTCCCAAACTGGTCAAACAGCTAAAAACCTTTTTCCAGTGACACAGCACCTGATGAAATCATTCTTCAAATTGATGATTGCATGAAAGGGAAGATTTGAGCCCTGACCACAGTACACTCAGGTGATCCATTTCTCGTTATGCAGACACAGGTGACTGCCAGGCTGATCGTATCGATAAGGTGGACAAAAAGAGGCTGGATATGACAAACAGGACAAAACAGGATTTTACGCTGGATATCAGAGGCATCTATAGCACTCTATCACATAACTGCCTTGTCATGTGCACTGTTAAATTTCTGTTTTTTCAATAGTTTGCAGGGAAATTGATCATCATCCAGCTCCTGTGGTCTATCCTTTAAAAGTCAGCAGTCATCAAGTAAAAAGAAAGAGCAGAAAATACAAGAAGAAAAGGGAACAAACATTAGGAGCATGGTAGAAAGGGACCAGATTGGCAGGCTGCATGCTAGAACCTTCATATCATGCTATAACCTGGGCAGTTCCAGAAAGTGCAAGAACTGTGTGTGCTCTAAAGCTGCAGTTCAGTTCCCCCAGCTTTAGGCCATCACATCCAGTCAACTATTAGGAGCAGCAGTCATACCATAAATACATACTGCTCAGCCTTTGAGCTAGCTACTTTTTGCTCTTTTTGCTATTGGGACACTCTTGTCAAAAGATCAAAAAAAACCCTTCTGATTTCCCACATGTATTCCCAGCCACCACTCATTTGTCCAGGTGCCAGCCTTGCCTTTCTCTTTAATGCTTTCATATTTGTCAGTGGGCTTTTTAGAGAATAGTTATGTCCCCTCTGCACCTTCTTCTGGCTAAGCCTGTCAAATCAAGCAGTTCCAACCCAACAAATTCTCTCTTCTTATTGATTATCTAAACAACACATCACCACAAGCACAGGTGATTCATGCATTTCAGGAGGAAGCTTCCTTTTGCTTTAGCTGTTCTGTGCTTGTTCCCGCTGCTTTTGAGTTGTAGCCTCTGACTTCCTCATTAATAGCTTCATGAACTGGCATGGTACCCGAGGGAAGTGATACTTCTGTCCTGTCCCTGATAAAACATTATCTTTGCTGGAATAAGAGGTAGCCAAGGAAACTGAATGATCTTTTTTTTTTTTTTTTTTTTTTTCTTCCCCATTCAGCACTTTCATCAAGCCCTGGAGAGAGCTTTTCAGCAAAGGGTCCCTAGTCCATAAGGACAGCAGGGGTTTCTGCACTAGATTAATACTTTGTAATATCCTAAGCTGCTTGAGTTTTTCCTGACACTTTAGGGAAGCAGATGAGGTCGACCAGTTTTTTTCTTTTGCCCTCTATTACCATAATGATTTCACCAGCAGGTAAAGGAAGTCCTTCTTGCTCCTTTCCCTATGAGATGTGAATGTGGCAACATCCCCAGAATGCTCCTAACCTGCAGCTTCTCACCCTAACCTGAAGCATGTGTTTACATCATATTAACAGCTGTCACGGAGACCCTGTGTTCCAGCCCTTTTTTCTACCTTGGCTATGTCACAACTAGGAATGTGATTCTGGGACTACAGATTCCTCACACACGGGAAAGTAGCTCAGTGATTCACAGAATAATATGAATAGTTATGAACCAAAATATGTGCCCATCTCTCAATAAACTGTACCTTCTTGCTTCTGCACTAACCTTTAACTCAGAGTCAGCCTGACTGCTGTGCACACATCTTAAGGATTCAAAATCTTTATATTTCCACATCATTTTGCCTTCTAGTTTGCTATAACATATTTCACTTCTGATGCCTGTGAAGAATTCAATACTCAGCATATCTTCCTTTCCTGTAAAGTGCAATAAGAATGCATTGATTTGAACCTTTTGCAAAATACAGGCTTTTTAAAAGGCACGTTGTCTGCAAATCTGGCATGCTAATTTCCCATTTGTCATTGGTTCAACATGCAGATACTCAATGGTAAATAAAACCCAAGGTTTGCAGAAAAGAATTTCTGAGTAAGTTTATTAGGTTAAAAACTGTTTTGTTTTGGTGTGCCACTGTTGTTGTTTTTTCTTGGTCCCACATGGAGAGCAAACATGGCCTGGAAGAGTGTTATGTCAAGTACCTCCCATCATGCATTGTCGCTGCTCAGTGAACTGGAGTCTAAAAAAAGTAATTCCTCATTTTCATCTTGACTAGGATTCCCCTTTTCTTTGCTGTGAAGCTGCACTAATCCTTCATTCAGCGCAACCCACACCCTCTGGTTCCACTCGGAGTTCTCCCTTTCTAACATCATTGTATTCTTTATCTGGGCCTTCTTCTTCCAATAGTACTCCTTGAAAGCTCTTTCACAGACAAGAAAGGACCAGCTCCATAATGGCCAAGTTGGCCCTTTTCTTTTCTCTCTCTTTTTTTTAAGCTTCCGACTGAGCTTTGCTATTTAATCTTCTTGAGGCGTTCAAGATGTCACTTGCCTCTGATGACTATAGACAAAAGGGAAATCCATCCAACTTGAATGCAGTGTATACTTGAATACATAGGGTTGCTTTGAAGAGAGTTTCTTGAAATCTCTGTGTTTCATTGGCTGTCTTGGTGGCCTTCGTGCAGGTCTTTATGTGAAATCATATGCCTGTTCACAGATCACATTTCTTGGAAAGTTACCTGAATTTATTCATCCCTAAATGTTACCAGGTGAGATAAAAATCAAAAGAGATTTTTTTCAATCAGATATTTTTATAAGCTAATGAGAATTCCTTCCTCACCAAATGTATAGCTGAACCCGTGATGCTTTGTGGATGATTTGGCTGCTTGGTTTGCCCATGTTTGACAGGTAGCAGTGTTATATTCTCCCTTCTTGCTGCTCCAAGCTGAAAAAAAGGAGGATAAGCAGAGGGCGGGGTACAACAGCCCTTGCTCCAGGCTCTCCATTCCCTGTTGGAGCATTAAATGTTAACATTTGCCTCTCTGTAACGCATTATGTAAAGATTGATTTTACACTTCCTGTATTTTAGAAAACTTGAAACATTAATACAGTAACTGTTATGGACAGCATAGGTAAAATGCATTTACTTATAAATGGTCTATATTTTATGTTCTTTAGAGGACCCTGGTTTTCCTGAAGTACTGAATGCCCCAAGACAAGTAACTCTTTAGCTGCTGGTTACCTATGCGTATTTATACAGAATGGCAATAGGCTGATGGTGTGAAGGATGTGGATGAACAGGTATTTTTCCACACAGGTTATCAGTCAGTATAGACTGCATAGTCTTTGTGTAGATTCAGTTTCGTGAACTTATTTTTATATCTCATCTATAGCTAAAATTCTAGGAAAACAACAAAATTGGTAGCATCCATTGCAGTGTGGATGGAAGTGCTAGCACTTTTATTAAACAGAAATATAGAATAGGAATTTCTGCATTAAAATATGAATCTACCAATTCCTAGCATTGGTCAGGAGAAGAAAACTTGCAGTCTTTGTAGAGATATATACAACTTTTCATTTCCCATATCAATCATGAGAACAAGTTGAAGTTCAGATAATGGCCAGTTCCATTTACCCTAATTGTGAAGGACTTAGCCTGACTGTTTGCATTACAGACTGTGGCCACTGGGTTCTCAGTAGGGGTTTTCGGCCTACTCCATCCCGTAACAAACCCATGTTCATGCGTCGATTCAGATCCATCACCCTGAGATAAACTGTGAATATTGCCCTTTGTCCTGCGCTGCATTCTTTCATGCATTGTGTAGTGACTATTTAAGGATTTAAAGGCTCATTTGCACAATTCTTTTGTCAGCAGCCTGGGTGCAGAATGGAAAAGTGATGGCTCCTCTGTCTGGGTTATGCCCTGAAGCTCTTGTGAGAGGAATCTACATACATAAGTTTTTCTTACACATGCAGAATGTCAACACTAAAAAAAAAATGACCTGTCTGTTTCTGTAGCTTAAAAGGTTATGGGTTAATATAAGATGTGATTTGTTTTCCTCTTTTGTGGCCTTAAAAAAAAAAAAAATCAACACTTGAAAACAAACAGTGAAGGAAGACAGAAACACCGGGTATTTAAACATTCAGCTGATTAGGGTTGCTAGAATTTGCAAAATAAATCTCCTTCGTTGAAAGAGATTGATAACATTAGTAATTTAGATGCTCTCTATTGCTCATGAAATGTAGGAGAAGATAATATTTCAAAGGTCCATCTCATCTGCCCATTATGCATGTCTGTTTTATTAATACATGTTTATTTAAACAAAAAAACCCCTTAAAATTATCTGTATATAATATATATGTGTGTCGGGGGGGGGGGTGTATAAATGAATATTTATTTATTTATTTATTTATTTGTTTGTTTGTTTGTTTATTTATTTTAGAAAAAGGTGTTGTTATTCGCCCCCTCATAGCAAAGTTGGTTGGAAAGTTACAAAAAAGATTAACATTTGGGAAAAATCACCTCCTTGCACTCTAGCTGAGAACTCAGAAGTCTGTGCTTGCTCCGTCTGAACAATTTACCTGCCTTATTTATTATATCAAAGATTTTTACTTGACAGAGATGGATGTGTCATTATGTTAATGAAATTTGCAGTAATTTCTTACAAATAAGCAGGATTTGAAAGCAGATAGAAAAGTCATGTTTTAGCCAAGTCAAACTGCTCTAACTAGCACACCTGAACTGTGGAACAATAGCATTGCCCTTTTCCATACAGCATTTTTCATTAAGGTTTATAACTCAGAGTGCTTAGGAATCGGCTGCACTTCTTTTTCAACATTTTCTAAATAAATTGTTCTGTCATACGACTCATATCATTTAGTCTGAATAAAATGTGTGACACAAGTGGCCCATGCAGCTGCTAAAAACCTTGAAACATGCAAGATGGTGGCCTTCAAAGTAAATCTGGTTGATATTTTTAGACTATTATAGCCACAACAATATGATTATAAAAAATAAATACCCTATAGACGGTACTATTTATCTATCTATTTTCCACTTACAAGTTATTTGCATTAGACTGAATACTGAATTCTGTCCAGACTGGTTTTAATTGGACTTGATCTGATTTTAATCTAACTCCAGCTGTTGTTTAAAAATACTATGTTGGGGTATTCCAGTTTCTATATCAGTCATCCATCCCCTCTGCTTTGCAAACATGATGAGTTTTTGTCACCCAAATGTTCACTTTTCCCAGAGTTATTAAGTGATTTTGTAACCTAATGTGTGTGGTCAAAGTCTAAAGCTACCATATTCATCAAATTTCTCCTTAAAGCTTCTCTTTGCTGGAGTCCAGGCACCATCTGGTAACAAATGACGGTAAGTGATATATTCCAAATTATGTTATTAATGGCAACAGTTGGTTTAATCAACCTGCAGCTAAGGCTTATAACCAGTATAACCCTTGCTAAAGCTTCTGGCTATTAAGGTGACCATAACTTTCCCCTGTCTCTTTGTCCACTTGCATGATTTTTGTTCGTGTTTCACCATGCATTGCAGATTACAGGTTGTGTGGCACAAGAGCAGCGCCCCGTTCTGCAGGATCTCAAGGACTATGAATCCTTGCCATGAAAAAGATGTGTAACTGCCTAAATAACCCATTTTAAATCCACTTTCTGTGAAACATCTGCCTGTTTGATCTTAATATAGAGATTGTTGGGATTTTTTTTGTGTTTAACCAGTCAAGAAAAGAATGTAAATGCTTTGAAAACTAAGAATGAATAATTTGCAAATATTTTTATATGGAACATATTAAAACTGCAATGTAGTAAGATTTTTGTTTTTCTTTCTATTTGCTAAGCTTTGAGTAGAATGTTGAGAAACAAAAAGCAGAGAAATCTTGCACTGAATACTTCTGATAGGATTGCAGATCCTTAGAAATTATGCAGATCATGTTCTCTCTGTATCTGAAGATTTGTCTGTCATCCTTAAGCATAATGTCAAAAATTGGTCACCCCTTCAGGGAATTCCATGAACTTTTATACTATGATACATGTCTTGTTTAAACATTTGTATTACTCTTCTTTTTTTATCACGTTCTTTAGCCTGAAGATATGCAAAATCATGTGAATCCCAATGTAACGTGGTCTCTGTGACAGACTGATGTCACTGACATGAGATAGTCTTTGAACTCTGGCTCAGGGTCCTGGCTGTGAGAAATGGCTATACCAGAGAGGATTCTAAATATTGCCCCAATTTCAGAATAACGGGGGCTGAGCTCTGTCTTCATCCCACTACTTCAGCTGAATGCAAATGACCATCAGAAAAGCTTTATCTCCAATGTGCATTGATAGTACATACAACATATAAAGAGTGATAAATGTTTATTTCTAATTGCCACAGAAATGGTGAATGGTTCTAGAGCCTACCAGCTCCTGAACTGTGCACAGGTCTGGGAGAGCGCTCGCTGGCTGTCTGGGTCAATATCTAACAATACTAACAATATCATGATGGGGTGATGTAGTTCCAGAGTCTTGGATCTGGTACCTTTACCTACAGTAGTATGGCCACAGCCTGAGAAACATCTGGGGTGCAAAAAAAAATGGTCAGGTGAAGGAGAATGAAGTCTAGGAATTCCTTACAATGTTGTCATATTGCTGATGGGAGCAGGGAGCCAAACAATGGATGGACAAAATGAAATACAAACAGCAGCACAGACAGTAAAATAAACCAGTTATCGTGAGGTTACCTTTCTACTTTCCCCTGATTGCTTTTGGCAGCTCCCCACCAAACATGCCATTTTTTATGATCACCAGTCAAGGGGGCATAACTGCACAGGGACTCTTGGACCATATCTGAACAAACTCCACTGTGTGTTCCTGTGCCCCCCTCCCACTGTCATCTGAAATGTTCACCTGATATGGATCCCTGTCCCTCACACAAAGTGCTCAGACCACCTTCTCAAAAAGTTCAGACATATTGCCTGGGAATGCATGTTGCTAATTGGTACTTGGAGGTAGCCAGCCTGTTTTAGAGCCAGGAAATATTTTGTATGCCTGTGAATCCTGGCCATGCCACACCCGTTGGCCACTCCAGTGCACAACTGTGCCTGAGTTATTTTATTTTTCAGCTCACACATAGTCTAGGTGTCAGATTCAAGGCTGTGAATTCCCACTGCTATGAATTTTAGTGAATCCCTTTACAGCTCTTGCCCTAACTGTCTAATCCCATTGACTTTGATAGGAGTTATGCGTTTAGACACTTCCACAAAGGGCTCTTAGTGGAATTTTTTAGATGTTTATATATAAACATATATGGTTTTAAGAATAAGGACTGTAAACTGTAAATCTTTGGTCTATAGTTGTGGTTTAATTTGTCTTCAAAACTACAGTGTTGGTGACACTGTAGAAATTATGTCAGCATAAAACATAGAGAATTCCATTCATTATCCATGTTAGTTTACTTCATTATTCCTATACAGCGATGCCTTTAGTGTAAAAGAAGTTACATAGAGACATTAGTATTCATAAATATGTATTTTTAGGGCATTACTTAATTTGTTGTATTTTTTCATGTTACCTCTTCCTCCTTGCCATTTCAAATTTTGGTTTCTTTTTATTCTCACTTTGGCATTTTGAACTGATAATATAACAATATTTGCATTTAATAATTTGCATAATATAATTGTAACAAACTTTAAAATAAATGAAAGCTTGCAGATTACAAAACTGCAGATCTCAGCAATACTTAAGTATACACAGAGAAGAATGATGCTGATAAGGCAGTCTGCCTTGTTAATAAGTGGAGTAAAATCTGGTTCCTTAAGCCACAAAACAAAGCTAATTTAGACAGCAGAATTCGAACACAAATTGAAAGTGATCTTTTTATTTTTCCCCAGCTGTAAAGAGTTTTTCTCTAAAAGTGGCATATATAATACAGTGTATCTTGGATTTATTCCAAGAAGAATTGTGAGCCAGTGCAGAAGGCCACGCTGGGATTAACAAATACATAAAAGAATTTGCAGCAGGAGTACAGCTGGAAATAAACAGTGTAAAATGACCTAACATTTAATTTATGTTTTCAAGAGGAAGAGAAATATACTCAAATTTAAAAAGGAAGATGTCTAAGTCTCTTCTGCTTGAAACTGCAAGAATTTGAGAAGCAGCTGATAAAATTATAATCTCTCCTCATTGCAAAAGACTCTCTTGTGAGCATAAGTAAGTTCTGTAGCCCTGATTTTAAACTTTAAATATTAAACTTCCCTATGATATAAAGGGTATTTCTTACCCAGAGAAATGCTATTCTGTGTCTCTTTCTTTCAAACAGAATAATCTAGCTTTGCCCTTCATTCTTGCCTCAGCCTTCACACTTAGTATGCCTCTGGTTTTCTCCTGCTGTTGACACTCAAACTCGGGGCCTGTTCAGTTCTCTGTTACACTTTGCCTCATTTTTCCTGAACTACCCTATAGGTGTCTCCTTCCTGCACCCACCAGGTGCCCTCTCTGTGTTCCTGGATGCCATATTTTCTAGGAACATCCCTCCCATTAAGTGTTGTCCTGGACAATCCCTTGGTTCCTTCTGGGTCACCCTTACTGCCACTTGTCCTCTTCTGCCCCTTATTCACTCTCAGCTCTGTCCCTTAATAGACACCTACCCTCTACCATGCATCTTCCTGGAGTCCAGGAAAGACTGGCATTTTCCCAAGAAAGTTTTGGGATTAGTAAACCTAACTTGTCCTGGTAACACTGCAAAACAGTGGATCCTCTTGCCAAAGTCACACTGATCTCCAAACTTCTACAAGGTAGAGGAAAACCAAATTCATCTTCCTTTCAGTGAAGAAACACAGGGATAAAATTCAGCATTTGGACCCAATTTGTTGCCTTTCAACAATCCCTGTACTAATTTATATAGATGTACCCAGAAAGTTTGAAGAATGAACGCCGTGGGCAATTTCAGTGGAGATTACTGTAAATCTTCATTACTACAGTTATTCTGGGGACAGACAGAAGTTGTGGCTAGCACTAGTTGGCATCACTTTGCATTACCACAGAAGTGAATTTTAAAATGAATAAAGGGAGTCAGCACAGCCACAGATAGTTGACTGTGGTACAACAGCAGAATAAATAATGCTTAAGAAGAGGGCGTTCATTGGGCAGGGTGCTCCTAAAACACAACAAACCTTCATCCTTAATTCTGTAGCTTGCTAAATGAGTTAACAAAGACACAGAGTGACCTGAACTTTAGATGCATTTGCCTTCCATTCTGAGACAGCAGTTTTTCCTCTTGCACCACAGATTTACAGGAGAAAGGACAGTGTGATTTTTAGCCACAGCTTCAAATTGTATAAGGAAGAAAGCAACATGCTGAGAACTCTCATTCTTCTGTACCATTTAAGCACAGCTCAGAGTAATAAGAAATTAAGAGTCAAGGTTTGACTTCTCATGATTTTTCCGTGGTTGTATGGGTGCATGCTTTATTATCATCAGCTTTTGTCAAAGTAAAGTCAGTTAGTTCAAAATCTGCAATATATATATTTATCCCATTCCTGATTTTTCAGTCACAGTGTCCAAGTATTCATGGCAGTAATGCCAATAAATTAATTGTGGAAAAAACAAAGTTCTGCATCATCCTCTTGACCCCTAAATCTACTCCTGTCCAAGGTAATAGAGATTTCTTTATTCATTGTCCCCAAAAGTTACTTTGAGAGTGCCAATATGGAGTATGAAATGTTTTAATGATAGTGGTTAGGTGAGCTACAAATGGCATGACGAAAGGGTAATCTTGGAAGAAATCTTAAATGACAGTGAATATCTGAACTTATATTCCATTTATTTGATGTTCTGTCCAGCCAAATATCACTATCATGTGTTTTCAAAAAGGAAACTCAAGACAAAGTTTAATATTCTTGCCAGGAATTATGTTTTTGGTTAAAGATATTCTTTCAGATATAACTGAAAGATGTGTGCCATCAATCAGTGCCTATTTGCTTTGCTTCTCCTGTCTCACTACTGGCAAGTTTAAGAGCAAAATCCTGCATGTTTCCTAACAACATATCCACAATCTTGCCTCTTCCCAATAATTCATATGGAATGTGCAGTCCAAACAACAAAGAGGAGCTGTCTGAAATATTTTATCTTAAAATGTTACTGCTGTTTGAAAGATATTTTTAAATCCCTGTCCTCTCCAAAGACCTTATGGGGATTTTTTTCAGACTTTCACAACATATTATTTCAAGTCACCTTTTGAAGACAGAAAAGCCACGTGTTCTTGGAAATACACAGTCTAGCAAAAGAATGCTGGACTGCATTCATAAATAGTATGTAGGACAGGAGTAACCCCAGGGGCCAGTTTGCAGCGAGCTGCCTTGGAACCAGGGAGCAGTAGCAGAGCTGCAGCTGAACAGAGGTCTTGTCAGAGCCACAGAGGAAATCCCTGGAATAGGCTGATTGTGGCTGACTTGAATTTCTTGATTTACATTCTCTGAGACAATGTGTGGTTTCTTCTAATAATTACATGACCAGTTCTCTTAACTATTCATCATCTTTAGCATATGCTATTATGAGCCATTTCTAAATGAGTCTTAAACATAAACATAATCCTTTGTTTATTTTCCTCTTTCATATGTGATCCAAAAATAGACACTTGAAAGCACCCACAACTTCCCTTGTTTTAAAGCCAATTTCTTTCCAAATTGATTAAATTAGTTCAATGAGAAAAGGCCCAAGATTAAAACATTGAAAAATACCATTCTAGATTACCATTTGTGTACACCTTGGGGAGCTGCCATGGGAAATGTTTACATAATTTACTTGAGCCCCAGTTGAGAAGAAACATCCTTAGCAATGAATATCATCATCTTGTTAGACTGTGCCTGAAGTCTGGAAATACTTGTAAAAATCAGCATAAAAGATAATAGGGCTAAATTAATCTTTGACATACATTTAAGAATGTTAAATAATTGGACCCACCAGAGAAAAATAAACTATGGATCTGATACAAATTTTCTTCAGCTTTTCTGGTAGCAGAACGCAGGTAGCATAAACCACACCTCTTATCCTTAATCATGTGACAAAGTAACATTATATTAATAACAATTACCCAGTTAAGGACTGAAGTGCATTGTTTGAATAGTAAGAATTAATTCAATAGATTGAAAAGTAGAGTATTTGAGACTTGCAAAATAAATTATTGTTTAGTAAAATGCCATAGGGAAAATGTTAATAAAACTCATGGGTAAAAAAATTATAGATATGAAAAATCAGGTCACTGCAGCTATATTAGTTTTCAAATATTTTTACCTAATATTTGCATCAGTGTAAATGGCAGTGTCCTTGCAGGTGTAAGCCAAAAAAATAGTGACACACTAGGAGGATCTTTGCTACAACAGCTTCTGTCTCTAATGGAGACGATGTCAACAGGGTCGTGATAGTTTATATTGTTCTTGCTTTGATATTGCCTTTAATTTTGTGAGAACTGCTGAGTAAAACTGACACTCAGAGAGCCTGGCAAGCCAAGTCAATGTGTTTCTGCTCAGGGTTAAAGAACAATCTGCAAGTTCTTTCTCTCTGGGCAACTCAGACCAGCATGAATGAGGAGTAGCTGTAGTACAACTGTCTCCTATATTTGGAATGTGGAAATACAGAAAGAGATGCACTCAGATGACATGAAGAGAAATAGAAACACCACGGGTTCATTGCAGAATATTAGGTTTACCCAGCATCAGGGCTCTTTCAAGTATGGAGGACATTTCAGAAGGAAGACAAAGATGCATCTCTTACAAACTCTGTGTGGTTGGTAGAATTCAAAGGACACTTGATAAAATCATTCATGTCTTGGTGATGAAGGCAAATATGGAAGTGAATGCATACTGAGGTGTGAACCCTTAGGTTTAGTCAGAGGATACCAACATCCCCTAGATACCCTACGGTTTCACCAGTGGTCATTAGGAAGCTGCTGGACAAAAAGACAATTCAGTCGTGCCATCTGAGAATTCCCTTTCCACACACTTGTCAACAAAACATACAAGTCAGAGCAACTTCTGCTTTTCTGGGCTTTCCCAGCTGTGTTGGGATTACTGATGGAATGTCATCTCTTTTCGTTCTTTTCCTCACTCTGTCCTGCTTTTATAAGGACAGATCATTCTCCATCAGGCTGCAAGACACTGTATAGAAACTCAGTTGTTCTAATGAAGGATTTTACAACTTCTTCGTGGCCTAAGACATGCCAGAGAGGCAGTATCCCACATGGTGGATCTGCTAATCTCATTACCTTTCTGTTCCATCCCTGTAGCTTGGCAAACCCTTGTGCTGCCTGGTTGCATGAGGTCTTCCAGCCTTGACTGACAGTCCTGACTGGGCTGTGTTTCCCTGAGCAGTTCTCAAGTGCCAATATGAACTTGCCTGTCTCAAGGCAAGTTCTGATCCCTTTTGATCAACAGTGAAGCATCAATTTCCTTTGGTGACTATTGCCTCTTCAGAGAACTTTGGTCAGTTTAATTCAGGAAATATGCAACTTCACCTCCTTGTGCTTTAGGAGTATGGCACTTTTAATTTTGTATTAAATGACCTGAAATGGAACTACAGACACAAAGATTAATATTTTGCTGTTGAGCAGTGTGGCTACAAGTGGTCACGTTAACTTACAACTTATTCTGTTGCTGTTAGTTTCTGTTGTTTGACCCTTTCCTTCTGCTGTGTGCTTCTCATGATTGCCTCTCTTTTTGGTGCTTTATGCTCCTCCCAAAATGAATTTTAAAAGCTCTTCCATTCACCATGTTTCTCAGAGTTCATAAATAATAATATGTATTAAAAAGTAGGATTGTACAACTTACTGCATTTTTAAAAGGTAATTAAAAAAAAAATCCAAACCTAACAAACTAAGAAACCTAAACAAACAAAAAACCAAAACCCCAACAAAACACAAAACAAACGAAACAAAAAAAAAAAAAAAAAAGGAAATTTCAATTACAAGAAATTGTAATAAAATGAGCATTTTTACAGTATGCATTTAGGTATATAAATACTGGGGGAAAACACAGACTAACTAAAAAACAGTTACTAAGACTACAGCAAGTTTAGCCTTGAATATTTTGAAGTTAATAGCTTCCTAGTATTTGGGCTTTCACATATATTTTACATCTAAATTATAGTGACAATCCATTTCAGGACTTCTATCCCTGTTTCCTATGCTCTAACAAGAAACAATTGGTTTATGGATAAGTGTTTAAAGTCATTTAATCCATAACCCTGACTATCTCACTTTTTAGGCATCATTGAAATCCAAACTAAGCAGCACAGTCAAAATGATCAGTCAACAAAGTGTTACAGGGTGTAGACAAGCTGTTACATGCTAGAAAAACAATTGTTCACGCAGGCTTTAACGTACAGTTTTATTAGGATTACTTGTAGCAGTAAGTTAATGGTTCTTATAGCTGTTTATTAAAGTGGCTACTATACAGTGACTGCTGAGAAAACAAAATAAACAGCATTTAAAAAACACACACAGCTTAGAACCATAGGCAGGTTTTTGTCAGTATTACCTAGTCACCTGTTTTAAAAATTAATAAAATTTCTCTTCTCAGGGGAGCAATTGATTCTCCCATGCCAGTTTCTCCCTGTTAATAAATTCAGAGGGAGGCTATCAGATTAACTACAGTGGCAGGAACAACCACAGGAGAAGATTCTGCCCCAGAAAAAGTTGTGGAATTGTGTTACCAGGACCATCTCATGTGGGTTAAGCAAAAATTAAAAAACAAACAAACAAACAAAACAAACAAAAAACCCCAATCCAACCAACCAACCAACCAAAAAAAAAAAAAAAAAAAAAAAACCAACAAAAAAAAAAAAAAAACAAACAAAAAAAAAAAAACCAAAACAGCAAAGTACAGTACAGGGATTTTACAGAACCACTGATACATGGGTCTATGGGTCTACAAAAGACCTCACAGCCCAGAACTGCTAATTTCTAGTCAGGCCTGCTAACTGAAGGTCTGCTAACTGTTTTGAAGGGGTTTGTGTGAGGTAGATCAGGTCCTTTATACTCTACAGCAGTTCAAGTCTGTGATATTTCTGTGTCTCCAATGGAATGTTCTAGGAGCCTGCAAATGAAAAATAGTTGAAACTTTCTAGTTTCAGCCCAATATTCTGAATTATGTCAGGGTCCAATATCTGTCCCATCATTCACAGGTTTTTGTCTAGTCTGTTCTTATAAAGCCTTGACAGGACAGAATTCTGCAACAAGCTTTAAAAAATGTTATAGATAAACATCTGTTATTCATGATAACTATGTGGTTTTTACATTTGTATAAACCATACTTATATAAAATGTCCCATTCAAAGCTATTAATTCCCTCCAAATCTACAGTAACTGAAAGGAAATGGAAGCACTATCTGACCTGGAAGATGGCAAAGTGAACATGTAAAAGCCTACATTTCTGCAATGTTCTCAATCATATGAAAAAATGTTAATTGTAGTGAACATTTCACAGGAAAGTCTCCATTTGAGAGAAAACCTGGTGCAAAGCAGATTTTGAGGCATGTCTAGATACAAAGTGAGGGCTGCAGTTAATTGCATAATTACAGCACCCATGTATTTATCCCAGATCCTGGGATAAATATTTTCCTGGGCTGACATAACTGTTGAAACTCAAGATAGCTTGTTTAAAGAGGATATGGTATCTAATCAGCTCCAAATTTTCGTTGCAGTGCCCTGATGCTGTAGTTTGGTGGTCAGGTTCATTCTTTTAGAATGTAGAAGATTCAAGGCTTTGTTGCAGATTAGTTCAGACAGAAAATAGAACTTTGCCTCCCCTTTCTCCTACCCAAGGCAAGTTGCTCAATTGTTGAACTCTTGGACAATCTCTTCTTGTTTTCTATACTGGGATAGAAATAAATACCAGGCATTTTTCAGAAATATAATTTTTATTTTCCAGCCAGTTCTACTAAAAGATGATACCTCCTCTTTTCCTTTGAAACCTTGTATTTTCTTTCAGAATTCTACAGCCACATGTCTCTGGCCTAGGTATACATTAAGTTAGTATATAAATCCCTGCATTATATTCCTGAGAAAAACAACAACTAAATCTGCTGTGAAGGCACTTAAACTCCAGTGAAGAGAAGATCACAGTTTATGGATTTGTACAACTCAGTGGGTCATTCAGATCTTAAATTCACATGCATAATAACCAAAAATTGATCCTATTCTCAAAACGTTGATACTTTTTTATGTTTTCTACTTCTCTTTACTTTTCCATCACTTAAATACTGGGCCAAAACACTATTTGTCAGAGAAAGAAAAATATCCACGAAGCAAATAAGGTAAATATATTTTCCTATTGTACAGCAAAGCAGAAGTACATAGAGCAATTAGTTAATGTATGTGTAGTTCTTTGAAGATTTAACATTGAAGTGTTATTTAAGTATTTTCAGCAAATAACCACAAAATGTTGCTGTTGTTTTTTCACCTACTAAAGAATTTGTCTGTGTTGTAGACCTTCTTCCCACAACTGACTTGTTTTAGTAGCTAAATCTCTAGAGAAGAAATTTCAATTTTTCACATGTGAACATCCATATATAAATAGTGGTGGACTCCTAAAACTATTCAAAACATATAACTCATAGATAACATTTTTCATGACACTAAGAATCCTGCAGCTGTTATGATAGAAGCTACATGTTGAATAAATATCTCTTCTTTATCTACATCATAGTTTCTAGTTTTAGTTTTTGTTACTAACTTTTTTTCATGATTTTCATTTTCCTGATGGCCCAAATAGTCAATGTAGATCATGTATTAAATTAAATCCTTGAAGCATATTTCAATCTTGTACATGAAAGGCCTATGAAATATTTGGTATGAACTGGAAAGAACACACGATTGTGCAAAGTGATTTCATATGAAGTGGGTTGGGCTAATTTCCATAATTAGAAAGGGCATAAACAGATCATGTGTAAAAAGACAATTCTGAAGAGTGTGAGATAAACATCTTTTTTTCAAATCATTGCCATTTATTCAATGAGGTTTATTCAATTAGTAGCTTTGAACAATCTGTGTTTTGATCAAGATTCATGTGACAAATGACTGGTAGATTGTTCTGACTTACAAATCCAGGTCTATCATTTTCTAAGAACATTTCCCAATTTGCTTTCTGTAACCCAGACCTTCAAATTTGGTGGA
The DNA here is from genome assembly GCA_036630365.1 of Acanthiza pusilla. Lineage (NCBI taxonomy): Eukaryota > Metazoa > Chordata > Aves > Passeriformes > Acanthizidae > Acanthiza > Acanthiza pusilla. The sequence continues at coordinate 3,601,830 of JAXCHO010000036.1, forward strand.
TATTAATTGCAGTTTCTTTGAAGTGAAAGTTTAAAAAAAGCCTTTTGCCTTTTGTCAGGCCCTTTTATTTTCTCTTAAATGTTTATCTTTTTTCCACCTTACTGCTTAGACAACAGCAGCTTGTCGTTTTATTTGTGTTGGTTCAGTAAAGTATCTAGGACTTCAATTATTAAACAAAGACATTTTTAACATATAAAATTTACAATAACATGGAAGATTCCATTTAATTCTATACCACATATAGATAGATGATAGATAAAGAGATAGATTAGATAGATAGATAGACAGATAGACAGATAGATAGATAGATAGATGGTATATTTGTATGTGAAACAGTCATTACTGTGATTTCATTGTGATGTGTTTAATCAGCAATATTTCATAAGGTTTTTCTTTTACCTAAGGAATTAATCAGCCATGATGCTTTTTTATAGTTGCAATTTGCTGAAGAAAAACTTTTGCATCTTTTTCTCTTCCCCCTATATGCAGCACCAGTTAACTAAATTCAGGTGAACTCCATCGTGCATTCTGGATGAGTACAGGAATTACTTGTTCTGATTGTGCTGTAATACATTCATACATTCTACAGCTCATTTATTCAAGAACAAAGTTTAGATTGTTCTGGATTTGTGGGAAGTGTCAACTGTATGAAAGAACTTAGTTTTTACTGTGCTTTGTTAAATGTTTTCAGTTGGTTAGATGTACAGGCAATATGAGTACGGTTTGATCCTTTTTCTCTTGTCCTGTAAATGCTTGATATTTCCTCTTTGAATTGCAAGTGATCACTTTTCCACAGAAGAGCCTCAGATGCATATAAATTATAGCAGCAGTTGTTTGCTGCCTACAAAATTCTTTGGGTGGCACACTCTGCATGTAGATATTCCAGTCTTCACTAAGTTGTCCCAATAATTCTGAGCTGCTTATTTTACCTTCAACTTTTGAATTCCACCCACAATTATAATTCAGAGTTCATTTTATCACACTTGATTAGAATTACAGAATAATAGAATGGTTTGGTTAGAAGGGACCCTAAAGACCACCTAGTTCCAAGCCCTCCACCATGGACAGGGACACCTTTCACCAGACCAGGGTGCTCAGAGCCCCATCCAACCTGGCCTTGAACATTTCCAGGGATGGAGTGTCCAGGACTCTTACGGGAATCATGCCTCACCAACCTCACAAATAACATCTTCCTTTTACACAATCTAAATTTCTCTCTGTTCAAAGGCACCTTTGTCCTTAGCTCTCTACCTAGGAGAGAGGAGCAATACCAGCATTCCATACAGGACTCACTTAAGTACTTTTTCTGACGTTATTAACCTCATAGCATTTTGCATGCTTTACAGGGACACATTAGGACATTGTGATTGAAACACAAGAATTGGAGGGTCATTTAGAGATAATATGCGTAGTATGAGAATAATACTGGCCTAATGCAGCAACAGTTAACACTGCTCCCAAGAGATATTTATCTAACTTTAGCTTAAAAGCTGTTACAGCTTCTGAAAATTCTGTTTCAGTGCTTAAAACCCCTGCCTAAAGAAAGCTCTTTCCAAACTAGATCTTCCTTGTTGCATTTGACACAATTTACAACAGATGTAGTGAAAAATATCCAACCTTTTTGCTACTTACTACTTTTAATTTACAATAAGTCTTTAATCTTCATTTCTTTATACTAAATAATTCCAGTCCTTTCGGACTTTCCTCATAGGTGATGTTTTTGCCAACTTCACTGTTCTCTGGACTCTTCAGCTTGTCCACATCTCCCTTGTAAAGCACTTGAGATTAGGTATAGATTAGACATCAGCCAGAAACTCTTTACTGTGAGGGTGGGGAGGCACTGGAACAGTTTGCCTGGTGAAGTTGTAGATGCCCATCCCTGGAAGTGGCCAGCTTGGATGGGGCTCTGAGCAAATAAGTCATGAGATCTGTCCCTGTCCATGGCAGGAGGGCTGGAACATGATGGTCTTTAAGGTCCCTTCCAACCCTAGCCTTTCTTTATGGATCTGTGGTGCCATGTATCATGTCTGATGTGCTGGAGCTGTGGCACCGAAGGGTCTTGTGGATGGAGAAGTTCTGCAGCAAAGCACAGCAGTGAGAAAATCAAGCTAACGTTGTTATTATAACCCATTACTTTTCCAGAATGCATCCGGCATCACACCAGAGAGTATCCAGCTGTCAGGAGGGTTGACAACCCTGTATTATAGGCCTGAGAGAAAAGGTTTGTCTCATCTGTGTGGATGGAGAAAAGAACTAAACACAAATCGCCCACATCCAGTGTCAGTGTCCTGACTGTTGGTTACAGAATAAAGGCAGAACTTCCCCTGTTATGTGCAGTCTGGTTCAGCTGACAGGCTCAGAGCAGCCTCGGCATCCTCAGGGTGCTCACCGGAGCAGGACTATTGAGCCATAAACAGAAACAATTTATCCATGAGACAGATAGAGGATTAGCTTACCTGTGAATTCTGACTAAGTTTTAAGTTCAACCATGACATGCTAAAAATCTTTCAAACAGATGAAAATAGAGATGCAGGTGCCTAGGGACTGCAAATTACTGAAACTGAGACTCTGTGTAGGTTACATAGCACTATGCCATTTTGATACACCCATATTTACCATTGTATAAATTGGTATATTATAGGCATTAAAATAAGAAATTCATTACTTTAACGCTGAGAATCAAACCTATCATACTCAAATCTCTTTTCTGTAAAGACAAAAATAAAAGCATCTGCACAAGATAGAGATTTGGAAGCTCATGGTTTAAATATATATCAGTACAGCATTTTTCAAGGCAATCTACAAATGCAGCTCATTGAATGTTGGTGGTTAAAATACAGTAATTTTCATAATGGAATTGCCAGATAACTTTATTACAAATTTACAATTTATGTTCATATTATGGATTCAGGTCAAGTTATAGATGCTGTTAAAATCAAAGAGCAGATCAGCCAACATTAAATTACAGTAGTTCCAGGGCATAGCTTTTCTATAATGTTGACCTAACCTGACTGAGGTGAACAGGTAGCTCTGTCAGCTCTTGTAAGGTTTTTATTATGTTATAGGCTTCTATAAAAACTACCCATGAGGAAATTAATTCTGCATTTGAAACAAAAGATCGAACTATAGATCATTACAAGAGTTATGGGCTACAGCACAGGCAATTCTATTCAGAGCCACACTTTTCCATCCCTCCTGGTTTAATTTAGGACCACATCCTGGGATTCATTCACCTGGCAAAGAACAACAGGCAATTAATTGTTCTTCATGTAAATCTAATTTTGTCTACAGCCAAGATCAGTTTGGATCAAATACTTGAAGATGCTGACAGTCCCATCATGCTTTCTAACTGAGCAACACCAGAGATCCATTTCAGGCTGCACAAGGGGCAAAGGCAATGTCCACCAGAGATTGATTTTGAAATGATTCAAAGGCCTTTCTAAAATATGCTGCTCTTTGATAAGTTGTTTAGGTTGGTGTTGTTGCATCAAACCACTATTTCTCTTAAGCCCTCAGGTTAAAACCTAAGGCTAAGCAGCATCTTACCCATAACCCTCAATCTGGAATTTCACCCCTGACAGTGCTCAGCAGCACAGCACTGGGAGCTGCTAGATTATCAAAGAGGTCCCTCATCATTAAACTGCAGAGGTTGCTCTTGACTGACTCCCTTCACACACACTCCCTCTGCCAGTTGGAAGAAGTGGTCTCATAGCAATAATTTAGCCAAAAGATGAGTTGTAAAAGGTCACTAATGGGAAACACTGTTTTTCAACTTAATGTTCTTAAAATATCATAGATTATTAATTATGGTGGAGTCATAAGCTTTACTCAAAAGAGACTTGATTGGTTCAAAACAGGAAGTCACTGCAAGATTACCAAGGAATTTATAATGACAGAATGTTATCTGGTATTACAAAGGGACCACAGACCTCAGTACCAAGGCCTTTGGGAGGTTTCATTTTCAGTCTGCTCATTCTCAAAAGGGAATCACTCTGCTAATATTGCTGAGCTTCTCTGGCAAATGTGTTCATCAAATAAATAATTTACATTACAAAGGCATAGGACAATAGATGCACAAAAGGCATCAAAGGTGATGTTTTAATATAGTCTTTCCATTTAAAAAGTGGAGACAATGAGAATGGCAGTTTTTTCTCTCTCAAAGCCTGTGTTAATTCCTATACAAACATCTAAAACTACCTGTGACAGCAGAAGTGTTCTGGAATACAATGACCCTGTGAACTGTGCATTAGGAAAAGATGTATTTAGAATAAAGTTATAATCAGTTCACAGGGACATTACTGTTAACTGCCAACCAAGACCATATTCACCCTGGCTGTCCTGGTTTTCTCATCTGTGAGTCAATATGAAACCAAATGCTCAGTGAGCTGAATGATTAATTTGTGCTGTAATTCACAGTCACTGCATGATACTATTTTGTAGATATTGTTTCAGGGAAGGAGGAGAGATGTCATTGAAGTTATGAATGCTCTTAACTGCAGAAGTTCATTTATCTCCCCTTTCATCATTTGCACTACATGTAGCTTTGTTGCAAGACAGATGCTGAATAAATGTCGAGACCCAGCTAGATCTATGCGCAAGTGTACCCTGGCAGTGCAGAATTGCATCGTGCTGAGGCAGGTTTAGGACCAGATTTTGTAATGTTTTAGTCTCTCTAGAATTGCAGGCATTACTATGTGCTTGCATTGCAACACCAGTACTGAGTGAGAGTTATTCTGCAACTTCCAAACCAGGAATAGGAAAATTATAAATCCCTTGTATAACACATCCTGGTTTTCAGTGTACCAGATTACCCCTTTCAAAGCCTTTCAAAACTCTTAGCCAGCATGTTCATTGCTTTTTTCCTCTATCAGATCACACATCATCCACTGCTTCCTCCTTCCTCCTGTGTATGTCAGCCAGAATTGCCTGTCAGTTATGTTCTCCAATAAACCTCACACTTATGTGTCTGTCTATTCATGGAATAGGTCACTTAAAGAAAATAATAAAATAATATCATCTTTTTATAACATCATATTTCTTTAACATTTTAGTAGCTAGAGTTCTTGCACAGGGTGAGGAAACATGGTTTTTTGAGGTTTTTTTCTGTCAAGAAAGCACATTTCACATTTCAAGAGACAACTCTAAATGGTAAAATAGAACCAGATTCCATGATTCCATTTTCCCTGTCTTTTAAAGTCAATGGCTTTTTAAAATACTCGCTGTTTGATTTCCTGGCTCCCGGAGGAAAGATGGAGCAGAGCAGGAGTACATCCTTGGCCAGGACATTGAAGAGCGTCTTGGTAAGGACAGTCTCTTGAATGATGAGCACAAAGCTCCCAAATCTGAAGACAACAAAGATCCTAACAGTCACATTTTCTAGGAATATGTTGCAATCAGAGGTTACTGCAAAATCTAGATAATGGCAGGACCATTCTGTAACACACTGGGCAGGTAAAACAATGGATTCTTTTGATAAAACCAGGGATTGGGAAATGCTGTCTCCAAGAGCAGGCTGACCCAGTAGGAGTTGTTCTGTGAGTGTGGACCTTTAACTAGAATGTTAAGGCTGAAAGGAATAAATTCTAGCAAATTTAAAGAGGAATAAATTATAGCAAATTCAAAGAACCAATATAAGCTAATGGACAACCTAGCAGGGAAAACCTTCAGTTTGCTGAATGTCTACAGGGTGGATGTCTGCTCTGGTGCTAGTCAGCAGGTCATTTTTTAAGAAAAGAATTATCTGACCTGGTTCACACATCTGTTCTAGGTAATGGATTGCAGCTTAGAGATGCTGGTTTCTCTCAGTTTATAAAAAAATACTAGAAAATTAGGTGAGATGTAAATATCTACCTAAAGTCAAATAAGTAAATAAATGCAGAATAACAGAGAGTATGCTGTGTCACTGACTAAAACTTTCTAGGAATTTTAGGCAAGTTTATTAGCTTCAACCAGGAGCTGTCGCTGATACAGAAAGTGCCAAAGTACTATATTACAGTAGATGCTTCATTGCCTGTTCAGACATCACCATTTATGAATTTACAACTCAATAATTTAATAAAGTAATTCCGACATTTGGTATAGCAGCACAATGCCAAGTATCAGAAAAAGACTAGATGTTGATGCCAGGCTGATATCTGATGGTTGCAGACTATAGTAATCAGTGTGATTTTACTATGTACTGCGTCTTTCATATAGTTAGGTAGATGACTTGTTTTTCCAATGCCTTAATTTTCGCACCCTTCTCCAGGTTAACATGTAAAAAGAATTAAGAGAAGTAATAATAATAGCAACAACAAGAACAACAACACCAAAATAGGAATAATAATAATAATCATCATCATCATCATCATCATCATCATCCGTTCTCTTTCTCCATGCCTTGTTGCCATTAAAAATAAATGTATCCACAAAACTTTTATTATCGTTGTTACTGTTAGTAATATAAACCAAATTTTGTAGTAATGCTTAGATTGAAATGAGTGGGTGTATTTGTTTGCTTTTATCACTGCAGGAATGAGAGGCGAAAAGTTAACATTCTCTTTCTGATATGAAAATTGTGCAACACTGACTGACAAGTCAGTTTAGCACTCAACATTTCTGTGCTCCTGCAAGACATCTGTAAGAGTTCCATTTATCATTGTCTAGAAACTGCTGTTAAGTTCCACACATGGGAGCTGCTGCAAAACACCTGGTCTGCTTGAGGAAATGTCTGCTAAAATTTTTCAGGAGTGAGATCTATCACCCTTCTTTACAATTACGAGATGGCTGCTTTGCCTTCTTTACAAAGCTTTTCAACAACACTGGAGCATGATAGAAGCATATGAACAGTTTAAAACGTATTCATAGAAATACACCCACATCGCAGTATGTATGATAATTCAGGTTGGAAGGGACCTCAGAGGTCTTTAGTCCAACCTCCTGCTCAAAGCAGGGTCAGCAACGAGGTCAGACCAGGTTGCTTAGGCTTTAATTTATTTATTGGATTGGTTATTAGGTTTCCTGGCTTGAGGAAGAATTCTTGAGAAATATGGGCTTTTTCACATGTCTTTTTTAACTTTTATCCACAGTCTGTCTGTCCGCTGCTGAGGTGTACTGAAATTTGTCCTTTGCCTGCAGGCATAGTAATAACTTCAGCAGTGAATTATTGAAAATATTTTCTGTTTCTATTACATTCACTGTTTATTATATCAGAGTCAGTATTAATAACAAGAATAATAACAATAATAACAATACTGAGAAACAATATATAAAATATTAATAAAAATATTGGAAAAACAGGAGGGTGTACTTATTTCCTGTGGTATTTTTAGAAGATTCTAAATGCAGCCCAGGAAACTCAGATGGTAATTTTTTGTTCCAATTTGTAAAAATCCAGTTGAAATGGAAAAAAAAAAAAAAAAGTAGAAACCACTGACAATAATCCTATGTTGAAAATATTGCTTAAAATATACAGGTCAAAGGGTGTCATACCTGTAATGTTAAAAGTGGCACTTGTAATCCTTGTTGTTAAAATGGTTCTTAAACCCCATAGGGTTATCATGAGAGAAAGGATCATATTAAGTACATCACACCTTCATATTAGTAGAAACAGATTTTCATGACTGCACAAAAGAACTAGTGTTGCTTAACCTTTTTTAATGATTAATTTTCATTTAAAGGTACATTATTTTGCCCAAAATATCCACTGTTCTTGTTAGCTTAACATGAGGCTACATGCCTTGATTAAGAGTGCTGGATATAACCGAAGTGTATTTATGGCATCTAATATAGAAAGACCCTTCCATTTGCATATTTATTTGAGCATTTCATGAATTAAACATTGTGCAATACAAACATCCCCATTTTACTGTATTCTTATAGTTCATCATAAAGAAGCTAAGACTTACAGTGTATTGTGTATCACTAAAGTGATCTTGGAAGGGAAGGGGGAAGTGTAATCTTGATCTTTTCATATTCCTTCAAACCATAGATAAATCAAATTCCTTATTCTTAATCACTGTCAAACCAGTTTTTCCATTTCCACTAAATTTTCCTCGGAAGTGTAAGTGTTTTATATTATTTGTTAGGTTAAAACCTATCAGAAAAACAGTGTCTTGGTGTAGCTACAAGTAAATGTTGGTTTTATTCATCACAGACTATTGAAATTGGGATTCTCTGGTGTAACTTCATAGAATATAAGAGACTTTCACCAGAACATTTTGTGTATTCTGTATCCAGGATGATTTGTTGTTAAGAAAGGTAAAAGTTTGTCAGATATCTCTTCTCAAACTCCTGTAAATATGGTGAGCACACTCTTGTGTAAAAATCTTGTGGATGTCACAGTGCAGGTGCTATCAGTACAGCAGTATTGTTTTTACTCCTTTTTCAGTCTGAATCTGCTTTTTAAAAGGTGATTCCTATGATTATAACTCAATATAGGTCAATTTTCAAATATAATGAATGAATTGGTTTGATGAATGAATGAAGACAACTTTGTAAAGGCTGGCAATATTCAGCATATATTATCATTCAGCACTATTGCTCTATTCAAGAAAAAAAGATCTTCAAGTGTATGACACTAGCTCAGTTAAAAAAAAAATTTAAAATGTAGTAGTAGTTAGTATCAGAAATGCCCAGAATATGTCTTTGCAGTATGATAATTGGTTTTAAGTGCTGTCCACATATACAGTCTTTTTGATACAATAAGGATAGCCATTCCTAATTTGTATTTGCATAGGAAATTGCAACACAAGTGGGAAGAAAAACAATTACATATTCTTGTTAATTAAAGTTCTAAAAATGAATTATGCAAAAAAATCTCAAAAGGCTTTTTAGGCTCTTTCCAAGATTTCTCTACAGCTTTTAATGAGCATTTTTGAATTACTATATGTACATTAAAGGCAGAACTTAAAAATAATTCAGCATATATATATTGTCATACTAACAAGATAATAATTAATTTTGCTTTAGCACAGAAAAAGAAAATATTTTCCTGAGATCCTAATTCAAGATTAAATATTTTACTTTGTATGTAGTAGAAAAACAGAATAAATACATAAAATCAAACTTGGGAAATAAGTTTAATGATCAGCTTGGAAACACCAGCAATAAAGATCAGAAGCATAACAGTTTTAACCAAACTATTCCAAAAACGTAGGCAATGAAACAAAACCTTTCATGAAATCTTGTCAATCTCTGCAAATATGTTCAATCAAAAAGTAAATTATAGGGAATAAAAGTATGTTCATGTATAGATACAAGTATTCTTTCTCTGTATGTTCAGAATGTCATACTTTCCCTTTTTGGTTGATATAATTGACATAATTTATGTTGATGGAATTTCAGAATTCGAGAAAACGCCAAACCAAAGCAGAATTTGTTTCACATGATTCTGAGCATTTTTGTTCATTGCTCTTCGTCTCAAAAAAATCTGAAAAATATTTTCTAACGATACCAACCTATTTTAGTAATTGACAAAGAACAGATAGTATATTTTCTATGGCTGGATATGTCAGAGATTCAGCTGAGTACGTAACAACGTAATGGATTAATGATTTATTTCATAAGTTATTTACCTAAGATCCTTCAATCAAAGCTCACTGGTAGCTTTAATTAATTATCTCTAACAGCCCATAGGTAAGATGGGCAAGGGACGCCAGGTTGCTCCACACTCCTACTATAAAATGCAGAGGAAAGTTTATTAGAATTGGGAATACAATGGAATGGAGCATCTACAGTGAGAGCTGACCTGAGGAGAGCCTCAGCACAGCATCCCTCAGAGCAGCCCCCGAGGCTGCACAGGAGCTTGGGTCACAGGTGGCAGCACCAATAGAGGGAAGTCCCCACAGAAAGCAGGAGCTTTAAAGGGAGAGGAGTAAGATTTGAGTTTAAAAAGCTGGAAACTATTACTTGTTGTGTATCTATATGTTCTTCCAGACCTGTGGGAAGTTACCATGCACGCGTAACTATGCTTGAGTTCTTTGAAATAGTGTAAGAAAAATATACTAAGGAAAAGGGCAATATTTCCACTGAAATGACTTGCAGTGAATAATCACACATCCTAAAGAACTGCAATTTCTCTTCTTTTACTCAGTCCAGAAAATATTTTATCACCTAAGCAACTAGACAAATGTGAGCAGACCTGAAATTCTGGAGGACAGAAAGGCAGCACCACCTGAACCCACTGCAATAACATTGTGGTTTACCAACAGAAACATGGTTTCTTGCTTTTATTCCCATGTTTGATTCTCACCATGCTAACAAGAACATGGTGATGAGTAAATGATTTGTCTCAACTTTCTGTCATAAACCCTAATTTATTGAATTATCCTTAATTCCTTCCTAAATAGTGTAGTCTTCCAGGCAGGTATGATACATACATCAGCATTTATTTTCCGGTAATGTTTGTCAATGTTATATTAAACAGAATAATGTGCAAACAGCATTTGTACAATACACAGTCTCAGTAATATCTGACATGAAATATTCCCAGTTCCAAAATAAGGAATGTATTTTTTACCTTGCCCTTATATTATGGTTGTGGCAATCACCAGAACAGGCATAAACCAACATGAAATATTTACTGGCATTTTGAAAAAAATATATACTTTGTGTAAATCCTTGTTCTGCCTGAAAGAGCTTCATCAGGAGCCAAAAAGCAAATGCACAGCAGCCACAATGAAGTGCTCTATCTATATATGTCTGTGTCTCTTAGAATAAAAATTATTTTTATTCACATTAAAGCACATTCTTACAGAGTTGTGAGTTGGCAATAGATTTGATCCTCTGACTTCTATTTCTTCAGTAATTAGCAATTGCATACAAAGCAATTCATAGGGAAGTCCCTCCGAAGTAGTCAGTTAGACTCTACAGAAATTTCCTTATTCCTACATACATAATTTTACTTTAAGGATAATCTTCCAACTAGAATATCACATTATTTCCAAAATCAGAAAAAAGAAAATTAGTTAGAAGGAAGCTGATGAAGTCTTCACCAACTTCATGACATCATCAGCAGCACAAGTAAATAAAAATTAACACTTTTAAAATTAGCTACCATACTGTCCCACAGGAAAGACCACTGCAACCCAACAGAGAGAAAAAAAAAGCATAATTTGACAAGCTTTCTGCATTCTTCTCTGTGGTATTGAAATAACAAAATCACGCCCACCCTTGTAGTGGTAAACTAGTAAGAATGGCCTCCACAGAAATGTAATTGTTATTTTAATTCTACATTTACAAGACAATAAAATGCCAAGCCAGCGTTGGCCATTCCCTTTTTTGATCATTACCTGTCAGCTTTTTGTGGCTTTATCATATGGCCTCCAGTTTCATTAAAAACAAAACAAAACAAAACAAAACAAAATAAAGACAGCCAACAACAAAAAGCCCAAAACAATGCACGCACAACAACAAGCCTACACATCAACAGCTAAAGGGAAGTCATTCATCCCATAATTGCCCTGGCCTCAAACAAGCCATGAAGTAGTGCACACAATAAAGGCAATCTGTCCTCTTTTAAAGGGAAGTTCAAACAGCTGCCTCGAGTTTTCTATTGCATATTCAAAGTGATAATGTATGAAATTATTAACTTCTGCACTGGGGTTTATGGCATTAAGAACCCCCCATCAAGCAAACAAACTAAGGATGTGGCTGGTTTTAAGGATTGCTTTGTTAGAGACTTCTGGGTCAATTGGGCTTTCAAAAAGAGCTTGGATACTTGAAACATTTCGGAAGCTAACTTAATTGAAGACGGATGGTGTCTGACATCAGAAATGCCCGTTTTCCTTTCTTTGCATGTCATTCCCCATGTTGATTTGTAAGGATACCTAAGGGTTATATGCCAAGCTACCCAGGGGAGAGACTTTTTGGTTGTTTGACAGCTAGCGTAGCTCAGCTATAAGCCAGTGAGCTGCACAATTCATCAGGGGTTTGATCCAAAGCTTGTGAGAACTAATGGGGGCACTTCCTTTGACTTTATTACTTTGGGTCAGAACCACTGCAAGTATCACTGCAGCCATATCTCGAACCCATACAAAGGAGCATAGATTAGGCTTTCTGAGACTGCTCAGCTTCTGGTTTATTTAATGAAACATTTTCTGCAATTCTTATTTCCTTTCTAAAATAAACATCAGTGTTTACTGTCTTTTCTCTGCTTCTCTTGCCCCCTGCCAGCCACCATGCAAATGTTATCTTATTGCTCAAAGGTGTTGACCTCTTCTTTGATCCTCCTCCACCTTCACAGTTCTTTCCCCAAAGAATTTGAAATCATTACAGGGAAAACAAAAGGTTTTCCTCTCCAAATCAAGGTTCACTGGATTTTCCTGTCATCCTTTCCTCCCTGTGTGACACAGAACAGAGGTTTCTACTAAGATTTCTGACTACTCAATATCTGTACAAAGCTTCATGTAGCAAATGTTTTATTCTACTTTCAGTAAAGAGAAGGAGTTTCCTTTATCATTGCAATTTTTCATCTTTGAAAAAACACTTTCTTTAAGCAAAGGCAGGAATCTGCTAAAAGATCATAGAATATCCTGACTTAAAAGAGACTCACAAGTATCATCGAGTTTGTCAGCTCAGTTGACCCAGTAAGGACAATGTCATCCCAGGGACCAATCTGAGTGAACCGTCCAGCTTCAGTCCCACAATGGGCCTTAAATGTCTGGCACACCTTATGAAATCCATAATCCAGAATAAAGTGTGATTGTGGAGGAGCCTTAAGTAATTTACCGGGAGGCTGCATCACCTCAGCATGGGGTTCACCAAGAAGCAGGGAGGTGCCCAAGATAACCAGTATGAAATCCTCAGGTTAAAAATGGGCACCTTAAATCCCACTGCTTTGGGAGGACTTGTGTTCCTCAGTTTTCACTTTTACTGCAATCTCACCTGTGATAGAATGTCTAAGATGCTCTATTTTCCACCTGTGAGGCATTCCCTCTCCTAACTTTGAAACTGAATAATTTGAGACTTTTAATTCCATATAGTAACTGAAGCCCTACACTTTGCTGACCCATGAATGGCATCCAATGGCAATTAAGTTAGTCTTGCCTGTAGTTCCCTGAATACCTCAGAGCACATCACTTCCCATTAGAATCACAGAGCCATTTAGGTTAAGTTCAATTCGTATCTCTCCAAAAAATTCTTGAAGCATTGCTTCAAGAAAAATAAAGAATCCACTTTATTCCATTATTATTATCAATGGCACTCTGAAAGAATACACAAATTATTTGCCACATTCAGGTAGCCTGCATATTTAAACAAACATATGCAAAGACTCAAACCTCTGGGGCAGAATGTATCCTTGATGCTAACACTCACTTACTCTGGCACAACAGCTGGAGGAATCTTTTGGCACTAGCCTAATACAAGCATTACTTAAAGAATATTTGATAGTGAAATAACCCACTTAAATGGTTTAACAAAGATTTTATTGATGAATAAACTTTTACATTCTTCTTTGCTGGCCTGACTCGTCTTCAGTGAATAGCTGAAAACAATGCATTATTCTGGCTGACATAACAGGCAGCACGAAATCTGTTCCTGGGAGATTTAAGTGATAGGAACTTAAGGGCAGCTCAATAATTTTAAGTCATGTTGCTTCTAACTGTGACTTATATTTGCAGTGATATAATGCCCAATGTATGGCAGAAGGTACAGAAGAACCAACAGTCATATCCACACTATGGAGTCCTTGTGCCAGGGGTTGTGCTGCTGCAGCCTGGCAAGTGAAAACTCACCCTGCTCTGGACTTAGAGCCATCTGAGCGAGCACTGCTCACAGAATGAGCTTAATTGTCTGTGTGAAACAGGCAGGGACATTTGCAGATGTAAATTGAACAGTGCTGAAGGTAGCAGTAGAGTTGTAACGTTCTATAAATTACTTTCGCTGGCCTGGCTCAGCACCCCTCACAGAGCTTTCAGCTTGATTCAACAGGGCTCTAAGCAACCAGGGAAGAAAATTTCTTTTAAAGAAATTTAATGCAGCAGAACTGATTAACTGGGGAACAGCCTACAAACAGGCAGCTGAGAGAATGTTCTCGGCAAGCCAAATAGCCCTGTTATGTTGGTTTTATTAATTAACATCTGGCTTCCTGCCTCTAAATCGGGTCCCCTTCTTTGCAGCTTTAATGCCATGTTTTCACCACTTTTACTCTGAAATGTACCCCGAGAATGTGAGATTAAATCCTTTGGCTGTTCAGCTTCTGAAACACAAGTCAATCCCCTCTAAATAGCATACAGCAACACAGCTCTAGTGGTCTCAGCAAACCTCATTTTCCTGCAGGGTCTTGGTAAAGAATGGCAGAAAGGAAGAGACAAAGTCCTGCACCAAAGAGAGAAAAATAATTAGTGAAGTAGACAGGGTGTATAGGAGACAGCTTTTAACTGAAGAAACACTCTCCATCATTAGGGGAGCTTGGGTAGGCATACCAGAGCAGCATTATCTCCATGGGCTGGGCTCGTCCTAAACTGGAAAAATAACTATGTGTTGTGGTTGCGGTTTTGAAAAAAAACAAGATCAAACCTTCACACAAATTGCAAAGCAACGCTGGCAGCTGAAAGCTGCTCCTCCAGTTTCTGAATGCTACAGTCCAGCCTGCAAAAGTACAGTCTTTGGTCCACTCAAAAAATACAGAGGTCTTACAAGATATAAACTACATAATACAGACTTCTTTTTAGTTGACAGTTTACAGAACACATAGCAGAAACCATGCATGTAATTGAAGGTAATAACTTAATCTGAACAGAAAATTCTGCATTTTACAACTTCACAGTTGTTAGTTTCTTTTAGACTGTGTTTCCTACACACTGATATTTTTAGTATCCATCTTGGCTAATGGCCATGTATTTCATTTCATAATTACATTACAAATATTACAAAACAAGGCTTTTTTAAAAAATTTTAATTGATCATCTTGTATTTCTTTGCCTGCTTTTCTGCCCTTTAGTTTGTCAGGGATGTGTGTGTTTGTTGGGTCCTGGAGAATAATTCTTTGGAAGTAACTTTGTTATATTGCATTCATTGTTCCTCATGATATGCTGCCTCTTTGGAAATTTTTATTAACCCTTAGGCTATCTTTAATTTCACAAAATGCTTTGGTGTTTTGCTCTTCTCCTAGTTTCTGGTCTCTCACCACATATTCTGCCACCCAACAAATCACAAAATTAGTGACCAGCTCAACAATAACTTGCATCTTTATTTTAGAAGAGCTTTTCTTCACATGTGCAATTGCATCAAGTGATAGGATGTGGTTGTCAATAGGTTAACATCGCTTGTCCCCCAGTGACATGTTTACTTACTTACTGCTGAGCCACCAGTTCATCTGCTGTAAGATTAGTAGAGATTTACAGGAAGAAAAATATATCCTGTTAATGCTTCATAAGTTAGGTTTTGTAGTTCAATGTCACTAGATCAACTGTTTTTACAGTGTTAATACACAAGCTGAAGCAGCTTATTAAGTGTCGGGGGGCTGATTTTATTCAGTGATTTTATTCAGTGTGTAACAATATACTGTGCTAATTTCTTCACATACAAGGGTTTAAAACTCTGCTTTGGTAAGACCTGAGCTGATCCCACTTTTTAAAGAAGTCTCTGCATACGTCATGGTTTTAGTCCACTTACTGCACTGCCTAAAGTGGCAGCTGATGTCATCTGATGAAAAGAGTGCTCCTGGGTCATGTGCTCAAGGCTGGGCTTCTCCGTGAGCAGAGCTGGAAATGTGATAATCTCCTGCTGTAGCAGATAAGAAATCTATTACTGGCAACTGTACATGAATACAGAAATCAAGGGCCAGCACATGTTCTCACTTCAACTGGTAGAAGTTTTTCTAGTGATTTTATTGAGCATTAGGTATAATTAAGAGGAAAATAGTTAAGTATTCTTATGAATGGAGCTCCAGCATTTTCAGCCCACAGAATCTAGAGGGAAAGGATTATCTCATCTATCTTTGGGCATCTCAGTGTTATGTTTATAGTCTAAGCTAGTCTTTGTTTCCCCTACAGTCAGAGGGAAGCAGTGGGTAATGTAGGTGAGCCCATTTGCTACATGGTTTGACAAGAGAGCACTAGTTTATATTGGCTGCACAAGATTTGGACAGCTGAAGTTGACATGAATTTCATCTAGTGTTATGAATTTCTAGGAAATGAATGAGATACTGAAATGCAGTTGTGAGGGATGTCTTACTTCTCTGTTATTTTCTTACCTGATGGCTTCCTTCACATCATTAAAATCTACGCATTTTCAGATGGCCCTACTTTTTCTGTAACTGATCTCCCTGTGGAAGGTCTACACCAGACAGTGTTCCATGTAGCCTCTAAAATTGCTCTTCTTCTAATTGGTATTTGGTGAAAGAAGGCTTGTGCTTCCAATAATCTTTCATCTGTAACTATTAATTACATTTCCTAGCCAGACTGAGGTTTGATTTGCATGGTAAGCATGTTGGGGGAGCCATATACATTAGCCTATAAAGACAGTGAACCTTCCTGGGTTGTCTAAACAACAATTTCAGATTTGTCAAACAAACATTGCCACTACAGCTGCTGCATAATGTGAACTACAAGCATTAATTTTATTTTAAGCAAGTAAAGCATTTTATACCATTCCTGAGTTCACTGAAACTAGTGGTAAAGCTATTTTGACTTCAGTGGTGGTCAGGCAGTTTTAAAAGTACCTTGCAAGTTTTAAAGTGAAAGGAAGTTATACTGTGGTTTTGGTCAACATTTTCTTTCAAAATCACTTCACGGATGTTATTGTTGCTGAATTTGGCTGAGCATTCAGAGTCCTCTGAATTTCGAAGAGAGTCTAAGAAATTCTGTCTTTTAAGACATATCTATCATCGAAAAGAAACTGTTACCAAATTCTTTTTTCTTAGACAAACTATTGAAAATGTATGCCTATTTACTAGTTGATGAAAACAATTTTCTTTGATTTTCTGAAAGATATTACTATGAGATTCAATAATTTTCAGGAAGTTAGAAGTGATTCTCCACTCCTTTAAGTAGGGGCATTTGGAGCATTCAGTGCTGCTGCCTGCATGTAGACCTTCATGCAGCATAGGTATTTTGAAGGGCTGCATCTCCTTACGTAGATAAGGTAAATAATGCTGTTTTTCTATTTGTTCATACAAGTCAAGCAAAATAAGCCAATTTGAAATATTATTTAGTACTTTGTGTACACAGCACCTCCATAGGGCAGTGGTGGCTGGAGGTCTTGTAACTACGAATGTGCCCATATTAGCCATAAAGTAGGATAATAAACAAGCCTACTGAATTTTGTTCATTCTGTGTGCTCAGCTAAAATGCTCTAGACATCAGCACATTGTAGAAATAGACCCAGAATAAGGAAAATAAATGATCTTCATACTTAATTACCTTCTTAGATTTGTCCCAACTCTTTCACAGCTGTGATAGTTTGCCAGTTTTGGTGCACTTCCAAAGACTTCCATGTCCCCTGAAGTCACACAAGTCCTTAAATACCCAGATATGAGCAGCTGCACGAGCAGGAATCCAACAGCTGTTTGGCTTCTCTGCCCTGCCAGCTGCCAGCCAGCACCACCGAGAAAAGGTGCTGGGCTGGAGGAGCTCATCCCAGAGGGCACAGCTGCTTCCTGCACCATCAGCGAGTGTGTGGAAAATCTCAGCCACTCAGGGGACTGAGCACTGGGCAGGGCCAGGAGGGAATCCCTACCTGGCAGATATCAGCAATTAAGACACTTTTATTTGTTTCTCCTACTCTGTCTTCAATACATCTTAGATCACAAGCTTTGCAGGATAAGGTTTTCCTCTTATTATGTGCCCAGTGCAGGAGAATATCCTCATCCCTGCAGCACTATTCAAACCTGAAATTTGTACATCTCCTTGGGAAGGTGAAGGGTCTAACTTCTTCCACCTTAAAAAATCCCTCCTGGGATCATCCAGCAAGTTCTTAAGGACTGATCCACCTTAATTCATAGATTTTTGATGTATCACTCATCTTCTCTCCTTTCCCCAAGGGAAAATGCCTCATGTTCATCAAAATGCTATATATTTTTAGAATATAAGAATTATGTTGTTTGGATTTGTGTGGGGGTTTTTTCATTTTTTTATTTTTTACTAAAATCCATGTTTTATTGGGGGATGGGGAAAACAGGGGATTTGATTTTCTTTTTTACTATTTCTCTTTCCATATTTTAAGATTATAAAAATATTCCTTAGTTTCAGCATTTATTTTCCTTTGTTACTACATAAAGAAAATATACACAGTTGCTTTCCTCAGTGACGGATTTAGGCTCTCAACAAACACTGTCAGACATTACTGAGCATAGCTCCCTTTCTGCAAAGAGCTCCCAAGATAAGCAGCATTTGACTAAAGATATTAACAGAACCAGGAGCTCTGGAGAATTGCTAAAATGTCCCTCACTATTCCTGCAATGGAATATGTGTTCCACTGTTGGAAAATATTAACTCCATACAATAAATAAATATCCTGGAATTCCTTCTTGCTCTCTGCTTTTCTAAGTTTATTGCTCCTTAACAATTGGCATTTTCCTTTCATTTAGAGGAAGAAAATGGAACCATATTTTGTTAATACAATAAAATTGAATATTCACCCAAAAAATGAAAACAAATGGTCAAGGGAAAAAAAAATCTTTCTAGGGAAAGGACAAAATTTCTTGTGCAGAATGGGGCTTCTTTTGAGGGAGGGAAAGCAGAAGAGTGTTGTGGGTTTTTTTATGCAGCTCGACCTGATGTTTGAGAAAATAAAGAAACCCCTGGCAAATAAATATCACTTTCCCACTACTCCGTGTAGCACCTTCCAGTACCTAAAGGGGGGGCTATAAAGAGAACTGGAGAGCAACTTTTCACAATGGCATGGAATGATAAAACAAGGGGGAATGGCTTTAAGCTAAAGAGTGCAGGTTGAGATTGGATGTTAGGAAGGAATTTTTGCTATGAGGGTGGTGAGACCCTGGCACAGGCTGCCCAGAGAAGCTGTGGCTGCCTCATCCCTGGAAGTGTTCAAGGCCAGGTTGGATGGGGCTCTGAGCAACCTGGGATAGTGAAAGGTGTCCCTTACCATGGCAGGGGGCTTGGAGCTGGATGATCCAAGGTGCCTTCCAATCCAGGCCATCCCATGATTCTACTTTTTGATAACTCTTTTAAGGGACAGGTTGAATGGCAACGAAGTTGTCATTCAAAGCCTCATTACCCACTGTGTCCAACTCTGAAAGTGAGAAACTGTAGTAAGCAAAAACTGTGCTGTTAAGCAATGCATTTTTCTTTTATCCCAGAATGAACAAAAATGAAATGTTTGTAACTGGAGGTCATCTATAAGTGAGATGATCCATGGTGTATTTCAAATATGGAAATGAGATGAGTGTTCAGCACAACTGGTTACTCCATGTCAGCACAGCCCAGGCCACCTACCACATACCCACAGAGACCCAACTTCAGCTCTGGCATAACACAGTAAATTAAAATCCTGTCCTTGGAAAAGATTGAGAACATGAATATGAATATTTGTCAATGAATCAGTAGCCTTTCTGGTAGTTCATTAAATAATCATAACCCTTTTACCACCAGTCAATTCAGAACTTTGATCGTGTAGATCCCTGTCAGCAATGAACTAAAGTTTGCATCTCTTCTACAAGGCTGTCTTGAATCAGGACTGAAAAGTGTGACCTAGATTTACAAACCTGAGATCTCTTTCAAAATACAGTTGTTCAGGACTCACTGCAGTTCTATAAAACACATATCAAACTAGTTAGTGGGATGAGTAACCTTTTAAGACCTAGATAAGATAAATATCTCTTTCCAGCAAGCCCTCTGTTGACACTTAGATCACTGACAGCACAGAGAGCTCATCACTGCTTCAAAGGGTAGGGAATCTGCCCCTGAATTTTTCAAATATTTCCTCTCTCACCTTGTTAATTTAATAAATACAGTTCAAAGGAAATTATTCTTTCTATAAGTATGTTCATTTTTTAAAGCAGCATATTCCAGCAAAACTGCAAAGATCAAAATATAACAGTGAGTTAGTCGAAGAACAAAAAGAACACCCACTGCTGTGCCCTGCAGAAAAACAAGAGGCTTTTGTCTTAGGAAGAGGAATTTAAAAATTCATTACACTGGAAGTGATACAGTGGGTTAATTCACTGCCCTTTGGAGACCTGAAATGTATTTGTGCAGTGGTTGTGTTTTTCCAAATCCCCAACCCACCACCACACATCTTGGCACAGAGGGGAACAGCTGCAGTGCTGCAGGTCAGGGGACGTGCATTGGCAGGGGCTGAGCTGGGGAAGCCTGTCCAGCACCTGCCTGCATCGTGCCTGGCTTGAGCCAGGGCTATCAGTTTCTGACTTTGTTGAAATCCTTCAAATCCACTGCATTCACAAATCTTTCTGCAAGATAAATGTTGCCAATAGGAGACTGCATTTGCCTTCATGCCTACAATTTTTCCCTCTGCATGTATTTTCAATTTTAAAAGAGCAACGGCAGTAATAGAAATGTATGTTGTTGTGTAATTTAAGTAATAGAAAATGCTTTAAAACATTACATTGTTACAAGTATTTAAGAACTGAATTAACATGAACTACATCAATAAACTACATCATGCCAATAGTCTCATCAAAGACAAATTCCATTTCGTTCATCTTGGACTGTTAAGGAATTTCAATTACAAAGGAATATTTACGTGGGATCTGAATGATCATAGATTCATAAAGAGCTTGGGTAGGAAGGGACCTTAAAGATGATCTAATTCCAACCCTCCCCCCTTCCATTAGATTAGGCTGCCCAGGTGTCCATCCAGCCTGACCCTGAACACTTCCAGAGTTGTGGCATCCACAACTTCTCTGGGCGACCTGTTGCAGTTCCTTATCGCACACCGAGTAAAAAATTTCCTCCTAATATCTAATGTAAATCTCTCCTCTTTTAGTTAAAAATTGTTCCTCCTTGTCCAACCGCTATCTGCCCATGTAAAAATCCTCTCTCCACCTTTTTAAAAGCCCCCTTAAAAAAGCCTCAGTAAGGTCTCCCCAAAGCCTTCTCTTCTCCAGGCTGAACAACCCCAGCTCTCTCACACTGTCTTCACGGGAGGGGTGCTCCAGCCCTCTGGCCCCCTCTGGACTCACTCCAACAGGTTCATGTCTTTCTTGTGCTGAGGGCTCCAGACTTTTCAGACCTGATCAGCCAAACCCGGGCAGCCCCATGGGTCCCTATGGTTAAAACGCATGAGACTCCAAGACCACAATTCAGAAGAGGTGAAGTGACTCCCTCTTACAGCCCAAAACTGTTTGGCCTGCACAGCATATGTGTCTTTACAAGGGAACTAGGCCACTGAACCTTCCCTTCTGTGTAGCAAAGGGATAATGCATGTTATTCACTTTAAAGATTCCAGCAGATTTGTTTATAAACTGTGTATAAAAGCATTCGATTGTATGCCTTTCTAAAAAGGATACAAAGCGAGTGCAATATTTCTTCTACAGACATTATGAGGTGATCTGTGCCCACCATTAAACTCACCTCATTACTGGTGTTTAATTATTCTGGTCCTACTAGTGCATCAGATACCTGGGAAAAGCATGAGCATACTGGTTTAAGAAGTACAAAATTAACAGAAACATGCAATTTCGTACCTTTATTCTCATTATCTTGTGGACCAAAGGTATGGAACTTAGTCACGAAAAAGACCAGTCAACACCAGTTGACAATCCACCAGTCAACAAAATATTCTCATTCACAAGTTCTTTTTATATAAGACTTCATTTATGTATGTAGCATTTAATTAGAAAACAAAAGACATAGGATTGGCAACAAGGTCTGGGATGAGATGGTAAAATATTTGGCTGCTAACAGCTGGGTGTACAATTTGACAGCCATAATCCTTGGTCATGACTTATCAGAGCAATGTTCAGGGAGTACCTGATTTAGATCTTCTCAGCTAAAGATGATGTTTAATATAGTGGTTTACTTTCTGGATATGCATGGTAGAAAATCAGCTATTGCACAGAAGAAATTAATTAATTCCAAAGCAGATGAAATAGACATCATATGATTTAAAAAAAAAAAAAAAAAAAAAAAAAAAAAAAAAAAAAAAAAAAGTAAGAAAGAAGTTATTTTGAACATGAACATGACAACATTTTCATAAGTTTAACACATGTAATGGAAATTTTATACATATTTTACATATGTGGAACATATCTATAAGAAACTTACATACTGCAGCAAGAAGCATTTTAAATGGTCAAATGACTGTGTTCATTCCATAACATTTTTTACAAGCTATAGCCCACAACTGCTGCAGTTGTACATTCCACTTTTCTCAACTGCACTGAATAAGTAATAATTTTGCAGTTTCAATGTTTATTTGGCCCACTGTTTCTGGGTAAAACCATAACTTTGCAAATGTTAGTTTCATACTTATACCATTCATTTCTCTGGGCAATAATACATATATTTAATGGCGAGAAAGTTGCTGTCATTTGACTGGTGCAGCCGGTACTTCTGTGCACTTTACAAGATAAATATTGTTTTCTTTTCCCTCTTTAGAGCATATTCTAATAACTTTACTCCTATCCACCAGTATATTACCATATAAATAATACCAATGAAGTCTATACAATTGGTTTTAAAGTGCTATTCATTAAAAATAGATCACCATTTTATGTTTTGTTTAGACCTTACAAATCACTAAAATTTCAGCCCACAATACTTATATAATATAGCATCCCTATAGTTTTTGTGTCATAACCACCAAGTTTCACTGAAGTAATTTAAAGATATTTTTATCAACATGAAATGGATTGGTGTCATACCCTATGCAAACTTAGTCGTAGTCTGGCATCTTCAGAAGTATTTGGCTTTCTTCCTGATCCTGCTCCAAATTATGTCAAAGTAAAAAATCACAGTAATTTCAAAGGAAACACATATAACTAATATGAAGGGCTTTTGAAAATCTTACATACAGTTAATGTTTCAACTTTAGCATTTGAACTGCATTTCACTACATGTATTCACAGGAAATATTTATTGAGATCAGAACTGTTTCCATTAATGATCTTTCAACTGCTCTTTGATACAAATATTAATATAAAGGAGTAGGAAGAAGAGCAGAATAGCCTTGCTGCATTTGTTTGAAAGACAGCATAAAACAAGAAGAGTGATACTCTGCTCCTGTTTAAATCAGTAGTACAATATCTGCTGACTTCAGCAACTCCAGGATTTCCTCCTAAACATATTTCAAGTTACTTAAAAGCTTCAGAGCATTCCTTCAATGAAGTAGCTTAAAATAAGAATAAAGTCCCATTTGGATATTAATAGATGACTGTTGCACAAATATCATATTCACAAAAAATGTAGCAAAAAACGTATGCAAGCTTGAAAGCATATTTTCCTGAAAACATGTTGGAAGCGTATTTCTGACAGCTAATTAAAGCTTTTCCATTCTATCAGTCATGTTTGTGTGAGGTCCAATGAAACCTGAAATGAAATGCATTATGAAGGCTATGCTTTAACAGTCAAATTCATTTTTCTTGGTATATCCAGAAATTAAAATCTTGGTATCATTGAACTCCAATGGAAATTTTACACTGGAATTATTCAAGTTTCTTTATTTCTAAAGCCATAGAATTATAAAGAGGATATTCTGAGAAAACTCTAGATGTCCTTAGGCAAGCAGATTTTGACCAGATTATACTTTATCAGAGTTGAATCTCATATACAGAGCAAAATGTCATCCCAATTCCCAACCAAAGCAATTTCTTCCTTACACAAAGCAGATTATTTCTGAGAAGACTCTTGTTACACAAACACCCCAATACTCCTAAGTTTATGCAGGAGTTTTCTGTCTGAGGGCAGTTCCATTCATGCAGCCATATCCCCTGCAGAATAAAAAGGAGGAAACACCCTCCCGTGGAGCCCCAGGCACAATCTTTCTGCAGGTACATGGAATTAAGCTGATCAGTATCTGAGTCTGTACCCTGACAGGAACAACTGTTTCATTCTACAGCACTGTCTATAGCTGTGATCCCTTCTCTGTAGGCTACTTGTATTTTTTTTTTCACAGAATCTTCTCTTTTCAAAGCTCTCCATCATTCACTTTTGGTGGAGCTGCAAGATATGGAAAATTTTCAGGGCTTGGTATTTGTTTCTGTTCACAGTTATAAAGCAAGTTCGTATAAATAACTAGAGAATGAGACTGTGTCCTGCAAATACAACGTGATTACATCAGCAAGAAGCAGAAAGGCAAGGAGAAATATTCCAGTAAAGAAGTTAATTAAATTCAACAGCAGGTGTATCAACATGCAAGCCTCTAGGACCAACACGGACATGTAAAGATTGCTTTAAAAGGTAATAAACTAGCCATGTCCTGTTACTTCAGTTTAGAAAATGTGGAATTAAATGGACACCTGTGGTGCAAGAAGAAATCATCTTTACTTCTGATTCATGTGCTGGATGGGTGCAGAATATCACTCACTCAGTGAAACAGAGTATGAACTTTTCTCACAACTCTTCATAGGTGACATGCAATTATTCAAGAATGCATAGAAGAATTCATAATGGCATAAAAATAGAAGTAAAGAATATCCTTACAAATGGCATTAGGAAGAGATTTAAAATTAAATATAATTAGCCTATTTTTTTCTGTGGCTAGAATATCATAGTTTTGATCAGACAAGTTAAAGAATAAGCCCAGGAAGACAAATTTTCCTTTAGAAAAAAATTGTTTAGGTCAACAGAACTTGTATTTGTATGGCACAAATCACTTATGATAAATTTTACTCTAACCACTAATTTAATTTCTCTCTGTTTACTGCTATATTCCTCAAGTAATAGTATCAAATATCATGTATTCAATGTGATATACTATGATGCATTTCACAGTAAAGACTTGGATCAATTAAATGTTTATTAAGACTGGGTGTTAGCCAGCGATACCAGAGATGGCTTCCTTTTTTATGAATCAACACACAGACCTCATCTGAGAACAGAGGCTCTTCTGTCTGTGGCTGGAAGGAAAAAAGGAAAACAGTAATGGTACAGAGTCTTCTCTTGATCAGTGTCTAAATCAATGACAACTCTTGCATGACTGCTAATTCTTGCATCAACTGACAGTGCATGTTCACTAAATCCATACATGTGATAAGATTCTTTCAGAGCACATGAAAGAATATACCTATTAGCCTTTTCTTCCTGACAGTTCACTGACAGATGTACCATTTGGATTAAAATATTTCTTTTAATTGCAAGAAAGAAGAAGAGGCAGCAGTACTTAAACAAGTCATGCCACAGGACCACCGTAAAATGACTTGTATTTGTTAATGTCATTTACAAACTGCAAAAGTACCATTAGTAAGTGGAAGCATTTGATGCTAAGGGATTTAACCATACAGTAAAGGAACTTTATGGACAGATCATTAATCTCTGACTGCAAAGAGTTAGACTTGATTTTATGCCAAATATTTCACGCTAAAGACTTTGCCAAATGGCAAAAGCTAAATTATAGAAGAAGTACGTATTAAAAAAAGAACATTTTAAATTTTACATCTACTGTGAGAATAGGCAAACACCATCACATTTTTAACATAATCTCAAAATTCAATTCCTAATCCAATAAAAACATATAATAAAAATTGGCATAAAGTTGTAATAAAATTAATTAATGGGTTGTGTACCACATTATGTTTTCATTTCCAACTTGTTAAAACAGCAGGTTTCACCACTCATTCTTATGTGCCACATTTCTCTCACTTTTCTTAGTGTTTGTGTGTGGACACAAGAGTATTTGAAAAATATACCTGTTCGGCTAATAAGACCACCTGACAATCAGAAAATATGTTCCATGGAGAAGGAAGAGCAATATTTTTGCACACTGTAGATGCGATGAGAGAGGCAGAGGGTTCTTTTCAGGCCGTCTACTGTAGCCATTCAAAATGGCATCAATATTCCTAAGACATTAAATTTTGACAGAAGATGGAACGGGTCCCTGCCTGGCCCTAGATCCATGCACAGTAAACAGGGAGCAGTGGTTTTGTTTCCCAGGAGAAGCTGCAGTGGCTGACCCATGGACCCTGGGATCCCTTGGAACAGAGTTGTGATGTGCAGAGGCTCAGTGCGCAGCCCAGGCTCCACCCTGCACAGAAACCACACCAGGGCAGAAAGTTCCCTCACAGGGAAATCTGATAACTTGTCCATGTCTAAACTCACGAGCTAACAAAGCTGGGAGTCGTCTCTCATCCTGGGAGGAGCAGAACTACAGTCACCTGCATCCATACAACTGTTTCATCACCTACAGCTGCAGCCACGATGTTTTTTAGTCCCTGGGCTTTGCTATGCCCCAAGCCACGTCTGGCAGCTGTTTGAGAGAGGACCATTGGGCACAGGGCAAAAGCATGAGCAGGGCCACGCCGCAGGTCAGCAGTGCCTGGCCCTGCTTCCTTCCACACTGGCTAGTGAAGTGTAGCAAGACATAATCTGTGAGTCTTCAGCTTGCCAAGAGGGTGGGAAGGGATCACGGTAAGGATCCAGCAGGAATGACTCCCCGTTTTCCTGTCTGAGGGTGCCAAATGAGTGATGGCATTAGCACACCGACCCTTGTGGCAGGCTGTGTGCACACAGCAGTGCTTCAGAATCCAGAAAATGGCAAAGTTGACGAGCTAACAGGAAGAGCATGGTGTTCTTAAATCAGGTGCAAGAGGAAATCACCCACCGGTTCTGCCTCTTGTATGTTTCTTTGGCCAATACTGAAAATGTTGCAGAGAACAATTCTTTAACACCAGTAAATTGGAGATTATTAGGTGGCAGGTATGGGACTTGCAATGACTGGCACTCATAACTCAGAGTGAATTCAAAAAAAGGGACTCACCTCAATGTAATTAGATTATTTAAAGGTGGTTGCTTTCATTTTATTGCAAATAACTGGTATGTTTAATATTTACTTATAGGAACTGCTATGCTAAAACAGTTACATATTTCTGACAAAGAAAAAAAATTCAATTTCCCCAAAGTATGCATTACAAAAATAATCTTATAGGGATTGTTATTTACACCAGATGCTTAATAGGAACCTACATTTAAAAAAAAAAAATAAATTATTATATCATTTTAATGTCCATTTCTCAAAGCACTTTATAATACTCTTGTAGGAATCATATTTGTTTTGTTTTGTTTTGTTTTTGAAAGAAACAGGCACTTAAGAAATGTTATTTTACTTTTGATACCTGTGAGAAACTGTGTGTATTTTTTAATTCTTTCTTCTTTTCCAGTGATAGCACAAACTCCATAGTTTTATAGGCTAACACAGTAAAGGAGACAGAAGCTTCCCTGGCAAGCTTCTCTTTTAAGGAGAGAGGTTTGGTCCCGGAACACAGAATGATCTGACAAAGCTATAATTGGAACCTATGTGATTCTTGCTTAAAGAAAAATTCCTGATAGATTCTGATGACTTATTTATGCTTCATATTATAATCATTTGGGTTCGTCTTCATTGGATTTGGATGGAGCAAAACAAGGTATTGTACTTTTTGAAGTTTCTTTGTGTTAAATTAATCTGTTTAGGGACCTGGGGATGTATTCAGCTGGCAGCACACAACCATGCAGTGCCACACGGCATCTGAGAGCCCTGCAGTGAGAGGGCTCAGTGTCAAACCCAGCTCCAGCCTGACTGCTTTTTCATTTTAAATAAAAATCAATCCTATGCTGTGCTGGGTTGTGACCTTGCATCAAAACTCAGGACAGGGTCAGCCTGTCGGCTCCAGCCTACACAAGGTGTGTAGGAGACTTGGGAAAGCACCAACATGGCACTGGAATCTCCCTGTTTGCTTCACACCATTTGCATTTAAAGATACCAAAGGTTTTAGAAATTATGAGCAGGGTTTTAAATGTGCAGACTCTATACTGATACACAGAAATTTTGGGTTGAACGCTTCCTCCAGGAGCTGTAAAGATGTGCAGTGTCTTTAAGGAGAGGTCTGCTGGCAGGATAGCCCTTTATCAGGAGGAAGCTGTCTACAGTGTGGATGTGTGAGTGTGAAAAACAGAACTGGCATCTCTTCATAAACAGTTGGGTGATAAAGTGCAGTTTTCTATAAGGCTTTCTGTGAGGAAACAGGGCCAGTTGAAGGAAGTGTGCTCATCTGCCTGAGGGACTTGGTAAGCAATGTTAGAACAAAATGGATTTCTCGTTCAAAAATAGTATTACCTGCCAAAGTCACACCCTGAGGTTAGAAATCAGGATTTTTAAACTTTTGGGGTTTGAGCTTGCAGTGAGGATGTACTGGGATCATGTTATCAAGATTTTCCTGATTTCCCTGAAACTATGAAAATGAGAAGCATGCAGAGAGACAGACAGACAGAGAGAGAAAGAGAGAGAAATAGCAGATTTTTCATTGTTTGCCTCTGGGGGCTAAAGCCTGAAGTATTGAATGCAGTAAGATGCAGCAGTGGAAAATGGAAATGAGGGAGGGAATGAAGGCAGGAGGGGAGCATAAAACAGAAAATAAAACAGCTGAAAGCTTTAGGCAGAGGGATAAGAGAAATAAACCATGAAGGATCAAGTGTAAAATAGAAGGGAAGTCCCTCAGGGTTAATCCAGAACCACAAAGTAGCCTTGCTATGTTATTAAATACCAAGTTTTGTATAAGTATCACTTAAACCATCTCTTTAATGGGATATGGCAGCTGCAAGCCAGGGCACAGTGACACTTAAACAGCTGAGGAGAGGAAGGACATAATACTTTCTGCAGGATGAACTTTATGAGTTCATGATGTAATGAACTAAGTCAGAATCTGGCTAGGATCTTGTAGTAGTTAAGCCTTTCAGTCTTGTAAAAAAAATCTATTAGTTATTTAAGAACCCCAATATTAATTTTGCATTTCACCTGGGAAAAATCCTGTGCCCTTTGCCAGCTGACTGCTCTAGCACCAACTTGGAGCTAGGTTCAGTAACATTTTCAGGTAAAAAAAGAAAAAAGCCACTAACATTGTTTCTTCCTGCTGACTTTCTTTTTTTTTTAGTATTCTTCATAGCACTGATCTCAGGGAATGCTACCAGCTCTGCAAGGTTTGACAGGGTTGCATGCAAGGTGGTGCATCTCCCAGAAAATTCTGCCTAAGAGTAAATATGACAAATTCTTCTGCTCTCAGATCTTTGAATTTATGCAAACCAAAACAGTCAGGGAATGGGTTTCCATGCTGTTGACCTTGTGCTTAAATTGTTGGCTTTCATCTGGCTTAGGATGAAAATTCACATTATTTCCCTCAGGAATAGACAGCACTACTTGCCCTCAGTTAGATTTCTCACAATTTACTCAGTTTGTCTTAATAGTATTTATGAGGAAACTGGGAGGAAATATTACAAAAAATAGATATTTTAAGAAAAAGCTGATGACTACTGTGGCTGTAAATATTGTGACTACTATGATGACTATTGACATTTGGTCAAGAG
The DNA here is from genome assembly GCA_036630365.1 of Acanthiza pusilla. NCBI lineage: Eukaryota > Metazoa > Chordata > Aves > Passeriformes > Acanthizidae > Acanthiza > Acanthiza pusilla. The sequence continues at coordinate 3,631,226 of JAXCHO010000036.1, forward strand.
ACAACCTAATTCCAAATTTTACCCTCAGTTAAAATTGTTATTTAAGGACTTCTCTGTATTTTAAAAACGGCCATAATTAAATTCCGTTTGTTCAATTAAATGAAGATTTTACATGCAGATTTATATCAGTTTAAAACACATAAAGCAGCACTGGCTTGCATCCATTCTAAGATGTTTTTTGTTTCATCCCATAGATGAATTTTTGTTAGACACAGTAATGGTCATGCACCAGCATCTCTGAATATTTTTTCCCAACGTTTCATTTGGCATAAACACATTATGTTATACTCTGTAGAACTATTCCTCTGCATTCCTAACAAATTTTTGGTCAAAACTTTTGAATTTTAGCTGTTTTTACCCTAAATAATTTAGTTTGTTTTTTAGGGATCAGAAGTGAAAACAAGGTTTAATTCTAAACAATTAGAAATTTCTGATAGGAAAAACCTCCATTTCCTAGCCAAACCATGCTGGACCACTCACACAAGTAAATTGTGTGCCGTATTAACCCACTGCAACCTCTACAGATAATGTAACATTATTTAATGAAATAAATTTCAAAGAATAAATCTGAAAGGTTTTTCTTTGCAGAGGATTGCAACATCAGATTTGGACCACTGCTATGCCTGGTGGATGACCTCATCTTACATGCTGTACACTTCAGGTACCTAAACTCAACTCTAGGTACCTGAATTAAATCACTTTCCTACGAGCCCAGGTATGGCGCTCTTGACTAAAACATAAAGGCCAGAAGGGCATCCAGTGTTGATCTGAAAACACCTTCAAGTAGATTTTTTTCCAAAGTTTATCACTCAAATATTCAAATTTAGTAATCCTATGTTTAGCTCCCAAACAGAATTTCTTATGATTTAGTTCCACTATTTCCTCAGAAGAATAAATTTATGCAGAGGCTTCTCACTGGCACATGGAAAAGGCTGAGATGTGCAAGGCTGGTTAATGGTATCACTCAAAACTGTAAAGGAGGGAGCTCAGTTATCCATGTATCTCTCAGAGCACAGAGATCACTTTGCGGTGGCTCAGGGCTTGTCTGTAGACCTGCAGGGGTGTCAAAGACCCCGGGCTGCTGTGATTTCATGGCGCACTCTCAGTGATATTATGACTACACCATTACCAATTGTAATGCCAGCTTAAAGCCAGGCTATCTGTAAAGATGCAATCGTGTTTAGATTACCAGCTAAACATGTATCGACGTTAACTATTTGACATTTATTTTCTCCCATCCACAAAGGTTTTTTGTGACTTTTTTTAAAATTCAAAAAATCAAAATCTAAAACAAAAACAACACCAAACAAACAAACAAAAAAAACCAAACCAAACCAAACAAACAAACAAACAAACAAAAAAACCAAACTACATCGAGATAGACACCAAAATTAAATTTTATTCATTTGTAACACACTGTTTTGCATTTCCCTGAATGTTTCCAGGCCCACCCTGGAGTCACCTTCTATTTAGAATTTGTGATGGTTTAAAACATAAAACTGTGAATTAAATAAAAGGGGAAACAATCTAAGTTTAGTTTTATTTATCTCTCAAGTCATACAAATGAAACGCAGTTTTATTCATCACAGCAGGAGACAATGTGTTTCTTAGCTTTATAAAAGAAGAGAAATAAGACTCAGCTAGTGCTTTTAAACTTTAAGAGAGTAGGGTTAGATTAGATATCAGAAAGAAATTCCTTACCATAAAGAAATTCTTTACTGTGAGGGTGGTGAGGCCCTGGCACAGGTTGCCCAGAGAGCTGTTGGTGCCTCATCCCTGGAAGTATTCAAAGCCAGGCTGGATGGAGCTGTGAGCAGCCTGGTCTAGTGGAAGGAGTCCCTGTCCATGGCCTAGGGGGTTGAACGAGATGATCTTTAAGATCCCTTCCAACCCAAGGAGGGACCCTCAAAGATGACCCTTGGAGTCTATGATCCAGTGAGATTGTACGGATAATGCAAGCATCATCAAACTGAAGGACTCTGCCTAAAGAAACAATATTTTTATTCAAGTATATAACAAATGGAGATGCTGTTACCCACATTTCCATGACTGTTATACTGGGTCTCATTTTCCATTATCTTCTTGACCTTTATTCACAAATAAATGCAAACAGGGTTCCATGTCTAGAAATACCTTACAAGCAACCAAACCTTCCTGAGAAATTTCTGTACTGAAAAAATGCAGAGATATCTTTTAAATTTCCCTTATTCCTCCATTTAATTGAATAATGATGTCCAAACTCAGAATGCTGGACACAGAAGAGTATGTTTTTAGACAACTTTAGGAACAGAGGGAAAAGGATTAGCAGAGGTCCCTTTCAAAACCTTTTACTATCGGTTCTGTGAAAATTCCTTCTGGTCTATTGATATCCAGTGTTGTATCAGACTGTGTCAATTAACATTTTCTTCATACAGCAGAGGGTCAAAAGTGTTTCTATCACCCATACAAATTTTACTGTTCTATAACTTCATCTATTCCAAAAGACTCATCTCTGAGATACAGTGAGAAGGCAAACAGACCCATTTTCTGGAGATTAGTTGACTTTGGTTGCTTTTCATTACGCAACTGTTTGTATCCTTATTCCCTACGACAAATCCCAAGAATTCAAACAAATATTTTAGAATTTTAAACAATTTTTTTTTAACTAGGTGACTTTTAAAGTTCCCTTCAAACCCATGATTCTAGGATTTTCCTTATTCATGGAAGCAGAGATTATCAGAAACTATCAGAATGCATTAGCAGCTTTCAGGTACTTATCTGCCTGTTTTAGTGGGTATTCTGGTAGTTTCCTTTTTTTACAGACTTCCTAACACTTGAATTAAATATTTCAGTTAAATGTTGAGACGGCTCTCAACAACGATTGATTTTTTTTTTTTTTTTTTTTTTTTTTTTTTTTTTTTTTTAATTATTATTACTACTTGACATCCAGGAAATGAGAAAACATGGGCAAAAGCGGAAGACACAGTATGGACAAACCCTGAATCCATCTTTTTTTATTTTATAGCTTGTCTGGCTCCATAATAACATTCTGGACATTGTGAGAATTTAAATGTGCCTCAAAGATGAAAATTTTAAGGCATGAGATCATTCATGGATAAAAGTGCATTTTAAAACAAACATGTTTTCCTGACAAATATTTTTATGAGACAATTAACAGCCCTTCCCTTCACAGTTCCTTTTGAAAATAAGCAGACACTGATTCACTTCCAAGCTGCTGATGAAAAAATAAGGACCCAGAGGAAAACAAAGCAGACAGGGACAATACTGTTGATAAAAATGAATGAATACATTCCATTGACGATTCAGTTTGTCAGTGATACTCTAAATAGCCAAAAACCCCAGAATGTAAGTTTCCTGCTGAACTCTGGCATGTGATAGAGAATGAAGATTAATATCTCAAAATATTTTTCAGATGTCAAAATTACTAAATTTTTTTTGTTCATGAATGGTAGAGGGACTTTACTAAACATTTACTTTTTGATAATGTTGAAATAAAGTAGTTTGAAATTATTAAAGCATTGTTGCATAATAATATATTTTAGAAGTGCAAAACAAAATGCAAAAATAAAATGCTTTACATATTAAGTAGCCTTCCTTAAATCAAACACAAAATTTAACATCATTGTTAATTTTGATTTAAAATAAAATGTCTGTAAAGTCCCTTATGATAATCCATAATTTAATATGACAACAGTTTGAAGTGATTCCACTAGAAGTACATATTGACATAATCACTGGAAACATTTTTATTTTGACGGAACAGCATTTCACCTCCAAGAGTGTTGACTAACTTTTATGCTAAAAACCAGCCTAATGTTGGGTAATGCATCATGATAACTCATAAATTCAAGGGAAATCTCATTTTATACACACAGCAGACAGCTTAGGACTCTGCTCTGCCTTTGGAAGTGACTCACTGTGACACACACACAGACACATCTGGTATTTATAGTTTCTTTTGTCCCAGCTTTGGTTGCCTTTGCTCTCATGTCAAGTCATAAAGATCCTAGGGCAATATAGAATTTCCTGAAAATAGTTTAATTGCTCACTGACATTATCTTGAGTGAAATCTAATTTAAAATGAAGACTTTGCAGGTCTTGCCAGCTTGTGAAACATGCAACACTACATTTATTTCTGAGTAAGAGAGTATCAGTCATGGCATTTAATCCACTCAACATGAAACAAAAGGGTGATATTCTTCATTTCCAGCTTTAACCATATAAAAGTCAGATGCCTCAGTCTAAGCTATCGACCTTAAACTGCCTCGGTGGTCAGTAGAGAGAAATAGCCATTTCACATGACAATTCATCTGACCTTTCTTACGTACATATTTTAAGATGAGATGAACAGTCCTCGAGGGAATTAAAATGAGATAAACTGCCATCTAGGAATTTGATATCTATATCTAACCCAATCACCGGAGGCTTCCTCTGCAGTCAATAGAGAGAAATAAGCTTCCTCACATGACCTTCATCGTCCCCAAGGAATCTAACCTCCTGAAATATGCCTCAGCCAGGCTGCAGAGCTGGGGAGTCTGGCAGCAGACTAAAATCACTATATCCCTGCACGCAGCACAACTTTGTAACCCATTCATCAGGGCACAGCCCCACATCAGTAATCCCAAACGATCTCACTGCTCAGGGCTCACACCTCACTCTGTGATTGCACCAGGGCGGCTCAGTACCTGCCTGTGCTGCCCCAAATGCTCACACCCCTCCTGCACTGGGGATACAACAAAGCAGCATTAAAAACTCTCAGTAAGTAAGGAGCTAGGAAACATCCCATCTGTTTTTTGCGCTGGATTAAAACTTAATACTACAGTGGTGTAGTTCTGAATTAATCACATCAACTTCAGCGCAGTTATTGTGGCCTGGAGCCAGTAGGAGAGCACAAAAGCAGTGTTTGTGAGGCTTTCTTCAGCTTATGGCAGCTGTTTAGCTCATCTTTGATCATACTTACTTTTTTTGTAGTTAAGCTTTTTGGTCACACTATCTTTGCAGAGATAGCTGTTCCGAACAATACCCGTGTTCACATGCCAGCAAAGGTATTTGTGCGTGTGGATTAGCTGGTTTTTGCTTGTCATGCACTTATTCGCCTTTGTGTTGTTTTTGTTTTGTTTACAAAAAGATATTCAGCTTCTCAAGGAACATAAGCAGCAGCATATGACACAGCTGAGCAGCTGTACACGAGAGTTAACATTGCTGCAAATGTTCCGCTGGGATAGGAAGAGCTGTGCCATCCTAGGTCAAGACAAGGCTGGTAGCTAATATAATACAACAATGAGCAGCAGATGCTCGTAGGAAAGACTAGCAGGACAGGGCATGCCTCTGGCAATGCATCCCTAGAATACACATCCAGTTTTCAGTGGCTCAAAGACTTCCTGAGCTGGTGTGAATGTCTTTGCATTTAACAGCCCTGAAAGGATTTGCTTCCCTGTGAATTTATTACTTTTTTAATCCGTGTAAACTTCGAGCATTGCAAGCATCCAACAGCACAAAGTTTCCCAGCTTAATTATATGAAGAATCCTGTCCCTGTTTTCAGCTGCCAGTTGTTAGTTATATTTGATACTGCCGGGGTTTTCTGGCCAAAGAGATACAGAATGATTGTTCCTTATTAACCTTCTCCAGCTCCTACACGATTTTGTAGACCTGCACCACATACCCTCTCATTCATCTGTTCACAAGGCTGAGTGCCAGCCAACCGAGTCATTTCTCATTTTGAAAGTTTCCATATCATCAATCACTTTTGCTGTTCTTTTGTACCCTTCCCTGTTCTACTCAACTGCTTGTAGGCAAAACATGAACCCAGAGAAATAAAGGCTTATCAGGGTGAAGGATGAATAATAAAGTATATATGTGCAAGAAGCACACATTTTAGAGACATACAATAAGAAAAAAACAGAAGCCTAACTGTTTTTTGTTTCTTTCTAGCTGAAGGTAGTAGCAGCAATTTGAACAGTTCAATACACTTGAACATTTTTAAGAGATATCTTCATCTTATTTGGTTAGAATCTGTATAAGTAGATTTCTCATATGTGATAATAAAACACCTCCATAGAAATTTAAGAAATTTTTGCAAAATAAGTATGAATTTTAATCTTCTCCAAATCACATTTCAGTAATAAGGTTACCTCAGATCTTTTTTGATGCTTTTCTGTAGAAGTTCTAAAAGGTAAGGAAATAAAATGCTATGCAAATATTTGAAAAGGACAGCAAGAAGATTGTTGTAATGACAAGTTGTCAGGTTGACGTTGAACTCAGGCAAAGCAGGCGTTGAGTCCCACATGATACAGGACTAGGCAAAGAGCTAAATGAAGGAAGTAAAACTGATGTCAATCTAGAAAACTACCAAAAATAATTTCAGTCAAATCAGGATTATATTTTTGTGGTATTATGGGACTATTGATGAAGAAAATTGTATCAACCCTGTTCTCCCTTTTAGATTTTCAACTTTAAATTACCTTACATTTAATTAGCTCATGCTAAATTAGTGTGGCATATTAAAATTTAACAAAACATACACCCATGGATTAGAAACAGAAAACAGACATCCCTCAAAATATTTTTATAAAATCAGAGCATTTCTACGGGATTGTTCTTGAATGTATTTTACCAAATGATTTACTAAAAAATCTGTAATAAAGATTACTAAAATCTTTATTGCAAAGTAATCAGAGATAAACTTTGTAAGTGATCCTTGTGAGAGTAGTAAGTCATGAGGAGCTCAGGTTAGTGGTACACAGCTTGGGAGACCGCATGCAAATTTTATTTTAATGTGGTCAATTGTGAATGGTAATGTTGATCAAAGCTCCCCTGTGTCAATGTTTTTAGGAGGGATACAACCTTTCCATGTAGAAAGCATCTTGAATAGGTGTTCAAAGTTCATGTTATCTCAGTATTTGACCTTCGTGCAACCACTCCTGTGGTATTTTGTTTAGTTCTTGTGTCATTGTTTCAAAGATTTTTGAAGGACCAAAGAGATCCAGAGAAGAACCACTAAAAGAACTTTCCTTGCACGAAGAGATTCCAGAAACTCAGTCTGAGAGGGAAGGCAAAGTTTATAAGGACACAGAGTAAAGCTTTGATTGTGATTCCTTAGGTCTAAGACATAAAATGCGGTGGCTGAAAGCTGAAGCTAAAAAATTCTAATATTAGAAATTAAGAACAAATTTTTTAACAGTGAGGGTAGTTAGCCAATGAAACAACGAACAAATGCTTTCAATCAAGACCAAACGTTTTTCAAAACATTTCCTACTCAAACAGAAAATACATATTTCAGGCTAGATGATTGCAAATATCCCTGTGACTTCATAATGTATGGCTTGATGGATCTAAGTGCACTCTGAAGACTAAATCTGAAAACAAACAAACGCAAAATAAGTAATGTATTAATATTTTTAAACAGTATCGTGTTCTCAGAAACTAGAATTACTTCAGAAATAATTCAGAAACAGAAAAAGGAATAATCATTCTTTAATAATTCAGTATGTAATAAATCATTTTACACTACTCTGAATGTGTACTTTTTTCTATCTTTTTGAGTGACTGGAAGCAGAATAATGTCTATTGACTGTAAGTAAGAGAAAATAAGAAAAACAGAAAACGCTCCAGTGACTTTCTGAAAATATTTTTACATGATTTTTGGCATTTCCGTGTGAATGTCATGTGATTTTTCCTAATCATTGTCAAAGTAAAACTGTCCAGGTACAGATAACATATAGGGATGTAAAGATGTTGTTTCCTGTCTCTTTTGAAGTTGAGCCTTTATACTCTTTTGAAAAGTGTTGTATTTGAAACTATCTGCTGATTGCTTACTAGAAAGACATTGTAGGTGAGTTACAGAATTTCTAATACAGAAATACTATTTTCTTTATTTTTCTATTCAGGCAATTTTTCATTAACACTGTGTCTTGGTTTAAATAAGACCCATCTCCTTTATGGACAGAAAGGAAAAAACGATGTTTTTCCAAACTTTAGATAAACGGCAATCCTTACATAATGGTGGGCATTTCCTCTTTGGAGCTCACCACTGAATCAGGACATTCAAACAAACTCACTTCTAAGCTCTTCCCTGGGGCCAGGCTCAGTGTGTCCAAAGCTGTGCTTATTCCATGTGCTTTGGTCAGCAGATATGCAGTCTTAGACAATAGCTTCTTTCTGCAAACAATGCCCGGTATTAAGAATGTCATCAGATATAATGGCTGTGAGTGGGACAATTCTGCTTTCTTATGAAAGCGTTCATAATGGAGCAGTCACAGCGTGCATGTGTGCGTGTGTGTGTGTCTGTGTGTGTCCGTGTGTCTGTGAGTCTGTCTGTGAGTCTGTGTATCTGTGTGTGACTGCGACTGTGTGTATGTGTGTGTGTGTGTGTGTGTGTGTGTGAGAGTCTCTGTGTCTGAATCTGTGTATGTCTGTCTGTGTGTCTGTGTATCTGTGTGACTCTGACTGCGTATATGTGTGTCTGTGTGTGTGTGTGTGTCTGTGACTGCATGTCTGTGTGTGTCTGTGAGTCTGTGTATCTCTGTATGTCTGTGTCAGTCTGTCTGTGTGTAACTGTGTGTTTGTGTGTCTGTGTGTGTCTGTGTCTGTGTGTCTGTGAGTCTGTCTGTGAGTCTGTGTATCTCTGTATGTCTGTGTCTGTCTGTCTGTGTGTAACTGTGTGTGTGTGTGTCTGTGTGTGTGTCTGTGTGTGACTGTGCATGTCGGTGAGTCTCTGTGTGTGTGTCTGTGTCTGTCTGTGTGTGTAACTGTGTGTGTGTGTAACTGTGTGTGTGTGTCTGTGTGTGTGTCTCTGTGTGACTGTGCATGTCGGTGAGTCTCTGTGTGTGTGTCTGTGTCTGTCTGTGTGTGTAACTGTGTGTGTGTGTAACTGTGTGTGTGTGTCTGTGTGTGTGTGTCTGTGTGTGTGTCTCTGTGTGACTGTGCATGTCGGTGAGTCTCTCTGTGTGTCTGTGTCTGTCTGTGTGTGTATAACTGTGTGTGTTTGTCTGTGTGTGTCTGTCTGTGTCTGTGTGTGTGTGACTGTGACTGTGTCTGTGTGTCTGTGTGTCTGTGTGTCTGTGTGTCTGTCTGTGTGTCTGTGTGTCTGTGTGTGTCTCTCTGTCTCTGTGTGTGACTGTGACTGTGTCTGTGTGTCTGTCTCCATGTCTCTTTGTCTCTGTGTCCCTATGTGTCTCTCTGTTTGTGTCTCTGTGTGTCAGTGTGTGTGTGTGTGTGTGTCTGTGCATCTGTGTGTCTGTGTCTGTGTCTGTGTGTGTCTGTGTGTGTCTCTCTCTGTGTCTCTGTGTCTGTGTCTCTGTGTTTCTGTGTCTGTGTGTCTGTGTCTGTGTCTCTGTGTGTCTGTGTCTGTGTCTCTGTCTGTGTCTCTGTCTGTGTCTCTGTGTCTGTGTCTCTGTGTCTGTGTCTCTCTGTGTCTGTGTGTCTGTGTCTCTGTGTCTGTGTGTCTGTGTCTGTGTGTCTGTGTCTCTGCATCTGTGTCTCTGTGTGTCTCTGTCTGTGTGTCTCTGTCTGTGTCTGTGTGTCTGTGTGTCTGTGTGTCTGTGTGTCTGTGTCTCTGTGTCTCTGTGTCTCTGTCTGTGTGTCTCTGTCTGTGTCTCTGTCTCTCTGTCTGTGTCTCTGTCTGTGTCTGTGTGTCTGTGTGTCTGTGTCTGTGTGTCTGTGCACATTTTAAGAAGGATCCACCAGCCCGCTGCAGGCACAGCCTGCTAGGCTCAGAAGAGCTGGTTCATGAAAGGTGCCATTTATAGTGCTTTCATAATACCATAGAATGGAAAATTAGGTAATAGTAAAATCCCAGAACTATACTTACTAAATTCTGAAAACTTACTCACATTACCATGCTTTATAGGACTTTAGGGACTTCATAACAACAATCTGTGCAACTGCAGACTTTGTTTAATGAAAAAATAAATAGAAATAGTTACCCAAAAATAAGCCTAAAGACTGGTATTCCCTTGTTAGTGCCCTTAAATAATTTTCACTATGCCTCCATTTGCGCCCTGTCTAGAAAATAAAAGGCTTATTCATGCACAAAAACACAGATCTGCCTTCTCAGTGAGAAATTTTGTAACATTTCTGAAGTAGAATCAAATGCAGCAGCTCAAGGTCTTTTTCTGAAAGAGGAAAAGCAGTTAGCTGGATATTGCATTACTTTCAGGAGATTTCTTCACTGTTGTGTAATTTATCTGACAGTTGCCACAGGGCTTACATGCCACTTTAGTTACCCTACTGATTTTTAAGAGATGGATATGCGTGTGGAAATTAGGGGAGCATTCATTTTTCCCCCTAATTTCATCAAATTACATGCACTGTGATTTTAGATAAATCACACTATTACACTGTTTCCCTTTCCACGTTTACAGAGTCCTGTGGGTTCTCTTTGGTTTGCCTTTAAGCAGTCACCATTTGCATCAGCAAGCCACCAGACTGGGTTAGTCTGATGTGTCCTCTAGCTGGTGTCCTCTTAACAGCTCTCCTTAATGCTCTGTCATGAACTTGTTTGGGTTTTTCTTATCGGGAGGTATCAGAGCCAAAGCTCCAGAATGTCTCACTTTCATACAAGGCTTCCTGTGTATTTTAAATGAAACAGATATAACAAAGAAAGCAATGTGAATTTATGCAGTTCTAGTGTGGCAGAAACAAAGAAGCTGGTTGAAAAGACAGACAGAAATATATCAGCCTTGCAATCTCAAGCGACCCTCAGGCAGGTACAGCACATATGCCTTCTGGCTTTAGTGCAGACAGAATTCAAAAGATCAGCCTTTTTCTGACCCCAGATATGAGCATCTGGCGAAGACCAGCATCCTTCACAATTTTGGCAGTTTGCAGAGACACAGACCGGCCTGGATTACAAATTGGAAGCACTCATTGCAGCTGAAAAGTGTATTTTTTGCCATTGGGGTAGTAGAAAACCAAGAGAAACAGACACACACTCGGGAGAGGAGAAGGCAAAGTAACACTGCTTTTTCTCTGCTCTTGAAACCTATGATGCAAATATTTATGCGTGAGGCTGAAAGGAATTCTTGGGTCATCCTTCTGCCCTGTCTAAAAACATACATCTAAAAGGAGAGCTCACAACAGCGCCTAAGTTTGAAAACGTGCTGATGTCAGAATTTTGCTCTATTTACATGCCTTTGGCAAAGAGCAGCCAACTACCTGCTTATCATAAATCTCTTCTCTCTCTCCCTTCATCCTCTCCACTGAAAGCCCTATGATTTTCAGTACAGAGCACCAAGCACAAGTAGGTTATTCTGTGTATGAAAGCCGTGCTTGTGAAAGATGCTGAATGCACAGTCCCAGAGACCCACATCCTGTGCAGTATAGCACAGGGAAAAAAAGACACACCATGGATGGCAGCACTGTCAGCTCCCTCTCTCCGACTTACCAGTTTTACTGAGCTTGAAGAAACACCCACTGGGGCAGAAGGATCATTCATCCTTTATAGTCAAGTTGTTGTCCTAACTGCTAAAATTGCCACGTAAGCTGCTAATTAGAGCCAGTTATGGTTATGGCTTTTGCAGTGCTGACAGCTGTGAACTGGTCATCCAAAGCTTGCCCTGAAGGTTGGGCAACTCATAAAAGCTATCAGATATAGCAGTCTGCTACATCATGGCAGATTTATACCTGCCTAAAGATGAAATTGGAGAGAATAGAGCTGAAAAACCCCTCCAGAGATTGCTTGATCCATCTCCCTGCACCAGAAGATCATGTCTCATTCATTTCTGGGAGCTGTTTGTCTAACCTCCTTATATAGGCCTCTTCTAGTAGGGACTCCAGAGCCATGACATGCAATTCATTCCAGTGCTTTGTGTGAACTTCCAAGAGAAGGATTGTTTCAATGGTTAGCCTAAACTATCCCTGTACTTTCTGTTTGCCATATTCCTCTTCTCTCTGCACAGTCCTGCCACACACCAGGTAAATATGTTTCTCCAGTCTCTTCTCAGTTTATGATTCTTTCTACCTTTCCCCTAGTGTGACATTTCCTGGATCATTCTCTGATCATTCCCTCATTTTCTCTGGATTCTGTCCAGCTGGGTTACATCATCCCTCTAACATACAGCCCAAACCAGACTGGACACTCTTACTGAGATTTTGCAAAACTGAAGATTTCAGGAGTGTAATTTCAATGCCTTACAGGTGATGTTCCTGCCTTTATATCCCAGACTGTGTTCATGGGAATGCAGAATCAAAATGCAGCTCACCCATGTGTGTTATGTGAGTCAAATGACTCATTGCTGTCACTCCATTTCTTCTTCTCCTTTGTCTGACACCTCCTCCCCCACTAAAAGGGTATATGCTGGCCACACTCCAAATTCTTTACAGAAGGTCTGAGAATTTTGAAATCTCCTTCAATGAATAGCAATATTATAGCTATTAAGGACAGCAATAAATTAAAGGCAAGAAGAGACCTTCATGAGACTACTGCTTCTCACCAGTGCCACTGGATGGGAGGTGGGTAAGTTTCCCATTAGCAATATATTTGCCAGCATAGGAATAATCCTGGTTGCTTTCCAGTCACCATCTAATTCCTGCCTCTGTCCTACGACAAAAAAACCTACACGTCATCTGGAAAACGATCATGTAATTTAAAACAGTACATAAGAGTAGAGATAGGTTTGGGGACTGATTGCTTCTCCTAAACCTGATCTCTGAACACAGACAACACTCAAATTGCATTAAAACTGTTATTTTCATGACAGCAAATAACTCTGAGCTCATGTATTAATCTGGAACTTTCATGTATCACAATGCCCCAAACACATAGCTGTCAAACAGATTATTTCTGTGATTGATATAAGATGTATGGATATGACGTCGAGAAAAGGCTGCATTGTGGGACAAATGTCCCTGAGCTTTTGCTACTATAGTTCCCAGAGAACTGGTATACATTCAAATTGCTTTATCTTGGTATAATAAAATGCAGAATTTCAGTAGAAGACATATTAACTCCCTTACTAGGAAACCACAAAATTCCCTCAATTTAGCATTTACAAAGCATATGTTTTTTTTTTTTTAATTGCCCATCTAAATAAATATACACACAAACATAAACAGATACATGGAAAAGCATAAAATTATATCTTAGCCATAGTAAAGTAGTTAGTCATATACTGTGTATTCTACTAGGAGCAAAGTGTTTCTACAAAAATTCAAATATTTGAATATGTATGCCCTTTGGGAATTCCCCTGTTTCAATACTTGAGCTTAGTAAGAAAATGTTGAAGAAATTTAAGAATAGGCATTACATTTAATGAGTTCTTGTATTAAAAAAAAATCACTACAAAATCTATCACACATATCAAAAATTTCCCATGACAAAAGTAGGCTATAATAGCCGAGGTCCTCCTTTAGAATAAGAAGTAGACTTGTACCACTGTCAAATGACATTAGCTCTGTATCATATTCATGTCAGTTTCCTGATGAAATAAAGGCCCGTATTTTGCCATCAGGGCTGAGCAGTGTCCTTCCTCACAATTTGTTCCACTGAAACGAACTGTTATTTTGCTAGGAAGAATTTTAGGCTGCCACAGTCTGGATCTATATGGTGAGTGGAAAGAAACAGCTTCCCTTTCTACTGATTCCTTCAGGATGCTGTCATTAAACTTCAATGACGTTAAGTGTATATATAATTAAGTGTATATAATTTTAGACTATGAAGTTACTTGTTACTTTTCACAACATTCATCCATAATTTCACATTTTCTTTGGCATTATAGCTTAAAATAGTACAAAGATACATGGCATTTAAGACTCAGAAAGACCTCTGGCCTTTGACCTTAAAAGATCTTTATGTGGAGGCCCATGGTGGATTGATTTTTGACAGTACAGTGACAGAGCCATACAAAAAAGGTATTCATATTGACCAAGTCAGTGGATATTTCAGGTCAAAATGTCAGCAGTTGTCTTTTTCAGCTGACATCCTGGTCTGAGAAAGTTGGATTTAACATTTGCTTTGCTCTCATATTTTGATTTCTTGCCATACATGGCTGTGCCATTAGCTCCCTGGAATGCCTTTCAGTTTCTTCCTTGAAAAATGCTAAATAAGTTCTCACTTTACCTACTGACTGAATAAAAATACAAAAACAACAGACAGCTGTGAGGCATCTGCGTGTCACACAAACACTGTTGGCACAGTTCCTGCATTCAAGAGATCAGCAAGAGCCTAGTAAATAAGCTTTCTTCACTAAAGACCACTTTTGTCCATGATCATTGAAGCTGTGCTTTACTCATACATCCTCTGAATTCCTCTTTTCTTCAGTAATCACACATGCCTAGCATGATGGCTGATTCTATTCTACAGTCCTGGGCCATGTAATTATGTGAGTAATTGGCAGACAAGATATTGTGAATACCTGAATCCCAGGTTAATTGAAACTAACACCTGCCTGAACTGTGCTGTTGTAATGGATGCAATAATACAACAAGATCAGGTCCTATTGAGTTGCATAATCTTTTCAAGACAGGGTTTTTGATCTCCCTCCTTTGATTTGAGGGCAGTGGTAAACTAAAGTATTATGCCTTTGTTGAAGCTCATAAAAGATGAATCTGAAGCTGAAAATGAAGATTCTTCCAGTTAATCTGCATTGAGAAGAATCAGTGAGCACACATCTTTTGCATCTTTCACCTAGAAAAGAAACACAACTGTCAACACAACTATAGTCAATAACAACATTACAATTCCCCATAGAGTAACCCAAGTTGTTACCCAGGTAGCACAACCTGCAAAAGCTGGATTAACAAGGTACAGATCGGTCAAAATACCCACTGCCATCACTGAACACCCCAAACTGGGCATTGCTCAGTAGAGGTTGTTCTAGGTGGTGTGAGGCTGATTTTCTCTTGCCTTGTTCTTCATACCATCAGCTCACAGGCAATACATTTCAGTGTTTCCTGTGTTACTTTCTCCCTGACAAAATGATGATACTGCTACACCCCTACAGCACAGACAGACTGGCAGAGCTGTCAGAATTGCAGACGAAGCATTACAACAAAGACTTCCACCCCATAGAAGGTGGGGGTGGAAGAACACGTGTACTTCACTTGATAAAACCTCTCAGGAAAACACAGCTTTTCTTGTTCTCTTAGTGAAGTCGTTGCAATTTTTGTTTTAAATCAAATCTTATAGACTGTTTTAAATTTAGCTTTTTTCTGATATAACTAGTTTATGGGAAGCGTTTCAGTTCAAACAGACCTCTATTGAAAGAGTGTACTGGATCAGGGCAGAAAATGGAAGCAGTTTGGCGACAGAACCTGATATATCTCTATGAACAAAGTAATGCTGTGTAGTTGCTTGCAAGAGCAGAAGACAGTACTTGATGACCCAGAAGGTCCTGTTTTTCTAAGTCAAACAAGACATGATATTTCTATGTAAGAATACGTGTTGGTTCTACTTATAATGGTGCAAGCTATATAAAGCTATTATGTCCTTTGTAATGGGAAAGTGAATTTAAAAAAAAAAAAAAGAAGAAGAAAATTAAAAAGCCAAAATGTAGCCAGAAGATTTGGGATTTTCAAAAGCCCACGGTCCTCAGATTACTTACACAAGTAATCTGATTACAGATTTCTCTGAGAACTGCTTGACCACCCCAGTTGCCTCTGAAAATCACAATCAATTTATTTGTCTCAGGACTAATGGGGGCAAAAGATTTCAGGAATGAAAAGATTTTACTGTAATGACCTGAAGCAAATGTGAGAACAAAACGCCTGCTTTAGAAGTCATGAGAGGCACAATCACAACAATTTACAGCAAGAAAGAGAAGTGAGGAGGAGGGAGCTGGGAAGTAGAGCTCCCAAATTTCAGGCATTATATAGGCCTCTGTTTAAATGTTATACAACTGCAAAAGAAAGGCAATATGCTTTGGCTGACACCTTTGCAGAGGCATTTTGACATGAAAAAACTGATCATTTTAAACAGGGACAAACAGTTAAACACAGGATATTGTGTCTCTCTGGGAATCATATAACTATAGAAAGGCTATAATGAAAGTAACAACAGTATTTCATGATAGAAGATCAGTGTGGTTTAAGAAGCTGAAGAGCAAAGCTGAGCATGTTTATCAGCCAAGTGTTTTCAAAATCTTTCAGTAAAAGGCTCTATGCACCTTACTGTATCATTTTTTCCACCTAACAGGGCCTGATTTTTTTTCAAGCTGAGCACTGTCTGAATAGCTTCCCTAATGTCTTTGTTTAGGTCTGGTCTATAGATCCCACCTTACTCCCACTGATGTCAGAAGGAAACTCTCTTAGCAGACATCCTGTGGGATGACAATACCTAATTCTGTATTTGCTTCCAGCATCTCACATCCACACAATCAGAAGCTGTGAATAACTCTTGTACCTGCTAATATATTCTCATTTGTGAGCACAGAGGCTAGCAAAGACATTCTTTGTGCCTTTTTAAAGGTGTTTTTCTACTAAGACATTGCCAAATCTGAATTACTTAGTCCAGTGTTAAACTTGGGGTATGAAATAGTGCAAATAAATAAAATATCAGATGAAAGCTGTGCCTGAATGTAGGGTTAATTTGACTCAGCTCCCTCAGTAAAACTGGCAGGTAGCATGTTCAGATCGGATTTCACTGAGAAATATCTATGGTACATAAATGCTATCTTATCAAGTATGCCATCCTCTCACGTCATCACCTCTCCTGTAGTAGAAACAGAGGTATGGTCATCCTTTCCACTGCACATCTTCTGGCAGAAGGCACAGAGAGCAGTGGAAATTAAGTTCTGTAGTATGTATTTGGCTAAGATACTAACAAAACCCTATGGTAATTCCCTGCAAGATTTCAAATGCTGAGGTGACAGGCAGCGTGGCTGAGGCAGTGATGGGGGGGGAGAAAGACAGTGCACTGCTGGGAGAGAGCCATAGCTATGTTTCAGTCAAATCTGACCTACTTTAATGAAATCAGGTCATCTGTGAGCTCTTCATTACCCCCAGACTAAACAGTGCAAAACATAGCAGCCAATGTCTCTGCCTTTTCAGAGTACCGCTAATTCTCATTACAACATTGTTATGTATTCCTTAATATATATTGACTTAGTCATCTCACCACACCAAAGCTGGCAAACAGCGCTGGGGAAGGAAGGAAAGCAAACATGATTACTGACTTTGTAAAAAAAAAAATAAATAAAAAATTTGCAGGGTAAACACAGCTATGCCTCCAGAACGTGTCCTCAAGGGAATACGGAAACAAAAGGAGGCACAACTGTCTCAGGACATTAGCCATGACAGATGAAGCTCACCTATCACACCAGCAAACTCTAAACTGTTACCAGCCACCTCCACAGACAAAGCAAGGCTGGAGTCAAGTGGAAGTTGGTACTGCAGGCTTGCACTCAAATTCCTCTCAGTGCTCAGTCTTCTGTAAACTAGGAAGGTGACAGACCCGTAACAAAAAATATATACTGGCAAAGCTTTAACGTGATGCCCATGACTACCTTTCATTTCATACACAGACAGGCTGTGTATATATGCATGTGCAGGTATGGATGTGTCCCCACACATGTATTTTATTATACAGAAGTGTAAATCCACTTGTTCTTACACTAATAAGTCTGTGCTTGACAGTAATATACATTGAGATTTATGGACTACTTTTAGACCTCAGAAATATATATACCTGTGTATCTCATATGTATATGCATATGGATCTAAAGACACATAAATGCATATTTTTAATATATATGTATAAAAGCATATTCAGCAACAGACACATCCTTTTGAGCATCACATTAAACCTGTACTATTTACAGTAAGCACATTTCTCTGTCGTGAATACGGTGTATGCATTAAAGGCTACTGTGTTCCAAAGAGAAACATTCTTCTCTTATTAAAAGAATTAATATGTTTTACTTCTATTTCTTATCACAGAAGTGTAATCTTTACAATTTCTGTTCAGCATTAGTTAGAAGAGTATTTATGTTCACTTTGGTTTGGAGACCTCTACATGAGGGCATCTGGCTCCATGCGAGATGTGACATCTGGGGCCATAAGGAATGACATCCAGTGTGACAGTGCTTTGGACAGACGTATTTAGTGAAATAAAGGCTTACAGAGATGACAACCTAAACAGCACAGTCCTGAGGCCAAACCAAACTTTCTTTGGCAATGCAAAGTTAAGATAATTCAGAAGGTTCTTGCCACTCTTACCTATTTGTTCCTGTTTGTATTTCATTCCCTGCCTTGTATTAGGGGAAATGATTGCACAGCTATGACGGGTAACCAATGATCCAGATCTTGGCTGGGTATGTAACTAATTCCCACTGACACCAGGATCATAGACAGAAATACTCCTCCAATTCTGACCATTCATCATATAGTGTAATTATATTTTAAAATCATAATTTTGATGGCTGGAACTAGGAGGAGGGGCAGCTCTCATGAGTCCAGCTGGCTGTGACAGACTCAGTGCTTACAGACTACAGCAACATAGAGTAGCCATATTTTGATTTCTTGCAACATCTGGAAAGTTATTCCCTTCTATCTTCTATTTTCTTACAGCATCTGCTGCTGCCCAAATTGCTCATTTCTTCTCATTCTAGCCAGCTGAAACTTCTGTGTCATCCATATGGTGGTTTTAAACTGCCAGAGAAGCAGGACTGAGAGAAGTAAAGGAAAGATACATACAGAGGAACAGGTAACATTCCACTTTTAATAGAGAACACATCACAATCACTAAAATATTGCAAAAATATATACCATAGAGGAAATCTGAAAATTTTTGAATAAGCATAACTAACAATTGTGCCCAAACAAAAGTCTTTAGTCCCTTTTCTAAAAAAAAGCTGCCGATAGAAACTGCTGTGTCTCTATAGGCTTGCAGCGATCCCTTCTCTGAAGGATGCAGTAGGAGAAGTTGTTCAGAAGATAGGGTAGGACAGTAATTATTATCTGTAAAGCCCAGCCCTAAGCAGCGTACTTAACGGTGGGATTTGGGCAGACAAATATTGACAGCTCACTGATGTTGCTAAGCTAGCAGCGCCCTGCTGAAGGGCTGGAATGTGCAGCCACACAAAAGCCTGCCATGGGACAGCCCCAGCACCACTGAGCCAGCAGCACCTATTGGGGCTACCATGTGCATCAAAGCAGAGGGGGTTCTTGCTCCTTTCAGTGGGATAAGTCTTCTCTCAGTTGTGGTTGTGCTCGTTGTTGCTTTTCCTGTGGAAAGAGCTCAAGAACAGGATTGAGACTGTGATTTTTCTCTCAGAGGAAGTTGAGGCCGAGCTGCACTCTGCCACAGGGAAATGCCTGCCATGCTGCTAATCCCCGCAGGAGCAGACCTCGCCCTGGCCCCTGCATGTGCTGCAGCTCCACAGGGACTGTGCCTGGATCCACATCGAACCCAGACGCACGCCCCACCTCACTGTCACCTCATTTCCTGGCAAATTTTACCCCTGCAGCCTGTGGCTCTAAACATGAGGCCATTAATGGAGTTTTGTCCTGCGACAAAGGCTGTGAGGAAAAAAAACACCAAAAACTGAACTGTTGGTGTCTGAGCATTGTACCTGGAGCTCCACCTGGTAATTCAGTATGCACAGCAATCTGCCTTGATTCCCCCTGGCTGAAACTGAGATGTGCTTCCCATGCACTGTCACTGACATAAACCACTTGTATCTATGCTTTTCTCTTAGAGTTTTTAACCTTTAGATGCTTTCTCAAAAGGAGTAGATTTATTTCAGTCTGTATATTATTTTGAAGTAAATAACTAACTGAGAAATTTCAGTACAGAGAAAATCCCATTATTCCTTTTTCTGAGCAGCTGTTTGTCTTATATTCCAGTATCAAATTGACATCCAATTGCAGGCTTCTTTGGACCACATAAAGGTTAATCAAACACAGAAAAGCAGATAGAAAGGCTCCCATCAAATTCCAGTAGTTTGGACAATATTCATACCAGTGGTCAGAATTGGTAGCTAGGTCTGATTTTCTTAAAAATTTGCAGGAAAACTTCACTGTGAAGTTTCACACCCTCAGTTACAGTTCACTAATCCCTCGAGCACAGTTTAGGGTGTCTCCACCGAATGCAATTCAGCCCAGATAATGCTATTTGAAATTGCAGAAAAAGAAAATGCAATGGTCTTCAGACATATCTTCTGTCGAATTAATCATGGATTGTTGGTTCAAAGATACCAAATGTCAGAGTTTGTTTTCTTTTCATTTCACTATAGCCCAGGTATGTACAAGCATTTCTGTAAAAGCTTGTGTATCTCTGAGGAGAATAGACAATGCTGCATGTACAACTCTATTCACAGTAAAAGCCAGACAAACCAAAAGAACCATAGAGCAAGGCAGATGTTCATAATCTTAATTTTATTATCTCCAAACAGCAGTGTTTGGCTCAATACAGGAAAAGCAATAAATCAGGAAATGTCATGACCATGAAAAAGTAAAAAATAAACATGGTAAAAATCTGGGGGAAAGCATTTCTGATTTAGATTATCTGTGACTTTTCTGACTTGTGCCTCAGAGATGTTCAGACTGTGTATGGTGTGGGCTGTGTTTCAATAGCTAGAGTATGTAACCAAGCATATCAGTGGATTAGATAGCTGGGAAGAAGAGAAAGAAGTCAAAACTGTATCATCTGGCAATTTCCTGAAGGCAACAAGCAGTGGATACCATTGAATGATAAAATAACCACACCAGGTAGAAAATCTAACCATATATAGAAGCATCTAGCCATACATAAAGATGCTTGATACAAACTTTTTCATTTTTTCATAAATTACTAATTTGACTGTGTGTGGAGAAATTGCACATTTGCTGAACTGAGCTGAAGCCAAAGAAGTGCCACATCATTTCTACCATAATTTGTCATTCTAATCCCCTCTAGGACTTATCTGACAGACTTATAGCTTTATATCCACATTAATTAAGAAATTTTCATCGGATTTTGGTTTAACTGATTATATATGCTAGCAACAATACTAAGCGTATGCATGGAATTATTGTGTACTCACAGCACCGACTGCATGTAAAATTCTCAGCAGTAATGTGTAAACTTTTTGCGCATCAGCACTGTGGACTAGGTTTGCAATCCATCCAATAATTCCCACAAAACCATTTCTATGTAGCTTCTGTAAGAAGAGAGAACATCTTAACATATTGTAGAATGATGCACTGGCTCACGTGATTTTCTCCAGGCAAATGGAGAAAAAGGAGCTTGGGAGGCAAGAAACACAAAACCCTGTGCAGACTCAGGCAGACATTATTTACAGTAATAACTTCCGGCCGAGAAGATGAGTCTGTCTGAGCTCTGGAAACAATGGAGGAAGCCTTGAGATGTCCAGAGATAGCTCAGAGCATGAGCCATGGAGGCTATTAATTACTTCCAAAGGGTGCTCTCTATATTGACCCCAAGATACACTTAGCTTCTGCCAATGAGTTCCACAGTTTATGCAGAACTACCTTGAAATGAAACTCTTTAATCTTGTTCAACAAACTGAAACAGCTTGACCTGGAGAGATCTGACCCCAAACCAAGTATTTTATTTTGAGTTTGTTAATATAAATATTTGATTTTCAGATGAAACATTTTGCTTTTCAGGTTAAAAATGGCAATAGGGAAAAATTCAACATAAATATCTCTGCAATGAAAACATACATTTTTCTTCTAAAAAGTTCTCTATTTTTTCTGTCTGAATGTTTCTTATCAATACACAGCAATGGTGTATTCAAATATACACAGGAGTATATCTGTTAGATGCATACACATAACCTTACATTTATTCACTCTTTGGAAAGATATCAACAATCTGCTAGCTGATAGGTCAGGATTCTCCATTTCAGCTAGCTGAGAAAGATGTTAAAATATGGGAAAGTTGGAAAAAATTCATAAAAACAAACACAAAAAAGACCTTTTCCTTTCTTGGTATGTAAAGAAAATGCTAAATAAACAATTTGCGAACTCAGTAACAAAAGTCAACACTTAAATCTGTGTGAGTTCTCCCTTTGTCTATTTATTTTTCTGTCTCCAAATATTAAATGCAAACTTCAATACAAAGCCAAGAATTAGGGTCCATACATGGAAATGCCTTGGTGATTGTGAAAAATAATGCTGTGGTGTCTCTAACTGGGAGGTTTGGAAGAAAGAGAACTAAAAAAAAAAAAAAAAAAAACCCAAGGAAAAAAAAAAAAGGAAAAAAAAAGAAACTGTTCCACTTCATCTAGCAGTGCTGCAATACATCACTCCAATTAAATCCCAGCCAATAAGCAAAGGGACGTGTTAAGTAAAATTCATGAGCTTTGAATGCATGTGAATGAATATGCCAATCAGAATCAATGCCACCCATTCATCTGGTGTAACACCATGGTGATGACAATGAGCTTGAAACCAGCCTTTGTTGTCATCAGCTGTGCAGTAGTTGCCACAGACCCAGCCTGGATCAAATGTGTGGGACATTTAAATCTTCAGCATGGCACCAACACACAGAACATCTTATTCATGCCAAAAAAGGGAGCTATAATCAGACTCCGAGTAAATAATTCAGGATCAATCCCTTACGGGGCACAAATTACCTTCTTTTAAAATGACCAAAATGCTGCCCCTCTCTTTGCTTGACTTTACTGCATGGACACAGGCAAAGCATTTTGTAAACGTGTAGTGTATTTGTCCCTTTAGAAAATCTGTTGCTATATTAGTGTCTGTAACTGAGCCTTCAGTGGGCCCTAACTGATCCTGCACTGAGGAATATCTTTGCCGAGCCCCTGTATCTCAGCCCTTTTGAGCGCTGCAGTGGCAGATGGCTAGCTCTCACTGCTTTTACAATAACCATTTCATTTGTGATGCTTGACCTGAATTCCATTCCTTGTTTAAAAGTGTGTCTCAGTTCTCAAATGGTATTTCACAGAATTGCCATTTCCATAGTGTTTCCACATGCTGTTCCCCAAATAACACATTTGCCCATAAAACAGGGTGGAAGAAAAGAATATGGAACTAAGTGTCACAATTGAAAATGTTTAGTCTAAGAATACGTATCCAAATACTGATGACAGCTTCATTTTTATTGGATTTAAATTATCCCACTGATATTTTCTTATATGTCAGCTTCTATCACTTACAGATCATGCTGTATTTTTAGTGTTTTGTGCTATGAGTTAGTTCTCTTTCTTCCATTGAGTTGTCAGTAGTTATAACATTGTAAATGTGAAACGCTGTGCTAGAAAAACAGGCCTTCGAGTGGTGACATACACTCAACTTCTCTGAATAAATTAAGCATGCATGCTTTCAGTAATAGATCCACCCATTAATCAGTGTGTTTTAAAAGACGTGACAATCACTGCATAGAACCGATAGTCCCCCAATTTACCAGCGGATATTACTCATTGCTGAGTACTTTCTCTGCACAGTTCTCATCTTATTTTTCAGCTGCTGTATAGGAAATTAATCTTAAGAGGAAGAACAAGTGATCTGAAGGAACTTTATTTGGAAAGAGGTTCTTTCTGAGGTTTCTTCTGCAGCCAATTAAAATCCCAAGCAGAGGAGCTGAAGACATCATTCAAGTATGCATTTGATTAAGAAATATTAAACATGAAGCATAGATTTGCTAACAAAACCAAGTATCCTTTGGTCATTCCCTTCCATTCTCTGGGCCTGAATCCATAAGGAGAAAATTAACTTGTTAGAAGGAATAACAGTGAGGACCACAAAGAGCTAGGGAAATGATGCTGCAGAAAAGATGCTGTCTGCTTCCTGCCCCCCTGCCCCACTAAGACTATCTACAACCCTGTACTGGGATCCTTCTCACAGTGACCCAGTCTTTTCCTACTGGAAGTGACCTGATTTTCTTCTACTGGAATTCTGCAATGTATTTCTTTAAAAGAGTTACCCTGCCTGAGCTTTTTGCTGCAACCTGAAGTGATCCACAACAGTGTTATGCAACTTCATGCAACATGCCCAAGTGTGAGACACACACAGCAAAGTCACATTACACCTTATAGCAAAAGACATATTTGTTTAGACTCAAAATGAATGGCAGATTATTTCCAGCTGTAATTAAACCCATACTTTTTGGCATTGTGCAATCATTTATTACTCAGATTTAAACAAATTATATATCTCTGAACATATAGCCATTTAGCTCTTTTAAAATGAGTGATAAGTGGATGTTTTTGTAATTAGGGACAAAAACTTTGCAAAATTTCTGTGATAAGATGGAAGCAGAAGAAAATCCTCTGTTGAAACTTCAGCCCTTTTGTTTTTTTACCTGTCTGCTGACCTGGCCTGTGTCAAAAATAGCATGGCCAGCAGAAGCAGAGGACATTATCCCTCTGTATTTGATACTGGTGAGGCTGCACCTCAAATCCTGTGTCCAGCTCTGGGCTGCTCACTACAAGAAAGACATTGAGGAGCTGGAGCGAGTCCAGAGCTGGGGAAAGGTTTGGAGCACAAGTATTATGAGGAGCAGCTGAGGGAGCTGGAGGTGTTTAGCCTGGAGAAAAGGAGGCTCAGGGGAAACTTTATCAGTCTCTACAACTCCCTAAAAGGAGGCTGTAGCCAGGTAGAGGTTGGTCCCTTCTCCCAGGCAACCAGGAACAGGACAATGAAGAAATAGCTTCAAGCTGTACCAGGAAAGGTTCAGCTGAACATCAGGAAGAATTCCTTCACTGAAAGAGTCGCCAAGCATTGGAACAGACTGGCCAGGGAGGTGGTGGAGTCACCATCCTGGAAGTGTTCAAGGAACCACTGGATGTGGCCCTTAGCGCTGTGGTTTAGTTGATGTGGTGGTGTTCAGTCAAAGACTGAACTTGATCATCCTGGAGGTCTTTTCCAACCTTAATGATTCTACAATTCAGCAACTCCATGACCTTCAAAGACCCAGAAAACTCTCTGTTTCCCAGTGAGTATAAGGTAAAAAAAGTCACAGAACCATGATCCTTTTTCTCATGTTTATCCTCAGGCAGCCACTAAGTAAAATGAAAAGCTAACAAAAATTCAAGTATTATCAAGAAGTAACACATATTTCTCCAGCTATTCTTCATTATAAAAATCATGTCACTACCACCAAAGCAAAACCAGTTTTAAGTCGATTAAAAAAAAAATGTAGGTACTCGGTGAGGAGGTTCTGAAGTTCATTTCCTGGGGGAATTTATGGTTAAGGGTACATATCTACCTTTCATAAACTTGGAAAACTCTTGAGAAGCTCCTGGAAAGTTTCTGCTCTCTTTACTTACAACTAGTTATTACATTAAATGTATGAAAAATACTTTGTCCCAACAGTGAGGACAGAATTTTATCCCAAAAATGACTATACCCTTCTTACACACCTGGATAACAGCAGCACAACCAGCCTGAAGCTACCAACAAGTTCCAGGTAACCTGGACTCCTTTGTTGCTCTCGGCTCTGTCCCAGAAGCTGTCACAAGCTCCTTAGACCTTTCATCTTTTTATTCCACCAAATAAATCTCAAGATTTTGCTTCTCATGGTCAAGACAGCATAGGGCTCACACCAGCTAAATGATTGCACAAAGGCTCTGGTCTACAGCTCTTCTGTTAGGAAATGCTATATGAAATTTGTTTTGTATTCAGAAAGTTTTGTGGGAATTAATTCTTTATGCTATTCTATTTGAGTTTCACAGTAATAGTCTTTGGCCTGAGACACAATTACTTTCAGTTATACCTAAGAGGACTGATGGGAAATAAGTCACAAATTTTGTTGCTTTTTGTGTGTTGCTGTGGTTTGAATGAACTATGAACCATGAACCTTCTTGTATTTGAAAATATATGACTAATTCGATAGAAAATTACATGGAATCTGTTTTTCTACAAACATATTTTAAAGCACACACATTCATAGACAGGACTTGAACAGTTTTAAATGTCACAATTTTCACATTTAGCCTTACTTTCAGCAGGTGGTCAAAGAAATTTCATTGCATTTAACAAAATAGATTTCATACAAAACTTAATAAGAAGTTGCTTAATGGGTATGCAGAGGCAAATTAAAAACAAAACAAAACCCAGCAAAACAATAAGGCCACAATAGCTTTTCAAACTTGTGATAATTATATCAATAACTTTCAGCAAAGGTGAAGGTATAGTTCCATCTTTTGATTTATTCAGCCTTGGACCGACTTACAAAAAAATATAGAAAACAGTTAACATTTAGCACAGTGGTATTTTCTATATTTTATTGCGATACTTGTCTGTTGATATTAATGAGAAAGCCCAGACTTATCTCTACTTGCCTGCTAATTAGCCACAATTTTAATTGGTAATGACTAAATCTGGAATTTTTGAAAAGTCTCTAAAGCAAGTATATCGATTTATACTGAGTTTTAAAACTGAGTTTCTCTTGCTGCTTTGGGGATTTTGAAAAGGGACTGAGTCTGAAGCTACAGCTGAGAGGTGCTGCATTTATGTTTAGTGTAACTCTGTTTCAACATTAGAATAAATGTGGTATATCTTATGAATTAAGACCTACTGTTGGAATATTTCCTTTATGGGCAATGCAATCACAAAATATATTCACATCACATTTGCAGAGTGTTTCTTAAGATCACAAATATACTTTATTAGATCAGAAGATTTGGAATCAATACTCCTTGCAATCACAATAGCCTTCATATAGAAATAATTAGAAAATAAAAGTACATTATTCAAAAAGCATAACAAGTCACCAATTATTTCAGATTTAGGGAGCTGCTTATGGGCTAACTTGAGATGTAAGCAAATAAGTGCCAATTAATTAGAGTCTGAGACAGTGTTCAGTACCATCTCTTTGATCTTTCACTAGTAGCTGACAACAAAGCACACATACTCACAATGCTTTAGTTTCAGTCAAGTGATCAGCAAAACATGTTCAGCTCATTTAAATAACAGAAGCTGGTAAAATACAGCTATCTTTTATAGCATTAAGCAAAGATTTGAGTTCAGATGACAGCATCTCACATTTATAGAACACATAACTTGGAGCCATTTGCATCAGATGGGTAACTTGAGTTAAACTTAAAAATGGATGAAGGCACAAGCCAGAGGCTTGAATAAATTCCACAATAACTCCCCTGATCAGCCATTGGTATTCTGGCTATTTAAACACAGATATACCATTGCTCTGTGAACAGTGTCACACAAACATCTGGGCAGAAAGACACTCTGTGCATAGCTCGCTAACAGAAGATGCATTTGTTTCAACTATATCAAAATTCAGAGGAAGCATAGAGCAACAAAAATAAGTGATGTATGCAGACCAGAATCTAGAGCTCTGTATATACAGCTATCACACCTTTTCTGATCTGGAGTGTCAGGATTTTTTCTCTGCATGTGTATATATTTTTCAAACTTACTCAAACGAATAGCTATTTGTCTGTGAAAATTGGGAGTTTATAATATAATCAACAATATATACAGTGACATGCTCACTGTAAAAAATTTAGAATTTTTAATACAATTTTAAAATGGCATGATTTAAAAAAGACTTTTCTAACTGTGTCATATTTTAACCTAGAAAGATAAAGCAGTCTTCCTTGTCTATTTTCTTCTTTATTGCTCCAAGTATTTGGCTTAGTAGGATTATGTGGGTCTCTTCTAGGAGCCAAAGTGTTGAGAGAAGCAGAAATTTAACTATACTGATGTTCTAGTTCAATGGAGCGCTTGGAGTTAAACCCTACCTTTAATTAACAACCCAAGTTGAAACCATGCCAAGTACTCTGTGGAGTCAAGACTCAGAGAAGACAGCTGTGGACAGACACTGATTTTATCAGGTGCTGAGGACCAGATGCTGGGCAGGACCCCGGCAGCCCTGCGCTGCAGCAGGAGTGATCTCTGCCTCTGCTGACCCCCAGACTATTCTCTGAGTTTGTGTCTGTGCCAGTGATGGTTCAGCTGACGTGACAGCAGAGCTTAGCAAGTCCCAGTGGTCGGGCCTGAGCACTGCCAGGCTTTAATTTGCTCGTATAGATTTAGCTCATGTGCATCCATGTGTCCTAGGAGAAAAGGACATGAAACTGGCAGGTATTTTTTGCCCTGGAAAGTTTAGAGGATCTTAGACCTAAATAATCTCTAATTATTTGTGGTTTTGCTACTTACAGGAAAGAAGCATGTTCTTCAGAGTGAAAAAGCTTCAGGAAACTGAGATTTGGCTGTCTAGAGACACATAAAGGTGCTCTGCTTTTCTGTTAAATTGTATGTATTGTCTTTATTTTCTGCCTTTTCTTTTTCCCATGATTCAGAGTGCCCCTCTAACGTCCCAGAAACAAGCACGCTGTAACTTATGGGGCATGAGTTCTTTCCACAACCCCAGTTCTGTTTGTGAACTGGCTGATAAATATGATATCATTTATCATATCATCCCTCACTCCAACTGGGAGAGCTCCAAGGACAGGAGACGGCTGCTCCTGGGGACTCCAGCTCACCAGGGAGAGGTGGCACCATGAGCCCTGTGTGGTGCCTCCTCTCACGGGGCCATGGCCAGCCCTGAACTCCTCCCAGGATCATGAGCAGCACAGGTCACACAGAGTGTGTGTGTGCAGGGGAAACACCGAGTGTGAGAGGACTGCTGGTGCTAAGGTGGGTTCAGAAACAAGTGCCACCTCCAAGGCATGAGAGTTCTGAAACTGCCTCCACCTCCCTGCAGGAAATGCGCTCCCACACATTCTTCCCCTTTGATTTCAACAAAGCTTAGACAATTTTTTAAAGGGAGGGCTCATTTCAAGAAAAATATTCTTCCTGCACACTCTCCTGTGGCTGGAAAGTGGAGCCCAAAGGTCATGTTTTCTATGCAGAGTGTGAGTGACCATGTCATGTAAAATCAAGAGTTCATCTTGCCCAGCATCCCATTCTCATCAGTGGCCAACAGTGATACTGCAGAAAGACAGTGAAAAATGTATCCAATTTCCTACAGCAAAAGCTTTCAACCATCAGTGGTTTAATGGTTCTTTGAGACCCACATCTCTGAAATGGTAAGGCTGCAGCTTGCAAAGAGCTTACAAAATCATGTATTAGGCTTAGATTTAGCTCAGGGCATTATCACTTACACGTAGACCTAGGAGAATGGAAGATGGGAGAGGGCAGGTGTTTTGCCCAAACACAGCCCTCAGTTTTATTAAGCTTTTCTAGGTAAAATCACACATTTTGACAGTTTTTTTCAAGAATTTCTTATTTTGGCCTAGCTTAGCCCTGTTCCAAACTGATTTGGGTTAAAACAGTACAAGTTCAACCTAAGCAAAAGGAATTTAAATGGAGACTTTTCACATTGGATTAACCAAACTAGTTGAAAATTCTAGTTTAACTTAAACTGCTGTAGCAGTTTAGATGTAGATGTGTAACTGAGAGAACATGGCCTCAGGCACACGTTAAAATATCCAGCTAATCGCAGTAGTAAGATGACTAGCCCAGCTCTGAGCCACAACATGAATTAGTCTATCAGCTCTCATACCTAATCAAATCAAAACATCACACTATTTTTTTTCAGCCACAGAATATAACATACAGCCTCAAACCACCCACTAGCAATAGACCGAGGAAATAACTACCCTTCTTAGCTTGTTCTGAAAACGCTGAGGCCATCCGCTTGAAGAAATATGGGGAATTTAAACACAAGCTGCCAGGGCAGGTAAACTTCCCCTTTCCTCAAAATAATGAATTTATTAGAGGAAAAAAAAAATGGAAACAGAATCTGCCAGAAGGAAGACTGGGGCTTGTTGCAGCAGTCTTGTACCCACTTCAGTCTTCCCAGAAAAAAGGCTTTTGTTTACTGTTAACACATGTAACAATTCACAGGAATACACCAACTTAGATGGCGCTGCGCAGGCTAATTCCCACTTCAGAGACCTGCCACATCAATTAAGAGATGGCTTATGCTTTCATTCTGAAACTTGAAATGCCACGCTGAAAAACTAAGCATTCTCATCATCACATGAACATTCAATTCAGCCTTTATGGCCCTTTTGCCATGCCTTAAGGTCATTTACAGCGGTAATAATAACAATGCTAGACACTCAGCCAAGCCAATGTTCAGCTACAACTACATGCAGAATCTACTGTTCTCTACACCCACAAGCAATACAGCAGGTTCCCCTGCTGGAAAAGGCCAAATTATTTAAGAGATTGGTTTGATACTCAGGAATCAATGTTAAAATTGTACTACTGTGCTTCTAGTGAAGTAACTAAAAAAAAATTTTAACTTTTCATTTATGATAAAAGCGTTCTCACTCTCTCTGCCAGTTACTAAATTTAAGTATGTAGGTGTTAAGTGATTTAAATTTTTTAATCTCCAGGATTTTAGTTCAAAGCAAGTATTGCAAAATATGACTTTTAAAATTCATTTGAAGTTTAAAGACATTCATTTTCAATGAGTTCATGCATATTTTGTGTTTTGTTTCTGCAAACACTGAAATGAATGGCTTGACAGGCAATAATAACAAGAATTTAGGGAAATTGTATTTTTAAGCACAAGAATTTGTAGGAAACTTAAGTTTAGAAGCTACATTAACTCCATAATGAAAGGCATCACACATTCACTCTTTCATTCATATAAAACAAATACAGTTCCAAATCCCAGACACTGAAAATTTATAACAAGCTTCTAGGGACAGACCTGCGAAATGAAATTTGTTCCTAGAACTTTCAGTGTAAAAACTATCAAGACACTTGATAAAGTTGCAAGTTTCATTCTCTTTCACATTTGTGAATACAAAAATGATTTGGATAGCTTTTTTAAGATTTTGGTTTTTTTTTTTTTTTCTGTGATATTCATAATTCTTCAAGTAAGATTAAAAAAGATTGCATTTTATACTTTGTGTGCAGTTATATGGCATAATATTGTATTTGGATGGTTTTAAATGGCTTTTATGACTATAGTTTACCTTTGAATTAAGGAAGTATTGCTTAAAAAATAACTGACCCTGTAGAAAATAATTTAAACCTCATAAAACAAGTCTGTGCTGCTATAGAAATAAATGTAAATCCACTGGTTGAAGACCAAGATATAAAAGCACCTTTCCACTGAAAACTGGACACAAGCAAGGATCATCACTTGGAGATTTATCAGCTGGGAAATATGCACACTTCTACTGCACAACATGCGGGAATGAACCTCTTATCTCTAGGCTACAAGATATATGTCCTGGGTACACCAGGCCTGATACCAACAGCCAGCAGAACAGGTGCAGCAGTCAGTCAGCTACAACTTCTGGAGACTTTCATGGAACTGGCAAGACAAATATTTTCTGTACAGAAAAAATGATAAAATTCTGATAAATGATCACCCCAAATGCAGCCCGTGAGGTCATGTATCTGAGCAGGGTTTAAAAATACAGCTGTTCCTCTATAACATACCTTCTGGCAAGGCTTGTTTCAGTGCTGCTCATCTAGTCTCTTCCCAAAATTTCTAGTAAGAAAAATAAGACATCCTGAAGTCTTGTGAATAATTTGCTCAAGAGTGTCCACGTTAGTTTTTAGCATAGGGAGTATTAGAGTTGCCTGACAAAAGGAATCCCTATCAATCTGGGTGTAAATAGGTGTATTTGCCATTTGTTTTTGCACGTTGAGTTTATTGAAATGCTGGCAGCCCAGCAGCTGGGGCTGAAGGTGAGCTAAGCAGCTGCTAACAGCTTTGCTGTACTCATGAAAAATCAACAGCTTATCACATTAGCAGTTGTGAGTCATACTCTCAATGCTGCATTTGCATTTGCTGTTACTGGTAGAGTATGAACATTACTTTCATATCACATTAGTGTATTAATACAGCACTGCTCAAATGTGCTCACACTGATCCAGCTCTCTGTGCTAGGTAATACTGTGAGGCATCCCCTAGCACATTATATGATCCCACTTGGACCTGAATGATACCTTCATTTTCTGTCATGAGGGAAAAAAGGAAAAAGGAGGAAAAACCACAGTGCATAAAAGAATTATTAAGTGGCCTAGAGCCTTTCCACCTGAAAAAGAGAGAACTAAACACAGAAGTCCAGAGTAGCTGCTGGTCAGAGTTTTTCTTCCGTGTTCCTTCCAAAACAAGAACTAGGAGTCCCAGCAATTGAAACTGAACATTTTGTGAAGTGTTTCATAAATAAGTTTTTATTTCCTTTGGATATAGTGTAATGCATGTTAAAAAAAAACAAACACATGATGTTTTAAAGTAAAATAGAATGGAAAAAAAATATTTCAGGGATGATCACTACACACACACACACACTGTCACACTGAATCCCCATGTTTTTGCCCTCAGAAGCTCCTGACTATCAAAGTGATGGAGGGAGTAAGAATATCCTGAGGAAATATATCATGTGCTTATTCTGTTATTTAAATTTTTCCAGACCAACCATTTTTGGTCTCTGTGGGAGAAAAGGTGGCTTTAGACTGACCTGGAATGACCAGGCGAAAGTGCACTGCACCAGGATACAACAACCATAAGTCCAATATCTGGCTCTCTTACACATCTTCTGTGTGATCTGACAAAACTTTCGGCAGATCCATTCACAGTCACAAATGGTGTCTGTTTTCATACTGAAGTCTCGGAATGAAAAGGCTGGTTGCTATTTGTAAACCTGAAAATCAGACACCATTATCCCAGCTGCAAATTTTGCAATAAAAAGCTTCCTTAGCTGCCCAATGTATCAGCAAACGACAGTCTGCAAAGCTCTCAGACACACTCCGGAGTTCAGACTTTGGACACAAAACCACAAATCTTACAAAACAGGCATACTGGGTTCTGCTTCATCCCATCTCATGCTCGGTGTGCCTGACCCCAAAATGGACAAGCTATGAGTGCACTTAGTGATATTTGGATCACTTGGAATTTGTGTGACAAGGGAAGTAGATGTCTGTGTTCAGATGGCAATACCTTGGGATAGGAAATCCTATATTCACTCCATATTTGTAAAATATGACTAGTGGATTAATTTCATCCAGTTAAACGGATTCTGCAAGGAATTTGCCATACCAGACATTGAGTATTTTGGTCCTGTTCAGGTCAAATTCTGAAGGATATGTATTAAATGTTATAGATATTCAGACATAGAGGTCGTAAGAGAAGCACCTGGTAAACAGTCCTTAGCTTTAAATGATAGGTAGCTTGACTTTCACTACACAGGTAATTACTTATCCACCTCTTTTGCTACAAAAACTCTCAGGCAAGTCTCGATCTTTTTGTATGCCCTTAGTGTTCAGAAGATCTTAATCTCTTGCCTCCCAGCAACTTCCTTGAATTATCTGTAACGACTGAATCAGTTTTGTATTTCTAAGTCAGGAAAGAGCAGCTCTTCCTCAAAGGTTATGGTTACAGTGACTACTTCCATATCCTCTGGGCTCTGACTAGATGAAGAATGTTTTACACCTTTTAGCGCTATCAAACATCACTGCTATCAGATCTTTCACTGACAACAACCAGTACGAAAAATGTGCTAAAGTCTTTGTCAATCACTGGGGGAATGGCTGAGTTAAACACACCTGAAATAGAGACACTATGCAGTATATAATAATATAGCTCAAGAATTAGAATTGAATTGGGTTTTTTTAGAGTACACACACAACACATGATACCTGCATCCTGTCCACAAACTCACTTGACTAAATATACTCAGCCATTGCAGCATATTGTGGGCCCTACAGAAATGGCCGTTCTCACTACCACAGTTACAGCAGACAGTGTTTTGCCTGCAAGCACCAAACAAATAAGAACCTATGATGCTAATTATGCCAAGGGATACTCAGCCATTAAACTATTTCTGGTAGGCCCAGCCTATACTATTGTTGCCTAAAAGACAGGCTACCTGAAACAGAGGCCAAGACAAATTAGGGGTATAAAAAGCAGACAATTTATTTAAGGTCTGCAGAGGCCTTAAAGGTACATTTAGGCAAACAAAGTCCCCCGTCGGGGACGACACCCAAAATGGACACTGAGTCACGAGCTCTTCACCTTTTATAAGTTCTGTTTCATTAGCATATTGGCCCTTAATTCTCCAATCGTACCCTCAGGTGATGATGTTAACCACCCCAGGCCTGCTTCCCCCATCTCACAGTTGTTTACATATTTTCAAGCTTTAAGGCAATGAATATGTCCTTGAATCTGTACTCAGAGAGTCTTGTTTTGACTAAAGGTGCTGGGAACAGGGGATTTTAGCACTTTGTAAGAAGCACAGAACTACAGCAAGTTACAGCTACATGAAGAGTAAAAAACTAGAAATACCTGAAGGCATCATTCTCCCCTTTAGAGGCCTGACAAGGCCTCTACCTTGTCAGGTCTCTATTTTAGATACCTAATAATAGTATGCATTTAACAGCAATATATATTTCTAACAATAGTGTCTAATAGCAAAATATTTTATACAGCTAGCTATTACATGAAAATTATGATTACAACTAGTATGAACAGTTTTTTAATTTCAGGCCTGTTTGGTAACCATGATATGAAGGTGTGAAAGAGATATTTAAGGTTTAGTACACAATATCTTGAATGCTATTTGATGTAAAATTTGATCTGTGGATGCACTTTGGACTCCAATCACATGTAAATTTTGATTCTAACCCTGAACCATGGTTACCAACTGCGTAGATAACAAACACTGAAAAGAACTCTTTAAATAACATTATCTCTGCTTGCATCAGTCTTTAATTTTCAGTTGTCTTAGGAGTAGAAGTCTTCTTAACTCATGAGTAGAGAATGTAGGGTCTTCTGCTAGCAAGTTTGACTGCAGTTTAGTCAGCAGGACTCGGGATGGTCTTCTCCACTTGGTCTGTGAAGGATCACTGTCGTCTGTCTCCCCCCCCTTAACATAGATTTGGTTTTCAGGTTGGAAGGGATGTCTTAGTGTGTCTAGCCCTGTGGGCCTGGATAACACGATGTAATTCTGGAGTTTCTGCAAAGTGGAACTTAAAGCTGTTAGATATCTCTGCAAATTAAGCCTCTCCCGCATATGTATTTTCTTTGGGACTTGCAGATCCCAAATAAACTTTAGAACCTTGCTAATTTTCTTGCCTGCTGCTGCAACACAACATCGTCTTCTATCTGATGACATTCCCAAAAAGACCCTAACCCTTGGAATTATATGATTGAGCAAATTTTCTTTACCTTTTTGCTGTGTTAGTGTGACAGGGATAAGTTTCAGTCTACTCACTAAAAGTGTCAATCTGACACCAGTATATACCTGTGTCCTTTTACGTGGTAACTCAGTAGAATCTATTTGCCAATATTCTCCAGGAAAATTCTCTGCCTTTATTTCTAACACAGCTCTTTTGCTCTGGTTGTAACTATAGCAGATTTCATATTTGCTTGTTATAAACAGCACAATATCAGTCATTTCTTTTTCTGTTATTACTTTCTTCAGGTGTTTTAAAAGGCTTTTGTTTCTTTATAAGTGCTTTCATGTTCTCATTGAGGTGGGACTACAATCTGTCTCTCTGGTGTAACAGTCCATTCACTTTCTATGATTTCAGCTTCTGTGCCAGAAAACTGATGATTTTTTTTTTTTTTTTTTAATCATAATTTGGGGTGAACTGTGACAGACTAGTTTCTTTTTGTGGCATCTCTATTATGATGCTCTTTTCTGCTCTTTTTACTATTTTATCAGCAAGATGATTCTCTAATTTGGGGGTTGTCTTCCCATCTTGATGGGCTTTGCAATGCATAAAGGTTGCTTCTCTAGATTCCCAAATATTCTGCAGCAGCACATGTACCTGTTCGGTCACATGTTTAATTCCATTACTTTGAACAGTTACCAATCTTCTCTTTTCTAGATGGCTTTACTCAGTTTTAGATTTTTCATTGATGGAATTAGCTCAGCTCTTTGTGATGTTACATCTGATAGCAAGGTTTTTGCTTGGTTTACCTGGTTGGTAGTTGTGACTGCATAACTTGCCATAAAGCTGTTCTTGTCTGCCTGGGGGTCTCAGTCTGAGTCTCCTTGAGGGATGTCTTCCTTCAGGGCTGGCTTGCTGGAATAGGCCTCTTCCACAGTCTGCAAATAGCCACACTCAAACACGTTATCAGTTAACACTGAGTACAGAGACATACCAGGATTGGCAATAAATGTTTTCAGAATAGCATTACTCTGTTCCAATAGCATGGCGTGAGGTACCTGTTGGCGGTGTTCGCAGAACCAACTTACAGCGAGACAACTCCTAGATGCAGTTTCTTTTGGCTGCCAGTTAGTTGGGTTGTTCATTAAACTCTCAGGTGAGACTGTTTCAAGGAGCTGGCCTCTTTTCTGTGTTTCAGGATTCTTCCACATAATAGCAAAGAGTCCTTCTTTGTTCACCAGGATGTAGGAGACAGTATTTTTAGAATTTAATTCAGCAAACCATCTTAAACTATGTGGTTTTTTCTTCTTTTTCCAAAATTTCCATAAATCTTTTTTAGGAGAATTTGGCAAATAGAGAAACTGACAAACCACTCTGAGCTTTTTCAATTCATCCCTCAAGGGCTGGAAAAAAGGTCTTACTTTTCTTACCCCTGTGGCACTGACAAGTCTTACAGTACTCGGACTTAGTTTCCCTTTCAAGGTGTTTGTTGAATTAGGATTTCCCTTGCCTACGACTTGCTCCAAAGGAGGTTGGCAGACGGCTTCCCCTTCCTTGGACCTGGCGCTTCCCCGGAGGAGGGGGGCAGCCAGAGCAGCCCCACTCCCGCAGACCCGCGCGGCAGGGCAGGAAACACGCACACCCGGGGACACCCCCAGGAACACCCCCGGCGCGACCGCCTCCCCTGTGTTCGCTCCCTGCCACCGCTCACAGCTGCTCACGGACTGCTCTGAAACAAATGTGGTTACCGTGGGAACCGCGATCGTGCGGTCCCTAAACGCTGTGTTCTCGCCCCCACGGGCGACATCAGCTTTCTCGATCGGCTGAACCCCGCCCCTGCCCCCGCCCATCGCGGCGGCAGAAGCGGCACCCCTCAGCCCGGGTACATTGATAGGAAGTTCTCCAATCGGCTGAACCCCGCCCCTGCCCCCGCCCATCGCGGCAGCAGGAGCGGCACTGCCCAAGGCAATGACGTTGCCACCCTCGGGCCCCGCCTCCCCGCCCCCCCTTTGGGCCAGAGCCGGCGGGCAAACCGGCCGCACCCCCCCTGCGCCCAGCGGCGGCGGCGAGCAGGCCGGGCCATAGCCGCCCAACAGCGGCGGTGGGTGAGGGCCCATCACGGGCCCCACCCTCAAACAAGGCATTAGCAAATCCATTTCTACTTCTTTTCTTTCCCTAGGACTAAAAGGGGTTTTTTTCTTCCCATTTTCATCACACGAGAAGATGCCCCCCATTGCATACACTTACAAACAGGAAAGATCACAGAAGTAACACACATAGAGGACTTTGCTACTGTAGTGCTAGCCCTAGCCCTCTCTCAGAAGGACGTCTCCTTCTACACAAATTGTATCACAAAAGTACTCTTTATACACCTACTTACGTGCCTCTGTTGGGTCCTTGGTCTCCGATACCTTCTAGGCTGCCACCGCCCCGGTAGATGTTGATGGAGTGATAATGCAGTTGTTGTCCTGGGCCCAGAGGGGTTTGTAGAGACCTTCCTGTCCCGGCTGGGGTGCCAAAAACTGTTGCCTAAAAGACAGGCTACCTGAAACAGAGGCCAAGACAAATTAGGGGTATAAAAAGCAGACAATTTATTTAAGGTCTGCAGAGGCCTTAAAGGTACATTTAGGCAAACAAAGTCCCCCGTCGGGGACGACACCCAAAATGGACACTGAGTCACGAGCTCTTCACCTTTTATAAGTTCTGTTTCATTAGCATATTGGCCCTTAATTCTCCAATCGTACCCTCAGGTGATGATGTTAACCACCCCAGGCCTGCTTCCCCCATCTCACAGTTGTTTACATATTTTCAAGCTTTAAGGCAATGAATATGTCCTTGAATCTGTACTCAGAGAGTCTTGTTTTGACTAAAGGTGCTGGGAACAGGGGATTTTAGCACTTTGTAAGAAGCACAGAACTACAGCAAGTTACAGCTACATGAAGAGTAAAAAACTAGAAATACCTGAAGGCATCACTATTCAGTGCAATTATGTAAAACAGTGAAATGGTAATTAGTGACAAAGCTTGGTACATGTGAACCTTACAACATGACTCACATATCTGGAAATAAGATTTCATTAGTCTGTAATTGACCATTAAAGCATGAAATTTTTTCTACACTTTCACCTTACTGAGATTACTCTCGCATTTCACTAGCAAAAATCAGTTCCCGAAGCTATAATGTTATAACACTGTGTCAGAAAAACTGCAGTAAGAGTTTTCATAGCAGTCAGCCAGACCAAAGTTAAGGTCAAAACACAGTGATGTCAGATGCCACCATTCCAAAAAATGTTTCTATGCAGTTGTATGGAAACATTGTGGATGAGGATGTCCACTTTAAACAAAAAGTAAAGCCAGTAAACAACTGAAAACCAAACAGCTTGAGAAAAGAAACAGATTAATGAAAGAATGGAGAAAAGGAGGGAAAATAGAAGAAAAGGAGGATGGGAGGATGGGAGGGAGGATGGGAGGGAGGGAGGGAGGGAGGGAGGGAGGGAGGGAAGGAAGGAAGGAAGGAAGGAAGGAAGGAAGGAAGGAAGGAAGGAAGGAAGGAAGGAAGGAAGGAAGGAAGGAAGGAAGGAAGGAAGGAAGGAAGGAAGGAAGGAAGGAAGGAAGGAAGGAAGGAAGGAAGGAAGGAAGGAAGGAAGGAAGGAAGGAAGGAAGGAAGGAAGGAAGGAAGGAAGGAAGGAAGGAAGGAAGGAAGGAAGGAAGGAAGGATTTAATTAATTTCTGTATCTGTATGGCAGATCAGCAGTGTTCTCAAGCAATGCACACTGCAATACCATGTCATTGACAAAACTGATCAATTTTGTTTCACACACATATAGAGGTGAAAACAATCAAAATACTCTGCACTGCTTGTATACAATATTTTAGTATCGTGTACATTATAACCATATTTTAGATAAAAACAAAGCTAATTTGACAAATATTCATAGCAGCTTTGATCATAATCATGTGCAAACAGTGCCTACCTGTCTATTTGTGTGCATCTAGTTGGGGAGGCAAATAGTTGATACCAGCACATTTTAAAGCTGTTTTCTTTACAGCAGTCTTAGCCTGATAGTAAAGCTGGATCTTACAACACATCTTCACTCTGAGTAGTATCTTGTCCTCTAAATCATAGTAGTATCAGTGATTTGTATTGATTGTGTTCTTGCTTAAAGTGGTATTTTTATTGAAAGACAAAAATGTATTTAAAAAATGACAACTGACTGGAATGTACAGGGGAGACAAAAGTATTACAAAGAATCAAGATATTTATTAGGAAAAGGCGCTATAAATATTTTTATGAGTAATATAGTTTTTTCCACAATGATTAATTTGGTTTTCAGAATAGACAAAACAATCTTTCAGTGATGCCCTTTCAAAGAACAAATACACAAATCTACATTTGCTACAGGAGAAAGAAATATACATATATGTAGAAATAAAAAAAAAAAAAAGAAGAGATTTCCTTGTGCTTTTGAAATAAAACTACAATGCATAAGATGATAGATATGTGTAACTGAAAAGAAAAAGATAAATAACAGCCAATTGGAGCAAGATTTTTAATGATACCTGGCAGGGGCTGATATTAAAAATCTTCATTAATGCTCTCAAACAAAATCAAAATAGCATTTTGATAAACTCATGATTCATTTCACATTAGGAGGTACATGTTAGCATAGAGGAATGATGCACAAAACCTACAGAAATTAAAAAACACAAGCGACTTTGATAAATGCATGTTAGCATTTCTCAGGGAAAAGAATCAGAAATATATTCAGTGGGAACAGAAATCTGGAAAATAATGCTGTCAACAAGTGAGTAAACAACAATTATACGGAAAATTTCATTACAAAAAGTCATGAATATGCTGCAGTTTGGCACAGTGTGCAGTCATGTCTGATCACAGAATACAGCACTTCCACGTGGCTCCTGTCCAACCATACATGCAGACAATTATTATAGCCTCATCCCACCATACCTAGTGAGAACTGAGTCCTGCTGGGTGTTTCACCAACAAAAGGAAACTGGGGACACTGAGAAGCATTTCTTTAATGCAGTCCTGTTTTCAGCTGACGTGCAGAGCCTTCTTTCCTTGAGCAACAAGGAATCAAATTAGCAAACCACTCACCAAGCTTCAAAGACCATTTTGAGGCCAGCACCTCTTTGAGGACCGCTAAAAATTTCTGTAGGCCACTGACTGTGCTCACCAGCTGTGCCTACACTAGCAAATTTAGCACGTCCAGAGTGCAGGTCTGCAGTGGTCGATATCACAGCCACAACATTACAAAATCATGGAACGGTTAAAGTTGGAAGGGACAAGTGAAGGTCATCTTGTCCAACCTGCCTGCTGAAGCAAAGTCCCCCAGAGCACTCAGGGTTGTACCTGAGTGTTCGTGTATCTCCAGGGAAGGAGACTCCACCACTTCTCTGGGAAACCTGTTCCAGTGCTCAGTCACCGTCACAGAAAAGAGGTTCTTGTTCATGCATCATCTCTATAGCTCAGGTTGTGGCAATTAAGAGCTGTCCCAGCCAACACCAAGGCATATTTCAGGAGTTAGCATGGCCCAGGGACCATTCCAAATAGAAAACTTTGATAAAGTCAATATATTTTGAGCAGACATGAATATTTCGCTGTATGGGTAAGAACTATGCCATGCCTAGGTTAGCCTCAAGGCCAGAACAGTTCATGGACTGTTTTATAATTTAACATATATCTAGACACGTGCTTAAAAGTCTTCTGCTTCAGACTCCTGGCATTTTCCCCTGCTTCCTCCTTCTTCTTAAAAAAAATTGTTTAGCTGTACACTTCCTCTCTCTGTCACTACCTGGTCTTCCACTCAGCTCTGCCATGCAGGCTTTGCTTAGAGCACAATAGTTATGTCAGCTCTTTGT
Source organism: Acanthiza pusilla (assembly GCA_036630365.1). NCBI lineage: Eukaryota > Metazoa > Chordata > Aves > Passeriformes > Acanthizidae > Acanthiza > Acanthiza pusilla. The sequence goes on from JAXCHO010000036.1 coordinate 3,672,062, forward strand.
CATCAATCATCTATTCGCTTCTTCCTTCACTGCACTTAAACAGCCTTTATGCCCACACATTTCTAGGGTCCCTACCGCCTTTGACAGGAATCCACCATTTTCAACAGCACTGAAATTCCAAATAATCATACCTCAAAGTCTCTTAAAAACACAAAGAAAAGTTTAATTACATATGTATACAGAAAATGTCTTTTTATCAGATATTTCCAGGCACCAAACCAAACTAAAACCTTCCTTAAACTCTCTAGCATTATTTCAGTCAATGCCCCTTTTTTTTCTAACTGTTGGGAGGGGTGGGAGTGAGACACTGCTTCCTATAAGTCCTTAGAGAATTCCTGCTCTTTCCTGCAGAATTTGTGATAAACAAGTCCAGAATATTTCAGTTTCCCTCTGCAATGTCTTGCAAAATCACTTTGTCTGGGAAACTGTATTAAACTTTAGAACCATGGTATATAGATTATCTTTTTGCGTAAATTTAAGTGTATATATAATGCAGATCTTAAAAACATCTTGGCGAGGGGTTGTTATTACAGAAGATACCTTTAAAATTTCTTAAGTTCTGAGCACTTAGCTTGTGCAAGACAGCCCTAGCAACTAAACCTTTTGTTTTAAAGTTTTTTGGCATCAAATCATGGAGACATTTTCATTTTAGAGGAGACTATACTAATCTTCTTCAATACAATATGATTTTTTTCCAATTTAAATTGACACAATCTAATGAGTCATATTTTTCTGCTCACTTTTAGCAGCATCACAGGTGAGGATGATCCAAGTTTTTAGCTTCTCCCAGGTATAACTAATACTGAGTATACACCAGTATAGTACTTTTTTTATACCCTTTCTAACTTACATTCTATGCCCATCAAAAGAAATACATTTATTTTTCTTTGAGACAATAAGTGGCTGTCAACATCATGGGTGCTCTTTCCAGAGCTGTATCTTCAAAATCCAGTCAAAGCTTCCTAGCATCCTGTCAACCATAGGCTAAACTGGCCTTCTCAGTTTGGACAAAACTTTAAAACCCCCAAAAGCTTTCACAAACTGTTTTAGGAGTTATCAATTATGACAACTCCCCATGGTAGGGAGGTTGTAACCAGATCTTCTTTAAGGTACCCTTCAATGCAAACCATTCTACGAGTCTATGGTCTCACATTCTCTCTACAAATTTGGTAGATGCACCCTTTTAAACTCAAATGACACTTTAAATTCTCTCACTTCGTTTGTACATGAATTTATTGTTGTGTTTGAAAATGTTATGATGTCAAACACTACTAAGATATTAATGACAAAACCAAAGCACAGTCACTCAGCAAAAGAAGCTCTGTTTATCTGCAGTTTTCCAGGGTGTCTAGCAGATGCAGGTCCTGCACTAGCATCTGAGGACTCAGGCATGCCACCAAAAAGCAAATGTGAAATTACAATAGTAATTTATTAGCAAAATAAGCAAACAGTACCAAATGAGCCCTTGAATAATACTCTTTGGTTCCTTTCTGTATCTAACAGTAGATGAATGCCATTGAAAAGAGCTTAGAAATTAATGTCAAGCTGATGCTTCCAAATGGAAGCAAAGGTCATAGTGCAATCACGATTTTAGCTCACAGCAACTGTATTATTTTCTTACTGAAATGACTTAAAAACTTGTTCCTCCATGTTCTCACACATCTCATACATTATTTGGTTCCCCTGTACTTCAGGCTGTTATTCCTCGCTGAGGCACTTAGCATACAAAGCAGAACATGTAGCAGCTTTTATTTAAGCCCATCTGATTTATTGTTAGCAGACACAGCTAAGGGTTAAGAACTGAACTTATTAATTCAAGCTTTAAGGTAAATGGTTGTACAGGGCTATTGGCCAACAAATATTAAAAATTTTAAAATGGATCTCTTTTAGAAATGTATTTTGAACAGAACATTGAGCTCCCTCAGGTCATAAACCCTCTGGTCCCCTCTGTGTGGTCTCCCAGCATAAATTAATGACTTCTTATAAAAGCACCTACGAATTAAAGAAATTTTGAGTACAAAACATAGGTTTGATTACCAGTTCTTGACATCTTAATCACAGCAGCAATGTAGGTTATACTGACAGTTTTGGTAATATTTTCTGGGACTAATTAAAGGCATGAATTATTTAACTGTCTAGCATAAACAGGTCACATTAGCTTTTTCTTATTATTATAACTTCTATCTGTTATAAAACTTTCCCTCTCAAAAGTGTAATAACTGAGCAAAGCTCTTTCCTGGGGAAGTTAGTGTATGTCAGTATAACTTTTGATCACAAATCAGGAAACAAAGTACCGTACAAAATCCCAAAACAGATGGGTAGCTCTTATATTACTAATTTCTGAAGCTTTCTTCTGAAAAAAACCCAAAAAAAACCTGAACACCTGCATTATAATTTGCAAAAGGTGGTTTATCATTTCAGGTTGTCATTTCTCCAGTGGCATTAGTTATTATCTGGGAATATAAATTTAATTTTAAATTGAGCCAGCATTAATTTATGAATTTTTATGAGCTACCAATGAGCTTCAGAGGAATTGTAATTCCTGCTGCTTTATGTCACCTGATTACTTTTTGAATCATGTATTTTAGATATCTCGACAAGATGTTCCAGTTCCTCCCGCACATGAAGTTTATCAGTTGAATCTTCTTCTGACCAAAATATGGATTTTTTTTTTTTTTTTTTAAACATCATCCTGCCCCATTGAAACAAAAATAGGATTGGGACTAGAGGCATACATCTGTCACTTTATTGGAATAAAAATACTTCTCCTTGTGCTCAACAGTTTCTGCTTTTCTGCTAAAAGCCAAAAGTGTTCAACAATTCTGCACCATTCCTATAACGCCACTTTTCAAAGGTATGTTTCCACTAAGGAAGAATTTTTCAAAACAGAGAACAGCTACAAGGAGAAAAGGACAAACGTATTTGGCCTGAGGAGAGCCCTTTTGTTGGATTTCTATTGTCCTTTATCACCCTTTTCCTACCTTTTACATTCGAGAGCTACAAGCAACAGGTCTTGTTCTCTTGTTTTAATCCACTACTGCCAGAAAAATTGGCTCTAAGTAATGACCCTTCTTTCAGTTAACCTGTGGAAGCTACAAACAGAAGAGGGGAGAAACCCAGTGTTACCCGCTTCTACCCCAAATTTTCTAGTTTCTAGGGGCTGTCTCTGGCCCATCATCCTTTTTCCCCCTGGAAAACACTGCATAAAAGGCATGAACCCTCATGAGAAACTTGATAGAATGAGGCTGTATATTCTGAGGGCACTGAAGGATTTGGTTTAGTTCTGCCCCCACTAGAATGAAAGCTAAAACTCTCATTGACATCAAGGGGAAACAACAACCTCTCGGCAGGGGCTAACATGCAATGTTTGAAAAGCCCACCTCCTGAAGTTGCACACATTACTGCAAAATTAAGGATTTGAGGCAATTCCTTCAACACATTCATATTCTTCCATTCACATATCTGTGTCACAAATGGGAATACAGTCACTTACGCTCATAGCTAAAACAGTGCCTATTTTGTTAGCTCAGCAGCTGAGGAGTGGGGCAATAACAGGTAAGATCAAAGGGTTTAAATAGCCTCTGCAGTCAGAATGACAAAATGCTTACAGCCTCGAATAGGATATAGTCATTAGGCTGGGGAAATGAACGATTTTGCTGAATGGGCACAATGGTAACTGATTTGGTGTGAAACAATGGGCCTTCACCTCAATGTAAGATCAGGAAGATTTGCTAGGTACACAGGAACACTGCAGCTTCGTTTTGAAGTTAATATGGGATGAATAAAACAATGGGAGAAATGATCCAAGCAGGGCAACATTAGAGCAGGAACATTGATGGGGTCAGGGTAGTTTGACCTTTAGGGTTAACCAGATCAAAGGGTTTGCTGATTAGCAAAGTTGCTTTTTTTCTTTTTTTAATTACCGTAAAATTGGCATCTCCATGGTTATTCTTTCAGTTACCTTTGCAGGTAGACATTGTCTATATGAAGCAGAAAAAATAATTCATGACAAGCTCTTTGTAATTTGAGAAGAGGACGTGCATCCATTACGGGAAAACAAATTCTGTGGAATTTGTTTTCTTAAGGATGGTACTAATTCCTCTTATAAATGCCTGATCAAGTGCCCACTGCAGTCAATGGAAAAGCTGCTTAAAGCCTTCAGAGAATTTTGTCTCAGCCTTGAAAAAAAGTTATCTAGCTTATTTTATCAATAAGCTAGATTTCCTTTGCTAGGTTTACTCTATATTTTGAATGTATGAGAAAGTAAAGTCATTGCTTTCATTGCAAATATAGTGCCATACCAATAGGAAAGAGGAAGGCTGAGAAGGTGCATTTTTATAAATTAATGCAGTGTCCTATATCAACAGGTCGTGCTTCTGTGGTCCTTTTTTGCTTCCAGAGTACTAGAGGCAAATCCACACCGTGGTTTACTCTTCTTGTGAGGTAATGAGAAGATAGATTTAAAATTTTTACTTACTAGACTTAGGCACCTCAGTCCATATTTAAGCAAATGGATTTAAAAGTGTGGCAATAAATGATATGCCTCTGGCCACCAAAACTTTCCATGCTACTCTGCCTTTTCACAGTTGTTTTCTTTGTGTTACACGAAAAATTGACCCAGTATAAATGTCAGTTCTCGTTCTCACTCCCAAAGCAAAGGAAAATTAGTGCAACCAAGTAATTTAAAATACTACTCAGTTACCTTTGAGTATTGAAGTCCCTCCTTGGTTACTTGGAAGCTGTTTCAAATTAGGACAATTGGCCAGGAAAAGAGGGAACAGATTCAGATGTAAGAACACAGATACCACTTAGGAGAAGACTGGAAGCGCTGCAGTCCTTCCTGCACTGCTTCCTTGTTTTCCGGTAACTTGTTATCCTGAAATCTCACATAATTGCCTAATATTTCTGTGAGCGATGTAGAACCTCATCCTCTTTACATCTCCAAATGGCCCATTCTCCCTCAGAAAAACCTGTCTATCAGTTAAAGATCTAGGTCCAAGGGAGTTGATTCTGGATCCTTGCCTTTCTAATTAAAAATCAGTCATTTGACATGGCAATATCAACAATCTAAACAAATTTAACATGCTTTTATTGCTTGGTTGATAAACTCAGTTCTGTATTTTTAAGACAGTTGAAAAGAATATCTGCCAAAGTCAGACAAGGACTGTATCTTGTAGACAGCTGCATCTATGCTCACCTACTGCAAGAGACAAAGATGTTTTCCAAGTCCTATTTGTAACTTAAAAGTGGAAGAGCATAAATTTTTCATATCAGAAGAGGGACATGATTTATCAGATGGTAATAATGCATTCAGATTACCTTTGAAACTACATTGTTAGAACCCCCACATACCTTTGCATTGTACCTAGAAGTGTTTGCTAGTTAGAGGCAGACTGGACACTTAGTTCAAAAGACTAACCCATTTTATGAACCCATTGTTTCAGACCTAAACATGCTCTCAACACAAGTAGTGCCTATTTTTTGGTCATGTGTGGGATACTTTTTAAAGATTCCTTACTAGAAATATTTTCCAAATAAATCCTTTACAGTTGGATGGGCTAAATTATTATAAGAATTTATTTCAAATTGGCATTTCTCAAGTAATTTTTCTTTGATAATTATATGGTAATAGACCAAAATGGAAGTCTGGAGGCAAGTTATGGAATAGAGAAGTGAAAATTTAATAAATCTGAACTCAGATATTAAATGCTTTTTAGATATGTCCTATAATTTGTTCAAGAAAAATATTTATCTGTAACACAGTTTCCTTAGATTGTAAGAAAAGTGAGAGAAAAAGAGCTTTCTCCTGTATTTGTTAAACATTCCTACTAGCTGCATTTTAAGAAGCAGGAAACCATACTTCAAGTATCTATCCATGAATTCTAGAATATCTCGTGAACTCAACACAAGTCATCTCCAAGAAAATCTGGTTTTACAATTGGTAGGATTTTAACAAATTCAGCATCAACAGATGACATCAAAACCTGCTCTGAACTGGGAAGTGTATATACACACTACGAATTACTGTAGCCTTCCTGCATAAAACCAAAAGAGAAAGCAGGCATTTTTCCAAAAAAGATAGGAAAGCAAGCACAGAGCTATATAGAAGTATCTCATAAATGCTAATGCATCTGTCCTGAAGTAAGAAAGTTAAGTTATTTCAGTTTTAGAGAAAGAGGACTGAGCACAGAAGTAAAAATTCTTATTCTGTATCTCTCAGTGGCCACCTTACTTCTTTGAGTGAGGTCGAGGTTTCACTTAAAGGCACTGAACAGGAGCTTTCATTTGATTTCATTTCAATTTCAGTAATTTAATTTCTAAGCTCTGCATCTCAAAGTTTAGCTAATAATTCTGGATTTTACCAGTGATATAAAACATTTTGGGGAGCCAAGTTTTAAAATTTTTATGGCTTTTAATTACTTGCAATAAACATCTGCTTAAAAATAATTCACTCTGTGACACTTGCTAAGGTAATTGCAGTGGACCAAAACAACTCAGACCTACCCCTATGGGGGAACAACCAGGAGGACACTCCTCCTGGACAATCCTGCTAACCACTGTCCTCCTGCTCAGAAGGACAGTGGTTAGGACATTCTTGGACATTCTGTGATTGCTTTGAAAGATTTTGGAAAGCAGCCTTTATGGAAAATATCTGGAACTCCCTCAGACTGGCATAATTTCAGACCTCATAGACCAAGAAGGCATTCAAAGTAAAACTCAGCTCCTGAAGGGATAATTTATATGGAAATTTTGCAGTGTTTGGTATTTAGGAACCTGGATTCTATCCATTGCTAACTTATTATTTTTTTCCTAATTTGCCCAGAAGGCTTATGAAATGCATTATAAATCCTACATTTAAGAAAAGAGATACTATTGTGCTCCCCCACAGTCATGCTGTCACTTAAGTACATGGCTCCCAAAAAGATCTCTGCTCTTGTACCCATTCTTGTTCTAGCCAGGATTTATATGGTAGCCCTATACAAAAGGAACAACACGTTCAAAGGAAAGATCAAGTTAAATGTGTAACTAAGGCTCCAGCCTGGCATCACTATGTTGGATCCTAAATCAGCTGCTAGAGCATACCTGGTGAGCAGCTGCAGACTGCTGCTGAGTTATTGGAGACCTCCCACTTGGTTGCTCTCTGTCTGCTGGATCTACCTCTACACCCTAATTGTACATGAAGTGTCATGAAAGGGGAATTCCTGTGCTGAGGGGAGAGGTGGAGGTTTGCTTTGGGAAATGACAATATAACTTGCTGTGCAGCCGCAATGCCTCAAGAAAGCACAATGTCATGAGTGCAGGTCAAATGAATATCTCTTACACTGGGCAAATAAGAAAATTAAAGTATTGGTGGGTTTAGTGCATACAAATATTTGAGATTTATTTTGCCTTTTAAAGCTGCGATTTTATGTAAATAAAAGATGATTTATTTATTTATTTATTTCAAAGGAATAAATAACATGCTAACACAGTAACCAAGCATAGGTTCTGAGAATCCTTGGCATGACATCCAAAATCTGAGATGAAGTGTTTGGGATAGAAAAAAATCTCTCATTTCTCCCTGCAGTTCATGTATGATTACAGTTTCCACTACTGCTAACTTTTGCAAGTCTCCAGGAAGCACCGCTTGTGGCAGAAGCAGTTTTATGGGCAGAACAGCAGATCTCAGGCTGCTGAAGGCACAGCAGAGGCAAGGAGCACCCCGAGCTCTGGCTCTGCTCGGGGGAAGCTGGTGCAGTGCAAAGGCTGAAGGAAACACTAGATCAGCACAAGGGGAGGCAGGGAGGAAGCACCCACCCCTGCAGTAATCAAAACTCTGCAAAAGCCTCTCCGCTGCTGCCCTTTTCATCGTGCCCCAGACCTCAGCCCCACATTCTGCAGGAGACAAACAGCCCTGAAAATCAGGCCCCTTTAAAGAGCTCATGCTAAGCAGTCAAAATCAATTAGCACTCTCAAAGTAGGATGAATGATAATGGATACAGAATTGCCTTGGTACTCAGGGGACTAGGATTCAATTCTTACCTCTCTTAGACTTCCTCTGTGACCTTGGGCAAGCCTATCTGTTGCTCTTTTCCTCTAAATAATGTTTTTATATTTTTATCTCACAGAGCTTTTGCAAGGCTTTTGAATCCATTGATTGCAAAGTACTTAAATTCTGTGTCATGAATCTATACAACATTTTTAAAATTTTAAATTGTGTGATTTGCACCTCCAGACACACTGATCTAATTGCAGTATCTTTTGAAGCTGTATTACTAGTTTCTGAAATGACCTATTAAAAAAATTAAATATACAAAGAAATACAGAGTGTGCAATTATTTATGGTTTTTTTTTTTTCAATAATCTCTGGTGAGGAATAGGAAAAAAATGAATAGATTTTTTTCATTGAGACAGGTGGACAGCCCAGACAACTAATTCTCTTTTCTTTCAGCATCAGGAACTGATTCACAGGTGTGATGAAATCATCAGGCTGCAAACAGCAAGGAAGAAACTGAACCACACACCTAAGGTAGTGAACTGTTTCAAAGGCAAAATTGATTATTATATTTGAAAATCCATAAAGATGAGCACCTTTGAAAATCACCCTCTATTCACATACACTGTTTGTAAAGGTACATACTTCTGCTGGTAACTAAATATTGACACCTGCCATAAGTATTTTACACAAGGTAACATCTTTCTGGATTTTGTGGTCAGTAAATCCTGGATGTTTTAGAGGAATTAAAAAAAAAGTTGTTCCATAAATTTGTGACAAAATAACTCTTATAACAGTGATTTCAAATTTAAAATATCTAAATATATCAGAAGGCACCTACATGTGTATGTATGCACACATGTACACTTTCAGATCCACACATACACAAAGGAAATGCACTAAATTCAGGGTTTGTGTCTTCATGCTCTTAGTTGAAGGGAAATTTCTTGCTGCTTAACCTTTGGGTTTGTTTTATTTTAAGACAGTTACACTTTGCTTTATACTTTAAAAATTAGGGTGCTTTTTCTTCCCCCTATCCTTGTTTCATGCAGATGATGAACCCTTTGAAATGTGCTTGCTCTTGTTGCCCACTAGAAGGAGAGGGGTGAATGCCACATATCTAATTGTGTGTCTCCACAGAAACTTTCCTCTAATTCCTGGTTGCTAACCCACATTCTTTAAGTCCTCTGGCCTCTTTCCCAACACTCCTCCTCTGTCTCACAAAGAAAAGAATTTGCTTTTTTTCCCCCCATCCAAGGTCTTTTCTCATTTCAAAGCAAGCTACTTGAATGACTATTCAGTGTGTGCAGAATGAGGTCTCTCCACAACACTGTGCTATAGTAAAAGCCGTGTGTGCTTATAAAGGCTGCTTGAAGGCAGCCCTACCCCACAGTGGCCCAGGCGGCATACACAGCACCCTGACCTAGCCATCTGTATGCAAATCTCCACAGACTAAGTAAACTTTCATAAAAATGTTCTGGCCCCTCTTTCTGTGTGTTTAGCAATTATTAGTGCACATTGGTCCTTTGTGTTATATTATTATGCTTTGTGTGCAGAGGAGACTCCCTGGCACCTGCGCTTGTAGGTGGCAGATGGCAGTTCTTGGCAGCAATACGGAAGTTTTCCTGAATGCAGCTAAGCCACAAACTGGCATCTTTTATTTCTTTATGCGCGTACTGAGGAGAAAGGATTAGTGGTAGATTACCAGTAGTCTATCAAGGTATTTAACAAAAAAAAAAACAACACCCCCCCCCCCCAAAAAACCCCAAAAAACTGGGGGGGAAATCTAGTCAATGTTTTGAAAAAGTAAAAGGGGGGGGGGGGGACAACAGGAGACTCTTCAGCAATAACTTGCAATAAAATTGCCAAAAATCAGCTATGTATTAATTCAGCCTCTTACGCACAGGTTACAATTTTACCTTTCTTATATGTGTCAAAAATGCTGCTAAATTCATATTTCTAGAATATTTACTATGTTTTGCTTCTGTGTACTTCCGTGGAGGTTTAACATGACTGCTATGTTATTGATAAAACATCTATGATCATAAAGGATCACAAGGTGTCCAAAACTCAAACACAGGGCAATCAAAAAGCAGCTGGTGCTGGGATGTATAGAGCCACTGAATCAACCACTGCAGCTCAGGGTGCCAAAGAGAAAAGTTAGCTCATAATACCTACTTGGAGTCATAGGATATGCAGAGTTGGAAGTAACCCATCAGGATCATCAAGTCCAGCTCCTGGACCTGCACAGGACACCCCAAGAATCACACTATGTATTGAGAGTGTTGTACAAACTCTTTTTGAACACTGTCAGTCTTGGTCACTGTCAGCTTCCCTGGGGAGCTGTTCCAGTGCCCAGCCACCTTCTGTGTGAAGAATGTTTTCCTGATATTCAACCTAAACCTGCCCCAATTCAGCTTCAGACCATTTCCTTGAGTCCTGTCACCATCACCAGAGTGAAGAGATCAGTCTCTGCTCTTCCTCTTCCCCTCAGGAGGAAGATGTAACTGCAGTGAGGTCTCCCCCCAGTCTCCTCTTCTTCAGGCTGAGCAGACCAAGCAACCTCAGTCACTCCTCACACAGCTTCCCCTCAAAGCCCTTCACCATCCTCGTTGCCCTCCTTTGGATGCTCTCTAATAGTTTGTCTTTTTTACATTGTGGAACCCAAAACTGCCCCCAGCACTCGAGGTGAGGCTGCCCCAGCTCAGAGCAGAGCAGGACAATCCCTTGCCCAGCTGGCGATGCTGTGCCTGATGCCCCCAGGACAGGGCTGTCCCTCCTGGCTGCCAGGGCTCTGCTGACTCGTGTTCACCTTGCCATCAACCAGGACCCACAGGTCCCTTTCCCCAGCGCTGCTCTCTAGCATCTCATTCCCCAGTCTATGCACACAGCCAGGGTTACCCTTCTTCCTTAAAGGCAGGAACAGTTGGTTTCTGCCTGAAATCAGATATTCAAGAAATCAAGAAATCAATGAAGCGGATATAAAACTTCTAGATGCTAAAAGAGGATATACATTATTGAAGGGTCTGAGCTAGGAATGGTGGGCCAAGTAACATAGGAGGGAGAATGATTCCTGTGGACAGAAATACCTGAGGGATGAGGATCTGGGAAGTTGTTCTTGGTCACTTTCTAGCTCTGTCAGCTCCTGAGGTAGAAGGCCAGCTGTTATTTCTAAGAATGGGCGTTTCTATGACTTATATCATCTTTTTCAGTGACCACATTTCCGGGATTACAAACAGCATCTTAAAAGAGCCTTTTTCTGTGTGTTTCATTTTCATAGCATGTTTCTGTGGTTCATGATTTCTGCCTTTTAGACTATTTTTAATAAATGCTATCATTCTCTTAGACAACATCCAGTGTTAGACTTCTCAGAAGATCACACAGAAGCATAATACTCAAGGGACAAATAGTCTGCTATGGATAGAGCGCTTCTCACCCCATTAGGTAGGCAAAAGAGAGAGTTTTTGAACCACAGACCTCAGAGCACAGGGAAAATATTGTTTCACTCCAAGGTAAGCCAGGGAGGCTGTACCACAGCAGGGCAACCTTAGGTGGCCTTTTTAGAGCAAAGTTATGGAAAAAATATATGGAAAGGGAACAAGGCACATAAAGCAGGAAACAGGATGGGGAGAAAAAATAAGGAGAAGAGAAAGGAGGGAGGGAAAATAAAAATGAATGTATCAAAATATCTAATTGACAAAAAATAGTAAAAACAATCAAAGAAGACACATATGCATTCAAAAGTCCCACATCACAAAAACCATACAAACAAAACAAAAAAAATCACCAAGATGTATCAAAATATGCAGGGAGAGAAAAAGACTTAAAGGAAAACATAGGCAGAGTGAAACACAGATTGATGATGTTGTACTCAGACAAGGAAAAGAATAATGGCATTCTCCCCCAAAAAGAGTAGGAACAATTGTTGGAATGCAGGTAGAGTCTGCCCTTGCAAAAGCCAGTTGAGATTGGCACAGCAGCTCTGGACTGGGCTGACCCTTGGAGAGGACAGGGAAGTCCAGCGGCTACCAGGATTAGGCGGTACAGGGCACACTCCTGAGTGTTACACACAATGGCTGTGCAGATGCCTTCAAACCCCCACCCAGGAACACACTTAACCTTGCTCCATATGTATGTTACCTGTGACTAATGTGGTTGATGTTGTTGTACATTTCTTATTGCCTTTCTAAAGACAGAGGTAGTGTAGCAAATGCTGGACCAGAGCCACCGCAAAGGCACAGCGCCCATCCTTCTGTTACGTCCATCCCTCCACAAAGTACAGGTTAAACCTGATAATTTGTCTTTCAAAATTTGTCTGACTATGGAAGATGGCAGAGTCTTGAAAACACTGGGGCAATATTCCAGCTATGTTAATTATAGGAAAGGCTGAGAAATGAGAAAAAAAAAAAAAGTAGGTATTTTTCAATTAGACTGAAAGAAGAGAGATACCTAGATTCAGCCTTCCTGCTACAGAGCAATGTATTGTACAGAACTTGAAAAATCACTTTGATTTCCCATGTACAGGCAATAAAACTTTTTCCAGAAGCCAAATTAAAGCATGTATTTTAAAATGCAAAATTTATTTTAAGGGCATGAGGTGCTGGTGTAAACCTATAAAAGGAAACCATCCATCCTGCAGAAGGGAAGTGCTGGCTTTAGTGCAGCTCAGTTCATTCTTAAAGACAGAGAATCCCCTCCAGGGCAGACAGGCAGTAACTGCTGACACTGACTTTCCTTAACTCATAGAATGACTTATAATTATTCTTTTGGAATAAAAGTTATTTTGGTTCTATCTTAGAACTAGTAAATAGAAGATTAAGTAAGTATACATACATGTAGATGTATATACATACACATGCAGACACACACAGATGTTTATAAAAGGCCTTCTGGTGTCACATTTAAAAGAAATTTAGTTGAAGAACTTTACAAATGATAGCCCTAGGGCACTAGCAGAAATTGAGGAGCTTGTGACCCCTGCTAGTCGGAGCTATTATGAATGTAACATACTGTAAAGCAGATGTCCGCACTCAGAAGTGCCTCAGGTGCCATCAATTCTTCCTCAAACATACGGCAGAGACATTGAGCTTACACCATCTGAACTTTTTTGAGTTTAGCATTAATTCCTCCTCCCAATAACAGCCGCCTTATACAGCTGTCAGCAGGACTGAAAGGAAGAAGAGTTTTATTTCTGTTTCCATTTATTTTCTTTTCAGTGGTAAGAGGTTGAAGTGATTTTACAGAGCACAGAACTCTATTCACTAAGGACCAGTGCTCACCATTGTTATCTGAATATGATGCTCTAGAGGTTAAAAAAAAAGCAGTCAGACAGTCTCCTTTGGAAGGCTCGAAAGGCATCTGCTTCTCTCCAGGATATCTCCTGGATAACAGGGCACCTCAGCACTTACTTGAGTTCACCAAGCATTTAAACTGTAAGTTCAAGTAAGGTGCAAATTCAGAGCAATCCCAAAGGCATTCAGTGAGTACTAAAATGTCACTTTGACTTCAAATTTTTGTTTATCCAACGATACAGAAAGTGAAATCCTGCTAGTTCTCTTGGAAAACTGTTCAATGTGTTGGTTGACATCACTTTGGTATCTTTTCACAAGATGCCTCCAGTTCTGCTGCATGACTGCATCCTCCTCTTCTTTGATTAGCTGATGAGCCCATGGGTTTTGTAACTTGTAATTACAGAAGTATCATTTTGCAAGGTACCAAAACCACATGGCACTCATTAAAATTACCATTTGTAAGAGTACACAATGTTTGATGTCCCACACAGACCCATCCAAAGGCTCTGCTTTCTCTCTGCTCACCTCACTCACCTCCTTTGTGTACCAAGTTGTAGAGACATCTGACCTAAACACTCTCTCCTGTGCAAAGGCAAAGGCTGAAGTGTCACCTGTGGAGATCCATCAGCTTTGCAGTCTTGCCCCCTATACTGAAATGCACAAGGCCAAAAGCACATTCACTTTTGTCATTCAATTGTTGGAAATTGCTGGTATTAGAGAAATTAGTTTTTAAATGCTGGATTGAGGTTTAAATCAGTAAAAAAAACAATTCTGCATGAAAGATACTGTTGCACCCAGATTATTAGATCACATTAAATAGACCATTACAAAGGAAAGTACCCTTTTTTTGTTAACTGAAAATATGTAAATTTATATAAACTGTCCTAAATAAACTCCTCATCTTTTTGCTATAATTGTATTTTCACTGTTTCTAGGAAGGAAAAAAAAGTTATAATAACACCAGGAGAAATGAAAAAAATTTAAAAACCTCAGTTGTGATTCTTGGAATATTTATACTCCGAAGCCAAGGAAACATTTTTTCGGTTCATGCAAACTCAGCACACGCTGATGCAGGAAATTACTGGGAACATCCCTACTGATAAATTAAACTTTGGCAAGGCTCATTCCTCAGCCCAAAGGCCAACTGGTGTGGTCTGGTCAGGATTATGCCACTGAACTTTTTTAATTTCCAGAACAAGATAGCCACATCCAAACTATGTTTTGGGAGTGGTCCCTGGCCTGTTCAGACTCCTGAACTTTGCCTGGGCCTTGATCAAAGTTGTGCCAGGCAATGTTTGTCCAAATTAATTACTGAGCTTCAATAATGGCTCTGGCATCTGTTAGTTCACTAGAATAGATATAACCAACAAGAATGGAATAAGTATTGATCTTTACATACATTTATTTCCTCCTCTTTCATGATGTAAGGAAATCGAAGAACAGTATTTTATGCATTAGAGATCAATGGTAACCAGAAGGATCTGAATACAACCGATTTAGATAACTCGGTATAGCCATATCTATCTATCTACATATCTGTTGGAGGGGCCATTGAATTTCAGACTTGGAAGACAATCTCAACCTGCTAGAGGCTAGGAAAAGACATAATTTGGGACAGAGTGTCTTTTTATCTTCATCTAGTATTGGCCATTGCTAAAGATAGGATCCTGGACTTGACAGACTTTAGATCTTATTCCATGCAACCAGAGTGCTGTTTAGAAAGCCTGACCAAGTTCTAAGAAATGCACTTTTTCAGTCATCCAAGCATACAAACACTTAATGTGAGAATATTCCTTTTTATGGTTTTGTTTTCCATTTCAATCCACCATTTCAGACACCCTTTATAGTGAACATCTCAAAAACATGAGTCAATATAAGAAGGCAAATGAAGCCTTGTCCCTTGGATTTGACTGCAGATTTCTATTCCTAAATTATCTATTGTCCGTAAGAGTTCAACACCTGGTCATTAACGAAGTTTTAGCTTGCCCTGTGCTCTACCTCTGCAAGAAGTGCATGTGTTCAATGCTATTCAATAGAGTTAGGTCACTTCAGACTTTCCCAGCAAATTATTTTAAGTGCTCCAGACAGGATGTCTAAGGTAACTCTTCTTTTAAATTAAGCGAGGTATCCTCATTAGCATAGTAGTAGCAGCTTCACTCAAATACCACTGAAACCACTGGAATTTTTCCACTGACTTTGTGAGGTTTGGTTCAGGTTCTATGTAACCCCATCCAGATATTGTCTGATGAGAAAACATGGGTGTGCTGCAAAATTCTCCCACACTTTGCGAAAGGAACAGGAGTGGGATGAAAAAGTTGAAGGGAAAAAAATGACGAGAACACTTACCTGAGCAAAAAACCTTTGAAACTGATCATCATAAGATGAGAGCCAGTATCTCATCAGAAGGGTGAAACACATCCAAATCTTGATTGAATAATTTTTGATCCAGGCTATGAAGATGCTTCATTTCTTCAATGAAAATGTCATGAAAGCCATACAGTCAAGTCTTTCTGAACTCAAGCAATTCAGAATGCACTCAGAACTGAAGGAAAACACCTTGCAGAACTGAAGGAAAACACCTTTTATGGGAAGACATCATCTCACAAATATGCTTATAGAATCACTTCGGGGGGAAAGGAGTTTTAAGATCATGAAGTCCAACCACTAACATATCACCACCAAGTCCACCACTAAACCATGTCCCCAAGTGCTGGATCTACACATATCTTAAATCAGTCCAGGAACAGTGACAACTACTTCCCTGGGCAGCCTGTTCCAATGCTTGACAACCCTTTCCATGAAGAAATGTTTCCTAATATCGGATCTAAATCTCCCCTGTCACATCTTGAGGCTGTTTCTTCTTGCCCTATTACTTGCTACTTGGGAGAAGAGCCTGAACCCCTCTGGGCTGCACCCTCCTTTCAGGCAGATGTAGAGAGTGATAAGGTCTCACCTGAGCCTCCTTTTCTCCAAGCTGAAGACCCCCAGCTCCCTCATGTGCTCATCATCAGACTCGTGCTCCAGACCCTTCACCAGCTCCACTGCCCTTCTCTGGGCAGCCCCTCAATGTCCTTCTTGTAGTAAGGGGCTCAAAACTCAACACAGGATTTCAGGTGAAGTCTCACGACTGTCAAGCACAGGGGAACGATTCCTTTACTAGTTCCACTGGCCAAGAAATGTTTATTATTTTCAGACATTCAGTTGAAATGGGTGGCATTGGTCTCATCTTACTACAACCATTGAGAAGTTAGGCATTAATGAACTTGGAACTCCTTTTTGTCAATGGAGAGATGGCATGCCTTGGTATGAGGTGAACTGCCTTCTTGGGGTGCCTATGTCTCATCATGGGCTACTGGAACACCCTAGAAGATTGTCTTGGAACAAGACAATACATATAGACGTGGTTAATTGAGATACAGCAAAGCCTTGGAATATTGGTACTTCTCTGCATGTTACAAAAATTACTGCCCACTTTACTATGCAGATATGATTATTTGTTCCAGCTTTACAGAGGTGATAGGACTGCCCATCTACCATTCCACTTCAATTAGTGATTTTCATGTGAGACTTGACCCACCTCTATAAAATCACTGACAGTTGAATCAAGTATTGTGTCAAAAACAGAGCTAAAGAAACTTTAAACAAATACTGTCCTGACAATCTCCCTCTTCACCAGGGAAATTCTACAGAACTAAAAGAAAAAAAAAAAAAAAAAAAAAAAAAAAAAAAAAAGACAAACCGCAACCACAAACATAAAATTCCTGCAAAACTAGTGAAATTACAATGTTCCACGACTGCACATCTAAAAAAGAAAATTTTAGCAACTAAAAACAGTGAATGGGGAGTAAACTTCTGAGGAAAAGATCACAGAACAGAATGAAATGAGCAATGTACTATAATTCTATCTTTAGAGAAAAAGCTGAATAATTCACCTTTGCAGTGAACATGGACAAACCTTGTGCCTCAGTATGCTCTGAAATAGGTGTAGTGTACAACATTTAAAAACTCAGATTACCAGTGAAACCATGCTCCTGACAAACTGAAAACCTGCAATACAAGTTAAAATGAAAATAACTTCCATTTTTACGTAAATTGTACTGCATTATATTCATAAACTTGAGACTTAAAATCTATGAGAGATTTTTAAATGTTTCTTGACATTCATTCATTGGGAGGAATTAACTCTACTGGCCTTGAGATAGATTGAGGGCAACAGGAGGATGCAAAAGGCAGGGCTCATATTCATTGGAGGCTCATGGCGTTTACAGTGTTTTAAACAATCATGTTCTAAGGTTGATTTTGCAGGCTGTCTTAGTCACTATCTCCAGTCAAGGCTCTTGTGTAAATGGGGTTTGTTCTACCCCGACAGTGTGCCTATTGTAACTTGGGGCCACCTGTTAGACAGCATGAAGTGTTGCCTAAAAAAATACACAATAAGCAGATTGTTTGTTACAGTTGTGCACAGACAACTGTATTAGTGTTCTTCTCACCATATGTCTATATAAACAGAGCTGCAGTGAGCTATTCACCAGAGACTCAAACACTGAAGAAGAAGCTTCTCTTAAAAGACCCAGGGCTTACAAGCGTTGGTTCACCTGTTAGGCTTACAAGAGGGTTTCAAATGCTTGGCTTCAATAGAGACTTAGTCCTTCAAAAGTTTCTGTAGGAAGTATTATTCTAGAAGCACCAAAAAAAAAATCCCCACATAAACAAAAAGACCCACCCCAAACCAACATAATACTCCACATTTGGTGCTTTTAGTAGAGCAGTGTAAAGGGAAGAGGAGAGAAATTGGCTTCACAGAAGCAGTTTGACTGCCTTCCAAATTAAAAATAATGTTAGAAAATTTTGTAATACCTACTTTAATTGCTGTTGTTGCTGTTATCAAATACACCTTCATCCATGTGTCAAGACTAAATCTGAAGCCTCCTACAAGACCAGTTTGTGAGCTCAGCCATATCCAGGGTTCTTGCAGTCTTGGCAAGACAGTTGAACAGTTTTTTCTATTCATTTCACATTTTTCACAAGGAGAGATTTTGAGGGAGGGCAGGGAATGAATACATCTTTTTTGTGAAGGAAAAATGCTACAGTAAAATAAGCAATAGATACCACTGATTGAGATGGTGTAAAAAAGGATAGGATAGGATAGGATAGGATAGGATAGGATAGGATAGGATAGGATAGGATAGGATAGGATAGGATAGGATAGGATAGGATAGGACAGGACAGGACAGGACAGGACAGGACAGGACCGGACAGCATAGCATGGCATGGCATGGCATGGCATGGCATGGCATGGCATGGCATGGCATGGCATGGAATGGAATAGAATAGAATAGAATAGAATAGAATAGAATAGAATAGAATAGAATAGAATAGAATAGAATAGAATAAGAAATTACACAAGTCTTTTAACAAGGCCCATGCAAGGATACCCAATTTTATAAGCCCAGATCTTGTCAGTTATTGTGTGATATGACCATAAAAGGCACATCAAGGCCTAGAAAGCTCTGTTCCACAAGTACCTGACAGGACTGCAGTATATTAATGTCTGTATGTCCTGTTGTCCTGGTAGCAGAGAAAATGCGTGGAGCTAAAGCCTCTTTGGCTGCCATCCTGCTGCATCAGCTTGCCTCCTGGAGCTGGTGCAGGTGTGGGAGAAAAGCCCATTGCAGCAAAGTCCTTCTAGAACAAGGACACAGAAACAGAATGTGAAACAGGGGTCACATCTTGTGCCTGCTCTGTTCCTGCAGCAGCCTTGCTCTATTATTATGCTTGCCAAGGATAAATTACTACATGGCTATCTAGCATCTACAAAGAAGGAATTTTGGAGAGGCTAGCAGCATTCTTCCTACACCACTAAAGCTAATACCCAACATGCAAAATACCTATCAGAGAGGAAAAAAGAAAAAAAGAAAAAAAAAAAAGGGGGGGGTTATTCTCCAGTTTATTCTCTAGCTTAGAACAAAAGAACTGCAGAAAATTATTTTCTAATAACTGAAAAAGTTCACTTTACAGCTGAACTCCTCTAAGTAGCACAGATCAACTGTTCTAGCTCCAAATGAATACTGAAATTATTTAATGTATGATTTGTTTACTCTGATATTGTTAAAAAGTAGCTATGCAGGTCTGGGCTCCATTCAAAACAAAAACATTATGAACCCATCTCTGGTCTTTTTTTTTTTTGTCTTTTTTGTTTGTTGATTTGTTTTGTTTTGTTTTCGGAAAGAAGTGTTTTCTCTAAGGAGCAATGTTAAAGAGATGATTTTAAAAGGTTCTGCTTCAAGGTTAGTTAACCCACATTTTTTCACTAATTACCATGAAAGCTTTTTCCCTGTGCTGGTTTCTTTCTATTAACACAAAGAATACAATGTATCCAGTTTTACAGATTATATTGGTCTCTGTTTGGAATTTTTTTTTTTTTTAATCAAGCCATTGTTGTTTTTTTTTCTCAGCACCATTCTGTTTAATAGTTCTAAGCTTCTTTTACTTCATTGTGGAAGCATTTTTATATCCAGATCCAAGCTACTATCTGAAGCTATACACTTTTCATATCCTTCTTTACCAAGCTATATATCCAATTAGTTCATGGTTAAATCAGTCCAGTTTGGAAGCGGTTTTCCTAACTCTAGATCTGAACTTTGGATTGGCGCTGAGATTCAGAATGGTAATACCTTGACAGCCTTAGCTGAGATGCTATTGAGTTTTCAACAGTCTGTATCATGGAGAGCTCCAGCCTCAAGGATATGGCAGGATAATAAATGGAAGAAGCATGATTATATTTCATGAATGATTTTGGCCCATCTTCTACAGTTAAAAGTAGCCATGAAGATACCATGGCATGATTTCCACTTTAATGGTAGCAAACAGAGAGAGTTATCACTCTAAGCTTTAACAGGGAGCACTGATTTGAAACAACCAGAACTCAGGCTCATGGCTAGGAAAATGGCATAAGGTGGTGAGTGAAGGCTGGTAACAGACTCATGTTCGTGTTTTCTTTACTCTTCCAGCATCCACTCCAACCATGCCAGCTGATGGCCACCAATCAACTTGCTTTTGTATTCTTGTGAATAAGTCAGAGCCCATACTTCCTTTTCATTTTTGATCTAAGATTATCTAAGATTAAAACCACCATGTCTGTGAAAACATGCCCCATAATCCCACATCCTACATTTGGTCTGCACAGCCCCCCGTAGAAAGACAACAAGTGGATAGGAGAAGTTTTATGAATGCTTTTTTACAGAGATACCTAAAACACTGACCATGTCTGTATTAAACCACAGTCAGTCCCAGAAACAGCAAGAAGTGTGGGCAGGAAAAATGGATTCAGAGTGGTGGAAGTCCACCAACCTGCCAGGAGTGTTAGCTGGAGCGTTCCACAACTGAACTGAAGGAGTTTATATACACAAGCAATGCAGATGGATAGCAAACTTGGCCTCAAACCCCACTCCAGCATTGACACTTGCACAAAATCACTCAGACAGCTCATAGAACTCACAGGGAATCCAAATCTCTGTTGAGAGACCAGTCCTAGCACAAAATTGTAAGTAGAAAAAGGGTGAAATGGATTCTGTGCAGTGGCCAAGTTGTCAACGGAGTGGACTTTGTTCACTTCCCTGGCAGAACAAACAAAAGAGAATCCCCATCCCTCCCAAATTCAATCTTGGGTTATACGAAATCTGTTTTGTTATCAAAACTGTTCTTATATACTTGTGTTTGCTTTATTATTTTAAAAATCTAATTGCATTTAGCATAGAAGCTTTGAAAACTAAAATCTGAGACATTTATTAGCAATGTTAAAATGAATGCTTGTTTTCTTCAATATTTTCATTTGGATGAGAAGGAAATAATTAAGAAAAGGAAACAGGAAGTTTTCATATTTTAATCTAACAATGAGATTAATATTTTCTTACTCCAAAACCCCATTTCTTGATGATTTTAAGAGGTGCTACATGCAGGGTTCCTCTTAAATCACAAATCATTGCTAATACAATGAAAGTGTAGGTTTCAGCTGCTGAAGAAATTTAATTTCCCAGTTGCAATTTCTCAAATTTATCCTACAGTTAAAGGTTTCCTTGAAAAATTAAGTGAGGTATACAGTGGAATTATAAAAGCTGGTTTTATTCAATGCTAAATACAACTGCAGACATATCTAATACTATGTGAAAATCTTTCTACAAAACAACCAACCCAGTGGTACCCCAGTACATGGCCACGCCCCTCTTTGCTTCACAAGGAACTTTAGGCTACTTTCCCATCCAGCTCTTCAAGAAGCTTTGCTCTCGGAGAGATCAGGACAAGGAATATACTGGGACAGTGGCAAAGCAAATCAGAAGGGGTCTGGCAAAGGCAGCTAGAACAGCTCCTGTTGCACTGCGCTAGCTGAGATGCCAAGAGCATGCATCAGAAACAGAGAAAGCAATATGCAATATGTTAGAATTAGAGGCACTGTGTGTTAGCAGCAGCCAGCTTGGCTTCACATTTGGCTAATGAATACATACACAGGTTTCAGGCCTGCTGGTGACATTCATTCAAGATGATGAGTAGGAAAATAGGAATTGTTTTCACTGAAACAAAGATTTTTATTGAAAATGTCAATGTTCAATTAAAAAAACAAGAACTACAGAAAAACTAAGATATAATACATAAATAAAATAACTTTTCCCTTTTCTTTATTCTGCTTAAAACTTTTTATTTGAGCATTCAGAAGTTTTGACTAAAAAGAAAATAAAAGAGGGGGAAAAAAACAAGCAGTACTTTTTTTTTTCAATTTGACAGATGTTTTCTGAGTTTTGTCACCTGACTGAAATTTTTTCAGCTTCTTCATTTGCTTGTATGCTAGCAGTTCAACACCAATCCTTTCAAGTTGTTAAATGACACAGGTCTTCTGTTATTTAGGTTGTAAATGCCCTGAACCAAAGCCTCTGTCAAAGGGGGCCTGACAATATTCCTGGCATGCACATTATATTGAGAGCTTCCAGGCTGCTCCTTTAACACATATGTCCATCACTATTTGTTCAGCTTCTTCTGGGATCAAAGTTTATTAAACAAAAGAACAAAAAGCAAGCAAAACAAGAAAATTTCAGACTAAGGCCTCATTTCCTTAAAAGTGTCTATTTTCTGTGTCATTTCTTAGAAGCATTGCAGAGATTTCTTAAGATACCAGATAGATAACATCTCCCCTGCATCCACCAACAGCCCTGCTGTTAAAATAACTGAAATTTTAGAAGACCATGAACTCTTTTGGGCATGAAACTGGTTGTTTACTTTCGCTTTATTTTTGCTTCAGTTTTTGTCTTCTGAGTGCCTAAACATACACCAGAGCCCAAGAAACGCAGATCCAAATGATGCTAAAGATCCAACTCAAAAGCTTTCTGCTGTTTGGATCTATCCTTATCCAGCACTGCCCTGTGCTGCTCAGTGCACTGACTCACCAGGAGCCTGCTAGGATATTTCTGTACACTGAGAGTTTGATGCAGTTAAGCAAATTTTAATTAAATATTTGTATTAGAAATAGTGTGGCCAGCAGGATTAGGAAAGGGATCATCTCCCTGTACTCACCACTGGTGAGGCTCAAACTGTTCAATTTTAGGCCCTTCAGGAAAAGAAAGAAACTGAGGGGCTGCAGTGTGCCCAGAAAAGGGCAGTGGAGCTGGGGAAGGGTCTGGAGCACAAGTCCTGTAAGGAGCAGCAGAGGGTCTTTAGCCCAGAGAAAAAGGAGGCTCAGGAGAGACTTTATCACTCTCTACAACCACCTGCAAAAAGGCTGTGGCTAGGTGGGGGTAAATCTCTTCTCCAAGGTAACAAGCAATAGTACAAGAGGAAACAGTGTCAAGATGTGCCAGAGGAAGTTGAGGGAAAACCTCTTCAAGGAAAGAAAGGCTTGTCAAGCACTGGAACAGGCAGCCCAAGGAAGTGGTTGAGTCACCATCCCTGAAGGTATTTAAAGTATGGTGAATATGTGGCACGTGGGGACATGGTCTAGTGGTGCACTTGGCAGTGCTGGGTTAATGGTCGGTCTCGTTGATCTTAAATGTCCTTTCTGATCTAAATGATTCAATGATTCTATGACTACTGTGTGATTTAGGAGAAATCATAGAAAATCAACCTTTTGCTAAAACTGATGTAATTTATCTTGTAAGTATTTAGGACTCCATCTGCAAAACATACAAACATTGTTTTATTCTACCGCATCGCAAAAGAAAGACTGGATTTGCATTTTTAGTGGAATCGTGCAACCTTGATAGTGACATAAAAGACTTCCTGCACTAGGAGCCGGTTGAGGTATTTCTGTTCAGAGAGTTTGTTGTGGTCAAGCAAATTTTAATTGACTATTTGTATTAGAAACAGTGTGTATCATCTTCCCTAATGGTCTGTCTGGCCTCTGGATAGTACTGAGTGTACCACCAGACTAAGGTGATAAACAAGTGACCCAACATTCATTTGAATTCACATCCACAACTAAACCAATACACATTTCCCTGCAATAAGAGAGAGAGGAATGGTGTTACAGGACAGAGCATGGAAATTGATCCAGGTTTTCTGTTTTCTATCTCCTATTACTATCCTTTTCATGTTTCAGAAACATTTAACAACTTCTTACTAGAAATCTTAAAACTTTTCTAAAATGTTAGTGCAACCTTTTGATTCTTTCTTGGAATGTTTCTTGGTATAAGTGGTTAGTTACAAAAAATTTACTGTACTTCTCTATCGGTTTAGAAATAGAGAAATGAGATTAATAATATGAATATGAATTTTTCATGAGATATATTACAGAAGACTGAAATTCAATAGGATACATATTTAACTGTATAATTCCTTATTTTATATTTTTGACCCATTTACAACATAGTATTTCTGAATAGTAGACTTTCTAGGGACTAGCTCCATGATGTGGTACTGATAACTAGGTGTTCATACATCCATTTTAAAATAGAAGGCGTTATATTCTGGAAGCTGGCCAATCAAATTGTGAAGGAATATATATATATAAAATATATATTGATCCTAAAGTGGTTGTGTATACTTAAGAATTCCGAGGTATTTTTACTAATATTCCTGTATTTAGAATATTTTAATTTAAGTGATTGCACGCTGCCTATCAGGAAACTTCTCTGACATTCTGCCCACTCCTTGCTCTTTCTGGATGGATGCTTGCCTGCCTTTTGCTCCATGTAATGATACTGATTTACATCAGCCAAGGATCGGATCCATATTTTCTATCTCTGTGATATGATTCAGGCAAAGTTGCACTTCATAAATCTATTGTCAGCTGTTCTTTTCTGCCTTTCAAGCTTCCAGGAGGAGAGCCCGTATTCAGGTTTCACAGCCAGGCAACAAAGGGCTTCCCCTGGGTACTCTGCTACTCTTTGAAAACCTGAAGCACAGGGGCTGTGGAGGCACAGCGTTTAAATAGCAACATTCATTACCCCGGACGGAGGAAGGAAAGGTCAGCTCCAGCAGCAAATCTCCAGCCGTAAATTTGCGAGAGAAACAACCTGCCAGGAAACGCGCACATTAAACTGTCGCGGCAGCGGGACCCTCCAGCCCCGCTGCCCGTGCTGACACCGGGGAGCCTCCGGTGCCAGGACGGATGGAGGACTCGGCGTGTCCACGGACACACGCGTGCGGGCAGCTTCCCGCGGGGAGCGTCCCTGGATGCGCTGGGCAGGCTGCGGGCAGGCTCCGGACAGGCCTCGGACAGGCTCCAGGCAAAACCCTGGACAGGCCCCGGGCAAAATCCCGGACAGGCCTCGGGTAGACCCCGGACGGGCTTCGGACAGGCCTCGGGCAGAACCCCGGCCGTGCCCCGGGCAGAACCCCGGCCATGCCCCGGGCAGAACCCCGCCAGAGCTCGGGTTGACCCCGGACAGGCTTCGGACAGGCCCCGGGCAGAACCCCGGGCAGGCCTCGGGGAGAACCCCGCCAGGCCTCGTGTAGACCTCCGACAGGCTTCGGCCAGGCTCCGAGCCGGCTGCTCCCAGCCGGGGCCGTGTGCCCGGTGTTGGCAAACACGGCCCGCGGCGGTGGCCGTGCCACGGGCGCGGGGCGGGCGCTGCCCGGGGCCGCAGCCAAGGCCGCCGCAGCTGCTGTCGTCGCCGCGGCAACGGCGGCACAATGGGCTGCAAACGCAGCCGGCGGCCGGCCTGCAGCGACGGGCTCTGCGCTGCTCCCTGCCCGCCCCCTCACCTCCCCCACCACGAAAAGGGTACACCCAAAATACACCGAAAGCACAGAAAAGTGGGTTCTGTCCCACAGCACCCCTCCAGGCAGCGTCCCCCTCTCACCATCCAGGTGTTCGGGCTCCATTTTGCCTCTCCATGTGGAGGAGCAGGTTTGGTAGTAAAGGTTCGCGTTAAAATAATGGGAGCTGGATGTAAATTGTGAAAAACGAGGTTCACTCTCCTGTTGAAATTTAAAAGTTTAATAAAGGACAATAGGGGACAAAAACAATAAAGCAAAGAGACAGCGCTGGGTGCTTGGCCCTAAGCCAAGAAGCACACCTGCCGTTGAGGGAGTCGTCTTTAAATACTCTTTGTCAGCCTTGTGCTTAGTCATCATGTGTCGGCTTTTCTCCGGGGTCTTCTGCCTAGTCATCATGTGTAGGCTTTTCTCCGGGGTCTTCTGCCTAGTTATCATGCATAGGCTTTTGTCCGTGGTCCTTGCATCTGGTTGTGGCTGATAGTCAGGTATCGGTGGCAGGTCTTCTCTGTGCTGTTCTTTGGGTGTTATCCAGTCAGGCAGGTAGTATGGTTAGTAAAGGAAAGTCTTTAAACTACTTTTATTAGTTTCTCTACTATATCGAAATCTAGTTTATAACAGAAGTTAAAACATTGGTTATATATTTCTATCTTTATGACAAGATCATTTCTATAAACAGAATAAAATCCTACATACAATGAATATCTGTGAAAAGCCAACACTATATTATTATGCATTTATCACAATTACAGAATAAAATCATACATACAATGAATATCTGCGAAAAGCCAACATTATATTATTATGTATTTATCACATAAATGGACATTTGTTGAGTCACTCCTGCTGCAATTTTAGACCTCCATCACCACAGAACCTTAGAATCATTACAGTTGGAGAAGCCCTCTAAAAGCATCAAATCCCACTGTTGACCCAGCACCATCGTGGTCACCACTAAACCATGTCCCCAAGTGCCGCGTGTTTTTTTGAACACTTCCAGAGATGGTGCTTTCAACACTTCGCTGAGTCTGTGTGTCAGAGATTAGACTTCGGTTTGTACTGCATCACTCTGGGAGGTGGAGGGGGATTCCGTCCCCATTTGCAGGCAGTACTCTCAGTTTTACACCAAAATTTCCACCCTACAGCTTGATTCCACTTTGAAATGTAACCATTCTCCCCACATGCCATCAAAAAAGAAATGGCATGGATTTAAGCACACCTTGAAACCCTCTCAATAGGTAACTGAGCTGTCGTGCAGTCGCTTACCTGGGGAGCAAAGGCAGCCTCTCCCACATGTGCTTCAGCTGAAAGAATTTCTCCCACAGCTGTAAGACCTTTACAGCTGTGCACAAACAAGGAAATCTTTATAAGAGAAGTGGACACAGTCATAAACTTGGAAAAATACAGCAGCAGTCTCTATACGCAAATAAAAAACCCCATCCTTTCCTATTAAGTCCAACACTAATTTACTGAAGCATTTTCCCAGCAAACTGAAATATTTTCCTACGTCATTTCACCCTGGTGACAAACTCCACTTGCTATTCAGACAGCAAGTCCGGAGTTTGGGGAGACTTTATAGGGAAAAGCAGCACTTCCTTGGAATATAGTCCTGTCTTCTACCCCTTATAAGCTACAAAATCTTCAGAAAACACAGATTCTTACAACACAGCCCTTTCTCCCTGCGAAATTATGCCTTTGAGACCAATGTCTCTTCTTGTACAATGTCTCTGTGGAATATCTCACAGCTTTTAGGAGCAATTGGTTCTTATTACACAACCAAGAAACATTCATGCTTTCCTCAAAACCTCTTGGGAATCAGTTCCTCAGCAGAAATCTGTGACCTAGTGTAATTATATTGACTTACCAAGTGTCTCTAAAGGAATTGTGTGTCATAAAGTACAAATGTCCTTGTCTGATGATAAAGGACCATATGGAATTGTCTACACCTTTTCTGCAGGAGTGTGTGTATGTGTGTATGCAAAATGACATGAGCTTACTCTAAGGCATGGGGGGAAGTAATTAAGAAAAATATCTCCAAATGCCAGGTATGTCATTTCTGATGGTAATATGTCATATGTAGTCCTATGGAGATCCAAATGAGAGCTAGAGCTTTTGAGTTTGATATAATACATGTGCAATGAATATTTATTATGATCATGATTTATGAAATGTAGTAGCTTAGGAATGTTCTGAACTGAAGAAAGTTCACTGTGTGCAGAAAGAGGTTCTAATTAAGAGATACCATACACTGGTTATCACGTGGAATCTATCAATTGAGCAAGTAATTCATTGCCTATATGTGCATTTTGCATCCAAGACCTAATTCTAAGATAAAAGGAAGGAAGCAGGTAAGCTGTTACAGCCTTGTCTGCCTGCATTCCTGTTGTATAAAAGAACCAAAAGGAATGAGGAAGACAGTTCCGGAGCAATGCAGGGGTGAGAGATGGAGCTGAAAGGCAAAACTGGAGGCTGGATTTCATACCTGGCTCTGTATGTCATTTGGAACCAGTAAATGTCCAAATGCTAGGACCGCAGGAGACAACCTTTGACCTTGGAAAAACTGTTCTTGGCACCACGTATGAGCATGACCTGCAATTAATTAAGTTACTTGTTATAAAAAGAAAAGCTCTGTTAGAAGACTTCTAAATTTGGGTGGGTCTGGTTGCTGTAAAAGTATCTTAAAGACTGAAATTGAAAGACCCTTTGTCCATTGGGGTATGAAAAATGATTGCTAATATTTATTACAGTAATTTCAGTGGGCCGTCTCTGGATGTAAGTCCAAAGCTAGCCTGGCATGGTGCATCAGATGTGGTTATGCACAGCTGTTTGCATTGACACAGCTACAGCCCCTTACCTTCCAGCACAGGGTGGCCACATCCAGCCTCCTTACTGAGAGTGCTCTCCATCCCGTGCTAACCCGAGCTGTCCCAGACCACTGTCCCCATCAAAGCCCTGCCAGGACACGTGCCCCCCCACTGTGGGGACAATCACAGGCCACTGCCACCACCAGTGCCCTGGGCCTTGTTCCCTTGCTAGCTCATACATAATCTGACAGATCCAAAGGCTAAATCAATAGGGCTTTGGTGGGAATTGGGACAGGCTCAGTTGGTCTTTCCCTGTTTAATTTTTCTAATTGCAGTCTTAATTTCTGCAGGTCTAATTATTTATAGTACAATAACAATGATACCAAGAGAAAGAAAAAAGAAATGGGATTAGGAAGTTAAAAGCAAACCAAAAAATCTTGCATTTCTGAAAATGTGTAAACCAGACCTTTCTGTCAAGGCCCAATCATGCACTCTGCACCTAGACAAGAAGACTATTGTATCCAGGGCTGACTCCATGGAAATACATTTGGGCTTCACATCTCTGCTGAGCAAGTAAAGAGACTGCTGGAAAACTCACGAGCGTAGTGCAGAAAATTCAGGATGGGTCATAGTTTGGAAGAAGGTTTTCAAAACTATTTTGTTTCTTTGAAAGAAAATTGGGGCAGAAAGCAACACGGTGAGGGGGAAGTTTGGGCACAGGATTGGGAGCAAAAAACTTCTACTTTGAAGCTATGATATCTTATTCTTCAATAGCTCTGCACAAGTCACTTGGTCCTTCTACCTTACCTATCCACCTCACCACAGCAGAAAGCAGAACAGGTGGAGCATTTGTCAGTCCAAAATACCAAGGAAGCTTGTCCATGGAAAAGTACTTATGGCTCCCATGCAGACAGTGGAACATCACAGATTTACTAGAGGCCTAAAACCTAATGTGAAAGGCCCTAAAAATGTTGTTCTGCTTGGGTGTGGTTATGTACACATTAAAATTGTTGATAAACCCTGCACTGCATTGCACATTTAGGTGGAGAAAAATAGGAAAATTACCTTCCCCAAAGAAACAGCTCACTGCAATTTAAGTCCTGCTTCATAGTCCAGTAAAGTAGAAAATAGTCTTGCTGTTTCACTGGTCTGTTCACAGGTACTTGGTATTATTTTTGTTGTTGTCCAATTGTTAATCCTTCTTTTTATTCTTGGTTCATTTGTCAATACTTTCCATGTAATGCTCCTAGTAACAAAGCACAGTAAAAACCAAATATCCTGACTAGGTTCTACTTAGAATAGGAAACAGTATATTTTTCAGCATGTTTGAAAAAATCAAGACATTTCCCTTGTAATGTCTAATAACAAGCATTATTCACATTTTACAGTTTATGCTAGAAATAGACATTAACTCACTAGACTTGATGAAGCATCTGTAGCTCTGTGAGCTGAGTCTTGCTTTGCATGTCCTGGATTGCACATCGTGCACTGACTGAAGTGAATCCAGATTTTTTCAAGATTCCACTGCTGCTGTCAAGACTGCAATATCATTCGTTTGCTTGACTCAAGCAATTTGGAATGACATTTCCAGCTTTTCTTACTTTTTTCCTTTCCTTTTAGATTTTACTTTCTTCCTCTACAAAACTATAACAGTATAACATGAGGATAAAATTGTAATGTTTACCTAACTACTGCTGCATTACAGTTGTATGAACAGTGCAGATACTGAACATTAGGCAAATTACTAACACAACAATGCAGCAGTTCATTCTGTGGCACAGGATTTCTCTGGGAATGTTATTTTATTGTATTTCATTTAGTGCTTGTTTGTTTAAGGAGGAAGAACAGACATAGCTGTATTTCAGTTTGATTCAGCAAGCATTCTGGACTCAGTCCAGCAAATCATTTAAGCGTGTGCTTAAATGTAATGAAATGAAATTTAAGTTCATAGTACTGCCTATGTATTTAACATAAAGCATGGGCTTAAGTGCTTTATACAAAGCAGGACAAGAATGATGAAAAACGTTAAAAATAAGACCCATGCATTTTTACACACCTTTTTTTCAACCTTAATACTGTTACAAGGGACATTTTCCACTGCCTATGCTATGAAAACACTGTGTAGTACCCCTTGACTCCCCCCCAAAGCCTTCTTGATCTGACAATCTGACAGCTATATCCTGTGTAACTGCTTGTCTGGCCCTTTTAAAAAATATCCTATTAAGTGGAAGCTTTGCCTGGGCAAGGTATGCAGAAATGAGTCACAGGGAGTATATGGAATTTTCTCAGGATTTAGGGCTGTTGTAGCCAAAGGCGAAATCTCCAGTGGAACTCAGTAGTGTTCCTCTGAGTACATTCACTTTCCATACCGATCTCTGTTTTAGTGGGAAACATAAAACCAACATGAAAGTCATGCTGAAACACACCACAAAGGAAGATGTGTTCTTAACTTGAGTTACCTAACCCAGGTTAGATAATTTAAACTGTGGTTGCACAGCAATTTAAACCAATCTGACTCCTGACTGCCAGGGAGGGTGGAACGGCACCAGCCAACAGTTGGATGTGCCCTGACTGTGCCACAGCCCCATCCCTGGCCAGCAACCAAGACAGACAAGGGGACTGGAGACAGCCAATATGAAATGCTGGCAGTGCATAAAGTTCCCACTGCTTTAACCTGTCCATGTATAGATATGACTGAATTTATAATGCATTTTTGCTATTTAGACAGACCTGGAGAACCTTTCCAGACACATGAAAATTCAGTAGAGCTGACTGCTGTTCACAATAAAGGAAAACACAGTTCCTTCCTCAGAAGGTTTACAATTCATATGTTATATTTCCACTGTAAAGGCTCTTAACTCTTAGCCAAAGGGAAAAAAAAAATCAAAAACTGGCTTTGCTATTTATGAGAAGCTCCCAGTATTAACAACAAGCAAACAAACAAACAAACAAACTGCTTTGTTTTGCAGGTTAGATGCCTAGGAATTTATTTGTTTGCATGTTTGTTTCTGCCAAGAGCAGAAACAACGTCTTGAATTACTCTGCAGTGAATCAATCTCTCCACAGAAGCATTAAAACCCTTTAGGTTTCATTCATTAGCAGACTAATACATATGTTTTGCTTGGTAGTGCTTGTTTGAATTACAACCTCATGGAATTCAGAACAAAGCTAGTGTGGTTTCATGGACCTGCTCAAAATTCTCAAAATTCCATTTTATATAATTTCTGCTACAAGAACTGGTTAAGTATACCAGTTATTTAAAATATACAAGATTTTCTGCTGCTCCATTTTTCTTGCCATCTCAAGTCACTGCTTGCCAAAAATTATTTTAAATGGCTATTGCTTTGCATTTTTAGTACATCTCAAAAAGTGAGGAAACAATTATGCTTTGATCAATGAACAGAGCATGAGCTAAACATACATATTTTTTCAGCTCCCCTCATGTCTTCATGCTAGAGAAAATGTCTTTCTCAAGATTATAATTTGTTTAGTGTAAAGAACATCCCTATGAATTTTACAGAATATAGGAGGAGCCGAGTGCCTCTGGCCAAGTTTCTGTAGCTTTCACTCACAAATAAAGAGGTGGGAAGTAAGAAAGCAGAGATGTACACACGTATCTATGAACAGATGCTGGCATTTTTTTTTAAATAATGTTACATTGCCACATTTATCTGAAGCTTCATTAGCATTTTTATTGATAAAAGTGGGCACAGATTTGCTTCTCTTGCATTCTTGTGTTTTAATTTTTATTTCTGAATGCTGATGCCAGCACCAGGTTTCTCTGGACATGGGAGGTGTAGTCTCTGGGGACAGAGGGAAGAGAAAAGGTTTACAAGGTGTGGATCATGTACATGGTCATATGAAATTGTTCAAGAAGTCTCTTCCTATCCAGAATTTTATACAGAGGAAAACAAGCTGTATAAGCCCCAAGGCACTCCTCTGTGCTTCCTTGTGCAGAATGTCTACCCCTGAGGCTTACAGGAGTGCCCACAACCAGGAGAAAAGATTTATCCCAGCACTGAAAGACTGTAGTGTTAGGAAATGGGAAACACATTAGAGCTATGTGTTAACCCCAACTGGAAAATCTAAGCAACTCATTTTACTTCCAGCCAACAAAACCTTCAAGAGAACTCATGCTGGTATCTACATTTGGATCTCCACCTTATCTCTGTGGATAAGGCTTGAGGTTTAATTCAGTATAAGGGTGAAGTGAGGCAATGTTCTAGGTGTTTGCATGTTGGATTTTGCCTTGTTTTGTAAAAGCTATAGAATTTCCTGTCTGGAGATTGTTGGTTCACTTTCATCTTCTCATCTCATATTACATTTATTATATCCTATAAGACTAGAAAAACACTGAATTCTATGCTAACCTGAAACTTAAGAGCACAGGATGAGGATTAGGGCAGAGAATTTGTTTAGTTTTGATCTAAGGTAGATCAAAACCAAACAAAATATTTGGGGCCTGAGAAATTAATGTACTGACTCTCAAAATTCCCTCATTCACTCAAATCTTCTCCCCTGGACTAGAGCTAAAATGTCTTAGCACTGAGCTAGAAGGAATTGGCTGGGTTTGTACCTTTCTTTCGCTCCCTTGCAGTTTCCTGTAGGTCAGTGAGCTGTACAGCAACCTCTTGGTCTGTGTGGCCCAGGAAATTGCAAATATTTTCAGCTGTGTCAGGTTCTGCATATGCAAGTTAGGAGGTTCAAAGGGAAGTTTAATTGACACTAATCCTCATCTTGACTTTTGCTCACCTCCTCCTCTTTTCCCACTAAGTCTTCCCACCTTCCCACCTCAAAGCCACAGAAGCTTTACAATTTTTCTTGTAAAAATATATATATTTAACCCTTTGGCAATCTCTTAATGCCCTTTTATTAAATCCCTTAAGTCTTTTTATTAAGTCCAGGGTAATTAAAATTATTATAAACCTCTCTTAAGAGATTATACCCTTTAATCATAGTGCATATTTGGTGAAACGTAGGTGACAGTTGTGGTATATCAAGTATAAAAATACTTTGGGCAAAGATGTTTAATGATTTTTAAAACTAAGATCTTGATTAAGGAGGTTTATGGCATTAAAAATCATATCTACATGCAGTCACAATAAAACATTGAAGGTCTTCTAATACTTTTCCAGATATACAATGGCACAGTTATAATCAAGTTTCTCAATTTATTTCAACTCCAGCTCCTCAGCTGACATAATCTGTCCTAATGCCATTGACTTCCAAGGTGCTACCCTGCTTTAGAGCACTCAGTTCTCTGGGCAACCAGAACAAATGCACAAGTAAAATCCCTTCTTGGGCCATTATTCCCCAGCCAATGAAAGAAAAAGAAAGGACTTTTCTTCTGAAGTGAGCTTGGATCTCCAGTGTGGGAGCGGAAGTGATAATGCACACACTATACACCAAAGGCATTATTATACAGCTGTACAGTGGCACAGATCAGTATAAAAAGTATTTATTTGCTCTGACACTTGCTACTAGACTGATTATTGAAATTTCAAAATTAAAGGGTTCTGATAAGAAATAAACTAGGTATCCAATATTTGTTTTCTTTTACTACCATTTTTATTAACAGTGAAAAGAAACATTTACATGGTTTTTTTAATGTAAATTTTAAACATTTGCACTAGGATAGATGGCCAAATGCCTTACTCTTGACTACTTCTAATAGGCATTTATTTTCATTGGTGCTCACACTAAAGCTTCCAGCTTATTGCATATTGTCAACACCAGAAGCAGAAAAGAACTGTATAATTTTCTATACCAAAGGAGTTCATAGTAACTTAACTGCTCCTAGGTTAAGAGTGAATGGGAAAGAATATAAAATACAGCACAATTTAACTTGGCATACCTACAATTTTCATTTAAAAGTCTTGGAAGGTCTGGACTTCTTACTTTATAAATTCCTACTGAAGTCAACAGACTTATAGCCATCCAGCAAGTGTTCACAGAATGGGACTCTGTATTTTAGCATTAAAAAAAAATTACATTGAGACATAATTGGGACTAGTAGGAGAGGTGAGACTGTAAAGCATGAAAAAAGGTATGACTCATTTAAGTGTTTGAATGAAAGGAGGAATAGTCACAGGGTGATGTGGAATAGTTATTGAAGACCACAGAAGCTGTGAAAATAAATTATTTTTGTAAAGGAGCAAAGAAATATAAAAACCACTGGAGTAAGCTTGTAGAAACAAGGGAAAGGAAACACTGAAATAGTTAGAACTATCAGAGGTCCAATAAGAAATCTAGATGTAAAAGTTACTACTGATTTTTCTAAATGTTCATCTACTTTCTGTTTTTCTCCCATGGCATTCATTTGCTGTTTTTTTTTAATTGAAAAGAAAAAGTGAAATGTGCTGTCATTTAATTTAATTTAAAATGTTGTCAGTATATCGCCATCTAAAATGTATCAACATGCCCTGTAAATGAGCTTTGTGTAGGTGTGAGAAGGAGAAAATAAGGTCCTGCCCACCATGCAATATGGTAACGTGAGAGATGTTTTAGGGAATCTTATCAGTAATGCAAGCAATTTTCTGGCACTGATGAATATTGCTATATACTGGTGATAAACAGGGCTTGTGAGAGAATGAAAGAAATCCAAATATGCTAAAGATATGGAGATACTGTTATAGACAACCAAAGCAAAAAGGATATTCAGTGCTGCAGAAAAGATGAACTAGACAGAATTGGGTTTAAGATTACTTGACTAGTTCAAGAAAAAAACCTCTAAAATGTAAAAGTGAAATTAAATGAGTGAAAGACAGGAGTAGTAGGACTCAACTTGTATTTTAAGGCACTGAAATTAGTTAATGCATAGGTGTTTATATGTTCACTGTATACTTGGAGTGTCTTTTAGAGCCATTGGAGAGCTGATGAGTACAGAGAAGTGAACCTCAAGAACTAATACACTTCACCCTAAAACAGACATCCACCCTGAATCCTTATCCGGACTTCACTCTGTAACAGCACCTAGATATCGAGCTTTCAGTTAGGTATATACAAACAGATATCTGGCTTTAGGTGTCTTAAACCAAACTCCACCATAGACATCTGCAATGCTGGTTCGTGTATCCGGTCCTCCAAGGCTTTTCCATAATCCACAACAAAAGTGAGCACTTCCAGGGTGAGATTAATTTGTGTCATTTTAAATAGTCATTTAATGATAAAATTAATTGTGCACTAAGAAGACCTGTTTGCTTTATTGACTAAAAGGAGTTTATATTTGGTCAGATGAATCCCCCTTGCCTCCTGCAGGGCTACTTAGCTAAAGGAAGCAAAAGAAAAGACAAATAATGAATCAGATCAGCATAGGAACGTTTAAATGCTGAAGATAATGAAAAGTATTGAAATATATTACATCATTACATAGCTTCACTAGCAGCATATGTTTGAAGGAAGTGCTTCACAACACTATATGTCCAATATTATCTTGTACACCTGAGAAATAATACATTGGAATTGTGGTTTACCCAGGCTTGTTGGCCTGAAGTAGAACTTTTAGAGAAATGTTCATAATCATAATTATTGAGGATGTGACTCACGAGTGTTGCCTTGGAACCATGACCAAAACTAATGATTGTAGGAGAAAATGCGACATAAGAAGCCCTCAGAACTGCAGTTCACAGTATATTTTTGATGACCAGGTTTCTAGATAAAACTGAGTATGTTTGTTTCTCTGTTAGATTTTGTTTTACTAAGAATTTTCTAATGCTTAATTAAGAGTACATGCAGTTCTAAGGGGCTCAACCAAATGCATTCCAAATTTCTTGTAGAGGAGAAATATGAAGCATAGGCCTCTAAGTATCTCTTTAAAAATAAAAAGTCATTGCTACTTTCGGGGAGAGGTTGTTATCTGTCACCACTCTCATTTCAGCACATGATTTAGTAATCTAAATATTATCTTCTAGCTCTATAGGACCAAATTCTGAGGGTAACTGAGCATTGAAACAGTGCAATTTCCTTTCTGTGACACTATTACTTTCTGAACATTTGCTTCAAAAAAAATAAAGTGCCAAATTGCTCCGAAAAGAATAAAGTGCCAAATCTAATGGCAGTTTTATAAGACAGAGATAATTTCTGTACTGAAAAGCAAATTCATAACAATATTTCAGGGATATTTTAACACTGATCTTAGGAATTTAAAAGAAGAAATTATCTAAGTGGTTTTAAAAATGTTTTATGAGGATTCCAGGTACTAGCCAACATTGAACTGTGTGTATGATTAATTAGACAGTTCCTTCATATCCTACACCATGAATTGCAGTATTAATTAGATATTGGAATTAAATTGATTACAATATTAATTTCAATGTACTTTTTATTAAGTCTATATCATACTGAAGAAACAAGATTTTGCCTAAATGTAATTGCCATGTATTGCAGAAGAAAAATGCTATTTGTATACAGGTACTAAAAATATCCATCCAAATAATATTCTAATTACACTGATTTCTTCTGTGAGGAAGTGAAATCGTTGAATGCTAAAACACTATCTATTTATTTTTGATGGTGTTAGGAAGCAAAATAGGGATAAGTGCCATTGAAATATTTTATTTAATTGCAACTAAAATTACTATGCCAGTTAAATTAACTATATACCCTACATTCATCCACTCTTTTATTCTGAGTAGCAAATCTGTTAGCCTGCAGTTTTCTCCAAATCATTGCTTTACATTTCATATGGTAAGATCAGCTACAGATCAAGTAACTCGATGGTACCCAGCAGCAATAAAGCAGCGTTTAACACAGTTCCCTAATCACCCCTTGCCTGTTGTAATCACTCTTTCCTCCAGGTACAGACCACTGCTTGGGCCCATTCCAGGTAAAGCCCAGTGCAGATGCTCTGGACTGCGCTCTGGGAAAAGCCTGTGCATCTCTCTGGTGACTACATAAGGAGAATTAGGAAGCTAAGCAGCTAGGTGCTTAAAATTCTGTAATGCTTGTAAAGCTTGTAGATTAGAAGGTGAAACTAGACAGATGTAGACATCATGACTCATCCTACCCCTGATGTAAAACTAAGCTATCTGGAGCTGTTAGACAACAGGACTCTTGTTATACTTTTATGATTGATACAGCTGCTCACAGAGACAATCTAACCTCAGCTTCCTACAGATAATGTAGAAGACAGTTCCTCTCCTAAATGCATGCAGTATAGAAGATAAAAAGCAGATAGAAAGCAGTAAACACTTAAAGCAGACAAATGAGATTGTGAAATTGGGAGCACAGCATAAGAAAAATTAAATAATCTTATTTTACCATAAAATGAAAATGTCTTCACTTATCTAAATAATGTCAGATTGAAACACTATATGATGGCAAATGATATAGCTCCCAAATAGAGCAGCTGTAATAGCATTATGGAGCCTAACAATAATTATGCATACAAAATGTAACAGAACAGTTCAGAGATCAGTAGCAAATAAGTCATAATTCAGTTTTAAGTCTGATAAATTTAAAATCTGGTAAGTCTACACCCATCCCATTTCACCATGGAGCTAAAAAATACTTGCCATTAATTATACTTACACTGTACACTACACCTACACTGTAGGTATTTTTTTAAAATTTCTGCATTATTTAGGTGTGTCATATTGTGATCATAAATACAGGAAACAAAATGTCTTTGTTAGCTTTTTCTTCAAAGGGCCAAGTAGACAGCCTTATAACTTACTTAGTTAAAATATACACTAGGCTTTATTTAGCAGGGCTCATGGATCAACACTTACAGAATCCCTTGTGTGCACACAGCATGTACATTAATCTATACATAAAGCATACATACGAGGAGTCTCCATTGTTCAGAGATCAAGAATTCATTTTATCTTTTCCAAGTTGCCTGTTGCTCAAAAAAATCAATAATCTCATTGAGAGAAGGATCTGGCCAGCAAGGGCAAAAAGCTGGATGAGAATCACAGATCTGCAGGCAGCAGGAATTATCACGTCATGCAACCCAGCAGCAAAACGCCTGGTTTACTGTGGCCAAGCCTTATTGCAGGGTCAGTACAAGCAGATAGGCAGCAAAAAATTACTGTAGAGCAGCAAATGGGACAGGTAGTCCAACAGAAGTGAAAGCTTGTCTTGGCACAGACCAAGGGCTCTGAATTCAGGCAGTTGATGAGGCAAAGCTGTGCTTGTCAATGCTTCAGGAGCAGCCAGAAGTGCTGAGGCACAACCCATCCTGTTGGCTCTACAATAAGCTTCTCTTCCACATTTTGCACCATTGCTTTCCTCTGAGATTTCTGGAAATGCTGTACATGTCCTGTTTCTACTGAAATCCCTGCCTAATTTAAAGGACTTGCTGTGACACCTCAAATCCCTTTAAGTTTGATGGCTTTGGGTTCCTGAGAGAAGAGACAGGGAACGGAAAAGGGAAACAGGAAATGGACACGAGAAGAAGAACGTAACCCAGGTATAGATCATGTAGCATTTGGCAATCATACATTAAAAATTCATTAACTATCTCAAAATTAGTATTTTAAATAAAAAGACATCTTCTGATTTTAACCAGCCACAACCCAGGAAATTCAAGCTTAAGAATGTCATCCATTTGTAGTAATTTTATTCTAGCTTAGTTTATCAGTATACTTACCAGGAGCAAACATGCCCTCTGTAAATTATATACTTCACAATATCTCAAGCAGTCTGCCAGGACCTGCTGGTAAGTTGCTGTAACAGCAGCTTGGAGTTTGAGAAATGCACTTTGCTTAGCACTCATGGCAACAGGTGACCAAGTGGTAATGACACCATTAACACATTTCACCTTTTTAAGGTCTCCCACTGGTGTTTTACTTACACTAGTTTATGGAGGAATCATTTAATTTTGGTGTTACAAGTCCCTTGTGTTCTTAGTGGTATTTTTAAGAAAATAAACAGGGGAAAGGAGAGCATCCTCTGGGATATGTGATTTTGGAGAAAACCACCATCAGCAAATTCTGTCTTGTACGAAAAAGAACTTGGGAATTTTTATAGCAGTTCCAATAAGACTGAGATCAACTTAATTCAGTTTTCCCTTCAGGAATCAGCAATATCTGCTTTGTAATAAGCAGCTATTAGGTACTTGCCACATCTGATTCTCCAGACAGATATGTTTGCATTTGTTATGCAAATGTAGGTATGCATTTAAAAAAAAAAAAAAAAAAAAAAAAAAGGCAATACTGTCTCAATTCATTATTTGACTGAATCCATATGGACTCCCCACTCTAGATATACTTGGAAAAGGATCTTTTGTTATGGCTGTGGCTGTGTTCCTATGTCTTTATGTAGCCTCCTGGCTACTGTACTGATTCTTTGGAAAATATTACATGAATAATTGCTTACTTCTTTCCAAAAGTTATTTTTCCTACAACTCTCAATTCTTGTTATCATGTAAATACAAAAGAAATCTTCTATTTAACAACTGTAACTTTATTAACATCTTACAACTGAGGTTTTTACCAGAAATATTTGTCCTTGACAACTTCCTCCCTACAGCAACGATATGAAAACAAACCTATTAACTCCTTAAAGACAAAAAAAAAAAAAAAAAAAAAAAAAAAAAAAAAAAAAAAAAAAAAAGAGGCAACGCCAAAGTTCTGCTAGTACAGCACAGAGCAGACAGCAGTACAGTACATGGGAGCATTATGGGGCCAGATTCTGTCTCCATGGACATCAGTTGGACGTTTATCACTGAATTC
The DNA here is from genome assembly GCA_036630365.1 of Acanthiza pusilla. Taxonomy (NCBI): domain Eukaryota; kingdom Metazoa; phylum Chordata; class Aves; order Passeriformes; family Acanthizidae; genus Acanthiza; species Acanthiza pusilla. The sequence goes on from JAXCHO010000036.1 coordinate 3,712,008, forward strand.
TAAAGAATGAGACCAAGACTCCCGCATTATATGATGAGAAAGAGGCTTTCAGATGGGATTTGTGTGGAATATCCAAACAAACCTGAGTATTTGACACCTTTATTATACTCTAAATGCTTAGTTACCACAATACAAGACAGAACTGGGTTTTCTCAAGAAGAGAAAGAAGTTAATTGCTGTCTTCAACTCCATAATGGGAGGTTACAGACAAGGTGGAACCAGACTCTTCCAGGAGGATAAACACAGAAAGACAGGAGGCAATAGGCAAGGGTTGCAACAAGGAAAATTCCAGATAGTACGGAAATTTGTATCAGTTATAGTAGTCAAAAAACACGTGTTGTCCAAAGAGGCTGTGGAATCTCAATCCTTTAAGATATTCAAGCCTTGGTTGCATGACCCTGAGCAACCTGATCTGACCCAGAGTTTGCTCTCAGTGGAGGATTTGGACCAAAGTTCTTCAGGATTGTGAAGCGGAAGAAGGGGAAGGGACTTTCCTTCTTCAAGAAGACTCATTTGACTTGTACCTTGTTTGAAAACAGTACAACAGGAGTTCAACAGAAATCCCTAAAAAAAGGGGGTTTACAAATTTTTTTAGCTAGTAACAGTAAATGTACCTTGTGATTATCCACACCAATTGTCTCTATGCAGGCTGTCTTTAACTGTTTTATCACTGTAGCTGGAAAGTGTTAAGAAGCATGTCAAGAGAATCAAAACAAAGATTCTACATACAGGACAACTGTGGTCGAGTCTGAATTTTGATCTTAAGTCTCTTCAGGCCAGTTCTTCAAATGCTTGTGAATCCACAGTGTTACACTAATTTGTGTCTGTTGAAGATCTGGATTTACTGCACTGAACTATGTACAATTCCTTGGTGGTCACGGTACAGAAGCTGCCTGGCGCTCAAGAACACACAGGTCATGAATGCATCAACAATCTGTAGGGATGGACATATGGCACATCCATTATGTGGGGGCTATTTTGCCCCTACATTGCTCTTCCCGTTACCTCATGGCAAACACAGGATTTCTGTACCTCCATTACCAAACAAGCTACTTCCTCTGTGGCTAAAGCAGGGGTAGATGTCCCAGCCAAGCTTCTTGCAAGGGGATCCTGAAAGTACTTTTTGGTCATTAATTCATACTTTTTCAGATCCAGTGTGAGGAAAGACAGTGCCAAAAACACCTGTACAGACCAGAAAATAAAACCACTCCCTGGTCTCATGGTCTTTAATATCATGGCCAAACACATTTCATGGAGTTGAACATCTCACTCCTGCCACACCAAATGCCACCTCTTGAGACAACCACCTGCCGAGTTCCACATTCATTTAACGAACACTTCATGGCTCTGTATCTCCCCTGAGACTTTTAATTTTACTAACTTAAGTAACAACGCACAGGACCTTCAGCTACAAACAAGAACATTAATTCTCCTAATGCAAAAAACAGCAGCCAAGTTAAGTTTGTTTGTTGTTTGTAGTGTTTGTTCACTACAAATATTTAATTTTCTGTGCTTTGTCAGGTGTACCTCCATCATTTACTCCTTCACCTGTGTGCCACAGAGACCAGTCTTTTAGCAGAACTTTGCTGGCCTTGTTTCTGATCCCTCACAATTCTCTGGGTACAGTGGATATTGGAGGAGTCTTTGTAAGACACAGGAGTTCCATTAACTGTGGTACATTTGGCCCCCTGGGATGATCCTGACAACACACGCATGAAATACCAGGGAAATAGTTCTTGCTACCATTATTTTTAACCAGAAATGGAAATGTCCTGCCCAGCTGACCTTTGTAAGGTGTCACCTATAGTTTGAGAGCTGAAGTGCCAGGGATAGGGGACCATTCTTTTTGTATTTCATCAGCATTGCAAAGTTAAAGATTTTATTTAAAAGAAAAATAGTAAATGGCACATCATGTAATTGCTATTTATTTTCATAAACATGAGGTATTTCAAAGTGCTATAACACGCAGCACTAAATGTACATCATTGGAAGAAATTAAACACAGAACTTTGCAGTTACCCAGTTCTATGCACCAAACATTAACAAATACATTAACTGGAAGAAACAGGCTAGGAAAAGGCATATATAGTAAATTTCTTTACAAAAGTTTCTTAGTTCAAAAAAGTGATAAAGTCATATCTACTCAAAACTTTCACAACTCATTTTCATACGAAAATATAAGTATCAAATTTAGTTATGTATCAGCATCATACTAAAGTATACAGGCAATGTAAGAATTAGTACAGTACATAACAGAGATTAACAATATATTTGTATACAAAAACATGCTCCTCAAACATTGAGGTATTACAGTACTTAGGTATGAACTTCCAGTCTAATATTGTAGCAAAAGCCACCTCTCATAACCCAAGACATGTACAAAAGGCAAGTGTGTAGATGGTATTTACAGAAATTCCCACAGGGGTACAAAATGCCAACCCCTAAAGTAACATCTGTTAGAACATAAGCACCATAAAACTTAGGAATGAACATTTTAAAACTCAACTAGATGTCATCAGCTGCTCCAAATGCTCACAACACTTTAAAAAAAAACAATCCCCACCATCTACAGTTCTTAAGGATTAAAAACAAAGGCAGTCCATTGTTGTTTGGTAGTCTTGCAACAAACTCCTTACAAGAACATCCATTTGCTCCGTACCCGGATAATATAGTCTGTCAATTACTTCAGGGACTGGATTGAAATTAAAACCAACATTCTTAACGTCAAAAAACACAATTTTTTTATAAAGAATCAAAAATGTGCAAAGTGGCAATGACTGTCCTGGTCAGCCAAAAAAAAAACCAAAACAAAAAAAGTTTAGCAAGTCCGCTTGTAATCTATTTTCTTTAGTAATTGTTCTTGTCTGGCTTGCAATTTTTCCTTTTCTAGCAGTAACTTCTGCTCCTCTGCCTGAAGAGAATGAACATATTCAGTGGCTTTTTTCAAGATCACTACTTTTGCAGCTTTCTCATTTTTAACCAGTTCTGGAACATGGTCCCTTAATGTGAGGAAACTTGACCGTAGATCATTACGTCGTTGACGCTCCAGTATATTATGGTTGCGTCGCCGTTCACTGTCCTCAGAATCAGAGTTTCGAGGACTTGAACTCTTAGGCTTTGGTTGGATCGTGGGTTTTACTGGACGGGGCACCTCGATTTTTAACTTTTTCTGTGGTGGAGCCTCTTCAGTCTCCACAAATGGAGAAGGAGCGGCATAATTATGCTGCTGGTGAATTGGGGCGCAACGCTTTAAAATCAGTCCATTCTGCTGTGTCCTGACTGACGAAAAAGTGGTATTTTTAGGACGCACTGTAATAGTAAGGGTGGTAACAGCCTTGTTGGTAGAGGAGCGTCTTTTCTCCACTGTAACAACATCTATTTCTTCTTCTTCATCCTCTTCCTCCTCATCTTCATCATCTTCTGGTAAGAAAGGACAGAAAATAAAACAGATGTTATTCTCACTGAAAATACTCTGACCAAGTATCAGTATTTATTGGCAAAATACATCCGGTAAAAGCAGTAATGAAATAACTGATGGCAAAAATAGGGTGTGCCCACCATCTGCAGTCAGATATAGATCTGTAAAAGTATGTAATACACATGAAATGAGCAAAGAGCAGGGATTTCTGAAAGCTTAATAAGTTTAATGAGATGGGGTTTTTTAAACACATCTAATTTTCAAACAAAATGGGGCTACCACCCACATAATCGCAGAGGCAGAAAAGAATTTTTAGACAGAATGTATGGAGTTTGAATGGAATTGCCGAGCTCCGGCACAAAAGGCAAGCACAGAGCCACAACACAGCCCCTGCTCGGTAGAAAAGCAGCCGGAAAACGAAACAATCGCTGGGTTTGTTCTGAGGCAGAAGGTGAAGCTGCTCCAGCCGGGGACCCTTTAAGCCGGCGCTTGGTGCAGTGCCAAGAAGACAGCTGTTGGAAGTGCTTCCTCACCCAAAGCTGTCAAACCAGACATTAAAGGGACAGCAGGCTCTGAAACCCGGGACGGATCACCAAGTTTGTGGCGGTGGTCATAGAGACCAGCTCATCTACACACCAAGCCGTGGTTCAGCCCAAGTGGACTTCTCTGCGTGCATGCATATGGGATGTTTGGGGGAATTTTGGGTTGTGTCAGTACACGCGCTGCTCTGAGGGGTCACTAGCCTGCCTCCAGCCTGGCCGGATGGTGCCTAAGGGTACCGCACACGGTCATCCCCCATAAACCCCGTGCCCAGGGTGGCGGTGGCAGCCGCACCGCACCGCCCCCTCCCCGAGCCCCCCGGGGGGCAGGAGACTGTCAGGGGGCCCGGAGGATCCCCAGCAGCACGCAGCCCCTCCGGGCCGGAGGTGCTCCCGGTGCAGGCTCCGGCCCCGCCGCTGCCGGCACAGGACGCGGGGCGGGCGCTGCCCCCGGGCCGTGCCCGCCGCCCCCGCGCCTGCTGCCGCCTGCCGGCCGCACCGCACCGCGCCCCGCCCGGCCCGCTCCGGGGCAGCTGGCGGGGGGCCCGCGGCCGCCACCCCTGTCCCCACCCCCGCACCCCGGGGTCGAGCGCTTACCCGAGTCGCTGAGCGTGTCGTCCCCAGAGGAGCTGCTGCTGCTACTGGTGCTGCTGGCCCGGCTGTCCCCGGCGGGGCGCGGCGGGCGGCCGCCCCTCGGAGCCCCTCCACCCGCCACCGCCGCCGGCGCCTCCCGCTTGTTGACGGGGAAGTGGAAGACCACGGCCGGGTCCACGCACTCGGGCACGGCGCCGCCCAGCTCCGCGCGGGCGCTGGCGGCGGCAGGGCTGCCCGCGGCCCCCGGCGGCGGCGGCGGCGCGGCGGGCGCCTTGCTCTGCAGCTTCTCGCTCACCGCCCGCTCCAGCTTCTCGCGCGCCGAGAAGCCGCTCCACATGCAGTCCTGGATGATGATGGAGTTGAGATTGTTCGTCACGCCGGGGCCCGTCTCGAAAAAGTCCCCTCCGTCCACGCCGCCCCACAGGTCGGCCTCGGGGGGCAGCAGGAGCAGCTCGGATGCCCAGTCCAGGGGGTCGCTGGGGCGGCAGCCCCACAGAGCCGCCCCTCCCCACGGCACCGGGCCCCCCCCCGGAGGGTGCTCCTGGAGCCCGGCCCGGCTGGGAGACAGGGGAGGGGTGGGCAGCAGCTCAAACTTTTTCCAGATGTCCTCGCCGGGGGGAGCGGAGTCCGGCCCGCACAAATAAAAATCATCTTCGTCCGGGTAGAAACAAGGCTGCAAAGAGTCAAACTCGAGGTCTGGGTTTTTACTGACCATTCCTGGCAATACGAGTCTCTTTTTGCTGATCCCTGGGTCGGGCAATAGTTTCAAACACAGGTTTTACGGGTATTTCCACCAAGGGGAAGAAGAGAGGTTCTCCCACGACCTGAAACTAAACCCAAAAAAAAAGAAAAATGAAAAAAAAAGGAAAAAAAAAAGAACAAAACAACAAAACCACAATTATAATACGAATAAACAAAACATTCACGAACGTGACTCTCTTCCTCTTAACGGGAGGAAAAAGAAACCTAATAATCCCAGCATCAACAGCAAGCAAGAAGGAGCCTTTAGAAAGTTGTGGAAAACAAAAATTGCAACTCACACACCTTTCCTCCCGATTCAAGACACTGAAATCAAAGCGCTCAGGTAGTGCTCCCCCGTGCAGAGCCTGCCCCGCCGCTCCGTGGGGACAGAAACCCAGCCGGCACAGTCCAGCGGGGATGCACAGCCTGTGCACATAGCCCTCGCCTGCTCTCCCCAAACCGCTTCAAACGCTCAAAACAGCACAGTAACTGCAGACAGATGCATGGCTTTGATACCGTAATCTCTCCAGAAAGGCTTCTTAATATGCCAGCAAAAGTAGAGGAAGTTTACTCCTTTTGTCATCTGCGGAGCAGTGTAAAGGAGAGAGGAGAAGGATGCAAAAAAAAAAAAAGGGGGCGGAGGGGCTCTTTGCAACTTCGCAAATCGCCAGTTCATTCACTCAAAGCGAGCCAGCGAAATCCGCACACAACACAAGGGGGGAGGGGGGAGGAGGGGAAATCCAGCAGCAACAGAAATTATCAACCTTATGTAATAACCTCACGCACAAAAATGCATTAAAAACACCCCGGCGCCACCAACAAAGCCTCCTGATTTGCCAAGAAGGCACGGGAAGTTTTTCTCCCCCTTTTTCCTGCAACAGCGAGGTTGCAAGGACAACTCTGCACACTCTACCACTTCATGCACTCAAACCTCCTGCAAACACACCAGCTCTACAGCTCTCTCACCGCCGGCGAGTGTACGCTGCTGCCCTTACCTCGGCCGGACCCCCCACTCACTACCCACGGCCAGTCAACCACAGCCCCATTCCTGTGCCGAGAGCTCCGTTGCATCAGACATTTAAAAAAAAAAAAAAAAAAAAAAAAAGGTTTAAAGTCCAAAAAAGCCAGCCAGCGTCGCCCTTCAGCTCGGTTAAGGTAACGCGAAGGCAAATCGTTCTGCTGGGTTCCCAACAGCTGACGCTGAGACGGAGACCAAAAGGGGGAAAAAAAATCCATGAAAAGCCTCATGATGAAACGCCGAGAAACGCGCCCGGCTCGGCTCAGCTGCGCTCCCGCCCCGCCCCCTGAGCGCCTCCAGGACTGTGCATTTTTCTACTCGGGAAATACATTAAACCGTTTAAAATGCAAAGCAGTAAAGAGGCACCTACAAAACACTGGCGATCTCAATGCGACAGCTCCAAACCAAAACACAAATATCCTCCAGGATTTTCTTCTTCTCAATGAGAACGCCATTCAGGCTCCGCTCTGCCCCTGCGATCCCCTTCCCGCCCCATCCTTCCCAGTTCGGCAACTCAAACGCGATGGGGAATTGGATTTATTTGATTGGGGTTTTGTCCTGCAGCCCAGAGCCTGCAGCTTCCTCTTCTTACCTCCGTAGTGATGGTGGTGGGTGTGCGAGAGGGAGGAGGGGCGGGGGGAAGGGGAGAGGAAAAAAAAGGCAGCTGATGGTGTCTGTAGCACTTTCCGCGCCCGCCCGCCCGCCGGCCCCCGCGGCCGCCCCGGCGTCCGCATCCACCCTCTGCTCGCAGACAGATGACTGTCACTGCCTGGCGTTGAAGCGGTTGGATATTATTAACCCCCCAAAAAGGCACTTTGAAAAAAAAAATTAAAAAGCGGGTTTAAGAAAAAAAGAAAACCTGACACACTTGGGAGGGAGCACTGGGAAACAGCGGGAGAAAGGCGGGAGCGGCGGCCCCGCCCCCACTCACGCGCGCAGGGCGGGGCCGCGCGTTTGGCGCCAAAAGCCTCGCTCGCTCTTTATGCGCCGCGAGGGCGCTCGGATGTCGCCGGGCTGTCCCTGCTCCGCGCCGGCCTCGCCGCGGCCGCCGGCTCCTGTGCCGCCCCTCCCCGCGCCACCCCGGCCCCGAGTTCCGGAGAACGTCGCCTCCGGAGCGGTTCCTCCCCACCTCCCGCCGCTGCGACCTCGCGCGCAACCCCCCGGGGTAGCTGAAAATAAACAAGGGCTAAGGGAAGCGGCTGGGCGAGGGAGCCGCTCCGAGCCAGGGCTCTGTAAATGATCGGCAGCGATTGCGTCCCCGCGGGGCTCTGACGCCGCAGCGCTGCCGGCAGGGCCCCGTGCGGACGGCCCCGCGCTCTCCTCTCCGCGCCGGCAGCGGCACCGCCGCCGCGCCCGCGTTCCGCTGCCGACGGCGACACCTTGCGGCCGCGCGGCGCAGCGGCGGCGCTGCCGGCGCCCCCGCGCATTGCCCGGCGGCGGCACCCACCGCTCTCTCGCTCCTTCCCCGCGGCGCGGGGCCGCGGGACGAGCCGGGACGGGACGCGACGCGACGGCACGGGACAGGAGCGCGACGCTCTCGTCGGCGGTGCGCGGCGGCAGGCGCGGGTACGATCCCGATCCCGCCGCCGCTCGGGGCGTTGCCTCCTTGCTCATAGGCTGCAGGTTGAGGCGGGGACTGGGGCGTCGCTCGCAGCAGGCCGGTGGCGGCGGGCGGCCGCTTTGTGTGTGGTGGCGGGGGGGCCGCCTCCCTGTCCCGCCTCGGTGGGGGCGAGCTCGGGCTCTTCAAACTCGGCGGGCACGATGATGGGAGAGAGAGCTGGGCGTCGATGGAAGCGACTGAGGAGGGGGAGGCTGCTCGCGAGAGAGCGTGAGGCGGAGGTGTGTCCTTTCGCCTTGCCCCCTCCGGCAGTTCCTGGCCAGGAAAGTTCTGCCTCTCCCGTGTGGTGATCCCCTCTCGCATCCATGTCACTCTTCAGTAGCCAAAACCTGGGGGCTCCAGCAGCCGTTCAGTGCCCTGAGGTGGCCTCGAAAGCCGTCGGGGTGCCGGCGGTGTCCCGCAGCCGGCGGTGTCTGGGGCTCGGTGCTGCTGCCCAGCTGGGCACGGCGGGCAGCCGCGGGGCCGGGATGGCTGCGGGATGGCTCACCGAGGGTGACACCTGCTTTGCGACGTCCCCAGCCAAGGCAGTGAGCTGCTGTCAGGCTCTGCTCGCCCAGCTCGCCCCTGCCTGCCTTCCCCTCGCCAGGGAGGTGACTGGTTGCAGTTTTGCTCAGGAGCCTTCGATTGGCCCTGGCTGAGAGCAAAACAGGCGCCTGGAAGGTGCACCCTGTGTAGCGGAGCTTCCAGGTGAACGCGATTCCAGCGGGGTGCTGAAGGTGACCTTTAGATACCCCGCTCTGAGTCCCGGCTTGGCTGCAGGGAGCTGTGCGGGCAGGCGCCATGAAGCAGAGCAGCGCTGCTGTCGGGGTCGCTGCCAGCCCCTGTCGCATCAAGCTGGCCAAGTGTTTGATGCCAGGTTTGCCTGAGCTGTGGTGATTTGGCCCCCATCCCTCTAAGGCACTTCATCCGACTGGGATGATCATCAAGAGTGGGAATTCATTGATTAGCAAATGTGCACTCGGTACTTTGAAGATGGGAAGTCTTAGGAAAGTACAGAGATTTATTAATTTCTTTTTGGATGATTTGGCTGGACAAAAAAAAAAAAGTGTGGGCGGTTGGGATTTTCCCCCCCCCCCCCCCCACATTTCAGTAACCTTAAGCAGGTTGTAGCTTGTGAGGAGACATGAGCAGTTAGTATGTGGCTCACAGAATGTGTGAACAATTTATTTATACTCATCAATCAATGGCCTTTGTGGATTTAAACAATTCTATATTATTTTTCTCCTTTAATTATTTTTGTCTTCTATCTTTCCTCTAATGTTTTTATATATGCAAATATAGTTATGTCCATACCTTAGAAATGTATATGGGCTAGTACCTTATTTGCTGTTAATTCATTATAATTTTCACCTAGATTTCCTCAACAACCTTTTTTAATTTTCCAGGTTTTTTTATTTTTCCATATGTATGTGCATGGGAATAAAGCCATCAACTTCTAGGAAAGTTCTGCTGTGGTGTGTGATATCTTTTGTAGCACCCTGGATGAGAACATTAATAAGACCAATCTTTTAAAGTAACTTTCATTGCCAAAAAAAAAAATCAAACCAACAAAAAACCCTCCACTAAAAGGAATGGAGAAAGACATGAAAGATTTGGAAGGACTGCACAAAACTTTGTGGTGTTTTGACTGACACTTACCTTGGGCTCCTTTATCAACATTTACTTTTCTTTCTCTGATCTCTTCTGTCCCTGAACTGACATATATCAAGAATACTCAAGGAAGATGAAAATCTGAAATTACTAGTAGTTACTGTAAATTTATTATTGTATTGTTTCACTGAAAAGACTTGGGAATTAAGATGTGCTGATAGTAGAAGTGGGTCCCAGTATAAACCAGTTGTGTAGCAAGTATGTAAAGGCATTGTAAAAACTGATTATCTGGAACAGTAGAAAAATATGTGTAAAAAATATTTAAAATCTAAAGGATTCTTTTGCTTATACAATGGTAAGAATCTAAGTGGATCCAGAGGTCTTCAGTATGGCCTAGCGACAAGCCTGGGATAGCCCTGTGGTGGGAGCTTGGATATACATACCTGGGCATGATACACAGGAGAGTTATTGATGATCAGGGCTACTGTACATTCTCCCATTTGTTGTCATTGATTCATGATGAAATGCTGTGCAAGGCAAATTTTTCTGGCCACATGCACCTCTCTTTCACCCTCACAGCCTGCAACTGTTGAGAAGATCAAAAGGAACAGTGGTATTGCTTGATATGTGTGTAGTTGTCTTCCTCAGAGGCACCCACACTTCAGTACACTCCTGAGTTTTCTTTACTTGTCAGAAATAATGCATGTGTTCTCTTGACTCCATGTTATACCATAAAAGATTTTATAAAGGGTTTTGTTAGTCGGGTTGTGGGGAAAGTGGCCAATACCCCAGTGTTCTGAGTGCACTTGGCAAAAGTGTGACAGATTGGGATGATTTATCCTTGTTCCCTATCAACCAGCAGAAGCTACTTGTGAAACTCTCTATGTAGGACTAGAAAGCTCCTAGGTGTGAACACTCATAGACCTTTTTATTTTTTTCTTCTCTTAAACAAAGAGCTAATACACTTTGTGTTAGATAGCAGTAGTAAAATTTTCAGGTGGATTAAGTATTTGAAGGTAAGTATTAAAGTTAACAGTTACTAAAGCTGCCAGATTTAGAGCCGCAGATTTATTCCTGCATGCATTCAGTAAACTTGCTAGGGACATGTGCTGCTCCCTGCTGTGTAGCTGCTGAGGGTGTGTAATCTAAACTATTTCTCTTGCCAGTCTTACCCTCATTCAGGTGAGACAGGCTTAGGGACTTGCCCAGTGTCACATATGGAAACTGAAGCAGATTTTCCCGTTAAGCTGATTGTAACAGTCTGAGGTAGCAATTGCTTTCCCTCAAGTTCTTACAGAGTGCATCGGCATCGTCTGTTAAGATGAGAATATGTGCAGTCACAAAGGGCTTTGGATGTCCCAAAGGCCCATAGAGAATGCAGCTGTTCTTGTGACATAAAAATTCTGTTACCAGCCAAAGTACCTAGTGCTTGTGTAACGTTTCACACGGCCAAGATGTTCGGAAACTTGACTTATTTCACTTGCAGTCACCACAGAGGTCTCTATCCAAACTCACTTTTGTGTCCAGAAGCACTTTAAGGAGTACCTAAAAATCAGAGGACTAATTCTATTTAATTAAAACTAATTTTGAAGCCTTATGATTCATAAGAAATGGTCTGATAATAGAATAGTACTGCAGCTGCTAAAAACAGAGGAGATACTGGATTTATCCAGTGGTAAAGGTGGCTGAATGCTCGACCTTTGTGTTCCTAGATGTATCGGAAACCATCTTTCAAAAGAAAAAGAGCTTTTTTACTTCTGTGCTTTCTGTGTATATCTGGGTTCTTCAAAAGCAGTTGGTCAGACCAGTGTTTGTGTACTAGTCTTCTTCCTCAGCTTCCTTACTAGCTGCTCAGGGAGCATTGGAAGGTTTTCATTAAAACTAGAAATGTAGAAATATATTTTTTAGATTTGGCAGAAGCTGATAGCACTTTCTCAGGAAAACATCCTGCTTGCAACAGATTTTCAAACCCTGTATGCAGCTAGATAAACATCTAAGCATTTGCTATCTTACCATTGTATTCTAAAGCAAAACAACACCAAAAAAAAACCTTCAAAAAGTTGCAGGTGGGACCACTAATGTTTCACAATGAAGCTGGGTACACAGAATCAAAGAATCAATTAAGTTGGGAAAGACCTCTGAGATCATCGAGTCCAACCTGTGACCAAACACCACCTTGTCAACTGGACCACAGCACTGAGTGCCACGTCCAGTCTTTCCTTAAACACCTCCAGAGACAGTGACACCACTGCTTCCCTGGGCAGTCCATTCCAATATCTAATCACCCTTCGTGTGAAGATATTCTTCTTAATGTCCAATCTAAATCTCCCCTGGCTCAGCTTAAGACTATGTCCTCCTATTGCCAGTTGCCTGGGAGAAGAGGCTGATCTCTACTTGGCTACAGCCTCCCTTCAGGCAGTTGCAGAGAGTGATAAGGTCTTACCTGAGCCTCATTTTCTCCAGGCTAAGCAACTCCAGCTCTCTCAGCCACTCCTCACAGGACTTGTGCTCTAGACCCTTTCTCCAGCAGATCAATATTCACACTCAACTTGGTGTCGTCTGCAAATTTGCCAATGTCAGACTAGGTATTTTCTAACCCAATTCTCCTTGATCATGGGAAAGTTTTCCAATATTCCATTTCCCTGGTCTCACAGATATGAGAGCAGTGATAAACTCGGTTTTTGTTAGAATAATTTGCTAACTTCTGAAAAAAGTTAACTAAAGTAATTCAGTACAGTTGCTGCTTTTTTATTTCTTTGGGTTTCTGGTTTTTTTTTCAATTATGGTGAATGTAATAAGCCCACTGAGACACTGATCTGTATTACCATGCTGCAAATAAAGTTAATTGTCATCTACAAGTAATTCTGAAGGCATCGGTGATGCAAATTTTTTCTGTGTCCTTCAACCACACCAAATATGTCAGACCTTTTGCAGGGTCAGATGTCTTTATAAATAATCTCATCACAGGTCTTCAGTTTTTCTTTTAAAGTCAAGGGTTTGAGCCTCTTCAGTCATTACTTACTCCACTGTCTTTTAAAGCCAGGGAAGAACTCCTTGGAAAATTAATTCAGTAGAGCCTAAAAGACTCATATTTTGCGGTTTATAAGCATGGAGATAATGAAAGGCAGTTTCCTGCTTCTCTTGAGCCACTGCGGTTAATAGGCAGGTGGGAAGAGGACTGCTGAGGTCTCACAGCTTCATCAAGTAAGATCTTCTCTTCACAGTGGTCCATGGAAAAGACACAATGCCACTTCATCAGGAAGACTTGTTCTCATTTAGTTTAATTCTCTGAAAAGCTTAGTTTAGTTAAAATCTTTTTAATGTTGCAGCAGGAAAAATTGGTCACTGAAAGATCTTTGAGGTTGTTCACACAGCTTGTAAAATGGCTACTTATGTAGTTTGTTCCTCATTCTTATCCAGTTCAGTTTCTACCTGTGCCCCTCTGTTTTGTCATTATAGCCATTTAGTTGTTTGAAGCATTGCAACATTTTCTATTTATATGTGCTTAATTATTTAAACGTTTTTAGAGCAGTTAACCAATTGTGCATTTTTATGCAAGCTCACTTTTCTGACTGTTTTTGAAACTTTAGCTCAAAATGTTTCTCTGGTTGCCGAGCTTTTTAAACTATTCATTATAATGAAATGTTTTACCAGATAATTCACTGAGACAAATGTGAAACGTGCAGTTGGGAAGGTAAAATTGTAACCAGTCACATAAACCTGTCCTCATTAGCTCCTTTCAAACATCTCCAAATGTTACCAATAGAGAAAGACATCCTCGGAGAGTGGCTTGAAACGCGAATTCTTTAGTTTTCTATTGGAATCTGCTTTATGTTTGAGAGGAAGGCTTTAATTTCCTGCATCTGAGATTCATTTTCAAATGCAAGCTAACAGGAAGATTAGCCTTTAAGGACTATTAGTGACTGGCCAGAATGGTGTTGGTGACTAGAACATAAAAGGGAAAAAAAGAAAAATATGGACTTAAGAGAGTGAATAAGGGGATGCATCAAGCTATACTCTCAGCTGGTGTCAATTGAGATGGCCCCCTTCCACTGGGACTGTGCCAGATGAGACCAGATCTGTCCCTCGTGATTCCAACTTTAGTCCTGGGCCACAACTTGAAAGCAGTTTTCTGGATTGTTTAGTTTGTTCTTAATTTTTATGCAAGGTATAGAGCCTTTACTGATAACCTGTGGGACATTCTTCAAAGCTTTGCTGTAAAAACTGTTAACAGGAAAGAAAACGCTTAACACTTACTGCAGTAATGAAAATATCTTCAGACACATTAAAGGCCTTTATGGAGTTTTGATGGTTTTATTATTATTACCATCCTTGCTTTGGTAAATTGGCAGGTCAAAGTTTTGTTTATTTATGTCAGAAATTATTGATGTATCTCTGGCTGTAAGCAGAAATGTATGAAGGGCTATGCCACAATCTTCGGATGTCTTACCATTTCCTCCTTTTCTGCATGTCTTTCATAATCTCCCAAGAGAGAGCTGGTTGTGTCCTTTATGTCACTTGAGCTAATTCCCATGGGCTTCTGTGAAACTTCCCTGCTGTTTCCTTGCCAAATCACAGATACCCAAGCCTTGAAAAAGGTGTTTGCCTCCTGGTAAAACAAATAATTATTGGAGATGAGGAATCGGACTCAACAGAGCCGGGTTTGCATTTGTTTTAGCCACTCTGTGATCTATTCATATGTTTAATATAGTCGTAAGTTTTCCCAGGCAAATGCAAAGGGGTTTTGTATGATCCACAGCTTGTAAGTCAGAAAATTGCTTTGAAGTGAGCCATGATCAATAGGAGGCTGAAAGAAGTGTCTTGTTCTGATCATTGTACATAATTATTGTAAAATGGTTTGACAGGTTACAGATTATGTGGCAAACTAAGGTGAAGTTGAAAAAAAGACAGTACAAGACAGGACAGCATGTCTGTCTTGTAGCTACCCTAAAGAGGGTGTGACTGAGAGAAGAAAAGGTTACATGGAGTTTTGGCTGAATGATATTATAAAGCATCATGAAAAATAATTTAAATTTGTTCATTTGTTTTGCCTCTGCTTTTAACAGAATTAGTTATTTTATAAAATACTTTTGGTTTAGGTAATTTGAAACGTTAATGCAGGAGAAGCCGTTAAAGTCAGAATGTCCTAGCACGCCTTAATTAAAAGGGTTTAACAAAGTTGCTGTTTGAGTAAGAGCTGAGGAAACTGAAAAACATATATTTAGTGCTGCTTCCACTCTTACACTGTTTGGATGTTAATTTCTCTTTTGATCGTTATATAGGAGAGACTTCCTTGTTTTACTGTTAACTGAAACATCCAAAACTGTAATCCTGCTTTGGTAGTGCAAAGCTATATTCATGTGATCAGACATCACATGTTAAATGGTTTTTCATCAGTAATCTAATATTTATGAGCTATTATGATATTGAGGCTTTCTGGTAATGCAGGTATTTGTTTTCCAGTGACATAGTTTCACTGCTAAGAATAATTTCTGTTTATCAGAACTGAAATGTTCTTGATACCCGCAAATGTAATTCTGTCTAATATCAAAGTTTAGAATAGATGGGCCACATTAGCAAGGAAATACAGAAATGTACATTATTTCAAAAGAAATTAAATTTATATTAAAGGACAAAAATAATTGTGAAAACTTATGATGTTTTGTTTCTATTCTGAAATTACCCAAGTCTTCTAACAACAGTTTTCATTGCATCACTTCCAGAGTGCTAAATATGTTACATTTTGGCAAGATCATTCCCTCAAACATAGTAGTACTGTGCTGGCATTCCTGCTGCTTTGACTTGTATTCCGGGTGCAGGCAGCTAGATCAGCATTAATCAGTGCAGAAAATCACATTTGTGTGCCAGGGTTTCAGGCTGCTGGTAAAGACTTGTTCTTGGCAGGCCAGCAGGACAGATACAAGGTTGGAAGGCATCGTCCTTGCAGTGCGTCATGGTGTTGAGGACTCGATTTTTGCCTCCTCTGGAAAAAAATATTACTGAAATGTTTCTTTTCTAAGCAATTTTTAAAATATTGTGCTTTGGTAGTTTAATGTACTTACAAGAAGTAGCAGTAAAGTGAATATAGGTTTAACGTTGGTGGGAGAAGAGTGCTGTATTTATGCAGAAGCATGTGTCTGTGTATGTGTTGATGTACACGTGTGTGTGTGTGTGTGTGTATACAGGTGTGGTTTTGTACCCCAACTTACCCTATAGTAAATTTTAAAACTGTTTATCTCTTTCAGAAATTAAAAAAAATAGTTGAATCCTTGTCTATAAATTTTTTCTTTCTTAAAGAATGACCTCAGGATTATTTTCATTACCTGCTTTCGCAGAGGATTTAGGATATATCTGCATGGGGCAGCAGAGCATGAAGACCATCCCCAGTTCACCTAGACTGAACTAGGGTGATAAATCTGCAAAGCACATTTCCCTGTTGATAGCTCAAGTACCAAAAGATATATAAACTGTATTTGCTTGACCCACTGCTCCGAACAGTAAGTTTTCCTCCTTCACAAGGCTAATAACCTGGGCTCAGCATAATTTGGAAACTGCTGTAGTATATTTCATTCTGACACTTAACCAATGCCAGCCAGGCCACTGCATCATGTTCTAGCATGCTTTGTGGATGCACTCTGTGTAAACAGGGAGAGTATTTAAGATGTTAAAATAGGTATTTAACATCATTCACTGTCTATTTTATTTTTCTTATTTTTATACTCACTTTTCAGGCCTATGAGTTTGTTGAACAGGGTGGAGTAGAGTTGGACTCATGGCAGATGATGATAATTCTAAGGTGGGATGAAATGCAGGATGAAAGAGTGTGTCCTGGGGTTTTGATTCTAATTTTAGTTTTATCTTTTGCACTGTAGCAGATCATGGTTAAGGTCGTGTTAACTTTCATGTTAACTTTCATTTTTCCTCACGTGTAAAATGGGGTAATGATGGCACCTCTGTGAAGTGTTTTGAGAACTACAGGAAAATTGCCTGTTGGTAACTAAGCCAGTAAAAAATTACTAGATTTGTGTTTTGTAGTATGTTTCTACTAATATGATGGTTTAACAATACTCTACAGTGAAGGTGGAATTGCTCTATGATGTAGAAAGTAAGGATAAATGTTGGAATGAGACAGAAGAATTCTTTTCACCTTAAGGGATGGCTATGGTGCAGAGATGTGCATCTGTAGTAGTCATTATAGGCTGCCTTTCTAGTTGGTGGAGAACACTTGCCACAATCCATTTGACTTTCCTTAGATGTCTGCTTGAGGGTGAGATGAATAATGCCTAATGAATGTGCCCATTATATAATTTAATCTTACGTCCTACTATAGAGCTATCTCCATCTGGTCTGTATTGGTTGTGGTTGGTTTTGTTTGACTAAAGCACCACATTCATAAACTCCTTTCTTAAGATTAATTTGGACAAGTAACCTAATATTTGTAGTGATGATACTTCTTTTTTCACTTTCCTTCTCACCCATATCTTGTGTTAACCTTCAAAAATAGCTAATGATGCATATAAATAGCAGTTGAAACTGCTTCTCATAGGGCATCATCATGTTTGACAATAAGTGCTGAGTGTTGGTCAGCAACTGCTGTAAAAAATGAAAGGTACATTTGGCATGCACAGTGAAATGCTGAAGTGGTGATCAGTATTTTGACAAACAGCTGAATCTGGCTTGGCCAGCTATCAGGAGGGCTGCATACACATTCTGCCATATTATTCTGATTGCATTACTTTTGGATTTGAACTGAGGTCAGGATAATTATATAGAGAGATGTGTCACTGCTTAACAAGGTTATAAAAATGTCTACTCAGTTTCTGCAGCCCCTTCTGAGATGCAGTGATATTTCTATATGGTCTGTGAATTGTATCATTGCAGATATTTGCTTGATGGTTGTAATATAAATACAAGGCTTTTCAATATATTTACAAAAATATATGTTTCATCCTCTTTGGAACTGGGATATTATTATATGTAGAGAGTAACTACATGTTAAGACTGTGTTATTTGTGCAAGCATGTTCTCATGAAATTAACATAAAGAGAGTTCTCATATACACATAAGTGCTGACATTTTTCCTGGAGCTGGTTTAGGAATCTGAGTTAAAAGTAAAGGTGGATAATGAAACGTGATGTATGTGTACATTCCTTGTCCCATTATGCTGATAGCCCTGTATCTGTCATATTGGAGATGACATGAAAAGATAATGAGTAAGCCTTTGTGCATATCCTGTGGCTCAGAGAAGGAAAAAAAGCTCTTCTCAGGCTTGCATGTCGTTAGCGGTGAATATTGGAAAACCCCCTTCTGCTTGTCTTGCCTTGTGAGATGTGAGACTTGAAAGAACTTTCGCTTCTTTTGCTGGTATGAAAACATATTTAACCTCTGAGAAAGGAAGCCAGGGAAAGCGTTGAATAACTTGATTTACCATCTCTTGAAATACCTCCTTTGCTAGTTCTGTGCCAGAATCTGAAGTGCTGTAGTGACAGCAGCCAAAAGGGAGCGAGGATTTGGATAGAGATAAAGGGAAAGATTAAAAAAAGAAGTCTAAACCTATATTTAATCCAATGGTCTCGTTATCTGAAACTGGGCACTTCCAGGAGCTCTGCAAACCTTTCCTTTAGTGAATGAATTGTGCTATAATGACAAATACTTCTAGGAAATACTTGTGGTACATTAATGCTACAGTGAAAAAGTACAACTGAATTAGATATAAAAGGTATGACTTTTTACATCTGTGGTGCATGTGGATTATGGAGGCAAAGAAGACCCAAGAGAGTGGAAGCTATGTATCTGAGTTGTTGAAAAGCCGGTTTTGGAATGACATCCCAGGAGCAGCTGCTGCTGAGTGTGCCGGACTGGGGTGATGAGGGGACGGTCCAAAGTTCTTACCAGTGAAATGCCCGATTTTTCTTTAGTCCAAGCAAAAAAAGGGATTTATTAATGTTTCTGATGTATTTAATATAAAACATTGCTACTTGAACATGATTCTAAAATTTTAATTCACATCTTCATACTGGCTGACTTTTAGTTGGTTGATTTTGGTAAACTTCTACTGACTTAAATAAGCTGAGAACCTTATTCACAATCATGACGGTATTTTTTGCTTGAAGCAACCTCTGTACTATAAGCTCTGTGGGACAGAGAGCTTCAAAGCTCTAAGACAAATGGTTTCAGATCTCTTTGGAAGTAGGTGTCTGCCCCTAAGTAGAAGTCTAGTAGCTAGACATTGCAGAACTGAATTTAGCAGTACCTAAGTCACCCTTGTGATTACGTGTTGCCTTTGGAGATTTTGGCATTGGGTGAGCTGTTTGCTTCCTATAATTTTACTTGAATTTCACATCCTCCTTTTTTCCCTTCATAGAAATGTCTGCTTGGTGGTTAAAGGCTCACAAGGCAAACACGTAAGTTTTAAGTTCACTTTTCCCAGATGTGACCTTTTTATTTCTGCCATTAGAGCCTCGTGCAGCGTCCACGGGGAGTGCATCCTCACTTTTAGCTGTTTCCTGGAGTCACTTCACAGCTGCAGCTGAACCAAGCAGACCAAGATGAGAATCCTAAGCAGTGTCAGCAAGTTTTGAGCAGTCCATAGGAGTGTGCATAATGACAATTTTGGAGAAAGGTGCCACATATATCATCATGGCAGTCACAGCAAGAGGCCACAACTGTTTTGTTTTTGTTTAAATCAAAGTGGGAAGCGAGACATGGCAAAACTGAAGACTTTGGAATGGTGTGAGGTCTTGAGAGGAGAATCTGAGTAAAGCTGAAGGCAGAGAGGCTTGGCATAAGAAGCTTTTCAGCGGCTGACTTGCTTTAATTAGGAGCAATGGATTTAAAGTTCAGCATGCTGATGGAAAATAATTCTCTTGCAAAGCCATTACTGAGAATCTGAGTCCTTTACTTTTGTTGCTATTTAATTCCACTGGTGTATGAGGTTGTCATCAGAAGAATGTTTGTTGCTTGTTTATTCAGGTCAGGAAAGCTGTTAATGAAATATGTAGTCACATAATAATTATGTCATCAGATACACTGCTACAAAACTCTCCTTAGTGAAGAGGAATTTCCTTTGCACCTGATGATAACATTTTTCAAAATAAAATATGTCAAAGCTTAGAAGATTATCTTGGTACAGCATCATTCCATTAAAGCAAGATTGAATATATCCTGTCCAAATCTCTTGCTTCTTGTAATGGTGCCTAAGGCTACAGTTCTCCAGATGTTGATAGTACCAGCATTTTTAATTTGAATGAAAAACCCCTCTTGTTACCACAGACACTTCACAGTAGCAGTTCTACACTTTTTTTCCAGAACAGTTTGTGTGATGTAATGCAAGAGATTGTGATGGGGGGGAAAAAAGGCAGATTTTTCCTCCTCTTCAAAATAATTTGCCTTTACCAATTAGAATGAGAAAGGATGGGACAGCAACTCTTTCATGCTCCTTGCTTCCCAATCTAGGTTAAGGTTGCATTGTTTGCCCCATAAATAGCTAAAACTTGCCTTAGTCTCAGGAAAGAAGCAGAAGGTGCTGCAGTAGAAATAGTAGTGAAAGGGCCAGCAAGACCTTCCTTGCACTAATACTGGTCAGACATCATCAGCATTAAACTTAATGAGCCTTATTTACACTGAGTCAGATCACACTGCTCTAACCTTAAAGGGACCCTAAAACAAGTGAGAATGGGAATCATTTCCTCTAAGTTTTGGTAATTGACACAACTGCTCCTACAGGGGTTCAAGAGATGGTGGTAAGACAGTTCCATTCTCTTTGTTTTGTTGGATACCAAAGGCAGCTTGCAGCCTTCTTGCTGTGGTGGTGCAGTTTCACACAATTTTGTGAATGAAAGGTGGGACCAAGTGATGAAGGGTGACAAAGGGATGAGCTAATAGGACACTGAAAAGAGAAATACTTTTTTTGGTGTATATTATTAGTAAAGACATATAAAGTTGAGCAAGATTGGGAAGGCTTCAATTGGAATGATACTCTTTTTTCAGTAAAAACTGTATCACCACATGCAGATCTGAAGATTGCTTTGTCCTGCTCTCATTTCCAAGTTTAGCTGTTTTATGTGCTTAATGTTTTTCTGTGTTAGTAGCTGAGGCTTGAGTCTGGTAAAAAGATTCATGGTGCAGATGCACAGACTAATTTTCCAGTCTGTTGCTACTATTTCTGTCCTGTGCACTCTAAACTGGAGTTTACAATTGTCAGCCTGAAGAAGAAAGGCGTGGCTTTTTCAGGTGACTGCTGATAGTTTCAGGATCAGATGTTCAGCTCATCACCCTCCAACAAACAGATCTTGGTCAGTCCATTCATAACAGTTCCAAGTCATGAATACACTACCAAGCAGAATGTGCATTACCTTTGTCATCTATGTGTGCTTTTATGGTAGTGAGACATATGTGAGAAGAAACAAGAGTGAGAAGCAACACACCGAGTCTTCCATACAAGTAACTTATAAAAGTAAATGATTTTCCCAACTGCTGTTTTCCCCTACACAGCAGCTTTGTATGGGAACACCTTATTAGAAAAAAAAAAAATGGAATTATGATGTGTGTGAGATTCATTTACAGGTTATACTTATTCAAAATGAGAGGAATCAGTCTTCTAAAATTCACTTTACATCATGACTTTTTATAGTGGCAGAAATACCATTGCATAGAGTACATTCAGCAAATGCACACAAATACATGTGCTTCAGAATGTCATGTACTCTTTGTTTTGTGTTTGCACTTCAAATAATTTCTGTTCAAGCATGATATCCTTTGGCATGGATGGATGCTTGTTTGTAGAACAAGTAACATAATTCCTGAGTTAGAAAGGTCATAGATGGGGCAATGGGACTAGGGACCCAAAGCTGGAAAATGTATTAACATAGTTTAATCAGTCATACTAAATTCCACTGTGGCATATTTCCTCAACAAATTAGTTAAAAGGATTCTGGGTTCTGTCACTGGAAAAGAAAACATTTAGCTTTATTCTAAAAAGTTCTTTTTTCCTTTAATTATTGTGTCTGAAAGTTTTTGGGTTTTTTGTTTGTTGGGGTTGGGGTTTTGTTTTGCGTTTTTATGAGTGTTAGTTAGAGTTCATGCTCTAATGTTTAAACCTTATATTAGGATGTTTGGCCTTTCCTGTAAATTTTGCCAGAGCTTTGTTGGGTATCCTTGATCAGATTACCGATTCCTCCTGTGTCTCACTTTCACTGTATTCAGGTGACTCTCCAACACTGTCCTAAACTTCCGTGTATCTGTAAAATGTATAGTGGAATGTGATGTTGATATCAGATGGAATTTCTAATAGTTCCTGCCTTTCAAAGAAGTAGTAATTATTTGGAGTTTGGCTGATGTGTCTTATCCAGCATGTTCCCTGGTGAAGAGCCATTATTTCAAACATTAAAAGAATGTGCATACAAGCCGTTGGTGGGGCAGCGTGGGTTTTGGCAGAACAATATGCTGAGGTGAGCAGTCCCGAGCAAAGGAGTGCAAATGTGAGAGGATATCAGTGAGGTCCATCTGAATCATAACCGTGGTTGTTTCATTTCTAGGATGGCCATGTAAGTTATGCAACATTGACTACCTCTTGAATAGTTTGAAGCTAAAGTTGGAAACCAATTCAGAACTGCTTTATTGTGGCCATTCTTATGCATCCTATACAATTGGTACCCTGCCTTCATCCATTGAGGGGAAGGGTAAGAAAGGCACTTCAGGAGGGAATACAGTTCCATTGCTCTGTGGTGACTCTGCAATCATTAACAACAGCACTCTTGTTGAGTTGCACTCTCAGTACATTCAAATTGAAATTCCTCCTCCATTAGAGTGCTACCTCTTTTTCACAAGTACCTTGTAGAGCTTTATAGCTTGTGAGCTTCATAATGGCGGCACCCCACCCCAAAATACAACTGTAGTATGATACACTGTGCTGAAGAACTCATCTATGATTACTTTTTTCTTAAATAGATATGCCTAATGGAGTTTTAAAAAGTACAGAAATAATTCATAAAATCCAGTAATTAGTGATATGGTAAAAATAGAATTCCTCTAAATCACTTTAAAAGTTGGCCTGTTTCCATCTACACCATTTAAATAGGTATTAATTTAAAGCCAGCTGCTTCTTGCCTTTTGCATTTCAGTATTGCTCTGTTAGCTTTTTGTTCTTCCTCCTGAGGATTAAATCTGTGTCCTGCAGGCTTATCAGCCCTGACTTTTTGAATGTGACAACGCTCACTGTTGATCTCCTAACTCATCAATCAAGTGGGACCATAGCCTTCGAAAGGGTTTTAGAGAGCCTCTTTCTTGAATAGCTCACAGTATTTCCATACTAAGGGCATGCTATGCCATAAAATAATGTTTATGTTGCTTTAGGCTTAATACCATACCATTTATGAGCACAAGTGCTGAAGCAATTTGGAAAGAGATGTTAACTTTATATCCTACTAGGGAAGTAGTTTTATTACTATGTATGCAAAGCAACAGGAAAGCAAAGCTTTGCTTTTATATTTTATTAGCTATCATCATCATGTTTCGGGGCCTTTTCTTGTATCAGTATTTGCAGACATACAGAAGTCTGTCTTTATGAGCATACTAACAAGTTAGGAAATTAATAATGTAGCTTCTGAATCTTTAGAAATAGCACTTGCTTTAGAAAACAAAGAATTGTTTCAGCAATGAGGCTTAAAAATGCCAGATGTAGAAAAGTAGCATTGTGCTTTGGCATTGGAAAGTGGGATGGAGATGAAAGCAGTTAACCTAATTGCTATGCAAAGGAATATCACTGTTGATAGTGCCAGCCATATAAATATGAATCAAGTCCCAACATAGTCCTGAGATATCCTACAATCACTAAAATATACTTCAGGTTACTTTTTGTTTGCCCACTGATTTCATTCTTTGTCGTTGCTTTCTGAGATTTTTCTCATAACTGTGAGATTGAGAAACCAATGTTATGATTTTTCAAGTAGCCACAAGTTGTCAGAAGCATGAATTTTAAACAGATTATGAAGTACCATGAAATTCCATAAACCTGTGAAAGTTTGTAATACTGTGATAAGCACTGTTCTGAGATACAACTTTTACAGTCTCTGAAATGGCTTTTGACTGAGTTTGGAAACTGAAATTCTACACCAAGAAAATTCATTTACAATTAAATCTCTTGTTTGGGTAAGGTTTAAGGCTGTATTTTTTTTTTATACATATTTTTGTTTATTTTTATACTATAGACTACATCTCAAAAAACACTGATGAGGATACTAAGAAGTTGCTTACTAAAGGAGCTTGATCATAATCAGTCCATTTTCCAAGGAAATTCCAACAGAATGGAATTTCCTATGGAAATAAATGTTGTCCTTGTGAGAATTCGCTGTGTAAGAGCAAATTTGCTAACTCTATTCTGAATCCAAAGTATTTAATAGACCTAGGAAATGGAATCCTAGAATATAGATTGCCTTGTATTAAAAAAGAAAAAAAGAGTCCATGACTTTACAAGGTATCTGTAGGAATGAGAAGATTGTTCTGTAGGAGCCAGTCTGGAGAGCCATGCAGAGCCCTTGCTCATTGCAAATGGCTTTGGAAAGTGGAGTCTAAATGAAAGCAACTAATGATGATACAAATGTGGCAAAAGCATTGCCACATCACAATTGCTGTTTCTAAACTTTTAGATGCCCATAATCATTAAAAAAAGAAAAGAAAAGAAAAACCAACTAAAAAAAAAAACCAAACCAACCAAACAAACAAAACCACAAAAAAACTCCTAAGATGAAAAATGAAATGACTGAGAAAGCTCATAATCATCTGAAAAAATATTATCTTGTCCAATCTGAGATGTTAGCAAGCATTACTCATGCTGCAGGTTTAATGGTTAATTGGACATGTAAATTATCATTAAAGCCTGTCTACATTAGCTAAAATCTTTTGAAATGCTTTTTACTGAAATGAAATGCTTTATATCATTATACCTCTTGTCTTCCTGAGGTTCAGTCTTCTGTTCTTTACCTAGCAAGAGATTTTATTTAAGTGCTGATAATAATGAGGAAGTCAAATGTTAATAGAGGAAAGGTTACAGCTGGTTTTTGTCCACTTGTTGCTGACATAGAATTTGTTCAATTGATGTTGCATGAAAAATTCTGGCACAAGCAGAAAAAGATGTGATTCTAGTAATTAGAGATATTACCCTACCATTATGGCTGTGTGTGTCATTCCAGAGGAGACCAGAAGCCTCTTATATATGGATCATACCATTTCTTCTCAATAAGATTTTATGATTGGCCAAGTTAAGCTGAAAGGAGATACAAAATGAGAACTATCTGCTTCCTGTTCATTTGTAGTAGACCATTAAGGCATGTTCAGTTCTGGATCTTGGTATGAATCCAGCAAATGCCAGTCTGCTTTCCCAGCCTCACATAGATGAACATTCATGGGGTTTGGCAAGCTTCCGAAGGAGCTTGTTCAGGAAGGAGAGATTTGCTATGCTTTTTGGTTGGTTTGAAATCATGAAGTGTCACAAAGAGTCAGCCTTCTTCATTGCTAGTCAAACTAGTTTTGGCCTGAAAGATGACACAAGTTTTTTATTTGAAATCCATATTTCTAATTTCTGTAGAAAAGGCCTTCTGTTCTAATTCATTCACAAATCAGTAATAACATGACTAAATACAGATGGTTTGAGTTGATATCTAAGTTTAATTTGCAAAAGCAAGTAACCTCACCATGAAGTGTGAACTGAAGTGGGGTCACGTGGAACTACCTTTGGAGTTCCCCCATTCGTCCAGAATCTATTATTCTACTGGCATGCACATCATTTATTTGTCGTTATTTCAGTTCCTCCAAGTGATGAATTATGTCAGTATCAGTATTGAGTGATAATTGAGGATTTGATCTCTTGTTATGCCCAAAAATCCATCTTAAAGAAGCATCAAATTTACAAGAAAACTTCACATTTCAAAATAACTGTTCCAAGTTCAGCTGTTGGCTGTTTATATCATGGTTTATCTTGACAGCAACACATCCAATTTTTACTCTAGAATTCCAGGTTTACCCAGAGCAAAGGATGTCCTCCTCCAGAATCATTCTGAATAACATTTTACACTTTATAAACTGATTAGAAAGTCAAAAGAGGCAGAATATTGCTGGAAGAGAAAGAAAGATCTCAAGATCAAGTAAATAAGAAAACGCCCTGTAAAAAATTAATTTTATACCAGTCCTTCTTCTGCTTGGCAAGTCACTTTTAAACAGATTTTCAGAGCTAGGGAGGAACATGTTTTTTATTTTCAAGTAGCCCCAATGTTTTTGGGCCTAGTGTTAAAAAAATGCTAAGCACTAGGGATCTGTCTGGGGTCTGTACTTGCCCTACGTAAATTATTATAAAAAAGAGGGTACATAGGTAAGAAATTGGACATCCAGAATTAATGGTGTTTTTATTGTTTTGGCATTTTTCCATAAAAAGAAGGAATGATCGATCATTCTTGTTCACAGAAGAGGTGTGAGATAAATTCACTACCATTTGTAAAGTTCTGAGGTGCTATTATGGTATTGAAAAACTTAGGAGGAGCCCAGTGTTTAAATGGCCTGAATATTAAATATGGGCCAGGGAAACTCAGTTGTGTGCCATAAGGGAGAAAACAGAGGGACAAATATTCAATTACCTATCGGAATGTAATCAGTGCCTTGAGTGGTTTTGGTCATATCCTAAAGCATTTACTGCAAGCCCAGTGCATACACCAAAACATGCTGTCTGTATCTTTTGCCTGTGTTTTGATTTTACAGATGCTTAGCTGAACACGTGTTTAAGCTTATTATTACACATAATATAACTTAAAATACAAATATAGTCATACTAAAATCTGTCTGTGAACAGATTCATGATCTTAAATAAACAAATACTGCATCACTAGATCATTGGATTGGAGGTAAATGTCTAAACTGTTTCCTATTTCTAGTTTGCTATAAGCATTTTGTAGTGCTTGTTGATCACCACGTTGCCAGGAGATGAGCACAGAGAAGCAACTGGTTAACAGCTGGTTGCATCTGGTCACAGCCAGGAAGGCACAGCAATAGAATAAACAATTCAGTTTTCAACAGCTGCATTTGCAGTCACAGTCTACTGAATCAAATAAGTGCAGTTTTCCAAGTGTAATTTGTGAGTTAGAAACATAAATTATCTTTAGAAACATTTAGAAGTAATGAGAAAAAAAAATCCTTTTTTTACCACTTTTTCCTCCTTTACTATTGTTTTTAATTCCTGTCTTTGTTTTAAATGTTGAAAACATCTAGTAAAACAACATGCTTAAGCATTTTAATTCTCTTCTATGTTTTACACCCTGCTGTACATTTCTGTGTTTCAATCTCCAGAAATTCTATGCTCTCCTGTTTCACTTCTAGGAACACTTAAGTACTGTTAGATATTTCCTGATAAACACCAAGGACCTTGCTAAAAGTTTTTATTGTCCCTGGGAAGTCACCAGATACAATATTGATGGGTAACTGTAGAACACGTTTTTGAAAAACTAATTGGACTTGGAATGTTGTCAAGTAATGGATTGCCTGAATATGCTACTGAAAACCATTGAGAGAATGGGAGATGGTCATGCTGTTTGAAGACATCATGCCTGGGGCCAAAAATGTTTGTAACATCTCTCCATCAAGATGTCAACATTCTCAGATGCTGAGATTAAAGAAAGTTAAATTAACCCAGTATATTATAATACTTCTGAGCCTAGTTGTTGGCTCAGAATCTCAGGGGAAGTTACTCTGCAAAGAGCAGTGAATCTAAGGCTGAAAGCTTGTGACAGGCAAAAGAGATTGTTTTACTCTTGTGCTGCTGATGGCCCAGTCACTGACCAGCCTGGTCTGGTTCAGGTGCCGTGGGACTGTGCCCTGGTCAGGGTGGTCACTGCCCTGCCTGTGCTGTGGTCACTGACAGCTCCTGGCTCATCTTCTTTGTGTGCCTGTCCTCCTCTTGCTGCTACCTGACAGCCTGCGTCCAGTAGAATCCATCATCTAGACTATTTTTAATAAAATTTGGTTTGTAGTTTGAAATAACTAGCAGGTAGGTACATCATGGGTACTAAAGGCTGAGATAATTTATGTTAATAGTCACTATTTCTGTTGACAAAGATTGTGGAAGCCCCAGATGTAGCCCACAACCTGACAAAATAGGTTCTGTAGGACAGAATGAAAAGACAAACTCTATTCTAGTCAACTTGAACTATAAATATAAACAAAAGAGAAAAAAGCTCAAATTGTAAGTGATCAATGGACTTGCAACTCGAAGAGCATCTTAATTGCAAGATGATATTTGATAAACTGTACACCCTGGGAAATCATTGATTTGTTAGAGAGATGTAGTGTTCCAGACTGTCACTGAGTTTAGGGTTCCTATTCATCTCACAGTGCAACTCAAGATGAATTTGCAGAATTTATAGTGAAATCAAACCAGAGTTACAAGAGCATTTTCTCAGTCTTTATAGCCATGTTAGTCTGTATTCTCTAACTGTCTTGGAAAATAGTAGCCTGTGAACAGCAAAATGAACCATGAGATCACATGTATAGCAGATAATTAAATCAGGGCATATCAAGCTTAGGTGAGATTTTGGCAGATCAAAAAACGTTTCAGGTTACCTTTTGATCTACATACCACTGTAGCTGCAGTTGCTGTTCGGTAGTGCCTTTCCGTACATAAAAAGCTACTTCCAAAGTAGAAAGACAGTAGGCAGAAAAGTTTGTCTAAGTTACCAAAGAGCCTTAACAGTTTCTACAACCTGCTCTTATCTCCTGAGTAAATAAAAACTGCCTAATTATATATTTACTTGGGAGACTAAAAGGCTTTCTTCAAAGTCATTAGTACTACTTGCATAGCTAGTCCATATTTTATGGTGCTCAGGACTTTTTATTCACTTTTTCCTCATAAAATGTACCAACATTTGGGGTCTGATTTCATAATATTTTATTTAAGGTATTTTGATTACAGTAACATTTTGTCTGAATAAGCACAAGAGCAGTGAGCCCAAGGGTGTATTGTAAAGCATACATGATGCTAAAATCATTTGACTCTTTCAACGGTAATCTTTTCTGTTTCAGACTGATGTGATCCAATACAGCAATTTAAAAATCACTGCACTTGCAAACAAAAAACATACTAATATGAGTGTTAGTATACTTGTCATATTAGTGCATCTTATTCAATAGAGCATGACAAATTTTATAATGTTTTGTTTATTCATTCATCTGAACCTTAGTATTCGTAAAGTGTCATGCCAGAAGAGCCAGAAGAGACAGTGATTTCCTAACTATAATTGTCACATAGGTAGATGGACTCCTACATATATTTTTTAAATGAACACCGTTAAAGATGATAATTGAGCCATTTATGTAACTGTATGTATGTCTTTGGTTCATAAAGGTCATCAATCAGATACCTGAAAACATCCCTCAGTGAGTCCAGGTGTTAAAATAGTGTCTTTTTTATTCATCACATCTTCACTCAACCTAAAGAAATGCTGAAGTTTATGTTATTGACCTTATAAACACAAATCTATCACAGATGTTTTTTTACTTTACACATAGTCACAGTATCAGCAGATGTAATACCCTCTGGACACAAGTTGGCTTGTACCAATGGAATAAATACCTTATGCTAGAATCAAGGCTGTAGGTAGATTGAGTTGGTCTGCACTTATGTAAAATTCTTGTTTCATTTGAAATGTACTGCAGCCTTAGAACTTGGCTTTGGGTTAATTGTCTGAAGAAGTTTGAAATCTCAAAACAGTCAGTGCAGAGCTCGGTTCACCCAGAATAGAAGGATAGGGGGACACAAGAAACAAAACCAGAACACCAACAAAAAAACCCCAAAAAACCCAAAAACAAACAACCAAACACCCCCCCTCCCCAAAAAAAAACCAAAAAAAACCAAAAAAACCCCAGAACCAGACAAAATAAATGTCTCTTTTGCTCTCAGTAGATTAATAAGCATCCAGTGTCGAAAACATGCATGATATTAGGGGTCCTTCAGTCCAGTAGCTCTGCAAAGGGACAAGAGAAAGTGTCTGATCTTTGTGGCTCTTCAATATACCTGACAACTGCTAGAGAAAGGAATGAACCCCAGATCTTTGCTATCAGCCCATCATTGCTGTCCAGTGAGATGGCAGAAATAGTTGCTTACTTTGCAATGGATGTGTTTCTCCTGATTTGTTCCAGCATTCTCAGAAGGACAGACTGAGGTGTAAGCAGAGCATTTTGGTCCAGGAAATCACACACCACCACACTCCCCTGTGAGTGTGGCCTTCAGCTCAGCTAGATTAAAAGAGGGAAGTGGGGATGGTGGTCATGTCTTGAAGCAGCATTTAAAGGTGTAATTTTAACCAATCCAAATTGGCTGAATCCAAAGTATATGTCCCCCCAACTCTTCTCACTGATAAATCACACACACGTTTTTACTACATCCTAGTGCTCTCCCTTGGTGTCAGTAACCACCAGCACAGGTATGATGAATGAATGGCAGTGTTTCACCCTGTGAGTAAAAGCAGATACAATGGTTGGGTTGGTCACAAGGTACAGTCCTGCCATATGTGAGTGCAGCATGGCATACTCATGCATTTTTTTGATCTTCCAAGAAAGCAAGACCAATGCAAGGGACATTTCCCAGAGCCATGGCACTTTAGCGATAACAAAATCTAAGCTTGCAGTCATCACATAGCAAATTCTGATGTCAAACACTGTGACTACTTAAAGAAAAACAGTCAGAACAGACTGAGAAGAAATTATATTATTAGAAAGCATTCTTTCTGTTTCCCTTATTCTGTTGACTATTGTATTCTTTCCACTCAATGTATAACTCAGCTGTGTCAGCACTGAACCTGGTCCTGATCCAAACACAGAAGGGGGGAGATTTTTAAATGCCAGCCATCTGTTTGCTCCTTAAAAGAATGCTGGTCAGCTACTAAAGCCACTGTCAGTAACAGGTAGAGGAATGTGAAGAATGTTTAGAAAAAATCCATAAAATGTGTGTCTTGTTTTCTTCTTTCTTCTCTCACACAACAGGAAGACACTTACCATCACCCCTGTAATTGTCTCTTGGCAAATTGTTTCATTACTATTTCCTGCCACAGACAGAACAAATTGACATTATTCTTCTAATCTAAATTTCTGCTTGTCTATATAAATAAATGTGGTGTGGCCATGAAAGGTACCTTTACAAAGTATGAACTACCATCTGCTGTACTGTTATACCATTATGCGTCTGAGTCTTTCAGACAGGTTTTTTGTTAATATCAAGAAAGTAATTTTGAAAATGATTATTCAATGCCATGTTCATAAAATAGTTTGTTTGCATTTTTCTCCATTGCTGTGGAATTTTTGGGAGCAGCAACAAGAGAAAACAGACAAATGAAGGCATAAGATGCATCTGAGGAGAATACTGGAAGGCAATAGAAATCACATAAAATTCTTATATTCTTAATCCATGAGAAATCCAAATCACAGATTAGCATATGATTTTATTGTATTATTTGTGCCATTTTCTATGGCTTATTTAGTCTGTGATGAGCTTGAGCAGTAATATTCATTTCAAGTACTTCACCTTTTTTGAACATAAAATTAGAAAAAGTGTGAGGCCGCTCTGAGAAAGGTTTAGTTGCCTAATCTGTGGTTGAGTTTGAGATTAGAAGTGCTAGTTCCTAAATGGTTGTTCCCTCAGAGAGTAGTACTGCAGTGCTAGGAAAGCCATCATTACAGTGTGGAGAAGCAGGGTGATCCAACTGGGAATGCTGTGCATTGCTCTGGAACAAGTACAGCACCTCTGCTTATGGAAGACGAGTGCTTCTGTCAAGCTGGTGGACACTGCATATGCTTTTTGGAAGGCAGCAGACATGAAAAAGAGAGTTAGCACTGAAAAAAAATGGCTATGTGGGCTTTCAGCTAATGTATCTCGGCACAGTGCCGTGGAGCTTTGCAGGTTTATTAAATGTAAGAGCTGCTGCTTATGTGTAAATTAGGACTGCCACCTGGCTGGCTTCCAGCTGTCTTGCCTGGTTTTATTCTGAATTTGCTCACTGCTGTTGGAGCTACTGTACAGATTGGTCTGGACATTCTCAGCAGACATTTCTTTGGAAGGTGGATGGCCTTTTCTGTGTCGAAGATGACTGCATTTTACCTGTGTTTTAGCTGTAAAGAGCCACTGAAGTCACAGAGGTGATTACTCTGAAATGTTGATGGTGGTGATGAACCTGACAAGTAAAAAAAAAACAGCCACTTAAAATGTAGTAAAACCAGGATAGCTTCATCTAAATAAAATGATGGTGGAAAGGCATGCAATCTGTTTCTTTTTATAGCCTTTTCAAATTATAAGTTATGTAGATGAATGTAGATAATAAGTTACGGTAGAAACATATTTTGACATTGCATTCTGGGCCAACAGAAGCTAGTAAGTAGAAGTTTTACTTCCTAAGAATTTTTTAAATGTCTTTGTTATTTCTCTCTTGGCTTTTGTTTTCTGTTTGACTCTAGAGACATTCCAGTTGATAAACTTTGAGTGCTCAGTTCAGTTACTGATAAGGCCCATTTTCTGTTTCTTAAAGAGAAGGTGCTCAATGTCTTTCTAGATCACTCAAGAGCCTTCCTTTCACAGTGGCCAGTACAAGCCACATCAGACAAGACTGAGATTGCAAGTGCTGGATGTTTTAATTAATTCTGTCTTCAAAGTATCTGAAGAATTGTTTTATGATGTCACTTAACTGCCATCTTTAAGACAGAAATGATACTTCCACAGTTCAGGTGGGTGTCCAAATCTGTCCACACATTTTAAAGACATTTGTATTCTGACCATGAATGTATGTCTCTGCTACATGATACAAAGACTAACTCAGGTGTGTTCGGTCAATGGACCTTCTTGGCTGCCTTTTTTTACATTTGTGAAGTTGTGTGATCTTTCTTACGACATTGAAATAGTCTTAGCAACCTGTACCAGGCCACAGAAGATTTGCATTCTCTTGTATAGATGAGAAAAAAGGGTGAACATTAATTCCAAATAAGCCATCAACCCTTTTTTCCCCCACATATAATAGTATCCGGATGTTTTACGACTGCTAGAAACAACTCACTAGCACCTAATACTTACAATATGTGTATAAACAGAGAGGTCTTGTTTACATGCCAAATGCCTGCACTCTCCCTGCTGTCCAGTGCTGGGAATAGAATTGTGTGGCTGTGAGTGATTCTGGTCCTTTGCAGAAATTTCTGTGCTGCGAAATGACTTTTTAGATCATCATGGGTATTCTTAAGAATTGGGGGAGCGGAAATGGAGATGAGTAGCATAGGTATAATTAAAGGAAAAGATGAGTGCCCTTTTCCAAATCTGATTCATTCTTGCCCCTACGCACAATACAAGTGTTGAAAAGCCCCCAAAACAGGAAAAAAAAAACAACCACTGTTTTCTGGTTCTGTTAGTATTAGGCAATCTGCAGTGATCCGATGTTCAGCACATCACAATATACTCTTCTCATTTTAAGAACTTTGGAACAAAAAGCAAAAGAAATTTGATGAGACTAGCTTTCAGGAACAAGATGTAGTGTTCAGATTAGATTTTAAATTAGTAAGTGCTTATTATCATCTTATATTCTAACAATTCATACAAAAAGTATAGCAATGTAAAGCTGAGACAGCTGTATCTTGTAATGATTTGTACATTCTTAACATAATTTTCTAGCAATTCAGATGACATCACATCTGTCACCTTTACAATATCTTGCTTTGATGTCCCTGGCATTTGTGTGGGGGTGAAAAAATCCTAAAGATGCTAAAGTTTATGAAACAGCTTTGCCTTCAGGGACACTGACAGTACACAATCTGCAGTGTATCAGCACCCCCCACCCCACCCCCCCACCCCCCAATTACAGCTTTTTTCAATTCTGTAACGTTAAGGCAGCTTGAAAGCACAAATTCTCTTAAAAGTATGCACTTACTGTTTATGCCTGTTGAAATTATCTGGAAAGATAATTTTAGCTAATGGATTTTAAATGTTCTATAACTTTCAAACACTATTAATATATATGTTGAGTTTTACTCTTCCTTTGCTGAAAGTCATGCAATCTAGCTGACCTTCGTCAATTATAAACACTTAACTGCCAGCAGAGCCAGTTTTGCTGGCACCTCATATCTGATTCCTGAAAACATTTGCAGGACATTTTCAGATACTGGGGATGTCACATCAGCTTAGCATGTTCAGCAGGCATCTCCTTCCTTTTTTTCTGTAGCAGAAATGCTTCTTTATAATTTTCTCACAGCTGCAAGAAGTTGAATAAGCTTGGTCATGGCAACAACACTCTGAACCCCAAGGGAGAACCATGTATTAGAATATAACCCTGCTCCATTTCCCATTTAGGACAATGTCAAAGTTTTTACTAACCAAAGTAAAGGCAGAAAAGGAGGCAGTGTCTTCTGTTTACCTGGCACAATGCTTAAGCATGAAAAAGCAATGTAGTTCTGGTATGTCCCAAGTAGAGTGCAGATATTTCTGTTCAGATGCTCTGCGTGCAATCTAACTGCATAATGAATATGAGTTACAGCCCCTACTTAAATATTTACATTTGAAGTTCAGCTTGTCCTGTCTTTCTTTTCAGAGCATTACTTACTTGCCTTTCTAATAATTCTACACCTTTTATGTGGCTTTGACAGTGGATTATATCAAGGTTTTTAATCTATAGAAAGTATGATGGATGGCTGCTGGGACTTTGGAAAGTGAGCAAGGACAGGGAGGAGGCAGAAAACTTTGTGCAGTAGAAGTTTTATTTTAGCAGAGCATTGGGCTGTTTTCCAATGAGGGAGAGAGAGCTGTAAAAATAGGATGCTATGTGAGTCACAGCTAGGGGATTAAATCTCCTCACTAGCATGCAAGTACAGTGTACAATCAAACTGAAGGAGATGTGAACAGACTAAATTGATATTTGATAAGGAAAATGAGGAGTCAAAGAGCTGCATACTAATTCTAGGAACCCAGATGAAAAGCAGAAAGAATTTCTAATGGTGAAGCACTTGGATGTGATCCAGTCATTAATTATGAGGGAAATACAGATTTGCTGAGTATATGTATTGGAGAAGGTTCTGCATTTGATGATCTGTGAGTTTGTATCATAATCCATCCACCAGACAACTGGACATAAAAAGGATTTGAATAAACATCTTCTAAATATAGTATTTTTAAACTAATAATTCTAACATCAGAGTCCTTAAAGAGTTGGTTCCTCCTATACCTTGTCTGATGTCATTTACTTGTAACTTCCAGGAAAAATGTGACAACTTCATGAAACTGCTAAAGTGTTTGTGTATTACCACTATTCATTAAAGGGAAGTAGGAATAATGGGGTAATCATGGGCTGGACCATGTGGCACAAGTCCTAGGAGGGAGGGTGTGAGAGGACTCACATGTGATTCAGCTAAAAAGGAGTGAAGGGTGAGGAGCAAAATTATTTTCTGAAAATTAGATTTTTCTTAAAGAATTCAGTGTGATACTTTGACAAGATTATGATTGTTTGAAAAAGCAGTTTTGTAGCTATATTTGGACTCCTGTTCAGTGAATGACTTCATACTTCCTCACAATATTTTTCAAAATACAGCACAGTACACTAACGATAAAGCATAATACCAAATTAAGAGAAGGCTAACTGACAGATCAGAAAAATAGCTGTCAATGGAGTACCCTCATGTGGTGTCTTTATTTCCTCATGTGGTGTCATGCAGGTGTCTTTATTTCTGCATTAAATATAATTTTTTCAGCATTTTCATCAATGTCTTGAAAATTGGTAAACTGACTACCAGTGAGATTTCTGAAAAATATAACGAAGTGTGCCCTGCCAACTACTGAGGTGAGCAGTACAGTCAGAAACAAAAATTTCTAAGGAAGCTGGTCCATGCCAAAATGTTTCTAAGTGCCAAATATTCAGATTGAAGATCTCTGAAGATTTTTTCATCTTTCTTCTTGAGTTTCTCTGGTCCAGCTGCATTGCATCTTTGGGTTCTCTCATTGACACAGTGATTTAGTTGTCTGCTAGATGTCTTATGAGTTCTCTATACTCAAAAGTATACCAGTCTACTCCAGATATGATTACTTGGCTACATCAGTACAAAAAAAAACACCCTAGCCAGTCTCTCATTTTGAGGGCAACTATCATGGTCTGGCCATTTCCATAGTGTTAACATTTTCCTTACTTTCACATCAGGGTGGTTTCATCTAATTTGCCTTTTGGGCGTGGTCTCCAACATTTGCCAGTTCCCAGGCTGTTTTCCGGAGTAGTGACAAGGTCAAAACACCAGCAGGGTTTTGAGTTTTCTGTTGACTATTCTGACAGTGTGGGTGGATGAGTTCCAGGGACAAAACCTGTGCCTGGGTCTGCACTGTGTATTAGTGCAGGTACAATCTTTCTGTGCAAATCCATGTTCTGCCTCGTCTCTCTGACATCTTTTAATGTATCCTCATCTGACAATCAAATTCAGTGTAGATGAAGTGAAACATGTATTTCCCTGCCTGTGATCACCACTTCTGACAAATACATCCTCACAGCTACTGCTCTTCCTGGTCTCTACTGCATTCACTCCTCCTGGAGAATGATAACCTGAATATTGCGTTCAACCCTAGGCTCTCCTCACGCCTCATATCCTGCCTTGGTCCATCAATAGTCTTAGCAGTTTATACTCATAGTACAAAAATGAAAAAAAAAAAAAAAAGAATAATAATAAGTATAAAATTATATGGGAACAGGGAATTTGAAGTGCACCTTCAAAGTGGGGAAGGATATGGTGCACAGGGAGGGTTGTATAACAGAAAGCAGGTTATGGATTTATAAACCATAACTAACATACAGTTAAACATGAAATTCTAAAAGATATGTGGATAGAGAGCCAAAGAATATAGGCAGGGAATTGACTTTTCCCCTGCAAGTGATCCTGTTCATCGAATTTAACTACCCAAACATTTCTTTTCTGCTCAAGAAAAAAAAATAATGTAGACATGCTTTTGATGTTCACATTTTCAAAAGAGATAGCAAACAATTGGAAGCAGTATAAAAAGACTAATAATAATATTCAAAGACTGAAGAAAATATCAAAAAACAGTCTGTTTATCAAAGCTGACTGATAAAAACATGTAAATACTTTCTTGTTACCTGAAACTGAATGGAAAGTGCTCTTACCCTTGACAACAGCTGAGACATGAATAGGAAGAACCTGTTCCAACCTGAAAAAAATGTTAGAATGGAAAGGAATGTTAAGCTATTTTCTTCTTTTCTTTTTAAGTGTTACTGCTTTTATATATTGGAATATATTTTCATGTAAAGTACTTAGTGTCACATAGGTTGCTTGTGTAGGCAACCAGAAAAGCAATGCTACTTTTATCACTGAAACAGTAATGCAAAATTGGTTTATAAATACAGAACAGCCTTTGTTTCTGACTAGTGATGAGCAATTGGAAGTAGAGCCTAAATCACTGATATAACTTCAATGTGGTACATTGCCTGGAACAAGTTGTACCTGCAACTTGTTTGTACTATTTGTTTATCCTTCCAGGTGTCCAAAAATGGGTGTAAAACACATGGAAAGCAACATGTGGAAAGATTGCTGAAGACCTAAAATGTAAAGTATCTAAGGCAAATCCTGTGTGCTGTAACTCCATTTAATGTAACTAAACAGAATTTTACCAGTGTTGAATCTGGCTCAAGCTGTTATTTTACTAAACAGCATGAAGAAGAGAGCAAAACAGCACCTTTTTCTAAAGGTATTTCCTGAAGCTATCTATTAAATATCATGCACGCCATACAGAGGACTGCCTCACTGATTCATTAAAACTTTATAGAACAGTACACTGTGACCAGAGACCACAAAATGAAGGATTTTTAGCTGTTTCATTTAGTTATTTCAGTATGAGATTTTTTTCTTTGAGAAAGGCCCTGCTTCATGCTGATGAGTGCAATATTAACGACTACTGTATAATACCGCAGTCATCACACCATCAAGTATATTGCATTCCTCAATAAATTTCACTGCAAGGCTGCTGTCCCCTCTTAAGGAAAAAAAAATCTGCCTTAATCTTGCCCATTAGTTCTGCCCTTTGTGCCATGTGTCCAGGTCTTTGAGGGACAAATATCCCCTAATTTTACTGAGAATAGGTGAAGGATAGGCAGGGTCTTAACTGCACCCCAATTAAGTGCCCAGCGATATGGGGGATGAAGCCTGGCTTTCATTTGCTGTCCAATAAGTGCATGTAATGCACATTAAGCCTGGTAGAATTAAAGGAAATATGAACTTGGGTTCACTTTACTGAAGTCAATAAATTGTGTGGGTCCAGTATCTTACCCTTTTAAAAGTGTGACTCCATTGATTCAAAGCATGAGAAGGATCTCTCCCTGCATATTGTCCTGGGGATTGAATAGTCTTCAGCTCTAGAAGAACTGAATATTAGAACTCTAATTTACAATCAGCACTGTAAAAAGCTTTGTCCTATTCACATTGTCTGGCAGCAGCAGCAAGCACAAATGTGTTTATTGAAACCCATTCCAGGGCATTGTAATTGTCCTTATTTAGGCAGTCTTAAAAAGAGAAAAATATATAATTCATGGCAATCTTTAAAAACTGGCTGACCAAGGCTCATGACAAATGCTTACAAATGGGGATTAAAACCTGAGCTGTCAGTGAGATAATTAGTTTATTCCAGCACACTGAAAGGCTGTGGTTGTGATGATGATGGGTGCCATCTGATGAGTAAGGAGTCATGTTACAACACAAGCACATGCTCCCCCTTCCCCTCCCTCTCCTCCAGTATAGACCTTATTTAGCCAGCTATGATACTGCTTTTCAGAAGAGAAAAAAGGAATTGTTTTAACTCCGGTTTTCTGGTTCTTTTCAAATGGTGATTGACAGTCCCCATTTGGCTAGAGTAGGATCTGAGACCAGAGATGTCAAATTGAAATATTTACAAATTCTGTCCCCACTCTTAAAGTAATTATTTTTAGTTTCCATCAAGCAGGCAATTGTACCCGGATATTCATAAACAGATTCCTAATGCAAAAACTGTCAGTAAATTGGCCATATTACAAAACAAATTGTACTCTCTGCCAGCAGGTTCCATGCTCTGGATTTTCTTTCTACCAGCATCGCTGATCACAACATGCAAAGACTGCAACTGGGTCATTATTTTTGTATAGATAGGACAGCTGTGGAGGGAAAGAACGAGGGGAAATTAGGTATCTCTTCTATTTTAGCATAACTGCAGAGCACAGAATAATGTGCAGCTAGTCAGGAATATATTCAGACAGGCAGCAATCGTCACACTAGATAAACTCTAGGGTGGATTATGGACATTATTAAAGTGAAGCACCTGTCTGCAAATTCTTATCCTTCAATCTGTGAGAATGAAATTCTGAAGATCAGATATACAATCACCAGCAGACTTCTTACCATGTGTTTTACCCACAAATAACAGGAGAACAGAAAAGACTATAGAGTAATAAAAAAGTATATTCCTGATCACAACAGCAACATTGCTTTATAAAACGTCAGTTTTCTTTTAATGTGTCAAATAATAATTTGCCCTCTTTGCTCTTTTATTATCTTCAATTTTTTTAAGGTTCCTACATATACTCTTTGTATTATTACAGTGTTTTCCAAGTATTTTGTAGTCAAACTATGACACAAAGAAATATTACGGGCTTTCTTACATCAGACTGTGATGTGTGTAGTCCGTTCCGGAGAGAGTAAGAGTAGAAAGATAAACCAAGTATAGAAAAAAATGTCATAAGCTGCTAGCCTGCAAATGACAACTCCTATTAGGAAAAGAAATAATAAAGCTGGATCTTGAGAACTAAAGCACTGGCAGCTCCATTGCTAAAGATTCAACTCTTCAGACTAAATTAAGCCAAAGAAACCTTATTGTGACAAGTACACCTGCCTCTGCAAAGGACAAGTCTAGTGAAAACAGTTTTCTCCAATGAAGTTGTTAACAAGTGGCAGAGGAACTGAAATGCATCTATTCCAAAATATATGCCAAGCCATAGAGCAAGAACCCAAGTGTGAATAATGCTGCAGATGAGATTTCTTTCCATTACCCAAGTAAATATAGTGTAATACAAAAGTGTCCATTGGAAAGACTGAGATGTTATTCATGACGTAAACCTTGCCACTTTAAAATAGGTAAAATTGCAAAGGGATAGCATGGATTTTATTGCTTTTCTAACTCACATAAGACTCACTCAAAAGAAGTATGAATTTTTTCTGATTTGAAACTCATGTCATGGTCAAGTTGTGTTCATGGGATTCCTGCTGATGTCACTAGGACATTAAAAGCCAAAGTATCTCTACATCATACAAATGTTGTGACGATTTTTATCACAGATAAGAGATCTGCATTGCAGCTGAGTGAACGAAACTTTGTTCTTGGTCTTCAATAAACTTCCTGTCACATCTATCACTTTTGGGTTCAATAATTTCAAGCTTAGTGAACTTTCTTCTTTCATGATTAGTGAAGTGCCTGTGGCTGGCTAACAGAGGTTACTTATTTTCTAAATGTCTGTTTTAGCAGAGTGTAAATGACTGGAGAAGACAAGGAGTGCAATGCATGCATGTAATACTTTGATGTGTGGAGATTAAATATTTCATGAGGCGAATCATTTCCTGGTGCCTCAAATGTGCAGTTTGTGGTTTCGTTTTTTTTTTCTTTTCTGCATTCTTAAAAAAGTGGAGAGTTGTGTTATAACATTAGTGATTATGAAAGCAAAGGCATTTCTCTTGTGAACTGAGTCATGTCTCTGTAACTCATTTATGTCAATGGCTGAGCACATGACCCATGTTTATGTAGCATGATGTACTTTTGATATAGCAAGAGCTTACATGGAAACATGCACCTTGGTTTGGGGACATATGATCAATATCTTTCCAGTGTGAGCAGGTTTCATAAAATGAACCCAGCAGGAGGTTTTCCTTGCAGATTAATTTGTAGAAACTGCTATCATCTTTTTTAAGGCTTTGTTTCAGGAAAAATGTTATTTGTGAAGTAGCTGCCACCACACACTGCTTTTGGATGCAGGCTAATGAAACACCACATTGTGTGACTCGTTCTCTGGGTCTGACAGCGTTTCATTGTGACCCCTGTGCCAGTGCTAAACTCTACGGATGGTGTCCTGAGCTGGGGTCACACAGGGCCAGGATTAGAACAAGGGGTTTCTAAGCAAAAACATTGTATTGAAATAATTTATGATTTCTTCTATAAAAGACAATACATTTTAAATTAAGCTAAGTAGGTTCAGGTAAAGCCTGTGTCTTTATTTGCTGAAATTTAAATCTGGAAATTCTACAGCTTAGTTACAAATGTTAATGCTGTTACAAATGTTAATGCTTAGCTGTTGAAGACAGCTTGGTTACAAATGACTGTCAGACATGGCTTGCACTATCAAGAGTTAAGCAGAGGTGGATGATTGGCATGAGCTGCATATTTTTAGTTAAGAAATGGAATATCTATATAATTACTATTTTTACCTTTTTAATTGTAAAATAGGTTGAAATAAAAGCCAACATGATTTAAAAATTAATTTTTCATTCCATTAATTAATAAATTACTTTTTGAATTTCTTATTCATAAGAAAATTGATCTGTTTTGTTGTCTTTTTCACTTTCCTTCTTCAGATTTGTCTCCAGGGCAAACATCTCTTCAGCTACACACCTGGCCTAGAAGAAAACTCACATTTCAAACTCTACTTGTTATGACAGTGCCTGGTATGATGATCCTGTTGTGAAGCTGGAGGTGTGACAAAGTAAGGTGCAGTTGATAAAGCAGCTAACCCTTCCAAGTGATACTGCTGTTTCAAAGAAATGTTGTGTCAGATCTAGGGGGAAAGGGTGTAGTTCGTGTGTACGAGGCAGGAAAATCAGTCTGGTGTAATTCCTTGTCTAGGACTAAATGCTTTTGTTATCATCTACAGTAAGCTGTGCTAGCAGTGCTATTTAGGGCAAGGTTGTGCTTTTACACTGCTGCTCCAACGGAGTACTGATGGGAAGAGGGATTACTGAAATTGGCTTTGTGGATGGGGAAAAGGCATTCCACAAAAGATCCTGGGTGCAGGAGAGTGCTCATGAGGGGCTTACATGGCCCTCTGTCATTGGCTTTTCTTGTCTTCACTGGTTCTTCTCCTGGACAGAATAAAGAAATAAATCCTTATCTAGTCTAATCTAATATTGGTAAAGAACAACACTGCCTGTGCCCAAAATTACTTTTATGCATATGTAGAGGATGAGGCAGACTGTGCTCATTACCCTTATGTCACACTTTCACCTCAGAGTATCCTTGAATATTTTATAAATAAGATGGATCCCATTTATTCCAGTTTTATGTTCACCACAGTTTGAACTGTGGCTCCACTGTGCAAAAGAGATGTAAGAACATTAGTTATGGACCCTCCAGGTTGCATTACACCACTCAAGACTTTTTTGTGTCTCTGAACAGCAGCAGGAACTCTGCCTTGTTCATCCTACTCCTTGTGTCAGGCAGGTTGTAGCAGCAATGGGAAGTTACTCTCTACATATTGCTTCACTAGATTCTTACCAAAAGAAGAAGAAGAAGAAGAAGAAGAAGAAGAAGAAGAAGAAGAAGAAGAAGAAGGAAGAAGAAGGAGAAGGAGAAGGAGAAGAAGGAGAAGGAGAAGGAGAAGGAGAAGGAGAAGGAGAAGGAGAAGGAGAAGGAGAAGGAGAAGGAGAAGGAGAAGGAGAAGGAGAAGGAGAAGGAGAAGGAGAAGAAGGAGAAGGAGAAGAAGGAGAAGGAGAAGGAGGAGAAGGAGAAGGAGAAGGAGAAGGAGAAGGAGGAGAAGGAGAAGGAGAAGGAGAAGGAGAAGGAGAAGGAGAAGGAGAAGGAGAAGGAGAAGGAGAAGGAGAAGGAGAAGGAGAAGGAGGAGAAGGAGAAGGAGAAGGAGAAGGAGAAGGAGAAGGAGAAGGAGAAGGAGAAGGAGAAGGAGAAGGAGAAGGAGAAGGAGAAGGAGAAGGAGAAGGAGAAGGAGAAGGAGAAGGAGAAGGAGAAGGAGAAGGAGAAGGAGAAGGAGAAGGAGAAGGAGAAGGAGAAGGAGGAGAAGGAGGAGAAGGAGGAGAAGGAGGAGAAGGAGAAGAAGGAGAAGAAGGAGAAGGAGAAGGAGAAGGAGGAGAAGGAGGAGAAGGAGGAGAAGGAGAAGAAGGAGAAGGAGGAGAAGGAGAAGAAAGAAGAAGAAGAAAGAAGAAGAAGAAAACCTGCCCTGCCCAAAGGACATAAAATGCAACAGAAATAGCTCTGTTAGTGTTTGGCAGAGGGTGGTGGGGGTGGTGAGTGTTTACTTTTAGACTCTGGCATAAAAACAAATTAAACTAACCACTGGTGTTGGAGTAAGAAATTGCTTTGTGGTATATGTATTATCTTAAGCCTTTTTTTTCCAAGATTTAGCTTAACTAATATTTGAAGCTACTATGGCCTGCTCAAACTCATGTTGGTGATAGCAATATAAATGTACCTCTAGGCAGTCATAAATAGTAAAAACAACGAACAAAAACAAAAATTAAGCAAACAGCAGCAGCAACAAAACCAAACCAAACAAGACAGAACAAAAAGAACAAAAAACAAGCAAACAAACAAAAAAGGTAAAATAAAAAAAACCAAAAAACAAACAAAAAAACAAAACAAAAAACAAAACAAAAAAAAAAAAACCAAAAAAAACCAAAAAAAAAAACCCCGCAGGACTGAGGCACCACATTCTTAACTGGAAATCAGCCCTCATTTTCTAGTGTTAATTATTTTAAGTCAGGCAGTCTTGCATTTCATTTCCATAAAAAGGGCATTAAAAAGGTTACAAATCTGTGTCATCTACTGTGAATGAATTCTCTCTTTGAAGCTCTACAGCCTACAGTATTTAAATTATGCCACCACTGAATATTTTTCCCCAGTCAGGAACTAAGCCTAATGAGGCAAGAAGAGAATATTTATGCTCAAAGATACCTATGGAGCTCAGAAACTGTACAGTCATCACTTAAAAGTCTTCAGAGCTGGCTCAAAGCAAGAATTTGCACTGGTGGTGCACATAGTAAGAGCTACATTGAAAGCAGCTCCTAGAAGACAATTACCACTCTTCCATTCTTCTATGTTTTCTTCCCATTCTTTTTTATTACACCCTGAACCTTTCATTACTGGACAAGAAGCAACTCTACAATCAATATTTGGAGCTAGAAAGCAATTTCTATGGGATTTTTTTTAAAAAAACATTACTTATATATAAAGTAGGTATGTGTATTTATATATATATATATATATCTGTACATATATCTACGTAAAGGACTAGATTTTGCTTTCAGTTGCACCTTCATAAACTCTGCAGATTTGGCAGGATTTACCATGGTTTTGCATGCAGAAAGACATAATTTGGCAGGCTATTGGCCAAACATCAAGAGAGTTAAGTAGAGCATCCCAGAGTTGAAAATTAATGTGAGGTTTAGCTATTTTAGCTTTTTGGTAAATTGATGCTCTATCTAAGAATATTCTACTATTATACATTATTTTCATGTACAGAAAAGCTGAATGG
Source organism: Acanthiza pusilla (assembly GCA_036630365.1). NCBI lineage: Eukaryota > Metazoa > Chordata > Aves > Passeriformes > Acanthizidae > Acanthiza > Acanthiza pusilla. The sequence goes on from JAXCHO010000036.1 coordinate 3,756,070, forward strand.
GTGTGTTTTGTAAGAGTCGGTAATTGAAAGAACAGGTTGCTGAAACTTGTGCAAAGTCATGAAAAGCCTTCATCCAAATATGCATCTATAGTTAGGGGCAGTCTCAGAATAAGGAAAAGATTGGTTTGCAGATCAGTTTAGTACCTGAATAGGCCATCTGAATGCCTAGAAATCTCCAGAATGGTTTGAGCCCTGTAGGCAATGCTCTTGCAGGCATTAAAAGCATCTGGATATTTCCAGGATGCAGGAAGGTTGATTTTCCTGGAGGAAAAGGTGATGACTTTCTCTCTCCTAGCAGTGCCACCTACGCTTTCTCCTCAATGGGCTCCTACACGCAGAGATTACACTTGGCCATGGTTCCCTCACCTTGCTCTGACGATGGCACAAAAAACAGTTCTCTTATGGGAATCCAGCAGTTGATATATACTAGGAGAAGGAAGTGACCCTTTGTTTATCGCTGAGATACTGATGTCCAAACATGTTCCAAGATTTTATATGAGGTTTTCTCAGTCTGAAAGTTTTAACAGGCTGACAGGTCTAATACTTGTTTAGGGGTGCTTGTGTCTACAGGACCTACAAGATATATTCTTCTTCCTGTGAAAGAAGTGAAAAGAAAATAATAACAGAAGATTTTCATCTGAAAAAGACATGAGCACAAGTTAAACAAATTAATATTTTTCTTTTGATTATCTCTCATTTGCTACTGAACTGTGAATTTGCTGCTTCATTATACATGAGGTGAATGGAGGGAAATCCAATTAAAGGTTATTACCTCTCCACGCCATTGGTGCCTAAAATCCATCATACCTCTATTCCCTAATAGATAGTCCATTATAAAGAACTGATCACTGATTTTGTTTCAAGGCCCAAAATATGGTATGCCAGGTCATAAGCTCAGAAATGTTTGTCACAGATATGAAAATTAAAGCTGCTTTATTCTCATTTTAATTACATCACAGGACTGAAACTGGAATCCCGTGTTGTTTAAATTAATGGAAGTTTCCTATCAATGAAAGCAGGAGCAGATCTCTGAATGAGAATTCTCCTGACATACAATAAAATGTAATGTATACGTTTAAAGCCAGGTCACCCAGGCTTGGGGTGAATGCAGCTGTTTGTTAAATCCCAGCTGAGAAAGCAGTCTTGAATTGACAAAAAAGTGCTTCCTTTGCACTGCACAGGACAAGGAATCCACTCGAGGACATATTTCTTCTGAGGCATCAAGATTAAACAGTCCGCACATTAGCAGGGTAGCACTTTCAGAGGAAAGACCATTTGTAGAAGTATGGTACACATTGAATTAACCAGCCATTGAATTAGCCATTGAATTAGCCATTGAATTAGCCATTGAATTAACCATTAACTAGCCATTTAATTAACATACATGGAGTTATCTAGCCAGCTCCAAGCCCAACTACAAAAGCCAGGTTCATCTCTAACTACCAACCACATTCACACACACACATTTGTGTAGACATACACATATAAAGATTATGAAGTATAGGATATACATGAATACATATCTTTATAGCTAGGCACTGTTTCTGTTTCAATTTCCAGCCTTTGTCACATGCAGAGAAGCTGTGATCTTGAATACATTTTGATTTGTGTATTCAAATCGATGCCAGGCTTGAGTGAGAAGTAAGAATGTTTCCATCTTTAATGTTTGGAATATTTTCAGTGGCCCACTTCTCTTGCAAAAGTTGTTGTCCCAGGAGTGTCAAAGCAAAGCCAGAGGTAAGCTATTAGCAATGCAGAAAACAATCAGCAGCTATTCCTTGCAAGTCTGTCAAGGAGAGCTACTGCCATAGTGATGCAGGTGCCCTGCCACTTGCAGGAAAAAAGGGAAAAATATGTGGTAGCTTAAAAAGTTCTCAAAGAGAAAGAAATGGGGAATTAATGCTACTAGGATATAATATGTATATATAATGTACAGTTCTCCATTGTTTTATGGATCTTTTTTCACCACTTCACACAGCTGTACCTCAGTATACATTGGTGTGTGCCACATAGTTTTATTCCAGAAAAGCAGGCACAGTTTGCTGGTGAATCTGGTCAACAAATCTGGTTTTATGTTTATATTTACATTAGAGAAAGGTTCTTTCCCCAGACGGTAGCTGGGCACTGGAACAGGCTCCCCAAGGAAGTGGTCACAGCATCAGTCCCGACAGAGTTCAAGAAGTATTTGGACAATGCTCACAAGTATGTGGTGTGAAAACTGGGGTGTCCTGTGCAGGGCCAGGAGTTGGACTCAATGATCCTTCTGGGTCCCTTCCAACTGAGGATATTCTATGATTTACACTTGAGTGAAGTAAGAGTGCAGAGTGGACAGAAGTCAGAGCCGATATTTTTCGCTCAGCTATCCAAAGCTGCCAGCATCCCAGAGGCAGCTCTGTGCAGCATGAATTACAGCATTAGCTACTTCAAAAGCATCAGGTCTGTCGTATTTGATGCTGGATTTACTTGATGCACTTGAGCATAACAAATCCAAGAAGTCAGAAGCATCCCCCATGCACTGAGCTCAAATCAGGTATGGCACTGTACCTGATTGCAGTGGCTTTTTGTCCATGAGCTCTACTTGGCCATCGTCCAGAGCTATAGCTATAAATTACTGCTAGACATAAGAATCTTCTGCTGTAACTAATGGAGTTGTCTGGTCTGATGATGTTCCTTTAAAGAACAGGTAAAGGATTGTTATAGCAGCCTAGATACAATTAAAGATATTTCAGATATGTCGACATTTTAAGCTGTGAAGAGCATTCATCCGTTGTGTCTTCTCAAAGTGGAATGAAAAGAAGACATATCTGCTTCCACACTTATGACAAATTAAGAGCTGGGCCTCAATAAGGTGTATTACTTTGGGCTAAACATCACATAATATGGTCAGAGAGTTTCTTCTCAGCTTGGAAGTGGACAAAGAAAAGCTTATACTTGGCCAAAGAATGTAGTATTAGCTTACACAGTTTCTCTCAGAAGAGCTTCAGATATGGCCTGGTCTATATGCAAAAGGTTCTGAGACTAGGATACAAATAGACCTCAAACTGATCAGTCTTAATCCAATATCAGAGTAGATTTTTTGGTCTGTTTATACCTCTTAAGAAGAGGTTTAAGTTAAATTGAAAAGCTGTGCTTAAAGCAGAGCAAAGCTGTTTATACTGGGGATTATACCAGCATGGCTTCACCTAGACAGCTATATCAGCATGAAGGATAAATGTAGACAAAGTCTGCATTTTATCACAGTCTACTGTGATAAAAATGTAATAAGATATAAGATGGAGAGGAGGAAGAACAAGAATAACAACAATAATTTGTTGTTTGCATTTCACAGGCTTTGAAAAACTTTTAAAAAAGAAATATTCTCTTTCCTGTTTCTGTGTGAAAGACTCAAACAGACAATAGGGTAAAATATTTCTGCCAGGACTTAGGAAACTGTGCTGCTGACTATAGTGAAAATGGTGCCAAATTCAGGAAGTAAACAGGCTGAAATAAACAGAAAAACAACATTTACTTTTCTCAAATCTCTTAAAGTAAATCTTCTCTCCTAGCAACCATATGGGAAAATAGCTCAGACACACATGTTACTGGTAACTCTAAGTTGCTTCAGTGGAAGTATATTGTGCATGGCCTCTTGCATGCATGGCACACTTCCCTGGAAAGAGTTTGCACCTTCACTCATCAGCACAGTTAAGAGTGCTGCATGTTGTTGCACATGCTGTCATAGTCTGGGCAAGGGAGTAGGATTTTTAAGCCTCCAGACAGGGGCCTAAAATTTGAGACAGCAACATTTTTAGGTTTTGGCAAAGATGGTGCCAGCTGTCTGGCTCTCAAGATTTCTGCTGTCAAGTGGTCCATGAAGCAGCATTGGCATCAGCTGCACAGGAAATAAAGCATACCTGGACCCTCAAAGGGAGGTCAAGTACCTCGCTGAAAGCCTCCGGCAGGCATCAAAGAAAGAGTGGGAAGGCAAAAAGAAAAAACAAGCAATTGAGCTCAGAAAGAAACTGAGGGAAAAGAGATGTGTGCTGGGCTCAACGCAGCGTGTCCATCACCTCCACACCCGTGGGCTGGCCCTGTGATAATAGAAACAGCACTGCTGGAACTGGAAATCCTCACGTTTCGCTTGAGTCTTTGAGTGCAATTAGTATGTCTGAAAAAGGGAGTGTTATTGTTTATTGTCTGTGTTGTACTGTCAACTGCTGAAATGAATTGCTTCCTAAATTTATTCTAATATATTCCAACCAGATATAATAGAGGGACATGGCTTCCAGACCCCCAGAACAATGATTCCCACCGGTGCATTAGCAGAGAGTCAGTACTTCCCAGCTGAGGCTTTTTCCAGAGCACTCCCGGCTGGAGCAGAGCTTGCTCATGTGGAAAGGAGCAAGGCCAACTGCTTTTGGGTGATGTGCAGAATGAAGGCTGCAAATTCCCTAGGACTTGATCAGCTGAGATGCTGAACAACCTTGACTCCCCCTGAACTCACCAGGGCCCTTGGCACCTCTTTGGATCTGTCCCCTGCCAGTGGGAGCACCTGCTCCTGGCTGTGGTGGTCTCTGCTCCCCTTCTCCACCCCGAGGCAGCCCAGCCTCAGCCACCGAGTGTAGCTGTGGGTGAGAGGGCTCACAGTGGTGGGCATTTTCACAGACAAGCTCAAGAATTCTAAGGTTTGAAAAATAGCACAGAAACTCTATTTTTCTCAGTGAGCACTGCTTCTGGCAGTGAGTCTGATAGATGTTCTGAAGCAGAATAAGCAGCGTTCAGCCTGTCCCTGCCATCTGCCCAAGTCCTGTTTTCTTTCCTCCTTCAGTGCCATTGGAAAATATCAACAGAAAGTGGGGTTTTCTTAACCAGGAAAAACCATGTGCTGGTTTGTACTATAACTAACGAGTCCTTTGTATTCTGGGAGAATAGAGCTGCAGTGCAATTCATGGCAGCCTTCTGAACTTTTTGAGATAATCTGCTCCAAAACTGGGTAAGAGCTCTTGAACTATGTACATGCTACACACAGGGCTAATCTGGCAGCTGGATAAATCTCATTTTCTGCCCAACTGCAAAATAAAGGTGACAAAGGAGATATATGCAGATATAAACCCATGATTTGGGAACAGATAGAAACCTGAACAAGTACTGAGTTACAAAGCTTCTTTTTTTTTTCTCCATGTGTCTTGCATGATCATAGAAAATCCTTCTGATGAAAAATCCAAGTTAAGGAGTGACTGCATCATTAGCTCGGCAAAACAGAGAGGGAAAAGACACAGGTTATTATTTATTTGTTACCATCTGTGGTAGTTCCTTGAGGAAGAGCTGACCATGGAGACACTATTGTAGTGTTCACTGGACAAATACACAGATTCCCTGCTGTAAACAACTAATGCTTGAAAGATTGAACCAGACACAGGATAGAAGGATACAAATGCAAACTTCTTATATACAATGCTGAAGCACAGTCAAGATTCAAACCCATTGTTTCTCAGTCTTTTATATGAGTTTATCTTTCATTGCTATGGAGATAAAACTGTACAGTTTTTACCTTAATTCAAAGCAAGATATGAGGGAAATCACTCTCGCATTGATAGTTTTGCCTTCCTGTTCTGGTTCAGTTATTCATTTCCTTTCTGAAAATCTTTTTCATTATGTTTGTTTGAAATGTATGATATATGATTGAAGTTTATTTCACCTGAAAATTTGGTCTCATGTCTTTTTATGACCACAAGAATTGTCTGTAAATTGTCCCTGGGGTAATTCTACATCTCTCAAATGTCTACTTTTTCTGGGAGGAGTCACCTTCTGGAGGAGGTTATCATGGTCCATAAGTAAAGTAAAAGCCTATATTACCGGTCTGGACTGTAACAGTTGTTTCTGGGGACCTGAAATCAAAGCAAATTAATTTTCATTAAAGTGATACTGGCTTTCCTGGTACACCTTTCAGCTCCTAAATATCATTAAATAAATGCTTAATTAAACTCATGAAAAGGACGGCAATGCCTAATGAAAACACTATGCCAAAGAGTTTGATCCTAGAGAGCATGAAGTCTGGTGGAGACTTATCACTTCTACTGAGCTATTGGGAAATACTCTGATTCTATTGTGACAGGTGACAGGATAAAATGTGGTGACACCTTTTAATACAGAGGACAGACAGTCTGTATCACATCTGACCACCTTTAAGTGTTTACTAAAATATATGAGTGAAACAAATGGCATCATGTTTATTCTCCCACAGTGAGGCCAAAGTGGGTTATTTTGACTGAGTGTCTGCCTGCAGTTTCTCTCGCCCCCCTAAACAGAGAGGCCATGCAGAAAAGTTTTGTTAGGAATGGCTCCTCACATGTGCTGACCTCTGAGCTGTGCCCAGAAGTTATTTGGTAAAGCTTTAGCAATTTTTTTGGTTGGCATGCTTGAATGCCAGTGGCCAGCACTGCTTCCTGGCCATGTTTAGTTTTTTAGTGTAGAGATAGCCTTAAGGTGTAACTCATCTCCTCCCAATATAGACATCAAATGTAGATGAGTATTTCTCAAACTGTGATCTGTGAGGCATTTGGTGATCTGTAAGAAATCACAAAATGACTTCACAATTGCTTTGAAAAAACTTCAGAATAATTTTAAATATAAATTTGTTTAAATATAAATAAATTTTAAATATAAATCAACACATATATATATTTCCAGGCATGCAAGCAGGAAAACAAAATGGAGGAAAATAAATGTCACTGTAAATTTTTCCCAGGGCAGCTGAATTTTATTCAGATATAAATGAAAACCATAATGGCTACACAGTACTAGATGAACTTTGGCATAATTTCAAAAAGGTTGTCTGGAAGTAGAGTTTAAAAGAGTTGAGAAAGAGCAGGCAAGATGACCCCTGGGTGCCCATACAGCCCTGTGGCTGTTCTGTTTGAAAGGATTTGCAGATGCATCACCTTGGTTGGGAGCTGGTTTCCATGAAATCCAGATATTTCTTTCCAGTACTTAGGTGTAGAATGAGGCAGAAGCAGGAGGCAGATGGAAATGAGTCTCATTAGGAGGTTGAAGTGGCCATGAGCAGCGCTATGAAACCCCGGTAGTTCTGCTGTTTTGACCGTGTATTCTATCATCCCACCAGGTTTTATTAGTTACTGTCTCAGTTGTGCTACTCCTGGTGCTAATTGTGTTCCTCCTGTGCTACCTGAGCACCCTGAGTTTCTGATCCACATCTCTGTCCCACTCCCACACTGGGGCACTGTTACCTCTGTGAGGTCTCTGCTGCCCTTCTTGCCCTCCCCAGTCAAGTTCTGCTGAGGAGCAGAGTCTGCAGTGGACATCTTCAGCCCAAAGGTTGGAGTGAGAAAGGAAGATAGTTGTCATATTGTAGTACTGAAAATGTAGAGCAGAAAGTCCTGGGACAGCAGCTGGTGGTCAAAGATATTTTCAGGGAGTGGAGGGATCGTAGCTGGAAATTTAGAGCCTTTCCGCACTGCTGTTTCCATCACAGAGCACCATACACAAGTTCCAGCCACTGGCAAGACCCAGCTGGTAGAGGGATGGAAACTAATGAGGGGAAAAAGACTCTTGTCCTCCTGCTGTATCCCTGCATAAGCAAATGTCTTGGTTTGGGTGCCTCAATACTTTTTAAGTTCACTACTGACAAATATTCGAGTGAGGTCACCTTACATTAGATTTGGATTCAGCAGACATATTTTGTGAGAGATGTCCCTGGTATACCCATGCACCACATTTCTCCAGTCTGCATGGCTAAGCTTGAGAGACACACTTAAACATTTAACTTTATATAAATTCATCCTTTTGTGGCCTGTTCCAATGTCATCTGAAATGTCTATTAACTAATTTGGCCATCAACCAGTTTGGCTATGCCACATAATAGAGTTTTGTACAAAATGGGTTTTTCGGTGTGTTACGAATGTCATGTTTTAATCAATGTCTCTTTGAATGTTAAATCTAATGAAGGCTGTAAGTGAGAGACTATAAATGCACAGAGAGAGTTACCATGGAAACCAAAGCAGTATCTGCTGGGTACCCCACGCTGGCAGCACAGTGCAACACTGCCCCAGTGCAAGGCAGAGGCTTTCCAAAACATTTTCGGCAGTCACATCAAGGATTTTCAAGGCTTGGAGCAGAGAGCTGGGTGCTGTTTTGGTGGCAGCTTGTAGACTGGCCAGTGTCATGATGGCAGGGTGGCAGCTGGTGGAGTCACCTGCTAAGCTGGCACACACTGTGGGATTTGGTATCTACTTCTATGCAGCTCCTTTAACAGAAGTTGTGTACCATTAGTAGCCAAATCTGTTGAAATCTTAGGCCACAAGCTGTGAGTTTTCACCCAGATATGATGAGCTTTTACCTAGTCAAGTACACCAAGGAATCCCAGAGCCCATTCAAGCCTGAAGATTAGGAAGGTGCATTCATTCACAGAAGCTGCACCCTCAGAGATAAGAAAGGAAAACACTGCCTAGAGACAGGGAAGGTATCCAGTGAGGGATGGGAAGACCCGAGTCCCAAAGGTTCCAGCTGTCCCAAGAAGGATGGGGAATTTAAAGTGCAAGGGAATAGTTGTCTAGGGATTTCTCTGCTTGAGGTTCCTCTTCAGAGGCACCCAGCTTGAGCTGCAGCACTGCTGATATAGCAGCTGTTATAGAGGAATCCACCTCTCAGCTTATCAATTCAGTTGACTTACAGAATCGAACCTGGCCATGGTGGCTGGCTTGCATAATTTCCATAGCACACAGGAGTGCCCTCACTACTGAAGGGCAGGTGCAACAGTCCTCCTGGCCACAGTCCTGAACACAGTTAGAAGAGTGGCGGTTCCAAAAAAAAATTGAGAGGTTCTACATGGGTCTGGACTTGTAACCCTCTAAAGCTGCAAATTCTGAGTTTTCTGGCTTGACACTCCTCTAAGATGAAGGGTTTAAGACCTCCAGGACAGGGAAGCCTTGTCATCCACAGGATCCTTGTGATGTGAGGAAAGCCCTTCTGGCAACCTGGAGGGTACTTGTGCTGCGGACCCATGTGCTCTCTGCCATCACCATGCTCATTCAGTGATAGGTGCTGCAGAGTATCAGCGCCTCAGGACCCTGCCTCGTCCTGTTCCTACGTATCCATGGAGCATCCACAGAAAATGGGTGCAATTACTTAGAGGAACTGTGGAGCAAATCCAAATTGCTACAAAGAAAACATAATATTTCAATTTTTGTCCTTATTCTGAGTGACAAAGTGCTAAGACACCTTTCTAGGTTATTAAAACTAAAGAAGTTTTCAAAGTGCCATTTATTTATTATCCTTTCTGTTTCATTTCCTTATTGCAACTTCGCATGACTCAGAAAATAAAACTACACTGAAAGCTCTTTGGAGCAGGGATCATTATTATAGTTATTTTCAGTGCTGCATGATCTCAGTTCCTGCATAAATCTTGTAGTCACTGTTGTGCTATACGTGCAGTAATAATAGCCAGGACTGTCTACTAAATGTTGCTTATTACAAGTATTCATTCCCCTCTTGATGCTCCTGGCCTAGCACTAGGCTCTTTTATTCAGTCTTTGGTAGTAAATCCAATCCCAACTGGAAAAAAAAAAAGCTTTTATTGTAACCTCCACAAGTACTGGACACATTACTTTCTTTAAGATGTGAACTATTTAATACATTTCAGCTCACAGGGAAATGAGCCTTCCACTTCCAAGCATGTAAAGCAGCAGAGTGAAAGTGGGCATATTTCAAACAGACGTGAACACTCTCTCAAGCTCACTCTCCCTTGGCTCTCAGCCACAATGTTAGAGCAATTTGCCCTAATCTGCCATATGGTTTTCTTTCTTTGCATTTTATAAAACTGCAGGGCTAAGTGAATGTTCCCCTTCGATAGTACTGACACAAGTCTGATTTAATTTAGACTTCCATATTAACATACCAACTAAATCAGTGCTGCAGCCTATGAGGGAAACTTCAGTGCACAAGCAGAGCTGTCATTAGTTTCCAAGTGGTTCTAGCCTACAGCCTTGAACTGGTTCTCCCTTCTGATTATTATTTCTAGAGGTCACTCCAAAAGAGCACCAGGCCTACTCCAGCAGCATGTGACCCCTGTTCCCTTTCCCAGATCAAACCAGGCCTCCAGTAAGACATTATTCAAGCCTGAAATCACTTCCGAACAGCAAACATTCTCAGTAAATGTGATTCATCATGTGGAAGCTCTGTGCGCCTGCTGTATGAGAAGCATCTCTGACTGAGATTTCCAGCAAGCCCTGCCAGTGAATCCTTTTATTCAAGGAGTCCATGCAGTATACTTTTATATCACAGATGGCTCCAGGACTCAGAGACAATTTCCTTAAATAGGCTCTCGCACCAGGCTTGTCTACACATTTTGCTTTGGAATTTTTAGCCCGTAACAAGAATGTGACATGGTTCACTAAACATACGCTCCGTATGCGTTTTAAGCACACGAGTTTCCCCATAAGCTGCCGCAGATCTGCTGCCCTGCCTGGTGTCCACGGACACTCATCTGCACCCATGTTTATTCTTTTTGCTGGGTTGGTTGGGATGTTGTTTGCAGGTTCCGTGTGGATTGCAGGCTCGTGGCTCCACAGCAGCAAGTTTGGCCTTTATCAAGGCCAACACTCAGGTCAGCTGCCCCAGTGAGGTTCAATACAAACCACTACCCCAGCAGGAGGCTTTACATGAAAGAATAGTATCATATTACAAGAAAATAATTATAACTCTGAAGTTAACTGGAGTTAAAATTTAGTACTGATTTATAGAGAAGCAGTCACAGAACCAGGGAGCAGAAGATACCAAGCTCCTACCAAACTGATGTAATATGTTAACCGTAAATGAGAATCAACCTACAACTTAACCAATAAGGTAATTGATATAACATGGAACCTTAAAATCCTGTACTGATGAAGATACTCATTTCCTGTAACATGTTATATCTTACTTAGCAATAATAATATTGATGCTCTCATCTGGGTATAAACAAGTTAAGAGGAAAAAAAAATTCTGCCTGGTCTGATGGTGATGCTGAACTATTTTAGATTAAACAGATTTTTTTTTTTTTAATCTAATTGGAGAAATTTAAAACCCAAGAAAATACAAGGTAATGCACCAATGCAGTCCAAACAGGCCATCATTTATCAGTCAGAGGCCAGATTAGGTCATTTTAAGTCAGTATATTGTATGAATTTCATGTCCAAGACTATATAGGTAGTTTGCAGTCTGATCCTTTGGTAAATGTGGGCTCCTGACTAACCAGTAAAATCACTTACCATATAGGACTAAATTATAACTATTCCTATATGCTGCAGAAAATATTCTCGAATTGGGCTCATAGACAATAAACAATCTTGGAATAATCTTATATACAGCAGAATTATTGAACTCAATTTTGTAAATTAATTAGTCCAGAAAAGTCAGCAAATGCCAGAGATTAAAATCTCAGAACTGTCACAGGAGGAGTTTTTTGTAATGGTCCTGGGGTGGCTAAACAGGATGCAATCCTTTCCTCACTGAGAAATCTTGACCTCACATCTCCCCCTTCAATATGGAGCTCTCTGCCACATGATTGTACTTAATTTTGGTCTGGGTCTTCCTCAGTCCCACCTGTTGGAATGGATTTATTTTCCATTAAGTATTTAAATATGCTCAGGGTCAACACAGACACATTTTGTTCAAGAGTACAAAACTGGTACTCTCCTGAGACAGTGCCCCAGAGTACAAGATGATACCTACTGAACCCTTCTGCTGAGATCTGCATTCAGCATCCCTCAAAAAGAGGGAATTCAGAGAAATAAAGTTGAGAGAGCTTCAAAACCTACAGATGAAAGGTAGCTGATTCCTTATCCAGCAGTTTTGCTAATGTAACATCTCAAAGTTGTTGTTTTTCCAGCCAAAACTATTTCATGAATTTGACATAAATTTGTTAATAGTTTTGGGACAACCAGAATTGCATTTTTCCTCAAATAACCTATTCATCAGAAAGAAAATTACTGCTCTTGTTGCAGAACACCAGCTGCCTACCCATTCAAATAATAATAAAAAAAGCTTTAAAATCAAAAGAAGCAAAATTAAAAATCTTAGAATATCTCTTAACAGTCACAGAAGGCATGTAAAAAGAAAAAAGTATAAAAAAGAAAATAAGAAGGAAAGCAAAAGAAACATAGAACAGTATGGGATAATTGTAAAACTCAAGAGGTTATTCAACTAAACAGATATCTTTCAGAAAATGGAAATCCAGCCCAAATGAAGCCAAAAAAGTCGTGTAAAAAATAGCTTGTGAAGTGGTTGTTGGGATTATGAAATACATGTGCTTATGTTGGTCCTATTATTTTGCACATTTCCTACACAGTGGAGTTGTAAAGGGCAAGAAGGGAATGTGAACAGCAAGCAGAAAACTGAAGAACAAAAGATGAATTATGCAAATAGATCAGATTTGGGAAGCTGAATTTGTTGCCTCCCCAACAACTTGAATAACAGTGTTTAAATACAACTTTCTTTTTGTAGAAAGCACCACTTTCTAAGCAGCCCTTCCAAATGCTTTCCCATCTGTTTCAACAAATGTGATAATGAGGAGGTTATGCTGCAAGCTCTAAAAAAAATCAAGTTATTTGTCCATACTGGGAAACACAAGACAGGTAAAAGGCTGTGCGAGTCACCCATGCTCCAAGTGATCATAATCCCAAACGTCCTTTATTAGGATTCACCCTTTGCATCCTAAGAGATAAGCACTGCCAATTTAGGTTTGAGCAATTTAGGTTTGAAGGAAGAACAGAGTAAAATAGATCTCTTACAACTCTGCCTTGCATGAATGTCTTAAGCAGCTAGAAAAATGAACTATGCCTGGAAAAGGATCCAGAAACTAGAAGGTTTCATTCCCCTGAATGTGAGATGTTAATACAAAACGTGTCTGAAAATCTTGGTATTTTATTTACTTGTGCATTCAGAATTGAGGGATGCTGTTTACTATTCCTTTGCAAGAGCAAAGGACTCTTTCTGTGCAGGGATACTCCTCCAGAGCATTATTAGGAGCATACAAACTGTGCTGTAGAAGCCTGACAAAAGCAGCCCTCAGCAACTTCTGGCCTTTGCACCCTGACTCCTTTCCAATATAATTTTGAAGTAATTCCACTAGAAGTGACTAGATTTATCAGTGTGTGAATCTGGGATGTGTAGTCCAAATCTGGCCAGGACTGATTCTCTGTTTCTGCTCTTATTATTCTCAATGCAGCTGAGATTATAAAAGGAGAATGGTCAGAACAGAAGCTGAAAGCATTTCCAAACAAGGGTAAGGAAACCTAATAAACTATATTGGGATCAAAATATTAAGGAATATGAAAGAAGTCACATAAATACAGTGCTTAGGCTTTAGGGATAAGCTGTATCATTACACACCTTTGAAACAACATCCGACACCGGAGACACAATGTGGCCTTTTTGAAACTGGGTGAGGTAGGAAGTCCAAGCTATCCAAATTGCCTTCAGCCTCTTCAGCATCACTGTCATTTTCACAGGTAGAAGATCATGGAGCTTATGATCACTGATGTCTATTTCCTAGATAAACTGAAAGAAGTCAAGAGGAAAGAAAGGGGGTTTTATGGGTTAAGAGACATCATGTACCAGAATATTAAGTATATTCTCCCCAGAAATTTTCTCTTTGTGGTGTTTAACCTTGCCCATCCATCCCAAACTTCCAGATGCGCAGTGGTTTCCCTGGAGCAGCAGATCTAACCAGGTTTCTTTCTGGGTAGCCCCCAAATTCCAGAGAAACTGTGATTCTGGGCTGCCCAGCTATATGTGTGTGTCTGGAACACGGTGCTCATACAACATACACCGAGCAGCCTTCTCCTCACGGTAAATCTGGAGTCCTCCTGATGCATCAGATTTACTACCCACGTGCAGAGCAGCAGAGCACAGCTGATGGGGCCAGTGCTTCTGGGGAGATCATGGTGCCTGATGATTGTTGCCTTTTCTTTTTTATATACCTTTTTATACATTTTTATACCTCTTATATATCCTCTGTATCCTCTATACCCTTAACCTACATACTTGTAATTTTTGTAGTCTGATATTCCAGCTTAGTTTTGGGGTTCTTCAAGGCAGAAAAACCAAACATTCACAGTAGGAAGCCAGAGAGCTCTGTGCTATCAAAAACTTGAGGTTTCAACCTTGTTGAAACCTCCTCTCTGGAATATATTTTGTAAACTGGACTCTAGCCTCATTTGGGTGGAATTTCTTTAGAATAGGGGGACATTTATTTTGAATAGCATGCTTCATTTATTAAGTTTCTTATTGGGTGATTCTAGACAGATACGCTAATTTGCAAAGTCCATAAGAATTGTATACGCATAATGTGTGTGTGCATCTTGGTGTGTCCCACACCAAGAAGAGCTCTGCACCTAGGATCCTATTAAAATACTGAGGTAAAACCCTTTCACCCCTTTAACCATGTCTGCCTCACAATTCTAAGACCAGCCAAAAGCCACAATCAGTGCTTGTGAGACGTGTCAGTTCAGCAGACTCCTTTCATTCTGGTAATGGAGGGTAGAGAGCAATTTGTTGGATATTTGTCCTGTGGAAGCAGACAACAAGAGTGGTTGAAACGGCGGAGGAGGTGGTAACACTGCTTGCACTGCTCCACCTAGGCCCTGCAGATGGGAGCAGGCTGGGTGCTCATCCAGCTCCACTGCCCTCCAACCACCTCTTCCCCAAACCTTCCCCATCCTCTGGCACCCTGTGCAGGGAGAGGCTGTGCCAGGGAGTCCCAGCAGGCACATGGCTCCAGCTCTTCTGCACAGGTTCCTCCTGACTGCTGGCACTGCCCCACCACCAACAGCCTGAGGAGCACATTGTCATCACAGTCACTCAGTGCCCAGCTCCTGCTTTCAGTGTGGAAAAGAGAGACGTGCAGCAAAACCACAGAATCACAGACAGGTTTGGGTTGGAAGGGACCTTTGAAGATCAGCGAGTTCCAACCCCTGCTTCCATGGGGATGTGCTGCTTAAAGGCTCTGGGGGACTGGCTCCCTTCCCCAGACTGGCACAGTCTGTCTAGATAAACAAGCTGCTGGAGGTGCCTTTGTGACTCATTTCTGATGGAGGAGAAATATGAGCTTCCCAAGAGGAGGGAGACTTAGATGGAACAGGAGATGCAGTAGCCTAGTTCCTGTCTGGAGGAACATTAATTGCATTTCTTGCTAGGATATTATGGTTATACTAATTGAGAATTGGAATATTATTTTAGCTGGAATAGACCTCTGCTTTAATTTAACTCTGCAGAACACAGACTACATTCACTCCTTGATATTTTTTTCCTACCATGGTGACAAGAAAACTTCTAGGACAGTTTGTTTACTGTTTGTTTCAGCATATTGCTGAATTTTATGAGTCAATACATCTAATTTTCAGATATGTGCACTTCAGTAGGAAAAACTCCACTTAAGAGCTGAAAGGCATGTATCATGTCAATAAAGAGAATATTATCACATTCGATATTGTGATGAAACATGTACATATTTAATGATTTCTTGCTGGCTTCTGGACTGAATTCCTATCAGGCATTCATGTCTCTCCTCATGCTCACTGTCTCTTTGCTTCTGCAGCTATCAAGCAACACCATGCTTAATAGAAATCTTCTGCCTCTCTCTTAGCAAGTAATGGCTCCATGCAATCTGGCTTGCATTGGGTATGGAGAATTTGGGAGAGTACTTTTTCATTGTTTAGGTAAATGTTTCCTCTTTGATCCAACATCTGCCCTTTCTGTTGCTCACACTGCAAATCGATGTGGATCCAGCAAAAGGATGGGAGGCATTTATAGGGCTTCCTGTTATGGAGTAATTTGGGGAGCATCATTTTCCCCTGCTCACTTTTTGCCTTCAGCAACAACAATTCAATTCTTTGTGTTTTCGATGGGAAGACAATTCTTCGTCTCGCCCTTTCCTTCTAGTTCTCCCTGAAGGCTATAGAAAGAATGAACATGAATAACCAAGCAATGAAATCATAAAATAGTCTCGTTTACTGTTATCTTTCCAAGAACAGTGAAGGCATTAAAGTTCTGAAACCTTTTTTCTTGAAGCAAAGATTGCAGCTAGAACAGGAAATGACACAACATAAATTCAATTCCTGACAATTATTATAACATGAAAGGGAAATAGTATAAATCACTGTTGTTAAACACTCTGTTCATTGGCTAGATCTGGCCCATTTGAGCTATTTATCTAGTTCCTGTGACAGATTCAGATTTTGCACCACACATGCTTTCATTTTTTAAATTATATGTTTCAAGTTTTTATGCTTCTGAAAAAGAGTTTCTGCATATGCACCAAGTAAAAGTTGGTGAAAGCTCATGCATAGTTGTCTTTTTTAAACTACAGAACACAAAGTATGTTATATTTGAAAAGACAAAGTCTAGCCCTTTTCATTTCAGTTGGTGTTATCACTTGAACTTAATGATAATTTATGTGGTTGACATTGAAATGTTTCTAAGAAGTTGGCTTTAAGGAAAGATAAAGATGCAAATTGAAGGGTTTTGTATAAAAAAAAAAAATTAAAAGTGCATGCATTTTGGGGAAAAGGAAATCAGAAACATCATGCATATCTGTAAGGCATACCTAAGTCTGACAAAAAATTTGTTAAAATCCTATGCAATGAAGGTGTGAAGCTTAAAGAACTGAAGAAAAATAGACCCATCTGGGAAACTGTTAAGAAAAGAGCTGTGTTGAATTCTCCATCCCAGCTGCATACAACACTGACCCAGAGTCTCCTGAGGGTCTCTCAGTTTTAGGCTTTTCAAGGGCATAGTGTAGTATTTTAGAATAAATAAGAGTTTCATAAAATTAATTTTTTGCTTTTAATATTAATGCAAACATTGATTCATTTAGTTATAAATACAAACAGTACCAGTTAGATATTCTTCATATAGGAGATTTATTTCACAGCAATAACCATTTGGTCACATATTTTATTGGCTTCTCACTTAAATTGCAGTGCTGCCTAAGGCAGTTGCTGTTGGAAACAGAATACTGCCCTGACAGACTTTTGAATCAAAAACTAGGGGCATGCTTATTTTATACTCCAATGCATTAAAATTTACTGCTTGCTTTCCATGCTTTAAGTAAAGTTACTTCATTAGGAACGGGAGATATATTTTTATGATGTACTCAGAAATGCAGTATTTTGAAACAAATCATTCTTTCAACAGAGTAATTCAAGAAGTGTGAAGCCATAAAATCCAAGAAAAAGATGGATTTTAAGAAGAAAAACTATTCTGAGGAATGGGATATTCTATTATAGAAAAAAATTAAACAGTCTAAGAGTCATGTCTTCACATACTATTCCTAATTTAGCTTTGAAGTACTTTGCTTTAATTCTTAATCCTGTCTTGAAAAAGCCAATGATAGATTGTGAATATTGCTATTTTTACCCTATAACTTACTGCATATAATACGTAATATGGACACCAGAGAAAATATTCAAGATCTTAGAAGTTTTGTGTCTGTCTGGAATTTGGTATTGCACAGGCAGAGACCTTCAACAGAATCAAGACCTTCAACATAAAATAAATTTTTATCTTTTTTTTTATCATTATCATTGGATTTTTGGGGGATTTTCTTTATGAATATGAAATTACACAAAAAATTGTGGCATTGATTTATTTCTGTCTTGAATGTACTACTTATAATAAAATTTTCACTCAGAAATTTGACTTCTACTGAAATCTAAGACTCTAAATTTTATTTATGGTTCAGTAGAAATAGATATGGTTTACAGGCTGGTTACAAATCGGTGATTCTTACTTGTTCATATACATAACCCAATTGTCTTGTAGTTAACAGTGAGTAAAGGGGAAATATTCAATGTATACACTGTCCCTCATGAGGGAAAATTTTATTAGTCTCAAACACCAGCTTGAAACTGGGAAAACTAAAACATGAAGCCACTAGGTTCCCTTAAAAGCTGAAATTCCTCCAGTCACCAGCTGTCTGAGACAGTACTTGAACGCAGAAATCTTTCTTCAGGAGAAGGAAGACTTGTGAAGCGAGGAAGGCAGAGCAGCACAAGGCATATGAAGAATCAAAGAGGGGCTCCTGTTCAGTGAGAGGGCAGAGGTGCATCTAGTGCTGATCCTCTTTCCTAGGGGCTGCACTGTTCTGTCCACGTCGCTCTGCAGGCCTGCCCTCGGTCCCAATGTTTGTCACACTGATGGTTTGTAGTTCCCAGCTCCAGTCCTGCCCTTGGAGCCTTGCAAACCTCACTGCTGTCTTTGGGTCATTGCCACAGGAGTGAACTGGGACCAATGGGGACCCTCCAAAAGGGCTAGGAGTCCCTACCGTAGACAGGTCGGGGCCTTCTCAAAGTCTTTTGTATGCCCGACCCTCCCAAATCCAAAACTGTACCCCAAAGAGTTGCCTCAGACTACACTTGCCACTTCTGTTGTGATAGATTGCACAAATGAAACTCACTAAGGGAATATTAAGTTTTTTTCACTAATAGAGAACTTTCTACTTCCCTGGAACTTCAGGACATGACTTTAATTTATATTGTAATAATTTCAAGCAAGAAATTAGTATAATACATTAGTATAATAAGTGTATTACACACATTAGTATCATTCATTATGACTTCTCCAAAATTATAATACTGCTATTTTCTAACATTCAGTTCCCTCCATTATGGTAGTGGGATGGTTAAAGCATCTCATTATAGATCCAGAAAATTCCAAGATAGATTAGTTCAGCATAAAATAGGTCATTTAGTAGGGAAATGAAAGGCAGATGTGTACGAGATTAACCATCACTTTCTTTCAACTGGTCTTAGTTAAGGAATTATGTTTTGTTCAAGTATGATAATTTTGACAGATCATTTTTTGTCTGGGTTTATTCAGGAAGATAGCAAAGACAAGACCCAAACCATTCATTTATAATGAGGGAATATCTTCAAGACCCATGTCCAGCTACATTCAAAACTACACCTAAGATTCCCTCCTTTCCATCTTCACAGTGCATTTAACGTGAAGAGTCCCATGATGGGATTATATTATCACAAAAGAAGTTGTTTCTCTTTGGAAATGGTGGCTTCAGCCCCTTGAAACCTTGAGTTGAGATATGCTACTGCAATTTAAAGCCAGGGACCTGCCTCTGAAGGGACTCATCCTAGTGGCAATCTGGGGTAACTTTATGCAATTGTGTAAATGTTCATTGCCCTGTCTACCAGGGATGCTTTCTCAGAATAGCACACATTACTGAGAAGGAAGTCAGAAATAAATCCCTCTGTGGTGAAATTCAGGCCTGGCTGATGTCAAGGAGAAGTCTGGCATGGGCTGTAAAAGGCCAGGATTTCAACCTTTATCACACCACCCCCACCCCCGAGGAGAAGGGGTCGTTATTTATTTATGTGGTGCCATTAGTGTGTGAGGCACATCGGATATGCTCTTGGCTGGTGCAAAGCCACACTGCTCCATCAATTCCTGTCCTGCCCCCATTCTCCAGGGTGCAGTTCTCACTGCCTGGAACAGCTGGAGCAGCCATGGGAATGACAGCAGAATTAAGACGGTAGTGCTAAATTTTCACACCTCCTTATGACCCGCCTTTCTAAACCAGAGCTTTTAAGGAACACAAAGCAGCTCTCAAGAGACACTTTATTTATTTATTTGCATTTTTATAAAACAAAAATATGTGTTGGGATGCTGTGCCAGCATTTATAACCATCCACTGAATAGAGTTTACAGTAATACACTCCAGCCATTAGCAAATCTTGATAAAATTCCTGTTATCAGCATGCAATTGAAAAGCGGATCAATATCCTCGTCTGTCTCAGACCTAATTGCATTGCTTCCATTCTTTTCTCCTTTTTTTATTAGCAGAAATTTTGTCCACTCAGGAGCAGAGGATTGAATTTCAGAGGTGATGTCCACGGGATTCCTCTGAAAGTCCTTCATGGACACCGGGTTGGGCTGGAAGGAGATGGTGAGTTCCATCTCTTTCAGTCTTGGATAATGACCAATTATGAACAAGTTACATTACTTCTTGTGTCTCCGCCTGCTTGGAATTTAGTTTGGCTATTTGGGTGTAAATTGGTATCAGGGTAGAATTTCTTGTGGAGTTTTTGTAGTGGACTTTGCACTGCTGAATTGTTATCTGAGGCTCTTTATTATTAATATAAAACAAACAAACAAACAAAAACCCATTACATTTTCAGAAGAAGCTGATTTTTCAGGGTGAAAGCAAATCTCCACTCATAAAAAGTCTAATAAAATCAATATGTAAACTTTTAATTAGAAATACAGCAAGTGTTGCAGAGGCTTTAGTCATCACATTGGCATCAAGTGGCCCAAAGCGAGTTTTTTTCTGCTGTTTAAAACATGAAGTGTGGTTTCAAGATCAAATTCCTTTTATTCTGATGCTATGGAACATCATCTATCTCCATCTTGATACAAGGATAAAAGCTTACATCAGCTTGGCTTTACTTGGTCTGGTGAATAAATATAGTAAATGACCAGGGAAGTATCTTGGGGCAGGGTGGAGGGGTTGTGGGTTGTTTTGAGCTTTTTTTTTTTCTCTCTTGGGTAGTTAAGCACTTGAATGGGTTGTCCAGAAAAAAAGTGGAAGCTGCAACCTTGGAAATAC
Source organism: Acanthiza pusilla (assembly GCA_036630365.1). Taxonomy (NCBI): domain Eukaryota; kingdom Metazoa; phylum Chordata; class Aves; order Passeriformes; family Acanthizidae; genus Acanthiza; species Acanthiza pusilla. Next base: position 3,776,663 of record JAXCHO010000036.1, read on the forward strand.
TCAAAAGTTGACTGAACAAGAACCTGAGCAAACCTGCTCTTCTTGGTCTTGTTTTGATTGGGGCGTTGGACTCATTGACCTCCAGGAGAACATTCTAACAAAATGTGCTATAATTCTATGACCTTAAGAGTAAATAATGAAATCAGATGAGCAATCACAGCTTCCTTATGCTAAGAAGGCCAGAACAATTTCCTTGCTGAGATATATTTCACTCAATTTGCTCAGGGCAAAACTGAGCCTTTATAGTTCACAGAAATAGGGATCTACTCCTCAGCTGGAGTCCCAATGTCCTGAAATACAATTATACCTAAATATAGAGTAGAATATTTAGTAATATGTAGCAATAGTTACACACTGGATAAAGCAATCAGTGACTGAAAATGCCCAAATCTGAGAGGTAGAGAAAGGATTAATTTTCTCTGAAAGCAGGACACATCCAAGAGTTTCATAGAATCATAAAAATGGATTGGGTTGTGTTATGGTTTAGGATTCTCCAGTTGAGCGTTCCCACACTGTTGTTTCCCCTCACCCCTCCAACTGGTGGCACAAAAGGCCCATATGAAAAGAGAATTTGAACTTTGAGTCTAGTGAGTTCTGTGTTTTAGTGGGGAGCTTTTCAGGATGACTTCCTTCTATCTAAGGACACAGACCAAATTGATTCAGGTCATTTTTCATAGCCATTGAACCCCCACCAGAGGTACAGTAAATCATAATTGTTACTTTACGAACAGGAGTTCAGATAACTCAAAAGAATAAGAACGATTTTGCCTTCTGTAATTCTCACTTAACTAATAAATATTTACTAATTCTTGCTTGTTACTCTTCTTGGGTTTGACTCTGTCAGATTAAATGGTGCTACCAAGGATACCACTTCATAGAGCATTCAAAAGAGGCCATGCACATCACCTGCTGCAATCCCCCCATAATGGAAGCCACGGGTCCTCTTAACTAATTTCTAGATCAAACTCAATGGAGATTATACCAATAGAGCATTGTCTCTGGTATAATACCCATTTTCAAATTCCTAATGGTTTAGAACCCATTATTTCTCTGCAATTCTTTTTCTGTACCTTCAAAATGAGAAGTGGACATTTAATTTTAGCCAATTTTTTTTAAGTTTCAGCTTTCAGCCTTCAGATCTGCTAGGCTGGAGGACTCTACGAACAAATTTTTATCCCTGAAGCAGGTACTTCAGGTTGCCTCCATCTTCTACCAAATATGAAAGCAGGTTAAGCTCCTTATGCCATTTTTTCTAATCCTTTCATTATTCTTCGAGTGCTTCCTTAAGATATTAAACAGGGAAAATCTCGAATCTTTGTATTATTCATGAACTAGAATGGATCAGTGCCAGATACAAAATATTACCTACATACTCTATGTACCCCTTTTTAAAGATCAAAGCAATCACGTTTCTTTAATGGAAGAGTGAAAAATTATTCTTAACACAGTCAGTTGAGATAAACCAAGGTATTACATTCTGTTCTAAAGAGATACCTAAATACTTTATATAAAATTGGGGGGAGGAGTCAGCAAAAGTGCTGATCTTTATCTCAGAATATCCTAAAGCCCAAGAAAAAGGTGTCAACATAGATACCACAGTGGGTTTAAATTTCTTCTCCATGGGTTTACTAGGAGTTCCTCCACACATGAACTCAGATTCAGAAGCGGTCGGACGTCTGGACTTCTCATGTGGACTGAGTTGCCTTCCTCCATCCGTCCCCCACTGAACAAAGTGCTGAATTCTCTCGTGCTGAGACTCAGACTGTCTTTATGTTTATGGTGTTTCCCCTGCTCAGCATGCTGCCTTCTGAGGAGTGAGCATCCATGGTGCCTCAGGTGTCCCCCTGGGGGCCCAGATTCACTCCAAGCTGTTTGAAGATATGTGTTTAAGACAAGCTCCAGATAACAAGAAGGTAAAAACCTTATATTGGACCCAAGCCTGCCCCAGACTCTTAAGACAGCCAGGGATGTCCCAGCACACACACACACCACAAAGACATGTCCACCAGGCTCCCTCACAGGGTTCTGGATTTCATGTGCAGCAAGGCACTGCAGGCTGTGTAGACAGATGAGTTAAAGGCATTCTTTTGCCAGATCTGTGCCATATTGGAAAGGTGAAAAGCTGCTTTAAGGCACTCTTTGGCCTCCTGTCCTCCAGACTGCAGAGCCTGTGAGCTCCGTGCTTCATGCGTCTGCATCACCTCACGCAGCAGGTTGGGTAGCACCACTAATTCAGAGGTATAAATTCCAGCAGAGAACAGGCATTGCAAACTGGAACCCTGCAGATCTGAGGTCTATTCATAGATCTAACCATAAACCATGGTCCCTAGTGCTCAGCCACCCTAAACAGTGCTTTTGAGGAACACCCTCTAACAATACCTTGCAGGGCACAGGGAAGGCAAGAATACAATTGTGGCTCCCAGACTCTCTTGACCCAGTTGTAAATTACATGTGGGTAATAAGAACTACAGCTTACATGAAAGTGACTTCCTCTGTCTGACTTTAATTGTTTTATGGAGACAGATTGCCTAGGACCCTTGCTGCTTCTTCAGTAATAACCCTTGGATTTATGACAGATCCCAAGATTTCCTACTTTGAAGAAAGTTCATGAGTGTCTGAGCAGACCTTGGCTCTTCGGCCAGGAGAGTCATGCAGACACATGCTTTAAGCCACCCAGCTCATCATCGATGAACAACTGCAGAAACTCAGGATGTTGTCTGGGTGCAGGGCACTGACATTTCCACAATTTCCCTCTAAACAGGGAGCTACTGCAGTTCCCCTGTCTGCTGGACACACCGCTGATGCAGTTCAGGTATTATTCCCTGTGCCACAGGCACAGTCATGTCTCCAGTAAAGAATCCTCTCAAGGTTGGTGAGAGAGTTTTTGTTTGTTTGTAAAGCTAAAGATTGATGACCTGATCAGTTTGTTGCTATCATTTACAACAAATCATCAACTGAGGTAAATAAACATTGCTCTATTTATTTCAAGGGAACAAATCTTCAGCAGGAGGAATTGAGAGGTAATTGGAGATTTCTTTTGAAGATAATGGTATGAGCCAAGGATAAAGAACATGAAAGAACCTTCAGAAAAACTTCTAATCTCTCCCCTGCCATTGAATCATTGCTCTACTGTGAGCACATGATTGCACCCACCTCTCTTTAGTTAAAAAAAAATCATAAGTTTAATTATATGAAAATAAAACATCCCTTACATCCCTTACATGTAGTATTTATTACCCTCCTTTAATTTATTTAGATTTTATTCAAAGTATGAGCCTTTAAAAGCTCAGTTTTAATTCATTTGCTCTCTGTTGAGAAGCAGCAGAAAGGGACACCTCTCATCTTTGCTGACAGGAGAAAAAAATCTGTAAAATCATGGGAGCGTTAACATTGGAAGGAGGGTTAGGAGCAGGACAAGAGGTTTGAAATTTCTCTCCAAATAACATGAGTCACTTACTTTAAGTGCAATGCTCATGATGGCTGTGCTACATCCAGTAAGTGTCACTGTAGGTTGTTTTAGCTGTGAAATGAATCAGAGGTGTTTCATAACTGCACAGTTGGCTTCTTCTCTGCTGGTGAGTATGACCTCTCCTCCGTGGCAGAAGCAATACACTGCAAAACACAAGGTGAAAAATCCTAGTTTAAAACAATAAAAGAAGTTCAGTGACAAAGTAGTCTTGTCTCATGTTTTCAAAAAAAAATAGTCTTTCAGTGGCAGAGTGGGACTGATAAGATTCGAGGCATGTTTCCTGCTCTGGCACCAGCTTCTTTGCTGGCTTCGGGTAAGCAGTTTCAGATGCATTTTGCACCAGATGTTGGATCAAAACTGGAGCTATGGACTTTATCCTTTTTCCCATGAAAATTATTAAAAGCCTTATACTCCAATTTGAGCAGTTGTGTAAACTGAGTTGGGAAAACTTCTAATACCACTTGGGACAGCCCAGTTAGGAGTTGTGCCTGAAGTCTACAGGCATTCTCAGTCTCTCATAGGTGATAATACTGCTTCACAAGTGTGCATGCCTAGTTTGTACACCGTTGTGTGTTTCAGCATCAGTTAGCACAATTAGCTCAAAATCCAGCTTGGGGGGCCTTTGGAATACTTTGACACTAGCATTGAGAGTAGTCTTAGTTCTAGATTTCATTTGTAAAATGATCGATCTGATTGCCAGTGGGAGACATAAAGTGCATCTTTTATGACAAGGGGAGAACTGTTTCGGCATCACTAATTTTAGTTTTAGTTTTATGTTATTTACTTTTGCTATTTTTAAGGATTTTACCTCCTTTTGTGTTGCTCTTTTTTCCCCTGCTTTTGTTTGTGACTGCCTGTGTTCAATTTCTGATGTAATTGAATTTTGTATTGCAGAAGGACCAATGCTATATATATTAGGTTATCATATGTAGCTATAAAAAACTGAAGATACTGTCTAGAAATACCAGTTTCATACACTTGCCTGAAAAACTGAGTTCAGTTCCCTGAGTAATCTCAAAAAGGAAAAAAATTAATAAAATTCTTTGAACCTTTCCTCCACTTGCTAAGCAATTAACTTGTCTCCTACATGCAGTGCACTCCTCATTTCCTCTCCATAGGAAGAGAATGGCCATCCTGGAGCATGGAAGTCTAAAACAGACTTCAGGACATGAGAATGAGATATGAAATTGTCTGTGTTAACTACCCATATTTAACTTGGTATGTCTTCATCTTTCCAAAATATATTTGTACACTTCAGTAGCACACCTCCCTAAACATTATTTTGATAGGCTTTTTAGTTCTGTGAAGTAAATAAGAACTACAGAGAAACATACTGTATGTGATGGGGCAGTAATCCAAAAGAAAGAAAGAAAGAAAGAAAGAAAGAAAGAAGGAAATTAAAGAAACAACAGATGATATTAAGAACTTTGCAGATGACCTTCCTCAGTTTTGGGGGGGAAGTTTTGCATGTTTCAGTGTATCAGCTTTAATCATTTTACTGCCTTCAGTCCAACTGAAAAGGCCTGAATCAGACTGCAGAATAAAGACACTTGTGGAATCTGGAGATATTAAATTATGCTCTTAAGTACGCATGGTGGGATACAGAAAGCTGGCAGCTCTAAAGAGCACTAGGATCATAATGAAATTTTCTGAAAGAGAGAAAAGATTAGCAAATCTCAAAGGGCAAATTTCTGTAAGGCTGAATGCACTCAATACTCCTACTGAATTAAAAAGTTCAAATTAGAGAGAGTTTGGGGTTTACTTGGAGCAAGGACAGGGTGGGGAAGAGATAACAGTAAGAGTAATTGAACCATTGGAGGCCTAAGATTGTAGCAAATTCTTACTCTTGCAATACTTCAGACAATCCAAAAAGATAATGTGTATCAGGCTGAAATGGTGGTGCTAACAGAGGTGCCACTGGTTGAGGATAGTGCCACGCAGGGTGCCTGAGCAGGCCTTTCAAACCACCCTGTGGAATCATGTGCTCAGCATCTTTCAGGGAAGGAACAAAATGTGCAACTGATCTCATCTAAATTTAGCTGCATGCAATTTGGTTATCTAGATTCAATTAGTCATCCTCATTCCTGAAGAGTCAACGGAGGCAGATAGCACAATGAGCTGCCTTCAGGAGGTGTCTGTTCCTCTCCACTCTGCAGGAAGATCAGGAGAGCTGAATTACATTGATTAACTTGTAACTGGCAAAATTAATTCAATCATCTCTGCTTATGTCCAACTAACCCTTTGGTCCTTTTCAGTTGCTGAATGATGATTTATCTTCTCAGTTCCTCTTGCCTGGCCCTGTTGGGACTCTCTGGGCTTACTCATGATTTATATTGCATTAGGAAAAACAGAAGCTCTCCTTCTGCATTCACTAAAAGGCCTAATGATTTTAATCCATTCGTACATCATGTAGTGACTTTGTGCAAACTGAACAAGAGAAATCTACTGAAATATTTGGTTTATTTACATAGAATTCTTTTTATTGTTTACAGTCTTATATTATTTATAACATAAAATAGGAAGGCTGGACTTCAGGAGTATACATTGACTCCAGTAGAGGATCTGGTTTGTGTTAATTTGGTACGTGCCGGAAAAAGGGAAATAGCAATTTTTGTTAGGAGGGACACATCCTTTAAGAAAGGCCTATTTTTTTCTTGTACTAGCATTTAACTGTAGACCTAATCGACATCAATTTCATGAAAGGATTATTCATTTTTGCAACACCTGTCCTGCATTAGCAAATATCCATCTCTTGCAACTACTTTTAACAAATTCAGAAGTATATGAGGAAGTGTAAAACATGTATTACATGATCTGTTGCAGGTCACAGATTAACTGTTGGCTTTTGTCCTTAGATGTTTCATTTGTAGAAGAACATACAATGCTGTGAAGCAGCTCCAGATCTTAAAATTCCTGCATTTTAGTGATTTTATTTTGTTCTTAATGGGAGTTCTCTAGTACATGAAGTACATTCCTTTACATGAGGAAATTTTCACAGTAGCATTTTTCTTTGAGCACTGGAGAACACAACCCCACAGGTACCCACTGCCAGTTGTCCATGGATAACTCACCAGAATAAATAATATCTGGTCCTGCTATTGTGCCTGTAAAATGTCTGAGAAAAAGAAAACCAAGTCTTGAAATAAAGGAAGAAAAATTTCCCTCTTCTAGCTTTGAACCTACAGGACAAATTAATCTCTGAAAAAGCTCCCCCCACAATTTTAGTGGTGAATTTGTGCTCTTCACAAGTATTTTTCTGGAGGAGGATTCCTCTGCTGGTGGATTCACCTTTTTCACATGCAGCATTTCTCCATGGGGAATAGCCCATAAGCACTGAAATCAGTAATGCAAATTGCAAACCACCCAAGGTGCTGATCTAATTTAGCTGGGGTTTGTTTTCAATTAAGAACAGGCAGGATTTTGTTGCTTTATTTTGCCTGTCATCTAGACACCATCCTCTTCCCTCCTAAGGATACTTTTATTTATTTTAGACAGTTTAAGTGAAAGACAAAAGAATTGTTCCTTCAGTTGCAGTAATTTTGCACAAGGGGTAAAGCTGGTTCTAAGAATATTTAAAAAATCAAGTTTAGACTCTGCTTTTTATTGATTGTGCAAAATAAATGAGGAAACTGTTAGGTTAAGGTCCATTCAATATAAGGATAAATGAGGTGAATCTTCTGTACATAGCTTTTCTAGTTCTGTGCTTATGGTTGGAATTAAAAAATTGCCCAAATGACAGGGGATACATGGAAAAACCCCATTCTACTACCTCAGCCTGAGGTCTAAAATCCAAAAGTACAAAATTCAGTGTTAATGTTTCCTGGCTTCTCAGAATTATTTTATTTATTTGATTTTGCAAAGCTTTGCCAACAGAAGGTATATGGATATAATATAATGTAGCCCATATCAAACTCTGTTTTGTTTTGATAATTTCAACAAAATTTGCTGTGATGTGAATGCAAATAAGTTTCACCTATCCACAAATATTTTAAATATGGAAGCTTGTTCAATCTGGGGGTGGACCAATTTCATGAAAACATGGCCTGAAGGCTAATTTAGTTGAATAAACTCTTACCTTCCTCCAAACCAAATGTCTTTGGTTTGGAATAAATAAATTAGAAACAAGCTTGAGGTTATTGAAATGAGAATTTTCACACAGGAGTTTACACTGTTTTAGTCAAACTGAATATATATATAGACAATAGATAATTTTAGTAAACTGCAGGAATTTGTAAACATTATCTAACGTGTCAAAAGCATACATTTCTTTAGCCTGATATCTGTTGGCAAACTTATCTGGATTCAGTGGAGCTGATGAAAAGGAAAAGGCAAGACCAGAGAGTTAGGAGGAGCAAGAGTTTGTTTTATTCATCCATATTGGATAGAGGACGTTAAAGAGAATTAGACATTAAAGAGAATATACTCTTTCAGTGCAGGGCCACTAAATACAAGTGTCGTGAAGAGGTCTTGAATTAACAACTGAATCTGTTATAAAGCACTAACTGTGAAAATTGCATTCAAAACCAAGACTTGGTCCTTGGGGTTTGGACAAAGCAGCAAGTTTTGCTAAGAAGACACACTGTTTGGTACTGTTCTTGCAACACAATTATAAGCTTGTAAAATAGACCAGGTGTCTGACAAATACGTAGTCAGGCCCAGAGTTTTTCAGCAACCATCATTGTGCTCAAACATGTATTTTTATTTACATACTCAATTTCGATTAGCTATTCTTTTAGTGGAAGAGAAACTAAAAAAGTTTAAACACTAAATCTTTATTTTTGAGTACTGCTAGAAGGATATTTTAAAATTAACAATATAGCAAAACAAATTAGTTTGGACCAAAGAGGATACTTCAAATTGACTGTAGTAAGTTTTTTCCATTTGCCACAGGAAAAAGAAGTGTCTTATTTCAGTTTGAGTTATCGCGTCCTCTTTTTTACTTCAGTAAATGAACCAAATCAAACCTTAATTTGCACAGCTCCACCTTTCTGTCAGAATTTTTTGTGACCACTGTGAGACAAACTTACACAGGCAGCAAAGCCATTAGAAGGGCAAGCAGGAAGTGAGTGTTGATTCTTGGGGGTTAGTGGTGGAGATATGGTACCAAAGAACTTTGAAAGAAGTAAAGACATAGATTTACATCTCCTTTCTTTATTTGTTCATCTGCATTTTCCAAGAACCCTTTTACATGGGAAGAATTTACTCATGTGTTGCATGAACCTGCTGCCTGAACCCGTGCCAGGGTTTGCTCTCTGCTGCAGGAATAACAGCATGATAAAAACTGGATATGGATTTCTGAAACAGCACAAAATTTCTGTACCGAAACTACAGAAAACATCTCAAATGCCTACAAAGAAAAATTCTCAGATGCCTATGGAGATCTTCTTTCCACCCTGAGGAAGAGAAGTGTGAGCAATGTCTGACCAGCTTCGTTCATACTTGGGAGCCTCTCCCCAATCTACCAGGGGTTTTCACAAAGTCCTGTGTTGGCTCAGTCCTGCTTTCACTGGCTGTATTATATTAGTCAGTTAAACAGAACAGCACTGGCACATTATTATCTGTGCTGTTAAATAGTTGGGACATTCCCTGAAACAATTTTGTCCTCGTGTTTTCCCAGAAATTACCCAGACATGGCAAGACATTCACATCAGGCATATGTGTTCAACCAGCCTCTTTTGGGGGCATTAAGCCATGCAGATGTGCATGAGTTATATCCATTGTCTCTATAAGAAATTAGTCCCTTGGTACTTTTATTTATGGTATAGTCCCTGAGACCAACAGGAATGAACTTAGGGTATTTTTCCAAATATAAGATAGTTTCAAAGCATATAAACAGCATTAATTGTCAAAAGGCTTTTACTTTTACTAGAAATCCATTCTTAAACAAGCATTCTAAATGCTTATAGACATCCTAATTCTGAAATGTAATATGAATTATTGAATTGTCAAAACAAAATCACCTTTAGGACTTTCCTTTTCTCTATTTCTCCTGCTGTAAAATGAACAGTGCCATGGACCAGTCGAGTATTTTTCTGGTGCATGGAGAGTGTCTTACCATTCACCTTATGTGTGATGGAGAAAAGTACAAGATTGCCTGTGTGAAGCTATTAAAGAAACCTGCATCAGACTGAGCTTAACAAATTCATTCTACTGATTAATTACATTTGGGGACATGGTTTAAGGGAGAAGGAGAGGTGCAAATGCAACTGCACAAATAGGTGTTGAAATGGGAGTTACAGTGTAATATCGCCAGATCTAATGCCAGGGCTTCGCTGCTTGTGTGCCCTTAAACAGTGTAAACCTCTGCTAAGTGATGATCTGACTGCACCGGGATGAGATATGATCTTTAAGGCAAAAAACATGAGATTTGGGCATGGCAAGAACCTGCCACTGATTACGAGGCACTGGGCAGGTGCTGTAAAGGCGGCAGAGTAAACAAGAGAAACAGATCCCAAAACCATGGCAAACCAAGCCTGGGTTTTCTGAGGGGAGCTGCGGCAGCAGCAGGAGAGTGTCTGGTGCCTTGGTGCTGCCAGGTGCTGCTGCATGCTCTGAGCCGTGCACTGCAGCAGCTGCCCAGCTGTGCAGCCCTGCAGCTCCTCTGCCAGGCTGCAGCTGCTCTGCTCCTCAGCAGAACATATCTTTGAAAGGAACGGGACACAAGCAGTGACTTAAGGAAAAATGTAAGAGGAACAGGCATAAGTAGTTTGTTGTTCTTTTGTTGTTGCGTTGGTTTTGGTTTTCTAATACTCTTCTTTGGTAAAACCTGTGTTATAGACTGGTGCTAAATGTGAACAGAAGCTCTTAAAGTAGAAACAAGACTTTGAGACCTTAGGTCTACCAGTAAAGTAATCAATACCATGACCTGAACCTCTGCCCCTGAGGCCAGCTGGCACGACCTGCCCATATCCACCCTGTTAAACCATCCTAATCTCCAAAGCATCCTGATTTCACCCAGACCAGCTGCTGGGCAGGTCCACAGCCTCGGCTTTCTCTGACTGTGCTTGGAGAGAGAGCTGGGCAGCTACTGGCAATACCGAGCCAGGTCTGGTCCTATTTAGTTCAGGAGCATAGATGGAGCCTTAAAATATACATCAAGTCATCTGTTGCCTTAATTCCACAGATTTCAAAGGATTTAGGCCAGAAGGAAACTTGCCCTAAGCTGTGCATTGTTGCAGCATGCTCATTATCACATTTGCCTTTGACTTGCACAGCTGTAAATCCATGGAAACCAGAGTAATTCAGGGATGAATCAGGTCCATTATCTCCTCGTGTTTGTACAGCATTTAGCACAATGGTGCCCTGATCCTGATGGGAATTCATGTTATTTTAGGACAATCAGAGCTTTCATTCGTTAAAATAAAGTATATTTTTAGACAGAGTCAGTTCCAGTGGCAATGTATGGGGAGTGGCGGTGGAGTGTGTGAATGAAGGGGAAAACACAACTGATTTCCCACCACATGACTCTGAGCACACCTATCACATGCCTGAGAGATTATCTCCCCTCCTGGTCAGGATGGCTGTGAAAATATGACCAGTGGGGGCTCAGAAGCTGAGATAGAAAACAAAGAACAAAACCTGTGACTATTATTGCTTCTTTTTTAAATAAGTTGCATCATTTTTAGATTGCTCAGGATGTGAAGCCCAGTGTCTGATTTTGGAATATTTGGGGCTTATTTTTGGTATTATTAACGCTTTTGCTGAAAAGTAATAAATCAGGTGCGGTGCCATTGCTTTCCATGGGAAGTTACATCTCAAAGATGTAATTTGCTCAACACTATTTTTCCCCCCATGCAAATAAAAGGAACCAGGAACACTTGAAAAAGCAAGAACTGTGCTGTTCTCCGTGTTCAGAGGTGCTTGTTTCAGCTCTTTATGAAATCTTGTTAAGACCAGTAGGTCTTATAAACTCTAATGAGATACATATGTGGAACATATATAAAGACATCACACATGTCTTACAAAATATTTACTATATAAAGAACCCAACTGTGTGTAGTTATTTTTCAAAGCAGAGGTAAGTCCTAGAAGAAGACAGAAAAAAAATACTCATTGAAAATCATAATCCTAGCAGGGCTTATTCCTAGTTCCTCTTAGTTTAAAGCTCAAATATGTGCTCCACATTCAAGTTATTTTCACAGACATAGATGGGGAAGATTGAATATCAGCTGTCATTAATCTAGTGTCCTGACATGACAGAATCACCATTACTCCCAGTACATATGAGCTGATACTTACAGCTTAGAAACATTAGAAGCACATATTTTTACAACCAAAAATTACGAGCAATTATTCCTAGAGTTGGAACAACAAGTTTTAAAAACCAACATGTGAAACTAGGGAGCTGCTTTCCAGTCCTAGCTTACCTTCTAGGAAGAACAAAAATATAAAGGTTAAGCTCTTTCAAAGCTGCTAGCTTGTTTTTCTTCAAGCCACTTTATTATCTCACTGAAACATAATCTTAAAAATTCTTTCAGTGAAAACCCGTGTTCTGAAAAGACTGTTAATTTTATTTAACATTTGAAAGTCCTCTTCTGATACTGTTGTTCTTAATTTCACAGGTAGTTAATATTCCTTTACTTACTACTTAACAGGAAGCATTTTATTTGATGTGGAGGGTAAACTATTTTGGGTGTGACTAATAGGGAAAGATCTGACAGTTCCATAACTCTGACACTTCCATAATTCCATAGTTTTAAGAAGCATTAATTTCCTTCCAGATCCAAGTTGCCTGTGCATGTCCCTTCAGTGTGAGTACAAGCCAACAAAGGAGCACTGTGACACAGAGCTACCTGATGTGTGTGTGCCCTTGCCCTGCTGTTGTGTGTCTGTTCTAGCACATCTGGGGAGCTGAAGGCCACCAGCCTCAGCCTGGCTTTGATGCTTCCATGGCTCTGTCAGCATCCACAAGATGCTGAAGGCCTTTGCATCTAAAAAATGATTATGTTACAGTTCAGTGCATGTACAAAAATGGTGATAGCACTGCCTTTTCCCAAGAGTGACTGCAAGGCAGTGCCCCACTAACATCTACAGGAGTTAGTTAGTCTCTGTTTTAGTCTTATGAAACCCTGTTAGTTCAGACCTTTGACAGCCAAGAAGAGAAGATGTGAGTGGTATCAAATTAATCGTCAGGGTAGCATCTTTGTAATTCTATCTGAAAACTGATCCTTTAGATCATGATTGGTAGGTTGTTCACAGTTAAAAAATAACCACTTCATTTACTGGCAATGCAAATTGCTGCAAGGCAGCCCAGTGAAGTAGTTAGTCATCTGTGTTCTATTTGCTTTATAAAAGTATGAGATTCGGCTGAGCTAACTGAAGTAATTAAAAGTAATTTTTCTAGGTTTGGACTGATGCCCATAGGCTTTTTGTCTGATCAATAGAAGGGAGTGAGGTTCGTCTGATGTCTCAAAACCTTATGCAATGATTTAGTCCGTGGAGATGCCACCTTTCAGCCCTCCACCTGACATGTTCATTGAGGAGGAAAAACCACTATTCTTCAAAAGTATTTTAATTCACTTGACATACTACTGATGCCACAAAAAGTATAGTGATTTTTTAAAAGTTATCTAACAGGAAACACAGAAATCTCACTCAGAAACTTCACATTTACACAGATGGAAGATATAGCTCCTTCCCTCTGTTGCAGTCACCATCAAACATGCAGAATGACGGAATGATTTGGGTTGGAAGGAACCTTAAAGATCCAGTTCCAATCCCCCTGCCATGGACAGGGATACCTTTCAATAGACCAGGTTGCTCAAAGTCCCATCCAACCTGGCTTTCAACACTTCAAGGACGAGGCATCAACAATTTCCCTGGGTAACCTCTTTCAGTGTCTCACCATCTTCTCAGTGAAGAATTTCTTCTTAATCTCTGATTTAAACCTGACCTCCTTCAGCTTAAAGCCATTCCCCCTTGTCATATCACTGCATCCCCTTGTGAACAGTCCCTCTTCAGCCCTCTTGTAGCAACTTTCAGGTACTGGAAGGTTATTCTAAGGTATTCTGGAGCCTTCCCTTCTTCAGGCTGAACAGACCTGACTCTCTCAGCTGTCATAGGTTGGGATAAGGATGACAGGACAGCACCCATCGGCACCAGCAATCTGCTTCCTGAGGCTCATGCAAGCAGGACTGCTGGAGACCAGAGCAGAACTTCACCAGGTGGCTCAGCAAGGAGAGCAAGCTGGGAAAGACATTCTGTCACTGGAAATGCAAAGGATATCAAACCAAGACCTATATCACCACAGCTCAGAACTGAGCATTGGTTTTATACCCTCCAGGTAGAGGTGCATCAAATCAGGGCAGAATCCCCAATGGACTAAAGAGCAGACAGTGAACAAATCTTTTATATAGTCTAGGACACACAAAGGAAGTAATAGGCTAAAGCATCAGAATTTCTCCAAAATGTGCTCATTCAGTAAAAAGCCTTGTGAAGCTGAAAATTAGGCTAGTCAACATCAAATAAAGCTAATCTACAACTTTCTTTTATTGAAAAAACCCATCACATAAATGTTACTAAGAATTTAAAAATAATCAATGAAATCTAAAGAACACTCAATGGATTTAAGCTTCTTAGCGTACTAAATATAAATAATTTAATCTAATAAATTCTGAAGACCAAATGTTAAAGAATACTGAGGAATAATCCCTTAATCTATTTATGGCCCCAGAAATGGTGTTCATAAACATGTGCTATTTTATAACAATGAATTTTCAAGCAGACAGACAGAGGTCTAAATTATTACAAGTCTGAATAAACCTACTCGCAGCTAGTGGAGCATTTAGCCCTGTCTCTTGGGCTACAGCTCCACGCCCCTGGATTATCACAGAGCAGTCCAATAACAGTACAGCCCTTAATAACACAGCAAATTATTTCAGTTTGCATCATCTATGAGAGTGATGGAGTAAGACACAATATATTATGGAACAAGGAGGACTAGAAACATTTGCAAGAGCAGGACACCTTTCTGTCATGGGCAGACCTGTGTTCTTCACCAGCACTGTAGCTCAGCAGTGCTGTGCTTAAAATTGCACCGCTAGTTATCCCTCAGTTTCATGAGTTAATTGAGAACTAAATAGGTCTGAGGGGGGAAGCAAGTGAAAGCCTGAAAAAGGGGACACACCACAGTCAGTCAGAAATATCATCAAATCGACATTATCTAGAATTTCGCCTCATTCATTAATCTGGGTTTGTAAACGCAACCTTGAGCTGGTCCCTATCAAGCTGAGATTTGGAGGGTGGAACAGCTGGTCATTATGCACCTCATCTGGGCAATTGTACAGATAGACCACATAAAGCTTTGTTCCTTGTGGAGTCACTGGTAGTTACAAAAGACTGAAAGACTTACCTCAGAATGGAAGACTCAGATTCTGCTTCTTCCTCGGTCTGAATACATTCAAAGTGAGTTTCTTCTGTTTGCAGAAAAATTCTCCAGCTATGGAAGTTACAACCCAGTTCTGCTGGAACATCAACCTCCCTGTTTTTGAGGTTGGGTAACTTTTCCTCAAAAATGAAACTGGTATAAGCAAGAGAACAATCTCAGTCTTTGTGATGGCCTTATTGTCACCCAAGAAGCAAAGTCTAGCATTGGGTACTGCTTGTGTGTTGTGTACTGCTTATGCATTTTATGTTACATAAAACCAGAAAATAATCCTGAAGATAAAACCAGGCTGGAGCATCGAGTCCACTTAGAGGTTAGAACTCATTTTTCAAAGCTTTTACAATGAAAGTTCAGCCTCGGTGACAGCATCTTCACTTTCTTTTCAGTCTTCACACGGAGATCTTTATTTCTTGACTTTACTAAAAAATCATTCTAGATTTTTTACTGCTTTCTAGTGTTAGCTGCAGCTTTAAGTGTCAAAGCAGAGCCATTCTGTGTTGGAACATGTGCCTATACTGGGCAGATGTCTAAATCTTCATTTGCTTTATCTGTTGATGTCTTGCAACATGCTCCATTTCTTTCCTTTTTTCTTTTCTTTTTTTTTCCCTTTTTTTCTTTTTTTTCAGATTACTGTGGAAGGACTATGTCTACAGAATTAAACTGGGAACTTTGGACTACTTTCAAGAAATCTCCTTTTAGTGACCTGCTTGCATGGTTAGTTTTGCCATCTGGTTTCTCCTATGCTCCACCTCTCCTGTTTGCTTATTGAAAAAATGGGCTTCTGTTGTACAAAAAATCAAGTGTATTCTGGATGTGTCTAGACAAACACACAGCTGAAGATAACAGAGGAAGGGAAATGTATCACTGGCTCATGTAAAAACGTATGAAGAGAGGGCACTTAACTGAAGATTTCTTTCTAAATGATTATTCCATGCAATGATGTCTTGCCAATAAAGCGAAGAGATCATCAAGGAACTGTGAGATGCTTGTCCTGAAAACTTAAAAGGTAGAGGAGATCTCTTTTTTAACTTGATAATGATCAAAGGAAGAAAAATAAAATAATGCATTATCATTTTGCATCAGGAAACTAATTCTATCCTTGGTTGCACGTAGCTCCCATTGACCTCTGAGTCATTTCCATAGATCTGCTATGAAAATGTTGCCTTAAATATATAACTTGTAGGAAAATAATTCTTAATTTTCCCACGTGAGGAAACTGCAATTTTATACTGAAGTTAAATCAAGGAGGTTGATGCCCTGTGTAGACTGCTTTTCAAGATGAAAATAAAATCCTGCCCAATATTACTAGGAATAAGCACTAGCAAAATCCCCACTGAATTCAGCCTCAGTGGAAGCAAGTGCAGAGGCACATGGTTTGTGAGTGCGATCCTGTCACTGCGTGCCATGAGCTCTTCTTGGGAACCTGTCATTTTTGAGCAACAAGGAGCCTGAAAAAGAAAAGAGACTGTAGTGTCATGTAAGAAGAGGACCAAGCAGGAAATATGAATTTTTATTAGTTACAGTGTGATTACAATGAGAACTTTTCATTCTGACAGGTCAAAAACCACTATTATTGAAGCTAGAGAGAATGTTTATGGATATGCTGGTAGAATCACAACCTGTTTCCTTACCCTTAGGCACAGAAGATGAAAAACCTCTGTCATTTTTCTCCCTCAAATAAGTCCTCTATACTGAAGATGCCAGTGAAATTGCAGAAACAGTCACACTGGAGTTCACACTGACTCCGAGTTCGCAGAATGGCATTGACATTCACAGAGCTACGCCAGAATTACGTGTTTGCATGAGAAGCCCTTTACGTAGGTTTTCCTACGCACGTGGCACTGCGAAGGCAGAGAGGTCACATGCCTTCCTCCTGCCCAGAGCTATTATGTCCTTGTGTCCAGCATTCAATAGCTCCATTGCTCCCACACTGCTGGCAATAGCAATATTCAAATAGTTTTGTTTACTTGCATCTTTAATTATGAATGGGCTTTTAGTCATCCTGAGAAGACCATAGTATTAATTCAGTAATTACCCCAAGAAATTGCCTCTTTTAATCTCTGAGTTTGGCTTCGTATTATTTGAGATCTCAAGTGGAGGCAGAATAGTCATGATGTCAGCATGAGCTTCACCACACACCACAGCTGATGCAGAGGTTGTAGAATGAACATATTTTGGAGGGAGTACACAGACTCATGCTCACGTGAATTTATGCACATCACTATGAGAGCATGAAAATGTTTGCATGTGTCAGAGTTAAATAGGAATCCTTTTGGAAAGTGTTTCCATCTACAGTGGTGGCCTTGACCAAAGCCACAGAACAAGATGGCATAAGGCTGCTGCTGCCCACGTATATCTCATGAGTGTATTTTTACTTCCGTCTGACAAAAATGCTTTCCTTGACTTGGCTTTCACAGTTATGATGCCCAGTTTTCTCTCTATTTGTTTTAAGGCAGAATTGACTGTCTTAAAATTTAGAACTTAGTATTAAAGCAAAAGCTTTCTGTAAATATATTCAATTAACTCTCTGATGATTGCTACCAAAACCTCAAACTCAGTTGTAAACTAACACACTATTGTTATCATCGTTTTAGAAACTTGAATCGCTGCTGAATTTTCAGCAGCTATCTCAGCAGACATCTACCTTTCAGAGACAGATTAAATGAGTTTTTTTATAGCAAATGTGGTAATTCAGGAATTTGTTTTTACTGACTCAAAATAAAATCCAAGATATTACACACAGAAAAACTTCAAATATTCTGATTTGTGTATTCACTTTTAATTTTCAGTATTCAGTTGGATATTGAGGTGTAGTTTTATCTTTATGTGCAATATTTCTGTATCATATATAAAATCTAATAAATCTCTTAACAAAAAATTGTTCCAAATGAAAAGTCAAAATATTAATTTCAGAAAGTGTGAACATAATATTTCAACATCAGTACACTTTGTCCTTAGAGGAGTTCTTTTGTGAAAAAAATATAGAGCAAAATCAGCACCTTCCTTTCCTGGGTGATTTTGTTGGATTTGTTTATTTGCTATGACAAGACAATTTGTGATGGAATTTCAACTGCTTATCTAATTCTTGGTTCATTTTCATTAAAATTAAGAGATGAAACTGTGTCGGGTATTCTCTTCCTTACAGTTACTTGAATTCATATGTCTAAAAGAAAGGTAAGACCACAGACACTGTCTTTCTCTTAATTGATTAATTAAATAAGTTTCCTCCAGATCTTCTACAAGAGCTGGGCACTTGTATACTGTTGACTTTTCTATTCTTTTCTCAACTGAGAAACAGAAACAAATAAACAGACAAATTTACCTAGAGACCAATAGGTTCACCGAGGCACCTTTTAGAACCAAAATAAACTATAGTCTATATTTCACTGTCTTAGGTAAACAAAGTTATTAAAATTTTATCTTAATTGTCACTAATTCTATTAATCCAGCTGCATAGCTGAGTTAAAATTATACACTATAATTTGTAAACAAAACTGAGGTAGATTTGTATTCAATTTACACAATTTTAAGAGTAATGCATAAATGAACAGTTCTTTCTAATTTTCTTTGACTTGGATTTTTATAATTTTCCATTTTGAACTCCCTCTTCTCTAACTGCAAACTACAAATGGAGCTGAAATAATCTGGAACAGAGAGAAAGACCCTCTGACACATTCAAACCCACGTGCATAAGTTTAGGGGGTTCAAGAGGCAGAACAGTGCATCATCCCCCCTTCCTTAATTACATGCAGCCACTGTATCTGATATAATCTTGCAGTAGAAAATATCTGACAAAATGTTTCTTTCACCTATTATTTGAGAGGCATCACTTTGGTGATTAGATGTCTAATATGGAGTTTATCATTTATTCACAAGTAAAATCAGTATAGTAAATGACAGAAACAAGCATTTTATTGGGAAATTGTTCACTCCACATTAATGGTGCATTTAATTTTGAACCAGTCTGGTTCTTTGAACAATTTGTTCCAGCTAAGAACAGATTGAGCTGTTCTTTGAATCATTTTTCAGCAGGCAGTACAGTGTGAGTTTATGATAGTTTTTCTTTGTACTGTAGCTGAGTTCATTTGAGGTAAATCTTGCTGAAGTGCAGAGGGTTTACAAAGGTGCTGAGTGCTGTGATCCAGTAGACTTGACATGGAGACAGCTATGTGGACTGTTTGTCTCACATTTAAGCATTGACACATGGTTTTCTGGCAATTTAATGGTTTGTTTTCAGTTGTGTATCCCAGCATTTATGTTTGACATTTAATGTTAATCTTACTTTGTATATAGACTTCTTTGGATGAGCATCACTGTGGAAAGTACACAGGAAACTGGAGGTGAATCCAGACATAGGAGGTTTTCCCCTTGCTGGATGGAACTGGCTTTGCCAACTTTGTTGGAGAGGAATTGGGTGAATAGTAGTGAATAGCTGCTTAAGATGCTTTTGTTAAGCAGTGCAATCTGGAGGTAGAAACCCTTACACCAAGGGATATGTTTGGGTCCAAGGAAACACAAGAAAGGGTTATGGGTTACTCATGTGACTTAAAAAAATTTTGTACACACAGACATGATCATTTTTATGAATTTTCTGCACATTGCTGCAGTCTGGGATTCTTGGCATGGATTGATTTATAAGGACAAAGTAAAAATTATGAGACCTGATGCAAATCTTATAAGATTTTACATTTTCCCAGTTTAAAGCACTAGTCTTTTCTTTTTCCCTCCAGTTTAAAATACTAGTCTTTTCTTTGAGGTGGAGGAGGGGTGAATGTGGGCACCACCAAGGTCTCACTGAAGCTACTGAGAACAAAAAGTAAAAGACATAATTGCAGCTTAATGAAACCAATTTTGAATATTCCTTTAATCTCTGCTGGGATGTTTATTGTCACTGTTCACGTTTTCTCTTTTAGGCAAATTCAAGCCATTTGCTAACCTGCTCATGCTAAATGTCACTCTGTAAAATAAGTAGCTTTGACAAACCTGCCTCCAGTCTACTACCCCAGCATGTTAAAATTATCACAGTCACATTCCTGTTTTTTTTTTTGAAATTAAAAAGATGACTGTCATTTGTCATTTCTGCCAAAAACACCATTATGTTTCTTGCAGGAACTCTGGAGAAGATCTGGGTTTTAGTTTACACCCTAAACAAAACAAAACCCCATAGTGGAGTAAGTATTCATGGAATATCTGAGAATTGGGTTCAGTTTCTAAATCTGTTTAAAACTGGTGTGAGATCCCAATAGCAATCACTTGTCTACTGTGCAGCTTTCCCAGAAAAAGGCTGAACTATGAAACAAGCCCCACATAGCTGCTGACAGACCAGGTGGTCCATAAGCATTGAGATGTTTCCTTAGAAACCTGATTAGACCATTAAAAATTAGTGCTATTTTTTATTAAATGCAACAGGGATGGCAATCTTTGTTGAGCATTTAGGTACCTTGTAGTTACCTAAGGCAATTTGTGGTACACAAATAAGGACACCCAAGTCTTCCAGGCAATCCAGTCTGGTGCACACGGTCTGAGAGCAGCTATTACATCCCAAAAACCTGGGATGGGTCTCATCAAAAAGTAAACAAGACGACAATGGCCCAGCACATTACCGCTGGCAGAAAAGAGCACACATATTTTGCTTTTTAGCCTGATGTTGGATTACTCATCTGGAAACAGGAGTGGGAGCCTCACCTGCCAGCTCCCTCACCTGGGGAGGTCCAAATCTATCTCACAGTCTTCAAGAAGAAAAGCTAGGACAGAAGACATGGCATGCATAGCCTAGAGGAGTTCACCCTCCTCTAGACTGTTGAAGCACACCAAGAAGCCAAGAGGTTGGGGTTCAGTTTCAGAGAGAGAGGGAGAGAGCAACCATTTAAGTTTAGAGGGGCCGGACAAGGTATTTTGTTCTGGACCTTTTTAACTTGCTCTGGTTAATGTTGCTGGAGCTGATTTTGTGAGGAAGGTGATTGGTACTAGCTAAACATACTAATTCTTTAAAAAAAAACCCCAAAACCAAAACACGAAAACAAAACACCACACACACAAAAAAAGATACCAAAATAAGCAAAAAAGGCAACCAACCAACCGACCAAAAAACCAAAAACCAAAACAAAAAACCCCAAAAATAAAACAAACAAACAAAAAACCCAAGAAAAAACCCACCAAAAAAACCCCAAACCAAACCAAACCAAACAAAACAAAACAAAAAAAACAAACCAAAAAACCCCAAAAAACAAACCACCAACCAAACACACAAACACCCGCAGAAATAAAGCAAGAGCTGTCCAGAGTGTAACACTATTTTATGAGTGAATAATACAATGATTATTTCTCCACAATATGAAACTATAATGAGACAATCACATGGCTTCCAGCACTACAGAATTCAAACATTTCATGATTTTTTAATACATGTAGGTTCACAAAACTCCTAGAAAGTAGGAAAATGGATAATTTACAATTCCCAGTTGTAAAATGTTTATCCAGTTATTATGCAGCCTTTAAAATACCCCAAACACATACACATTCACAACAGAGCATAAAAATATTAGTCACATGTACAAAATTACAATGAGGTTTTAATAGGCCCCTTTTTGGCTTTCTTGTTTTCAGCTCCTTGTTTAAGTCTGCTCTTCAGTCCTCTACTTATTTTACAGCTCAGCTCTGAGCTCTGAACACTGCATTAGGCATGGAATGGGTGCTATGACAGTCTGGGTTTATTTCCAGGCTCACAACTGAGCTGGCAGACAATGTGTGTGTGCCCTTGTGCCCTTGTTTGAAACGAGCTGCAGCCTGTGGCTCCTCCAGGTAGATTCTGCCAATTTAAGTATGAAAAATTACAAGGGATGAGCTCTGTCTTCTGAAGTACTGATGCAAAAGGTAACAATATTGCATGACCCTAGGGATGGTTAGTTGGATGGCTGCTTTGTACCGCAAAACAGCTGAAAGAAATAGCTTTGCTTTTGGGAGTTTTATGTCTCTGAGGTGGAATATGAAGTACCTGATGAGGAAGTTATGGTTCAAAGGAAGGTTACAAAAATAACAGCAGCCATCCTAAACTTATCTAAGAGATTTACAAGAAGTCTGCTACAATGTGTGGGTTTTGACCTCCAGGAATACTAAATTTTATTCATCTTGTGTTGGGGAACAAAAGACACTCAGTGCACTAAATCAGCTTCATTTTTGTGTTTGTGCTTATGGGATTTGGAGCAGAGGTTTAGATTATAAGGAAATAGTTGTCAAGTGTAAAGTATAATTAAGACAGTTCTGGTGCCAAAACCAAGATTTTATTTTTCCTGCGGAACAGGGATTTTAGATTTTTTTTTTTTTTTCAACTCCTAATGTAGAGAGGGTGAAGAAGGGGATATTTTTCCTCTTTTATCTGAACAGTCAAAAATGCACCCGTATGAGATCTGTGTTGCATAAGCAGATAGTTTTAAGATGTTCACAGTGTACCATAGATTTACCTCATGTATAGGACATAAATTCATACTTTAAAATCTTATAGAGGTATGAAAGTATTCATTAGTATCACTGCCAATTTAACTAACCTCCCTCTGTTACACCTCAGGTGTTACATGCAGAGCAAAGGTCACTTAGTATTTAGGTTTCCTGGCAAAATTTCTAACCACTGCAGCTTTAGAAGGAGTTTTATAACAGATCTCATCTCTTTCCATCTACCAAATCTATGACTATGACACTCACATTGATATTTTGCTAAGTTGTATATGAAAGTATACACAAGAGTACCTCTGGCCAAGGCTTTGGGCTTCATATACTCTCTGATTATTCCATCTGTGGTTTAATAATTTGTGGTCTCCACAGAAAACCAGTGACAAGTAGATAAAAGTGGAGGGGATGGCAGAGTCAATGAGGACCAACCTGTGAATAAGGAGACACATAATTCTCTTGCAGATCAGTGACCTATAGAGGCACGCAGTCAAGTAGCAGGCCTTGCATTTAGGAGCCACTGGTATAAGTCAATGAGCAACAACAGGTACCTTACATGACTGAGCTCAAAAAAATCCTCAAATTATTGCATCAGGACTGAGCATTGAAATAACAAGGCAGCAGCTTTAGATCCTAGATGTTCATCTCTCTCAGAGGAGCTCTACCTTGGACAGACAAACCCTCTGAAACTGTGTCAGACAGACAAATACCTGAGTGTATCTGTGTGGTGGTGTGGTGGGTGTAGAGGAATATGATTTTTCTTCTGTCCCTTCTTAATTATGTCTGTAATTAGCAGATATAATTACTCAACAGCACTTGCAAACTTCCTGAAATCCCTGAGAGCTGGGTTACTCTCATCTCACACCCACAAAGAACCTATTGATAGGACTACAGCCTAGATGACAAGCTTAGACTAACCATGTAGGGTTTAGCTAGTTGAAGCTAGGGTGATGTGCATGCAGCCTAGGGTTCCAAATATTGGAATATATCCAATATCCAAAATATTGGATAACAGTTTAAGTCAATCTGGCCTTAGCTCAGCTTCCAAGAGGGTTCCTTTTTCTTTCACAATCAGTAGAAGATAGCACAGAAAATCTTTTGGGCTATGTCTCTACTGCAAAATAATCAGGTCCTTTATTCGCAATTCACTTCAATACAGAGGTGCAATAGGAAAACTGAAACTAACAGCAAAAAGGCCTCTGCTGATCTGAAAAAAACCTGGAATTTAGCAGTTTAGCTCCAGCCCTTATTTGCTCACAGTCTTCCAGTGTCCTTGTCAGTGGGTTGCATGCAACATATCTGTGCTGAGGAGGAGACCAAAACATTGGAATGAGGAAATGCTGTGAAAATGGGTCCTGTTAAACTAGGTGTCCGAAGTCTGTTCTGAATATACTGAATATACTGAACCCAAAAGGTTGCAGTTGGTACTTATTTATTTATTTTTCTATTTAATTCATGTAATGATGTAATTGAGCTTGTATTGTTTGGTGGGACAGAAGGACTGTGGGCGACTGTAGGAGGAAATTTATTTCCTGTAGGAACTGCAGTAAGTGAGGAAAAAGATATGTAAGGCAAGGAGGCACAATGTCAAAAAAGGAAATTTATGGTATCACTTCTCTATTTATATCAATGTATATACAGAAAAATATTACAAAATGTGTCCCTTAAACCTAAAGAAAAAAATTAACTTTACCCTATGTCACCGGGAAAAAATATCTGTTGCCTGGTACATGCATTTGGGAAATGATGTAATTATTGCATGATGATTTACTCCAGCTCTACTAAATTAGTAGTTTTGTCATTGTCACTAAAAGAACAGTCTTCAAAAGCCTGAAGTCAGAAGAACAGAAACATTTTGATACCAAAATATTTTGAAAGGTGTTTGGAGGCTTACAAAAAAAACAACCACCCTGAGATTCAGATTTAAGGCATCTGATTTCCCTTGATTTAACTAAGAATTTGCAAATAACCTTCTAACTTCAGGAAATAAATAACCTCAGGTGAAAATCAAGCACATAACCTGCTAAGACATGTTTCAGAGGGACTAAATTCTCAGCAGGACTAAAGTGCTGCAGTACCACCTGCACTGGACCTGTGTTCAAGGGCACCTTCCCAGCTCATCCTGGAAGACAATCAGCAGACTGGTATCTGTCTACCCACAGTGCCCCAAATGAATGTGTTATTCTGAGGGTTCACTGGGGTTAACCTGCTTCCTCTAGACAAGGGTTCAAGTTTAAGAGAGAAATTGAAGATAAATCAACCCAATCATCTTTTACAGTTTGCTCTTTTACTGTAGATCCAATGACAATGTGTACAACCACATCCTTAAAGTTCAGTGTGGACTCAGAGATAAGGTATGAATAAAACATCCACCTGGTTACCCCTTTATGCTCTCAAACACATCTGCAAGAGAGCAGGTGTGTACTGCTGGAGCCTGGTCTGGCACATGAACCTGTGTGAAGCGGTGCAGCCACGTACCAGGCAGCTCCATGGACCACATTTATCTTCAACGTTGTTTCCACCTCTAGCCAAACCAACTAAAAATAGATATCTGGTCTAACTGGAAAACTCAGAGCTTCTGAACTAGGTGCAGAGGCTACCTACAGAAAGAGAAAAGCATCTAAAGAGGAAGAGTATCTCACTAAACTGAACCCCAATACCAAAAAGAGACAAGAGGAGAGTGATGATTGTGTACCAGCTCTCTGAGTCAAGAGTAGTGCAACTAATGAGTTGAATTTTAGTAAGCTCTTTCTTCTTTAGAGGTGACATAGAGTAATGAGAGAACCTTCTTGCCCGCATTGTTGGTGTTAAAACATGAAGCCTAGAAAAAAGCTTAAAGATCTAAAAAAAAAAAAAAAAAGTTCACTGAATTTGCATAGTCTAAAGTAAACAAAACTGGGAAGAAGAATGTACCCATAAAGACAAGAAGAGAACTATCACTCTCCATACTCATTAGAGACAAGAAGCAGTCAACAGATCACAGAATCAGCTAAGATGGAAAAGACCTTTCAGATCATCAAATCCAACCTATGACGTAACAATTGTATGATAGATCCTGTAACAAGGCAGCTGCAGAATGGCCTTAGGAAAGTATTTTGCAATAGGCAGAACATTGAGGGAACAGCCTGCCTTGGGACTGCACAGTTTCCCCAGGCAAGGTCTTTGCACTCAGGAGTGTTTGTCAGGTTTAGGACAGTTTTAGTTGGCATTGTCCTGAGGTCTCTGCCATCTCTATGCTTTAATTTTTTTTTTTTTTTTTTTTCTCTCCCCAGTTTCAGGTGGATAGCATTTCCTTAATTTTTTCCTTTTTACATTTTCTTTCAATTTTCATTCTAATATTATTGTAATATCATTGTATTGCTGGGATAATTCAAGGCAATCAATTAAAGGTTAAACTGAGAGTGTCTTTTCTTTTAGCTATACATTGGTTTACAAAACTTTTTTTTTTCAAATTGGATGTAGTTGATTGGAAGGCTGGAGAAACTACCATGAGATAAGGGTTTTTTGAGATAAGAGCATTTCTGTTGCAGTGGAGACAGCCCAAAGAATTTAAGTCATTAACCTTTGAAATAATTCTTTGAACACTTCCAGGGATGGGGCATTCACAGTTTCTTTGGACAACCTGTTCCATTCCTCACCACCCTCAGTACAGAATTGGTTCTTAATATCTAATCTAAACCTGCCCTCTTTTGGTTTTAAGTCATTCCCTCTTGCCCTGTCACTACCTGCCCTTGCAAACTGTCCCTTCCCAGGTCTCTTGTACCCCCTTTATGTACTGGAAGGTTCTATGCTCTGTTCAGCCTGGAGCCTTTTCTTCTCCAGGCTGAACAACCCCAGCTCTCAGCCTGTTTTCACAGGAGAGGTGCTCTGGGCAGCCTGGTCTAGTGGAACTTGTCCCTGCCCATGGCAGCAGGGCTGGAATTGGACGATCCTTTGGGTCCCTTCCAACCTAATGCCGTTCTATGATTCTGATGATCCAGTATTACAATATGTTTTCTTTTACTCGACATCACTTGAATCCCAGGATAAACCTCTGGTCGCTGTTCCTGTTTCTTTGCAGCAGTAGAGGTCTATGTCTGTGGAACAGGATATATGCTTTTTAAAAAAGAATTAATTCTGCTGAGTAACTTCATCCTGTAAAATGATGCAATTATAGAACATCTAAGAAATGTGCCAGTATTACTTTATCAGTAACACATAATGACAATTTTCTTAGAATCTCACAGGAAAATACTTAACAGAACAGATTCTTCAAAATCTTCAGGTTCTGAGACTAAGAAAGTAAAAGACTTGTCTCTTAGACAAGTAAGACTGATTGCAAGGCGTATATACTGTAGCTTAGTAACTAAGCAACAAATTTTGTACCAGACTTAAACATTTATCTCCTATTGAAATTAAATAAGGATAGTCGATTAGGCATCCAAAAGCCTCATCCCCACTCATTTAATTCTATTTTTTTCTGTCTATGAATCTGTTTCCCATCTTTTCTTTAAAGCTAATATGCATGTGAGAAATTACAGAACTATATGAACAAAATGTAGCTACAGAAACAAATAAAGTGTACCCATGGCAATATCATCTGAACATTCATATTTAACATTGTATAATTGTCATTGACAAAAATTGCAAAATAATGGGAAATCTGTGGCAAAGGGAAGACTTCCTTTTAGACTACTTCAGTATAGGCCTGGAAAAACCTATAGTAATGAATTCTCAGGGTGTGAGGTGATATTATTGTAGAAAACCCACTAATTTTAAAGATTCATCACTACTCACTATCTTTAAATAAGTGACTAAAACACTTAAATGCATGTTTAATTTTAATTATATGAATAGCCAGAATTTATTTTATGGTTAGTCAGTTTCTTTATATGATGACTTCAGGAATCGTTGATATTTTATTGCTACTTCAATACAAAATTTTTTTCAAGCCTCAAATGCAAATGAAGAAATAGCTGTTGGCTTCTGCGCTATTCAGTCTCTCCATAGGAGTGGAAGTATATTGATAAAAAGCTCTCAAGTGCCCGAGATTGCTCTCAAAGGAAAAGCTTTGGTTATTGCCCATATAAAATGCATCTTATCTCAGTCCATAGTGCAAGGAAAATTACTTTGGTTACAGATTCCTTCTAGCTGTAAAACAACTTTCTGAATAGCAATAGAGACCTCTTCTACATCTTTTATAAATATTTCCTTACACTAGTCCACAAAAGTTCATCAACAAAGGATGGTGCCTTGGACCTGTGGGGATAATTCAGTGTCCTTGACTGCCAGAGCACATTTGAAAAGATCTTGAGCCAAGAGATGAAAATATGCTCAAAGTGATAGAACTCTTAAAAGAATCTTACCTAGTGAAATTACTGTCTCAGGGAAGTGTCTCTGACTGGTGAGATAAGCACCTTAAAATAAATCAGTGTAATTAATTTTTGTCTATAAGCAATATCAAACATGTTACACCTCCCAATAACCAGCATTCAGAGTTTCACTTTGATACTTGATGCCTTCTTCGTCTTATTCCTATTAAAGTAGTAAACTGTTTATACATTTTATTGATATTTTCGTTTGTATCCCCAGGGAAAGAAGTTCAGGGAGAACAGACTTGCACTAAAGAAAAATGTATCGAACAAAGCCATGATTTCCTTCAGTCACTGCACATCCACAGGGAAGAATAATTTGTGGAAACATGGAGATGGAGGAGTAATGGATTCCTCTGTCAAAATGATGAGTGAAAGAAAGAAGTAATTACCATTAATGCACTTCAATTATGGCTCAACGGTTTTTTAGCTGTATGTTCCCATTTAATTTTCACTTAAAACAAAACAGTTGCCACAGACCCAGAGCTAAAAACAGAAATCCCTTTCAGCTACTGGCAAATTAGCGAGTAATGTTCTTATTATATAAGCAGAGGGAAGATTGGCTTCTTCCAGGCAAACACGGGAAGTGCTTGTTTGTTTCAGGCACTACTCCTTCTCCCCCCAAACTCACAGTTGAACTTTATTTCCACTGTTATAACCAGCTAAGCATGATAATACTTTTTTTCTGGTTCCTATTTAGCTTTCAAAGCCCTCACAGGATTTCTGTCATGGATCAGTGGCACCTTCCAGGAGGGAGTGAGGTCAGTGGATATCCTTGGTATACAGGAAGGCATGTTCTATTAGAAAAGGGAAATGTTTTCAAATCCCTCAGATCTTAAGCTACTAAAAATAAACTAATGAGCCTTAAATTAACTTTTTTTTTTCCACAGCTTTTCTAAGCCTAAAGAAAAGTATTTATTATCTGGGAGTGACATGTAGGAAATTAGTCTTATAAGTCGTGATTAAATGATTATAGTTTCCAAATTTCTTAATTCCAATCTTAATATTAATCTGTTGTAGAGTGCATGTTTCAACTTCAGTGATTTAGTTTTGGGTCTTGGTTTTGGTTTTTTTAAATTGAGTGTCATTTTATCATGAGAAATATTTATAGTGGAGGAGCTAAAAAAACACATGATGTAGGAGTCACCTTGGTATCACAATTTGACTGTCTGCCTGGAACAGTTTTGAGCTGTGTCCGCATTCAGTGCTACCTCTCTATACCCCTCCAACAACCAAAGTGAACTTCATTAATTTCCTGTGTAAGGGGAAATTAATCAAGTGAATTTATTTGGTGAAACTCATCCTTAACTGGGACTCCACTGAAACCAGTGGAAACTTTTCTAGAGGAAAAACAGCCTTGAGAGTGGACTGATTCCCACCAGTCCCTCAGACCCAGTGAATTCCTGCCCACGTTTCAGGCTGAACGGCAGGCTTTGGACACTGCTGGTGCACTCACAGGAGATGGGTTTGCTCTGTCTGCTGCCTGTTAGGGCTGAGGGTGACGTGAGCTTGGCCGTGTTTGACCCACTCACACCAAAAAGAGAACTTCTGGCAGAGTTTGCAGTAAACCAGCAAGAATTCCTCCAGATGGTACCACTGTGTATTTAGGCAAGATTTTAAAAAATCAGAATTTTTGCACTTGCAGAACTCACAGTTTGTTTCTTGCAGAAGTTGAGGTAGGTCAGGGTGAGCATGGCAGCCACAAGAAGCCAGACAGCATTTGGAACACCTGGACCAAATCATGGTGAATAGCAACAGTTTATGCCTTGTGTTAAGGACCCAGCTCTCTTGAAAAGTAATGCCTTTAAAATGCAGTCACTAATGACAGAGTCCCAGTCTCATCACAGGGACAGTTAAATTAAATAACTGCAAAACTGTCTGCAGAACTGCATGTGCTGTCTAAAATCTTTTGAAATCATTTTAACTTCAAGCACAGAAGAGAGTCTGTGGCTCTGAAACCCAGAACATAGTGCTGAGCCATTTGCAATGACTTGAGCTTGATAGAGTGGGTGAGACAATCCCATTGTTTCCCTGTGGAGACTTGTCTTTCCTTTTCCCACTTCCCCACAGAAGATCTCCAAGTTTCTTTCTCCACCTGCAGAGTTCCTGGAGGAAACTGTCTATATTTCATTCAAAGTTCAAACATACCATGTTTTCATCCTAAAGTTTATTTACATTTCTTGATTACACTTGTTCTGGCTCATTTCCTTTGTTTCATTCTTGCCAGAAAACCTTGCTGGAGTGCTTGTCAGTTATTAATAAATTGCGTGAAACAGTAGCAAGTGTGGTTCAACAATTTGGCAAATATTAGTGAATGACATCTTCATTGTTAGGAGAATTTTTGGCAAGTTTTCAGATCAAACACAAATTCCGGCCCTTTAACATCTGTTTTTGTTATATTCAGATTGTCAAGAAAAAAATAAAAAGAAAATGAGACTTAAGGAACATTCTCAGCAAAAGATGCAGGTATTACATCACCAAATGGACTTTTAGAACTTTAAGAAAAACAAAATTAACGAGTTTTGTTTGGCTTTTGAATGATTCTTCACGAAGTTCTGAAATATGAAATCAGGGAAAAAAGTATAAGACATTCTTGAATAGATTCTGTGAGAAACTTCAGAAAAAATAGATGAATGCTTAGTGAAGAAATTCTAGTGACAGGCACTCTGCTGCCACTGGTGAATTATTCCTTCTAATCAAAGTGTTCTTCTTTATTGTTAAAAAAAAAAAAAAGTATTTCTATTCTGAGTGGACCTTGTATCAACTTCAAACCTCTGTGTTGTTTTTAGATTCAGTTTACAGCTCTCGTTATCAGCTGGGTGCCTCCCATGATTTGAAGTGTCCAAGCAAGGCATCACTTAACCTTTGGAATTTATAAAGGTTTTTTATAATAATACCTAGCTTCCAGTCTCAGGTTTTCTTTTAATTCTACACAGTTCATCAGCATCCATTTTGCACTCTAAGTTCAAGAGAGCTAGAAGGAGTAGCCAAGCAGCTTTGCACAGGCAGCAGACACAGCAGAACCTCTCTGTTCGTGTACTGTACATCTAGGGCTCGCTTTTGCCCTTTTTGCCTTCATTTGTCATAGCATGAAATAATTCTGCCTTTTATGAGAATAATATAACAAATTAAGGAAGCCAGCCACTTTTCTAAGACTTAAGATTTATTTTTTTTTTTCTGAAACACTATGGTACTAATTTATCTTTGCATAGGTAGATTTTTCTAAGTATCCATCTCCCATCACCAAAGAAAAGAAGGGAAAGAAGTGGAACATTTTTCATTGGTAATTTAGCTCTTAGAAGCTTTTACTGAAATACTTATAACCTTTTTCATATATTTAGCTGAGTCAAAGACTCCTTTTTATTATATCTCCATAGCCTTCATTTTCTCTGGAAGATGTTATCCATTACTGATACACTGTGAACGTGTTGGGTCTTAATTTATTCAGTGTATTCGTAGTCTTGTTAAATCCACAGATATTATCCCTACTAGTAATGAAGATTTCAAACCTCCCTTTAACTAGGAAACTGTGCAGTTAACAAATAAGGTCAGATTGTCCCAGCTCTTCCCAAGAAGGATCTCTGGCTATGTCTTTAGCAGTAAGTTAAACATTTAGGGGTGGGTTTGTGGACACTGAAATGTGTTGTAGCCTGCTAAGAGCACTCAGAGGTTTTTCCTGGGCAGACTGGCCATCTCCTGAGAGTCAGAATAGGCCCAAAGATGGTATGCAGTAGGTATGACAGATCTCACAATAGTATTTAAAAGGGCAGGAGGTGTTAATCGTATGGGCATAGACCATTCTGTGTCATTTGGCCTTAGGACCAGGCACTCCATTCACTTGCCTAGATGTACTTTCAGCCCCTTTGAAGGCTGAGCCTTTGTTTTGTTTCAGCAGATTCTGAAATTCATAGACCTACTCAAGTGCATATTCCTTAGCAATTGCTAAATGTTCTCAATTGCCAATGTTATGTCAGGAATGCATTTGAACATCTGAGACTGTCTGTGCTTTGGGCCCAGTGACACAGCCTAAGTACACATTTGAGTATCCTTTCAAGGAAAAACTTCTCAAATTACATTTTTAATTTTTTCAGTGTCAGCTATGTACTTTGAGAAAAGACTGCTCTGTGCCTTTCTGAGCAATCTATTGAACCTTTAAGTGCACTTAAGTAGCATTAGCTGACAGTTCCAAATGCACTTTTTAGACCTGAACCAGATGTAACTAGCATTTAGTTACAAAAATACTTTTCTGTGAATTAGCAAACCATTTAATTTGTGTAAGTAAAGATTCCAAAGCTAACCTCCATAGCTGGTCTTTAACTTCACATATTCATAAGATGGAATAGGTGGCAATTTAACATATGATTGTTCGGGGGAGAAAAAAAAGTCTAGGAAATGTATTAAAGGACAGGTTGTTTCCTGAGATGCTTTTTGCAATCAATGTGTTTAATCTAATGAACGAGGATCTTGTAGGCATAAACCCCAAAATCCCAGGTCTCCCTGTTCAAAGGGAGGGAATTTAAGAAAATGAGCCAAGTTTTTTCCAAAGTGAGTGAAAACATTTTCTGTTATCAGTAACATGTCTGCAAGGGTCTCCTTAGACCCTCGCATTCTCAGCAGTTTGTCTTTTAAAGCTGGTCAGGCAGTATCTCTGAAAGCTCTGGCTGATACAGGATCATCCTCCCTGACTATACACCAAGTCTGAAGGAATTTAATATACCAGCAGGAGGCACCATATTTTTCAGGTGGGATACATCATATTTCCATTAAAATCTTTGTGGAAAGGAGGGAAACAATGACATCCTGCCTAACCCTACACTAAGAAACATTAAAGAGTAATTTCTCCTTTGTCCTCAGAAGTCCTTATATCCACAGAGAGCTTCCACAGATGTCACAGAAAAGAGGTGGATCAGCAAGGCTGTGAAACACCTACTCCTAATTTTCATATTTGCAAGGCAGAGCCCTACACTTACACAGATGAGCGCCTTGAGATGGTATTTGTTTGCTGAAATGTAAAACTGCCTGGTGTAGGACATGCACATCTGAGAAGGTCATCTGGCTCCCTTCTTCATCGTTGGTGAGACAGACATTAAATAATCCATTTTGACAAAGACCTCTGATTTCTAAAAGAGAAATATGAATCACACCACATGCTTTTTTTCCTTAGTAAGTGTCAAAATGCTTATCTTGTCTATACAGGATGTGCCTACAAATAAGTGAGGTGAAATGGAATCCCACCATTTGCACAGAGATTGTGGAATCATAATTAGAACAAAATTTTTTTCCCGCTCAAAGAACCCTTGAATCAATGGTGTGATGCAGTTTTTACACAACTTGGAATACTGAGAATGCAACTGATCACATGGTTTCATGCAGTTTATTAAAATTTATATTGATAAATAGTTCCAAATCAAAACAGTTTCCTGAATACTGAAAATAATGGAGTTTGTGTTCTAGTTATTTTATGTCACCTTGTCACTGATGAAGTGATTTTGAAAGAACTGCACTAAATTTTTAGCATGACCTAACACTTGAGTAGAAATTGGAGAAATTAAATTAGCTCAAGGATAGTCAAGAAATGAGGGATGAAAAACAAGAGAGAATGTTTTTCCTGACAGCAGGAAAAGCATCACTTGGAGCTCACATCTTGTTATGTGCCTGAGGAAAGAATTCTTGACTCAGGAATGACAATTGTGATGTGTGATAAAGGACAAATTCAAAATGGAAATTTTCTTAGAGTTAAGTCTTTCACCGATGCACCAACTTCTTTCCCTCGAGGTGGAATTAGTAAGACGTCTGTCCTGGTACACATTTTCATTATTTTTATGGGAACTTTAGAATTTTCAGACATCTTCTTAGTCGATAGGTTTTCTTCAAAATCACCTTCAAGTTTAAATGCTTAGGGGAATAATGGGAGATAAAGAAAACAATAGACAAGCAGGCACACATAGCCTAAGGCATTAGTTAAGGCTTGTTCCACAGATAAACAAGTTTTAAATTCTTGAACAGAAAGGAAGAAAATGTGTAGAATTGACTAATTTCTAAGAAATATAGGAAAAATATCTATTTTACATGTCTCAGAAATCCAAAGCAAAATAGGGTCAATACAGTGGTGTGTTTTGAACATTGTAGATAAAATGCTGCACAAATCCATGGCTTTTCTATAAAAGCATCTCCATGATTTGGATTTTCCATTAATTCCCTATGTCAGGGACAGATCAATCCAAAATCGAGGATGCAAATATTCAAGATCTTATGACAAGTTTCTGACAGCTGCTATTCTGTCAATATTTTACAGCTATGTGACATCTTTCAAGATTGTATTAAAAACACACTGTTCACTTTGTCCCACGTGTGAGGCCCATTGTACTGAAGGCCTTTGCTGTTTAGGGGCTCAACCAGCCTGGGGCATTGCAGTCTATTTTAGAAGAGGGAGGGGATGTTCTACCTTTTCCCTTCTTTTTCTCCCTTCCTAATTCCCCATACAAAAAATAAGGAAGGAAAGTCAAGCAAACTCTCAAAAGTGTAATGAATATCTGTTTCTTCTAGAAACATGGGCCCAGTGACATTTCAAATCCTTGATTAAATCAAGGAGTTTCCCTTTAATCTTTCTTTATGTCACACTCCAGAATCCTACACCATTTTGCTAGGCTGTGGCCCTTATCACTGAAAGGTAGGTTAAAGAAAAAAATCTTTGCCTATTTTCAAAACAACCTATAGAAGGATAAATGCAGAAGTGAGTAGGTTCAATATATACATATTCACTAAATATTATACTGTACAGAGTCCAGCAATTTTTTTGCCCACATTTACTTACAGACGTGCAAACATTAATGTCAAATAGAGCCATGGAATCCTGAAACTCCAGTTACTATAGAGCAAACATAGGAATGGAACACTGAACAAGTATTCTTGGAGAGGAAAAAGCATAACAAATATTTGGATAAAAGTTTATGTCCACTGAGGATATAAAAGGAACAGAATAAACTACTTCCCTTTCCTTTCAGCTGGCCAAGAGAATCTTTTCTGTAAATGTGTAATTTTTCCTATGTGGACCCATATTCCCTTTGCTTATCATTTCTCACCTGATCACATCCCAATTAAGTTAAATGAAA
Source organism: Acanthiza pusilla (assembly GCA_036630365.1). NCBI lineage: Eukaryota > Metazoa > Chordata > Aves > Passeriformes > Acanthizidae > Acanthiza > Acanthiza pusilla. Next base: position 3,811,421 of record JAXCHO010000036.1, read on the forward strand.
GGAAATGTTTGTGCTTCTTTAGAATTTACAGTCCTGTGTGGATTTATTACAATAATATTGTAAGTATATAAAAGTACTTTGCAATGAGATAGTAATTTCAAGTATAAGACAGAAAAATCAAATCAAATCTGGTGCTTTATCCCATTGCAATAGTAGTTGTTGAACTGCTTTGGAAGGTAACCCTTTAATCACGCTGACAAATGCACTGAGCTCCTGCTGCACTGCTGTGCATGCTCTTGAGCACAATGCCATGATATTCCATGTTTCACGGAGTTGCCAAAATCTCCCCTTGTTATCTCCCCTGTGTGTATTCTGCCCACACCCTGATGGACAGCTGTCGAAGGCAGTGTTGTCAGCACAGCCACCACTGGCACTGCTGGTGAGCCTCCTCAGTGATTCATTCTAAAGGAGTCGGATGGTAGAATTGCCGGGAATGTATGTTTTGTAAGGCAACACTTTGTTTTGCAAACTTATCCAGATGGTCTCTGTAGATTGCAGTTTGTGAGCTTAGCGCTGAATCAACAGGATGTCCAGCTCCCTCACCTTCTCGTCTTGCTCTGTAGGAATAGGTGCTCATTCTACCCTAGGGAAATAAATATGGACTAAGTTCTATAGGAAAAGAAGATAAAGAGATATTTCCTCTCCCTGAAACAAAAAACAAACCAAGACAACAAAAGCAAAAACCCAACCCAAAACTGTAGCACTCGTACCGTTAAGAAGTGTTTGAGTGTATTTGGGCCATGTGTAGCAGCAGAAAAAACTGGAATGAAATGAAGTATTACAGCAGTGTCTTTTTCTTCTGTTTAAATCTCTGCATGAGTGCTTTTAGGTCGTTATTCTCACACTGGTTAAATTAGGCACCTGTAAAGTTTCATTAACAGAAATATTACCTTTAATTTAGCTTGCAAGAAAGTGATTTGTTATAATGTGTGCAAAGATAACATTTTATTAATTGCCAACTCAGTGGCAAGCGTAAAAGAATGTGAGCTCTAAGTGTGTGTCTAGCTCCTTTCCGGGGAGGCATTGGCTTCTTTTTAGGATGAACATATTATAAATTTTGCCATTTATCTGGTAACTGGAGTGAGAGGTAGTGGTGGTTGTGCACAAGTCTTCCTCTTTCTTGGCTGTCTAATGACTCAGAGATGTTCTGGGACTTCTTTTCCTGCTGCATAGATCTTCCATCCTTTAAGAAGAAAGTGAGGTGTCAAGATAAAAATTGTCTTCCAACGCCTTTTTCCATGGTGAACTCTGCAGAGCTTGCTCTTGGAATAATTTTCTCTCATCCTTAGTTCTCTTGTTCTGTTTCAAAAGAGAGAGTAACTCAGCTTTCTCCCCTACTTTTGTGACTTGTATTTCTATCATAAATATATGCCAGTTTATATCTCTTTGGGCCACTGCAGTCTCCTTTCTGCAAAGAGGAATCCATCACTATTGCAGCAAAAGGTATTAAAAAATACTCTTTCCAGGTCTCAGTTGGTTTTGGTATATGATAAGATTTCATTCTGGTTATCCCGAATGTGCAACATAAGCACAATCTGAGTCAGTGTAACAAGCTTAGAAATAGCAAAACAGGCTTATTTTTAAATACATTACTTCATTAGAGATTCCCAGAGATAAATACTGTTCCACCATTCTGAAAGGCTAGGCTCAGATGAAGCAGATGTAGACATTAAAAAGGATGCTTGTGCTGTACACAGTACCAAGATTTCATTTCTGTTGACTTTTTCTTCCTCTCTGCTTAAGAAATTTGTGTTATTCTTTGCATGTTTTTCCCAAAAAGAAATGATTCAGAGCTTCCTTCTTCTACAAAACAAAAACAGACAGTGTCAACCCACAGCCCAGCATGTGAACAGCCCAACAATAATAATGTAAAATGTGCATGTGATGGAGCAAAACTACTGATAAGAAAAATATTTTCAGTGTCTAGCTTGAAATTACCAAGTCAATCCTGTTTCCATTAAAGTCAGTATTGACACACCCTTTATTAAAAAGAAGACTAAGTGGTGGTTTGATCACAGTGGAAAGCCAAAAAAACTAAGCTTGAAAGGCTGTTTGTCCCTAGGGGAGAAACCACAATGGCCTTTCTGGAAGTTAACAGCTGGAAGTTGAATGTTGTTAAATTCAAATGAAGACCATTTTCCTAGCAGTGAGAACAGTTAGAAGCCAGGACAGACTTCAGGGGAAGAATTACATTCTCTAACTTTTGAAGCTTTTAGCCTGAGCTTGGATAGTCTTCTCAATGCTGCGATTTAGCCAGGATAACTAACTTGTGACCAAATTTGTGGTTTAAGTGGTCTTAATCTTATTACATGATGCTGAGGTATTTTGTGGATTAGGAGGAGGACAAAATGGAAGGTACGTGGACTCTTCTGGTTCAGACAAGTTATTCCTGTCTGTGGAAAGAAGCAAAGAGTCCATTCCCGCCTTCTGCTACTCAGTTATAATCTCTGTTTTATGCAGGAGATAAAACCAGGAGGGATAAAGGCTTCTTTTGGAATTCATTGCTACGATTCAGCAAAGTGGAGATAAGGACCATCTGTATTAATTCCTACAGTAAGGCTTGAATAACGCCCTTTTAACCATATACCAGGTGTTTATGCTTGTGTGACACTACTGGGTGCAGGGTAGGCATTGTCTTTGCTGGCCCCCAGCTGCAGCCAAGGAGATTTGCTGATGTTGAGCCATTAGGGAGTTTCTATGTGCTGGCAAGTGAGGCATCTGGTGAACAAGGAGGCTTGCCCAGAGGGCATTGTACCCCGTATATCTTACATACCTATCTCAAACAGCATCATTCTCTGAAAGGGGCTGCTCTTCCCTACTGATTATAGGAGAAGCTTAAACAACAAACTATAGATGGCTGCCTATGCTTCACATTTTAAATTTCTAATGTCAGGTGAGACATATCTTGCTGTGGGAATAGTTTCTCAAAGTTCACACATCTAATTCTGTCAAATGCTGGCAGTGCCTCCAAAGTCACAATAAGAGCAGAGGAAATCCTTAGGAAATAGTTTAGGATCTAAGGTTGTATTTAAACAGATAATATAAATACTCTCACTGAGGTAAAGATAACTATATGTGTGAGGAAGGAAGCCACATTTTTTACCTTGAACTGGTAGTATCCCACCCCAAGTCTCTCAGAGGAATAAAAGAAATATAATTAGGTAATTATATGATACATTACCACAAACAAAATATTCCTTCTTGAGTCTATTAACAATCAGTTTAAGCCAAAAGAAAAATATTGCTTTATCTTTGTTATTATATGAAAATACAAACAATACAATGGTTAATTAAATTATCAAGATAGTTCTTAAAAATATAGATATTTCAGCAGTAGTGTTTGCTTTGATTCCCTAGGGCAAACAACAAACTACTTGCCTAAATGTTTCATTAAAAAAAGTAAAATGTTGAAATTATTTTTATGCTGTTAGTATTTTCTCAAATTTCATTGTCAGGTTATGTTTTCAAGTTTTACACATTAGAAAATATATCTGCTATGAGAGCTTTTGACATGAAGTAAAACTCTTTTACATAGTTCCAGTAATATAATCCTAGTCATTGTCATCTCTTTATTGAATACCATCACATTTCCATTTCTTTCTTGTTCTTCTATTACTTTTTATAGTACATGATTGTTTTCATTTCTGACAAAACAGAATTTGAGTTCATAAGAGTATGTGAAGTCATTTCAGAAGTCACGCTAATACTTTCTGTGTATTTCTATCTTTTGAAACAGACATATTTGGAATGCTAGCCACATACTTGTGAACTTGCATCCCATCTCAAAAGCCACGAGGCTTTTAAATAATTGCCAGAACAGAGAAAATCTTGTTGTTTTAGTTGCAATAGTTACTTCAGACTGTAACAGATAAATCATGAACAACGGCTTGCTAATTATTTCTGGTTGTTACATGAGTTATATTTTTCTGTAAGTTCTGCTCTAAGGTATTGTATTTGTTTAAATTTTATCTATTGATAAATGATGGAATCTTAGTTTCTTGAACAGCAGAAATGTCTCACACAGGAAAAGCTAGTTTTTGACAACTTTAAATTAACCTGCAATATGAATGTGATGAACCTGGAATTATTTGCAAAATTTGTCTCAATTAATCCAATTAATTTTTTTTTTTGTTAATAATCCCCCTCTGGGCAAATGGCTAGAGAAAGAGCATTTCCCTAAGAAACACGAGAAGAATGTTCAGCTGTGTCTTTTTAGGAAAGGATGTGATCCCTTATCCTCTGTCCTGCTGAATGTTGATTCAGCCACATTGGCTGGGAGTTGCTCAGGTGAGCTATCATTCCTTCTTGGTTAGAATTTTTGTTCATATAACTGAAGATTTTTTGAACAAGACAGGCTTTCATCCTTGACAGGAATTTGAACAAGCACCGACCTGTTGTGTAGAAAGTCAGTCAGGCTATGGAGTCATTATTTCCTCTTTGATGCCTGGCACAATAATGTTTTGCTGTTCCATGCAAAAAGTAGCATGTCCAACAAAAGGAATTGAGGCTGTAAGACTTGTAGTTTGGAGGATGGAAGGATGTCACACACCCCAGTGAATGCCCATGAGATAAGAGGGATAAGCAGGCTCTCTCAAAAATCCATCCCTTTTTCTTAATTTTTTTTCTCACACAGATTTCACTGGATGTGAATGGAGCATTCTACATGACATGAAAGAATGTGGGTTTAGTGTTTCCTTTTTGAGAAAAGAAATTTTAAAATCTCTTTGGTTTAATCTCAGTTGCTTCGTTTTTGTTCAGAATAATTAAAAACATAAAAACTGGGGTGTTTTTTCTACAGAAGGGTTCACATCAAAATATACCCTTTAGAGATGTGACAATTTAGCCTCCCAATTCCTCTTTCATAGGTCTGGCATGCAAATGAAACAAGAAGCTTACTCTCTGAAATGTGAAAGGTCTGGACTTTTTCCTTTGCTTCTGAAAACAACCATGGTTTAGTTTCTTCAAGTACAATTTTGTTGCAAGTTGTCTATGGGAAATGATCCACTTTGGAATCACTCAGACTCTTGGAGGATATTTTCAGGGGAGTGAGAAGATGTCCTTACACAAGCAAGGGGAATATCTCTTTGATTTTGATCAGCCCTTCAGCTAACTGGTGGATTTCATATGATAAAGACTAATCGGTTCACAGCATTCCAGATCAAGATTATAGAACCAAAATGTGGTCAGGATCCAAACAGCTGGGTACAACTAAAAAGCCTACAACTTCAGCCTAAACTCTTTTTACTGAGTTTCCTGTGTATTCTGTGTGATCAAGGAGAAAAAGACTGCTTTTTAAAACCTCCAAAGAGTCTATCCACAAGTTTAGCATGGCAGTGTAAATTTGTATGTCAACATGAAGATAATGGTATGAAATCAACAACAGTGCTCTGTATTTGTTCACATGAATTTTGTTGGTGCAGAAAACTGAGAAATGTGCTTTAGATACTTCAGTAAGGCATAGTTTGAGTGATTTTGTCTTTATCCTTTGTTAAAATGCTCAGAACTGGGATTCTCTCTGGTTATGTACAAAAGGGAAATAATTATCACTACTTTACTCTAAAAGAAAATTATTTTCCAATTGCCCATTAAAGAAATTATGTAATGATCCACTTGTTTTTCTTAGGTGCTTTAGAAAATCCTATTTTTCAAAAACTATGCTGGAAATACATTGCATAAAGACAGTTTCAGTCTGAAGGTCTATTCCACATTGCACTCACACAATCTGATTTGAGCAGCCCACCTGACTTGGTTTATTATTAACAAATATAGGCTTTGGATAGGAGCTTTCAAACTTCAATATACCCAAGAAACAAAAACATATTAATAATATTTTTCATGAGCATTTTACATATTGGTTTATAAACTGTTAACAGTCATATTTAGACAAATGAACATCAGATTTAGTATTGAAGAGAATAGCAAAACTGCCTTCAATTTCTATTGGGTCATACTCTGGTGAGTTAGATGTAAACGAAAAGGAGACTAGGAGAGGACAGAAATGTTGGGCAGGTTAAATACAGTTACCTTAATCTGAAAATGCAAAACCTCTTTCCCACACATCTTGTCTACCTTTCCTTTTTAACTACTGCAGCCATGTATAGTTCTTAAACATTTTGGGATCAGCAAATTACCCATACAGGATATCAGACATCCACAGAAGTCACTGAAAGCAATTATTCTGACCTCCAAAAACATTGGAATAAACCCAGAATACTTAAGGGAAAGTATTATTAAAGGAGATTCAGTAAATATTTGTTATCATGGTAAAAGAGGGAAAGAGGAAAGGAAAAGAAAATAGGTGTTTCTTGTACAGAGCTTGATGCTGGTTTTCTTTTACAAATAGTCCCACACAATAGAAATACTTCATGAAGCACTAGGGTACTTCAACATCTGCTGACATTCAAATAGAGTAGAAGAGGAGAAGGCTCCTGCATGCATTATTCGTGCTGACCATTTAAAGCTTCAGACCAGAAGACATTAATGTTTCAGTAAATGGGAGGATCAGAGTAAAGAAAATCAACAGATCAAAGAGAGACCATATGGTCAAAGACACTCTTTTGTGTAAAGTTGTGTCATGGAGAGATATTTTAATGTGCAAGGAGGTGTTGAATGCTGTGCTTCAGGCAACAATGTGATACAGAAGCTGTTTCTATTTATATGGAACTATTTCAGTGCCTCCAGGACTGGAATAGTCATCCTGGGTTACCAAGGGCTGCTGACCCGGAAATTTATGAAAGACATTTCTGTTTGGAGAGTCCTTTGGAGAGGTTGCTCAAATTAGTTGACATCTTTCTGAAACAAGCAGCAGTTGTGTGTGCAAGTTGGGAGAAAATGCCCCATTTCAATCAATGCTTACTTTCTCATGGGAAGAAAGTGTGTGAACAGCTCAGAAAGGCAGCAGAGCCTTTGCATCTGTGTCAGGGCAAACGAAAGCTGGCAGTCAGGTGGCTTCCCTTCTCACAAAGGGAACGACTTGAGTAAGGTAATTACTGTTTAATATTTCCACCAGGATGTTTGAAGGGAGCATTTAATTATCCTGCCAACATCTATTCAAATAAACATGAGGGATTTAGAACTTTTTTTTTTTTAGTTGCAGGCTTGAAAGGAATACCAAACATTCTGGAGCACTAAACCTCTTAGATCTCCTCTGCAATGTGGAGCAGTAACATGTTTCTATTGACATTTTGCCTTTTACATGAAATGATGCCTTCCCCGAAGAACCCAGCAGTGGTGTATCCTGCCTCCTCTCTCACCTTGTGAAATCCTGTCCTGAAGCTTTACCGAAAAAGCAATATTTCCAGTAGAGCACACTAGGACACTAGCTGAGTGCATATATTTTTTTTAAACACTTCTATTCTTTTAGAGCAAAGCCATTGTTAAGAAATACTCTGAGCATTCTTCTCGTGGGTCAAATCATGCTGCTAAATACCATAGCGTTGAAATTGCCAACTGGAAGGGGCCATGTGAACACCTGTTGGGAAAAAGCTAATAGTTGTCTCCTTGGCACATGTAGTCACATGCATAAACACACACGGGTGCAGAGATTGTCATTTTTTCTAGCTAACAAAACCCAAACACATAATGAATCTGTGGCTGACATTGTTCTATCTGCCCATATGTCATATTTCTTTTTTTAAAAAATTTTTCATAAAACCTTTTTACTTTTGCCTTAACTGTCAAATCTTCAGGGTTCAGAAGGTTGCACAACAAGGAAAATGTTACACAACCTGATCAGTTTTTCCTTCTTAAATCAGCTAAAGAGTCCTGCAGAAGGTGTCTCATGGAACATCTTAACCCTAAAATGCAGACATCAGTCACCATACAGTTTCACACTGGGTGAAAAAGCTCTGCAAGAAAATAATGTTTAGGATAGAGTTGAGAGTCTGACAGACAAAAGCAAAAGAAGTCAATGCAGAAAAAGGTGCAAAGTCAGAGTGTGTGAGTAGGTGATGAGGAAAGCTGGCAAAGAGACACTTGGAAGAAAGTATTAACTCTTTCCAAGGAGTGAGGAATAGTGGCTGAGGACATGATCTGCTGGGGACTATTTTACTTTTTATACCTATACAAAGAAATGTTTGACATATAGCTTTAATTTCTTTTCATAATTGCAGCAACCATCAGATATCTGATTTTTTCCTAACTGCTCAAAACAAATAGATTAACAATTTTATTTTTATTACTGCTAAAAGAATTTAGGAAGTGCAGTAATCTAGGTCTTGTTAGTAAAAATCAGTATAGCAAAATTCAATGTGATCCTTCCCCACCACCAGCCTAAGTGTGAACTTATCTAGGGCTGGTCTTTTCATTTAGTAGTTTGTATTAAAATGCTAACACCTCATAGTGCCTAAACTAAAACAAAATAGAAATTAGAAGGATTAATATGTCATAGATCTTTGACATCACTTGGATTCTGATTTGTCAGATCTTTCTATGGACAAGAAATAATTTTACAAGTTAGGCACATTCAAAGGAATCTTTTCTAATAGTTAATGGAGATCTAAAAGAAAATTCCACCTCCTCCAGAAATTAAGTGAATGTAAAATTTGAGAGGATGGTTAATCTCAATGTGAGAGTAGAAACAGAGGGGTAAGGAGAGCAAAACACTGAAGATCAGGAAAATACTTGGAAATGGGACAGTTTCAGTGTCTTCTGTTGCTGTGTTTTATTCTCAGTATGTAAGGAAATAGAATATTGATTTACATCTGGTGGTGCCTGAATACACCCTTCCTAATGATCAGCTCTCTAGCATGGTAAGGTAAGCATTCAGTGCCTTTTTCTAGTAATTGTGTAGCCTCAAGATGCCTTATAGTTGTTCATTACAGTTCCATAAATAAAAGAGATGAGAAAAATAAAAGACAACCAGAGAAAAATGCATTAAAGGAACTGCAAGGCAGTGGAGGCCTCTGTAAAATTGCATGGCTTAGGTATGCCTCAAATCTGGGCACTCATTTAAATGTTCCTCTGAATTTTGTACATTTTTGCCTGGGTATATGGTTTAAGATGTGGTGTTCTATGAGTTTTCTGTATACTTCTGTAACAAAAAAATTTATTCATACATCATATTAGTGGGTCTTTCATGTCCCCATAATCTAAGACTTACTCAGCTCTCTGAACTTTTTTCAATTAGTTTTATGCCTGCCCACCCATTTATTTATCTATGTACAATGAATGATACATGATTTTGTTTATTGTGGAAAGTCACTGTAGGATTTATATTAATTTCAAAAGATTACAAGTAGCAGAAATTCATTATTATTAGTGAAGTGGAAGTCCTTGTAAGGCAAGAATTCACTTGTGCAGTGTCCTTGAAAACTCCCATTATGTGTGGGTTAATAGGAACCATAGCCTTGAAATCATATGCATTTTCCCATTTGAAAAGGGTATTTCTAACACCTTTTTAACTCTTTTACTACTGAGATAGCATACAATGTTGAAACTAAGGACACAGTCTGTAATTCTTCTTGTTGTTGTTTTATTCTTTATATGTGGCATGTGGTTTGAGTTTTAAAGCTTATTTCCTCTTGGTCTAATGAGCCTCTGAAAGTGATTAAATAGAAGAAAGACGGGTTAAACCAATGACATTTTATCAGAGGAAACACTATCAAATCTTGTGCATTAAAAGCTTTCTGTAGGTTCTCAAGACTTCTTGCAATAAATACTTTCTTACTACTGGAGTAGTAATTAGAAACTTAAGGCACTAAATGTTTGTCAGACACAGTTCAGACAAAATGCAAGCAATAAGCAGAAAAAATGTTTGTATGTGCTATACTCAGTTATCCTTTTTACATCTGGCACTCCATTCTAGCTGCCTGCTCTGGTTTTTATACTGAATTTAATGAACCCTCTTCATGCATGGGGAAATGTTACTTAAACTCTCAGGTTATCGTTCTAAAGAACCGTTTGAAAGAAATGGATTAAGCTTACTCAGGATACTTTAGCATTAGATTCAGGATTAGGTCCACAGATCAAAATTATTTTACAATCAATTCATGTGTTATAGAGATGTAGAGATAATGATGGGTGAGCAGCAAGAGTTTGAGTAAATCATCTCTCAACACGGTCACTGTGCCACATTCATCTTGGTAGGAAAACGGTGGTCACTGGAGTTGAATGGGAAATTATTAAAATGGTGAATAATAGACATTTCCCACTGTTTTGTAGAGGCCTTGATCATGACCAGAGGCATTTCAGATGACTCTGTCAGAGGCTGGCTCAATGGAAGAGCTCCAGACAGGCTGTACAAGTGAAGGTCAATGCAGTGGCATTGACCAGGACAACAAGCCATCCTCTGAACAACTGTCTGCTCCCTGGGTATTTTGAATTTACATTTGCATCCTAGAGTTAATCCCACTGAGTTATTTTCTTTCATTATGAAGTTTATAGTAAAACCTACTATGCCTTAACACACAGAGATGATAAAATACTGAGCTATGTAGGCAGTAAGTAAACTAGATAAACAGACATATAAAACATTATTTTCACTCTTCTACATAAATTTTAAAGTCAGTCTTGGAATACAGGTGGGAGCTTCAAAGACCTTGTTCACAGAAGTCTCTTTGGTGTGTCCCAGGGGGATGTGTAGCTGAGTATCATCTGTCTGGGTTGGGAGCTCTGGGGAAAGGTGCACAGCTCTGCTGTCCTTGGGCTTGCTGGAGACCACCATGCTCTGGCTGAGAGACTGGCAGTAATGTCCATATCGTTTATCTTTGCCTTCTAATTGATAGACATTGGGTTTAAGAGGTCATTTGGAAGTTTTCTGTGGAGAAAGACAGATACCTCCTGTGGAAGTTTCATCCTATTCCAAGAGAGCTGTCTAAAAGAAAAGACCTAAATTTCCCTTTTCAGGTCACTTTCTCTCTAATCCATGTGCAGAACATATTTCAGTAATCTATATTTTGCTTTACATGCCAAAAATTAAGCAAGATGAATCTCACCCTTGCTGACAAACTTTATTTTTAATGTTTCAAATAATATTTCTAAAATTTTAATTAGAATAAACACAGATAAATTTTCACCATTTCATGTCATGTATAATTTATACACAGTAATGTAGTTTTACAATTTTTCTCTCTTAAATTATCCTATGATGATAAATATTTTTTGCATAAATACAGCAAGTTGCATAAAATAAAATAAAAGCATGGCAAAGAAGTCACTTAAATAACAGGCAAATAAGCACAGGCTCTTGCACAATATCAAAGTAGAGTGTTTGCCAAGGACATGGATATCAAGGTGTATTACTTTCATGTGATTTTATCCTCATTATATATGCTTGGTCATCCATACTGGACCTGCCATTATACATTACTATATATGAACACAGGAAAAATGTTTGAAATGAAAGAGAAAGAGGCCACCACAGAGGTAGAATGCATAGTTCCCCACCTGCAACTCAGATTTTCCTCTTTTTTATCAAAAATATTAATATAACCTTTAAACTTTTATGCTTGCTAAAAATAGACTTAAAGTTTCTATAAAAATAAATCACTCAGAATTAAATATAATAAAGTGAATCTTCTTTCCTGATTCTTGTTTCTAATTTGCATGAGGAGGAAAGTTTGAGGTATATTGTTGTTCCTTTCATTTCAAATTATCTGAGAATTAAAGAATTAATAAATCTGTTGCCCTTTCCATATGTCAAAAACAAAATAAACTATATGATTGGCACTGAGCTGAATTCTTTCCTTCTCACAAAGATATGTGATAGTGTCCCAATCTGGGGTTTATCTACAACTTGAGTAAGACACTTGTTTTTCATCCACATTTCTCTGTGTACTAAAACAAGCATAAAAGTATTGACAGTAAGATGTCAGTAATGAAACCTCTGTGCTGCTGTTAACAAACTTGTCCCAATGCAGTAACTTTTGGCTTTTATTATCCACACTCATTTTCAAGGTGTAATTCTTTCCCTTACTAAGTTGATTATTTTAGCAGTTAATTTTCTGGGTACAGAAAGGAAGAAAGAGTCACCTTGAGGGAAAAATTGCCTCTAGGACAGATTAAATATGATAAAGGAATAAAAACAAACCAAATAACCTTAAACCAATGGTAACTTGAAAAAATTATATCAAGTGGCAGTTTGTTGGTAGTTGGTCAATGTAATGTAATCATAGAAGATATGCTTTAGATGTGTGCCAAAAAAATCACAAAAACTATTTGCAGATAAATGTCTAAGAGTAAACAAATCTAAAGTTAATTAGCAGGAGACTTGAAACAAACTGACTACATTTTGTTTTAAGCTTTGATTAGCCAACAATTTAGAAACAATGAAAGGCAATCATTCATTTATGCAACATGTAAGAAGTCTGGACAGCTTATAGACCTAAAATATATTTGAAATCCATACTGAAGAAAGGATTAAATTATTCAGAAAATTCGATAGTAGGTAAAGATTATAAGTAGAACTAGGATTCTGACGAGGTTGAAAGCCCTAAAGATATTATTATATACAAGAAACTAAAATCCATTTTTTAAGTATTGGAAAAAAGAGGAAAGTTTGTAGGCACATTATTCAATAATTGCTGTTGAAGAAGTTTTTGTACCTTCCTCTGACGTAACAGGTTATGTCACTGTCATCTGAAGAATGAATCAGGATAACTAAGATGAAGTATTGATCTACCAGAAGTGAATGTTTCTCTGTTGATCTTTCTGAGGAGGACTGTAGGATTTTACCACAGCTGGAGAAGCTGTAGTTCGTTTTCTAGCCTGTTGCTCAAGTTGTGCTTTTGTGAATAAGGAACAGCAGACCCTTTGTGGTTTGTGAGGACACCCGTGGACTCAGCAGCTGAGGGAGAAGTGCTGGCCTGGACATGCTCAGGTCAGTCTGTGGGATAACATTTATTGCCGCTAGAGCAGTTCTGATATCACATGTGGTGTTAATGATTGTGTACACCTGCAGGCATGGATGCACATGGATATCCAAAACAGCCTTGCACAATTGTCATCTCAACAATTTAAAAGCTGTAAAATCTTATGGCTGTATTATTTGCTCTACAGAAATAAAATTCCCTCCAGATAGCTCGTAGGGGTTTGTCCACACTTCCCTCTCCCTCCTACTTGTAAGAGAAGACAAATTGCCCAAATATCTCCTGATCACATTCCACATACTTCTGTCAGCAGGAAAAGTAGAATTTAGCAGAGAGCCCGGATACCCAGGGTGGTCAACCCCGCCATTTCCAGGATTCAGGGATGATGGAAAAGAACCCCCTGCTTGTCCTCTGGAGTGACCTTCCATCTGAGCTGTCGGGTTATCACAGATCCATCTGTAAACAAAGGATAGCAGGTTCCCTGGGCAGTGTCAGGATCACACTCAGTGTGACACTGTGTTTGGATGTTCAAAGAATCCCCCTCTCCTTGCTTTCTTTTCCAGGCTTAATAAAGGAACTGCTAAAACCTATGTAGCCTGATAAGATGACAAGACAGTCTTTTAGTGTTATTGATTGTATACAAGAGGTGGAATGATGAATTATTTCCTATAATGCGTCCTGAGTGGGTTTCATCTTTTTGAGAGATGTTCTTGAAATTCCTTGTATGAATTCAGTTCTTAAACTTCCTGCTGGAAAGAAAAGGGTCTTCATTAGGCCAAAGGGCTTGGGTAAGGCAAATATCTTCTACCTGATAAGAGAAGGAGAACTTTCAGAGTGCATGATCTGAGAGGAGTAAAGATTTATAACATATGAAATAAACTCTGGAATGCTATCCTGAGAATGCTGTCAAAATGAACCAGGGGGACAAATTGTACGCCCCAAAGGCACTCCACATATAATAAAGTTCAGCCTTTCACCACCTTCCTTTATGTGTGGTGGCACAGGTGATTGGCTGCAAATTTTTTTCCTCACTGAAGTGAAAAAGACTTTTATTACTCAACAAAAAAGTTCCTCTAGCAGGCCACAAGTATTAGTACCAAACACATGCCATCCCCATTCTGTTATTCTGTGTAACTCTGTATGCAGTCATGTGCGATACACAGGATATTGTGTGTGTTAGCTGATGAAAGCTGCTTTCCTATGCCTGTTCCTATATTTGCCATATTCAATCTTAGCTAAACAGCTTAGAGCCCCAAGGTTCCTTATGAAGGTACTATCTTTTGTATTTATTCTGTGTGAAATAAACTAAGTTTAAACCTAGAACACAAATCTCAGGTTTTGCAACAAAATTATTGAGAATGGGATCCAAAAGAATGTCACTTTTATAATATCATTCCCCACACTTCAACAACTCAAAGATTGCTGCTAGTTTGGCTGTTGTGAAAAGCATCAGATATCAATGGATAGCTTTGCAGAGCTACAAATAATTCTACAGTTCAAGTTTAAATAAATTTACGGCTTGGATCTTGAAATAGTTGTTGATGTAGGTGATTTTTGAACAGGTGTTGCAATGGGCAAGTATTGTATGTTTTCTTTTAAGGAAACTTGTGCTCTTGCCATTACTATCTCACTCATTCTGAAACCAGTTTTGAACTTTCTAGTTGGACTGAAAAGACAAAGACAATTATATGTTGTCTCATACTTGGCTGTTGCTATGATTTTGGATTTTATAAGATATTTTTTATTGTTCTCTCTTTGAAGGATTTATTCCTCCAGCTTTCTTCTGCAGTAAAGTAGACGGAGTCTCTGCATTTAGTTCCAAAACATCAGGGTTTATTTCTTGGGGAGAAAAGGTGAGGTAGGGTAGAAGAGAGGTCCACCACGTGGCCGCTTTTCGCAGTCACGCGGGGACCTCAGAGGAGATGGTGTAGACGGGGAGAGGGAGAGAAGCGAGAGAGCGAAATGCCCGCTCTCCTCCAGGGATAACAGATTCCATCATGAATACGCTAATCTCTATTAACCAATCAGGGAGGAGATACAAGTTTTACGTCATTTGTGTATAGCCTATGAGAGTTCTCAGATTACCATAGCAGCTCCAAGTTTGGATCTTTGCAAAGACTGGTTTTTCCAGTTTGTGTTTCAATCAGCTGGTATGCTTATTTTTTCTCTAGCTCAAACTCAGTTTTTAATTCTATTCTTTCTTTTGCTGAGTAATAATATGTAGGAGAGCTTTCTGCTCCTTCCCCAACATCTCCCCCGTTTTGATGAACCACTAAAATATTAGCTATCGTCTTACTCATAAGCTTTTTTACACATTGAAGTATACAGGGAATTGCTATTAACACTACAATTATTACTATAAACACAATTAAACCTATTTTAAAGAGTTCCTTTAGCCAAGATGTGAAGTTCCAGCCATCAAACAAATTGTCTAGCCAAGATGGGTCATTTACTGTAATTTGGTTGGCCAAATCTCTTAAGTTTTGTAGTTGTTTATGAATTGAAACAGAATGGTCAGATAAGTTCATGCAACATAACCCTTCAAAATCTTCACAACCATGCCCATGTGCTAATAAAAGAAAATCTATAGCAGCTCTGTTTTGCAAGGTGGCATGTTTAACCGCTTCCTCATCAGTTAACAACTCACTGATCATTGTAGAGGTGGCATTAACTTCTTTGCTGAGCCAACAGCCCAGCTTGTTCAACTGTTTTAATGCAATTATGGAGCCTAATTGGGTTAAAAAAATACCTGTAACAATTGATCTGCCAGAATTCCAAGGGTGGAACTCACTATCGCAGTTGCTTTCATACTGGTGTCCCCAGGAGGATCTAATTCTTCTGCTTTTCTTTTTTACTACCTCTTTGACCCTGGGAGCGATTATTGTAAGTTGTCCCAGGGCACAGGGACCACCTTCTATTTTTGAAGGTATACCTTGCCAGGCTCTATCTCCACAGATGAGCCAGATTCCTTTAGGGAATCGAATGGGGAGTTTGTTTAAACTGTCTTCATGAGGTTCATAATATCTGAGAAGCTTAGTTTGATTACACCAAGAAGTTACATTGCTATAAACGGGATGACTTGGGGTGACATTCAGCTGAGGGCCGTCTTCTCCTAGGAAATGAAAGAAGTAGCAGGTGTCCATGGTTAGTGAACCTAGGATTTCTAGCTCTTGAAGGTCAGAGTTGTCAACTTTAGAATTATCAATGTAGGTTTGATATTTATGGCTAGGGGTTGGAGATACATGATGATAGTCATATGGCCAGTATTTTTCAAGAGTTACGTTATCAAAACCTTTTGGAAAAGGTACTCCAACTAAACAGGTAGAAAAGGGCTTTTCAGGGCTGGTGTTAGATAGACAAATAGTATCAGAACCTGCAGTCTTGGCTAAAGCAACCCAGACATTTGTCTTGGGTTGGTTTACAGGTAAAGCTTCACTACTAAAACTAAAACAAAGAAACAAGAATAACATGCATTTATGCAAATGATAAAACTCCATTCTGTTCTCGAGATGCTTTTGGCAGGTCACTTCCTCCTGGGAGTTCTGCCAACTCAGGCCCGGTCGCTTGCTTCGTGCGTTTCACTCTGGGAGCAGCTGGCTGACGTGGAGGCGTCTGCTGGCTCTGGTGGGTGATACGGCTTCACGTTCTTAGCTGGAATCCACTTGAGGCCTTCACCTGTAGAAACACACGCAAAACCCTTCCCCCAAGTTATAAGGTTATACGGGCCCTCTATTTGTCCTGATTCAATGTTTTTGATCAGCACTGGGGGGTTTTCTTTCAGTTTGGCTCTTTTGTTGTTTAAGAAGTGTCTATATATAGGAGGATCAGGCTCTTCTGCAGAACTATTTAGAAAATTGTAAACGTACAGGGCTTTATACAATCTCCTTTGAGGTGTGGCCTGGGCGTCTCCCCCTTTTTGTTGATCTAAAATGCGCTTTAAAGTTTGGTGTGTCCTTTCTATTATTCCCTGACTTGTGGGGGAATAAGGAATCCCAAAGGTGTGATGAATACCCCAGTCATTTAGGAATGTGGCTAATTCTTGTGAAGTATACGAAGGACCGTTATCAGTTCTAATTTCTTGAGGGACACCCAGGTAGCAAAAGGCTTGTGAGAAATGCTGGCAAACATGGTTGGCTGTTTCTCCTGTGTGAACAGAAGCAAAAACTGCATTAGAGAATGTATCGACAGAGACATGGATATTTTTAAATTTCCCAAAAGAGGGATACTTGGTAACATCTGTTTGCCATTTCTGCAAACTCTCCAACCCTCGTGGGTTGGTTGCACCTGAGGAAGGAAGAGGTTGAACAAGCTGACAGTTTGGGCAGGCTCGTACGATACTTCGTGCTTGCTCCAACGTAATGTGGAAATCTCGTTTGATTGCCTGTGCATTTTGATGAAAAAACGCATGGCTCAATTTGGCTTGTTCAATAGTGTTAGGTAAAGTAGTTGCAGTAAGCACAGAGGCAGGGTTGCCAATGCCTGCTGCAACTTCTTCGTCTGATTCTGCTGATGCCAAGGCGTCAGCTCGTGCATTTCCTTCTGCCATAAACCCTGGGAGGCCAGAATGAGATCTAATATGGGAAACAAAATAAGGGTTAGTTCTGTGTGACAGAAGTTGAAAAAGACAGGTGAGCCAAAGGCACAGTTTGTCGTTGTTCACATCTTTTAGAACTGATCCTTCAATTCTTTTAATAATATTAGCAACGTATGCCGAATCAGTTATTAGGTTGAAAGGCTCGGGAAAGAGCTGAAAAGCTCTCACAACTGCTGCCAGTTCTGTAACCTGTGGTGAGCCTTCGACTTTTTGGACATCTTGTTTCCAGGCTTTGGTCTCTTTATCCTGCCATGTAACCACTGAATTGTGGGTTCGCCCTGACCCATCAGTGAAGATAGTGACTGCATCTAAAGGCTCTGCACTGATCAGGGGCTTTTCTCTATAGCATAATTTAGCTTTGAACAATTTGTGTGCAGGATAATGAATAGAGCAAGTTCCTGGAAAATTGAGCAAGGCATACAACAAATCTTCTGAGTTTTGCATTGCCCAATCAAAATAGACTTTAACTATGGGCAAATAGATGATTGCGAATTCGCAGCCTGCTATGGAAATAAGCCTTGCTCTGCCTTTTATGATGATTTGAGACATCATTTCTAAAGATGTGACAATTGTCTTTGGCGACCTGTAAGGGAGAAAAACCCATTCGATTATTAACAACGGATCATTTTGAGAGGAATCCCATTGGAAAATTAAACCGCACAATCTCAGGTCTTTTCCTAGCACTGCAAGAAAAAAAGGTTTATCAGGTATACAGCGATGTGCTTGTCTGTTTTGCAGGGCATCAGTAATTATTTCTAAGGCTTTGCTGGCCTCGGGAGTGAGAGACCTGGGAGACTTTATGTTACTGTCACCGCGCAATAAATCAAAAAGTGGAGATAGTTCATCAGTTGTTATCCCTAACGCAGGTCTGACCCAGTTAATTTCTCCCAAGAGTTGTTGTAAGTCGTTCAGCGTATGAATATCAGTTCGGATTTGTATTTTTTGAGGTGAGATAGACTGTTCTGTTAGTTTCCAACCCAAATACTTCCAGGGAGCAGTTTCTTGTATTTTTGATTCTGAGATCACCAGTCCAGCTTTTCTGATCTCAGCGATAACACTGTCACGAGTTTCTTCCATCTGTGTCTGTGTCGGTGCAGCTATGAGTAGATCGTCCATGTAGTGGAGAATGAGCGATCGCTGGAATTGTTCACGGACTGGGGATAATGCACAGGATACAAAATGCTGGCAGATAGTCGGTGAATTTTTCATGCCTTGTGGTAGAACCAGCCAGTGGTACCTTTGAAATGGTTCTTGTAGGTTTGTACTTGGGACGGAAAACGCAAATCGAGGAGCATCGTCTGGATGCAGTGCGATGTTGAAAAAACAGTCCTTTATGTCAATAACTACAAGCGGCCAATTTCTCGGGATCATAGAGAGGTTTGGAAGGCCAGGCTGGAGAGGGCCCATGTCTTCAATTACGGCATTGATTTTTCTAAGGTCATGTAGCAATCTCCAAGTGTCTGAAGCTTTTTTGTGGATTACAAACACAGGGGAATTCCAAGGGCTAGTCGTAGGCGTGATATGGCCTTTTTGTAGTTGATCGGCCACGAGATTTTTGAGGGCACTCAGCTTATTCTCAGGTAGGGGCCACTGATCTATCCAGACAGGTGTGTCAGTTTTCCAGGTCAGTTTTGTGGCGCTGAGTGTTTTAGTGGCCCCTGTCAAAAACCCAGTTCGATTTTTGCTCCCCATTGGGAAAGTAAATCCCGTCCCCATACAGTAATAGGTCTTTGTATTACATATGGATGGATAAATGCCCTTTTGCCTTGCGGCCCTGTAACATTGATTGCGGATTCGCTTTGCAAGCACGGAGTAACACCTCCAATGCCTGCGAGAGTACCTAGGGGAGTTAGCAGTCTCCAGGTAGTCGGCCAGCTATGATGGGAGATAATTGAAACATCTGCTCCTGTATCCACCATTCCCGTGATATGGACTTGAACTCCACCATGTGACAGTTCACATGTTAGCATAGGGCGTTGCTGGCTTATATGTTGAACCCATAGAATCTCAGGGTTTTCAGGAGCAGCTGAAAGACAGCCTGGCGGTGTGTGGCTTGCAATGTTCATAGGTAGTGTTACAGCAATGGCTATAGGTGTATTGGGTGGGATATGTAGTGGAGGATAGCAGGCCTTGGCTAGTACTAACAGTTCCTCATTGCAATTAACAGACATTACACAAGGTAAAACAAACAGTCCAAGGATGTTATTTCTTTCTTTGCCAACTATTAGAAAGTCCTGTTTATATTGTGAGGGTCCAGCAACCCCTGTGGAAATATAGGTATAGTTATTGTCCTTTAAAAGTGTCTCTGGCTTGGCGGCTGCCAAAGTGCACCAGTACCCTGGGGGTAAGAGATCTGGGGCATCACCTGTGATTCTGTTGGTGGCAGGGCGAGGCGGTTCGGAGCTGGCGTGTTTATATATTTTACCTCGGGCGTCTGGTACGTCACAATTTGTTTCTGCACGCGGTGACGATTCGCGTTCTTGATGAAGTTTTTTGGAATGTGTCTCCCGCTTGCGGTTTGTTTGGAGTGGCATTGCCAGGGGAGATGCTTGCCTTTTTGGCAGATAGAGCAGCGGTCTGGTGCTTGCATATGTCTTCTGGTGTCTGTGTAGTTTTTCATGTTGAAGTTGGGTTTTTTGTAAAAGTAGCCAGGTCCTGGAGTGGCTGCAGGTTGCGTGATCGCCATGGCATTGGCTTGTGAGTTGAGATGGAGGGCTGCTAGGATTTCAGTGAGTTTTTGGTCTCGTGCCTCTGCATTCGCTGCTTGAGCTGTAATGGCTTTTTCAATTTTTTCTCCTAGGGCTTTTCCAAGTTCACTTGCTTGGATCGCTGCTACTTCTTGTGGACTGCCAATTTTGTTACATGTTTCTATCATTTCAGGCACTGTGGGTCTTTCTTTTGCAAGGGCTTTAATAGCTTTCTTGCATGCTACATTGGCATTGTTTTCGATAATGTCTCGTATCATTATTGGCCGAGCAATATCGTCAGCACACTGTCTTTCTGCTGCTTGTATTACCCGGTCGACGAATGATGTGAAAGGCTCAGAGATGTCTTGACTGATAAGATTATATGCTTTTTCAAAGCTTCCTGCAGGTTGGATTTGCAAGAAAGCTTTGCGAGCATTCTTTTTTATATCATCTAATGCTATTCTGGGTAAATTAATTTGAGCATCATTTTGGTCATGAGGTGCATCTCCGACAAGCTTTGAGAGCACAAGTGTACGTAAGTCTGGATCAGTGCTTTGCCTGTATGTCGTCAATACTCCTGTAAGCAATCTTCTCCATTTGAGTTCCCATAACATGTATTGTGAGTCTGTGAGAATAACACCAGCTAGGTTTTTGCAGTCATTTGGTGTGAAAGTGTGTCCTTCAAGGGTACTTTTTAGCAGTTGTTTAAAATATGGCGAACAGAGTCCATTGTCTCTCAACGCCTTTCTCAATTCTTTTATTTCTTGTGCTGGGATAGGAGTCCATGTCCTGGGTTCACCAGCCTGTTGTCCGAATATGACAGGCATAGCTATGGCGTTAACTGAATCATCTTTGCAAATTTGGCGTTTTATTTCTTGCCAGTCTGTTAATTGAAAACAATGAGAAGAACTTTTGTATTGGTCAGTATTTGTGAAAGCCGGTGGAATATTCCACGCTCCCCCCTCAGGACAGGAGGTGTGGGGAGTGCTTGAAGTAATCCAATGAGCAGGCGGAATGTGTGCGGGTACTGTGTATTCTCGCTGCGTCGGTAGTCCAGGGAGGTCAGCGGGGCGCTGTGTGGGCGTGGTCGGTGCTGGCACGGTGTGTGCTGGAGCGGCGGAGCTGGGCTGGGCTGGCGAAGGCGCATACTGCGCATGCGCGGGTTGCGTCATCGGGTCCGGCGAGGCAGACGTGATGGCGGAAGAGGGTCCCGATGCTGGCAGCGGCGGAGAGCAGGGCTGCGGCTGTCGCGGCGTCTGTGGTGGCAGCGTCGCATCAGCGGGGGGTGTGGGCAGGGCTGCGTGGGCTGGCGGAGAGGCGAGGGAGGTCTGGCGAGCCGGGACGGGTGTGAGCGGGCTTGTATCGGGCGGGGGGGGCGTCCGGACGTCTGCTGCGAAGAGGGAGAACGGCGGCACGGCTGGGGTCGGGCGGGGCTGTGGTACGGGGGTTGCGCTGAAAGCTGGAACTGGATCGGCGTGTAGAAACGGCTGCTGCAGACTGCTGGCACCGGCAGAAGCTATCGGCGCCGCGGTGGGGGGTTGTGAAAACAGGGGTTCGTCGGCTGCGTGCAGAACGGCAGGGCAGGGGATCCGAGATGAGGCTTCGCCGGGAAAGGAAGAGACTAGTACGGCAGAGTGCTGAGGGGACGGCTGGGGCCGGGAAACTACAGCGGCAGGAGCCGCAGGGGACAGGGGGGCAATGGGACTAGGTATCACGCTGGCCGCCATTACGGGGAAGGCGGACGGAGTACACGTGGGTGGGGGTGGGGCGGCTGTGGGGTCTGGCTGCGAGCGGGGGGGCGAAACCGCGGGGGAGGGGGGGGAGTGTGGGCGGGAGTGGGCGGGCGGGAGCGCGGGCGAGGGCGCGGGGGCAGTGCCAGTACCGGCGGGGTGGGGGGGGGCAGGGGTGGTGGGCGGAGTGGAGTCGGGTTGGGAGTGGGCGGGGGCAGGGGCGGGAAGCGGGGTGACGTCGGGTCGGGAGTGGGCGGGGGCGGGAAGCGGGGTGACGTCGGGTTGGGAGTGGGCGGGGGCAGGGGCGGGAAGCGGGGTGACGTCGGGTTGGGAGTGGGCGGGGGCAGGGGCGGGAAGCGGGGTGACGTCGGGTTGGGAGTGGGCGGGGGCAGGGGCGGGAAGGGGGGTGACGTCATCGGGCGGGGGGCAGGCAGGTATGGGGGGCGGGGCCGCGGTTGCGCGCGGCGGGTGGGAGGGGCTCGCAATGGTGAGGGGCGGGGTTGTGGTGATGTCAGGAGAATGGGAGGGGCCCGCCAGGGTTGGGGGCGGGATTGGAGTGAAGCCAGGGGGACAGCCCGTCGTGACGCTGGGCGGAGCGTCGGCTATGACGGCCGGGGAGTCTCCCGGGACACCGGAAGTCGGGACACCGGAAGTAGGAACCGCGGAGTCAACGGAGGGGAGTTCAAGGACGACGGCGGGGCGCGCGGGACCGGCGGGCGCGCGGAGGGAAGAGGGGGCGGACACCGCGGTGGTGGTGGGGGGGGAGGGGGAGGAGGGGGGGGGAGGGGGAGGGGGCAGGGGTTTCTCCGCTACGGAGACCGCATGGCGCGTTGGGGGGGTACCGGGGACGCCACGTGGCGATTGCGCAATAGGACCGCACGCGGTGGGGGGGGAGGCGCAGGGAACATCTTCAGAAAATAGTTCTACTAACGTCCTGCAAGCAGGGACTAATTCCGCAAGGGCGATATTCCTTCGTGATATTTCGTTAAAAAGCTTATTTCCAACCCGTTCCCAAAAAGTCTTAGAGAAAACCACGGAGCGGTCGGTGTTAGGAAAGTGGAAGGAGGTCCACTCTAAGAGGTTTTTAAGTTCTTGCTTAGGTAAATTATTAGAAGAGGAGGTTAAAAGATGTTTCAGGTCTTTATAAAGTTGTTTCTCGGTAACGGAGTGAGTTTGTCCCATCATGTGAAAAGGTGCTCACCTCTTATGCTGCAATCGGTTTTCCTTAGAGCTCCGTGGTGGGGAGGCTGGCCGGGCCCCCAAAAAAAAAGAAAAAACCCCCAAAAAAAAAATCGAAAAGAAAAAAAAAAAAACCACGTGCTCAGGAGTATCGCGTCTCAGGAGCAATAAATGTGCTCGAGACACACGCGGGGGGGAAGTCTCGCACAGAGAGCTCCTGGCGTCACGCTGTTCTAAGCGTGGCGCTGTGCTCAGTGCCCGTGGTTACCACGGCAGGACAGAAAAAAAATGACCTCATAAGACCTTCAGCTCAGCTGCGGTCGAGGTAATCCCCTAGTACAAATTTTAAGAGCTCCAACAGTCTAAAAACTGCTCAAAGCAGACTATTGTGCTCGCGGCATAGTAGGGATGGGGTTGAGTTGTCTCAGGTAGTTACCGTAATGCAGAGATGTCGCAGAAGGAGGGCAGAGTTTTCGGCTTCTTTCTCACGTTGGGCGCCAGGTGAAGGATTTATTCCTCCAGCTTTCTTCTGCAGTAAAGTAGACGGAGTCTCTGCATTTAGTTCCAAAACATCAGGGTTTATTTCTTGGGGAGAAAAGGTGAGGTAGGGTAGAAGAGAGGTCCACCACGTGGCCGCTTTTCGCAGTCACGCGGGGACCTCAGAGGAGATGGTGTAGACGGGGAGAGGGAGAGAAGCGAGAGAGCGAAATGCCCGCTCTCCTCCAGGGATAACAGATTCCATCATGAATACGCTAATCTCTATTAACCAATCAGGGAGGAGATACAAGTTTTACGTCATTTGTGTATAGCCTATGAGAGTTCTCAGATTACCATAGCAGCTCCAAGTTTGGATCTTTGCAAAGACTGGTTTTTCCAGTTTGTGTTTCAATCAGCTGGTATGCTTATTTTTTCTCTAGCTCAAACTCAGTTTTTAATTCTATTCTTTCTTTTGCTGAGTAATAATATGTAGGAGAGCTTTCTGCTCCTTCCCCAACATCTCTTTAAAAGAATTTTCAAGGAGCTGTTAGCAGGTTTGGAAGAAAGCAGCAGGACAGACTGAAAAGTTGTTGATATGCCCAAAGAGCAGCAAAGAACCCAGGGGTCAGGGAAGGCCGCAGATGGGTCCAACTTGAGCTGTCTATGAAGCTTAGGCTCACTGAAGAGGTGTCAGAAACATATTTGGGAATGCAACTATAAAACATTTTTCTTTTGCTACAAACAAGCACCAACACTGCAAATGTCATTTTTCCTGAGGGCTTCTTCTCTCCTTTATCTACAGGCTGTTTTTTCTGACAAAGCAATACAAGAAAGTGTTGGTACAAATGTAGGACACCTTTGCACAGACAGAAAGAGGCTCTCTGTTATGTGCAAAGGTGTCTTTAGGAAAGATTTTGGTAGGTTTTGCTCACTAATATATATAGCATATCACATTATTATATATTTGCAATTAATATATAATTATTACTTATTCTAATTCCACTGCATGATGGAAGCTTCATTTGCATATTGTTCTGCTGCTCCGATGTCAAGGAGGTTATCTGGGACCTTCAGACACTTGATCAGAGTTAACTGATGAAAGCCTAACCCTGTTGCCTAAATCTGTCACCTCTCTGACTTTACCACCATGGTCGAGACTGCCAGCAATGCTTTGTCCAGACTGAGAGTGCTCGGCACTTTCTTTGTCAAACTTGTTTTTATTGACCCGCCCAACGCAGGGCACCATCTCTCACTGCCAGGTCAGCCCAAGGTATGGTATACGAGGGAACATACCATGACAGAAGAAAATAAACACTGGGGGGGGGAGGAGGAAGTTCTGATAGCTTTCACAGCCCAAAAGGGAGCCCAGGGTCTTTGTACTCTGAGCATGAAACATGGGCAGTTTGAGCAATGGGGATGTGAGCACTGAGCTGTGGGAAGAGCTGTATCCCACCCTTCCAGGAATCCTTTCTCATCCTATGCCACTCTCATGGTACAACTCAGACTACAGCCATAGGCAACTCAGCCACAGGCACAGTTCTGACTGAAATGGGGCTTGGCACAGCTCATTATCAAAACATATTATGCTTGGTAATTTTTCTATTGGTTTTAGTTTTCTATGTTACTTTAACATTTTTTATTTTCTTGAATTCTGTGTATTCATAATGTTTGTTCTCCACTTAATGAAGCAGAAAACTGCAAGACTTTTTGACTAACTGATTAAAAGTGTGAGCTCGCCTAGACTCTACAGCATGTCTGTCACAATACAAAACTAAAACCATAGGACACATAAAGATTTCCAGGTATTGATCCTTGGTGGTATATGAAATAATCCATATGACATAATCCATGTCTGGAGCATTGGACTGAAAACCACATCATTAGTAACTTCCTTTTAATGAGAAAGTAAATCTCACACATCTTTATAATCCTGCAAACATTCTTCACATTTATTTCATCTCTCAAGGGAGGGTCTGGTAATTGCAGTGGCACCAAGTTGAGAGGTGCAGTTGACACTACAGGAGGAAGGGGCGGATATCCAGGGGGACCTGGAAAAGCTTGAGAATGTGAGGATATGTTAGGAGGAAATTCTTTACTCAGAGGGTGGTGAGGCACTGGAGCAGGCTGCCCAGAGAATTGTGGATGATCCATCTCTGGAGGTGTTCATGGCTGGATGGGGCCCTGAGCAGTCTGGTGAACTGGGTGGCATCCCTGGCCATGGTAGGAGAATTGGAGCTAAATGATCTTTGAGATCCCTTCTGACCAAAGCCATTCTATAATTCTATTACATGATTAATGCTGTACAAATTTTATTAAATAAAATATAAGGATGATCCAAAGGAACAATTAGAATTAATAGAAATTTTGGGAAAATAAAAGAAGATATATTCTCTCCGTCATCCTCTAGCACCTTCCTAGAGACTCACACAGTGAAGTGGAATCAAAAAATATCATTATTATTCTTTAAACAAGTATTTTGATTTACTGGTGTATCTCTGTACCAAGTGAAGTAATCAGAATGCCCTGTATAAATGTATATAAATATATATAATTTTATGAATGGATTTTCCTATCTCATCCCATTTCTGTGTAGGATACACATGCTAATTTCCTGTGGTTGTGTCTGAATGCTCAATAATTCAGTCACTGGCTGCAAAGTAATGAAATATGTTTTTCAACAAGGACCTTTAACATAAATGTCATAGAATGCATGAGAATCACAACGAAAATACAGCAAATTTCATTAATCCTTTAAACCTGAAACTTATTTGGCTTTCATTTATTTTCTAAGATCAAACAAAATTATAGTTTTTCCCATTTATATATTTTAAGAACAGAATAGTACTGTAAAGGTAACCTAGCAGAGTTGTACTTACAATGAAAACACAATAACATTTATATTAGGCACAGATTGTATATCTCTTCTTACCTGTCAAGAAATTTAAAGTATCTTGGTAAACCAGAAAGATCCCTGAAGAGTTTTGGGGTTTCTTTAATTCAGATATGTGCCAGTTTGTTTTTCGCTGAATGTTTCACAACTGAGGTGAATTAGAACAGATCATCTGAAGTTTACATCATTAATGAAATATTATATGGGCCAGTTAGTGAGGTAGAGACAAAACAATTTTTAATAAAATTTAAAAAACAATTCCCCATTCATTTACCTGCCAGCACATAGGGTTCACACCAGATGCTCCACTGAGTCCTCAAGCATTGTACTGAAGTGTACTTTGAATGCAGAGAACTTCATTACACACAGAGTAGCTAAGGTTCCAAGTTTAATGCATGTATTTCCAAGGAATTTTTTGACCTGCCTTACTTGGCATAAGCAAGGAATGAAAATATTAAACATTTATGTGTGTGATCTGAATCACATTCATGAGCAAAATAGAATTTTTCTAAAAATGCATACTTTTTTCCTTGTCAAAAGCTATAACTTATCTCCAAACAATATACATTTGTGTAAAGGATTTTTGTAACTATTGTCAGAACTCCCAGTGGGAATCATATTAGGCTAAAATTGGATATCTTTCTTCATTTGTAAAAGAACCTACCATTTTATGGAGAAATGTTAAAATAATATATTGTTAAATGTTAACAATATAATGTTAAAACAATACTGATTTACTTCTTGCTTCTGAGAGAATAACGTTTTTAAGAGTAGACAAGTTGAGGAGAATCATGGTTTTGATAAGATCTGGACTCAGGACTTAAACTATCAAAAACCGTTTTTGGAATGAGGGTAGGTGAATCATCTTCACAGCCTGGAAGTGGAGCCACTGAGTCAGCTGTTGGCTGGGAGTGCTGTTGTTGACCAGAAAGAGCCAGACAGGATTCCTCCCTTTAATGCCAAATCCAAAGCATTTAGCCACAGCCTGAGCAACACCCCACAGACAATGGAGCAGCTTCAGTGAGAAAGTGACATTTCGAGCTGTGCACAAAAAACACAGTTGACCCTGAAAAATATCAGAGGAAGAACAGGAGATATGGGAGTGCAAGGAAAGGGAAGGAGGTGGATGTTATTGCCCTTGCTCAGTGTTGTAGAGGAGTCACAACTCATGGAGGAGTGAGTCTGAGCAGCAAGGGTGTCATCCTGTGCAGTGATGATACATTTGTGGTTTATGTAAAAATAAGACAGTAGCCATATGTCCCAGAACCTCACTTTGGATAATCATCCCTCTTGTGAGCTGTGCAAGGCATGTCTTTGCCACTTGTGACAAAGGAGAGACGAGAAACGGTACCAGTGCATGGAAAACTGAGACATCTTTGGTCCCTGAGAGGCTTTTAAAAACTGTCTATCAGAGAGGAATGCTCACATTCACACGTAGCTTTCTGACTTTATAGGGCACAGCTGATTTCTTCTGGCTGCATTCCATAATCTTTGAACTCGCTCTGTCTCCTGTCATCCATCTTTACCACAAGTTGTTTCTTGCCATGTTCAATGTCAAGTACTGAGCGAGTAACCAGTGCCTTCCAGCCCATCAGTGAAGCTCCTAGTAGGTGTTACAATAGAAACTAACACATCAAATGTGTTACTAGCTTCCCATCACATAACATTTTCCTGCTAAAAAGAAATCAATATGAAATGGCTTAATTAAGAAAGTTGAAACTTTGTTACATTATGTTCATTGATAATTTTTGACTAAAAGTTTGGATTTCACGCTTGTGTTTTCAACTTCAGCCAGAAGCAGGCTAATTTCTTTCAGTGAAGGAAGACTTGCAGTATAATTAAAAGAAAAAAGTTTCATTCAACTAGTCTGTTTTTATTTCTGAGGGCATTAACAGCCTTTTCTTCTTCTATCTTTTACAGCAGCAGTATTACTGAAAGCATTGATGAATACACATTTGGGTGGCATATTCAATAGCTGTTGACTGGTGGTGGGAAGTACAACCCACCGTAATCCAACAGGTGCAGAAAATTTATAGGACTGAAAGAGGGAAAAATAATCAGATTCTTAGTATTACCTGTGTATCTTGCGTGTCCTGACTTTACTCTTCTGTTAACAATAATCTTTATACACAGAATGAGACACCAGAAAGTGTTTGGTTTATATACTCTTCCCCTCTGAACAACTTTATGATATCAGGGGCTTCTTGGAAATGAATATTTTGATCAATGGACCAACTCAACTTCTCTCAGGTTTGTCACCTTAGTCTGTGGAACAAAAACGCATCCAATACAAAAACCATGTATGGAAAAATGTGTATACCCCTATATATTTTCCCAGTTACTCCAAAACTAATAATAAAAATATCATAGAAATATACAGAATATATTCACAAAAATTATTGATTGCATTAATTATACACAATTTCTGATGTTATGGAGCTGCATCCTCTATTTTCAAAGTTTGGTGAATGATTTAGTTATTCACATGGAGACCACACCTTTTGGAGATATGTCAGATAAAGCAGTTGAAGAATATATGAAGCAAAGTTAAGGAAAAAAAATTGAAAAAAATAGGTCATTCAGCTTCCCAAAACAAGTAGAAAGTCTATGTGACTGCACAATCAAAAATGTGTCTATTCCCTTTAAATTTGTTTTGTCAGGTAAATTCACCTTTTGTGCACAAGAATTGTATATTTTGTATATGTAGCTCTTAGAACCAATACACCAAATATCTGTATTCACAAGTCCTAAGTATTTATTCTGGGCAAAATCCAAAACAAAAAACAGCATCAAGCAAGAAGAAACAACTTGCTTTGGAAACAGTGACCCTAAATTGCCTGAACATTTTTGCATTTCTTTCCTGGAGATCAGACAGGTGAATGACCCGACAAGTTAGAACATAGGCATGGCTACGTACCATGGGCTAGAACAGCCTTGGGAGAAAACAGCATTTTCTATGGTAACAAGATAATAGAATAACTGTGTTCCATTGAATGCTGATGGTAATATGCTCCTCAGATGCTTTGAAAACTGTGCCTTAAGATCCTGAATCAGTCACTGTGACCCTGTCAGTGCTTTAGAAGAAATTAAAAGCTTTCCTTCTCTAAGAAAAGGCCAGTTTTCAACATAATGTTTCTTCTTGCCCATTCTTCAGTCTTACACTGACTTTTAACAGTGTGTTGGTATTTTTCTGGTGCCCTTGGGTTATACTCTTGGTGACTCATAAATGCATTGAAGTATTCCCATATTTGGTTTTGCCATCTATAAAATGAGAGAAATAACAATTTTTCTATGCAATCATTTTATTTCTAGAGTGGGGGATCAAGTAATAGCTATCTAATAGTAACTGATTACTGTTTGTTTAAATATATGAAATCACAAATGCCCAGACCTGAAACTGAGGAAGATTTTTCCTTAGGCATTAATTCTGCATACAAATTTTTGTAGCAGCTCAAGCAGCATGCAGCCATTTCTCAGGCTCAAGGCCGTCTCCCAGGGTTCCTTCATCCTCAATACTAGTATAAAATTCCCAATCAAACTGGAAAAGAGACAAATCAGATCAAGATTTCTCCCTCTTTTTTCTGTGCTATTTATTCTGAGTTGTCCCCAGTATCATATCTTGCAAAAACATCAGCAGAAACTTTCTTGCACTAGAAATGGGATGCCAAAATATAATGCAATTGTGTCAAGAACAGGTCTTTGTTGGACGCATTTACCCTTCCAAAACATTCATTCTGATGTACAGTTTTACCAGTCCCCAGTTCTGGAGTGTTTCATGACAACTTGTCCAGTTCCTGTAGCATTAGGGATTTTATTTCAAATTTATGACTGTGACAGATTTCCAAAGTGCATAATAATCATGGCTCATCCCTTTTCCTCTCCTCCTTGCAAATTTTTTTGAGTGGGAGTACCCTAATTGGCTTCTGCTGATTTATGTGCTACTTTGTTCTTTATCTGCTTGCACCTCACCAGTAGAATAACATCTTGCTATCATTTCTGGGGTTCACAGGACCCTGTCAGCACTTAGCAGTCAAAGGTCAACCAACCTCACAACACATGGTTAGATAGGTTGAAAAATCTCACCTAATATTAACCCCAGTACCTCAAATGAAGAAAAATGGTGCTGGCATCACCAGCAAAGCAGCACTGCCAAACAGCAGAGTAATTCTGTGCCCTGGCAGCGCTGCTGTTGAGACATGTCCAACCTTGAGAAGCCCATCCTTGAGAGGAGACAGTGAAACCTGTGTTCCTGATTGCCACTGATTTATGTTTTGCTTTGTTCTTTATCTGTTTGGAAACATCCAGGAGAGCCATACACATGTTGCTATCTTTCTTTCATCTTCCGAGCTGTCTGTGACCTGTTCCTCTTTCCCTGACTCTCCCTCTCTGCCCTGGAAACCCTTCAGTGTGTGTTTCCTAAACTTGTTTGCAGAACCCTGGCAATATATAACACCCAAGCAGCAACAAACTTGCCTGAAAATGTAAAAATAAATCCACCTGATTCCCCCTAGTGAATACTCTTATTTTTTTATATTTTTGTAGACCTACACAGAGATGGCAAATGCTTGGCTGCATTGAAGACAATAACCTCATCAGGGATGTAATATCAAGTATTTGTGCCATTTCTTTTCCAAAGTTTCGTGGCTTCTCCAAACAGATGAAAAAATTGATTTCAAAAGTAAAATAATTTATGTGGAAGTGTAGATACTATGTTATACAAAGCCTCTTTTCCCTTCATTTGGATCACTGAAAGAATTTTGAAGTTTTTAATGTAAGGCGTGCATATCCTTAAATTTTTAGTTTTTATCCTTGCCTTTGTCATTATATGTCTTTTAATCTGGAAAAACTTGGAAAGGGTGGGACAAAGGGAAAAAAGTGGGAAACAATATGCATCTACATAATGATGTGGGTTTAAATTTTCATTTAATACATTGAAAGTATTATTAGAAAATAGATTACAGAAAAAAAAGTCAGCCATTTTCAATGAAAAGTACATTTTGATACAAACGTTTAAAACATTAAAGTACATTTTGATACAAACATATCAAAATAATTAAACTTCATTCAGCTGTCCTGAGAAAACTTTAATAACCACTATTGATCAAGGGTCTTGTGTCCCATGTGTAGGCACTTTTAACCAGAAGTTTAAAGAACTGCTCTGAGGGATGGAAAGGCTGAGTGGGCTGAACAGAGGCCAACCTGGTGACAGCTGACTGACAGCTTTGAACTGTTCCCTGAAATCAATAATCAATAATTGACAGCAAGAGAGCTCAGTGAGAACACCATGTGGCTGCAGTGCTACTGGGAGCTGAAGGCTGTCCATGGAGACATCCTGGGATGACATTCCAGAGGACGGGTCACTAGGCCAGGATAATCTGTCATGAACAGGGAATGGTATTTTTCACAAAGGAAAGAGAAATATTTGAAGAAATTCTCAACACTAAAATTACTTGACAATTCAAGATTAAATGTGGCAAAGCAAGCAGCTTTAGCTGCTCTTTCTGAGACTGCTTAAAAATTAAAGAATGAAAATCTCACTCAAGTAATTCATAGCTATAAAATCATGCTTGATCCTTTAAAATGTCTTCATTTCCAGAATGAGACACTTCGTTCTGAATGATTTATTTATTCTGTACTGCCTCATAACACACTGGACTACAAAGACCTGTCTTGTAATTTCTGTTTTGATTGTGCTCCCAGTCCATCTGTACACTCTCCCATTTGTATGCTCACCAACCTGTGAGCAATACTTGAATCCTAAGGCTTTGGAATATTAAGGATATGCAAAAACATAGTGAACCTGTCTCTTCGGATTTGCATGCATGGGTTGAGTAGGCCAATAAGCCAATAAGTCATTCTTTAAAACTCCCACAGTGTGGGAAATTCATTGGTGACAAACGTCAGCATGATATTTGAGACACATTCAGACTCTGTTATGAAATTCCCATTCCTCTAAGGACTGTTTGAGACTTCTTAGCATTGCTAATGCTCTATAGCCTTCACTATCTGCCCAATCATTTCCTCTATGAATATCTGTTGCTGCTGTCTTTTCTTACATAAAATTAAATACAGTTACTACAAAATAAAAGCATTGCCAGTCAGCCTGGCACAGCACAGTTTATCTGTAAGACACAGAAGCAGGTATTATAATAATTTAGTCTGTGATGCCCTTCACCTTTCAGTGTATTTGTACACTCCTACTTGCATGACATTTTCCATGAAACAACTGGGTTAATTTGCCAGTGGGACTAAGGAATAACTATGTACATAGAAGGAATTCTGGGCACCTACTTCAGCTACTTCAGATGGAGTAAATCCTTTGGTTTGACACTGCTATAAATGGTCTTGATTTCAGCAGCAAATGCTCAACAGCTACTCAAGCAGTGTCAGAAGTATTTTATATAGACACAGACAATACTTGAATTATCTGTGTTCACTCCCCCTTCCCACCTCAATGTGCAATATGGGATTAAATTTTAACATTTATTAGCTGTCCTAGACCTATATATCTTGTCCTTATTGAAACTTATGCTTATATTGCCTTTGTCCAACAGGTCAAGGTTTCAGCCCGGGAATTTTGCTCATGTCTGAGTCATGTCAAGTGACTTGGTCATTACTTGTTGCAGTCAATAACCATATACAGTGATGAGACCCAAACAATGACAGGGTCAAAAGCAGGCCTGAAGTGTATTACACTGGAAATTCTGAAAACAGGTAAAATCTGTTCAGTGAGACAGGTTAATACTACATGGATGGCAAATATGTGTAGTCCTCATTAAATAAATATAAAACATCATTAGTATCCCATAGAACTGCATTTCAATCACATTTAAAAAAAAATCTTAAATCAGGAAATCTATGTTTAATATTAATATTGTTCATTAATATTAATGAATATTTAGATCTTGTTGCAGTGATTTGTTTATATATAAAACTTTGCTTGGCAGTGAAATCATAAAAAGTCACTTGATATTCTAGTAAAGTCACTTTCTACAGCCTAAATCTACTAACCAAGGATCAAAGCCTTGCCATGTGCATTATATAGCCAGAAATGTAGGATGAAGGTTCAGTACTTACACTGATATCTTGCAAACAATGTGTATAGCAGATTTGTTTGCATAACAGAATCGTTAAACAATTCTCAACTTTGAGTGAATTTACATGAATCAATCTGTTCATAAACAAGACCGTAGCCTTTAGATATTTTTTTTGTTCTCTGACTGACCTCCTCCCTCTGCACTGTTTATGCAGCTATGCCATTATACAGCTATGTCATTATTGGTGGCCAAGCACACATATGGTGTGCTTGGTTATTTGCTTCATTCTCTGAAAAACTGAGGTAATTTTTTCTTGAATACTCTCACAAATATTAATTAAATACTAATACAAGAATTTTCCAAAAAGTGGGAGCCAGGATCATTAAACCTATCATTCTGTATGTAGACAGGACGGCAATGCTCAGTGCAAAAGCTCCTCAAGTGCCTTTTGAACTGCAGTCCTTCACCCCTGCGAGGCTCTGAATTTGAGAATGACCCAAGATATGAAATCATATGTGATTCAGGGTCTCATGCACTGCAGCTTAGAGGGCAGTTAAATGTTCATGTTTGCCACATGTATTTTCGGTTCACTATTTCTACCAAGGGAGAAGTGGCAAATGACTATTTAAAAAGGCACTAATATTAAATCACATTAATCATTAAAAAGCAGATAACTTCCTGAAACAAATCTGTCCATTTCTGGATGTTTTATCTGTATTACTTGCTACAAAACCATAAAGCAGCTCCTGCTTATTGTCAATACTTATAGAGAAATACCTCTGTGACCCTGTGGCTTATTCTAGTTTTATGATTTTCAGCAGCCTAAGGCCAATGGCGGCCAAGCACTCTTTTTTCTTATTGGTCTACAATTTTAAGCTGCAGATTACTTTTGGCCAAATGAACAGATGCAACTTTCATACAGATCTGGATGCCCAGACTAGAAAAAGACATTGAACGAATCTGAGTTTTGCCAGGCTTGCATATGACAATTAATACTTTTTAAAAAGACTTTGATGACTTCCTAAGTTTTCTGAAAAGAGGAATATCTTGACACAAATGTATACATCACCTTCATTTTTAGAACTTGCATTGTGGAGCTATTACTCCTGTTTCTTATTAAGAACAGACAAATGTCCTATAGGGAGGTTGGTGGCAACACTATTTAGGTAGTTTCCTGGTGGGCAATATATATTCCTGTTAGTTCAAGATTGTTTAAAAAGAGTTAGAAGAACGTCCGTTATATAGATGAAAACAATCATGGCTAACAAATTTATGAAGATGACATCTGAGCAAATTTGTGGGAAATGCTGTGTAGCTGCATTGGATGAAACAGTAGGATCAACAAAACATCAGAGAGTGCTGGGTCCCATGATATGGAAATTATCTTGTGCAGCCTCATGAAGAGCTCATTGTGCAGTGTAACTGCAATGCTGACAGGGGAAATGAAAGTTACACAAGTACATCAAAACTTGGTGATCGACAAGGAGTGCAAACAAAGCTCTGATGGAATCACAGCTAAGTTGGACCTGAAGTCAGGTACCGTGAACTGAATAGTTGTGAGACACTCTTTCAAGCATTCTTAGAAACTGACCTTCCAGTTAAAATAGTCTCCCTTTTCTTTTCCTGATAGAATTCCTTACACCTGTGTAAGAATAAAATAAATTAGTTAATAAAAATCTCAAATTTGTTTAAAGATTTTTTTAAAAATGTCTTAGAACTTAGTTTTCAGGCAGAAGCCTGTACTCTCCATTACTAAGAAAACCCTTTAAATTCATCTGAAGAACTGCAGATGATAAAATGACCTTTCCTTAAACGAAAGCCTGCTTGGTGGCCTAGGAGGAGAACAGAAATAGTCTGCTGTTTTCATGGAAGGATATTAGTCCAAACATGGCAAAAATGAAAACTGATATTTCACTAAGGAAAGAAAATTAAAATTAAGTCATTCACTTTCATTTATTCAATTATAGAAAACTATGAAAGCTCTTGGTAAATAAATTTACCAGAGAAGAGTAACATCAAGTTTATTTAGAACATTTTAATTTCTGATAAAAAACCCATCTGGGTCCAGCATACCAAATACGCAGCATGTTTTACACTGATATTTTAAAAATCTGTTTATTTCAAAATCAAAAGAAGTGCCCAGCTCCAAATTTTCATTAGAATAAAAAATAACCTAGAAAATTATTGCCATTGTGAGAACTTCTGCTGCCATTCAGAGCAGCAGTGGCACATGTGGTTTGGTGCACAGCACCCATTTCAGCCATGAACAGCTTCATCTGGTGCAAAGCCGCCGTCAGCCCGTTGACGTCAGATCAGGAGTATTGTGGATTATTTTGCCAAAAGAAATGTCAGCTGTTTGCTGAAGCAAGGAAGTTGATAAAATTTATTTTGGTGGCATTAACAGCAAGGCTGTAAGTGAGCATAGCTTCAGCGCTGTGCATTTTTGCAAAACATGGCTTCGATCCACAATAGGACAATCAAGACTGAACTGGAGTATGATTTGACATGTACACAAGGACAAAACAGATGCCTAACAGCTTACATATGGTGCAGAATTCTTTCAAGAAAATCAGAGTGTGGATGTTGCTTGCAACTTTTCAGATTTAGAAAGCGAGTGTTTTAAATCAATTAGGAAAAAAAATAACACTTTCAGAATATTTTGTGACTGAGATTTAATTTTCCACTTCAAAAAGAAGATAAATGAAATAGGCTTTTTTTCATCTGATAGTTTCATCACTCATGCTTTGAGAAGCGAGGAACAAAAACTGATAAATTCTATAGTTTATTCTAATATTTTGTCCCCTATAATAAAAGGTACTTAGATGATCCTATAGCTGCCACATCTGAAAATAGAACATTTCAGTAATAAATTTATTTTTAGAAAATCTCATAGCATTAAAATGTCCCATCTCTATTCAATAGCTGGAGAACACTGCATAATATAAGTTTAATATAAGTTTATTTCTTTCAGCTACATAATGCTGCCCACAAATGGAACAAGAACTGAACATAAATTTCCCTTGTCCCAGTTCCATTCATGCCACAAGACCAAAGCCTCTAAAACCCTCAGCCTTCATATTATTTATTTTTCAACATTTTACCAACTTGCAAAGATGCCTGCTGTGCTCCAGTGTGTAATTTTGCATGGGGTCTATCAAGGATGCATCCTTGATTTGTTGCAGTTGTCGCTCCTCTCCCATGGGGTGACTGTTGTGGTATCCCAGCAATGGCACCATGTCCCAGACCTGCACAGCCCATCTTACACAAGTGCCTTTTGCATGATCCAGAAGTTATTTTGTTCAAGGTCCAGCCTTGGCCACAGGCGTCATTTGAGTCCCAGGCAGTATCAATCTTCCTATAGTAACAGATACTTCATTTTGTGGTTTTCTCATTTTGAGAGGCATTAGTTTCAAAGCTGTGCACAAACTGGTGATAGTAAGGTGATTGGCCATGCTGCCTTCTGAAAACCACAGTGTAAAGGGCATCAGATAGAAGAGAACCCATGTGAAGTTAAAATAAACTTGTAACAAAGGCACACATTGAGATTCAAGAAGAAGAAATCAGAAATTATAACAGCAGATGAATAATGACTTTACTAACAGAAAACAGACTTGCTAGGCCTGATTTCAGTTTGGCATTATTGAGCCACTGTTACTAGGAATAATCCCTTTTCCTAAACAATCTTTACACTACACCAGCTAACAAATCACTTACTGGTCAATATTGAAAGCACTGTTTCCTTAGATGTAATGTGATTTGCATACATACATCTCACACATGTTTTTGTTTGTTTAACTAAATCTCTGTGGCCTGAGGATTCCCAGCATATGATTTACCTCTCCACTGATCATTGATTTATTGCAGTGTAGAGATGTCTAAAGTGCCATTAATGCAGAAAAATCCTGGCAAACCTCCTTCTGGACATGTCAGGGTAGCCAAGATTATATCTATTATTACAGCCATGTGAGCAGCCTTTCCCAAGGCACACATCACACTGATGTACCTCCCAGCAAACTGCAGGGAGAAGTTAATTTATGACATATTTGGAAAATCAGTTCTTGAATATCAGAAGATGTTTGCTGGCTTACCTATGGGATTTAGGTCTTTATTTATAGGAAGTTAGAAGATTTTTCATAAACATGGCTACATAATCTTAATATGCTACGCTATAGCTCCCAGAATATGCGAAACTATGAATGAGATGGAAAGAGGAGCTGGGTAGGCAAGACAACACCTTTAGGTTAGATGCATGTTCCAGTTAAAATCAGTGAATCATTTTGTAAGTAACAGCTATTGATAAAATGCATTATTTATTACTGACCCCTTTGAAATCATCTCTCTAGTGTTTTATGCCGTGTTAAATTATCTCCCTTTTTCAGAATCATCTAATAAGGCATTAAAGATATCTGGCTGGAAGCAAGAACAAGGAAAAGAGAACAGAACATATTTTATATGTTTTATGCAAAGACCAAGTCTCATTTTCTTTTCAGTGCTCATCATAAGCACAAAGCACATCTAGTTTCCCTGCATTTGATCATAATTTATCCCTTACGGACTATTTGCCTTATAAATTCATGTTTCTACAAATGTTTGTGGGAAAAGTCCTTATTCTTTCCATCTGCAGGCAAACTTTCTGCCATTTATATTAAGTTATTCCCCTCAGGAAATTCTCATTTTGCACTACACAATCCATGCGAATGAAGGCAAACCAGTGCAAAATCAGGGAACATAGCAATAACACCTTTTTTTTCAGTGGAGGAAAATCCTCAGATAATTTTATACGGTATACTGATGTATTTACCTGTTATCTTTCTAGTTAATTTTTTTCTGATATTTGCTCGGCTATCAGGCTGCACCACTGCCTCTGTTCACTTGCATATAATTTTAAATAAGTGTTCTTTACTTCCTGAAATCTTTAACTTGAAGTCTGTTGTTTAAATTAATAAACTAAGATCAGCAATCACTGGAACTTTTACTAATAAGGTGTTCTAGTCAAGTGAAAAATTTAACACATTTCTCAGTAAATATCCTAATCATTCATTATTCTCATGGTTTAAAGGACTTGTTGCTTGTCTTGTCAGGTTTTATCAGATTTTCCTAGTTCTGTACAGGAAATTGTTTGTTTTTCTGTTCCCTCTCTTTCAGTCTTATAGCACAGGTAACTACTGAATTAATCTGGAAGCCATAAATGTATGTCTCAGGGTGCGGCCTACTAATTGCGGGGTTCTACAGTTATGCATGAATTTGTGACACAAATACATACATGCATGCAGGGAAAGCTGTACTTGTATATTCAAAGTGTCACTGAAGGGAAGAGACAAACCTTATGTCAATGCCAGCAGATCCAGGAGTGAGAGACAAAATGCCAAAGGCATTTGCCTCCAGGACTAAAAAATAATTAGGTGGGGATATGATTAAAACAAGTACCTCAATGATTGCAAATTGTGTGACTACATGAATATCACATTTTTTCATTATATAGATATGGAATACAGTATTTTCCCAGGAGTACCTTGGGTTTTTTGGTGCTGACACTGAATTTATAAGCATTGGTTTCACAGTGTTGAAGTTTTAGTCATTGTTTTGTTGTTCTGGAGAGGCCATGAAGAAAGCCCAATAATGCAGAAAATGTAGAATATATTGTCCTAAAATCTCCTTCATTATTAAAACCACAGAGAGAAATATAGGAAATCAGAGGCTGAAAACACAGCTGAAAGAACTGAGAGTTGAATTCAACCACCAGTGAATTGCACTCCCACACACGTACAGCCCCAGACAATAGGCTGATTCAAGACAATGAATGCAGAAGAAAAAAGTCACTATTCTCCCACTTCTCTTTGCAATGCTAATTCTTTTCCTCAAATTGAATGCCTGAGAAACAGATCCAGTGTTGAAATCCTTTCTTTCATAGTTGATAACATGAAATATGCTATGATATCACTTTGATTCCATCTTGACTCTGAACAGAAACTTTTTCCTTAGAAACATGTACATGTTGAATTGGTGTCCTGAACCATATCAAGACGAAACCTGCTGAGAGACAAGAAATACAACTTCCTGATGATGCCACTATCTTATAATAATCAATGTATGAGAGATCTGTTACAAAGAAGGAGTGTGACAAGACACTAACATTTTTCATAAAAGGTGCCTAAAGCCTTTTTATACACAAGATAGTCAGCTATTAGTCTACTATTTTAAAAAACTTACAGATATAACAATCAAGGGCAGATAATGCTACATTGTCAGTACAAACTGCATCCAGATTGACCACGCAGTCTGATCTTCACCCTGCATCCACCAGTGCATGCCATGCTATGTAACACACAATTTAAGCCATATGTGTTGTCTCAGTATACCTGTCAGGCTGCTGTCTCTAGCTTCTGTCCTTGTTCCTGACTGGCTGGGAACAAATTTTTCTTCCTTCAGCCACCTGGGAGTGTGGCCTATCTAACCATCGGAGCTCCTTCTTGAGGCACCAGGGAGAGATGAGCACCTCTGGATGATGGCTCATCTCAGATCACCACATTAGGTGTGTAAAATATGTTGAACAGTTTGCCTTTGGAGATGCATATCTCTTCCCACTGACTAGAAAAGGAGCCTTGCTTGACAAAGCAGCCCTTTTATCTGACAGAGTTAGATGAAAGGAATCCCAGGCATATGGACCTAATTGGCCTCTCCCTGTGCATTATAAAGTGTCACTCTGGCCAGGTCTCAGCTGATGGTGCTTGTGTGAAGCTCACCACAAACATAGAGCTCCCTGTCTTCGGAGCTTGCACTGGGAGATCCCATCATGTATGTGCTGTTCTGGTATGCAGAGAGTGATGTAAGCCTGTCTTGGCAGAATCTTCCTAGTTCTCCCTTTGGGAAGCTTAATTTGCTATCATTTTACTTGGCTTCCTGACATAAAAGGGGACTCAAGAAAGACAGCAACACCTCTCAAGTAATTAAGCAAGGATTGCCTCCAATCTGATGAAGTGACAGCCTATTCGTCTCTTCAGTTTCTCAGTTTAGGCATAAAACATGGGTACAATATAGCAGCAGGACGGCAAACAGCTGTAAATTAGAGAGATGGAGGATAAATATGTAAAAATGTATGTGTCTTACACATGTTTACATGTGTGTTTTCTTATTTTTGGGATTATGAATACGAACAAATTCAGTAACTGCTCAAATTAATAATGCAAGAATAAAATTTTAGGCCAGAAAGTGAAAAATGCAACCGTTTTCGTGGAAAGTGGATATTGGGTGAACGGTAATAAAAGCAAATGAAAATCAGCTATAAATTGATGCATTGTTGTGTTCCCCCCTCCCCCAGTTCAAAGAACAAATTCAACATATGGTCTTTTTGTAAATATTTCAGAAGTAAAGTGACTTCTGGAAAGGATTGTAGTCTGAGATTTGCACAGTTATCAGCATTTTAGAAGATCCAATTTGAAACATCTGCTAACTCTTGAAAGAGTTATGTTGAAACAAAAACCAGTCCTTATTTAGGAGGGTTGTATGCTCAGAGTATTCTCCCCTCTTTTCTGTAAGGATAGCAGGAAGAGGAGAGAGCTGCAACAGCATTTTGCTTCCACCTTTTCCAGGTCCAAGATTTAAAGCTTTATGGTGACGAAAATCAAGGTGACAGATGCAAAGAGACAGTAAATTACTGACACACACTTCTTCAGTCATGCTTTGAAGTGCTAAAGAATTCAGACCAAATCTCAACCATGAATGCTTTGTGAGAGGCAAGCTGCAATTTACTAGGCCAGTGGAATGTAACAGATATATTTTAAAATAATGTATTTTTTCAAATCTTGGGATTTGGGACAAGGAAAAAAATTTGAAAACAGTAAATGTTTTTGACCTCTGCAATGTTTATGTTTTTGGTTTTTCTGTTGTTATCAGTATGCAGTTGCAATCCCTACAACTTGCACTTCTTCTAACCTTCCAGACAGACTATAAATATTTAACAGTTCTTGCAAGTTGATTTACATAGTACTTACTGGGTAAATAATACCTCACTTTTGAAAAATGTATGCACATATATAGTGCAGTGTAAATAATTAATCAAATATAATAACAGCAAAATAATAACAAGGAGAAAATACTAGTTTTCAGAAAACACAGTTATCTTTAGATAGGCTTTTTTGAAACACTTGTCTTTTCCTTTCTATCATTATTTCCTTCTCCCTTTCTGTATGCTTCCTCTAAAGAATTTGTGAATGTTATCATCACAGCATCAATTTCAATCAGAATTCTTTTTTTCTGAAATGTTTTGCACACTATAAGTAAAAAGCAGATCCATTCAGAATACTTGCTGACGTTTCATGTGTCAGTCTGAATGATTAATTCTAATGTGAACTCAGATCTTGCAATAGGTTCACAGATGGGAGCAACTTCTCTCCTGTTTGGAGAGGCACTGAAGTCAGCATAGATCTTTGCTGGTCCATGGATCTGTCCAATTTGATCCAGGTTGTGAAGCCACCAACAAATTCTCCAGAGGAGAATTTGTTCTGAGTCAAGCATAGAAATTCAAAATTAATTATTTACTTTGCGACACAATAATAACACTTAGGCAGATCTTTGGAAATGTCTGGCACTGTGCATGTCACAGGAGCTGTCACATCCCTCTGTCACCCCTATAAGGAGCATCACAAGAATATCTGTGCAGGATGCTTGCAGAGCTCTGGTTTGAAAGTCCAGCAAGTGGTTCTTGAGGTTCATCGTCTGATCTGCAGAAGAATCACATAGAATACAAGAAGAATCACATACAGTTTGATAAAAAAAGGGAAAATAGGATAGCCATGAAAACGAAATAAGCAGCAGGAAAGGGAGAGTCACCAGAGCTCTGACAAGGCTCAGGCAATGTTCTGTGTAAAATGCCTTTCTGATAACCTTCTAAATGAATAGATGAGAGAGACAACAGTGTCCATCAAAGAAAGGACAAAGAAGAGGAGCTCAGTAA
This sequence comes from Acanthiza pusilla, assembly GCA_036630365.1. Classification (NCBI taxonomy): domain Eukaryota; kingdom Metazoa; phylum Chordata; class Aves; order Passeriformes; family Acanthizidae; genus Acanthiza; species Acanthiza pusilla. Next base: position 3,853,774 of record JAXCHO010000036.1, read on the forward strand.
AAACAGAGTCTGAAATAGCTTTATCCATGTTCCTAGGTAAGAAAGGACACATTTTAGGGAAGCTACACAGCTGCTTCTAGGGAAGAGAACACAGAAGTCTAAGTCAACTTAAATATGAGTTCTGAAGGGAACGTTCACATAGTTCTGCCAATGAGTGTGACTGTCTCTATATTTCGGCTTATAGTTTTTATGCTCATTAGTATTTTTTTCTCAGTTAGCTAATTATTTTCTTTCGCTCTTAGAATTTCATTTAGTCTCTTTACTATGAAACTTGCTGACAACTTTGATGAAAAAAATATTTTTAAAATAGGGCAGTGTCTTACCCATCTTGATGGAAGCTACTAAAGAACTAACAAGTTTTCCAAAATAAACTCCCAAGAATATGTAAAGGAATAGATTCCTTCTTTGTCTGGTTCACATCAGAGAATTTACCCTCATCTTAGTGAAGTTTCACAGACTCCTCTTGAGGAGATGCATGAAATCCTGTGCCATTCATGGACAGTTCTTAGGAGAGAATCATGGAATATCCTGAGTTGGAAGGGACTCATAAGGATCACCAAAGTTCTTCTTCTACTTCGTTACCTTCTGTTTTCATGGGAAAAATTTAAAACCATTTCTTTTTTTACTTTTTTTTCTTTCCAGTGCAAAACAAAAGGAATTTGAGAAATCAGATAAAATTTTCTCTGTGATATCTTCATTCCCATCTGAGTATTGTGGTACTCCTAATAATGGCCAAGTGAAAGTCAGAACCTCACTGTTACCTCATTTGGGAGGTGATACCTTCAAGTCAGGCCAGATCTGTCTGAGATGGTAGCATGAGTCACTACTGCCCTACTATTTCTATTCATGTCCCTGCACAATTCTTCTGAATAGTGCATCTATTCCTTAAAGAATATCCTCTAACAAGTGATGAAAATTTGTGGGTTTTATATTTTAAGAGGAAAACAGTGTTTGAACAACACTAAAAGGTGTGTGATCTGGATCCACATTTTGCAGTCAGTTAAAACTCCCCTTCTTTCCTTCCTTCAGGAACTGCTATGGCCACAGATGAGCTCTCTACCAGTTTCCTAATAATGGAGCATCGTGCTGAATCTGCCACAAACCCATAAAACTTCCAGACAGAAAATTTTCTCTGCAGGTGTGTTGGACACCAAATATCCCAGGTACTGGTGCTCTTCTGGTAAATTAAATAATGGCAGGTAACATTCCCATGCACTAACCTTCAGTCATCTAAACTAGTAAATTGATAAAATAATCATTATTTTGATCCAGGTCAATTAGAAATATATCAAAACACTCCTGGGCATGGGTAAGGATCTAGTATTAGTAAACATAGCCCAGAAATGCATGAAGCAATTTCCAGGCGATCCTATGCAGCCCAGAAATCTCTGTACCACATTTTCAAGCCTCCTTGACAATCTTAGAGCATTCATTTGTTGGTGGTTTTTTTGTTTGGTTGTTTATTGTTGGGGTCTTTTTTGTTGTTGTTGTTGTCTTTTTCTTTTCTTTTCTTTTCTTTTCTTTTCTTTTCTTTTCTTTTCTTTTCTTTTCTTTTCTTTTCTTTTCTTTTCTTTTCTTTTCTTTTCTTTTCTTTTCTTTTCTTTTCTTTTTTTTCTAGGAAAGAATAATTTGGTGCAATAACATGCCTCCTGGAACTATGACATAGGCATAGATTTACAAACTCTATAAACTTCAACCTCATCTTTTTGTTTTCCTGGTCCCGTGTTCTCCAAAGACTCTAGATACAGCCATGCTGAAATTTTCTACTAAAAATTTCTCTCTAAAACAAGTCTTGCCTTTTCCATCTGAATTTACAATAAAAATATCACACTCATTATCTGTAATATAGAGAAAAGGGAAGAAAAAATATGTTTACATTTAACAATTAAAAGAAATGTTTTCAAATCTCATTGCATTAGGATGTCTTATGGCAATACCTGCATTCCACTAGCATGTTAAATGCCACGGCTAAACACTTTCAGTATATGGTTAGGGAATCTGAATTTTTCTGCTTGGAAGGAAATCATGTGGATTCAATCATAATCTGAAGTCAGGCTATTCATATCTGAGTTTGTATCAAAACCCTTTTCGCTTATTTTTCACAGTATTTTTCACTATATTGTTGCTATATAAAAGATCTAAACAAACAATGAGGAAACCAAGCAATAGTTGTAACTATGTACATAGTACTCTAATATGAACAGAGCGATGACAGCTGAAATAATGCTTTCCCATGGCCTTGTTTTTCATTTTTAGTAACATGGCACTTGTGCTCTTCGTAGAAATATGGCACAGACAGCTATTGTCAGGGGGGGCTCCTTTCTAACCAGTGTTTTAAAGTGTACATATTAGGGGTTTTTCTGTTTTAATGAAATGTTTTCCCAAATGCTACCTTATGTGCTATGCTTTAGTTGTGTTTTTGTAAAACATTTAGTTGCAAATGACTATAGATAAAGTGAAGCATTCCCATAATGCTAAGAGCCTTGGCATAGACACACCATTTAGTCTTTGAAGAGCTGAGATTCAAAATGTGCCATGATGGTATTTCAGAGATGAATACGTAAGGCTTATAGAAACACACTAACTTCGTGGTGTTTTCACACCTGCAATATTCTCACATGTCAGAGAAGTCTTATCAAATAAGAAATATTCGAATGTAGCCTAAATTGAGACATCTGAGCAGTACAAATTTTATCCCTATGCTTCCTGGGTGAAATCCTAACATTTCTGAACTCCGCTTTTAATCAAGAATTTTGTCCTTGTTTGCAACAGAGTTTGAGCTTGAGTCACCCATTTTTACTCCCTGTGGAAAAAGAAAAAAAGTGAAATAAAATGTTGTTGGGGGAGAGGAAATTAGCTTGCTTAGCAAGGCATGAGGTATTCTCTCCCCACACAGGAGGTTACTGCAGGGTAGTGAACTCAGTCTGTGTGGAAGGTTCCAGTGTGGTTTTGTAAGAGCTCCCATAAGGATGGTAATGTAACCTCGCTCTGAATTTTACCATGTTTCAGATGAGCTGCGCCACAGCTCCCAATGGGAAGGACCTCAATTACAAGGTCACGCTGCAAAGCTGAGCCACCAAAAATGACACCAAACTCCGTGGCTCCCTGCCAGTCTTTAGAAATCAGAAAGGAAGCAAACTTTTCTGATGTTCTAAAGATCATGATCCTGACCAATGTCTGAATAAATTTGTAGCACATATAATGAATATATGCATTTATAACACTGTTTTAATTCAGCTAGTATATTCTGCTTGAGTACCAGAGTTTTAAAATTTACCACGAGAAGAGCAAAGACAATTCAAGAAAATAGACATATAAATTTAGCCCTGGTAAATAAACAAATTACTGGGCTTTCAGTTACTAATCAGTTTAACTGCACTTCTCTAATTCATTTGGCTGGATCAGCTCTAGGGAATTGCCAAACAAAGACAGAGAGAGGAAAATGTTATTTCACAGAGTGCCTGGTGGTGTAGCTAATAAATCCAGTACTGCAGCTTGACTGTTCGCTGATGACAACAGGCCATGCCTTCGATGTCATGACCCCTGATGGGCTAAGGGGCATGACTCTCAAAGGGTTAATCTTTTCCACCTGTTGCTGACCACAGAGCAAGCTCTCCTGGCAGGTCTCCTACCAGGAGAATGTGGCCCCTGACCTTTGTGGGAGTGGGATGTTGCAGTAAATGCTCTCCCTAACAAGCACTGCAATCTGGCACACTCACCCCAGCTCTCTGGTGCCTGACTCCAGTGGTAAAACAAGCTGTGAGCCAGCAATTTGTGCATAGAAAGGCAAGGATAAAGATGGGGTACAACCCCCAAAATATCTCAGTCAACTCACTGTGAGGATTACCATGAGCTGCATATGTTGCTGGTTTGGGCTCTTCCTTATGAAAATATTAGAATCAACTCGATCTGAAACAACAAAAACAATTACTAGAAAAGTCAAGACTACTGAAATTAAGATGGAATTTCAGTCAAAAGCAAGCCATTGGAAGTCAAAGCTGTTGCTCTACTGAGTCAGTACAATTGTTCTGATCTATTAGGTGCAAGCACACATAGAAAGCTAAGGCGTAAGACCATTCTCACAATGTAGCCACTATAAATATAGGGAAGGTATTCTGAAGATTCAAGGCATATTTATGAAACCTAAATTCCTTTTCTTCCCTTGTGATTAATTTGGCACCTGAATCATGCCCACATGGGAAGGGAGCTCCTCAGACACCAGAAATACTTTACCTGTAGACTAACTGATGCAAGACTATCTCTGACATCTGCTAAATTTCCCTGCTTATGCCCTTCACAGTTTTTCTATTCAACCACTTTACCTATTTAAGCTTTTTATTCCTATGAAGAAGGTTTTGTCAAGTTTTCTTGTTGACCACAAGAAAGATCTGCAGAAAAACCTTTGTAGAAGTCCTTTCATCAAACTGCCTACCTAGAGAAAGGTTGGACCAGTATTTATAGCAGAAGCCTAGGACTTCTTAAGTCTTCCTGGCACTGCATCTTGCAAGTGACCTTGATCAAAACACTCCAAATACAGCCTTAAAAGTATTTTAGTGGTCTAATACCTCTTCAATGTTGCCATGTGGTAGAAGTCTCAGCTCTGTGGCAGAATTACATGTATATGAACTGTGATACTAATGTCAATATAGTTGGGAAATTTGAATCTTGAATTAGGAAGCTGTGAAATGCAAAGGGGAGGGTGTGCAAAACAACCTGTCTGATCAGAAACAGGCCACCATCTCTATGATAAGAGGGGTTTAACTGTTGGAACCTCACCCATCAATTTGCCTTTAAAGGCAGCTTCTTGCTTCCAACATGAGGGAAACAACAGTAGTATCACAGAAAAGTGTATATCCCCACTAAGGTGGGTCCAAGCTCTCAGTATTTTAATCAGATCATGCAGCAGTAACAAACACATATTTGAAGATTAATTGTCTACAGATCTTCGAACATTTGCTGTAGTAGGGGCCTGAATTCCCACCTGCTGGTGAGCCACCATACTGAGGAGCCATGTACTGCAACCAGGAAGCTCATTTCCTCTGCATTCTGAATGCTAGAAGTCACTTCAATTCACTGAATGTTATAGCTCAGCCTATATTACCTTTCTGACAAATGCAAAAAAAAAGGGGAGAGAAAAAAATAATTCCTAACCCACACACTTGTTCATCTGCCCTGTCCTTCCCTCCCTCAGTACTTGTCTACATGAATAAATGGTAAATCCACAAATTGCTTTAGGAAGGCCCACAGCCAAGGGAATTTGGAAAATAATATGTGGGTACAAGACAATGAACCACTGGAGTTTTGTCATTTACTGTCTACCTGCTGCCCTTATGCCATGCTCTGCTTTCTTGCATGTGCAGAACTTCTCTGATTCTGGCAGCCTGGCTGCTTGTGCAGGCAGCCCAAGTGTCCCCAGGTGGGAATGTGACAGAAGCAAGATCAGGATCAGACATAGAAAAAACATGGGCATTGATATTCAAGTGAGGAAATTAACTATTCAATTAATATGTTAATATGACAAATTCCGTTTTTCAAAATACGCTTTAGTCATAATAGTATTCTTTGTTTCCTGTTCTTTACTTAGGCTTTCAAAGAGAGAATTCCATTTATTTCCTTTTCTATCTTGTGGGTTTTTACTACATGAGGCTGATTCAAATTTCAAAACTGACCAATCAGAAGTAACATATTAAGAAAAAAATCCTTCTTGGAGAATATTAATTATCATTTATTTTAGGAAAGAAAATAACCTCCTATGAAATATGCACTACACATTTCTTTGGTAACCTTCAAATATTTCCTACTGCAGACAGCATTTTACTTTACATCTGTTGAGTGCCCCATAAAACCTGCTTGTGTACATACTTCTGTAGAAATCAAGCGACCATGCTTTCCATATGTCTGGGGTTCCAAGAAACAGAGAAAGCTTTATTTCTGTTAGCTCTGTCAGGTTGGGCTTTTCTTCTTTAGGTTGGTGATCAATTGTGTCAATGTCTCTGTAAGTAGAGCTGGTGTTAAATAAGAGATTGGTCAGCTATAAATTATGTGGAGCCCTACAGAACTTCCTGAAAGGCACATGAAGAAGTAATTGGGCTTCATGTTGTCCTGTGTGACTTCAGGGCATTCATCACTAATGGACCATGCAAGTGGGTTAAGGCTGCGATTTACTGAAACCCATTTCAGAATGGACATTGAAGAACTTGAGAGAGGGAAGGGCAGAATAATGTGGAGAGGATTTGTTTCAGTTCTATTAAAGCTTGATTATTTTACAGGGTTCTTCTGCAGAGAGAATGACAGAATAGCAAAGTGCACTGGTGGGTAAAAGGAGAAGAAAGTGAGGCTTTCCAATGATAAATGTTGTGGCTTTTGCTACGATGACTACAATATAACAGAAAACATTAAAGTAATGTAGAGACAGGGAACTTCACTTTCTCTGTAGAGGATAAACAATGTCTTATTTACACTTTAAATGTACAAACATTTTCAACTCTTGACATTCAGATTTACGTATTTAGCTATGACTGCAAATTGACACCATGGCTTTCTCACTCATGTTACAACCATTTCAGCAAAAAGCTAACTGCACTGATGGATCCACTTGCAGAGATACGCAAAATAGCACTAATGCATGTTGGGAAGGCAAATACCAGGTATAACCACCAGCTCAAATCTAAAAACACTGTGATCATTTGCCTGCAACAGCTCCTAGTTTTATTTGTCTTTGAAAATAAACAAAGATTTACTGCTTCCACATGTGGGATGTTTCACTGGAGAAGGGGTGGCTCTGTGCTTTACAACCTATACATCACCCTTCGGGAGTTGTCTGTGTGGAGACTTTTCTGATAATCTCTCAACCCATTGTCTATTTATATCCATTGACTGCTCTGAAGTAGCTGCCCACGAAGATTTGAACATGATGATGATTAGAGTAATTCTAAAACAAGTCTCTGTGACAGAGTTTAAACCCCATCATAGCATATGGTGACCAAGGACTTCCAACATGCTATACACAGATGTTTCCAGCTCTCACAAAGAAAGGGCATTTGGTTTATGAAAACAAGGATTTTCTGCATCATTTGCAAAATGTAAATGTCAGAAATGTCTGTGAAATATTGAAATTCTATGTCACATTAAAAAAATATGTTTCTATGTCTTTCTCTTCAAAAACTTGTAAAATTTTACATTCAAAGGAGAAAAATAAAGTGTTATGCCTTGGGAAAGGAAACATTTATTTCGAAAAATATTTAGAATATTTCTTTGTAGTCAATACTCTCTCTCTCACACACACACACACACACACACACGCAAAATCCATCTGTCCCAGCTCAAGTTTTTAGGAAATGCATGTTATCCTGAGATGGGGAAATGTGAAATCAGGACACTCATGATAGCAAATACAAGACATGGATCAGTTGCTAGCTTCACACTCAGGTTTGCCGATAATTAGCAGTTTGGTATGAAAAGACTTCTAGATTATATAGATTTACAACATATGGATCCCTTTTCACTCCAATGACTCTGAAATGCTCTGTGTGCAGAAAGTATGCCTGTGAGATGAAAAAGCAAAATGTTAAGTAAAAGGATCTTGTTTTCATGTTAAAAATCTGGTATACAGGCAAATAAGTACTTTAAAAAATTGTATACAGTTTTCAAATTGCTTTATAATATTTAATAAAAAACCAACAGAACAAACAAAACAGCGACCATTCAGATAGCTCCTTCTTTAAAAAACCCCAAACAACTAATTGCAATTGAAGCTAATTTGATCTCATGTCAATCTTCTGACATATTCTAATTCCACGTAATTTCATATATTGCAGAGAATAAACACAATTTACTGTAAATCTCCTCTGCAATAATGTATATTTTCTTTTACTTATCTGACAATAAAACTTTATATAAGACATTTCATATATTATTGCTTCTGATAGCATTTTATTGTTACTGGTATCTTCATATTTATAGTACCATTTAGATAATACAATGTGAGATACATTAAAGTAGGTTATGGGGAAAAAAACTAGCTCTCAGCTGTGCTGTAATTACAGTGTTCTTATGACCTTGCAATTCCGAGGCCAGCCAGCGGTAATCCTTTTCCTCACCAACTCAGCTCAAAGCCTGCTGATTTTGGGTGTGCTTTGAGGTGTGATGCAGCTTGTGGGCCACTGGGTTTGTCCTCACTTTTCTGCTGCCTGCAGGCAACATTCATACAGGGTGACAAGGAGATAAATATTTCATTTTTTTAATCTTGTGTTCTGTTTCCTTACCTTATAGCACTGGGTGAAAACATCATGTCAACAACTGCTTGTGTTATTTTTCTGCTCTGAACTGTCACTTAATCTCATAAATCTCAGTCTACCTAGACATTGTCACCTTTTCTTCTCAGTTTCACTGATCTTCGGCAGCATATTGTGTACTTCTAAGAGACAGACACATCAAAAGCTGGCATAAAAGGGGTGCTTCACAACACCATGAACAATAGAAAACTATAACATATTTACTGTGGAAAATACAACAATGGGGGCTGTGTCCTATGCCCAGGAGCCCAATGGTACACCTGAGGAAATCTCATACCTCAAAATCAGAGGTAAACTGGTTGACTTTTTCATTGCCTAATATAAGGAATCCCTTGTCTTGACTGATGTCTCAACATTTATTCCAACACTAAGAAATGACAAAAATAGAGCAAGTTTATTAAAAACAATTATAAAGATTAGAATATTAAATATTAAGACAAAGGTGGACACTGATGTGAAGTGGACTAGTAGGGCAGGAAGAACTGAGCAACTGAGTTGCTCATCCAAGGCACAAGACTGGGAGCATGCAAACCCTGCATCATGGTGCTCATGGAATAAGTCATTTTCAATTAAGAAAAGCTCATTTCCTGAGCATTTTTTATTCTGATTTTCAGTGTCCATATAACCAGAGAGATGCCTTTCCCTCCTGCAACACTGATCTTCTTGGTATTACTGATACATCACTGTCTCTGACAGAACAAAAAGTTTATAGAGAACATCTACAGAATATCTGAGGACTTTCTGTCTATGAAAGATGAGATCACAGACATCACCAGCTTTAAGGAATATGTAATTTCTTTCTTTTTTTTAGTTATTCACCTATTTCTGCATGACAACCTACTGAAAATACTACAAATGTAGCCAGTCTGAGAACTGAAATCTGTTGATATTTTGGTGAGCTAGAAAAAGAAATGTTTCTCATTTGGGTTTAAAGGTAACAAAATAGTATTGGGGTATTGGCCTGGCTGCAGAGGAGAAAGCAAATATTGACAATGTGATCAGTAAGGACAAAACAAGCAAACAGATAACCTCAAGTCAATATAATTCAAAAACCTTATGAAGTAATAAATTGATTGGAGGAATTTTGATATATTTATGATAAGAGTATTTCTTTTGAGTAATTCAGAACACTTTTCAGGTAGAGAATGATCAACATTGCAAGACCTACATGAAAATAAAGTAACATATATCTGGGATTTTTTGCAACAAAGCTGTAGGTAGTTCAAAGAAATGTAAACTTTGTAAATACAATGTACACTTGGGCTTCTTAGGTATGAAATGCCTCAGCTACCTGTGGCAGTTCAGGGCTTTCTGAATTAAAAAAAAAAAAAAACAAAAACCAAGTTCTACTGACTTCTATCAGTTTCTCGGATTATGATAGATTTTACAAGTGTTATCAACTAAATCTGATTCCACATTCAGCTATCCAATATTTATTAAAGCTGCAGGCTGATCCTATCACCCTTGTTTGGTTGAGTAATCCTAATTCCTCTAAGAACTTCTATTGATATCTTGTAAATAGGATTTGTAAAATAAACCCTAGGGCTTGGTAAGAAGACTGATAATATGATTGCCTATAAAGGAAGAATTAAAATCATTATCAACAGTAGACCTTCTTGTCTTTCTGCTTTCCTTGCAATGGGAAATGAAGATGCAATATCTTCTTTTCTTAAGAGGTTATTGCTGCCTCACAATGTGCAGAGCATGAGCATTTAGAAACTGTTTGGAAAATCAGTGAGAGAGAATAGACAACAGAACCAAACCAATTCATGCACATATTTCTGTCTAACATCCACCAAATATTTTTCATGATGTCTTACTATGTGCAACTGTACTACAATCTCACAGGTGATCATCCACCTTCACATTACGTTCCTAAAGTGGATACAGAGCAGGATCTCATCACAGATCAGGGAAGATGAAGGCTTAAAGAAGAAGATACCCTGAATAAAATCCATCCTTTAAAGATCTTCCTGACTGTATGTTTTCCAATGAAAACAAAAGCAGATAAATTGTATTTGAAATATGACATAAGAATATTCAAGAATTCTAAATGAGAAAAAAAATAAGCAGATCTTGTTTCTCTAAATAAATTCCATATCTATTAGATACCTAATGGCCTAAGTACTTATTACAAAGCTATAGATCAGTTTTCAAAACTGTGGTAGACACAGTCTATTCCAGTTCTAGCTCTCTGCAATGTGGGACTTATATTTAAGAGCCTATGCCTTCAAAGCTCTCTATTTCTTATGCATTGGAAGCAAAAGGAGTTTAGCATGTCAGTCTTGCTTAAATTTAGAAGTTAAGTATCTCAAATCATCCTCCTGAATCCAATTTTCAATCTCTCTGTTCTTTTGTTCCCTGTCAAAAATAAAGCTAATACTATCCCTATCTTCTATCCACATACAATTCTTCAAAGGACTTTTTTTTTTTTTTTTTTTTTTTTTTTTTTGCATCTCCCAGCTCACCTGGGACATCTAGATATGATCAAAACATTCATATCATGGGGTAAGCTTTTAACAGCTTCCTCCTATCCCCATAAAATCATTCTCCTTTTTTTTTAAAGAACTCTCAGTGTCAAAGTTTATAAATAGGCAAGAGATTAATCATTTAAGCAAGTTTATACTACTCTGTGGTATAGGGCATTGAAAAAGGGAAGGGAAGGGAAGGGAAGGGAAGGGAAGGGAAGGGAAGGGAAGGGAAGGGAAGGGAAGGGAAGGGAAGGGAAGGGAAGGGAAGGGAAGGGAAGGGAAGGGAAGGGAAGGGAAGGGAAGGGAAGGGAAGGGAAGGGAAGGGAAGGGAAGGGAAGGGAAGGGAAGGGAAGGGAAGGGAAGGGAAGGGAAGGGAAGGGAAGGGAAGGGAAGGGAAGGGAAGGGAAGGGAAGGGAAGGGAAGGGAAGGGAAGGGAAGGGAAGGGAAGGGAAGGGAAGGGAAGGGAAGGGAAGGGAAGGGAAGGGAAAGAAAGGAAAGGAAAGGAAAGGAAAGGAAAGGAAAGGAAAGGAAAGGAAAGGAAAGGAAAGGAAAGGAAAGGAAAGGAAAGGAAAGGAAAGGAAAGGAAAGGAAAGGAAAGGAAAGGAAAGGAAAGGAAAGGAAAGGAAAGGAAAGGAAAGGAAAGGAAAGGAAAGGAAAGGAAAGGAAAGGAAAGGAAAGGAAAGGAAAGGAAAGGAAAGGAAAGGAAAGGAAAGGAAAGGAATCCTCAAATCTATCACCTTTTTTTAATGTTGATTTTCCATGTAATAGAAGGACAAGGAAAGTAACCACTTTACATGTATTTACCATCTACAAAATGCTTTGGAAAAACATTACTGTCATCTGTAAACAAGGTAAATGAGATATATTAGCAATGTAATTGAGACAAAAGAAGACTGTACAACAGTTTTCTAATTAACAAAACATGAAACTCCAGAGCATTAGCAGCTGATCCAATTACAAAATATTAGCTGCTCTTGAAGGGACTCATGAACAGCAAGGTCACGGCACAAACTCCTTGCAGATGTTAGATAAGTTGACACCTGCAAATCATTTGGAAGCAAGTATTTATTTAAATATCTTATTGTGCTACCAGTTTCTCTGTTTTCTTTCATGCTAAAGTTTTGCTCCCATGGGACCAAAAGAATTAGAAGAAAGTCAGTGCAACTTTTTGGGGTTTTTTGCTATGTACAATTCTAATTAGCATAATTTTAATTTTATTTTCTTGTCTCAATAGACAGGCCAATAAACAAATCCAAAAATATTAGCAATGGATTTATTCCCCAGTCTGATTCTCATTTCTTCAGCAAAAGAACTTTCCCTAGTGTCTCTCACATTTCAATTTTATATTACAGCATGGGGTGTAAAATACTGATAAGCCCTTGAAAAATTCATGATTTGTCTACATTCATGCCAACCTCCTGCCCATATATTCATCTGCTTGTTGATGTATTTTCAGAACTCCTCAGAGGCAGGAATAGTGAACAGAGGCACAGAGGTTTCTTCAGACAAATGGTGTCACAGGAGCCCTGGGAGTTTCATGATTCCAAGGTAGGAATTGACATACCAGGGCAATGTTACAAAGAGGATTCCTCTCCAAAAGGTTCATAGCCTGGTCTGGCACCACTCTGACACTAATCCTGCAAGAAGTCTTGGGTTTCTTGCAGTCACTTCCAGCTCTGTTCTGTGCTTGCTTGTGTACTGTGGTCATGCCCCAACTCTGCCTTACTCAGGTCTTCTATTTGGTCACTTATGACAGAATATGATACAAGGACTTAAACCTAGTTTTCCCATCTTCTACTTTATTCCTTACTGACAGAAGGATAAAATCAAATCTGTTCTTCACCCAGAGGGTGGTTGGGCACTGAAATAGACCCCCCAGGGAAGTGGTCAGAGCACCAGCCTGAAAGAGTCAAAAGTCTCTGTGTGTTCAGGCACATTATGTGACTCTTGGGGTGTCTTGTGCAGAGCCTGGAGTTGGACTTGATGGTCCTGGTGAGTCCCTTCCAACTCAGGATATTATATGATTCTATAACTCCATATATGTACCAAGCAGACTCTTCTCTTTCAGACAATAATGTTGAGTCTCCCTGTCCGTCATCAGCAGAAAGTCTGTTTGAAGAAATATAAGCATGACCCCACAGTTCTTGCTGCCATCAGCCTAATTCCTTTTCACTGTGCCAACTGGATCACTCCAAAGTGGCGTTATACACAAAAAGGCAGCAAAAACCAGCCTGACAATCAGTCTGTGCAACCAACCAGCAGAGGACTATGGCTCCAAAGCAGAATCTAGAGCTCACTGGAGTCAGCTGCTAAGACACTCATACAAAATATTATTAATCCAAGTTCCCTAAGCTGAGCAATGACAGTGGTTGCTCTTTGTGGATTTATTTATTCTATATGGATAAATAAACAGCAAAAAATGAAAAAAAAAAAAACTTCCAGTTAACAAAAAAAGCCACTATACTATCTGCTCCCATGCCTAATGTTAATATTGTTAGCAATCAGGCTGTGTTGGATCTGGGCTATAATCTTATTTTTCCAGAATTTACAAAGTTCTAAGCTTGCTCAGAGACAAATAGTGCCCAAATAAAAAGGCTTAACTTTCAATGTGTGTTGAGCTTATCTGATATATCATCTTTTCCTAGTTAAAATATTGTATGCTAACATTTGCACATTTTGAAATGTGTGTTGCCATGACTGCAGCAAACATTCTACTTTTAGATTCTGTTAATCTCTCATCTTAAAATATAGAAAGGCAACCAATAACAGCACTAAGTATCCTTCTCTTCTGATGATTCACCTATATTATTAAAGAATTAGAGTCCACTCAGATGAATAAAAGTGTTCGGAGACACATCTTGGTGAAATGTTATGCCAAGGAAAACCTTTTAACATTAGACTAATTTTCTGCACTGTTTACTAACAAGACAAAAAACTCAGAGCTAAAATTAATAGATGCTATTAACATTCCATTTGTAAGTATCTTATGCAATGATAGATGTTCTAATCTGTTACTTAGGCAATAAAATAAGATTTAACTAAATACACTAAAAAGTATACATTTAATGAAAAAACGAGATTTTGAAATTCCTGTCCACATTAAACATACATACACGAAAGCTCATAAATACTCTGCCACAGAAATGATTGCAAACAACCATCACAATTACTTTCATCAAAGTGAAGATAAATGTTCAGAAAGAGATAGCTTTGTTATCCTTTGGTATATTACTGCTCTAATATTCAATAATCTCAAAGCACAGTGATTCACAAAACAGAACAAAAAATTACATGGAATTAATGTGGAAGCAGGTTACTATGTATTTGAAATGTAGACATTGACTGTGATATTGTACTCACAAGCTTACTTCCATTATGGATCCAGCATGTCACACCGGAGTCAGTCGGACGGCATAATAAGGGTTTTACCATTTTGGTATGTTTTGGATAGGAGTCCAAATCTTTATCCTCTGACAAAATTAGAAAACACCAAACAACCACACAATTTAAATACTGAATGCAGTTTGGATTTTCCATAGTCCTCTGTTAAAAAATTTCTGATTTGTATAAACTTGTTCATATAAACAAATGTCCGTTTTCAGATGAACCTGTGCTAACATTTTAGTCAGAATATGTTCTGTACATTTGATGTGAATCCCTTGGCTGTCCTCTTGTAAATTACTTTAATTGGCTTCATGGAGCAGTTTCAGAACCCCTGACCTGGGATCATTGCAGTTGGAACTAACCCAGGAGATGCACTACAGAAGTGCAGTTTCACTCAGAAATGAAAATTAGATCCACAGGACCAGACCAGAGCTAATCCAATCAATTTTTCTTTGTAGCTCATACTTTGGGACCCTGCATTGGCTATTTTGCTATGAAAGCTTCCTCCTTTTGGTCTAAAACATTTGATAGGATGCATCCTGTACACATGGGGCTACGTGCATGCACAGGTTTACAGAGTGAAACTCACATCACAAACACACGCAAAGGTATTTTAAGTCTCAGTATTGTCACAGAAAATAACCTATACTAAAGTGTGAAATTATTTGTCTAGGACATCCCAATCCATCTACTTTGTAGAGTATTATGATATAACCTTGAATTATATGTTAACATTCTTTCTCTGTGGGACCCCTACCTCATTACACATGACAGATGATGATTGCTTGTAGAGGAAATCTACTCACTACTTTATTTTATTCTCTGCTTTCAGTATGCATCCACATTTATTTTCTGTACATTATTCAAATCCTGCTCTGAAGACAGATGTATTATCTATTAGACTTTCTTACAGCACTCATCTTCATAGATTATATATATCCTAGTAAATAAAACGAGCCAGGACCTGTTTTATGAAACTGAGAGCAAGTAGAATGGGACACCTGCATCCAGAAAACTGAACTTTCCTCCTGGCAGAACAGAATCACCACATCCTTAAAGTCTCTTGTAAACAGACACTGTCGCATGCAACATTTGCTGTCCTGCAATGATCTCCTGGACATTTGTATCAAGAGATCTGTGTGTTCAGCCAAAATCATGAGCATGTTAACAATTAAATGAGAGGGTGGCTGGTGTGTGAACGTTCAAGTCTGTGTCTTGATCTTCCTTAATTTGCTTGTATAAAAGACATGATTACTGCACAGTCTGTGGCTTGTGTTTCTAGCTCCCAGTGAGCTGAAGGAGGGCTCATGCTGATTTTACTGATGTGAGCATTAGACACAAACATCCACATTTTCCAGTAATGTTTAATTCCCAGTCTGATCTATCAAGCATCAGAGTTTTCAGAGATTTTTCTAAAATGCATAAGAAATGGCTATATTGTGTCAGACCAAAAATCCCAATGGTATTCAAAATACAAGAATGTGCTCAGATTCAGTTCGTGATACTGCAGTATCTTAATTCTTTTCCTTAATTCTTTTCCTCTCATTTCCTACTCTGTCTTTTGACCATCACAGAGAATCAAACTCATGACAACTTCCAGAATTGTTTTCTAACTAGTGATGATTAATGTAGAATTTTTTATTTTATGTGCGTAATTGGAATACCTGGGGTTTTTTTCTTTTTTCATGTTTGCATCACTTCCCATCCACTGACATTTCCCCTGTGCTTTTGTTGCCTTGTCATTCTGTGTTATCTCTGCAACTTGGTGCTAGTTTAGGCTGTCTTGCATTATTTTGCATCAACACTCATTTCATATGTTCAGAATACAATGGCTTGAGCAGCAGCTGTGAGTACTCAGCAGTTCTGCAAACAAGGCATAAAAGTATAAAAATGTTCATTCTAAAAAAAGGAGAGCTGTGTAATTAATGAACAAAAAGGAAAAGTTCAGCTTAGGTAACTTGCTAGCCAAACTCTGGCAGAGATATAAAAATTGGTAAGAATTCTTCAAGTAAAGAAGATCTATTGAAAATTACTATTTCATTCAGACAGCATTTGTTCTAATGACTTAGAGCAGAGGTCTGAGAAAACCCCACTCATATTCCTGACACCTGTAGAAGCTGTGTCTTCTGGTTTTGGATAGAATAGTTGATTTTCTTCATAGGAGTTTGTATGGGCTAATGTTTTGGATTTGTGATGAAAACAGTCTTGAAAACACAGGTGTGTTTATGTTACTGCTGAGCAGGGCTTGCACAGTGTCAAGGCATTTCATGTTCTTCAACCCACCCCACCTGAGAGGAGGCTGGGGGTGCATAAGGAGGTGGGAGGCACAGCCAGGACAGTGACCCTGACTGAGCCAAGGGATATCCCAGACCATGAGCTGTCATGCTTAGCATGCAGAGCTGGGGGAAGAAGAAGGAAGGGATGACATTTTCAGTGATGGTATTTGTCTTCCCAAGTCGCTGCCAGGCATGATGCTTTCTTGGGCATGGCTAAACACCTGCCTGCCCATGGGAAGTCATGAATGAATCATGAATGAATCCCTTGCTTTGCTTTGCTGCTCTGCAAAAGTTTTGCTTTACCTGTGACTGTTTTTAGCTCATGTGTTTTCTGACTTTTACCCTTCAGATTCTCCCCCATCCCACTGCAGGGTAGTGACTGCACGGCTGCATGGGGCTGAGCTGCCAGCCAGGGTAAAACCATGATGCTGGAGGATACTGGTTTGTTCTAAAATGATCCAATCCCATTAGCACAGGAGCAAAACGTTTCAAATTTCTTTGAAGTCTAATTCCAATAAGTTGTCCTGCAACTCCATATGAATTTCTTGGATGTCTGATTTAATATCAATCACAATTGCATTCTTGCACAACACATGAAATACGCCCCAACTAGGAAAATAACACAACACTCCTTGTCTCAGAGGAGTAAGTCTAATCAGTAAATAAAAACAAATAAGGAGTGAGTTACTCTTTGCCATCTACACTAATCTCTAGGTTAATCATTTCTACAGAAAAGTTATGGAAGCTGACATTATGGACAACACATCTCTCTTCACTCAAGTATCATGAAAAAGGCAGCTTCTTCTGTCTCACCTTAGAGACTGCTCAAAAAAAACCCCAGCATGCACAAAAAAATATTGAAAATGTATGTTTCTCTATTCCTTAAAATACTGTAGCTGATTAGGTCTATGGCTTATGCCACACCACTTTATTTTTTCACTTTCCATGTCTGTGCCACATGGAGCAAGGTGTCTAGAGCTTTCCTCTCTTTTTCCATAAACATTTAAGACACAAATCTCTCCAGGAGTATTTTGGTGTGAAACACTGCATGGAACCTGCAAGAGCTGCCACAGTTGTGAAGGTATGAGTCCTTCCTCTAATTTAGCAGAGTCTTCCACGGAACTGTTAGAGACAGAGAACAAGAGACAACCTTAACAAATTTTCCAAGAGCTCAAGCAAGCAATGTTAATGACAAAAGATACAGAGTTATACACACCTATGAATTTGTCTAAGTGCAAGTGGGGTCTAAACACAGAGAAGGAAATAAAGTATTATCAAACATTAGAGCTTTACAAAGATTCTCATTCAAAATTCTTGATGGGATACTGGCAAGGAGGGAAATTGGTTTAATAAAAATGTCATACACTATTGGAGGCTTAAGTGCTAATATTTTTTCTCAGTTATCTGAACAGATTAAATACTTGAAGAATTCAGAAATAATGCCAGATCTCTTAACTTTGCATATAAAGTTTCTTTCCTGAACATTTCCAAAGTATACAAGGAATAAGCACTACTATTCTCTGTTAAATAAATGTCAGGTCTGGGCTTCCATGGGGATAAACACTAAGTGCCATATCAAGCAGAGCAGACAGACCTTCTCCAGGAAATATCACACAGGGAAAGGAGGAGCAGACTTCCTCTGAAGTGCGATACTTCAGGGAAATATCTCTTCAAGATTTTTAAAACATAGCCTTTTTGTTGGGACTGTCCTGTGCATACAGTGGATTATGAAACTTACAGATAACTGAACTGTGGATATTTCCACTTCTTTTAGTTGTAGTTCTAAGTAATATTAAAACCATTTAATGTGTTTAAGGTCAGCATCGTGGTTCTCCAGGAGCTGTAAAGATCCAGTGAGATGTTTGGTTCATATCAATTTATGTTCAGCTGTTCAACTGGATTGGAAAGTCTTCATAATCATAGCCTCTAAGAAGATTCTTCTTCAGGAAAAATGGTTGTCACTATCTATGCTTAACTCCCATTCTGGATTTGCCCTTAACTGTTATGATGTTTGAACGACCCCTTGCAAAATCAGCCCAAATCAATGTTCCCAGCACTGGATTTGGATATGAAGGTGTGAGTGTACAGACTGGACCCACCTGGGTGCACAGAGTCAAATCACATTGTCAGGGCTTTTCACCTACCTCCAGGGTTCTGAGCACCATGAAGTCCTGATTTTGGCCCCAAGACTACAGTTAGCAATGGCAGTGGATGACGAATTTGGCCTCCCAGCTGCTCCCACAGGTGGTACTGTCTGGATTTCCTTGAACCCTTCCCAAGCTCCTGTTACTTTGATCAGCTTTAAAAGGGGATCACCAGGGGAGGGGGTACAGTAAAAACTCCTTGTCAAGGAAGATGTGGGTCTTCCAGGAGGAAGGTCATCAGATACCTGATCAGATATAAAGGAGGCAGAGGAGAGAGCAGTGTGTCATGCTTCATCTCTGGACAGCTCTGCACTTCTCAAGGTTCCTAACAGTGAATATCAGAGAACATTATATCATAATGCAAAGAAGGTGCAAGCTCCCACGAACTTTTGTTGCCATAGTTTTTTCATGTTTTATCTATTCTACAGCCAAGCAAAGGGACAGATTTGACACTAAAGTGGTGACCATAGACAAATCCAGAGACTATTTTTGTACTACACTTCCTTTCCTGCTATACAGAATAACAGTTACAAACCAGCAAGACAAAGAGTTGATGTGATTACCATCGTAACAATACACTTCAGAGTGTCTGTGTTTCCCTCATCTTGTCTCTCTGGGATTGTGTTGACTGTAAGTGCCTCTATTTCATATAAATCACCAGTTCCTGCTGTCTTTTTCAGTATGGCTATTTATGGCTAACTTCTTTTCTTCCAGACAATCGTCCAGTTTATGGGACTGATTTTGATATAAAAATACTGTACAGTTTTTCTAAACATACTTTTTCATGCTAGGCCTTGTAACTTAACACTTAATAAAGAATACTGAGCACAAAATCTTGCTTTTCTGTATGATATTCTGTAACATATTTCAGACTAAATGTAATTGCTAATTACTCTTTAGAAGAAAATAAGAGCGTAGTAACTAAGGAATTTCATTCAGCTGTTGTATTTTGGACACCTAATTTATGTGCCTCTGTGTGTAATTTCAGAAGATTTTCGTTTTGGAGGCAAAGACAGCTTAAAAAACTGTGCTGCACTTCATAGCTCCCAATCTGTGGTGACCCAACCCTTTTTGAAACCATGGTGCAAAATAGATCACAGATCAATCTGTGAAAAAAGGGGGAGTAGCTATATTTAACTGGATAATTTCACCCGTTCACTTGCTGCATAACCTTAAAAATTGGAGTAGTAAGTGTTGGTTCAGCTGGTGCAGGAGTACAGCAAGAAGGTTAGGAACTTCCTAATCCAGGCTTTTCCCAAAACACGTGTCTTGTAAAGTGCTACAAAAGACTGTAGAATTCTCTCAATTCCCACATTTTTCAGTCGACCATGATCCATTTTATTGGAGGATTCAGAACAGGGTTAAACATTGAGTACTTTGTAAGGGAAGGTGTTTCAGTTCACTGGTGGTTTTGGAAGCCTAGGAAGAAAGGGATACTATCAAATCACCCAGCTGGACCATCTGTAATACACCTGAATTTTAGGTCCCTAGTGAGTACTTTAAAATAGACACATATATTCCTTGTGCTGCCAATAGAGAAAGCCAAGCAATAGCTACTATCTATATTTAGAGAGACAAGAGCTCGTTGTGAGGCCTGCAGAAAAATGTGTCTCTCTCCACTAGTTGGTCAGAGAAATAATATTTTCCCCAAGTTACTCTTTAGGCACCTAAAATTCTCACACTAATGACAGACTATGTGTCCCCACTATAATCTTACTTCATCATCTAAATTGGGTGCTGACAGCAAGAGTATCTCCTGTGAATGCTGCTGGGGACATTAACTCGGAATAATACAGCAGCATCCTGAAATCTCTTATGCTTCTCATTTTTTGTCAGCTAAGTATCAGCAGGATTCTGGGAGCCTTTGACTCCTCATTTTGCTGCAGTTTTCTGTTCCCTCTTTCCCCAAAGGAATGGTGTAAAGGGATTTAGCATGGCAGAGTGCCTGGCCCCAGAGAGCTATACTCTGTGTAGTTGATGTGACAGCCATGCTGTGTAAAGGAAAGATATAATCATTTTTCCTCTGGTCATCTGAAACATTCACTGAAAATACAGATAAAAGCCTGCAGAACTGAACTCTAATGAATTCATGCAATGGAACTAAAAAGAATATTATCACAACATATTTTTAAGCAGTTTAAATATTTTCCTTTTCTCAAGTGGAACATGCTGTTGAACCTATGTGCAAAATCATCCCCCATCATCTCTGTACACAGTCCGTCACAGAAATCTATGAAAAGCAATAGAGGTCTTTTTGGGCAATTTCACTGTCAGGGAAGAATGCAGGAAGGGTGGAACACCAGCTCTCTGATGGAGTAATTTTAGATTTTATTGTAATGCCTGCCAGTGAATATTCCACATGCAGAGATTTCTAAAGCAAACTGTGAAAGGCCGCAGCCTGCCCTGTAACCCTAAAAGGATGTTGAGCTTGGCTGTCTTCCAGGGCAGCAGGATGTGTGGCCTGGATTAGAACAGGAATATTCCTAACATTCATTGCTTTTTAATGATGTCATGCTTGCTAGTTATTGCAAGTCCTTTATGCTTTCCTCTGTAAAAGCTTTTCTAATACTACTGAAACTTCCTGATGAGAAAACATTTCAAAATAAGGCTATAAGCATCACATCCATGCAATGATAAAAGTACAGAGCTGCTAAAATACATAGTTTATGGAAAGAGTGACAGACTTGATGATTGTATTGTTATTATGTAGTGTGTCAGATACTGCAAAATGCAGTCAACAATACATGTTAAGTGGTTATTTTAATGTTCCTGATTTTATCAGTAGAAAACTTTGCATTTAAAAGGTCTTGTTTTGCTTTACTTTATACTGTGTCTAAGCACACAAACCAATGTTGAAAAAGTGAATGTTTTATTTAATATTGCAATCATTTCTTTCAGGGAACATGTAATCATTAATTACAAAATGAAATATGAATGTTCACATTTTATTAATGAAAAGCATGAGAGCTCCTAACAGGATATGTGAATTCTGGAAATCAACACAATTGTTTATTGTATTATAAATTATAATTGTGTTGATTAATTATAAATTGCTCTTAGCCAATTACAACCACCAGCTCCACAGGAGAACAAAAGAGAGGTGGAAACAAGTCCCTCTCCACTGCCTCCCTAAAATTTGGCAAAGCTCAATTCCAGCTGAATATATTCTGGTAGATCTTTACTGTGAAGATGGGAGCCTTTTAACAAATCAATATATTAACTCTGCCTTTATTTCTCTGAAAATTTTAACAATACAAATCTGATATGTATTTTGAGTCTAATGTGACAGAAAGACCATGTTTACTTTCTTTGTACCAAATTCTAAGAAGTTTGACAGAATCATAAGATTTTTTAAAGTACCCGCAAAAATGCCATAGTAGCAAATACCTATTTTGTGTGGAAAACAGAAAGATATTAATGAAATATTCCTTGGTCAGATCAGCAAAGAGCAGGATAATCACTTGCATCAGTACAGGCCAGGAATATCAGCGCTGCTGAGGATGACCCTGGGATTATTGCAAGTGACACACTGGATCCAGCCAACACATCCTAAGGCAAACTGTTCATTGGGCTACAACTGGAGGAGTGTAGTGGCTAATTAATAAAGAGAAGTTAGAATTGCCACTAGCCAACGGTGCTGAGGCTGCTTTTAGAATGTGTGTTATGAGGCACCTGGTTCAAAAAGTTGTTCAGAAATTACATGGTCCAGCAGACAGATAACTACTACTATGACTGAGGACCCGTGAACAAAATCTGAAGATGTTTGGCTCCTTAAGTCTGTTAAAAATGGAAACTGAGACTACCTAACCCAAGACCACAATCTGGAGCTGCAAATGTGATGGAGTTGAACTTTTCTTGGTGGCAGTGGTTGGTAAAACAAAGCACAAGATCTAAACACCGAAGTTAGGAAGGGTCAGGCTGGGCATCAGGAAAAGCTTCTTCACTTGGAGAGTATGGCAGCAAGGGAACAGATTACCCAGAGAGCAGTGTCTCTGTCTCTAGAGCTTTCCAAGACTCAGCTGGACAAATCCAGAGCTAACGTGACCCAGAGTGGTGACTAATTCTGCTGTGGGAGAGAGAAGGAAGGAGGCTGGAGCAGACCTTCAGCTGTTACCCAGCTTGCTGTCTCTCCCAGCACTGGCGTCCAGCCTCAGATCTGCAGTCCTTAACACCATCTCCTTGGGCAGTACCCAGGAACAGATGCTTTGGAGGACAGCACACAAACCCTGATACAGATAATTATAGAGCAATTTGCTTCAAGCTAAAAGTTTATTGTAAGCATAATGAATTTCTAAGAGTTTATTGTAAATATAGTTTCTATAGGATTGTTAAGACTTTGAAAACGCTTTTAGCAGCCTCCTTTCATTTTAAACACACAAGCATTCCAGACCAAGGGTTTCCAGGAAAAAAGGTCTTTAAACCTGGAATCCTGGTCTTAAACTCCCCACCAGGAGTAAAAGTTCTGATTCAGCTGATTCATGTTAAAGAAAAGGCAAAGGCTTCCATTACAATCCAGCCCTTAAGGAGCAGTTAGTAGCAATTAGAAAATTATTGCCACATCACAATCCTAGGACTGTGCCCTGAGGGAAAAGCTTTTGACAGAAGACCACCGTTCCTCTGATCTTGCTGCCAAAAGTGGTAAGCACTGCTTTCTTATTCACACGGGAGAAAATTGGTCTGGCCCATGAATGCCAACCTTTTGTACTTAAAGTCTAACACCTGCCTATCTCTCTAATCAGATATTTAAAAATTTGTTCACATAATGCCACTCTGGAAGACTATGATTTCAGGAAAGTTATTGGAACTACTTGAATTTTCCTCAGTTTTTACCTCTCACTGCTTGTGGAGATTTAGGAAATGGTTTAGTAAATATCTCAGCCAAATTCTGTCACTGGTTCTACATACATATAGTTCTAAAAGCTGTATGTGGAAGTAGACTTGGCCCCTAAGAGGGGTAACATAGACATGTTTCTAATTGTAGCTCAGAGAAACACAGATATAAACCAAAT
Source organism: Acanthiza pusilla (assembly GCA_036630365.1). NCBI lineage: Eukaryota > Metazoa > Chordata > Aves > Passeriformes > Acanthizidae > Acanthiza > Acanthiza pusilla. Next base: position 3,877,352 of record JAXCHO010000036.1, read on the forward strand.
TGTTCACATTTCAATATCCCACAGTCACAAGTCTCTTAGTCTGGTTCATGACAATTCAGGTTTTCTCTTTTTAAAACCTTTGTAAATGATGAATACCATTCTGGTGTGGTTTTTGAGGGAGGGGATGCCTCTTTTAATTTTATTAATATTTATGTTGATGTAGTTGCAACTAAAGTGTATTAAATATTAGACATTAATTAAACATCACTTCTGAAACAGTGAACAAAAAGTCTCTTCACAGTCCTGGGCTCCTCCATCCCCCTTACTTGTATATCTGGAAGTATATCTGCACTTAAAATACTACTTCAAAACTAGATATGACTGAAATATTATCAATTTGTTCCACATAGCAGTTTTATCCTCTTCATGAGTTGCTCAAGGTCTCACAGCTCAGATTTATAGGGGAACTTCTGACAAGTGCAGTGACACTAATGTTACAAGCAGTGAAGCTGAATGTCAGGAGTTTCTTTCCAAAATAATATCTTGACATATTTTCAGTTGAAAGAAATAGCTGTACTTCTCTTGAGCTGAGGAGTCATTTAGGAGAAGCTTTCAATGACCAGTGCTGTCAGAACATTGACACAATTAACTTCCATATGCTCATTCCAGGTAACTCCTGTTTTGTAAGCCAAATAACTCTGCAGTGCTGAAGTCGAATGACGTCTTTGGCCAAAACCAAGTATTCTTCTACAAAATATTCCGAGTGCAACATGAAGTAAGTGCATCACAACCAGCTGTTAGCAGAACAGAAGACATTACAGAAGCAAAGTTTGTGCTTTAATGTAAGATTTGGCTTTTTGCAGCAACTCTTTTTGTATTTTGAATGGGGGAAGAAGGGCACAGCAACTGAGAAATGAAAAATATATTTTACTGTGATTCAGAAACAAAGCTGAACGAAGCTTTTCTGTACTTTAAGTCACAAATACATTTTAAAGTTTCAATTATAAAATTGTGTTGGTAAAAGGAAGCTGGCACATGACAAGCAGAATTAGTATTTTTGGATGCTCTTCTACTTTCTGGATGTTTGCAAGGGTCAGCAGGATGTGTTGTCATGCACTTCTGTCTAGCTTCCATTTAAAGGAGAAAAATAAGTGTTGCAAGTGGGAGTTCTATTTCTACCTGCCTCTGTAATCCCAAGGACAAATGTTCACTAAGGTATTCTTATCTATATTGTTCTCCTTACAAACCCACTATCAATTTAGCACTGGGGACCGTTTCCAGAGCTAGGATGGCTTAAGAATGGAGTAGAAACAGTGGAAGATATAATTTTTAAAGATGAGCAGACCTCAATGGTTGGGTCAGTGTGTGCCTGTCTGTATTATGTCTGGCACAAATACATTATATTAATCATTCACCTTCATATCACTAAATTCACATCCCTTGTTTCCTCTTTGCGCTTCTAATGGACTCATTCAATTATGCATATTCTTCTTATCCATATGACCAAATAGGCTTTGAATTTAAATGTATGAACTTCTAAAGAGAAATAGACTTCAACTCAGATATACAGGTTTTCATCAGGAAACAGAATTGACTACAACTGGGATTAGTTTAGGCCAGGTTATATGCACACCTAACAGTGTGAGAACAGCAAAACCAGCTCCAGACTCAGTGGAATCTTAAACCTTTTTACATCTTTACTTGTGTACCAAAGCCCAGGAGCATTGATGAATACAAGAGCCTGTGTTAGGCAGTTGTGAACAGTCTGTACAGTTATTATTGCTATGGATTAATGCAAAACAGCTCCTGTCTTGTCATTCATTCCTCACCTCTGCTCTCCTGCTCTTTTCATCCTAGTCTGGGCATCTGGTCCACAAGCCAATGCTGTGCTGGCCTATAGCTGCTTCTGTAACCTGTAGCATTCACATGCACGTCTGGATATACACCTCTATATTTTTCACATTTTTCTTTCTCGTCTTTATCATCTGTGTGTTTTTTATGGGTAGATGAGGGATAGAAACCTTGCATTTGGAAATCAGAAGTTCTTTCAGTAGTAGTAATGTTGCCATCTTCTCCATGGTCACACTGCCATGGGATCCAAATATTTGTCCTGCTTCATTTGCATCTTCCATCATGGAATTAAATTATTGTCAGGTCTCAGAGTCAGCATTGAGGAAACAGTGGGAAAAAAGTAATGAAGGAAGAAACCAGTGGAACCTTCCACAGACCCATTCCAGGATCCCCTTTGTACACACAGCATCTCCAGAACTTTCAATCACTGCCATCAGGGGGTACTGCTGACCTGGGATGGATCTTCATGGCAGAGGAATTTCATTTTGCCAAATATTCTGAGAAGTATGAGTCTCTTTTAAGGCCCCCACAGCCATTATCCATAACAGTCTGGCAGTGGACACCAGTGTCTGCATTCAGGTCATGCAGCCACGTTTGTTTTGGAATTAAGCAGGGTTTTCTAGGGGAAATAAATAAATAAATAAATAAATAAATAAATAAATAAATAAATAAATAGAAAAAGGCAAAATCTTTAAACACAGCTTGGCAATGAACTCATGACCTACAGGAATCTGTAGTCCATTAGCAATCAGTGACCCATCAAGGTCTCTACTCTACAGCCCTCATTATCTCACAGTTAATTGAACTCATGCAACATGACATTTATTTATTAATTTACTTGAAAAGAAAAGGGCATTAAGACTATTTTAAAATGTGACTAACTCAGTTATTCTAAGGCCCTCATCCTTCAAAGGCTGTCATTTAAAACTGAATAATATAATTATTTGTAATTTTCCTTATAATTTGGCATTCTTTAAAGGAAACATCACTGATTGCCTATACATGTCTTATAAGAAGTTTTTCCACCTGTTCTGACATTTGAATTCTTTCTCTGGGCACAGAGAAAAGCACCTACCCAAGAAGACTCACTTAAAAGGAAAAATGGGCTACACAGGGATCTGTTCCATACCCCTATGTTCTCCAGCTCAAACTTCTTCCTGAATGTAAAGATTAACCTTAAAGCAGCAGCTTAGCTCTTTGCCCTCTTCCCTCCCTGAAAAGGAAACTGTCACTTCCAACTATTTCAGAATGTTAATTCTGAAAACAGCCATGCTGGAATCCTGCAACAATGCACAGTTTATTCTGGGTGGCTTTGGAATTGCCTCTGACTCCTGCTCATTTCCCAATAATTACTGATAATTACACCACTCAAAACAGAGTGAAACACAACAGACTCTTTCAAAGCTGTAGAAACAAAGTTTGTCCAGAAACTGACCTTCCCGTTTGGAGGTGAAAGGAAGTGTGCATGGAATTATATAGACAAGATGAGTTGCTTTCTAACTCATTTTGATAGAAATCAACAAGCATAGGCAGGAGGAAAACCAAGGCAGTAGCTTTAAGGAGCCCCAGGCAGCAACTTACGTGCAGGCTTGGGTTAATTCAGTGGCTTTAGGAGCTGTCAATGTTTCGTCTCGCCTGTTATCTTAATATACTGCAACAATGGCAATGATAAACAACATACATTTAATATAAACCCTTCTTTGCTTGTTTATAGAAAGAGTTTCTTTGGTCAGCATATAAATGTCTTTGAGGTCTTTTTAAGGCTCATTGCCAGAGGAAAAAAGGGGGAAAAAAGGCTGCTGGGGGAGCTGAGGAAGACCTGCCAAGTCTTATAGAGCAAAACAGTTTTTATGGCATTTCTCCTTTTTTCTGAAGACTAGTTTTACAGCATGTTTGAGCAAGACACTCAAAATCACACCCTTCCTAAGTTTCACTCATCCTCATTTAAATCTCCTTGGCAGAAGCGAGGGCCTTTGAGCTGCAGTGTGAGAGTTTTGGCAGAGAGAGGCCTTGGGCTCGCGGAGCGGCGTTCCCATCCGCACGAGAGCTGAGGCACAGGGCAGCCTTGGAGCGATGACCCCGCGCTCGTCGCGGGGCCGTGTGTGGCATCAGTGGCCTTGCACTGTGACATTGGGGCAGAGCTCTGACGCTGGGCTTTCCTTCAGCAAGAGAAGTGACGGGCGCAGGGGCCTTGGGCTGCAGACAGCAGACGTGGAGCAGTGTTTATGTGCATCATACACGAGTATTCTGTGAGATGCTGCAGTCCTGCAGGTCCCTCAACCTTTTAAAAAGCAAATCAAAAGCCCTCCTTGTGTGAAAGCTGTTTGGATAGCTTTGAGATACTGCTTTACCACCTTTAAAGGGAATAGAAAGCAGCCAACTGAATTCCTTAGCTTTTCAAAAATAGGCCCACATCTGGTTAGATTTATTTGCTTCTTTTTGGCATTTCTTCCCTGGAGGCAGTAAGCATGATCAGCTGCTATCCACTGGAAGCACTATAGAAACGGATATATGATGATGATGATGATGATTATTATTATTATTATTAATAGTAATAATAATAATTTGTAAATACTGACAATGTGTTACGCTGCCGTTTGTGATGCTGACAGCAGATGGTTTATTATGAAATTGCGTTCTGGACCTACAGAGATACTGCATCTGATTTGCCAATCCCATCATTCCCTCAAATGCTATGGAAGAATTGAAGAATGCTGGATTCAGCATTGTCAATACACTTACATTTTTATTGTGTCCCACAATGGCTGAGCAATGTCTTAATATTTCTGTGTAAGCTATGTTGCACTTCCAGCAGAAGATATGGGCTTGATGCAGAAGTTATTTAATTGACATTTTTGCATTGTCTTACGCAAAAGCTTGGAGGTGACTCTGACAGTCTTCTCTGGTTTTAAATGCACAATCACACAGTTTCTTCTGATGCTAAGAACCCTAAAAGTCTACAAGTGTGGATTTTTTAATATCGATCTGTCTAGCTCTTCCAGTTGTAGTTCAAATGTGGAAGTAAGAACTTCAGTGCCACCAAAGTACCCTCACCAACCTGTGAAATCCTCCCCTGTTCCCATCAAGACACACAGACAAAATTACTTTTAATGTAATTATTGTAAAAACTAAAAGTCAGGGTGGGAAGTCTCTCATTCATCCCCGACTCTCAAGTCGCCCGCTTCTCTCTCTCGCTCTGTCTGATCACATAACTGTGTAGTAGGTATTAATTCAATTTTAGCTAAAATAATTCAATGTCTGAGATAAGGAAAATATAAGCCTGATTTTACTTAAGAGACTCAAAAGTAATAGTTGAAAAAAGATCTTCTGACAACTAACAGAGCAGTAATCTTAGGCAGGATCAAGTCAGTGTGCCAACCTAGTGGATTTTCGCTCAAACTGCACATTCAGTGGTGGTGGAAGACTAAACAAACCCATAATTGATGCTGAAGTGTGGTGCTTAGTGTTCCACTAAAGAAAGGGAGAATAACCACATCACATTTGATCTGTCAGCACTGCCCACCAAAAAGAATAGCAGAACCATTCAAAATATATCATAGTGAAAAAAAGCAAAGAAGAAATGTTGTGTTGGTCAAACCATGACAGATGCCTTCCCCAAGAAGTATATTTACTGAGTGTGAGATGCATGGCATGGGTTCCCAAGATATCACTTGTGAACCAAGAGCTGGGCTTCTCCTACCTAACTTGAGTAGAACCACGCTTCTTTCCTAGTCAACAGCTAAAAATAGGCATCTCAATCCATCAGGCACTTGGACTGAATTTTGTAGTAACACATTTTCCTTGTAACTTGACTACATGAATCTACTTGTAAGTTCTTATGGTTCAAAATCTGAAATTCTCAAATCTGAAATCCTCTGATACTGCTAAACCTCATTTTAGGTGACATCTAGTGCTTTCAGAGAAGTACTAGAAGATAACAACAGTGGCAGAAACAAGTTTAAACATTGAAGGCATATCAGAGAACAAGTGCAGGACTGGCCTACTAAAGTCAGGCATGTTCCCTTGAAAAGTGTTCCGTGTTTCATGTTCCATGAAAAGTTCATGGAAACTTGAGCTGCTGGAGTCACTTTTGACCAGACGTATTTGGGGACCAGAGCAAAAGGGTGAAGTGATGCAAGGTTAGGGTGAAGGATGCTTGAGAGGTCTCTATTACTTTGTTTTTGTACTGGTTTCTTATACAATTTCTTCTAATTTTTTCAGTTTCTTCTAATTTTTTTCTCTGTCTTCTGGCTTTAGGTGAAGAAACTTAACTGAGAGAGGGGCAACTTGTGCAACAACCTCCAAGGGGTTCCAAAATCAAGGTGAACCAGACAAAAGAGTGTGTAAAGAAATGTCTGTGGTTAAAAAATTAAAACAATGAAAAACACACAGTTATGTGTAGAATATTAGCCATAATTAACTACAATGCAGAAGTAATGATTTTGACATTCTTGTGAAACAAGCTCACATACTGTGGTTTTATGCTATAATTTTAAAGGGTTTAAAAGAAAAACCAAACAACTTGATTGTTTTAACTGGAAAAATAGATTTTCAGTCTTTATCAATTTCAACTTTCCTCAAGACTGGGTTGTTACTCAAAATGAAGACTTGACAAAAAATGTTTAAAATATACACAAATTACTGTCTTATCTAAGATTGATTTCTACTTCTCAGGGCCAAAATAAAAGAAAAGTACTTCTCTCTTTCAAGGTTGTCAGAAATGAAGGCCAGGAAAGACACAAGAAGTCAACCAATTTAGGCAGACAGCAGTGAGCAAGACAATCCTGTGTTTGGTAGTACGATGTCCACTTGGGCAATATACTTTTGATTAAACTGATGAATACAGGGCTTTAGGAAGCAACAATTGGATGGATTTGCCATTGGTTATAATGAAAAAGTAACCACAGGAAAACATTACCATGCATGGATCAGTGTAATAGCGAAAATGAGATTTTAATAGTGCTGTGCCTTTCCATCATGAATTGACTCCTGGTTTTCATTTCTTGAAACAACTATACAGAAGTGGGACACTTTAAGCTGTATTAATAATGATATAAATATTGGATATAATTATGCAAAATGAGGTAAATAGCACAATGTACTTAACTCCTTAGGAAGATGTAAGCTATGTTTGCCATGAGGAGTTTATTGGTGGGGAAATGCAACTCAACAAAGAGAAAGGGGAAGGCACTGAAGTCACCCTGATGACAAGGGCAAAGCAGCTGCACTGAAACCTGCGCAGCTGCTGGGGAAATGGTCAGCCAGCGGGCAGCAATGACCTGGCAAACAGGCAGGATGTTTCCAGAGAAAGGGGCTCCAAGCATGGGGAGCCATGTGACAAGGAAACACTTCCATGCAGCAGAGGAGCAGGAAATAGGAGGGAAACAGAGGAGGGAAACTGACAGGCAGAGAAACAAGCGAAGGGGAAGAAAGGAAGAAAGCAGATGGGGAAGAGATGAAATGACGAAACAGTGTTATTAGCTATTATAAGATCTGGTTTCTCGACAGCTGAAAAAAGGGTGGGTGGTTTATTGTTTTTCTTATTCTTACAGTTCCTTTTAAGTCACTGCTAAAATTACCACAGGAATGTAAAAATGGGAGTTTCCCAAGACATTTTTTTTATTAATTAGTAATTGAATTTGAGAAACCATTGTGAAACTCTTGTATTCAATATTCTGAGGAGGGTTTCTGAAGTAATTTAAGATAAGTAAAGTAGGCTCATTCTTGTGTTTTATATTAATGTGTTATTTCCTTGCAATTACTGTTACCCTACATTGCACTTAGAGACACATAGCTTTATGATAATGTCAGCTATTCCAGACAAATAAGTAGGGTGTAAATTTTGAATTTTGGGGATTTGGGGTGTTTTGGTTGGTTTTTTTAAATGGAATTTATCACCAAAGAATAGTTTAAAAAATTAGACCATGACCAAAATAATTCACTGGGTTTAACTGGAAGCAGTTTAAAATTTCAAGAACTCCTTAGTCAATAATTTTCATCAAGGAATCTAATGCAAGATGACATGTCTGTGGCATACACACAGAGAGCAGTGATGTCAACCTATTCCTTCCTTTGGAAAAGGAAAGAGTGACATTTTGACATCACTCACCTACCCAGGGCACAACACCCAGCCCATCAGTGCTGTGCAGTGACTCACAGAGCTTGTGCTCCTCTGGCTGAAATGCAATGGCTTCGATGCTGTATCTACTTCACAGTTCCTCTGCCTACTCTAGGATGTGTATTTATGTGTGTATGAAAAACCCACCAGGAAAAAGCATCATACCATCATATTGAAACGCTCCTGCTCTTTTCTCACGCAGCTGAACATCCTGACACACTGTAAACTCAGCTGAAAGTGTGTTAGGGCCCTGCAATCTGCTTCTCTTGCAGCACTGACATTTTGCCATGAACTCCATAACCATTGCAGCTGGGACTGGAAAAACGTTTCCAGGCTGTTTTCTTTTTTTTTTTTCGTTTTCTGATCACTTAAGATAACTTGATATTCTTATTAGCTATTGATTACGAAAGCGGAGTCATACTGATTTCACACATATGTCAGGCTTAAAAGCTTTAGGCTTTAGTCTTCTTATTTAAGAGTTTGCTGCTCATATTCACCCATAAAATTTAACAATTGTACCAATGAAACACAAGATGGGACAAATTTGCTCTCAGTAGTACTAGTATCACTTTATCATCGCAAAGACATGGCCAAGAGCAAAATTTTTGCCCATAGTATAAACTGGTTTTGATAGCCCGAAAACACGCGCAAAGGATGAGAGAAACCTTTACGCATCATAAATATCCTTCCTCTATTCTGCGGTAATAATGCGTCATAAAAATAGTTATGACTTGGCCATCTCAGCTTCCCTCCAGTTTTATTAGCTTTGTTTTAACCATGAGGTGTTAATACAACTTCAAGGTGTAACTTAGAGGAACTGAGCTCAGTTTCGTGCACACAGCTCAGTATTTCAATTAGTGATGGGCTGTCTCAAAAGGTTCAGGTTTCTGTTAAGGACAGAGGACTAGAAGAAACCTTGCTGTGAACCACCACCATAACAGGAAAACAGGTTGCTTATCATCTACTCATATTTCTTCATTTTGAAGCAAGTTTAGAAATTGTCTCTCACTATTCCACAATGAAAGACATCCTAGAATTTTAGTCTTCTGCCCATTCATCAGTTTTCTCCTGTAATCCTGCCTAATCATACTTTGTGACCAGTGTTGTTCACTTTTTGTAGAATTAGCTAAGCCTAGGCTTTGTAAGTCTTCTTTCTTCACAGTTTAACATATTAAACTATAAAATCCTGGAAATATTCACACTGGTCCAAGGAAGAAGATATAAAAATATCTTCTTTTTGATGAGGTGAACAAAAGATGCCCAGAAAGAGGGGGTGTAGAGAGACAATATACGGGACAAGTGTAGACTGATCCTGCTTCTCAAATAATTCTGTTTCTGGCAACCAGCATTTTAAGGTTGAAATGGAAGCAACACACAGACCACTGTGATTAATAGCTCCTCTGCTGTGAATCCCTTTAGTCCTTTGTGAATCCAGCGATAATTTTAGCTTCCACAACATCCTGTAGCAATGCATTCCACAAAGTAATTATGTACAGTAAGGAAAAGCACTTCTTTTGTTTGTTTTAAAGGTTCTGGTCACCCCTAATTCTTTTAAAAATAACAGTGGACAGTAGTCCCCTAGAACACACGTGACTTTTCCTATTCCACAGAAGCCAATAAAATAGACACTAACCTGTAGATGGTAAATAGAGCCCATCTATAGACAGACAGCAGGACAGACCCCACTATCAATCATTTATTTTCCTAGCAGATCAGTTTTACTTTTCGCTTCAATAGATGCCAAAGTAAGTTCAACCCACTTTGTCATCATCTTACAGATGGGATCACTATAACTACACATTGGACTCAAAACAGATTATTGGAACACCCATCAGCATGTAATAGAGATTTATTCAGGTCCTTTCTTGTTTTTGTATTTTCTTAATTATCCTGACATTTTTTCAGTGTCACACGTTACTAAACAGAAGTTTTCAGGGAACCATGGACATACACTTTTTAAGATCTCTTTCCTGCATAGCAATGGCTGCCTTAGATTCCAATATTGTGTACATATAAATAACATTCAGGGGAGAGGCACCATGTGCCTTACTTTGACTTTATTGGCAATTAATTTCATATGCTTTTTTATTGTTCAGTCACTTAGCATCATGAGATCATTCTGCAATTCTTCACTGTCAGGAATAATAGTGTTTCATAAGGAATATTTGTCACTTCATTATTCCATATAACTTCCAGGTAATTTATGAATATGTTGAACAGTTCATATCCTAGCAGGAATCCTGAGAGACTTACTTGATAACCTCCCTCCATTTTTTCATACCTTTTGTTTCCTAATTATTAATCACTTAATAATTATGCAAGAACACCTTTCCTCTGATCCCATGAAAGCTTAAATTTCTTTGAGATTCTTCAGTGTGGTCAATGGCAAAATCTTTTAGGAATTTTAAGTCTGACAGGTTCTTCATATGTTCATTGACTTCTCTCTACAAAAATCCTAGTGAAGCTTTCTAGTTATACAGGAGTGTGATCCAGCCTGCTTAAATCCTGTGTTTAAACCATAGGTCACAAATGGCAACTCAGTTTTTAACTTTCCACCTAATGCTAAAGAATTACTCTGACTTACCAGGCAGGTTCCTTGGGTTCTCCACTTCAGGCACATTTGCACGGCCAGAACGGTGTGCCGCAGCTGGGGTACCCCTGCCACACCTACATACCTGTCACAGTGCAGATGGGTGGTACCTGTCACATAGTCTGGGTGACAATTACCCACCCAGGGTGCAGAGAAACTGAGTATGGGCCATCCTGTGGTCTTGAGAGGATCAGATTCTGCCACTAGATGATGCCATATCCTGGGCACAAACACACATCCGTCCTCTTATTCTTTTTTAACTCCCTCTGTATAAACATGTATATGGGAATCTTGGGTTGAAGAGAGCCAGAAAGAAGGAAAACAGGGAGTGCTAACACCAAGTAAAGACAGGAGAAGACATGGGATTCCCAGTGGTCTTTTGATGCTCTCAGTCTTCCTTTATTTTTGAAACAAATTTGAGCTCTTTAGTGTCTTCTGTAAAATAAGTTTTCTGTCTCCTCAGTCATCATCCTCTGCTCCTTCTACCTACCAAGTACGAGAGATTAATGCTTTCTGGATGAAATCATAACACAGCCTTATGCAAGGGTGTTACAGCTTCCTTATCAGTACTGGGAGTAACCACAGACAGTCCATCTAGCCTGGTCACCTGCATTACCACACCTTTATATCAATCAATCATCTCAGTTTAAAAACTGAGAAAAAAAAATGTGTTTACATTTGAACCTCATTTCTTTCCCTGCTTCAGGGAAAGTTTATTTCTTTCTTTTCTTCTGCTTATATGACTGAGAAGTTTTGCATTATTTGTTTTAACTCCCTTTGCAATGACAAGCCGAATTAGTGCTCTGGCAAGAGTTTTGGACTTTATTCTTAAATTTCCTGTTCTCCAAGATGTATCTTTCATTATTTTTCCACTCCTTATAGAGTCTTATTATTCCTAAATGAGTCTTATTATTCCTAAATTATTCCTCTGTGATTTTTCATTTCAGTTATAAATGGAGACTTCCGCATTGATTTTGAATCTTATTTAGAATTATTCGCATGCTTAAAAATTTCTCAAGTTTAGATAAATCATATTGAAAAAAAATTCAGGCAGCTTCACATTTCAGTTCCTAATTTCTGCATGTGTTGACTTCATTCATTGGGTATCTTAATTTCTCCAATTTGTCCTTTCATATGGAAACATTGACCCATTTTTCTATTTATTCCTCAATGTAATTTAACTGGAATGGTCTTTATCTCACTTCAGTCAAGTTATTTTCTATAGGTCTTCTATAACATCCTTAATTTAGGAAAGGAGATTCAGAAATAAATTTATTCCCTATACAGTCATGAAATCAGTGAGATGTAAACTTATCTATTAATACATCCAGAAATAACTGAATTCTACCAAGATTAGTTGCTCAAATTTTTTAGTTAGTTGAATTGCTGAGAAATTGTTCATTTATAACTGATTTTATAGCTGGGAAATTTTCCCACAATGACACAATTCCCAGTAGTATTCATCACTGAAACAAGTTCAAGATATTTCTATATCCATATGAATATCCATATGAAATTTTGGCCCTGGAATCTACAGCAGGTTCTTAATACCTCCTCTAGAGAGGCTAATATAGACCAATGAAAGCAATTTTGATCCAAATTGAGTATTTGTAAGTTGTTCTTCAGCTATACTGCTTCATTCAGATAGAATACCAATCCAATGATTTTAAATTTATTTCTGTCCTTCCTGAAGAAATTGCATTATTTTTGCTCATTTCCTTTTCTATCAAAGGCCTGAAATAAGATTATGCATTAAGTTAAAATGCCATATTTCTGTTGTTAAGACATTTCTTTACACTTTATATTTTATTTTCAGAAAGATCAAGTAAGAAGCAATAAAATTAAATGTTAAAATTAGGTTTTAAACTGATCAGTGAAATATTCAATTTATTTAATGAGAACTGCCTAAATGCAAGTAGTGTAATCTCAGGTAGTCATCTTGGCTCCTTCAGCTGCAGACACTTCTAGAAAGCACCAATTCCTGCTAAGAAAAACTTCAAACATAACAAGGTTGAAACTTTCTGGAGATGTTGATTTCTTTCTGGTAAGTGTAGAAGGAACACAAGTGATAAGGATTAGGCCACATCCACATCTTTTAGAGAGAAATATAACTTGACAGTTTCTCCCTTTGTGTTTTTATATATTGACAAAAAAGAAGGTATTTTTATATCTTAATTTATGTTTTAAAACTTAAATATACCGTGATCTATCACAGGCTACTGATTGGAATCATATGTATATTAGTATTATAATTAATTCCTTAATTTTTCAGATAAAACATAATTGTATCAGAATCGAAGAATCAAAAGGAGTAAAACTACAATATATTTTTCTGGAGATAAATCCAAATGTCTTTCTTTCATGAGTGTGTGACAGCCATTGTTTTTCCATTGAGTGCAATACACATATCTGTCTTTTTCATTTTGATTCATCAGAAACTTATGGCAGTGTGGAACTGAACTAAGCAGTGATGACTGGTGGGGAGTCTGTGTGTTACAAGACCTGCATTTTATTACAGAGAGTTTACAAAAAAAGAAAAATCCTTTTGTTCAGGTAGTTACAGCCTCTGTTTTTAACAGTTTATTATCGCATTGCTTCAAACAAACAAAATTTTCTTACATAATTTTCTATTCTTTCATGTCTTTCTCCCTTTTTATGCCTTGCATCTTCATCTGCTGCTTTCTAATTGCTAGGGAAGGCAGACAAGATGCTCCATTGGGAACAGATGGCTTTCTGGAAATCTACCAACAAGGACTACTCCTGGAATAGATTTCATCTGCAGGCCCCACACAGAGGTAATATATGATACCTACAAATAGATAGTGCTCCAAAGGCTTAGGAAGGAAGAAAATATATCCTGCTGGAGCTCTTAAGCCTGTTATGACCACAATTGCCAACAGAAGAGCAAGCATAAAAATGAATCCTATATATAGCATTCAATTTTTGAGGTTCATTTTCTTTACTTCCATATCTGTCCCTACAACAGGGAGAGTTATCCTAAGATGGTTTCTAAAGGGCTGTGTTTTACTTCTCAAGGGTGGATTAAATACAAAATTTGAAATCACCTATAATGCTATCCTACTTTACAAAATGGTGTGAGATGGCATACAATATAGGAAATAAATTTTAACATCTTCACAGGAGTAAGAATAAATAATAAAACAACAAATATGCTGGATTATAGTGAGTGTGAAGAATTGTCTTTGTCAATATTATGTCCTGCTTTTCTGTGTTTTTCACCTTTCCTTTACTTACTTTCATCATAGAGAGATACTATTTGTAGTATTTTATAAAATACATATTTGTTTTGGTTCAGTTTTCCTCAATCTAAAATAAAATTGATGATAACCATATTGTATATGGCTGTTCTGTGTGTCTGGAAAATATTATTCTGAGATTATGGATGGGGCAATAAAGCTGAGAGATCAGAGATATACTGTTTATGGTAAAAAAATACAAACTGCAAATAGTAAAGTGACAACAGTGCTCTGTATCCTCAGTATTCTAGCCTCAGCCTTGAGATAGTGTCTGGGTTACTTATTGTTTCTGTTCCCAAAGCAAAATTAATATTAGGGAACATAATTTTTCATTATTTATGGAACAAAAAAAAACTATGTTCTGGTTTTGTTTGACTATAAATAAGAGTTAGTGAAAAGGAATCCTAAAAATTCAAATACTAGAATGCAAGTACCAGAAAGAAAGTATCAAACTTACTATTATCACAGGTTTTAAAAATTTGGACATGTTACCTTTATGGGGAGGGAAAATGGCTTGACTGTGTTTTACCTGAGTAAGGATTAGTAATGTTATGATGACTTTTGAATACCTGAAAGGGTTCCTTTTTATTATAAAGAGAAACAGAATCACAGAGTCCATGTTCATCAACTTCAGTCTGAATCTGTGCTGTGCCATGGTGTTACCATCATTATTTACCTATGTGTTCCATGCTGATTGTGTCATTCTGCAGATCCTATATGTGTCCAAGTGGAGTCTTTACAATGTTGGAATAAGTTAATGAACACTACAGTGCATAACTGAGAAAATAAAGACATTTCCAGTGAGATCTGATCACAGTGAACTATGTAGAGCCATGACAGGTCACCAGCAGCTTTTATTCAGTCAAGACTGCTGCTGCAGAGATGAGGGAAGGGCTTGAAGGAAGACGCTGAAATGTTTTTGCAAACATGCTGGGCAGAGTGTGCAGGAATGACTTTTCCATTGGTGCTACTAAGTGAAAAAATTTTGGTAAGTGTGGTTCCTTTTCTCTGCACTTCAGAGAAATGTACAGACTGAGCTAATAATTTAACTAAAGGATCTGAAAATCTCTTGCGTTCTGAAATCCTCCTGTGAATGTTTTATTGACAAATTGTACTAGATCAGAATGTAAAGAGGTATATCATAAGCACCAAGGGTATAACTCCCCGTGGATCATTGTGCTGGTCTGTCTCATAAAGCCATCAAAGATATTAGAGATCCTGCACTGAGGGGAGGGCTGTCCATGTTCTCAGATGGTCCTTCCACTGCCTTTTCCAAGGGTGGTAAGGTCTGGGGGTGGAAGTGTAAGTAATCTTCCACAGACAGCTTTCTCTACAAAAGCTGCGTCAGCTGAGGCTTTGGTCAGAGAAATGCTCTTGATCAGTTGTGACTGTGCCGACCTTGGCTATGTTTGAGCTACCAGTCTAGAGGTAAAATTTGCTCTTCCTAGCAATTAATTTCTCCAACAAGATTAAAATCTTCAAACTGAAGCAAGATTATGTTGCTGTATTTACCAGATGCTTAACAATCTCTGTCAGGACAAGTAGATTGATGTTGTTCCATTTCCTTTTATTATAACTTTTGACATGGAAGGAAGTAGAATCTCTGCTCCTAACTCTTGGCCAGCAATCATAGCTTTAGGAGGAACAGAGCCTTGAATAAAGTCATTAAAATTCAATGCAACAATTACAGTTAATGTGCATTAATTTGGACACGTTAAGCTACTTAGTATATGCCGGATATGTTCTCGTAACCAGCAATAACAAGGACATCATCTTTAGCAGTGTCACAGATTCCGTTAGGCAGAAACTGTGATCTAAGTAGCTTGTTAATAAACAGAATTGTGCAGTAATTTTGTCAGTGACAGCGAATTTTTTCTTGCTAATGCGATCTTTTTGAAAGTTTTTACACTTCCAATCTAGGTTATGAATTCTGAGTTCCAACTACTCAGAGTTGCTAATTCTGAGTCCAAGCCACTGGCTGCTAAGGAAGTGCTAGAGATAGAAGTGATCAGAAGATCTTAAAAATTTTCCTGGGTTTCAGCTTTTATATGCCATAAATTTTAAGCTCCAGTTCAGAAATGAAATTTCTATAATTTTGACATCTCAGCTCAGATTAGCCTAAAATATTAGTCTGAGATTCTTGTCAAAGAACTCAAAAGAGTTTTTGTTTTCTAATAATGTATTGTTCAGGCTTTGAAATGTGAATATTTAATCTACAGCATCCATTTATATTTCTGTGTATTCCCTATACAAAATACCTGATGTATTGCAGTTGCTGGAATGCCATTCCAGAACATACATGCAGTCATTTAGAGCATTCGAAAGTTTTTAGTGACCACTCTAAGGGACTGTATCAGAAAAACAAATGCACTGTCTAATTAATCACTCAATATTGATGCAATAACTAACAGGTAAATTGACAGGGAAAAAGCAAGCTTCCTGGTAGCTGGTTACCTTCATTTATATGGCAGATTTCATCTATTCTCTATCTATTATAATAATTATTGAAAGCTACAGTCTTCAAATTTAAATGGATACTATAATTTGAAACAACTTGTTGTGAATGCTATTGTGAGTGTAAAATTTAGGGCTGAATATGCATATAGTTAATCCAACATATATTCTGTAGTTAAACTGGTAAAATAGTTCTGCACCTTTCAGAAAAGAAAAAAAATGAAAATTGCTTTTGTTTCCCATACAATCATTCAAATGGGGATAAATGTGATCTATTAGGTTAACTTGTCTGGTAGGAGTATTTCAATTATTTTCAAGTATAGATTTAAGTTCACTGAAGCCAGATTGCTTTTCACATACCTAAGAGATGCACAGCATGCTTCCAACAATTCATACAGCCAATGGCCCATTCCTTTATTCATGGTGAATCTTTTTCCCTGTCATGGAAGTATTTTTATTTCATGACAAAATGTACGTTTTCCATATCAGATCATACATAGAAATCTGGTGACACAAAAGTTGGGTACTTTCATATTAATGTGTTTGACCCAGGTATTATCTGCACACCACAACACATGACTGACAGTGTGAGACACATGATTCAAATTTTCTTCAATTTATTAAATTTTCCTAAGTGATATTTCTGTCATGTAATAAGAGGCAGAGGTGGTATCATGTACTTGAATTGTTCTGTAAGAACCTATCCTCAGATGCAGCACTGCAGGGTTATCTCATCATTTTATAGAAAATTAATATTTTCTACTAGATTAGCCTTTTTCAAAACTGATCCAAGATTTGCCTTTTTCCATATCCACTGGAAGTGTTGTTTTCTTTGGGTATTCCTGACATTTAGCATTCTCTTCAGTATTTACTCTTCACTTACATTTGGGGGACTGGCAAATGCCATTCTGGTGACTCTGTGCCAAACAGCTATATCCTATTTGTAAGAACTTTCCATCTGAAATAACACTTTCATCTGCACAGTTGTTTATACTTTTCTGCTTTGATCTTCCTTTGTTTGTTTATGTCTTTCTCTTATTTTAGAGCCCATATTATACATTTCTTACTACTCTTGAGAAAAAAGTTATCTCCAATTTTGATTAGCCATTATTTAAATCGTGCTGAGTTATTTTGCTGTGAGAGGTATTGATATAAATATCCTTGTTGTAATGCATAATGTGTGGTAGAGCGAGGTGTTCTCCATAACCTGAGGGTCCGCATGCTGGTGGAGGTACGACGCGGGAGGCAAAAGGCTTGTGGGAGGTGTTCTCTCCCTAAGCTCTCCTTTATTTAGGCAGCAGGGCTTGGGTGGTCGGGAAGGGAGAGCAGGGAGAGGGCCAGCCCATCCCTCTGCACCCCCAAGGGGTGCCCGGAGATCCTCTGCCCCAGGGAGTGCAGGGAGGGAGAAGGGCAGATGGCTAATGGCCGCTGGCCCCGAGTGCCTGGAGGCACCCGGTTAAGTAGGAACAGGGATGACCAATCAGGAAGGAGGGAGAGGGAGGGTACAAGCATACAATAACCAATAGTTACAGAGGAGGGAGGAGTACAAATTCAAAGTAACCAACCAAAGACATAACGGTCAGGAATGTGCTGGAGAGGTGGGCGGTTCCTGAGTCCTGGGCACACCTTGTCCCACAGTCCAGGGGCGGGCCCAGAGACTTCTTCCCCAAGGTCCTCCCACAACAGGCGGAGCCAGGCTGGGAGGCAGGAGCAGCATGACGGCGGAACTGCATCGCTCCTTCCATCTCTCCCTGCTTGCTGCGGGGGTAGGAAATCCACCCTCTGCATATCCCAATATAATTTAACAATTTACAGATCTACAGGTCTAAAATGTAGCCTTATAAATAGATAAGCTAACTTCAAGTAGACAACGGGACTCTGTAGTTTGAAGAAAGTTGAGTAAAAGGGAAAGCTCCCCGCTGAAGTTTTTATGCTAAATCATTCTTACACATAATCATTCCTATATATGCTCTCTATATTACTCTCCAGTAAAATTTGGAAAGTATTCAAGAAATTTACCCCTGGAATAAAATCAAATGTGTAGGCTTTTTTGTTCTATCACTAGTCCACAACAACCTAATGCAAGTCACCACCAAAAAAAATGAGGCTGACTGCTTGAATTCCTAAATGCGCTGAAGCAAGATGATTTTGAGAATTTACAAATTAATACATGGTTACTGCAACGTACAGTTGAAATTGGCATATTTTGTGTTTCTAATAAGGATTCCACATAATCCTTTATCTCAGTACTTCATGAAATTATTATTTATAGTAGCTACAAAATGCAGCAGCTCCATATGTTTTCTTTCTGATGATGTAATCTGTAGACCTCACTCTCCTATTATTTTGCATCTGTTTTATTCGCTAAGAATTCAAACATAAACACCTTTTGTGTTTTCAGTTTTAAAACATGTTAATACTATTTATCAAATATTATTTTAAAAATAATATAAAAAATGATATCACAATATTTTTAAAAATTTAAATAAGATGTTCACAATACCAAAAGATGAAGTTTTAATAGATATTAAATAGCTTTGCTCTCAGTTCCATGCAAGCAGGTACATTGTTAGTTTATTTGGCTCTTTAGAGTTATTGTCAACAAGAAGTTATTAACAGTCTTTCATCTACAGAAGGTTAAAGAAAGTTGGATGAATGGAATAATATTTTTCATGAAAATATATTAACACTTTTTCTATCTTCAAACATCATTTATTGTTTAATAAACTACATGAATGTTTTAAAAATTCATATCCTGAAATGGAGTAAATCAATCCTTTCTGAAAAGAGAATCTGACAAAAAGAAAATGGGGTTGTGAACTATTTAAACATAAATTAGAAAAAGAAAAAATTTTTTAAACACCGAAGAAACAAATTTATTACAGTTAAGTTGAAATTATTTATCTTTCTTTTCTGGATCTAAATGTCATCACTTATTACTGTCTGGAAAATACTATTTTTTTCTGCTTTTATGTTGATGATTATAGGCACAGCTAAAAAAAAAAAAAAGTAGAAATATTAAGAATATATACATATAAAAAAAAAGAGCCTACAAGAGGAAGTTGAAATTAAATGACCAAACCAAACCAAACCAAACCAAACCAACCAACCACCACCATCAAAAAAATCGCAGTCAAAAATACCCTCATGAAAAGTGCAATGTCCTGGTCAATTTTTTGATTCCCTGTGTCAGGAATCCATCTCATTAAAAGTATCACAGAATATTCTGAGTTAGAAGGTGCCCACTGTGATCACCAAAGTCCAGCTCCTGGCCCTGTGCAGGTATGCCCAAGAATCACACCATGTTCCTGAGAGGACTGTTCAGACTCTTCTTGATTTCTGTTGGCCTTGCTGCTGTGACCGCTTCCCTGGGGAGCTGTTCCAGTGCCCAAACACCCTCTGGGTGAAGAATCTTTCCTGATATCCAGCCTAAACCTGCCCTGACACAACTTCAGGCCATTCCCTCAGGTCCTGTCACTGTCACCACAGAGCAGAGATCAGTGTCTGCCCCTCCTCTTCCCCTCATGAGGAAGTTGTGACTGCACTGAGGTCTCCCCTCAGTCTCCTCCAGGGTGAACAGACCAAATGACCTCAGCCACTCTTCACACAGCTTCCCATCAAGGCCCTTCACTTTTCTTTGTTGCTCTTCTGTGGATGCCCTCTAATAGTTTAGTATTTTTCTTATATTGTGGCACTCAAAACTCCCTCCAACCCTTGAGGTGAGGCTGCCCCAGCTCAGAGCAGAGCAGGACAATGCCCTCCCTTGCCCGGCTGGCGATGCTGTGCCTGATGCCCCCAGGACAGGGTTGTCCCTCCTGGCTGCCAGGGCACTGCTGATTCAGGTTCACCTTGCCATCAACCAGGACCCACAGGTGCCTTTCCACAGCACTGCTTTCCAGCCTCTCATTCCCAGTCTGTCCATTCATCCAGGGTTGCCTCATCCCAGGTGCAGAAACCAGCACTTTCCTTTGTTGAATTTCACCTGGTTGGTGTTTGCCCAGTCCTGTAATTTGTCCAGTTCTCTCTGCAGGGCCTCCCTGCCTTTGAGGGACTCAGCAGCTCCTCCCAGTTTCGTATCATCTATGGCCTTGCTCAGCATCCCTTCCAGCCCTGCAGCAGGTCATTTATGAAGATGCTGAAGAGCACAGGCCCAAGGATGGAGCCCTGTGAACCCCAGTAGTGACAGGACACCAGTCTGATCTCACCCCATTCACTGAAATCCTTTCTGATCAACACATGAGCCAGTTGCTCACCCATGCCATGATATGTTTATCCAGCTGTGTGACGGACATTTTATCCAGAAGGATCCTGTGAGAGACAGTACCGAAAGTTTGCTGAAATCCAAAGAGATTACAACAGGTTGCTTCCCTTGATCAGCTGGGTGAGTTACCTTGTCATAAGGGAAATCAAATTTGATAAGCAGGACTTTACTCTCATAAAGCTGTGCTGGCTGTGACAAATGACTGCATTGTCTTTTAGGTGTTTTTCAATACTTTCCAGAATAATCTTTACTATAATTTTACCAGGGAGAAAACTAAGATTGACAGGCCTGTGGTTTCCAGGGTCATCTTTTTGCCCTTTTTGAAAATGGGACAACAAGTAAGTGGACATTTGCAGCTGCAAAGATCCTAGCAGACACTGACAGAAAACAGTATGTCTTTTTATCTCTTCTTTAAAATAAATGCTTCCTTTTCTAGTCTGAAAAAGAAAGACTTTTTAGTCATTAGGGAACTAAAAATCAAACTTTCTCAAGGAAACCCCTTCAAAGGCTAACTGATAGAAAAGGATAACTCTAAGGAGTCACTCGGAGGTACCTACAATGCTGGCTGTCTTTTAGGGATTTTGAGGCTTTAAGCTGTGCATTGACAGATCAGCAACACTTAAACACCTGGGACTGAGCTCAGCACTATTTGCAATTTCTCATTCTCTGTGTCTCATTAGAACTAGAAAGAATTTCTGTCTGACTTACCTGTATCTGAAATCAAATCAATTAGCATCTGTAAAGTACTCTGAGAACATCAGCCAATAAATTGCACAGGAAATAAAGTACCCACATTAAAATTGTCAAATATTTCATGTATCTGGAAGTCTCTTTGGAATTTGGTTAAATAAGTTGAAAGGAGAATCTATATGGCAAAAATCTACAATTGAAATAAACAGAAAGCCTTTGTTATACAGCATTACCTAAATCTCATTTACAGACATATTCTGTTCTAGCTGATAGTAAGCCATGGAGTGTGAATGGAAATGAAAATGAAGTGCTAAATGATGAGTTACACCACTCCAATTACACATCAGAAACAACATCCTTTATCTGGGCTGTTAGTGCCAAGAATATTACTTAATACAACAGGAAGAGTTGAAGGGAAATGGGGAAAAAATGCAGTGTAAGTACAGCATTATTCAATAACAAATGCAATGTGTAGACAGGGTACTCTTTTGTATCAGTTGTTCAGAGTAGACATTTGCATTATTCTCTAGGTGATGCCTAAAAGAGAAGCCAAAACAAATTAGGAGTATAAAATGCGGATAAATTTATTCGAGGCCTTCAAGGTACACTCCGGGCAAACGAACGTCCCCCCCAGGGACCACACCCGAAATGCACACTGGGTCATGAGCCCTTCACATTTTATAAGTTCTGTTTCATTAGCATATTGGCCCTTAATTCTCCAATCATACCCTCAGGTGACAATGTTCACCACCCCAGGCCTGCCCCCCTTCATCTTACAGTTGTTTACATATTGTCAGGCCCCAAGGCAGCGAATATGTCCTTGAATCTGTGTTCAGAGAGCCTTGTTTTGGTTAAAGGTGCTGGGAACAGAGCATTTTAGCACTTAGCAAGAAGCACTAAACTGCAGTAAGTTACAGGTGCATTAAGAGGAAAACTAGAAATATTCAAAGGCATCATTCCCCCCTTTAGAGGCCTGACAAGGCCTCTACCTTGTCAGGTCTCTATGTTAAACTCTCATTAATAATGTGCATTTGACAGTGGTAGGTATATACCTCTAACAATAGTAAGTGTCTAATACTAAGAAACATTCTATACAGCTGGCTATTATGTGAGAATTATGATTCTAACTAATATAAACAGTTTCATACAGAAAGGAATTCTCCAGATCACATCATTTTGTTTGCATCAGTCTCTAATCTTCAGGTGTCTCTGGAGCAGATGCCTTCTTTACTCGGGAGTAATGAATCCAAGGTCCTTTACCAGCGATCTTGACAGCAGTAAGGGTGGTCATTAGGACTTGGAATGGTCCTTTCCACTTGGCTCGTAATGGATCACTGTCCCACCACTTAACATAGACCCAGTCTCCAGGTTGGAAGGGATGTGCTGGTGTGTCCAGTCCTATGGGTCTGGATAACACGACGTACTTCTGGAGTTTCTGTAAAGTGGAGCTTAAAGCCATTAGATATCTCTGCAAATCAAGCTTTCCCCTCATATGGATTTCTCCCGGGACATGTGGGATTTGATATGGCCTGCCATACAATATTTCGTAGGGACTGATGTTGTCCCTCCGCCTTGGTTGTATTCGGATTCTTAGCAAGGCTATGGGCAATGCTTTAACCCATGTCATGGATGTCTCTTGACAAATTTTGCTAATCTGGGTCTTAAGGATCCCATTCATACGCTCGACTTTACCACTTGCTTGGGGTCTATATGGTGTATGCAGATCCCAACTGATTCCCAGGATCTTGCTGATTTCTCCCACCACTGTTGCAACAAAATGTGGCCCTCTATCTGATGACATTCCTAAAGGAACCCCAAACCTTGGAATTATATGATTGAGTAAAACCTTTACCACTTCCCTTGCTGTATTGGAACGACAGGGGTAAGCCTCAGGCCAGCCACTAAATGTGTCAACTAATACCAATATGTATTTGTATCCCTCTTTGCGTGGTAACTCAGCAAAATCCACTTGCCAGTAATCTCCAGGAAGATCTCCTGTTTTTGTTACACCTAACACAACTCTTTTTCTTGTATCAGGATTGTTCTTACAGCAGATTTCACATTTGCTTACTACTGATTGTGCAATGTCAGTCATTCCCTTTCCTATTACTACCTTCTTAAGGTGTTTTAAAAGATTTTCAACTCCAAAATGCGTACTCTCATGCTCTCTCTGAGCTATCTCTCGTAGGATCAGGGGCGGGACTACAACCTGGTTCACTGGTGTAACAGCCCATCCACCTTCTGTGATCTCAGCTTTGAGAAACTTAATTAACTTGTGGTCTGCCTGATCATACTTCGGGGTAAATCCTGACAAATCAATTTCTTTTTGTGGTATCACTGCAAGAATGCCTTTCTCTGCAATTTCTCTCGCTGCTTCATCAGCAAAGCGATTTCCCAACTGTGGAGTGGTCTTTCCTTTCTGGTGGCCCTTACAATGCATAATTGCCACTTCTGTAGGTTTTTTGATGCTCTCTAAGAGGGCAAGGATTTGCTCAGCATGTTTGATTTCATTACCTTGAGCATTTAACAGTCCTCTCTCCTTCCAGATGGCTCCATGGGCATGGACAACACTAAATGCATATTTCGAATCAGTCCATATATTTACCTTCTTTCCTTCGCTGAGGTCTAAGGCCCTTGTAAGAGCAATTAGTTCGGCTTTCTGTGATGACACATTTGAAGGCAAGGCTTTTGCTTCGATTACTTTATCTATGGTGGTTACTGCGTAACCTGTCACCCTCTTACCCTTTCTCATGAAGCTGCTGCCATCTGTGAACAGTTCCCAATCTGGACTGTCTAGTGGGATGTCTCTCAGGTCTGGTCTGCTGGAATAGACTTCTTCAATTGTCTGCAAACAGTCATGCTCAGGCACATTATCAATTAAAGTGGAAGACAAGAACATGGCAGGGTTAACAACAGAGGTTGTCTTCAGGGTAACATCGTCCTGTTCCAACAACACAGATTGGTATTTGAGCATTCTGCTAGGGGATAGCCAATGTCCCCCCTTTTGCTCCAGCACGGAGATCACTGCATGGGGTACATACACAACGATGTGCCGCCCAAGGGTGAATTTACGAGCCTCTTGTATTAGGATGACAGTTGCTGCCACAGCTTTCAAACACCCAGGCCACCCCTGGCTAACGTTGTCTAACTGTTTTGAAAAATACGCTACAGCTCTTCGCTGATCTCCCAAGTGCTGTGCCAGTACCCCCAGAGCAACATTCTGTCGCTCACAGGTAAAAAGTTCAAAAAGTTTACTTAAGTCTGGGAGCCCCAAAGCTGGGGCTGACATTAAGGAATGTTTCAGTTGTTTGAATGCAGCTCTTGTACTTTCTGTCCATACAATGGTTCCCTTTTCGGCTGCTTTAAGGGCCTCATACAGAGGTTTTACCAGTAGTCCATAATTTGCAATCCAAAGACGGCACCAGCCTACCATTCCAAGGAAGGCCTGCATTTCTCTCACAGTGTCAGGCTGTGGAAGGCGGCAGATGGCTTCCTTCCGTTCTTTGCTGAGTTGTCGATGGCCACGGACAATTTCTAGGCCCAAGTAAACTACTGTTTCCTTGGCAATCTGTGCCTTTTCTTTAGAGACACGATACCCGCCTGTTCCCAGATAGTTTAAAAGACTTACAGTGAGCTTGATGCAGTCGTGTCGCGTTTTGGCTGCAATTAAGAGGTCATCAACATACTGAAGAACTTCTCCCTCTGGTTCTTGTCTCCTCCAGTCTTCTAGTTCCTTTGACAGCTGGTGGCCAAATATAGTTGGGCTATTCTTGAATCCTTGGGGCAAGACTGTCCAGGTGAGCTGTGTCTTCCTTCCTGTGTCAGGGTTTTCCCATTCAAAGGCAAAGAGTTCCTGGCTATCCTTGTGAATTGGAATACAGAAGAAGGCATCTTTGAGGTCTAAAACTGTGAACCACCCCAGTTCATTCGTCAGTGTGCTTAAAAGAGTGTAAGGGTTCGATACAACTGAATGTATATCCTCAGTGATCTTGTTGATTGCCCTCAAATCTTGCACTAATCTGTAACTCTTGCCATCTGCTTTCTTTACCGGTAAGATGGGCGTGTTGTACTTGGATTTACATTCTACTAGCAACCCAAATTTAAGGAACTTTTCAATTATAGGCACCAGTCCTCTACGACTTTCCACTTTTAAAGGGTATTGTTTTTGTCTCACCTGTATTGCTCCTGGTTTAAGTGCAATACTCACTGGTTCTGCTCGTGTGGATCTTCCTGGAACATCACTGGCCCACACTATTGGATTAACAGCATTTTCAACTTCAGCAGGGATTTCACCACATTTTTCCTGTACAAAAAGTGCAGCAACTTCGACAAATTTAGACTCAGGAATTATGACTTGTACACCCTGCCCCTTTCTAAACTTAATTTCGGCTTCCAGTTTTTCCAGTAAATCCCTCCCAAGCAATGGTTTGGGGGACATAGGCATATAAAGAAATTGATGAGTTACCCAGTGCTTCCCCAGTTTGAATTTTAGGGGTTTGAAGAAAGGCCGCGTTTCGGTTACCCCTGTAGCTCCAATAACTTTCACAGTATCTCGACTCAGTTTCCCTTCTAAGGTATTTAACACAGAATATGCCGCTCCGGAATCTACCAAAAATTCAACATCATCCTTCCCCAGCTTAGCTATAACCAAAGGCTCTGCTGGGGAAGAAGCCTTCGGTCCCCTTCATTCTGAATCTGATCCTGATCCCGATTCTGACCCTGGTTCCACAGCCAACTGGGGAACCGAGGATTTCTTTTTCAACTTAGGACAGTCTTTTTTCCAATGTCCTTTTTCCTTACAAAAGGCACACTGATCTTTGTCCTGGGGTGGAGAGGTACTCTTGGATGACTTCTCCTGGCTACCTTTTTTACTAGATTGCTTAACTTTGCTGCTAGAATCTCTGTCTCGATATGTCTTCCAAGCTACGTTTAACAATCTGGTTAGGTCTTGCTCTCCTTCTAGCTTTTGTAGTTTTCTCCTTATATCGCTGCTAGATTGGCCTACAAATACATAACTTAGATGTGCTCTTCCATTAGCTGAATCAGGGTCTATATTTGTGTATTTGACTGCAGCTTCCCTTAGCCTATTTAGGAAATCAGTGGGAGATTCATCTAGATCCTGTTTTATTTCATACAACTTTGACAAATTTAAAGCCTTTGGAACACCATGCTTTAACCCATATATCACGAAATTCTGGTATCGCTTTAGCCTAGCCATGTGATCCGGAATATTTGGGTCCCAGCGTGGATCTTCCATTGGGAAGATTTCCGCGGTGGTACCCTGAAGCGTTCCACCTGCTATCTGCGAATCCACAGAAGCCTGAATAGCTTTGTAAACCATCTCCTGTTCAATTGGATCAAGCAACGTCTCCAACATCGCTTTTAAGTCATTCCAATCAGGATTCTGTGTCGAAATTGCTCTCTGCACTAATGCAGCAACCTTGTCCGGATTTTCTTTGTATGTCCCAACAATGGATTTCCACTGTTCTAATTCTCCAAGGGAGAATGGAACCTTAACATACATGGGTCCCTGGTTCCCGGCAGCCTGTCTCAGGGGAGCTTGCAAAACTGGCTCTTCTTTCTTTTTAGCTCTCGTCCTCTTTGCTATGGGGCTCCGTTCTCTTATAGCCTTCTTGGCTATTTTACCCCTTCTTCGTCTAGTTGTCTTATGATCTTCCTCGTCAGAGGAGATCTCTGAACTAACACTACTGTCGGTCTCTGTTGAGCCTGTCATTTTACAGCTGCCTGTCCGAACGCTGCAGGACCGGGTGTGGGTGCAACAGCATTGTACCGTGCCCGGTGGCGGCAGGGACGGAGCAGGCGCCGGAGTGTGCTTGCAACAACATTGTGTCTTGCCCGGCGGCGGCAAGGGCGGAGCAGCCGCCGGGGTTTGTCTGCAACCGCATGGTTCGGTACCCGGCGGGGGCGGGGGCGGTCGGCAACAGCACTGCCCCGCGCCCGACGGGGCCGGAGGCGGCGCAGACACAACGGGCGAGGAAGCCCGCCCGGAGCCGGCCCCGTCCGCCCCCGGCGGGGGCGGCGGGGATGCAACAGGCGAGGGACCTCGCTCAGAGCCCGCCCCCTCCGCTCCCGGTGGCGGCGGCGCGGACGCAACAGGCGAGGGGGCCCGCCCGGAACCGCCCCCCTCCGCCCCCGGTGGCGGTGGCGCGGACGCGACGGGCGAAAAAGCCCGCCCCGAGCCGCCCCGCTCCGGCCCCGGCGGGGGCGGCGGCGCGGACGCGGCAGGCATCGGAGCCCACCCCCAGTCTTCTAGTCCTGCCCCCGGCGGAGGCGGGAAATCCCGTCTCCACCCCCAACGCTCCGGCCCCAAAGGAGGCCGGGCCGGGGGGCCCCTCCACCAGCCACCCGGCCCTGCCCCCGGCGGTGGTGGGGCCGGGAAATCTTGCTCCCCTCCCCAATATTCTATTCCCGAAGGTGGCCGGGGCGGGTACTCTTGTTCCCGCCTCCAGTATTCTATCCCCGACGGTGGCCGGGCTGGGGAACCCCGCCTCCAGCCGCCCGGTTTCGCCTCCGGCACTGCCCCCAGGGGCGGCGCCGCAGGTCGTGGGCCGGATCCTCCCACCTCCCCCGGCCCGGGAGAAACTCGAGGAGGGGAGGGGGGCGAAGGCGGGAGCGGGGGCCAAAGCCAGCCCGAAGTATCTGGTTTCACCAGGGTTTCTGTCTCCCCTGCAGGGGGTGGTGGGGGCTTACAGGTATCTGCCTTTTCCTCCCCCTCTTTCTTTATCAGCGGCGCGGCTGGGGTCTCATCTTTGTCGGCAGCTTTCCCAGAGGGGGAACGAGCCTGAGGCGGGGACGGCGAAGGAGAATCCGAGACAACCGAGGAACCCACAGTCCCTGACCCAGCGGCCGCCGAGGCCCCACCCCCACCCGCAGCTGCCCCCGAAGGAGGCGGCGGGGGAGGGGGGGGCAGCGGGGCCGGGCCCGGCGCCGCTGAGGTCCCAGTTCTTAACGCGGGAGCTAACAAATCCATTTCTGCTTCATCCCCCCCCCTGGGGTTAGGAAGAGTCTTTTTCTTTATATTCTCCTTCTTTTTCTTCCTTAAAACCATTATATGATGTTCTGTCTCGGGTCTCTGTAACTTTTCGTCCCGTGATAGAAGCCTAAAGAGCTTTGCATATTCAATTTCCATACTGTAATGGTCTTTCTGTAGGCGAGCTATCAGGTTTGATATCAATTTTTCATCTAAACTACCATCTGTAGGCCATGTCTGGTCTTCCTCAAGCTCATAGGTGGGCCAAACACGTTGGGATAGCCTGATCAATTCTGCTTTTATAAGATAAGTATGCTTGCCGGCTAGCGTTCGCCAGTTCTTTAGTGCTAGCTCTAATGGGGAATTCTCAGAAATTGGAATAGAGCTTCCACTTGAAAAATGACACCCCATGTCTAAATTTTGAACGGGGGAAGTCGCACACTTAGAGTCTAACTGCAAAAGCTAAAGCAGGAATCGAACCAGCCGTCTCTTGTATACTGGCACTGAGCTTACTCACCACGCCACACGCTGGCCCGAGGCCAACGTTTGTCACTGCAGTGCTGCACTGCCGAAACTTACGCGAACAGGGACACTCCTTATCCCACGCGCCAAACGAATTATAGGAGATTTTCTCCTCACCACAGAACACCGCCGTTCATACGCCTACTCACGTGCTTCTGTACTGGGTCCTTGGTCTCCGGTACCGTCCAGGCTGGCAGAGGGAGTGCTGGCCCAGAGGGGTTTGGAGAGAGACCTTCTGTCCCTTCGTGGGGTGCCAAAACTGATGCCTAAAAGAGAAGCCAAAACAAATTAGGAGTATAAAATGCGGATAAATTTATTCGAGGCCTTCAAGGTACACTCCGGGCAAACGAACGTCCCCCCCAGGGACCACACCCGAAATGCACACTGGGTCATGAGCCCTTCACATTTTATAAGTTCTGTTTCATTAGCATATTGGCCCTTAATTCTCCAATCATACCCTCAGGTGACAATGTTCACCACCCCAGGCCTGCCCCCCTTCATCTTACAGTTGTTTACATATTGTCAGGCCCCAAGGCAGCGAATATGTCCTTGAATCTGTGTTCAGAGAGCCTTGTTTTGGTTAAAGGTGCTGGGAACAGAGCATTTTAGCACTTAGCAAGAAGCACTAAACTGCAGTAAGTTACAGGTGCATTAAGAGGAAAACTAGAAATATTCAAAGGCATCAAGGTTCTTTTAAGATTTTTTTTACAGAGAAAGTTTGAAGAAAGATTGTGTTTGATTTTTTCCACATTTCCCTTTGGTTCATCAATAAAAACCTTTAAACCAGATGGAAAGAAGAGGTAACCAATACCATAATCTCAAACTAACTACTCAGATGCTGATCTAGTTAAAACACTTAACCATATGTTTAATTTCAAATATGTGTGTCCCATTTTGAGATTGTGTGCCTGAAGTTATGCATCCACGTATTTATCTTAGCGGAATTGAGCAACATTGAGGCGCAATGCACACATAATACTTAGAACTCTAAACCACTTAGCTTAGTCCTAACCCCTTTGTGGCTAATTAGTAGCAAATTAGCTGAGTACAGGGGGGGAAATCACTGCCCTGGTCCTTCTGGCCACACTATTCTGATACAGCCAGGATGCCATTGGCCTTCTTGGCCACCTGGGCACTGCTGGGTCATGTTCAGCTGCTGTTGACCAACACCTCCAGGTCCTTTTCCAAAAAATGTTGAGGAGGTCGGGTGTGCCAGCTAAACAGTGGGTACCAGTCCAGCTATTTCAAAGGGCTTTCCATGGTGCTACCGATTGCCACTTTGGAAATAAATCTTAAAAACCTAAAATATAATCTAGCTCTAGGATCAACACTAACTCCATCAAGCTCACAGGAGTATCATGGAGTTTAAAAATTGGTTATTCACATTAGCCCCAGGTATTAAAGGGAGCACAGACAGGGAGCAGATCTGGAGGAGCAAATGCCTTTGTTACTCTGCCACAGCTGAGGGCTGACCACTTTTCAAACCATCTTGTTTCTTTTGCCTTCCTTTCATCTGCGGCCCATAGCCAAGGCTTTTGAGGAACTCAAACCGGGAACGTGGCCAACTGCTACAAAGGTTGTTACACGGTTTCCGAATTATGTTCTTGGGTAAGGCAGATGTTGTTTAAAATACAGCATGCAAAACACTAAAAAAAGAATGACCAGTAAAGCAAGTAACTACAACAGCACATTCCCCAGAATAGATTTTATACATCATGTATGTTTGGCAGCTGGTCTCAGAGTGTAGCACTGAGTTAAAAAAAAAAAAAAAAAAAAAAAAAAAAAAAAAAAAAAAGATAAAAGAAAAAAGGAGCAGTTAAAAAAGAATCTGATCCTCCAAAAGGCCAAGATAAAATGCTGCTTTTCCTCAAGAAAATGCCAGAAACTATTCTTCTTACTGTCCCATACTTTTCCAATTGCTCATTATTTAATTATAGTAATTTTATGGCACCTATTGTTACATTTCCTTACAGGTAGAAAGAGAACAGAAAGTAATTATCTAAAATTGCATTTATTTTAAACTGAATCACAAAACAAGGAAGAACAAAACTGAAAATTTGCATTATTTAATGTAACATGCTGGATGATAGCAGAAAATACTTCCTTCTTAATCTAGCTTTTTACAAAAGTGAAAAATAACACATAGCTGCTCCTTCAATTGAGGCATTTGTGCAGTGTCACACTTGCCTTAGGGAGAATTCTCCAAAATCTTCCTTCAGCCAATGCTCTTTACCCCAAGCTTTATGAAGACTACCATAGCTGGAGGCAGCATTGTGAGTATTATGTCCTTTGAGTTCCTGCAGTTTGTACTGAGATCAAGGAATCAAAGACTGCCTGACTTTCCACAGATGGAGATTTAATTGTTGGCGTTGTTCTGAGGCATTATGTTAGACTGTCAGGGACAATTAGCCTCAAAGCACTTGTATATAATGTTTGTGATGTACACATGTGTACAAAACTTTCACACAAACCCAGTATCCTACAAAGCGAAGGGAAAGCCTGAGAAGTTACCTGCTCTATTTCCATCAGAATTGTGTTTGGCTAGACATGGTCACCATATCTTTTATGCATCTAATAATTTGGCTGACACACAAACAACCTGTTTCCCTCTCATATTGTGCCTTGGAAATAAGAACCCCCCACAAACAAACCCCATACAAAATGGCAAAATCAGGGGGAAACACTGATATCAGAGGTTGAGCAATTTTTCAAATTCTGCTCTGCAGATCCATGGGTTACTAAGAAAAGAAGAAACTCACTGCCCATAATCTCCATCTAGAACTGCAGTTCCTGTAAAAAACAATTTACAAAAAGAGAAGGAATGTGGCAGCAAACTTCCCCTCATTATACTCTCCCATCTAAGTAGCCTGACTTGCTGATAACCTGCAGATCTTTTTACAGATAACCTGCAGGTTAAAAATAGGTAAACCTCTGGGTTACAGTGCCAACTCTCTGCCTATCCCTAAATTTCTAACAGCTAAAAAAACAAAAAGAAACTGAAAAAAAGAAAAAGCTTATTTTGCCCAAAGAAAATCTTGTTCCCAGAAAAAAATGGAAAATACTGGAAATCCTCTAATGACATCTGGGGTGTGCTACAGGTATATGTCATGTTACTACCTGGGGTTTTGGTGGGTCAGGGCAAGATACTCCATGTGTCTCCTTCAACAGAATTGCTTTGAATCCTTCAGGGCCAGGAGGCAGACAAGATGTCCATCCAAACCTGGGTGATGGGCATTATTCCTGTGTCCAACAGTTCCACCACAGTATTGAGAATCTACTAAATATTCTATTGCTTTAGATTTTGTCTGCAAAACATCTAGAGATGATAGTACTGGGTATACAAACATGCATTGTTATCAGAGACAGGCATGCCATATTTGGTTTACACAGTCATAAAAGCATTTATTGAAATAGAAAGGAAAAAATGTTCCTCTTCTTGCTAACGTTTGACTTTCTGCTGACAGTGAACAATATAGAAAGATAACCTTGAAATGGACAATAATATCTACAGACCCTGAAGGATAAGAATTTTTCTCCCGTTAAAGCAGTGACATCTCAGTATTTTTCCTTCTTTTTTTCCATCTTCAAAATGTTTTGGCAAACTGCACATTCCCTGCTGTATCTTCTGCTGTCATCTCTTTTTCCTTGAAATTCCATGCCAAACATGCCACTGTTGTTCCAATGTACTGTACTTTTCAGTTTCATTAATGTGCCTCATGAAGAGATAATGAAATTATTTCTTCCTGTTCACTTTTCTTCTGAAAAGAGTGTATCAGCTCAATAATTTTCTTTTTTCACTCTAATATTGTTTCTGCTCAACCTTGTCTTCCTTGCACACCATGTACTCTGCAATGCTGATTTCTAAACTCAGCCTCAAAAATTATATTGCTAGAAGATAATGATCCTTGAGACAATAGGGAGCAATTTCAGTCATTCTCTACAGCTTAGACAGTGTCTCTTCAGAATATTTTCTTTCAAGTTTTCAGGGGCAAGAGAACATCTTCACACCACATCAGTTTTACAGATGAAAAACCAAGAAAGCTTTCTGTAACTCCAGTATCAAACCCTGATGCTGCAAGAACATTTTACACATCACTAAACCCTGTACATGTGAAGAAGCCTTGCAGATGTTGCCTAATTGTGTTTGTAAAATCAGTCCTTAACATAGATGTGGTAAAGTGAGACAGAAGTACAAGTCAGAATCACAGAAGAGCTGAGGTAAGAAGGGACGTCTGCAGATTGCCTTGTCCAGTCTCCACACTCAAAGCCAGCTGATCTACTGCAAGTTACCCAGGGCTGTGTGTGGTTGGTTCATTAATCTCCCAGGTGGAGACTGCCCCACCTTGCTGAGCAATCTGTTGCAGTGTCTGACCACTCATCGGAAAAACAGTTTTTTCTTGTGTTAAATAGAATTTAGTGTATTTCAACAGCCTTGAAGTCTGTCTCCATTCTTTGTACCTTCCCATTAGGCATTTTATACACATTGATAAGAGTACTGTGCCCCTGAGTACTGTGCTCTCCAGTCTGAACATTCCCAGTGCTGTCAGTCTCTCCTCATATGACAGCAGCTCCATTCCTCCATCATCTTTGTGGTTCTACAGTGCTCTGTCCAATGAGTCCATGTTTGTCTTGTCATCGGAGCCCAGAACTGCAAGAGTCCAGATGTATCTCACCAGTGTGGAGCAGAGGGGAAAGGTTATGACCTGCTTTCCTCATTCAGTTCCCAGTGCTGATGGCAGCCCAGAGTGCTGCAAGAGCACAGCATTGGCTCACACTCATCTTCTTGTCCACTAGAGCCTCAAGGTCCTCCTCTGCAAGCCTTCTTCCCAGCTGGACAGCCCCATGGTGCATGAAGTTCTTTGCATTTCCCCTTGTTGAACCTACTGAGTTTCCTGTCAGCATGTTTCTCAAACCTGACAGTGCTGCCTGATGGCAGCCCACCCATTTGGATATACCAAGCATTCTTTCAAGTTTTATATCATCTACAAACTTGCTGATGATAAGCTCTGTCCAATTATGCAGCTCCTTAATGAAGTTGTTTAACAACATTGTTCACAGTGTCCTGTCTCAGGGCGTAGCACTGGCACATCAGATAGATTTCAATTTACTCTCCTCTTATCTAGTCCTGCTTTATCAGTTAGTTTACAAGGATCTTCTGAAAAACAGAAGTTAAAAGGAGCAACATCCACTGCTCTTCCCCGATTTTCCAAGCCATTTATATTGTTTCAAAAAACTATAAGATCAGATGGATATGAAAAGTTAGTCAAGAGATCAGTTATTTTTATGTGTGCATTTCTGTTCATGCATATGCATATTAAAAATATATATTGAAACACAAACAAAAAGGTGCAAAAAATACTGAGGACAAAAATCAACTATGTGCATCTCATTTTAGAAATCACTTTGTGTGGACTGTCCTGATAAGAAGGATGATGACAGAATGCTCAGGAAACCTTCAGCTCTGCCTTGGCTAGATGCAATAGGCAGGAACCGTTCCAGGAACAAGCTGCCAATGGGATGATTTCCACAAAGCCAGAGTTATGATGTAGTAAAAACATCATCATGACTTTGAGCAGAGCACAGTGCCTTTGAATTCAAGAAGAAGCATCTTCTCACATTTTGAAAGAACAACTGATGTTACAGCACAGGTTTTTCCTGGAAGCAGAAACAACAGTTCTCATGTGGTTTCTCAGTGGGAAGGGAACTTCACTTTCCCAGCAACAGCCTTATTGCACCAGTGCAGTGAAGTGTGGTTTTGCTATTTGTAGGTGGAACTAAACAACTGGATTCTAACTTGAATCCTTCTGTTCTCAAGGTAAGAATGTTTTGATCTTAATTTACAATGACAGAAGAGATTTTCTCAGAAATTGAATTTAATATTAAAATAATCAAGGTTTCAAAAAAAAAAAAAAAAAGAGAGTTTGAAAAAGGGTTTTAGTTAACTAAATAATCTCTACTTAGAGCCCTTCCAAACTGAGTCAGGTGGAACCTTACAGCATGAAAGAAATATGTCTATACATAATTTTGAACATCATCATTTTTAGTTCAACAGAGTAATTTCTGGAAGTCTCCCTAACAAGTCCATAATTTAAAGCATATCTGCTTATAGTATATGTGTTGTATAAAAATGGAAGATGGAAAAGGAAAGGGTTAAGCAAAGAGTATTGTGTGCCACAAGCAAATGCAGAATAAAGAGAGAAAGTGTGGAAGGAGGTGCAGAAAGACAAGTCTGTGTCTGTCAAAACATGAGAATCAGAAATGATTAGAGTCCAAATTACAAGTCTGTCTGTCATGAAGCATGATAGATTTAAAATACAGGAGAAGGCAAATGACAGTTAAAGAACAAGCTGGAAAAACTGTTGCCAAAAAAGAAAAATCACAGAAAAGTAGCCTGACACAGCCAATCAAATTAAGAGAACTCTTCTTGATGGAAAATTGCTTATTGTAAATGAAGGTAAATAACTGTCTAGAGGAGCAACAGACAATGGAACTTAATGAACATTCTGAACATCACTGTTTACTGTGTGAATCATTAACACTGAATCCATAGCCAACTAGATTGGGAAGAAGTTCAGAAATTGTCTGAAATGTTCTGTGCACCTGGACAAAAATTCATTTGACACAGCATAGTTCATTCATGTGTGTGAAAGACAGATTTTTCTGCTAATGCTCCTGAATATATAATAATTAGCTAATATTCTTTCAACAAAATAGCACATAGGATAGATATTTAAAAAGATGGGATATCCTAGAAGTAAATTTTCAGTGTGACTGGAAAAGACTCTTTCTACATATTCATATTTTATTTATGGCCTGCCTTATAAAACACTCTGCTTGTCTTTCATCCAGGTTTCAGGCTAGTATGTAAAATTATATTGGCTTTACAAATAAGTTTGTGGAACAAATACACAAAAATGAGGCTGAATGTCAAAACTCCATTTCCAATTTAGACTTACAAAACTGTCAGAATATTTGTTATTTTCCTTAAAACCTCAGCTGCTAAAACCAAAAGAAAGTAAAAGAATTGAACCTTTTATTTAAAGCAATGATTTAGACACTTCAGAGTGTGAATCGCCTGGAATTGTCAAATAAACAACACATATTACGCAGAAAACAGAAAAAAGAAAGGAAAAATGCGATATTAATTTTAAAATATACTAAAAAATTAAAACCAACAAAGGCAAAAACAAGAAAGCCCCCATCCAAACAAAATCGACCTTAAATTTTTTTTGTGGCAAATCTATTGTTTTCCAAACCTTAAATAAGAATTTGGCAACACTTGACATCAGGGGCACTTCAGCAACCAGAGAGTAGGTAGAAGTTATTGTTTAAATTTTAAAGAAATATGAGCTAGCTCATAAATTTGAATTTGTGTTTGAGCTCAGAATCTAAATTTGGAGGTTTCCAGATCATAGCTTTTGCTTTGCACTCACCACTAATTTGTGTTGAAGCATAAATAAGACTGAGTGGGAGAGTGGGGTCACAGGGAAGCAAACTCACTGTGCACAATGACAAGTTTTTTGTGATCCATTTCGCTCAGCAATCAACAACTATCTTTTGTACATATAGATTGCTGAGAAGAGGTAGCAAGGTGACTCCTTGGGAACGTGATGAACCAACTTTTAGGCAATGTGTTTAAGTGTACTTTTTCTTACAACTTCCCCTGTCCCCGAATGTGACTGGGTGTCTAACTTTAACCCCAAGGGATGTTCTTCCATCCTACCTGAACCACCTGAAGTGCTGAGTATCCTTCAGAGACAGAGCTTCCAACAGTCATAATATCATTTTGTTAAGTCTTATCTATGTTTGCAGCTGATAAATCAGTAGATAATAATATTTGCTGAGGTTATATCATAGCGAAAGCAGTACGTTCCAAATTCGCTCTCCACTAAACCAGGCTGAATAAGCCAGGCTGCTTTTGCACTTACTGAAAACTAGAGCAATTTGAAAGATGCTCTATTTATCTTCATTAGTAATGGCTTTCCTCTGACCCTATAATTCTCCTCTAAAGCACTGGAAGAGCTGGTATCTCTATCAGATGATTTTAAAGTTATACAGATAGTTATCTCATATTTACACACAGTAGAAAATGAAATACTTGTGCCTTGAATGGCTTCAACTTGCCAATCTGTAACACCTTGCACATAAGGAAATCCTTTAACAATGGAATGAAGTCCAAACTAAACAGAGTGGAATTGTTTTGAAGGATGGTTCATTTCCTACTTCTGGCTCTTTACGTTGATTATTTAGGCACTCATTTCACTTTATAAATGGAAACTGAATCATAGTTTACCACTGGAAAATTATTGGAAATCAGAGTCCATTCGAGTCACAGACACAGCTATTTCCTCTCTGAACAGGAAGACTGTGCTCAAATGGTCCTTTCGGGAGCTCTGAATGATAAAAAACCTGTTTCTAGCCTCCTTCGAGAAGATCTGTGTAGTGTTTTCTTACTTCACTTAGGAAAAGTCAGGATGTTCCTCTCCAAACATGGATGATAGAGCAGGAAAAAGGAAAGGTGAATATACATTCTCTACTTGTCTAGACAGTATAAAGTCTGTTTGCTAACCTGGAATAAGACAGACTCCCTAACTTTTAGCTTCCCTCTTTATAAATTATTAATCTTTATTTATTGTCATTTATGTAAAAAAGAAGACTGGAAAAGGCAGGTCCATGATGATAGATATCTGTGAGAGAATAATTTCTAAAAAAATTATTGTCATTTACAATTCCTTTCTGCTCATCTGAAAATCTGACAATTTCTAAACAATAAAAGCACTCCACTCTTTCCCTCTGGCATTAACATCTGCCCTTCTCTAAGGGCTGAGAAAAGTAGAAGAATTTTGCAGTTTGTCTTTAAAAGCAGGTGCAGGATATTTGTGGTATGTTCAGAAGTCCAGAGACTGTAGGGGAAGATTTTAAATAATCCAAATCTGGTAATCTCAGTGAGTCTGAAAGCAGAGGCAGTGGTGTTGGACTGGGAATACTGTGGTTTCTGATGGGATGGAGAAAGCAGGTACCAACAATTTCACAGGTACCACAGGGCTGTGGCTCAGACTATTCTAAGCCCAGCCATGCCATCAAATGCACAGAGAAGTTGTTTTCTGTCATGAGGCACTTGATCAAATACCCATTTGCGTGTCTCAGATGCCAACAATTGTCTTGACTCCTCATGAGTGGAGAAACATGGAGACTTCTTATAACACAGTTTAGCTCCTCTTCAATTAGATGTCCCTAATTGTTCAACTGAATCTCATTTTAAAACTACTTTTTCTCTTCTTTTTCTATACAGAGAGCATAGGTTGACTGGCTTAGACATAAACACCCACACTGAAGACTGCAGAAGTTCTTGACTACTTTAATGTCAAATATTTGTCACAGTACTCCAGAAACCCTTTCACAAATACTGAATAGTGTAAAGTGCTCTCTCAGGTGCTTTCCTTCAAAGTAACTTCTTAGTCAGGTGGCTCCAGCTTGCACTGTTGCATGGGGCTACGCTATCCCAGATGAAGGATTTTGCAGCTACCTTGGTTGGACTTTAGGAGGTTCATATCATTCCATTTCTCCAGCCTCTGAGGTCCCTCTGAACCACAGTGCTACTCTCCAAAATATCAACTGCTCCTCCCACACCCCCAATCTTGTTGAGGATACGCTCCATTCCATCACCCAAGTCACTAGGAAGAATGTCAAAAGATACTGACTGGTCTCAGTTTTGACACCTGAGGAAACTGGATGCCACTGGGGCTTCACAGCACTGAACGAAAACATTTGAGGCTGGCCATGTAGGTAGTTTTCTATGCCCTCACAAGTCCAAATGCCCTGACTGTATCTTGCCCTCTTAGCCATGGAAAAATCCGTGTTGCTCTCCCCTCACCTACAGAGCCATCTGTCTAGAGAATCCAATTACACTGGTCAGGCATGACTTGTAAATTCGTGCTGGCTGTTTCCAGTTTTCTTGTGCTTCCCATGCCTGGACATGGCTTCCAGGAGGGTGTGCTCCATAAAGGTCATCATCTCCCCTGCCCACTCCAGCCCCGGGCATTGAACACCCCCTCCAAGGGGTGGGGACAGAGTAGGACATGGGCTCGTGGGTGGACCAGGCTCAAAGGAGCTGTGGCAGGCAGGGCTGGGCTGGGCCCTGGGTATCTGGAGACCAGTTCTGCTGTGCCATTTGGCTGGTGGCCAAAATGAGGTCCTGGCCCATGAGCAAGGTGGAGGGAGCCTTGGGGAGGCTGGTGAGGGGTGGTCGATGAGAGAAATCTGCACAGGCTTCAAGATCTGGAGGAAATCATGACTAGGAGAGAAAATTACAGGTGTATAAGGCCATAAAAGGAAGAGAATGAGGATCATCCTTTTCAGCACTTCACAGGAGAGAAGGTCTGGGTATACTTTACAGACCCAGGTAATTTCTGTGCTAAGCCACCCTGCCACGGAGGACTTGACCCCTCACCTGCTCCTGCTGCAACTGATCCCCCCACAGGCTGGATGGTCAGTGAGAGCTTGTGTGCTGCTCATCAGTGTTCACCTGCCCCCAAACAGCTGTCCAGATTGCCATCACACTTTCCACACAGGCACACACCTTGGGAAGAAAAGCGAACAAAGTTATCATTCTAGTTTCCACATCTTTTTTATTCTATTCCCTACTCACAAAGCAGTTTGTAGAACGGGTATAAAGAAGCCTCTGTCAACAGTTTCCACAACATTATTCTGACAAGCACCTCAAACTAAGCAATCTGGGCAGCCATTTGCCTGATTTCCTGGTCTTTATGCTTCCAAGAAAGGCTGTACATTCCTGTATGGCCAGAAGAATTCACTGCTTGGTGTAGAAATAATGGTTTTGATGTAAGAGATACCATAATGACACAAGAATTAATAAACAAATGCCTATACCTCATACGCCCTCAGGATAAGGCAAGAAAAATAGCTAGAAAAAAGGTATTTAATTAGAATGATGTGTCCTCCAAAGGGAGCATTGTGGCCATCGATAAAACATAGAATCAGACAAGGGGATGTGCTGTTATCAACACAAGTTTGATCCTCTGCAGTACTGCACAGGTTTTGTCTCAGAGTTAAGGCTCCTGCACAGTAGCTGGTGTAGGGTTGTGTTTTGGATTTGTCATGAAATGTGTTGATAACTCAGGGGTTTTTAACTATTGCAGAGCGGGGCTCACCCAGCATCAAGGCCTTTTCTGCTCCTCACCACACCCCACCAGTGAGGAGGCAGGGGTGGCACAAGGATTTGGGAAGAGACACAACCAGGACAGTGACCCCAATGGATGTTCCATAACACAAGTGTCAAGCTCACACATAGAGCTGGGGGAAGAATAGGGCGTGAGTTCAGAGTGATAACATCTATCTTTCCAAGTGACTGTAAAACGTGAAGGATTCCTGCTTTCCAGGGAATGGCTGAACACCTGCCTGCCCGTGCAAGGTGGTGAATGAACACCTTGTTTTGCTTTGCTCCCGTGTGCAGTTTTTGCTTTACCTATGACTGTATTTATCTCTACCCATGGGTTTTCTCACTTTTACCATTCAGATTCTCTCCCCTATCCCACTGGGGAAAGAGTGAGTGAGCGTCTGTGTGGGGCTGATCTATCTACCAGGGTTTAACCACCACAATTACTAATATCCTGTATTTCCATACCTTCAGCATCGTGCTCAGAGATCCTGAGTGACATGGGATACTTGTTATAACATGTGCAGAAGCACTTTTATCATCTCCTTCCTCCACACCTCCAGTTTAGGAATTTGTTGTCGAATATCAAGGGGATTAGTTTCAAAAGTCAAAAGCAGATGTGAAGTTATGAGTGAAGCTTTTTTTTCTTTTTTAGGACATACATAAACCTGCATTTCAAAGACCTTAGATAAAGAAATATGAATCACCTCAGACCATTCCTGTTTTGCAAAGCTATTTAATATTCCAGACTGCTGGTCTGCAGGCATCCAAATGGAATGCTAATTATCCACTTTCTGCCCCAGCTAAAAGCTTCGCTGAGGCTGACAGAAGGAAAGGCACTAGACTGTTGAACAACAATACCATGCTTTCAGTGAGAAAGACAACTATAAAATGTTTCCTGCAGCCTAATTCTTCCAGCATCAGCTGATCCTTTACTAGTCCCTACTTGACACCAATTAATCTCTCCTCTACAGCTTACTATTCCATGGGGCCTTAGCTGTTATTCCTTTACTTTATGCTGGATTTAAAGTGGAGGTTGGGAAGAACACATCGAGTCTCAAACACAGCAAAATTATACATTGAAATTCCTCCTAATCTGATGTCTTTCATTCCACTCTTTCCTTGCCCAGCAAAAGTATTTCCAAGATTGCTAGTTCACTGGAATGTCTCCATTTTCTTTTCCTTAAAATAAATAACTCAACTGAAAAGCAGAGGGATGTTCATCATGTAATGCCAAAGTTCACACGTGTCAAGCCAAAGAGACACCAAGGTAATATAATGCAAAATTTTTACTGTGCTTTCCCACCAAGAGTATTTAGGCTAGATTTTTGGAAGGTCAGGATGTTTAGGCAGGCTTTATCAGGAGGGGGAGTATTACATGGTACATTTGGAAACTGTCACACTTTGGACTTCCCATATCTATAATGTACATGCATGAAACATTTTCTTATTCTCTAACAAAACATACTAAATCTTTTAATAATTTAAATTCATTTCCCTTGGACCATTGTAATAAAAATATATATTTTATTATATTTTTTATTAAAAGCTATCAATATCATCATCCTGCAAGAATATTTGTATTTTATATATTAATGTCCTTGAATAGCATACAGGTTAACAAATATAATATAACCAATTCATAATTATATTTTTTCTATAAAATGGTGGGTTCTTACAGACATTTAGTACAGATTAGACTTTAAATATACATTCCAACTATTTATTAATAAACTCTGAATTTGATGTTTTTGGAAATCAGTCTATAGGTAAACTAAGCACAAGTTAATAGCTCAAAGATATCTTTAATCACTGGAAAGGCAAGTTATCATATATCATCCTCTAGGTGAGGATGAGTACATGAAGTGGACTCCAAGCCAGAACATGGACCTACTGCCAGTGTTTCCTTTATTTGGAAAAGTAAGGATTCATTTGAAATGAACCCTTTTATGTCTGTCATTCACTAGTAAGTACTGAGGCAGTGGTTTCAAGGATTGCAACACTGATGCAACAGCTCATTCTGTGAAATAAGGAATTCAGACTTGTGTCTTCCTTTTTCCTCTTCTACCAGGTCC
The DNA here is from genome assembly GCA_036630365.1 of Acanthiza pusilla. Taxonomy (NCBI): domain Eukaryota; kingdom Metazoa; phylum Chordata; class Aves; order Passeriformes; family Acanthizidae; genus Acanthiza; species Acanthiza pusilla. The sequence continues at coordinate 3,919,277 of JAXCHO010000036.1, forward strand.
TGGCCACACACGCCCAATTGTTTCCAATTCTCAGCTGAGAGAAGACACCAACCTCTAAAAAACCAAAACAACCTAAAAAAACCCAAAGCCCATCCAGAAAAAGATGGGTAATTTTCTCCTGAACTGTGAAATTGAACTGTTTATGTAAGAGTTCCAAAACTATCTTGGCCAATACAAGGAAGGGCTCAGGGTTATGATTCCTGGAGCTGGGAAGAAGGTAAGAAAACTTCTGAGATGGAGGAGGGAATGACAGACCTGGCCTTTTGGAAAGTACACTCCATTAGGGCCACACAAGTGTCCGTGAAAACACAGGCGGAGATTGCACAGGGAGCAGTGGTTCTTCTCAGAGGTTCAATTAGGAGGTTCTCTGAAGTCCAGTGTCTCTTTTCATGTTTTATTTATGTTTTTTTCAAAATTTGCTCCTCTTCTGAATATGCTTGGGAGAAAGGGTCTGCAGTGATCCTGGCAGGAACCAGGGCATGTCCTCTCCCTCATCCACACAGTTGGACAGTGAGAATTTCAATCATTTCAATCTGGAGCATTTTTCTGCTTGAGTGTCGTCACTCTTCTCTTCTGAATCTTTCTGAGCTCTCTGGTTCCATCAACTGTCTGAGTTCCTAAGTACAGCAGAAGCATCCACTGATCAAAGTTTTTAAATAAACTTTGCCTTACACAGTCTACAATGGAACATAAGCATCCATAAAGCTCCTCCTACCAATATTCCCACTTTCTTCCAAGTCTTTACACTTTCAGACCCAAGGGCCTTTTTCCTCATTTGCACTGATTCAGCTCTGCTCATTCTGAAAAATAAAAATATTATTTACACTTCATTTGTATGTGCTCAGTATGAAGAATTGGAACAACAGCTGAGAAGCCGTGTTTTGTTTCGTGGCCAATATGGCACGTGTAAAACTTGTGGAGCAGCAGCTGAAAGCCTGTGTTTTTGGTTTTGGGACCAATTTGACATCTTTTAGCAATTTTTTTGGGCAGCAATTCAGAAGGCTCTGATTCTTCCCCCTCCCCAGACACCAATCTGGTATCTTTCTATCTAAGTTTTTTGACACCTTTTGTCTGTGGAAATCAATAAACAAAGTCTGAAAATAATTTTCTCTGCAAAAATAAACTGTTATGGAAATTTCTAGTATAATTTTTGGCTAATGTATGACTTTAAAATCCAGGGTTTTCATCTTTTCTTGCCTGTGTTATTTTATATTTATTATAGCTTATCTTAAAAATTTGATTGCTTTTTCTTTTGAAATATGAATCTTAAGATGGATATGTTCCAGGCACATTTTTAAGTGAATAATTAACAAAATTTTATTACAGAATTTGAAGGGTGATTGCTGAGGCTATTGAAAAATTTTTATGAGGCCTCAGATATTTTTTACATACCTGTTCGCTTTAATGTAGTTTTCATAAACCTGCTATTCATGAAAGGTGGCAAACAACTACCTTGTAACAGGAGTTCATTGTGAATTTAAAGCTAGTGCCTCTTGTGATAATCCTCTGAGCATTTTTGGTCTCCCAGCCACTTTTAAGAGATTAATTTATTGCAGCTTCCATGCCTAAAAGCCTTTGTCCAGCAAGGAATCTTATTCTAGGGTAAAAGATATAACATATGCTTTTGCTTACTAGGGACAGGGCTGACAATAACTTTAATTTTGCATGGATATCAAACAGTGTTTTTTATCATGATAATAACGCTTCATTTTATTTGATGTATCCTGGACTAAAACATAACAGAGAAGATTGCAGGTATGATTTTAAATATTTTGCTTCCCCTAGATTTTAGTTGTTGACATGTCCTGTTCTGCATTGCTGCTCTCTGTTCTGTTTAATGGAATATCCTAAATTAAAAAAATGAAAAAAAAAAAAGAAAATTCTTTCCAGAATGGGCACTTTGCTGGAAAACTTAAATTACTTCAATACAACATATTTGTTAAAGTCAAGTTTAGATTTCATTTTTCAAAGACAATGTCAAATACATCTTCCTGGAGAGAAAGATCATTCCACCATCGCAAATATAGCATACTGTAGGAAGATCATGGACTATTATTACATTAATTTAGTTCCTACATTCATTGTTTTCTCACTGTGATTAAACAAAATTCTTTATAAGATATAAATGTGTAACTTCCTCAGTCCAAGAAGGCTGTCCAGAAGTGTCTTTGGTTAAGTACAACCATATGAGTTTCTTAATGTGGCACCATTTATAGATATTAGGTCCATCAAGAAATAAAATTAAATATAAGGCATATCCACACATGATGTTGAATTCTGGCCTTATGAAAAAATAAATATCCCTTGAGAATCTGGTAAATGCATAAGATACAGAAAAAAATAGTATCTCATCATAGTATAATTGTTCTGCTTCTTCTACGAATATAGTACATGCAGGCTATTGTTCTTTTTCCCCCTTATAAATTAAACAGGACCTGAATTTTCTATCAAGGTTGAACAAATTTTAGTGTTTCTGCTATGCTTCCTCAGCAAACTCCTGTGATGCAGTAAACACTACGGCAGCCCAGAGTTTGTTACATCTCTGACAACATCTAAGTTTTCTCTGCTTGCTCTGAGATAGATATCAAGATCTGTTTTCACGATAAATTATTTAATTTCCTTTCCTGAAACTCTTTTCCAGGCAAGATACATGAGCTGCTTTGAAAAAGGGGTTGTTTTTCTCTTTCCAGAGAGTTTTCATTTCAACCGATCAGCCCCTGACATCTCAGGTTAAGCTATCTCAGCATAATCACTGATACTACAGGGTTTGCAGGAAGCAAAAGGAGCACTGTGAAGGTTTCAGGTCAGATATTAATCTACCTGACAGGAGAATGTCTGGAAAGTTTCATCTTCAGCATTCCAATGATGCCTAAATCCTTCCCACCTGCTGGAATGGCACTGATTTCCAAATCATAAAGTAATTTACAATTTTAAATTTGCATTTAAAAGCCTGTTTGAAGAAGAGGTTTTATTTGTTTCCTGTAGCTCTGTATACTTACTAGTGAGCAAGGGCTGCAAACTGACTGTTACATATTTTTTTTAAGTGTTTCTTAGTTTCTTTTTCCTGCTTCAAAGAAAAGCTATACCTCAGATGCAAACTTCTAAAATAAAAGATACCGTTTCTCTGTTCTGTGGCTAGGAACGGACAACAGTCATTAAATTTATGTACACGGTATTTTTCTACATTGGGGTAAAAAAATGCAACAGTAACTATGCTGTTCAAAAAGCAGTTCCTCTTTAACAGAAATCAGGCAGAATTAGGAATATTAATAGTGTGTTGCATAACAGATGCACTATGTCAAAGAAGTAAAATATTTCTGCCTTGAAAAACTTTCCATACAAAGAACACTTCAAGAACTTTGCCTGTTTTTCTTCTTGGTAAAATAAATGTAAGATTTATTATTATTATTATTATTATTATTATTATTATTATTATTTCTTCATTGTTTTCAGCATGAAAGGGTAGGGTATGGTTAGCTTACAGAGCTGAAATATGTTATGGGAAGTGGAAAAGATAATTTTCCTGGAACACAGAAATCCAGAACAGATGGAGCACTCATGAATACAGTATCAGACATTTCAATAATTGTTAAAAAATGGATCAGCTACCAATTAGCTCCTACAAGCCTAATGGAACATGTCTTACTCTCATGCTCCATACTCACAGGTGATGTTCAATCCTCAATATATCTCTTTCAGTCTGTTTTCTATATTATCTCATCATCTTACAAGAACGTGCAAAAATATATCTCCAGAATATTGGCCAGTGTAAGTTCTAAAATATGTGGAATCAATATATAAGAAGGTCTTTGCTTAATCTGATATATTTGCAAAATACAATTTATAATTATTTATTATTTAATTAATTCTACAATTTTTAACTAACACAGCTTTTTTTACACCCATCCTCAATTGTTCCTCATAATTTCCAAATTCCTCTCATTTGCTTGTAACTACGTAGTACAACCTGATGATAAGTTATTTTATAGTCATCTCATAACATGCTATTATTGTCAAAATAACTATTCTGATCTGCTACATCCATTTTATGTTAATGCATATCTGTAAATTTCAGGAAGGCTGCAGAATTCATTTATGCATGAGGCCCCATCTCTTTCATCCTCATTGATTAGGAGGCACCAGCTAATACCCTCTCACTTTATATGTTGACACATATAAACCTATATATTACTATTGAGAAGATATGCCAGCTGAGTTGTGTGCAAAGACAGTCGATTTTACCCTTAAACTAAGGACAGAATCAATTGTGGAAATAATTTTGTACTCCATGATCAAATTGAAATTCTCCAAGATTTTTTATTAAACATTGGCTCCAGTAGAACCATTTCCCAGTACTCTAAAACTATCTTTCAGGCATTGTTCTGGAGGAAATTATGTCACTCTTCAGATGACCAGTTTGAGTAAACCCTGCCTGTTTAGAAAACTGAGATATCCTAAATGTGTACAGTAAGAATTTTGTCCACTAGTTTAAAATATAAACAGGAGACATCTGCACCTGAGGCAGTCATTCTCTTTGAGCTGGTCATTAGAGGGATGTAAGGGCCAGACTTATCTGGTCGAGTTTATATTGAGATTAAATGCAATAAGTGTGCTGATTTTTTTTTCCCAGTGACTATGAAAGGAGTGAGGATGACTAGCTGACACATAAATGTCTATATCCTAGATAACTAAAATTAGTTGCTATGTCTCCCACACTACAGATCTCAAAGAATTACCCTTGCACTCAAGCAACAAAAAGAACCCAATTTTCAGGTTATTTCTAATATGAGGGGAAAATCATATGTATGCATAGTACTTGAAACTATAATAGGAGAACAGAACACATGTAAGAAGAACTGAATGTGTACAAAGGTGGACAGACTGGAAGAGAAAGAGGCACTGGTTAAACCTTTGGGGTTGAAATGAGATTTGTAACATACTTTCTCGAGGTCCAATTTTGTTCCTAATTTTATTCATTTCATATAAAAATAATTTGTGCACATGATTAAGAGACTAACAGGGCCTCTCTGTGAAAACCACACTGTACTGTAGGTGGTACTTCATGACACAGCAAGGAGGAAATCTGCATCACATGGGCCAACTCAGTTATCTAAGGCACCTCCATCACTGAGAACAGGAGTAAAGTCCAGGAATTGGACTTCAGTGATCCTTGTGGATCCCTTCCAACTCCAGATATTCTATGAGTTAATGCCCATCCATCACCCCTGTCATTTCTTAGTCACCACAGAAGGCCCAGAGAAGAACAAGTGGGGGGATGTAATTTTATCATCAGAAGTTACATTCTAAATAGAATTTTCTATAAAATAAGTTTTCATCATCTTGAAATAGCAGAAGGCAAGAAAGACCTGAATATCCTTATTCAGTCAAATAGTGTCACATGACTACAAGCAGGCAAAAATAATCCTAGCATGCTTCAGGCAAAGTGATAGAAATAGAGACATGTTGATGACATTATATAAGGTGCTAGAAAATTCTCTTCTGAAATACTGGATCCAGTCCACGTTCAAAAACTGTGAATTTAAACTAGAACAAACTTGGAGAATAACCTCTATACAGATCTGTAAAATAAAAGTGGAGATAATATATATGAAAAATCATAAATATCTGTAAGCACATATGGTGAAAATGATCAGGGAGGAAAAAAGAGCTATTAGGCTAATAGATACTGTTGGCACAGTAGCAAAATGGTGCAAAACAGTCATGATTACTTTTAAACTGCAAGTTTGGAGATTTCTAATACCAGGAACAGCTTTCAAGCAGAAGCAAGAGGGTGAGAAATCTTAGCCAAATTTATGATGAATCTTGCAGCATTTATAAACAGGTTTCAGTTGCCTATAGGAACAGGGCACAGGGCTTTATGACCCACTAAGTTTTTCCAGCCTTATGCCCGAAGACACAGAAGGCACTGGCAAAAGAATGCTTATGCATTTAAATGGGAAGTTTTCACAAAACTTCTATAAGTATGAACACTGGTAATATGTTTACTTTTATGGTATTAAATGAATGAAATCATTGATCATTGTAATTTTGAAAATCTGTTATTATAATTTATCTTTATTTTTAATTGTAACAGTAAAATTAGTCTTTTTCATTTATAGTTGGGCTATAAGGGGCTTGAGTGTCAGGTGTGATTTGTCTTATTCGTATATGTATTCACAATAAGACAAAAGAGAAAGGAGAGCTGCATAAATTGATTTTCTTTGCTCACCCTTAGGCTTTTACTATGTTGCTGTTTGTTGAAACACTGTTTAATTTTCTGCATCATAATGTTCCACCTTTTTTCCTGATAAAAGTAGTACTCAAGCCCCCTAAAGCTGAATAAGCTACATTTGTAAGTATTAAACATCTGTAGTATGCCCTGAAATTGATTCTATGTGTTTTAAGATAATTTTTGCCCACATTGTTTTATTTATGTTTCATGAGGAATAAAGTTAATTTTTATAAAAATTAATAAAATCAGGAAACTCATGTAAGTTATTTATTACTATAGAAATAATTTTAACAGTCTCTTCAAAAAAACATAAGTAAAAATTCTTTCATCATTACTGTCAGACAGTATATTTTCCAGGTCTGGTTACAGATGTTAAAAGTAATGGATATGAAGCATTATTAATTATTTCAGTATCAATGAAAATAAAATAATAACAATAAAATAGTAATTAGTAATATCTATTAACACAGTCTCATCTATATTACTACCTCCTACTCTGATTTTCTCTTCATTTTTCTTTGCAATTATCCTTTGTTTCCCCAAGTGCATTCCAAGTTCAGTCTATACAGATAGGTGGCTTGAGGTCACAGAAATTAAAAGATGAACAAGCTGAAATCAGTGGAACAAACATGAATTTCATTTATATTCATCTCATTGAGGACATGGTCCTAAACAAATAACAAAATTGTTTTAGTAGTGATATGAAGACCGGGCTAGCATTGTGGGTGGAGATGGTGGATGGCACTAACTAAAATTAGGTTTTTAATAAGCACTGGTGCTTACTGCTGTGTTTGAGCAGAAAAACAGCACAAGCAACATCTGCTTTCTCAGATATCTCCTATCATTCTTTCTCTGAAAGAATAAAGTGTACTTAAGACTTAAAAGCTGTGGAAAAAAGCAAAAAAATATCAGGTCACTTGGCCCAAATCCCAGATTAAGTCAACCACTGCCCCGAGAAAAGAACCCTGAATTCCCAGCTCTCAAGGAGCAATGCCAGCCACTGGGAAGCATAATTTCTTCAGAGTTGATTTAAAGGAAAGTAAGCAAGAAAAAGATCCCAAGATTCCAAATTCCAGAAGGAAAAGCTTAACTTTGTCTTCTAAATCTGAGGAGGTGTGCGCTGCAATTTTTTTTGACGCATTTCAGGTCTAATTCTAGTTCTAAGGCACTGAATGTTATAATACTTTACTGATGTTTGATTTTTAGTGAACAAAAAAGGGCCCACTGTTGCAAAAGGATGAGTACTTTTTCCATTACAGGACACCAAATTGCTTTGTACCAGCGTGCTAAAGTGTACATAAAATCTGCAAGCCATCATTAGGAGTGTGTGCAGATGTGTGCTACTCAAACAAGTATTCCTGTAAAAAAGGCTGACATTTACTCACATCCAGCTGGTCATTACTGCATCTTTTGCAGAATTTATTACCCCCACTTAAATTTGCTTACAGAGATGTTCACATGAGCACTTTGTATCTTCAGAAGTAAGGGGCGGTGAGCCGAAATTTGTTGGCTGATGGATCTTGGCAGATTCAGCTCATTAGGACATAAGCAGAACAGGCACCAGACACATATGAGCAATGACTGTATCCAGATCAGAAAGAAATAACCTGGTTGTTGTTTCCAAGGGATATATCCTAACAACACATTGTCACAGAATTTAATTCTTCACTAAATCTGAATGACAAATTTAGAAATTACACATAGGAGGAGCCCTGAAAGAGGCTTTAATCAGTCATCTCATCCCTTTCTATCTCGCTGTTTCTATGTCATTCCTGACAGGTTCTTGCTCAACTTGTTTTTCAATAACCTCCAGCGATGGAAATTCACAACCTGCCCAGGCAGTGCATTCCAGTGCTGCACTAACCTTTCCGTTAGGAGGTTTTTCCTGTCATCTGATCTAATCTCCTTTGTGCTAATTAGAAACCCTTGCTGTAATCACAATACATTATTCAGTTGGTCCACATCCGTCCTGAACTGTGCACAAAATCAGACATTAGTGCTCCAGCTGATACCTTACTAGTGCCAAATACAGCAAATATTTCAGTTGAATTAGAGATAGCACTATTTACTTTTTTTTTTTCAGAAAAGCATAACATTCTTGACTCTTGTCCAGCTTGTGAGCCACAGCAATTCTCAGATCTTTTTGTTTAGCCAGACATTTTTCAGTTTGTACTTACAAAGAAGAACTCTCTGTGTGTCCTTTTAGCACTGTGTCTGTTTTCTCTGTGGAAGTTTTGAAGGACTATGTTCAGCTTGACCTAATGGTATAGTCTCCAAGGAGCCAGAAACTGGACAGGTGACCTCCTAAAAACCCTCTCAACTCAAAAATTTCTAGGATTCTTTGACTTTTTGAGATAATTTGGCTTCTATTCTACGGTGTACTCAAAGGTTGTCTATCTTGTGTCATTTGCAACTTTAATAAAATGATGATATCCTTGCATTTCGATTATCACAAAAAGCTTTGCACAGTTTTTAATCCAAGGTGGACCCTTTATTCCAAAACTGGATATATTCTTCTAGATTGACTACGAACCACTGCTATAATCCTCATAAAGTGTGGTAACTGCAATGTAATAGTAGCAATTTTCCCTGCTCATCACAAGTTAGACATAAGTGTACAAAGTCTGAAACCCTCCCAATGTTCACCACTGACTTCTTCAGGATACATGCTCTCCTCACACTTTTACCCTCTCCCAGAAGATCTAACCGAAATAACATCCAAGTCCAGGTCTTCCACTCTCCTTCCCAGAGGTGTATGATGTCTCATCCCTTCATATTATTCCCGGCACCATCACAAGTTCCTACATGGATGAATATTAGCATGAAGCAGCAGCAGCCACTGGTGCAGATGAGCCTCAGAAAGTTCTTCATACCATCTTGGATTAAGAGTGGTGGCAGGGTATACATCTTGTGGAACGTCAAGGCCAGTACTCACAGGTATCAATTCAACTCTCTTAGGACTCAATTATTAAATAATTCTGTCTTTCATATCCTCTTTAGAGTTCTGCACTGCATCTCGTAGCCTCTTTCTTCTTTACTCCTGGCATGACAAATAACCTGCCCTCAGTATCACCATGCTGGTACTGTGGAGATAGATTCTGCCTTAAATAGAGAACATCAGACTCTAAAGAGCAGCCAGCTGTAGTCAGCTTCAAAAATGCCTTTCCTCTTTTCTTTTCCATCCCCCATAACTTCCTATGGGACCATGTTTCTTCTAATTAGCTCTGACACTCAGTAATTGCAATTAAAGCCATCCAGACTGGTGTACTGTACCCCCTGATCTCTACATCTCCTTGTGGAAGTAATGAGTGGAGTCTTGCAGCTTTAAACAGTAGCCTATTTTTTTCATGACTCAGCTGCTACAGATTCATGCAAGCTCACCAGCTCCTAAGTTTTGCAACAAAATGATGGCCTTGCTCCTCAAAGTGGATCATTTCTTTGCTCCCTGTATCCCAGCAGCAGAGTTGTGGAAATAAGGAAGTGATTTCTGGGACATCTTTGGTTTGGCTGGGAGATGAAGAGCTGAAAATGCATCCAAAACTTCATTTCTTAACAGCTTTTACTTTACAGAAAAATAATGAACTAATTTTCTCTTACCCAAAAGTCCCTTTCTCCAGTTTGAACATGGTCTCTGGAAACTGCAGTAATTATTTCAAGGTTGTTGTTTGTTTAGGTGTCAGAGTAATGGAAGACAACTCAGCTATATGAATGTATAGACACACAGTTGGTATAAAACAGAAATAGAGTAATGTGATGAAAAAGGGTGGAGAGAAAAAGGTTAACAGCTTTGTTACTGTGTTTAAATCCAGTCCAAAGCTCTCACAAAGGAAGAGAAGAAACAATAGTTTTTAACTGTGCCAGTGTGGCTTTGTAGCCACTGCAGCTTTGTAGCCATTGCTCAGGTAATGTCAAGGATGCCTGTGGCACTGGACTGACAGAAGATGTACCAAAGGTGTATCAAAATGGCAGAAAGGGCACCTCCTTGTACGTGTGGTTTCTTTTCTAGAGGGATTGACATCTATTCAGGCAGCTTGTAGCATCCAGGGTACACTGTTAATTTCTCTTTCTGCCATCAAAAACATCCCCTTGAAAGATCCCTAAGACACCAAAAAGGACAATCCCCTCTGTTCTTACAGCACTCTCATTACATAACTTAATGTGGGAAAGGTGATGTGATGGTTTGGTTATCTTCTTTTCTTTGCATCTTCTTTCCATTAGCTGAAATTTTACAAATTCCACTTCACAAATGACATGAGATTGTCTTCACTGAGCTTTGTTTAAGAAGTTGAAAGTAGGAAGCAGAATTCAAAGACTATGATCTTCAAATTTTGAAGATTTAAATCTTTTGGGAATTATATAAGTACCTGTTATTTCCATAAATTATAATTTGGGACATTTTGAGACAAGTGTTCTCAAGAAAATTTGTAAAGCTATTTTAAAACTTAGTAAAATTCTACTAACTGTGCATGCAGAAGAACAATGTATTTATTCGCTGGGGCGGGGGGGAATCCAAACGGCTCTTGACATTTGAAGGTTTTAAATTCTTGTTTTTCCTCCCTGCCTTGCTAAATTCTGGGATCAGCCAAACCTGTATGTGTTTTTATCTAAGCTGAGTGACAGCATTGTAAACCTAACCCCATCAACATGCTGTAAATGGTTTGAATTAATTAATTTCCTCTGGAAATCTGTTGTATCCTGCATTCTGCTTCAACCCCCTGTGAAGAAGGCCCAACGTGGAAGTATCAGTTAGCACCATAAGCACAGCTCAGTGACAACTTTGTTGTTAATGAAAAATGGGTACTGTTCCACACGGAAGCCCATTGATGTTGATACAGCCAATGCTCCTGTGAGCAAACATCTGGTCTGTGTTAGATGTTAATTCTAATTCTCAGTCAATATTTTTGGACACTGCTACTGTTGGTAATTTATTGATATTACCTGGGTGTTCTGCAAAGCTGTTTTGATGTACGTAAAGCACATTTATTTTGTAATTTATTAGTATTGCTTCAACTTATTTTGTCATGTTGGTTGGGTTTGTAAAGACACACATCATTAATACCTACATTCTTGCTTAAGCCCCATTTGATTCTCTTAAATGTTCCCATTTGAAGAACACAGTCACGGTTCATTACTGTGTTCTGTGCTCAAATCTGCCAAGATGTGGTAACACAAGTACATGGAAAGAAGACTTCCCCACACCCAAAATAACATTATAAAACTAAGCTTCAGTAATCCACATCACAGGAGTAAGGGGACTGGAGACAAGAAATATCCACACTGTTGAAGTTTAAATATTTGCCTGCAATGCCTGTGTTTGGAAGGGAGTTCCACCAACAGCTGATTGCTGACTGTTGCTGATAGATTATGCTTATAAAATAGTAAAATATATTTTTTGCTTATTTGATAGCAAGGAAGGAGCTGCCTTCTACCAGACACTCATAAGTAAAACTATATTGGAACCCATTCTGGCAATATAAAAAATGATAGAATTTAATAAGAATCTTCTGGCAGTTCAAGAAATAGTGAACTTAATTGATTAAACAGAAGAATTGCACTGCTTGAGGAAAAAGGTGTCAGCAGGAAGAGCCTGTTAGATCAAGCAGGACCATTTGATAGATAGAGCAACAAAGGAAGACAGAATTCAGGTTGGGATTAATTAGACTAGCCCGATTTTCCATCTGGATATTTGGATTTTAGCGGACAGGGAGGCAAAACAGCTCATGAAGCCAGATAAGTGGAGGCAGAGAGTGGAAGCAAGAGTCAGGGAGTGGGGGACAGAGAAAATTCAGAGTGGATGACGAGTTAAAAAAAAAAGTTAGATGAGGGGCAAAGTAAGAAACTAAACTGTGAGTGGAGGAAGGAATAGGACCTGGCTTGAATCCCAGGTGAGTCTGGGAACCAGCTGAGAGAAGACTTCCAGACTGGGTTGAGGTTAAATGAAGACTTCATGAACAGAAGGCAAGAACCAATGAACTGTGACCCTGAGAATGGTTGGACTAAACAGATTCAAAAGATGTGCACTAGGGAGACGTAATTCATACTGGTGCCACTGAGAAGAGGGTAAAGCTAGGGAGGAAAATATAGAAGGTTCTTAGTAAAAAGCCTTCATTATCTATTTCCTAATTTTAGAGGGCATTATTTTGTATCTTTAGTATTTTAATGTGAGGGGATAGTTGTGAGATATGCACTGTAAATCTAGTTCATCAGAAGGGGGGCTGTGGTTTGAAACACATTGTTAAGCGATGAGGAGATCTCAAACATCCTCTTTTATAAAGAATCCTTGGTTGCTATGGAGGCAGTTTCAAAAGTCCTTTGTTAGAGTACGTGTTTTCTGCTGATTTAAAAAAAAAAAAAAAAATGGTCATACATTTTTGGCTCAAAGTTGATAACCCAGAAATAAAAAAATTAAAATATATCACTGAAAGGGTGGAGAATCAGAAAGTAGGGCCAAAGCATAGTGCCCATAGGGAAAAGACAGTCTGTAACTAAGGAAGGAAGAGACAGGTAGGAAATAAAGAGTGTACATTTTAAGAATAGTTTCCATTCTTTACTGGTTATCTATTTGCAGAATGAGAGCAAACTTCATAGGGAGGGGAAGGGCAAGCCTGCTCTTGCAGTTAGAAAACCAGAGCTGTGCAAACTAAGGACAAACTGAAAGCTTCAGAAAAATCCATCTGTCTATTCCAGAGGGCATCTCTCTCACAGTGCTCAGAAAGGTGTCTGAGCACTTTCCAAGGAAAGAGAAACAGGGAGTTCATCCCAGGGTCCTTCTCTTTTCTTCCTCCACAGTACCAAAGGACTGTGTTTAGCATTAGTCTACAGTTCAGGCTCTTGTGGCTTAAAGAAAAGGAGAGCAGAAGGTGTGGGCTTGCTTCTTAAACTTCTTTTTATTGAGCTAGAAACCCCTGGTCGTGGGTCAGCAGTGAAAAACCTGCCTTGGCAGTTTTATGCTGAAGAAGCTGCATTGCTTCTGGGGAGCACTGCTGTCAGAGACGGCCATGCACAGTCGGCATGAGCCACAGAGTTTATTGCTGAGGAGCTGGGATGCTGGAGCAGGGATACTGCAGGCACATCCTCCAAGCCATCAGGGCTGATCTGAGCCCCCTGCACTGCTGTGAGTGCCACAGCCCCACTGTGTGTCTGCATCTGAGGCTGGGGAGGAGGGGCACATGCTGCTGGGAGAGGGGCCTGTGTGGGTGGACTGAGGCTGCAAAGCATATGTGAAAAGCAGATGTGGTGTGTGTTCCTGAGCAGAGCAGAGTGTGACAGCAGGGGCTTGGGAAAGAAGTCTCAGTAATGACTGTGTTAAGATATTTTAATAAAGAAGTTACCTAGTGTAAATAAATCCATATGTTTTGTAATCCATAGTCACATTCTGCTTCAGCATCTGGCAATGTGGGGATTTAGCAGTGATAGAATTAATGGTATAGCTTCCTATGATATTTAATGGGGAGTGGAAAGCAATTAATGACTTATTTGAAATGACAGTTTCAAGAATAGTCTTCATTAAGGAAGGCTCACAATTAAAGGAGATTATGCTTGCTAAAAGCCAGGAAGAATTACACTAAACAACAACAACAACTTAAAAGAGAGATCTACATACACAAGTGGTTTGTCTTTATGTATTATTATAACTAGGAAGGCTCAAAACTTGTCGTAGAAGTGATTCAGGGAACAAGAGAAATATTTTGGTTAGATTTTGTTTTCTTTGTTAAAAGTACCCATTTTATCTGACTTCTGTTTAGTTTTGCCAGTCTTTTCCTACCCTCTTAACTCCCTTTCCCAAGAAGCAACTTTGTCAAAAAAGAGCAAGGAATGGACATGGAACAGGTGGTGCGGGGGCTTTTTGCTAGAAAATACTGACAAAAAGTGTTTCTAATTTGCTTTCTTTACCAGTGAACTTTCCCAGGAGAAATAAATAACCAGCTATGTCCTCAGTCTCTATGGATGTGCTAGGTCAAACAGCTTGTACACAGAGTTCCTGCTTGCCTCTAGTTCCAATCCTGTAAAACTATAGAATCATAGAATGTTAAGGGGTTGGAATGGATCTTAAAGATCAGTTGAATTTTTATTTCAAGAAAACAAGTCACAGCCTCTAGGTGAGCACTGTCAAGCTATTGCTTCTTTTAAAAAATAGTTCTTTAAAACACTGAGTGAAGAGAAACTGGAAAGAAAAGTGAAAATTACCCCTTTTTATCTTTGGGAGTCTGACCATGAATATTCAGCTGTGCTCTTTTCCCTTGACTTTTTTCTTTCTCTGCAATTGCACTCAGTACTATTTATCATTTTCTTAAGGCTGACCATGACTTAGATTATGTGGAATGCCTCTGAAAATACTTTGAAAACATGCAGTTTCATAAGGAGAGTGATAATTACAGTAGAACTTCAGCACACTCAAGGAAGCCTGTGATCCCTCTTCGACAGGAATGGGACACTGCCAAAGGGATTTAAATAGAGTTGTCCAGAAAACTGTTTATTATTTCTGTAGTTAGCTGAATGTCCTTGTTGATGAAAGTGTTCTGCAATTTTCAGTGTTTGTTCACAATTTCACACATCTCTCACTTTCTTAGGGGAGGAAAATATCTACCAAATTAATACAAAGCAAAAATGTGAAATATCAACATTCATAGCTTGCTAATCATCACTATAATAACCATGTGTATTCTGGGGAATTACAGTTGCCTAAGGGCCACAGAGTTGCTCAGCTATTTCCTACTGGTTTTGTCCCTTCAAAAGGAAAAGGAGTGTCAGGACCTTCCTCTCCCCACTGGCTGGTTTGTGAGGGTGGGTTTAGGGAAATGAGAAAAGAGAGTGAAATGTTACTTTGTTTTCACAGGTTTGCTGCCAGTAGCTAGCCTTAGGAGAGACAGGCATATTGGTGGTTAGAGCTTTGGCGTAGCAGAGATCTCTGAGTTTAAAGGAGAGTGCTTGTTCTTCACTCAGCCAGGCATCCTAGAAGCTTCAGTGATACAAAACAAGTGTGCTGCATGCTGCTACAGATTTTTACATTCATGCTAGCTTGAACTTCCCCTGAAAAATATGCAGTCCTACAAGATTTCTAAAAAAACTGATTCCTGTCCCACTGCAGAGGGTGAGGGCTGGAGGGCAGGCTCTCCTCTGCTCCCTGCAGGGATGGAGGTATCAAAGGGTGGCACAGCTCTCCCACGCTCTGTGTCGGCTGCTGTGGACCAGGGGCTCCCAGGAGCAGCTGCCAGATGGATCCAAGCGGCACAGGCTCCGTAATGGACCCTGCCCCGTTGGGAGATTAGCACAGCAGAACGCTGCCATATGCCTCCCTGCTCCAGCAAATCCCCTCCACTCCCCTGACACACATAGACAAACCATTTTCCTAGCAAACATCAGGGCAGGAAAACATCTGCCTTTGGGCTGACTCCTGGAATGAAACCTGGCCTATCTGGTGTTTTGCTGTGCGCACAGGAGTCTGAAAACAGGTCTTGCTGTCCATTTATTTATGCTCTTCTCTTTCTGTTCTCATGAGCTCTGATGATCTCCTGATTTGGCTTCAGAGATAGTGAGGAGGGTTGAGGACACACTCACCTTCTCCCAAGATGCAGAATATTGGCCAGAGTTAATCAAGTTGCTCCAGTGTCCCTGGAACACTGCATTCTCTCCAGTGGTTAATTTGTATGGGAAAATTTGCACAGCTTGTTTCCACACTCAGATCACCAGATCTGCCTGGGTGTTGTAATCCCTGAACCATATTAGCAAGGATGTTTCTGCGTTTATTTTTCACCTCTGTGGCATGGGACATGGTCCTCTAAGATCACTTAGAAGGTTTAATGAGCCCCAGCATCCTCTCAGGCACTGGCAGTCTCCAGTCAACATCCATTTTTTGTGCCACTTTGTCATTTGCAGCTTTTGGTCTCACACTGCAGATCTTCAGCAACGTCGTGTGGTGCTGGAGGAGGGGGTCCCAGAGACATATAGAATAAGAGCTTCCTAACAAAGCCATCTCATGCATGGTTTCCTATAGTTCATAGAACCATAGAATCATAAAATCATAGTTTGGGGTTGGAAGGGACCTTAAAGATCACGTATTTCCAACCCCCCTGACACAGGCAGGGATACCAATAGTTGTTATGGTTAGCCTTGCAGACATAGATGGTCCCTTCTGGTCCTAGTGTAATAAAAGTAGAAAAAGAGGGCCAAAATTGGAATATTAGTGATACCATTAAAGTGTTGTGATAAAAGTAGCAGGCATGCTACAGAGAGGAACAGCAAACCATACATTGTTAATGGCTTTTAAGACATCTCTACTCTGAGAGAATTCCTCTCCCCTGTGACCTGAGTCACCCTGAAGTCACTGTTATCTTGTTCATCATTGGTGACAGACAAAGCAAAAAATGGCCATGCCCTTAATTTAGTTGCCTCAGTAAGATTCTTGAATCCACATTTCTCTCTATGCTGCCTCTTCCAAGCCTCTAATGAGCAGCCTTTCCTTCTTCCAAGAAGTTGACAAGTACATGTCATGTCCAGCCCTGCTAGACAGAAATAAGCCATGTTCCTCAAACATAGTTGCTGGAGTAATACTAGAATGTCTATTATTTTTTATCTGAAGGAGAATTTATCTGAAGAGAATAAAAAGACACTTCTTATTTCTTCTTTATCTCGCTGTAGTGGGAAAAAAGAGACATCAAATTTGCTCCTTCTGTTCTTCTGGTTCTTTTGCACAAATGTATTTTCCTAAATTTTTTTTACTATTATGCCCTAGGGAGGAGTGTTAGCAGAATCTAAATATTTACATGTTTATTATTCTCTGCACATGCATTTTCCATTTACATCAATGGAATTTAAACATGCACATAGGGAAAACAAACAGTTAATGATCTAAGTGAGAGAAAGGGAAACATAGGGACCCCAGAAATCCAGTTAGCTGTGGGGGGAGGGGGGAAATTATTTTCCTGAATTAATTTTGTCTAATAGAAATGGAAAAGACCTGATGGGCTTGGATCATCTCTCCCTGCCTTCTGCAGGAAAGGGATTGTATCTGTGTTTGTCTCTCAGTCTTTTTACGTTATCTACTCTTGGAGACCTTCAATGACAGTGAATCAAATTACTTCAGAGCCCTTTCATTGACTGCTAATTACCATGACTGTCAAGAAATATTTTCCTGATGTGCAACTCTAGAAAGAGAACTGCTTCCTCAGCTCAGAAAATACATGGGGAGTTATCTGTGCATTTAACTGTGACAGAGAGAGCAAAGAGGTAGTAATAAGTGATCATAGAATATCTCAAATGGGAAAGGACCATCAAGATACTCCTAGAGGGAGAAGTACCTCCTTGCAGGTCAGCTGATTTCAGAGTGTCCACGGTGAGGAACCTTGCAGCATTACAAAAAACACAGCTTCACGTTAATTTATGTCCCTGTGAAAGGATATAAAAAATAAAGAAGTCCATCTCATAGTGAAAGAATATACATCGCAAAGTTGGTTGCCTCCAAAAATGCCAAATAAGCAAAGAAATTATGAGTACTGGGTCACAGCAAGTTCACTGCTCCACCATGTTGGTGTAAGCAGTGGAACAATCAAATCTGAGATATTTTAAAAGGTTCAGATCATTTCCATTGACAGAAAATTAGATGACAGAACAGCACATCAGTACCTTTCCCTCCCATTCCAGTGTTTCTGATATCTCATATGGTGGTCCCTGATGTCTCATTTAAACCCTTGACAAGGAGCAGTGGAGCACTGCAGCTGCTGGTGTCCTCCCGGCACCGCATCAGAGATGCTATCAGTGCAACCACGCAGATAATGGCATCAACACACAGCACTGGGAAAACGGACACTCTGATGCAGATTATAGATTCTCAAGTGACCATGGAAAAGACACAGAACATCTGAAAATATTTGTTTGTCTATTAATTGTGAATGCCTTTCAGAGCAATGAACTGTTCTGTCTGAAGGCAGGCATTCCCAGAAAAGCAGAGGTGGAGGAGGTGCATACCTCACTACCTCCATCATTGGGAGAGGACAGAATTCTTTTTCTTCTAGACAGAATTCTTTTTCTGCTTCAAAAGTGGTTAGTCAAGAATGTATTTTGAGCTGGAAAGCCAAGACAAGTTTTCCCTACTGTAAATTCAACTAATCTCATTCTGTCTTGGAATTTCACTATCATGCCCAGCCAGTATATTTTTCCCATTTCATTAAAATATCAGTAACAATTTTGAGGGAACTTACAGGAAATAGGTAAGCGACTCATTACTGGAACAGCAGCTGACCTATATACTCAGAGGAATAAGAAAGCTTTGATGTCAGGTTAGTAACAGAGCAGTGCATTTGACTGTCTAAGCTCAGACGGACAGATAAAGTTGAAGAAGAGCCTTGGTGGATTAATACCATTAGGGATATTCATGATGTGATAGTGACACTTTTATTAAGGGGTGAAAAGTAATGCTTTACTTTGGAAATATAATTTTCCCTGATATTTTAACAGCTATATCTCTGGGATGATCATTATCCTTTATTCACTTCTTAAATTCATTATTATTTTTCCACAATGGAACCTATTGAGGTTTCCATGGTATATTTCTAAATTGTTCTTGAAGGAATGAAGCAGAATATAGTCATTCAGAACAAATGAGAACTGATAATTAAGGAGAAATACTTCAGTAATTACAAGGTGGTTCAATTAAAGTAATAAAGAGAACCAGTTGTGATTGATCAATTCAAAGTCATAGTTTATTTTTACAAATTGGATTTGATTTCTGGCTAGCTGGGAACAGGAAAGTGATCTCAAGGCTGCAAGCACCAGATAAAGAATCTGAATAATGACTTACTTGCCTTCAACCTTTGCTTATTTTCAGGGAAGAGCTGTTAAAAACGTAACAACTTTTCACCAGTGATTCCACTAAGATTTCAACAGCTTTTTTTTTTTTTTTTCCCTGGGACCTGGACTTATTTTTTTATTTCTACCAGGCAATTTCATTTCCTATCAGTCAGACTCTACGCATACATATATGCACTGAAGCAAACAAAAATCTCACAAAGATGGAAGCTTGAGAAGGAAAAGAAAAATAAGTCCCTGCTAGTTTTATACCTAGAGAACAGTAACAAGAAAGACTGATGGACCCAGGCAGGCTGCTGTCAGAATTACAAAGCCTGGAGTACTGATTATTTCATTAGTCATCCGACAGCTTTGTAGAGTTTTTGTTCACAGATTTCATGTACTAGTTTCTACATCTAAAGAACATTTGGAATAAAAGAAACTCAGAATGATACTGATGCCTTTGAATATTTCTAGTTTTTTTCCCTCTTAATGCATCTGTAACTTGCTGCAGTTTAGTGCTTCTTACTAGGTGCTAAAATGCTCTGTTCCCAGCACCTTTAGCCAAAACA
Organism: Acanthiza pusilla; assembly: GCA_036630365.1. Lineage (NCBI taxonomy): Eukaryota > Metazoa > Chordata > Aves > Passeriformes > Acanthizidae > Acanthiza > Acanthiza pusilla. Next base: position 3,938,864 of record JAXCHO010000036.1, read on the forward strand.
AGGCTCTCTGAATACAGATTCAAGGACATATTCATTGCCTTGGGGCCTGAAAATATGTAAACAACTGTAAGATGGAGGGGACAGGCCTGGGGTGATGAACATCGTTACCAGAGGGTATGATTGGAGAATTAGGGGCCAATATGCTAATGGGACAGAACTTGTAAAAGGTGAAGGGCTCGTGACCCAGGGTCCATTTTGAGTGTAGTCCCTGAGGGGACTTTCGCTTTCGCAAATGTACCTTGAAGGCCTCGAATAAATTTGTCTGCATTTTATACTCCTAATTTGTTTTGGCTTCTCTTTTAGGCATCAATACAAACTAGGCAATACACCATCCCATTTGCTGAATTAAGACCATGGGTCTAGATTTTCTCCCTTCTTATATGATGGCTGAGAAGAGTCGCAGAGCTCAGAAAGGCAGCGAGACACCTCATACACTGAGTAATAAGCTACTTAGAAACCCTGATTTCTGAAATTACAGCCTGCTTTGGGATCCTTAGGCCAACTCCAAGTGACCTCTTGGTGTATCTGAATCCAAAGATAAGGATTCCCTACAGAAAAATACTAGGTACCACCTACTCTAACTGACCACAAATACAGCTTGTCTTTAAACATCATCAGAACAGGTGTTGCTACCTGGTTTTTGGGTAATAAAAATGTGATTGTAGTATTCAGACCAGAGGAGGTGCAAGAGCCAGAATCTGTACTTCTTTGCCTGATATTTTTAAAATTTATAATTTCCACCTCGGTAGACAGGTTCCTTCTGGAAAGAAACAATTCTTCTAACAATTTACTGAGTAACAACAACATTCTGCAATTTTCTTGGTGAAGATAGGCCATTGTCTAGGAAAGAAGGTAAGTTTAGCAGGGGGTTTTTTGCCTTAGAAAGTAAAAAAATTGGGAAATTAACATATTTAGTATTGATACAGTCACATTGCTATGATAGAGGTGAGAAAAAAGAAAATATGAAAAATTCCCAGTTTTAAGCTATCACTTTCTCTCCTACAAAGAATTTTCATTGTCTTCTACTTATCAGTGATAATTAACCTTCCCATATATTAATGCAGAAGGAAGAAGTTAAATATGTTTTCCTGCTTTCTTATATTTGTGATGTCATTACTACTAAATTATAAAAAGAATTACTGAAAATTAATTGTCCATAACTGGATTAAGGGACTGTACGTGTAAAGGTATTTTGGGAAATGTTATTATGTACGACTTGTACCATTTTTATTTTTTCAGTCAATAGAAGTTGATTTTTATACATCTTTACCTGTTACTCTTTCTTTTTAACGTCCATCTCTTCTTTCATCAGAGAAGGAACATGACAAAAAGTGATCAAACACAATCTTCAGAAGCAGTTTTTGCAGGATGATTTGTCAAACACAATGAATGGAACATTTCATTCCATTAAGTGAAAAGAATCTTAATTGATACTTGAGAGCAATTCCTTTGACAAGAAGAGACTTTCACAAAGTTCTCCTACCCTATCCAGAATATTATCCAGTTCAGTGATGCTAAATACCAGAATGTAAGTTAAATGTATTTTCTGCACGGTCTGAGAGAGTAATAATTTCTGTACCTTGGTAGATGTGTTTTAAGACAGAAACATAAATGAAGCAAGAGCTTATAGGAGAATATGTAGAAAATGTTACACTGCTGGTCCTATCTGCCTCCACCCTCCCATCGTGCTTCAGAGTCTATGCAAATTACTTCAAATACTCTATTATTTGGTCTTTGCTATATACAATGTGATAACTCCCATATTTCATAGCATATTTGTTTATCAGATCTTTTCCCATAATGGAATTGGGCTTTAGGTCTGTATATATAGCAGGATGAAAGAAAATTATCTTTATTTTAAAATTAGTTTTCTTGTAATAAAAAAGCTGACATTGACAAGTTAGTTTAAATCAGAGAAATTAAAAATGCAGGACTTCAGAAGATGTCAAGAGATCACGTAGTCCATCCTGTTTTCTTGGAAGCATAAGAAATGAAACATGAGAGATTGAAAAACCTTGCTGATTATCCCAAAATCTTTCTCATAGTAGAAGCCAACTTTGTGGTCATGTTGCTCCTACTAATTTCTTAGCATCAGGAGTTGAGTTAGCCATCTGTCCCTTTCTCTGGGGTCGTTGCCATCCCTGGCAAGATTTCAAAACCCTTGCCAAGGTTTTTCCTATTTCTTCCCTCATTGCTTCCTCTTCAGACTTAAGGATGTAATTTGTGTAGGCCTGGCGGAGCTCTATCCACTTAAAACTGCTATAATTGCCTTCCAATATTTTGCTGCCTCTGCCCTCAGGAAATTTCCTGTGCTCCTCTCCAGAATGCAGCAACTCTTGCAGCAAGCCAACCTGCTGATGGCAGTTCTCCTTTTCTATCTTACCCTCCAATCCTTCTCTCGCACACACTTTGTGAGCCGACTCTCAGCAGAACATACTCCCTAGCCTTCCTCTTTTCTTTTTCACCTGTGTTTGTCCTCCCTTTTTCACCTGTGTTTGTCACCCATAAAAAGAGTTTGAGGTGTTTAGTGGAATATTCCTCTTGGCTGACAGATTCTTTTGTCCCTTTTCACTGTGTCATCACAGTGATGCCACAGGCAGATGGAGGATGGCAGTAGAATTGTTCAGCTTCCTTATCATTGCTTTCCTGATGTTATTAGCATTATTATCTACATTGGTTCTTCAATGATAAAGGAAACAGAAAAGCAAACATTTTCAGAAATATGAATGTGTACTTGTGTACCTAAATCCCTCTGCCTACCATTTTTTTCCCCAATAGCTGTAGTTTCTGCTTTTAACATTAGATTGAACTGGCTTAAATCATCCTTTTTTTAAATACAAAAGGCAATTTTAGTTATTTTTAAAAATTAAACCGAGAAAATGTCTAAAACAAGCTATGTTTTATTAAATTAGTACATAAGGAGACATCTTAAAGATCATTGACATTAGATCCTCAAGTCTATAATACTATTTCCATTTCTCTTTCACAGCTGCAGTGTAGAAATGCCTGGTGAATCAATGCAAAAAAGCCAGCATGATCAACCCTTTGCTACCTGTTTTCTCTTCAAGCACTCCTCACATACAAGAATCTTGACAAAATACAGTGGGACTCAAAACACCAAAAGCCTCAAGTCAAAAAAAGCTCTATTTCACCTGAGAATCCTGCTCAGCAGGGAGACATTTATCTGCCACTGGAATACTGTCACCACCTGCAGTACACTGTGCCATTGCTACTCAAATTTACATATTATTGTAGAGCAGAGTAGGAAAAAGAGCTTTCTGCACTCAGAGGGATTTTAAGAGCTAAAACATATTTACCCCATTTAAACTTTACAAGTTTATTACAAATGAAATGCTCAGGGCTAATTAATAGCCGGAGTTCAGAGTTTTCATTTTGTTGGTTGCACCAACATCTGCCAATTAGCTCTATATAAATTGCTTTTTGCTCAGCAAATTGTTATTCTTACTTTCAGTGAAAATGCAAAGAATGTATCCAATTCTGATGCTCTCTGCATCCCCATACAAGCCTAGACACCTTCATGTTCAAATGCTTCATAGGATATTTAACTATCCCATTTTAACAGAGAAAGAGAAGACATTAACAGATAGGATTAAGTCACACAGAACATCAGTCAAAACCTAAAGCTTAACTGAAGTTTTTGACCTTTTGCACAGTCTGGGTAAAACCTCTGGGTGAAAAACCTTTTCCTGATATCCAAGTTAGGCCTCCCCTGACTCAGCTGAATCACACATCCACACAAGAGCACACTTCTTATGGATTACATGGCACGTATGATATGATGTTGTTAGTGGTTTTACATTGGGTATGTGAAAACAGGTGATACCTGTCATGGCTGGAGTGAGGGATGTGTGTAGGTTGTACTGCTGGAACATTATACACACCCACACACACAAAATTTATTTGTTCAACAGCTCTAAAGGTTTTATTTCAAGTATTTCACATAGTTACAGCAGTTGCATAGCACATACTTTTTTTTCTTTTTTCTTTTTTCTTTTTTCTTTTTTCTTTTTTCATCTTTTTTTTTTTCTTTTCACCTTCTATTCTGAATTACATCCCATATTGAGGCCCTTTGAAGTTTTGGAGCCCACAGAGGCATTTAACGATATTTGGATATATGTGATAGCTTTTTATGCTTCATATCACTACCTATTGCCATTGCAGTTGAAACTCTTTTACTTAAAAGTCAGTAAAGTCCTAAGTAGAGTCCTTAGCAGACCCCATGGCACTCCCTGGTGCTCTGCTATTTGGAGCTGATTCCACCCTTGGGGTCACTTGGGGCACTTCTTTTCTTGGTTTCAAGGCTTCCTGACAGTGTACACAACACTGACATTTCGCTACAGAAATGAGGACAAGGCACTTTGGAGGGGAAGGAGCAGTGCCAGGCCAGAAAGCTGCAAAGAACCCAAGCAATTTAAGCTTCCTACTCCCACTGCTTCTTTCTTGTTGCTGCACAAACATTATCCCTTGCTCGGTGACAGCAGCGAAAGAGCAGAAGGCTGTGCAGGTAGGAGGCAGAGAGTGGCTACTCAAGCAAGGCACTGCTTGTCCTCATCTGCCATCTCAGGCAGTCTGTCACTGTAGGCTACTGTTTACTTTGCCTGTAACTAAATAAGCCCTGTTGGTTGGGCTGAAACTGCTGTTCTTTCCCAATGGAAGGGCTTCGTTAAAAATGCCACCTTTCTCGCTGCAGGTTTCAATGTTCAGTGTTTCCTATAAGTACTTCTAAATCGCTCAAAAGCATTTAAAAGAGCTGTGACATTGAGGATTGCTGATTCTAAAATAGGGTGAGTTTTTTAATGCAAATAATGGTAAAGTCTTACAAAGTGCTTATGTAACCTGATTTTATTTGACTTTTATTGTCTTTTCTACACACATGCCCGGGTTTGAGTGGTTAGTTACCCCTATAGTTCAGGAAAATTGTCACTTCAGGACAAAAAATGTGTTTGCAGCTCTCCTGTCTGAACACAGAGATGTTCCACAGCATCGTAATACATGTACAAGAATTACACTGATGCTATAAGCCCTGTTGCCAGGATACTTTTGCAAGACATTTTTCTTTGCTTGTCAGTTGAAAATGGTGTGAAATAGCTGTTATTTAAAGTATTTCAAACTACTGCTCACCCATAATGCTTTAAGTAGCACAATAGCTAGAAAGCATGAAGTGGAACATCAAAATCTATATGAACAATGCTTACTATTAATAATATACCTGCAGGATGATTTCAAATCCCTCAGTGAGCTGAGAGAGAGAGGTATGACCCCCTGAAGTACAATCTCTTTCAAAATTCCTGTGCACTAATTCTGTCTCCCACCATCTGCTTTATAGGAATACACTTTCATATAAAAATGGAGTTGAGTCTTGTAGATTACGAAGAAGAGGATTTAGCTACAAGACATTATACACCCCTTATGTAAGTAAGGAGTAGATGTTGCAAGTCAGTTTCCCACCAAAACACATTTTTGAACAGAATTTCAAAATTTCTCAAGCATTCTTTACACTGAGCTCTTCAGTGAGCTGCCTGGAGTCACAGTGTTCAACATCCCAGAAACTATTTTAACATCATGAATCTCAAAAGCTCTGCTGCTGTCTGGTATTATAAGCTAAAGTATCAAGACAGAAATTATACCTGCATCCCACAGAGCACAAAGGGCTCTGTGCCAGGGACATCTATAGGGAAAGGCAGGGATGTGTCCTAGACTGAGCATCACTTTCCAGTGAATTGCAAAGCGATTGTGATTCAAGGGAACTTGGCTGACAACAAAGTCTGACACTTAGACAACAACAAAACCCAAAAGGGTATAATTTCTCTGCCTAATTTACCTTCAGCACATAAGAGAGTAATCCCTGCTGCATTGATCTGTCCTCAGTCAAAGACTTTTTTACCCTTTTACTGCAAGAACCTGAAGATGTTAGATTATGATGGGAGAAACCGTGGGTTAAGGGGGGTATCTGGCATTGTGTAACAGCTCAAACTGCTTTACACAGATTTAAAACATGGATACAAATTTTCTGTGTGAGCTATTTCTGTCATTACCTGAAAACTCACATTTGAGCAGCCTGACTAACTGAAAAGGTGTGTATCTTTTTCATCCTCCTTGGTGGCCTCAAAAGTAAAGAAAATCACTACACCTTTACGCTTTGTCTGATAATTAAATTCTGTTCTTCTGGCATGAGCCAAGTGATCACAACTCTGCTAACATGGAGTAAAAGTCATTTGGAAAACTCTCCTTAAACAAATTATCCAGCGTATAATAGAAAATCTGGGGAGCTTGTGCACACACGACACAGTAGTTGTGAGAGCCAACCCACAGAATAGTGAGAAAATGAAAGAACTAAAGCAAAAAGTAAACACGGGATTAAATGGAACTTTTTCATATTAAAACAGGATACAGGGTAAGGGGATGAAATACTGAAGCAATCTTGACATAATAGACAGTGCAGTGATACAGTCTTTAATGTGAATTCTCATCCCAAGGGTTTTAAAGATTGGTGGATGCTCGGGGGCTCTCAGTAGTTTTCCTTAGTTGTAAAACACACTATGACAGGCAGGTCCTGCCTACCTCTGTGCTCTGTTCCAGTTTGGAACACATAGACTGGACATCATTTACCTCTGAGCCCTGGTGACTTTCTGTCACTGGAGAATGATCCTTACTTGTGACAAAACATAAAGAATGTGAGCTGGAGGAGGCAAAATCCAGTGAGATTATGCACAGTATATCTGCAGGACTGGAAAGAGGACCCTGTCTCCCTGTTCTGACCAGAGGTGGCCCTTGAGAGTGCAAGCAATTAGCAAAATTACCAGAGTACAAATTACTGAGTACAATTCCATTTCACGAGCCCTTTTTTGCACAGCATTTCCTCCACTTCTGCCAGAATTCCTTATTAGGTAATACAAAGAGAGCATATAAAGTGAAAATTGGCTTTGGAAGACACCAGACATCCATTGCTGCACTGATTTTCCTGTATTTCCTTTCTGCCAAACCAGTCCTGGAGATGTAACTACAATGAAATTGTGAGGCCAAGGCACTTCTTGGTAAGAGGGGTGTGTGTGTTTACACTTCGTTTAAAAAGGACAGAATTCTGTCTGTACAACAGAGTGGCAGTTAATAATCCACGGCAGGAAGCATACAGTTGACATTTTTCTCTAAGACAAGATCGTAATATTTATTGCTAAGTCATAAATAGATCTTATAGATATTTCTTAAATCCTTGATTACAACAGGAGCAATTAGCATAGTACCATTTGCATGTTCAAAACTCACACTTGCTTTTTGATAGTCTCATTCCCTCTACCTGTTTTTTGCCAAGGAAAAAGATATTCTTCCTCGGATTCCTTGTAGTTCCAAGTATGCTGCCCTTTTCTCCTGTGGGCCATGGCTCTGGTCACATCCTCCTGTCACAGGCAGTCATGAACAACTCCACCAATGCGTGCCCAGGCCAGTAGAGCGATCAAGGACAGTTCTTCTGTCCTCTCTTGGATTTTTCCCAGTCACAGCTTCCCTTACAGTCCAATGCATATTTAATTTTGCTATGATTTATTCCCACTTAGCATTGTAAGCACACCCATTAACTCCAAAGATTTCTGTGATTGCCTATAGTTCATGAACACACTTTCAGGATGCTGTCAAAATATTTCAGCATCAGACTGTCATTGCAGATAGGAAGGCTGGCATTTTTAGCTCATTTTTCTCCCTTTTTTGTCTGTGCCCCTTGTACAAGGATTCTTCTTTTCAAATCTGCTTTTCACAGTGCATGTTTCCCATACTGTTTAAAGTTGTGATCTGTGGTGCAATGTTGAACCAGAGGACAGTCAGCAGTAGCATGCTCCAGGGGAAAATGCTGGGGTTAATATTGTTTAATATCCTCATTAATGGCATGGAGAGTGTGACAGAGCATTCAGATGATACAGAACTGGGACAAATGGCTGATACAACCTGTGTAACCCAGCAGGCTGGAGAAATAGGCAAACAGAATGTGATGAAGTTTGCGAAAAGGAAGTGCGAGTCCACCTGAAGAAGAATAATCATGTTCCCCAAAGTCGGGTTGACTGGATGGAAAGCAGATTTGCAGAGAAGGACCTGGGGGTCCTGGTGAACAACAAGCTGGACATGACCCAGCAATGTGCCCTTGCACCAAGAACATCTTGGACTGCGTGAAGTGTTTCCAGCAGGTTGAGGGAGGGGATCCTTCCCCTCTACTCCACACTGGTGAGACACACCAGTGCTCTGCCCAGTTCTGAGCTCCCCAGAGCAAGGGAATCATGAACATGATGGAGACAGTCAGTGAAGTCACTAAGATGCTTAAGGAACTATAGCATTCCTCCTGTGAGTAAAATCTGGGAGAGCTGGGACTGTTCAGCTTGCAGAACAGAGGGCTCTGGGGGAATCCCACTGAGGTGTGTGAATACCTGAGGAGGACAGTAAGGAAAAGGAGACAGACTGTTCAGTGGTGCTCAGCAGAAGGACAAGCAACAGCATCACTATACATTAGTAAAAACATTTTTATCGTGAGGGTGGTCAAGCACTGGAACAGATTGCCAAAGAGAGGTTATGAAATCTTGGTTCTTGGAGATATGCAGAAGCCAATGGGTCGTGGCCCTCAGGAAACTGCTCTAGCTGACCCTGATTTGAGCAGAGAGCTTGAACTCGATCTCCAGATGTTCCTTCTCAGTTCAATTCTTTTCAGTCTCCTCCTACATTACCCATCATGAAGCTTGTACTGCCTGCCAGGGGCTTCAGCTAATTTCCAGTTTTCCCCTTTACCCCTCCCAGTCACAGTTACCATTCAGCACATCATGGGTGTGCTCTGTAGTACAGCACAGTTCAGCATTCCAGCCACAAAGAGATGCATGGCAGCGGTAGCAGCCCATCAAACACCAAGGCAGAACATAAAGTGGTGTCATCTTTTAATGTCTATTTTAATAGGATTATGGAGGAAGGAGTTTACAAGTAAGAGCTTTACAGGTAAAAGGAAATAGTTTTAGTAAAACAGACTACCAGTTTTGGAAGCTGATTTCCAGAAAAATCTTTAATATTTAAGTTCCTTCTTACTTTTTTTCACTTTTTTCAGCCTTGTGGTCCTTATACAAGGACAGTGTCCACAAAAAAAAAAAAAAAAAAAAAAAAAAAAAAAAAAAAAGTAATGTGGCTGGTAACTAATCACTAATCTCCAGAATTTCCATTCATTTAGCAAATTCATGCTTTCCAAGCAAATTATTTACTAAATCATAGTTCTTCACTGAAACAACTTTAACAAGTTCAGAACAACATAGCTTCAAGGCCTTTGTAGGGAATTGAGAACTGTAGAAAACTGTGGAGTTACAGACACTCCTACAATCACTGGCAACATGGAGGAACTAGATTTTATTGAAGTTTCTGTAACCCATAAATTTACACTCCTGGCTGGCTGAAGGATAAGAGCTGTGTAAGCTATTAGATAGTAACTAAATATTTCTTTTTCCCTCACAAAAATGGTAATTGGCCGACCACTGTACAGGCTTCTCTTCATGCAGGTCCAACCACTTATTCCGAGGTGAATGTAGCTCAAATAAACTGTCTCGTTGTGCTTCAGTGGATGTTTCTTTTCCCTTAAGTGGGGAGATGAACAGCATGTATTTGTGATTTCTTCCTTACAAAGCAAGTTGTGCCTTGCAAAGCAAGAACAATGATTTTATTTCTAAATGAAGTCCACAAATATGACAGGATACTGGGAAATTCCAGAATTTCTCATCCAGTAAAAAAATACTTTAAGTGTATCATAGATTGAATGACATGAAGCACTGTCTCAAAAAGATAACATGATTAAATGGAAATGTTTGATCCTTTCTCCTTGACGTTATTAACAAAGCAAATCATGTTTGACTAATCTCTAACACATGCCAGTGTTTGAAGAGTTAATTAACAAACACAGTGCAAGGAAGAATGTTACAGGGATTTAATACTACTCGGGGGCACTAACAGAGAAAATAACACAATTCTGCCTGTGTAAGCAGACTATGGAACACAGGCAGAGCTCACATGGATTCTTATCCAAATCCCCATCAAAAATCACATTCCATACACATACAGGTAATTTTTCAGGAAATTACAGGGTTATGTTTATGTATTTATGTATTTTTGTCTTTTAAGGGTTTCTACTTTGTCTCAGCATAATTCTTTTCTGTAATTATCCAAACTGTCCAGGTGTTTATAATAACTCTAAGAAGTTCGATGGAGTGTAAGGATAAATTGGTCAGGGAAACTCTTTATTTTATACTTTTTAAACCCTGCCCTGTCTCAGTCTCAGTCTTCTTAGTTTTTGCTTTATGCTTCCAGCTCTCTCTTCAATCTATATGTGCTTCTGTTGGGCCTCTACCATCATTTTAACTTTCATTTCATGACTACTATGATTATCCAGTGGTCAGAGAATTCACACTTTAAGTCTCAACACATCCATAGAAGGGCTTTCTGATGTTTTAACCCTGATGGTTCTTTCCTTTCAAAATATGAACTAAACCCTAGTATTTTTTTAAAATTACTATTTCTAAAAGTGTGTGTCTTTTTTTATATATTTTTAATTATTTTTAAAATTAAGCAAAACATTTGATTGACTGGGGAATAAAACCAGAACGATAGGATTTTCATTAAAAAGACACACCTTAAATCATTTAGAAAACATTTCATACATGCCTTCAAAATTTGACATATTTATGTTCAAATTAAAAAAAGAGAAAGCACTCAAATACATTTTTTAAAAAATCTTAATGCATCTCAACCAATTATAGCCAATCCTCCATATGGTGAAATGGCCAAAATTCCTCCTAACAATTTTAAGGGAAAAATTGATATTACTTTAGGAAAATTAAATTTTCTCTATGAGAAGACTATCTAGAAAGAGACACAGACAACTGAGTTGACCAAAGTGCAAGACAATGACAGTGAGCAGTTAATATGAAGTAATAGAAAAGGGAGGGAAAAGAGGTATAAATGCCCTTTTGTAATCTATTAGTTTTCACTTACTTTGTTTCAAATATGTTATTGCAGTCATGCCTTCTGGTAAATTCTGAAATTGAGCATCAGTTTTCCTCCCAGTATGACTGAAGCTGGAATGTGGAAAATGCTTTCCTTCCTGACTTTGAAGAGGATGGAATGGAAGGAAGCCTCATTTTAAATCACCTCTACTTTTGCAAGATTTATTTCAGTCTTTACTTAAAGGAGGCAATTCATGTTCACTTGTAGTTATTCTATCAGTTACACTGTCCTGGTAAATTGAAAATGCATAGGCTACTCCTAGAAAATCGTGGATTCACAGTTCGATTTGTGTTGGGTTAGAATGGAAATTAAAGATAATCTAATTCCACCTTTTTCTGCCCTGGGCTGCGTCTCTGGGCTTGAACCAACGCTACAGGCAGGGGCACCTTCCACTTGGCCAGGGTGCTTAAAGTGCCCTCCAGCCTGGACTTGAAGAAGATCCTGATAAAATGTGCATGTTTGCATATAGCAAAGCTTATTTTTGTCCCTTGACTATTCATTTCCCTGTGCTCTCTGTCATCCGTTCTACCCTTGAATTTATTCTTTGTGAATGACCTCCCCTGTCGGGTTTCAAGAATATCTGCCACTCTTTCTATTCACAAAATTCTCAAATTATGGAAATGTAAAACATTTAGATAACAGCTCTTATGTTTTGAGTAGGCAGTCTAAGAAATAACAGATAAAAAATTAAGTCAATTAGCTCTATACAGCTCAAGAAAATTAGCATTTCTATAAATAGTCTTCAAGGAAAGTTTAGGATTCATTTTCAATATAATAGTCATTTATTCATGGAAAGAGCAATGTCAGTTCAGAACATTACCTGTGTTATAAACATTATTATATAAATTAAATATGTGCTTCTATGGAGAACACATCTGACCATAACATGAAATTTAAACAGAGTCTAGTAGTACTGTTACCAAAATATTTCACTCCAGCAACGGGAGGAAATGAGTCATAATCAAAGAGAGAGCTGCAAATAAAGATTCTTCAGATCCTGTTACGGGTGCTGATATTCTGTGTCATCTTCTGGAAAGTCACTGAACTGGTTTTATTAATGATAAAGCAGAGATTATGACACTTTCTTCACAGGGGAACTGTGAGGATGCTTATGAAGTTCTCTGTATCTGCAGGAAGAAAGTCACTGCACAAGTTCAAAGTTTTAACAATTTCTTATAATTTCTGCTGTAAACAACTGATCTACTTGCTTATTTCTCTAGGACAGATGATTACTTATTCCTTTGCACACGTAAAGTAGTTGCTCTGTTGAACAGCAGTAAAATTTAAATGTTAGAGACATTTTGAAGAGTATCAATATGGAAAAGGGTGGGGGAAGGGGCGGGGAGGGGACTGCCCCCACCATCAAAGTATATCCTTTGCACATTCCTGGCACTACATCAAGGTTAAGTTAAAAGCAGCACTTGAAGGCAGTTGCATGTGGTAGATGTACAACAAGGCTCATTAGCCAATGGTGAGTCTTATGTAAAGGTCTTTAATGTGGTACAATGGCATTTTTCAGCCTCTTTTAAAAGGGAAAAAGTTAATAATGTGAAAGTTTTATTACTTTTATTCTTTTAAAGAAGTGCCTTTTTGTAGTGAAACTTTGTGGCTAGTTAGAGCAAAAGCTCAGGGAATTTCCTCCACTCTGGGAAGGACGGCAATTATAGGAGGGGAAGGGACCACAGCAGTAAACTGGCAACATACCAAGGTCTTAACCCCTGAGACAGGAGGTGGAGGACTAGGTGTTAGCAGTCTTACACAAGTCCTTAAAGCATAAACATATGGTAAATCCATTACCTAAACTACAAAGAATGGAACCTTGCTAATAAACCTATTTACTAGGTTAAATAAATACAGAAAGTGTTTAAAAAAGGCGAGCTGTGTGACACTTTAAAATCAAACATTTTTCACTTGTCAGAATTTGTTGTTGGGAATCTGTGAAACATGATGGCCCTTCCAACCCCATGGACACACACAGTCATGCTCTGCCCACTCGGCCCCAGCTCAGTGCTCACTGCCACCACATGAAACCAAGAGCATTTATTTCTGAGTTCCTGTGCCACTGCCTGCACAAATGCGGTTCATCACCCAACTGGCTCCTGGCACTCATGATGAACAATAAAATGTAGGTAGGATTCAAGTGTATTTATCACCTTGTTTTCCAGCCCTGTGCTCCATGGAATGTTTGATTTAATCCAGCATAAACATGGTCTAATTCCAGAAGTAATAATATTCAGCAGGAAAGAAATACAAATCTAGTGTCTTTTGAAGTGGCATACTGCCAGTAGTTTTAGCAACAGCTCCACCGAACGTTTTTGCATCACCCTTAGTACAAAAGTGTTATTAGATAGGTCATAAAGGGTACCAAAGCTAAGGAGAACTGTGTTTTACAGTTGCTACACCAAATAATTGCCCTTCTGCGAGATGTGTGAATGGGATATCCAGGAGCACGTTTTAAAGCTTCTCGTAGTGGTTTCATAGATTTGTAGCAGAGAAGTGGCATTAGTCTAAAGCCAGTTGAAGTCAGTGGGCTGATCCCCTGCCCAATCCCCTCCCTTTGAAAGTAGGTGGCATGGACACACAGCTGAGGTGGCAGCATGGTAACTTTACAGTCATGTGTCTCTGAGCTGGGGTGGCTGCCCAGGGACACTTCTGTCCTGCAGGGCTCATGTGAGTTTGCACTCTCATTTACCAGCCTGTGAAAGGTGCTTCTTTTCTGCTGCTGGTAAGTGATATGCTTGCAATGAAATTTGTGTTGCATCAGGTCCAAAGTTTTGTTCAGGGAAAAAAGGGGGAAAAAAAGTTTTTAAATTTCATGTACCTGTGGAAATTCAGTGATATTTGGTCATTAACTTGACTGAAATCCATCTAAGCATATAGTCAAACACAGGCCACTTGTTCTCAAGGAGTGTTTATGGATAAGGAAGCAAGGTGGGAGATCTATTACTTTTGCCCATACTCCCTGTCAAATCTCCCTCTGTAAATACACAGTTAAACATTAATGATGACCCTCATCTGTTTCAGGTTCATTAATGGAGATTCCTGTGCCTGCATGGAATGCCACTGACATCTAGCATGGAGTGGTAGTGCTAGCAGAGTGGAGATAATCAGATTTAAAAGCACTGAATTATTATCACTTAAAAACATTTTATTGCAGAAGATAGGTAACATGCTGCAATTTAAATAAAGTGCTTGAAATTATGTAGTCGTATTTCTGGTTTGATTTTGAAAAATAAAAAAGGTCAGTAAAAAGTTGCAGTTGTAACCATTAGTAATGTGATTTTAAAGAGTGGTAATATATAAATAGTTCCCTTGTGGTGATTTTATGTTAGGATATTCTATTGTTTAACAAACGCTAAAGGAAAAATATTTGGTTTTGTAATAAAAATTTATCAAAGAAGAAAACAATCTATGTAGATTATAAGGGTCATTCTTTAGCAGTGCCATTATTTGTGATGAGCTCTTATCCAGCTGCTGATGTGACATTCTGTATTAACTGACAGCATCAATATTGCACTGCACCCAGAAAACCCCAGGCAAATAGAGGAATCAAGTGTTTTAACTAATGCCATTCCAGAACCATCTAAATATTTTACACATATGAGTACACCAGGAGCACTACATACACCAGCTGGTATTGGATAAGATATTCCTTTGCATTTTAAAGTTATTTCAATACTGCAAAACAGAATAACATATTTAGATAAAACTTTGGAGCCATTTGGTACCTCAGAAAGTTTTTATTTTATTTTGTCTCCAATTTTCTCTTTTTTTTTGGCAAAATTTGCCATATTTTTAGCCATCACAGATTTTTGAGAAAAAAAAAAACACAAAATCAACTCTGAAACTGGATACAGAAAAAGGCAGATCTGTGAAGGATGATCAGTGAACATCAGGAGTTCTAAATGTGCAGATGGCACAAAAGCTTCTAAAATAAAAAGGTATGTTGTTCGGTTTTCATATGACAATAGTTGCTAACATAACGATGTGTATCTGTCTGGGATGGCAGCACAGCCTTTATTGCTTTGAGTCCTGAGCATGCTTGTAGGAACTTAGAGTGTTGATGGAGAGGAAAGGGCACACAACCCTTTCTTTTTATCACCACTCCCTACAAATGTGCAGGGGGTGGTAGGGCCATTTGCTCGTTAAAAGCTGTCACTTTGTTAGGCACAAAAGGGTGGGAACCCTCTGGCCAAACACAGACATTTGCACCTGAGTAACTCAGGTGATAAAACAGGGTGTGAATAACCCAGAGGTTAGGAAGGGATGAATTGCTTGCTGGGGATGCCTGGCTCGGTGGACTATAAAAAGAGGCAGTGTGGGTAGCCCAGAGGTAACCACCTACACCACGGACTTTTAAAGGTGTCATGAATCTTGCTTGGAGCACGGAAGAACAGATTGTGTTTTCCTGAAGTCTTATGGAAGCCTGAGCGTTACGAGAAATGAATCTCCTCTCTCTCAAGAGATGATCTCCCACAGGCAATGCCCACAGCAAAGTGATGCAGCAGAATTCCCTGCTTATCTCAGACCATTGGAGGAAACAGCAGAAGCAACCCTGCTGCCTTGACACAGGGCTGGGGCTCACAGCCCAGCAAAGCCCTGCTGGGACAATCAGCTGAGCAAAAAATGGACCTACCTGTGCATTTGGTCTTGAGGTTGTTTGTTGATTGTTATGACCACGCCTAAAATCACTGGTAGTACCTCTGTGAGCTAAATATCCCATACAGAAGTGCTGTGAAGGTCTTACTGTTCTTATGCACAGTAAGTTGGAGCCAGATGCACACTACAAAAGGTCTCTTTCAGGCTCAGGCTGTGAAACTTGAAAACAGTTTAGAGGAGTGATATGCAAAATCCCCACATAACCACCTGGTCACACAGGAACTTGCAGTGCGCATTAGATGTTTAAATATTGCACAATAAGCAAGTATTGGATGATACCAGAAATACTGAGGGAATTACTAGAACCCCAAAACTTTCTCCTCTCAGCAAAGTAAACTTATCCTTTGCTTGCAGAGCTAACCCACTTTTATCTTCCTCTCCTTACATAAATAAGATGTAAAAGCCAGTCATTTCAGAGCCTCAGCAAGTTCTGCTGCCACTAAGCTCATGTGAAAGGCATGCAGCTCTGCTTCCTCTGGCTGTGCTTAAAAATATCTTTGAAATAGCTGTCTGCACTCTAAGAGACCTCTTCTTGTAAGACTTAGTTTGGCTTTTTTGGATTTAGCCTTCAGAGACATCTAAGTCAGAGCTGCAGGTAAACATCTGAGCTCAAGATGAAACAGCAAACTTCACAGGCACCCCTCTTTTTTTACAATTCTTGGATGCCTTAGGTTGTCAGTATTTCCACGGCCAGCAGAACAGCTATTTCACAGGACACTGTCCAGTTTGATGTGCTGGATGTTCAAACCTATCTATCTCCTCCTCCTCAATGTAAGTTAAACTATGGTGTCTGTGTCTGGGTGGTCAGCTATACTCCTGGAGCAGCACCAAGGCATCAGGAGTGACAGCAATAGGCAATGGCATGCCTGGAGGGGTATTCTTAGACTGATCTCTCACTAACTCTTTTCTTTCTCAAAGGCAAAAGTTCCATCGCAAGACCTCTGCGAAGCAAACTGAGCAATAGAATGAGCCTAAAGCCCACACAGACAGAATTTGAGGAACCTAAGTGGGTTGAGCAAATTCCTTCTCTTTGCACCCGCCTGGCTGCAGTGTGTTCCAAGCCAACACTCACCCCTAGCAGGGACCGGGGCTCTCAGCAGCACAGGGGGCTGCAGGAAAACCTCTTTCTTGATAGGATTTTATACGCAGCACTCTGAAGTACTGAGCTACTCAGGTGTCCAAATGTAGATATGAACCTGTCTACTTCTGGTGTCACAACACTGTAGGGGAAGGCAAAATCACATGCATCTAAATGTGTTTGAGGTTAACCTTAAACTGTGCACTGCAGGAGGTATTTGTTTATTTTTTTCTTAGACTGTTTCCATAAGCAATTTATAGTTGACTACCAGAGTCTCTTTTTTTTCCAGTTTCTAAGGAAAAATTCAAAGCTCTTATCTCTTTGAATGCCGTGGTTGACAAATCACTGGTACCATCAGCCTTTGCTGCGTGTAATTTTCTGGGAAAGAAATATGGTTTTCTAAAATAAACACTTAGAAAAGGATTATTTGTTTAAACAGTTCACATTTTTCAGAAGGAATTATGATATTCATAAATTCAAATATGGTTGTATGTTCTGAACAGTATATTCTCATTTTCTCAAGGCACCTGTGCTGCTAAACATACTCAATTACAGTGGTACACAGCAGGTGCTAATGAAGCAGAAATGTTACTTTATTGTGAATTTTAGCAAAATAGCACAAGCAAAGGATCAATTAGAATGTTAGATATTTCTGGTAGATTTTAAGAGTTTAGGATTGCTTTTGTTTTCTGCAGTGACATTGATGCCTAAAAGAGAAGCCAAAACAAATTAGGAGTATAAAATGCGGACAAATTTATTCAAGGCCTTCAAGGTACACTCCGGGCAGACTAACGTCCCCCCCCAGGGATTACACCCAAAATGGACACTGGGTCACGAGCTCTTCACATTTTATAAGTTCTGTTTCATTAGCATATTGGTCCTTAATTCTCCGATCATACCCTCAGGTGACAATGTTCACCACCCCAGGCCTGCCCCCTTCATCTTACAGTTGTTTATATATTTTCAGGCCCCAAGGCAACGAATATGTCCTTGAATCTGTGTTCAGAGAGCCTTGTTTTGGTTAAAGGTGCTGGGAACAGAGCATTTTAGCACTTAGTAAGAAGCACTAAACCGCAGCAAGTTACAGGTGCATTAAGAGGAAAAACTAGAAATTTTCAAAGGCATCAACATCAGTCTAAAGTCGGATTACAAAGAAAATCTATACTCAGTTTTCCTCTATGTTTAACTCTGTTAGGGACACTGAAATTAACACACAGAATGTATTCATCTGTTCTTTTTTTTTTTTTTTTTACTTTACAGTGGAAAAGAATATATGTAAATCCTAAAGACAGCTGATGGTAAAGCTGACTGATTAGCACAGATTTTAAATATTTAAAAAATGGTAAAGCAACAGCTACAAAACCTCAGTTCCTGCATTCCTTGCAAATGCAAACTTCTTTCTGTTTTTTCTGGGCGCTTCATATGTGTGAGGAATGTATTATGGAATCCTTAAAACCAAGATTATGATCATGTCTGTGAATGCCAGTTTAAAACAAGGAAACACACTCTGTCAGCCAGAGGCTGTTAGAGGCACAGTCAAAGGACACGAGTTCCAGTGGAGGCGGTGGTTTCTAATGGGCAGAATTTACTGCTCAATTTCATTGTTATGCAAGAGTGGCAAACCAGATTTAGCTGTTACTTTTTCAAAACAAATATAGCTCTACATTTTACACCTTAGTCTGTTCTTGCACTTGATTAAACGTTTATAAATAGTTCCCCCCACCCATCCTGCAAATGCTTTGGGTTCAGAGACAGTGTCTGGTTCATAGTACAGGCTATTGGAATGGAACTGAGACACAAAATTCAAGCAGATTCTGTAACGTGGAAAATGCAGAGGAACTGAGGTCAGGAGTTTGACTTTTAAGTTCATTGTTCTATTTTGTTACTCAAACATTATACCAGACTACTTCATAATTCAGGTAGAAGAGACTCTTGAGATTGATTTTGATTTTATAGCCTTCTGAGTATTTGCTGAAAACCAAATCATGCTCCTAGGAGGAACTGAATAGGTTATGTAGCAGGAACCAGTCTTAAGCTTCTAATTGGTATGAAGAGGAAATAATAGTATGCACTACTCCTAGTTTTCTAACAAGAATTAAAGCCATTGCATCTTTGTCACCTTTTTACAAATGATCAAACAAAATAGCAATATCAGGCTTCCAGAGACACTGCTGACTCCCAAAGGAGAAGCTTGTGTTGCAGCTCTACCTGTTTCAGCTATCCATTGACGGTCATCTCCACACAGAACAAATTATTCTCAAAGGTCTAGACTGCCACATTTGACAATCAATTTTTTGGTGCTTCTATACTGGAAATTTGGAAGAATCCATTCTTAGGGGTGCTGAACAGCTGCAGCCCCTACTGATATTAGTTTATTCAATAAAGTATTTTTTTATTTAGTCAAAGATGAGGTTTTTGTTCCCTTTCCTCAGGTGCAGCTCAGGAGAGTGACCACCTTCAAACGGACATAAGTGAAGCATCCCAGCCTCACAGTCATGATTCTCCTTGAATTTTAGCATGAATGCTTCTCTTGCTGTTTCAGTTGGCTAAAACCGAGTCTAAGAACTGAATGTAGTAAGATTAAGACTCTATAATAAATAATACACCAGAGTTTTATGACCCAAAACAGTATTACAAATATAATTTACTCCAAGACATGGAATCTGATATTGCAAATAAATGCACAGGAAGTTCTTTGTGCATATTGGGACCTATGTGCATTCCTTATAAAATGCCAGCAATTAAAATGAAAAGACAACGTGTATAGCAGCTTGACGGGGTTTTCTCCTAGTAAGTTGGATTAAAAGAAGTAGAATGTATTTGGCAAAGAAAAGCTAACCAGCTTTAGAAGACTGTGTAATCCAATTGCTAATAAATGATTTGTGATTGTTTTCTTGGCATTCCAGAAAATACATAAACAGCTTCCTATGTATACTAAGAGTGAAAAGGGAAATGACTGTATATTACAGCAATATGTGGAAAATTGCAAATTATTTTATAAAGGTCAGACCTTGGAACTACTCTGTTATTACTGAGGTTAAACCTCCATCCTCTCCAGAATGAAACTTTGACTCAGTCAGGATTGCAGAAGTTGGCTCTAGAAAGATCTGATATTATTAGGATTTGCTATTGCACTGGTGAAAATTAAGGGGAAAGATTTTTCCGTCAGAAAGATGTTGTGCTGGAACATTCACATTTTCAAGTCCTTTTCTGATAAATGCTCCATAGAACTTTCTCTGCCTGCGTAACAAGCAGTGTTAAATTCACAAGTAAGAAAAACCTACCACCTACTGTTACAAAAGAAAAGTGGGACAGAGAGAATATGGGGTGACTGATGAAAAGAAGATGGGTGAACACGGCTGATATTCACTGTCCTATTCCCACTGTCAGAAGCAGAGTATGAGGTCGTGATGGTTATTGGTCTGAACAGCATGAGATTTCTTATATTCCTATGGAATATTTCAGACGTGATTGGTACATAGCAAGAAAGTTTAACATAGTTAGGGACCATGTCAAGGATGAATGTGCATATGTAATATGCTATTTGTGGTACTAAGATTATTTGTTGTTTCAGGTTTTGTATGGAGCAATCTGTGCTTACAAAAACATACAGACTGTGCATGAACAAGAAGCTTGTACTTGAGATATGGCAAATTACCTGACTAGACCATCATCACTTTTAAAGAGAGATTAATTTTCAGCGTTTCAGTCAGCTGAATGGAGTATTTTATCACTCTTCTACCACCAGTCCGTGATCTCAGAAAATGTGAAGAATCTGGGAAAGAGCAATGGCAAGAGCTCCTTTAGACCTACATGCACCAATTGCAAAGGAGACCTGTCTCAGCACCTTCCTCACCAGTCCCAGTTCTTAACTAGACCCTGAAACTCTGTTAACAAGCTCATAATTGACTCATAATTCCATTGGGTTATCTGACACTTCTTTCTAGAAAGAAATGGCTTTTTGAAAAACTTTCTCCTAAGGAATAATTCAGAGCCTTTAAATGATGATTTCAGCGGTTCCCTCACAGTTTGAACAGAAGTCACAGAAGTCGTGAAACACTCTGAACACTGTTGAAACAGTCCGAACACTCTGAAATGAGCTCTCCAGGTTCCAACATCTTCTCTAATGCATCATCTGACTTGGAAGACACCTACATTTGGCATCCAATAAATATAAGCAGTTATATTCTTGTTTCCGCTTTTCCTGTTTTCTGGTGTGTTCAGCATTCAATTTCCATCTCTGATAAACAACATTCTGCTGCTCAGGCTCACAAGGGGCAATGAGGACCTTTCCTTAAACTCAGTACTTCGTTTTAACATCTTCATGTATTTTTTTAAGATGTCAGTGTAGAAATAAATGGCATCCCACTGTACTTCATTCAAAGTAATCCCTAGAAATCATGAAGACATGGAGTTCTGGGACAGCAGTGCTATTATTGTTCACTAACAGTGCTTGAGAGAGCACAAAGTAGTGGGACAGAAGCGCTCTGTGCCTACACACAACACTGAGCTCTTTTTGTTGAAAGCCTGTCTTAATTTTCTCATTGAAGATATCCCAAAACCTCAAATAAATTAATTGATAGAGGCAACTTACATTTTTATTTTTGTTTTGTTTGATCTTTGTTTCTGGGCTTGGGGAAAATACCAGTCAAAAGGAGGGTATTTTAGAAGTGCCGTTTTCTGCACAGGGTGAGCTGCTTTATATTTCATAGGTGATACGCATTCCCACTATTAGGTTTATACTGGGGAATGAGAGAATATAAATGTATTTAATTTACTTTAATCTGTGTTGAAGCCATCTTCTTACAGCCATAGCCATACTTATAAACAAAGTACATTTCCTAATTGTACATTTGTTCTTTCCATATCTATAAATTCCGAGAAATACATAGGGATTATGTAATAGAAAAGAACATCTCTAAACAAGCATAAAAATTAATCAGTAAAAGAAGTTAATATCATTTACACTCAGATAAGCTAAGATAATGAAATGTTCCTCTACCAGTATCTAGACCAACCATGAATAATAAGCTTTAACCAGTCCTTACCAGTTTTATCTAGTGCTTAAAATTTTAGTCTGTCTTCCATAGTAAGTATCAAATTTTTTTTTCTATGATGACTCAGTAGTATTTATTAATTGTTTAGATAATTGCAATTGTAAATGGAATGCTTCACTGATTCAGTAATTAGGGAGTCTGAATTTGAAATAATTTATTAGGTCTTAATTTATGTGCTGTGAAATCTGTTAGATCATTTGCTAGTCAGTATGTTGTCTAGAATAAAGGCATTTCTACAAAGGGATTTTAGGGTGAGGGTCACCAGTATAATCAGAAACATACTCTGTCTGGCCTCCAGCTAAAGATTATATGCTTTTAAGTGCATTTCTGTTTTGCAAAATGGCCTTTTGAAGACTTAGCCATTTCAACAAAATTCCTTTTTTCTATATAAAAAGAGAAAAAGCAATTATTTTGCACTGTTGTTTGACTTCCCACCACCACAACCCTTTCCCCTAGATATAGATGACCCAGCTGATCAAGTGTGAGAAATACATAGTTTTCTGCACTGACTTGTCTGAACCTCCGGAATGAAATCTTCAAAGTTAGAGGCAAAAGTTGGCATGAAGACTAAGCAGGGATGTGATTAAAGATTTGGAGTTACCCACACAATAAATTGAACCAAACTAATTTTTGTCATGTACAAAGGCATACTTATGTTTTCCACAATGTATGGAAGGAAGTGATATCAGTTGGCTTTCAATGCTAATTTATTGTATTCATACATATGCTTATTGTAACAGAGGATTTGTCAGTGTGTTCACTATAAAAAAAAAAACCAGCCAGGACTGGAGCTTTTTTGTTGCTAAGCTCAGCTGTTACAAATGATATTCGACTGAAGCCTCAAAGCTTGTCTGCTTGTACATGACACTCTGAAATTGAAACCTTACACTTTGAACATCTTGAGAAATGTACATGTAGAGGGGTTTAAGGAAAAAGATGGGGCTGCTGAATATATTGCTTTGGACAGGATTTATCTGACAAAATATATGTGTCTATACATCAATACAGACATATGCAGCTGTCTATATTGTAGATTTATGTAGATGTCCATAGGTAGATGTCAGTATTTCAATTAATCACATACTCTATATAAGTGAAGAAGAGAGGTGTAATTTCTTTTAAACCAAAGACATCACCTATAGAGCAAGATATCATGTCATAGGCACACCTGAGAGTATCTGTAAGAAGGGAATTAAAGGTGACTGAGTTGCAGTCATATAAAGTGAAGTGAAATGATTTTCACAGGAGTGACCTGAAGTTTAATGCTTTTAAGGTGTTTCTTTCATCCAGGGGATTACCTGTTTAGCTTTTTTCCCCCCATTGATAATGACTTTTCTTTTAATAGTCAAGGAACATATTCTCCAGTAATCGTACGTATAAGTATTTTGTCTCTGGACAAAGATGTAAATTACTGTGTTTAGATCTATGGCCATGGTCAATAAATGTGCATATTCAGCTTAATTATCTTCAGTGAAAATAATAAATTTAATATACAAAACAGGGGCAAAAGTCTGAGCCTTTCACTCCTCTTTTATTTTTCTTTCCAAAACTAACTCTTCACATAGTTACAGTCATGACCTATTCAACTTTTCTTCACTCTATAGCGTGTATTCAGCAGAAACTCCTAATGAACAACTCTCCATGAATATCAATGGTTCAATAAACAGAAGTGATAAGCATATTTTTTTTTCTGTCAGAAGTCTTTTTCTGGAGCCTGGAGAAAGCTAAAAATAAGTGGAGTGGGTTATTATGAAAAGGAAGAAAATGTGCACATTGGAAATAGAGCAGGGTAAAACACAGAGAGAGAAAGACAAGTAGTAAACATATGAAGAATAATTTTAAATGGGAACATAAAGAATATGGAAACACATTTAATTGAAATTTATTTGTGCAATCATTTAAAATTTCCCTCAGATGCAATTCAGCTCTTGGTTATATTAATAGGATCTGTTGAAAACAGTGGGATAATAATGAAGGGCAGATTTTCTCTCTCTTAAACTAAACGAGATGGTCATAGTGTCAGCACAATCTGCAACCAGCGAACTTTTCTTGTCTACGAGCTCTAAGATAAGTTCCTAAAAAGATCTCTAAGAAGGCAGGCACAGGAAAGACATTAATAATTACAAAGACAACTGTTCTTCATGTCATCATATTCCAAAAATTTACTTTATCAGAATGACTAAAGCAAACCAGAAAAACTTTGCATTGGGAAGCAGTTGTCAGAACTGTCCTTTAGGAGTTTGTGATTTACAGCTGAATTTTATTTCAAAATTTTATAAGTAATTCCTTAAAGAATCATCACTTGTCCTTCTGTCAAAACATCTCATTTAATGTTACCTTCTTAAAGGAAATCCAAGCAAAGCTACCTGCACAACATCAAAAGCTGAAGTAACAGTATGGACTCCCTCAGGACCAATAAAATGCTTATTGGGAGACAAAAATCATGATTATTTCTCTTACATGCTTGCTTTTGTTCCCTACTTGACTTGGTGCTTCCTACACTGTTACTGTATTACCTGGATTCCCAGGGGTTTTCTAACTCTCAGCCAATAATCCTTGCCAAGGAGGAGGAGGAGGAGGGAGTGTTACATTTCTGTGAGAATCTTTGCAGTTTGTTGCCACTGAGTGAATTGGAACAATTTGGCTTTGAGGAAGTGATTTATACACACACATCCATCACATATAACCTGCTCTGCTCTGTTAACTCTCTGTTTGATCTCTGGAGGGTTCAGTAGATTAGGGAGGGTCTTCACACAGAGGTTTCATTAACAACCAATCGCTTAACCTGGCATGACTCCTGTTTGTGCATTTCGACACTTTAAAGCGGGAAGAACAAGGAAAAAAAAATTGTTAATGGGGATCATTATTTCCCAGTTCAGGAAACACCAATCGTGCTGTTAGAGAGAATTTGCTTCTCATTTCCTTGATTTTATGTTTTAGACAGTGTAGAAAACAGAACCGAGGTTTACAATTCGAGCCATTCAAAAACGGTGATCACAATATGTGAAATCTGGCAGCACAAAGTATATCAGTAATCAAAGAGCATGAATTTAATTAAATTCATTATTTAATTAAATATCCAGCCATAAGCCATGGAAACATGAACATTACAATCCAGTTTAATGAGATAGTAAATGCAGGCCAAGCAGTTGAACTTCTTAAATATTCCAGATTAATGGGTCTCTGGTTACTGTCACTTGTTTGTTCAGAGTGGGGGAAGGAATTTGATCGAGTCAAAGGGTTGATACTACTATAAAACAAAGTTAAACAACAAAGTCAGAATCATGAAGCAATATGACTATTCTTGTTATCAGTGGGGAATTTTGAAATATTAGCAACACACAGTTTTGGAAAACACCATCCAGAGTGGCAGCAGTGACTTCCCAAGCAAGCACAATGCACTGTGTCTCTGCACTCTCTTACAGAAAAGGGATATTCTGTTAATGAAAGGATTAAATTTAGTACTTTATGATACCCCTAGAAATCAAATGACTGGTTTTAAACCAGCAAAGTGCTCACCATAGTTTTACAGTTACCAAACTAGTGAAAGCACATGAAAATTGCTAATTTCTTATTGAAGTCAAGAACATGGAAGAAAATAGATAAGTATGAGTGATTGTTGGGAAAATATGTGGAGAAAATTGACAGAGCAATGGTCGGGGTTCATGAGTTGTAACTACGACAGCAAGACAAAAATTTGGCAATAATTATTAATATTTATTTCAATAACGAAATATGAAGAACAGCATTACATTCTATACAAGCTGTCATAATATTTGAATGCTTAATTATTATCTGTTATTAATGAATAACAGTGGTCCAATACATCCTAAACTCTGCCTTTCCCAAGCTCTCTAATCCCTCACCCCCCATATGTCCAGAAAAACAGATGTGCTCTGTAACATGCCCTGATATTTAAATGATAACAGACTATTTAGTACAAAGCTTTGGAAATTTACTCTCTCACATTAAGATCACAATTCATGCCTCAGTGTACCTGGTGGGATTTATCCTGTGAAAAGGGAACAATACACAGTGACATTTGCAAATGTGGTGATAACACAGAGAGAGAGAGAGACTGGAGGGAAAGACTAGATTTAGAACTTCTTGGATAAAAAGCAGCAACCAAAAATTCTATGTATATAGAATTTTATTGGTGGTCTGATGCTTTTCCTGCAGAATTGTTTCCTGTATTTCCTTTATCTTTCATTACCTTTCCTTACCTTTCCTTTTAAGCCTTTTCAAGAAACAGTCCAATGGTCAGTTTCCCAAAATGAGCAGTGTTTTTCTCATAATGGCAAGGGTTTGCGCACAGCTATAGTCTTATCCGATCAAACTAAAAATTCTCCTAATCCAATAGAAAACAGAAAACTTTGTATCCATAAGAATGCTTTTGTTATTATTAACATTAATCTCACCCTTGGATATATGCTTGTTATCTACATAGAGATATCCATAACCAGTTGTAACAGCATATATCCATATACTCTTTATAAAATTTTGAATTTTCCTCTCTTTTCTATGGTGATGAATTCCACAATGGCAGCAGCAACATTCAGAACCCCCTTCACCTTTAACACCACTAACATTCCACCACTATTCCTCTGAGTTTTATCCATGTCACATACTCTCTGTTGTCCCGTGTTATAGTTAAATCAGAGCTCTGTGTACCTAGGGCTGACTCTACCAACACACTACCTGGGACAAGAACCTTTATCCGTTTTTAGGACACAGACTGACAAGCTGCATGTTTACTTCATTTCTGGCGAAAGTAATTTTATTCCTGTATTAGAAGACATGGAAAGAAAAAGGTTGTGATCTATGATTTCTGTATTTATTTTATATCTTTTACATATTTGTGTGAGATTATTACATAATCTCCCACAGCATGCAAGCAGTGGGAGATTAAAATCTTAAAATAATAAAATCTTTAACAGTTTTGTAAAAGGAGTGTATTTTCCCTTATAGGGTCTTTCCCTGGTAGTATCTTTGAGCTTATGAAAATCACTGTATATAGTATTTGTTTGTCTATTTGTTTGTTTGCTTAAATCAAGCTTTCCATGATGATTAACATGAGCAGAAGCCTTTGGAGATTTTATTCCCAGAATAAGGAATGTCTCCTCTGATCTCTCCTGTAACAGATTTTATACCTAGCACCTCAGGAAACAGAAGGTACATTGTAATGAAATAATGGCGATTATTTTCATTATGAAGTTACAAAAGCCAGATATTGATTTCTGTATTTTCTGGTCATGCATTTCTGGTAAAACATGAACCTTTTATTACCTGTTTTAACCTGACATTTCATAGTGGTTTATACAAGGATTACCATCAGATGTTGAGCATTACGATGCATTGGCTTCTTAGATTTACCTTTAACTGAATGTGTCTCCAGTCTCAACAAAAAGGGACTGAGGTGCAATACTGAAAAGAGACTGTTAATCCAGCTGCGCAGATGTACCCAACAGAGAGAGAAATGGACTGCCACAAAGAGATAAAGGATGCACATAATCTTCTGTCTGAAGCTAGGTACACTCAACATGGACTTTTGCGTTAGAAATTAAGACACAGACAGTATCCATTTTCTATAAAAGATGGTATAAGATTTTCCTTTTGTTGTCTGCCAAATGGACACCCACCTTCACCCACAGCCAGCTCACACTGTGTTGAATCAGGGATTGATGCAGAGATGGAAACAATCAAGGGGAGCTGTGAACACCGCAGCCCATTTCAAAAGCATTCCTTTTCCAGGCCATCAGCTGCAGCAGCAGCACAGGAAGCTTTCCCTGATTTTACCACTACTGAGCAGCAGCTTGATGGTGTTTATGCATGGCAGGACCCCACCAGCGAGGAGACCTGCAGCTCCAGAGCACCAGAAGTGACATTCAGAGAAATGGTACAATTGACAATGGAGCTGTTCACGGCACCAGGGCTGCAAGCCCATCAAGCTACCCCTCTATCATGTTTATTGCTCTTTATTCAGCTTTAAAGAGGCTTTTTTCATTCTGAACAATTTAGCTGATATATGTGCTTTTCTGATATTTTTCTTGTTCAGCAAATGAACATCGGGTTTGACAGACATCAGTGGGTCTGAGAGTTCATGGGCTACATTCATCTTAAAACAATGCTACAAGGGTTATCCAATGCTTCAGCACAGGCTGTCAAACATGTTTGTCCTCCCCGTCACACTAACTAAAGCTGTTGTGGCACTAGGCTCTTTGTGTCCTCTTTTCAGCTCTGTTAAGGGTCCCTTATACTTTCACATCATAATAGCTGATGCTGAAACATACAGAGAGGGAAGTCTTATGTGTGGCCTCCAGGTGAGCCTGTAACATCAGAAATAAAATGTTTACCTCAAATCTCACCCTCTTTCACTTGTGTCCTCTGACAGTGCAGCTCTACTCCTGGATTTTACAGTGATTTCCATGGCAAATAGACACCAAAAATAGGAACAGGGCTCTGCTTGATCCTGTGAGAAAGTAAGGTGGGGAATCTCAAAACCATTACCAAAAGATCAAGATCTGCAAACAAAAAAATATCAATAGCAGCAGTGAAAATGCAGAAGAATTTCCCAAGGACTTCCAAAATGCACTAATTAAAAAAGTTTCCACTGCATGTTCAGTTGATGATGATGTCAAAATATTTTCCATTTTAATATAGTAACTCGGAAAGGTGTTAAAAAGTAGCTCCTGAATGCAGACATTGGAGTGTCCAAATAACTTCCTTTAGAGGTTTCAGAGACAGCTTGAGAAGGAACCTTTTGGACCATTAATGTTTATTTTCAATACATCATGAAACAATAGAGAAATTGAAGATATTTTAAAAGGCCAAATAAGACAACCTAGGTAATGATATGCCTGGCACACTGACATTGATCCTAAACAAAAGATCTGGCTGGTGCAGGACTTAGTTAATAAATTAAAGGAGGAGAATAATGCAAATCAACATGGGTTTACATCAAGCTAAACTGGTAGGTTTTATGATGACATTAGAAGTTTAGCTAAAAATGGAATAACAGAGAAATAATATATTTAGATCTCTTTACAGTGCTGATTTGGAACTCCCTTATTTATCTATTTATTTATTAAATAAGAAACTATGGTGACAAAAATGTAGCATGGCTCATATCAGTAAAATTAGGCGACTGGCAGGTCTCTAAACACACTGCAAATGGTCATACTTCTTTGGGAATATTAGGGGGGTTTTGGATCCCCACAAGTTACTTGTATCAAAAAACAGGAAAAAAACCCTAGCGTGGTACAAGCCACCTCAAAACCCAACCACAAACAAGATTCTTTCCTTTCCTCTCAGGCCTATCCCTTAGACCAATGAACCTTTAACTTTGAACAGTTCTGCTGGGAGGTGAACATGTTCCCTTCCAAAACTAGTTTAAAGCTGATTAGGTGGTGTAATCTCTTGTGACATGGGAGAAAAGCATTTTAAACCTCCCAGGCAGAGGAAAAAATGTGCTTTTCATTCTTCTGTACCTCGGGTAATGCTCTAACCACCCATCTACAAGGCAAAAGCTATCACTGGTGATGATACCACTTCCTTGATGAGAAAGGAAAGCGTGTTGCAACATTTGATGTGGAACGCAGTTATCTGAGAATACCCCCATCAGACATTTTCTAAAAGTATCTGCAGGCAATTTAGACAGAGAAAGAGAAAATATTTAGCTTGTCCTTCTTGAATATGCACTGAACAGACTCCAGCTTCTCCAATGTCCTATTGATCCACTTTTGGTCACTTTCTGAAGGAAGGCTTCAGGCTCCTGAAAACCCTGCAGTTCAGTAAAGAAATTATGTGCAGACCCAAGACAACTTTGGACTTAGCATCTGAAAAATAATTTTCAGGACATCAGGAACTGAATTTCAAAAGCAAGCTACACTTCACTGCAGTTCAAGGTCCTGTTCAGAATCCCTTATGTTCTATCATGGGTGCAATTTTTACCTTGCAATCAATTCAAAAATGCACTTGGAAGAAAAAAACTGAATAAAATAAACCCATGTGTCTTTTCATGCAGATTTGAACATTGTCCTCTCTGATCATATGATTTTCAAAAAAAGAAGCATATTATAAAACAAGTGTGCATTAATAAAATTATCTATAATTTTGCATCATTACATAAATATACTCGCATCCAGTAGGCAACTTCCCATAAATCTGAAAACTAAAATTTAAAATCTATATTTTCACTTTTCTCTTTAAAAAAAAATTAAACTTCACAAACAGAACTTACATATGGTTTTTCCTAGGTCAGTGCAAGATTAGACAGAGCAGATAATCCAGTAAGACTCAGCAGGGGTCTTGAAAACCCTAAAGAATATCAAATAGACCAGAATTTCCTACCTGAGCTTCACAGTGCTATGCTTTTACATTTTATCTAGACTCTTAGCTTTATTTAAATGGGATTTTTTGATTGCATCTATAAAATATTTAAGTTTAATATATACAGCATCATTATCCTACATTGTGAAAAGCATAAAAGCATATGAAAGTAATAGCTTTCTTGACACACAGGACGATTAATGTGCATGAATTGAATTTTTCTGTGTTCTATGAACTCACATTTCATGGAGACACCAAATTTATAGACAGAAAAAAATCTTTAATCCAGTTTGAACTTTATAGAAGCTTAACATAGAAACATGAGGGATGTATACTCCTAGAATCACCTTTGCAAATTAAATTTCAAGACGGAGATCATTAGGAGCATGCTTGCACGAGTGATGTTTTTTTATTAATGCTGTAATTTTATTTAGCACGCAAGAGTTTGGTGTTTTCTGTCTTGCTTCAGAAAGTTAAGTTGCCATGAATGTTACTGAAAAAAGTTTTTTAAAAATTGTTTAACAACACAGAAAGAAGCGTCATTAGCATATCAGTATCTTCTAGACTTCTATGACTCAAGACTTCCATGAAAATATGTGCTGCTAAAGGCAAAAGTATTTAAAATCTATTACCATTAGCATCTTTAAATAAATCCCCTGTATTGGTAGAAAAACCAACAGTACATAGCACCACTATCACACAGCCCTTTTGGGGTACCTCCATGGTCCTGATGCCACCTACCTATAAGGCACGGTGGCACACAAAGTCTTCTTAAAATGTGACCATCCAAACTGCTTCTCACTTTTTGAAACAGATTTTTGAATAGTTATTTCTGAATTTTTCTCCAGTACTTATGTAGAAAGCCAGCTGGATTCTGATAGTTATGTTGTTTCACTGCACTCTTTCAGCATGTCAGCAAGAGCAGGGTTTTATTTGGCTACAATTCCTTAGCTAAGTATTCCTTAGTTGACTTAGAACAAATAAAATGACAGCAAAGGAATGTTGAGGCAAACTAAACTATCCAAAGGTAATTTTTGAAATTTTCCATTTTGAAAACATTTGCAAATATATATCGGTATAATTAAAACTCACATCCAGCACAACAGCAGAAAATGACACCTAAAGAAGAGCTATAATTCTGTGTGAGGGCCACTCTCACAGACAGGCTGCAGTGTCCTCTCCAGCTAATACATGGGAGCAGTCAAGAATGTGATCTGTCTGGGAGTCTCAGTGGCAATAAACCAGACTGCATCCTCCCATTCTTCTTTAAGGATGTATCAACATGCACTTCGTTTACAAACATCAGCATTCCCTCATATTCCACCCACTCGTCCAGGAGACTTTTTTCGGCGTGAAGCATGACTGATCCTGGTCAGACCCATCCACGCTGACCTCTTGTTCCTAATCTGTCAGTCTGGATACACAATAAAACACCACTTGCTCACTCTGCCCTCAACTGCTGCTTCTGAACCAGAGAACAAAGGAAAAGGAAAAGCTGGAAACAGAGTTTTTACAATGACATGTACTGATAGGACAAGGGGAAATGGCATTAAACCGAAGGAGGGAAGGTTTACATTAGATATCAGGAAGAAATTCTTTACTCTGAGGGTGGTGAGGTACTGGCACAGGCTGCTCAGAGAAGTTTTGGCTGCCCCGTCCCTGGTAGTGCTCAAGGCCAGGTTGGATGGGGCTCTGAGCAATCTGGTCCAGTGGAAGGTGTAAAGGCTCTAAAGGCAGGGCATTAGAACTTGATGGTCTTTAAGGTCCCCTCCAACCCAAATTTTTCTATGAATCTCTGAAAGTTTGCAAAACAGAAAAATAAATAAATAATCAAATCAACCTTGCAACCTTTTTCTAGACCTTTACAAAGTACAAACTGTGCCAATCTGACCTTTGCTGTAAGAGAAAGTATAAACCAAAATGTAGTCCCATGCCTAGTCCTTGGCTGTGTGACAAGCCACACCTTAGCACAAGAGGGAATTTAGTGAGTCTTTCAAACACCAAAACCACACACAGAGCCAGCCAACTAACCTGCAATTTAGATATTCCCATAAGTTCTTGTCAGCGTGCACAAAGTAGTGTTATCACCTATAATTGACTAGAGGACTTCAATTATGCTGGTAAATTTAGCAATAATTACACATCTTTGCCACCATTCAGGCATTGCCTCTCAGGGCATGGAATCTGTTTATACTCACTTCCAACAAATTCAGCCTTCACGAGTTTGCTCAGCTACGTGCGTTCATCTAACCATAACGACCTCATTAGTTAGGAGAAGTGCTCCATGAAACAGTATCGTGAACCACGCCTTGGTTTCTCAAAGAAACCAGTGTATCTAAAGGACAGTTTTTTTGGCACAGAAAGAAAAGCACCTTTCTCCTCCTGACACAACAGAACTTAAAAATATTCATTTCCACTGGCATAGGAAATGGGTTTTGTGGTGGATAGGGTGGATGCTCAAAGACATCCAGGAGCATTTTAAACTCGTTTCTTTCTTCATTATGCTCATCATTTCTTGACCTCAACCTTCCTGCTTGTTCCTCCAAAAGAATATTTTTGAGTCCAAGAGCTCATATCATTCCCTACTGGGAGAGCAGTGAGGAAAATGAGCCACAGGTGCTCATCACCTCACTTTAGGAATCACCTCACTTAGGTATCACTTCACTTTAGGAAAGCTCTCATCTACCACAGTGACAAAACAAGAGCTTTACAAGAATGTAACAGACTGTGCTGTGTGATTCACCATCTTTTCCCCCAGTCAAACGTAAAGGCAGTGCTTACTTTTGATTTTACTCCAAATAAAAGCTATTTGCATCACTACATCAAACTAAGCCTTGGCTGGGCTACCCTTGCCCACCATTATCTTTCCCCTCCATTTTTATTCTTGTTAAAGCAACAGATTAAATTATTAAAACTAAAACAAATTTCTGACATTGGTCCTATAAAATGATACATGAATAATACTTTTTAGTACAAAAGCTCTGCAAAATAGAACCTTATAAAATCTGTGCAGCAAGCAAAACAAAGTACTTGCTGACAATAAAAAAACACACTTAACTATATAGCTAAGACAGGGCAAGAACACATGTAATACTAGAAATTGTTTCTCATAGCAGCAGCACCTCTGGAAATTAACTCCTTCTTTAAAAGGAGTTTTCTTTCTCCACATCAAACACTTGTCAGGAGTGCTGTGGCTGCTCTCTTAGGAAACATAACCACCTCTGCAAGACCTAATTTCTGTGTGAAGGTTAATTAGTTTAATGCAGGAAATTGTCTAGTGGAGTTGGGGATTTCTTCTTCAAATAAATGAGTTAGAGGCTTGAGTTTGGTAAGTATTGCCTGAGAAATTGTGGCTGTTGGATGTGATGCTTTGAACAACAGGGCATCACTATACAAAAGGAGAGACAATAGCATCCCACAAGCTCTACCTGTGTTAGCAATTTGTGAAATTTCTTATTAAACAATTAAAAACACTAGAATAGCCTCATTTGGAGGTGAAATTGCTTCCTGCTTACTTTTGTTACACTCTATTTTGTTCAGTACAATCCTAATATGAACCAGAACATAGCCGAGGTTGGGATTTGTGAATGAGCTACAGAGATTGACATTTTGTTGAAACACAGATTCTTCAGTGAGAGGATTTTTCATCATAGCATATCAAACCTCATTATTTTAATTTGCTCAGACAATAGCAGTACGCAAGAGAGTAAAGAGAATTTGTATTTGCTGCATATTGATTTGCATAGTCAAGATTATCACATACATTTAAGATTGTAAGACACCGATCTCTGAAGATCATAACCTTAAAACCACAGCGTATTTGGGCACCACAAATCTAATTACCCCAAATCATGTCACTTATGGAAACACTTATGTAGCATAAGATTATTTTCAAGCTGGCAATTTAGGTCTCAGTCGGGATTTGATTTGCATTCCTTCCTTAATTTATGGAGTTTGCATTTCTTCCCCATCTTCCCCTGATACATTTTCCTCCAAGCCCATGGTTGATTTTCAAGAGCTGTAAACTGAAAGACACCATACAAACAATCCTGTTGACATAGAAGTAAAAGTTCACTCACTTTTCATCAGTAGGGTAACAGGAGAGGCAACTGAATGCACACAGGGGCTAACAAGTAGAAAGGTCACTTTATTGGATGCCTTACAAAAAAAGGAGACAACTTTAAGGGAGTATTACATAGGCTTGATGAAAACATTTCATATACAAACCCTTATTTCTGACTGTTTCAGTAGCCTGTGCAGTGTTTACTTGGACAGTTTCCCAGGGGTTTCCTGCTTTATTAAGGAGACTGCATCCTGAAGCACAGCATTTACATACGTTACCTACACGATTAATGAGATAAGTAAAACACATGGAGGAAGCCTCTGATACCACAGACATTATTCAGAAGAAAACCCCAAGTTTAATAGGCAAAGATTAACAACAAACTTTTTCCTTCTTTATATCAAAAGACTATTTTTAAGGCATCAGGAAAAGCTGTTTGCACATACATGCCAGAAAAGTTGAATCTTAGCAAGAAAATGCAGAAAAAATAGGTGTATTTTACCATATACTAAGCACTACTTAGCTTTAGAAACTTGGACTAAATGTAGTCCCTGGTTAAATGCACCACCTGGCAACAACGGCTGTTGGCAAAACTCCTAACCAAAGTTTGGGCTGCTGACAGAAAACTACAGATGACTTCAGACTATTTTACAATTTTTAAACTGAATTTAAATTCTGTTCTCACTGTTTTAGGCCACCAAAAATATCAGAAAAGATCAGTGTTTAGAGATGAATAGACTATCTTTTAGTAAAATTTACTTATGTTTAACCATTTCAGCCAAACATGGTTTAAATTCTCATTACAAGGAAGAGCAACGCAAGAATTTTTTTTCAAAAAAGGTTAAGACTCAATAAACTCCCTCAAACCTATTATTGCATTTGATACAGGGCTGATACAAGCATACAGCTTGTGATACAAGCATAACTGCATGTGCTGTCTTCTAACAATTCTCTACTTCTTATTTTGAATCACGTCACTAAAAATACCATTATTGTTCAGTGGAACTGCAATAACCAAAAAACAATCACAGAAGTTTTTTAGTAGAATAGAACACATTGCCTAAAACCTAAGTAACAGAGTGGCTACTCATAATACTGTTATACACCAAAGCGCCACAAATGCCACCAAAAAGCAATTTGGATATAATTTTTATTACAATTTTGTTACCCTGCATGTTGTTCTTCATTACTTAGACAATAAATTGACCTAATTTTAACACAATTACAGCTTTGGTTAAAGGATGCTGGTTCCCAGCAAGGCATCTGTGGAAGGATGGTTTTAATTGATACCATCCAAATCCTCTAAGAGTTTTGTGTATTGCAACAATCAACAGAAAGAAAAAAGTTACCACTGGACAATTCCACAACATTTTAGTGCTATCCAAAGTCTGCAAACTGAAGAGGTAACACAGTTTATGAAATGTAAGTACTATGACATTTCCATGTGTTAGAATTTTTAAATTCAACCATATTAGACACATAGGATGGTTTAAGTTGCTTAAACACAAGCTCTTGCTGCTGTTTAGATGCTCCAGGGTGCCTGAATTTTCTGTACAGCACTGGTAGGTCCAACATAACACATACAGAAAGGAGACCTGTAATTGCTGGAGTGGCAAGATTATCCTGTTACCCACAACAGTGTTAGCTCAATGTTAGCTAGAATCTGAATTCCAGCAATCTGTTCTCCATGTATGAAGTTACCTGTTTGTATTTTTAACTTTCTGCTAAATATTAAATCAAGAAAATCCCTTCAGGACAAGAGAAATATTCTGCTATACATCCTAGGCACTCCAGTAAGCAGCAGTGCTCAGCTGTCATGGGATATTCTTCATGAATGCACCTTTATGTTCTCTGATAATAACAACCATTATGAAAAAGACTAATTCATTCATGTGCTGAATATCTTGAAACAGCCTTTAACATATTACTGCTCCAAAGATATTATGACAATTCTTGCCAGTCTTGGCTGACATTCAGCAGATTGCTATGTCTCTTTACCTCAGTTTCTCCATCTGTGGATCTGGACACATTTGTGAGGAAATAAGAGCTACAGACAAAAATCACTGCAAGAAGCACAGTGAGTTTTAGGCAAATTTTAGCAAGAAGTGCTAAAGAGCGTGCTCGTCATTCACTAAAGGCATTAGTATCTGCAACAAGTAGCAACTTTGAAAAGCAGCAACTTTTTGCTTTCAAGCAACTGGTGGAAAAAGTATTATTGTTTAGGGGATTCCTTATACAAGACAGGTTTTGCTTTCTCTCGCCCCTTGCCTAACTTCATTTTGTCTACAGGCAAGTGTTGGTGTAATTGCAGTGATAAAGGGTTTCTCAAAGTGTCCCTAGCTGTTTCACTTCTCCCGACTGAGAGAGGTGCAAGGCAGAGGGGTACACACTCCTTTGAATCTTTCACCCATTTTTCTCCTTTCTTATGTATATCTAATCTATTTGAGATGCAGCTATTTTGCTAACTGGCTTAAGCAGGAGCCCAGCTTACAACATTATACAGATATTCACATATGGTAGTGACCACAGGCCAATTACCTCTTCAAATAGACCAGGCACGTTTATTTGTATGTGTGATTCCATAAACATGAGAAGACTGGAGCACAAGTCTGTGTTGCCAGCAGCAATTTTGTCTGCTTTCACAGTAGCAAAACAGAACCATACTTAAAGCGTAAGAGACCAGCAAACTCCTCCTGCCTTTGGAGCTTGCTAAAAGGGGGCCCCAGCTCAGCAGTTTGGACACTGAGTGGCAAACACCATCTGTATCCTTTTCCCTTCCATAAAAGGAACCTTTATAGCAGTGTAAAGGAAAACAAAGAAAGATTACTACCAGTAGTTATAAATGAATAGTTAATCATCCAATAAGAATGTGAGTTCTCTCAAAGATATCATACTAAAGCAAATTAGTCAAAAATACAAAGCTATTGAACAATGGTACTCCAATAAGCAAGTGATAAACTCAAAAAACCAAACAAAAATCTCACCCTAAGCCAACTTTAGAGCTATTATTCAAATATAACTAGGGGAGAAAAAAGGTTAAAACTGAAATTTATATTTTGTTCATTTTAGTCAGGCCAATTGTGAATTTTCCTCCATAGTCCTTCCTTTTGGTCAGAAAAGCTGAAGCACAGCAAGAATGCCTACATCGGATTTGCTTACACAATTCTAAAGCCAGTAAATTGCAACAAATACTGCCAGGGGCATTTACGAAAGCCTATTTTTTTGTTATTTTCAGATCCCAAGCCCTAGAAATCAGCACTGAGAAGAAAAATAAACAGAGTTTTGACATGTACAGTAGCAAGAATTAGCTTTGTACCCAGACAAGGAACAAGCCCTTTAAAGAACAAGTTAGTGGATTAACAATCCGAACAGCTCACACTGCCACGTTTATTTAAGCTTCGACAAGAAGTCAGGCAGTGAAGCAAGAGCCCTGCATTGTGAGTTTGTGCTCCACACAAACAGCTCTAACAGCTTTAAATTCTTTTTTGTTTAGGAGTTTGTTTGTTTCTAAAGAGAAAAGAAAATAGGGAGAATGTAATTGACCCAGTTGGAAGCAGCAGGCTGGCGTAGGAAAGGCGATACGCGAGACGTGAGCACCACCACGAGGCAAAGCACCTTCGGAACTCGCAGCCCCGGCACAGACACACCGTACGTGCAGGCAGAACAGCCTGCACACACACCTACACTCAGGGATAAACACAAAAATTATAGGTAATTTGTTTTCTGCGAGAGAACTCTTTTTGGATATCACTTGGAGGATTCCCACGAGGTGTACAACCGCATCTGATGCTGAAAAATTTTTTCTTAGGTATCTATTGACTTTTATCTTCCAGTACGAAAACATCTCCATAGCTCAACTGCTGTGAAAGCAAGTCAGTGCTTGGTTCAAGAGAGGTAGTTAAAGCTTTTACCTGGAATCATGCCAGCCTATCTAGATATGGCTTATCTCTTTCTAGGTGTAAAGGCACATTCATTCTCAAATAAAAATAACAAGAGGCAGGGAACATCATATCAGGAAAAATTATCTGAAATTAATTCAGCTTTTTTTTTTTTTAAAGATTAGTTTTTAAATAACCATATTGCTTTCCTGAAAAAATGTTAAGTTTTCCATGTAGTCCATCTTTTTAGTGGTTTAAGAGAGCTCTAACTGGAAGTAATATAAAAACCCCAGACCAGATCCCCCAAAACAATTACAAGCAGTTTAGATGCTATCTTATCCAAATACATTTCCTCGTGATTACTGATTAGGACAGTGGGGATTTTCTGCCATTTAGCACAAGGTACAGTTAAATTCTTGATGTCTCACACAATCTTTGAAGTCTCTCAACCAGAAACTCCCTCTGTACCTCTTTCATGCTATTACATTTGAAGGCACATCAGCAAAAGCCTTCTGAAAGCAAGTATACATAAGGCCAGTGTAGTAATTTCCGCTCCAGCACCAAGAAAATATAAATTTTAGGTAAGAATTGGCATGCTTAGGTTACATGCCTAAAGCAATTTTCATTTTTAGCATAATTTTTTTTTCAGTCCTGAACAGTCATGACTTGTAATTATTCACTGAAGTTTGGCTAGCCAACAGCGAATCTTGAAAGATATCAGCACTTGGCACTTGTAGAAAACTTAGAATGTTACATTTCAACAAAAAGATCAATGCTCCTAAGACTTTGCTTCCATCTATCCAACATCTTCATGTGATTTAGAAATATTTCCCAAGATATATGTCCAAAGTAGATTAAACTGTTTTTAATTTCAGCTTCAATTGGCAAACATACATTTGTTTCCTCCTGCACCTAAATAATTTTAGGCATTGCAATAAATGAATTTTGATTGACTTATGGTTAACAGATTTCATTACTCTTGTCTGACAACAACAATGCAACACTTGGAAGAACTTTTCTTCCCAAGTCCTAAAGATAAGCACCCCATGTAACCTCTCCCCTCACCTTAGGACCAAATAATATCACATAACTTGCTGTAAATGCAATACTTTAATTTGCTCACATTAATGAGAAATTGATGTTTTTTATTACAGTTCCTGGGTCTCTCGGTCTGCCCTCTCCAGGTAACACTACAAATAATTACTTGCTCAACCTCAGTTTAGATTGATTGTCAGAGATTTCTGCAAGGGGATAGAACGTTCTGTGCAAAGAAGACTTCACAAGGAAGGCAAAAGTTTACTTGGATTTGTGGTTGTCTGGTATTCCCAATGACCTGAGATATTTTGGATGACAACTTGCAGGCATATCACTGAAATTTCTAATGATAATTAGAAGAGTCACTGGTGAAAAAAAGCTAGAAAAAAAATGCCGTATCAGACTACAGTAGCTTCATCTGAACAAACTCAAACTCAACCTGTCTGAATGCAGCACAAGAGGCACTAAGTACTTCAACCTATACTGCTGCATGAAAAAGCTTTTCCTGCAGTTTTATGAACTGCTTTGATACTAGAAAGGTACTCTCCAATGAATTCAAGAGTATTGTAGAAATATTTGCACAAGATCCATTTCAGAAATTCAAGAAACATGGAGAAGTCTAGAATTATAGGATCAAAATGTAGCTATCAGCCTAGATGTAGAGGTTTAGGATAACAAAGAGCTTCAAATACATACTTCAGATCTGGGTTTTTTTCTTATTTAGTAACTTAAACAGCTGTCTGAATGAATATTAATCTATCTTTAGTCAGCCCAGCATTAAAAAACTTCAGTACACAAATAGTTAAATAATTTTAAATATAAACAAATATAAAACTCTCCTCCCAGATTTGCTTAACTACTCTTGTATTTTTGATAAATCAACAAATCATGCAAAGAATGATTCTGCAAATTAATCCTTTAAAGCAAAAAAAACCAAACAAATCATTTCATCTTTGACTTGTTTTATTAAGAGAACAGCTAACTCAAAGTTAACAGTGCTGAATACTCTGTTCATCATGCAAGAAGTATATCTAGTTTTAATCACTTTCTAACTACCTCTACTCAGAGACAGTGTGGGATTTTTGTATTCACAGGGCAGAGCATTTATTAACTCAAGCCTTCTCTCCATTGTGGCACAATCAGAATGTTCTGAACAGCTGGTTAGGAAGATAGCCAAGATGCAAGAAAGATGTCTGAGCCTCCTTTTCAAGGGCAGCCAACTCTTGTACTGTAGGTGCCAGAATATCCACATGGCCTTTGTACAATCCACCTGCCAAAAGAGACACAATCTAAATTATGTGTTCAAAGTCATTTTTCAGCAGAACTAACAATGCTCAACCACAGTCATTCAGAAAGTTAATTACTTTGTTAAAAAAAAAGCACAAACAAACTGAAACAGGTATACACATACTCTTGTCACTTGCAACCCATAGGCTGCACGTAACAAATACAGAAGATAGCAAAGAACTAGCAGCTTTTTATAAACCTTGTATTTATAATCTTTAACTTATTTCTTTATAGTCTGTTAGTCTGTAGTTACACAGGAGACAACCAGGAAACTGAGCACTGCATTACAAAGGAACTCTAGAGTAGTTCATTGCTTACCACCCAGAGCTCTTTTCTGTCCATATGTAACTTTCCCATCAAAATCATCCACCGGTACTTTTATGTCTGGTTCAACTTGGGCAATAGTGCAGTTTAAGTGTTCTTCAATCTCCCCCAGCAGCTAAGAGGAAAAAAAAACCAAGAAGATTTAAGTACTCTTATGGTCCAAGACTAGTCAAACTAGTGCTCTGAACAGTCACATTCAAGTAGTTTGAACAGGAATGGTACACAGAAAACAATTTGGTCACAGACACTGAAGACTTAACACATTTTTATTAGCTCAGACTATACAAGTTAATTTCTGATTTCAGTATGATTTTACCCTACCTAGAAGTCTTTATTTCATACACTACCCTACTCTGAGCTCACAGTCCAAGTTTATTTTACCACAGATGATGTATGTTGGCCCTTCTTTATTAGAGAAAAAAGGTAAGTACTGGTTTTTAACAAAGTATAGTTGGTACAGGTATCCCAATGAAAATCTATTTAAGGGACACACTATTTCCAGGTTCAAAAACCAACAGCTTTAAGTTACTTAGCTTTGCAACAAACCATCTAAACGGAAGCCTATAACTAACATCCTCTAACTCTTAAGAGATTTTCATTAGGAAGACTGTAAGGAAGCTGATAATAAGACTCCAACAGAATTGGCTGGGAATATTAAAATAAGTTTTATAATTAAACAACTTACAGAATATATAACTTGAGAAGTTTTCTAATTTCTTCTTCAAATGGAATCAAAGGTTATAAACACCCTAGGACTAGCTTTGTACTTCAACTACACAGGTGAAACAAGAACTTCATTCTTGAGTCTTTTAGAGGAATTAGGGAACATTTAAGCAAAATGCTTACCTGCATCTCATTGTACCATATGGTACAACCTCCTTCTTCCTTCAGTCTAGTGTTGTAACACCCTTTTCCACGACTACTGCATACATGATACCAAACCTAGAAATAATGGAAAACAACTCCTCAACTTTGTGAAATAGAGTTTTGTACATTCATTTTGACTAATTATAGTATGAAAAAGAATTCAGGAATCTGTTTAAGTTCTCCTTCAATTAACCATGGACAAACAAACAGTTCTTCAATGCAAAATATGAAAGTCAGCAGCTGTGGACAGATCTTCAGTAAATAATGTCTGTTACCTTTGCTTTGGAGTGTAATTACCTTTTCTTTCTCTTTTGCCACAAGGGAGATTGCCAAACCCATCCTGAAATATTAGGGGAGAAGGGAGGGAGAAATGTGTTTCAGTAACTATTGCCAACTTGTGAAAGAACAACGACAAAAAATATCTAGAAAACACACATACCTCTCAGCTCTGCCTACTCTCCCAATTCGATGAACATAGTTCTGTTTTTCATCAGGGAGTGTCACATTGATAACTGTGTAAGATAAACACAATCCACAGAGAACATAAGATTTTTTTTTTAAATACATGTGCTAAGGTTAGAGATCAGACACCTAAAATAAATATGATTTTGATTGCTGCAATCCCTCCCCTTAGCCTATGTACATGCTACATGTCTTATAGTCTATTACAACAGTTACAGGTGTAACCTGCAATACGTGCAATAAAGGCTTTCACTCTCAAACAGCTTTCTCCCTGATTATTTTTTGGCAAAAATGGAGAACCAAACAAACCCCAAAAATGCAGAACATCATCAGGTATTGAGAAAGTATGGTGAAGAACCAAATTAAATATTGCCTAGTTTAAGCCTTTAACATCTGCATCTTTTAAAATTATGCTATAGGTCATATATTTATTTTAACTAGAGGACAGGACCGCAAATATATTGACGCTCTAGTGCAATTCAACAG
Organism: Acanthiza pusilla; assembly: GCA_036630365.1. Lineage (NCBI taxonomy): Eukaryota > Metazoa > Chordata > Aves > Passeriformes > Acanthizidae > Acanthiza > Acanthiza pusilla. The sequence goes on from JAXCHO010000036.1 coordinate 3,981,419, forward strand.
CTTAAGTTTAAGAAGTTATGTCTTACCATATGGAACGCCATGAATATCAATTCCTCTAGCAGCAACATCTGTGCAGATCAAGAAACGGACATCTCCTCTCTGCAAAAACAGAGTTGTAATGAACTGCTGTGCTAAATACAACATGCAACATCCCAGGCAATGAAACCATAGTCCTTCCTCCTTACTTCACCTTGAAGTGAACCTGTACATTTAGGAACACTTCAAATAAACCATTAACAGCTTGCTCAATTTACATCCTGTTTCTTTCCCCAACAGCATATGGCAAGCAAAAATCAATGAACCGCTTAATCAAAAGCAAACTGCAATATTTATATAACTTCTTTTTTAAATAATCAAGAACTAAAGACTTTAAAAAACAATGTAATTGCTAGAGATCAGAGTTAGGTTTTTATTTTAAAGAAAGCCCACTACCTTTTCAATTCAAACTCACAAAGGTAGTATTGACTACCAGTACAGACTTCCACCTACAGAAAATGTGCCTCACAATTTCAGGAAGTGGGACACAGAGTATTTGAGTGGAATTTAATTCAAATGGACAAGTAGGGACACAAATTAACATATGAATTCAGATATTGGGAGGTGAGGAAAAAGCCTTCAAGATTCTCCTACATCACCTTAAATCTTTCCAGGTTTTGTTTTCTTTCTTGAGGTTTTCTATCACCATGCAGACAGACACATGAGAATTGATGTCCCTTCCTATCAGGGCCTGAAAGAGTTTATATGCATTAATAACTACACACATAAGTTATGACACAGAACCATACAGAACTGGAAAAAAATTTCACGGGCACAAGTCTCAATTCAGGGAAATTTCACTTAATTTATTACCAATTAATATATACCTCGAATTAGTGACACAAACATTGCGGGGTAAAAAATATGCAAGACAAATAGTTAAACACTATTCCTCCCTCCCCCCCCAGCAGGTCTGTGCAGGCATTTCTCCTTACTCCTTCCTGCTCTAAATTTTCCCATTTCTTCAATTGTCTGTCTTCACACTTCTCCTCACACATCCCCTTTGACTGTTCCCCGGTTTTCTTTCACATTCCTCCTTCTAGGTCTCCTTATGTGTGCACATTTGTACACACAGATCTCTTCCCATGTCTCTTGCCCTTATCAACTATCAATTTTACTAATGTATTTCAGCAGAGGCACCACATACTCTTCTCACTGATTCAAATTTTGGTGCATGACAGGATGTTTCCAGCCCTTTCAGAACTGTGTGGAACAGGTACAGGGCAGTTCATTGCCTTCTTTCACAAAGGGCACCTGTGCAGCTGCCTACTACCAAACCCTGAATTTTATGCCCAGTCATTATGTAAAAAAACCAGAAGCACAAGGCTTTTTTTGTGCTGTGTCCTAGTACTGGAGACCTCTATCACACAATTTTGGTGTTGAAAAAATACAGAAATGAGAGAAGTGAGCAGAGTAAGGCTGACATGAAAGCATTACCTCCACCCTGTTGGATGAAGTATTGCTCCATATTATCACAGTCTATTTTAGTCCTGCAGAAAATAATGGCTTGGTCCATCTTGTGCTCTTTGATTGCCCGAACAGTGTACTCTCCTTTTAGAATTTTAATAGCTTCAGACCACATTTCTTAAAAAAAAAAAAAAGAAGTTATTTCACTCAAAATTGGTTTAAAATATGAAGAACCTTTGAACTACATACCTTTAAAGTTCTCTAGCCTTCCAGCAGACAATTAAACTTTTATTATTAGAACAAGCTAAACCTTCAGTTACTACCTCTTCCTTCCACACTCCCATATTCAAAGGTGAACAGAAAGAACAAAACCACTCATAAGTTTCAGGTTTCTTATACACACCAACAAACACTCGTCTACAAATCTGCAAAATATACAGTCAATCTCTTTCCCACTCCCCAAATATCGAAATACATTTCTCTTCAAGACTACGAGAATGTAGAAATAAGATTTTGGAGGAACGTGACTCAAGGCCATTATCTACTACAATTTACCTTTACTTCAAAATATTTACAAAAATTTCACAAGCTATTTCTTAGTGTTGCTGATTACCTGGAGTGTTAGCGCCAGGTCGAGTATTGTCTTTTGCATGTACTTCATCAGTCTAGGAAAAACACAAACAAAAAAGGCCCCTAAGCCATTAGTCCACTCTTCACAGAAAAATACTTAACTCCATCAACTTTTAACTATGAAGAAACCAAACTTTAAAAGTAATCTTACCATTCTGTTCTCCCACCAGCCAAGTTACTCTACCTTTAGCTAAAGGAAAGTCTTGAGCTAAAGCACACAAAACTTATTAATAAAAAAGAGCAATAAAATTATTTATGTAGACATGGGATAGAAAACACCTTTCAACAAAGTGAAGAATTAAAAACATCCAAACAAACCTGAATAAAAATGTATTGTAAAATATGGTTAAATCACATAAACAGTAGTTCCTTATCTTTTTCCCTATATTAGGCTGAATCAGATATAAATTCAAAACCCAAGAGAATTAAACTCATACTACGAGTTTAACTCATACTAATGAAAAGGTACCAACACATGACAAATAGAGGTTCCAGAGACAAAAAGGGATCAAGAAAACCTATAGACTTGTAACTGTATCAGTGTCGACAAGAACAAAATATGGTCCCAGGTTATTCAGAACCTGAATATTAAAAACCTGAACAACCACCACCTTCTCACATGAATAGACGTCAGGTAAATGTAGAATTTAGAGTCTCAAATGCAGTCTGATATGAAATCAATTCCTCCAAAAACTGCTCATCTTACATGGGTTAGAGACAGAACTACCTTACAGAATGATCCCTCTTGGCAGGTTAATTTCCTCCTGCCCAATCAGAAAAGTGGTACTAAGTACAGTTAGGCCACGGATCATCAGCTGTGAAACGAGTGACAAAGCACAGTGCCATTGTTCTCTAGTATAAAATAGGTTGTTACCCTATTAAGCTCTTCCTCAATCATGTTTGTAACACAAAGCTGTTCAGAAACAGTGTTATGACATCACTAATATGATGCTGACTATCACGGAACAAACAATTTCAGATTAAGCTGTTTCAATAGTCAGCAAAGATCCTTCAACATTAGGCCCCTGAAGGTTAAATAAGTAAATATGGACAAAAACTCTTAATTTCCACTTACTCTGATATGATTCTTGCCAAGCCTTTCCCAGAGTTTATCTGTTTTTGGATTTACAGGCACAACTACATGATGTACAGTTTCAGGGACAGAATCTTCTCCTTTCAAATCAACCCAGGTGGGAAAATGCATGATCTTTTCAGACAGCTTTTTCACATCAAAAGAATGCAGTGTTGCAGAACACACAATCACCTGAGAAGAAAAGAGTCATATGGATACCCCTGATGATAAGATTTTCTCCCAGCCAAAAAAAGGTGGGAGTAGAGCCAGAAGAATATTATGTAGTTGAATAGCACTATGTAGCACAACAGAAAGAGTCTGGATTTCCTCAGCACAGGAACCACTCAGTAGGCAAGAGTCAAGACACAAAATAAATTGCTTAACTATTCTGTTACAAAGACCCAGTCATTTAGCAGGAAGAATGCAGAACTATTGAAAGCTGATGAGCCAAGATTATTAACACATTAGAAATCATAAAGTATGTATTCATTCTTATTTTGATATATTTATATATAAATAATTCAAATTAAACTGAAAACTGCTGAACCCTAGGTTTCAACATCTAGAATACTAAAAATACATAATCACAGGCAATTACTGAACTCACTGAACAAATGTTAGTTTTGGACAAGAGCAAACTCCACTTCAAAGAAGCATGCTCCATGCCAAATAATGAAAGCAGAGCAAACCATACACACACCAAAAAAAAATCCAAGCGAACAAAACAAACCAAAAAACCACAACAAAAAACCCCAAAACCACAAACATTTTATACCTGAAGTCTCTTTCCATCTGAGGTTATCTGAGGAATTTGACCGTGGATCCTATTTATGAAATCTGAATAACCTTGGAGGAGAAGGCCATCCTGTGTGGAGATGAAATAAAAGAGACAAAGTTGCGAACCTTATCTCTCATTTCTGTCTTTACACTTGAGTGACATAAACAATACATTCATAGTCTCAGAAGTTCTTGCTTTTAATTAGCTGGACAGGTCAATGCATGGCTGGGATATTATTACTAAGAAGAAAAAACCCAGTAAAAATCTGGAGTATTTACATTATAGCTTCTGTGCTTCACCAGAAGCTCATCAGCTGCTCCTAGCTAATACCCCAAGGCATTTAATCTTTGTGAATATTCAACTGTTCTATAACAGATCAGAGAGATGCATTTATTTCACAGCATATTGAGTACAAAATTCACAGGTTTCAAGGCCTGCTGGTTTAACTAACACTTGCATTTTGCCTTTGTCCTTCAAGTTCCCTGCAGTGACAGGGACAGACTTCAGACTTGTAAATATAATTGGAAATATATTTCTCTATCAAAAAAATCCAAATAGATTTAACAGGCTATGAGGGCAAGGGAAGAAAGACCAGTAGGTTGCCAAGGTTACAAACAACAAGAAGATTAGGCTGGAACAGTCTATAGGCATCTAACTCCTCCACTGAACTATCAAACACTATAGAACAATCATGTTTCACTGACTTTTAAAATATCATACAGCATTTAAGTACAGAATTTAAGTAGCACTTAGTCCTCTACATACAGCTTCATCCAGAACCAGGAATCTAACTTGAGATAAATTAATCTTCCCTGTTGAGACCAGGTCATCCAGCCTTCCAGGAGTTCCAACGACAATATCCACCTATGAAACACATAAAGAATATCAGTTGGTCCTGTAACTAACTAGAGGCATTAGAAGTTTTATATAAGCTTAACATTATGAGAAAATGATCAGTATAATGCTTTATCTTCTATAAATTATATAACTTCATAAAATCCTAGAGTAATTTGAGTTGGAGGGATCTCTTGAGATCATCTGGTCTCCACTCTCACCTTCACATGCAAATCAAGGACAATTTCCAAATTACTTTAGGTAGCTGCCTAATACAATTTTCAATACACTTATGGAAAGGTATCTTACAACCTCCTCCCTGGGCAACCCGCATTTTGGTTCTACAGCTATTTCATTAGCAGAACCCACCTTAGAAAGGAAGCCTTTTCTTATTTTGGTAAGTGTTGTGCCCCTTTTCCCCTTCCCTGAATCCCAAACTGTGTAATTTTGTTATCTAAAGCCAACAAACAGATTTGTTTTCACATGGGGGAAAAAAAAAATTAACTTTCCTCGCTGTGGAAGGATACAAAGTCTGTCAACTATAGAAATAACTTAAGATTTTGCCATACAGAAATGTTCATGATCATGAATTTAGCATTCACATGGAAGTCCAACAATCTTCCAGTTCAAGCATGCTCAAGAGAAAATTTGTATTTTGGCAGCTAGAACCACTAGAAAATTTAATGACAATGAAGTGTTCTCACTTCCAAAAGTGAGTCTCAAATAAAAAAAAAAGACTTTGTGACTCTGTTCTCCCTACAGCATGACTGATTTGATTGTACATTCCATGCTCCTGAAACCAGACCATTTCCTTCTACTTAGGACTAGTCTGTAGCATAGGTTGACCTTGATAACTATAGACTATTTTTATTTGCAAAAACATGGAACAGAAGTTTACAGGAAAACTGCCTTGTTGGTTAAGGACAAACGTCAGACAACTACACTTTTATTTTAATATTTTCAGGAGTACTCAGGCCCTAACAGACTTTAACTAAGCACTATAAGCGCTTGTATTAACATGGAAATAAAGGAACAACTGCTAGACTGGTGCAACGTGAGCTCACTATTGACTGTACATTTTCTTTTTAACATATTTATTATTATTAGATGAGTTACATGAAGCACCATTACCATCCTCTAGCAACATCATAAGTTATCTGGAACCCAAACTATTAAATCATATGAAAAAATACAACTTACTCCTTGTTCCAGTACAGAGAGTTGATCCCTGGCAGCAACTCCACCAATAATTAGCAGTTCCCTAAAATTACATCAATATATTTGACATTTACCCATTTAATATATTCAGAAGTATATTAAACATCTGTCTGAAGACTGATTCTTTTATTAATCACTGATTATTAACATATCTGAACAGTAATTTTAAGAACAACAGGAAAAAATCAATTTTGAAATTCATCCCTTCATGTTGTTTACTGTGTTTCAGTTCAAGTGAAAGCTTTGTTACCAAATTGCATACGAATGTGATTGTTATCACTGTTGTAATGACCACATTAGCACCTTAACCAATTTAATCTTACAAAAAAGGTTTTTTAAAAATCCCCAAAATAATTTAGTTTAATAAAGTTTCCTGTGTTCTTCAAAGTTCAAAATGCAAATAACAGTAAACTAGATGAATATTTCATTGCAGCTTGCCTCTTCTCATTGCTTAGTTCCCTGCAATTGTAGTAAATGCACTCTTTTAAATAGACTACAGTTTAGAATACGGAAATGTTTAAGTTTTAGAAGCACAGTCAAAACAGAGATAACTTTAAACCAAAGCAACTTGTAGACGACTCATTTTTCAGAATTGCACCTCCATGATAATTTGTCCTGTAAGCACATTAATATAAAGAGAGGAGACCCTGTATATAACTATTTGATGCAAATTAAAAACAAACAAAATGAGGGGGCAGAGGAAAATCTTTAGGAAAGATGGGCAGTAAGCAGATATTTTTAGTCAAGAAAAGCATGTGAAGTAACATACTAGTTATCATTGATAATTAAAAAAAAACAACTACCCACCGAATTAGTCATACAAGAAAAAGGCAGTCCACAGATAAAACACACAAAAAACCCCCCAAAAAACCCCTAAGTGGCCTAACTGTATTTGCAAAGTCTGAAGGTTGGTCGATAGCAGACTATTACTGAGATTATTAGCAGCAGCACTGCAAATTATGGTTCATTTAGCTACAAAGTGGAACACCAGCCCCCCAATATCCCTGTGAAGTTACACCCATGGAAAATGACATAAATGCAAGTAAGAAATTCACTATTACCTTAATTTGGGATTATCAACATATTTCTTGAACTGCTTCACATTGTTCAAAGTTTGTTCTGCTAACTCTCTTGATGGTTCTACAATCAATGCTTTTGGAGCATTTGGAAGATTCTGTGCTTGAACGACTTGTGCACTTCCTAAGTGGAAAAAAAATCACCATTAAGACAAACTACACTCCTATTCTGGAATTTTTTACTCGAAGCAAGTTTGGATTTTCTATTAGTAATTGAAACCTAGTAATTATAAATGCTCCATTAAAAGGTGATGTGATTGGTCTCTCAATTATTAATAACTTCAGAAAAATTTTCAGAAATTACAAGCGGATAGTACTGGTCACGCAGGATAATCCATTCTACTGCAGGGCATAAAGACCCACACTTATTTTTATGGTAACACTGTTGAAAAACTTAGCTGGACTTCTTTCATTTGATGCATTTCTAAATTCAAAATATTAAAGACTACTGGTCTTTTAAGATTAAGAAAATCTGATTAACTTTTAAAAAAGTGCCCATATTTCTTTGTTACTGCTGTATTCAAGATCTTTCTAATAGCAACTAAAGGGATCAAAAGATGCTCTGTAACACAATCTGAGTAGAGAAACAAGAGAAGTTTGTAAAAATCTAACCTACCTGAGTGTTGTGATTTTACAACACTACCCTCGGGAGCCTTGCAAAGACCAACGTAGCCATCTTTTGGTGGAAACTTGAAATCTTCTTCACCAAAATTGAATTTCAATTCAGCATTCTAGGTTTCAACAAAATTGCGTCATACAGACAGATTCAAGAGGCCACATAAAATTAGAAACAATTCAAAAATGAAAAATTGGATAGACAAGGAGACGAGGAAGGTCTTTTCTTCTCCCACCTTACATATTCCTCTTCCCCAAGTTGCCACAGAAACCTTGCTGGAACTTAAAAAAACCCCAACCAAACAAGCAGAAAAAAGCCAACAAAAAACCAAAGCACCTTTTCGGAACTTGAGCATTTCTCTAACCACTGAAATGTTTTGCTAAAAGCTTTATTCCTTGAGAGAGACTCAAAAAGACTAACTCAGAAAGACACACTACAACATTCCAGTCATGTTAGAGTTCAGAAGCAATGAAACAGGAAATCTGACTTCCAAGCTATTTGCTTATATCAGTTGAATGACAGTATATCAGAGTCCAATACACACATCATAGCACTGGTATTAGGAATTAGTTATCCTTTATATTTTACTCCTATCTTCAATATTAAAATTTGTAACTAACACACACACTTTGGTTACTACCTCAGTAGTGAATACTGATAAACCAAAGAAAACATTTTACACACACAACTGCAGTCACTGTAGGTGGCTAAGCCAATTTTATACTTAAATAGCTCATTAACAAACCCAGAACAATTATAATCATCTTGGACATCTCTGATACTCCTATAAGTTACCTTCAGTACACAAGCTGCAAAAAGTGCTTGGTTCCTTATATGCGGTGGGATTTCAAATGCAAGACCAAGGTCTTTCCCTGAAAGTAGGGTTGGTTCAGTCAGACTCTGCAAGTGTGTGCATTCCCCTCCCTCCCTCCCTCCCGCCCTCCCTCCCCCAGTGAAAGCATCCAAATAAAATTCCAAAGAAAGAGAATAAAACTTACCATTTTTGGAAAACTTTATTTGTCCTTTTTCTGTGTCTAGATAACACCCAATTGTATCATGCATAGTGAATTCCTGCAAAAAAGAAAAAGTTTGTGAAGAGATTTTTAATGCATTAAGAAGACTTAGTGCTTATATTCTATCAGCTTTTAGTTTTCCCACCTCTCCCTACTAAATGTTGATTCTTGAGAGAAGCAAGTTCAATTAATTTCAGTAAGACCATTGTAAACAGAATGTGTATTTTCATTTGATTACAAATATTCAGTGAACTGCCCAATTGATCTTAGATATTTAAGCGTCTATACCTGCTTTAAATTTACTTTAAAAGCCAAAGACTATGATACATTTAACTCATTTACCTGGAAGCATTCTGCATTATGGAAAAGCACATTAGTCATGTATTTATTAGCCAATATAAATCTAAGCTTCGAGCACCAAACATGGCATCAGAACGATGCCATTTGACTACGATAAATGACTAACTCTTGAAGATGTTGCTCTATGCATGTTATGTAAATAAAGCACTTAATTGCTTTGTTTAGATATCTTGAGATCTGTCCATTTTAAAGGTATTCAATAAAATCTATATATTATAAAGTGCTTCTAATCAACAGCTGAAGAGCCACTATTAAACAAGCTACAACAGTCATAGAAGTTGCAATTTTTATAGCATTGAGTTCTTTAGTTCCACAGAAAGACTTGACTTTCTGTTGTAATATCCATATTTATAAAAATTATATTTAAGCATCTGAATTTCACTGGTACATCCCACGAAAACCACCAGATATTCCCAGCAGACACTTCGGAAGTGTACATTAAAGTAACGGCAAACCCAACTCAACAGCCAGAAGTAGTGCACCCTAACTATGTCTTATTAGTATCTAATAATGCATTTTGACACCTTATAGAGTGGTGCAATCACTTCTATTTTAACTTATAGTAAACAGAATACAATGCCCTCACTTGGACATTCACCAAGGCATATAGATTGGTTGGTTTGTTCAAGCTATAACTAAAGTCAAGACAAATCTCAAGATATCAGTTAACTTTTAACCCATAACACACAGAAAATATTTAACTTCTGAATAAGAGTCAATATAATTGCAGTCTAACCACATTCATGTTCCAAGCTTATAACTGCTTTTAAAAAATCTGTTAATAAGCTTTTAGCCAAAAAAGCCTCAATGTTTCATTGTCCTTTAACCTAGCAGGTAAATTATCACTTCTGCCTCCCTCAGAAGTGAGCACTATTTCAATTGTTGTTTGTAACAGCATAAAACTAACATGCAAAACTTTAATATTTCTAGCAAATGCAATTCAAGCTTACCTCACCATAGCTGTCAAATTGCTTGTTGTGAGATTTCTTACCGGTGCCACCAAAGCCAAAGCCAAATTTATCAGTGCCTGACGACAAGACAATAGGCTTTTATCTTTTGGTTGACAGGTTACACTTTTTCCTCTTGCTATCAGCAACTGAAATCTCTAACACTACCCCACAAACAAATAATACACAGTGCTAACTACAGACTCCTGACCTGGATGTACACCAAACTAGTACTTTTGCAGCAGTACATTTATTGATTACACTAGTCTCCATCTTCATTAAAAATAAAATGAAAGGCAGAAAGTCACAGAAGACCAGAAAACACTGCCATCACGAAGGACTTCCCCTTACAGGAAGAAAAATGTTTGTACAAAAAGTTTTCAGCTCCCTGATATCAGGCTCCCTCCCATGGAATCCATTCTCTGCAACACTAGAACAGGATTCAAGCCATTCCATGTGATTATGAAAACTACCTATACGGTTCTTTAGAAGGAAACTCACCCAGATCTAGTGAAGCCTGCATAGTTGACCAACCAACTCTGCACAAGCCTTGGTCATGACAGGAAACTTCATAGTAGTATTTCCCTTTAAAAGAAAAAGAAAGGATCTAATACAGCACCCAGATTCATTACGGCAGTTCAGTCTTGCTACTTCCAAGCCCATACAAGTCTAACATTCCCAGTCCTGCTGAAAGTGTCATAAAATCCCCCACAGTGTTTATGTGAATGGTTATGACTGTGCCTATGTATGGAATGAAGAAAGAGCAGGCAAAAGAGACAGTACACACTGAGAGGTACTGCGTGAAAGGCTCCAAAGGGGTGATAAGCAAGAGAGAAGAGTGCTCCTACTGAATGCACAGGAACTTACAAACTCAGAACAAAAGGTTCTGCAGAATCTGTACCAGACCACCAGCATGCTCCAGCATCAACAACTGGTTGTGCCACTTGAAGCACATCCAGCTGGCTGTTATGGACACACAGACTGCAGAATTATCTGCACACCCCATGACAGGAGACTGTTTAGGGTCTTTCTGAACACACACCTAGAACCATTGGAGTAGCAGGATGACTCTGCTTCTGAGTCAACTCGTAGGGTTGGCCTCTTAATTACTGCTGCAACCACAGAACCATAAAACTTTTGAATGCACACATCTGTGTGAAGTGTGTGAGGAAACAACTGAAAGTACTGCATGCATAGCTATTTCCTAATAAAAATGCATTCTGATTAATATTAGTTATGATTCTGCCTCTTTCAACTCAGTCTTCTATTGCTGCCTAAAGATTTTTAGCTTTTCATGTATTCTTCATGTATGTGTAGCTTCCTGGACTGTTGAATGCCTAGGTGTAACTTATAGTACTTTTCCAGCTTTCTTTCCCACAGTGAACAAACTCTTACTGATGCATTCTTAAAATTTTGTTTTGTCTTGCCTTTTAGTTTACCAAGGACATTTATTTTGTACCACGTATCCTAGACATAATAAAAGCAGAGTTAGAAGACGTGGGGGAGGACTCCAGTGGGGCAGAACGTGGAGGGGGTGGGGGGAAATTACCTAACCAACTGCTCCTCTAATTGGTCAATATTGGCTGGATATTCTAATTGACTGATCTTATAAAATTGTATGAATGCAATTTGGGGTGTGTTTTTTTTTCCCTATTGTGTACCTGAAGGCTTTCAAGTAAAGGTTTGCTTTTCTAGTATCATTTTAACTTCATTTGGGAAGGTTTTGCTCCATTTCCAGGCTTCAGCATCAGGGAAAAGATAATTTACAACAGAAGGAGAACAAACCAGAGGTATTTGTGGTTTCAAAGTCTTAAGCTAGCAGTAAATTTGGTCAGATGGATACAAAAATTTTAATGCAACCATTTGCATTAACAATGGGTGACAAGCAGGCCTTTCAGCTGAAACTTTTCTAGAAGAGTATTCAAAGCACATCACTTTATATCTACCTTTAGTCACGCCTCGAGTTGCTCTGCATCCATGCCATTCTTTTATCTCTCTGCTTTGACAACACAAGCCATCCGATCCAATTGCTGAAAATGACAAGACAGTTTTAGTTAAAGAAACTGCATAACTGCTTTTAAAAGACAATTTCATACATGGTTTCCTCTAATTTATTCTTTTTTACTGAACAAATGTTTTCAAGTGAACAGCAGGACAACTCACCAAAAGCTGATCCTCTATCATAGGGATTCATTTGCCATTTATTGAGCACTAAATTTGAAAGACAATAACAGAGAAAGCATTTAATCAACAAAGCAAGCCTCGAAAACTCAAATTAGAAGTTCACATTGTTTCTACTGTATTTGGCTTAATTTTCTGGGGAAGAAGCTTTGTTCCAAAGAAATTTATATGAGCTCAAAATGAAGGCCTACAATTTGAAGGAGGAGCACAAAAGCAAAGGCATTCTATGGAAGTTTAGATTGCTCCGTTAAGGAGACCACAGATTAAGTTACTTAAAAATGCAACTGAAAACAATGAAGACTAATAAAATAAGGCAGTTCCACACAATCACAATCAAATTCAGCTACAAAATACCCAAAACTACATTAAGAACAAACTTGAAATGCATTATTTGCCATTTCTGTTCCAAGCTTACATTAAGCTATTTTTCAGGCTATGAGTTAAAATGGCATTACTAAGGAGTTAAGATACATGCACACAAAATTTCTGACTTCATTTCTCATACGCATAATAACATGCTACAATAAAATCTATATAGGATTTAAAAAAACCAGAATACTGAGCGTACTTATATTACATTCTCTCAAGGAGGATTTAAACATTTTTTTTTAAGTTGACTTTACTCTCACCAGTATAGCAGTAGTTATAATGATTAGAACTTTTATAACACCTTCAGGGCGTTGTTTAGGTACTGTTCACTTACATAAAATCCAATCAATCAATGCCACAGACTGGACATGATTATTGGCTTTACACCTGCAAGCTTAATTAAACCAATTAACAGACCCTCCAATACTGTGAGAATCTTATGGTTACAATCCATCCTATATAGCTGAGTTCCGGCCCTGTGCATTTCCTGCTCAATTCAATGTTTACTAGAACAAACCTGTAGCAACACAAGATGTTGTTATTCAATTCCAAACCTAGGCAGGTGCCAAAAGGAACACAACAGCTCTACTCAGCACAGCAGAATTGAAAGATCCTACACTGTTACCCCAGCCCAGTAAGCTTGAGCCTAGAAGAGCTTTGTGCTTAAGCTCCCTTATGAGGCTCAAACCAACTGCATGATTGCCTGCAATAGACAGATGTTTTTTAACTCCCGCTTTTAAGATGGACACCACCACCACTTCACATCTTGCAAGGCACTAAACTAGTACGGCTTTCAGAAGAACACTGAAAAGCAAGGCGTGGATCAGCCATTCTTAAGCTGAAAACGAGCATTACTAAGAGTCTGCACACCAATGCACACCAGTTCTTTCCATGATTTCCACCTGTAAACTTATATTAACTGTTTAATAAAACACTGAATGATAATATTGTATTTACATTATCCCAAATTACGGAAAAAATACTTCTCTAATGGCAGCTGACAAAATCAACATGAGTTAGCAGAGTTTCAAGTTTAAGGAGTGTGACAAATAAAAACTTTACCTCCCCCTCCGGTTTTAATAGTGGCTTTTCCTTTCTTGCCTTCCATTTGGTCTTTCAGTGTTTCATAAACAATCTGGATAACTGGAATGCTGAAAGCCTAAAATGAAAAGTTACTTTCATTCCACAGTTTATACACTTATTTCCAGCCTTGTTTTTGGGTGTAATACCCAGGGCCAGAAACACTTAAAAACATTCCTACATATATGCTGGTGAAGACTATTACCAATAATGCTTAAACACATACACACATTCTCTCTGCATATATGCATGCACTCCACCTCTCATAACTTATAAACTTTTACTTTCCACTAATTTAAATTTGATTACTTACACCAGTTTTTCCACTCCCAGTTTCAGCAGCCTATAGGAACAAAAATATAAGAGTTTAACCAGGACTGTAAGGACTGTTCTAGAATTCTACTTTGATAAACTAAGTTTATTTTTTAGGAAGTGTTATTTTGGTTTATGAAACCAAGAACACAGAGATCCATAAATGACATGATGAACAAGGCATATTAATGTGATACTTTCAACATCAATACTGCAGTATTGGCTTAGGCAGTATCAGTCATGTTCCACAGAGGTCTATATCAGGTATTTACAGGCAAAAGGAGAGTAGATGAGATCAGAAAGCCCTCATTCACCGCCTGTCCGGTAGTCAAAAAAGAGCCCAAAAAACCCAAATTCCATCTGCAAGAACAACTAGAAACACACCAAAAACTCAAAGAGGCTTTTAGCTGAAGAATATACTTCCTGTTGAAGAAGGACAGGAGAGCTAATCTAACTATGGACCCTTCTGGAAAGGGTGAAATTGACCATACAAACAACAATTAAAAGACATAGGATTTCTACGAATAGGACTATCCTGCATACCTACCATAAGTACATCACCACCTCCCAAGATCAATGGGATGGATTCTGCTTGGATATCCGTAGGAAGACTACAGGAAAAAACACATTAACACAAGTCAATGTTATCAGTGGAAAAAGAGACTTTTGCTTATATAGGAATTCACAGAAACCATAGACACCTGAAAGATAAAGCACGTAACTCCTGGCTTGCAGCGGATTCAGCTGCACCTTGATAAGATGGCTACATCTCACATCACTATGCTAAACCATAAAAGGAACATATTAACTATATACTCATTTTCCTTTATTCAAATGAGTTTCTCTTTAAAGCCACTTATGCAGCCCACATTTACATGATTCCTGTTCAAAACCAGAAAAGGATGTAAAGGTAACTAAACGCAACCGGCATTTTCAGACAATCACAGTGAATTAATACCATTCATATGAGAAAAGAACAACTTCATACATTAATTTTGTCCATACTGACAACATTCCGAATGACAATTCTAAACAAACTCCGACGTAAAAACATTCTGGCCAAACGAGTGACCAGACACAAGAATAACAACTTTTTTTGAGAAGACTGACACACAAGCATTAAGTTTGAAAAACACAAATACAGACCACAGTCTGGAAAACATGTACTAAACTCACATCAATTACATGACAGTATTTAATCCAATAACCCCATGATACATAATAAAAAAACCAGAGGCACAGAGCGTTTTGTCAAACAAAATAACTGAAGAACTGAAGTCATGCTCTCTGCTTGTCCAAGTTTAAATGTTACCACTGCATTTACAATTTGTGTTCTTCACTCTTTCACACTAAAGAAACGTGAATGAGAGGCAATGACAGTTAAAGGAAAACACATATCCACTTTGCTTTTATGTGACAGCAGAGGTGTTTTAAGCATGTCATACACTGCTGAAAGGCAAATTAGAGTTTGCCACACTCCTACTTACAGCCAGTCCATCTCCTCCACTGCTTGAGCTATCTCAGGCATAACACCCATTTCTGTAAGACAAGTAAAAAAAGGAACAAGCAGTGTTATTTACCTCAACACAGCCCAAAAGATTGTCAAGTGTCAACACTTCCAGCTACAGACAAAACCACAGGAAACCACTCTTTTTGGCAACAGCATGAGCAGCTTTCACTACAGCACCCACTGATAGATAAGAAACATTCTCCCTTCCTCACACGCAGCTTTGAGAGCTGTCCCCACTTAGAGCAGAGTAACTCAGGCATACACAGGACACAGGGTCAGGTACAGACACAGCAGCAATGCAAACACACTGGAAACAGAGCACCATTTCAAGGGCAAGGTACTTATCTTTGCACACTTAAGGAAACTGCCTATGCAGACAACAGGGAAGACTTTGCTTATCAAAAATATCTCCACTCTCTCTACAGAGAACTCTCTCTCTCTCTCTTTCTCTGAGATGCGAATGGTTTGCGAAAAGAAGAAAAATCCTGTATTCTACAAAGACTCTAGTTCACCAAATCTTGCCTTACACACTTACAGTACGTACAATAAGAAGACAATATTTTGGTTTTGATAAAGTTATTAATTATATCCATCTTTGAAAGGCTTTCGTTCCTTGGATACCCTTTCTGGCAAACTCATATCAAGGTCTCATGGTTGTACCTCAGACACAAGTTAAATATGGAGCAACATGTTTGTATGTTAATAAATAAATCCTCTATTTTTAAAAAGTAAAACAAAAGAAACCTGCAACTATTCAATAAGGGCAAGAGGAAAGTGGATCCTAACCAACCCAAAAGATGTTAGCATAGCATCAAAATACATTTACCTGTTGGTCATCTCTTTGGGCACGTAAGGTTACTCTAAATCAATTCTTTTAACTCTAAATATGTACATTTCTAAGCAGAAGTTTACATGCTGGCCTCTGCACTGCCACATGCTGGGCTTCAGACATAGCATTCACATGGACACACAATGAGGTGGGCTTGGCACAGATGGATGTGTGCAGCCAAAAATTACTCCTCCATTTGCTATAATACAAATGCTATAGGAAACATGTTTTATTTGTAATGTGGTTTCAGGAAGCTTTAATATTTTCAAGTGCTGGCCTGTACTACAAAAGCAGGCAATCCACACAAGCAAAAGACTGTTGTCCATAGCATTCAAAATCAAGACCTACTGATTTCAAGTCAGAAACAAATCCATACATAATTTTTCCCCTATACTCCCAACTTACACACTTTAATTCAATATAAAGTGCAAGGATTTAATCAAACACCATGACATTTTCCTCAACTACATCCAAATTAATCCTGCTGTATAGCATCCAAACTGATCTCTAGAGCTCAGGAAAAAGCTTCAGCAATTTCCCCCCATAGTACGATCTAAGACATTCAATTAAAAGATATAAATTAAAAATCCCATATATATTAAAACTTTACAGAACCCTGATCTTGGCTGGATGCCTCTTTGCACAAATATCTGCATGGGAAACAGGACACAGAGAGTGATGTTCCTTCCTTTAACAGTAAGATTTTGGATTACTGTTAGCTATACACACACACATATAGATAGAAATATATATATATATATATATATATATATATATATATGCATGCATATATATGCATGTTGCTTAACCGTATCACCAAGCAGAGCTTCTCTTATAAAAGCTAGTTATAATCCGCTGCAATACAGAGAACAGTTATGATAAACCTCCTGTTACTGAAACCAGTCAGCATGAGGAACGAGCCTAACTTTTTAGTAGCTCCTTTGCTGGACCCACATATGCAATAAGACTTGGAAAACCACTCCGATAACCACTTCTCACAGCCTGCAGAAGCCTGAGGAGCCAGGAGAGGCACCTACATCCTCCGCAGGCCTCACAACCTCCAGCATGACACACGGTCAGCCACACACTACCGCGGGCCGTGGCTTGGGAGGGCGACCCGAGGAGCTGTCCCCCGCACCACAGAGGGCCCGGGAGCCGGCAGGCAAAGGCGAGAAGCTCCCTTAGGGCCGAGGCCCCGCGACCCCCGCGCCACGTACCCGAGAACGCCGCCATCTTCGCCCCAGGAGCACCGCGAAGGGCGCAGGGCGCAGGCGCGCGGCCCGGCCGCCGCTTTACGGGGCCGGCTGGGCGCAGGAGCCGCCGCGCCGCGCGTTCCGCCCCGGCCGTGTGCCCCCCGGGTTGATGACAGAAAGAACCCTCACACACAGACAACAAACACACCGAGTTATAGTTTAGACATACGCTAATAGGGATACGTAATTCTCCAGTTTTTACAGGAATTTCAACAAATTCTGTACCGTCTTGTTCTAGGGTAACTTCTGGTGACATTAAATGTGAGAATCTTCACGGAGTTATTGTAAAAACAAAATTAGATTGCACGTGCAGAAATGCAGCTTCTAGAGTTACATCATAAGTCAATGATGCGTTTGTCTGCTAAGTGGAAGGCACAGTATAAACTACTGCCTACTGACTTCCATTGTGAAACCCAGCTTAAATCTTTCCTAAAGCACCATGAGCTGGAGACACATCTGGTTCAAAGGCCAAAAAAACCCCAAAACAAGTATCTTTGACAATGTAGTTCTCTTGACTACTGTGTTGCAATTTGAGTAATGGTTTTGTCCTGGTGGTGTTTCAAGACCTTTTTTTTAAAACTTATTGAGCATTACTGGCTGTTAACTTACACTGTAGAAAATGGTGTCATGCAGAGAAAAATACAGCAAGGTATTTTATACCCTCAGTACCAGGCTGTTTGCATTTCAATGGTTTCTCATGTATTAATAATTCCTTTGGGAGTATCTTCCTTTGATGTGCCTCTTTTCTTTCACTATTATTCACTATATCTGTCAATCATTAGTTGGCTTGCTTTCAGATAAATGACAAAACTAATAACTTTTTAAAGGTGCAGATATGAATAATGTACAGATTCACCCATGACTCTGAGAAAACCGGTTTGTAGGTAGATCTTGATATCAATATATAGTGCTGCTTGTTGGTGTGGAACGTGGAGTGTAATTTACTATAACTCTCCCATAATTCTTTGAAACTTACAAACACAATGTTATACTATTTACCCTTGCTTTACAAGCTACATTGTCAAATATAGTTAAAAAAATAGAGACAGTCAAAAGGTGTTTTTTACTCAGTAGTTGTTTCTTTTTGAAGTCTTTATCAAGTATCCAATTGAGCTTTTATATTGCCCTGAATCCCTAGTTTCAGAATTTGAATTTTAGTTTAACCTAACTCTAGGCTGCACAGTTGCCTACAAGAACTTCCTAAACACAAGCAAAAATTAGACTACAGGAGCAGAAGTGTCAGGGTGTGAAGTAATTTTATTTCTATTTTACACATGCTTTATAAAGTCTCAGGAAAGATGCTGAAACATCAATTCTTTCATAATTGTTTCACAGAATTAATTAGGTTGGGAAAGACCTCTGAGATCATCGAGTCCAACCTGTGATCAAACACCACCTTGCCAACCAGACCATGGCACTAAGTGCCACGTTCAGTCTTTCCTTAAACACCTCCAGGGATGGTGACTCCACCACCCCTCTGGGCAGCGCATTCCAAAGTTTAACAACAGTTTTTGTGAAGAAATCCTTTCTGGTGTCCAACCTGAATCTGCCCTGGCGCAGCTTAAGACTGTCCTCTCATCCTATTGCTTCTTGCCTGGGAGAAGAAGACTGACCCCACCTGGCTACAGCCTCCTTTCAGCAATAGTGCAGTGCGATGAGGTCTCCCCCGAGCCTCCTCTTCTCCAGGATAAACACCCCCAGCTCCCTCAGCTGCTCCTCACCAGACCTGTGCTCCAGACCCTTCCCAGCTCCATTGCCCTTCTCCGGACATGCTCCAGCCCCTCAAGGTCCTCCTTGTAGTGAGGGACCCAGAACTTACAAACAGACTCATTTTAATCTGCTTGGGAGAACTATGAACTCGTACGACTGGAGTATTTAGAAGTCCTACGTAGCATCATTAAAGTTGGAAGAACGACTTGCGAGAAATACGCCTTTTGCTTTTCCCACCCTTTCCCCTCCTGTTCAGTAAAGCATTAACCCACACCCTCAGGTCCCGCCTGCCCCCGGCGCTCCGTGCCCCGAGCGCCCTCACGCTCCGGGCCGGCGCCGCGCGAGTTAAAGGCGGAGCCGTTTGGCCCCCGCCGGGCGCCGTCGCCGTGGCGGCGCGGGGAGGGCGGGACGGCCCGGCATGGCCGCCGCCGGCGGGGACAGCGCCGGGGCGCCGCGGGAGCGCGGCATGGCCGGTGCCGGCGACGAGGCGGAGGACGGGGAGGAGAACATCCTGTACGACCTGCTGGTCAACACCGAGTGGCCTCCGGAGACGGAGGTGCAGGTGCGTGTGGCCGCGGCACAGCTGCGGGCGGGGGAGGGGACCGGCCACGTTGGCGCGGGCGGGGACGCGGAGGCGCCCCGGGGGCTGTGGGGACGAGCTGGTTCCTCCAGGGACACTCAGCGGGACTCCCGCGCTGTTCCTGGCGGGCACACGGGGTATCCGTGCGGCCATTGTCCCCTTGTGCCTTCGTGTCACTTAATTTCCACCGTGGCTTGTGCCGACTGGGATGCTCCGAAGTGTTTTTTGCTCACTGAACAATGTAGATCGGGTTTTACTGTTGAGCTGACACAAGTGCAGCTGCGGTGAATGAAATCCGGGTGTCATCTCCAGAGCCTGCTGTACAGAGAGCTGTGGAATCTGTTTTGGTGAAAATAGGACCTTCATTGCGCTTAGCTTGTATGAGAAAAAAGACGTTGGCTCTCGGGACTTCTGTATCAATATAGTTGTGTCTCTATTTGCAGGAGTGGGGTAAAAGGGCAAAGCATTTCACTTCATGTCTATAAGGCACACAAATGGATACCAGAGCTTAAAAAATCAGAAAACACTGTTCTTGTATTGCGAGTTTTTGCTTGTTTCTAGCTGCTCTTCTTCCCGGGTCGCCAGAAAAGCTGAGAAGCTCTTTCATCTTTCTTTTTTTTGTGTTTTCGTCTGTAATGTGCTGAGCTTGCTGCATCTGTGTCTGCTCTTGTCTGACTTGGATATAGAGGATGCAAGCAATGTAGTTTTATTTCTTTCTTATAGTGGGTTTCAAGTCCAGTGGAGTTGTTAATGCATTTCCCACTGAAAGTCGTTAATGAAAGTATTTTAACAAAGTTTTATGCTTAATGAGAGCAAGTGAACAGAAAAGCTCTAAAAGCATCACAGGCAGAAGAATGTACCTGTTAATAATTACGAGAGCCATGTTCATAAAAACAGATTTTCATTTGGCAGAAAGATTTTTGTTGTTTTTGTTGCTCTTGATCTGTAAATCCTCAGTTGCAGCAACAGGTATGGATGTTTGGAAAATACAATTGCAGTGTTACCAATTACTAACTTAATAGGTTATTTGTATAGATGTGTAGACAGTTGCACCTATTTTTGTTTAACTGTGTTTTGAGAAATGGTAAACAGTCTTTGTTTCTAGTAACATATGGAATCAATTTTCCTGTCCCAGTCCACGGGGCGGACTTGGGTATGGCAACACAAAACTGTAGGTCTACAACTGTGTTAAGGGAATACATTTCTGGTAAGTGTCTTTTCTGCTGCCATTAGGGTTTTTGAAGTTGTGTCCTAAGTTGATTAAAGAACTGATGAGTCTGAGAAACAATCATGTTGTTTCATCTCCTTTTATTGAGAGATCCTTTTAGTATCCGTGTAGGTACCAAGGGGGGTGTGAATAGTATGTCAGTGAGGAGACACCTCCCTTTAGTGGCAGCATTTTAAAGTGACTGTAACCACGGTCCAAGAGTCCTCATCTGACCTGATAGTCAGGATTTCTGAGCATCATTGAATTCTGCCTGTCAGCTTCAGCAGATGGTGCTGACTATTTTAAACTTGATATTTCTTGCCTATTTATTTTTAAGATAATACCTGTTTGGAATCCAACAGAAGTTGGAAGGTTTAAAAGTACTATGCTGTATAGTTTGCTTGGATTTACATTTTACTTGAAGACTGTCAGTACTCAAGAACACTTCTGATAGTCTTTTTACTATTTTAGTGGGAAAATGATTTTACATTGACAATCATATGCAAACAGATTATTTTGTTATTATGAGTCAGTTTTGCCTTAAGGTGCCATACCAGTGATATTCCTTAGGTGATTGTGACTTTCTCTTTGGAACATCTGTCTTTTTTAATCCTGCTTTATTCACACTTGCCAGAAAAAAACACACTCTACTTTCTTGTAGAACTCAAATCTTTTGGAATGAGTGAGGTGAGGAATTGTAGAAAAGGAAAGGATGTTGAGTGCTGCACGGGGAAATGAAATTAAATGCAGTAATCTAAGCTACAAAGTCAGACCTTAAACTTTCACAGGTCTTTATTGACTTTGTTTTATTTTTCTGTTATCTTGTTTGGGATGATTAATTTTTAATTGCAGAGTACTAGAACTTACAGCTCTAATTATGACCCTTGGAAGATGAGTCTTGTGATGAAGATGTGAAGTAATGTTAAATTCAAGACATGGGTAAAACTGGCATGGATCTCTTAGGTTGGATGCCCAAATTTGCTTTAGTTTTATCTTTCGTTAGTATTGTCATTGGTACTGAACTTTCTGGTGGGTTTTTTTTTTTTTGAGGGGCTGGAAGAGGAGGAATGAGGGGTTATAACAGTTATTTGTAAAGGAAATAGGCAAGGAATTGATTGTACCAGGTAAGACAGTGGTGTGGAAATCAGTCTGTATTCAGGATAGTGATGCCCTTGTATATAATGCACTGTTTGAGAACCCAGAAATATATAGTGAGAATAAGAAGAATTACTGCGTGATTGATCAGTGAATATTGTGAATGAGGCAGTGGCTGTGGACAAGGTTGCAGGAGAGGACTTGTGAAGTAATTTATGGAAATATAGGTAGATTGAACTCTTCAATCTGTCTTCCAAAATGTATCACCTGGTTCTGTGGGTTTTTTTCATTGCAATCTAATGTTTTGAGATTTTCCCAACACCCAGTAAGCTTGCAGGGTGTACAAAAAAATCCAAAATTAAGTGGGTGTCTTGTCAGCAAGAAAGTTACGTAGATTTTATTTCTGGAGTGCTGTAGGGAAGGAGAAGTTGAAGTTGTTTTCCCAAGAAGGAATGAATTAAAAAAGAAATACAGCACATCTGGTAACCATTGCAGTTGCTGCGATGATAAGAATATGTTATAAAAGTAAAATTCAGGTCTTCAGAATATAATAGTAAATCAGTTTAGTGAAGAGTTTGAGATGTGTGGAATAGAAGCCTGTAGTTTAAGCTCAGGGGCAGACCTTTAAAATATTTAAAAAAAAATTCTAAAGAGATGTAAGTAATTTTAGGAAATGTTTTTGCTGGGAACTTCTCATAATCCAAAAACTCATAACAAACTCTGCTTTTAAGGTCCCTAAGAAATTGCAATTCTCCATGAGGTACTAGGACAGCTGTAAGAAACAATTTATGCTCTCACTTATTTTACTGTAATGCCTTGTTATTTCCTGGCCGATCAACCTGAATGTGGAATGTTATCTATTAGTTCAGCTGTGTTTGCTTCTTACATGCTGTGAGATGACAGCCTGGTTATTTGAAAGACTGTGGATTGCAAACTTTGTTTAGAAAACTAATCTTTACTTCAGTAATTTAAATTTTGGAGCCCAATTTTTTTTTTTAAGCGTAGACATATTCCAGAATGTTGATAAATTTGTATGTCTTTCAGTGTTTACTGCTCTGCAACTTGGTGAGGTCTGAGTATTTCAGTTAACGGGTGAAATTTGCTCTATATATTCTATATTGAATGGAAGAGAAAATGCAGTCGTTGCCTGCTCTAATACTCTTGTTTGTGGTGCTCTAATATTTTCATGGAAAAAGTATAAGCATAATTGCTTATTTTGAGGATTTGTTTGTGACTCCTTCCTTATTGGTTATCTTTGTTATCTTCTTAGTTTTGTACCTTTTTTCTGCTTCTTACTGACAAATAATTTTATCTCCTCTTATAGGTAAGATATACATCTTGTGTTGTTTTATATTCCCTTTTTCTGTGTTTGGAGAGTGCTTTCATTTGTATAGTAGGTGTAGTTGCTCCCCTCTGCCTTAAGTAGAGCAGGACAGGTGGAAAGGCTCTGTCAGATGGTATGGAGTAGAGGTGGTTATCTAGTGGCCGTGTTACCTAGTGCAAATTGATGAAAAGAGTCTTTCTTCAGAAATTGTTTGCTTTTCTTGATGTTTCTGAAACTTTCATGAGCAATCTTTAGGTAGCTTAGCACTAAGATATTGCCATAATATGCTGAATACCAAGTACTTTGACTTCTGGGCATTACAGATCGTTCTGGCATTTATTTGGCATAAAAAGAATGGTTTGTAGTACCTTACAGGAGAACATAATCAGAAGTCAATGTTTTTTGTTACTACCCAAAGACTGAGGCAAAGCTGAATCAATAGACAATCTGTAGCACATTTTGTTTATTGCAGCTTGGCATTTAAATTATTTGGCGTTATAGCCTATTTTAGTTTACGCAGTTAAATTGCACATTATATGAAGTAGTGAGTAATAGAAAATACATAAAGAACTTGTAGTCTAGGAGCCAACTTAAATTTAATCAGTGAATGTATGTGTGAATATTGTGTTTAAATGTGTGACACGCTGTCTGATGATTATTATTGTAATTGCAGCCAAGAGGCAACAGAAAACATGGTGCATCATTTATCATCACTAGAGCAATTGCAGGTAAATATGACTTGTTCTTACATTCATGACTTCTAAGTGTGGATTACTTGTAAATTTTACAGTTTCAGCCCCTTAGAGTGCCTAATGTAATGGAAATGCATGCAGGATGTGTTTTCAGGAAGATGCTTTCTGATTGTGAACATGGCTGTGTTATTTTTATGTGAATTCTGTGAGGGTTTTTGTCTCCATTAGTTTGTTGGGGCAAACTAATAAACCATACATCTGGAGAGTTAACAAGCTCTGAGTTTTGCAAAGTGTAGTTGGGCTTTTCTTTTTTTTTTTCCCCCTCTCTTAACATCTCTTGCGCTGGGCTGTTTGCTAGTTAGTTCTATGAGGAAGTTTTACATTCTGATGTTCATCCAAAGAAATTTCTCTTAGAATTTCCAAAAATGGGCAGTGATTTTTTTTTTATTATTATTATTTTTTTTTATTTACCTTTTGCATTTATTCTAACACAAGAATTTGTTGGCCAATTTGTATTCTGACAATACCTTTTTCTTTAGTGAGAATTTGAGATTCCCTGTGCAGTAAGCTGGAGGGTGTTTGAAGACTACTAGAGATATAATTTTTACCTCTTTCCATTGTAGGTCCTGCATTGTTTTTGCTTCGGTACATCTGGTACAGGTAGGTTTTATGAGAATATTGCATAGTTTTCGTATTTGGTGATATTTTTATAGCTTTTTGATTTGATGGAAAATAATTCTTAATGAGAGTAAAATTGATCACTTGTTCAGAATATTGTCCAAGCAATGCTTAGAATAGCCTCTTTTCATAAAATGAATTGTAGCTACTTGAGTTGAAGCTGAAACTTAAATAGAAAAAAGCTGGTATGTACTAGTGTAATTTTGTGTTTTTATCAGAAACTGAAGTAACCTTTCAGTTGGAACATCTTTCTCCAAACATGTATTTGTCCTCTCCACTCCCAGCTAAGATATTGCAAGTAAAGCTGTTGTGGGTTTTTTTCCTTAAGCCTCAGTGACAGATATGATGGCACAACAGGATTTGCTTCCTTTGAAGTAATAATTTTGAATTTTTTTTCCTTGACAATTCAAACTCATACAAAAAGCTTGATAACTACTCGACCAGCACTCATGCCATTTGTAAATTTTAGTTTTGATTCAGAAAGTCATTAAATGGTCCCAGAAATATCTCGGGGTAAGTGCAGTGTCTGGAAAATTTCAGCTCGGTGGTTATACTACTCTACTGAGGCACTTACCAGGTTTGAAGATACCAGTTTCCCCTTTTAAAAGGGTTAATCTGTTGGTTTTGGTTACATGGAAAGGGACATTCATGTGACTTCCTATGAAACAGTACTATACTTGAATTTGGCAGGGAATGCTGTTTTCCGTGTTGCTGATGTTCTACTTAATTTTTTTGTACTTACTGCCCCCCCAACCTTTTTTCAAGAGGGGTTGATATTTATGGGCACCATACTTTCATGTAAATCTGGTTGTAAAGATTCAGTTGTAGATGGAATTCACTTACTTCTCTCCCTCCAGTACTCATATTTAAAATCTAATTTCAAGCTTTTATAATTGATTCTAGTTGCTGCTTTCATATATTTGATAAAAGAGTTTGGGAGGGAGCTTGGGAGGCCTCTGGTTTAAAGTCCTGCTAAAAGGAGGAGAGCATTGAATTCAGACTGGGCTCTTTAGGGCTCTGTCCAGCTAGGTCTTGGAAAGGTTAAAGGATGGAGAACATTAAGACTCTGTGGTCAGCCTGTTCAAGTGCCTGACTGCCTTTGTGTTGAAAAAATCCCTTATATCAGCTTGGAACATCCTCAGTTTTGGTATCACAGAGACATTTAAGTTGGAAAGGACCTTTACAGTCGTTGAGTCCAACTGTTAGCCCAGCACTTCCAAGTCCTCCAAAGGGTTGATCATAGTTTCTTGTGCTCCTGCCATGCACCTCCGTTGCTCCCGTCTTCATGGCAATCTCCTGGGTATCAGAGTGCTGCTGTTTGGTCCTCCTGAAGCCTTCCCTTCTTCAGGCTAAAGAAGTTTCCACAGCATCTCATTGTAGGGCAAGTACTCCAGTCCCCTGATCATCTTGGTGCCCCTCCTGTTTACTGGTGTTCTGCTTTTAATGGATGTCCCAAAACCGGCTGATGACCAGAGTATAAAGGGTGATAAATAAATACTCAGTTCCCTTAATATGCAGTTTTGTTCTGTTAGTAAAACAAGGCTGTTGTTAGCCTCTGTCGTTGGCAGGGTGCAGTGTTGATTCATGTTGAGTTGCAAACCCTCTCAGGTGATTGATGGTTGCCTTGAAGCTGAGTTGTCTCGTGTGTATCTCAGGTATTGAGTTTGTTCAGTTGTGTTCTGATTTAGCCTCATGTTTTTGGTATTTCAGCCCCGCAAAGTTTTCTCTGCCCGCTGGACTGGTTCGCCTGGTTAGTAAGCAGATCAACTGGCACCTCGTACTTGCAAGGTAACAGCTCCCGTGCTTTGCCATTTCTGACAGGAGTGAGTGTATTAATGCTTCCTCTGCTCCCCCCACCCCGATGGCTATACTGAATTGATACTGTGCTAAAGGCGTGTTATTCTTTCTGGTTAAGATAAATACTGGAGGGTCTCACAGGTGGCCTTGTGAAGGAAAGCTCAGTGTGCTACCTAGGGGCTTCTACCTGCTTCCCTTCAGTTAATGCACCTCTCACACAGGTCTGAATGTCTGTCCAGCTTTTGAGGCTAAGCTGCTTGCAGTGCAGTCATTCTCAAATTCAAGTCCTGAATTTGGTTGATTAAAGACAACTTGACAGGATATATAATTTTTAAATAAGCAATTTATATTTGTGGAAAGTGAATGTATACCCTTAAGACTTGTCTGCTATTGCATACACAGAGAAGTGAGAGTTCCAAGGCTAGCTTTTCTGCAGGAATTTTAGCAACATCAGTGAGATCACTGGCTTTTAAAAATAAGCGCAAGTATGTACAGAAAAATGGTTCGGTGACATGAGTACATAAAGGTAGTATGGAAAGTTATAGTTTATGTTGTATGTTAGGAACAAAGACAAGAGACCTGCTCCTAAGGAGACTACATAACTTACTGAAGTATGATAATTGTTTATTCCAGATAAAGCAATGAATAATTTTGTATGTTGCTGTTGTAAAATTATCTGTAAGCAACATCTGACTCAGACCTCCCATGCAGTGAGATTTTAGATGTTCTGTTTTCTTAGTGCTGCTGGAAAAGATTGGCAGATAGATTTCAGGGAAATGAAGGGAATATCATAGCACGGATATTTTCTTTTTAATAAAAAAGTGATATTTCCCATTTATTTTTTTTTTAAATTTATGAATGAGGCAGTTTATGTCTAACCTTGGAGAAAAGCACCTAGGACTCTGATGCATGTTCTGTAAGGAATGAACTTTAAATGACCTTTCACATCTGTGTTTTCTCTTTCAGCAATGGTAAATTGTTGGCAGTTGTTCAAGACCAATGTGTAGAAATCAGGTAACTTAGCATTATCTGCTACTTTAACTGTGGAGTTCTGAGAAAGTGTTTCTAGTAATTTACTAGCAGTACTTTAAAAGATTTTTCTTTGTTTTGAAGTGTTATGTAGTACATAACATAAACCCTCCTTAACCCCCCCAATTACAATTGTTACAGATGTGTTAGTAGAAATGTATAACTGTATCTCTCTCTCTCTTTCTCTGTTTTCAAGATGTGAAAGAAAAACAATCAAGATCCTCTAAAATACTCAGCACAAATCATGGTCTTTCTAACCTTTGCCTTTCTGCCCCCTCTAGATATTCTCCCCTAATAAATGGGACAAGGAGCTAGTATCTAGTGTTCTTCTCTGTAGAGTAGCTGGCACGTATAATACTTCACCTTATTTTACAAGTGGTGTGGATTGCTGTAAAGACTGATGCTTTCCCTTTTCTTGTGCTCTCTTAACAGCAAGCTCTCCTTCGCCAGTTCAAGAGCACATTTAGCTGTAGAACAGATCTTGATTGAGTGTGTTTACTTGCTTCACAAAAATCCATTTGCTAGAAGGTCAGACCTTCCATTTATATGTAAAAGAAGCAAGTGTATGAAAATTGTTCAATCAAAAGTGGTGTGAGCACCATAAACGTCAGCTTAAAGACTATAAAATAAATCTTGTGTTTCAGCTGTATTAATGTAACTGTATTCTTGCATTGTTTCTAAAATTGTAACCTAGAGAATACTGACTAGGTTTTGTTTCTAAATTGTATGAAGTGCTGAAATGATGCTATCCTATTTTGTACAGCATTACAAATAAATGAGGGACGTTGGTGTTTATGCAGTGGGAGAATGGTCTCTGAAATACTATTGTGTACTTACTGTAGCTGCCTAAGGGTAAAGGTTACTATCTGTTTTTTTGAACAAGTAGTTAAAGGCATGCAGGCCTTGGAATTGTGCACTTGGAATATTTTTCTAGTGTTCTGTTTATTACAGAAAAGTGAATAGTGGATTTTTTCATATCTAAATTCATATGGGCCTTTTTTCTGCAGGTCTGCAAAAGATGACTTTGTATCCACAGTTGGAAAATGTCAAGGTATGGCAACCTCTACATCATTACTTAGTGTTAGCATTGTTATTCATACAGTGCTAATTGGTGGTGTTAATTTACTTCAATGATAATGATATGACTGCTTAAAATCATTGGAAAGAATCTCTTAATAATTTTGCCTTGTGACTAGCTCCATTACCCTCCCTCTGCCACTTCTTTTTGTGATGATTAATATATGAAATCTGAATCTGAACTGAAAGGATAGATAAAATTAATGGGTCTGAGAGACATGCATAGTTTTTCTTCTTTCACCCTCCTCTGAGATAAGCTTGTAATGCTGGTAGGCCCCCTGCATTTTTTTTGATGCAGTTGACCTTTTTTTCTGTTTATGGGATTATATTTATTTTTTGCTTTTATTAATAATTTTTTTCTTTTTTTGTAGTGCCAAAGGATCCTAACCCTCAGTGGAGGAGAGTGGCGTGGAGTCATGATTGTACATTACTTGCTTATGCTGAAAGCAGTGGAACAGTCAGAGTGTTTGACCTGATGGGTAGCGAGCTTTTGGTCATTTCACCGGTATGTGCTCCCTTGGGTTAAATATGGATATAGTAGAACTTTTTTTAAGGATCATGGATAATTTCCACTCTGACTTTTTTCATATCGTGGCTTAGCTTGCTATAAATGCTTACAGTATGAACACCATGCAGAAATGGACCATAAAAAGTTTCACTATAATATATCCATCATATGATCAACAAAAGCCATGTGTAGCTCTTACAACAGCACAAATGGTATGTGTTACATCTGTCTTGGAATTGGGGTACATCTGTAGGTGCATCAGATAGGGAAAGTATGGAATCACCTAATTAGTATGTGTGCAAATAATTACAATTTGTAGTAATGGATTATAAATCTGCACTTTGTATGCAATGTCAATAAGAAATCAAGAAATATTCCCGCTAGAGTACTTTGCTTGGT
The DNA here is from genome assembly GCA_036630365.1 of Acanthiza pusilla. Classification (NCBI taxonomy): domain Eukaryota; kingdom Metazoa; phylum Chordata; class Aves; order Passeriformes; family Acanthizidae; genus Acanthiza; species Acanthiza pusilla. The sequence continues at coordinate 4,011,036 of JAXCHO010000036.1, forward strand.
ATGATAATTAATGTTGATAGGCCCCACACAATGTATTTTCTATTTTGTACGTTCAGACGGTGTACTGAACTGATTTGTGGAGGTGGCTCAAGTGTATTTGCTCAGTATATTGTTTTGCAGACTTCATAGTAATAAGATTTCCTTAAAAGCAAGATAAAAGAAAATGTATTTTGTTTGTTGTACAAACTATGAACCTTTCTTTTTTTAAATGCAGTGAAGCAAATTTAACTTTCTCGTTTTTTCAGTAACAAAGACACTTTTTAAAAATCCCGTTTCTCTCCCAATGTCTGCCTTCATTTTTGGGTAAAGACAGCAAGTTTTCCAGGCGATCTGAGTTACGCTATTGCTGGATTGATCTTTCTAGAATACAAAGCAAGTGCCCAGTGGTCAGCTGAACTCCTTGTTGTTAATTATCGTGGAGAACTGAGAAGTTACCTTGTAAGGTAAACATAAATATTGACTTGCTTTGAGAAAGCACAGTGAACTTCAAAGGAATTCTTTCTACTCTTTATAAAGAAAATAAATCTGAACTAATGCATGTATTTTTTTTCCCTGCATACTTAGTGTTGGAACAAATCAGAGCTTTCAAGAAAGTCATAGTTTCAGCTTTAGCAGCCATTATGCCCATGGGATAACAACTGTCATTTATCATCCTGGTCACAGGTAAGCATTCTGTTTGCTACCTGCCAATGATATGTACATGAACAAAGATTCACTAGTGCTTGATGGCAAGCACTTCAAAATTGTGCATTAAAGAAAATTGTTGATACAGATACCTCAAAGTTTTAATTTTCAGTAATGTGAACTTTGATTACTCAACACAAGTTCATCAGTGGTCGTCAGTTACATATAGAAGTGCTTGTTAATGAGGTGAAAGGACTTCAAGGGAAAGTACTTTGATACAGTTTAGTAGTGATCAGCAATAATTATAAGAGTTATATCAGAATTTTTAAATGTCATCTACTGTGTGTAATGAAATTATTACATGCACATGTATAACTGGTACAGTGGCTTTAGAAAACAGAATTGACAAACCTTAATGCTTTCATTTCTTCAGTGAAAGAGAAGTAGCTTTTGTACCACATCTGAATAAATGGAAATCTGATGCTTAAACAGAATGATCAGAACTTGTCATGTACTTAAGCTGTAATTTTTTATAATTTTTGAGGGTAAGGGGGAAACACAAGCTTGTGGCCAGACTTATTTTATTTTAGATGTTGTGAATTATGACCTGCCTGGAAAGCTAGAGATGAGAATGGATAGGTATAAATGCTACAAATAACAAATGTTCCTTGAATAATATTTAAGTATTTTTAGATTTTCAGATATTTATTCACTGACAAAGCTTATTGTGCTGTTAAGTGTCTTGGTATATTTAGTCTTTTTGTTAAACTGCTAGAGACTTAAGAAAATGAAAAAAAAAAAGTGGCAATAAATGGCACCATAATACATCATTATGTATTTTACAGACTTCTTCTTGTAGGAGGCTGTGAAACAGATGAAGATGGAGTGTCTAAAGCAGCTGGTTGTGGGATATCTGCTTGGAGAATTCTGTCAGGCTCTCCCCATTACAAACAGGTCACTAGTTATGAAGATGATGTTAGAACAGTAAGTATGTGTCCTTATTTTACTGGATGAATATTGTCACTGGAAGCTCAACATACATCTCTTTTTGAAAGAAGAATTTATTACAATTTTTTGCTATTTTCTAAGCTATGATGTGTATGTCTAAGCAGTTATCTTTTTCCCCCCCAGCATCTATTTGTACTTTTTCTGTAGTATGATTTTAACTTCAAGTTCTGAATTATTACTTGTGGCTTTAAAACCAGAAACAACAAGAAGGAAGTTTGTAAATTTCCAGGCTACAATATTTTTTTACTCGTAGTTGTACATTGGGATATGTTACCTGTCTTTGTTGGAAAAAAATTCCAGTTTGTTCTTTTATTACTTCAGAACAAAAGTCAGAACACCTGAAATAAATGTTTCAGTTTAACTCTGGCTCTTAATTTCTTTCACTTGCAGTAGAAGTAAATGTTTGATTTGGTAACAACTTGGGTATACTGAAATAAATTTATAATATGCCAGGATAAATTCCAGTGTTTACTCTTACATAGGTATTGCTTAGTATTACAAGCAAGTTGTTAAATTTAATTGCAAATGAATAGTGCTTTTCTGTGACATGTTACATACCTAATGAAGTGGACAAAATTATACAAACTGGATTTTATTATGCTTCCATTATTTTAAAGTAGGCAGTCTTACAGAAGTTTAAAAACAGTAAAATTATAGAATATGCTGAGTTGGATGAGTCCCACAAGGATCATCAAATCCAGCTCCTGGCCCTGCACAGGACACCTCAGGAGTCTCACCCTGTGCCTGAGCATTGTCCAAACGCTTCTTAAGCTCTGTCAGGCTGCTGCTGTGACCTCTTCCCTGGGGAGCTGTTTCAGTGCCCAACCACCATGTAGGGGAAGAATCTTTTTCTAATATCCAAGCTAAACCTGCCCTGACATAACTTCAGGTCATTCCCTCAGGTTATGTCACTGTCACCACAGAGAAGAGTTCAGTGCCTGCCCCTCCTGTTCCCCTCAGGAAGAAGTTGTAACTGCACTGAGGTCTCCCCTCAGTCTCCTCCAGGCTGAACAGACCAAATGACCTCAGCTGCTCCTCACACGGCTTCCCCTCAAGGCCCTTCACCATCCTCATTGCCCTCCTTTGAACACTCTGATGGCTTTCATATATTGCAGCACTGCTGACTCATTGAACTCCCTGTGGACCAGGCTCCCCCAGGTCCCTTTTCCCCAGCACTGCTCTCCAGCCTCTTGTTTCCTAGTCTGTACACACAGCCAGCATTGCCCCAGATACAGAATCTGGCACTTGTCCTTGTTAAACTTATATGGTTGCTGACTGCCCATCTCTCTAATTTGTCAAGGTCTTTCTGCAGAGCCTCTAAAGAATCTTGCAGAGTTTTTTTAGTATCTTAAATGTGACTGAATTTTTGATGCATAAAACAATGTATGAGATAGTCTTTCATTGTATGATTTGTTTCTGTTCTTACAGGCACAGAGAAGAGGATTATTAAGGATTATGAATTTAAGATTTTACAGCAGGCGGGGAACAGAACAGGTATTAAGATCTAGTTTTACCTCAGAAATGTATTTTACTAACATAATAGTCTATTAATGACTACCTGATAGACTGACTGAAAGTAGGTTTTAATTTATGCAATTTAGGAATTAACATTCTATTAAATTAACCAAAAATCTAGCATTAAATGGAGTAGCTTGCCACTTACTCACTTTCTTAAAAATCCAATTAGTTCATTTGCTGAGGCTTGAATCACTGGGTTTCTGGAAGAGGTCTAAAGATGAAGAGTTCAATATTAAATGTAAACTCTTATTCAAAAAAGAAAGTATAATAAGCCACCTAATTATTTGTAAATGAATGTGATAATCAGACGATGTTAGATGCGTTACATGTTCAACAAGGAGAAAGTAGATTGTGATGATGTTTCTCATATATATGTCCAAGAGATAAAGAATAAGAACAAAACTTGGCCTTCTGCACTACACCTGTGCTACTAGAACAACAAAAAATCCTCAGCCCACAATTTTCATACCATATGGGGAAGAAAATATATGTGTGGATTCAAACTAATCATTCATGGCTTAAATAGGGCAGATACAAGAACTTGATTTTTAGTCTGAGGTACTATAGAAACATTTTGCTAAGTAGCTTCGAAAGTTTATTGCGGGCCAGACTTCTGCTCCCAAGATGTATGCGAACCTAATGAAACTTCTGATCAGAATCAACTTATTCTTAAGAAACTCTGGGTATGGTGCTCTGAATGAGTGTTAAATCTTGAATGTCATACTGAGGTGTAGGTGTGTGCTTTCTGTATTTCTAAGGTGGTGTACACAGTGCTCTTGGCTTTGCTCTTCATGCCTTAGGAGCTGCCCTTGCAGTCAGTACTGCACTACCTTCTCTTATCGCTTGTGTACTCACTGTGTGTAGCCTTCATTCGATTCCTTTTTCTGTCCTCCTTTCCCTTCTTATAAAAGATTTGTTTTCCCTGCTTTTGCTTTACAAGGAAAGAACAGTAAAAAAATCTGTCTACCACCTTCACTCTGTGTCCTCCTGAGAGAAAAAAATGGCTGACCTGCGTTGGAAATTACCTTAATAGATTTTTGGGATGTTCAGGTGACTGGTTAAAAGAAGAAGTTGTATGCTTGATTGGAAAGGGAAAACAAATCTTTCTGAATTTTTCTCAAGGGTGTAACAGGGAGAGATTTTATTTCCTTCACTGAAAATGCTTAAGATAAAGCTGATATAAGCTTTTTTAACTGAAAAGCTTGTACTGCGTGTAGCTGTGCTAAGCTTCAACTTCATTGCACTTGCCAGTACTAAATTAATGAAGAACTTGGGAGACTTATTCATCCTTGAAAGTTTTGATCCAATTTCAGAGATTATGGCTTAAATATGTAAAGTGTAGTTGTATTCTTAGTGTGAAATTAACACCAGGGTTAAAGTGTGACAGACACAGCAGCTAGAGGACTTGTATATTAGAACTGCCTATAGTGGGATTTGATTCTTAGTGTTGTTAAGTGACACTTAAAAAATGTGAAGTGCCAGCCTGCTGAGTTTTTCAACATCTTGTTTTGCTGTTCCCTTAAGTTGACGAGCTGTTTCTGGAGGCAGCATTGCCTGCTTTGGCACAGGACTGATTAATTTTTATAGATAACAGGGCTTGGGTGATAAATTTGACTGTGTTAATGGCCACCCAATATCTAAATCTAACAGCCAGAGAGTTATTACTGACTGCTGAGTAAACATTTACCTCCTGTTAAGATCTGTGATGTATACCACTGATCAGTTATGTGAACGGGTTATATGTTTTAGCTCTGTGTTTCTGGGTCCTTTATCAGTCTTTGGTTCTTTGTCCTTTCTGCATGCAAATTGATGTGTAAAGGGAGAGTTGCCATTAGAAGGCATGCACAGTTCCTGGGCAAACTACAGTCGAAAGTGCAGTACTCCAGCTGCTTAAGAATATAGTCAGAGAATATGAATTTTTTCTAATACAAATAATTCTTAATGGGTTTAAAAAAACCCCTTAATGCTCCCATTTTCAATTAAAGACACATTTTAGGTGTGGATTTAAGGAGTGCTCTCAATAGCTGCAAACCACTGTATAACAGTGAGCAGATTTCTTGATTGTCATTGTTTCTGTGGTATGCCTAGAATGTAAAAAAGCCTAAGAAATAAAATAAAAATAATAATTAAAAACCCCCAAGTCCAAACAAACATAATGACCTGAAAAGAATATTTTTATCTTCATATAATACCTACCACTAACATTCTGTAGAAATGCCATTAAAACTTCTTAATTGATGTACGTCAGTTGCCTCTTCCGTGCTTCATTTATGTAGGAGTATTTTCCAAGAGGGGAGGTGCTGGCCTAAAAATTGCTTAGTTGCAAACTTGGACAATTTTAACTGTTAATCCTTGTTAGAAAATTTTTAAAAGTGAACTAAAAAAATGGAATTTTATGACCAATGTAATTTTTAGGAATTGGCATCTTGACGTCTTTCAGGGAAGACTGTACACTTTAAGAACTGAATGGTCTTTCTGAAAATGTACAATTTTGTTGAGAGAGGGGTAAATAAATATAAAATGTGTTTTCAGAAATTGTCATTCATTGCCAGTGGCACTAAATTTGACTCTAAAATGTGAGTGTGTATTTAGAGGGTCTTGTGGAAATAGTGTACAGATCCAGTTGTAAATGTGTGGGATTTCCTGAATCCTTAAGGAAGTATCTTGTTAGAAGTATATTTTGCCTCTTAAGGTATCCAGACCTGAAGGAATTCTGGTAGGCTTGATGAAGGTAGCTTAAAAATGTTGAATTATTTTATCTGTAAGGACTTAATCTGATATTTGCTGTGTTACTACTGCTCTGTTGTCACTCAAGAGATTCTTAAAATCTCATTCAGTGTCCTGAAATGAATAATGTGCTCCTCCAGGACCTCTTAATCTCTGTATTTCTTTCATCCTTTTTTTTTTTCCTTTAAGAATTTGATTTTTAATAATGCCCACCCAGAAGTTTGCTGCTAGGGAGGAAGTGCTATACTAAGCTGTGGTTTGGCAACAATCTGCCTTGGGTGGACCAGAGAGTCAGGATAGTAGAAAACTGAGGCTGCTGAATGTTTTTTCTATACAGAGAACAACCTGCAGTTTTCCCTCCAAGTAGCTCTGCATTGGTGTCAGGGCATTCTCCTAGGAATGCTTCACTTCTAGGTTTTATTTGCTGTAAAACAATGTGATTTAGAATTTTACATTCCTAGAGACTTGTTCATGCTAAGATAGTGTTCTTCCTTTATGCAGGTTGTTTTTACTCTTCCATGCCACAATTGATACCTTACCTTTTTTTCTTCTTCTAGAATAAGGATGTTTTTCTGTTTGTTTGTTTTCAGTTTAAGGCATGTTAACTTTTCAGAGTGGAAGATTGTAAATTTTTTTCCCTAAAATAGAAAAAAAAAATTTTGGAGGCATTTATTTGGGTATTGCTTAGTGTATATTTTTGTTGTGTTTGTTTATTTGCTTGGATATCGTGTTTGGCAGGATGGAGTTTTCAAGATGAATCTTTCTCCTGATGGAGCTCTTTTGGCAGCTATTCATTTCTCAGGAAAACTGACAATCTGGTCTATTCCATCTCTCAGACAACAAGGAGAATGGGACCAAACTGCTCAGGTAAGAAGAACGTACATGTTTAGAAACTTGGATTATATATCTTACTCCTCTGGAAATGTGTTTTCATAGGAGATGGGAGGAGTTCAGCTAACGGTGCATTGGCTTCCCAGTCATTAGCACATCCTGTTTTTCGAGAGCCCTATACTTACTTTTATAATAATCTCTCTATGTTTTGCCCATAAACTGTAAACTTGAAAAATTAAGAAAAAGAACCAATTATGTTGCAATGAATTTTTCATGAGGCATTTTAGTGCCAAGTAGGTAATGCTGTTAGTATTAGACTACGTTGCCATTAGACTGAAATGCTGTTATAAAATAGAAGTAGAGGCTAACACGAGTAAATGTGTTTCAGTGATTGAAACCGATTTCTGCTGCACGTCTAATGAATTCTTCTATTCCTCCCTCAAAATTTACCTTACCTTGTGCCAGATGACACTCTAGAATATTTTCCTAATAAATTTACTATTAAGTCCAATGCTTTCTACAAGAATAGTTTGCAAAGCTAAATAGGGAAAGTTACATTAGGAATGGCTCAGACACAGGCAAACTTTTATGTGATTAGTGTGAATTTAAACACTGGGAATTGAAGGCTAATTAGTTTTCAAAGAAAATTCCAAATAACTAATATACTTTCTGGGTAAAGGTAAAACTTTATTTTAATGAGGAAATGCATTTTGGAAAGTGAAAAATCTGGAACGATCCACACTAGTATGTGAAGTATTCTGATTTTACTCCTGTTAATTTCTTGACTAATAGATAAAGAAAGGCTTTTCAGTTGAAGTGCTGTGTGTTATATTCTAAACCTACAAGACATGAACCAACATCAATTCCAAACAGGGTAAACAAGTGGGATTGAAATGTAATTTCAAGCTTATTTAGAAAAGCTTTTTTAAATAGCAACCAAAACAAATAAAAAAACCTGAAAGAAATTCTGCTCTAGTGTTCGGAAAAGTGTTGTGTGTGTATATATGCATATCTGTTTATCTCTATTTTAACATACGCTTCAGACAGATTTTGCTCAAGGGTGCTTACAGTGAGTTGTATTTTTTCTTTCTTTTTACCAACAATGAATACGTATTCTGAAGGAGCATTTGGGAATTTATGAATCAGTGAGGGTGATATAAAGGAATATTCAGTACTTGACTGTTCTCAAAAAGTTTTATAGGTGAAGCTGGTGTCTGAGAATAATGTATATTTTCATAATATGTGTGATTCTAATGTAATTGTCAACCAAACGTATTTGTTAAATTGACTTAGAGGGGCCTCATGTTTACTTTTAATTAGTAGACTCTTCTCTTTCTACTGAAAATTCAAGTCTGAAAAACACCTTCTGCTTGAGCCAAATGTGCTTTGGTTATTTCAGCTACCTGTACATCCTCTGTGTTGCATTTAGGGGCAGCATTTCTGTCACTGCTAAGTCAAGTATATAAGAACAGCTCTGCAACATAATTCTAAACATTGCAGTGCATCAATTAATGATGCTGCTTCTTTTCTTGCACTAGTCTTGAAAGGGGCTTTATAGTCCTGAAAATAGCTGGTGAAAATACCTACAGAACTGTACAAGACTGTCACACAAGACCACTACGCAGACTCTTTGGGAGATTATTTTATATACCTGTGTATAGATGTGAAAAGCAAACACTTGGCTTTTGATTGCTGGAGAACCTTTATTTCAGAAATCTTTAGGGTGTGATTACTGTTTAAACCCGGTCAGGCCAGGTCTCATTTTGTGATATTTTAATTTTATTTTTTTTAAATTGTCTGTAGAAAAGTACAGTGGTGCTACAGCAGTTGTATGTTTATGCTTGAGAAGAGTTTGAATTTATAGGGAACATTTTAATTGAAAAATGAGTGGTTCAGAAATAGAGAAGATAAATGGATTCTGTGTTATGAAGATTTACTTGCATATAATTTTTCCTTTTTGTTTTTTAGCCAGGCTATGATGAGCTTAACCCAGACTGGAGACTTTCTAGTGAAAAAAGAAAGAAAATAAAAGGTATGCACTACAGTTAGATCATTATTTTATATTGCTGTGTAGTTAAAAATAGTAATGCAAATAGGTGAAGACTGAAATGGCTTAATTAAATCTCAGTCAGCTTGCCAAAATGGTATGATTTGAATTTGGAGCATGGCAGAGCTAAATGAGTGTCACAATAGGAATGATTTGTAGCCATAGCCATAAGTAAGTTGATATTTCAGTTAGCACAGGATTTCATTTTTTTCTTTCTGTGAATGTCTAATAAATCTTGAAAGCTAATGTAATCTAAAGATATTGGTTTAAAATTCTAAAAACAATTTTAAAGCAATTTCCTCTGTCTGGATTTGCCTCATCAGTCTCTATTGTTTTCTGAAAATTCAGGGCACTCTCTGCAGCCATTTAGCACCTGGTTATTGCATGGGTGTTGCAAGGGTGCAGAGATCAATAGCTATTCCATGATCCATTTGCTGCTGCTTGTATACATTTGTATTAGTAAAAGATTCCTGTTTCTTTGTACTATTTTTCTTGGTGATTCTGTCTTTGGGTTAATTCATCTCACCATCATAGGTAGGCTGCTGTTAAGCACCAGTAAAAAAGTGATAATCTGACCTGTTTCTCAGTGCTGTTTGAGGAAAGATTGTTTTCATCAGAGGAGTGGAAAGTGACATGTAGGGAGCAAAAATGAGCCCACTCTCTGATGAACATTTTATCTCAACACCCAGTTACCATAATGAAGACAGTCTTGGAAATGCCACAGCTTCCATCCTCAGTGCTAGAGACTTTTTTGTTTATTTTTGCTTGTTAGTTTAATATTCCTAACAACCTCATCTTGAAATATGTTCATATGTTCACTTGTCCTCAAAAGCAGCGTAGCCTTTTCTGATTTTCTTCAGTATTAGCTTTGCTGTCATGTCAAGGATAGCCTGATAGATAATGAAGTAGATCTTTATCAGATATCAAAAATCTGTCACTTTCTATGCAAGTAAATCAGTCTACCGTGAATTCTTTTTCAAATAATTTTTATCTATTATATTTGTAATTGACTTATTTCGTTTGTTCTGAACAGCTTTATTTAATACAAAAATGGTTTAGTAAAATATAATTGATATAAAATACAAACTTAGTGCACCAAGGTTGCAAATAGAAAAATAAATGCCTGTTAAATAACACCATATTTCTTCATAATGGAAGTCTCTTCTGTTCTTACCTGAGGTTTAACATTATCTTTCTTTATATGGTGCATTCTTATTTTAGATAAAGAATCCTATTACCCATTGATAGATGTAAATTGGTGGGCAGATAATTCTGTCATCCTTGCTCGCTGCTCTGGTGCATTGACTGTGTCATCAGTCAAGACATTGAAAAACTTGCTGGGAAAGGCATGTGAATGGTTTGAGAGTTCTCCTCAGGTCACCTCGGCTCATGATGGAGGATTTCTAAGTTTGGAGGTGAGGAATGTGCACAAGGAGGTATCCTTTTGGAATACAGTACAACAATTTGCTTTTTTATATGTGATCCTAAGGTGGGGTGGTTAAAATAGAAGATGTTATTACTAACAGGAAAAGTGATTCTTATTCCTTATCTGTAGGTAGGTATTGCAGGGAAATTCTGAACTTGTAGCAGCTTAACTGTTCTAAGAAAAACTTGATAATAAATAACTTGTGGAGAGTAGGAGCAAAATTCCCAGAAGGTTGAGTCTCAATGAGAGGAAACTTGCAACAGAAAAAAAATCTGTGTTTACAGTAATCTTGCCTTGTATGTTAGTGCATCTGAAGAACACTGCAACTATCCCTCTTCCACTTTGAAATACAAGGCTCCTAAAGAGAGGGTGAAGACATTTCAGTTAGATATGAGGAATACAATTAAGGCAGAGCCATGTAAGACATACCTTTTTTTATCTTTAGTAGGATTCGATAAGGGAGTAGAATATAATAAAGTTAATCAGTAATTTTCTTTAAAACTGAGAAAATTACTCTTTTCTAAAGCTTATAGTGAAATAGGTCTTAAACATCTTCATCAAAAGTTTAATACTAGAATCAGAAAATCTCAGTACGTACCAAAGCTTGTGTGTATGTTTTAGGAAAGGTATATTATTCTGGAAGTAATATATACAGCCAGTGACTGGCATACTACAGCCTAAGGATTTAGTCTGAGATTGCCTTGAACAGAAAACCTTCCTCTGAATAGCTGAGAGTTGCAAACAGCTCCTGTATGCTGCAGTAAGCTATAGAAAAGTGTGGGAAGATGTCTCCACTGTTCTGCCCTGTCTGGGCTGGTGCAGGAGGGTTAGTGTAATGGCAGGTTCCAGTGAAGCCTTCACTTCAGTGACTGAGGGATGAAGCCTCAGATCCAGGAGATAGATGCAGCTGGGGTTTGTGGAGCAGGTTAAGCAAACTGGGAAATAAAGGGTTTAAAGGAGAAGGGGAGGAAGGATGTTCATTCTGAAATTTGAAGTACTGGATGGAAGTGGAGATGTACTCAGTTCTCACCAAACTCGTTTAGGTGCCCTAGGTGGATGCTTATTGTTCATGTGTTCTTTGCAGTGTGAAATAAAACTTGTTCCAAAAAGATTGCGCTTGGAGAGCAGGCCTGGTGATGAAGATGAGGGAGAAGACAACTCTGACTCAGATGATGAAACTTCTGCTAAGGACAGATACTTCAGCTACCTAAAACAAGGCCTGTACTTTGTGACCGAAATGGAACGATTTGCTCCTCCCCGGAAACGACCGCGTACTATCACAAAGAATTTCCGCCTTGTCAGCTTGAGATCCACGACTCCAGAGGAACTGTACCAGAGAAAAGTAAGTATAGAAGGAAAGGTCACATCTCTCTAAATCAGCTTTATTTAGAAAGAGCTTTTTATTTTTCTTTTAATTCCTGCTGTGTTAACAAAAGGATTCAGGCACACATTTCTGCGAGTCTCTTAACTGACAGTGTGCTGTGTCACCTAATCGAGGGGATCTGTGTTTAAAACTTGCATTATAATAACTGAAGTGATGTTTTCAGTGGGAGACACTGTGCCTCATTGGCTTGGCTAGGTGTGGACATCTATTCATGTTTGCACATAGTGAAAGACTTGGCAAATATATTGAATGAAATCAGTTTAACTTCTTGTTGGCCCAGAAGTGGGTTGACTTACAGTCTGATGTGACTGTTTTGTATTTTTTTTCAGATATATGTACAAATTAGGCCTGTGACTCATTTTTACCGAACAGATACTGCTTTGTTTTTAGGGCTCTTGGACAGACTGCTGTGTCTAGGCCATTCCAGTTGTTCTGATGGTAAACGAGCCCCCAATATAACTGTTACAGTTCCCAGGGAATGCTGATGTCATACTGAGTATGATGTATAACTAAAATGATGTTACCTAAATAATGTCTTCCTTTTGTTTGAGGGGAAAATCTCTGATTTTTCTAGCAGTGTCCATCAGACTTGAGTCTTACTCATCTGTATCTCAAACCAGTCTCTTTGCTACCTGCTTAAGCACACCCACAGTAGTTATCTCTCTGTCTCTTTCAACACACAGAATTAACAGTTTATTGTTTAATATGGGAATCAGATGACTTTCATTTTCATGTGTTTGCTTTTTAGATTGATAATGAAGAATATGGGGAAGCTTTGTCTTTGGCTCAAACATATGGCCTTGATTCTGATCTTGTGTACCAAAGACAGTGGAGGAAGTCAGCTGTTAATGTTGCTTCCATTCAAGACTACTTGGTGCGTTTATATTTTGTGATTTTTTTTTTTTTAGGCTTTTTTGTCAGAATGACTGTGTTATTTTTACAGAAATTGAATTCTAAATTGTGTTCTAATTTATACAAATGTAAATTGGTGGCAGTTTGAAGAATTGTCCTGCAAATTCCATTTCATGTCATGTAAGAGAGCAGTTTAACTGAACGTCTGATCTAGAAACCTTGGCAGTTAATGAAAATCTTTCTTTTGGAGTATCTTCTAACTTCTGTTAATAGCAACACACTTTCTATGTGTAATCTCTTCCCTCCACATGCAGCAGTATATTATTGCCTGGCAAATGAAGAATAATTGGAAATATCAAGAGTTTAAACTTCCAATTATTTTAGAAAATAAACAGAGAAGGTGAAGTTGGTATCAGTAGCTATATAGCAAAGTTTGAATAACAAAAGTTACAGTGAACTCTGCTAACTGTAACTGGGCTTTTCAGTAGAATTCAACATGGGGTTTTTTGGCTTGGAAGAAAGACTTAGCAGACAAGTGGTGTTGAAGTTGTACAACCTCATGGTTGTGGTAAAGTATTAGTATAGGTACAGTATTAGGGTAGTATAGTAGTATATAGTTTAGTATTAGTCTAGTAGGTATAGTATGGTATTAATAGTGTAACAGGTATATACATATATTAGTGTATATATAATAGTTTAGGTATGCTAGCATAGGCTAAAGTATTCCAAAAGATCAAGAGAAATACAATCTTTTTTAAAAGTTAGATATTGACTAAATGTTGAACTTCAGCCATTCTCTATGTGGTCTGTCGTGTCAACTGAATATCAGCAGATAAGGCAAATATGTTTTGTAATTGTGGTGCCTTTTCTGTCACAGAATCCTACTGGCATGTGAAGAGGATGGTATTGAAAATTACTCCAGTGCTATTGTGGAATACATACACTTGGTTTATAAAACCTGTATTTTACCCCCAAACCATCACATTTTGTTTAGTGTAAAGAGGAGTGATATTAATTAGAAAGTACAAATAATAACTTCTGTTCCCGTTGTTGTGGAAGTTCTGCTGAATCATTTGGTATTTCTGTGCCCTTTTCTGACACATATATTCTGAGGGAATTGTGTTTATTGCATTCTCATCTCTTTTGTTGGTTTGCATTGCCAGTCATAAGAGGAACTCAACATTTTTGTAAGTGGAAGAAGTATATCAGGAGCCTTAAATGTAATCTCTGGTTCCATTGGTTTGGATTGGACCATGTAATATTGTGTCTGTGCTCTTGTTCTTGGACAGAGCAAAATCAAGAAACGTGCATGGGTTCTTCATGAGTGCTTGGAAAGAGTTCCAGAAAATGCAGATGCTGCTAAGAAGCTGCTTCAGTATGGCTTGAAAGGCACAGACTTGGAGGCTCTTGTGGCCATAGGAAAAGGAGAAGATGGTGGCAGGTTTGGGAGGAGTATTCTTTTGTTTGTTTTCTTTTTAAAGAATGGTGTATAAAATATTTTATAGTAATTTAGTAAATTTTTTTTAATTATCAACCACTAGTGAAAATACTGAGAAGCTTTTGCAGGACATAAGGAAAGTCTGAGTCAAAGCATTACCTATTCTATAGATGTCCACATAGTACCTATACATTTTACTTCTGTGTGTATATAAAATGTAGTGTTCATTATAAATATATACCCTGTGATTTCTCTTGCCACTTCTGGAAGCTGCAACTAACCCTGTAAGTGTTTTTTGTTACGTGTCTTAATTGTATTGATCAAGCAGAAGCAAGACACAATAGAGACAGTTCTCAGTGTTCAATTTCTGGTGGTGGAAATAGAAAGAGGCTGTTCTTTCTTTGTGCAGTCATCTATTGCCATTGTGTGCTGTAGAGCTGCTGCCAATCCCACTGCTAGCTGTGGAATTTAGAAACTTTTATCAAGTTTGGTTTTGGTTTGTTTTAGGGAGGGAGTAGAAACAAGAGTTGATGTTTCTTGTTGGCTTGTGATGAGTCTTGGCTTGTTTACGACTCAAAAACTCAGTATTTTTCTGTAAATGTGTTGATTTTTAGTCAAAACATAGATGAAAAGCTGTTTTAATATGTCTCTTCAAAAATTAGTTCACCGTATATTTTTGTTGGGTTTTTTCTTTCCTGTTTTGCTTAGACTGTTGGTTTTGTCTTCCAGATTTATCTTACCAGGGGAGGTGGACATTGAAATTCCCTATGAAGACCTTTTGTCACCAGATGAAGAAATGGATACTAGAAAGAAAAAAGAGGCCAAGAAGCGTCAAGAACTACTGTTATCAGTAAACTTCTCAAAGTAATGAAATGTTAGGCCATGTTTTATTGAGAATTATAGGTTTATAACTAAATGGTTGCAGGAACATAATTAGTCATACATATTATTCCTAATGGAAAAGTGGTTTAAATTTTAGTTGGCATTATATCGCATCTAAGTTCTCAGTTTACTTAATTTCTTGATATATTTCAGTGCACAAAGTCATCAGAATGTGTAATCTTTGTCTTAATATGCACATGACATAAAATATTAGTGGCAAACATGAAAACTCTGTTCTGAACACAGGCTGACACTGGAACAGAAGGAGCTGTGCCGTAGCAGGCTGAAGCTGTTAACTTACCTTGATCGTCTTGAGACCTATGAGGTGCGTTCTTTTGAGTTCTCACTCCATAGCATTCCAGCAACTCTTGCATCACATCATAATACCTATTTTGTTATTTATTATGATATATATAAATAACCAGACACATGCATGATTATAGTCTTGAAAGGCTACAGTCTGTCACTGGAGAACAGTAAGACGTTTTCTGTTCAAGTGACTGTGTTTCTCCTGCTTCACTATTTCAAAAAGCTGGCTTCTGGTTTTGAGAGATGCAGTTGGGCCGAATCCTACTTCAAACATCCTGTGTGTGCAGAGAGAACTGAGTTATGCAACAACATGGAATGTAGAGTTCAGGCAGGATTACTCTGATTTCCTTGTCAGTCGAATTCGCAAGTTTTATGCAAATTCTCTTAACAAATCCTTTTCTTCCATGAGCTTACCAAAGTGAAAGTTTTTGGAATGTCAAACTGTATTTTACTAAGTTTTTAAATTTTAAATTTGCAGTTGGCATGCACTCACAGTAGGGCTTTTACCACATCTGTGTGTCTAAAACTTAAAATAAGGCAGAGAATTTTCTTAGGTTATCAACCAAAAATGCATCCTTTCTTTTCATACTGAAAGGAAAAACCCAGCATACTTTTCAGCATGTATCTCATACTTACTCATACTAGAATAAAAAGATCTGTAGACTTCTTGATGCTTTTGTAAATCTTGCATAAAAAGCAGTTTCTTTTTCTTTTTTAAAGGAAATCCTTGGAGGGCCTCATGCAGCTGAGCAGCATTATGATGGAGAATTCTTTAAGAAGTTCAGAAATCAGAATATTGTACTTTCAGCAAGAACTTATGCTCGGGTATTAATATTTATGTTGCTAGAATGCAATGTTGTTTTGGTATTGCTATTTGCACTTAAGTGCTTTTTTTCTCCTTCTTTTGAACTTGGTTGAATCTCAATGGAAATTTAAGAGGGGGGGTCTTTGATTTTAAATAAATAAATGCTCTGACCCTGACCTTATTTTCTTTGTTGCTAAAGAAAATTTAAAAATGAACTGTTTGCTGTATGACTTAAGCTTTCTTGCACATTTTCAGTTTAAATCAGTCATAAGTTCTGCAACTTACTGTTCTTTAGGAAAGCAATGTCAGAGCCCTGGAAATTTTGTTCACTTTCCATGGATCAGCTTTACTTCCACACAGACAAGCAATTCTCTCCAATTTTCCCGAGACTACTTCACCACATGAGTATGCTTTGCTGTTACCTGAAGCTTGGTAAGGATGCATCAATAGATATTAACTCAAAGAAAGATGATTATTAGATGAATACATAAATTAGTTTCCATGTATGGCAATCTGCTATTGGTTATTGCCTGGAATCAAGGGAGCAGCTTTGTCTGTAAAAATCTTGACTTGACCAGTCGTAACTTTCTGCTTTACTTTGTGCCATTTGCGGAATCTTTTTGGTCATTAACAGGAAAGTAGGGATTTTAAGGGTTCTTTGCCCCATTACATATCTAAGAAGAAACATGGACTTTTCTGACCTGAAGCTGCCCAGATTTTCACATGTGTTGTATGGGACTTTAATTGGTTTTTGATAACAGCCAGCATTAGGAAATAAATAATGCAAGTGTTTAGGTTCCTGGAAGCAAATACATTTTTCTGGATTGTTTTGTGAAGTAATTTAACACTTAAGCAGTCATTAACTTCAGAATCATTAGAAACCTAGTCTTGCTCAACTTGGTAAGGTAGAATTATGAGAAGCTTTAAATGCAGACTTTCCTACTGTTTCATGTCAGCATAAAAGCTTATTTCACTGTAAATTTCATCTAAATTTTCAGAAGAGAATCTTCATTGAACATCATAATTATGTTCTGTGTATTAATTAGAAGAATTTTTTGCTTCTAGAGTGTTTATTTTAGACACTTCAGTTATGAAATTAGTTTTGAAGCGCATTGTTCAGTGCTCATAAAGAGAGGAACAGATTTCATTATTTAATATTTTACAATAGGACTTTGAAGCCTTACTTCAGAGGGAAAGTTTTTGGAGGAGCCTATAGAATTTTTTTTTGTCGTCTTCCATCATTATAGTTAAGTTTTTACTTCAAGGTTTTGCCAGTCCCATTTGGGCAGTTCACAGTTTAGAATAGGGTTTTTCAATTCATCGAGTTACTCCCCTGACTAACTTGTAATACTTACCAGTTTTGTCCTCTCTGAGGAGAAATAGCTGTCTTTATTTCATGATAGCTGATGCTTCCCTTTTTATTTTTTCGTAGTATTAGGAACACATTTAGTAATTTAGTTAAGGTGTGAAAACACTTGTTTTATCCTTTTCTTTAAGGTAACAGGACCATGAAGAGAAATTATTGCATTGTTTATGAAATTGGTAAAACGTATTCCATTCCTCTTTTGATAAGGTTTATAATGTGAGACATAGGGAAGAGTGGTCATCTTAAATGTGGTTATGATCTGTTGTTGGTCATAAATAGGTTCCTTTTCCTTCTGAAGGGTTATTTGTTATTGGGTTCGGAGTTTTTTCTTTCATTCTTTTTTTTTATTGTTTGGTTTGTTTACAAAACTGACGTATGTGCCAAGAGGCAAAATGACAGCTAAAATAAAACATTTCACTAGTGATCTAGTGGCAAAGGTGTGAAGTTATGGGGTAAGAACTTAGTTTTGTCTGTTGTTGAAAATGAAAGTGTATAGTTTGAATCTTTTATTTTCATAGCAGACAGAACTTTCCAGTGCTTGGATCAGGTATGTGCAGGTTTGTGCTTTTTTCCCCCCAGATTGCAGAATAGACAATACTGTGTGTCTTTTGAAATTTTTGTCTTTGGATAATTAAAAGTGAGGATGAGATCAAGCCCTATACGCACAAATCCCGTATACTTACAAAATCATAAAAATGCGCTATATATTTGATCTAACCTTTCTAGAACTGTTTCTCTGTTACAAAGCTGATTGCTCACATAATACTGCTAAGTATACTCACTAAACCACCATTTGTTAATGTAATGAAATTAAATTAAATATGTACTGATGACAAGATCTATTAATGAGAATAATGCACTAATGAAATGGACTTAAGTTGTACAAAGCAGAATTTTGTTACTATTTTAAGGAAGTTTTTTATGAAATGGGATGGGTCACCCCCTCTCCCCCCCTTCCCCCCCCTCCCCCCCCCGCAATAACGTCAGCTTCTGGCAATTCTTGTTTCACATGAATCAAAGATAATTAAAGTTCTTGGTCATTTTTTGTGAGTTTATTGTCCTTTTAACTCTAGCATTTGGTTTTTAAAGGGTTTATTACTATGGATAGAATTACTGACATTCTGTAGATATGTTGTCATTGTTATGAAATGTAGTTTAAATGAGTGTGCTATTTAGTTTTATTAGAAGATAGTATGTAGATGTAATTTGCTGTAAATTAACTGATTGAGCAAGATTATGATACAATTTATTCATGCCCACAGAACATTAAAAAGTTGAAAGTACTGACTGTAATTAATACACTTCAGAAGAAAAACATTACAATAATATAAACCCCATTGTTTTATTAATTGGTACCAAAAATGTTGGCAGCATTAGCACACAGTCTCTTTAGCTTATGTAGCTCATAATTACAGGGGTCTCAGGATAAGCAGTGAGGATGAATCAATGTGAGTTGATGAACTTTGACTTTAGGGAAATCTTACGGAGGATCGTGAGACAGGAAAGGACTTTGTCTGGTTTGCCTTTCACAAATTTCACACAGTTGCAGTTATGTAATAGGGTTTATCATTCAGAAGGTTTTTTTTTTACTTTCAGTTGCAAAAAACACTGCTCTTGTGTTTTCTTTTAGATCCTTGTTTCTTCTGAAAATTCTTGGTCGCAGTGTCTGTCCAAGGAGATTTCAATAGGGTATTTGGTCACTGTGGTGCATGTGATGAGAGGTGGTATAAATAGGCACCTCCAGTGCAGGGGTAAGAGCACTGAAACACAGTTGCTTGCTGTGCACCCCCACCAACATGAATGCACGTACAAGTGCTATATATGAAGAATTTCCTAACCTATAAGAAATGTTTTTATAAAGGTTATGTTATAACTGCCATTTCCTTTTATCTACATCCTCCAGTTCAGGTGCAGATGGTAAATTTGAAGTACCTACTGAAAGAAGGGCTCATTTGGTTAGTGCATTCTGTAAGCATAAAGCCGGTGTTTTTCTTTTTACTTGCACGTGTCATTTATATTAAGATGGCATTTAAAGGCTAGTGTCACAAAAATTTGAGGTCTTGTCAGTCAGGGAAGAACTGGCATAACAAATGGAGAAAAAAAGTAGAAGGTTTTTTTTTCCCCTTCTGTGACAGGTTATTAGGAAATATGTATTTTTCCCCTGTATCTGCTTATAAAAAGTCTCAAATGGTAGATACCCTTTTGTTTCTTGTTTTGGCACATATTTTATAGCTTAGCATCTTTAGGGGTTACTCAGAACAGTTTAGGAGTTCTCTGTCTAGGCGGGGAATTAATGTATTCATAAGACTTGCAAAAGGCTGTGATTTAAGTAAGCCCAACGGCTCCCTGAGTTGAGAAGGAATCTGAAATACTAAGACACATTGGTGGCTGTAAATGCTTGTTTGGCTTCAAATTGGTATTGTGATAGATGGACATTACTAAGTAATGTGTTTTTGCAGAATTGGGATAGTAATGTTTTCCTACTGCTTTTCATATTATTTCTCCGCTTTTTTTATAATGATGGCTCCTGTGTCTCTGCTGTCTCTTATTGGGATTCATGCTCCTTCTCAAAGATCCATCAGATGCACAGACTACGTCTGTTAGGACAACTAGAATGAAGGTGGTAAAAGTTTAGGTATTCAAAGGAGATGATAACTCTTTTTAATCTCTGTTTTTAATAGCTATAGCTAGTGTTCTTAATCTATAGTTAAGACTTTTGCCCTCAGGTTTTTAAATGCGATCTAGGTAAATAATGTTTTACCACTACTACAAATACATAACCAGAGTATTTTTCCTTTTAAGTTTCTTATCCTTTTTACTTGGCTTAACTGCTGTATTGTAACATTACTGCTCATATTTTCAACTCACAGAAGTCTGGAACTTCAAATGTATGGTTCCCTCAGCAGCCATAAGTCTGCTATATTGCACATTATGCTATACTAAAAATCTTCCCCCTAAGATAGAAACTTTTTATATGTTGCTGTGTTTTTACTTCTTAACTTTCTCAAATACTGGTGTTCAGTTGTGACATAAAGTGAATTTTTACTGGAGAGTTGTGGATGAACTCCATTTGCCTGATGAGCTAGGATGGGAATGGAAATACCTCCTAAAAAGTTAGTGAAGGTTTTAAAAACTGTAAATTTCCATGTAGTTGACTTTCATCTATGAATGAATAAGTACTGCTAAGAGTTCATAAGCAGTTAACTTTGCCTTTCCATAATGATATCTTCTCCTGAACTAGGTTTTTAGTTATAGTGTGTGGCACTGCAGTTTCAATAAAGCTCTTAGAGCTTCATCTCTCCCCTTCTTCATATGTGGATATAAATAGGTTTGATGACTGAACATCTGCAGGACTGTCTAATATATAGTCCCCCTCTTTTCATATTATTTCTTTCTTGTGAAGCTGAACTGCTTTTGTTTTTCATGTAATTCAGAGGTGGTCATGTTAAAATAATCACATGGTCAGTTCTTTTTTTGAATGTGATTGAATTCATTTGTATAGTGCTACAGTGAAAATAATAATAAGTGCCTAAGTTTTTATATGCATGTGTTTTTTGTTCGCACTAACAGGAAGAAAAAACAGTTCAGAGGTAGAGGGAACAATGTAGTTAATATTATTTCAAGGATGTATTTGGTAAAAACATGGCAGATCTTACCTTCTACTATGAACTAGGAAAAATAATTTTTGAGGGAAAGGTTTACTTGTCATGGTGACATTCATGTTCTTGTTGGGATTGACTTCTGGGAGGAGCAGGGAAGTTTCTTGTCTGTGTGAAAAATAAAGCAGTGGTTTGGAGGAAGAGAGACTCTCCTGCAAACTGCTTAATGTGCGAATCTGTGATAACAGGAGCAGCTCATTATAGCCGGGAGGCTGCTGCGGACAGTGAGCTAGCAAAAGTACCATAGATGTTGGTTGTGAGAAGTTTTTGAAGATGAGAATGAGAACTTGAAGCCTTATGGGAGTGGTGGAGAGCATGAACTGTCAGGGAGGAAAGATGGAAGTTTCACAGAACCTACTGTGCTGGAGCTGAGCTGTCGTTCAGCTGAGAGAGCTGAGTGTGTTCAGCATGGAGAAGGTTTCAGACAGGCCAGTAGCAGCCTTCACAGAACTTAATACGTGAGCTGAACTGTGGCTGTGCTGTTTATCCACAGAACACTAACAGGATTTCTTTTGGATTTCTGGCTAGTTAATGCCTGACTTTTCCTGACCTCATCTGCCATGTGTGTCTTTTGCCTGCATAGTCCTGAGCTGGAGTTTGGCTTGCCTTGCCCAGTCTTCTGCTGAAAGTGTACTGCTGACATTGTCTCATCTGTTTGTTATTCATTTACAGGGTATAAAATAAAATTTCTGCCTAGAACATTCATTATGCTTTGTAAATGCACACTTCTGAAGTAGTATTTTTGCTATTCGGTGGCAGATGGCTTTGATCTTACTTGGAGTTCAGCTTTGTCTTCAAAATACCTTTCACAAAATCAAAATGGGCTATTTATTGGATATAGGAAGAAAAACACCCACTGCGAGCTTCTGAACTGTGCTTTTGTAGTGTTAGCTGACTTTTCTGATGTTTAGATTATTCATTCTAGGTTGTTTAGGAGGGAAGAAAGTTTCCCTCTCCCCAAGTTTTATTAGAGGTTAACCTCATCATTAAAACATAGCTTGATTTGTTTATATGAAATCAGTTATAACTTTCTCCTGTAACGGCAGAGCTGCTTCAAAAGACCTGTCGCTGCAGTGTGCACAGCGGGGATTCTGAAGGATAGTTAACTGTGGTGGCCAAAAGCAGTGGGATACCTTTCCACTGGTTTATTCAGATTCCCAAATCTGCATGATGTTTTTGGCACTCTGTTTTAGGCAGCAGCTGTACTTCCGTCTAGATAGCTTTGTCACATCCTATGGATATTCCTGGAAAATGAAGCACTTCTCTCTCTGCCCACCACTTCTGTATAACGTAGTATATTGGACAGTTGGAAACCTAAAAATACATGTAATCAGCTCTGTAGTTGCATTTACTAATTTCACTATTCAGATACTATAATGAAAGAAAAGAACATTTTCATGCGATATGAACAAAGCAATACATATCACAGCTGTTTGAGTCTGTATATCTGGGATGCATTTCTTACATTTCATCCTCAACTATGGAATAATTGTGACATAACTGTTTCAGAGACATAAGAATTGCAGAGCAACAGAAAGCGGCATTGATTTCCCCATTGCTATCTGAAAAGATACAGACTTTGGACAAATGAGTTTCTAAATTAAATTAGAAGAGAATCTTTTAGTTATTTATGTAACACACAGGCTTTCAAATGAGGAATTAGTGTTTGTAGCATTATTTTTCAGACAATGAAACATGATTAAAAAAGAAAAAGCCAAGATGAATCTACTCCCAAAATGCCCCAAACCTACTTCTAAAAACATAAATGGCTTTCATCAAGGAGATACTGTTTTGTAAATGTGTTGGGACAAATTGCATTTTGCATTCAATGTGGCTGAGTTTACAAGGGAAAAAATTTAAAGAAAAAATACTCTGAATTTTCAAGTATTGAAGCTTGACTTGAGGAGTCCTGGAGACAGGCCTGTTGTATGAAATACTTAAAAGGAAAAAAAAAGCAAACCCACACAGTTGCTATTGGTAATGGAGAGAGTTGGAATCTGACCTTAAAAACTGAGTTAGACCTTCCTCTTTTGAAAATCTGTCCTTGGAGAGAAAAATAATCTGCAGGTTTGAATAAATGCAGTTGGTAGGATACAGAAACTACAATAGCTTGGACCTCTTTTGTCAAAGAAAAGAATGGGAAGAATTGCCAAGCCAACATAAACAATAGAGTGAAAAGAGCAATACAGGAAAAGTCAGCTCTTTTTGAAGAAATAGAGTTGAATACCTCCATAATCAGTCAATTTACTGAATTCCAATCATATTTATTCTACTGTTGAAAAGAGAGAAGGGTAGAGGGTGGAGGAGAAGCAGTGGCTCGGAAAAAAAGCAAACCAAGACCTCCAAGCCATTTTAATAGTTGTGTACAGCTATAGTATGGCACAGCTGATAGTTTCTTTTAGTTGGGAAAGAAAGCCACATGCTTTAGTGACTACAGTGGTCTGTCACTGTGTCTGGAATTCTGAGTGTGTAGGAATGCAGCCTTAACCTGCATGCATCTCTGACCTCTGTGGGATTTCAGTGCCTGGAACAAACTTGCAAAGTTGTGTAGCACAAGGACAGAGGCTGAACTGTGGGTGCAGTAGCACAGTGTACATTGCATACACAACAGGGTGCCTGTGCATGCTGACTTGCCCCCTTCAACCCCGTTTGATCTCTGTCTCGTGTGCAGGGTGGGTGTGGAGGTTCTGATGTGCCCCCATTCAGCTGGATTTGCTGTGCCAATGTTGCAAACAAAAGCATGGTAGAAAAATGGGAGCTCTGCCTCTTTTCAGATGTGTTTGTATCTCTTTATTCTATAATCTGCATGCATGTTTTTGAATTTCAGACTGCAGTGGTATTTCGATACCTGAATCTTTCTCAACTGATTTGCTTCCATTTTAACAACTGCTTTCCTAGAGTTTTGTTGCTCTCTGTTTCTGCATAAGTCACTGAAATTGCTGACAGTATAAATCTGAAGAAAAAACCAGTCTGTGCTAAACCATAAAGTATCAGTTAAAAACAAACCTTGTGGTCAATGTTGAGATAAATACAGTGTTCTAATCTTTGCCTTTATAAAGGTCTTAGGTACAGGGATGTCTCATCCTTTGCTTGTGTTGAGCTGGTTTATTCCACTCCTTGTATTTAATTTCAAATTACAGAGTTTTTAATAACTTCAGAATGAGGAAGATAGTCATGTAGCAGACAAGAAAGAGCTAGATATTTTATTAGTATTGTTGAGAAGGTGAATGGAGTTAGGAGTCAGCCCTGAGTGCTGTGTGTTCTACCGGGGTTTTTTGTTTATTTGTTCTGAGCTCGTCAAGAAACTTACCTGTTAAGACTGACTTTACATAATTGCTGATTTCTACTAGGATGAAAAATTTTGTAGTTGTATCTTTTTTGGTCGTGTTTCAGCATTTAGAGGAGATGGTGTCTGAGTGCTGCTTGACTCTTGGTGAGAATTTAAAATCAGAAATTCTTCTCTCAGCTTATTCCAGTGGTGAACCTGAGTACTTTTAAAATGGCAAATGGAGCCAGAGAAGAAAATACTTTAAAAAGTATTTTCCATGGGTTATCCATACACCTGACTTAAAATACTTAACTCTTAACTTTTTCTGCTGTGAGAAGGGAAAAAAGATAGACGTTTTCCAGTCAAGACTGCACTGCGTGACTGTTCTTTCCCATGAAATGAAAAATCTTTTCCTCTTTAGTATCTTGCAGTGAGGTCCGTTAATAAGCTTTTAAGAAAAACTTTTGAAGTATGCTTTTAGCATTTCTGGAATTGAGGTGTCTGGACAACTGTAGGCTTCACTTCTGTGAAACTGTGCTGAAACATGAGATTGGTCTTGGTAGATTTGGCCAGAAGCAAATTACCAACAATAGTTTTCAGGATAGGAAATAAGTACAGGCAAGCACATTGCAACGCTTATTTGAAGTTTCTCAAGTGAGAAATAACATACATCTATAATATATGGCTCAAATATCCTCAACTAGGTATTTTCTAGATGTAGTAAGCTTTCACAATTCTTTATTCCAGGAATTAATTCAATTTTTCAACCCAAGTAAATGGTGGTTTATCTTCTGTGCTGTGCAGCAGGTAGTTAACAGTGGAGCTGCATATTGTGTAAAACAGTATCAGCTGTTTATTGTAAATGAGGCCCAGTTCATCAGTATTTACACTGTAGTGAGAAGTAAGAACACTGAAATATCATTTCTTATTTAAGTGAAATGATAACATGAACAACTTGGTATCAGTCTTGGCATATTGGTTCTTTCTTCTAGGATTCTTCAATCTGCTCTGGCATTTAGAAGAGGGATGTCATATACTTCTTGCCTCTACTCATTCATATTGCTTGTCTCTGTACTTTTCACCTTTTTTTTTAATACCGTGTTGAGAAAATAGGCAGAGAGAGGCAGAGTTGCACATTGCTTCGTCACTTGGAGGATTTTGGAGCTGCAGGGAAGGGGGGAAGGAAAACAACTTTCACAGAGAGCAAAGCCTGGGAACTGGAATTGAAGAAGGTCTTCTTAACCATTACTTTTTTTAAGCCATAAACGTTCAGCTTCAGTTGGCACTGTAAACATGCGATGTTAGAGAAATTATTTTTAATGCAGTATGTATGTAATTCATGACTTCTACTATTTGGAAAGGATTCTATTTAAAGTGTATCTTAAAAAAAATATTTGAAGCAGTTGGAATTTAAGGGCAAACCCAAGTGACTTTCGTGTTATAGGGATAGGAAAGAAAGTATCAACTTTTAGATGGGAAGGGGGAAATGCAGATTATTTTCTGAAAACAGTTGGGGATATGGACTGCATAGGTGATTGCATTTCAGCAAAAAGAAGTATTTGCTAGTAACTGTTGACTTTAGGCCCGGGTGGGTAACCCTTGCTTGCATAAAAATTAAACTTTTTAGTCTCTAATAATTGTTTATCAGTAAACTAACTCAACTATGTTAGGAATAATTGGAGGTTAGAAACTTGTAATTCGTACTGATACATAGGTCAGTTGAAAATGTGCAAATAGTAATTCTAAAACTTTCGTGCTACTGAATATGTAAAGAAACGACTTCTTAATTGGAGCTGTCCTGGATGCACTTCTTTCCTTACTATTTTACATGACTCTTTTTCTCTCAATAACAACCAAAGCAACCATGGGAGGAACAGCCGAACCAAAGAAAATTTCCCCAAAGTTTCTTCTGAGATTATATAGGAAGATTTATTCATGTGGGAAGCTCTTACTTAAGAGAGTCATGAGAGTGCAGGTGACTACTGGGAACAAGAATTTGCTTTCAGAGTAAATACAGTGTGATGTGCTGCAATTTTCTTAAGGCATCTTGCTGTAATTATTTACTTATTATGTGTCTCCCCTATTGCTCCACTGTCAGTTAAATGCATCAGAGTCTTGCAAAAGCCAGATTTTAAAGAGGGGCGTAGGGGAACAGTTTATGTTCTTCTTAGTAGAATAATGGAATAGTTTATGTTGGAAAAGACCCCTAAGATCTTGTTTTGTGATTCTTCAACTTCTGAAAGTGCTCAGGCCCTCAGGCTGCTTCTGGAGTTTCTGCTGCCAGCTGGTTCTTGCCAACAACTGAGTATCTTCTTGCTCCTGTAGTTTATAAAAAAGCAATTTTTATTTTATTATTTTGCTAATAAAGAAATAATCTCATATGGGCCTGTACGACCTGACTACATTAAATAATTTTAACAAAGTGCATTACAAATTTTGGAGACAGAATAATAGTTAAGACATTAGTATGTGAGCTAATGTTGGAGGAAAAAGCTATCTGTAATGTGAAATTGGAGTTGCTACCTGAAAATCTTCTCTTAATGTTATTGTCTCATAGTAGTTCTGCTACAGTTTTGCAGACATTTGAAACAGCTTCTGAAATGAAACCCTTGTCTGTACTTTGCTGTGTAAAAGTCTTTTTTTTCCCCATTAAGAAGGTGTGTTGATATTAAAAAACCCTGCATAACTCCTCCCAAAAGAACAACACCAACAAAAAATCCCCCCTTGAAATGTTTTCCTAAGTCTACTGGGAAATGAATGGGAAAAATTTGCTAAGAAAAGAAATTGTTTTTCTTTTCTGTTACATGGAACTCAGAAAAAGAGGGCATTATTGATTGAAATATAAAGTCCTGCTTGTACTGTCTTGATTTTATATTTTGGAAGACAGTATTAATCACACTTTGGCTTTTCTGGTATTTGACATTTCAGCTTATAAAGAGAACTTTTTCACTATAAACTGGGCCTTCCATAATAACATTTTCATGCATGGCATTTGAAATATGATTATTAACTTAGTTTATGAAGTCAGTTTGAATAGTTAATACTTTAAATTGTTGGTAAATTATGTTATTTAATATTTGAAGAACTACAGCTCCCCTAACCCCAAAATGTGTGGGCTGATGAATCGTTTGAAAATAAGAAAGTGGCTTTATTCCTGGTGTTAATATCACAAATGTTAATTCGGAGTTTGCTTTAATAATTATTTTTAATGATGTTGCTACATGATGTGTAATTATAAAGAAAGCCATGGAGTGTTTTGTTAAGGTGAACTGGAATTGAAAGCAGGTGTTGCTATAGCTCTGACAGAGGAATGAGCAGTTTTCCATCCTCACCCCTCCATGACTTTTATCACCTGCAAATCTGCCTCTGCCTTTTTATTGTTGGATTACTACAGCATGTATAATTTGGAGGGTTGGAATTACTGTGATAAAGCATGAGGTGTTATCTGCTAATGCACAGAGAAGGGAAAGAAAAGAGTGATCAGCCTTCTGGGTGAGATGTGTATGTGTATGGGGCAGGGCAGTTTATGAGCATGCCTTGTTTTGTTCAGTGAGTTTAATGGCTCTTGCTAAATGAGATGGAGTCACTGACTTTTAGCTTGTTGTTTTGACTCTTGCTATATTGTGAAATTGATTTGTTGGTTGGATTTGTGTTTATTTTTAAGATAGTTACAGTGCTGCTCTTCAAGGGATGAGAAGATTGTGTCAGTTGCTACTTTATAAATAGGGGTTGTCTGTGAAGTTTTGCTGTTTGTTTTCAGGGTCAGGAGAAAATGAATTAAATTTAAAATAGTTTCTTGTTCTCATATGCTGCAACTCTAATGTCTCTACTTTGTACATGGTTCGTTTCTTATTTCTACAAGTGCCAGAACCCATAAAATTCTTCTCTTCCCCATTAGTTTATGTTCTGCATAGCTTGACATGGTTTTCTAGTTTTATGCTGCTTAAAGCTAGCCTTTTGCAGGAAGTGTAGCCAATCATTCTAGTAATAATCCAAGATGTTCTTAATCTGCATCTTAAACAGATTTTTTTTAAAATTCAGCCTCAGGGTTCAGAGGACGTTTCACTGTAGAAGTTTGTTGTTAGAAACCCACATTAAACCTGAGAAAGATCAGTAGAGCAGGGCATATGTCATTTCAGTATGAGTATTTGTGCTAAAATTTGAAAAATTGTATTTTTTTTCAAGCTGTGAAGATCATAGGCTTTTACTCATTTCAGTCTTTTGTGACAGCATATGAAGTCAGAATACTTTGTCTGAAACGGTAAAAATTCTGTAAGCGTATGGTGGGTTATTTTCCTTTTTTAAAGGCATGGTCAGTAAGAAAATAAATTTATTAATCTTTTTAATTGGATCTTTAATGGTACAGGCAGAATATGTGTTTGTATGGATAATGTACAGGCAAAACCACACTTGTAAAGCTGCACTTAAAAGTAATAAATCTTAAATAATTGATATTGTAACAGACTGACATCCCTATTATGAATTCACTGAAATAATTTTATATGCTTTATATTCCCTTAATTGAATGCCTTACCAAATTAAAAAGACATAAAATTATGTAAAGCTTCTCTTCTCTGTCATACCAGCTACAAGAAGGAGACATTGAAAATTCTTCCTTGGAATGAGCAGAAACATCGTGAAGAAGACTGGTGTGAAAAACCAGAATGCAGGTAAGTATATATAAAAACAAAAATATAAAGGACTTATTTACTAATTCTTAAAATGTGAGAATTGACCCAGTAAGACTTGCTATTTTTGTATGCACTAACTTGTGTTTTTAGCTTTCTTAGTGAGATTGACTGAGCAAATAGAAAGCAGAGGTTGTGCAAACCCAGATCTTCAGTAGAGAGTGTTCCTTCTTTCATGATCTATCACGTTTGAAATCTCTTCCTAGTTTGGTAGAGAGGATTCTTTCTTTCATGCTCTATCTCCTGTTCAAAATCTCTTAGTAGTTCCTTTGCTGACAAAAAATAACACTCACTATGATTGGCATTTGAGTCTCACAAAGTTACTGTGTAATGGTAGGTTGATCGTATAATTTTCTTTCAGAAGTTTAAGAAAAGAGACTGATGTTAAAAAAAAAAATAGGTGAGCAAATATATACTTATATACTTTTTTTCTTTTTAAGGATGGTTATTGAACCAACTTTGCAAGATGAAGGTGAATTTCTGTATGAAATGCAACCTGAGTTACTGAAGTACAGGACTACTGACCTTTCTGTAGATCTCGCCACTGATTGGTATTTGAGCAGAGCACAGGAAATTGAAAAATATGCAATGCAGGTAAGAATAGCAGTGAGGAAATGATGATGGCTGAGCAGCCTTCTTCAACAGAATCCTTAACAGTCTTAATACATATTAATAGGACACTTTTCCCTCAGTAATGTACACTGTTTCTCCACTTCATTATGGCATTTGAAGTATTTGTTTTTTCTTTTGTAGGGTACTTATACTTGCTCTAAAGTTTACCCAGCCAAATAATTAATCCATAGAAATGTATAGAAAGCCAGTAGGTTCTGTTTCACTTGGTTTACCATAGCAGACAGTAGCCCTTTTGTAATCTATGAAATATTTTTACCATTGCATTTTATGTTTGTAACTAAGGGAGGGAAAGTTGCGCACAACACGTTGGGAAATGTGTTTCATTACCTGTCACATGCTACTGTGTCATGTGTATTGATATGTGTCAGTCACGTGTCACTGTCATGCCAATACATGGTACTACCATGAATTTTTCCTGGCAGTTTTTGTTGTGTGTCTGTGGAACTGCCATGCAGATTATTTTTGCTTGATTTTCTTTATGTGTTAAAAGTATTTGAAGCTCTATGAGGTAAAGATAAGCATTGCCCATAAGAACAGAGCTCATCACTCGTGTGCTCAGGCATTTTAATGCTTCTCAAGCCAATTTAGCTGCATAAAAAGGAGGGTAGCTGGAAGTATCACTATAGGTTAGTTCTAATGGGTGAGTTCTTCTGTCTGCCGAGTTTGCAGTCCTCCAGGGCTTTTCTTAATCATAGTTGCCTGTGATCTTAACAATCTATCAGTAGGTATGGAAATAAAAGCAACTTGCAAGGATCAATTAAATTATATAACATATAAATTAAGTTGCATTCTGCTCTTTTGGACTTACGTCTGCCTTGCAGAATATTTACAGCCAGTATTGTATTCTTTGAAATTGAAACAGAGCTTTTCATATAAAGACAGTTTCAGTCACTAGGGGAAAAAGACTGTCATTGGTTTTTGTGACATAAAATCCAGCAATTAAAATTACTAAATCGTGGTCAGCTAGAAGTCACATTGCATGTCAGTCACCTGATTGTCTTAACTTAAAGCAATCCTTCATATTCCACATACTGAGATGAGCTGTATGTGATCTCCAGAAGGAATAATACTGTAATTTATATGCATCAATAGGATGCATCTTGGTTAAAAGCATATAATGATATCATCCCCTAAGATGAAGTATTTTATTTGGTCTTCATAAAGCTGAGAGGGGCTGTCCATTTAGGAATACACAGTCCACAAAACTTCTAGGAACTTAAATTGCCTATTAAGCAACAGGGAAAGAAAATAGACACAGACAGGACACAGACTGAAGTTGGTGTTTGGCAAACAATTGTACAGCAGTGTTTTTTTAAATTATTTTTCAGGTTGACTGTGCCCTGTCCCTTGTTCGTCTTGGCATGGAGAGGAACATTCCAGGTCTGCAGGTGCTTTGTGACAATCTGATCACTCTTGAGACAGTGGTTTATGAGACTGATGGTGATCGAACTTTGACTTTGAAGGAACTTTTAGAGATGAAAGACATTGAGAAGCTGAGACTATTAATGAAGAATGTAAGTGTTTTGAATAAATCAGTAACTATGCCTTGAAATCCAGTAACTCAGGTTACCCTGAATCTTGTGTATATAAAGACACAGTCATTTTTCTGATGAATGTCCACCTTTAATTCAATAGAAATTGTACTTTTTCACTGTTCCTTTGATATTTTATTGTGGTAGGGTTTATTTCTTTATTTGTTTCTAACAAAAGCTAAATTGGCTCAGTTTTCTCTTCTATGTCCCTGGCTAAGGACTCAATGTTAATAAATCTTTTTTTGAGACTTGTGGATTACCTTTCCATTGACCTTTTTTAAAGGATCTTCATTGTAGCTCTTGATGATGCTGCAGATACAATAATACTGAATGTTTTCCCTGGATATTTTTCTGTGTCTTTAAATGTCGGCAAGAAATTTTGATATTTGCCTCTGCACCAGCTGTGTGTTTTTGTCTCTGTATTGAGCTTGTCCATGGAATTTCAGAATAGAAAAATATCTCTTGGAAAGGTTGAAAAATAGCAAGAGATGGAACAGGGCTCTAAATTCAGTTGAAGAATACATAAGCACCAGAGGAAAATACTCAGAAATTTGAATTTTTTTTTTTCTTTTTAGAATTTATGTAACCAGTCATCATTTGTTTTTCTGTCTTGCATTCTTGCTGAAGTACCAAAATCATCATTCCTCTCACATGCTTGCATGGTCTTTCATTCATTCTGAAGCTGCAGGAGGAAGGCAGGCTTTCCTCACATAATGAGCTTCACTCCTGAACTGCTCAGTTTCCCCAAGCTGTTGGGTAGTAGAAAGATTTTCAGTGCTTCACGATGTGATCTATTTATGATAGGCGAAGATAACTGTTTCAGTTATATTGATCAAAATTTGTTCTATTCATTTTTTTGCTTTTCCTGCTTATTTTGGACAATGAAGCTGAACTTGTTCTTATATTTACTCTCTGTAACTCTGTGCTTTCCAGTCCTCAGATGAAAAGTATGTGAAGAATGTTTATCAGTGGATGATCCCTTTTCTCCACCGCTGTGAAAATCAGTCCCCTGGTCTTGCAAATGCACTTTTTAAAGAATATTTAGTAACATTGGCAAAGGAAGACTTGACTCTACCTCTGAAGATATTTCAGAATTCAAAACCTGCTGTAAGTAAAGAGCCCTGTTGGTTCTACTAATTTCTTTGGAAATTCTTGTCCTGAAGAGATTAATTCAGATATAGAGTTAGTTCATCTAAATCAAATAATCTTTCTGATTTTTCCCTTTTTCTTGGACCCAGGAATAGTTATGTTTTAGGTAAAATTAATTAAAAGGTTTCATAGCATAAATTATAATGCAGCTAAACTGTCCTTGATGAGATTGTCAAACTGATGTAATAATGATTCTAGCCTAGTAGAATAAAAATT
Organism: Acanthiza pusilla; assembly: GCA_036630365.1. NCBI lineage: Eukaryota > Metazoa > Chordata > Aves > Passeriformes > Acanthizidae > Acanthiza > Acanthiza pusilla. The sequence goes on from JAXCHO010000036.1 coordinate 4,043,398, forward strand.
ATTGTATGGATTCTTCTTTGAAATAATTTTCTGGTGACCTGTTTAAACTAAATTCTTGGCATATTTGCGTTTTGAAAAGTGGATATGAAAGAGTTTAATGATCTCACTTATATTTTTTTCCTGAGGAATTTTACTAGGAGTAGATTTCAAGTTACTCCCCCCTCTCCCACCTTCCACAGCAAATGTAAAGAATAAAGTGGGGGCCATTAGGATTGAGGTGAGAGTTTAGTGAATAAGGGTTGAAGTTGCCATTCATGGGAGTGTTTCATGCTGCTTCTATGGCTTAAATAATTGTGCCAGAGCACACAAGCACGTTTTTGCATGCTATTGAACATTCTGAGTGTATCGACAGAAATCAATCAGCAAAGCACAACCACAGCTCCTTTATGTCTATTGGTACTCTTGTACTTATTAAATAAATCTGACAAATGTTTGCAACAGTTGCCTTCCTCTGCCCTGCACTCTCTCCACTTAACAAATTCAGAAAGGGTATAATGAAATACTGCTGTTCTTTCAAGTGTCTGCTCTGCAGGAAACTAGCCAAGATATGTTTCAAGTTGTGACTTCATCAGGTTGTTAGCAAGAGACATTCTAATTGCACCTGAAGACAGTTTATTTACTTGGAATACACATCTTTTTATATTTAAAAGAAAAAAACCAAACTGTTGAATTAGAAACAGGAAATAAAAAACAGCGTACTTTCTTTTCTTGTTAGTGTCAGCAAAAAATTATTCCTGATCAGGACCAGCTTATGATCACGGCGTTGGAGTGTATTTATAGCTGTGAGCGCGATGACCAGCTCTCTCTATGTTACGATATTTTGGAATGCCTTCCACAAAGAGGATATGGGTAAACATTTTCAGCTGGTTATTTATAAATATTTTAGAAATATTAAATATATTTGCAAATTAATCCTTTAAAAAGGGTTGTTAAGTCACTAAAGGGCAGACAAAGTTACCGGAATATTCTGTTCACCTCTGAGCTGCCATGACTGTAATGTGTGTAGCTATACTTCTGCTGTGTACATACTCTGCCAGGTAGTGCAGGAAAACATGAGTTAAAGTAACAGCCTAGACTGAGGCTTCTGTATTGTTTCTTAGACTTTTGATGTCTGATGAATTGACACCAAGCGTTAGTGCTGTCTTACTGGTTTTGTTGCAATAGTGGCATCTTGCACTTAACTTAAAAGCAGCAATATGTCCCTGTGAGAGAGGGAAGATGGAAAACCTATTGAAGGACAAGTAATGCTCAAGAAAGTGAAAGCATGAAGAGGAGATATTCTGTGATCTGTGAGATGTAAACTATTCTTCCAATATCCTTCACATGAAGGAAGGAGAGAACCTGAGAAAAATCTCAGGAAGAGGGAAACTGAGGGACCCTCTAAATTTTAACTGTCTTTACTGCAAGAAGCCCAACAGTTTTAATGTTTCCAAGTAAACATATATTTGATTTTAATCAAAGAATGTTTCTAACTACTTATCTTTTTATCTATGTAATATGAATTATGAGAGGAAATTTATAAGAAATTTATGTGTATGTCTGTATTTAATTGTGTGATGTCATTGCAGGCCTGAAACAGATAAAACTAAGGCTCTTCATGATCAAGTAGATGAACTGGAACAAATTCTTAGGTATTTAATTTTGCTAAATAGTGTATTCTTAGAGAAATCACTAGGTATAGTCAAGAACTTTTTTATTACAAGAAACCAGCAAGAATATTTTTTTAAATGCTGTCAACAAGATTATCTCTATGCTTTTTATATTCAGAACAGAAATTTTGAATGGTTTTACATATTTGAATGTTATAAAACTCTAGAGATACTTTTCTTGGAATAAAAGTTTGGGGGTTTGTATTTTGGGCTATTTTGGGTTTTTTTGTGGGGGGATTTTGTTGTATTTTTAAATTTGTTTGTGGGGGGATGTTTGTTTTGTTTGTTTGATTTTTGGCGGGGGGGGGGGAAGAGGGTTAACCTGAGGAATTTGTTTTGATCTTGTTACTCTATAATGCCTCGAGTGATCAAAGACTAAAACCATGAAGATACATTATCAGGTATTGGTGGTATGCATTTACCCTACAGTATTATTAATATATATATTTAAAAAAATGTAGTTAATGTTACTCTGGCTAATCTGTACTGTTAGAGATTTTATGGAGGCTGTTTGCATTTGCAGTGCATTGTCTAAAAGTGCTTTAAGCTTGCTGCTGCTGCAGCAGGAGTTGTGCAGTTGTGCAGGGTTCCAAAGCTCTGCCTCTCCCTTTGCAGTGTGTCGGAGCTGCTGGAGAAGCACGGGCTGCAGAAGCCGGTTTCCTTCGTCAAGGACACGCGGGACAGCGCGGAGGAGGCGCGGAAGCTGATGATTAGGCTGACAAGGCACACAGGTCGCAAGTTAGTATTGCAAGGGGAGCAGGAGATAAGGGGAAAGGGCGCTGAGGTAACAGAGTGCCTGCCTGCTCTGTGCCCGGAGGGAGCTGTGCTGTTCACCCTGAAGACAGAGTACATGGGCACATTTGTTAAACTAATGATTAACGTGATTAGTGTTTTGGCTGCATTCTCCACACTCAAGTTGAAGTGTGCCTGCCTTCAAACCTGCTTTAGCGTGTGTTCAAGTAAACAAGCTTAAAATGCATACTGGCTGCAAAATAGTGCAGGATGATGAACTGGGGAAGTTAACATATTGTAAATAAGGTCCTTTAAGACCTATTTAATTTTATTGAGAATGTAGGGTTTGTAAAATAATGCTTTGGTTCGTTTGGCATGTTTTCTTGGAACCCTTGTAATAGGGTAATTTATTGATTTCAGGTATTGATTCTACCACTTATATTTCCAGTATAATTTTTCAGTTTTCCTAGTTAAGAACTACTTCATTTAACTCATCTTTCAACTGTACATGAATTATTAAATGGCTCTTGGCATAAATATATAAAAATCTTGAATCCTGGGGAAACCAGCCATAACTGTGGGTGATTTTTTCTTTCTTACTTAAAGCAAATACACACAACAGTTTATCCATGATGGTCTAGTGGCATTTATATTTTTAGTAGTCTGAAAGCTTTTTAAGACTTTTAGAAACCTCTCTTTAGAAAGATCAAGACAATGCCTCTGTAGGAAAAATGTTGATTTTTTTTCACTTGTGTTGAAGCCCCTTTGTTTTGCCAAAATAAAAGCTAATACCACATGAGAAAATCACCATTAGCTGGAGCTAGCTCATGTAATTTAAAAAGGTCTTTTTTTAAATCTGAAAGGCTCAAGATAATGTCAAAAAACCTTCATAGTGTTTTTACCAGGAAAAGTTTTGATGGAGCACAAGAAGTTGTAGCGCTGTTGATAAACAGAGATCCATGGGTCCAGAAGGTCAATCAACTCAATTTTAAGAAACAAAATAAAGTTGCAGCTCTGTTCTCCTGTGGTTGCGTGCAATTGATTAGTCCTTTGAGATTGCCTACAATGAACAACACTTTAATGATCCCCAGTTGCTGTTACAAACTTGGATTTGCCCTGCAGTTCCTGGATTAGCAGGAAGATAGCACTTCCAACTTTCTGATGTGTTACTGAAAATTATCAAGACCTGCTTGGGGGATTTTGAGAAAGATTGCTTAAATCCCTGTTTTACCCCACAGAAAACAAAAACAACAGTTTGGGTGCATTGTTGTCAAACCATTTTATTGCAGAGACACAGTTTCAATATTAATATTAAAAGCCTTCTGTCTTTAAATCACTTCTGGTTAAAAGTTTAATTAAATATTGAAGTAGCATTTGAGAAAACTCATATTTTGGAAATCTGCTTTTCTTTAAACTTGTTGGGAAAACAAATATTTAATTTTAAAAAATGCTTGTAGGCAACCGTCAGTTGGTGAGACACAATGGAAGGAATTGCTCCAGGATATGTTGGACATGCAGCAGAAAGTGTATAGATGCTTACATTCAGATACTTGCTATGAGGTGAGTATTATATCTTCTTACTGATTTATGTCCCAGGTAAGCTACAGATTCTTATTTCATATTGTTGCTCACAAGTGTAAATACATTTTTGTGTGCTGTGTTACTTGGTTTTCTACTGTTTTTTTACAGTATTTTATTAAAGTAAAAAATTTCTAGTGTTTGTTCATTTTATCTAAAGCCCCTGTAATAAATGTCCTGTATATCTTTAGTTAAAATTCAGCTTTTTAGAAATTGAGTCAACTTTGTGAGATTTTGTTTCATAGACTTTAATTCTAGTTACAAATGTGTTTAGCAATAAACACTCCAACCTAATGAAAATAAACAGTCTTCTAGATAAGCATTATCTTCACTCAAGCATTTCTTAAACATGGAATTCTGGTTTGATAATATTATTCAAGGCCATTATAGGATTATGGACCTTCTCCTGCTTGCAATTGAAGTAAAATAATGTGAAGTGAGAAATCTAATTTCATTGAAAGAAAAAACTCTTTCATGTGTATAAAGCCCAAACCCATGTCATTAGTATTTGCAAGGGACAGCTATTAGACAGATGCAGAATTTGCTGTGACGTGTATTTATTTACATTTTCACTTCAATGTGCTGCAGTTTAGAACAGCTGCAGTACTATGTCCACTATAATTAGTGTTTATATCTACTTAAAAGCAGGTTGTATTGCAGTTTACAGATTTAATTGCATATGGCTACCCTTCTGATTAGCTCTTAGAATTTTTAAAAGCAAATTAGAAAAAAAAGAAGGAAAAAACAATGCTATTCAACTTACACATGAGAAAAATCACTCTTTCCCTGTAGTTGTACAACTAGAAAAACTGCAGTGTGTTTAATAGTCATGGTTTGTTGTAGGCTACAACTTAGTGTACTTGCAGTTTTTTTGAAGTGCATGTTGAAAATTGTAATACTAGAGCACTCTGCAAATAAGGCATTTGCTTTGCTCAGATCTTAATGTAGGTTTTCTATTATTTTTTTTAAACTGAGCCATATGATTAAAAAAGAAAATGCAACAAAGAGTTTTGGAAAAATTATGTAGGAGTGCTGAAAATGCTTTGAAATGCAGTGCTGTCATATGCAATTATATTTTGATAACGTCAAAACTGATAAATTGATGAGGCAGTAGGGATGTACAATACCATGTGAGGTTTGTGTATTTTTTAGCATGATGCTTACTCTTTCATGCAAAGTGAATTCTGTCCTCTTGAAGGAGGACTTCATAAATTTTGAGAGAGGTAAGTGTTCTATATGTGATCTTTGAGGAAGAAGGGTCAGCTGTGATATTTTGCATCTCTCCCTGTTACTTGAGGATTAATATGTTGTGAAATGGAAGATGATCCAATTGTGTGATGTTCTTTAAGAAGCACTGAACTGTTTTCCTTTTCAGAGCATGAGATGCTTTGGAGAGATTCTTCCTGGAAAAGAAATACCTTGAAATTAAAGTATGATTAGATAGAGTGCTAAATAATCTCATCTGTGTCCTTTTTCCTGTGGAAGGTTGGACCAGATGATCTTTAGAGGCCCTTCTAACCTGGGCTCATCTATGATTCATTAATCCTCTTGAATTTGTTATGAACTTTAAAACCTTTGGTGAAGGCCATATTGTTGCAGCTGTGATATTTTCTGAGATGATTAAATTTCTATGTTTCTTTTCATTAGAACAATAATGACTGTGCTTAAGACAAAAGCAAATAATTTTTGTAAGGAATTGAGATTGAGTGTCTTAAAGTGTGCAAAACTTTTACCTGGAAATAAGTTAGGTGTTTTGTGGCAGATGCAGCATTATATTAGTTCTCATTCTTTGAAGATAGTCTTGATTGAAATTTAAAAAAGGTCTTACATGATCAGTTCTAAAAATTTGTAGTTTCTTCAGGAATACAGAATTTCTTCTCATATGTTGTTGGTTTTAAGGTCTTAAGACTGAGCTGCCTTTTCAGATTCTTGCTTTGTATTAACATCTCAGATTGTAGGTATATTTTTGGTGTCTTAAGTCATACTGTAAAAAGACAGTTAATATGTGCTTTTTTCCCCCCTTCCAATAAATAGAAACTAGCTACTAGTTAATTTTAGCTTTACTTACGTGAATTGTGGAAATACCTTGCTCAGTAGAATTTAGATTTTCTGCTTGGACTGAATGTATTCTTTTGACTGCAAAGATGCTTGTTTTCAAAGGGGTTAATTCCATAGAATGCAGGTAAGCTTATTTGAAGCTACTGCTAGTGCAGGTTGTTAAATTACTCTTCTTTCTTTTAGATATTCACCGAAAGTCTTTTATGCTCAAGCAGTATAGACAATATCCACTTGGCTGGGCAAATGATGCACTGCAGTGTTTGGTCAGTGGATCTACCAAGTTCATCGAAAGGGAAGCCTCAGTACCGAGTCAGCTATGCGAGAAGCATTGAACTAGTTTTGGCTGCTGGCAGAGAATATTTCAATTCTTCAACGAGTTTGACTGATAGCTGTATGGAGTTGGCCAGGTACATTTACAACTATCATATACATAAATAGAACTTACTTAACATTGTCGTAGCATTAGGGTTTATTTGCTAGTCTCCCCCCCGCCCCAGTCTTCTATTTAGAATCTTTTTATAAGCAGGCTCTGGAAATACAGAGTATTGTTGCTTTTAATGCAGAGTTTAAAAACCCTTTTAATGCATAAGGGTCCTGTAAACAGCTTTTCTCATACAGTTTTATGGTGATAGTTCAAAATATGTGGTTTATAGCTCAAATACTTGCTATGAATGTGTGACTTTGTGTTTATTCTGTTTAGTAACATGTTTTGGTCCTTCTGACTTACCTTCAATCAGCTGTTTCATGGTAACTTAACTTGTTTCTGTGATTATCAGTGTGTAGGTCTCCTAGTAGCCTTCATGTATGTGTTGGTTTAGGTAGAATATATTTATCTTCTCTTTAGCTCTTTTATTCCACTCCTGGTTTAACCCTCACTTCACCCGGAAATATTTGTCAATGCCCCTGAAAAATCTGATGGGTTCAGATGGGATGTTCAGATAACATACAATTTTATTTTTGATTTAAAATGTGTATTCTTAATTAACGTGTAGAGATAAAAGCCATATGATAAAACTGGACAAATAAAATATTTTCCTGATTTAATGTGTATGATGAATTAAGCCATTTGAAATCATTGAGATGGGATGCCATCTGGAGGGACCTGGACAAGCTCAAGAAGCGAAGCTTGTGAAGCTCATGAAGTTCAACAAGAGCAAGTACTAATGCTGCAGCTGGATCTGGGCAGCTCCTGGTATCAATGCAGGCTGGGGGATGAACAGATCCAGAGCAGCCTTGCCCAGAAGGATTTGGGGTGGTGATGGATGAGAGGCTGGACATGACCCAGCCATGTGCCCTCGCAGCACAGAAAGCCAAACGTGTCCTGGGCTGCATCCAAAGCCCTGTGGGCAGCAGGGGAGGGAGGAGATTCTGCCTCTCTGCTCTGCTCTGGTGAGACCCCACCTGCAGTGCTCCATAAGCTCTGGGGTCCCAGCACAGGAAGGACACGGAGCTGTTGGAGCCAGGCCAGAGGGATGTTGCTTGGAGGGATGGAACACCTCTCCTATGAGGAAAGGCTAAGGGATTTGAGATTATTCAGCCTGGAAAAGAGATGGCTCTGGGGTAATGTAATTGTGTCCTTCCAGTACCTGAAGGGAGCCTACAAGAAAGATGGAGAGGGAGTTTGTACAAGGGCGTATAGTGACAAGACAGGGGCTTCAAGGTGGAAGAGAGTAGGTTTAGATTAGATGTTAGGAAAAAATAATTCTTTACTGTGAGGGTGGTGAGGCCCTGGCACAGGTTGTCCACAGAAGCTGTGAATGTCCCATCCCTGGAAGTGTTCAAGGCCAGGCTGAATGGAGCTCTTGAGCAACTTTGGTGTAGTGGATGGTGTCCCTGCCTGTGCCAGGGGGTTTGGAACTAGATGATATTTAAGGTCTCTTCCAAGCTAGGCCATTCTATGATTCTCTGGTTTTACATGTTGATTTTCTTTGTCCAGTGTGTATTGTGAAACTACCTATGAATACACTGTACCAGAATGCAAATGGTGTTAAAAAAATTATCTGACAATGTATTATATTAATATACTATTAATACAATTTTAAAAAATTAGAATTATGTTAATTATTAATAATTGCATGCATTAATACACCTTCAGAAGAATTTAGTGGGTTTGTTGCTTTTTAATAAACCAAGTTTTTATTTACTCTACCTAGTTGAGGAAACCGAATTTGTGACAGTGACTCTTAATGTTTCATTTCCAGTCAGCTTTTTACAGTCTTTTGCTTTTATCCTTCTAGTATATGGCAACACCAAAATACAATAGTGGTGGTAGGAGAAGTATTTCCCAAAATAGTTATGTATTTAAGTATGTATACCTTCAGTGTCATCTGTTAAATTCATTGCATGTCTAAATTCAGGAGGGTTTAGGTGATGTGCTTTTCACAAATGGTTGAAAGCAATGCAAAAATAGAAATTTGTTCAAATATTTAGCTTGCCATAAGAGAGAGACAGTGCCAAAGACTTCTCATGTGCATTACAAGAATAGTGAGTATTTTGACATTTCATAAGTACAGTAAATTACAGCTGGTGGTTGTTTGATTGTTGTTCACCAGTGAACTTTTCCCACAAGTTTAACTTTGAATGTTTTCATCAAACTTTAGAAAAACGTGTTTTGTTCTTATTTAGGTGCTGTCTTCAACTTATTGAAGACAGTCCGAGTGCTGTTCAGGAGGAGTTGGACCTCATTCGTGCTCTAGGTTACCTGGAAGAGTTTGGTGTGAAAATATTACCACTACAAGGTACTGCATAATTTATTCTTTATATGATTACTTGAATCACAGACATAAATATGCATGAGAAGTAGTTACTATTACATAAGTGTGACATAATTAAATTAAAGAGTCCATTTCTTGCCTCTGAGCAGTTTACAGGCACATACAAAAATAATTTTTTCAATAATTTTTTTAACTTTGTGAGGTAAGAACGATATTTGCATATGGCATCTGTGTTTTGGGACTTACTTTTAGCAGGACTTTAAAATAGGGTATTGAGTATATGAAAATTCTGATGACTTGAACAAAAGTAATTTGACCTCATCTTTTATTTGCCAAATAATCTGTGCTTGCCTGTGTGCTTTAAAATAACAGGAGAGGTACTGGAGGTAGGAGAGAGGTACTTCATGCAGAGACAGTTTTCAGGTCTCCACTGGGCTGTTTCATTTTGAAGTATATAAAATCCAATGACAGTGGAAGTGAACTTTTACAAGGTATTTCTTCTGATGACATGCTTAAAACTAAATCTTTGGGCACTCCGACTCCAGTGGAACAGAAAGTTGTTGGACAAAAGTTGGAAAGAAGTTACAATTATGTACAGTGAAATTGCATGAACAGTAATGGAGCTGGCTGAGACAAGCACTGAGCTATGAGATGTGCTGATGAAAGGTTTTTACTTCTGGCATTGTGCAGAGAAATACTGGGATTTATGGAAAGCACTTCTGGTGCTTTCCACTTCACGGAAAATGAAGTAGGTGTTCTCAGCGGCTGTCATGACTTTACTTTGGTGTTCTCTTTTTGTTCTCTTTTTTCCCAAGTGTTTATTCAAGTGAGTTGATGCTCTATATGTTATACTCAGAAATATTACAATTTCTGGACTGAGAATGTCTGATTTCTAGATCTTGCAGTACTGGCCTGTTGATTTCTAGAGTAGTATCATTTTTCAGTCAGTTTGTTCTGCCTGTAGAAAAGTGCACATATTTTCTTCAGCTTTTGTTGATGTGGACATGGAGGTATCATTTAAAAAAAGTAGCGACGTAATATTGCATTAACAGTATGTGTAATACAACTGATCTAGATTAATTAGAATATGTGAAATCATGCATGTAATTTCATTAATGATCCTGACTTATCCTTGCTTCAGTATCTTTCATGTAAATCAAATTAATCTAGTAAGATTAAAATGATGTTTTCAAGTTTTAATGAAAGCCTTTAAATGATCTGTTACTTTGATAGAATGTCATTAAAGTAGCACTAAGCTGTACCCACAGCAATAATCTTTTAGCAATAGATGTTTATTTGGAATTCTGTGTTTAGTTTTCTGTAGAACTTCCCCAACTTCTAATTTTAGCAGACTAAGCGATTTAATTTTATTAACTACTGTTATGCTGTATTTTAATAAAATCTGGTTTGGAGACTCCTTAATAACATAAAAGGTGAAGAAAAGTCCGTCTTTAGGTGGTTGACCCATGATGTTATATCAGATTACTTCTAGTTATCTAATGTGTTTACAAAAATTTCTGCTTAAATAATCAGTGACTGAAAACATTTTATTGCTGTATACTGATACATGTCTGTGATAGAACATTAAAAATGAAACTAAAAATGTAACCTTTCCTGCTCTTCCATTCATACTCATTTTAGTCTAATTTGATTTCCAGAATTAATAGTTTTTATTATGCTGATATTTCTATGCTCTTAGTGAGAGGCCTGGTATCATGTGTTTTAGAGCTCAATAATGCAGAGTTTATCCCCCATGCAGCCATTCAGTCTCACTGAGTGTTAAGTGGAATATCTGCTTGCTGTTTCCTCTGTGTTCTGAGAACTTGCGTGGTATGAAAGCATTACCTTTTAAAGCAGGAGCCTGAAGTTAGCCACCCAATAACTCGCTAAATAGGGCACTGGAATCAGTTCATGATATTAAATTATGCAATTAAAATAATTGTTAAATTCTTGGTAAAATCTTTTTTGAAAAGTACTAATTATGAGCTGCTCAGGGTACGGTTGACACAACCTGGTGATTTGCAGACTATCCTTCCCCTTTCTCAGAAAATTTTTATGTAAATTAAAGCAGTCTGAAGAGTGCAAATGACAGTTCTTTCAGTCTATGTGATGCATCTCATCCATGCTAAAATAAAATGCAGCATGAAATCTTAGTTACAACATTCTAAATGAAAGTTAATGTCTGTGTTAGAATGCTTTCAGAATGTAGCAAAAATGATGATTTAAACAAAATTGTATAAAGGTATATTAGTTAATTGTAGATATTTTAAAACAGTGAATGTGAAAATGTGAAACAAAAATAAGTTTTCATTCAGGTCAGTTTTCTTCTTTTTGCTCCCTTCACAGCTGGACTTGCTAATGATTGGGGCTGGATATCCTGTGGTGTTGTTTTAACTTTCTGTGTATATGTGTAATTGAGGATCTGCATGCAAGCAGCTTTGAGCTTGTTTTCAGATTGTGTTTGCATTCTTACACTCCCCAGCACTCCTCCTGTCCTATGTTGTTTAAGCAGGAGCACAGCAGTCGAATTCATTTGTGCAGTCTCTAAACCAGTTCTGCTTTCAACAGTGCGTTTGTGCTCCGATCGACTCAGTCTCATCAAGGACTGCCTGGCTCAGACGTCAACAAACTATAAACAGTCTGCCAAGCTCCTGGGACTGGCAAACTTGCTAAGGGTTGCAGGTAAGCTGTGTTAATAAGACACTGAATTGTAGTGCAGTGTGCATTTATATCATACTTTAGGACATTTGAGTTGATCATTAGAATATGCATTCAAAGATATCACTAAAAAATCATCTGGAAGAGCAGTCATTGGGGAGGAATGAAATATTTCGCATGAATGGAATATTTAATCTGTAAAACAGCTGAAATGGTCAGCTGCTACATTCCATTAATACCTGAAATAAAAAAATGCCTTGTCTAATCTGTTGGAGTTGTGGCTGAGAATAAATTTTTTTACAGTTAATTGGTAGTATTAAAATTACCATGAATATTATTATCTCTGTCAAATAAGGTAGCCTGATTTAATAACAGTTGCATTTAAGATACAGGGGGAAAAATCATCTGTAAAGCGTGAATTTCAGCTGTTAGACTCCAGTCTATTCTGCATGTATCTCCTTTGGGCACTAAAAATAATGCATTAAATTGAGTATTCCTTTGAGAAGCTGAACATCTTCAAAGATTGAATCCTGAGGATATTAGGGGTTTTTTACGTTTTGTTATTTTTTAATAGCCTTCCTAAAGTATCTGCCTTTTGATTTTTTTGATTTTGAAAAATACTTAATCAATGCTTAATCAACTACAAACACAACACTGCTGTATTTTTATGATGTAGAAATAAATATAGAAATATAAAATTGGTATTTTTATTTCATGCATCATGGTGTATAAAATCAATGCATTCCAGCTTTGTCACTAAAGAATGCCTGGCTAATTTCTTTCTCTCACTCTCTGTTAAATAATTTCAGATTTTTTCTTGTTTTCAGGAACCTTAGTACTGGCAATTTTTTGCCTAGTATTATAAATAGGAAGGGAGATATTCAAGATGGTTGTGTGAGGTTGGGAACAGAGGTATGGAAATTAGGCTGTTGACCTCCCAGGATACCTTGGTCCTAAGGACAGGAGTCACAGGAAACATCATCGTGACTCTGGTCAGCACAGTGCTGCAACATGAAAGGTGGCAGAGGGGAGGGGATGGTACCATGTTGGGTAACTGGATCCAATCTACATATTTTTAATATAATCCATAGAAGGATTGGAATGACAGTTGTAACTTCTTTTTCTTGTAAGGCTTTTGGAAAAAAAAGTCTCCCTATTGGTTCGTAAGACAAGATTGTTGTACGGCTCTTTCCTTCTCCTCTCTGCTTCATCCCATCCACATCAAGTTAAAATCTGTAAAATTTTCTTAGTATTTTCTTAGTATTCTGGGTTCTTTGGGCTAATGCTGCTGATTTTTGTTTTAACTTCTTTTTGAATATAAGTGATTATCTTTGTATGAAAGAAGGAAAACCAAGATCCAGAGAGATTTTATAAAGCTTTGTCCACTAGCGTAATCCTCGTGCCTTAGCTGTAGTATTTACAGTGCCCTGGTATGTACCTTTGAAAAGGGATCAAACTCGTGGCTCCCATCTCCAGAGCTTGAAATCTTTCAGGCCCTAGATATTAGGAAGAGAACTTCAGGGAATTTGTTGAGAGTTCATTGATGCAGTAGTGGCTGTGTGCTAGTGTTAAAATCACAGTGATACTTATAGAGACACCACTGAAAAGAGAGATTTAAAAGATCCTTAAAGCCAGATGATGAAATGGCCTCCCGGTTCTTCTCTTCCATGTGCTTACCAGGCTGGAGAAAACCAGAAGATGAATGTATGAAGTGGTTAATTTTTAAACAGGTGAATGATTTAAAAACGACTTACTCTACCTGTGATATATTTATCTTTTGAGTATTGGGCTCTCTGACTTTAATGGTTAGCCTTGGGAGTAATGCTGATAATGCTCCTGTGGTAAGTAGGGAATTCTGGTAGTAAAATTATATTTCCCGAGTGAGTTTTGGTAAGGAATACACTACTTAGGTACTTGTCTCTTATGTTAAATACACTAATAACTTGATCACTTTCAAAGTAATTTTTTTGTTACAGAATAACATTTATTTATTTTGAAGGAAAATACAGCAGGAAGACATTTTCAGTAGTGACTTTCTGTGGTGGGGAATGTGACGGAGTGTTTTTAAAATTTTGTTTTATATAAATAGCTTTAAGCTTTTGTGATAAAAATGGTTTCGCTGTCACTGAAGGATGACTAGTTGTATTGCTGATATTGGAGAGCTGTTATCTGTAGAGAATGTTCCTTTGTAAGTAAGATACGGATTCAGTATGAGAATGCGATAGTTGTGAATTTTATCTAAACCTAATTGTTATAGAAGATGGGATATGGAAAGCAGATTTATTTCATTTTAAGAAACTCAGTATTTTTAAAATTTTGTTTGTTTGTTTTTTCTGGACTTGAAAGCTGTAAACAGCGTACCACTGTTACTGCAACTTTTTTATGTACTGCAGCTCCAGCCCATTGGCAAGTATGAAGATTACCTAGTAGCATGCAAAGGAAACATGATTGTCATAAGTATTTTAAATCATGCATATAAATGCAATGTTTTTCCAGCTTATTAAAGAAAGTCTGTGGAGCTTTGGTCCTTAATTGTTGCGGTGTGTTCTTCTGACGAGTGTTGGAATAGGTAACCTGACACTGAATTTAGAGTCATAGAATTTGAATAGTTACGTTATTGATACCTTTGAAAAGAGAGTGGAATGCTGGCACAGCCGTACTCATAGTCTGTAATGAGGAGTGCTGTGTAATTTGATGGTAGAGATGAAAAAAAATAAATTGAAACAAGACATGTGGAAATGGTATTTCTGTACGTGTCAACTTGTAATTTACATTACTGAGTTACAGTTAATTATTAATATTAATGTTATTAATACTGTTTTTAATATGATGAGTTATTGTAGGACTTGGTAGCTCTATCATAAATGTGATAACAAACACTAGTATTATTCCACAAATTAGGTTATAGACAAAAGGGCAGCTCATGCATACAGATTCTAAGGTTTTTGAATTTCTGTATTTTATTTTAAATTTGGTTTCAAATTTCATATTAGAAAAGGAAAACCTTCCTTGGAGTTTTAGTAGCAATAGCGTTTATTTGCTGGTGTAAAGCTACTGGGAAAGGGTATCAGGATTTCTAACAGCTTATGATGAAAGCAAATGGTTTTATTGAGATATTTTAGGATGGGTCTGGATGTTGAAAAAGGGGATTGAACTTTATGGACTTGCTTATGAAGAATTAGATAAAGTGCTGCTGGGAGAAAGATTTGAGTGTTTTGTCCTTAATTGTTTTTCACTACTTAAACAATTACCTGTGTTTATGAGCCTTTGCTGTGTACGTTCTGATTTGCCCTGTGGAGCATACTTCTTGGTGTTGCTTGTGCATACTCGAAGTTGTCCCTTCTGTTGCAAATGCACTTTGTAGGGTGTTATCTTGTGCTTTGTCTGCTCAGGAGGAATTTGTTTCAGTATTTCTCTTTTGCTTCCCCTGCCACCTCAGCCTGTATAATTACTGATTGGGGAAGACCTGCTTGCTACATCTGTCCATGTCTCTATAAATTTTTCACATGTGTGTGTATATAGAGCATAAATCATATGCTGTGTTTTATTATATATAATAGATAGCCTATAAAATCCTAAGAACATATATATATATATATAGATTTAAAATTTAAAAGAATGCATTAGTTGTGGATGCAAGGGTGGATTTGCCAGTCATTGTTAAAGACCTTTGTGAGCTGTGTACTCCAAATACAGTTTGCTTAGAGAGCAGCACTGAAAGTGAGTAATAGAATTTGTATTAATACTTATCAAAGTTAAAATCTTGCTTAGGTAATGATATATCAGCTAGCTTCCTAATTACTTTAAAGTATTTGATTAATTACAGTGAACTCTACTTAAGCCTCAGGTCACTACCTCTGTAAAAGTAAGCGCACAAGTGTTATCTTAATTTCACAGATGGGTAAAGCAAGTGAGGGAGAATGTGCTCAGCATGACAGCCAGAAAATCTGCACCTGCTCAGGGAGCTGGAGATGCTCTGTGTCTCAAAATTCTCGCTTGATTCATGGTCTTTGTTAAGAAGGAGTGTAAAGAATTCACTTCGTGCAATTATTTGAGTAGATGTGCGCAAAAAAGTCAGAAAAAAACTTCTGTATCAGAAATTAAGATCATCTTCTCCATCTTCTCTACCTGTATATCAAAAAGATCTACTGCGTGGAGAGATGGCTCAAGGAGCAGGACCGTGAGATCCTGGATGCTCTGCTTTTGCAGAAGCTGCCACAGAGTACAGAGTAGGCATTGTGCAAGCAAAACCGTGAGAGAAAGCTACAAGGACAGAGTCCTTGGTCGTTTTGGGAAGGTACCGAACTTATGAAAGAGGAATTGTGGTCAAAAGAATACAGAACATCGAGATTAAGGGACCACGAGCTGGGAGGGGAAAAGCAGTGTAGCTATATGCAACTAACCAATAATAGTGTGGCAAGTAGTCTTACTAACCAATGACATTATGACATGTAAAACCTGCGAGCTGCTGAAAAATGTACTTAAGTCTGAGAACATAGAGAAATAGTTGGAATAAAGCTTGTATTGATCACATTGATCCTGGATTGCTTATTCTCCTCGTCGATCGCGGTGCAGTGCTTTCAATGGGATTACTTTAATTGGTGCCGGTCCAGTCCTTAAATGGGACCACCTTAATTGGTGGATTTACCCGTACCGCAGCACTACTGAGTGTTGGTCATTATTTCTTTTGTCAGGCTCTCTAGAAATGTTTCCATTATTCTCTTTTCTCACAACTTTCTATGGTAATTTATTTAATTTTAATATCCATAAGCAAATTCCAGTAGCTTTAAACTTTGCTCAGATTCCTAAATTAAAGCTTATTTTTGAAATCTCTCTTTCTTAACACTGACTTTCTTTCATTTGGAATTCACCATATAGATAGATGGCTCCTGATATCCTCAATCTAGGCAACATTGAATTTCTGAAGTGCAGGTACAATGTTGATACCATTTAAGTTTTAATGGCATGATTGTGTTCAGGATGATGTTATTTCATCCACTCACAAAGAGCATGCATCTTACCCAAGGTGTTTCAGTAAGCTTTTTTCTTTATATAATCCAGATTGGATCCAAGGTTTTAAAAAGTAATTGAATATGCTTTTTTCTCAAGAAAAAAAACAATTTTCTATTATTTCTGACCTTTCATATTTTTTCCTCTTGTAATTTTTATTAGAACCTCAGAATCATTTTGGTTATAAAAAACCTTCAGGATCACTCAGCCCAACCATCAACCTGGCACTGCCAAGTCCACCACTAAACCATGTCCCTAAATGCCACATCTACATGTCTTTTTAAATACCTCCACTTCCCTGGGCCTGTGTGGGCATACACTCCCCTTCCTCATCCTGTTTCCCTTTACAGTTTCTGAATTTGATTTGAGTCTGTATGTCAGGTGTTATAATTAAGGCTTGAAGCACAATTACTATGTAATATAATCAGGTCACCATTTTAAAGAGTTTTGTCATTCCTGTCTTGGTTTTAAGTCTTGGATATCTGTCAGAATGACAAGGGAGACGATTTAGAATTCAAAACTTTTCCTTTTTAAAGACTTTTTTATTAAAATACCATCAAATGATGTCTCACAAAGCTGAAGCAGGGAGTTTTTCCATGTCTGAATAGAGGACAATGACTAAACTGGAGCAGTGAGCATGATCAGTCACTGCATGGTTAATGACAGCTGAGAGAAAAAGGGCTTCGCTCAGGGATTCACTGAGTAGCACTGGAGCCAGTGGCTGTTCTGCGCCATAGCAGCGAGTGCCAAGATAATGAAAGTGTCAGTGAGTGGAGATATGATGAGCAACTACAGCCATGGACTGGAAGGAAAGTGATGCTAATATTTTACGCTTGTGCTTTTGTAAAACATGCAGAGCTGTATCCTCCTGCATCAAAGGTTCTTGGCGGAAACATTGGGGATGGGGGGACTTGACATACAACTTCTCAAGCACTGTTAAGGAAACCATTCCTTGGTCCAAGTGTTCTTCCTTTCTTTCCTTTAATCCCACTGCTTTTTAAGTGGGAATAAATAGCAGTGATTATTTTGTCTATCTGAAATCTGAGGGGCAATAGTTTGATTCTCTTGACTTTTCGTTGTGCCTGCTACTTAGTCAGATCTCTCTGTAAGAAGTCAAGCTGTCTTGAAGTGGCATCAGGAGGTGAGTGGCAAGTACGTGTCCCTCGCTTATCGAAATGACAGTTCACATTTAGCTTGTGAGGATAGAAGCACCTCTTTGTCATCTGTAATTGCTTTTGCCTGAATGAGAGGTTCCCAGGTTCTAGAGGGCAAAATTTTGCAAGAGGAGAGTCTTGAATGTGATTAATTTGTGACATTGTGCGCTGGCAGTATATTGAGCAGGAGGCCAAAAGATAAAATGATGGGAAGCCAACCTATTCTCCCAGCTGAGTTAGTCGTGATGTGCTGGGATTAGGGGAGGCTTGATTGAGTTCAGTAATTAAGGTAACTTCACTTGCCTGAATGTCATTGTAGTGCAACTGCTACAGTTTTCCTTTTGAGAAAGCTTTAAAAAGAAATTTGCTTTGTCTGTGGTGAAGGATCCGCAAAGTGGAGTTAAAAATAACAGCTATGCAATTTAAGAACATGTACTCTTTAAATGGTTTTTGAAACTGGATCTGTTTAACCTTCTGAAATATTTGCATTTCACAAGTTGTAGTAATACAGTTTCATAAACCAGTGCCCTTTTCAAATGACTGTTACAACACTGACTGCATAAAATTGCTTTTAATAATAGAGGAGAAGCATGAGCAAGAAGCTTGCATTTTAAAAATCCAGTAATTTTTATTCTAAAAATTCTTCCCTAAATTAAAATTAATAAATTACTTTTCCTGTGTATGTTTTGTCACCTTCTCATGCAGTGCATGGACATACATAGTATTTTGAGCACAAGACTGGACAAACTAGTGCCAGCAAAGTGTTCGCTCTAAATTGAAAAAAGCTTTTAAAAAATATAGATGACTAGTAAAGGGTGACAGGTATAAATGTTATTTGTATTGACTGTAACTGGGTTTGAAAAGGAGATGAGCTGTCTCATTAGATTTTCATCTGTGAATGCTCATATATTAAAATTGAGGTCTGGATGTTTTTCTGCAGAGATTCTTGATGGCACTTTATTCAGAAGGCTTCAGCAGTGTCTAAAGTGTAACTTGATTCATAACTGGTAGAAGGGGCATTGTCCGGAATGTCTGGTGACTGAGATGCATATATGGTGTGAAAAAATTAGTTTCAGTTCTACTCGCTCAATTTATGAGGTCAGGGATTTTTAAATGCCTATGTTTTCTGCATCTCATGGATTATTTGGAGCCATGAAGTGGCAGTTTAAAATGGGTCTTTGTATAATACAAGAAAACAAAAATTTAGATTTTTTTTTTCTTGTATTACAGTACATTGACTGTTTTTTTCAATGCCAGGATTTTGATATATATATGTCACTTAGCTTAAATATCAGTTTTGGTCTATGCTTTGGGCATCACATAAATACAATTTTCAAAACTTTTTTTACTTTTTTAACCTTGACATAACATGCTATTTTTTTTTTTTTTAGCAAGCTGTGGTGCCAGTGTTTTTTTTAAAAAACTCCTTTTATTGTTTCCTGCAGAAATAAAGTAGCAAGCTTAAGTTGACTGTTAATTCCAATTAACTAATAAAAAATCTGATTTTTTCTTACAGGAGATGATCAGATGGAGAGAAAAGGTCAAGTTTTAATCCTTTTGGTGGAGCAGGCTCTCAGTTTCCAGGACTACAAAGCAGCTAGTATGCATTGCCAGGAGCTCATGGCCACAGGTGAAGTGAATAAACAGGGGTTGCATGAGGTGATGGTGGTGGAAATTTCAGTTCTGACTCATCTTACTGTGAGGTGTGGTGCTTCAGGTTGGCCCATTTCATCAAAATAGGAGTTAGATCTCATTAGTGGAAATGCACTCATATGGAATAAGGACACATATATTAAATACTGCATGGAGTAAGTGTGTACTGAGCTATTGGTCATGTAACCTCAGGGAGCTTTTCTCTATACCTCTGGGAATCGCAGTTTCTACTTCTTTCTACACTATATCCTTCTCAAACAGGTAAAACTATGTGCCTGCAGCTAGCTGGAAAGTGCTGGTCTTTTAGAAGTCTGCCTTTCTATCAGAACTCTTAAGATATTTGTGCTATTTGTATAATTTGTGTATGTGACAGTATGAGTGGAGGTAACTGAAATACACAAGTCAAGATATTAAGGAAGATGGGATTAGTTTCTTTGGCTCTTCTTTTCTGCTTTGAGAATGAGGGGGAAAAATCCAAGATGAATTGAGATTTTTTTTAATATATCAAGTGATATATTTTATACTTAGTTTTTTACAGCCACTCCAATAAGGTATTCAATATCATGCTCTGAAATAAATGATGATCTTCTTATTGCAATATGTAAAAATATAGAATGTAAGCCTACAGATGCCTATTATATTGTTACTGCAATATGATAAACATTAGTCTTTTATATATTTGGTCAATCTAAAGTTGAGCTATGTTTCTGCTTTATGGAGCCTTTATGGTTCCTTTTTCAAGGATGTTAAGTCTTGACAAGAATGCCACATGCCCTCCTTTATCCCATCCCATAAGACTTATGCAGCATCCTCCTTTCACTTGTGATAGCAGTGTGTTTTGTGTTCCCTGGTAGGTTATTCTAAGAGCTGGGAGGTGTGCAGTCAGCTCGGGCAATCAGAAGGCTACCAGGATCTGGGGATGCGCCAGGAGCTCATGGCCTTTGCTCTGACACACTGTCCCCCCAGTGCCATCGAGGCGCTGCTGGCGGTGAGCAGTTCACTGCAAACCCAGGTACACCTTTCTGGAACTTCTTTCATGAAAGTTCAATGCCTACCAAAGTAAAGGGGACTTGTGCCTGTTTTCAAGTTTGTTTCCTTAAGTTCTACCCTCCAATATGTTTATATTTGTTCTACTCTACTTTTCTACTTTCGTTGCTATATTTCAGCAAATGTGGTCTCTTTCTAAGCAGTTTTGTGTGATGAGTTGGTTTCTCAAGTAGAAGTGCAGTTGTGTTCTCTATCTTTAGTACTTATCTTTATTAATTGCCTGATTTAAACATTTTATTTGCAAATACAGTTGATGAAATTTTAAAATATTTTCTAGGTATTTATACTTTTAATGCAGCTTCATGAAGTGCTGATATAAATGTCTGTTAAACATTTATTTTGTGATTTTTATGATTTTTACCCAGTATGCAATGAAATTATTTTCTCGCTGATTTCAATGATGTAATGGTTTTAACAATTACAAGATGCTTTATGTCTGAGCCATCTTTTTAAACTCTGCAATGACGACTTGATAGAATCACATCTTAGGTGTTGAGCTGATCACAGGATATATGTGAGAACACATAATTGGGGCATTTAAATACAACTTATGTCAAGGTGACATAGCAAAAGTTTTATTTGAAACTTAAGGGCAGTAATTTAGGTTGTCAAAATGTTAAATTTCTGTTCACTGTAATTGTGGCTTGGCCTACATACTACAACTTGTTTGAGTTCATAATTGTCTTAGTTGTCTAAGAGCTCACAATGTTCTTAGATTTATAATTGTGTAATAGAAACATCTTAGAGGTCTTTGGATACAGAATGCAAGAATGGGGGAGAAGGGAGCCACAGCTACAGCACATGTGCAGTCTGATTAAGGCAGCTGCAGGTGTGCAGCTTTTCCTTAAAAATCAGTTGGACAGCAATGTGTATGAGAATACAGGCAGCATGTGAAGGTGGAAGTTCTGTGCAGACCTTCTGCTCACAAAGCCACTGTCCTGTGGAACACGTGCCTTTGTGGAGTTGTCTGGTGCCTCAGAGACACAGTTCAGATAATGGAAGTTTTTGTGACAGTTCTTTTGCCTACATCATACAGCATGGTACATAAAATTAAAAGAAAAATAAAAATTCTTAGATTATGGGAAAAATATGGCACAAAAATCATGGAGAAGGGAAGGTCATTTTGTCTGGTGACTACAACAGTGAGATGATGTCAGAGATGCTGTGTTTTCTTCTTTGTACCTTCTCCTACACCCTTTTTTTTCTGTCATGGAAGCCTTTACATCAGAGTTTCTTGGGTTTCCTATGATATCAGTCATAATTATTACATTTGCTTATTTTACTGGTAAAATATTGTATTTATTTCACATTTATAGATTCTTTATCAGGCTGTGAATTACCAGTTTCTTCCTTCTGAAGGAGGTGAGAATGTAAATATCTCGGGGCCTTCTTCGTTGATCAGTAAGGATACAGAGGTAAGTTTTAATGTGAGTTTCCAGAGTAATAATGACTTTGTTCTACATTACTCTGAAGAGCTGAATTTAAGTTTTTAGCAACATCTGTCGCAAATACTTTTTATTTTCTAGAAATCCAGAGATGCATCTCTCTGAGCAGGAGGTTATTAAGTAGATGTTAATAAAATTGATATGGGTGTGGATGCATATGCTTACAATATTTTCATGTCTATAAAAATTTGTCATGCATCATCTTTCATGTGCTGTAGTATTATGTTGTGGCAGAACAATTAGACATGCATATAAATGATTCAGAAATTTATTCAGAGGTTTATCAGAGCTGAGTAAACTCACTAATTAACTTCCCTATCATTTCAGTTTGGATATTGGAAGCAATTTTCATTATACTGGAGAATTGACATTCAAAAATTTCTCTACTATAGCTTTCATGTCTTCCCCCCCTTAGTTGTGGTTGATTCTCTTTTGAATTGGAAGTAGGCAGATGTTGGACCTGGCAAGTTTGTATATTGCTGCATTGAGGTTATTTTCTTTCTGTTTAATACAGCCCCTTGGCATGGCATGTTTCAGACTGTTACACTAGGAAAGGAGGTTCTGTATATTTGCTAATTCCTTCTTTTTGTTTTCTCCCAGTTGACTTAATAGGGATTTATAGGGTTTTTTTGTTTGTTTTTTGGAATGACACAGGAGGAAACATAGCCAAGAATTTACTCACTGTATAACTCTTCCTTTGTTACAGACATCTGCAATGTTAGAAAAACAATATATTCAATAACTCAGTTTCTATGACTTTTCTGAATCCTGTAACTGCAGTCCCCATAGTTGCACTTCAGCTAATTCCTTGTGCTTCACCTTCATTATCTTGCACAGAATTTTAGTTTCTTTAGAGAAAAAAACAAACTGCAAGATTTTTCTCCCTTTTCTTGTATTCCTTTCATTTTCACTTACGTCCTGATTAACTTACAGAATCCTTTTTTCAGGGAGTTGGCAAATGTTCTTCTTTCTCACTTACTGATACCTTTTCAAATTGGTGCTCTAAGTGTAAGTTTCCTTATCTTGACTAAGTTCTGGCATATATGTGTTTGGGCATTCCTTTCTCTCTTGCATTCAAAATACCTATCTGTAAGTATATCAGTTTTGCTTTTCAAACCTTTAGTGACATTTTTCTATCCCTCTTACTTTTATCTGGTATTGAATTGTTAGTCTCCACTACCATTTCCTCCACTATGTTAACCAACATCACCAGCTGGTCATACTTTTTCATCAGCTTTCTCCTCATGAACTTTTCCCTATAAATTTCTAAACTAATTTCATTATTATTCAGTTTTTCCTCCAAATTTTTTCTGCTAAAACTTTCAGAAATCTTGATAGCGGCTGGCTACATATATCCATAGACTACATAGACTGTTCATTTAGTGATGCTAACATGTTGACTTCAGTACAACTTTTCTCCCAAGTTTTTGGTGGTCCTGCTCTGAAAGAAATTTATGAATGCTTTGATAAAGATGGGCGGCATTATTCTGTAGGAGCTAATGATTTGGACAAGCTTTGTGTCTTGTCACTGTTGTTTGAACTCATGGAATCCATTTGAGAAGTTATCCTTTGGAAGCTGTGATGATTTCAATGCACCAGATAGTTTTAAAGCAAAATGTTAAGTTTCACCAATCCTCATCCTTTTTACTTGTGTGTGCTCAAATGCCTAAACATCTAATCTTGTGCTTCTCGAGCAAAATATCTTGGTCAGAAAATTAAGCTCTTGATTTATGAGAAGCCTTTCAGAATATTATTGGAAAATTATTAAATTCAAATAAAATTCAGTCATGAGATGCCATGTTGTGTATAAGCAGTAGAAACAATATTCATCAGTGCCTTGTAAGTGAGCTCTGAGTTTGTGAAATCTGCATAATACTTAAAATATGTTTCCGTCTGTTATAAATATATTTTACATATCTGAATATGAAAGCGTAATTACTGCAAAGTGGCACATCAACCCAAGAGAAATTAAGTTTCAAGATTTTTTGAAAATGAACTCTTGATAGAAAAGCAGATGTAATTTCTAGAGGAAAATATGTTCAAATTATTAGAATTATTTTCTTAAAGGCTTCTTAAAGAAAATTTCTGATTAACAGAGCATTAGTGTATTCTTTGCTTTTCTATTTTTCCCAAGCACTATATCTGGGGAAAGACAGGATCTCTTAAAACATTTGTGTGCATTAAATTGGTAGGTCACACATTTTTATCACTGCTGGTTAGAAATGATTAGAGAATCATGATTAGTTATCCTCTTGTTCTTTAGCTGCTGCCCCAAAACATCCAGTCCTCTGTCAGATCTGCAAGTGTTAAGCAGATGTCTTAATTACTGCTGTGTATCTCAGGCAGTCATCAAAGCCTGTGTTTCAGCAGCTGAACCAAGTGCATTTTGTCTGCTGAAGGCTGGGTTACTTCTTTGGTTACAGTGATGTTATGGCCCTAATAAGAGCCTGGACATTCAGTGAGTCCTGAATATTGTCATGTTGAGCTGAATCTTTTCCATTTAGGGTTTGGTTGATCATTGCAGGACTGGAGTTTTCACTTAGATTGGTTCATAGTTGTAGCAGACACTGAAAAAAAAATTAAAAACCCCAATATAAAACCCTCCAAGGCACAAAAGTATTCATGTAGACTCTACATGAATACTTATGTAAAAGAGACTGTTTTAAATTCCTGTTTGGCAATGGAAGTACCAAAAAGGGAAAAGGAAGACGTAATGCATGATGATGTGTTTTTGAACAGACTCTGTTCTACCTCATTTCATTTCCTTCATAATCTTGATGTATAATGATTCTTAACATATAAAGTGTATGCAGTACATGTTTTTTGCTTGTTTTAATCCTCGCACCTTGACTAATTGTCACTAAAGACTAAAAACAATCCCAAAATCCATGCTGCAGGTGTTCTGATTTGTTACTGTCTCATGTGTGGCTTATCTAAAAAACAGTTGGCTTTGTTATTTGTCCTCACATTAGACTGTTTGGAATTATCTATGTGTATGTTTGAACAAAGGTGTATATATGTAAATATTTGGTGTATATATATAAAGATTTTAGTTGTTATTTTAGAGTGACTTGATAATTTAGAATTAATTGTTTAACTTTTTAAATGCCATTTATTAATTGAAATTAGCAGATTTTTAATCTGCTGATCTCATTGCTAATTAATAAATTGTTGTTACTATTATTTTCATTTTAATCAGAAGTGCTTATTTCGTAAAGGATGTCAGGAAGAAATAATGGAAGAAAATAATTTCCCCCAAACATCCCTCAAAACATCCAAAATATAACCTGAAGATACAATTAAAGGATACAATTAAAGTTGTTTTCTTGATATGCGATCTGCAACATTATTTAAGAAATAACTTCTTTTATGAGAGATTGATTCAGGATAGCAAAAAGTTGTAACCTGGAAGTATTGCTGCTCGAGGTACAGAGTAGAATAGCTTTTCAGAAAATAGAATTTTTATTTGCACAGAAAAATACCCTGTAATTACTTCTAAGAGTTGAAATTCTTTTTAGACAAAAATCAATAGAGTTTATCTGATAGCAGTAGAGCTATAAGCATTAACACCTGCATACAAGTTAGCTCATTAGTTTTCACATTACTGAAGGAGGTTTATTTTAGAAAGTGTTTTGCTCAAATGCAGTCGAGAATTGGGGTGAACTTTTTTTTTCTGATTCTGGTTTGGTTTGGTTTAGTTTCGGTTTATTTTTCCTCCATGAAAAATCAGTTAGGTCTCCTGCAACCTCTACCTGAAAACGGTGGCAGAGAGGAATTAGTATTCTGTATGTAACATTTAAAATAAGTTACAAAAAGCTTTCTTAGTAAGTACTTAAAGTGGTTTATTTAAAAAATAGACGAACAAGAAGTTCTCCCCCTAAGCTGCCTCACCTAGGGTTTTCAATTGCTTTTAAGCTTTCAGAGCAGCAAAAATTCTGACAGGTTGTACTTGGCATGCACTTTCTTCATGAAGCAAGAGCCAAAATTCCCAGTTTAGCCAGTTAGTTCATTATTGGTGCATCTGTGAAATGCACAATATGATTTCAGAAAAGATTTTTTAAAAATGTGAAAGGACTTAAGATGAACCCACTACTTCAGTGGTCAGCTTGAGGCAGTAATTTACTGCACATTATAGTAGAAGGTAGTAAAAATAAGGTTGTCTGCATGAAATTCTACCTTATTGAAGATGATAATGTTTTTCTCTGAGGTTACAGTGGGATGTATTTCTCTTGAGCATAACTTGGCATTCTTTGACTTGTTTGAAATTTTATCATGAGTTATTAAGTTGTAAACTAATACTTCCCATACAATTATACAGGTAGAATTTTCCTATTTCAATATACCTTAGTGTATGGGGAAATTAATAGTAGAATTGCTAGGAATAAACATATAGCTGTCAAGAGTGCTATATGGAGAAAAATACTTGTTTTCTGTTGTGAAAGTTATGTGTTTACATTGGTATGCTAATTACATATTTATGACTAATGTGCAAGCATTGTAAAGCATGCAATTAACACAAAACTTTGATAGCACAGAATAGCTGGAATATCTGGAATAGCACAGATCAGACAAAATGGATGTTTTTGGTATTGTTTAAATGCACTAGGAAGAGCTGGTATAGAAAGCCGCATTTGTGGAACATGTCTCTGCTTTTAAGAATGGAGTTACATGTGAATTCATACTAATTGAAGGTATACGTGCATGTATTGCAGAAATAGTTTTTGATTGAGAATAGGTTGGGGCTCTTAAAGTTTTTTAGGCTGGCTGTATTCAGCACTTTGTGTGTCAGCTACAGAATTTCAAAGCTTGATGATAATTTCTCACTTGGTCTAGAGATGTATATTTACATCTCTACTATTTCCCCTGTTGGGAATTCAGCTTAATTAATGCTACCTCTGTACAAATGCAAGCTTGTCTCTAGTATCAGCTTTCTTGAATTATCAAAGATTAATTTTAATACACTTGATCTCCACATTTGTAGAGAGATGATTATTTTAGTGGAAACATTCAGCAGTTGTGTAGACCATTGCCATTATAAACTTTGGAATTAAAACCAATGCTTTCTGTGGAAACAAGAGGTGATAACTGAAAAAGGGGCAAAATGTTCTGCTGATCACACCACTTACCTCACAGTGAAACTCCTAAATCGCTTTTAGCTTGTCTTTTGTGTAGTTCTGGCAGCTGCTGCCAGAATGTATGATCATTCAAATGTGTTATTAACATAGTGT
This sequence comes from Acanthiza pusilla, assembly GCA_036630365.1. Classification (NCBI taxonomy): domain Eukaryota; kingdom Metazoa; phylum Chordata; class Aves; order Passeriformes; family Acanthizidae; genus Acanthiza; species Acanthiza pusilla. The sequence goes on from JAXCHO010000036.1 coordinate 4,070,324, forward strand.
GCCTGAGCTCTGATGCATTTGTTTGGCTTTAGGTCATTAACTTAATAATAGCAGGAGTCTAACCCTTGCATTGTGTGTTGGATATGTCACAGGATGAAACCAACGTCTCCTCTGGCCAGTCCGCCGATTTGTTGTACTGGACGACATCCAAAACCATGAAGGTGTTGTCCAACACAACTCTGACTACCAAAGCCATGCTGCATGCTGTCAGTGATGGGCAGTGGTGGAAGAGATCATTAACTTATCTGCGACCATTACATGTAAGGGATTGCTGATGTGTCTCCAGATGTTTACACGTTTGTTGATACATTGGTATAAAAGCTCAGCTCCATGGTAGGACCTGATAACTGAAGGCCTCAAATCAATAAATGAACTACAGACATCATGGGATTGTTGGCAAGCAAATCCCAGTGAAGGAAGGAGTCTAAAGCTGTTTTCTTGTTTTCTAGTCTGTTTTCTCCTGTTCTCTTAGCATAGTGTAAGAAGTCCTAGTTGAAATTTAGCAGAACTTTAAAACTTTTGAGAGCAAAGCACAGTAAAGCCAACTCTTTAAATACTGTCATCTTGTATTCAAAGCTGTTCCTTTTCAATTTCGCTTTTCTACTCTCTCTATTTCAGTGAATTTTCTATAATGTTTGTGATACTATTTTTTCTGATAGTGCTTTTGAACCTGATTCTCTTTCCTTTTTCAAGAGTAGTGGACTTCATTCAGAACTGGTTTATGTAAGATTATGCCTTTCTTGCTCCCCACTGAATTCAATGATCTTTTCATTTACAGTTGTTTCCCTTCTGAACAGTGTTTACAGAATTTTTATGAGCTTTTTTACAACTAGACTGAACTATACTTATTTCTCCCAGGGCCAGGAATTTGGAGACGTATTAAAAAGTGGGCCTGGAGAAAATGTTACTGTGGAAAAACAAGGCTGCCATCCCTTTTATGAATCTCTAATTGATGATCCATATGTTGCAGAAGTAAGTTACAGTTACAGAACTCTGCAGTGGTAGTTTTTTGTTGAGATCTTATAATGAAGTAAAAATACAGATTTTTTTATTATATGTGTGACTTGAAATTTTGTGCCATAGTAGGAAAAAATCCACAATTATACGAAGGAAAGCAAATGCAAGAACTGAGGTAGACAACTGCATGTAATGCAAGTGATCTGTATAAAAATGCAAGGTGTGGAGTGCATGTGTCAATCATCTTTTTACTTCTAGTCTGAAGTCAGCTATGGAACATACCAGAACAATTCTTTGGAAAGCTTTGCTGAAGTGTTGCTGAGAACAGGGAAGCTCGCAGAAACGAAGAGTGAAGGAAAAGACCTACTTCCAACTACAGAAGGTATGGACATACTGGATATATTCACTCCTGTAGCTACTGTATATAGTAAGTACAGAAGTATCTGTGTGGGGAATTGCACAGAACTGTCTGAAGTATTGTCTGGGTGTTTTGCATGAATTGTGGTCTGGTTCGACAGCTCTCGTTGGTAAGAAGTCTTGTTAGACATAGCTGCAGAGTTTCAAGGGAGTTGGTGTTTTTAAGAGGAGTTGCTCAGCAAAGACTGGGAAATTAAAGTTGTCTTTAAATAAGCAAAAAGGGGTATTTGGGGGTTGGCAAAGATAGGAGGAATTGTTGAAGGTTTCCTGAATATTGCCATGTACAGGTAATGGGAATTTGCAAAGCAGTGGTGTTATTTCTCTGTATGCCTGCATATTCAGTTGGTCAGATTCTGTGCCACTGTATATCCAGGCTTCAGTATTGCAGGCTCATTGTAGTATTTTATTTGCCAATTAATGCTTAACTACAGCTTCTGGAATCATCAGAAGGTTTTGTCTTCTTCCAAAATGTCTACATGTTACAGGTTTTACTTAATAATTTGTTAATGGAAACAATTTCATTTAAAAAAAAAAAAAAGACAAACAACAAAAAACCACCTGTGGTTGTTTATCTTTCTTTTTGGATGTGTCCTGCTGAGTTAAGAAATGAACTGTTTAAATATTTACATACTGTTAGTATCTTTTGAAGGAAGATATATGTATTATATTTGACTCTAGTAAGTTCTGTCATGAAAAATGACTATATTAAATCACTTGAAATATGAGAAGTTTTAAGGCAGACTTTCTCCGTAAGGCCCACACTCCTTTCAACTGTTTAGTGAAAACCAGCATATTTGTCTTACAAGTATATGATTCAGTAGTTTGAGATATGTGATATTTGTGCAGATAACCTGTGTAGTTCTATTATAACAGCATTATGAATCAGAAAAGCTTAGCAACAGCTTGTATAAATGGAGATTGTGCATGTTTTGTTCTTTTCATGCTCTATTAATGCAAAAAATCCTTTAAAATCAGTACTTGCAGTCTCATTTGTTGCATGCTGAATGCCCATAGGCTTTTAGCTTTGATTCCTGTGTCTTAAAGGAGAGTGAGGCAAGAATTAAAAAGTATTTGTTGCTTTCTTAGGGAAAATGATTTAATTGGCAGATCTTTGGTAATAGTTCCTGCTCAAATTTGAGTAATTGGAACTGATTGTTTACAATTCAGTGGCTGTTTTTTGAGATGGAAATTTCAGCGTTGGGGGCTTTTGCTTGAAGAAGAAAAGAAATTTGAGATTCTAGCTTCAGTTTTTGAGCATCTGTCTCCTTCCTCTTAAGAATGCAGCATAATATTTTTGTCATTTAGTACTTCTCTTCCACCACTTTTATTCTATAGTCAATCAGAATTTCACTTAAGAGTCCCTCCAGCTGTGCTGTGAAACAGTTCTGTGTTTTCCTCTGGAAAAATGGACTGTGTTTATTTGGACTCAACAGTCCTGTATGACACCTTTTGGTAGTCAGTAAACAGTGTTCTTAAGCATAAGTATAACAGCTTTGTGTAAATAAATGGATTAATAATTTGCTATTCATAGTGTGTTTAGTCCTGGATTAATGGTATTGGATCCAACCCCTTCCCCCTTCTTCAGGCTTTGCTTTGTCAATTCTCATGAAAGTCCTCATGATGAATTAACACTTTCAGGACTGTGGAGCTTGAAAATGTGCATGTTGATAGCACACTGCTAAAGTTTAAAATTAAGAAATCACACAGATACTAATCCCACTTACTATTATGCATTTTTATAATTTTCAGGCTTTCTGTATGTTTTTGGGAGGATTTTGCCATATGAAACTTGAATCCTTATATTATGTGTCATCTACTGCACTGAGCTAGTAACTGCAAGCATAGCAGATTTCAGTTGGTTTTGCTGTCAGGTTTGAATCCCAGCTGTTTGCTCCTAGCTGTCTTCTAGGACAGCTACAGCAGTATCAGAAGAATTGAAGAACCTGGAGGGAGATGCAGTTCAGCAAACTGCATTTGTACTTGGCAGTGTGTCTTAGGAGAGGCTGAACAGGTATCCAGCTCTGTTTGTGATAGCAATTCCATGCTGCAATGTGAGAGAATGGCTAAACAGTTTCCCCACAGACAGTGTGCATCATTGTAGAATCATAGAATGATTTGGGTTGGAAGAAACCTTAAAGATCATCCAGTTTAAACTCCCTGCCATGGGCAGGGACACCTTCTCTACTACACTAGGTTCCTCAGAGCCCCATCCAACCTGGCCTTGGAAACATCTGTGATAAAACTCAAGATAATATTTGCTGCTTCTGTGGATTTGGTAGTGTTAGAAGCCTTGGACCTTGACTTTTCTTGTCCTTGCTATCTGGATGTAGGTGGTAAACTGGGTATTTTCAAGTGAAATGGTAACACTTGTATCCCTGGGTCCAGTAAACCACTCCTTCCTCAGCTGTGTGTTAATAGTGCGCCCAGATTTGGTGTGGCTGAGCCTGTGTTATGCAACTCTGTTTAATTGGGGTTCTCTTTCTCCATAGGCTTTAGGGATTGATCTGGAGGTTGAAGATGAGATTTGAAATGATGGCTGTATTCCCTTGTAACCAGTTTAAGCACTAAACTCAGAGTAAACCGAAGACCTAGGTCATACCTATTAATCCTCAGGAATTTTAGGGGAAATAATACCTTAATGTTTCCCATGCTTTTGTAGTTGCTTGCTGTTTAACTGCAGTATATACTTTTAAGTTTACTGAGATTTTATTGTGGGCTAAATGAACAATTAAAGACTAAAAGCAGTTTTTGCATTTTTTCAAAGGAAAATCCATGGAAAGTGAGTTCAAACTTTCTCGGTATTGAGAAATTCAAATTTTCACAAATAAACCGTTTTTTTCCCTACTTAGCCTCTCAAATAGGCTTGTGGCATAAGGACCTGCACAGGAAATAAAAATATTTCTAAAATCAAAATATTTTTGTGTTATCCTGAGAAAATACTGCTAATGAGACAGCAGCATTGGCACTTGGCTTGTCACTGCCTGCCCTCCCTGGTTTGCCAACCCTGTAATGTCTAATCCCTTTGGCAAATTCTGTATTTGGCAGTGGTCTGAAATGACATTAAATTTCTCTAAATTTTGTGAAGATACAGGAGAGGACAGAATGGCATCCTGCTAATGCCTGGAGCCTGTGATTTGAACTCAGGTGTGTTAGACTGCAGAGGATTCTTGTAGGGCTTCACTGGGAGACAGAAAGCTGTATGAAATTAGTCTTTGTGTACACATGTATTTGTGTGTACGTAAAGTGGACATCTAAGTATGGATAAATAAAAACCTATCATGAACAGAGAAGCATACATAAAATTTATTGAATCAATAAAGGTTTTTTTTTTTTTTTTCAGAAGGTATGACAATAGAGGCAGGTTTTTTTTTCTTATGTACATTCTGGCAGCTGGGATGCCATTGTGTCAAGCTTTATGCAAAAGTATGAAGGAAGTCATATAGTTTTCTGGCCTTGTATTGGTGCTGTGCTCTTTGTAATTATTGCTATTCTAATGGTGAAGATCAGTTTTTGTGAGTGTGGCAGTTGTCCGATTGGGGATGTTAAATTGGAAGAGGACCCATAATTTATTGTGTATTCAAGAGATTTTGCTAACATTAATTCTCCAAAGTAAGGGAAAAGAGAGCAGAGATGAAACACTTCCTTCCCTCCTCCCATTTTTTTTCCTGTTTAACTAGAGATGGTTGTAAGAATACATAAAGGAACTTCTTGTGCTCAGAGGAGGAACTAGCAATTTTCATCAAGATTTTAATATTAAATATTTCTAGAGTTCTTACTATCTTTGCTTGGACAGCATACAGGTTATTTAGAGTGTAGCAGAAACAATCTGTCAGCAGCAAGATCTGAAGCACAGTAAAAGCCTGAAGCATAAAGGATGGGTGCTGTTGGACAGGCTTGTGTAGCAGCCTCTGTGATGACTTGTCACATAGAAATTTAGTGTTTGTATCTGGCTGAGGGCCAGCATGTAAATCCACTTCAGGCTGATGGCAAATTAATGATAATCTGAAAATTGTAATTGGTCATTCAAGCCTTTTATAAATCATCCTTCGGAACAAAGAATTCACTGGGGGACTGTGTGTAAAGCAATCGGGTTTTTGCCAGCATGCCCTGCAGAGGAGTTTGTGTAATGTGGGAATACAGATGTTTGAGACTTCCTTGAAATAAACAAAGAGCTAAGTTGCTGGAAGATAGCTTCTACCTATTGGGATAATATTATTAATGACATTAGTGGTAATGTAACCTGTAACAATGGAAACAAAACCTCCCCCCAAGTTTGGTATTTATAATGTAGGAAAAGCAGGTGGTTTTTGTGTCAGTTTTACCAGATGTGTATATAATCAGAATACCTATCCTTTGATTATTTCAATACTGTAGTACTGATATTTCTGTTTGCAGTATGTGGCAGAACCTGGTTTTGGTGTTTCTTATGACACTTGCAGCTTTTTGGTTTTATTTTTAATTAAGGCAGCAGTTTTTAATAGAGTTTGTTGTGTTCAGTGGTAAGAGAATTCAAGCTCAGGCTTGAAGAGAAGACATTATGTACCATTCCTCTGCTTGGTATCTTTAAACCCTTACAACATTGCATTACTTCCTTGATTTTACAAACAAAATATTTACTTCTTGTAAATCAGTACAGGTGGCTTTGTTAAACATCTCTTATTGTGTAGTCTCATTCTTCTTTGGTTAATGCATCAAATATTTTGCCTGGAAGTTAAGGTAAAGCTGTGCTGCAGTTTAATTATGTATTATCTGGTTTTGGATTGTGCTGATAAGTCTTTAATTAAGTATGTCTAGAGTGCTTCAAGCTGCTGTCTAATAAAATATAGTTGCCCTGAAAACATTTCATTGCTAGCTCTGGAGGCCAAGTTGGTCAGTAATCCAAACTTTGTGTCTCCTCCTTCTGTGTTGCAGTTTTGCTACAACTGGCAAGTGATGCTTTACCAAAGGATGCAGCCTTGTCTCTTGCCTATCTACTTGCACTGCCACAGGTATGTTGATAGTGACTTTGTTTGTGTGTTTTTGCCAGGAAAGACTATTCCTAGCATTTCAAAATTTTGTAAGAAAATTCCGTAAGATTTGAAAATTGTGAGTATTTGAATTCATTTTAATACACATTTTTCCAGATTGGGCTGGTGCATTTAAAGGAAACGGAACAAGTGCCATTGGACAGTCTGTTGAGCATGGCTCTTGTGAAAAGACACATTTTCTTATTTAAAATAGAAGCTGGGCCACCAGACTGACAATTCTAGTATAACTCAGAAATATGGATAATAACCTTGTGGCATAGAAGCAGCAATAGTATAAGTTGGAAAATAGTTTTGGTTTGGTGTTTGTGCAAGGGGGAAAAAAACCACCATAATGTAGAATTATCTTTGTGTGTGGAGGTTATTGATTTATTTCTGTGCCAGAAAACGTAGTCACAGCTATATCTAAATGACAGGAAGTAGCTTTTTAGAAAGTTCGTATGCTTAATGTTGTATACTTGCTAATTCTTTCATGTAAATTAATGCTCTCTTTCTTCTAGGTGGTAGATGCCAACAAATGCTTTGAAAAGCAATTGCATTCTGCGTTATCTCTCCAGCTGGCAAGTTATTACTATAGCCTGCAGATCTATGCTCGTTTGGCACCATGTTTCAAGGACAAATGCCACCCTCTCTACAGGGTTAGTGCTCTTTTCTTTTTAAAGCCACATTCATTAATGCGCAGCATAAAAGCTATTCTAAAAAGCCAGTACATGAGTTAAGCCTGTTAAGGAGCTGATCTGACTTACACTGTTAGGTTCCGCATAATTATTCTTCTCAAGTGCTGTAAACAAACAAGTACTTCACAATTTGTGGAAGAGTTTTTGAAGCACAGTATCAAGTGTCATTTTTAGGTAATAGCACTATCAGTCTTCAAAGCAGCTTATAAGCCCTGAGCAGTAATGTGTATAGCCTGTGCTATGCCTTGCAATATGGTATACAAGGCAATACAGTACTTCCCAAGAAAAGTGAAGAGTTCATTTCAGCAAGAGCAGTGCTTTTCAGAAAGTTTCCATAGCCTCCCCTGGGGTGTTTTGGATTGTATTTCACTTTCCATAAGGTGTTTTGAAAATTCATCCTCATTCACTGAGGAATTTTTATTTCCTCTGACAAGTTTCCGGTTTTGGAATGGCACTGCTTTGCCCCTTCTCCACTGCGAAGTGGTTAAAGCAGTTCATTTGTGAAGTCCCTAGTAAATGGAAGAGGTAACATACAAAAGTTTAAGACACAAATTGCTGCTCTTACTGAGATACCTGCGTAGAAACTCTTGTTTGCTCCAAAAGAGCCTTTCTGAATTTACACCAGTTCTTTCCTCCTGTGCAGAAGCTCTCATGACTTTTTGGTTTTCAGCCTAGCTCTTAATTGCAGCCAAAAGCACACTTCTGGTTGCAAGTTTTCCAAAAAGGAAGACCAGTAATCACCACTGTGGCATGAAAGGAGATTTGTTTTTTCCCGTGTTCAGAATGACTCCTGATTTACAGCGGAAAGCCTGTTTTGATATTTGCCCAATTCTGCAATTTGGAACCCTTTCATGTTCCTGCTGAGATTTGCATTTTCCTGTCCTCTATGTAGATGCTAAAGGAAAATGTAGCCCACAACTGTGGGGCTTGCAAAATATCTAGCTTGTGAGGAACTAATTCACGTTGGTTAAAAAAGCTTTCTTTGAACCTCTTAAGTCTTCCTGCTGCAAGACAGCTTTGATGGAAAAAGTTTGTGGGTTTTTGTTTTTGTTCTGTTTTTCTGGGTTTTTTTTCTTACTTTAGCTTTTTTAAACAGCCTTATCTTATAGGAAGAGCTAAGAAGCCTTTGGAAAGTGTAAATTATAGGAATGAGGACAATTATGTTAGATTGAACTTTTTGTACTCCCATTGCCATTTAATAAGCAAAGTCTTATCAATAGCACCATGTAGTTTATCTCTTAACTGTGATGTGATCTTTGGCTAATCTTTAGTTCCATCTTGGTAAAATACTGTATGTGACTGTGATAGATATTGGATTCTAAGCTGTTTGCTGAAAAGAGTAGGTTCTGTGTTTAAGCTGCTTTTAAACCGTAGCTTTTGGAAACAACTGTAGTATAAGAAGATTGAGTGAATAGCACACCAAAGTAAAAGGAAAAATCCCACAAGAACTGGCCTGGATGTTAGAAAACAACATAGGCATATACTAATTTGTAATTCATTGTTACTAATTCCAAGGGTATTGAGTGAGGGAATGTCACTGAAGTAGAAAAGAAATAGAAACAGATGCTTTTGACCAAAATAAACACACTTTTTTTGGTAAAAAAAAAATCCAAACCAAAAACTTGCGTTAGAGTGAATAAAGAATGGGTCAACCTGCAGGTTGGTTTTATCAATGCCATTCCAGTTTCTATCCATGGGAATAGGTTTAGCCGTGGGTTTTGGGGTTTTTTTTTTTGGTGTTTCCTAAGAGTTCTCTGGGAGGAGAAGAAAATTGATCTCAAACTTTCATGAGCACATTACACCCAGTTGGAGATGTCATTCCATAGCAGATTGTCTTCTGACTCATGTCACAGGTGCCTTGCATCACCTTTATCTTGTGGCTGTGAAAGCGGAAGTGTACCCCTATGTCCTTTAACTGCGTCAGAACTGTGCATTATTCTTAGAAGGTATCTGAGTGCATTTTTGTGGGGGAAGGTGCACAGCCAATCCTGGTTTTCCCATTTTCACTCTTTACATGGTCAGTAGTGATGTAAATCTGGCACTTCAGCTACATGCTCAGAAGGTGAATCTTCAAGATCATAGAGCATTTATTTCTCTCTAACAGCATCTGAGTCGCAGTAGATGTGATTTTTCTAGTCCAGTGAATCAAGTATACCGTAGAATAACTCTAGCTGAATTTATAAGAAGCTGTATAGAAGCATGGAAAAGTCGATACTTCCTGTGTTTCTCATTTTAAAATGACATTGTTTGAAAAGAGTTTGTGAGTACCTCTGTCAGAACAGGACAAATGTTGGTAGAATGGAAGTGACAGAGGATAATGGGAAATGGGAGGAGCGCTCCTCTTCCATTGACTAGGACAGACTTTCAAGGCTTGATAGTTTGTCAAGAAAGGTATTTTGAAGGAATGATTTGGTCTGTTGCATAAAGGCTTGATTTTTTTTTTGTTTGTTTTAATCATTTTAATCAGTGTGAAATAGTGACAGCTAATATCTGTGCATCAAACCTTTATCATAAATTGCCAGAAATTCTTACTATAATTTTTTTGTACTTTTGATGTCCAGAAAGAAATCAGCTTGATAATTTCAATTTCTGATGAAGTTTCTCCTTTGCTTTAAGGACAAACAAAGGGATTTGGCTGTAAAGTATTGCTTTAATTTTGTGCCCAAGACACTTTCAAATTTTAGTTGTTATGATAACATAAACATAATAGTCACAGTTTAGGGCATCTGAGCAATATCACTTTCTTGTCCTGAGGAATATGTTAAAGGAGTTCTCCAATTTAAGAAAAGTATAGATAAAGGTCAGAAGAATAGAACAAATTTTCCAGAAATGGACTCTCTGTGGATTGTATTGGTGTGAGAAGGCTAATAGCCCTTTGAGAACCTATACTTATTTTCGATTTAGGTCCATAATGGGCTGGACAGGGATGGGATTAACTTTCTTCCTTACAGCACCTGTGGTGCTGTGCTTTGCATTTGTGGCTAGAAGGGTTGGTAACATGCCTGTTTTGGCTGTTGCTGTACCTTGCTTGCACAGCATCAAGGCTGTTGCCCTACTGCCACTCTAATTCACATCTCACTAATTCCCAGTCTCAATGAGCGAGAAGAAAAGCTGTGCAGCTGAGCAAGAAATTTGCTGGGTAATTCTTGTTGTTAGCTACTTATCTCCACATTTGTCCTATCCTGGTGATCTGATAATTGACCAGAATAAATTGTTTACTCTAGAAAGGAATGAAAAAGTTTAATTATCCTTAGGTTAATTACTCTGTTACGTTCCAGTCCTCATGCTAATACTCTGTTGCTGAGGTGTTTCTGTTGTTTTGATGAGGATTATTTTACTGACCTCAGCTGAGGGGGCAGGCTTTTTCTTGGAACATCAAACAACAGTTACAACAAACACTGCTAAGTTTCAAAGGGGAACAGGAATTTTGCACTTAACTGCAGATGAGGAAAGTTGCTGTATGCAGAATATTCTGGTTTTTGTTTTACTCCCTTACATGTTACTTTTCATTCAAGAAGGTGAGTTTAATTCCTGTCCTTTTGTGCATTGCAACTGACAATACGTTAAAAATGGTAAGCTCAGAGTTTCCTCTTAGTGATGCTTCTCTTGTTGCAGCCTAGAGTTGGTGAAGAAGCTGGGAGTTCAGTTCAACAGAGTTTAGTAGCCTGATATATATTTAGCCTGATACATATTTAGCCACTATGTGACAGGGTACATTTATACAGTGAACTAGTGCTCTGTGCACTTAATTTGCCTCCCTTTTCTGTTGCTTGCTGCTTTGGAAAGCCTCTATCAACATCTCTAAGAGGCAGAATTAGGTCAGGAGAGGAGTGCTTTGAACTTGGGACTGAATGCGTAGAACTTTCTCTTGGTCTGACAGGATTTCATTCTGCAGGCTTGACCTGGCTCCCAAGATGGTTCTGTTGCTTGTTTGTATAAGGTTGGTCTAAATTATAAATATGGTTATCTTAATCCAGAGGAGTAAAAGTCCCAGCCATGATCCATATGCTACAGCTTTGTGCAACAGTCTGAATATAGGATGTTGAAAATAAAGACTTAATTTGAAATGGAAATAAATATTATATAAGAAGGCTGCATACAGGAAGGGGGATGGAGGCAGATCTGATGTGCTAACAGATATATTACCCATGCTAGATGAGGTTTAATGGCTTTAACCTGGCACAGTAGTGCAGCTAAAGGTTAAGTCTATACACGGGAGGTAATCTCTCATTGGAAATCGAATGCTCATTAAATGGTTGTATATTGGTTTGCATATCCTGTCACATCCCTAAATTATGAACTTAGCCTACTAGAAATAGTATCTACATTTTTAATCTAAACTTGGATTCATGTACATGATGCTTTGCTGGAGCTTATTAACACCAACATGCAAAGCTGACAAACTATGTCAGGCACTCTTGTTTCATTCTATCCGGACATTCAACTTTTCATCCATAAACACAATGGCTAGCACAAAGGCTGCTGTAGATAGTAAAGTGGTAGTATTCTTTATTGTTGGCCTATGAGGGACTTAAAATTTGATCTTTTTAAAGTCTTTATTCAAGCCCTTGTCTCCTCTTCAGCCTGTCTTTCAGTTTGGTTAGTTATGCTGAAAACTAGCAAGTTTCATTTGGCAGTAATTTTTTCCTTCTGTTTCACTGTTGGAATTTTCTGTTGGATGTTCTGCATCAAGTTCAAGTTTCTTTGCTGGTCTTTGGGTTGCGTCACTTCCCTTTCATGCTGCTGTTTATGCCTAATCATTTTACATCCCATGCTGCTGGCATATACATGTTCAGATACCATTACTCATTAACCCTTGGAGGGTGAATCTGTTTCATTTGTTGTATGCTTCTGTTTCCCAGTCCACTGCATACCTGATAGTTAGAAAAGCAAAACTGGGAGAGATGATTCTATAATTCCTTGAATTTATGTTGCACGATTCTCTCTCCTATTGATCTTCTTTCATGTGTGTGGAGTCTGTGATGGAGAAAAGAGCCAGGGAAAAGGATGGCAGGGGCAGAAGGCACCATGAATGAGACTACTTGGCAGACTTAACAACTGATTTGGGGAGAATTCAAAGACCTTAGTATCATCAGAAAACTTAAATCCTTCTCTAGATCATCAATAACGAATTCTGAATAAAAGTGGTCTCAAAACCTGCTCCCTGTGGGCTCTTTCCTCTCTGAAGAGTGACCTCTGAGCTTTTACCTCTCCTTTCACCAGACTGTAGTTAGTGAAAGGATCATTCTTCCAATTCATTTGCAACTTAAGTTTCCTGATTGTACTTTGGTGGGGAAACTTGTGAAAGTATTTTGCAAGATCTCTGTGTATTTGATTCCCTTTGTCTGTGTGCTCTTTGGTACCCTCATAGCTGTCTACCCTGTGAACAAAGTGGGTTTCCCTTTACAGAGGCCATGCTGACCTTTTCACACCAATCTCTTAATGCTCGGTGGTCTTATTTTTTGTTATATAGTGTGCCATCTTACCAGAGATGGACATTTGACTTGCTGGTCTGCAACCACTATGAAGGTCCCTTTTACATCCTGTTTTTTTTCAGATGGGACTTGCACTCTGGCACGTTATTTTTAATAACGTTTGTTGATGTACCTTGGCTGCCATTTGACATAAATTGACATTTGTGTTGCTTCAGAACTGAGGGATGAATGCCAGCTGGTCATGGTGTCCAAGCACATAAGTGACACCTTGCACATTCGTCTAACTCATCTGCTCTTCTGAGCTCTCTTCTCTCACACCTTCAGCAGTGAGGGCTGACACAAAGATCTCCTGATTTCCACTGCTATGGACTTACCCATGAGTGCTCCTTCCACACCTTTTCGCCAAGTGATCCTGCCACTTCTCTAGCTGGCTTCCTGATTTTGACCACTTTTCAGAACTTTTTCCTATCAGCTTTACCATTCTTTGTGCAACAGTTTCCAGATGTTTTTTTAGCAGTTTTAATTTCCTCTCTAGCTTGTAACATTTTGTGAGTTTTCTGCATTGATTTGCTTATTGCTCAGTGATGTCTTAATACATAATCTCATACATCTTCTAAATGAGTGAATATCTAAGCTAACAAAAAGGGAGAACTCACTAAACCCTAGTGTGTCCAAAGGCTTAAAGCTGAAGTAAGTTCTCCTGAAATAACAGCCATTGTGGCTGGTTTCGAACATCTTCTGGTGTGATCCCTGAAATACTAATCCAGCAATTAGGGACATTGCAGCCAGATGGTGACAACTAGATTCTTTTGGTTGAGGTGTGCTTGATATAGATAAGCCTGTGTTTCACAGATTCTCATCTTTCTTTGTAAAGCACACAACATGACAAAGTATTGCCACTCTTAGTTGGGACCAAATAATATTTAGGGACTCAGAAAAAACCTATTGTTAAATAGTTGTTTAGTGCTGCCCCCTGTTTCATTTCTTCAAGATAAAGTGTGCTCATGAAATGAGATGCTTAGAGTCTTGCATATTTCTGTTTCTCAAGGGTTTTATGAGCTATTCTCTCAAATCCTACTTCTGAAAGCAGAGCAAGTAGTGTTCTTTAGACAGCTGTTCTGAAATTTTCTTTTAGAAAAGCAGAACTTCAAACTAGTCTTTCATTTCAGCAGAGGGCTGAGGTTTGGCTTGCCCGTGTTTCTCTGGAGACATAGTTGTGGTTTTTCATGTGAGGGAGATAACTGGGATAAGCGCTAATGCTTTTCCTTCTTGTGAGGGGTTTTGTTCCTCTCTGGGAAACAGTACAAAGGTGACCAGCAGTGTTTTGAAGCAGTCTTACCCTAGTCAAGTGGCTTTATCTTCTCTTTTACATTCCTTTTCCAAGCTTCTGTAACTGTTTTCTCTAGACAGTGAGCATCATGGATTTTGCAGGCATCTTGCTTGAAATTTGCTAATAATGTAATAATAAAGAACATTTTAGCAAAATTTTATTCATCTGAGTTGATAATATTGGTTACTTTTCAGACTGCTGAATTTCCATTTTGTGAGAGAGCAGGCTTCTCCATCTCTGTGTTTTTTAGTGGTTTGGCTCTTTGGTGTTGGGTTTTTTTGGTTGGTTGGGTTAGGGGTTTTTTTGGTTGGTTGGTTTGGGTTGGTGGGGTTTTTTTCTTCATTTTGGAGAATTGAGGCTAAATTCTAGACTGGCCTCTGTATTTAGCTGAGGAAGCTATTAATGAAAATGTACATCCCAACAACATAAGGTGGTCACTGAGAAACCTATGCTTCTTATCAGAAGTGCTAGCAGTGCTCCTATATTAGGATGAAAAATATCTGACTTCTGGCATTTTAATAACTGTCAGGGGAGAGGAAGTTAAGTGTTTTGTAGCTCATGGGATATCTAGTTTTTAACCTTTAAATAGAAATATTTGTATGTATGGAGTCAAGTAACTAAAAATTAAAAAGAAACAGTATTGTACTTAAACTGGATAATACTGCAGTAAAATTTTACAGTAGGAGTGTATGCTTGTCCCAAAGTCTGTATATGACTACAACTGCTACCATACAGATTAAGATTAAAGACATATTCTAAGACATGTTCTGAAAGAATAGACTATACCATAATTTATTCAAAGAGAAAGCACAATGGTTTTGTTGTTCTGTTGGGTTTTTTTAAGAGGAAAGTGAGATAGACAGAAGGTTAGGATAATTACCTAAAGTATGGCATTTATTTACTGAGAGTAATGCTGACTGCAAATGGGAAATGAATTATATACTATGAATTTAGTAGGCACTTCACTCAAAACCATGTAATAATTTTCTATTTTTAGAGATGTTCTTGCAGTTGACACTTTAAGCTTTTATATATCATGTGTTATTTTCACTAAAAGAGCTGTCAGGCGAAATGATGGGATTTTTCTACCTAAACCTGTCTTACCAATCAGAAAATCTGTAAGAGAACACAAGGTAGAAAAAACCTTTGAAAACACTCTTGGGACAAGTTATTCCTCATTCTTGTTGGAATAGCTGATAGAAATCAGAGCAAAAAAGTTCTTCTCTGAGGGGAAACTCGGCATGAGTCGGCAGCATGTGCTTGCAGCCGAGAAAGCCAATTGTGTCCTGGGCTGCATCAAAAGCAGTGTGGGCAGCAGGGTGAGGAGGTGATTCTGCCCCTCCACTCTGCTGGGACCCTACCTGGAGTGCTGCATTCAGCTCTGTGGCCCATGAGGTAAAAAAGGACAGGGAACTGTTGGAGCAGGTCCAGAGGAGGCCATGGAGATGCTCAGAGGGCTGGAGCACCTCTCTTGCAAGGAAAGTGTGAGAGGATTGAGGTTGTTCAACCTGGAGAAGTATCTGGAGACATCTCATAGCACTCCAGTGCCTGAAAGGGCTACAAGAGAGATGGAGAGGGACTTTTTACAAGGGCATGTAGTGACAGGACAAGGGAGAATGGCTTTAAACTGAAAGAGGGTAGATTCAGATTAGGTATAAGGAAATTCTTTCTGTGAGGGTGGGGGCCCTGGCACAGGTTGCCCAGAAAGCTGTGGATATCCCACCCCTGGAAGTGTTCCAAGGCCAGGTTGGATGGGGCTCTGAGCAATCTGGTCTGGTTTAAGGTGTCCCTGCCCCTGGCAGGGGGCTTGGATTGAGATGATCTCTAAGGTCCCTTCCAACCCAAGCTATTCTGTGGTTCTGTGAAAAAAAAGCACTAGAGCAATTTGTTCAACTCTTCAAACACAAGTCACTTAACATAACTATAGAAACAACTGCCTGGACAGCATTTCCAATTACTTTTATGTTTTGTTTCTGAACAGCAGTCTCTTGCGTGTTTTTTCTTTTTTTATTTCTGCAGCAATGCTGTAATCCAGGAGTGGGGTTTTTTATACAGTCATGCATCTGGAATAAAACTTTAAAACATTCAGTTCTTGCAAAAACAAAACAAAACGAAAAAAACCCCAACCAAACAAAAAAACCTGATAAATCTGCATGAAATCTGCAGTAAAGGCAGGAAGGAAGGCTAGGGAGTTTAAGTCCACAGCTGCATTCCTGGATCTACATGATCCAGATAGAAATATTTTTGAACAGTAGGAAATACCTTGTTTGCAGTACCATGTACCATGCTGTGGTCAGAAGCATTTTTAAAGAGTATGGATAGGCTTTAAAACCATTGTACTTAAATATAGCTAAGACATTACAGTATGTTACAAAAACTTCTGATGGATGATCCAAGATTTTAATTCTGAAACAGAATATTGTTTTAATGTCTGAATGTGTAAGATGTATAGATTTAATAACAGAGATGAGCTGAGCAACAGATTCTCTGCTTCATTTTTTAAATAAGTTTGTACAACTTAGAAGGTATTCTGGTAGGTGTTCTTATATATTGACCTGGTGTGGTTTCACTGGTGAGTGATGAGATCTGCTGTGTCCTGTACCCATTTAAAAAATGGTTGTGAAAGCTGATCCTGAACAAATCTGTACACAATACATGTAGCTGCAGCAGTGGAAGGACAATAATGTTGAGGTATCCTCACAGTTGAGTGATGTGATAGTAAAGTTTTATTTCTGAGATGTCTTGGTCTTCCATCTTAGCCGTGCACTTTATCTTTCGCTTTGGGTAGATCAGATGTGAGACAGCTGTGATATGGAAGGTTGACCACCCCAAATTCATGTGGTACTGTATCTAAGTTAATGTTCTCTTGACTCACAGCATGACAAAAGTCTAAATTGAAGACAAGTGTCATTAATTTAATTAATGAAAAGCTGTCCTGTGGAGAGGGAGTGTATTTCTTGAGTGAACAGGCACATTCAGGATCTTGAGTGAGCTATTTCATTCCTGTAAATCTTTCTTCCTGCTTCAGTATGTGAGGAAAATTATTGTCTTACGTGCTTCACTTCATTCTTTTTTTCTTGCCTTCCCCTCTATCAAATTTGTAGCACATTGAATCTCTTGCAGCAGGGACTGTGGCAGTTGCTACAAGGATTAGGGAGAGCTCTCCTCTTCTTCCTGAAATATAAATACATTTTAGAGGTGTGGCTTGGTTCCCAGCTTCACTCTGGTGATGGGCAGCAACTTCAGAGGCAGGGAAATGGGCAGAGTACAGCAGTGTCTGCAGGAGGAATGTCTCCCTGGTCTCCCTTGCTCATGTGCTGTCATCTCCTCATTTTGCTAACCATGAGGTGTATGTGACTTCCTCTGGAGCATGATTTGTTTCTTAGGACCTCTTCAAATGGTGAAAACAAACCTGGTGTTACAAGGATCTGGGACCAAGGGAATGTGTCCTCATCTTCCCCTTCAGATTTCAGTGGCCAGTCGCAGTTGCCGCCTACATATCAGTGTTTTGCCGCTTTTGACCATTGCCAAAAAATTGCAGTTCAAAAGGTGATGGAAATACTTTGCAACTTCAGTCCAGAAAGGTTCACAGTGTTAGTTTTGTATTTGAGGTGGTTATGAGTGGATTGGTCTCTGCTCATCCAAGCAGTTTTTCTGATCATTTATTCTGATAATTTCTGTATTGAAGTCTCTAGATAATTTGCATTAAAAACCAAAAAGAATTATTATTTTTTAGAACAATTGGAAGTATTCTTGGTCTTAAAAGAAGTAAACAAGCCAAATAGCCCAACAGTGATCTAATATTATCTCAGTGATAAAGTGTTCACAGTAGAGTGTTTAATTTTTATTTTGTTATTTTATTATTGTTTTTATTGTTTTTAACATAGTTGTAAAATTATTGCCACTTCCTGAGCAGGAGAGGAACAGGATAATAGCTCATACTTTTCTTTTTTGTTTATTTGTTTCGGATGCATATGACTGAATTAATTCTTTTAAATGTATTAGAAGAGGAAAAGAAAAGACGTATCGACTTGCCAGGGAAAAAAAAAACAACTTAAAAAAATTGAAGATTAATTCAGGCATAAGAGTGAAGACATTTCAAGACCAAAACCTCCTATCTCCTTTTAAAAGCAGTGTTGCTTTTATACTACCACAGTGGCACATGGATTGAGGGGCTTCACAGTTGTCACTCGCAGAGGGTGGTCAAAGAGAAAGAACTGCTTTAGAACATTTACTCAGATGGACCCTGAATCCCAGCTGAGGCTTGTTGGTGATGACCAGTGGGGCAATAGGGATGGAAACCTGATCTGTGCCGAGTAAATCACATCTAATAGCATGAGATTAAATTAGCTTTATGCTAAAGTGATGTGTGCTTTTTCTTTCCTCTACATTTTAAATTTATTTTTTCTTAATTCCTAAGTAAGGTCTCTGTCAACACAAATTTAGTGTTAGCTCTATAGATGGGTTAAATGCATTGATTGGTGATTCCTGAAGGATTTTCCTTGGCAATGCTAGGGAGGCTTCTGAGTTAGGGTTATAATTCATTTGGGTCAGCTCTTGTGGCTTCTCTGGAAACTTACCCAATGTTTACTATGTATGTATGTATGTATGTATGTATGTATGTATGTATGTAAATGCCCTTCTGAATGATGACAGGAGAGAAAGCTTTGGCCAAATGTCTGTCTAAAGTACTGGAAGAGGTTTATCTGGCAAATTAGGGAGTTAGACATCTAAGCACAGTTTCTAACTGTCTGGAGGACTCTGAAAAACCAAGAGAGAATTGTGTAGTAGCTGTTTGGGTGTTATTGATGTGGCTTTTGACAGGTAACATTAGAAAGGGAACAAGTTAAATATGGCATCTTATTGGTCTTACTTGTCAAAATTAACTTGTATTTACACAAATAGCTGTCTGTTACAATTTGAAGAAAGTCCATGAATTTATAAACTCTGTGAATGCTGCAGTAAGATTCAGACTTGACTGATTTTGCTGATTCTCTTCATGGCCAGGTACTATTACTAGCTTGTTGTAATGGTCTTTTCAATTAAAAACTGTTAAAACATTTTTTGAAAACTGTCGATACAGCTGTAATGATCTCTGTTACTGTTTGTTAGAACAAGCATAATATCTAATTGAATTAGGTATCTAATGGATGTAGAAATCGTTTTGCTTGTCTTCTAAAAGATATATATTATTAAAAATGTAAAGATGTTAAAAAATGAATACTTAAAATTATGAAATACAAGTTCTCTGCGGCTTGATACCAAACTGAAGACTTTGCGGTTTCTCTAAACTAATTTTGGATTCATATGCTGTGATAGTTTGGGCCTTAGGTAAGAGATAAGAGGATAACACTTGATTGAAAGATTTCTGGTGGTGAAGAAAATAAGACAATCTTTGGCAACTGCTTCTGGTACAGAAACTTCAGTTGCGTTTTCTTAATCTAAATATATAACTCTTATTTTCAAGATTGAAGAGTTTGCACTTTATTTTGCCTTATATATGTGTGGTTATACATACATGGGTATTGTCATAGCTTATCATTTTTATATTCTAAATCTATCATTAATAAGATCAGTAGATCCCATGACATTATTTCTAAGTAAGGTGTTCCTTGGGACCTTAAACAGGCAGCATGAAAGATTACACACGAGTGCTTCTAGGGGAGTATAACAACTGGAGACTTAATGCAGAGAGGGCAAACCTAACAAAAGAGAGGAAATTGACTCTCAGAGGTTGTGAGAGGGACCTGCCTTTCTCAGTGGACTGGATGTTTTAGGCAGTTATGTTAAACATGTTTCCTTGTCTTGCTCTGACTTTCCCTGTCTCCCTGCTCTGTTTTCTAGCGTATCACATAGAATGAGATACCAGGGTACATAATAAGCAGTGGATGGGTTTCCAGCTGATACAATTGTGTTGTTGAGGCACTGCTCTGCTTGTCTGTCTCTTTTTGTGAGGTTTTTTATTCTGTTACCAATCTCCTAAGCAGCCTTGAAAGAAGTACTGATGTTTGTAAAACCAATGAGTTTGCAGGGTTTGGAGGGCTTCAGAAGTGTATCATGTGGGGAGGAAAAAGGATGCCCTGTAGCATTTAATGTGACTCGGTGAGCAGCCTGTCAATTAAGACTTGAAAAAAAAAATCAATTTAGAATGACCAACAAGTCAAGGAAAAAGTAAAGCGTGCCTCAAGGTGTAAACCTTTGGTGCCTGTTTTTCCCTGCTGTGTACTCTAGTTAGTGTTTGTAAGTTTGTCTTCTAATGCAGCAGAATAATTCTGTAATGGGAAAAGAAAGTATATCAGTCCGGTACACTCAACATTTTTGAGATCACAGTGGTTGAATCAGCTGTTCCTTTCAGGAAATATTTCAACTACACTGGCATCCCCAGGCATTTTTTGGTGACTCTTTTGGAAGTACTCCTTCCTCAGTGGGTGCCCACACAGAAGTCACAGTGCTTCCTTTTGGCATTGAGCTGCTGCTAGCCTCATTTTTCATGGAAGAGAGAAATCAAGGTATTGAGTAAGCCAAACGTTTACATATTACACACAGCTCTGTTCAAGTGGAGATGCCTAGACATAGCTGCTGCCCAGATCATGAGATAATTCAGAGCACTCCCCAGTACATGCATTCATTTTTCATGCTTTGTGTTCAAAATTGTTGCTTTGCTATGAGGGCTTTTGACTACAGAAGTTAGTGGTTTATAAGAGATGCACTTGGTGTGTCATTTCTAACAGAGCAAAGTAAGTTTTATTTGTGATTAAGGTATTTTGAAAATAAAGGTTGCTGTAGTCCCTAGAGGATCAATATTTAATTCTTTGAAGATTCAGGGTGTAGGCAATGCCCCGTGTAATTTGTGGACTCTGCAATACTTCTTTGAAAGTATCAGTGCTGGACACTTAAAAGCTATTCCTCTCTTCAATTCTGTATTATAGAAGTGTATCAGAAATTTAGTAACTTCACTTTGACTTCAGTGTTTGACTCATGAGTTGCATAGTTCAGTGTAAATAAAAATGAGGAATTCAAAAACAAGCTCAGTCATAGTGAAATACTTGTTACTGTTGATTTGGTGAGTTAAGTGTGTTTGTTTTTAAAAAATATTTGTATCATGTGGTATAGTCTAAAACATTCTAAAAGGATAAATTATAGTATCATAGCAAATAGGCCTTATGGAAACAAATGGAAATGGAAACAAATCTCCTAGTTCTGAGCACAGGGGTCAATTATATATTGATGGATTTTTTTCAGAATTTATGGGGTTTTTTTTTTTTTTGGTTTGTCAATTATTTTTGCAGGCTGATCCAAAAGAATTGATTCAGATGGTCACAAAGCATGTTACTCAGTACGGCCATGCAGACTGGCCTGAAGAAATCACCTCTTTGATAAATCAGCTGCATTACTACAATGAACGACTGCTGGACTTCACTCAAGCTCAGACTCTGCAAGGACTTGGCAAAGGAGTGGATGTGCAGAGATTTACAGCAGATGCACAGTACAAGAGAGAAACAATACTAGGATTGGCAGAGTAAGTAATGTCTATTAGATTTGTTTGCTCTATTTTAGCATAGAATACCTTTAAGCTTTAAATGAGGAGAGTAAATTGAAAGTAGTACTTGACCTTTAGAAGAGACAATTTACTTGCTTTAGAGATTTACACTATAATGCTACTACAATTGAAGCTTTTTCTTTGTAGCTGCTCTACTTAAATGAAATGTTGCACAAATAAATGAATATATAACTTCTAATTGAATCTATAATTCTTCATTTACTAACTGCTAATATGAAAGTTAATCAGGAATTAATGAAATCAGATCATAGGTGAAGGTTTGGTCTCTTCCTTTCATCTCCTGTAAACCTTCCCTAGCAATCTATTAGGGTATGCCCGAGCATCAAAGTTTGGAATGAACTGTAGTTTAAAAAAAAGTTATTAAGCTGTGTTTTATTCTTCATAATTTAGTTAGAATTGCTGTACATCACTGTATTTTTTCCATGTAGTCACTTGGAAATACTGAGGCCTTCACCACGTATGTTCTGGTATTTAGCATGCTTTTGTCTCACCTTCCAGAAATCCAGAATAGAAAAAAAAAGGACATATATAGGATAATACTTTTCATTTAAAAAAGACATTAAATTAATATCTGCATGCAGGTACTTCAAGCTGTGAACAAGTAATGAATATGACTTGAACTGTTCAGGATTTAGGGCCAGTCACAGATGAATAGTTGACAGACTGTCAGAAGAAGAGTTCTCTGCAACAAGAAGTTTTACATATAATTTTAGCTAGATTTTCAACTGATCTCTGCATAAAGCTTTTGAAGAGCATATTTAAATGTTTGCAGTTTTCCAACTGTGTAGCTACTCATAGCTACAATTGTAATAGAAATTTGGTACTAAACATAATTGATATATTGAGTAAGAATAGTTGTATAAGGTCAGGTTTTGAACACTAAGCTGCTGTTTTGCATCTATAAAACCTGTACCTGCGCAGATTTTGACACTGCATTAATAAAAACAGCTTCTAATAATCTTTTCCAATGTTTCCATTGGAATTACCTGCTTTGTGTATTTTGTTATTAAGCACATATCTCTAGTATGTCACTAGGTTGCATCTTGATGATTGTCTACAGTAACTTCAGTACAAATAGCCTTCTGTTATTAGAGATACTTACTTTGATTGCAGCAGGCTTACTTACATTATCTATGAACTCTTGGATGACAATCTCTCTTGGAAAAATAAATATGAAGAGAAAGATGCTTACAGTAAGTAGAGGTAAAAACACAATATGAAAGTGTTAGAAGAATTGAGGCTTCATAGAGGCTCCTGAATGAGAGTGGCACTTCCATATTGGGCAGTTGCAAAGATCCAGTTAATTATTTGTTCAGCTTGCAGCTTCCTTGCTTTAATCTTCTCAGTTGAGACTTAATCTGCATTTTCTAATGAAAAAGATGTGCAAATTCAGTGTAATTGTGTAGCATATTTGTTCTCATTTTTTAATTAAGTTCCTCATGTTTTTTAATCTTTTATGAAGTGCTGTTTGAAGGAACAACACCTGGAAGAGATAGCGTCTTATTTACAAAACCACTTTGTACTATAAGGAGCAATTTGCTAAAACTACCAAGCAGTAGTTGTCTATTTTATCTTCCATATCTGGTGTGTATATTTGGAGGCTAATGTGTATGGGTTTTGCACCAGTCTTGGTGAAACAATGCCAAAATATGTCCAAAGTCTGCCTGTGCTGGAGCCTTCAGTAGGGATTGCTTTTGCAGTCCTCAGGCTCACAGTGACAGGTAGTCAGGGCTGAGCATGAAAAGGGGTGTGTAGAAGAAAGTTAAAAGATTCTTTGCAAGGTAATGGACATTTTTTCAGCCTTTCATTGTGCAAGAACTGCTTGTTTTTGTCATTGTCTTGACAATGAATAAATTACTTGTAACTGTTTTTCATTTACATGATATCATTTCCTTAAACCACCATTGCCTGCATGCTGCTCTTAGACAGGAAGGGAGGACTGTGGTATAGCTTATAAAGTGCCAGGAGGAATGGATCCCAGTAGTTCCAGGAGCCATTCCTGATTTGTATGATTGACTGGATTATTTTGCAGCTAAAGCATTCATATCATCTTCCTCTGTCATAGAATAACAGAATGGTTGAGGTTGGAAAAGGCCTTGGGGGGTCATCTTGCCCAACCTTCCTGCCCAAGCAGAGCCACCTCGAGTATTCACATTAAATATATTTTAAAGAAGTTGCTCATGATAGGCCTTTTAGGAAGTAATTACACACAGATAGTGTTTTTCTTGGAATTATCCTGAAGAAAAAACCCCAACCCAACTGAACTGAAACCAAAACAAAAAAATCCCAGCATTAGCCTTAATAGTACTGCTTCTATGCCAGCCTAAAAACAAGAACCGTTTGTCTCTATTTGAACCATACTACACTGGATTAGTAAAAGTTAGTGTGAAGTTAACTTTAGGCTTTCATAATTTACCAGATCCTCTGTATTGTTTTGTCAAATGGATTATGCAATAACATAAAAGCATTTTTAAAAAATATTTTAGGACAGAGTGAGCTGGATGTCTTCACACCTTTTAGTCTACAAATACTAAGAGTATTTCTGTCTGTGAACTTCTCGGAAGATCTTTGAGGATTTATATACCAGTTGTGCTAAAACACTGTGGGTGTTGCAACTAAATCAAATAAATGCTAACTGTGGCAGTTACATCCTTCATCACTTTGTAATTGAAATGAAATGAAAATGGAGATTTTTGCTTTAGCACAGGGTT
Source organism: Acanthiza pusilla (assembly GCA_036630365.1). Taxonomy (NCBI): domain Eukaryota; kingdom Metazoa; phylum Chordata; class Aves; order Passeriformes; family Acanthizidae; genus Acanthiza; species Acanthiza pusilla. The sequence continues at coordinate 4,094,436 of JAXCHO010000036.1, forward strand.
GAGTAGAAGTTGTCATTGAGAACCAGAGTGTTAGTGGAGTGGGTTTCTATCTTCGGAATATCTCTGTATATTTTTTCTCAAATGGAGCACCAAGTATAAGTAAATGCCAGAAGACACACTTCATGTATGTTTATTTAAAAATTGTTCTGCTTTCTTGTTTTATGAAAAAAAAATTAAAAAGAAATCATTAGTTTTGTAACATTAATATTTATTTTCATGAGGTTAGACCTCATAGGTCTAACATAACTTTTCCTTGTTTTCTTTCATGTCTCTCCTCTATCAGAACACTTGAAGAAAATGTCTATAAGATTGCTGTTTCTTTGGCTCAGCGATACAGTGTTCCACTCTGGGAGGTTTACATGACCCATCTGGAATTTTTATTCACTGACAGTGGGTGAGTTGTCTCCTATGTAAATGCACATACAGTTCTGTTACACAGAAATAAATGCTAATGTATGACAGAATTGAATTATATTGTGGGTGGAGTTTGGGTTGTGTATTCATTTGTCTTGTGTTGTGATAGTATGGGAATTTTTGTCTTTTCCACGTAATGCTTTTGTAACCAGCTGTGAAAATTGGTGTTGCAGGTAAGGTTAAAGGTCCATATGTGTCTTATTGCTCTTCAGAGTATTCCAGGACTTTTGTTTCAGTGTTCAGGTTTCCACAGCTTTGAATGTTTAGTTCTCTCTTATCAATTTATCTTTGTAGTTACTCTTACAGTCCTTGTAATATATCCTGAAACCTGTTAGTTTCTCTAATTTTATGAGAGTTTGCTATTTATTGACCTCTATTCTGCATAATAGTAGAGGAAATAAATCTATTGGAGCTCCCCATTCACATTGTGCTTCTGTTCATCTCAGTTTCATTTTTTGATAGAAACACACTTTTTCTTTTAACAGTATTTTACTGAAACTGTCCTAGCCTACAAGATTATGTCAGACCAGACCTGGTACTGGTCTGGCATAAGGAGAGGGGTGCTTGTAGTTTCTATTCCAAAGTGGCTCCACGACCTTTAATTGTTAATCAGTTTAATTATTTTAACCTCTGACATCTTGTCAGTCAGGCACTTTTTGCCTACTCAAAGATAAGTAAACCCATTTGATGGAAGACTTCAGCCACTTGCCTGAATAGCACATGCAGATGACAGTGATGTAGAACTCCCTGTGTAATGCAGCAGCTCTTATCTACTGTTCTGACAGACATGATCAAATTAGTTTGGTTTGTTTTGAGTGTTAAATTGTTAAAGGACCTTTAGCTTGCAGCAGTGTTTGTACCTCTCGTAACATTAACTATTAATTAAAAGGCATTAAAACATTTTATAAAACATGAGGGGTAGAAAACAAAGCCTGGTGAATTATCTGGAGAAGATGAAATAATGTTTGGAGATTTTCTTCACTTCCTTCAGAAAATAGAGAAGTCATACCCTCCAAATTTTGATGCTGCTAAATTATTTATTGCTTTAAACAAAACAGGCAGTCAGGATATAAACATGGCAACACTGAGGTGAATGTGAAGGAGCCAGCTGCCTTCTCTGGGAATAGAATATTACCTAAGGTGTTTTGCAACAGTTTTCTATCATTTTCTTTGTTCTTGTCCTCCTTGAGTTAGTATTCATAGAATGCTGAAATCAGTGAAGTAGAGAGTAACTATTTTTTCCCTAGTGAACTTCAAAAAAAAAATCTTAAAAATGGATGTATAATAGCATAATATGCTGCTGAGCATGTTTTTGTTGTATCATAATCACATTTTGAAATTGATTGACAGCACTGACCATTACAGTATATTTGAATCTTGGGATTATGGCATTAATAATACATATTTCATTATGCATTCATTTTGAACTGAAAGGAAGTTTATTCTAAGACTTAATCTCTTTAACCAAATATGCAGTATTTCTATAAGCCACTTTAAATAGGGAGAAGTTCAGAAGAGCTTCATAGTTTGTATTAACATATTAACTATTTCCTAGATTACTTGATGACAAAGAAATACGACTTTTTTTGTGGAATTTGAGTCTGAAAATTCTTCAGAATGACATTTAAAAAAATTAAATGGAAATTGAATTATTTCTTTTGAAGAATCTGGTCACATTTGATTATCAAAACTCTATAAAATGCTATTTATTATTTCAGCAAAAGGAAATTTTGTTTGCCTATCACAGAACCTCTTGTTCCAAAATCTTTCTGAACACCACCATAAACTCTTCCTATCCACAATCAGCACTGCCCTAAAACCACACAGCAGCAGACATCTGCTGATCCTGTTCATGTAATTTAATGCTCAACTAGCCTTTAGTTTGAACTTTGGGTATGAACACAAAAAAACAGTCAGATCACACACTTTAAATGCATTAAGTCCAAGTGTCTGTTTTGCCTGATATGGAGAGTGAATGGTGCTTTATTTCTATTAATATCATACTTGTTTTCACTAATACTGTAGAACAATTAACAAATAACAAGAATGTATAGAATTAAAATAATGCTTGCAAGGTTAACAATCTTGGGGAAGGTTGTAGATGTAAAAATAACTCAAAAATATCTTGCTCTACCTAAGAAATCAGCTAATTTTTAAACTGGGAAGGTTGTGTTTGTGGTATTTGCTGTAACAAAGTCATCTTTAGGAATGAAACTGAGGCATTTTACTTGGATATTAAAGAGAAAGACTAACATACAGCATGTATACTTGGGGGGGAAATGGTTAAATTCTAATTGAATCAGTTTTAAAGTTAGAGGAAAATCAAATGGTATTGGAAGATATCAGATTTCCAAATGAAATGTACTGCCTAGCGTGCCATATGATTGGACTCTTGGGAGACTTGAGGTGGGAATCATCTGTAGTTTGCTTCTTTTGTCAGATTTAGGTAAAATTTCAGTTGAAGAAGGTGTAAACTTAGGATAACATGCACCCAGTTTTCTCCCAGGTGAGGGAAGAGGAGTGATTATCTTTTATGTAGTCAGCTGGAGGTGTCTGAATTCATGCTGTGAAAGAGTTAATGTGTTCTTTTCAAAAGATTCAGGAAGGAATTTCCTGAAGCAGTGAGACTGACTGAGGCCAGCCCAAGGCTTGCTGATATTCTCATAAGCTTTCGTGGATGACAATTTGAGAAGCAAGCACTTGGTAAACTGTCAAAGTGTCCTAAGCATGAATAATAGTGCCAGATAGATTAATTGCTGGGCAAGAGCCAATTTTCGTTGATAATATCTCTCAAGGTATGCACAGGTACTCATTCACTGCAGAAAATAGAATGTAATGGATTGGGAAAACGTGTGACAGGGCAGTAGGATCTTTGAGCGTCATTCAGCCACAAATGGTTGGTTTGTTTGTTTAATAAAATCTTCCTTTACACATACCCTGGATGTATTTTTCCTTTTACATATAGCGATACTCAAAGACGTGAAATTCTACTTTGAAGCCCACTTCAATATTCATAACTCTTAAAATGCATGTCCAAAATAGATAATAGGATCAGGAAATACAAGAGTTGCTTAGCTTTTGTTTATAGAGTGCACAACTATTTAAATATTTGTGAATGAGACCTTAAAGATAGGAAAGGATTGTCATGTCTCCCAGGTGTGCAGCTGAAGAGTCTTTCATGCCACATCCAGGCCTTTAAACAAAAATTATTTCTAAATACAGGTTATCAACACCGGAAATAGAAGAAAGAGCACAAAGTCTTGGTCTGTTTGAGACTTTGAAAACCAGTCCTGAAACCTTCCATGGACACATGGTTAAATATGTTTACCCAAGTATTGAAGGCCAAGATCACCAGCGGTTGCTGTACTATTTTACACTCCTGGAAAACTGTGGTTGCTCAGAAGTGGTGAACCATACTCTTAAACCTGAAACTCACATCCGACTCCTGAAAAAGTTCAAAGCAGTAGCACCAGGTAGGAAAATACCTATATTTGTTATTCTGTTTAGTATTGACATGAATATGCTTAGCTAGTTTATGTTTCCCAGGTAATTGTTCTTTCTTTGAGGATATGAGATGAATACAGTTAATATAGGCGTAGGTTCCTTCTCTTTGTTTAACTAGAAATTTATTTGATCGCAGAAAAAAAAAAACTATTTAAGAGTTTCTTTCTGTTTCTGTGAGTGATTCAAGTTAAAATTATTGACTATATTTCATAGTGAATTTTTAAATGAAAAATACCAAGTACCTAGAGTATAATTTTTAACACTGCAAGTGTAACATGAATATTCTCAAAGGACTTAAGACAGTTGACCTTTCAAGGGTCTGAATTACAGAATATATTAGGGATTTTATGAATTCTTTGTGTTTGTTTGTCTTAAGGAGAATAATTTTTTGTTGTGTTTTACCCTTGATGTTACCTTTTGCGTTTCCAAAATTACACATTGTTTGTAGTCCTACATTTTCAGACAATGACTGGAAAACAAAGTGCTGCTAAGGACTCTGAAATTCTGAATACTACTTTCAGTTTGCTTATTAGTCGGGTACTATCTCGAATTTCAGTTCTACAACTCCAAATCTCGTTTTAGAATGAAAAATACACACCTCCTGTGGGGATGAATTAGTTGTTCCATCTGGGAACCTCATGCGTATTGGACACTAACTTTGCTGCAGAGTTTGGAGAGATGGTGCATATAAATTCATGTATTGCAGGAAGAAAAAAGTCGATAATTTTTTTGGAGGAGAGGTATAACCTTCAGTTCTCATTGATGTTATTCAACACTCAAGTTTATGATGCTTGCCAAAATAAAATCTGCCAAGAAGTTGTTGTTTACCTTCAAAGCTATTTAAAAAAAAAAAGTCCTGAGACCATATATCAGATATAAATTAGTCACCTTGTATGGTAAAAAATTAAATCTTTGTATTACACCCTTCAAAATTCTCAGTGTTTTGCATAGTTTAGAGATAGGAGTCAAGGAACAACATCCTAGTGTTTATAGAGGTTGCAGGCCCAAAGTATATGAAAAGGAACATGGCAATAAAAGTCAATTATCTTAGGAATTATATGTTAAGAGAATAGAATAGTATCATTGCTAGAAATATTTTTGTTGTTGCTAAATTAATTTGCAAGGGTGTTCTTCCTCTAGGAACCAGAGTAATAATAGGACTCTTGATTATATAAATATAGATGTAAATGGATCTACATGTACCATCTCTAGTTGATATTATTTAGTTTGCTTGTAGTCAGTACCTTGCAGTTTTTGCTAAGTGGTGAGTACCAATTGTTATATGATTAGAATACATACTTCTAAATTAATGAAGACTTACGCCTTGACTTGCATGAGGTTTTCTAAGGTTCATATTTAAATTCTAGCATGATTTTATATACTGTAGATATGTTCTTGTTTCTTTGAGAATCTGCTTTTTTTAGGTTCTATCAGAATCACAGAACAGCTGGGGTTGGAAGAGACTTTAAAGATCATCCATTTCCATCTCCCCTGCTGTGGACAGGGCCACCGTCCCCTAGACCAAGTTGCTCACAGTCCCATCCAGCCTGGCCCTGAACAATTCCAGGGATGGGGCATCCAGGGCTTCTCTGGGCAGCCTGTTCCAGTGCCTCACCACCCCCACAGTGAAGAAATTTCTTCCATATATGTAATCTAAATCCACTCTCTTTTAGTTTAAATCCATTCCCCCTTGTGGGATGAATACATAATGTTAAAATATGTTCCATGGATTGAGAGATTTCACATGTACCAGGACATCATAAAAACTCACTTTTGTAAAAGGGGATGGGCTATAGTCTTTAGTTCTGCAGATATTGGTGTATTGATTGTTTTACATGTAATTGTGGACTGTGAGTAGATCTAATTATTAATAACTTTTACCTCTTTCTTCTTCTCTCACCAGGTCTTAATTACAAAAAACTAACAGATGAAAATGAAAATCCTCTGGAAACGCTGGAGCCCATCCTTACAAGTCAAAATATCTTATCTATTTCCAAACTGGTTCCTAAAATTCCTAAAAAAGATGGTGGCATGCTGTCACCAAGTTCTCTTTATGCTGTCTGGTTGCAAAAACTTTTTTGGAATGGTGATCACCATCTCATTAAAAAAATACCAGAAACCATGGATGAGTGGCTACATGCATATGATATGTGTTCAAAATACTTTGATAGACTTGATCCAGATGATATTGTTACCTTCATTGATGAAATTACTTTTTCCTCCAAAGCTGTCACAAAGGTAAGCAGATGTTTTTAAAGAATTTTCATCCTCAGGTGAAGCATACAGTATTTGAGTTCAATATAATATCAAGAAGAAAGTGTCAGTAAATGTTGTATTTTTCATTTTGCAGTATTTAAAGATAGATTTTTAAACCTACCTTGCTCTGCCTACCTGTTCTTTTTTTATGACTGCCAGTATTAAAAAAAGGGATTTTTATTCAGTTTGGGGAGTTAGCTCTGTGGATATGAGGGGTTTTGATGGAACCCCAGAGTCCCTGTGTTGTCATTCAACAGATAATAAAATATGGTGTATTTCACAGAGTTGTAGAGAGGTTTGGGTTGGAAGAGACCTAAAAGACCATCTAGTTCCAGCCTCCCAGCCATGGAGGGTTTCTGGATTTCTTCTGTATATCTACTCTAGTATAAACCTGCCCTCTGTCATTTAAAGACATTCCCCCTTCTTCTGTCGCTACCTGCCCTTTGGACAAATACTTTGCACAAGTCCTGGTAGGTGACACCAGCTGCACTTTCTTCATCTACCAGTTCTGTAACCCTGTCATAGAAGGCCACCAGATTTGTGAGGCACATATGCCCTTAGTGAAGCCGTGTTGGCTGTCACCAGCTGTCTCCTGATTTTCTATGTGCCTTAGCATAGTTTCCAGGACAATCTACTCCCTGATCTTGCCAGGCACCAAGGTGAAACTAACCAGCCTGCAGTTCCCTAGGTCTTCCTTCTTTAACTTTTCTAAAAATGGGGGCTATGTTTACCCATTCCAGTCAGTGGAAATTTCACCAGACTGCCACGACTTCTCAGTGGATGAACAGTGGCCTAGCAAATTCATGCACCAGCTCCCTCAGAGCCCACAGAGTGATCTCATAATGACCCAGGACTTGTGCACCTTTAGGTTCCTTAGACGGTCTCGAGCCTGATCTTTTCCTAGAGGAAAAGAAGGTTGTTCTCCACTCTGCCAGTCCCTGCATTTGCCTTCTGCAGCTTGGGTAGTGTGGCTGGAACACTTGCTGGTGAAGACTAACGCAAAACTGTCATTGAGTGACTCAGTTTTCTCCATGTCTCAGGTAACCAGGTTTCTTATTTCCTTCCAGAGAGGATCCATATTTTCTCTAGACTTTCTTTTATCACCGGTATACCTACAGAAGGTTTCCATGTAGTCCTTGGCACCCCTGGCAAGGTTTAGTTCTAGCAGTGCTTTTGCTTTCCTAACCTGATGCCTGCCTGCTAGGGACAATTCCTCTGTACAACTCACAGGGTACCTGTCCTTCCTTTCACCCTCTGTAGGCTTCCTTTTTGTGGTTTAAGTTTTCCAGGAGCTCCTTTTGCATCCATGCAGGCCTCCTAGCACTTTTACCTGCCTTCTTTGTTGGGATACATTGCTCATGAGCTTGGAGGAGGCTATCCTTCAATATCAACCAGCTTTCTTAGTTCCCTCTTTTCTTTATCCCATGGTACTCCACCAGGCAAATTCCTGAAGAGGCCAAAGTCTGCTCTCCTGAAGTCCAGAGTAGTGAAATTGCTGTGCACCCTCCTCACTGCACTAAGGATCTTCATGGCCACTGCAGCCCAGGCTGCTCTTGTACTTCACATTTTCCCCCAGCCCTTCCTTGCTGGTGAGAACAAGTTCCAGCATAGCACCTCTCCTAGCTGGTTCCTGTATCACATGGAGAGGAATGTTGTCATCAGTGCATTCCAGGAGCCTCCTGGATTGCCTGTGCCTTGTTGTGTTGTCCTTCCACCAGATATTGGGGTGGCTGTATTTATTTACTTGCGCTCATCCTAAAATTCATTGTGCCACAGGTTTGTGCTTTGTATTGGGCTTTTGCATTCGGAATAAGATGCACCACAGAGAAAAGATTCTGGCCCGACGCATATGGTTTCTAAGCACTGTAATAATATAAATTATAAACTCTGTCATAATCTCCATCTGGCTAAAAGGCTGGTTTTGAAAGAATGTGCTTTTCTGTGTGTAACATATATTACCAGATCTGGAGTTTCTTTTTGCCCAGTGAAACCTACTTAAAAGGATATTTCTAGGATAAAGTTTTACCCATGCTTTCTTATGTATCTTTACTGTGACTCACAAAAGTGAAATGAAATTCCTTGGATATTACCTTATTAAAAGATCTAGAGATACCTTCACTAACATAATCTGAATTGAAAAGGTGATAAAGTGTTCTTCAGGGGGTTTTGTGTGTATCTTCTTTATTTTGGTTTGTTACAATTTTTCTGAGTTGTTTATTCACCATGTTTAATGAGATGAATTTCATTTTGTTCCCTCTTTGAGTACTGTTTTAATGTTCCCACAATATTAGTAGAGGTTTATTAAAATCCATCTAACCTGTATCTATATCAGAATTTGGTGAAAAAAAATTGCTAGCTGGGAAAATAAGAAGCTTTGTCAGCACAAAATTTATGCTGTGATCTGACCGTCATGGTAGAACAAAATGTTTTATCACTAGTTCCATCAGCTGTCTCTGAAGCCTTTTTAGCAGAACTACTGTTTTGGCTTAGGTGTTTTGATCCCTTTTATCTCATAATGGTACGTTGCCATGCATATGAGACTCATCCTGAGGTCTTAATTGTCACATTTGACCCTGGACTGAGGTAGCAAGGGCATGACTTGTCTGATGAGAAGGAAGTATTGTCTTTACATATGGTCACTGCTGTTGACTACTTGAAACTCTTGCTGTAAATCTGTCTTGGGCATTTCAAGGTTATCTCTTGTTTATTCCAAATGAATGGATCAGGGAGAGAGTGGATATCCTCCACTGTGTGTCTGTTCAGAAACACATTGTTTATTCTCCTTTGTTTGTTTCTGTTTAGGATTCTAATACAGTTTTTATACTCTCTTGAGAGTAGGAGTAGCATGAAAGAAATACTGATGGCAAGATGATTGTAGTTTATGGTCAGGCAGAATTTTGTAGTAGAGATCTGTTAGCTTTTTGGCCATGAAAGATGCTTAAGAAGTGCTTGAAACAGTTGGTCAGATCATCTAATGTGCCATGCACTGGGTTTGGGATTGAAACAGCTGTTTAACCAGCTTGCAACCCGTTTTGCCTCAGGATCCCATTCATTTTTCAAGTAGAAGTGTACAATGAGAAATTATCATTGTAGACCCTGGAAATTTATCTCTGAGGTCTCTTTCCTCTACCTTTCATCCGAAAAATGCTTGATACATAAAAGCTGCCTTTTGGCTTGCACCTCTTACTTAAACTTTATGTGTTTTGAGGCTGCCCTGGTCATGTGCTTACTCCTTTAATATCTAATTCAGCACTTATTCCCAGCCCAGTTCTATGGCCAAATACTTTACTATATCAATTTCCTATGCCTATAACAGATGCATATTTAGTTATTTCATGCAACTGCTGATATTTAGTCAGAATGCAAAAACCCGCGGTCATTATCATGAAATAATTTTTGCTGTCACTAAGACAACTTGAGCTTTCTCAAGACATAGAGGAAATTTGAGAGGAAGCTTAAAGTGAGGTAGTGAAGTGGGTTTTTAGGAGTGCTGAGAGGTGAATTGGCAAAAAACCACATAAACCAAATATTGCCTACCCTCTCAGCTCTCTCCCACTCCTTCAAAATGTCTGAAGGAGAAGGTGGGAAAGGAGAGAGAGTAGTCCAGGGAGATGATGAGATGAACTCTGCTGTTTTTCTTGTGGAACAGTATCTCCATTGAAAAACCCCTTTTGGTCAGAAACAAAAAAGTCTCAGGTGCTAAGGGGTGATGGGATGTTGGCTACATGGCAGTGTAGGCTACTTGAGTTCAACTTCAGAGGTACTATTGCTGTACTATTCCACATGGGAGCTTAGAAAACAGACATCAGAATGTCTCTTGCTGTTCCAGTGTGTCAGTAGAAGTGAGGAGAGGCAGTGATGGGCCAACAAAGCTGTGGGCAGCTTCTTCTCCTTGTGTGCCACTTGGATATGGCAGAGAACCTGGGAGCAGAATGTGTATTTACACAAAAGGGAATGAAAATGGGTTTAGTGCTGGCTTCTGCAGCTTCTCGTTCTTCCTGAGAAAGACAGGAATGTGGTGGGCTTTGACAGGGGCCCTCTTATTCACCTGTCCCCTTCCACAAGCTCTTCATTTTAGCTTTCTCATTAATTTGGCCAGCAGTGATTGAATGAGAAGGTGGATGAATGAGCAGTGCTTGACTGGGCAAAGGCTTTGAGAGAATGTCTGAACTGGAGAAATGGATGAGGAGTTTGCACTCAGGAAAAGGCAACTAACATTCTTATACTGACTGTAGTTCAGGATGTGTTTTAGGTACTTTCAGCTCTAAGAGGTCAGAGATCCTTTTCTCCCATGTTCATTGCAATCAGTAGAAATGAGTTACCACACGGAAGATGAGATTCAGTTCCTGAGCCTTAAGGGTTCATAGAAGTGGTGACATTGTGTGGTGGGAACTGTGTGAGCATCACAGGGGGACTTCAATAAATCGTAGACCCAAAGTAACATGGTTAGTGTAGCTGAAGAAGGTAAAGATTGATGCACTGTTTTCTGTTAGTGGTAAACAAAATAGGCAAAAATGTTTATGCTTTGTCAGTACCTTCCTCGCGCATTGAAGGACTGAAGTATTGATTCCTTGACTGCAGGACCTCACTGCTGCAAGCAGGTGAGAAGGTTCCTGCTGGTGGCATTTCTATTCAGAAATGCTTTTAACTCTCTATAACTATTTAAGTCTTTCTGACTAAATAATAAATCATTCTTTCTCTGTAATGTTAAGAATAGGCTATTTGCGTGTATGGAACAGATTTCTTCCTGTATGGGACTTATTCCAAATATTCTTTGGAACTACTGCTTACATTTTTGCATGCATTTTGAATCATGTCATCTTTTTTCCCAGCAGCTCTGTTTGCTTTTAAATAATACTGATGTCATAGATTCTTAATTATAGCAATGATCATAACAACTTTTTGTCATGAAGATTTCCCATTTATTCCTGTTTCTGTGATCTTTGTTAAGCATTTTAGGTAATTTGGGGATTGGTGGGGTTTTTTTTCGTCCCTTCATTGCCAGCATTTTGTTCATTGTGCTAGAGAGTCGGTTATATCTTCAGAGAACCATCTGTTTCAGAGCTCATAGGTCATTGCCCTGATGGTTTTTTGATTAACAGTACTCTGGAAAAAAAGCCTAGCACAACAAAAACACAACTGAAAACAATCTATTTTAATCACTGTGTTTTCATTATTGAACACACACTACGAATGGAGATTGGCGCAATATGTTGATTAGGAAGAAAAGGCTACAGCTTTAGACAGGAAAAGTAGAATAAAAAGCAGTGGTATAATCAGTCAGGTCTTCTGAGGAAGAGAAGCTGAATTTTTCCTTACATGGGTACTTCCTCACAGCCTTCCATAGACTCAGCCACATACTGTCAGAATACAGCTGATGACATTTTTTGTTTAACATTCCATCTTTTATAACTTCTTTTCCAAATTCTGATTTAAAAGAACTTTTCTTGCAGCTAAGTGATTTTAGTTGAAAGCTTGACTTATTTTCTCTGAGTCAGTAATACTTTTTTTTTACTATTTTCTTTTCTTTTTTGCTTCCTCAAGCAGAAATACAGTACAATACAATACATTTTGACCGCACACCAAACAGATGCTGAATGGGAACCTGTTACAACTGGATATTAACTTGCATCATTTTCTTGACTTTAAAGACAGTAAATGCTGTTTAAAATAGCTGTATAAAAAGCTCAGTTAAAAAAAAAAAAGCCCAGAATATTGTTCACTATCTTTTGTCTGGCTGATTGACTTAATGCTGTATAAAACACTAAGGAAATAGACAGGGCATGACATTGCCTGAAGGTGTACAAGGAATGTTCGTACATAGCGTGACTGCATTCAGATGTTACTTTTTGAATTACTTGGCTTCGTTTTATCACTTTTTATCACTGTGCTCCAGTTCAGTTGGTTTGCCTTGCCTGACCTTGTTTTGTTCATGGGTATTGACAATACTTCTTTTTCTAGTATCAGTACAAGGTACTTTCTTGTGCTTTTCATTTATATAGTTATTTTAATTAAATCTGCTTCAACAGTGTATAATAGGAAACTTCACTAATAATATCTTTCCTTTAACTGGTTCCTTACATACATCAAAACTTTTTCCAGATGAATTTCACAGGGTCTGGTAGGAAGGAAGTTAACTTCCATCATAGCACTCTCAATGGGGCTGTGCTTTGGATTTGTGGCTGGAACAGTGTTGACACCACACCAGGATTTTGACTTGCTGAGCGCTTCTTGTACAGTGACTAGACTTAATTTTTGTCTCAACACCTCAGCCCTGAGTAGGCTGCAGGTAGGCAAAAAGTGGTCAAGGGACACAGCCAGGCCAGCTGACCTGGACTGGCCAAAGGTGTGTTCTGTACCATATAATGTCATGCTCAGTAGTAACAAAGAAAGAGTTGGATAAGATTAGAGGGATGGAGCACCTCTCCTGTGAGGAAAGACTGAGAGAATTGGGATTGTTCAGCCTGGAAAAGAGAAGGCTGTGGGGGTGACCTAATTTTGGCCTTTCAGTACATGAAGGGAACCCAAAAGAAAGATGGAGGGAGAGAGGAGCATGTAGTGACAGGACAAGGGGGAATGGCTTCAAACTGGAGAGTAGGTTCAGATCAGACATTAGGAAAAATGGTTGCCCAGAGAAGCTGTGGATGCCCCATCCCTGGAAGTGTTCAAGGCTAGGCTCGATGGGGCTTCAAGCAACCTAGTCTAGTGGAAGGTGGCTCTGCCCATGGCAAGGGGGTTGGAACGGGATGATCTCTAAGGTCACTTCCAAGCCAGGCAGATATGGGAACTGGACCCAACTGTTGCATCTGAACATCAAAACCCATTTTTCATTATGAGGGTGACTGAACACTGGCACAGGTTGCACACAGGGATTGTTGAGTCCTCCTACACTGAAGATATTCAAGAGCCACCTGAACGTGGTCCATGGCCACTGGCTCTAGGTGGCTCTGTTTAAGCAGATGCCCTTAGGAGGTCCTTTCCAACCATTCTGTTTTTCAGTGTTGCTGGGATCCCAGGTTCCTGTGGCATTAAAAGGAATGGAGCTGTTTCCATAATCTTACACTTGCATGTTAATCACTGGCAGTAAGACTAGCAGGGTCAACATCTTCATGTGCAAGTAAATGTTACTGATACTATACTTTATTATATTATATACTTTATTATACTTATATATGCTGCGAAGAACGGGGTTATGAGATGAGTTTTTACCCTGAGGAGTAAAATCTGTTGAGCTGAAATAGTATGTGATGTTCTTCAATTTGAAAAGAGATTTTTAGGATTTTTCATTACACATTATAGCCTATAGATTTAAAAATCTTTTTAAACTGTAAAAGCTTTTTAAATATAAAACTTCACTTCATATGCAAACAAAGCTTGAACTAGCCCCTAAGCTATATTTTTATCACTGGCTCTGATACCAAATCTCATTACTGAAGCTGACTTCAAGTACGGAGGAGAGCTATTCATGGTTTGGAATAAAATAACCAGCGAAATGGTACGTTCATAGTGCTGCATTTTGGCACTATGCAAATATGAATGCAAAATTAAAATAGGCTTGGGGAAAAAACCTGTATTTTTTTTTCCTGAATACTTTATTCTGCATGTGCTTATGACATCATGACTTCTAAACTGGCAGTATATTGACACTGCTCTCTAGGATATAAGCTAGATGGAATACTTAAATTGTTTGCCTTTTGCATCTCTCTTAATTGCATTTTGAACATTAGAGTGTACACTAGAAGAGGAAAATGATATATATAGCGGTTTTCTTTTTTATCATGTTTACAAAATGGATATATAAATCCAGCTGTGGTCGTTAGATTTTAATGTGATGTGTAGACTATCACCTTTTCCTTGCTTAGAGTAAAACCTGATATTGAGACCTTGTTCACAGTAACAAACTCAATTACTTTGAGTTGGAATGGAACTGTGTTGCCTTTGAAACTGTGGTAAAATTCCCTTTGTATTGTGTTAAAACTGGCAGATTTTCTTTACTCTAGCAATAATGTCCACCCATTTTGCTTTCATCATTAAAAATATCCAGTAGATCATTAGTGTGGTTCAGAGTAGCAGCACAAAAAGCCAGGAGTAAATTCTACATCTTTCACTTGTAGCTTTTTATCTAGGGCAGAGGGGGAAGTATGTAAACTGTAAAATTTTCTGCTGAATAATTCTTATCAAACTTCTTATGGCTTTACAAGTAGCTAGTTTAATTCATTATGTAAATATCTCTTGGACTTTGCATGAACAATGCTATATCAGTTTAATTGCCCTCTTTTATGATAATCCATCTGATTTGGTATTCACTGTATTGTACAAATTCAAGCTTTGTTTTCTATTTCTTGAGTATTTCAACTTGAAAATTAAAATTGTTTGTCTTTGTTCAATATTCCAGTAACTAAAATACCTGATGTTAAAAGTACATACTGCTTTAGGTTTAGAGTTTAGGCAGAGGACACTCCTACCCATTAGGAAGTACATTGCAAGCATCCTTAAGACTGTACGCCGGATTTTGTTTCAGTTTAATGCCTAGCTGGATATATCTAGTTGTACAGGTCTTTAAAAATACTGTATAGTTAATATTTTGTACAACTTAGGCTTTAAATAGATTGATTTTAAAATTGCAGATCCTCCTGGTTTTTTGCTTATGGTTATGGTCTTAAGAATATATTTTAAATGGTGGTCTAACCTGACAAAAGGAACCTTAAGTGATTTATCCATCAATCTTGTGGAGCAATTCTCAGGCATTTCTCGAGGAAGAATTAAAAATCAAGGATTATAAAATGGCATTCTACAAAAATAATAAATACTATTAGGAAAAGATGTTTCATATGGTTTAAAATGAATAAGAGTCACTGAAAAGATCAGTAAAAAAAAGGACAGTAGAAGTAATGGAATACTGGTCACTTAAATAAATGATGAGTTAGAAATAACATTGTTTTCCATTAACTACTTCATTTAGTTTTATGCTGTGTCCTGGAGCAGTGGAGCCACCTGACCTCTTGGCATTGCTGTAATACAAATAGAAATGTACAGGTAATGAATGAATAAATAATAGAGCACTCTTTTTCAGCTGCCAGTTGAAGCCAGGATAGAAGTGACTAAGAAGGCTATTAAGGCAGTCAAACATCTTTCTGAAAAATCAAGAAAAAAAACTTCAGATAATGATATGAAAGATGCTGAAAATCCATCTGCTGTTTATGAAGAAACTCTGAATCACTTGCAACAATCTCTTGCTCATCTGGAAACACTCACTCACAGTTTTATCACTTATTTGAAAAGCAGCGAACAGGTAATGATTACTGATCAAGTGCTTGCTTTGAGTGTTACCATGACTAGCAATGATAGACATCAGTCTTCTGTCATATTTTATTAATGTTTTATACCTTCAGTTTTGTTGACCTGGGTTTTGAAAATTCACTTCCATCAATCTTCTTTTTCTCAGTATATGTTAATTCCTAGCAGAAAGGAAGACTGATACAGCCCTGTAAATAAGGAGTACACTGATTACTGTTCCAAAAATTGTCTATTCACAGGATACACTACAGAAGTATGGCTATTTATATGATTTGTCAAGGTCAGAGAAAGAAAAAATCCATGAGCAAGCAGTAGCCATGTGTATCGATGGTCAGCCCCTGGACATGGTGCAGCAGCTGTTACAAGTGGCTGTTGGAGATCTAGGCCTTTCTCCCCAGGATATTGTCCAATGTGCTATTAAAAAAATTGTGGGTATATTAAGGTAAGCACACTTCCTTAATTAAGCCCAAAAGTCTTTCTTCTGGGTTTTTTGAAAGGTTTTTTTTGGTTGGTTGGGTTGTGTTGGTGTCTTGGTTTATTGTGGTTTTAGTTGGTTGGTTTGTTTTGTTTATTTGTAGTGAGTACTTGTTTGTACTTGTTTTCTTTTAATGTCTGGATTTTGGAGAAAATTAATCAGTAACAGGAGAGTTCTTTGATCATCCTTCTGTTTACCTGTAGTGGCATATTAAGTTACATTTTTCTGTGTTTGGGAAGCCTGAGCAATTTAAACAAAGTAAGACAGAACTTACCCTGTTCACTGGTGCTTTTTAGTTAAAAGCATTGGCATTACAGTGTTGTTCCATTATGGGTACGTGCCCTTGTGAATTTTTGTAAAATTTACAACAGCAAGTAATTCTTCTTTCTTAAACAGAGTTAAAAGGCACATTTGTTGGAAATGGTAACTCATGCAGCCATTTGGGCAGCAGAGGCCTAGCAATGGCTTCTTCCACAACAGTGTGTCCTACCAGAAGTCATACAATTTCCATCTTTGGAATAACTTGCTAAGCCATTTCTGGGAGCTGGTTTTTTGTGCTGATTGGTTTGGTTCATTAGAAATATTTTTTTCCCCTCATTTTTTAAGGGGGTGGAGAAAAGCAGGGGAGGATAATTTTATATCATCCATTATCAGTTGAACAGATACTTCTCATTTAACTATTCATACAGAACTCTTTTGAAGTATTTCTGTTCCAAAGAGACACACGCAACAAGTATGAAATAATATTCTGCTGCTAGATGGCTGCTAAACACTGTTTAGCACTTTTAAGACCAGTTTAGATAGATGAAACTTTAAGAATTTATCCTGTTGTTCTGCATGCAGAAAAATTATATGGGAAGGATTATTTGAATGCACACACCAGGAATTGGAAAACAAGTCTAGCATGGAAAATTTTGTATGGCTCTACTTTTTCTTCACCATGTATGTGTATATTACAGCAGATTGAATTGCCACAGATGAAAAGAAGGCAGCCTGTCAAATTGTTTGCAGTCCTCTTTGGCAGAAAATTGATTTCTCCTGTCACTCAGTTTAAGAGTGTTCACAGCATCCTCAATGATGATAGAGCTTTTGTACAGCAGCATAAGTAATAATGTCTTTCTTGTCTGGGTTCGTCTGTTTGAAGAAGAATAATTTGGCTTTAGATAATAACTGTCCTGCTGTTTCTGACTAGCAGTGTGATGCATCTGGATATAAAGCTCACAAAGTCCAGTTATTTTGACTATAATGAGTCTCGTTAACATGCAGAGTATGAGAAACCTATCAGAATTCTCCTTTCACTCTGCTTCTTATCAACACTTTTCTGTGAACTGAATTACTTGTTCTTTATATGCATTGCAAGGCTGGAAGGGCTGTAAAGTGATTTAAAGTTCTGGGAAAGCAACCATCTCCAGCAACTCCTATGCAGCACTTCACTGGAAAGAAGGGAATGACTGTCGTATAGAGAAAACTGCAGTGGCAGAGGTGGAAAAATGAGTTGGAAGTTTCAATTAAAATGATTTGGTGTGTGATGTGACCTAATGTGGTCAGTAGAAATATTTCACTCCCATTCCCTCTCCTTTTTGGGGAGAAGAAGGGAAGGATAATTTCATATCATTCTGCAATTGCAAAAAGTAGTCTTGCCAGTGTACCTGGAAAAGCAGAGTTCTACTCAGTAAATGCAACATTTCAAGGGAAAACTTTCTAGGTTTATTTACTGGAGCTTTGATATGTTACACAGTGTGATTATGTGGTTATTTTATATAGCAGTTTTGAAAGAGATTTTGTTGGAAAATTCCTTCTTTGACAGTTAACCTTCAGAGTAGCAGTGGTAAGGCTGTAGCACGGAACTTGGATTTTCTATAGCTGTGGTGATAAGGAATGTAATTAAGGTATTGCAAACACAAGTGAAAGAGATTTGTATGGATGTGAAAAATTATGGTCGTGTCAGTGATTTCTCTGAAAATTAAGCATCAGTCCACCACTTCTGTGACTGAAAATATGCATCCTTTCAGTTGCATTAACTACAACTGCCCTTCAAACACAGTAAAATACCTTTTGTTGTTAGTATATAAGTCACTGTTGCAGAAGAACCTTCCAGAAAGTAATGTCTTTATGAAAGCTTACTTGACTTTTTGGCTTCATTTTTCAGCAGTGTGTGATACGACAGGCTTAGCAATTTTGACGCTTTCTCAGGAGCAGACTTCTTGTTAAATAAAACATAGTTATTTGCCTAATATCAGGATTTTGTAATTTATAGATTTATAAATTGCAAAATTGTAATTTTAAGTGCAGTATTGTCCTCCAGTTCTTTTAACTACTTTTGTCTCCCCTTGCTCTCTAGTTCTGGCACACAAAATTCAAAATAGAAACTCTTGCATTGGGATGTGTAAAAGCTCTCCAGCAGAACATATTTACATGCTTTACATGACTTATGTATTGGGCACTTCCTTGTTTGCCTGTGGAAACAGCTACTATAAATAAAAATCAGTTTCCACTTCAATAGAAATTATGAACTTCTGGGAAACAAAACAAAACATTTTAGCAGCTATGGTTGTCTGATAAGTTTTACCTAAGGATTTAATTCCATGGCTAAGATTGCTCCCGTGATGGATAGGAAACATTCCATGATCCACGACTGTAGGCATGTCCATGGTTGGTCAGTCAGGAAAGACAGTTCGTGTGTTGAAGACATTATGGTTTCCTTCATTTGCTGCTCCTAGAGTTCTTTTAGGTGTCCACAGGGATATAATGTTTCATGGAATTTTGGAAGTATTCACCAGGCAGTGAGCAGGAATGGTTTGATGAAATTTTGAGTTTCTTGTTCAATGCCCAGTGTTTTGTGAAGAAGGTAAACCCAGCTTAGTTAGAGTAGCTAACTTAAAAGGGGGGAAAAAAAGTCAGATTTTTTTATTGCCTCATCTCATTTGAGCAGCAGTTGTACAGAGCAATTTTGTAACTTGTATATATTGATTTTGTGGTATTTTAGATTGAAATGATGGTTTGCCGTTAAGTCTTCTTTCCTCATCTTTGAGTGATCACACCATCAGTATGTTATTTCCTTATTTTCCCCATGTTTAAATACGACAAAGCACAGTCAGAAAGAGGACAATAAAGCTGGAGTATTTTCAATGAATACAGCAATTAGGTTAAAAAATTTAGATGAAGTTAATTTATTCTCCTTTCAAGCGTTCTTTGTGCTTTATTCTGTTTGAGGAATGTGATTAAATATGCATCACTTTTTCTGACGCTGAACTGAAATCAAAATAAGCCTTTATCAGTGTAATTACGCCACGCTCATACCTAGGAGTTCTGAGGTGAACACTGAATCCTGCTCTGTTGTTTAAAACATGCATAAAATAGCATATAATCTGTGTGGAAGACTAATCCTTCATTAATTATATTTGCTTCTCTTAGTAGCTGCTTATTTTTAATCAATTATTAAGAAAAGAACAAGGCAACAATGTGTGGAAACTTGACAGGATTATTTGTCTCAAGAGCTGTCATCTCTTTTTAGTTTCTCTAACCATTAGGTAGGAAAGGCATTATTAAGCTTAAAAAATTGCTAGCTTTCAGTCTTTCTAGATTTTTAAAATACTTCTTTATTCTAGATAACTGTAGCTTATTGCTTGGATTAACCTTTTTTCTCCTTTCCTTCTGCTTAGTAGAACACACCTGTCT
Organism: Acanthiza pusilla; assembly: GCA_036630365.1. Classification (NCBI taxonomy): domain Eukaryota; kingdom Metazoa; phylum Chordata; class Aves; order Passeriformes; family Acanthizidae; genus Acanthiza; species Acanthiza pusilla. Next base: position 4,114,060 of record JAXCHO010000036.1, read on the forward strand.
GTGTCTGAAAAACTCGAAGCTTTCTGTAAATATTCATACATCTGTAGTTCTTGAGAGCTAGCTTCACAGATATATTGTCAGAAACAGTGATTTTTTTGTTGTTGTTTTCAGAAACGCCCATTAGCTTTTGCAGATACATTTGGTTTGACCCTTTTTTTGTTTGGTTGGTTTGGTTTTGGGTTTGTGCTTGATTTGTTTTGTTTGTTTTGGTTGTTTGTTTGGATTTTTTGTTTTCATTTTGGTTTTTTTATTTTGTTTCTTGAGGAGTTCAGAGCCTGGTTGTGACAGGAGCTAACAACTTTCATTTCTGATTAGAGAGATGAAGGTTTTTTGAAGAGCAGGGACTAGGACTGTCCAGAACTGTTCTCTGAATTGACGATACCCAAAATATGAGGTTTGCTGTTTGGTCTCCTTTGATATGGTAGTTCTTTAAGTACAAAGATAATTTAGTGTAAGTAGAGCAGTAAGGACTGAATTTCTATACACTGTACAATCATATAAGAGTTTGGGTTGGATGGGACCTTTAAAGGTTATCTTGTGCAACACCCCCTAAAATGAGCAATGGCATCTTCACCGAGATCAGGTCACTCAGAGCCCATCCAGTCTGGCATTCAGTGTTTCCAGGAAAGGCATCCACCACCTCTCTGGACAACTTGTGCCAGTGTCTCACCAGCCTCATTATAAAAAAAATTTCTTCTTTATATGTAGTCTGAATTGACTCTCGCATCTGTCAGCATTTTGCTTATAATCCCCCTGTAAGTATTGTAGGGCTGCAAATGTCCTGGTTTTTTGTGTTTCAATAGTCGTTCTCTTCCTAGTGTACAAGTTTTGTAAGTGTTCTAGTTTCCTTTTGATTTGCATGTTAATGCCCTTTGTAGATGTCTTTTTATTATAAACTTAATTGAAAAAAGGGCACCCAAAAAACAGAAAATTTAAATCTGACCTGTAAACAAATCACTAACAAAGTGGCTTATAAAAAGAGCATTAATGAAGTGCCTTCAATATCTGTCTTCAATCTAGGGACATGTAATAATTTCTTTTAGCTTTTCTATGTTTTTAAAGAAAATTGAAACCATCTCCTAATGCATGTAGTAGCCAGTTACATAAAATGATCATTTGAATACTGCTTTGCTTTTTACCATTTCCACACTTCTGCCCTAAATATGTGTTTTTTCTCCTAAACAGAGCATTCGATTCTGTTATGTCTCCTTTTCTGGGAAAATACACTCTTTTTTTTCTTCTGAGAATGAATTTTGTGTTGGGTATTTCGGTGAAAATGGATTTAATGTTTTGGAGACATATCATGTCTCTGGGAGTTAAAAACCCTGAATATTTCTATACTGCTCTGTACTATACATTATAAATTATAAATTATAATTTGATTGTTTCCAAATATTCTGAAGATGTTTAGGAAAATATCTAGAGTTAAGCTTCACTCTTAAAAAAAGTTGTTTAGCTGCGGTATGGTGGTATTGGTAGTAAGAGCAACATTTTTATCAGTCATATGTAGAGTATCTTTTGGGAAAAAGAACAGTGGTAACAAACCTTCTGTTTTAAACTTAGGAGTGCAATACAGTAATACAAAATTAGTACGCTAAGTTTTAATCATGCAACAAATCATCTTGCATCTGTTCTGAATAGAGTCACATATTGATTTTAAATCTAGTGTTGTTCACTGGAGTACTGGCCACTTATTAAGATAGAAATAGGAAAGATGAAAATTCTGAATGCAGGAAGACATTAAAGGTTATAAATATTTAGGTCTCTATGCCATATGATATAATCATTGCTTAGGAAATGTATTTATCTTACTGATGTAATAAATGACAAAATTGTAAATATTCTCTAACTCTTGACAAAAAAAAATTGGAATATTGCAGTTATTTTTGCACATTACTGTCAGCTGTAGAGCATTTTGGCTTTAGTAGAACAGTTAAAGTAGTCAGGGTATGTGTTATTTGTAAGAGCAGATCTAGGAAGAGGCTGACATTTTTAGTAGCGGAAGAGCTTTGGTATGGTGATGAACTATAGAGAAAATACACTTTTTCTCTGGGTGTTTTGATTCATCTGTAGTCAGATAACTTGGGAACTATTTGCCTTTTTTTCTCTTTCTTTAATGCAGCCTTGGCAAACTAAGACAGGCAAAGCTGTTGTTTTTGCAGTTCATCCTGGCATCATTGCCACTGCACTGGTTTCCGTGGGGAGAGACACTGTGTGTTTTGTTGGAGTGCTAGGGCAAAATCTCTCTCTCTCTCAGCAGCAAGTCTGTTTTATGGAAAACCTTAGCTGAAAATGTCATTTCCATTGAGTTACGAACAAAGCTTACTTTCCTACCGGAGTGGTTTTGGGTTGTTTGTTTATTTCTTTTTTCACCCAATGTTTACAACCTTTTGGCCTGCAGAAGAAAACTATATTTTAACTGAAGCATCTGAGGGGAGTGATGAACATTTTTCTATTCGTACTTGTGCACAGTGGCTGCTCTTCTGTGGTGGCTTGACCCCAGTGAAATCAGCAGATAGGATACTGCTGGCTCAGGTTGCAGTCAAGCTGATTTAAACCAATAGAGATACAGCAGGATGATGCAGAAGGAAAAGATGGTGACATTTATGTATAACTTTAAGTCTGTTTAGTTCATAGTGATCTTTAAGGTAGCGAGATTGCATGTAAATATTTTGCTGACCTAATCTGTGTTAGAAGCACTAAACTTTAACTATTCTTTTCAAGTTTCATTTAAGAGTTTTAGAATTTTTCCCCACTTTTCCTTGTTGCTTTTTGCATTACTCTGGCATAAAAATAAAGGTACTAGTTAAGAAGTGAAAATGGAAAATTGTTATAATTATTGAACAATTCACATAAATCCTACAGATGCATAAAATGAGATACAATATTAAGGACCATTTTAATGGTAACTTTGTTTTCCCTTTAGTGGAAATGGTGGCTCATCTACAACAGAGAAAGATCCACTTGGAATCCTAGAAGGTATAATTTCTGCAGTGCATGCAAGCGTTGAAAAAGGGTAAGAGCTTCCTCTGTGGATTCTTTGGGTAGGACTTTTAAAGATGCTTCTCATGAAAGCTTTGAAGGTACAATACTGAATATGAGTGGTTTTTCTTCATGGATATATATCATGGGTTTGCACTTAATTTTCTGAGACTTTATTCTGGAACGGGCTATCATTTTTCAGGTTCAAAATCTGAGCCCTGACAGAAGCCTTTACTTGATCATTTGGAAGTAAGCACTGAACGTAAAATTTAGATAACTATGTATTATAATGAATTGAGAAAATGGTTTTTCAGCTGTGACTGCTGCAGATTGTTTATCTTACCGGGAGTATGCCACTGCTTTTGTTTCAGTTTAGCTGAAAAATTGCAAATAATAATGATTCACTTTCAATTACCTGAATTTAGGTATCTAAATTTGTCAATATTTGAAAGGTGTAATGCAGAAACAAATTTCACAAATGCTATATAATGCTTCACCATGTTTATTCTCCTCTTTTGGGAATGTCCTTATTTCAGATCACGTAATGGCCTGTATGTCTCACTGACATTTTCCATTTCATTCCCAGTAAAGACAAGGAAGAAACAAAAAAAATCAGCTTTTTTCCCAGGTGTGCAAACTACGAATTCATACATAATCATGATAATAAAACCCCATACTCTCTGGTAGCCACACAGTTGCACTACTTTTTTGAGGTTGTTCCAGTGACATTAAATTAGTTGAGTGTTGGATACGAAAGTAGAGTGAATTAATGTAAAAATTTGCAGTAAATATAATTCGCGTGTTCTAAGATACTATGGATGAGTCGGTACTATTTTATTATGAGAAGCACCTTCTGGAGTCTTTTATTTGTATACTGCATGAACATTTAACTACCGGAACAATAAACTAGAGTAAAAGTAATTATGATTATAAGAGATTGTTTATATTCCTTTAAATACTTATTTATTACCTTAAACCTCAGCTACTCAATTTAAAAACAGAAATCTTTTCCTCAGGGAAATATATATGAACATTAAGTGCAAGCTTTACAAACTCTTGAAATATTCCAGCAGGTCCTTTTAATTCCCAGACTTTTAATTTACAGTTTGAATGCCACCTGTTTGGCAAAAGCTTGTCTAGTTCAGCTGGAGTCCTGGGCTAACAGCATCATTCAGACAATATAAAGCCTCAGTAAAATTTAAATCCTTGTAATATGAAAACCTAAGATGTCAATGTTTATTATTTCAGAGCTGCAGGACAGGTTAAATTGGTGTTTTCTGTTTCATATTACTTTCCCGTCTGTCTTGTTAAGACAAATAAAGGAGCATTAGTTGCAAATCACAATCCACCAGGAGCCACTTGCTTGGCTTCTTTCTTTTTCTTTAAGAAAAAAGTTAGCTTGAGTTTAAAATACTACTAAAAGATAGAATAGCATTTACTGATTTGGTACCTGTTAGTTTATATCTCTGATGGACATAACAGATTATTCTGTCTCCAGCTGTGAACTGGTTGGTCAGTTCATGGTGATCTGTGTCCTGTGAATGCTTTCACACAGTTAGAATGTGTTTGATGTAATACACTTTCTGAATCAAATTATATAATTAAAATAACAGAACAAACAAATAAAATAAACAAAATCTGACCTCAAAGCATAGGGGTTTGGACATTTCTCTTTAATACTTTCTTAAGATTATTGACATTTTGCAACCATTTTCATGCTAAGAACTTAGAATGATGAAGCTGGCTAGAGATGGTACAGAACAAAATAAAAAGATACGGCTAGAGCTACAATTGGGAGAAAATAATTTGTATATGTGGAGCAGAAAGAAGGGACTTGTAAAGAAAGAAAGAGAATATAGGGTGACAGTATGAATAAGCATTCAGGTATAGAAGTGTCATACTTCAAATGCAAGTGTTCAAGCTGGTTTTCCATGAACTCGGATGGTGTGGAAGTGCAAGCATCAGTCAGGCCCAGACACCATGACAGACTTGGATTTCCAGGTGCTGAAACCCAGCACCATTGTATGGTACCAGGGTAGTTTGTGGGAGAATATGTATCTGTACAGATGGATTCCTATTTGTTATTTGAAGTTCAGAAAAAGTTTTTGCACCACACAGCTTTGGGCTCCTGACTTAAAAGGGCCAGTTTCCCTGCAGCCTCCCAGAGGTCAGATCTTCCATTTCTTGGTGTTATATATTTCTTACATACTGCATGTGCTTGTTCATTTTTAAAAAATGCGTGTATTATTTTCATTAGGATTATTACCAGAAACTGTTTAATGCAGTATTGTTTAATTACAGGGAGAAAATAGTTTCGTCAGATGACCTTCTGGAGTGGTTGAGACCTTTCTGTGGTGATGACTCCCTAGCAGTGAAGCCTCGAATCAGGGTGTTGCAAGTTCTGGAGCAAGCCTTCCATCTCAGTGATGAGGACAGCAAGCTACTTGTGTACTTCAGAACTCAAGCTGTCCTCAGAGCTTGCTGGCCTGAAACAAAGGTATTAATACTGATTGCTGTAAATTATAGCATTAGACTGTCTTTATGCGAGGATCAGATAATGAAATGCTGGTCTGCAGTATATGGGTGTGATGCATCCTGTTGTCTGGAAACTAATCCTACTTTCCTTTTTAAATCAAGTTCCTGATACATTCTGATTCTTTGAAAAACAAAGTCACATAAAGGTATGAGACTTCTCTGATTTATTTAGGGCCAGGAGTACAAAATACTGAACTTGATTCCTCCATGTTAAGCATTCTTTTCTGACCATATTTTCCTGCCAGTTTTTCCTTCCCTCTTTGTCTTCCACTTGGTGTCACATTATACTCGGAATTAGAATGATAATTACTGGCCACTGACTAGTTTTCTTGGGCCTTTAAATACTACTTCATGAATGTGTATGTTTTGAAATCACATGAGTAGTGCTTGCTGCATTTAGAATTGTTCAGAAGCAGAGTTACTTTCTGTTCATTTTCTAAGTGCCTCCCCCCATGCCAAGACCTTACAGAACAAAAATAGAATATTTCTAATAGTTCCCAAAAAAATCTATGCACAAACCCACTTTATATTCATATAAAACAAAAGCAATATCTCAGTTTTGACTCGCTGTGCTAAATTCATCCAAGGGAACAATCCTAATAAAAATCTTAAAAGAAAGTACTTATCTCTTGGTTTCTTTAGAAATTACTTTTTCTCTTGTATTCACAGTAATACCAGCATTTAACTCCTCAACTCCTATTCAGGTGTCTGTGATTGGATTCTTCATTTTCAGTTCAATCCTTTGTCACTGTTTGTGTTGCCTGTGACCTGCTTTCCATTTCAAAATCATTTCCAATTCTAAAACATTCAGCTAGAGTATATCTTAAGAAAAAAGGTTACAGCTGGATAATAGTTTTCAGCCATGTTTGTAGAAGACAGAAAAGGAAACTATTTGACACAAACCTTAGGAGAGTCATTACACTGGTGGTTTTATCTTAAATGTTTATCAAACTTTTATTTTCTCCCATAATCTTGTAAGTCAAAATGTTTGTAACTTTAAAAAAAGAAACACACACCTATTTGGTTACAAAAACAAATTTTAGGATTTAATTAAATGCATTTCATATGCTGCTGGCTCATGAGTAGCTCACTGCTCACCAGAACCCCCAAGGCCCCCTCAGCAGACCTGAGACAGCCACACCTGTGCTGTCCCCACCTGTGCCCTTCCAGGTACGGCACCGCTGTTAAACCTTGTGCAATTTCTGCTGGCCCAGTCTTCCAGCCTGTTTAGGCTTCTCCATATAATCAGTCCATTTCTGTTTCCTAAAGGGAAAATTTTAAAACGTTTCAAGCGGGAAAACCAGCTTTTCTTTTTGTGAGGGAAGAAGTTTGGACGGTGCATAAGCGACAGTTTATCTGCTCATAACACAGAGTTGCTGATAACTTCAGCGTTTTACACTTTTGCTGATGAGTAAGCAAGTAGTACAAGAAGACGTATAATAAAGCTTGAATAATGCACCAGATAAGCTCAAACCTTTCAGAGATAATTGTATGAAAATATGTACTCAACACCATAATACTAAGTTCTGTGTATATACTGTTTATTTTTCAGCTGAGTGTAGAAACAGCTTTCATACTTAACAATAGTGAAAGCTGTGCATATATGTATATACATAAAATCACTGTTATGCACCCCAATTTCTGCTACAGAGTGCAATTATAAAGTCCTATTTGAATATATAAAAAATTATTCTCATTTTCATGTCAGCTCAAGCTCAGTGTGATTGATAAGAACCCTTTGTTTTCTTAAAATATTTTGTGCTAGGTAACTAATGTGTTATTTAGACAGAAAAGTCATGTTGGTTTGTCCGTTCAATACCTGTCACTGAAATTCAGAGTTCTTCACAAATGTCTGAGAAAATAAATGAGTCTTAGATGTAGACTATTTATTTTGGCTTCTTTTCCTCTTTTAGTCAGCTGATGTCAAATGCTAGTCTACAAGGTGATACTAGAAAAGCAAGTGATGGCCTTGCTTGAGTATTAAGTTTGTGTATATTGTGAATTAACAAAGAGGGAAAATATCATCACGAAACAGGAGACTGAAAACTTCCCAGTCCTTTATGGTGTGTTAGTGGAACAAGAACACTGCAGAAGTCAGTACTTACATGGCTGCTGAAAAGGAAAGAGAGAGATTTGTATATGAGCTTTGGCAGAGCATTAGGATTAAGACACAATTTTCTTGTGCAAGTTCACGCTTCAGGTGCAAAGACCTTTAAAAGCAACCCTGTTTTACAGAAAAGGGTGTTGAAGCACAGCTTGAAAGTTTGATCAGGTTGTTGGGTAATCCTGGATGAAGAAGTAGACAGGAGGAATCTCATATTTCACAATGTCAGTCTGCCTGCCTTGTCTGTGGGCATCACTTTCTCTAGCATCACTACACCTTTATTAACTCAGTCCTCCTTTCTCATCCAGCAAAGCGGTTAAAAAAAATCACATTTAAAATAAATGGGGAGGGACTGTGGATTGAATACTGGTTTTAGATTTTAAAGGAATAAATATGGGTTGTTAGTTTTCAGGGTTTTTTAATGAACTTTTAAATTGCCAATATGTCGAAAATGTATTCATTATCTTGCTTCCAGATTGTTGTATCATTACTTGCTTGGCATTTCTTACATGCTTTTAGGGGCTCCCTCTTTTCTTATACCATTCCTTGGCACAAAAAGGGACAGCAGATATTATAAACTGTGAATGTGGATTTCTATTGAATAAAGATAATTTTAATGATATTGCACTGTTCAATTACCAGAAAATGTGTGAAAGCCACCCTCAGTGTGTCTACTAATCCTCTTAGGCAGACTTTGCATACATCAAGGAGGGACTTAATATTTAATTATGCTCTAGGTGCTGTAAGTAGTGGTCCCACAAATCAATGTGCTGGGAAGCAGGCCAGCTCTTACAAAATTAAAAATGTACTTTATGGAAGCAGCTACCTATCAAACACTCAGAAACACAGTGATTTCCAGTTCTCTAATGATTAGTTAACAAAATTAAAAATTCAGGAGTCCTCATTTTTCAAAGGCTTGAGAGTCTTTAATTCACATTCCAGTAGCGTCCCACGCTATGCAGGAGGAGGAAGTATGCCTTGTTTTAATCCCCTTGATGAATTTTATCTAAGCTCTTCAGGTTCTGTAATTTTCTAGTTAACTGGTGCATGAAAAATATGGGTCAAAAAACTGACTTCTTATATATTAAAAAATGTTGGAGGGGGAAGAAAGGCATAGTTTAGAATGTTGGTGTCAAAATGTTGGTATCAATATTTATCTTTATTCATCTAAGATGGGAAATCTATTTCTTTCCAAATAAGATATATATAGTCTGTAATGACTCAGAGCAGTGTCTAACCAGCTTAAAGGGTCAGCTGACAGGTTATGTGTGTGTCTCTGTAGTTGTTCAGCTCAATGACAACAAGGCATAGTTTACAGAAATGAGTTCGGGTTAGCCCCAGGAAGTTACAGTGGCACTAGCAAAGCTTCTGTTAGCAAACCAAAGCTTAGTTTAAGATAGGAAGTTATTAATTGTGAAGCTTCTATAAGACACACCTTTTCTTAAAAGGATTGTTTCATTATTATGCAAATGCAAAATGTAATTACTACCTGCATGCCACTTAAATGCAAATAGCTTTGTCATTTAGAGAAGGTAATCTCATTTAGCCTTCCTCCTCATATTGTTATATTTTTTTCATGGTTGTGGGGTATAGAGAGCCGCTGAGGGCTAAATGTTTTTGAAAAATAGAAGGGATGTCTGTTAAGCATTTAAAATTGTAACTTTGGGCACTTGCCTTACTTATTTTTTTCCTAAAGTTTAGCCTTGAAAAATTGACAGATTAATTTGTATTGTGTGTGGGGGATGCGCACAACGCATTTTCTTTCCTTCATATACACAATTCCTGTGTGCCGTGCAAACTTGCCGGTCAGCAACCTTAGAAATACATTGACTTCTGAGAACTTGGGGGTGACTGTCAAGGCTTCATTGCAGCTTTGTTCCTCTTTTCTCTGTTAATGAAAAATGTGTAGCTGTTTACATGGTGTTTCTTCATACAACTTCGTCAAGAACGGTCTCAATGGGAATGTCAATGTCCAGTGCTTTTCAGCTTTTTCGCATTGCCTCTAATCATGTCAAAGATTTAAACATGAGAAGTCATTTTGCTGAAGCTGTTTATCAGGTAACAATGACCTCCATTTAGCTTGGTCTGGCAAAATACAAGTGAAGGAGCTATATCTGTTTCATCCTCAGCCATCTTTTATTTGTGAAAAATGCTTAATTAGAAGAAAGATTTATGTTCCTATCAACTCTGAGTAAATTCGTTATGACATTGTTTATAATTCCAGAGACATTGTTTCTCTGTGGGTAATGCATAAAAATTAAGCTTAAGAAATTTAATTTAAGTTTTAATTAATATTTTAAAACACTAATTTCCATTCCTTGAAGATGCAATTTATCCGTATGAAAACATGTAAAATGTATTTTTTCTGGGAACATAAATTGTAGCATGTATGATTAATTAAATACTTAAAGATGCAAATGAAATATTTTCCATTAACTACACAAGTATAGCAGATAAGACAAAGTGGAGAGAAAAGCAGTGTAGCTTGAGTGCACACAAGTTTTTAACGTGAGCCCTGGGCACTGCCGTTCTCTGTGACAAGGAGCAGTTCCTTCAAAGGAAGATAAGAATGCTCTGGAGTAGATTCATGGGGGATCATCCACTTTCTCTAATAGGTCTTTTGTAATGAAGGTGTAAGTGCAGAGTGGTTGAAACAGTGTACTCTCCGTTTTGATCTCAGTTTCAGAAAAATTAAGAGCTCATTAGTGATGTAGTCAGACTTGTATTATGTTTCAAAGAAATAGGTGGATAAGCTGTGCTTCAGCCTTGTGTATCTCTTGCTAAATTTTCAGCATTGTTAACACACTGTGTGTCATTGAGCACAAAACATGCTGGAACTTGGTGAAGGAGGGATGCCATCCAGAGGGACCTGGACAAGCTCAAAAAGTGGGCCCATGGGAATCTCATGAGCTTCAAAAAGACCACGTGTTGGTGCAGCACCTGAGTCAGAGCAATCCCCGGTATCAATCCAGGCTGGGGATGAACAGATCCAGAGCAGCCCTGCCCAGAAGGATTTGGGGTTGCTGGTGGATGAAGGGCTAGACATGACCCAGCCATGTGCCCTTGCAGCACAGAAAGCCAAACGTGTCCTGGGCTGCATCCAAAGCCCCGTGGGCAGCAGGGGAGGGAGAGGATTCTGCCCCTCTGCTCTGCTCTGGTGAGACCCCACCTGCAGTGCTGCATCAGCTCTGGGGTCCCAGCACAGGAAGGACATGGAGCTGTTAGAGCGAGTCCAGAGGAGGCCACCAAGATGATTTGAGTGATGGAGCACCTCCTCTGTAGGGAAGGGCTGAGAGAGTTGGGATTGTTCAGCCTAGAAAAGAGAAGGCTTTGGAGTGACCTAAATGGGGTCTTCCAGTACCTGAAAAGAGCCTACTGAAATGGAGAGAGGCTCTTTACAAGAACCTGTAGTGACAGGACAAGGGGGATGACTTCAAACTGGAAGAGAGTGGGATCCCCTTGTTGTAAGAAAAAAAATCTCTACTGTGGGGGTGGTGAGGCACTGGAACAGGCTCCACATAGAAGTTGTGGATGCCCCATCCCTGGGAGTGTTTCAAGACCAGGTTGGATGGGGCTTTGAGCAACATGGTCTAGTGGAAGATGTTGGAACTGGATGATCTATCTCTAAGGGCCCTTCCAACCATTTGGTGATTCTATAATTTAACCTCTTGATGTGATTTATTAGGTGATGTTGTTCTGTGTTTTGTAGGATATTAAAATCCAGAAAATTAAATTCTCTATTTACTACAGTTTTCCCCTTATTCTGTTGTTTACTCTAAGTAACCAATTCCAGTCATGCCACCTCCTCTACATCATTTTCTCTCTGTAACTATGCTCTCTGCTGTCTCAGAGTCCACTGTGGTATGTAGTATACCTCCTGAAAAGGTTTATTGGAGAAGTGAATTTGCTGTCCTTGTGGAAATTAACCGTCCGTGCTTATGCATCCCAATACCTTGATTGCTCTTTTGACTTCATCTGTAGATCAGCCAGAGGTCTCAGGATTTCATTCAGTGAGGCTCAGGTTACTGTTTTGGCTTGATTAGGCTAATTCAGCATATTTTTAAATGAAGTAGTTTTACTATTGTTACATTTTATTTGCTATCATATAGTCATTTACTTACCCCAGACTCTTTTTTTTTAGTCAATTGGAGGTTTCTTTCCACATAAGCTAGCCTTGACCATCATTTGTGTGCATTTTTGTCTGTTCAATGCTTGCAGAGTCTCCCCAAAACATAGTTAATGTAAGCAAGGAAGCAGCCATAAACCCATGAGAAATTCTGCTTTTTACTTTTATTATTTGATCATAAAATGGGAGCTTTTTGTTCGAATTTTTGGGTTTTTTCCTGTTAGCAGATCAAGTTCTTCAGCTGTTTCTAGTCAGGAATGTTGTTCTAAGCCCTTTGAAAATATAAGTAAATTGTAAAACTGGTTTTCTTTACTCATTAATATGTTAGTATCTTAAATGAGTATTTTTTATTAATAGCTGTGACAGTAGATGCTGTCCTTTTTTCCAAACAATTTTCTTATTCCATCAACCATCATGCTAGTTGACAATTCTTATTTAGAGTTCTGTAAATTCTGTACCATCTGATGGGCCCTGCTCTGGTATTCTTAAAATAGTTCTTACTTTATAGTAAATTACGATATTTTGTGTTGATTGAAAGAGTGAGGGGTTCTTTTTTCACATTGATGCTATTGTTTACCTAGGGACCCAGCTCTCGTGGCTGTGACTGTCAGGATGTTAATGACACCAAATCAAAAAGAAAACCACCAGTTGCAGTGCTTATGTAACACCAGTTGGTGTGACAGATGCATGATGCTGCCTACCATATTCTGATTATTTTTATGGCTGCAACAGAACTACTAATTTATTTCAGTTTTTACAGTTTAAATAGTTTTGTGATAACCATCCACCTGGTATTTTAATTGCTCCTAGTCTAGGTCATAAATATGGATAAACAATGAAAGAATTTTTCATTAAAAATCTGCCTTTCCTCTTTCTAACTGAAAAGAGTAGTACTGAAACATTATGTAAAATTGGAATTGGCATCAACAAGCTCTTTTTCCTATTAGAGTATCTCAGTTTATTGTCAGTTTTTCTTTTTGGAAATGTGTCTTTGACTTTTCTAGTTTTGCCTATCTGCAGAAAGATATTTTGGAAATACTAATTTTGATAGGATTTCATTTACATGTAAACAGCTTTTAAAATAACTTTGCCTTATTAGCAAGAATTGCAGGCTTTGATTATCAAGATAGCAGTTATACATTGGGGTGAATACTGGGAGCTTGTGGATGCACTGCTGCTTGATGGTAGTGATGATCAGAAGGGTAAATTGAAGGGCCACTTGTGTATGGTGTGGAGGGAAATGGCTGATGCTGATTTAACAGTTTAAGCTTAAAAGTAGTATTTAAAGATTAAAATCTTGACATTTCTAGGCTGTATCATCCAATGCTGTTGTCTGCTCTAAATGTTAGAATATCTATATAATATATAAATTCTGAAATATGAAACAGTGGTTAGTAGCTGGTGCATACACAGAAGATTACTTAACATTTGTGTGAGTCCCTCATGTTGCCCGGGTGTTAGTTTTAGCCATACAGGGATCCAAATTTTTACCTATTAACTCTCACCTAGTCAATATGCAATTTAAATTACATGTATGTTAGTCCTGTCACTTTCAATTCCAGCTAGCTAGTTACAGAAGTGTTTCAAATGCATAATTTTTTTCTTTATTTGCCCTTATCCTCTCTACCAATATCTATGTACAATCCTCAGAGGTTTTCTCTGTGCTGAAATGTATTTGCAGATTAGGACATAGTCTCCTGCAGAATACAAATGAATGGATTTTATTTTCTGCACGAGTTATTCATTTTTATGCATTAGGCAACACATTTGTGTTTATTGAATCTATATGCATTCCTTAGTGAACTGCATATGAAGCAGATAAGGAATTAAACAATATATAAATCAGTTCAGAAGAGAAAAGTTCTTGGGTATTTCTAAAAGAACTCAACATGTGGCTGTGCCTTAGTTTAATTCTTCACCGGTAGGTTTCTTGTTGTTTTTTAACTTCAATCCCATAACTTGCTTATCCTGTACACTGGCTTTAGTTTAAGCAGGATTTTACGTGTGAGATTATGTGCATCTCTTTCGTTTCTGCATGTAGCAGGCCTACGTATGTGCTCAGCATTCAGTAATAGTTTTAATATGTGAAGCCCAGCTCTCAGAAAAGTGCAAGAAAGCCTGACTTCAGAGTTCTTCCTCCTCTGGGATATAAGGCACAGGTTGTGAACACTGAGTTTGTTCATGCAAAACCGTTGATTTCAGTTTTAATTTTGAATTAATTATTCTAAGATTGTAGTGTTGATAGCAGACACTTCCTTCTGTCAGACAGTGTTTGTGTCTCCCAGTCTAGGTCAGAGCAGCCCCTGACCACTGAGACCAACTCCTGGCCCTGCACAGGACACCCCAAGAATCACACCGTGTGCCTGAGGGCACTCTTCAAATGCTTCTTAAGCGCTGTCAGGCTGGTGCTGTGACCCCTTCCCTGGGGAGGTGTTCCAGTGCCCAACCACCCTCTGGGTGAAAAACCTTTTCCTGATGTCCAACCTAAACCTCCCTGACACAGTATTTCGAATGTGGTCGGGTGTTTCTTTAAATTTTTGTTGGTTTTGGTGTGGTGGTGTTTTTAAGTGGATATTCCTTAATAATAAAGCTGTTGCTTTGCATTAACTGGGATAACTCCATAATCATAGCTCCAAAAATCTTGTTTCAAGAGGGGAGTTTAATTTTCAGCACTGTTCCAGGCTACAAACTGTTTTTGCTGTTGTGTTTTTTCATTAAACAAGAGCTGAATCCTGTTACTATACAGGAGCATTTTGTGAGGCTAGTAGAACTGTTTTTAAAAAGTCACCATCTCTCATCTATGACTCAGAACCACATAAAGTTTCCATATACCAAAATCCAAAATGGATTGAAAGTAAAATTGTCAATATGTGAACTAGGGTAGATGGAGAACGTAAGATGAAAATGGCTTATTTAAAGGTGACAGGTTCCTTTGCCATGGAGGGGAGTATATTTGGAACACATTTCTGAGAAGGGAAAATCTACATTTGCTAAAGGAAGGAGGGACTTCACAAATGACATGTATTAGAAGACATATTTTTTTTAAATGGAACTAAGTGCTCAGAAAATCTTTGACCTTGCCAGATTTACAATTCAGTTTTATGTGTGTGCTCTTCAAATTGCACTTTTCATATCCAGCAGTGGTGTGAGTAAACTAATACTTTTATAATCTAAACCACAGATTTCTGTGGTTTTTCTCAAAACTAAAAGTTCTTACCAGCTTTACAACAAAAGCTTTCCAAAAATATGAAGTGCAGTAGTGAGACTGATTGCTCAGTAAGGAAGCAGATTATCTCAGTAATTATGCAGATTATGCCTCATCATAGTCATTGGGCAGGCTCCATTTTTCTAGGAAATCTTTTGAATTTAATTCTAAAACATAGGAAATACTTAACATCTGTAAAACATAGTACTTTATAAATGTGTTCTTTGAAATATATATCTTAATTTCCTCTCTATATGGCAATATATTGCTAAGACATAGAGTGAAAAGTACTCTATCACATTATCATTTAGACTTTGATAAAATTTTGATAAATACTAGGACAAGTACTTTAAGGGAATAATAAGTTTGATGGAAGTCTGTAAAAGGTACCTTTGAGAAGCAATGTTCAAACGTTCACTTGACCTCATTGGCTCCTGTACAGCCTCCTTCATTTCACACATTTCACATATGGAGAGTGATGAGCTTATTTGTGTCTGTGTTCCCACGGGGAAACTGCATAAAACAAAATATTGTGGGTCCAGTGTCTTTTGATAATGAGTGTGAGTCTCTAAAAATGTCAGTAATGGTTGAGATCAAGGCCCAATATTCTGTGTCCGGCATAACCACTTGGTGACCAAAACAACAGACATGAAAGGAAGAATAGGGAAAGGAAAAATATATACAAAACATACTCCAGTACTGCCCTCATTAGTGGGTAGTCAGAGTGGGTTAGTTAGGAATAAGAATGGAAAACTAACTGTGTAGACAAGCTGTAAATTTGTGTGTTACTTTGGCAAGATCAAGTCTAATATTGAAGAGAATGAAATAAGTAATAACCTTTAAAGGCTCCTAATCTTACATGTGCAGAGCCAGTAGCGATGCAATTTCAGGAACAGTTGTAGAGTGTTGCAGATTGTGTTTGGTTTTGTTTTTTTGGTTTTTTTTCCCCTGGTGATCATTGCCGTTTGTTCATATTGGCAATAATTGACTTTCAAATTTCTATCTAACTTGTAATTTTATATGTTCTTTATAACAAGTGCCTAACTTTGCAGCCTTGTACAGGAGGTAGGTTTCCGTAACTTATGTTTGTGCAGACTTTCAGTAGCTGCAGAGATACCAGCAGAACAGGGATTACAGGCTGACCTACATAGTGGAAAGATTACTTTCTTCAGTGACCAACTCCTACTGGCCTGTTGTGTAGGAAGGACAGTATTTTCTTTGCTGATTTACCTAATTAGATCATAAACTCCTTGAGGCAAGGCTGTTTTATTTTAGAGCCATGGACAGCACACCAAGAAGTCAATTATAGAAATTCAGTCAAATTGCTACCAATCCTTTTAGCCATTGTTTATAAACCATGTTAAGCCCTGTCCCATGAGTGGAAGGACATTTTAGCATCAGTGTTCCTTGTCTCAAATCTGAATAAAATCTTTGATGTTACATCTGCCTATTGTTTTGAAATGCAGCACAGATGAATTCTTTACTGCTACAGCTCGGGCAGGGGGGTTGGGGAGATGTATAAAATCAGTGATTTTTACAAGGAAGTTCTGACAAATGTCAAGTCCATTGCTGCAATAAGGGACTAGTCAAAATGCCTGCTTAGTGTTTCTGTTTTCAATACCGTATTAATTCAAAGTTATGCTTCAGTGTTGAATACGAACATATTTTGAAATATTTATATTTACCGTCTGGTAGATGTAATAAAATTAATTTTATAATCATGGAAATAAGTAAGTTTTTGGTTGTATTTCTTGAAACTGCAGATTTCTCTGCCTTTAGTACAGGGAGTTGCTTTTAAGCATGGATATAGTTTTTCTCGATAAACAAGCAATTACAGTGAAGAAAAATATTTTTCTGGTTCCTGCAGCTTCATTTATAAACATCCTTATCATTTGTTTCCTTTGTAGTGAGCAGAATCTGCTGATGAAAACTGTGGCTCTGTCACGCTAATATAGAGTAAAAATGGAATTTGCAGAATAGATACCAGTGGGCAGAGGGAGGTTGAATTCTGTCTGCATTCGTTTTCCTGCTCACCATTCTCATACATAGTGTTTTTCTGTTATCTCAGAGGAAGGAGAGGGTTGGATTGGCTGAATCTTTTTTTGGTATTTCCATTTTTTTTCCAACAAAAGTCACTCTCATCAACCAAGTTGGTCAGCACCAGAGTATCAACTTACATAGCTTATGGCAATAAAGCATTTACAAGTCTACCAGATGTATCTGTCTTACAGGACTAGGAGAACGTTATATTAGTGAATATCTACAACTTAGAGACACAATTTAGATACAGCAACGTTTCACTGTTGCTGTAAATACTGGTTTTAAACTCACTTCATTGGCAGGAGTGAGATAATGTACCAAACTAAACTACTGATCAGTCATATATGATGGCCACAGTTTGATTTAACTTTATCGTCCTTCAAGTGCATAGTCTTACAGTTTTTATGAAACAATAGGTTTCTAGAAGCTACAGAACTAACTTGTGAGGCAACTCTTCATATTTGGACTCCTTCATACATACCACATGTGAACAGCATGAAACAGTAACAAATGCATAGAACAAGAGGATGAGTAAAACTTTGTATATTGAAAGTCAATAAACTGTGGAGTGCTTTCAACATTTTGGGCGTCTAATAGGATCTAATGTGTGAGGAAAGAATCGTCTTATAAGATTTAAGGTAAATCTTTGAAGGATTTGTTCGTAAGGCAGAAAAGTTGGTTTTATTTGAGGAGTGCTTTTAAGTGCACAGTTTTTAATTCAACATTGAATCTTGTATGCTATGATAAAGCTCATGCTGTTTGTGTAGCCTGTATTTTGCTTTGTGAATTTTCTGTATGATTTTTTGAAGGAACATTAACATATGCAAATGTTTGTATATTCTTGATTCTGAACATATGTAGTCCCTCGATAATGAAATTGTGTATTTTAACAGTTTAACATGAGGTTTGGCTTTACTTAATTTGTATTTTGTTTTATAATCTATCATGAGTATAATTTCTACAATTAATTCCCCTAATTGACTTTCCCATTGTGGTAAATATTTGTGCAGCCTTTTAATGAGAAACATGATGCCAGCTGTGTTCTACTGCCAAAGAGACTGCCTGAAACTGAGGAAAATCAAGTCAGAATTGAGCAAATCTGTTGTTAAACAGTCCTTGCTTTCCTTTTCCTTGTTTTTGTTGTTTTGTGGTTTGTTTGGGGTTTTTTTCCCCTTGTTTTTCATACTTTTTTGGGGTCATCTGAAGTTCATGCCTGGCTATGGGCGTTATTCTGTTTAGTGTCAGATTCTTCTTTACAGGCACTTAAGAGGGCTCTGAGCAGTTCATGGCAGGTTATCTTCACATGGTTAACCTTGGTGTGGTTTAGATGGATGTTCTGGGGTTTTGTATGGAAAAAGAAAAAAAGGAAGGGGAAGCAGAATGATATTATCCCATTACCCTGTGTTCCAACATTAAGAGTCATCTGAACAGATCATCCAGAATCGCTACAAAGAGAGAATTCAATTAAAAGTGAATTTAAAAAAAAATCTGTTGTTACAACAAAACAAGAGGCTTGACTAACCTCAGCAACTCAGCTAGCTTTCACTTTGGAAGGATGAAATTTCTTCCCTTTTACATAGAGCATGCTCTGTTTCTGCTGTGGGAAGTGGCTGCTTCCTCACCATGCTTTCCCTCAGCCTTAGAAAGCAAAGACAATAATACAGAGCAAGACTTACATTCTCTGTGTGTGTTTTATATAGGTCTGTCTTGATATATGTATGTATACACATACATACACACAGTGAATATAAATTAAAACATCATTCCTATATGCTGTTTCAAGGTATTGCCTCCTTCTAGCAAGGAGCTGTCTCTTTGAAATCTCACTTGTATCACATTGAATGGAAGGGACATGTATCTAAAATGCCATATAAGGAGTGAATTTTCACAACTGCAAATCATTAACACTGTAGAAAGTTTATTTTTGTTGCTCTTAGTGAGAAATATAGGTAACTTGAAAAAAGGCCATTGTAGAAAGAAGTGCTGTAGAAATGCTCTTCATCTTTGAGAATAGAAACTTAATTCTTCTAATTTACTCCAGTTGAATTAATATACATTGTGTCATGAGCTATCATTTTGCAAGGATCCAGCTGTCCAAAACACAAAATTATGGTGCTAGGTTAATTAAGCTCATAAAAAAATGTAAACCCAAGTCTGTAATGATGCATTATTAGGCTGAATTATTGGAATCCAGTTCATGTTGAGTAGGATGTCTGATCTACTCTCTGTTACTAATGGGGGACCTTCTCTGACAGTTTTTCTCATCTATTGATATTGTCTATGCCATTTATTGCCATTTTTATGATTATCATTAGAAAGATCTTAACATTTAGTCTGCATTTTGAAGTAACATGCTGTTTGTGCAGATACATTAAAATGTACTCAAAGCACCATCCAAAATGGTACTTACTTGGTTTCACTATCTACAGAGCTAGTTTTCTGAAAAAGGGGTTTGGGGACTGGTAAGCAGTATGAGAGTTTCTGTTGTGTAGATAGTACTTGATTTGCTAAGATGCTAAATATTTTTGAACCTTAGAGGTTAACATCTTATGTCCCTTTTATCCTTTCTCATTTATCTCCCTTCTCTTTTCAGCCTTGTCATTTAAATATCTAGTATTATAATATGGTGTGTTATCAAGCATATACATTACAAGTGGGTAACTGATGTCTTCTGTGTGACATTTGCAATACAGAAAAGTATTTCAAGTGGGCAGATCTAGGAAAAATTTTTTCACTATCTGAAATGTTTCAGTATGTGGTGCTTTCAGATAATACTCTGGAGACAGAAGCAAACACTTTTTCAACACTAAATATTTAAAAGTCACAGATTATGGAGGCAACTCAATAAATGCATCAGTAATGTTTGTTTTCCAGCCTCTTTTGAAAATTTGCCCTTGATGTATCAGAGCCACTTTGAAGAGATTGGGATGCGATCTTTAATCTTTCTGAGTAGCTGTAGAACTAAGGGAAACTTTGTCCATGTTTGATGTCTTAGAACTACTTAGACTGAAACAGAATTTAATGCTGTGTATCTTCAGCAGAATTATAAGATGAAACTGAAGTGTTTGATATTCTGAAAGTTTCTGGACTCTGGAAGAAAAATTCGGTGTTAAAATGTGTTAATAACACAGAGGAAGCTACTTTGTTATTGTAACAAATAATTTTTAAACTCCAAAAACTTTTGTATGTCAGGTAGGCAGCGAATTACTGTTCTTTTGTGAAAGCCTCCCGGTGTGATAGCCAAACTTTTAAACAGAAGTTACTTCTCATTTAGTAGCAAGTTGGTTCTCATTTACAGCAACCTTCCTTCAATAGTCAGACCTTTTACCTTGCACACTTTTACCATGAAACTGCAGGCAGTAATTATTTTTAAAAGAACCTGTCATTAACTGGAGTGAATTCAAGTCCAGGCAAAAGCTGCAGGTTTTCAACAGAGATAGACACTTCTCCCTAGATAGAATTGTCTGGGAGCTGATGGGGGTGTGGGGTTTTGTTTTTCTTAGGTTGGAATGCCTATACAGAGAAATACTGTATTAATTGTTAGCAAATGTTCTTTGATGGGTAGATTAATTTCGAAGCATCTTTCAGGGCTCTTTCCTAGGTGAGAAAAGATGAGGTGCTATAAATTCAGATAAAACTATTGAATTTTCATAGGTGAGTGAGAGTAATATATGTTAGGAAAGCACTGGACATAGACATTCTTTGAAAAGATGTGTGTATGTGTATATATGTCTATATGTTGAGAAAAAGAAATCCTTAAATTTTTGGTTGTTTCAAGAAGACAGAAATAAGATCCTCTGAACTAATCAATGAATGTACTTGTGCAGGGTTACATTGTTCTAGGAATGTCCACCTAAGTCATTCCATGTCATCTGTGTTTCTTCCGTTTTATTTGCATGTAGTTGAAAATGAGAGGTAAGAAAATGGATTTCTGGGAAAATTATGTTCAGTGTGTTTCCTGCATTGTTTTGGAACAGCGATGTTCTTCACAGATAGTTTATTGATTGCTTTTAAATAATTTATTTCGGGAGGGGGGGGAATAAAAATAATCTGGGTTAGTTAGTTTGTTTGGTTTTTTTGTCTCCTCAGATAGAGATAACAGATATTGAAAATGAAGAAAAAAGGTACAATCTCTTCCTGGGACTTCTGGAGTCCAGTCAGGGTCTGTCTGAGTTTCAGCACTTGGTCCTACTACTTCAGGCTTGGCCACCGATGGACAGGAGCAATGGGTGAGCATTTCTTCAAACAACTGTGTAACAAAAGAGTTCAAAGTCTTCTTGCTTGATACCATGTTGTTCTCAGTCAAATAAATCAAACATGGTTGGTAGGAGTATGCCCTTTGGAAAGCGTCATACTGGGAGGAATAAATGGTTTATTTAAAGCAGAAATGAATCAATCAGTTTCTTGTAAAACCTGTATATACACATATGTAGTCAGTGTCATGGAGGAGGCAGAAAAATGTTTTATTGCCTGAACTGTTGCACGGGAGAGTTGTTCTGTCTACTTAAATTTCCAGTTACGTGTTTTGCTCTGTTTTTTAACAGTATAAACAAAATCCATGAGAAAAGAACAGAAAGTTCTGACTGTTCTCTGTTTTCAAAGTTATGCTTTGCAGAAAGGCCTTTGAAAGGTAATGCTCAGATGAATGTGGCAGACAGTCTGCAGGAGGTCTGGGAGGGTAATGGTACCAAGCAATGGCACTCCTCTTTTCTAGTTGCACTGCCTATTATTCCTGTCTCTGAGTAAAGCATCCAAAGCAATTTAAGATTAAAATAATTATAAGATTTCAGAATTGCACCTGTCAAAATGGATATTAACTGAAAGTGGTAATTTGGAACATTCCAGACTACATTATATTCTATCAATTCTTTGGGTTTTGTCGATGACTTTCTGAATCCATTTGAAAGTAAAATTGTATTCTGTAACTGCTAATCACGTCTAAGATACAAGGATTCAAATAAACTCATGTCAAGAGGCAAGGGGTCACATATCATTCAAAGAGCAGTCATATCAATACATTTTTGGCCAGCCATGTCTGACAGTTGTTAGGTTAGAGTCATTAAATGGTGTTTATTTTGGATTACTTAGGGGTATTGATTGCAACCTGTTTTAACTTGGGGACTACATTCTCAAAAATGTTTATGTGCATTGATTTTTCAGAAAAGTCAAGGCTTATCTTTTTCTGAAAGGTAAATCTCTTGTGCTCCTGTAGAGAACTGGTGGGTTACAAATAAATCTGTAAGGGTTTTTCACATTCAAACCTGCTTTTGTTTGGAATTTCTGGGTGAACATTAACTTAAGTTCTTTGGTGGCAGTTTTGCAAGCCAGAAATTGTCTTCAGTACATTAAGAATTACAAGGACTGCTGTGTGATGTGTTACAAATTCATGTTTCAACTTTCATTTCAAATTTTGGTTTTGATTGTAATTGAAAATTGAATGCCTCACAGTGTGTGGTAACTGTCAAATTTGTTTAATATACACACTACTTTTAACAATAAACAAAACTTACAGAATGAAAGCTCAAGTGGAATGCTGCTACATTTAGCAACATCCTTTTCCTTGGATTGAACAGAAGGACTAGGGAGTTTGTGAAAGGATAACTCTCCTTAAATATAGGCACCTCTTGTCTACTGCTCTGTAACAGAGGACAATAAAAAGTCATATAATTGTATCTCCCTCTTTGTGTTATGTTCCTTCAAGGCTGACTTCCTAAAGTGAAGAATAGAAAAAGAAAAGGTTTGGTCACAACTAACTGTGGATCAAATTTCAGAAGTGAGATACCTCTTAAACTTCAGCGATCTCAGGAGTGAAAATTTCTGCAAATACTTAAATCCACCTGTATCATAGCTCATTTAGAATCTAAAGTAGTTAATATGGCTCCTAAGCAATTACATGGTCATGATTCTTCCCCCTTCACCCCCTGTTGCAAAATTCCACATTTAACAGCATTCAGCTCTGCCTAGCAGCCTAGGGGTTTATATATGTGTTGTGTATATGTGTTCCTGAAAAGCCTATCTCGAGGGTGATTGGGAGTAAGGAACAGGAACTGTTTTGTTAGTGGTTTCAACAATCTCATTTTAAAGCAAGTTGTATTAGCAAATTCTTGAGCAAAGAGGAAAACATCAAGAAGTTAAAACTAAATGTATAACATGTTTGTTTACTCTTTACTCTTTTTCCTCCTCTCTTTCAGAAGAGGGTCATTATCCCTTACTGTTTACAGCCAATTTAATGATCCCTAAAGCAGCTGGGGATTTTACATCTGAGTCATGTGAATACTTAAAATTTTGGTTTTCAATCTAGCAGTAAATATCTAATACTTACAATTGAATATAAAGCTGGAAAACACAATTTACTTTCTATAAAGGCTTAAAAGGAAGGAAAAGTGAAAGAACTAAGGTTTGAGGGGGTTTTGGTTAGGCTTTCAGTTTTTCTAACCTCTGTGTTAGTAAGTCCATACTTAATGGTTTTTTTGAATTCTTATTTTCTAAAACACTCCAGTTGCAACAATACTTATTATCACAAGTATGATTCTCTTCATGTTGTAATAAGCTGTGTTTACTGTGAGAAAACAGAGAGGTAGCTTGGTTGTTTCAGTCAGCACTCAAAGCTCGCACGCTTTTAAAAATTTTATTTTCATACCCTTGTTATGCATGCATGCTTTTCCACCCAGGTGTCTCATAGTCAGATGTCATTTTAAACATTTCATAAAGGTGTTTCTTAAAAAAATTATTGACAGTATCTGAAGCTCTGCAGTCCTTTGGAACTTGCTGCCTACATTCAAAAGGCATTTTTTATCTTTATTATAAATATTGATAAGGTGTTTTGGAACTGAAATAACTGCAGTGTTAGGGACTCAATATCTTAGTTCACTTTTTTAATCTTAATCCCAAATTTCCCTCTTTTGGTTTTGGGGAAAAAACTAAAATGTTTCTGCTGTGGTTTTGAAATAATTGTTTTTTTGCATTATGAGAAATATTTTTTTATAACCACAGTTGAACTAAAGTAAAATTCAGGAGAGAAGCAAACTGAATTCTGCCTGTAGGTGTCAGATTTTGGTAACTGAATTTTGGTTTTAATTAGAGATAGCAGATAGTTGTTAATAGATCAAAGGAGTATTTGAAATAGTTATAAGGAATTGTAATGAGAAAAGCTTTATATATGTAAATGATATAATTTGATACTTAAATAAATTTGCATATGGCAAGCCTTGATGGCCTTCCATCTTTCTGGTTGTTTGTGTTTTGTAGTGTAATTTTTGTTTCCTTTTTCTAATGGGAAATTCTTACAGATTTTCTTAATGTACTCCGGGGGCAGCAGCTACAGAAATGGAAATTCATTTTGATTCTGTGCCTCTAAGTGAGAAATGTATCACATAGCAGGAGCTATCTCTTCAACCACCAGCAAAGATGGAGTTGCAGGGGTTTTTTCCTTCTCCTGTCCTTGGTGGGGATTCAAAGACTCAGTGCCTCATGTTCTGTTTGTTGAATAATCTGGCATCTTGGGGGTTGACCCATCACGTTGAAAGGAGCCGAGGGGAGGAGCTCTGCTGTTCCCAGTCAGACTTATGACAGCTCTGTGCTCGGTGGCTGTGACTGATGGAAAGGCTCAATTAAGTTGTCAGAAGGAAGAAAGACAATGACTTCTATTTAATTTGCATTCAGAGTTGCCCACTCCTAGGTTCTCTGTCTGGCTTTCATGTTGGGCTGTAATGACAGCTGCGTGTGGAGCTGGGTTTACTTGTTTACAGTGTGTACTTTTGAAAGTGGACGATGAGCAGGAGAGAGCTTTTATATATGAAAGAGTAGATATTGATGGTTGTCCTTTCCAGAGTTGTCAGACTCTTGGTATATGTCAGTCCAACAGACTCTTTTAACAGACTCCATTTACAATTATATTAATGTGATGCTTTAACAATTGCTGCAAAATAATAACTTTGAAAAGCAGCACTCTGACAGCACTTTAGTGCTTCTTGTCACATGTACTGAATGAGTATCTTAATTTAGACTAAGTTGTAATGCCAAACTGCCACTTTTGGTCTTGCTGTGAGTTGTTTTGGTTTTTTTTTTCTTCTTTTTCCCAAGCTAAAATGGAAGGTTTATCATGTCTTTGGGATACTGATTACTGACCAGAGAGATTGATGGGTCATTTTTAAAACTACTTTTGTGCTTTCCTAAGTTTATGCACAGGTGAACATAGAGTTTTTGTTATCGTGGCTTAGTATAATCACGATGTAAGCTGTGATTGTGCATGATTTTAGCCCATTGTAGGTGGGAATTGAAATGCATCAGCTTCATGTGCGTTAGGGAAATGGCAGTGTAGATGTGTTCCTGTGTTGCACTTCCTGCTATCATTTAAAAGTGGTCTGCTGCCCTTTCTGTCAGTACATCCACTCCTAGCCAGTATACTCATTCCTGACAAAAGTATCCAAAACATCTCCATGATGTACCAAATAATAGCTATAGGTGATGAAATGTTGCAGCAACAAAACTTCACAGTAAACACTGCCTTTGCCATCATGCATGGTAAAATTTACTTTATCTACTGTCTGCCATCTGTTTCTGTCTGACTGTAATGGTGACATAGCATGAGGTTCTGTGTGGAATTAAAAAACGTTTTAAATATGTAAAATGAATGTATCTTCATCCATATCTACTAGCAGAGAAGTTTGGATGCATGCAATTTTACTTTCCTACCCTTTTTGGATGGGCTATGGAGAAAAGTTTATTTTTGTTTGTACTCGTTGGACCTGAAAATTAAAATGTGAATCTGGCTGTATTTTTTCCTCTTAGAAGCAAGAGGTAGATACTTGAGAAACAGAAGCTGTTAGAATGTGATCAAAGCAAACAAAATTAGGAATGCTGGATTCCTGTCATCCCTCCCTTGATACCACTCTGCTTGGAAAATCAGCTGCTATAAAGCCAGGAGAAGCTGTTCCTGTGCTATTCCAATTTGATCAGTCTTTATCTTGGTTATAATTCCTCTGGGTTTGTAATAAGTGTGTCATAATTCCAAGTAATTTAAGGTTCATTGTTGCATTGAAAGAGTGATGGCATTATGGACAGTAATTTGTCTCAAAACTTTCGTCTTTCTTTCATGATGATGTACTTTGAAGTCACACGCGAGAAACAACCTACAGAAGATGTATTATGTATATTTATATTCTATATACATCTCTTCTTTTACTGGGCAGATCGTGCATAGATGATAATCCCTGGGTGAAACTGGGGACTGTTATGCTGCAGAGGTGCCCACCTGAGGAAAAGGAGAATACAGGAAATGAAATTTTGAAAATCTGCCGTTCTTTGTATGAGACAAAGCACATGCTCCCTGTCAAGGTAAGATTTAACTTTGGATATCGTGTTTCTGAGTCCTGTTTCAAGGTCCCAAATACAGTAAGATGTTGCCGTACTGGATCAAGTCCAGTGGAGAGCTAATAGAGAGGCTGAGAACTGGGTTCAGTCTGTCTTGAGATGACTAAGGGAGATCATATCTTTAAGCAGTCGAATGAGGAAACAAGTACAGGAATTAGACAGTCTCTTTTCAGAAATGCTCAATTGTAGCACAAGAGGCAATAGACAAGGTACTTCATCAAAAACTGTCATTGCACCCAAGGAGAACATTTGTCACCTTTAAAATAGTGAGACATTTAAACAGGTGGATGCCTAGAAGAGACAAGGAGTGTCTGTCTTTGAAGGTGTTTAGGATTTGACTGGACCATGTCACAGGCAGTTTGATATTGTTGGACCTTCTTTGAGTTGGAGGCTGGTTGGATTAGCTGACCTTTATAGGTCTGATCCAGTCTGAATTATTCTTTGATGTACTTGTAGAAAGGCTGTAGTAGTCTACTGTCATTGAATTGAGTGTTGCAAAAACTGTTTATTAAATAATCAGTAATTCTCTCACTAATAAATGCATAAAGATTTAATGAGGAATCCTTGAAAAACATGGTGATTGAAAAAACTTCAATATACAAGTAATTGCTAAGTAGTAACTATGATATTCTAACTTGTGTTGCCTAACTGTGTATGCATACTTCAATACAAGCATCTCTTAAATATAAAATTATTGAAGTGTTTTGTATGTCAACACTGTATATTAATGAAGACAGACTGGAGAAGTTCTTAATAAACTTCACACAATTTCAGAGAGTCATGCATATTTTTAGTAGGCTGATTAATCTCATATAATTATCTTTACACAGTCACTGTCTGTTAGAGAAAAGAGCTAATGTTAGGAAGAGAAGCAGAACAAAAACAACACATTCTGTTTAAAATACAGACAGGTGGATGTGTGGGATTTTGTTTGTTTGGTTTTTTTTCTAGTCCAACACACTGATCTGAGACAAGTTCAGAAATCTATGTAAAACATGATTCCAGAAGGTGGCAGTAAGCTGAAATGATAAGTACATTTATTAATTTATTCATCCCACCAAAACTGTTTGGTGGAAGGCAGGTCTTTGTATCTGGGACTGGTGTGATTATATGTAGCTTTTCTTTATAAAGTGTTGAAATGATGCATTATAGCTTGTAAACTCACAATCTTAATGTGCATAGGAGTAGTTGAACTTTGTCAAAGTAGAATGTTCTGCCTCACCTCAGTGATCCTGGGAGACAAACCCCACTAAGTGTCACTGTCATCCAGCCATCAGTTCACCAAGAGTTCTGATAAAGAATGGTCATGGTTTGCATTTCTCTTAGTTGAGTAAACTTTTCCTTAATCTCCATGATAAGTCACTGTTTACACACAGTTTTGGTGTTGGTAGACAGCTTTGGTTGGAAGTGCCTTTCTTTTTTAGTGGTACAGGTTGTTGGAAGGGCCCACTGTGGAAACATGAATATATAGGTTACAGATATTAAGTTTTTCTGGTCCTCAAGCTTTAAACAACCTTACTGATGTAAAATGCATTTTTTATTAGTAGAGCACTATGCAGTAACAAAGAGTTGCACTAAAATGTGTAGTTGTACAGTTACCTACAACCACAGGCTGTATTCCTGTAAATCTCTACTTGTGAAGAGGGGGAATAACATGGACAATTTTAAAGTAATTTACTTATATGTATGGCTACACATAGTATTTAAGTGCTCAAATTAGATTTGCAATCACATGGCTGAATCAGATGAAAATCTGATCACTGACAATTTATTTGTTTAGATGACTTCACATTTCAGTAAATAGACTGATTAAGAAGACAGATATGGAATGATGGAATTCTAAAAACTGAGACCAATTATAATTAACGATAATTCATGAATAACATTTACCATTCAAGTTCTTTCATATTACAACCTTGGCAAGGTCAAGGGTTGTAATGGAAAAGACATGTAACTTCAAGTCATCATGCTCTAGAAGTCAGAAAAATTTTCTTTGGATATAATCATGAAGGGTTTCACTCTTTTTTTGTTCCATATCCTGCTGGTCTATCTAGTTTCTTAAGTGTAGTTCTTTTTTTTTAATGTCTTTTGGATAGTTACATGGCTTTAATCCTTGTGTGTATCTTTGCTTTGTCAGGGTATTTTTGTGGGTTTTTTTGTTTGTTTATTTGCTTGTTTTGGGTTTCAATTTGCATTATTCAGTGGATAGATATTTCCATTCCTTTTAGTGGAAATAAGAATTGTTTTATTTGCCTGGAAGACACGTTTGGATTGTCCAACATCTGCACTGCTTGATTAATCTCTTTAGAAAGGGATAAATCCTTCTCCCCTGATAATGGTTAAATTTTGACTTCTCTGAATGTCTCATGTTCCTCTGTCAACCTGTGGGTCATGTGTCAATTAACGTGACCACCTACATGGGAGAATGCATCTAGTCCCTTATCTGTAATCACCCTGGGGTCCTAGTGGCTATGAGATGCTTATCTCCTAAAATAATGCAGCAGGCAGTTGGTCTCATTTTTTCTAAATTTTGTAGCTAGTTTTTCCTGGGGTTTATATATGATTTTACATTCTGTGATTTTGTTCATAGAGAGTTCTGTCTGCACATTCTCTTCAGATAATGTTGAGTTTAAATGCTGCTTTTCAGTCTGCTCTTAGCCTCTCTAGACATAATGCTGTTTGTATTCATTATCCAGCCCTTCAAGCCATCCAATGAAAATACTGAGTAATACTGGACCCAAAACAGACTCTTACGACATAAGGTTTATTTGCCTCACTGGTGTCACAGTGAACCATTGATACCTGCATAACTAGATAGAAGACAGAAATTATCTTACAAAAAATTTAACTAAATCATGGTAATTCAGGTTTTGAATTGGGCCTTCCCTTGATCTTCTCTCAGATAATATCAAACATCCTCTAAGCAGAGCCTCTCATGTCAGACAGCAGACACTTGAATGCTTTCCTGTGCTCACTGCAGAACAGAAACCTACTCGTGTTGCTCTGAGAAGTGCTGTGGGTGATGACTTCCATTTTGGGCTTGGATTTTCAATTCCTGTCCAGAGCAGCCATGCAGTCATTTGTGGCTGATACAAGTTGATATTTGTACTGTTTGGACAGTTTTCAGTGGCTGGCAAGTTGCCCAGTCCCTTTCTGTGGAAAAAGGAATGCAGTTGTTGGAATGTGTATTTCTTCTTCGAAAGAGATTATGGCTTCTTCTGTGCTTGGGCATGGTAGGTAAGAATGAGTATGTCTGCTAGACATGCTACCATCAGGCAGAAATTTACTCAACTTGTCCATCTGATTGTGAGAGGAAAATGTTACTTGTGAGGAGAAAGGAAAATGTGAGAGGAGACTGAGGGGAGACCTCACTGCAGTTACAACTTCCTCCTGAGGGGAAGAGGAGGGGCAGACTCCACAGATCTCTTCACTCTGGTGGCAGTGACAGGACCTGAGAGAATGGCCTGAAGCTGTGTCAGGGCAGGTTTAGGTTGGGTATTAGGAAAAAAATCTTCACCCAGAAGGTGGCTGGGTACTGGAACAGGCTCCTCAGGGAAGTGGTCACAGCAGCAAGACACACCTAATAGAGTTTAAGAAGTGTTTGGACAATGGCCTCAGGCACATGGTCTGACTCTTGGGGCGTCCTGTGCAGGGCCAGGAGTTGGACTTGATTATTCTTGTGGATCCCTTCTAACTCCGCATATTCTGTGATTCTAAGCATCGACAATGAGCAGCAGTACTGAATACAGGTTGAAAGGAACAAGTCTGAATGAGAGAACAAACCTTGCCTTGGTGACTCAGAGCTTAGTGTGATGGAATATATTCTTCTAGGCTATGTTTCCTTAAGGTGTAAATTTAGAAAAGGCTGAGCAAGTGCAGCCAGAGAGCTCCCTGTCCCATGCAAAGCCAGGTGTCTGTGCAGTGCATTACAATTGGAGTATTTAATGTCTCCTCATCTTCAAATAATTTTTAGGCTTTTAAGCTCACAGTTACTGAAACCATGCTGCTAAATGTGTGGATCATCTTTCTCATCAAATTGTTACAGTTGTCATTAAACTTCAAAAGACATAAAAAATACATGACTTGCATTCTCTCAGCTTAATATTTAGCTGATGAGCTCCTTTGACAATTGCTCTCAAAATGTTGGAGTGAAACAGAGAGCATCTCTTAAGAGATGGATACCATTTTCAATGTAATTATCATACAATATCCAGAGTCCTTAGTGTAAAGTGCCTTGGAAAATGGGACATCTCTGATGTGCCTCATTGGAAAGTGGGTGTGACAAGCAGCCTAAATTCTCAGAAATGACAGAAAGGGAAAGGGAAGTTATAACTTCGTTTATAATGTAATTTGTCTATTGAAGTACCTTTTGATGTATAAATGAATAAATCACTGCAGTGTTGAGGAAAATAACTCACAATTTATGTGTATTATATTTTGTTTGTTTGTTTAACTAAGGGCCAAGGTAAAGTTTTGGAAGTGCCCAGTACGTTTGTTGGGTTTTTTTTTCTTGTTGGTTTTATTTTAGAAGGTATTTTCTGGCCAGTTTTGTTTTTAAGTTGTGTGATGCTATATTTATGCTGTATTATGAAATATAGGAAACTAGATCAATGACAGAAAGTTAATTTGCTAAACTTCAATTGTGTATAAAATATTTTATAAAATATTGTACAAAGTTTGGAAATTTTTTGCAACAGAAGTTTATGATACTGAACTGTGGTATGTACTGTTATTTCCTCTTTATTTTGTTCTGCTTTTCTGATTGCATAATTGAGTTACAGAATTGTCACAGGTGTCTGTTAAAGTTTCTTCCTGTGCTTTGCAGTATTTCAGTAACCACATATATTAGTCCCACAGAGAGCTGTGATTGGTCTGGTTTTTTTTAGTAAAATTCCTGGTTGTAACGGTGATTCAATACCTGCCTTGTCTTAATCAAACAAATGTTGCACTTGAACCACTATTCCACATTTTTTAAAATTTGTTCTGTCAAGTTTCCAAAGAGGTATTTCCAACAGGGAATTCATTTGTTATGGAAGTGTGGTTTTCATTTTGCATTCAACATAAAATTTTCATAAATTTTATTGTGAATGATGATGTTAGTATCTCCAGAGATCATGCTGAGAGAGTTTACTTTTTATTTCAGTGTATAAAAGAATTATGTTTGCTGCTGCTTAACCAGTCCCTTCTGCTGCCATCCCTGAAACTGCTGGTAGAAAGCAAAGACCAAGACCTTCATGCTGTGGCGCTGGAGCAGATAACAGCTGTTGCTAAGGTATGACCGGTTGAATGAACCACCTTTCAGGGGCTGAGGTAATAAGTTAGCTCTTTTGTCTTCATGTAGTAAGCAGAGACTACTGAGACACTTAACATTATTAAGGTTTTCCACAGCTATTGTGGCCACAGGGCTGGTAAGATCTTTTATACATTCTTGAGGTGATTAAACCTCATAGCACTTTCTTTAAATTACTTAGTGTGCTGTTTTAAGTTAGAGTGGTGGAACAGAAACTATTCTGCTGTATGAAGCAGATTGTTACCTCTATGTTTGTATTCCCTCACTCTGGGGTTTTTTAAGTGATAATACTATGTCAGATGACTTAGCTTGTTTCTGACAAATGTGGCATCTATTTATACATACTTGGAGAGCTGTTATGTCACCGTTTTTGTTGTGATGGTATGTTTGGGGACTTTAATGGAATACTTAACAGAATGATTCCATACTGTAGCAAAGTTTCTGGAGGAAAAAATCTAAATGCTGTCTTTTATTCTTTGAATAAGAACTGAAGGACATTACTGTATATTTGTCAAGCTGTATTATGTTACATTACTGTATTTTCCCTCTGTATCTGCTTTTCAGCAAATAGGAAGAAAAACCTAAAAAGATGCAAGTTAGGCATAATATTTCTCCTAGGCAGAAGTATTATATCATCTTTTATCTTTTTTCTGAAAACTGAGCTGGGTTTAAAATTTTTTGAAGCTCTTAATTTTGAACTTGTGCATATGCAGCCTAACTTCTTGGGTTTTATGTTAGCTGTGGTCTGTGATCTAACATTCTGCTGCAAAAGAGAAGGGACCAATTGTCTCTGACCTTTTCATGAAAGACAATGGCTTTCTTTTCTGACTGAATTAACTGCACTGATAATTTCCAGAATTACAATATTTAGGGGGGAAAGCCTCATCTCAAATATTTCCAAATTCCGCACCATATCTTAGGAGCTCTTGGTTGTGTATTATTATACAATATAATAATTGATGTTATATTTTGTATGTGGTACTTCAAAATGAAACTGCCCACATGGAAACAAATGAAACCATGTGTCTTTCTAAAATAAGTATCCCCCAAACACATAAGCTTTAAAAATGTGATTTGTAGGAATTCAGATTGAAGTTATAACTTCCTTCTAGGGATGCTCTCTGCTCTAGTTATATTGGTTGCCACAAAGTTTTCAGATTCCTTGGTTGTAACAAAACGTGCAAATCTTATCCCCTACTTTCACACCATCTTCTTTTACCTAGGAAAGATATTCTCAATCCTGCTCTTCCCAGGATTCTCCCTTCAGTCTCTCATCCTCACTTATTCCCACTCATGTGCTGTGTCTTTCTTGTGCACACTGTATTCCAGAAGCTTTCTCTTTTTGCATCCTTTGGATAGTTTGAGAAATCATCTATCTCCTTTCCAGAACTGGTGAAGACCAGCCAGAGAAGCAATGGATCTGGAAGCATAGGCTTCATTTCTCATAATTGCTAATTTTCCTTCAAAAGGACTTTGTTACCAAAATGGAAGAAACACCAGCTTTTTTAATGTGTCCTCCATGAACATTTTAAACAGTAGCTTGAAAGGTAGCAGGACACATTATACGTAATACACATTTCCTTATATCAAACTTCTAATGCCATTGTTAGCATTCAATTTGAATTTGGAGTGTTTGCTAGTTGAGTTTGATGTTTAAGCTAAGAACATATACGTGTTCCTATTCCCTTTTTTCTTTATACCAATAAACCACAAATTTTCTGGGTTTTTTACAAAATATAAATAAGTATTAACCACCAAAACAATACTACACTAATAGTTTTCTTTTACCACCTCCAATTTTAGATTTTATGTCTACAAAGCAAGGGTTTTTCATAACTTTTAAAAAGCAAGCACAAATCTGATACATACATGCACTTTCTCATCTCTGTGTTCTTCTTAGCCTTTTAAAATTGACTTTTTTGTTAACAGATGAAAGCTGCTGTGTGTGTGACTAATTCTGAAGCTTGTCAGCGGGAATTAGTGTCCGAGTACATTTTATTTAACTATATTGAAAGCATAATGCTGTGCAGTAGCACTGTTTGAATGGTTACGAACTGTATTGCTCTCTTAACTGACTGTTTCTTTCTAGTGTGCTCCAGCTTTGTTTCCTACCTTCTCAGCTGACTACATTACATTGGAGTTTTAGGGCCAGGAACCTCATTACCTTCTTACTAGTATAAAGCACTTTGTACACCTGTGCATGCCCAAAATAATATTCTTTTTGGCTTTTTTACACAGGAGGCAGCTTGATAAGCTGTTTCTAATTCCTCCTTCTAAATTCAGTATTAATTTGAGCACACAGTTCTGTAAGAGTGCTGAATAACCTAGAATTTTCAGAGCATTTAGCTTTGGTCTAATGTTTCACTTTAAGTCAATGAAGATTTAACTATTGACTTTATTATATCAGGCATAAAGCTTTGCCAGTACCTTGAATGTGACAGTGTTAGAAAAGCAGCTAGTACAGAAGAGTGCTGTGCTAAATGTAAAAGCTTTCTTATATTGTATAAAAAGTACCTCTTACTCCTTGTTTTATATGCATCTCTTATGATTACATTATTTGCTGTTGTACTAGAAGTGCATATATTACTTAGCTATGGCAATGCTGTATATTCGGTATAATTTTCCATGCCTACTTTTTGATTTTTAAAAAACAATATTTGGACTGTTAATGCTTTTTGTGAAATTCTTAATGAATTTTTCATAGGAAGGCCATTTCTGCTTGCATTGAAGAGGAAACAGACAAATAACATCTGGCAAAGGGGAATCATAGCTATTGATTCCCTGATCCAGTGCTAACACAGCCCACAAACATGGCTGCAAGAAAAATACAGCACTTGCTTGCTGATAGGATGTATTAGTTAGCCATTTGTTGTATGTTGCTGACAGCTTTATGGATGTTTACAGTTAAGGATGATGCTGAAGTGCTGATACTAGAAATTGTACAGCTTTTGCCTGTAATAAACCAACCAAGTTTTTGCGTAAGCTTTTTTGAAATTGCAGACCCCTCTTTTTATTGTGTATCTTTTAATGAACTGCCACTTGTGTTTTCTGAGTAACAGAAATTACTATTCTTCCCCTCTGTTGTGTAGTGTGTGAGTAATTTAAAAAACCAGTTTACTCAAATAACCTTCTTACTGCCAATAGAGCCCTTAAAAGTCAGATTGTTTTTGAGAGGGGTTTTAGTGTTGTCTGTACACTTGGTTATCTTTCAGAGATAAAGACTGAATTTTATACATCTGAGAGAGCAAGTAAATACTCTATTGCCTGTTGGTACCTATAATGTTAAAACAGCTAACAGGTGGGGGTTAATATAAGCAGTGCAAATACTTGTTCAATCGACTTTAATACAAACTGGAACTAGAAAAACATTGTAGTCTGAAATAAAACCTTAGCTCCATTTGCATATTATACTTCCAGTGATGAAGTACTGAACCTACCTTGATAACATGTTTTACTGAAAAGTGTAGTTTGAAAAATCATAAATGCTGTGTGGAATAATGGAATTTCTAGTGTTCTCCAGTGTCTTATGCCTTTTATGGCTACTCAATGGGGCTTAACCTTTAAAAGGAATTGTTAAATTAAGTGTACATAAGCTAATGGTGATTATGATAAAACATCTTTCTCTAGTTTATTTTTCCAGGATTTTTATATCACTGTTTTCTTTTCCCCTTATTTATTTGTTCTATAGATATACACTCCAGGAAGGAATAAAATGAAAAGCATTTTTACCTCCAGTAATATTTGAGAAGGGAATACTCTGGGAAACCTCAGTTTCAGTTCTTTACTACTGTTATCTCATCAGCAGCTCTTACCTTTCATAACTTGTGGATTTTATAATGCAGAAGTTATGGGTGAAATATTGCCTGTTGGTAATACCAGAACTCTGGACACCTGCACAAATAAGGCTGATAGGGAATTGCCCAGGCCCTGACTTTGCCCTTAGTGAGGTAAAAGATAACACCTCACCTGCTCTTGCTTCTCTGAAATCCTCAGAGAAATTCTCTCTGCAGGACAGATTATTTCTTTTTTTTTTCAGATATGCTGCATCATAGAAGTACTGGTATAATGTCCATGAAGGCTGTAATAGCAACCAGAAAAAAACTCTGAACACTGATGTGTTCTTGGTCTTGGGGGCCTGACACACAGAATTCTTGCATTCTTGATCACATGGATTTGTGGAGGCATCAGAGGTTTATCAGTACGGCTTTGTAGATGCCTCAAGTTCCTCTTCTGAGTACCTCAGAAGGGATGCCAGCTGATCTTCAGGGTAATGCTGATCTTCACCCACCTAGTTCACTCACAAGCTTCCTTAAAGCTCAGAGGCTCTGTCTGCGTGCCCAGGACCTGCTGCCTGGCAGAGCTGCGAGCCTCCAGCCCGAGCCCATCTCATACCAGGAGTGTGCTGATGGCAGAGCCCCAGGCAGGCCCTGACTGTAATGGTGAACTGACAGCAGCGAGTTCAGCTTGACACCAGCTGCCATTCCAGAAAAACAGAGGGGGTGAGTACAGGTTGTGCGCTGTACAAATCAGCCTGGATCCCCTGCTCTCTATTGGAGCAGCACTTAGTAGAGGCTCCTCACCATCCTGCTGAAGGTGTGCAAAGTTTAAACACTGCAAATGGGTCCTCACTTCTTTTGGCAGAAACTTTGCTGACATGTGGTTTCCCATCTGTAGGTGCAGATCCATGAATACACTCTTCATTAAAGAGATATTTGATAAAATGCACAACCATTACCTTGCATGTGCACTGCATGCAGTGCTGCTTCAGTGGAAATGAGTGTGTCTGTTACAATTCCATGTCTATGCTGTCTCACTTCCTGGATAAATAGCTGTGTCTCTACAGGGATAAGTATTGATCATCACAGTCCAGAGGAGTGAGCTAGTTACCAGAGATAATAGAGACGTAGATCATTTGGGTTGGAAGTGACCTTCAGGATCATCTTGTTCCAGCCCCTGCATGGGCAGGGACACCTTCCACTAGACCAGGCTGCTCAAAGCCTAATCAGGCCTTAAACGCTTCCAGGGACGGGGCATCCGCAACTTCTCTGGGCAACCTGTTCCACCTTCACAGTGAAGAATTTCTTCCTAGTATCCAATCTAAACCTACCTTCTTACCATTTAAAGTAAGGGGGTTGGTTTAGATCAGGTATTTCCTCTTGTCCTATCTCTCCATGCTCTTGTAAAACATCCCTCTCCGGTTCTCTTGTGCTGAAAGGCTGTTGTATGGTCTCCCCAGAGCCTTTTCTTCTCCTGAGAAGAACTTCTTCTCCGAACTCCATCAGCCTGTCTTTATATGAGAGGTGCTCCAGCCCTCCTGAGATTGCCTTCGTGACCTTCCCTGGACCCATTCCAACAAGACCATGTCTTTCTTGTGCTAGAGGCTCCTTACCCCTGGGTCCAGTACTCCCAAGTGCTCTCATGAGAGCAGAGATACCACTCAAATGCCTGCTTGAAAGTAGATTTTAGCCAATACCTAAATATGTAAGTCAAGGAGAAAATGTGACTTTTCTTTAATGTAATTTCCCCCATTAGTTATTCTACTTGTAACCAGGGACATTGTGTGTGGGCATCACACTAAATCTTCCCTGTCAAATTCTGCTGAAGGAGAGATGGATATGAAAAATGAAAGCTGCTCCCATTTAAACCTTCCAGAAGTAACAGATTTTATTCTAATGAAAAATTTAGTACCCTTAGCATGGAGTTCTAGATAGGCATAATGATTCCTCTCTAACGTTCTCTAACACTCTGATTTTGTCATTATTCACACAATATGGAAAGTGGTTGGGTGTTAATTTGTGCAGAAGATATTTACCCCTGAGACCTGCTTAAACTGCAGTCAGCTGCATTCCATATCACTGGAACAGTGATTCTGGGATTAGCAATAGTCTTAGTTTTAAGGCTTAGTTAGGGTTTTGGTATACCAAGGGCTCTGCATCTGCAAGCAGACAGAAGTGATTCATTAATAAGATCCTGACTGTGCTGTCTCTCTGGAAAAAACCAGCCTTTTAAAACTGGGATAGTAAGGTGGTTGCTTTTTACTTGCTGGGTTTTACTCTCTTACAGACTTAAAGATATGATTTTGAAAATGAAAATGTAGTGTGTTTAGGAGTCTGTATCAGTTATAGGACATTATTTCGTATGTGTGGCAAGCAAAAATAACTCTGGAGGTTGATTTCAATTAATAATTTTAAAATGTAAAATTTTGAGGATCAAAATTCCATCTGGACCAGCGTCCTGGCTCAAACACATGGAAGAATTACAAGTCTAGAGAGGAGTAAGAATAGGGCAGATCTACAGGCTCTTTCTCTGAAATACTGCTTTCCAAACTTTTGGTTATTTTCAGCGGTATGTTTCTGCTAAGCAGTTGCCAGTGGTTTTCTTTTTTGGTTTTGTGCAATTTCTCCTAAAAAAAAAAAGCTCTTGGATGAGCTTTTACATCTTGCAATACCATTTGACAGAATTGAACAGTGAAAAAACCTGACTATTTTTTATTTATTTTCTCATAATCTGATCCCAGTAGATTAATTTGTTGCTTTATATTTTTTTTATTTTCTTAATGAGATAATGTTTTTAATTAATCCCTTTATAATTTTAATGATGGTGCTATCTGCCCTATGCCCCCTAAGCCATCTCTTTTTTTGATTGGAGTCATAGTTCTGCTCAGCAGTTTCCTGCGTAAAAAGCATACTGTACTCTCTGTGGTGTATTTAAAGAAAAAATATGCTTTATGTGTTTGCCTTTTATATTGGTTTAGGTTTTTTTTAACTTTAATGCTTGTTATATTTTAATTCTAGTTAATGAATTCTAATTGTTCTAATTTAAAATTAATTTTAAATAAATGTAGTCTTAAAGTACATTTACATTGATTTAATTTTAAAAATCTTTGTTCTATTTAAACAGAGCTGTTCAGTGTATAAGCTATCTTAAGGTTTTTAAACATGTATCAATTCACTGACAATCTCTGTAGATTGTTATTTTTATTTAAACTCATGACTAGAAATGTCTCTGCATGTGCAATTGATATCCAAAAAGTTGAAATGATCTGGAGTTGTAAAACTGATAAATAGTTAATTGAGCTTTCTTTGCTGCCTGTTTTTTTATACAATTCTCATTAAACCTTGGTGTCTCTGTGTTCTTCCCACACCTGCCAGACTCAGATTGACCAAAGCATGGTAGAACAGTGAAATGCATTCACAGAGTCTGCTTGCCATCATGTGTCTCCATCCATTTGCCTGGAGACAACTAAATTACAATGGTCTCCTCTTCCTGACCAGGCCTTCAGACAGTTTGCAAGTCAGAAAATGGGAAATGTTAATTGGTTTAAATGTTCTGATCTATTTAGGCCCAAGGAGGACCTATGGGGCAGAACCCAAGTGCATTTTTGTGAGCTGTTTTGTTACAAGTGAAACTGCACTGATCTCACTCCTGTGTGAGTGCAGACAGGTTGCTCTGCTTGTGTGTTGCATATGGGCATCTTCATCCCCATAGGATAGCTCAGATGTTTAATGGTTTATTATAAGAGAGGTCTTCTTTCAGATTTGTCTCTCTCCAATTTGTAGGTTTTTGATATATGAAATCACATTAATCTATAGCGCTTTCCATTAACTGAAGAGTAACCTAAAAAAATTTAATTTAAACCTTGCATCTGCTGTCAGTCTCACTACTGTAATTACTATTTGCATATTATGTTCATAAAATCAAACAGTGAAGCCCTGTGTAAAGTTCCATCCTACATACAGGTTAAGAATAGAGCACACAGAGCTGTGAGGTGGGAGAGAATATTCCTTCAGCCTCTCATTTCAGAAAAGGTGGCAGCTGTTTGGATAATGGCTTAATATGCTGTGTGGTGTGCTGCAAGATGCCAACGCTAGAAATTTTGGAATCAGAATTGTTTAGGTTAGAAAATACCTGTGAAGTCTCACGGAGTCCAGCTGTTAACCCAGTGCTGCAAAGTCTGCTCCAAACCATGTCCCCAAGTGCCACCTCTACACCTCTTTTAAATAACCTCCAAAAATGGTGACTCAACCACTTCCCTGGGCAGCCTGTTCCAATGCTTGACAGCTCCTTCCAGAAAGAAATTTTTCCTAATACTCAAATCTAAACCTTACCTAGCACAACCTGAGGATGCTTCCTCCTGTCCTATCACATTAATTAGGAGAACAGGCTGACCCCCATCTCACCCTAACCTCCTTTCAGGCAGCTGGAGAGAGTGATAGCATTCCCCCTGAGCCTCCTTTTCTCCAGGATAAGCACCCCCAGCTCCCTCAGCAGCCTCTCAGAGGACTCTGGACCTTTCACCAGTTCTATTGTCCTTCTCTGGACATGCTGCAGCACTTCAATGTCTTTCTCATAAGGATGAAGAACTGAACACAGGATTTGAGGTGTGGCCCCACCAGTGCCAAGTACAGGGGGACAATCACTTCCCTGGTCCTGCTGGCCTCACTGTTGCTGATACAGGCCAGGGTGCCACTGACCTTCTTGGCCACCTGGGCACACTTTGGCGCATGTTCAGCTGTTTGTTGACTCATTTTATTTAATTATCAACCTGTCTTCAACAGGAAAACATTTCTATTGTTAACTTCTGACAGTTATTAAATAATTAAAGACTAATGTTGGATAGGCTAAAGGCTAGACACCCCTATGGTTCTTAGAACTGTTTTGTAAACTGGACCTTGTGCTGTGCTAATTAGATTAGAATTGGCTTAATTTCAACTGTAAAGTGTCACTGCTGAATCACCCTGTATATAGTAGTCATGTCTCTTGGTCCTGAGTAGCAGTTGAATTGGTCTTCAAGGGTGCTAAATCACTGTGTCATGGGGTATTTACTACTTGCTGGCACCCTGGATTCCAGTCATGTACATTGATACATAATTTTTATAGAAAATTAAGCAGAAAGTAACCAGACAATTTTTATCCCTTTTATACTGGGAGGTTGTTTTGTAAACATATCATAGATTTATTAGTTTATTAGTAACTTGATTAGGTGCAGTAATTACTGTCTACCCCTCCTTTGGTCCTTTTTTATCATAGAAATGGTTTGGGTTGGGAGGGATCTTAGAGATCATCTTGTTCCAATCCCCCTGCCTGGGTGGGATCTCTTCTCTTTTTTGGTTATATGTAGTTCTTCAATTGTGCTTCATGAAGTGGTAAGTTAATACAGCACTGTATTTCAAAGAACCCAGGAAGGACAAATCAAAATTAACTGAAATAGAATTTAAAGTATTCTGTGGTGTTATTTGTAAAGCTGTAGACAAGATTCTCAAGAGTATCTGCTCTCATATATCAAGTAGCCACATTTTTTGAGGCATCCAGGGTGTCTCTCAGAGTTAGCAGCTCTGTGCTTCACATCTTTTAATGTACATTATATTCTTTTGAAAATCTCATCCTTACTGTGGGTGCTGATTGAGTCTGTGAATGTTGCCTGTCATATTAACATGTGAAATGCAATGTACTATATTAATATAAAGTGACCAAAATTTAATATACTCTGCTCTGACCTTCCTCAGAGTGTCATTCTTGATATGGAGCTAAATGGTGTGATCTGTGCTGCACTGGGACTAAAAACCTGTGAAGAGTCTATAAAGCTGGTGGTGTAATCCCAGGCTGTTAAGCATTCTTATTCCTTAACTTTGTGCAGGTCAAATATTTCTAATAATGTGGTAGACTGTTAAAGACATACCTTTACATATTCTGACATATGCAAAGCGTGTATCCCTGTAGTTAATCTGTGCGGAATACTCCTCTCACTTGAAGGTCACACTGTGCAGTCAGAACTGTCGTGGTATGTTCTGGCTGATGGCTGTGTCTGGTAATTAATTTTTAATTACTTTGAATTTCTTTGTAGGTTGATGATTCCACTTGTGATGATGAAATACTCTCCTTGCTCCTCAATGCCAAGTTGGTGGTGAAGTGCATGACCACTGCCTTCTGCCCACGCCTTATTGAGCACCTCCTGGCTAAGCAGGGGCAGGGGGGCTGGGATGTGGAGGAGATTGCAAAACAGCTGAAAGAAGCAGGGTTCAAAGCAGAGTCTGGGTCCCTCTTGATGGCTCACCGAGGAACTCATCCTGCACTCAGGACTTTTACTACTGCCCTCCAGGCTGTTCAGCACTGGATATAAAAACGTTGGATTTATGCATTTGTCTGCCCTTCTGCTGGAGATCTTGCACAAAAGGGAGAAATTGTTGTTCTAACAAAGTAACAAAGTGAGTTATTACCTACATTTTGTAGAAAACACACAGCACACAGTGAATTCCCATATACTTCTAATTGTTTAAATAAACTAGTGGTGCAGACTATCATTCTGTTGTATGATTAGCAAAGAATCTGATAATCCTTTCAGATCAAACTTCAATGGTTACACTCAGTTACAAATAAATGAAACATTAGTAAGGTGGCAGGTTATATACAATTTGTCCTAATTTCTGTAAGTAATTGACTCTTGTCATAATGTAAAACTAATGTAAAAATATAATTATAAAGATATATATGGAGCAAAAAAATCACAAGAGTGATTTCTGAGAATTTCAAAACCTTAAAATTCCATATTGTGCAATGTTGTTATCATAGCTTTTGTTTGCAATAAATAAAATATTTTGCATTTAATGTACTGTCTTTTCTTTCAGCCTTTTAGAGAGATAAATATTTTCTTTCTTCAGACCCTTTTGCTGAAATTCCTGTTTCTCCTTAGTGATGTTTATTCATGAGGACAAGCTGAAGTCTAAGAAATATTTTTCTCCACAGTTTGGGAAGCCCCATCTCAAATCCTCAACATTTGTTGATACCTTTTGTGAATGCACTTCCAAAGTATTTACTTACATTTTTTCTGAGTTCTGAAAAATTGCATAAATGTGTATATTTGCAGAATCACAGAATATGCTGAGTCGGAAAGGTTTTACAAGAATCATTGAAGTCCAGCTCCTAGCCCTGCACAGCACCGTCCCCAGGAGTCACACCAAGTGCCTGAGAGCACTGTCCAAATGCTTCTTGAGCTCTGTCAGGCTTGGTGCTGTGAGCACTTGCCTGGGGGGCCTGTCCCAGTGCCCAGCCACCCTCTGGGTGAAAAACCTTTTGTCCTGATACCCAACCTAAACCTCCCCTGACATAACTTCAGTCCATTCCCTCAGGTCCTGTCACTGTCACCACAGGAGATCAGTGTCTGCCCTTCCTCTTCCCCTCAGGAGAAAATTGTAACTGTAATGAGGTCTCCCCTCAGTCTCTTCTTCAGGCTGAACAGACCAAGTGACCTCAGTCACTCCTTACACAGTTTCTCTCAAGGTCCTTCACCATCACTGTTGCCCTCCTTTGAATGCTCTCTAATAGCTTAATGTATTTTTTATATTGTGACACCCCAAACTGCCCCCAGCACTCGAGGTGAGGCTGTCCCAGGTCAGAGCAGAGCAGGACAATCCCCTCCCTTGCCCAGCTGGCGATGCTGTGCCTGATGTCCCCAGGACAGGGTTGTCCCTCCTGGCTGCCAGGGCTCTGCTGACTCGTGTTCACCTTGCCATCAAGCAGGACCCCCAGGTCCCTTTCCCCAGCGCTGCTCTCCAGCATCTCATTCCCAGTCTGTGCACACAGCCAGGGTTACCTCATCCCAGGTGCAGAATCCATCAGCTTCCATTGCTGAACTTCATGTGGTTGGTGGTTGCCCATCCCTGTGATTTGTCCAGTTCTCTCTGCAGGGCCTCTCTGCCTTCAAGGGAGCCAGCAGCTCCTCCCAGTTTAGTACCCTCTGTGAACTTGCTCAGTATCCCTTCCAGTCCTGTATCCAGGTCTATGAAGATGCTGAAGAGAAAAGGGCTAAGGCTGGGGCCCTGTGGACCCCCACTCACCCCATTCACTGAAATGCTTTATTCCCGACCCATGAGCCAGTTGCTCATCTATCCCATGATGTGTTTATCCAGCTGAATGCTGGGCATATTCGCCGGAAGGATCCTGTAAAGATCTCTCATGTACTAAAAACTTTACTGAAATCCAGAATATTACAATGCTCATCCCTTGATCAGCTTGGTGGGTTACCTTGTTATAAAAGGAAATTGGATTGGATAAGCAGGACTTTCCTTGCATGAAGCCATGCTGGCTATGAGCAGTGCCTGCCTTGTCTTTTAGGGGTTTTTAAATACCTCCCAGAATAAGCTCCATAACTTTACCAGGCACTGATTCCAAATGACTTTCTGTCTTAAAATAATTTTTTTTATTGTTTCCAGAGGTTTTTTAACAAGGGTACTGTCTGTTTATTACACTGCATTGGCAGAAGGGTTTGATGTTTTGTGTTTATAGACACTTGTTAGAATTAGTCTGTAAATCTTTTGCCTAATCTTGTGCTCAGATCTCATTTTGATGTAAGAAAACAGTACACATTATAAGATCCAGAGGATATAATACACTTTGGAAGCAGTATCTAGGGTAATGTAAGGTAACCTCCTGCTTAAGGCAGAGTGTCTTTATGGCTTGATCAGGTTGCTCCAGCCTACATTCAGTTGGGTCTGGAAAACCTCCAAGGATGACTGTCTTGGCTTGGCTGTTCCCATGCTGAAAAGCTTTTTATGTTTGTCCTCTTGGGATCTGCTTTGTTTTACCAGCTTTTACTGACTGTGAAAATGGCTCAGATGTCAGCCTTACTTCCCACATTGCACAGGATTCATAATGAGACTTTTAACAATGGTTTAATTCTTCAGATTGTTAACTTATCTTTTGTATTTGCTGGTCCCAGCTGTCCTTCAGTGTTTATGGAAGGTTGTATCATCCATGTATTAACATGCACTCC
This sequence comes from Acanthiza pusilla, assembly GCA_036630365.1. Lineage (NCBI taxonomy): Eukaryota > Metazoa > Chordata > Aves > Passeriformes > Acanthizidae > Acanthiza > Acanthiza pusilla. Next base: position 4,158,483 of record JAXCHO010000036.1, read on the forward strand.
AAATTCCAGTTTCTGTCATTCAGCTATATTGCTTTAATTCTGTTCTGTTCTGTTATCAGTCCCAAGAGCCCCAGACTTGTAAAGCAAGTATATTGGAATTGCAGAAGAAAAGGGAAAACTTAAAAAAAGGTAAACGGAAATCAGTAGATGTGGACAAATAACATGTACACCTCCAGCAAGAAAACCTTGGGGTATTCTGTAGGAGATATTTCAATACTTTGGAATGAAGCATTTTGGTCTGCAGGTTTTGTTCTCAGGTTGGTAAATCCAGTGCTAGATTTTCTGACCATTCTCATTCAGGATCATGAAAAGTTTGTGTTTAGTGTCACTCTAAAACTGAGCGGTGGATAAAGCTCTAATGAGTGTTACTGATCTTCTGTCCATTTTTTGGTTTGCTGGCATTACAAACCCATGATAGATGTTCTCCTTGCAGCCTGGATTATTCCGATTTATTCTGTATTCAAAACTTTCATCTATAAGTAAAGGTATATACATTAATGTGTGTGTATATATATATATATCTCCAAAATCGTCAGCCTGTATTAGTGTATGTTTCAAAGAAAATTTAAGGCAGGAAAAAAAAAAAGAAGCAGCACATAACAAGGACATGTGCATCCCATTGCCAGCCTTTTAGTATCTTCTGTATTGTAGAATATCATTTAGGGCTCTGGGATTGAGCAGGATACACCAGCAGGTGCACTTGAGTTGGTTTTTTGACTTTTGTTTTCTTCTGTTTAAAGGTTAAAAGACTCACCTTGGTACTACTTTTAGCCAGGTTATTGTTATACTGAACACTGAACAATTCTGTTCCGTCAGTTTGTTTGATTTGCAGTTGGGATTTGTTCATAATACAGCATGAGTGGATTTTTCTTTTTAACCTCAAACAATTCCACACCCTGGAGATACTTCTGCTCCCAAAAGCAGGTGAATAAAGAGTTGAGTTTTGTCTCCAGGGGCAATGCTTCCTAGGGCAATTAATCCTCTTTTGTCTGAAAAACACTGATAGCATTTGGATCTTTAAGAAGCTTTTAGCTGCCTGGGAGACACAGCAAAGCAGCAAAATATATCACCTTTCTTTTGAATAATTAGAACCGGAGATTAGGGAAGAAAGATCATAACTCAGAATTTCTTTTTCTGCTGGAAATAGTAAGTATAGACATTATGGCATTGCAACACATGCAGAGTAGACACTTCTGTTTATAAAAAACACAATGCAGTTCCATGAGGGTGGCTACATGTGATTTGGATATTTTCCCTATATAATGATAGTTTTTGTTCAGCCTGGAGAAGAGAAGGCTTCAGGTGTCCCTCATAGCACATTCCAGTACCTAAAGGGGCTTGTAAGAAGTAAGTGGATAAAGTTTTTAGTAGGGTCTGTTGTGATAGGACAGAGGATGATAGTTTAAAACTAGAAGAGGGTGGGTTTAGATTAGATATAGGAAAGAAGATTTTTACAATGAGGGTGGGGAAACACTGGCACAGGTTGCCCAGAGGGGTGGTAGGTGCCCCATCCCTGGAAACATTCAAGGTCAGGTTGGATGGGGCTCTGATACCTTGTGACTCAGTGGGAGTTGATCACTCAGACATGCTTTCATGAAGACTTCCAACAGTTTTTCATGCAGCCATAGTTCTCAAAAACTTGTCTTCATGACCACCCCTCTGAGCTCTGAGGACCTGTTGGAATGTTCTGGTAAATTCCTATACCCTTAATGCAACAGCACTTTGACACCTTTATAATAATATACGCCTTTTTGTAGGCATAGAAAATAGCAAACCTGAGTCTCTTTAGCAGCTGCCTGCCCTTAAAAACAGCCAGCACACTTTGCTGGAGATGAGGCACCTAGCAAAAGCAGGAGAAGTATGAAGGTCCTCTGGAGGGTCAGAAACAGGCTCCTTCTTTTAGCTTGGCTGAAACATCTGCTGATGTGGTCCTATTCTCCACAAAACCTCAGTGCCTTAAACTTCATATGTTTGTCCTCAGCAAGGCTCTGTTGCACTGGGTGGAGATGGAGCACTGAGTTTGCAGAGTGAATGAGCATCCCATGGTAGTGCAGGAAGATTTTAGCAACACAAGGACAGAGCCTCATCTTTCCATAGTGCTGAGGGAAGTTGGGGCTTAACTACAACTTTGAGTAGGTAATTATGACAGGTAAAACTTTATAAAAAATAAATCCCTCTCTAAGCCTTTCTGTCTACCATGACATTCAGAAACATGAAAATCTTATTTACTTTGATTTCTTCTAATAGTGATAAATTTCATCTGTCATTTTTCTTCACTTACTCTGAGATTGGCTAACAAAGGGGATGGCTTGGCACTCATGCTAATGACTCTGCTGTTTGAGCAGAGCAGGGTATTTTATCATGTTGATTGAACCTCCGTGGGATACACTAAGCTGTGCAAACAGAAGATAAAGTCTGATGTTATGTCCAGCTCAATCATAGCTGGATCTGACAAGCTGGTCAGCATTTCTACCTAAAAATATTGACTCTGCTTTCTGAAGCTGTCTGGGAGCAGATGGAAGAGAACCTGACAGCTTCCCTGTTGCACAGCCATGTCATTTCCATATCCCAGCCTCCTGTACCACTTCTCAGTACCAGATACGTGGCAATTAATGGAAATTTTTAGTGTATGTTATGGGTGGTGGGTGCCCTCCAAAGCTGCTCTGTCACTGCCCTCCTCAGCTGTGCAGAGGAGAGAAAATATAACAAAAGGCTTGTGGGTCAAGATAAGGGCGGGGGAGATCACCCTGCACTGACCATCACAAGAAAACAGACTCCACTTGGGGAAATTAGATTAATTTATTGCCATTCACACCAGAGTAGGGTAATGGGAAATAGAAACCAAATATTAAAACTCCTTCCCCCCACCCCTCCCATCTTCCCATGCTCAGTTTCACTCCTGGTTTTCTCTCTCTCCTCACCTCTGATGGTGCAGGGGAATGAGGAAAGAGGAAATTCATTGTAAATAAAATTTAACATAAAGAATGTGATTACCACTGAAATGGAATTGTCTGCTCAACATGTTCGTCTTGCTCTGACATCAGCATCTTTTGCCACACTGTGCTGACACCTTGAATGTCTCTGACTGTCATTTTAGTCTATCCTCCTAAGATTCCTATGCTTTCAGGGCACAGTGATGGGAAAACCTGCTCCACACAGAGCTCTGATTTATAGTCCAATGTCCTTTGCAATCCAAGTACAAAAAGCTGCATGACAGCTTTATTCCTTGACAATCTTTATCTACCTAATGTGCATGTAAAATAATTACTCTAATGAGCAAAACAGATATATGCTGTTTAAAATAAAAATTGTTTGAAAACAAATAAGCAGAAGGAGTTTAGTCTAAATGGGAGAACAATAAAGAACAGGAGCTGTGAATGAAACGGGGGGGGGTGTGTTTTAATTACCCTGATAGTACCATCTGCACTTGCTCTGACTAGAAAGAAAAAGGACACAAATGTAAATTTCAAGAATGTGTGTATACCTAAATGTGAATTTCAATAATATGCATGCGAGCACATGCAGTATCTTGTATAATATTTAAAAGGAAGTGGAAGTGCAATTTTAGGTTGTATCCTGGAATGTTTCTTTTGTGACCTTTTCCATTCAATTAGACACTTAATGAGTATTTTGTCAGAGTGATGATTTAAGTGTAGCACTGGTCATGTCACACTGCAAGTCCTGCGTCCAATTCTGGGCCCCTCCAGAAAGACATTGAGGACTGGAGCACGTCCTGAGGAGGACAGTGATGTGTTGACGAGGCTAGAGAGTGAGTCCTATGAGGAGTGGCTGAAGGATCTGGGGGTGTTCAGCCTGGACAAAAGCAGGCTCCGACAACTATTTGAACTCTCTACAGCTGCCTGGAAGGACATAGCCAGGTGGGGTCAGTCCCTTCTCCCAATCAACAAGCAACAGGACAAGAGGACTCAAGCTGTGTCAGGGGAGGTTCAGGTTCAACATCAGGAAAAATTTCTTCACTGAAAGGGTGGTTAAGCTTTGGAATGGGCTGCCCAAGGAGGTGGTGGAGTCACCATCCCTGGGGATGTTCAAGAAATGACTGGTCATAGCATTTACTGCCATGGTCGAATTGCCAAGGTGATGATTGGACAAAGGTTGGACTTGATGGTCTTGGAGGTCTTTTCCAACCTAAATGATTCTGTGATTCTGTAATTGCTGATAAAGACATTGCAGAGAAAAGTAGAACAAAAACTATCCTAGGTGATTTTGGACTTAGGAGCTATAAAATTACACACCTGTTTTGTAACAAAAATGTTCCTAAGGTGTGATTTTTTTCAGTCTCTGGCACTTTCTTAGATTTTTCAAAATTTCTGGACATAAGCAGATGAAAAACTGGAAGTGATTGTGAGATATGGCTTCCCATATGAAGTCAGTCCAGTTTTAGATGGTTCAAGATTAAGGATATTTAAAGGTTTAAGGCTTGGATTATAGTTAGGTTCATATCCAGGTTTAATCTGTATCCTTTCAATGATTTGATAGGTCTCCATAGGAACAAAATACCTAGGTAAATGTTTAAGTGGTGTGGTTGCTTTTTTTATTGATCATGATGGAAAAACACCTGGCACGACCACACCAAGCAGCTCAGATTAATTGTGGGATTTTCTAAAACATTTAAAATATGAAGTTCAGGGGTCTGAGCATCTTGGTCTGGAGAGGAATGAAAGTAGAATATCTTGGGAATGAACAATGAGCAAAGCTAAATGAATGAAGGGGACTACAAGCTACCATTTGTAATTAGGTTTTTTAATTACTTGTTGTTTCCTTCAGATTATTTTGTTTCTGGAGAGCAGTGTTTATTATGGTGTTATTCTCAGGATGCCCCAGTAAAGGCTCATATGGTGAAAGCTCTCTACCTACATGCAACAGAATATTTTCATTATGTGTTAGAGATGATGTGCATAGGAAACTGAACAGTGAACACATTGTGACAAAATGATCTTTGCACAGATTTTGCTCAGCACCTGCTTGGCCTTGCCAACATGAACTGTACCAGGATGAAAATGTCTTTTTGGTTTTGTTCACCAAATTGGGTTTGTTTCTTTTGCCACCTTGACCCAAGGATTCTTAGTTTAAACTATCTACCTAAAAGTATTGACTCTGCTTTCTGAAGCTGTCTGGGAGCAGATGGAAGAGAACCTGACAGCTTCTTATGTGTCTGGTTTTCAGGAGGACATGTGAAAAACAGGGTATTTCTTCATAGTTCACTTGGTATCAAACGATATTTTAGGAGCAAAAACAGAGGAAGAAACTTGGTTTTGACTTACAAGGTTAGTTTGCTGAAGTCTTAGTACAGCCATCAGTCCTCTGAAGCCAGGGGACTGTTCTTCTTGAAATTCCATAATCATGTTAATGTATAAAATTGCCAGCACTGAAAAAAGAAAGGATAAGGCAAATAACTTTTGCACTTAGCATTTTATGAGCTACAGCAGCTTTTGAACACATTTATAACTAATTCCATGAAATACCACTAAAACGCTTTTCAGTTGCCTACATGAGGCCTCTAAAAATAGTTGGTATTTTGATAACTTCTCTGTATTCCAAGATTCTAGTTTAAATGTGGTGAATTATTATTGACTTTAAAAGTTGGGTTTTCCATCCTTTAAGCTGAAAATCCAGAGAGGCAGGGAAAGAGAGCACAGGTGGTATGTATGCCAGTGTCTTAGTTTTAGCTTCATTGAAGAGCAGTGCCTTATACACACAGCAAAGTGTGAGCAGCTGCAGCTCTATCTCTTAAATTTCAGGTGTGAAATGTAGAGAGTACCTTTGAAAGTGTTTGCTTGTTCGCTCAGGTTCTCACTGATCTCAATGTATCCAACAACTATTGGAAAAGTCTCAAGGTCGTCAGGATTATCAACAGTGGAATAAAATGGAGCAGAATCATCTCTCTATGTTACATTTGCTGCTATTGCTGTGACTGAAGGCACTGGCAATTTTCTACATATTTCATCTGTTTTTTATTGCATTTTGTGACATTTGAGATTTTCAGCAAGTATTTAATCCTGTTCTATGCTGTTAAGAATTTCCTCTGACAACACTGAGTAAATGTTCTTTCCGGTCTGATCTATTGTCCTGTGGATCTAATGTGTCCTAAGAGAAAACCAATTGGTACCAACAATTAAAATTGGGAAGATATTCTTTCATTGCCATATTATATTACTTATTGCAGCTTCTAGTTTCAGGTTCTGGTTTTGATCACAGGTCCAAAATTAAGGATTGAATCTGTAGGTGAACAGAAATCAGCAAGCTGGATTTTGTAATCCTCAAACAGCTCCATGCTCCATCAGATCAACTTTCAAACCTACAGGGACTTAACCAGAGGAATATTGTAACTGTGGGGGAAAGAGTGGAATAATTCCTGGCATCCCTAGGATAAGTTTGAATAACACATCCTCCAGCGTTTACAGAGCTGCCACTGAAGATTTCTGAGAAGTGTCGCGCAACTGTGCATGGGAAGTGGTGGTTGACAGCCAACATCTCAAAGCTCTGCTTCACTGATGGGTTTGGCTTAAGCCTAGGCCTGAGAGCTCTCCCCTCAATTAAGAACCAGTATTTAGCACTGCTGCGGAAAAGAGCTGTTTGGGGCTGTTTGATGTCAAGGGTGTTAGCTTTCAGTGCTTGGAGCTGGCTGCTTTTCCAGCTCCTGAGAGCCATGGATCACTTTGCATTGCTGTATGCGTTTGTGACTTTGAGCCATTGACCTTACAGGATGAAATTGCCCTTTCCTGTTCTTTGCAGTTGCTGCTTTGCATGTGAACCTATAAAAAGTGAACTGTGGGGCAGATGAAGGAGGGCTTGGTGTTTACTTGTTCTCTTGCGGTATGCCAAGATTTTTCCTTGTTGGCCTGGAGAATTCTTAGTTGTTATGACTGCTGTGGCCCCAGTGATGTACAGTCACAGCTTCTGGCACTACCAAAAATTAGGCAATCTGAAATAGTGCAATGTCTGTGTATCAAAACTGTAATGGCAATTTTATTAATTTTTTTGGTAGTCACATTTTGAAACATCCTCTTAGGAATAACTTGATGGTACAGAGTAGCAAAGAGGATATGTAGTTTCAAAACTGACTGAACCAACCAAAATTTGAATTGTGTTTTCTCTTTCCAGTGAGTCCCTAGGATATCTTATCAATGCAATTTTTATTAAGACTGTTGTTATGTATTCAGCTTCCTATTTGCAGAGTTTATGAGTGAGAAGAAGGTGGTTTTCCAGAGGTGTCCAGAAACTTTGCTGCTTGGCCAGCCCGTTCCTCTCTTTTAGAGAAGCCACTAGGAAATGTACACTCACTCAGATCATGGATGCTTCTAACAGAGATTCACCAGAAGAAAGAACAGGTCTTTTGGCTCATCTTTCCATTGAAAGAATGGAAGAATTTTGCTCCTTTTAGAGCTATTCCAGACATTTGTGATGGAAAATCAAATGAATGAATATAGCCTAAATTTCCTGTTAGTTTCTTGCCGACAAGCTTAGATTTTTCCTTTATTTTAGATTTTTCAAATATTCAAGTAGCTGCTTTTATATGAGTTTTATTCTCCAGATTGCTTACCACGACTTGTTACTTTTATGAGCTTCCAGTATATTTAATTAATGCTCATTTGGTTAAGAGGATTTTAAAGCCCAATACACGCTGTTGTTTCACTCCTGGAATACTGAGCTAAAACTCTTTTAATTTTTTTCAGGAGTAAGACAACATGCTACTAGAAGAGCATTAGAATCTGTGATATGTAAATTCCATAGATAACCTTGTGTCTAACAGCAAAAATCTCTCTTACAGATGTTTAGAATAAAATGAGAGGATATTCAGACCCCACGGCTATGAATTCATGACTTGTATCCTAAAGCATGTTTGTGAATCGTTTATGGCTCAGCCTGGAAGGATACTGTGAAATAATCTATCTGCCAATAACCAGATGAAGTTACACAGATGCATTAGGTCTCTACTTTGATTTAGCAATGATTTGTCTGGCCTGGAACTAACTCCATATGGTACTTCTTATTAACCTGTTCAAAGGCTTGTCCAACCTTCTGTCTGTAGCCTGACAGCAAAAGATGGGTGAAAGCTCTGCTCATAAAAGGGTGGATGTGGTGTCAGCTGTTCCTGTGACTGGGTTGAGTTTAACAAAACACTGGCGTGACTTCTCCTTTCCCACCTGGATCTGGTGATTCCCATGAGTCTGAAGTTGCAGGTCTGAATGCTTCTGGTCAGGAATGTGTTGACTGACGTAAGATTTCTCCCCTGAGATATTTGAGCTGGAACAATGTTGGGCTTATTGGACAGAGGATCAGCTCATGCCTTAGGTTTAGATTTAGTTTTTTCTTTAGAGCTACTAATGTGGCTTCTTGGCTAATGTCCTTCCAAGCTTTGCCCCACAATGTTTTGATTAGACAGCTTCTAACCTGGTTGGTTTCCCATGATGCAAACAGAAAGGACACTCTGTGTCAGCTTGTGCCCCACTGTAAAATATTGTAAAGTCCTTTAAAATATTGTAAAATCCTTCCTTTGGAAGCCAAAATAAGCTGCTTTTTTTTTTTTTTTTTTTTTTTTTTTAAACCATCAATAATTGTCTTGTACAGCTCTAATACAAAAACTTATCCCTTACAGAGAATAAATTTATGTAGGAGAGATTTCTTAAAAACCTTAATATTGAACATACAAGTTCATGTTGTAATCCTGTCACACTTCTGCACTACAGAATGTGAAGACCCTTGTTCTGTGGGCAGGGAGCTCCCTGGGGGTTTGCCCTGCTTCAGATGTATGCATTTCCATTCCTGTAATCCTTTTAAGCTCTCCTACCTTCCCACCCTATATTCATCATCTCTAGAAACTCGAGCCCAATTTGTAGTACCAAGTCTTGGGGTTTTTTGCAAAATTTAATACCTTTAAAAAATTCGAGCTCAGTCTAAGTTTTGTCAAGTATCACTTTATCCTTGAGTATGATCTCCATTGTGAACACTAAGATGCATCTGTCTTTTCTAATTGAGTCTTTTTCTTATACTCAACTTTGCGATATTATTTCCTCTGACTTCAAATTCAAGTTTTCATGGATATTCTGGTATCTTATTTGACATAACAGTGCAAAATGCTTAGTTAAAGTAATGAAATCTGCTATCTAGAATGAAAAAACCTTGGGAAAACAATGCCCTTGGTAACTCAGGAGGAAATGGCACGCTATATATACTACCACACTGCTGCTGTGCTCTTTTCAATGTTAACATCAGAACTCAAAGTCTGATGCATTTAGCAAATAGCTAATTTGCCCTTAAAGTTTGTCATTTTAAAAATAGCACTCCCAGCCTCTTGTAAGTAAGCAATTGCAAATACATAGCACAAATAAATTCCCTGCAGATCCTTTTTTATCCCAGTCATTAACCAAAGAGAAAGCAGGTCAAACATCTTCAATCCTAAGAAAGTCAATCCAGGGACAACAGACAGGAGCTGGGCTCTGCGCTGTTGGGTATTTACCCTGCCTCTGTTTCGAGCAGTGGTTTGACAATAATAGAGCCAAATTAGAAGCTGTGCTAGGTACTTTCCATGGTTAATTAGTCCTAGTACTTAACTGACATAATATTGAAAAGCTTTGTTTTGTTTAATTTTCCTGAATCTGTGATAGAAAAACATCCCTTTTTCAAATTAACTGGTAGCGTATTGAGGAATACGTCATTGTTGCCTCCTTCAGTATGATGAACTTTTATATTTTGAAAGGCTTTTTAAAACATGATCTTTAGTTTCAACAAATATAATTCTTTGATTTTTCTCTCTTTGCTTTTTTCACTGTTACATTTTAGAACACCTCCTTTGGTTTCTCCTTGAGTTGTCAAATTTTATTTGAAATACTGTACCATAGTTATGGTCTTGTCAATACTTTGCAGGATGGAACAGCTACTTTTCATGGCCTTTATGAAATGGTTCTCTACCTTCATTACAGAATTACTTTTACTCTGTACTCATGTTCTCAACTTATTTTATTTGTGGTTTACTGTAGCCTCACCTACATTTCGGCAGTGGTGCCGTGTAAACAGTTTCATTTTTATATTTACTACTTTAATTCTTCTTTCTCAGGTGTACCACTTTTTTGGTTAAATTTCATGGCATTTCTTTGATAAGGGGCTGTAACCATGTCCTTGTGAATCTTTAAGACATTTTCAGCATCCACAAATTGTTTCTGCTTCCAACCGTATCACTACAGAAAATTCAGAATATAATTCAAAACATATGACAGATCTCCTGTTTCATCTCCCACCTTCCAGGCTAAAAGTAACTATACATAACTATTCTATGAACATGTTGTTTTCTTATTATTGTCACTTGGTTGTGCAGGCAGTTAATAGTAACTTTGCCTAAATGACACATCCTTCATTCTCCTATGTAAATATCAAATGCATGAAGATTTACTAAAGACAAGGGCATTAAGTTAGGCTTTGTCCCACCAGCCTGATAGCTCTGTGTGTTGGGTTTGGGTGGCAAGGTGTTGGTGGCTGGGAGGGGCTACAGGGGTGGCTGGTGTGAGGAGCAGCCCCCACGTCTGTTATGATCCAATTATTAAGGTTCTTTAGAAATACCTCTGCCTGAATTAAGGTGCAAACAAGGCCATATGCCAGTCAATAGTATGGGTTTTATTTGAGAGTAAATATGAGAGAAAGAGAAGAAAAGAGAGAAAGGGAGAAGTAGGAAAAGAGGTGGGGGGGGAACAGAAAGAGAGTGGCAGAGACAGAATAAAAGAATATCACCATCCGTGGATCCGAACGATGTAGTGTTGATCCTCTCCAGCTGCTCTTCTTGGTGGTGATGGTCCCCCCGAAAAACACAGAATCTCATGGGTTAATATACACTCAGGCCAGGTGGCAATGTCCAGACATGTCCCCCGGGGGAGGGACAGTCTCTTGCAGCAGACTCTGCTTGCATCACGTGCAGTCCTGTGGTGCAAGGCCTAGCATTTTGGGGGGTCTGTGATGGATTATGACACCCCCTCAGCTGTCTCTCACAGGAATGTCCCGTGGATGTGGCCTGTGGGGTTGGGGGTTCCACAGCTGAGCCAGTTTGTGTAACAGAGGATGGGTGTTTATTGCCTCTCAGCAGAGGTTACCCCACGCACCCAAAACCTCCTCCTCCCCCCTTGGTTGGGGGAGAAGTCTGTGTAGACCTGGCTTTGTGAGCTGTGCTCTCCCTCACCCCAAACTCAGCCGGGGATGCTTCTCAGTGCAGCTGGTGGCTTTGGCCTTTGTGGATGCATACCTTTCCTTCAGCCTGAGATGACTAAACATTAGGTTTCTGTTTATCTAATCTCAGCAGTTTGACTTTCAGTCCAAAGTCCCAGTCAGGTATCCTCACCTAGGCTTCTTTGGTTGTAGTTTCATTATATGGTTTTTGTTACAATGAGCAAAACTTTATATCAATATTTGAGGCATGAACTATTTCAGCCTCTGACAACATCCTACAGAGCCAATGTCAGCAGCGCCAAGATGCTCCCAGCCCTGCCAAGGCTGAGCCCAGCAGTGACGGTGGTGGCTCCTTGGGGTAGCAGAGCTAAGGGAAAGAAGTTATTGTGTAGAAGAAATTGTGGCCAGAGAAGAAAGGAGGGAGATTATATGAGAGGAGCCACCTTTCAGAACCCAAGGGCAGTGCAGAAGGAGGGTCAGGAGGTGCTCCAGGCGCTAGAGCAGAGATTCCATGGCAGCCCCTGGTAAGGCAGCTGTGCCCCTGAGCCCATGGAGGACCATGGGGAAGCAGAGAACCACCAGCAGCTTGTGATGGACCCACATCAGAACAGGGAGAGTCTGAAAGAGGCTGTGACCTCATGGGAAGTCTGTGCTGGAGAAGGCTCCTGGCTGGAGCAGCTTTAGTGGGCTCCTGGCCAAGCCAGTCCCCTCACCCTGTCAGAGAAGTAAATTTCATTATTGTGACATCATGGGCTTTAGAAAATCCATTTTTATATTTATTCTCATATTAATATAGTGTCCCAGCTTATTAAAGAATTGTTTAATATTTTTTCCAGTTTCAGATATCAGGGTTTGATCTTCAGTTCCCTAGTGACTGATGCATTTTTATTTCTTTTTGTGTAAAGGTGGGTACTTTTTTACTCTGAAATATATCTTACCTTCTTTGAACTCTTGAAGAAAAAAGTTAATGATTTGGGGGTTGCTTGGCTTGTTTCTGACATTTATTCAGACACTTGATATTTATCTGTATATCTGTTAACTGGATTATTTTCAGCAATTTCAGTTAAGCTGTTTGGGCAATACAAACACTGACCTTATTGGTCTGTTGTTCCTTGAAACCTCTGTCTCCTTTGACTTCTTGGCATGAATCTGTGTCAGGGGAGGTTTTGGATCAGGAAAAGATTCTTCCCCCAGAGCGTGCTTGGGCACTGGAACAGCTCTCCAGGGAAGTGGTCACAGCACCAAACCTGACAGAGTTCAAGAAGTGTTTGGACAATGCTCTCAGGCACATGGTGTGACTCTTGGTGTGACTCCTGTGCAGGGCCAGGGGTTGGAATTGATGACCCCTGTGGGTCCCTCCAAACTCAGGATATTCTATGATACTGTGATTCTTTCCTGATAAGCACAGTTACAAAAACCTTGTTTACGTTTTCTGCTAAGGCTTTATCTGTTCTGAACACTTTTACACCTTAATCATTTAGCAGCCCTAGAGACACTCTTGTCAGTCTTTCTACTTCTATGAAGGAGCAGTTTCTATTTGTTTTTATGCCTTTAGCAACATTTTCCTCATTTTTTTGCTTACCTTAATTTTTCTTCCTGTTCTTTTCTCCTTCTTTATTTGGACATGACTCAAAAGATCATCTTATTTCTAGCAGCTTCTCTAACTTCATGCTTCATCCCTGCAGGCAATCTAGTCTTAGTTTGTGTTTCAGGAATGGCTGGTTATATTTTCAGTCTTTAGGATGATATATTTAAACCATCTCTGTCATAGCTCCAAATTTTGCATCTTTTGGATTCCATGCACTATCTGAAAATAACTTTTTAAAATTTTATTTTTATGTGCTGTCTCTTTTGAGATCCCTTCATTAAGGCTTTGGAGGAGAGGACATTGCATTTTTTTAAATATGCTAAGTAAATGAATGCTTTTATGAAAACCAAGCATGCTGACTAATAGAACTGTGGGTTTGATTTTGGTGGGCTTTTGTTTGTTTGGGTTTTATTTGGTTTGGTTTTGTTTATATTCTGGGGTTTTACTGTTACTGGGTTGGTTTTTTTTTTTGTTTGTTTGTTTGTTTTTGTTTTGCTTTGTTTTTTAAAGATTCCTGCTCTCTGTTCAAGTCTGGCCAAAATATTTTCCTGTTTGAGTTTTGTCATCCTCTGTTCTATTCAGTATTTGAAGGTACACAGATCTCATGACTTAATTTGTCATTTTTGCACTATGACTTCACCTTCTGTCTGCTTTTCCACTAAGTGGTAAAATCAGGGGGTGCTGTCAGGGTGTTCTTTAGTGTCCTATGTAGTAACTTGCATATTGCCTCCAGAACCTCTCTCTCTGGATTATGGCATGTCACTGTACCATAACTGTTGTCTTGTCCTTGGATTTGCTCTTAAGGTGCACATTTTTTTCTCCTAATCAGAAAACTCACCAGAACACTTTTTAGCATTAAAACTCTTGTCATTGATGTTCTTGGTGACTGAATCTTTTGCATGTATAACCCACCTCCCCATGCTCTGGGAAGGGTCAGTGCATTGCAGGGCAGGATGTGGCCATTGTGTCAGGAGCCATCACCACAAATGGGGCTGGGGACATCATGGTCTTCTGAGAGTTCTCTTTTGCATCATGAGTGCTGTGACCCTGGAAAGAAATCACTGCATGACATCTCTGGACAGCATTCTTCATAAACTCTACAAATAGGAAGCTGAAGAGACAAATGTAATCTTTATGAAAATTATATTGATAATGTGTCCTATAGAGTCACTTGAGAGAGACAAACCAATTTAAAATCTCGATTGGTTCAGTAAATCTTAGAGCTGTACATCCCCCTGACTGTAGAGGAGCTTCAGTGTGCCAATAGTCCTCAGATAGGCAAGGTGAGCATGAGGAACATCATCAGTTCCACTGACGTGAATGAGAATTAAGTGCTCAGCCTGTTCAGGAGCTGAGTAAAACCCACCAGCTACAGTTTTGGGACTCTAAATACCTCTGAAAATCAGATCCATCAGATTTACAAGGTGATGTACATAGATGAATGAGCTGCTATTTTGGGAAAGGCTGGTGAATGAGTTATATGAGTGGGAGACTTGATGTACAAGTGATTTTTGGCATATGAGAACTAGAACAGTGTTAGGCAATCCAAGAGGTCCTGATTCCCACATCAGTTTCTGAACTGTTCTTCTGTTGTTTTTTCTAAACAGAGTGACCGGTAATAGATTTTATTTCTGTTTCACTGCCCTCTGGTGTTTGTATTTTCTTTTGTTTAGTTCTGATTTCTTCTTCCTTTTTCTGGCATACTTATGCACTGAGATATCTTTCAGCTCAGTCCCTTTGTCCCCTGCACTGTTCTCTCTGACAGATCCTATTTAACAATACTAGTCTGTCCTTCTCTCAAAAGTGTTTGCAATGTCCTTGGTTTGTGTTATTTATTTCTCTCTGTCTTCTTTTCATTTCTTCCGTATTTTTTTATAAACTCTAAAAATCTGGGGTTTATTATTCCTTGGACCACGCACCTGCAGTGGTTTCCATGGCAACGTGATTCTGCAGCCCCCAGCTGTTTCATTCCTCATTCTTATTAGCAGTTTGCTGGATGCTGGTAAAAATGCTGTTGGTTTGGAAAGGCAACCTTGCAGCTGAGAGCATTGGCATTTAATTACTTTAAAACTGCTTGTCTGGTTGGAAGTCCAGTCACTTTACCTGGGATGAGAGCACAAGTCAGCTATGACTATTTAGCCATCTCATCTCATTAGCTGTGCTTTCTTGCAATCTTTGCATATCTATCTTATGCTTAAGTTGATAGCTCATACTCAATCCAATTATTTCTTATGATCTGAGTGTGTTCAGATTGCTCTCATTTTTCCCCTGTCTTTCAGGAAACTTGAAAAACAACTACATTCCTTTAAATTAAATGTTTAAAAAGCTTACTGTAGACAAGTGGGAGCTGAGCTGTCAAACCTCCTAAGTACCATCACAAAAATACCTCCATCATGTCCCTGAAAGTAAAGTCCCTATGACTTTGTGATGGGGTCTTGAGCAGAGATTATATTGAAAGAATATAATGATCTTTCCATCTGCAAATCTGTCTTAGTTTTAT
Organism: Acanthiza pusilla; assembly: GCA_036630365.1. Taxonomy (NCBI): domain Eukaryota; kingdom Metazoa; phylum Chordata; class Aves; order Passeriformes; family Acanthizidae; genus Acanthiza; species Acanthiza pusilla. The sequence continues at coordinate 4,173,743 of JAXCHO010000036.1, forward strand.
GCCTCTCATCACAGTGGAATTTGAATGTCTAATGAAGAGAAATGATCAGTGAGGATTCAAGGAGAAAATCAATCTTATTTTACTCAGGTCTTACCTAGCTTCTACTAATGAAAGTGTAGTGAATTAACACCTGTTGTATTATTGCCAATAAAAGTGATGCTATTGCAAGGGGACTGGCTTCATATTTGTTTTATTATTCCCACAAAACAAAATGCAAAATAAATACTGACACTATGAAAAATATATAAATAACCTATTCTGGTTTTTTGTAGCTGATTTTGTAACCTCATAAAATTATATATATAAAATAATGGGTTAAACAAAGATAAAAATACACAGTTTAAAGTACTAGTAACATGAAAGGTAGGGTTTAGGTAAAAGAGAAATATTTTTGACAGTAAAACAAAAAGGAAAAAACCCTTCACACATTAAACCCCTGGTGTCAGACTTTGAGGAATCAAGTTATAAGAGAAAGTAACAGAGAGGAACTGTCTGTGAAAATGGGAATTTTAAGATGGCCAAGTAGACATTTTTTTGAAATCTAGACAGATGCTGGATAAAGACAACTAGCTAAGCCATATTTGTATCTGGTTCATGAAATACAAATTTATTGAAATAAAAACATCATTGAAAGGTGTTATTTTGATAACTCTTTCAAACAAGCTTTTAACATAGTTTAAAGATGAATATAATATTTATTTCTAAATTAGTTTACTGAAATAATTATTTTGGCTGCATTTATTTCGACATTAAATTGTAAGGATTATTCAAGTGTGATACCATCAATGTTATAAACAACTTTATTGGATTTTGTTAGGGTTTCTTTTTTCCTTTAGAATTTGTCTTATACTTAGCTCTACATAATTATTTGAAATAGAGCAGAAATCCAGTGTCCTGATTTTGGATATATTTATGAATTTGTAGATTTTTAATTTTTTCTTCTGAATTGTTAAATAGACCAATTTATTTTGTATTTTACATAAAGAATTTATATTCTGTGTATTCTAAAAAAAAAAAAAAAATTAAGCTGAGGGAAACTGAAGGATCAGTTACTTGGATTCTTAATGGGAAGGGAAGATTTAGTAAAGCTGTCGGTATGTTCCAGTTTGCTTTTCTCTACATGTTGGAATAACTACATGATTTTGAATGAAGGGTTGTTCCTGTCCTCTTTTAGTGAGATTCTTTATGCCTTTTGACACAGTAAACCACAGTAAAATGGGTCTGCTTTTTAAACTTTTTTTTAAAAGATAAAATAATTAAATAACAAGAATAATTAAATAATTATATATCAGATAAAATAAACTGTTCTCTAGTATTGCCCATGTATTTTGTTTTATATTCATTATGCCTTTGGCTTTCAGTTGGGAAAAAACCCCCTGTCTTTGCTTCCATTGACTCCTGCAGATAAGCCTTGGCACTTCTGAACATTCAGTTATTTGCTACTTATAGTCACATACATTTCTGTATTCCTACCAACACGGAAACAAAAGGCTGGAACTGGCTGAAATGTAGGTGTGGGTAGCAGGCTCAGCATCACTCAATTTGTAGAGATGCTGTAAAATTGTGCAAGGGCAAATCTCACTCCAGTTTCCAGCTCAGAAATTTTCACTCAGTAAATAGGAAAAAAGTCACTGCTCTCTTCTAACTCCAGCCTGGGATGTGCAGGTGAGGCTACACTCTCCTCTCATGTTGCCTGGTGACCTATAAGAAGATTCAACACCTCAAGCACAGAATGACTGTGGGGTCTTATGGGTTAGGGGGTGCATTTCCCACCCCACAGACTGTTCTGTAGTCATGCTTCTTCAAGTGAATTATGTTCTGAACAAGAACACAGATGTTAATGTGTTAATGAAGATATCCTATGAACCTTTTAGTGGAGAAGAGTTTAAAAAAACCCTGAAAGCTGTCTACAAAATATGGGCAATATAGGAGTTTTATGGGTCTTGGGTATGCAACAGATATTTTATTGATTAGAAGTCTTTTTTCTGTGTTTTTTATATGTACATATGTATGCACACTTACTACAGAATTGGTGAACAATAAGCACAGGTCACAGTTTCTGTGGAGTGCTGAGAGACCTGCACTGCTCTCCATAAGCCTGCAGTGACCTTGGGGGAGGTTCCTCTGCAAAGCTGAGTCTCTCAGTAGGTTTAGTGTGAAGTTTGTCCTGAAGGCATGGGTCAGGTTCATAGAACCATTGAATGGTTTGGGTTGAAAAGGACCTTTGAAAGTCACCTAGTCCAAGCCTCCTGCAGTGAGCAGGGCCATCTTCAGCTGGATCAGGTCACTCAGAGCCCTGTCCAACCTGACTTTGAACACTTCCAGGGATGGGGCATCCACCCCCTCTCTGGGCAGCCTGTTCCAGTGTCTCACCACTCTCCCTGTAGAAAACGTATTCCTTGTGTCTCATCTATACCTACCCACCTTCTGTTTAAAACCATTCCCTCTTGTCCTGTCACTGCAGACTCTATTAAAAACTCTGTCCCCATCTTTCTCAGCCCCCTCGAAGTACTGAAGGGCTGCTACAGCCACGGCTGAGGACACAGCACAACATGGCCCAGAGCGCTGTAGCAAACAATGGGTGTCCAGGGCCTCAGGAAGAGTGATCACAGGCTAGAGCAGAAAAATACCGAATTTTAAGACTGGAACTGTATTTCCCAGGACTACATTGCTATTCCTGTGAAGTCCAATTTGAGTGGAAAGTCAGAGCTCTGTGCTGTTCTAAATAAATAGAGCTATCTGCTTTTTGAGTCATTATTTAATCACTGAAATTAATTTTGTTTTCAGTGTGTGATTGGAGCTAAGCAATATCTGCTTCCATTCACTAAAACTTCCTCTGCTTCAGTCTTATTCTTTTCTTTAAAGGATTGTTCAGTAGTGTGGACACAAGATCTAGACAAGTAATTAATTAATTATTCTAAAATTAATTCTAATTCCTGCTTTATAAAGGATAGGCTCTGCAGATTTTAGTGTACTGCTCTATTTCAGCCCCAGTACACTCAGAACAGTATAGCTGGAATGTATTGAAAATCATTTCGTTAATGATTCGGAACACTTTTCAGGCCAAAATGAACTTGCTAATTGTGGAAAGTGGTGATTTTTATATATATTCCTATGTGGAGTGTTTATCTATCTGTGCAACTCTACACACTGTGATAAATACACGATTCAAAAGTTAAGCACTTGCAAGAAAAATAAATGGTACCTGTATTGAATATCCCCTTTTGCAGCCACAGAATCCATAAACATTAGATTATGGAGGTAGAGAGGGTGGGAATGCCATTTAATTTTTTGGATTTTTTTTTTTCTTTTATGCCATGTTGGAAAGAGTCACAGCAGACAGAGACAAAGGGGGTGGATTAGCCATCCACAAACACTACCTTCTGCCCAGCTGCCCCTTGGAATGTCAGTGTGTTGTTGGTGACTCTATTTGCTACCTCTTCCAGGTAGCAAATGGAATTTTTGTGGCAAGGAAGTCACTGCTCAGCATTTGGCTTCTTATTGGTGAATTTTCCTTGATGAATGGAAAGGAATCCTATCTATGGCACTTGCAGAATTCAGACCATCTGATGGGAATGAGAGAAATAATAGTTTTAAAGGCTCTGAAACAGTAATACCACTGCTTTACGTGAGCATACTTCTACTGGATTTTTTCTTAAATGTATATAGAATACAAAAAAATCACAGGAAGGATTTGGATCCTGACATGAAATGAGAGCAGCTAGGAAAAGCCACTGGCATCTTCTGGGATCTTTGTGACTGTCTTATGCAACCGTGTCTTGTGCCTGCACTCTGAATTCGCCTGGGCTACAAAAGTTTTCTGTGGCTTTTTTTTTCATTATGGTACCCTAAGTGGCCCCTGCTGCATGTATAGAGCATCAGACTCACTTGCCAAGGGGAGAATGATGCTGTGCATCCAATGTGCACACTTCACACCATAATGGGACATTGTGGGGCCAACGTGCTGATGGGTCTTGTCACAGGGAGACCAAGACAGAACCAGCAAACCACACTAAAACCAAAAAAGAAATCCCCAAGGGCTCACTGAGCATTGTGGAACAGCTGTAGAACCATATGCATGGTGTGTGAGGAAAAGAAGCAATTACAAGTTAACTGGTTTAATTGGTTTGGTGAAATAGAAAGGAGGTCGCATGCTGAGAGGCTGCCAGCAATGCCTGCACAGCTGGGGCTGAGGAGGAAGTGCCTTCAGCTGGCCACAGCTGTCACCTTGAAGTGACACTCCATCCTTTGTTCCCTTGTGCCTGACACCTCAGCACAATGGGTAGTTTGGCTTTGTGCCTCTTTGATTCTGAAGCACTTTCAAAAACTTCTAATGGGGCTGCAAATATTATTGCTGTGTAGTGAATGTCCATGCTCATGGAGGCTGTCCTGGCAGAAACAAGAGATTTCCATGACTTAGCACTCTCTTAAAACTCTCCCCAGTCTTGGTTAAAACAAAAGTTTATTTGTATTCACAAAATCGTTTCACACTTACTGGGACAACTCACCTGTCCCAATAGATAAGAGTGCTCCATTGAGCAGGTGACACTCGATTCCAGACTTGGATGAGGATTAGATTTATAAAAGTATGTGCTGTCTTGACAGGAGTGCGTTTAAAACCAGGGCTTTTAATATCTGAGACTAGAGCCTGCCTGTCCCCAAGCACAGGGCAATGCCCCATGTGGGGAATAACCTGGCTCAGCTCTCTGAATGCAGAGCTAGCAGCGATGTTTCTCATCAGATTGCTGTGGCTGTGATTTACATGAATTTGGACAGGTTGTTAAGGAAGTCAAGAATGGTCATGAGAAACGTGTTTAGTTTAACAAACTAGTTAGAAGTGCTGATGCTTCTGGAAAGAAAGTTCCTTTATGTTGTCCATTGAACACCTAGTGTGATCCAGGGTAACAGCTACCCTTGTGAAAGAGAAGATGAAATAAAAGATGATTTTATTACCTGAGAAACAGCTTTGCTTCAGTTGTACCTTTCCATAGTGGCATATAAACCTTCTGTGTGTCTTGGCACCAGAAACATATTAACAATGAATAGTTTTTGTTGTGGTGATTTTTTTGAGAGACCATCTGTGCAATGAAATGCAGATTTGCAGGAATGCTTATGTTGTGGAAAACAGAGCTGGAAATGGAGTTGAACTTTACAAACAGTTGGGGTTAATCTACATATAGCAAATACTTTTGTTGTCAACAGTTTAGATTTACCAGTTCAGAAAGGCTTAAGAGAATTGGACTTCTTTTAAAATGAAGGGTAAACGAAATGTAAATGAGCCTGGGCTGCCTCAAAGCTCCCCTTTCAGCCCTACCACGTAAGACAGGCTTGCAGGGACTTCTTATTAATTATCTTCATGTGGCTGTGGCAGGAGGTCCCAGCAGAGCCTTGATGCCTATAAGACAGGCTACCTGAAACAGAGGCCAAGACAAATTAGGAGTATAAAAAGCAGACAAATTTATTCAAGGCCTGCAAAGGCCTTGAAGTTACATTCGGGCAAGCAAAGTTCCCCATCGGGACGACACCCAAAATGGACCCTGGGTCACGAGCCCTTCACATTTTATAAGTTCTGTCCTATCAGCATATTGGCCCCTAATTCTCCAATCACACCCTTAGATGACGATGTTCACCCCCCCAGGCCTACACCCCCCCATCTCACAGGTGTTTATATACTTTCGGGCACTAAGACAACGAATATGTCCTTGGATCTGTATTCAGAGAGCCTTGTTTCGGCTAAAGGTGCTGGGAACAGAGGATTTTAGCACTTTGAAAGAAGGACAGAACTACAGCAAGTTACAGCTACATGAAGAGTAAAAAAAATAGAAATAATTAAGGCATCGGCCTGAGGTCCGTTCCCCTGATTTATGCACAAATACATTGTCTGCTGGTGTGTGTACCCCTATGGACAGAGAAGGGATGTCAGTCCCAAGGATTCTTTTGCAGGAGGAAAAAACGTTTCAGTCGGAGATGTGCACTAATCATGTATCATTTACTTCTTAATTTTTACTAGTGACAGCAGCAAGTGTGCTTGGCTAAAAAAGTCAGAGCAGAGTGGGACAACCTCTCAATACAAACATGGTGGGAATGAGCCCATTAAAATCGTAAGATGCAGCAACTTAATCTGTGCCTCAAGGCTTGAAATGGATTTAATAGGCACTAAGCACACTGCTTTTTAGTAAAAGGTCAGCATGACTTTACCATGAATGAAATAGCAAATTTTGTGCTGTTTGTGTTCTGAATGCCCAATACACGAATATTAATAAAATCCCCCAGACTTCTGACACCATTCCAAACTACTGTTGAGTCTGCCTCAAAACTATCCCTGATATTTTTGTAAGGTGGACCAGGCACAGACATATCCAAGTAATGATTCTCTTCAAAGAGCAAGAAGTGAAAGTCTATTCCCCATAAAGTGAACACAGTGGTAAAGTATGCAGCAATAACCCTATTTACTCTTGTATTCAACATTAGTCTTAAGTGCAGTGCAAATGAAATTAGGCAAGGGACCTTTGTAAGCTCAAGTTGCCATCTGTAGTAAGAAAAAAATCTTATGCTGGAACTAATTACATGACTTTGGGGATCTTACAAAAGGAATATCCAGAGGATCCTCTTGGTGATCCATTCTCTCTCACAAATCAAAGTAGGTGAAGAAAAGAAAATCCTGGAGCTCAGCCAGTGGTTATGTGAATGATTTAAAACTAAAGGTCTTGTTTCTGAAAAATGGCAGTACCCTGGTCTGGTGCTTCAGCCAAAAATGGTTGTAAAACCGAAATTGTTCATCTTCCCTTGAGGGCACTAATTCTGTCAGCCAGCAACTATCTGGGACAGCCACAAGTGTCTTAAAACAGCAGCTTGAAAGGAGACAAAGTGAGTATTAGACAAACTCAGTCTTCCATGAATAAGTTGAACAAAGAATTATTTGGCTGGAAGTTCTTTTTTCCAGGGCTAAGGTGTTTCACACAATGAAATCAAGCAAAGCAGCCGTGTTTTCTTCTACATGGAATATATATCTGCCATTGTTATAATAACTATGAAATATATTTAGAACCCCTTGATTTTTCAAGTTTTTAATAACCTGTTTCGTCACATAAAATGCCCAGTTTTTCACGAGATGAAGTGTTCCTAGTTTTCATGCCCTGGTGGAAAAAGTAAGCTTGATCCTTGGGTGCTGGATAAGGATAGTAGAGAGTAGGATAAGAAGGTAATTTTCATCTAGCATTGCTGACTCAGTGGACTTGTCAATTAAGGCTTCACAAATACAATAAAATTAGTGAGAACTTAGAACTGATTCATAGCTATCTTACGGTGAGAAGCTTAGGCTGATAAGCTCTCCAGAAGAAGACTGTGAGGTGCTTTTTAGTTTTTGGGGATAAGACTCTCCTAAGTGGAGCAAATGGAGGACTGAAAAGGTTTTATTTTTACAGGTAAATGTAGAACTATTGATACATCAAAGGCTTTGGCTTAGTCAGAGATTTTTTTAAACAGTAATTAACCACTTGAACAAATATTTTTTAAAAGCGATTTCTTTTACCTTTTACTATTTTTTATTGATATTTTTTCTCAGATGACAACCCTTTAGTAAAACTCATATAAAAGTTTCTGCAGTAAATGCATGGAGTAACATTTTGTCAGGTGAGTTGATCTCCAAAATTCTTTCTTTCAGCTCCTAACTGTAATTTATTCTCATCTTAGACTCAGTGCCTTTCTGCACGTGGATGTAGTTTAAGGCATGTAGATACAATTCTACCCTACCAGGTACTATTACTCACATATAAAGTCAGGTAGAAGGTGTTCATTCTTCAATATCTACCCTATATTAATTTATATGGACAGTTTTCAAGGCTATTTTTTGAACTATTTTTTCCACTTCCTATGATTTTATCAGCAGAAAGAAAACACGTCCTGCTTTCAGGTTATATTACCTGAACTTGAGTAATTTATTTACATAATTGTTTCCTTTTAGAGATTTCCCTGCTCACTAAAATTCGTATGTGTTATTGTAGTTTTATAACTGAGAGAGGTCAAGAATATAAGGTTTACTTTGGGACATGAGCTAAGACATGGAAAAAGGTTATTACCACCCTAACTTCAAGAAATACATTGATTAATATTTATTAGAAATAACCCTTTACTTTAATACTGCAGCAATCCTGTAGCATCAAATTAATGCCATTTTGGCTGGCCATGGAGCTCCCCATATAGGAGGGCCATTTAGAAAAGGTTTTTCTGTCCCTTAATGCTGAATCCTATCCTGTTCTTCACTTCTGCAGTCACCCAATAAGACTGTCCTGGAGAAAAATTCTTATCTGTAATGGGAAAGCAGTTGTAAAGCATCGTAAGTCATCCCCAAGAAATTGAAAAGGGAGGAATATTGAAAGCCCTGGTGGCTTCTTCCCTTTGCCATACTTGAGGTCCAGACACGGTGTGTAATGTCTGTCTTGGAAGTCACAAAAGCAATCATTGTTCCAGAGGTTAAGCAGACAAGAGAAAGGAGAAGAAAGATGTAATTGCAAGGAGAGATGAAGTGATTCACCTGCTCTGACACCTGACAGAGGATGAATGGTGCCTTTCCCCTGCTCCCAAGGCAGGAGCGGAGGCATGGGGGGAGCAGCACTAACCTGGCTTCTGTCTGGGAGTGAGAAGATACGACTACTGTGCTTTGCGTGTCTGGTTTATAACATTGGTGGCTATTTCTGTTCAAAAGCTGTGCTGTAAACAGGAGAGAGCTTTAATAATTATAAACAACTTGGGTAAAACTTTTACAACTCAGCTGGTTTGAGTACACATGCCTGCCCAGCAAGGCAGGAGCCTTGAAAGGGAGAGTACACAGGCAAGACACATAAAGATTGTTTCAAAGAAAAACAGCTTGGGTAAATATCATAGGGCATCCTCTTCAGAGTAAAATTTAGTTGGGGTAATCCCTATTGTTATATCAGTAAACATTACCAGGAATAAGAGGTGGGTTTTATCTGAAGTGGTCAATTTTTTGTCATTAACCATCTTTGTCTCTTGAATTATTTTGGATTTACAGTTTGCTGCAGAGTTTTGTTGTAATTTTCCCTCCTTTGCCTTCTCTAAGTATTTAAATGCCTGTTTGCAAAATTCAAAAGACACCATGTACAGATAATCTCCCACTGTTCTCTTTGTTTATTTTTAAGCAGAAACTCCCAGAAATGAGACCTGGGAATTGTTGGTACATGCTGTGTGCCAGCAAGAGCAGTGACCATCTGGAAAGCAACTTTGCAGTAAAGGACTTTGGAGTCCTTGTGGATGCCAGCTCGAGCACAAGCTGACACCAGAGGTGGCAAATGGTCCCCTGGCTGCACTCAGGAGTTCTGCTGGGGAGATGAGGGAGCTCAGCCTCCCCTGGACTCAGCACTGATGTGGCCACACCCGAAGCACTGTCCAGTTCCAGGTTCTCCAGTGCCAGGGAGACAAGGGCACAGTGGAGAGGTGCAGTGCAGGATGTATAAATACCCAAAGAAATAGTGCAAAAAAGATTGAGCCTGGTTCTTTTCAGCTGTGCCAGGGGCAGAACAGGAGCCAAGAGACACAAACCGAAATATGGGAGCACCCGCCTGAATATCAGGAAACACGTTTTTCTCTCAGTGAGGGTGACTGAGCACTGACACTGACGAGAGAGACCTAGCAGAATAGGCAATGGATTTTGGTCTGTGTTTTAACCTCTGGTTTTGTGATGGATCTTTGTTACTTGTGCTCACAACTTGTTCATTTCTGAGGTGAGAAACATCCTCATGGTACCTTCAAAACTAGTTTTATGCTTTTAAAAATCCTAGGAGCATTAAAAAAGAATAAGAAAGGAAAACATCAGGATTCTGCTTTTGGAAGTTTATTCTGTGGCTGGAAGGAAATTGTATTATACATTTCATATGTGCTTAACCAAATCTGTATGAGCCTCCTGAAAATAAAGTAGAATGTCCCTTTTCTGATGAAAAGCACTTCAGTAAAACCAGTTAGTGTGACTGTTACGATTTTATTTGGATTCAAGCAAAGTCTTTTCATGCTAAAGGAATTTTCTTTGGCAGTATTAAAAAAAATTACAGAGGAGCTGGTGTTGAAAAGGCAGCATCGGAGGAGATGAGAGTTTGGAAGGAAAAGCAGTTGGTGTCTGCCTCCCCTTGGCTTATCTAATGCTGTTGTGTTCCATATAATTAATAACAATAATATGGGCTCCCTGGTAAAATGACTATATTCAATTTTGTGGATCAATAATAAACACTATAGTATATATCAAATGCATGATAGCATATCTGTGTAGGCATTATTTAGACTCAAGTGAATTAAATTCAAGGTCTTGGTTCTAGTAAGTTGCTTGATAAATTGATGATGTTAAAAAGCATCTTTTCAAATACTTTTCGAGCTGTAGATGAGAAATACTCAGATCTCAGTACTTTTATTGCAGTTATTTACAGTTCATCTTTAAACTTTTGATTAAGATAGACTTGAAAAAATACTTACTCAATATTGTAGCAAATTGATTCCAGTTTGTAGTTAATTTCAATTTATTTGCAAATGAGTATTCAATAATTTCTGTTAATAATTATTAACCTGCAAATTTCTGAAAAAAACCTGTTTTTAAGGACTCTGCAGGCAGTAGTGAGCTTTTTTAATGCTAAGATGGCATATTATTTAAAATCTTACCAGATATTTGATTTTCTCTCAATTTTTAAAAAAATAAAATTGCATTCTCAAATGTTATCTTCCTACAAACTTGCCCGTGCTACAGATATTAGGCAGCTTTGCATATAAAATCAATACCAATAGTGCAGGGGTATAAAAAATTAAAAAGAGTGTTGTAATTGCAGTCTCCCCTTACCCGGTTGCCTAAATTGAATTTTGATCTGTTAAGCACAAAGCCTTCATACCGTTGTGTGTTTTTATTTTCAGACCATTCGATACCAGAACCTCCTGGGGAAGTTTTGTACTTTTCTGGAATGAAATGGGTTCCACCTTATCTCATAACTATAGAAAAGGTTGATCTTCAGAGCTTAATCAACTGCATAAGAAAAGGTAGAAGTCTTAAACTTCTAATGTTGTAATAAATTGCTAAAATAAAGGAAGATTTCCAAAGAAATGAGAAAACATAAGAGGTGTTTTCCCAAAACGTTAACCTCCCAGGAATCTTAAATATTTCATGCTGAACATTCCATGAGTAAACAATTTACATTGCAAATAATGGCATCATTCTATGACAGCTTGTGCAAACTGGAAACTGCATTGTACTTGGTAATCTGGCATTAAAATAGTTCTTTATCATAGTTTATGCACACATATCATTAAAGATTTAGTTCTGAAGGAGTCCCTGTGATGGAAGAATAGTGGCTACCCTCTTGTCACTTGTGTGCATTGCAATGCTTATTTCTATCTTTGTTCTTTGAAAAATATATAAGAATCAAACGGAACTCATTGATAATGTGGGGATATATTAATAAATAATGGGTCATGGAAGACTTTCCCTAGGCTCACCTGTTTCAGAGGTAAATTTGGTATCTTTATTTCTGACTTTAATTTTAAAAGGAAGGATATAAAACAAAATGAGAATGATGGTTGCTAAACAAGGAGTCTGCAACTACTGTAATAGCACAGTCTAGAGCAATGTTGTTGAAAGTCTCCAGATGGCTGAATCTCTTCTGCCTCTTGTCAATACATCACTGTTTCTCTGGATGAGAAAGGTGGCTGTGATCTTGGGGCTGTCAACAATCTATGACTGCCAGTTCACGCACCTTTCCAATTATGTGGTTGGTTTGGATTTTTCAGGGGTGGTGGGATTGTTTTGTGTTTGTTTGTTTTGTTTTCCGTTTGCCTGGTTTTTTGTTTTTTGTTTGTTTTAATGTCATTGTAGGGCAAAACTAATGAGTTATGGCTGCTAAAAGAGTCTGAAAATGAAAGCTCCTTATTTTTGGTGGTCTCTGAGTACACTTTTGTCTTCCTACACAAAAATGTGGATTGTGTATGTGTCGGTTGACCTGAACCTACCTGAAAATGACAACATAATGGAGAATGACGCATTTAACTATGCTCAGCAGATGTGATGGCAAATCTATCCACTCCTGCGACTGCCACAGACTGCATTGTGCATGAAAAAAAGAATTTTGAAAACTATGACCACAAAACAGTGCAAGCAAGCCCCATAGTTACAGAGAGATGCTGCACAGCCTCAACAAGCTGCTCTTCCTCATCTTTCCCAGGCTGAGAGTCAATTTTCTGCCATATATCTCAGCTCTGGCCACTTGTTTCTCAGGGCTCTGTATGTCACATTCTTGTTTCATTCAGGTGTTGCTGCTGCCTGGCTTTGGTCCTGCATTTATTGTGGTTTAAAGCAGACCTAGGTGCATTTTTAAAATGTATATTTATAAGAGCATATATTGGCATTGGGAAGTCCAAGAATGTGTAAAATTAACTTTCTTCTCTATTCACTCTGGCATCTCTTCAGCTTCCCTCACAGAATCCCTGGGGGAAGAAATGCAACCTTACATCTTGCCCTGGAAGTTGTGGTACGTGTTTCCATTAAGGTAGAGGGAGGTGGTGGGAATTCCTGAGGGTTTTTATGATTTAGCAACCTTCTAATAACCTCTGGCTGTGGGGAAATGCTGTAAAACTTGCATTTCTTGATAATAATAGCAGACAAATAACATGATTTTTGATCTCTATTACTTCTGAGATTCTTATTTCTCCTATGAAATGCTGTGATAATAGGAATGCTTTCTTCTCATGGTTATCATCTTCCTATAGTAATCTTTTAGCAGTTATTGTAACTGCTTGTCTTTTTATTTGAGAAAAAAAATGTCTTAGCTTCTATGTGATTGGGAAAGATGTGAGCTTCAGGAGCAAGCTATTTCCCTTGTTGGTGAGTTGTATGTGCACAAATGCTGTTGCTTTGAATGAAAAAATTATTTTTAATGAAAAAAATCTGCTGAAAACAAAGTCAGAATGGTGGAGAACTGTTATGGTTTATCTTTTCCTATATATAGAGGCTATAAACTTCCAGCTTGCCTCCAGTCCCAAACTGCCATAACCAAATCACAAGCACTACTTCAAAGGAGGTCACAAACCATTGGTAAAACCAGCACAAAGAGTGGTTTTCAGTATGAACTCTTGTAGAAATAGCTGAGTATTTTTATGTAGTGTAGGCCTTTGTATTTATCCTGTTTTCCTAATGAATCTCAGCTTGACTGCTCCTCAATTCCAGCAGCGTCAGGGCAAAGTGAACCAAACCAGTAAATGTGTCTCAGCTCAGCGGAGGAAGGGCAAGGCTCCAAATTTCCATGTTGCATGTTTTGAAATTGTGGTGACTGACTATGGCAAATCAGGGTCACTGCCACTTCTGAATCCTCTTCAAAGATCTAATTCTGCATCATAGATATTTTGATTTTGGGAAATCTGTTTTACCATTTAATACTATGTACTGCCTACAGGCTGATGGAAGAGAATAGCTCCCTTCTTCCTGAGATGGAGGCACATTCAACATATCCATGTTGATTTCAGCTTTTACATTTGTGATGCTGTTTGGGCTGAAATAAAAAAAAATCTGCTACTAAAATTGCCCCTTCAACAGTCAAAGAATTTGGCTTAAGCAGAGTGCCATTCCAACTCCCATGACTTTAAGGAATTAAGCCTAGTTTAGTATTATTCTGCTATATAGGTTACAGTGAAATAGGAAAGCAGTTGAAAGTATGATGTCATGGAATCACAGAATGGCTTGGGTTGGAGGAGACCTTAAATATCATCTAGTTACAACTCCCCTGCCATGGACAGGGACAGCTTCCACCAGACCAGGTTGCTCAGAGCCAGCCTGGCCTTGAGCACTTTCAGGGATGGAGCGTCTGCAACTTATCTGGACAACCTATTCTAGTGCCTCACCACCCTCACAGTAAAGACTTTCTTCCTAATATCCAATCTAAACCTACTCTCTTTCAGTCTGAAGCCATCTTCGCTTGTCCTGTCACTGCAGGCTCTAGTAAAGAGCCTCTCTCATCTTTCTTGTGGACAATTAAGTCACCCCAAAGCCTTCTTTTCTCCAGGCTGAACAATTCTCTCAGTGTTTCCTCACAGCAGAGGTGCTCCATCCCTCTGATCATCTTCGTGGCCTCCTCTGGACTTTCTCCAACAGGTCCATGTCATTCCTGTGCTGGAAACCCCAGAGCTGGATGCAGAACTTCATGTTGGGTCTCATGAGAGTGATATCCTCTAACTTAATGTTGCTTCTAGGACATAAACTGCTGTTTCTACCCAGCATCTGCATTATTTCTATTAGTGTATGTAGATCTCCTTCTGATCACAGATCTGTTGATGGAGATTGAATCTATTACTGCAGTCCTGCCAAGGACTGGGTGTAATTTGCAAGTTAGTATATATAAAATATGTCCTCCTTCCCATCACAGAGAATATAAATCTTCTGCATGTTCTGCATGTAGAGCCTGATTTGTTAGCTCACGATGCTCATGTTCTCTCCTTTCAAAGACTCTTATGTCAGTGAAGTAGGGGATCATCCCATAAACAATGTCATTTACTAGTATTTAAGAGGATTTAATATTTCTTTTCTCTGCAAGATTTTAGCTACTTGCTGAGAAATAATCCGCCAGGCTGGATTTTGCCATGAGGATTAATATTTCCCTAAATATCAATATTAAAGTGTAAAAAAGTAATTCATGCCCATGTCATATGCATTGACCTTAGTTTAGCTTCTTTTTCTGCTGCTTGAGCAGTTGAAAATGAACTGAGCCTTCTAATCTAATTCCAGAGAATTTGCATGATAAATGCAGAAGCATATGTATTGAATAATGAACAATAGTCTCAAACTGTCCATTTCTTGTTTTAAAGACTGATCTTAAAAACTACTAGTTTTTACTTTTTTACTGTAAATTAGAGGCCATTTCCCCACATTTGCTTTACATATTCTCCTAATTAAGGTAGAATGAAACTCATTTTGGACCTGAAAAAAGCTATTTCTTTTCTGTGGTCTGCATTTATAAATTGAATAAGCTCATTTGTGTCAACTGCACCCTCCAATTTAAAACTGTCAGCATAAACCATAATCGCAAAAGATATCTCAATAAACAGGCTCTGATAATCTAATTCCTAAGAGGACATTTCAGAGTCAGCAGACTTTGTTTCACTATCTTTTTTCTCAAGGAATGATTGAATATAGGCTTCTACAAGTGAAACTGTACAAGGGGAAATCCAAAACTCATTAGAAGAGAAGATATTTTTCCTGTGTATGTTTGACCATCCTATATGCACTTCAAAGTGAACAAATCAAACAATCGATCTTACTGTGCTCTGTAGGTTGTTTCCAAAATAGCTAAATGCTCAGACTAGTACAGCTACAGCTCAGAGAGCTTCAGTCCTTCACACCATTGTTGAGTTGATCTTTATCTGCTATGAAATGAGGCCTTCATGAAATAAACTGCATGTTTTGATGAGAGGTGTCACGTGAGGAGCAGCTGAGGGAGCTGGGGGTGTTTAGCCTGGAGAAAAGGAGTCTCAGGGGAGACCTTTTTGCTCTCTACAACTGCCTGAAAGGAAGGTGCAATGAGGTGGAGGTCAGTCTCTTCTCCCAAGTAACAAGAGGCAGGATGAGAGCAAGTGGCCTCAAGTTGTGACAGGGGAGGTTTAGATTAGATATTAGCAACAATTTCTTCACTGAAAGGACTGTAAAGCATTGGAATTTTCTGCCCAAGGAAGTAACAGAGTCAGCGTCCCTGGAAGTGCTGGAAAAATGTGTGGACGTGGCACTGGAGGACATGGTTTAGTGGTGAACATGGTGGTGGTGCTGTGTTGATGGTTGGACTTAATGATCTTAGCGGTGTTTTCCAACCTTAACATTTGTATCATTCTGTGATTTAACTTGCTTTGGGCTCTTCAGATTTTTTTGTGTTCCATCTCTAACAGAAAGGCTGCCAAATCCCTGTGGTTTTTAGGGGCTAGAGCCACCTGTGATAAAAACAGTTGTTTGAGCGTCCTAGTTTGGGTTTGTTGCTGTTCCAGGAAGACACTCCCATGCTCCAATGTCTCACATTATGTATTATCCTGCTCTGGGCAGATGAACTAAATGTAGTCCTCCATCAGTTTTAGAAGCTGGATGTTTAGAATCCACAAACTTACAATATTCAGTCAGTCTTCCTTGCCCTGTCTCCAAGCAGAAGCTGATAAGGATAAAGACATGCTGATGGTCACTTCCTTAACCATCTCTCATTTATAAAAGAATTACAAGTTAGGTTGGAGGATGCCTTCAGAGGTCATTTAGTTCAACCCTCTGCTCAAAGTAGAGCCATTCCCAAACCCAGATCAGATTGTTTGGAGCCTTCTCCAATTGAGATATGAATATTTCCAAAAACATTGATTCCATAACCTTTAGGGGAATTGTATTCTAGCACTCAGACACTCATTGTGAAAAACATTCCCTTAAGTTTAAGCTGTATAATAGAGGTGGCTTAAAAAATATTTTGATCTCTGGTTTAGGTTTATTTAGGAATTTCAGACTCCATACTCGGAGGAGCTGTAGCCCAGGATTAGGAGTTTTAAATGTTATGGGACTGTAAATTTACCTAAAACTGGACTATGGTCTATTCTAATAAACATTTTGACTGCATTTTTCAAGGGCTATTTCTTCAATTCCAATCCACTAATGTCTCCTGGCTTCTCTTTTTGCTCTGTTCTCTGCTGATATAAATCTTCTTGCTGGGTCTGATACTTTCTCCTCCAAATAAAGAATGTAACTCAGGGATAAGCAACAGAAACTCCTGGCTAAAGAAAGTGCTCAGGCTGTCTGTTGTTTGGGTGTGTGGGAGATCAGTTCCCATATTTATAAACAAATGATGAGCTAAAAGACCAAGAAGTCGATGGCTGAGTAACCATAGAATACATGGACTTGAAAATTGAATTTATAAAAGCTGAAGGTGTGAGAATGTGAGGAGAAAGAAGAAATGAGCCAGGAGACAACACCGGAAAGAAGATTAAATGGAGAAAAAGAAGAGTGTTTTTTTTCTTGTCCTATGGAATATAAAATAGCTGTATATTTGTTTTCATAAGCAGATGGTTTCACTTTTTGTAACATGTTTTGCTACAAATTAGAAGTGCTTCCAAATACACTCAGGTAATTTCAAACATAAATACAAAGAGGGTAGGTTTGACACTCTTTAAATATGTGACTTTGGCATTGGGATTCTGCCAAATCTGAGAAATGGCATGAAGCATGGCATATTATAATCCAAATAAGTTGACTAAAATGGGTTATATGCCTCACTCCTCCAATTTCAGTGTTAAAAAAATATGATACTGAAGGCATAAGATGATGCTATTTGTCTTTCTTCCTGGCCATTTTGTTTACAGTTTTTCATTGGATATGTAGCACCACACTTTGAGGTTCCTGTATGGAATATCCTTGAAGTTTGTACAGCCAAGCACCCCTGGGCAGCTCGGAGGAGAAATAAAAGACAGACTTTGTTCATGCTAATTTGGATTTAGCAGTCAGCCAGTAATGCCAAAACAGAGAAAAATACTGAAAATTTGGTTGCAAAATGAGGTGTATGACAATCCTGTAAAAATATACAGATGTCAAAGCTTTCCATATTCTGACTTAAAAAGCTCTGTTTTTCATAAACTCAGTTTCATGTTGTATCTCTCAGTCATAGCAAGGGAAAGTGGAATATAAGAAAATTGGGAAGCAAAGTGAAATAGAGATAGATTAGGCTTTAAAATAGAAGAATTCAAATTTTAAAGGAAAGGGGAAACAAGAAAACAATATTGGTAGCATTTTCTCGATGAGATACCATAACATTTATTTTTTATCGAAATAATTTTAAAAAATGTATTACTGATCATTAATTGTTTTTTCACATGAAAGTTAAAAAGTGAAAATGTTAAAATAACTGTCTGAGCTGTTGAGAAATTACATATTTTTCAATATGGATTTGTTTTTAGACTCTTACACTTGTTAATTCTAGCACATATTTAGTGAATTATCATTGGGCACTAAATGATTTCTTAGCAAAATGTTTACTGACTATAAACAAGGTTTAAAAAATTGAAAATTTATTGTTTTTATCAATGCCTGAGACATTAGAACCCCTCTTCATTTATCTTTCTTCTATAGTGTAAGAGCAGGCAGATGAATATATAAAACAGAAGAACAGGTCTTTTCAAGAGTTTTGTGTATTTTTATTATCTTTTTATCATTTTGGACCTTTAATGTTGATCTTCTTTAACAAAAGTCTTTTGTATAAAGTAAGAAATTTCAGACACCAGGCTTTCCTTTCTATTTAGGATATTTTTTTTTCAGTCCAATATAGAACAATATATCTAGAGAGGAGAGATGATGAAGAGACAGATCTGAAATAAGAATTTCTGTAGCACATAGAACCACATTATGCTCATTGATTTGTGCAGATTCCCACAATTATTTATAGCAAAATGTGTAAAGTGGCAGCTGGATGCTCAGTTAAAAATTTGTATCACTATGAGGAAGATGACAGAGAAGCAGCTTCACTTCTAGCTCTTATTTTTAAAAGTCTTTGTTTTGGTTTTGCTACCAGGTGATTCAGCAGTGAATAAATAGTCAGGTATTATTTCACTTACAAATAATGAAAACGATATTAACTAGAACTAACACAAATTTGAATTGTTGGGGCTCTGGGTTTTTGGTATAATTTTAGTAACGTTGGTTCTATTGGCCATATTTTCTAAAATTTCAACACATTAATAACATATATACTCTTGAAACTTCTTAATTTAAATTATAAATATATTATATAGATATAAACTACACCCTTTTCCCATTAAAATTTTTTTTGCAAGCATTTTTATTTGTAATTTTTAGCCATATAGTAATTTGCTGTCCAAAAATACAGTTGTATTTCTTAAGGAGAAAGATATACCTTCTACTGTATATACATAATTAAGCAATATAGACTAAAAAACGTCATTATTTGGAGTCAGTTTTCTTCTGTGAATTAGTGCATCCTGCTGGATTACTGTCCATTGGTTTAGTTGCAGTTGCCTACACTTTATCCACCCATAAGATTTGACTGAGCCTTGCATATAGAGGCTAAAACATTTGGAAGAAAATTCCAGACATTATTAAACATTTCACTGTGCAGGTTAATAAAAGGGCCTTTCTGCAGTCTAGGGCAAATTTCACGTGCAGCTTAAGGCTGTGTAGTTCTCATCTGCCGCAACAGTGCACACAGCACGGTGTTTGCATATCTATTTCCTTGTGGACTTCCATCACAGAGGTCTGCTATCGCAGTTTAAACAGCTTCCAAGTTACTGATGCCTGGGATGGGCTTTACAGAAGCCTGCACACATTTTGTTTCTAAGACGGAGTATATATAAGATCTCCCATGTCAGCTGTGTAAAAAAGTCTCCATTTATACACAAACGTGTGCATCACAATGTCATCCTTAAAGATCAGGGGGTCTGCAAGAGGATGGCAAAGTGGGTTTCAGTTTGAGGACATCAGCGTTGGGTATTTCATGGGTAGTAACTGGGGGAGCCTCACCTCCCACAAGTGCCCACAAGAACCGCTGTAGATGGATGACCCACTATTAGCTAGATTTGAGCTGGTGACCTTGACATAAAAGCCTTTATATCTGGAAATGAATCTCCAGATTTAACTGGTCCTTGACACGTCTGCTCTTTATTGCCCGTGCTTTTACACTGCTGAGAAAACACTGGGGTCATTCACAAGTCATTAAGTCCTGGGCTGGTGATACAGCTCCCATGCACTTCTGCAGAGCTCTTACCTCTCGCAGCAGTTGCAGACTTTTGTCACACAGCCTGCACATCCACAAGGGCCAGCAGGACAACTCCATGTGCCTGGTGACTGCCGGACCAGAGACCGATCCTGCTGGCCCAGGTGTGGTGTGGCACCTTCCCCTTCAAATGCTGGTTCCTACCTTTGCAATTATGATCATTGTTTCATACCTCATTCATGGGTAGATGAGCTGTTCTTCTGCATTTATATGTGTTGTTTGTAGTTTTACAGGATTTCTGCTATGGTAATGTCTTGTCATCTTTATTGAAGAAATTGCCTTTGTCAATTTGCCTTTGTCAGAAATTGTACCTCTGTCAGTTCAGTGGCTCAGAAGAAAGACTTCGTCCCCTCCATACCTTCACCGGTGGTATGAACAATTGAATTTCTTTGGATGTGTCAGACTGTTTGGGGAAAGAAACTTTCAAGGTAACATTCAACTGATTTAAGTACAATTTCATAGCTATTTCCTGAGTATGAAGTAAACAGAAAGGCAAAGTGCTCTGGAGATAAAGCAGGTGGGATGTGACAATCTGAAAGGAAAAATTCAGTTGTATGCTGTGGTGCAACATATAAAGCACATGGCTTGATGGTCCTGACTTTCCCAAAGAACCTTCTGTTATGTCTAATTCTGGGTTTGTTTAGCTCTGTTAAGGACATGAAGCTTTTTCTGTGTCCCAAGAAAGAAGCATGGAGGAATCCCATTACTGATCACATTTTCTTGTGTCCTTTTCTCTATAAACTAACAGCTACAGGCAGACTGATAAACGAAATGATACAGGGGCTGCTTTCTGGCCTGAAGCCAACTGGCATGACACAGATCATAGCCCTCCAGCTGGATTCTCTGACACCCCAGAACAGGATGGCTGCACAAAAATGTTTGTTGGGGCTCAGCCAAACCCTGAACCAACCCTCTGCAGGCGCTGGGGGGAAGCCTGTGCTGATATTGTGACATGAAGCTCACTAAATATCAAAAAGTAAAGACAATTGCATGCTGGTGCTTCAGTCTGTGCTCTCAGCCTTTTATTTCCTCAAATAGATTTGGCTAATTTGGATGATTATTCCCATTTCATCCCAAATACTTCCTTTTCATTTTAAGATGTTACATAATAAAAATCATATTGCTCCAGTCTTAGTTTAAGGATTAAATACATTAAAAGAATATTTTTTTCACCAGGATTTATCTTCCTCCCTTGTATTTTATGAAAAAATGTGCAATTCTTCTCTCAAGAAAAGCCTGAACCTGTTACCAGCCAGTCTGCAGAAATAATGAATTCCTAACATAGTATGACAGTCATCTTTGCCAATTAGTCCACCTGAGTGAGTTCAGCTAACAGGTGCACTTAAGCTCAGTGAGACTGCCTTCACCTCAGGGAACAGGACAGCTATGTTGGTTTCTGAATTAGACATTGGAAAAAAAAAAAATCTAGCTCTGTTGCCTAGCTGTCTCTGTGATTGAAAGCCAGTCCTGCAGAAGCTGCTGCAAAAAGAGTGCCTGTGATTGGAAGTTGTGTGCCTGTCTGAACAAAGAAATGGAAATCAGTGAAAGAATCACTAATTAGCTCTTTTGAATGTTTCTGGTTTTAAATTACCTCTTGAGGAAAAAAACCCCAACTTTCCCTAGATTATAATTAAGCTAAAGAATAAATAAATCCCATTTCAAATGTTAAGGAATTTGTGGAATTTCTGTTGATCTTGCATATAGAGAAAGCTCATATGTGTGTGGTAAGGAAATATCAATCCTGTGTCTGTGCCTGCACATGGATTTGAGCAGTCACATTTTAAGAGTAACTATCTAGGCAGTGGTTTATATGATATAGCGCGTAGAATATGTCACTTAGGCTTTCTCCAGTATGCCAGGCAGAATATAAAGACAGAATATATCTCCATTGATATTTACAGCTGTAAAACATGACTAAAGGGGAAATAAAGAAAAAAATACCCTGTGGTTTTAACGTTATTTTCTACATGCCTACTCATCTTTGAGCTTAAATATTAATAAAGCCATTTTACATGAGTAAATTATTAAAGCCTTCAGACCTAGTCAGAACAAAAGCATGTCAGAGATAGATTTTGATTTGAAGCTTTGTCAGTTTTGAATGTAACACTCAGGTTTTGTTCTGTGTCATTAGTCAATTTTATCATAGCTTCTCTGTCAGAAAATTCAGCAGTGTTACTTTTCTCCCATACAACAGATTTTGGTACCATTCCTTGGCTGAGGCTCCTTTGAAAGAGAAATTAGTTCCCAGAAAGGAACTATGCAATGCCAGTATCTAGTTAGTCTGCAGCGGCGCCCCATCAGACTCTGCCTGGCTACACAGCAGCAAACCAAGCACAATTGGGGACAAGGTGAGCACTGTGTGTGATCACACTGATGAACTCTTTCCATGATCCCTAGCATGTTTTTAAGCAGAAATATTCCAAAAAATGGGTGGTCATGATTTAGCAGTTTGCAGGGGTGAGGGGCAATTCCCAGTGCCAGTCTCTGTGCAGACCCCTCATTTGGGTGTGAACAAATTCACCTCTACCCTCTCATCCTCAGCCCTTAAGAATGGAGGCTTTTTTTTTTTTAAATTTCCTTGTGTACATACACCTTCTCACATCATGTTCATGAGCTTCCTTCACTTTTAAAGAAAACAAATGTATTTCATAAAAACATTTAGAGGCATCAGGTGTATTTTCAGGAGACAGTAGTGTAGTGTAGTGACTCCACTTCAAAGCTGACATTCCAAATTTCTGCAAAAGAACTGTTAAGTGTGATGCTGTACTGACTTCTTGCCTTTTTCTTTTATATAGTCTCTCTGTTCTTTACACATATATTTGTAGTCTATTACTGTATTAGTATATAGTCCCAGCAGTTTTGCCTACCCTTTTCCCTAGGCAGAAAGACCACACATTTTCCAGTGGCTCCTATCCTATCCTATCCTATCCTATCCTATCCTATCCTATCCTATCCTATCCTATCCTATCCTATCCTATCCTATCCTATCCTATCCTATCCTATCCTATCCTATCCTATCCTATCCTATCCTATCCTATCCTATCCTATCCTATCCTATCCTATCCTATCCTATCCTATCCTATCCTATCCTATCCTATCCTATCCTATCCTATCCTATCCTATCCTAATCTTGGTTCTCCCTGGCTACCAAGGCTGAGACTAGCTCTTCAAGATGCATTTTCATAAACAAGGTTTAATTCTATCTGAAGGGGAGGATTTAGAGAGGGTTGAACCAGGGGAAAATTACCTCACCTGTTGTGGTCCTAGTTGGTGACTTTTGTCACATATGCTAATTTGCCAATTTTATAAAACTATTCACCCTGTTGGGGGAAGCCTTTGGTTGATGTTTTTTCCATATTTGTCCCTGGAGGACTCCAATAAAGACCAGTTTATATATTACCTCCTATACTAATATTATCTCAAAAGTGTGGTTTAATTTCTAGGGTCTTCAAGGCATCAGGTGAAGCCCTACAAAGTAAAAGCCGGGAACAATTTTCTTAATGTGAAAAGGCTATTTATTTAGACAGTTAAAAGGAATAAAATAATTTACTTTTTAACTGGGATGTTTTGATAAGATGGTCCAATGAGCAGTGATAGTCCATAAACACTTTGTTTTGTAGGCAGCACAAGTTCTCCATTTCACCACTTAATTTTGATTTATTTTTTTTTATTTTATTTAATTTTATTTTATTTTTATTTTTATGTTTTTGTTGTTGTTGCTGTTAAACTTGACAACTTGGTCAGTCACTATTTTGATTATGCAAATACATTTCTGTTGAGTTTCCATTTCTGGAATAACTAAGCAGAAATGTTATTTCCTGAAAACACAAATCTGATGTGCACACTTCTGCACATGACATCCTGAAAGCATTTGTGAGGTGCTGGCTGATTTTCTAACCCTCTGTCTTGCATTGCTGAATCTTGTACTCACTAAATGAATCTGCTGAATGTCTTGTCTTGCTGCGCTAACTCACTGCTGTGTCATCCCAGGGTTACCTCTTGTCTGCAAAACCTTGTTCCTGGTATTTCCCACAGTTCATGTTATTAAGTCACAGAAGGAGCAGATTGAATTTAGTTTGAAGATTTTGAGCTGACAAGTCCTCAGGTGTCCATGTCTTTTCTTTCTCTCTCTGTGTTTCCTGACACTGAAGGTGAAAGATAGGGCAAGGAAAATTCTCTGCCAGGATGTAATAGTTTTACTTTTTTGCTGTCTTCAAGTTTTGTGCCAGGAAGAATTTTTCTATTAAACTACACTTAGTGATTTAGGGAGAAAAGCTAAGGATGGCTCTGAAAAATATGAATCTATCCAGGTCCATTATAACTATATTCTAAAGGTGGGATCATCTCATCTGACTCAAGATATTTTATTGCAGGATTCACTCTCTCTGACTTCTCTTTTTAGTTATTGAGGGCAAGATGATCTGATTTAGACTTTCAGCAGGAAAAGAATTGGTAAAGTCATAAAAATAATGTGAAAGCTGTGGACAGGAGAAGGAAAAACTGCCAACAATCTTGTCTGTTACAGAGGCTGCAGCATGGACTTCTTGGTCATAGAATCATAGAATCATGGAATATACTGAGGGACCCACAAGGATCATCAAAGTCTAACTTCTAGCCTTGCACAACATCAGCACTTGAATGCTTCTTGAACTCTGTCAGGCTTGGTGCTGTGACCACTTCCCTGCGGAGCCTGTTCAGTGCCCAGCCACCTTCTGGGTGAAGAACCTTTTCCTGACATCTAATCCAAACTTCCCCTGACACAGCTTCAGGCCATTCCCTCAGGTCCTGTCACTGTCACCACAGAGAAGAGATCAGTGCCTGCCCCTCCTCTTCCCCTCATGAGGAAGTTGTAACTGCAGTGAGGTCTCTCCTCAGTCTCCTCCAGGCTCAACAGACCGAGTGACCTCAGTCACTCCTCACACGGTTTCCCTCAAGGTCCTTCACCATCTCTGTTGCCCTCCTTTGGACACTCTCTAACAGCTCAATTTCTTTCTTATATTGTGGCACCCCAAACTGCCCCCAGCACTCGAGATGAGGCCACCCCAGGTCAGAGCAGAGCAGGACAATCCCCTCCCTTGCCCGGCTGGCAATGCTGTGCCTGATGTCCCCAGGACAGGGTTGTCCCTCCTGGCTGCCAGGGCTCTGCTGACTCCTGTTCACCTTGCCATGGACCAGCACCCACAGGTCCCTTTCCATGGGGCTGCTCTTCAGCACAGGCAGGAAAGAATTCACATATGAGGTAACCCTTTTAAGTAGTCCCAATTTTTAGAAAAGATGTAATCTGTCAACAACAGGCATGAATTCAGATAAAACAGGTTTCATTGGCACCTGTGTGATCATGGAACTATTTGTTTTATTAAGAAAATCTGTGATTTGGATGAACTGAAAATGAAGGCTTGAAAATTAAACAACATCATTTAAAATGTGTCTATACAGTCCTACCAGCAGGTTTGGAATAGAAACATATATGATTTTATGAACGTGACATTTCCTTTTACACAATTTTTCCCCCTGAGTTTTTCCTGTATTCCATTGCATTTTCTCTGTAACCCAAATTGCAAGTGGAGAGCTCTCTATGAGCCACCGTGGTCCTGACATGCTGTTATGATCATTGCCTGACTGTCATAAAGTGGACATTAAGCCCATCTGTCCTGGAATGCAGAGATACAGAATGGGTGATTATGCTGGGGTGTTTTTTCCTTAAAGTGTAATTTCTCATATTGACCCTAAAAAAATAATTAATCCCTTGGAGAACTCTTTCATTTGAGGCTTTGTAAAGCGCTGTCTGAGGACGTTTCAGAAGTGTTCTCATTGATAATGTCTGAAAGGTGTATGAAATGCCAGAAGACTAAAACCAGACAAATACAGCATCCAACTTTGAAGTAGGAAAGGAAAAAGGAGAGGGGGATTATAAACCTGACACTTATCTTCAATTTCCTCAATAACTCTGGAAGGTAAGAGACCTTTCTACAAAAATAAATTGTAGATATGATACATCTTAGCTCCAGAAAAGCTTTTGGTGCTGTTTCACCCATCTTACAAGAAAAGCTGTTGAGACACATTCTTGAGAAAAGTACTATAGCATGGGTGAAAAAGTGGTTGTACAAATATACACAGAGAGCAATTTCAGGGTTTGTTTTTTTTTTTAGATGGAAATGTAAGACGTCTAGATCTTGTGTTGTTAAGTACTTCTAATAACCACTTCAATTATTGTTGTTTCAGACTACCTGAAAACAAGGAGATAATGAAATTATTTTGAAGTACAGATTAGAATTCAGCAGGTTTTAACAGATTAGAGGTACGGTATGAAAATAAGACAAAGCTCTTCAAGACAAGGTACTGTAAATTAATGGGAGCAACCAACTACAGATAAGGATCTGTAAAGTGATATAACTGCACTGTCTGTTACTCAAAAGCCTTTCACAGGAATTGTTCTCATCTGGATACTGAATGGGCTCCAGGAAAATCACAAACAGGATGTGGCTAAGACAATATGATATGTACAAGAACGACTGAGGCTGTAAATGGGGACGCAGTTATTGCCCACAGTTACACAATTTTGTTGTAAAGAAGGGGAGGTGACCTTTTCTACTGATTCAGGGTAGATGAGACAAGAAGTGATCTGTTTGAGTTGCAGCAAGAAAAAAGTCAGTTTACACATTTGGAAAAATATTTGAACTGTAACTGTAATGTAATACGGGTATAAATCTCCTGGGAACTTTGGAGACTTCCGGCCATTGAATATCTTTAACAAGAGAAAACTTTTGAGAGTTGTCAGCTTAGATAAGTTTTTCAGGTTCATTTTTGCACCATTTTAACTAAAGTCTGTGAATTTGGTGGATTGTGTTCTCTGTGGGAAGCATAACTTGAAGATTTGCTGAGTATGTGTGAATTGCTTGTTTTCATTACTGACTGAACATAACTTTCAGCATTGGCCAATTTTCACTCCTTATTTCCATAGAAAAGACATGGTAGCAATAGCTGTGGATATGTGTTCTCTTCAAAAATGCTTAATCCTTTTAAAAAATCTATTGTTTTTATGACTAATATTAAAAAAAACCAAACATTAAAGAGTGGCTGTAAAATCCCATGTGACAGTTCCTAACTGGAATATGTCTCCTGGTCCAAGCCAATAATTTACATTAATAATAGCAATCTGTGTTTTAAAAATGCTCATTTGTTGCTTGTAAGGTAGCAGGTGGTTGACTTGTTACCAGACATTTTAGCACTTTAAATTTCAAGATCATTGCTTATATATATATTGCTATCTTCCCTAATACAGTATCTTTTATTAGCTTATTGTAGGCTGGAAATAACCTATGGTTTAATATTATTTTCAGTGAGAGTGAATATTTCTGTTACTTAGTATTTTTTTGACCTAAGAATATTTTTGCTGCTTCACTGGCACTGGGAGTAAATAAATGAAATATGAAGAATACAGGATGAAAGAAACACAGCTAAATTTTTTTTTAAAATAAACTATATATGACACACATTTGGTGGGATAAGAAGGATCTACCTATTAAAAAAATGAAAGCACATTTTTTTAGGATATTTCACAAGCGCTCATTTGCTCACTGATAAATCCTTATTGGCTCTTCACACTGATCCTCACCAGGGCTGCAGATCTTGGCTCCAGTATAGGATACTGCTCTTATCCATTGCAACTGAGATAGTGGATAACACCCATTTTTACTCCTATTTGAATGAAATGTAGGTTACAATGGGACATTGGTGGGGGGTGGTGTTTTTTTGTATTTTTGTGCGTGTGTGTGTATGTGTGTTAAAAAACACCTGGGAGGTTTTTAGTATGTTTTTATTTTTCCAATGGGTCTGTAATGAAGAAAGATGTTGACCCACATTGGATGAAGACTTGTAGTCCTGGTTGTCCTCTGTGGCTTTACATATTCTTAACATGTCAACAAATCTTTTCTAGATGGTGATTAGATGGTTTTTTTCCCTGTCTATCTGTGAATTATACAGCTGTTCAGCATTTCACCACATGTAATGCAATCCATCATTATGTGAGGCAGACAACCTGAGTTTTATAATGAAATTGAACTCTATTTTGAAGCTTTAGAGCAGAAACAGGGAAAATTTATACTTTCATCTACTTATTTTTTAATTTAATCATCTACATTAGATTTCTGTGCATTTTTATTTATATTTCCTGAATATATTTTGGTGCCTTTCTAGAACCTGTCATCGTTAAGTGATTTTATGAACTTCTAACATTTGCAAGGGAGAAAGCTCTCAAGCTTTATTCCATAGCTTCTTTCATATGTATTTTCATTGCTTTGCATTCAATTATGCATCTTTAGAAACTGATCTTTCCATTCTCAGTTGCATTTACTAGGAAAGGTTTAATGGAAGAGTTTAATGGAATAGTAGTGGAAAAACGACAACCACGGGCTTGGATTCTCTTACTTATACCTGGAGCCACAACCACACCCTCTCTAAGTTAATAACCTCCTTGCCACGGATGGAAAACTTGTAAATTGTAAAGTCAAGTAGTCAAAAATTAGAAAACGAACGTATCTAATAGAATGTATCTATTTGGCCCTTTCCCAGTTTCAGTTCAGAAGCTGCGTGGGGACAGAGTGTTATCAGCTCTACAGATACACTTTTCAGTTTTTTTTTCCCAACAAAATGCCTGCCTCACTCAGTGAAAAGAATAGAACCGTAAAGGGAAAGAACTGAGATTGTGCAGGCTAATACAAATCTGACATTTCCTTTTAGTCACCTGAGAACATGAAAAACCATTTTTCATTAACATGAGGTTTAGCTATGCAAACAAGCATATAGTCATAAGAAAAAGAGTGACTGTATGCAGTAAGAAACCTGTGTAGAGAACATAAAAATTTACCAGGGATTTATGGGTTACTTTTGATAGTTGCTGTAGAATTCTATGGGACTTCCTGTGTTCCCCAAAGTGAAATATATTTTTCTTCCCTGTTTCTTTAACCTTTTCCTAAAGAAGAGAACTTCATAGCATACCTGGGATGTAGAAAGTCTCCACCTCACTTATGTTTTATAGTTTTTTGCCTTTAGCTTGGACAGCTCTGGGGCTTGAATTTTTTTCTATCTTATGTACAGTGTAAAAGAACAGCATAAAGAGGAAATTGGGGAATTTGTGTGAATCATGACATAAATATTTATATATGTAACAAACACTCTGGCTTTGCGTTTGACATCTCAAATGAATAAAATCAAACACAGTAAGCTACTGATGGAAGAAGAGGAACTGCTTGTAGTTTAGAATGGTATGAGATGTGCTTTTGGATGAGAGAGAATTCCACCTGTTTTTTCATACATTTTCTACATATTATGTATGAGTTACAAGTCCATTAGGGAATGAACTGAGACTTCAACTCTATTCACATAAATAATCAGATGTTTTTAATAAAGATTTTTAGTTGCTTTTTAGATGGCCCAGTGTCATGACAACCAGCTCTGAAACAGATTTCAGAGAGAAAGGGTTTATGTCTCATTAATCTCCTGATACTACATCCATCTTGGCACAATGGAAGTTTTGTTCTGTTTTTATAATGACTAGTTTTTATGGGAGTAGTTGGTTAGCCTTATCCCCTCTCTTTATTTTTTGGGGTGTGTTTTGTTTTGTTTGTGTGGGTTTTTTTGTTTTTGTTTTTTGGTTTGTTTGTTTGTTTGGTTGGTTGGTTTTTTTTTTTGTTTTGGTTGATTTTTCCCCTATGCTTAGTTTGGGATATCTAATGGAGTACAGAAGGGACACTTGTTAATCTATTTAGAAGGAAATTAATTTAACATGAAGTGCCTTTGTTTAGAAAAGCACAATTGTATTGCCTTGTGTGCTGTGGGGTTTGTGCTTTGAAGATTTATTCCTTTGACAAGATTTAATTAAAGTCAATTCCACATATACTCAAAGGTTTTACATTTTACATTAGTATCATTACTAGTGGCTGCAAGTTTTGTCGTGTAATTGTCTTGATGATCTTATAAACAGGAGGCTCTGACTTCCCATTATAAGCCAGAAGGAGGAAGTGGAGGTAAAGATCTGATTATATGACAGAGAGGAAGCTTTAGGTCTCGAAAATACTGTCTTAGTACCTATCAAACTTTGGAAAATAAGTACAAGAAAACCTATTTGTTGCTGCAGCAAAGAACAGGATGCATCACCAGGGGCACCACCAGCAGAGAGGAAGGCATTGTCCCACTCTACTCAGTGCTTGTCAGGCCACACCTGGAACACTGTGTCCAGTTTTGGTCTCCCCTATACAAAAATGATGTGAAGAGAATGGAGAGGGTCCAGAGAAGGGGTCCAGAGATGATCCAAGTGCTGGGAAGCCTGACATATGAGGAAAGGCTGAGAGATCTAGGTGTACTCACCCCTGAAGGAAGAGGACTTAGAGAAGACCTTGGGACCACGTTCCAGTATTTAAAATGTGGCTACAAAGGAGATGGAGAGTCTCTTTTCAGAAGGAGTCCCACGGAAAAGATTAGGGGTAATGGGTACATGTTAATTCTGGGGAGATTCTGATTGGACACAGGGGAAGAGTTTTCACAGTGAGAACAGTAACCCCTCATAAAAATCTGTCTAGGGAAGTGGTGGATTTCCTGATATTGGACATCTTTAGGGTTTATCTGGGCAGGATGCTGGGCCATCCTGTCTAGACCATGCTTTTACCAAGAAAGGTTGAACCAGATGATCCTTAATGTCCTGTTCCAGCCTGGTATTCTGTGATTCTGTTAATAAACCATTTGAATGAATATGAAATTAGTACTTTGTTTGATGCTTTTATCTTTTTCAAAATGGAAGTGTACAGATATATATTTTTAATGAGTGTCAGCTGTTAAAAGCGTGTATCTTGAAATATCTGTGATCATTTACCCAGTGATATTCCTCTCTGAACATCCACTCTACTTTTGTTAGGACCACACTATAATATAACTTCATAACAGAATTGAAACACTATTATTTCTCTTTCATGGCATAGTAAAAGGTTACTGATTAAATTTAGGGCTAAGTGAATAATTCGTGATGAAGGTTAATGAATCTTTCCAACAGGGCAGCTTCAGCCATAACCTAACATCTCTCAGAGCTGTTGTTTCCAAATGTCATTGTTGGGGCTCTTTTCCATGTTATTCTCCAGGTCATCCTCCCACCTGCTGCTGCTTCTGCCTGGAGCCCCAGCACTGCCATGTGCTGAAATGCAGCCTGCTCTGGAATGATGTCCACTGCGCCTGTTCCCTCCAGAACTGACCTGGGCCTGACCTCTGCAGAGCTGGCTGTGGCCTCAGTGTAACACACTCACCTGAGAAATCTCACAGTCCAGCTCCCAGTGTTTCCTCCACTTCCCCATCTGTTAGGGTTGCTTTCTGTTCTCCCACTCAAACTTCATCCATAGCGCATTCAGGCCATGTTTGGGGAGGATCAACACTTTTCTCCAAGCACTTTATATATACACCTCCTCTGCAGTCCTGTTTCCAGGACTCCTGCAGCTTCTTGCAGCCTTGCACCAGGAAACCTGAACTGGTTACACCATAAAAAAAGAAGCAACATTTTTGGTGTCTTCTCATCTCACCATGCCAGGTGAGATGGAGGAGATGGTGATTAATTTGAGCTGCTTTAGTCCCTACTCAAATCCTCATTCCACTGCCTTTTTTCTTTAGTTAAATAATGGGCTCTTCCTGTGGAAGTCACACTGCAGACAACTTCCAGTGAAGAGTGATCCACTGAGAGAGATCTGACACAGAAAAGAGCACAGATGAATGTTGGACGGAGCATTCTTGGGGTCTCTTACAATTTGGAAAGAATCACCTCCCAATTCAAGAGCTTAGACCATCTTTTCAAAATAATATTTCTACCTTAAGAAATATCTATCCTATGGCTTAGGGGAATCAGAAGGACTGTTTGAGCAATACAGAGTGCAGACTGGGGATACAATATTCCCTTTCCTGTGTTTTAAAATATAAGAGATCTGGAGTTTGACATGAACATTTGAAGTAATTATCTGTGTAATGAGCATTTGAGGGTGAATAAGGTAACTTATGTTGTTTATCAGCCTGAAGTTTTCTGGTGTGTAAACAGAAGATCTATGCCAGAATGAAAGCATCACAGCAAAGTAAAATCTAGGAAGGATTTAAAAAAAATTTCCATTAATGACTAAACAATTTCAAACTTTCTGGTTAGTGGAAGAATCCCAATTTAAAGATAACTCCAATTTTAAAAATGCCTTCAATATTTATCAGCATGAAACATTGCTTGCTTTGTTAAGTTATATGCATACAATATAAGGTGTTAATGATCCGTTGATATTTGTTCATATCAAACAAGGTCATATTAAGGGTATCTACAGAGATTACAGAAATATCAAGAGTATTTTTTTTTGTGGGCGTCACAATCTAACATTCCATTTCACATTTCTAAATCCCAAAAGTACTTGAGAAAATAATAGGTGTTATTTTTCTTCCCTTTATACCTTCAAAAAATAAGCTTTAGTGAATCCTACACAGATTTCACAAGCTGTCAAGGCAAAGCTAGAATGAGAATCCTGCTTTCCACTCCAGTGATCTATACCTTGACCGTGGCTCCTAGTTTTCAAAGACATGTAGACTGGACAAATAGGATGAAATTTTATATTCCTTGCAAAGTCAATACCTGTACTGAAGCAACTAAGGCAGAGGAAGAAGGGAGAAATGGAGGCTTGGAGTTGAACAGAAATTGTAGGATAGACGCTATTAATTGTAACTTGAGGTTCTTTCCTTGTTTAAAGACTAAAAACTGTAAAGTGTTAACAGGTAGTTGTTAAAAAGAAAAAATTCTGACTACCCTCTATATTTTGAGAAACAAATTCATGCTCATGCAGAAACCAAACCATAACTCCTCTGCTCAACATAAACTTAAATAAATTAATCAGGATACAACAAAAGACGTAACAATGAAATTGTACTTAATCTATGGCTGAAGGTGACCTTTCCTGTTAGCATGATTGCTGTCTTGAAGGACAATTTCTGCATTCGAGAAAAGGTTCACATCCATTAGTTCCTAGGAAAATAGGCACTCTGAAGAATTATGCATCCGGTTCTCCAAGACACTGTCTGAATAGAAAGTGTAATCAAATTATTTTTGAATTATAGCTTTGTATCTTACATTGTCCATATTCAAGAACAAGAACTGTATATATAAAATTATATTTTAAGAAGTTGTAATTATTCATGTGTTTGAGTATTTGAAGAACATTTACTATTGCTTGACACTGAGAAACAAAAGACTTAATTTATCAAAACTATGACTATTTTTAGTAAGAAAATGGATCTTTAAATTTGATACCAGTGCAGCCAGAAGGAAAGCGAAGAATTGGAATAAATTTTCAGACTAAAAAATAAAGTTGAAGTGACAACTTTCCTTTGGCAAACGTGAGTCACAAATCTCTGCCTTAAAATATGCAAAGCTTTCTATCTTTGTTCTTTGTCCAGCAATTCTGATATTGCTCATACCTAATTATAGCATATTTCCCTTTAATCGGTGGTGCATAATTTATTTTGCTGTGCTTATAAATGTGCTTTTCAGGCATGCTTGTTGAAATACATACAAATAATCTTCCTATAAAACAAATATTCAATAGAAATATATAGAAATAAATAGAAATGTATAGAGATTTCAGGCAAAAATAGTTGTAGTTTTCTGAATAGTATTTTCAGTTTTTAATTGTGAACTTCAGAAGCACAACAGAAAGCAGCTTTCTATTCCTTAAATTTAAAGTATTAAAAAAATTCATGAGAGTAAAACAAATTTCAAGATATTTCTGCTGTATGTGCATTTATAGATATAAATCTGATGACAATAGTGACAAAAACCATGTATTTTCCATGTATTTTTAAACATTTTTCTTTATTGGAAGCATCTCACATCAAAAACAGAGTAGGAAGACCATAATCTTATTAACAAAGGAAGTATTGTTTAGATATCAAACCAAGGCTACCATTATAAGATTTAGCACTGGATAAGGTGTTGCTAAGGAAATTGATGCTAAATATTAATACAGTGAAATTAAAGCTCTATTTTATGTCCTTTATTTTGTTATAAATATAAAAGTTATATCTATACCATTAAGCTGAACATGCTCAGGACATTGTCCCGGCATTAGCATGGGATTATTCATAGTCTTTAATCATTAGTGCACTCCTTGGCACATTTTTTGTGTTTCTGGTTAGCACTAGCCCAAATAATGCTAGTTTTGGATTTAATAAAAGTCATGGACTGTTCCTATAAGACAGAATGGATGAAACCCCCTTATTTTAGGAGGAAGGGAGTTGATCTGTATAGAATGAAGTAAACTGCACTGCTTGGTCTCAGGTTGAGCAAACAGACCACTACACATTTTATTTCCTAACGTAGGTATAGCAGAGGTCACTGCTCAGACCCCCAGATAGACACCAGCTCTTTACCACACAAACCACACAAGAGGGAGAATCCCAAATCCCAGAAAGGCTGATGTTGGAAGGAACCTCTGGAGGTCATCTCCCAGCCTCTCTGCTCAAGCAGGGGCACCTTCAGCCAGTAGCTCCAGGACCATGTTCAGAAGGCTTTTGAATATCCACAAGAAGGGAGAACTGACCACCTCTCTGGTCAAGCTGTGGCAGTGCCCGATCACCCTCACGGAGCAAACGCCTTTCTGATGTTCGGACAGAATCTTCTGTGTTTCATTTTGTGCCCATTGCCTCTGCTCTTGTCTCTGGGCACACTGAAAAGAACCTGGCTCTGCCTTCTTTGCCCTCTCCAAGTATTTATACATTGATGAGATCTCCCCCGAGCCTCCTTCAGGCTGAGCAAACAGTCCAAACTCTCTCAACTTTTCTCCATAGGATGCTCCAACCCAATCACCTTAGCAGCTCTTTACTGGAATCTCTCCATCATGTCCATGACTACTCTCTTGTTCTGGGGAGTCCATAAGTGAACTCAGAATTCCAGATCTGACATCATCAGTGCTCAGTGGAGGGAAGAGTGTGTCTTTCTCACTCCATTCTCTACATAGCAGTTAATATGCTCTCACAAAATCCTAATTTTATAATCTTGAAATGAATTTATTTGTCCCTCTGTTGTGAAGAGCTGTGTGGTAGGTTTTGACATTTATCTAATTCTGGATTTGGCCAGAAGATAGAAAGTTTGTGTTTTCTGTGAGAGTCTGCTGGTTCTGAGTTCTGCCCATCACAACTGTTTCATCAGTGCACCACTGACATCTCTCTCAGACACTGCTGGGGCTAACTTTTAGGTTGCTTCCTCTCAGCACTTTAATCCACACCTGGATTGAACTGTTTGGTTTCTTGAACAACAGATAGGAAGAAAATTTACTTTTCTGACTGAGTTCCATGAAAAGTGTCAGACTGAGCAGATATCCTCCTGAGGATGAAGGTGACTCCCAGTTCTTGCTCCTTTTTGCATTCAGATGCTTTGGTCATTGCTTATTTAGAGCTTCTTTCTAGTAATGAACTGCTGCCTGATGTCTATTTTTCAAAATATTTCAGAGAATCAGCCTATGAAAAAAAAAAAGGGAATCAAGAATATGTATTTTTGGGAGGGGTAATGGTATTTTACTGCTTGGTTTTAGTGTGTGCAAGCAGATGGAAGACATTCCTGGTCTTGTTGAAGAAGCAGGAGCAGCGTGAGGGACATGACAAGCAGGGACATTGTCCATGTTGGTATTCCCAGTCTCCTGCTGGACCCTGAGTTAGCCTGTTTAAATCAGTCTTGGCTCTCTGCTGTCTTCATGGCAGCCATCTAAAATTATGTCTGTCTAAACTTGTCCAGATGGAACGGTTCTGTGCCGAGGAAAAAATCACCCCTGGAGAGCAATCATCCCTCCAGTGACAAGGAAACAGAGATGACTAGTTTAATTTAGACCTTAATTAACAATCTTGCCAGGTTCTGTTTCCCACTGGGAAAAGCACCAGGCGTATTTACAGTCCAGTTTAGTCAAACACAGCACATACTTAAAATGATCCCTATTCACACTCTTAAGCACATGCATGAGTTGCACAATATAATGAATTCTGTAAAAGCATTTGAAGCTAAGCAAAAGTTTAAAGATGCTTTTGAAGAGAGGCTCAGGCAGGAACTGTACGAGATTCAGCTCACTGCTTTCCTAGCCTTGTATATAAAAATGGGTTGAATACACTTAAAATTTTGTCAGGGGTCTTGATATATTTCATCTATCACTACACAGTGTAGTGGGTTTCAAGTTTTCAAGGACACATTTTTTTGTATTTTATTTTTTCATGCTTATTTTTTGCAAACAGTATAATCACAAACAATTTTTTGCAAACTATGTAATATAATCAATAATAGCTGTTAATGACCTATTC
This sequence comes from Acanthiza pusilla, assembly GCA_036630365.1. NCBI lineage: Eukaryota > Metazoa > Chordata > Aves > Passeriformes > Acanthizidae > Acanthiza > Acanthiza pusilla. The sequence continues at coordinate 4,209,856 of JAXCHO010000036.1, forward strand.
AAATTCCTCTTTATACATGTATTCAGACTTTAACAGTGTGCTGCTTAATGTCTCTTTTTAAGGTGAAGTCACTTCAAACAGTTTGAAATCAGGAACTCTTGGTTTTTTGACTGTTCTTTTGTCGACCTGTAGTTTATCTGAAAATGCTGTCATCTTGAAATTAGATGATAGCATTGAATAAGGTAACCTTGTTCCTCCTAATTCTGCCATTTCTTCACATTAAATGCTGCCAGAAATTATTTTATATATAGTTTTACTATTATCCTCACAACCCATCTTCTTCCTTGCTACTTAAGAGAATCAACTCACTATTATATTTCTACAAATGCCAAATCAGAGTTACTTACCTCAAGACTCTGCTCATGAACCAAACTTGTTTAATGAATCAATAATTTATTTTTCTTTTTATTATAGTAATTTGGTCTCTTTTTGAGTAGGCAAGATTAAAGGGAATTTTTTTTTTTTTGGCTGCCAGGAATATTTTTTACTGTCAGTATAGAAGCCAAATGAAACCTAACAAAGTTCTATACTTATTTGGCTTAGGTCTGAGCCAAAGAAATGGTTTCCTGATTCCTGATCTTGGTCTGCCCTACACAGAAAATGCCGGAAGTTCCAGAAGATATGCTATGAGTCTTTGATAATTTTGAACAAAATATTTTACTCACACTTAACAATGTTTCAAATTTTATCAGTCTGAATCTGACCTTTTAAATTAGAGCAACAGATAGAAGACTGTGGAAAACATAATTTTGTTTTGTTTTTTAAAGAAAATGCATGCATCACTCCAGTGTGAAAAAGTTCAACATTTGGAAAGCCTCAATTTTCACAATTTACAAAATCCTAACTGCAAAGATGATGTTATCACAGTAAGTCATTGCATTTTCCAGTTATTTCAGAGGCAACAGTGTTGTGGTACTCTGAAATAAAATTGGATGGTGGTACCGGTAAGAATTGTTTATCTGTGTCTGTGGTAAATGCAGTAAGTTTAGCCCATAAAGGAGGCATGATTTCATCCTCTGGCAGATGTTTTCTAAAAGTAAATTATTGCAGGCAGGGAGAAGTAAAACAGAGTTTGCCCCTAATTTCCCTTTCTGTGGCATCAGATTTTGTCCATACAGAGATGCTGACAGAAAAGACATGCCTATAAGGGTAAAGTACTCAATAATCTGGAAGTAGCTCTCAAAATGAACTTTTGCATCTTTAGTAGGCTATAGTTAAGCCAGGAATGGTACTGGTAAAGGCACAGATTAGTTTCTTAAACAGGAGGAGGAAACTTTCTGGGTTGTGCTTCTTTGCTACAATACATTACCATGCACAAACTGACGGAATGAGAAAATAATCTTCCATGAAGGAAATGTAAGAAAAAGTAGATCTTATTGTTTACAAACACATAAAGAGGGTCATTCCTCTGTGTGGTCTCCTTTCCACTGGAGAAAGGGTAAAGGACAGCACAGTAATCAAGAAATGTTTATTTTGAATTGAGAAAGAACATGCAGGGAGGAGAGGAAGAAAATAATTAAGATATGAAGACACAAACCAGAGTTTTTACAGTTTTATAATTTTTTACTTTGTCAAATCACAACAGCCCACTTCCAGAGCAGGATGGTCTGCACCTGATAGTTGGAGAGGTTTTACTGAAGGCATGAGGTATGACATACTGAAGGTATGTCTGATTATGATAAAAACCAGACGCAGTCACCCCTCTGAACTAGCAGCTGGAGGTTAGCCTGGTAAAATCTAAGTCTTAAAACAAAAACAAATGACCCTTTTGAGGCAACTCAGTTTTACTCAGGGGCTGGCGTGAACAGAATATTTAAGTTCCTCTTATAGTTGCCGAGCTGGTAACCTTCCCTCACTGTATTACTGGTGTTTGGGGGCCGTTTACCATGCCTCACATTTCTTTGGAAGCAGAACAGAGACAGGAATACACAGCAGTTATTTATGTGTGTCGTGAAAAACAAAGGTTTCCTCGCCCCTTAGTGTGGGGAGATGTACTCGACCATTACAGTTTGATTTGTTTGTCAGCATCCCAGGAAAACAGAGGTCATTATGCCTGACCAGTCTGTCAGTGTCCCATTAGACATTAGTGTTCACTGGGGTCCACAGTCCTGCTGGATAAGGTGTGGTTTCACTGACTTTTTCAGGGAAATATGGCAACAACAAAAGTGAGACACCTCAATAGGTCTTCCTCTTCATTTGGGTGTGTTCCCTGCTGCCAGTGACTGTGAAGGACTCACACCAACAGATTTGGAATAACACTTTATTAATAAAAAATTGTGACAGGTTAAGGTTCGAGGAGTCTCGGTGACAGTGTCTGACTGCAAAAGCATATTCAAAGCAACACACAGAGAAGCTCTAACCCCCAGTAAAAGTATTCAGCACACACAGAATGTGGTTCTTATTAAGTGTCCCTATGGGGGAGAAGACAGGTTCAGACGCTTGACTGATCCCAGCAGATATGATGAAGTCTTCCCTAACTTTCCCCCATTCTCAGCTCACTATTTCTTTTTGCTTAGGTGGAGCTTGAGTGACTCTAGTCATCCATACCTTTGTTACTGATTGGTGTAAAATTCTCTTGCTTTGCTTTTAAAGCTACGGACAATAAAATGTAGAGCACACGACAGTGAGGAGTGGCTGTACCTCTCAGGGGGTACCTTTGGGATGGAGGTGTGTGTTAATATTACAATTAGGTTATAATGAACCAAGTTCATCTGAATTGAGCAATTTCACCACAGTTGTTGGCTCAGCAGCAGGACATCATCTCCTGTTTGAGAGGATTTCAGCAAAGCCTGGTCATGGCATCTCCACTCCGTCCTCTATTCCATCCCCCTCAGCAGGTGCTATGGATGCAGATTGTGGGTGTGGGGAATTGTCCTGGAATAGATTTTGAGCATGGCAACTGCATTCTATCCAGACAGTTGCAGCTGTAATTTACCCTATAAATTCTGTACTGTTGTGACTTCTATCAGGATGTGAATATAAATTCTCAGTTTCCTCTAATTTTACTCCCAGCCATCTTTCCATAATGTGCTAACATGAGCAGCATGTCAGGGACTCCTGGTGTAGCAGACTGAGCAGGAATATGCTGATCACCCAAAGCTCCCAGCAGGTCATTTCTGGTCAGACAGACACCAGCCTTGTGGGGACAAGTGTGTTTGCTTTGCTCCTTGGAACAGACTGGTTGATAATACTTGGTTGTCTTACTTTTCTCTGCCTCTTTTACTCCCCCCGGAATTTATCCTTCTTCACATCAGTATTTTTCCACTTGGATTCTAAAATAGCTTTTACTACCTCAGCAATTGCCTTCCATGTTTCCACTTAGCCTGTCTTGCAGAGTTGCACTTCACACACTTTCACAGTTCACACATTTGCTACAAACTTTTCTTGGTGAGGCTGAGACAGCGCCATGCAGCTGCGCTGCACCAGTGCCACCTCGGGGCACCAGCTCATCCTCCAGGACAGACCATCAGTTCTGATCAGCTGAGGGCTCTTTAGGCGCCACTGACTGTATTGACAAGATATTCATCAACTATAATGGTGCTTAGACACTTTGGACATATAGAACTCCTCCAGGTAGATATCCTGACCTTGAACTGAATCTTTGTCTATTTAATCTCTTTCTATCCAGTTTTTTACCCATAGTCCTGTCCCAGAGGTCTGATTATAGTCTCATATATGCTGTTTCTTTCTGGTACTCTTTAGATTAAGATTATTTATGATAAGATTATTTATGTAGAATTGTCACTGCATTATGAAGTATTACAAAGAGGGTCATTATGCACTATACTTGTCTTCATTAATTATGGAACGTTGTTGTTGGTGAATTTACTATTAAGGGCTTTCTAGAGAAATGCTAAAAAAAGTTTTCTCCATTGAAAAATAATAACTTTGGGTTTGGATAATTTCTTGTATCTCTCCAGTTTGCCTCCAGATTTTCCAGCTCTTTTGACCGAGGTTTTCTGAACATAGTATTTATACTCTTCAGCTATTTATTTGCACTTTCTATACCTTCCTAGAGGAAGCAGTTGACACATTCTACCATTTTAATATGTTTAATTTTTTTCATCATGGGCAAATTTCCTGGCTAATGTAATTGATTTCTGATTAAATGCTTTTGATGTGGTCTTCTATCCTTACACCCAAATTTTTGGGATATAGTTTGGGTGTAAGGTGGGCAGGTGCTTGGCTGGTGAGTACAGGAGAGGACCCAGACAATGAAACTTCAGGTGCTAAGTACTCCCCCACTTCAGTTGTGATGAGCTCTCATCTGACCCAGGGACTGGATGTCCTAACAACAGATCAGAGTCAGAGTCAGCATTCCTGAAATGCACCTTCCAGTTTTGTCACATCTGAGAAGGCTGAAGTTTGCCTGAGCAATCAGTTGGGAGAATTTGGAGATTAGCTTGGAAAAATTCACTTCTGATCTGAGCTAAAACAATATGTGGAGTTGTGTCACAGACGCTGGAGAAATTTTCTCCTAAGAAGGATTTTTTTCTGAAGAAAATAGTTGCATGTGTCATCAATCTGATTCAAAAAACCATATAGAAATTCTAGTCTTTCTCATCCACTGGTTCTTTCTCTCCAAAGTTTTGGTATCTTTAACTGAGGAGTTTTTGTGACTGCAAAGTTTTGGGTTTGTTCCTGTTTTCCAAAGATAGCACAAAACCCTTTACCAGGAGTCACATCACAAGAAACAGCTTACACAGATTGAATGCAACTTCTCTGGGAAGGAAGGCATTGTGGGACTGATACAGCAGAAAAAATAGAAATGTTTAACATTGCAGCTCAGGATATAGGCATCTGTAAACATCTTTGGTTTCTCATGAGATTTCTGTGAAAAAAAAACAACCTCAAGAGCCACTGAGAAGAAGGCAGAAAGATCTTTAATTGAATAGCACAGGTTGCATTTGGTCAGTTAGAAAAGTGCTGCTTGCAGCACTCGACTTTAAAGCACTTTGAAAGAGAGTGACATGCTGATAGCATTCCAGTTCCTCTGTAGAAAGATACTCAATAGTGATAAAAAGAGCTAGAAACATTCTACTTGTGATTTTTAATTTGTGAAATACTTGTGTCTTTCTTTACACCAAACAGTATCTTTCCCGTTGAAATGTTCCAATGTTTTATTTTATACTTTGCTGATCTGCCATTTCTATGTAAGAAGTGTCCTTCAGTCCTTTAAATCTCTTTTGGGGGAAGTGGGTGAGAAGAGGAAGATAAGGGAGGGGACACAATCTTTTCTGGAAAAATAAAAACAGTAAAGAAAATTGTCTCTGCTCCAAATATAACTGGTGAATGAAAGTTTAGATATTATGTGTAAATATTTTCTCTGAATTTGAAGAAAAGTAGCACCTGCTAGTACTCATCTTAGGGAAGATAAACAATATCCTGTATAAACAATCTAACATATCATTAACTTTGCAGAGATTCAGTAATTTGGGGTTTTCTTAAAATTAGTCCATTAATTTATGTGCAAAATCTCTTCCTCAAATAAAGGACAAGCAACCAGCCTTGCCATTGTTCAGCACGTGAATATTATCAGGGTTAAAAAATTGAGAGAAAGACAGAGGACAAGGTGCAGTTTTCAGCTAAGTATTCAATCTGGAATTGATGTTAAACAGAGTCTTGTTATGCCCTCTTCTCACTCTTCATATTTGATGAGGTTTTCCTGATTTTGTCTTTCATTCCTGGAAACTATTTGTTACACACAAAAATTCTTAACCTATTCATTTTCTCTAACATTGAGGAATATTACCAATAATAATCTGAAAGTTCAAAGTCATATACGAAAGTTCAAGAATTCCCCTGGAGTTTTTTAATACCTATAAAAATCATGATTTATCAAAGAAGCAAGATTTTTCATTTTAGAAGCCAGACTGGTTCTTCCTGTTATGCAGTGTTCATTTAGAAATCTTTATACTTTAAATTATTATTTTAATCAATGCTCCTGGTATTCACTAACATTCACTAACATGTAATTCACAGATCAGCTACATTCCCTCACTTTTTTCTTTAAGTTAAACTACTGGGTCTAGTTTTGATAGCTGTAAGCTATCATGACATTTGCAAGCACTTTTGGGGATTAAATCTCTACTCTCCCTAGACTTTGAAATTTAGAGGGTTTTTAGCTCGATACTACTTTTTGTTTTACACAAAAGCTACAACAGTGAATTCCTGCTTGGATCCAAAACTCCCATTTGAGGGATGAGAATTCTATTTCATGAAAATGAGGTACTTCGAGAAAATGTTATTAGGTTTACTGTTGTAATCAGCACTGATGATAGTGATGATTTGAATTATAGTAATTAATATTTATTTTATTTGTATGCTCTGGTGGGACCTTCAAAGATTAAAACACTGAATTATTTAGATATTTCTTCTTATTATTGGCCAGGTTACCTCTCTAATCACTGGGTGGAGTTTCACCAAAAAGTGAAGGGAGGATTTATTTTTATTACAGAGACTAAATAGCACTCTATAGGAAAAGTGTAATATGAAAATAAAAGAAATATAGGAATTTATTTCTTCTAAAGGAAATGCAAAGGCACAAACCCTTGCTCAATACCACAAGAAATGCATTCTAGATATCTGAGAATAGACTGAGAATCTTTCAGTCTGGTTCCTTGCCTAGAAAACTATCAATGCCTGCACTTCGGAGCCTCTATGTTACTTTATAATATATAATATATAAAGACTATAATAATGTTTTCTTGGTAAATAAATGTTGTGTTTTCTCACAAATAAATGAAGCAACAAGTTGAAATTACTGGGGTGAAATATTTAAGTTTATATTTTTCTTAGAGTGTACAGTACTGTACCTTGAAATTTATAGAATTAAGAGAATTTCTCATTATGGAAGAAACATTTTTTAACTTTATGAGGATTTTATTCCCAATTGAAAACACGCAAGGCAGGATTATTTTCCATAAAAATGTAATATGAAAACACCCCAGCACTGAAGAAGACTAAGCAGCTTAATTATCTGAGAATTTTATGAACAGTGATATATAGGGTTTTTTTGAGAAACTAATAATAAATGATGAGCAGCTAATTCAGCTGCAGCCCACAATCGTGGGAAGCAGGAGTTTGATAATGTCATAACAAGAAGAAAAGAAACATCAGGATATACCAATTAAGTAATCTCCCCTCAAATGTCCTCTTGAGAAGTTATTTAAAAGAGAGACAAATTGTTTCCTGTACAATTAGAAAAAAATAGGACAAAAAATAATGGATATGTGAGACACAAATCAATGAAAAACAGTTGTCTTTTGGCACTATTTGTTATATAAAGTATCTCAGTACTCCCTGGAGAGTGCAGGAAGCTAGGTATGCTGCCTTAGCAAGTGTTTGGAGCACCAGCCAGCACTCACTGAAAATTATGATCCATCATTATCCTCTACCATCCAATACAGACATTCTCTGAGTTATGAAAATGCTAGTGTTTTGGCTGGGATATGCTGGGTGGGAATTCTGGCTTTTCTGTCACATAGGTAACACAATCTCCTAAACAGAAACGTTGAAGAGTCGCCTTTCTAGTCCACTGATCTGTTATCGGAGAAAGACAAAAACCTTCAGCCACCTTATTTCCTGTTCAATGTAATTTAATTTGATTCATTTTTCTCCCATTGTTGCCCCACCATCCATGCTCCCCAGCTGCTGTTTTTGTGCTTTCTCAGCACAGTGGAGGTGAGACTGATTCAGGTGACTGATTCTACCTATTCTGCATCACAGGGTTGTATTCACATTATACTGGGAGGCCATTACTGTTTCATTACAATGTGTCATTTTTTTCTTCATATATTCTGCATCATTAACTGAACCACTGCTCTGTAAAAGTCTCTGGAACAGGTCTTCTGCGAGGTGTGGATGTACATTCTCTCAACTGTCTCCACCATGCTCAATTCATTAAAAGAAAAATCTTTTCCCTCATCTTAATGTATTTAATATGACTTGAAGTTGGAGCTGGAAGTTTAAGACAGTCTTTTGTCCTTGCTTATCAGCACATAACAAATCTCTTTCACAACAGTGATGCTTCTGGTGGATCATTTGCCACCCCAGCATTGCCATGTATTGTCACTGTCCCCCTCCTGGGTTACAGGTGGTGCTGCACATGCTGGCTCTACAGAGGTGACAACAGCCCCTGTCCCACTGGTGGCAGGTAAGCTGGAAGAAATTCCACTTCCCGGCACCTATTTGGTACTGTGTTGGCCAACTAAGAGAAATAAGATCAAAATAATGCTTGCTTTTCTCTATCAAAATCAGAGAATCTGATTTCAAGGAAAATAAGGTATATGTAATGTTGTTCACATTTTAGTACATATTGTGTTTAACCCCTGTAATCCTCAGGGATACTACTCTGCTCAAAAATAAATGTATTCAGAAACATTCTTGAACTTTGGTTCAAATCTTTAATTTTGCCAATAAATTCCTGTAGAGATAAATGGATTTTGATTGAGATAGAGAAATAGGAAGTATATAAAGTCTCTCTTTATTAAAAAAACCCATCAAACTAAAATGGGCACAGTTCATTATTGCAGCCCTTAACCACAAATTCTGTTTTATCCAAACAATGTCTCATTTTAAAAGCAGAACGAGAAGTAGTAGCTGGAACTCCATCCAGATGTTTTGCCCTGGTCTGTTGTTTAATAACTTGATCACTAAATTCAAAAGATTATACTGTTTGTGTGTTACTGTTATCTTTGCATCACTTACACTGGATGAGGAAAGGCACCTCTGTTCGGAGAATTCTTTTGCTCACTGGTATAGACCCTCTTTTTCCTGGGAAGAGGAGACATAGATTTGAATTTCCCTATGCTGATTAATGGATTACCCACAAAAATAGGTACCTCTCTATATTGGTTCTGAATGGTAACAATGTGCTGTGCTAATTGATGTATTTAGTGCTGTTTGTGCGATTTTTCTCTGCTCCCAGCACGCTCGCAGAGGCTCGGGCTCTCTGCATTCTCCCTGGATTACAACGAAGTTTAAAAGGGAGAAGTATGTGTAAAATGTTGGCCTGAGAATTGTTGAAACATTGGAGAGAATAGCAATTTTAAGGTTTCTCTCCTGTATTTTAATAGGCACAGGAAACAGGTTTTTTTCCTATCTTGTTCTTATGTTTCTGTTTCTTGTCTATTTCTTTTTCATCTTGACTGAAACCACACTCAGGGTTGTAGTTCTAGCAGTGAACCATAGCTTCCAAGCTCAGTGATCTGAGAGATTTCTGAAAAAAAATTTTTAAAAGGAGCTTATTAAAATGAACTGAAAGATATGCTTCTGTTGAAAAGATTAGGGGTAGAGAGGTGAAGGAAGAGGAAAGAAAGGTGTTATATATGGGACTGAAAAAAACCCTGCAACAAATACAGGAGACTTGGCAATTTTGGACTGAATGTTACTGCCAAGCATTGTGATCTATTTTAAGGATTTCACAATTTTCTACAGTAAGCAGTGACAAATAAATGTTTAAAGGAATTCTTTCTGAGTGTTCCAACATTCTGTCAATGATGGTAAATAAAGAACCACTCTGCATAAGACAGAAAATTTGATACATTTATTGGGGACTGATTTAATGGTCTATAATTAAGTGTAAAATTGAAAAAGAGAAAAATGTAATGATGAGCAAAATTTCATAGCTAGGTTTCTCAGTTGCCAAATGCTTCAGAAGGCTGCAATTTCACAGCAGAGTTGGTTCCAGGAGTGGAAACTGGACATAAATAATTCCAGACAGTGTAAATGTAAATTTAAAAAAATTAATTAAGAAGCACATTTTGTCCTAATACATTCCTTATTAATAATTATAAACTAATCACAGAGCTATGGTTTAGAAAGCAACTTATTAAAAAAATCTTTAACTAATTGACTTCAACTGTAAATCTGTGACTAAGATAATTTCAAACAGTTGGTCAGTTCTGGTGTATTATTTCATGTTAATTGCACATAAAATGGTTTGGGTGTGTTGGCTGCAGAACAGGAAGCATTAAGGCTATTACAAATCAGTTATTTTTAGGTCTGGTATAAATAATCTTGCACCCTAACACATCTATTTTCACTGACTAACAGTGCATTTACTTATTCTTTTTTGTCATTGTTTTTGATCAGTGGTCTGTGTTTCTCAATAGGGATGTTGTTATCATTAGACCCTATTTATTAAAGAGAGTTCTAGGACAGAATGACCCTTTCTTTGTTCCCAAATGTGCTGTACTTCGGGGATATACTGCATGCTATGGCAGTAAATGGAAATCGCTACTCTACACTCACAAAATTGACTTGGAGACAGATTTAAGTCTTTGGACTGGCTTTGGGGTAGGTTTATTACAGAGCCAAATCAGCAAGATGAGTCTTTTATTGATGTATTTTTATCACAAGATGTGAGCACAGTGGGGCCTTCAGGACAGGTAGCAAAATGTAAAGAGATTGAGAAAATACAAGAATAAGGCAATCCAGCAGAGCAAGGGATGGATTCAACATGAAAACAAGTGCTCTTTCTTACAAGAATTTGTGTTAAAACCATGTGTATGATGTATTTGGACATCCTGTCAAACAAAAGGGCTCTGCCACAGAAAAGTGCTGATTATGGGATGTAGTGATTGACACAACTCTGTACAATTTCAGTTTGATTAAAAGTCAGTTATTGACGGGACAGAATCATGGCCTGGCTTCACTGCTGGGCTGAAAACCAGACACTTTTGGAGCCAAACTTATTAACGGGTAGTTAAGTGCCACCGGTGTGTCTGAGATTTGAAACATGCAAGAATGAAAACTGTGCATTTGAGCATGCCAATACATCATGAAAAAGGAGTCCCAAAAGATAAAGAGTAGCTAAAAGTGAGCAAATTTATGAATTTAACTGTTCCCCTTAATAAGCTTCTACAATGTTTAAAAAAATGTAATGAGAGTATTTCACACTTTCTTGTGGAATGCTTTAGATTTTTTTAAAATAACTAAATGGATCAAAATTATGTTTTGGGCAGAAGGAAGAGCTAAAAAAAAGATACAGTGAACCAAAAGTGGAAGTTCAAATAAAGCTTTTGTGGAGACCTTTATGCAAAATCCAGATAATGCTGACAAGATCTTTCAGTGGATGAGCAATTCTGGTAAACCCAAATAGCAACAAAAGGTTTTGCAAAATAAATGACCCTTCAAATACTTTTATTGCAACTGCCTTGGCACAGGACTTGGCATTTCAGTGATAGAGTGTATATTTTCTGTATATTCCTCCTGCTTATTTATCCTGGATTTTGAGGATGAATTCTTTTTATTTAATTATTTAGATTATAGTGTTTCCATTGTTTTAGTATCTAAAGGATATAACTAGGCAGGATGCTATTTTCAGCACTACATAAATATGAGTGGGAGGGGCAGTTGAGAAAGGTGATGAGGTAAGATTGTTGATAGCTACAGAAGTGATAGGAGAAAACTTGAGGAGAAAGTTAGAATGTCTCAAGGAGTCTGCAGAGAGGTTTTCCTAAAGAACTGTTAGGAAATGAGACAAATTCCATAGGTTAGCTTCTTCTTTCCTATCACAATGTCCTCCATAGGCTCAGACAACCATAAAAGCATCACTTTGTGCTGATTGGGACTGTACAATAGAACTGGACAATGTCCTAAAGTTTACCACAAAGGCTCATTTTGCCAGTCAGCTTCTTTAAATCTGGCCTTAAAAATACTTGCATTTACAAATTTATAAGGAAACTTTCTAAATATAAGCAAGCCTTATAATACATTTAAGAGGACGGCAAAAGGTAGCTAATGGACTGCCTATGGCTAACAAAATGGCTGATGTGCAAGTTCACTGCAAGCAGTCAGGGTTTTTGTTGCTGTTTTTGTTTGTTTTGTTTTGTTTTGTTTTGTTTGGGTTTTTGTTTGTTGTTTTGTTTGGTTTTTTGCTTGTTTTTTTGTGTGGGGTTTTGTTTGGTTTTTGTTTGGTTTTGGTTTTGCTTGGGTTTTGTCATTGTTTCGTTTTGGTTGGTTGGTTGGGGTTTTTTGATTCTCGGACTTCAATCAAAGGTGTGGATAAATCCATCATTCCATCATGTGTTCCTGTGTGTCACAATGGGCACTCATCTCATCGCACAGGGTAGCTCACTCTACAGCACTCTGGTTATGGCTGTAATCTTATTTTGACTCATATCTTAGTGTGGCATATGAAAGAGCCTGAGATGCTTCCACCATCTAATACATCTATGAAATGCTTTATTTATTCATAATTGACATGTGTGTTTATAAATATCTATATATAGAGATAGACAGATAAATTCCTTTTAAGTAGAAGCTTCTCAGTTCAAATATCTTTGCTTACTTTTCTAACTCTCTAGAGTTTGTTTAAAAACCTAGACATCCTACGATGGAAAAATTACTGTGTGCAAAATAATGACGGAGTATTTAGTCGTAAGAGCTTCTGTCTTACATTAGCTAATGTGTATTTCTAAATTCAAAGTAGCAGCAGCTATTATAATTATTATAATTGATGTTTTGGTTTTGAAGTACAATTGGCCATACCACTCACTTGTAACAACACCATGTTTAGCAAATATAAATGGAATTTCACTTTAATATCTTACCTGAGAGGAGTAAACATCTCCTCACTTTTAAACAGAGAGAAGACAGCAGTTTTGGGGCTGGTACATGAAAAGCAAGAATTCAATGCCAGACATCGAATTAAATTATGCAGTCAAACTAGTACAACAAGCTTAAGAAAAAAACTGGTTGCAGGTATTTGAAAAGTCTACAGGCAAACATCTGGCTATGTTTTTTGTCCTTCAGGTATGATAAATTTTGCTAAGAACAGCATCATCAAAAATCCCATAAGAGCAAACTGGCCTGGGAGAAAACTAGAAGGTAAGAGAAAAACATCTTTATTTATTCATCTTACCTTGACTTTTTCTGACACTAGGTTTGCTTGAAGTGAAATAGTTCAGAATTGAATTCTGCTTATTTCTTGACTTTAAAATTATTTTGTTCTGTGTAGTTTTGTAATATTTTCTGCTAAAAGGAAAATGTACTAGTACTTTCCAATGATTGATATCAGTTAGCATTCAAAGTACTGGGACTATGGTTAGTAATCCCACTTAAAACCTAAAAATTTACACCAGATAACAGATATATTTCCTGCTTTCTGAAAGGAATGGGTTTTGTCTAGAGGCTGGAGGCTGTCAGTTGTTGCAGATGCATTAAGAGAGATCATACTAGCATCCAACATCCATTTCACTTTTCCATGAAGTGCACTATATATTTGTACTGTATTTACCTTCTGTATAAAATGGAAGTGAATATAGTGAAACCCTGGTTCAGGGCACAAGATTCAGAACTGGAAAATGCACAAACCAGACAAAATATTTGAAAACAAAGTGCTGAAACTCCAGGAAGCATGTACAGTGCAAGCAGACATCAAGATCAAATTCAGACAGCCCATTCTAGATCGAAGTATGATAGCTGAAGAGAGTTTTGCCCTGAGGCATTGCTTGCTGGCCAGAGTTGACTGGCCCTTTCTATCTGAAGATGTAAGGACTGTTTGAGCTCTCCAAATTTTCCATACTGTCTGTTCCTACTTGGCTGATTTTGTATGAAATGGATCAGGCTGTATTTACACTGTCTTTTCCACCAGGGTAGTAGCTCACTAAAGTGGTAGTTCATACCTGGAGGGGGATATTGTTATTAGCAAAATGGATGCTGTAAAATTTCCAAGGGAGTTTTATTTTGATCCAAATTTTCTTTTTGTAGTTAGAAAATAAATGTTTTGGATATCACATTCAATCCAGTCACAAAATTTCAGTTCTCCAGTTTGCATCAGAGGTACTAATGTATTTTTAAAAGCTAGTAATTCTCCTTCATTTCCCAGTGGAATCTTTCTAACTGAAGTCTGAAATAAATTAGTAAATACCTGCTTGAGGCAGACATCCAGAGTGCAGGCTTTCAGCATCACTGGTTGTAAGCAGTGATAGCAAAGGTGATCACCAAGAGGAAACATCAATTGACAGTTTAAGATCAGGGGTAACCAACTATAGTTTCCATAGTTTAGGTAATTAGGCGGAGCTAGAACAGGTATTGAATATTCTTGTAGTCTGGAGATCTGTTTTAAATTTATTATTTATTTTTCCATACCTAAATTTAAAGATAGAGGATGAAATAAGTAATTCCATCTGATGTCTGTTGTAAAAACCAGTGAAAGCTAATCAACCAAAACCTGGAATGTTTAGGTTGATTATCAGGAAAATGTTTTCTGACAGTGACATATATTATGCTTTGGGATTGTTCCAGATTGCAAATAGCTGAAGCCAAACTCCTTGGATCATACTGCCAAGTAGATGGAGGTTAAGAAAGTACATTCTGTGAAACAGCCTCAAAAAGTAGGAAAAGGAAGTGATGATCTAAGAATCTTCTTCATCTTTTAATACTGTGATTCCATTATCCACCTTTATATATGTTAGAGACTGTTCAGTCCTTCATGGATTTTGATGTCCTTTCTTCATTATCAGGGCAAGATGAGAGTCACTAACATAAAAGAAAGAAAAAGAGTAACAGCAAGAAAAGACCTCTCAAGCAACTAATTAATCATAGTGTGAGTTTTCTTCCAATGCACCTTCTTTCCAAATTCTGACATATGGTGCTCATATAACCAGCTGATTTGCAGTATCTCATCCATACATCTGCCTGTCAGATAGGTCTTCTGCTTTTGTAAGCTGGTGGCCAGGATTCTGCGAGGGAGTGCTTAAGATAAAGGTCATCCAGAGGGACCACATGGGTTTAGGTAAGAAAAGGCAGAGGAGAGCAAGTACTCACTTAACCCTCCCTTCTCATATTCAGTCCATTATTCTCATGTTTTAGGGGCAGATGTGCACTCTGGGAAGTTTTCCAAATTCATTTTTCAGAACATTAGGTGCTCTCAACATTAGGCACACTAAGCAAATACCTCTTTGTAACAATTTTGCCACCAGCACTGAAGATGAGCTGCTTTCAGGATGAAAATAGATGGCTGAGAACTTGGGCCAAACCAAGCAATTTGGAGATAAAATTACTTAGAAAACATTTCAGCTGGTTTTCACGCCCTCTCTGATCTACTTAGGGTTCTTCAAGCCTTTGAGCAATTACATAAAAACTCTTCTTACATGGACTGTTTTTTAAAAAAGAAGAAAAAAACAAAAGCTAATACATGACAAGAGGCTGACAAATGTTTCTAGAAAAATTCTATGTATTAGAGAGAGAATGACTCACCTACCCCAAGCTATTGATCTGATCAAAGAGTTTCTGAATATCCAGATGTTGCTACTTAACCAAGTTATTTTTTTATTTCAATGGGGCTCTTTCTGCAGTTTTGAATAGTCTAGAAGAGTGTTTTGTTTTCCTAATAAAGAGGACAGAAATTTGGAAGATTAGAAAGTAGTACTGAAATGGACTCCTGCCTTTCATGCAGCAATCTCAATTTTTGTTTTTCTTTCCTACTGCCTTGATGAGACTCCTAGTGGAGTTTAGGTTTCTTGGTGAAGAGTTGTTGAATTAGATTCCCTCTATCTGCAGCAGCTGAGATATGCTGGTATTCAATAGAGTCCAACTGTTTTCCTGTGCTTTTAGCTAGTAAGTTGGAGAGAGACTGGAGTTATAAATCATCTGATTGTTCTGTTTTATTTATTTTTAAGCTTGCCTTTTTTATTTTTACATATGGCTACAGAGAAGCAACGCAGAAGAGTGGCTAGTTAGATGAATAACTTTTTGTTCTTTTTTGACAAGGATTTTAAAATGTAGGGCTCAGAGTGAAGGTGAGGGAAGAAAAGACAAATGGACAAGCTTGGAGTTAAGGCTTAACCCTGCTCCTGTGTGGTTCAGACTGTGAGCATGCCCAGGTGGAGGACAGATTGTAGATGCCTTTGTCTTATAGGTTAACACAATGTTGACTTACTTGATTTCTCCAGTACTGGTTGTATACATCTTTTGTTCTCAATACAATTTATCTTCTACATCCTTTCAACCAAAGCAGGAAAATTAGCTTTTAAAACCTCAGTGATTTCATAATGGTGATGAATACTCATATATCTGAAGGGACATATGGGGACTCTAAATCATCATAATCATAAATCACACCCATCCAATGATGGGTCATTCACAACTTCTCTGGGCAACCTGTTGGAGTGTCTCAATACCTTAATTTAAAAAAAAAAAAAAAAAGTCCACAAAAGTCTTCCTTATGTCTAGTTTAAGTCTATCCTTTCAGTTTAAAACCATTGCTCTTTCTCCTGTCAGTACAAGTCCTGGTGAATACATATATATACATATACATATATATATGTATACCTTTTTAATAAACCCCCTTTATAAATTTAAAAGCCACCATAAGGTCACTCCAGAGCTGAACAACCCCCAGCTCTCTTAGCCTTTCTTCATAGGTGAGGTGCTCCTGCCTTCTGATCATCTTTGTCTCCTCCTCTGGACCCACTCCAATAGCTCCATGTACTGAGCCTCCTGTACTGAGGACTCTGGAGCTGGATGCAGTAGAGGGGGTGGAATCACCTCCCTTGTGGTGCTGGGCACATTTCTTTTTATGCAGTGAAATGAGTAAGCCATTTATTAAATTTACAGGCTTTTTTTTTCCCCTGCTGTTGTTTCTGTGTAATGTCCAATCTAATAAATTGCTTTAGTATTTATGGTAAAAGTAACAGCACCATATCAAGAAACAGTTAAATAAGAAAATGGCCTATAAACATACCCACAGAAGGCTAGGTGTTTCTATTAAACAACCTTCCATTTGAGAACCCTACCAGTCTAGCAGAGAATCTATGTGTCTTTACATCAGTAACCTACCTAGCACCCAGAAGTTGTTGATTTAATGTTGTACTTTCAAGTTAAGCACATGACTAAACATTGTTTAAATTTGAATGGTGTTCAGCAGAAGGAAGAATGGTATTATATTCAAATACTTCTCCACAATAAATGTAACCCATCTATTGGCTTTTTAATACTGACCACTATATAACATAATTAAGAGAGCATTCAACAGAGGTCTGAACAGTAATAAAAAAGATTCCCTGTGTTTTATAAATGGGTCACATTAAAGACTTGTGCTCACAGCATCTCTATTAAATCCCAGAGCTGAAACAGGTCTATTCCAATAACTCTGCAGGGGATGGATTCTATGTTTACATGACTGCATATACAAAAAAGCTGTGTAGTCCTCTATGCCTCTTTAGCTGTAACTAATTAAACAGGAATTCTGCTGCTTGTCAGAAAATCTGTGGTGTCTTATGGACACAAGCAGCTATGGAAAACTCTTCTCTATATGTAACTGCCTTTGGGCACCATGCTGCTTAGCAAGAGGAAAAGGAAAGGGAAGTGGGGAATTGGGTTGGGGGCACTCCAGCCACAATCTATCCTAGGATTAGGATAGCCTCAAACGTTTGTTTACTGCCTCCAGCTTGTGGCATATCTTATTGACCTTATAATTTCTACTAAAAGAGCACAGAAATATGTATATCAATGTTATTAAAAAAGGAAGAAACCAAGGGGAAAAAAAAAAAGAAAAAATTATGCATCCATTTTTTCCCCTGGGAAGATGGTATGAGGAGAAGTGAGCCACATGTAGAAGATACTAGAAACTTTGCTTTTGTGCTATAGTAAAAGGCACAGCTGAACCTGTTCCACTCTGCATAAGAAATGGAGGTGATGGATGTGGATTTACACAGGAAGTGTAAATTAGTTGTTGTCTGTTGTGGTGGTTGAGACCATCTTGAGCCCTGCCGAGGAGCTGAGAGGTCCCAAGACAGCAGAGGCACTGTGGTGGGACAGCTCCAAGGTGTGAAATACCCCTGAGTGTTGGATGGTCTGTCCCTACATTATGTTAATCCTCCCATGTTGATTGGCCTTGACCTGGTCCCTCCCTCCACCCCTCCCTTCTCCCCACTGGTTGTTGTTGTATCTCCTTGCCTTCTCCCCAACCCTATTGGCCCTGGATCTCTGTATCCATGATCACTCAGGGTCATTCATCCTTTTTCGCTGTTGGACATCTACGAGAGTAGATCCAACTCCATGTGACTGAGCCCTCTGAGTTCTTTGGTAAGGCATGAGCTATCCAAAGCTCTGGGGTGAGTGTGTGTCTGTCCCTTCCGCTGGCACGAGTGAGAGAAGGCTCTGCCTGCACAGTACCAAAGCTGTACTGGCCGTGGTCATCTCTTTAAGCCATAGAGACGCTTTTGGAAAATGCAGAGACCTATTCCACTCCACCACTGCTCTGTGTTAGTTGCCCACAGCTGAGTCAAACCTCAGTGTGTTTAGCGCTATAGCACTGTCTGCAGTTCAATCACATACACAGATCTAAGGTCCAAAATACTGCATTTCTGTGCATCTCCATGAAGTTACCACTGTTAGATGCCCATTTTTCCCATAATACTCAGGGAGTAGGGGTAAAAGGGGTCATGACAGATACATACAAAGTAGTCAGTTTGAGTAGAGCTTACATAACCATCCAGAAAGGAACAACATGGGAAGAGTTTGGTGTGATGAGTAATTAGTGGGCTAACTCAGAACAGGTACTATTTTATCTTCCTTTCCCTGGTTATCCAAAACATGAATCTGGAATATGTGAGTCAGCTAATGGAAGAAAAAAAAAAAAGAGAGAGACAGGAAACTACTACTTCACTACTTCAAATAGTCTAAGAGTCTAATGGCTAAATGATCCAAATGTGAAAATGCAAGTTCAAATTCCTTAATGCGACCAAGGACTTGAATTATATAGTTTATATCCTCAGGAGTTTATTCCTCTGACTAACAACCTATTTGACAGCAGCTGGTAATTCTGGGTGTTTCACTTCATTTAGCTTTAGACATTCAACATCTAGGGAAAAATTTAGGCAAATTTTTTGGTGTTCCTCTACTTAAAGGACCTAAAGAGTGATTCAAGTGACTCAGTTCAAATTCAGGTAAGACATGAAGAAAAATAAGCTTTTTTGTTGTTAGAGTGAACAAACCTTGGTACAGGTTGCCCAGAAGGGCTGTGGAGTCTCCATCCTTGAATAAATTCAAACCCCAACTGGAATGCTATTTTGGACTTGTTTCTTTTCTCTAGAGTGTATTCACTTTAGTTTTAGATTCCTAACATAGATGAGATGAATCTCAGGAGATATCAGCTTTGCCTGAAAGCCAGACTGGCATGCTGAGAGATAGACAGAGGTGGAGGAAAATCGTTAGGTATATGGTGAACTGAAGAACATAGACTGAGCCTGTGTTAGACAGAAAATAAAATGAAGCCTTCTGAGATCCAAGTTACAACAGTCTCACAGCAGAACTACACTTCCACCTGTATCATGTCAACATGTGGCTTTCAATTAGAAGCCTTAATATGAATGTTGTATACAAGAATAAATCATATGCACTTGGGAATGTCACAAGGCAAGACATGTACAGCAAAATGACTTGCAGTTGTTTCAGTACTGAAACACAATAATTACACACTCATGATCATGACAGATACATCCCACTGAAACATTTTCTCTTCTTTCTTCCTTGGTATTCTGACTAGATAAGATTTAATAAGGTAGAGACCTTTTCCATATCTGACAGTTCTTATTACATTCTTTTACAAGGCAATTAATTCGGACTGAAATCAGAACAGAAATAAAAAATTGGTGTTAAATAAAAAGATTGAAAGATAATGGTGCTGATTCTGTACTATGTTTCATGTCTATTTTGATTGTAGTAAGGTATAATTTCTTAAACACTGAAGAGTAAAAATGATTACCAAAATTAGTGCTTACATTTCTAAGGATGTCGAAGAATAGATTTAGTAGAAATTTTCATATGATTGTCTTTTTAAAGTAATTTCTCTCTTTGATGATAAACAAATGACATTTTTATTTTACTTTCTTGAATTATATCAAATGTAAATAAACTTGGCAAGTAGATTTTGATCACATCTCCAGCCTAATTCAAGTATAGCTATTTGAAAGAATCAGAGGAACCTACATAAGAATCGTGTGTTGCTCCCCTTGAACATGAAAGAAAATACCTTGAATGAGGACAGATATGTTGAGCAGGTAAAGCTAAATATACATCGGTATTGAAGCAGTCTGAAAAGGCCAGATATATTGTTTAGCTATACAAAATCTGTGTTTAAAATTTAAAATAGTGTGAATGAATATTTTTTTTCTTTTGTTGCAGTGGAAGCTTCCAATTACATAGTAATTCCACAGTTTTCAGATTGTTTTGTGGATCCAAAACCTGTTGTCAAATGAAGCTGACTAATAACCCTAAAAGTTTCTCATTTGTGCTTTTAACACAAGAAATGAAATGTACTTGTTTTCTCTTCTGCAGGGCTCACCTTACATGAAGCTGACAAATCGTGCAGCTGTTTTGTATCTCTGAAAAGCAGAACAGATTTTCTGTGATTGACTTTCTCTACAGAAAAAAGTGCACTCGAAGTCTCACTCATCTCTTGATTCCGCCACTCCCTGCATGGCTTAGGGCATCTCCCTTGGCCCTTTCTGGGACCTAACATAATTACTCAGTCTCCAGA
Source organism: Acanthiza pusilla (assembly GCA_036630365.1). Classification (NCBI taxonomy): domain Eukaryota; kingdom Metazoa; phylum Chordata; class Aves; order Passeriformes; family Acanthizidae; genus Acanthiza; species Acanthiza pusilla. The sequence goes on from JAXCHO010000036.1 coordinate 4,230,347, forward strand.
GTTTTGCATGGCTTCCCTAATTAAGATGAAAGGAAACAAAGAGCACTATGATATTGCAGAGATCTATTATCATCTTAATAAAATAGACAAATATTGCTTTGGGGATTCTGTACTCCCTGTTCTTTTTTCAGGAAAGCCTGCACACGCCACACCAAACTCTGATGATCTGGTCCTGCGTATCCTGGGCATGCACATCAAAAAATATCATGGCAGTGACTGCATTCAGTGTATGATTGTTGACCTTTACTGAATCACTTCCCTATTTATGCTTTTAATTTTAATAAATAGTACAATGTTCCTACCTTTTATAACAGTAAACTGTACCCTTTCAGGGACAGTAACAAGTACTAGAGAATTAAAGTGATTTTATTGCTAGCAGTCCTACAGTTCACAGTACCCAGAGAGCCTAAGAGGGTGAAAAGGAACTGAATGTATTGATGCTGCTACTTTTAGAACATCTTTCAAATGTTACCAATGAAGTTTTTTGATTTATACTGAGAATCCTCTAAGTGGGAGATATATTCTTATTGGCTTCAAAAATTTCTGGCAACTGCATTTAGGTAGAGAGAGATGTGAATTTTATTTATATATCTCAGATAAATGCTAGTAGACACTAAGAGTCTTCTGTTAGCGAGAAGTGTGTTATTTTTAACCTGAAAGCTCATGAATTTATTAATTTTTTTGATTAAAGATGGTTATCTTGACAGCAGGTTTATGGATAAGTGTTACAGGAAAAAATAAGTTAAAAAAAAAAAAGTATGGCTTTCATTCAGAGTTATGGGCTAGATCCTGATTAACCACAAGGGCTCAATGCCTGTCCAGAGGATGTCCCTGTAATGTAAGATACAAAAGTAAGTAGTGCTGCCATTGGGAAGCATGGTACTGGTCCAGTTCTCACTGCTGAATTTCAAGGAGCAGATGAGATGAGTCATTGCTGTGAATAGAAATCATTGATATCACCACATGCACTCCCACATATATAGGAATTAAACTGTCATTTAATTTGCTCTTCATTAAGGCTCACATACTTGCTCAGCAACAGTAAAAACTTCTGAGGGCTGGAACATAGGAATAAATTACACCTTTTACCATTTTGCCTGGTTTTTATTAACCTGTTTGTTCTTTCCACCCATTTTATAATTTCAGAGATCTTTAAAACATTAATACATCTTAGAAAAGGAGATCCTGCTTAGAACACATCAATTCACTATGATTTAGGCTGTTTATCCAGATTTAGATTTATCCGTATTTACCCATATTTATCCATATTTATCTCTCTCTTTACTTTTACACCTAATGAACCTGAATAAATTGCAGGGAATATGTACACATGCATGACATATCCCCATGTATGCAGAAACATTGTACTAGGTTAAAAAATATGCAAACATATGAAATTTGCTTCAGAAATACTTTTAATAAAAGACCATGTGTTATTATCCAAAAGGGTGTCTACTTGGAATATCTCTTTTAAAAATAGAACTCTTGATTTAGCACAACTGCCTTTTTGTGGCAACGTGAAAGCTGGCACTGGATATCCAATATCTCCTAATATTTCTTATTCCCTCTGGCAATAAACTGAGCCTGTGAAAAATTATTATTAGCTCAGACCTTGGTTATGCATTTTTTGAGAATAAAATGGTACATGGTGGTCCTGCATGAATCAATGATATTAGTAGAAATTAAAGCACAAATATTCTAGACAGGCTATTGAATCTTCAACCAGTTGTGATGTTTTCCTCCATGGCAAACAGGGCAAGTCCTGTTTCATGTCTAGAGCAGACACTAAAGATGCAGGTCTTACATAAAAACCACCTGTGGTCTTGTAAATGGAATATGCTAATCAAGAAAGACAGGTGGTCTTTCTGCTTGTGCCCTTCACCGGGCAAGAACCATTTGGAAGATCTTGAGGGGTGGTGATGAGGCTTTCTTACTCTCAAGGTGTCCTTAGCAGTTCCTGTTTTGTAGCACTTGTTCCATTCCTGATCACTGAGTGGCAGCTGAAGCAGCACAGTCTGAGCTGGCTGCTGTAGAGATCAGTTCGGGAGAGTGCTTGTGGTGGGTGGGGAGGGATTTTTCAGTCACAACTTGATAGAATGGTCAAGATTGGAAGGGACCTCTGAAGGTCGTGTAGCCCAACACTGCTGCTCCATCAGGTCCACCCAGGTTGCCCAGGGCCAGGCCCATGATTATATCCAAGGAGGGAGACTCCCCCACCCCTTCACCTCCCTGGGCAACCCGTGCCAGTTCTCAGTCATCCACAGAGAGAAAAAGTGCTCCTTAATGTTCAGAGGGAACCTCCTATGTCTCTCCTGTGTCAAACCCTCTCTATGGGCATTTATCAAGCATCCGTGTCAGGTTTTTTAGGCAGAGAAGGGACATAGGTTACATGAGTTACAGTTTCGAAAGGAGAAGAAAGACTCATGACAGTTTTGTGCGCTGGGGTAACCTTCACTCTAAAATAGCCTGATTGCTAGATTAAGGTAGGATTAAAAAAATCCAAGATCTTAAAATAGTGTCAGACCTCATACTATTATGTTATGAAAAAATTGGAACATTCAAAGTTCGTATTGGTTAAACTGATTAATTTGAATTGATCCATCTCACATTTGTCCTCTGCAGAGCAACTCAGGGACTTCAGTATCCATAGACATATTTACAGTAGGTATCCCACATGTCGATTAAAGTCCTGCTATTGATTCAAAAAGGGCTGTAAATTCTAACCTCTGTATTGCTGCTGTTGCACTGTGATCAGTACCTGAGCTAGCTAAATTAAAGGCAGCCAGATGTAGCTAACTTCACTGGAGTCAGTCCTTTGGATTCTACAGCAGACCTGCCTTTGAAATATAAACCTTTTACTTGACACAGGAACTGAAAAGTAAAGGCACAATTAATACAGAGCAGTACCAGCCAGCACTGCTCCTTCTAAAACTGATAGTAGGGTAGGAAAAGTTACTGTTCTGACTCTATTTGGTTAGAAAAAAGAGTTGAAAATATTCAGTGCACTGTGGTGCAGAGTGCTACCCTAAAATGCACAGGGCCCATCCTGGCAGCGTCATGTTCATACTTTGGTCAGACTTAGTATTTATAAAGCCTCCATTTCTAAAGTGCATTTTGTAAATGCTGATGAAGTCTGACTGCCTTGGGGTGATATGTTTGTCCTGGGTACAACATCTGTGCACCTCTCCTGTGCTCCACGATATGTCTGACTGAGGACAATGGACATGATTTACACCATCCAAGTTCATAGACAGAGATATTTTGTAGTGGGGAGGATAACTACGTACAAATTTTAAGGCCAGCTACTCATGAATAAGGCCAAAAGACTTTGAAAATATGTTTTTTCTTATTTTTATATTTTTCTGTCCCAATTGTTTCCCTGGAAGATTTTCCTTTTGGGATAAACTCGCCAGGGAAAGGCACAAGTAACAAACACTTATCAAAGACACTGGAAGGCTTTTAAATTAATTAAGAAGAAAGAATAATTTAGAGAAATTTCCTCCTGGAGACATAAAAAAGGAGCTGCAAGCCAAAGCATTATCCATGCTTAAAAAAAATAGTCTTTCAAAAGATCTAAATTATATATATTTTTCAAAGTGCCTAGCCTTTTAAACACTTTTTAATTCCCGAAGGAGTAAAGTAAAAAATCCATCAGTGGCAATTAGACATGGAGTGTGTGCCTCCAATTGAAGAGGTGATATTTCCCAAATCCCTGGTGTCTGTGAGCTTATGTTGAGAAGCGCTGCCATTTGCTTGCTGGGTACACATGTCCTCTCACCATCCAGACTTGGATTTTACCAGAGGGGACAAAGGAGTAGGTGTCACCAGGTACAGCTATTCATTATTTGGTTTGCCCACTTCCGAAAAATAAAATAATTGACTTGTGACAGATGCACTGGAAACTCACAATGCATGCCAGAAATGTGACAGAGCCCTGGTTCGGTAACACACCGCACACTGTTCACAAATTTCAACAGAAATATTGCCCCAGTCTGCTCTTTGCAGAGTTCTTTAGATGCTGTAATTCCAATAAAACCCACTTTTTTACTATTTTGTGGCCACATTTACAAAATCTCCCATAGGTTTTTCAAACTCAAAAAGAGAAAAACAAAAGCTTTGACAGCCAGTGTCAGAAAACCTCCCCACCCATACTTCATCCTCAGAAAATCATAGTCTGCACACTCAAGTGGTAGGAATATTATGACATACTTTATTACTCTCTTGAGTAGTGTAACTTTACTGAAATATTCTGCTGCCAGGCATCTTCCACACAAGTGCACCTGAATAAAAACTAGAGCATTTGGTTTCTCTTCTTCTTTTACATTATATCTATAGTGCAATAGAACTTTGCCTGCAAGAAATAATACAAACATAGCAGAAAATTACAGACAAAATCAATCTTGCCTTACTTCATGTAAGTTTTTCCTACATAATCCACACTAAAAAAAAAAAAAAGTTCAACCAAATAATGTTTACATCAACTTTTGCAAGAAAGATCCTAACAGTAACTTTGCTGTCTGTATTTAAGTTTTCTTGGCTGTGTTTTAATTGTTAGCTTCATTTGTTTCATACTTTGGGAAAGAAAACTATAATTCCCTCATTTTGCACTTCCAGAAGGATTCCCACTGAAATTTTTTGAAGTAATTTTGCATTAATTTTATAAATGATAACTAGTCCTTGACATAAAGTACATTCTTGTTGGTAACCTTGTATCAAAAGGTCCTGTAGCCAGTAGGCAAAAGAATACCTACAGCATCGTAGAAAGAGGTTTAGTTTACGTGATCTGAAAAAAATACTACTATTTCAACTTACTTTTTAGTGCATGTAATTTTAGTACTACTGGAGATCTGTTGACACTATTAAAAAAAAAAAAAAACCACAAAAACCAGACAAAACCAGATACATTTTTCAGCTATCAAAAATTTGTTTTCAATGTGATGGAAAAAAGACCATGATCATGACTTTGCCTCTAGTCTTAAAAAGTACTGCCACATAAAACTTTAGCTTTGAGGTTGAAATGTTTTCATGATGATAGGTTATGCCTAATGAATTTATAGACAGTGGTAGAGCTTCTGCAGAGTGGCAGTTGCACAACCCAAACTTTTCATTAATACTTTCACAAATTATACTTTAATTACTTATTTTATGTATAACTATTGTTAAATCATATAGAAACCTCAATATACTTTTATTTACATACAGTTAATTTTCTTAATTAATATTTAATTATTGAACAGTTGCATCTTTTTAACACTTTACTAAAATTTTACACTGACAGTTTCAGTCATTATCAATCACTCTATTAGCTTATTGTACCTTTCAATCCAAATGAAAATTGTTATAAATTATTTCAAAAATCTTTATGTTTCTAGATGCAGAACATTTTTCAGCTGATTGGGATGCTATAAGTATATCCTTTAGTGTTTATCATTGTGACTGAGTGACAAGCCTTACACAATGCACAGTTCTACACTTTTTAATAGCAGTCTCTAAAATTCTAGGAATGAAGAAAGGAGTGTAACTATTGAAGAACTAAAAAAGCACATTATTCAGAAAAACTCCCAACCATGTGTAAATATCTAAATAAGCACAGAATAAAATAACCTGGAGAGCTTCAGCCAGATGAGTGCAAGCGTGAGGGCAGCACAGCTATTCTACTTTTCTCTGGAACAAGGGAATATTTACTCTGTCACATTCATTACAATAATTTACATCCATTAGCACAAGACACTTTAAAAGACACTTAAAAAATTCAGATACTGCTGTCCACAGGCTAATGCCATTAGGAATACTATTTATGGAATAATACCCCCAAACTTATTGTTTGCATGTCACGCTGTAGGTGAAAGGTTCTGGATAGAAATAGAAATTATGTTTCATCACAGATTAATCACACCTAAATTAATCAGGCCCTGGGAATAACAGTTCAGGATTCAGAGTGTTACTATTTAATGTCTCATGTACGTGAAATTAAAACAACAACAACTTGAAACTTGTGGATATCCATTTTGGAAGCTGCAGACCACTTGGAGAGAAACCAGAGAATCATATGAATATTCAGATCTTTCGGAGATGTGACCTATTTCAGCTGTATTACCTGGACAAGACAGGCAGGAGTGAGTAATGTTAATGGATTTCAAGTGCAGAAAAGTTGGCTGCAGACAGAAAGATGATAAAGTGGTCTTCATAATTACCAAGCATACTACAAGAAGTAATGAGATCATATTTCAATGGAAGAGATTCAGTTTAAAGATTAAAACCCCTTTCTTGTTGCAGGAATAGGCAAGCAGTGGAACAGACTGCTGGGGGAGATTGTAGCATCCCCATCACTGGAGGATGTTATGAACAGCCTAAGAAAACATCTATTTTTAGGGAGGGAACTGGTGTCAAAATTTGTTCTGTGATATAGTTCAGATATATATTTCAAAGGGCTAGGTGGTGTTCAGAGCAAATTTTACCATGAAGAAGAAGATAGTAAAGAAGACTCTTGGATTTTTTAGATTCTCAAGGACTGCCTCAACTCATATCTGTTTTGTGGACCTACTTAAGGCGAGGGTTTCAGGCAACAGTTGATGGCTGAAAAGTTAACACAACAAAAGGTGTATAACAGAAAAAGACCATTCCTGCTTATATGGCTACAATTTTTTTTTGCATTACCAGGCTGTCACTTTTCTCATAAAAAGTCAGAAGTCATTGACCGCACTGAAAAAAACCCCCAGTCTTCTTATGAAACTTACCCCTATAGGTTTTTAGAAAGGGATGGGGATGTAGGTTGGGTGGGAGAAATAACCTTAAGAATGTTTGCATTGAGTTGATCAAGTTCAACTTGGTTATCTTTTTTTTCACTAAATAGTAACCCAATTTAACTTGGGTGACTTAGTTTCTTTATTCAGCAAATAAATATAATTTGATTGGAGGCACCTTGCAAAATCCATCCATCCAAAATAAAAACAACGACAAGAAAGGAACCAGTTTCTAAATATGGAAACCTTTTCTCCAGTAGGATAGAGTCATAGAATCAAGGATCATCTAGTTTCAACCTCCCTGCCATGGGCAGGGCCATTCAGTAGACCAGGCTGCTCCAAGCCCCATCCAGCCTGGACTTGAACACTTCCAGGGATGGGGCATCTGCAACTTCTTTGGACAACCTGTGCCAGTGCCTCACATGCCTCTGTGTAAATAACTTCTTCCTAACATCTAATCTAAACCTGTTCTCTTGCTTTAAAATGGTTCAATGGTTTAAAACCATTCCCCCTTGTCCTGTCACTATTTGCCCATTTAAAAAAGTCCCTTTCCCTTCTTTTGTAAGGTATTTTAGGTACTAGAAGGTGCAATAAGGTCTCTCCAGAGTCTTCTCCAGGCTGAACAACTGCAGATAATGCCCTCAAACCTGCTCCTTCATGAAATACTTTTGAATATTTCAATTGATCTGAAAATCACCTGTTTCATTCATCCAAGCTACCTCAGCAGATCTGTATATGAGCTTTAATGACTACTGGGTGTCTCCAATGACTGAAAATGCATGCTGCCCTGTCTCTGGCAATCTACAAAATGGCTGCTGGTTTTTTGTCCACCAGTTTAATGGTGACAGTTTCTTTTCACTGCAAGTTGAATAAGAAAAGTCCTGAGTCTGAGTCCTTTTGATGTAACTTGATACAGATGTTTTCAGTTCTATAATTAGTGATAACTGTGTGCCACCTTGTGTGGAGATAAACTAATACCAAGGTCCTCTTGTATGGTATATTTTGAAAGCAGCAGTTTCTATTATATTGAGAATTAATATTATTATAAACTTCCACCATAAGAGATAAGAAGATCGTTGGAAAGAAAATTACTGTAGTGGTTATCTGTGTACAAGAGAGTAGGGTACTGATCGATACTATTCAGCACACTCCACAGTCAATATACAGAAGGAAAAAAAAAATCTAGGAAAGAGAAAAGGAGTCCAAAAGGTTACAACTGAGCTTTATTATATTGACTACAGAATGGAGAAATTAAGCAGCTATTAAAAAACCCCCAAACACAAAAAAAACCAAAGAACAAAAAACCCCAAAACCTGGCTGCTTATCTCTTTCTTTCTCCTCTTCAGTTAAAATATGATTTAAAAATTAGTGTTTATAAATCACATACAGTGTGACGAAAAGCACCCAAAAGTTTCTGAGGCCTCACCCACCATTCCTGCAGGCACAGGAATGAAGTTTTTTAATACATGAGAAAAGCTCTATAGTTCTGACACCCTACTTTGTGGTGAAAAGGTTTTGGTGATTCATCAAAAAAAGTGACGCTTTCCATGGGAACACACCAGTTTCATTGAAACTTTCTCAGTGGGTCTGTACTTATCAGTGGCAGTGGGAATCCAGAGGAAAAGGAACACGGCAGGGGAACAGGCAGCCTTGCCCTGATGGATCTAACATTAATAATCTAAAATGGTATAAGGTTAGTATTTCCAGCCTGGATCACAGAGATAAGGAAGATGGATGCATGCCTTCCAGCCTCCGCAACCACTAAGCAATTTACCAGCCTGGAAAGATGACTTTTTTTTTTCTACACTATTTTGTTTTGCTCATAAAAATATATGTTTCTCTTACTTTTTTCCCCAGTTAGACAGTGACACAGGACGAAGGTTTCTAAGTATCTGGATGCCTATTTTGTTGTCAATTCAACATCACCCTTATAACCAGGTCTTTTTCTCTTACAGTCATGTTTCTGGGTGTGCTGGTTTTGTGTGGGATGGAGTTAATTCCCTTCATAGCAGCTAATACAGGTCTATGTTTTAGAGTTGTGTTTGAAAACGTGTTAATACCACAGGGATGTTCTCATTGCTGCTGGGCAGGGCTCACACAGCATCACAGTCTCTTCTGTTCCTCCCCACCCCACAAGTGAGGAAGCTGGAGGGGCACAAGGAGTTGGGAGGGGACCCAGCCAGGACAGCTGACCCTGACTGAGGCACAGAATGTTCCACACCATACGCAATCGTACTCATCATATAGAGCTGGGGGAAGAAGAAGGAAGGGGGGATGTTCAGAGTGATGGTGTTCCTCTTTCCAAGTCACTGTTAGGCATGATGGGGCCCCACTCTCCTGGGAATGGCTTCCCATTCCCCTGGGAAGTGGAGAATGAATTCCTTGTTGTTCCTTGCTTGCGTATGTGGCTTTTGTTTTACCGATTACACTGTTTTCTATCAACCCATGAATTTTCTTGCTTTTACCCTTCCAATTGTCTCTTACATCCCACTGGGGGGCAGTGAGTCAGCAGATGTTTGGGGCTGAGTTGCTGGCTGGGGTTGAACTATGGTACTGGGATAAAATTCAGACAGAATCAGGACATGATATCAGTTGCTAACAGCATACACATTCAAATGTTCATTCATGCAGGCACACACTCCTCAGCAAATTGAATTGTTCTCTGCAGTTTGAAACAGATGAATACATTCTTGTGGTTTTTAAATTCTTTCCAGGATTTGTGGAGAAAGTTATAAAATAAGGCCTTTGGGAGAAGGATAATTGCAGAGTTCAAAGCTAAATAAATAGATGTTAACAACATCTTTTTATTCTCAGGTGCAGTCTTTTTCTAGAGGTTGTATTTATGGGGCATAAAGCGTCTCTGTTTTCTTTACATTCAATTGATTTGCATTCACTGCCTGAAGCAATCAGTAGCTTTTGGACACTACTTACCATTTCTTATTCAGAAAACTGAAAAAAAAAAATAGCTTGAAGTTTGACTTTGTTCATACTGCACCACCTAGTCTGAAGAAATGCATTGTTGCAATACACAATCTGATCAGACATCATGGCTTCAGAAATTAAAATGAGACTTTTATGGGAAAACCCTGGTCACTAAAAGTGAGTGCATAGGTACATAAATTTCAGTGATTCAGATGGCCTATTCTTAAGTGGAAGCATTTCGGAAGGCACCAGAAATGAGACAAAGAGCAAACATATCATTGTGGATCCCTTGTTATATCTGTGATGGAGAAGAGCCCAGGAGTGTTCATTGCAATGTGCTGACTTTACCAGCAGCTAATGATACCTGAACACAGTTCAAAGGTGAGCAAGTGGCAAAGCCCAAGTGATCACCCAATATTTTGAAGCTCAGGTGAAAGGAAATGATAATTGTGAAACACTCAGTCAGACATGGCCTGGTGCTCACATCCTGGGTGAATTTAAGATGCTCCTCAGTTGGGAGATATCAATACTATTTATCAATAACTGGCTGATTTTCAGAAAAAGTTAAATGTTGCACTGCCATTCCCTTTCTCCCCACCGTATTAACATTATCTGTCTTTGGTGCTTTTAACTTTTGAGTCACTTATTGATATGAACTCTCTATGAACTTTGTCTCCAGCTTTCCAAAGTCTTGGCATGACTCAACACAAGACATTTTTCCTTCAAGCCACTAAGTAAGTACAGTTTAAGCAGTGCTTAAATGCCAGTGATAAGACTGACACAATGGTCTGACTGCCAAATAGCAATTTTTGATGGAGATTTGTGAGTCCTTCACTGTGACTTTGCTTCAGTAAGAAGGCAAGAGGTGGAAATTATCATTACCTCAACATAGGGTAAAGAAGGTACTGGAGTCAGAAAAGCTTTTGCATACCTAAAGTAGGATACAGGCATCTCAGTTCAACATACCATTTCACCTGCAGCCTCACTATTTAGAGTATTTTAGAAATTATCCTTTTTTACCCAACTCATTTCAACATACCTAGAGCTGTGCAAAATTTTGCGTGCCCCACCAGTTACAGCTTGCTTCCCTGTAGCTCTCTCCAGTTTGATTTCTCTTGTGCATAATTAGGTAACTACTTTCAAATTTCAGCCTTAGCCAAAGGGAGGATGGAGAACGATAATTTGGATTACTCTCTCTCTTTTCTTTTTTTAAAAATTTTTTAATCAGTTGCCCATTTTCAGGCAGTGATTATCATTGAGGCCTCCAGACATTTCTCTGGTTTAGTGAAAATTAGCTAGTAGGTTCAAAAATTGCTATTGCTGGCTGGGAAAAGAGGCCTGACAGAGGAACAGGCAGGCAGACGGACAGACCACCACACCTACAGATGGATGAGGAATCCACACAGCTCTTGTCAGTAGCCAGCTAGAGGAAGGAGTTATAACCAAGGAGGCTAAATCTTATTTAATTGAATTAAACAGCTTAATGAGAGATTCACAGTCTCTGTTCAGACAAATGGAAGTAATAAACATGTTTATGGTAATTTTTTTTTCTTCTGCTCTGTTTTGTTGGCAGTGGTTTGGTTTGGGTTTTGGCTTTGATAATGAGCGCTAAGAATTTCTAATCATCCATTTCTAAATATTCATTGCCATGATATACACTAATAATGTCCCCACAGGGGAAAAAATTCTGTGAATTAAAGAAATATGTATGACTCTACGTCTGCTCATATAGCTACTGGAGGAGGAATTCTAATTTAAAAAATGCTCAAGTTCTTTCAAAACTATGCAAGTGGGTCCTAGAAGTTGAATTATAGTAGAAGGGCAGACCACCTTCTTTGCATATGAACATAATGAGAAAGTCCTTCAACAAATAAGCTTACAGCATACTATTTATAAACTTACCAATATTCATAAACATATGAACAGGTTGCATGCTTTTGCTTGATTTGAACTAAAAAAAAAGTCCCAAACCAGTCCTAGCATTAATTTAAACCTTAGTTACCAGTATCAAGATCTCAAAATTATGTCAAGAATTATAGTTCACTTGTTAATGATTCTCAGTAGCAACTGAGCATTGTCATGACACAGGTAGTGAAACACTACAGCAGAGCAAGGAGACTGTGCAATGTCTTCAAAGAAAGTTCTTACTACCAGGTGAACACGGGTCTGTCTAGGTGAGGAAATGATCTAACTGTATTCAAGCCCACTTCAATGCAGATAACTGGAGTAAATTATCTCCTGTAGTCCCTCCCATGACTTTATTTTTATAGTCTTGTGTATAATTCTTTATTGCTTACAGCTTTTGCACTACATTCTCTCTTAATTTCCAAATAATATTTTACTCTTATTTCACAAACAGTATGTATGAGGGGAGAGGTTTTTTACCCAAGAAACTTTTTACTGTACAGAAGTCACTCTTCTTTACTTGATTCTCCATTGTTTAATTTGACAGTTAAATTGCAATATTAGCAGAACTAAATTGGTGATTAGAAAATTAGCTTTACAGTTTTCAAACAGTTCTTCCATATTGCAAAATGAACAACAGACTTTTTTTTCTCCCTCAGCTCACAGGAGAGGTGAGAAAAATAGAGCACTACAGCAAGAAGAAAAAAATATTTACAACTGTTTCCAAAAGTTCCTTGCTCTACTGCTTCTCAAAAAGGCCAGCTGAGTTAGAACAGCCTTATGCTATGCTCAAAAGTGAATTTTGGGGGAATGTTCAACAGTATTACAGATTAATACCTTCTGTGAAGTATTTACTAGTAAGTGACTGGCTATGACTTCTGACCTTTGATTCCTATTCTCTGGTTACAGGATAAATATTTTCAGATATTAAAGTCAACAGACTTCTGATCTAAGCTTTGGAAAAGAGAACTTATTTTCCTGTATTTTCTCATTTTTATATTTCTTAAATAAAATATATAAACATGTTGGTAAAACTTTTGGAAGGTTCCTAATGCAGCACAAATATGTAGATAAAACTGATATGGTATTGACATTTACTACATCTTGTTTGGACTGGTAAATGATACACTCGGCTTCATTATCTCATTGCATTTATAGATTGAATAAAGTATGTGATAGAAAACTTTCATCTAGTCTCGTACATGAAGAGAATAAAAAATAGAGAGTCTGAATTTCTGAGTCCTTATTTGTGGATTTATCTGTTAGCTATACAAAATCCTTTAGATTTTCAGACCTGTATCTCATCTGAAGGGCTTTTGATTAAGAAATAACACATTTGGTTGTTAACTGTTATGTGTTCATATGGAAATAGTTGTGATCTTTGGTATTAAATGATGTCCTCTTTTAGAAGCTATTTGCAATATATAACAGCAGTGTGAAAGGAACAAGAACAAAAGTATGTTTGCCCTTGAGTGTAACATTCTAAATAAAATATTCAAATAGCTGAATGCATTCATGATTCCAAATTCAAATGCGACCCATCCTTAATAGCTGATGTAACTTTTCATGTTTTTCTTGATCATAAAGGATTTGAGGAATCATCTCTCCACTCTTGACATCTAAAACATGGAATTCATCTAACACACCTGACAGAAATGACATCCTTTCTATCCCATGTAAGGAGATAAACATGTCTCCGTTTAGCATCGTAGAGGGATAGACAGAAATCAAGTTTATAATTCTAGCAAAGGTACTTAATGTATGTTGGATTAAATGATCCTTCAAAGCACCTGCATATCCATGTGAAGACTTTAAAGAGAAGTGATAACTCCCAGTTTAGATAAATCTGCCTTAAGTTGTTAAATTTTTTTTTGTGTTCTTCAGAAGTCTTTTGTCTCCCTCCCATATTCCTTAAATAGCCTTTCTATCTAAACTCTTGGCAAAACATTGACTCTTTTACATTTCAAGTCGATTACTCTCAATCTTAAAAGATCATTTGCTTTCTCATTTTGTCCCTGCCTTGGATTTAGAAAGGTTTATAAAAGGCCTTGCATAAGCAAGCAACTTTCACTGCCTTTAATTTTTAGAGTGAAAGTCATCTATTAGACAGAGAAAGACACAGCTATTAACCTGTCTTTCCTATTTCCTCCAAACTCTCAGACAACTGGGAGTCAAATGTTCTTCAGCAAATAATTTGGAACTATATTATGCCTTCTCACGAAAGTCAGGCAGGGATAAGTAAAATGACTTTCCAAATAAATTGAAAATGCCGTCATGTATAATAAAAAAAAAAGCTTTTAAGAGGTGAGATAAAGAAAGTGGAAGGTTGGTATGCAATTGAGGGAATTCTTGGAGATTAGATATACTGCACATCAGAAATCTCCAATATTCTAGCACCAGCCTTTTTAGGTGCTGGACACAACATCCTCATGGATTCCTATTATTATTTCTAATCCCAGCTGATTTCATGTACCAATTGTATTTCAGCACAATATGATCTGATTGTATCGCACAGTTATATTGGTCTCATTTTGCCAATATGTCTGAAATGCATAAGTGTAAAGCAAATTTGATGCTTAGGCCAGAATGTTTCATTTTACTAAGTACAAATTTAAAGCATTTAAAATGCTTTATATTACATCTAACAGGAGAAGTCCCTACCGAGTTCTACTCCTACTACCTGAATTTGGTTAATATTAATTGCACATTATGTAAAAGGAAATTATCTAAACTTGTCACCTCAGCAAAGATGTCTTCAAAAGGACTTGTAGAAGCTCTTGTAACAGGAAATTCTACTCCAGGATGCATTCACTTCATAGATTTTGCTGCTTCCTTCAGGAATGTTCATCATTTCTTTTCAGCTCTATTTTTGCCAGATAAGGGAATTTCAGCCTTCAAGCTTATCAATAGCTTGTTCAGTCACTGAATGAAACACCGTGCATATCAGAAATTGTCCTAGAAAGCATTCCAAGAGAAAAAAAACTAGATTGCAGGAGGTGTACAGAATCACAGAATGATTGAAATATTAAGGCTGGAAAAGACCTCTGAGATCATCAAGTCCAGCCTTTAACCCAGAACCATCCCCATGCTCACCACTAAACCATGTCCTCAAATGCCAGATCTGCACATTTTCTGAACCCTTGCAGGGATGGTGACTCTACCACCTCACTGGGCAGTCTGTTCCAACACTTTACAACCCTTCCCGTCAAGAAATTTTTCATAATATCCAAACTAAATCTTCCTAGATGCAGCTTGAGGACATTTAATCTCGTCCTATTGCTTGTTACCTGGGAGGAGCGACCAACACCCACCTGGCTGCAACCTCCTGTCAGGCAGTTGTGGAGAGTGATGAGGTCTCTCCTGAGCCTCCTTTTCTCTAGGCTAAACACCCCCAGCTCCCTCAGCTGCTCCTCATCAGACCTGTGCTCCAGACCCTTCCAAGCTCTGTTGCCTTTCCCTGGACATGCTCCAGTACCTCAATGTCTTTCTTTTAGTGAGAGGCCCAAAACTGACCACAGGATTTGAGGTGCAGCCTCACCAGTGCTGAGTGCATGGAGAGGGTCACTGCCCTGGTCCTGCTGTCCACACTATTTTTGATATGGACCAGGATGCCATTGGCCTCCTTGGCCGCTGGGGCACACTCTGGCTCATGTTCTGCTGCTGTTG
Source organism: Acanthiza pusilla (assembly GCA_036630365.1). Classification (NCBI taxonomy): domain Eukaryota; kingdom Metazoa; phylum Chordata; class Aves; order Passeriformes; family Acanthizidae; genus Acanthiza; species Acanthiza pusilla. The sequence continues at coordinate 4,245,583 of JAXCHO010000036.1, forward strand.
ACCAACACCCTCAGGTCCTTTTGTGACGAGCAGCTTTCTAGCCACTCTTCCCCAGCCTGTAGCGCTGCAGAGGGTTGTTGTGACCCAGATGCAGGACTGGGCATTTTGCCTTGTTGAATCTGAAACAATTGGCCTCAGCCCATTGATTCAGCCTGTCCAGATCCCTCTGCAGAGCCTCCTGAGTCTGTTAACTGCTGTGTCTATATTTACCTACAACATCCAGTTCCAAAAGACAGTTGCTATTTCAGTCTTTGAGTTCTGAATATTTTATTTTGCTTTCATTTGTGACAAGTGAAGTGGAATCCCAAAGAATGACTCTTCTGTGATCAAGAAAATTTCTTAAGTTCTCTTTTTCTTAGGTGTTGTTAAAAGCATAAAGTTTTTGTACTGTCCAGAGAGTAATAAAATTCATATGCCCTGGATTTGGTTTCTAACTTTAATTTGGTACACCTTTGAAAGCATGAGTTCTCACCTGAATTCCATGGGTCATAGAATTTAACAAGTGAGTGAGGTATTAAATCCATTGCTGCTACTTCTTGCCTTCTGCTTTTATGATTCTGCACTTTTATCAGTACATAATCTCAGGTTCAACATTATGACTAAGCAGATATTTTAAAGATACATTTACTCTTTCTTGAAATATTTCAAAGCTATGTTTTCAGGATGACACATACTGGATTTTTATAACATTTTCAGTAATAACACTAAGCGCTATTGAACAAAACCGAGTAGTGAAACAAAGGAGCTCCTTTAAGTTTCTTTTTGATGCTGATAACAATAAAAAACAGACTTTGAAACGAATTGTCATCTGAGCAGAATAGAATTTTCCATTGCCTTCATTTATGTCTTCTTGGCCTTTCAACCTAAATTTAGCTTGTTTATTGCCAGGATAAATTACATGCACATTATTTTAAATGAGAACATTCAGATGAATGATATTACATTTTATTATCACAATAGATTCAAAAAATAAATGCTTGTGAAAGAAAAAGCAATTCATCCTGGAAGTGCTACTCTCTGTAGTATAGCTCCACTCATCAGTCATTAGCAAACAAATGCTTATATGCTTTGTTAAGATTCTATCCTGTCTGTGTTCCTAATTATTTATAAAACCTAGATCTGCCTCTCCTTCAGATAGCTGAGATGTTGAAAGCCTAACTCTTAGCTGGGATTTACACATTGGTACCTCCTCCGACAGTCAGTAGGGAGCCTTATAAGTTTTAAAAGAGATATTTTACTCTTGGTTAAAGAAGAAAAGGCAGAAGCTATGAGATTTGAATCTGAACTTTGATTATACTCAGCTAATTAAATGTAGGGTTGAGTTTTCAAAATCACACAGCGTTTACGCTTTTACAGATATCTTATCTATATAGTTTTGGCACTACATTATCTGATTGGTGGGGAGGACTACCTGTGTTAGTGTATATTTTATTTCACAAAGATAATGAGCCCAGTTTTCTGTAATTCCAGGATCTGTGAAAACTATTTACCACTGAATGATACTGTGATACCTTCCACATATATCATTGAGGACTTTCAAAAGATGTATGACTACAAGAGCCACACTTACCTGTGGCTGGCCCAGTTTGAAGCATGATATTTTGATGAATATCTGTTATTGTCCTGTGGTAGAGTGTTGCTCTGATTTTCTGCTATTCGTGGCGATTCGCGGAAGCTCGCAGGGAGGTCAGGCACTCAGCACACAAGATGGCAAAAAGAGGAACTTTATTTACAAGAACTTCTTTATATATTCATTAATGATCTAATAATTATTGGTCGATAGTTTTTCCAACCCCTATAACGATTGGTTACAACGCTAGAGCATCCAGTACCAAAACAAAGAGATTAGAAAGCACAAGAATGCAACTTATCTCTATTCTCCATGAGAAAGAAGAGAAAGATTTTAAAACAGTGCAACTATAGTAGAGAATTGTTACTCACATATACCAAGTTTCTAAACTTCCCAGCAAAGTAAAACTGAAATTCTAATTATTGTCTCTGTTCCTCTGCTTTGATTTCCACTTATGACCTGTTAAAAATGGATAGTAGTTCATTATATGATATGCACTATATTCATATAGTGCCTATCTATAGGAAAACTGGCAGTGAAATATATATTTAAATATAATAAAGGCATCATTCAGAAAATGCAAATCTTTCTGCTTTTCTCTTACATATGTAGATGCATGCATGCATGGGGACACTTTCTCTGTCCAATAAACACATAAGGTAATGACAGACTAGGTAATACTCTAGTGCCTCGTTACTCTCTTGACTTTCTTTGGGTCTTTTTGCTGTACCCCTTTTAGTGCATTAAGGTTTGTTTGCAAGATTTTTTGCTATAATATATTCTGATTTTAGGATAATCAAGTTCAGAAAAGAGATGTGAACCATATTCAAAATGGTGTTTGGAGCCTCATTTATTTTTGTCTTGCTAAAATTCAACACAGACTAATTTTCCATTGTACGATACCACCACTTATAGACTCATTAAAGTCAGTGTGAACACTAACTTTTCATATAGTAGCTGTTGCTGATGCTTTATTTCTGTAACATATCAAAAGGATCTTCTTTAGCAAACTCATTATCCTCAGAATTTTTTAATGTGCATGCAGTTTGTGTCTTCCATTACAAAGGCATTCAAGCCTGAAAAGCGATTCCAGCTTTGATATACAGCAAAACCCCCCAACATTTCTTTGATTGTCTATATTTAAAACTCTGGACAATGTTCTTTATGCATCATACTTTAGTCTCTTGACTAATACATGAATTAGGGCTTCATTAATAAATCATTCTTATGAATCACATTTATCTGTAATGTCACACTTGCTCTCTGAAAGTCTATGAAAATTAGTGGATATGGCATGTAAAAGCAACAAACAATAGTACTTATTTTATCATCAAACCATGTTTAATCATAGCTCATAATGAACAGACCTTTAGAGCTCTATCGCTTGTGAGCTGTTCCTTTTCTGAGTGGAGAGAAATATCAGCTTTTCAAAAATTACTTCTTAAGCCTACCTATATTATTTCTGTGACTTCACACTTTAAAATAATTCTATTGCCTCCATTGCTCATGCCTATAAGGTATTATTAACAGATTGTTTTGATGATGATCCCTGAGAAATAAATTGGGTTTTGGCTATGTAGTGTGCATAAAGTGCGGGTGTTCACAGCATCACGCTGCCACTACAATTAACAACCCTTCTGGCATATGTTTAAGAAGGGTTCTTAAGAAGTACAAAATGAGTAATGAATAATCTAAGCCAGAGCTGGATGGGCATACAGACCAAACTGCATTTTAGGCCCTAAAATAAATTTCCTCATTATTAGAATGAGTCATCTTGGTGAATCAAAGTGGAGAACTATATTGTTACAACTCTAGTGTTGTATTTTGTTCCATAATAATTGAAAAGTTCTTTCTCCATTCTTGTTCATTTCTAGCACTTTACATAAATTTGAAGCTCATTTAGAAAGACTAAAACCGCCATGACTCTTGATAACAGCCCCTTTATTCTATAGTTAATAGAAGACAAGCTTCTTCTCTGACTCTACTCAGAAATGGCCTGAAGTACTGCTCTAATATTATACATTTTTCTTCTCAGATGGCACATATAAAATGAAACATCTGTGAAAAGCTCTTTTCTGGATAGAAAGGTTCTAGTTTCAGTTTTATTCTGGAGGCTATTTGTATTATTTCAGCTTTACAAGTGTCTGCAGCCTTTTCTGAGACAGGCTTTTCTTAATGATGCCAAATGAAGCACCAGAAACAATAGGCACAACCTGAAAAATGGGAGGTTTCCTGATCGTCAGGAAACACTTTTTCATGGTGAGGGTGGTGGAAAACTGGCACAGGTGCCCAGAGAGTTGGTGTAGTCTATCCTTACAGGTACTCAAAAGCCCTCCGGACATGGTCCTGTGTAACAGACTAAATGGCATACAACAAATCATATTGCCCCTCTGAGGTTTCAGGGTACAAAGATGAGCACTAAATAGTTCAGTTATCATAAGTATATATTTATTTTAAATAAATTAATAGTAACATGCTTCTCAAAAAATGTTTGTATTGTAGGATATTTGAGGTTATTAAGATTACACTAATGATTAATTAAAAAAAAAAAAGTACTGCATCTACTATTGTTTTGATTTTCTGTCATTTTCATTCCTGACTTTGTTTTGAAAACCATGTATACAGCAGAGTTCTGTGCTCTCTCAACTGCTACTGCTCTTAGCACATTTATCCATAATGCTCCAGATGCTCAGGTGTGTCATACAAGTAGACTCTGGGGAAGGCATTTAAATAGTTTTCTGGTACCTTTCTAGCATGTGACCTGATTGCTGCAGCAAATTCCAAGCAGTTTAGATTTCTAGCTGCAAAAGTATCAGTTTCTGTGCAGTTTCCCACTGTATGTGCTGATTCTCCATCATGGCTGGGAACTACAGCAGAGCCAAGGGTGGGTATGAATGCTGGTACAAATGCCTGGGGATGTTTAGACCAATGATCAGTATTGCACAAAGACTGGAAACAATCCAAGGATTTGGCTTAGAAAGTCACATTCTTTGAACAGTTGATTGGGATGGTCCCCTCTTCATGGATGACTACCTTTAAAAACTCATGCTGTAAAGCTGGCTTGCATAACCTCAGGCAGAAACAAACCCACATTCTTTGTGAGGTAGTTTTAGATTATTAGCATACTCTGGGAGTATCTAGGTAATCACTGTGAGGTAATGAAAAAGTTTTGTCCTAGGGGAGCTTAAAAAAAAAATCTCATTCCAATAAAACACAGCAATAGTGTGGATCGATCTGTGTAGTTAAACTCTAAGTAGCCTAAGAGCTACTCAATGTTTTTAAACACTGAGAGAAAATACTAAGAAGCTGATTACAAAGTGACTTCTATGGGTAAGAAGTGAATTTTCATTCTACAGAGCTGGTAAAGTTAGATCCAAATAAACAGTTCAATAGGTCTTATACTGAGATTATTACCAGGGGATAATTTTGCAGTCATAGTCCGTACTTGGTTTGTTATGATAGGTTTTTTTTTTGGAGAGGCTAGGGGGCTGTTTGTTGGTTTGTTTGTTTGTCTGCTTTTTTTCTGTATTTTTAGAAGAACGTGGTTTAGCATATAATTTGCTGATCGTAAATGTCTTTGATCCGCAGAATAAAAACTGAGGGTAGCTCAAACCCTCCTGCATGTCAGGTAGCTCAGATCTGAAAGATTAAGAGAGTGACAGCATAGCTGAAAAATTAATTTTTATTTCATTAAGTGAACGCATTGCATTGTACATTGGAGTTTACATCCCTCCAGAGGAGTAAAAGATTTGCTGTGGGAGAATAATTTTCAGCAAGATCCTACCTGATGGTATTAAATATGTCTTACTGCTGGGCTGTTGTGGATTTAATGGGCCTTTTCATATGTTGGCAGGAGATATTAATACCATAATGATAATGGCATCTACTAACCTATATAATATTGCTGGAGGGATTAAACACAAGATTTTGGTGGTGTTTATTTCAGTCCAAGTTATAAGACATTTAAATACTTGAGAATGAGAAATTCAACCCAACAGTACTCCTAGACAATTTCCTTGGACAAAATTGAGATTTCTTAGAAATTGCAAGTATTGCAAAGATTAAAGATTACAGTTCCCTAAGTATTTACTAATTCTACCCAAAGATAGGGTAGGTGGGAAATCGATTCCACTTTACAGTTAATCACAATTACTTGCTTTACCTACTTGGACAGTTTGAGAGACTTGTAGATATAGGACAAGAGTTCTTTTCTGATTCATTGACTACTTAGACGCCTTTTACAGCCATTTCTGAATGAATTCTTCAAATATAGTACTTAAAGGACATAGCAGATGGATTAACTACGGAAGCTTTAATAATAATTGAAATTAAACAAATAGCATCATGTCATTTAGATTAGATTTAGTCTGTATGAAATATTTCTTACTGATGAGAGCTGCCAACTTAAGAGTATTACATATTCAGTGTAAATTTAAAAAAATGGCAGTAAAGGTTTATTGAAAAATAAATTTTAATTAACAAGTACTAAATATCTGCCCTTAATTAGAAAAGGCTACGGTTGTTAGAGATAAATTCTGAAAAGGTTTATGTGAGGGTTTTATGTTTATTGTCCATCATTTATTTTGTTTACAAGGCAGTTCATACAAAAGTAGCTAGCCAAAAAGCTTGGTCACACAACAGTCTATCTGAAATGAACATACCCAGTTATTGTATAAATGACTCAGCTTCCATATTTTTTCTGTTTTCTTTCCTTTCTAATGTTTTTCATTAGGGTTCATTTTCTTCTAGTGGATCTCCTTTGTGTTACAGAACAGTCAATACCTCATGGGAAGAATATTCGATTATTACTTTTCTATCTCTTGTGCAAAACTTGTGAAGCTGAGATGTGAAAATGCAGTTTAGATAAAGCATGTCTTTTTATCTTTCCCATCACACTAATTATTCACAAGTGTATTTTTTGTCTAAGTGATTTTCTGCAGGAAGAGTAATTTTTGCTGAATAGGTTGTGACTGAAAAATATGGTTTGGACAAAAACAGAACCCCAAAATTTAGGGGTAGCCATCATGTTTGCTCTCATTCCTAAAGCAAGAACCCTTCGTTTCTGATAAGAAAGCAGAAGAAGGTCCTAGAGCGCCTTCAAAACAATGGAAACAAGAACACAAGTAACAAGAAAAACTCTTTTTTTTTTTTTTTTTTTAAATCCACTAACAAGATGAGGAGAAAAAAAGCTAGGGCTAAGTACAGAACATCAAGTTCAGGAGAATTAAATAAGTATTTCCATGGAAAATGGAGGGCCTGACCTCAGTTCTCAATTCATCTCTGGCAGGCTTTAATACGAACAAGTGCAGATACCTTTGGAAGATCCCAGGAAAATAGTAGGTTACTGACCAGGATGTCAGGATGGAGAGACTTCTTTTCCAGTTCCTTGGAAGTGTATGCAGAATTCCCTATTCCTGGCTACAACCTTGTAAGGTTAAGTACCTTCCTACTGCAGTTTGTTGTAGGGCTCCGTGAACATTAAGGCAATAAAGACTCAGGTCAGGATTACATTGTCCAGAGGATGTTGTTACTTATCTGAATGTCCATCCCTCACTGCAAGTCACTAAGTGGACTCTTACAGGTGTGGAGGCTATTATTGCTCATGCTTGTGTTTGTAGGCTCCCAGGAGTCCAGCTGGTTCAGGTGGGTCATACTGAGTGTCCCTATTTAGTTTCCCATGGAAATAAATTTTAATTGTAAGTATAGATTTTTTTTCTCCTCGTATGAAAGCGTCATCTAATTTTTTTTTTAATTTTTAATTCTTAATGAATTGAATGGGTGAAAAGTTTGTCAACTCATTTTCTACAGATGTAAATTTGGTAAAGAGCTTCCACATTCTACCTCTATAGGCAAAGAATCTAAGGAACTTTCTGAAAAATATTAAGATTGGTTTATAAGTACCATTCTCATTCTTGTCCTCATGAGACTGTAGTTTTGCAAATCTCAGTCTGAGTTTCTGTTTTGTACAATTCCTTATGAGAATTTTACAGTTCCAGCCTATCAGTGCTTAAGTGGTGTTTGGACAATGCCTTAACAATGTGCTTCGACCTCTGGCTGGCCCAGGATTGGTCACGCACTTGGACTGGATGAATGCTCTATATCCCGTCCAACTGCAATTGAAGTATCCTTGCTAATCTATTCTATTTATTCCCTGGCACATGAAATTGATATATCTAAATTAGGATTTGTTTCACCAGTGAAATGATGAAATGGTTCTGGGTGAATCATCATCTAGATGCTTATCTCCACCAACTACAAAAAATGAAACAAAACAAAAATGTGTAACTTAGAGTAACTAATGAACTAATGAACTAACTAACTTTTTAATAGATAGACAAGATGGAGCCTTTCTATAGTGAACGAACCTTAAATTAATACCTGAGATATGGTTACAGTCAATAAAAATAAATAAGGCCATGCCTCCAAAGAAAGATTCTCTCTCTCTTCAACTACTGAAAATAATAAAGTGATGGTGTGCTGATTTTATTGCATGTCTAAAATGCAGTCTTAAGTCACATATTTCTGTGGATGAACTAGATCCTTGCTTGGGAATCTCTTGTTAAATGTTGGCCTGGTTTTGTTTTAGGTAATACGAAGGGATAAATATCAGCAAGTTTCTGCGAATCTGTGAAAGTTATCAGAGCCAGGAAGGAAGGAACACTGCTTGGAGTGCTGTAGTGAAACAGACTTCCTGATACAGAGTCATTAGAGGAGATTTCCTCCCACCTAAGCTCACATGACTTCTGTGCAGGTACCTCAACCAAAGATAGCCTAGATATCTTTCTAGTCAATAGAGAAAAATAAGCCTTAGAATGCCAAATTTTGCATAGATAAAGATAAAAAGGTGAATGTCATCCCTACACACAGTTTTATCGCCAGTGGACAAAGGGAGACACACCCTATTTTGAAATACTTGTTTAAAATTATTCTGTCTGACTATCTTTTGCAGGTGGTCTGCTCTCTCTCATCAGCTACATGTGTAATCCAGAATTTTTTTTTCAGGGATACTTTCAGATTCCCAGAGTTAATCCTTGTGTCCCACTGGCTTAACAGGTCAACCTTTATTGCGCTGCACTCATACTGATCTCTACAGACCACAGAACTCGCTTTTCATGAAGTGTGGATTGCCACCAAGACCACTGTTTCTGCAATGATGCCTTTCTTCCTCCCTTTAATCGGTCACATATCAGTCTGTTTATCAGACTGATGGCATCTCAGTAGATCCAGGGCTTTTTCTTTAAAAATTAAATATAGCCTATAGTTCCCCAGAAAAATCAAGAAAATGATTTTGAATATCTGGCTAATTTACATTTTCAAAGAATAAAATATTGAAGACAATACCTTGGTAATAAAAGGGAAACTAACTCTGTAAGTTCTTCCATTCAGCTGTGCCTCCATGGCAGTTCTCAGTCTATGTGTGAAAGGGTTATTCAAGAGAAATCCTATTCAGACATTGTTGTTTTATTGATTTCACCATCTGTGTTCCCAAACATCAAAAATCTCTGTAAAGTGAAAATATAAAACATCCATTAGATATTACTTATCTAAGAATATTCCATGTTAAAATGGACTTTTATAGTGATCTATACATGGAAATGCCATACCACATTATATTACAGTATATATTATCCATTTATCTGACCCCAAAATGATGTGTGTGAGAAACTTTAGTACGATACAAGTTGTAAATATGACAAAGCAGTGAACTTTCTAAGGCCAGTAAATTGTTAGAAACAGCGTTTTAAAGAACTCTGCCCAGGAGAGTTATCATTTTTTTTCTTCCTGGAGTTAATGATCTCATGTCACAGCTAAACTAGGTTATAATCTGTTCTTATGACTCAAGAGAAATATCTAAGAAAATAGAAATAAATCATGACTGCTGTCAGGTCATTTGCCAGAGCATTCCTTGAGAGCCTTGTTTAAAACAACCTTGAGGCATTTTCTGGTACATTGTAAAGGGCTATTTCTTTCTAAGCACAAAATTCTAGTTCTTGTCTTTATGGCACTTCTTTTGTCACTAATTGTAGCTGGGTGACAGTAATGCCCTGACTCCACCTACAGGGAATTGTTTACTCCATTACAAGGATGCTTAAAGGCAGATTTCAACCATCTCGGTAACTTCATTCAGCTACTTAACTGTACATTAAAATAAAAACTTCCCATGTGCATATTTTGTGGCTAATCTGCATCCATAAGTTTCTTAATACTCTTAGGTGTGTGTGACAGAAATAATAGGTAGTTCGAACAGCTTTAGGGATGTAGGCCTCAGTATGGTCACCTTTTGCAGCCACAAGAAATCCCTCCCAGAAGCCAGACCACACTATGCTAATAAGGATAAAAGTATGGATTATTAGCTAGATATAAAGGTGATTACAGATTTAGGGCTAGTATATAAAAAAAATGTTTGTAAAGCCAAGACAGTGTATTTTTAATTAATGACTTTCATGGGAGCAGGAATGCACCAAACAATAATTTCTTACATTGAGTCACCTCAATTTCTTTGCGAAAGGCCAAACTGAGGGTAATCGGCGCTTTGTAGCAAGAGGTTTGCAGGACTTTGTGTTAACATTATAGTCCAGAGCAGCATCTTTATTCAAGATAAGACTTAAACACCTGTATCAACTCAGGCACTGATGTTAATAGGGCTTAAGCTTCTGCTTAAAACTTAGTTAAATACAGATGTCTAAGTATAAATGGTGAAAGGCAAGTTCCGTTTTAGATAGTGGTTGGCTGGAGAGCTCAGTCCAGATGACAAACTGATTTCTCCCTTTCCTGGAAAATGATGTGAGGTGCTAGAAAATAGGTGCTCCATGTCCTAGCCACGCCCACTCCTGACTACAGCCAAAATTGGCCCTGTCCTATCTGGAACCAGGACAGAAGGACTAAGAGAGAACAGAGTGAAGGAAAAAAGAAAAACAACTGAAACACAGGACTGGGTACCACATCTTGTGTGACTACACTTGTGACTGTCACTTACAGGTGTATCCCTATACCATTACTGTTTTCCTGCTTGTAGGAGGGTATAGCTGATCATAATTTCAGGCAAAGTTTATTCTCTGTACTACCATTATAATAACATTTAGACTTACCAAAATAAGTCATTATTTTCTTCCTCCAAAGCAACTTTATCCAGACAAATATTGATTAGTCCAGGATCCTTTAAACCCCAAGTTTCTTCCCTTGGATGCAGTTTGCAATTCTTTCTTTTTGCTTTTACTTCTGTGTTTTTTTCTAAACAGTGGAAAAATGTGCATATATAGCTTCAGTCATGATTGCCCTTCCACAATTTTTTTATTATTCTTTCATTGCAAAATTTCATATTCCCTTAGTTTAGGTTACTATTTTTCACTGTCTTTAGATGTTCTGTCTTTTTCTCTATAGCCAATATTATCAGTCAAATTGAAAACTGATGCACATCAGTCACCTGTTTCACAGGTCATACCTACACTATTTTAAATAATGACTCCATTCTTGCTTCTTAATATCTGCTTCTACTTGCTTTGTTCTCTTTTGCACTTTTTAGTGAATAATCTCTTTCCATTTGTTTTGGTTTATTTTATAAGAACTGAATTAGGTTGAGTTTTGACACCTCTTTCATTTTATTCTAATTTCTTTTTCTTTTCCATTCACTCCCTCTATTGCTTCTGGAATACTTCACAGAGAGTTTGAAGTCCTTTTATGCAATGTTTTCCCCTTGTAATTTAAGATGTTCCATGGCACCTTAAAGGAAATTTTGAACTCTCAGTGTGTTCCTGTCCTTTATTTCTCATTTACACTGATTTTAGTAAATAGCTCAAAGTCATCCATCTTGAAATAGGTGCCTTAATTGCAGACTATTTAATTTCAGTTTGTGATTACTGTTTCCAAGGTTATTTTTCCAAGTAGCTCTTCTGAACTTTCTTCCTTATAACCAAAGCTAAGTCTAAGATAACATTAGCTTCTAGAATGTTAGGATGCAATTTATCTTAATTGTAGCAGACATCAAAAATATCTACTTTACGGAGCAATTGATTATGTTGTAGAAATGACAGTTATTCAACACTGGCTGTCAAGGGAGTGTACAATAATTAGCCTGGGTTTTGGCAATTAATGGTCTCAACCAAATGAATCCTCCTTTTATTGCTTATCCCAAAATCCTGTGAACATCGTTAACATCAGAAAGAATTCACCAACAAGTTTTCCTTTATATTTTATGTGTAAAACATCACTTAATGTGAGATCTCACAACCTCCTTTCTCATAAAGCATGTAAAAAGGAATTCAGGGTAGAGCAAGATGCTTTCAAACATGATATGCCCACAAACCTTTTTCCTAGAAGCCTTTCCATACAGTGCATCCTACAGAATGTCTCTAAGAGCCAACAAAGCCCATGCTTAACTGCAGAAAGCAATAGGTGTTCAAAAAGGCTTTTAAGGCAAAGGGATTAGGACCTTGTCAGGTGGTGTGCACAATAGAGACTGTTGATGTCTGTGGGAAGTGATAGTGGGAAGTGTCACAGAGAACACTTGATTTGTGTCATAAATGTGAGTGATTTTGTTCAAAGCACTGCAGGCCTTCCTGTCTGTTCTTTATGAAGGGTACTTCAGCAGTCGTTTTCTGTCCAGAGACACCCCTGCCTCCCTGCTCCCCTGAGAACTGTTTCAAGTCGCACTATGTCTGCTTTCTCAGGATTTGCAAAGACAGGATGGAAGAGATAGATCCTGCTACAGAAAAATAGCAAATAGTTTATATTTTGGGTGGTGTAGGGCTAAGTAACCTTTTATTCATGTCCCACTTTGCAGACTCTACCAAAGGCAGTGGGTCTGGGTCAGAAAGGTAGAAGGATTGTGGACACACATGTCCGTTTTCTCCATACAACAGAAATGCCAGAATAACTACATCACTGCAAAGGGTACCCACTGTCTGCATCTGCAGCTGTATAAGGTCTGTCATAGCCCTGCTGAGGAAAGGGATGTTTTGAAGGGATGAATGCATAGAGGTTTCAAGGCATTTTTGTCATCTTGTGAGACAAAGTTCTGCCAATGCTATTTTTTTGTGCTTCACTTGTAGGCATCCATGGGTGACTGCACAACAGGACAGAGTTTCCAGGTTGCTGGTAAATAAGCCTGAAATAGCAAGTCATTACCTTGCATACAGAAATCTTTTTTTTAAAATTCAGGCAGTTTTTCAGACCCAAGCCACTCTCCATAAAGTGCTCATCACCCTGTCTTAAACAGATCTTCTCTCATGCTTCCCTGCACAGCTACACAGGTTGTATGGATCTCATCCATACATTCTACAGAAAGACTTGAATCCAAGATATATCAGGGTACCTATGACTAAATTACTTTCTTTTTTTAGTTCCTTTTAGTTCCTTGTTATCTGAGTTCAATCCAATAAGTTCGAAGCAGAAGGTAGGAGGAATTGGAAAAGGAGAACTGGGAGGAAATATTCAATGTGGAAACTCAGGGATAGAAATAGGTGATCTTGATGAGGACATGTGAACACTCAGCAGATGTAAAGTTGAGATGAAGACTTCATACCCTAAATAGGTTAGGAAGGATGAGAATGACTAAGAAGGGCTGGGATGGAGAGGAAGAAAAGGAAAAAGAAGAGAGGCCATCCAGATTTCTGCAGAAAGATCTTACTGAGATTTTCCAGTCCTGTTCCATTCCAAATGTACTCATCTAGTCAAGTGTCTTGTCTGCAGATTGTCTCATCCCTTATCCTTTTGCATTTAATGTCACTGAATATTAAATAAATAAATCCCTTCCCAAAAGCCCTTTCAATCACCTTCACACATCCCTCACACTCTTGGCATCCTTCTGACCCTTTGTAGCTCTGTGCCATTGACCTTCCTGCCTTTTCAGTCCCTTGACCCTAAATCTCCATTGCCACAGGTGAAAAATTCACCTGCTTTTCTAAGGAATTACTAAGTTAGGCATAATGGCAAGACAGTTGTGAAATTTTTGCTGAGTCACATCTAAAATATTCTGCAAATGAGTAAGATCTCCTCAGTCTCCCAAACAACCCAATTCTCTGGGTTTTTTCCCAGATCAAAAAATTGAGGTTAAAATATTTTTAAAAATTTCCCTACTTTTAGAAAGTGTAAACCTCAAGAAGCTTAAAAGAAAAAAGAAAAAAAAATCCAGGAAGTAACTAGAGCGATTCTTTAATCTTTTTTCTAAATGAGAGATTTATATTGCTCCCCAGTTTTCTTAGCTCTGTTACAATGAATGAAGACTCTTTTTCCACATTAAGTGTTAGTATTATAAATATTAGAAAAATCAACTTAACTTACAATTAAAGTAGGTTTTAAATAAGGTTTTGAAATATGTGTTAAAACCAGGTGTTTTTAAATGAATGCAAAATCAATGAAAACATACAGAAATTTGAATTTTACATTTTCACAGCCTTGAATCAGAGAGCAAAAATTGAAAGACTTCTTCCTACACAGTGCACCATATTCTACTCCCAAAATTATGAACGAAACAAGCCACATTAGTCTAATTATGGATCATCTCATTTTCTCATCTTCTCATTTTCCATTTAAGGTGACTACACAGTTCTAGTGGGCTGTTAACTGAACAGCTATTGAGGTGAAAATAATGGTTATAATATCCTGTCATAGAATGGACAAGTCATTTTAGGAAAAATGTGATATATAAGCTACAGTGAAACATTTAGATTCAAATTAATTTCCAACTTTTATTTCAGGAAACCTTTCTGAAGTACTTATTTTTCAAGGTATTAGAAACACAGAATATATTTTTCTGTATTCACAGTCCTGATGCATGTTTCTTTCTAAAATAAATAAGTATAAAAAGTGAAAAGGAAAGATTACATACAGCTTTAAATTAATTTTTCATTACATAAGCATTAGTTAATTATGCACATGCCTTATCAATTAGTCTGTAAGCAGGAAACCTTAACTGCTCAGCATGCTGGGCAGTGAAGCATGCTGTTCACATATAAAACATTACAGATTCTCAGGGTATTCTGTTATTTTGGTTTGATTTAGTTAAATATATATGTAAAATTTGTATGTTTTCAGAAACTTTTTTTCTGTTGTAATAGAGGTTTAAGTTTTTGCTCTCCCCCTTCTGTCCTCTCCTTGTCCAGTTTCTCAATGACTCCATTACCATCACATCACTTCTTCCAATACAGATGGCATTGGGGTCGTTTGTAAATCAGTTCAGAGAAAGATTATGACTTCCTAAAGGTCCGTTCAGCAGAGAAACCCTCTTGGCAAAGCTAAGAGGTGACAAGGCATGGAAGGCTGCACTCAGTGGCTGCACCATTAGAGAAATGTCTGTGAAGGGGAGACACACCTACCCATGAATCAGGGCTTAGGCCTTCTGAATGCTTGTGTATAATGCACCCAAATATCCTCTGTCTGAAGTCAGCTGAATCACTGTGCAGGTATTGGCTTTCTCTACATTAAGTGCCCTAGAATTTATATACCCATGCAAATACGTGCATGAAGATACCTCAATTCAGAGGTTTTGATCTCAGCTCATTGTAGTCATAGTTAAGTGACGCAGCGAGAGCGCGCTGGTCTCGCTGGCCACCTGGGATTGGTCACAGCCCAGCAGCGGTGTCTGCTAGCGTTCTTGAGGTCCAAGTCCGCTGCAGTCAGAGATAGATCTCCTGGCCGCGAGCTGCGCCTTCCCAGAAGCAGCCAAGCTGCGTCTCAGCCGGAGTGCTGCTAAGAGAGAGGGTTCTCCCGCCCGGACTCGAAAGCAGACACGGAGTCACACGATGGTCAGTGGCTGGAGTCTGAGGCTGGAGACCCCTGGGCTCTGCCGGGCATCAGACTTTTATTCAGAGGGTAACAACCAATCTTGGAACCGCACAGGGCAGGGACCGGGGAGGGACAAAGGGACTGGGACCAATCGGGAAGGAGGAAGGGAGGAGAGAGGGAGATCCAAATACCATTATGAACTGAGGGACAGGGGAGGAACCTTGACCCCTCTCTGGGGCAATCCACCTTCGACTCTACTCCAGGGGAGTTTTATTCTCTAGGTCTCCAGAGGTTCCTCAGGGGGGAAGAAACTCTCTGGGCTTGAACCAACGCTATGGTTAAGTGTGATGAAATCTGGCCCTGAACTGTACGTAATACACTGATTTATGGAGTGAAGAAAATCTCCCCTGTTATTTTGAGATAACTGTTTGTGAGTCTGTAGCAGAGGCAGTGACAGCAGCAGCCTGGATTAAAAACAGTGGATTGTTTCAGAGTGCTACTTTTAATCCAGATTGTTTCAATGTTCTGATTCACCAGCACGCCAGACAAACTGTTGTGCAAGCCCAGCTGAAGATTTGGTGTATCAAATCAGTAGTGCTGGAATGATAGGATAGAGAAGTGAAAGGGTTTGGAATTTCTTAAAGTTGTTTTGCTGCTGAAGTCAGAGTAACTATTCCTTCAGAAAGAGAAGTCTTTGTGTCAAAAAAAGAATTTCCACTTCAGCAAGCATGTCCAAGGATGCTTAAAAAAACAAAACCTTGAAGAAAAAAGTAAGCGCTGGCGAAATGTTAACAATAGTTTTCATTCAGATTTCACTTGTGCAGAACAGTTTTTAGTGCAATTGCACACTGCAGGTGTTATGTTGATATGACAGTTGGCATTCAGGGACCTACACAAAGTCAAAGGCTGACAGTGGTCTCCTGGGGAGGGTGGTAAGAAAGGATGGTATTAGATGAGATCACAAATGGCTAAGTTAGTTTGTTAGTCTGAAGCTGCTTTTGAAATACAGAGTTATCACTTCTTACATCTTCCTTTGCCTCATTCTCACTTCCCTTCTATTATTCTGTGGCTCATTTGAGATCACAGTGGCTATTTTGTCATTGGATTGTTTTCTTTTTTCCTCTTGGTTTAATAAGTGAGTTTATATCAGAGCAGGTGGTGAGAGGCACCAGAGGATTTTGAGGAATTACCATGCAGATCACAGAGAGAGGGGATAACCTATCTTTTGGTGGTAGAAGACTGTCAATTTTACACACAATACTCCTGCAAGTCACAGGCTGAGAACATGCAACCAAGGCAAGCAGGAAGGTAGAAATTTTGTGCATAAACTGAAGGTCTCTGATAATTTCAGGCCAATATAATTGCAGGCCACTGCTGATGTTATGGTACTTTTCTGGCTCTTAACTGCAGCTGCTCACTCACACATTTTATATTGCAAGATGTGGAGTACAACTGAACTGAAATTGAGAAAGGTATTCACCTGGAGAGGTATAATGTATTTTCTTAAATTATATGTTCATATTAAGGAATTCACTGAACTGACTTGTCACATGGCTATATAAGCATTATGCTGGCATTTGGGCAGTGGAAAGGATACACACTTGGAGGCAGAACATCAGACTGGATTAGTGTTTCTTATTCAGAACCACCAAGGTCCCAAGGGGGAAAAATTATTTATGCTGCAAATCCACTCTTATCATCTTGGCTTTCTACTTGTCTGACAACATTCGGCATCTGCTTGTCTGCTTGCTTTACTCACTTCACAACCTTTGCTGCCTGCCACAATTCCTTTGTTTGGGCACTCGAAGCACAGGACCCTGTGCCCGTACTTTATGAGAAGGTACCATGCCATGAAGATGCTGAGAAGGCTGGAGCCCTCCACCAATGGAGACAGGCTGAGAGAGCTGGGACTGTTCAGCCTGGAGAACAGGCTCTGAGGACATCTTATAGCACCTTGCAGTACCTAAAGGGGCTACAACAGAGAAAGAGAGGGACTTTTACAAGGGCAGAGAGTGACAGGACAAGGGGGAAACGGCTTAAAACTGAAAGAGGGCAGGTTTAGATCAGATACTAGGAAGAAATTCTTCACTCTGAGGGTGGTGAGGCACTGGAACAGGTTGCCCAGAGAAGCTGTGGATGCCCCATCTCTGGAAGCATTCAATACCAGATTGCGTGGGGCTCTGAGCAGCCTGGTCGAGTGCATGGTGCCCCTGCCCAAGGATTGAAGGAGATCTGTAACACAAGTTTGAGCTGGGCAAGCCTTTTATTCAGGGAGGCAGAAAAAGGAATTGTGCCCTCCTGGAGCAACTGGTGGGATGGGAAGACAGTAGCTATTCACAGTCTTCCTGTGCTTCACCAAAGCAGATGATGGCTACACAAATGTCAGCTTCAGTAAATTCCGTTGCTGAAACTACAACTGATTTCCACTGGAAGACACAGAACTTTAGACACAGTAAGTTTGTTACAATTAAATACTTTGCCAAGAGTGAGAGTGTCTACCTTGATAAAATAGGAATTAATTCCGTTAAGATTAAACATAAAGTAGCAGCTGAATCCATCAAAACTACACCTTAATATATACCTTTAACTTCAAGAGGAGAAAGAGAAAACAGAATGTCCTCTCCAAATCTTAGTCAGCATGTTCTGTTGACTTCAGTAAAAACTGTGTGGAGTTGTTGAAGCTGGTAATACAGGCATTGATGAAGATTTTCTTGAAATTTATCTTATTATTTTATATAATGTGGTTTTAGCCCAATGTATGACATAAATGTCTGCATTAAAAATAATTTTCTTTTGTTTTGAAATTTCTACTCAAGAAAGAGTCTGAAAAAACCCCCAGATAAAACTAATACTCTCATCTGATCCAAACTATGTAGAAAGAATCCATAGATTTGAGACAACATTAATAGCTTTGAGGGCAAAAACTGCCCTGCGGATAAAAGATATAAAAACATCTTTTAAAACAATAAGTTGGGAAGGTTGCTAAAAGATGAATAAGCTACATGACTCTGTTATTCATTGAAATCCTGCACTCACTGGTATAACAAAAAGGTTTCCTTTGCCATATTAATCTCTGAACTACAATATTCTTTATTTAAATTATGAACTAATGGCCTGCATAATTTGTTTCATTAAAAAAGCCTGTTTCCTATTAAGATTGTGACACTGAAGAGGAACAGTTGTTGAGGCTCCAACACTGCAGAATTGGTTTGAAGTTCAGAGTTCTGAAAAACGAGCAAGCTGAGGGCGATGCCTTAGGCTTGTGTAACTAATTGTCTTTACCCAGAGTGGTCTGACTATTCAGTCAGAAAACCAAGGGGTAGCAAGCAAAAAATTAAGGAGCATCTTTTAGTCTGTGCCTACTTTATTTAAAAAACAGTTTTAAGGAATAAGGCATTATAGCCCATAATGGAAACTTAACTAGGAAAAAGATAATTAAAAATGTTATTTAAATCCTTGGCATTCAAAATGAGCTATCTGGTTTTATTCAAGATCTGTGTGCATTAAATTAGTGGTAAACTCAACACAGTACATGTGGTAAAAGGCTAATGAAGAATGCATGCATGCTGGCTACTGCATGACACTGATGTCCTCATCTTACTATGAAGATTGAAAAATATTACTTTAAAAAAAATATTTTTATTACTCTGAAGATATACCACCAAAAGAGTTCAAGAATTTAGGCTACTCAGAACAGTGCATTTCCTAGGTAAACAGGTAGTGTAGATATAGACATTTAATTTGGCTGCATTCGTTTCTGTTCTTGGTCTTGAGCTGTGCAGAATCTCTAGTGTCCAATGTACCCACACACAGTTCATTTTGCTGACAAACAGGAGGTAAAACTTAGACCAGAACATTTCTCAATACTCTAGGCCCCTGTCTGCTTGATCATGTATGGTGGACTGTGAAATCGTTGCAATGCCTCGGTGAGGCACAGTTTTCTATCATCTCCCTGACACAATCTGCCAAGGGTCTTGAAGAGAGAGATAGGACATGCAGTGGCCTAAAATGTCAGATGTCATCACTAAACTGGGAAGATGGGGAAGCACTGAACCTTGTGTTCAAAGAATGACCTCTGAGATATCTAGACCACTTAAAGCAGAGTGTAACTGTCCCAAAAATAATACAATTTTATTAAATTTTATTAAAACTAGTGGCTACATAGAAACGAATCCACTTATCCTGATGAATCTGGATGATACCAGCATCCCAGATGAGTTCTTGGGATATCTCCAGTGATTAGGTTTTAATTGCATCAGTTTTACTTGTCTGCATGTGTTCAGACACTGCTTAGTTTTTCACTGTACTGATGCTATAGCTGTGCTCCTGCAGGATGACCATGCATGTGCTGAACAACACATTATGACAAAGCCCTTTGGCAGAGGTTTCTAATCATTGCTAATGACACTTTCAGCAGCCTATTGGCTTCGTGACACTCCCCTGCCTTTGGCACCTGCAGTGAGTGTCTGAATCACCAGATTTGATTTCACAGGCGACTGTGTAAATATGCAGTGGAAAACAACTAAGCTGAATCTGAACACACTAGCACTAGACTTAATTAAAGCGGTTACAATTAAAACTGTGTCACTGGAAATCCTCCATACTGAATGTTGCATGCCATAGGGAGGAAGGCTGCTGGTTTGTCTGTCTGGGCTGCTGTGATGAGGGCCCGGGAAAGCCATGTGGAGCGAGCAGGGAATTCTGCCTACCTGACAGGTTACTGGACAAGCTAAGTTGGGAAATACAGGTGAGAAATAGGACCAGCACAGGAAACAGTGAACCAGCACACTGCTAGAAACTGGCCAACACCTGGCTGGGGAACAGGTCTGACATCCAGAAACAGAGCTACAGAATGCCTTAGAGCTGACTGAAATATGGGGAATCTGTAGGAAATAAGTGAGAGTTTATACAAACTCAGAAAACCACTGAAGTCTGCTTGAAAGGCACACTCAAGGAGGACACCACCCTTGAAAAGGTGCAGGTGAAAAGAGCAAAATCTTCATTAACCTTTTGTTTAGGATCACCCCACAACTGAGTCTCACAGTCCTGTTTGGCATACTTATATATGAAGTGTTCTGCTTTTCCAGTGTGAAAGTTGTATTGTGATGAAATATTGTGCCTAATGATACAGACATATGGTAGGTTGCCGAGGTGCAGAGCCTGGTGATATGTTCACTTCAAAGAAATATGTATGGTTTCTGAAATCTGTGTGTTTTGAGCTCTGGTATTTGTTACTGTCCCCAGATTTTTAGTGTGATTTGCAGAGTATGCATAGTATACATAGTGACATTTGATTCTTTTCAAGAAGGGATTGTTATCTATGGTTTTGGGTAGGAAAGATTTCTTCTGACTAAAGCAGCAACCTAAAACTGAAGAATGTATACAGCTAACTTCTTTTTATTTGGGCAATCTCTGGTCACCACACTTTTAGTTTGCATTGTTCCTCATCCTTAATCTTCTATTACCTTTTATTTTACAAAGAGGAAACTTGTTCACATTACTACTGCTCCCTCTTACTCCCCCTCTCCCCCCATAAAATAAATTTTAGTAAACCTTTAAGTATCTGTACTAATTCCAGCTGAACTGGGATTGTGTCTCTGATCTTTTTACTGTTGCTAGCAGTGGTTATGGGGAAATCTCAGTTTCTACTTCACTTTCTGGATAGTAGTGAGCTGTTTTACTGGAAGACATACTTCTTTCTAGAGATTTCACTTTCACACAGCAAGTTCTAATTCCAAAACAGCTTTTATGAAAGAATTCCTCAAAATTTTTCATTTCTGAGCCAAAAAAAGGTTAGGAAGTATGTTAACTGCATCTCTACGCCTAAGTGTTACTAATAGTCTCAAATTTCTATCTTAACTTTAATAGTTTTTATCAGATTTTTCTTTAGTTTTATATGCATGAGATCATTCCAAATTTCTTTAATTGATTTGCTTAATCCAAGAGGACTGTTTTTCAGCTTTCACTTGTGCAAATTTTTAAAGCAGTGATAGTACATATTTTAAGATAATAGTCTTCACCATGGCCAGAATCTGTTTCCTATTTCATATAGTTATTTAACAATCTCTTTATTATCTTAAAAGCATTTTGCATCAGTCTATTCAGTTTGAAATTTTCTGGGTTTACATAGATTTGGTTGAACTGTGGACCTCTCTCACGCACCACAGTGGATTTCCTATGTGGTGATTATGTAACTATATTGACTATAACATGTTGGTTCTCTAATACCAAGTTAATGTGAATAATAATTGTGTACTAAAAAGAGGTCTTTGCTGGTATATGCAAATGTTTTCATGTTGATGATTGTGATTCACACATTTAATAGGTATACAATGATTTAATTTTAAGTCTTCTCAGTTTGACCAGTTCTACATTTTTCCATATCAATGTGTCTATTAAGTCGTTTCTGAATTGTGTTATTACTTTTGGTCCCACTATCCTCTAACTCCTAAAAATAAACTGTCATTTAGAGAAAGTTCTGTTTCAGCTCTGTGGATAAAACAGATATGGCTACTTGCCAATTTATCCTCAAGCTTCCTCCAAGCAATAACTGTTGATTTTTCTCAATGTTTCACCTGTGTTGAACTCTACCTCTTAAAAACAAAGAGGAATAACTTTTGAGGTTCACTCTTCTTACGTGATGTTTAAAGAGACAGTCTGCAATCCACATTGTTCTTCTGGCACAACATTTACAATCTTCCTTGAGCTGTTTTTATCTCCATTGTATCTTGAATAAAGTCTGAACAATTTTCCTTTACTTTGCAGATTCACTACCACAGGTGACTGGGATAAGGTGGTGAATAATTTGCTCTCTGGTGTTGGAATGGCAAGTTATGGAACTTCTAACTGCACTTTAATAAAACGAGATGACTGTAGTCAAAAGAGTGAAACAGCCAAGTTGCTTAACTCCTTAAAGCCCTTCTTTTTGTGTGGCATGTATGATTTGGGAGGTGAAGACTCTGCCTCTGCTCTGCCCTTGTGAGACCCCAGCTGGAGTTGGGCAGTCATCTCCAGGGTCCTCAGCGGAAGAAAGGTGTAGCCCTGCTTAGAGGCTCCAAAGCAGGGCCACAAAGATGATCCAAGTGCTGGAACACCTCTCCTATCAGAACAGACTGAGATAGTTGGGGTTGTTCAGCCTAGAGAAGAGAAGGCTTTGGTGGCATCTCATTGTAGCCTTCAAGTACTTAAATAATGAGAAGGAGGGAGAGCAAGCTTTTACATGGACAGACAGTGAAAGAAAAAGGGAAAAGGGTTTTAAACTAAAAGAGGAGAGATTTAGATTAGATATTGGGAAGAAGTTCTCTACTTTGAGGACAGTGGGGCATTGGAACAGAATATTCAGGGAAGTTGTGGTGCCCCATCCCTGGAAGTGCTCAAGGCCAGGTTGGTTGGGGTTTTGAGCAACCTGGTCTAGTGCAAGGTGTCCCTGTTCAAGGCTGAGGGGCTGGAATTAGGTGGTCTTTAAGGTCCTTTCCAACCCAAGCCTTTCTGTGACTGTGATTTTGGTAGGGTTTTTCTCTTAAGTTTTTTGAGGTACAGAAAATTCTGCTGCTTCGAACACACCACTGTGTTCCAAAGTCTGTATTTGGTTTACTGTTAGTTCTGTTGCCTTTGTTCCATAGTTCCTGGGCACACCAACAAACCTGCCAGGTTTCTCACTCACAGTGAGGGAAATGCTGTGCTCTGATCTGGCAGGATCAGAACCAGAAGAGAGGTCACAGCTCAGCACTGCGAGTGAATGAATCGCAGGCCTGAGTATGAGGGAAACAATGTGATATCGTGGTTGTCTGAAGTTCCCTCTGTGCAGCACTTGACAAATCTCTGTAGTCGTGCTGTGCAGCATTTTGATGTTCCAGCAAGGGAATCAACAGCAGCAGTCGTTTTGAGAGAGGTAGGGGCAGAAATTTAGTAATTTGGAATTAGTTGCAGGTTACTAAGGCTATGACAGAGCTGACTGGAAGAGTCCATCACAGAACAGTTTGCTATTTACATGCTTTTGTGTCCGGAAGACATTAAAGTGCTTTATTTCTTAGTGCTTCTGTAACTAATTTTGTACTATTTCCTTTTACTGTCTTGTTTGTGGTATTAATGAAATTGTTAATGCAGATTTACTGTAATAAGAGTCTTATGCTAAACACAAATTTACCTGAATGATATGGTGCAATTATTTTCCTTGGTTATCTACAGGCTAATGTGTAAAGTACATGGGAAACTATTACTTCCTGCATTGATAGAAAACATTTTAATTATTAAAAAAGGTTTGAAATTAGGGTATGCATGTCTTGTTTTTAATCACTCCACCCTTGCCATTCACTCATCTTACAAACAGCATCTTAGCAGGATGTTGTGTACCAATACATTCTATAAGGACTTCATAAAATGCAGGCTGAATCTGGCTGTTTCTTCAAAGTATTAGCAGTTAAAAGCAGCATCAGCAAACAGATTTTTTTTCTTTCCTACTACTATTTATCAGTTTTCTATTTTTCAATTGCTATTACTGTAATAGCTATTTAACAGCTAAGTCTATTTAACTTTTTTTTTTCTTTTTCTTTTCTTTGCCTCTGACAATTTATCCTTCTGTTGCCATTCAAGTGCTATAACAGAAACTTAAATGAGGTAGTGGAGCACTCTAAAAGCTGTCAGATTTTAGATTGTCGAATCTCTTCAGGCAGCTCATTCCACAGCTGAGCAAACTCAAGTATGAATACTTTATCTTTTCTATTTTATTCACGATTAAAAAGGTGTTCAATTTTATGCATAACTTTCAACCATGTCAATAGTCCAACTGACTTTTAGGGACAGCAGACATGCCTGAGGTCTTATCTGTTTAAATTTCCTGTCTGAATCAGAGCTTCAGTTCAATGTTTGGGCATCTGTTCTGTCCCAAATAAAAAAGTTCTTACTGTGTCACAGGGAGATGAGAGTGTTGTTGCTGAGATACCTGTATTTTCTGAACACAAATGGTTGAAAACCAGACTGAAGTCTTCAGGTAGTAATAGAGGAAGATTAAAGGGAACAGTTTTGTTATGGTTCATTGTGCTGAGAAGGGTGGTAATATGCTCCACACTTGCTAAGGACTTTTCCTGAGCTCTATCATTAGCCTCAGGCACAATGCACTGCAGAAAATCCTTGCTGAGTGTCAGCAGTTTTAGCAGAATGACCTGACTTCTGCTTTTACTGACAGAGAATGAAGTGTCCATGTGCCACAGCTACTCTGTAAGGGAAGAAGAGCAGGGGGGACAAGAGCCATGGTAAAGCAGAAAGGGCAGGAGCCTCAAGGTCACATGGAATGCACAGTTCCACTGTACCTGAGCAAGAAAAGTGGTGCGGATCTGGTAACAACATCCAGGCTCGTCCAAGAGTCCAGATCTTTGGACTCATCCACAGTGGCAAGGCCAGGAGATCAAGCCAGAAGCCAAGGAGTGGTCTGAGGTCCAGTCCAGATCAGCGAGGTGCACAGCCAGGCATGGCCATGACAGCAGGAGCAAAGCAAGGGCTTGAGTTTAAGTGCAGCTCCTGCTGAGGGGGACAGGACCTTGCTTGTCAGAGCATTTTCTCACACAACTCTAGCTACACATCTGTCAGATTCGAGGCTGTCTGGCTGCACCACGGAGCCTGACCCTGAGCCCAGGCAGTCAAACCCTTGAGTGCTCAGGGCCCTGATGTAGAGAACTGCAATGGAAAAGTTACTTAATGAGTATTCTACTTGAATCTCTGTTCTTACTGGTATTTGGATAGTGTAATTTTAGTCTTGCTTGAATTCATGCGGATAGTCTGTAAGCTTTTATTTCTAGGGTGAGTTTCGGGTTAAGACAGTCAACAGTCACTTTGACAGGGCAATCTATCCTGACTGAAACTGGTAAGCTTTTTGTGATATTGATGGTGAGAAATATACTTTCCAAAGGTGATTTAGAAAGCTAGAATGCTGTACAGAAATATTGCTATAGCCAGCCATTACCTTTGGATGCAGGAGTCTGTCAGAGATTTCTCTCCACTCTGAAAAACATTGTAAGTGAAATGTTGCCATTCACTCAGGAGCCAAAGAATAAAGGTCTCTTCTGGGAATAATAATTAAATTAGTTTTATGCATTTTTCTATGACAGCAGGCATTGATGGTATTATCTTCCTTTTTCTGACCTAGCCTGGCTGTGCAAAATCTCACCCTGGAGAACAGATTTGCAGGCTGTCCTCACCTGGGAAGTCCATCCAGGGAGAGACTGATCCCTGAGCTTTTATTTCTCAGGTCCATGTTAGAACTATAGGGTCTTTCACTATAGCATCTTTTACTATGCTCTTCTCTTGAGTCTGCACTACCTCGCAGAAAGTGTGCAAGTCATGAAGGGGAAGCAGAGCAAACGAAAAGAGCAAGATTCTAGCCCAGAGCTCAAGGCACTTGTCTGAGAGCCTGGGTCCTAACTGTGCAGTTCCTGGTCCTTTGCCGTGTGTTTACACTGAGGAGCTATTGAGCAAAACAAAAATACATCAACAAAGAGTTTTACAGGGATGACTCAAAATCACAGGAGTCCTCTGCCAGAAATCAGTGGCATCAAAGAGGATGGCTCAAAAATAGAAACCTCCTGAAGCTTTTTTATTGGAAGCAAATTAAACTGCAGCTTCAGTCCTCCCTTCTGCTCCTTCCTCCAACTCATAGGAGTTTTCTTCCTTTTACCTCAGTATCCAATGTCTGTAGCTGAAAGTGGTTCTTAACTTTAAATGGAAAAAAAATTCTTTCAGCTTTTTTTTTTTTCTTTGAATTCAGCTTTGTTTCTGTTGTCTTTGTTAGCTGGCTTGCAGGGATTTTCTTGTGTAGGCAAAATGAGAGCATTCCAGGGAGGGGAAATTATGTTATAGTCTAGGAAAGCTGAAAGCAGATGGTTCTATAATGCCAATAAATATTCAAGTGGCATTTGGTGCATTAGAAGCTATGCATTTGCCAGTGTTGAAGCAGTATCACTGACAAATCTTGTTTTAAGTGTGGCAATAATCAGCAGTTAGTGGTATGCTAGTGGCAGCATGAAAAAAATTAATAAAAAGTGTGTTTCCCTAAATTTGTGTGCATTACTTCAAATTGCCTTTTACAAGTCACTGAAGATTCAAAGGCACATAAACTGATGAAAGACTGTTGTATATATTTTGCTAAAGATTTGAATTTCTTTTTGTCAGTTAACTCCAAACAAAGATCTGTAGGAAAGGGATGTCCCTAGGCAGATGCAGCTGTGAGGAACTATGGCTTCAAAATGTTCCAAAGAATTTTTGCTTGCTAATGAACTTCTTGTCATGGACAGGTGTTGTCACCAGCTTGTGATCACTTTAGTGTCTCTAAAGTCACACTCTGGAACTCTCTATCCATCTCCTACACATCCCTCCCTCCTGACCATGTCTTTGTGTGGAACCAATCAGGTTTTTTATATGTAAAGTAGAGGACTAATCTCAGCAAATATGGACAAGCAAAACATTCAATTCAAACATTAATCTCTTTCTCAAACAGAAATTTAAAATACAGTATATGAAATGTGAATGAAGATCCTGCTTTCCACTGACTGTAAGGGGAATGCAGACATTCAGTTCAAATTCAAATTTCTATATAGTGAACAGTGAATTTTAGTTGAAATGAATCTAATGAGAATTTGTACTACCTGATTTTAAAACTTGTCTTTTTTCAGTTGGATAGTCAACT
This sequence comes from Acanthiza pusilla, assembly GCA_036630365.1. Taxonomy (NCBI): domain Eukaryota; kingdom Metazoa; phylum Chordata; class Aves; order Passeriformes; family Acanthizidae; genus Acanthiza; species Acanthiza pusilla. Next base: position 4,272,552 of record JAXCHO010000036.1, read on the forward strand.
TAGAAGAAGACAAAAAATAACAGTACTATGGGGAACAGTTTATATTTAATCCACACTATAGTCTATCTTGAATTTTGACTCAGAAATAGCAAGAGTGATTATAGATACTTAGTTCCCATAACACATCAGAAAACTACACACTATGCTTTGTGCGCTGGAGTTACTGATATTCACAATGAAAGGATGATGATTCTGAGCCTTTGGGGAAAAGGCATCAGTGGGACAGTGAAGATGCGGATAGCTGGACTCAATTTCATCTGTTACAAGTGTATCCCATGAAATTTTCAGCTTTCACATAATTTAAATACTAAAATGGGTAAAAGATTCAAAAGACTTTTTTATTATTAAATAAGAAAGAAACATTTCATACAAAGACTCTAATCTCAGGACTTTTACTGTTCATGTCATGCACAGCTCGTCAACAAGAAGCTTTAGTTTCCAAAATTAAAAGGTGTTCTGTAAATTTGTAGCAGCTGAGCTGGGTGGCTACCTCTTATTTAATTTATCCAAGGGCTATTGGTTCCTAATAAAAAGGTTGTTTCTTGTTGCTCTTAACAAAATTGATCAGTGATTGAGGAATTGAATGGGTTTTAAATACAAAGGTTATAATTCAGAAGTGCCTTAACCATGCAATTCTGGACCTGAAGTGGCAACAGGATGTAATTAATCTAGAGAAGCACTGCTATTTTTTTCAGGTTTTTCGTCACACAAAGTGCACTTTCCATTGTTTCATCTCTGACCACCATGTTCATATTCTTTATGCCATTCTAAAATGCCCAAGATATTGATAATCTAATCCAGTCATCAGAAAAGTTGACAATTTCTTTGTATCTGAGTGAGCTGTATTTTGAAAACATAAAGTTTACTGGATATGATCAAATCCTCTTTGTGAATGGACTGCAGGTTTCTTTAACATATTTTAAATATCAGTTTCCATGTTCAGCCGCAGGACATGGAGTATCAAGGAACTAGTATTAAGATCTACATGTTTCAAAATAAAAATTGACGACAACAATTATTTTATTATGGGGGAAAGAACTGTGGTAATAAAAATGTCACAAGCTGTGACAACTTTTATGCTGTTGACCAAATATTAAAAACTTCTCTAATTCAAACAAAACAATGATTTTAGAAAACTGTTTTAGAGACTCTTTCTAATGATGTTCCTTTCTTCATATCAAGGTACAAAATTTATCTCAGTACATGGACCTACATGAAAAAGTAAAATGAAAAAAGCTTTAGTAATTTAGGACTTGACGTAATGGTGGACAGAGTTGGCTTAAGTACTTTTCTCTGTTTGGTAGCTGATTTTTTGTGCACTTGGGCAACTCATTTAAACCCAGATAATCAAAGAAAGGTGTTCAGCTGGATAAACTCTAATGCCTGAATACCACAAGAAGATTCATTTTTAATCTCTTTTAACTGATTTAGTTGTCTGTTAAATGGTAATGGAAGTACTTCCTCACCTCACAAGAGTTTCACTGGAACATAGTGTGAAGCTCTCTGTTGATGAAGAGGGTGAACAGGTACTGTGGATTTATAAAGGAATGCAAGAGTTGTAACCAGGCAATTGATAGATGTTTTCTGGCCTAAGAGAGAACTTCTGTGTTCCTAAGACAGAAATTGCCAATTTATCTAAGTCCAGTAGGCAGTGATCCATTTAAAAAACAAAATCCCTTTACAACTAGCAACATCCTGGTTAGACTTAGAGAATTTGGGCTAAATACCTCATCAGTGGCCTTTCCAAGGTAGCTGGGATACCTTGATAAAATCTTTTATTGCTTCACCTTGCTCAAATCCTGTAAACATACAAATGGGACTTCCACTTCCAATCCTGTCAATCTGCTGTCTTTCTGAAAACAGAAATATCATAAAAGGAAGCAGGTGTTGCTGAGCAAGAGAAATAAAAGAAATTGAATGGTGAGGTTTGTTACACCAGTTAAAACCCCCAAACTACATTCATAAAAGGTAAAAGGGAGTGAAGAAAACAAGCCTGATACCAGAATAAAGCAATAATTGTAAAGTGAAATGAGAACTCTAAATGCAGAAGATGATAATAGTTTTTAGCTTTAAAAATAGAAAATGAATAGGAATAAATGTGTAATCAGCACAAAGGTAAAAAGTGAATCAGAATCTGCAGAACTATGATAATCAAGTTTTCAGGAACATAATAAGGCATAATAATACTTGGCATTATACAGTGGGTAGAGAAAAATCCTTGCTTTTAAATGCTCTAAGATGTGCTCTGAATCTGCCAAAAAGTTATCTCCTGTGTTGCTGGAGGGGTTTTTTTTTGTTTGTTTTTTGGTGTGGTTGTGTGGTGTTTTGTTGTTGTTGTTGTTGTTGTTGTTGTTGTTTAGTTTTCTTTTGTGGTAGTAGTTACAAACTTACACAGACCTAATTAGAAATTGAAGTTGATTTTTTTTTTTAATTTTAGGTTATTAATTTCCTTAAAAATGTCATAGTTCCTGTTACACCTGGAAATGAACACTGAGGCACAAAATCGCTGTTCTGAGTTTAGTGAAGCAAACTAATCTGGTTTTTAGGTATATAGCTGCTGTTTTAAACATTAGTTCATGGTCTGCTAAATTCTGTACTACTTCTGCTTTGGAAAAGAACTGTAAAGGAGTTTTTCAAGAGTTTCTGACATTGATTAATTCCATTCTGAATACAATTAATCAGCATATACCATCCACTTTTATTTCCAAAGCAGAGAGAAAAAAAGCAACAGGATACAGTGTGTACATGTAAAACCAAGAGAGAGTTAAACTGCCAAGTCAGTGGTTGTGAGTAATGGGAGCCAAATTTAGTGCAGCATGTGTTGTGTGTATGAACATCAAAGGGAAATTTTTAAAAGGAAGGCTGGCCAAATGAGAAAAGTTGTCTATTGAAATGTATATTGCCAAAATATAGCTGAAAGAAAAGAATCAATTATACGCTGTGATCTAGCCCTAAGCTATTCCTCAGGGAAAGGATATGGGTAATAAAAATGGACATGTGGAACTAAACCTTCAGGAGAGCATAGAAAATGTAATAGATTTGAACTGCTGACCTCATCATCAGAGCAAATTGAGAATAGTGTGTTGTGAGACTTTTAAATGAGTAAAAACTAATGGAGCAGTAATAATCAATTATTTCAATGGTACTCATAAAAATTTATCAAATATCACAATAAATGTCATGAGAAGTCATTTCCTAATGATTTTAAAAATAAACTCTTAGAAAAAATATTTTTTATGTGTAGAAGTTGAGAAATTTCCCTCAGCCTGTTCTCTTGCAATTCTCAGAAAATAATGGAAAAAAGAAAGAGCTGAGGTGAAGGCTTTGACAAATACTGATCATAACATATTTAGGAAAAAAACCCTGTTCTATGTGGGGAAAAAAGCCCCAAAAAGCCAGAACGTAATCAAATACCATTAGTCTTTATGAGTTGCAATTAAAATGCTGCCCTTAACAAACATTCTCTCTAAAAATCAAACCACAAAACTCTTTAAACCTGTAAATGAACAGATAATGGAACAATTCTTAGCATCCCACAAAATGAGAACTGATTTTGAGCAGTGCATACGCTTTAGTTACAAATGTGTCTATTACCAAAATACTCTAAATCAGTGGCCACAGAGTACATACTTTCCAGAAAGATGAACAGAGGCCAACCCCACAGTGTGATAATGCCGAATTTTAAGAAGGGCACCCACCTAAATTAGAAAATCATGTTAAATAAAAATTAGAAGGAACAGCTAGGAGGGTATATATTTGCACATAACCTGTAGACTGTTGTGTCATAATGATATGATATCAGTATTTAAAAAAAAAAAAAAAAAAAAAAAAAGAGAATCAATACAAATAACAGTTAAAGCAGGAATTTCTTAGAAAAAAAAAATGAAGGAAGAAAAAATTCCTCAATTCCCCCCACAGTTAAATGGTGGGATAAATCCAAGGAAAAGAAAGGAAAGTAAAATGAAAAACATAGCAGATTAAATTAAATCAGTAGCAAGGCTGTCAAATGAGGTTTCTAGAAAATGATGTAGAATGCCTGAAACTCATTAAAAAAATTAAAAATCAACACACTGGGATAAGGGGAAGCTAGAAAGTATTTAAGGCTAACAAGATCAATGTATATAAAGTGCAGTTTGAAAAGATAAATGCCTGGCAGAAAAACTAATTTTTACACCTATGTTCAGTGGGTTGGAGAGGGAAAACAGCATATGATGGACTTTGTTTTCATGCAAAGTGAATTTGGAGATTTGTCTAATGTGCAAGTGTCAGTAAAGCCATTATACAACAAATGAAAACAATAAACAATTACAGCTAGAAAGATCTGAAGATGTCTAATGGAACTAAAGTATGAACTAGATGAATTATAGAACATCGTATGTAAACTCCTTCATAAATTTAACTCAGTGCCAGAGACTCAGAAGCTGACAGTTATGATGTGAATTTCCAAAACTGTTACCTGGGAGAATTCAAACTGCTGTAGACAGGGTAATCTGTATCAAATCAATTAGCCAGAACAGTGTTATGGGGCATATGGATGAAAGAATTAGTTAATACCAGATTTGTAATGGGAAGTAATCTGTTATGAATCTATGACTTCTTTGAATGAACGAATGAATGAGCTTAATTAAGGGACATGAAGATTACATACGCAGTTTTCTCCAAGGCAACACCATTACCAAAATATCTCAATAAAAACGTTGTGAGAAATGAAAGATGGTATTTCCATGAATAATATTTACAAGATAGGGAACAAACCATGGGAATATGCAGCCCTTACTCTGAAGGGAAGGCACTTTTGGATGGGAAGGATCTCTGATGTGTTCACAATATTAGGTGCTGATAAACATTTATTGTGATTGTCAAGTTTTTTAGAAATGCAGAATCTGACGGTGAAGAACTGGAGGACATCCCAATGCTGACTGAGTGATATAGTATCAAATAAATGGGTTAGAAAGAGAGGCATTGGGAAACCAATTAACACAGACATGAGCTTTGAACTGAACATTCATTTCCAAGTACTACAATACAGGACTGGGATTCTAGCTTTGTAATATTAAAATATTAGGTCAATGTCCAGCAATTAAAAACATATTGCAAATTATTAAGGCAAAAAAACAAATAAGAAGATGAAAATATAATGCATAGAATAAGTGCCCTAGTGGTACACATCCTGAATGGTACATACTGTTTGTACTGTTTGTGTCCTTAATTTTAAAAAATGTGCAGACAAGATTATCACGGCAATCAAAAGTATGGTATGAACCTCCTTTAAGATGCAGGAAAACCTTCTTTAAGGTGCAAGAAAAGAAAGGATGTATTTGGTGTGGTGCAGAATCCTACAGAATTGTGAGTGGCATGGGGAAGGTGAATGGGGAACAAGAGCTCTTATCTCATCTGGAACAAACAATAGAAGTAATTGGTTTGCTCAACTTGTAGTCAAGATGAGATGCTTGTCAGAGGATAATCTGAATGATAAAAAATGGCTGAGGTTCAAATAACAGAAAAACATAAAATGATGTGTTGTAAAGGTTGAATTCAGATTTAAAAAGTTCATGAGTTGTTAAGTGCTCAAAACCGCTTCCCTTTCATTAGCCTTGTCTGTTGGCCACAGACTCTAGGTTAAAGGGGCCTCTGCTTTTTCTTCTATTAATTTTCTTATGTTCTTTTATGTCCTACAGATTATTGAAGCATTTTCCTGGATTCTCTGACTCAGGTCCACAGACCTTTTTCCTGACCTGTAAGATTGAAAGTGTAGTCTTTCAATGGTTGGACTTCACGGGGTAAAGGGACATAGAAGATGTTGTCTCTGTAAAATGGCATTCTGTGATGCAATGGTTTTTTGTCCTGTTTGGATAGCAGATGTTAAGTATATCTGTGGATACAGATCTACTTTGGAAAATGAGTTAAGTTATTTTCATTTCAGTAATGTGGTGAAATTGCTGTTTGTCTGGATGACTTGCTCACAACACAGAAGCAGAACATAGGCCTTTGGAAGATTTTAGCTGTGCCAAGTGCTGTGGCAGGTGTACTGATGAGCACGTGATTTATTCATTTTTATTCTTCTCAACTGATATTTCTCAGTTTGACCTGGAGATTAAGACTGAAATCAGGAGAATCTTAAATGAGGGGCACTTCCAAAAATAGATTTGAAGCATAACTGGAGATGGTCCAAATAACCAAAAAATAAATTGAATTATCCAAGTCACACATCTGTAGAGAAATTCCTTTCTGCATAGAGTTTTATTTAATCTTAAAATATAGTAAATTAAAACCTATTCAATACTGAGTTGTCTGGTAGGAGCTATTTCCTAGAGTTTGGAATTTGTGCATGACAATTAAGTTGCTTAAAAAAAAAAAAAGGAAGAAAATTAGTCATTTCATTAGTTGATTTGCAAATGTACAGTGAAGAAAAGGACAAATACTATGTGCAAGGACCTTGAGTACTGGTTAAATGTATTGTAATACATCAACATGGCAGAAGAGTACTGCTGAAAATGGCTTCCGTGAGCATCAAGAAATAGCTCAACATCACAGAAATATCCTATTCTCATAGTATTATGTTTGCATTTTTACAAAGGGAAAAATAGTTGCAACTGTTCATTCCTGTTAATGGAACTAAATTGTTGCAATTATTTATCTTTTAAAAAAAGTCATTACTTTTTTATCTAGAAAAATTACCTACGCAGGTGATTTTCCTAGAAATCTTCCTTTACACATTTAGTGTTTTGTAAAAATAGTGTTGGAATTCTATTTTTAAACCAATTTTTTATTCCAAAAAGTGCAGAATTTCAGAAAACAACACATTTTCAGAGCTATATTTTGTTCCAGGTGCAGAACATGCATTTCAATGGAGTGTGGAAATATTCTGCAGTAATATGTGGATTTCCATGCTTAACATTTAAAAACAAATTACGTCGAATAAAAAACGAATCAATATCGCATCAACGTGACAAAATAGTGACTCTAATCGTAAATTACAATCTTGCAGAGCAACATAGAAAAGGTTAATCTTAAAAAAGAAAAGTAATTAGGAATTCATGTTTAACACTAAGTGCTAGTTTCTTGTCCAATTAAGACTCATCTGCTCATAGTCTTTTTTATGCATATCAAACATGATGCTCAAACAAAAAAAAATGCCAAAGTCTTCATGCAGAGAGGAAATAACAACCTCATTAATGAGAATTTTGCATAATTTCTACTATTCAGGCACAAAAATATATAGTAATCTAATGAGCTATCTGTGCTTGTTGTAAGCTGTCTTGAAGATTAATCTTTGTTAACTACTTGTTTAATGTTATAGTTAATAACTAGCTACCCTGTAGTCCTATGTCATCCATCACTTTACTGAACTGAATTAATTCTTTTTTTAACTTTTAAGTGGTTGTTTATCTTTGCTTTAGGTTACTTTGGATGAAAGCTATCTGAAAGTTTATAGAGTTCTGATTCTGTGAGAGTTTATTCTGCATGCAAACCACAAATAGCTTTTTATAAGTTTCCATGTTTATTGCTTTCCACAATAAAAAAAAAGAAAATTTTATTGGCATTTTCTTCAACATAAATGGCAACAACATAACTTTATATCCTGTTGAATCATAAATGTTTTCATACATTCTTCAGTGGAAATGGGACTTAGTGAATCAGCATAACCTATTGTGCACTACATATATTTTCTGAAAACTGTTAAGATTGACTTCTAATTGCTTTTAGTTTGGGAGAGAATATCCCCTTCTTTGGCTGTCTAGTGTCTAATAAAGATTCAGAAATGAAACATTTAATACTGGTCTTTAAGAATTAAATTTTGATGCTGGTAAGACCTTGGCTGGAAGAGGTCCATAGAACATTGCCTTTTCTTCCTACAACTGTATTTCAGTATTTGACATCTTGCTGATTTGTGAATTATCATCCATATTCATATTGCACAATTTTTTACCTTGTCAAGTAGAAATAATTGTAGAAAAACTAAAAAGGTAAAATGATAAATAAATGGAAGAAAATAATGCCAAAGGTTAGTCTTTATTTTCACTAATATCAGCAAATTAATAGTTACAGTTCCTACTGAGGTGATATCTCAATCCCTTGGCACATACGTTGCATTCTGGTTTTCAAAAGATGATATTAACTTTAATGCTTTGATACATTTATACAAAGCAGCTGAGTTAAAATTGCTTGAGGGAATATAATTTTAAATATGTTGTCTTTTGTGTGCATAACACCGCAGCCATAATGCCTCATTAATGTATTTTTCCCCATTTAATTACGTAAAGAATTTATTATGCTCCTTCTGGTGTGCTGCAGACTGCACTATAGAGCGATTAGGTGGATTTTCAGCTATTGAGAAGGTTATAACTCACGTGAAATCTTGAAACTACAATTGTTTGCAGCAGCTGAGACTCTGCCCTGGTATGATTAGCATGGATGGGACACAGCACATTAACACCAAGACATTGCAAGGTCTTTACTTGCCTTGCAATAGACTTTCCCTGAAATTGGAATGTTAATTCTGGTCTCTTGGGAAAAAAACAGGTGCCTGATCTTGTGCTTGGTTACATGGGTGTAAATCAGAAAAGACTACCTGAATTCAGTGAAGTTATTCAAGTAGGAAAAGCAGTGTGGCATCCTCATCAGATCTGAAAGATATTGTCTAAGGTGACCTCAAATAAGCTTGTAATGAAATAAAAGTGCCTATAAAGTGCTTTCGTTTGGTGTATAAGTAAAGCACAATTTTAAATGAGCGCTCTTGACATTTCTTCAGAGATATTCTTGGTGCAGTGAGAGCTGATAAGGCACATTTTTTTTTCTTCTTGACTTATAAATCAGAGGCTGATTAGAGGAACTTTGGAAATGATGTGGAACACAGGCTGTTTTTAATGTAAATATTTATTGAGCTATTTATTCTTTGATTTAGTACCTTTTTTAACATCCATCACCTACTCAATTTTAAAACTAATTATTGCCAACTGAAATAAAATTATTTCACAAATTGATATAAAATGTTGCTGTCTGGTTTTCAAGATATTGCAATACAAGGTAATTTTGCAAAGTGGGAAGCAATGGTCCAGAAAGGCACTCTGATTTCTGCTTCTTTATTGCCCATAGTGCATCTTCCCTGGCCTGAACTGTAACCATAGGCAGTGAGAGGGTTTGGCCAATTTGTGGGGAATTTTCTGGCCAAATTTGTCATCATTGCTGCTGCTCTAGGAAAGGAAGCTATTAATTCACTGCAGTGAAATGAGCAGGTTGTGGAAATGGCTGTCAAGAGAATGAAAGGGGTATTTGGAAACCAAATATCCAGCTATAGCTGTGAACCTGAGGTATTTGACAATTTTATTTGCTGCCTAGCTTCCTGTGGCTGATGACAGAGTTGAAGCCACTTTCATCCATTTCTCTATTTCCAAGAATATAAGAAAAAAATCCAATTGTGGTGAATGCAAGCATAACACTGGAAATCATTAAAGTGACTGTGCATATGGAAAGGTCCTGGGTTATGTGACCTGCACAAAAGAATGGATGACACTCACACCTTTTCTTCCAATTTCTGTGGGGAGTTGCATGAGATGAGGTCAAAGCCCAGCAGAAAACATTTTTTGTTCTTGTTTAACTGAATCACATGCCTGTAATTTATTTCCACAAGTAACAAACCCAGTTTGAGTTACGGTTATGCTGTTCTGTGGCCTGACATATAACTTCCATCAGATTGATTCAATGAAGATAAGAAAAGAAGTTTCCTTAATACAATTATTTAGATACTCTACCTTCAGGGTACAGTATATTTTATCCAAGCCAGGTTCTCTCTTTTACTTTAGAAAACATTTTTTGGCTTAGTAAATGACTTAATATTTTCTAGAATGTTTATTAAATGTTCAAAGATTTTAAAGCACTATTTCTGTATAGTTCTGAAGAACAATAATATCACACAAATTCTAATTTAATATAAATGATACAAGATCCTTTTCAGGTAAGGATAAATCATAACTCCATACTGCCATTAATGAGTAAGAAATCACCAGATTTTAAGTTTATTTTGCATAAAAGCCTTTACAATTTTTAATAAAGGACAAACTGAGTCTTCTCCTTTTACAAAATAAATCCTCATTGTTGTTGGGAAGTCTGGCAAATGCTTTTATTGTCCACAATTAAGGACAGGTAAAATATTCAGTGATATCAAATGTAGTGTTGATTCATTTTACTCATACTGGTATCATATTTCCAAGCAAAATTGCTTTTTTAGGTTGTGAGCCTTCTACACTTGAATGTACCAGCGTGTGTAATATTTGAAGGATTATTTGATTTATAAGGGCATTGTGAAAAAACCAAAGATTTGTATTTGTTTTTTGCCATTATTTTATGTGTAGTGTAAAGCAGATGGAATCATGTCCAGATTTAAAAATCACCTTGAAAATGTTGACAACATCCCATCGAATCCCACTTTGGTGAGTCTCTATTGATGAGCTGCATGGATAGTCAGCTATCATGTTTCTTATCTTTAAAAATCACAGAAAGTAGACTAAATATTGTCACCTACTTTTCTAAAAATGAGCATGTGAGAATAGAAGTGATTTACCCTGGTTATGCAGCAAGGGCAGCTGAGTCAGGGAGTGAGGTCAGCAGGGACCAAGTCTCCATTTCATGATGACTCCAGCACCTGTCATGGCAGGTGAGCACTTTCACCACCAGCATAAACTTTGTTTTACAGGTTTAGTGTGTCTTTCATTAATTCATAAGCATGTTTCTGCTTCTTACACAGACAGACTTCGTCCATCAGAACTGTTTTCTCTTTGGAGACACATTGAAACCTACTGTCTTGAGTATCCCAGGGGAAATGTACCTGTTAATATGCAAGGAAATAATTGCATTCTTTGTGCCTTTTCCTGATCTGTGCTCTGTTTCTGACTTTGGAAATGGTAGCCTGGCAAAGGCAAGATCCACAGCACAGCCTTCACAGAAAGAATCTGGTTTTCTTTGGTCACTCTGAAAGCTGTCATTACTATAAAGTTTCCATCTAGGAAAACTAAATTAATTCTGTGGTGCTTTCAATAATTTAACTTTTCATCTGCTCTCAGCTTTCTAAGACTATATGATGCCTTCAAGTATTTCTAGTTTTTTTCTCTTCATGCATCTGTAACTTGATGCAGTTTTGTGCTTCTTACAAAGTGCTAAAATCCTCTGTTCCCAGCACCTTTAGCCAAAACAAAGCTCTCTGAATACAGACTCAAGGACATATTCATTGCCTTAGGGCTTGAAAATATGTAAACAACTGTAAGATGGGGGTGGGGGGTGGGGAAGGTCTGGGGTGGTGAACATCATCACCTAAGGGTGCAATTGGAGAATTGAGAGCCAATATGCTATTGGGACAGAACTTGTAAAAGGTGAAGGGCTCATGACCGGTCGTCCATTTTGGGTGTAGTCCCTGGGGGGGATTTTCGTTCGCCTGAATGTACCTTGAAGGCCTTGAATAAATTTGTCTGCATTTTATACTCCTAATTTATTTGGCCTCTCTTTCAGGCATCATATATGTGGGCATTTTATAACCTAGTATGGCATGATATTTCTAAATGAGCAGAGTTCGCTGTAGTGACTTGAGTTAGGTGCATTCACTTAAATGATCAATTTATCAATTAACAATTCATCAATTATCAACTAGAGAGATAAAAGCCAGTTTCTCATTCAAAAGGGTAGTAAGACACAGCACCAAAACATTTAGGAGAATATTTCACTTACCCAAAACTCTTGGTTATAGCTTGGCCCTGTACAGCCAAGATAAACTGGCAGATTAAAAAGGGTTTACCTCCAGTTTAATAACAGGGAGTCAACAACCACTGGGATGTTTTGAGGAGAGATTGAACACCTTGCCCATAAACAAGAATTGACTAATGTTTCATCTCTCTAGCTGGTTTTATAAGTGAGACAAAAATATTTCATTTTAGCAGACAGTTAAAAGGTTGTCATTCACCTAGATCTTTTCAGTCTCTATCCTCTACTCTGTAACCAAGTTATTAGAGGTGGGAATTATTCTGACCTAACATCACTCACTTAAAAATAACTTTGAACCATTTATCTTAGCCACTTATAACACCACGGAGATTCTTCCATAGGCAGTGTGTTCCTCACCTATGCCTTTGTTGAAGTTTAATTTCTACTTTTTTATTTTTTTATTTTTTTCTCTGTAAACTCCAGTTTCTAATCATTACTTTGTATTATGGGCTTTGTTTGTAAGTCTTATATGTAGGAATCAAAATTGCCAAACAGGATTTCAAAGAGAAATAAGTTTATTCTTATTTGTTTTGAAAGACTGTGAAGGTAAGAGCTACCTGAGTCAAAAGTTGCAATTTTCTAAAAGTGACTTTTTTTTTGGTACTGGCATGAGCACAGTACTAATAAATAATAATTTTGAATAAAACAGTACCATGTAATCAAAATCCAAGCTATTACCTCTACAGAGCCTCGAAAGGACAGATGTGGGAAAAGGAAGGATTAGATGAGTTTCATCTGTGAGAAACTATGTTTGAGAATAGCGAAAATAACATCACTTAGTTGTCTATTCAGGATCATGGGACGAACCAGTGTGTGAATGAGAAGTAGGTAACAGGGGACTTCTGGCTCCTTTATTGTGCGAAGTTTAGGTTAACAACTCTGTAGGGCGTGACACACGACTGAAATTCTTGTCTGATGTTTTGGCTGACATTCCTTGTGTCTCCTGTTGTCCTCATCTTAAAAAACCAGTCAGGATTGTGGGTTGCCTGTGATACAATGCTTGTAAGAATATTATTACTGTCCTTATTTCTTATTCTCTCTATATATTGTTTATTATTTCTTATTTTCACCGTATACTGAGTAGGAACAAAGGATGCTTTTTCAGATTGCCGCTCTTGTTTAAATTTTCCTCTCTTCCCCTCAGCACACCCTCCGTGATTATGAATACATTGCAGCAACTGAACTGAGGTGCAATGACGCAGCAGAGGTGTACGAATATATTTTGAGTGATAAATGACAGCAGAAATGCCTTTACAAATCAACACTGCTGTTATGCTTACTTTACTACATCTTGAATTTGTTGTTTTTCTTTTCTTTTTTTTTTTTTTTTTTTTAAGTCTAATCACTCTACTCCTACTTTGGCAGAGGGAGATGTTGCATATTAAAAGATGTTGTCTTTCATTTATCTTCTCACCTTTCATGCTCAGCATCTTGTAAATTCATAAGCTGGAAAGAAGATAGGCTTTGTGTTGTCTTTGCTGTCCTTGAGCAGTCAGTCATGATTTCTGCTGTCAAAATGTGCACTGATGTTTACACCAGCAAATTGACTGTGCAGTATCATTAGATTAATTGGGTGACGCTTCATACTTGTTTAGGACATGAGAAATGCCAGAACACTTTTCAGTTTTATTTATTTTTTTTTTTTTCTGAATGAAATTATCTAATTTTACATCTATCTTCACTCATTTTCTTCATTTCCCCTCTTTTACTATCTCCTCTCCTTGTATTCATCACTAACTTCATATCACTGTTTTATAGTATCCATCTTATCATGACAGCTCTTCAACAGTTTTAACCCACTTTTTTAACTTCCTTGAAGTTAATTTTTGTGTCCAGTTTCAACTCAATTCTGTAAAATTTATGTGTTACACCTTTTAAATAGTTATTCACTGAGAAGTCCAGTTGCTGTATATGACTCTTTATTGCCCAGGATACCATACTTATCTAACAATGCACTTACCAAATATCAAATAATGGTCCATGAAAACATCATGAGGCTCATACAAACCAATTTTGAACAATATTATGTTCATTTCATGAGGAAAAAAAAACAGTGATAGGATTGCTCTCAATTTGTGATCGACAGCCTGCTAGATAATACTGTTAATATATGAATTTTATATTTTTCCCCATCTTCAGCCCTCTGATTAATGTTAATTGTACCTTCCTAGATTGTACAAAATAGTTGTGCATTCATGGCGCATGTTATATAAGAGATTTGTTGAATTCTCTTAGTCCAAGTGTACGTATTTAGTCCGTTGATCTGAATTTTGGTTTCTTAAGCAAAGTTGTTGATATATCCCCAAAGACCATCTTCAACTAACAGTACGTGACAAAGTTCAACCTCCAAAAATATTTGCAAGTTATTTTTTCACAAAAATGTTGTGCTATTCCAGATTAGGAACTTTAGAGGCCATGGGCTTCTAGTCAGTTGAAGAGATGGCTTGGAGAGTAATTCTCCACATTTTCCAAAATTTTCTAATATTCTTTTTTCCCAGCTGAAGGCTCTCTCTACTACTCTAAAATGGAAATATATTTCAATTTCCATGGCTAACCATATTCCAAACATTATTAATATGTCTTGCATATTATTTGTATGACATAGAAGGAGAATATGAAAAATGTTTTGGGAAAACTGAGTACTGTTATAGTTACCTAGGTAAAAGTCTCGAAGTCTTCATGGATCTCTTCTACCTTTTAGTCCCTCTTCTGAAAAATGAGAGGCTTGAAAGTGCATTTCACATCCCCTTGAGAGCCATCCATTTCTGTTAGTCTAAGATTTTGCAAAAAATTTAGTTCATAATGTTACAGAGATGAAAGAGTAATATTTTTTTTCTGGTAGTAGTTTTTGCCCAGAGGCTAAACAGATCCTGTGTGAATTTCTAACTGTTCCTCAGATCTGTAAGTTGAATTATTTTAAAAATCTTGTTTTTCTTTCTGTTTCTCTTTTCTTTCTTTTAAAATATTCTGCATCATAGGCAAAGTTATTAAGTTGATCTATTATTAAGGATGACTGACGTTTTCTATTATAACACCTTGTTTTCAAAGGCCTGTAATTTTGACAAAGCATAACCACAGGGGGTAAAAATTTACTTGCCAAACAACTGCAAAAGGTTGATTTCCTGCTTGTTTGCTTGCTTCAACAAAATCAATTCTTCCATTTCTGAACAATAGGACATAGAGAAATATTGGCTTCATATATTAGTAAAATTACTGCAAACAGTTTTAAAGGAGGTCTGGCACCTTCATTTGGGGAAAAAAAAAGTACTAGAAATTTACAGGAGTTGGTTTTCTGGGGAAAAAAGTGATTTATCTTACTTATAAATGTCCTCTAAGTCAGATGAAGTCTGCAAAACTTCATAAAAAATTGAGAACTTGCTTCTTTATTGTGCTCAGTAAAAATGGTTTTGTTTGTTTATTTTGAAATTTTGGCTAAATTTACAACTCACCTAAATTGCAAATCTGCCTAAACTGAACAACCCAGAGCAAAGACATTGTTGAAGCAATGAATTGTGAGTTGGATGAGCACTCAGAAAACAAAAGTATCTAATATAGAATCAGATTTCTAAGAGAATAATATAGATTAACACCTCTCTTCACCCCCTACCTCCCAGCCCTCCCCGCTCCATTTTCTCCCTTCCTTTCAATAAAAGAGGAATGTTGTTGTTTGGGGACTCAGAGTTTCCTGGAGAAATGTGAAGAGAATGTCATCTACCTTCTGCTTCAGTTAATTTTTTTGGCAGAAGTTCTGTGCGGTTCCCCTGCCCAGTGAATACCATCCACCTTCTGCAGTTGGTTCTTGTATGTACTCCCATCTACCTTGCCAGAATTCCTAGAGCTCCCTTTTCTTCCACTGTCTACAAATCAGAAAAGGAATCCAGCTCCAGGTTCTTGAAAGCTCTTTGTTTTTCTGTGCTCAACTGGAGCCAGTTTTGGAGAGAAAAGGAAGGCAGAGCAATGAAATGAAGGTTTGTGGTGAGCTGTATCTCTGTCCCATGAATTTATGCTGATCTAGAACTGAATAGAGAGTGAGCAATAATGGGCATTATTGCAATTCCCTGGCAGTGAGAGAGCTTCACCCTGAGATGGGAGATCTAACCCAGCAGCTACATCCACAGTTTTAAAATATACACTGAAAGCATAGGCTCAAACATTCTTTATAATGGTCCTAGCTGATAAATTGTTTGCTCAGTCCCTGGTATGGGCTTTGCTAAGTTAACAATCACTCCCTGGACAATTCCCAGGGAATTACCATTGGCCACAGTACATCCTTGTGTGTTGTGTTAGTGACAAGGGAGTTGAGTTATGTAGATGCATGATGCACTACTACTTTGCCTAAGGACCAGAAAGTGCTCAAAAGACAATATTATTTTCTAGTATAGATGTAGACTTTATATCACACTTACACAATGTCCTGACAGAGAGAGATTGGAAATGTTTAATTTTTAACCAGATTTAAATCTGGCGTAAGATTATAGCTCCCTAGAATCTGGCAATACACATACCTGAAGTGTGTGCCAAACTCTTGAGTCTGAGGGTAGGGTGGGGCATCAAATACATTGAAAAACATGAGCACAGCCTGGCTGTCAGAGTAGAAAATTCCATATTCAGTCACAAAGCCAATTAGCAATTCCTAGCCTCCTTTTCTGTGCCACCTGTTTGCTCTTTTTGTCCATTTTAGTGTCCCCTTCACTGTACTTGTAGAATTGTCTGTGAATTCGTGTTGTAAACTGTCCCATTGAGCCAATCTGTGTCAAAAGTGAGAGGATTTAGTCTAGGGGATTATTTTCGTTCTTTGACACTCAGGCTTGGACAGATAGTGATCAGCCCTGACTTTCATTCGTATTCAATTACGTTTCGGTTTAAATGAGGTAATCCGTCTCGTGCTGCAGGACTACAGGTTACCGAGGAACGTCAGAGCTGAGTGACTGCATCTCCACGGGAGATATGATTTGTGAGGTCCTTGGGTATCTGAATGGTGAATATTAAGTGTTATAAGGTGTTATTGAGAAAGACAATGATGTGAATGTTATCTTTTTCTAAAGAAGTGGTGAATTAAATTAAGACATTAAATCAAAGATAAGACTACTTGAAGATCAGCAGAGATTCAATTTCCTAATTAGTAGATGGGAAATTTTTACATGATTATGATCTATTCTCTTTTCTCTTTAAAGTTAGGCTGAGCTCACTGGGAATTCAGGAAGTCCAAAGACACAGAGAGGGCACTTAGAGGTATTTAAGAAATTCTGCCTCTTTGAAAAATAATTAAATACATTATACACTTGCATTGCACATTCTTACTGCCTAAAAAATATGGGGCACTTTGCAGCTCTTTCATGTGCAAATTACACAAAATATATTAGAGAGAGAGAATTTGGGCTTGGTTCGTATCACAAACTAACAGAACAAGAAAGTGGCAATCATAAATTTTGAAGTCAAGTGTTACACTTCTAACTACCTGAAAGGTAGCTAACAAATTTTGTATTAACCAGCCACCAGTGGAATATCCCAGGTTGTTTGCAAGTGAGGGAAAATCAACTACCCCACCTTTAACATCTCCTAAATACACTTTCTGTAGCACTTTGTTCTATACAAGGAAATTCTCCACATTCTGCTGGGCAAGAAATTTTTTCGAGCAGCAGGAGGGGATCATCTTTCTCCTAGGGAGACATCAGCACAGCCTGGTGTGAACAGCAGGGGGCTGGAAACTCTTATTTATTCAACTCTGTCCATTTAGCACTTTTGAGTAAAGGGTGATTTTTTGTAAAAGCTTGTGTCACAGCCCCACCAAGCTCTCTGCTGTGCGTCAACTCTTCTACAGAGCCCGAATAGAAGAATGCAAATATAATAAGTATAAAACCTCTTTGAAATATAACATGGAATTGCTGTGCTATGTAGACACAGATAACTGAAGAGGTAGTTCCCTACTTTGTTGCATTAAATATTCTCTGTATCCTATGCACTGACACAGGAAACTACTGTAGGAACTACTGTTTTTTAAACAGATGTTACAGTCTGAGATACACAAAATATTTTGGCATTAGAATAATTTGATTTTGTGACGCAAAAGTTAACCCTTGACAGTTTTGCTGGCACTACAATTCAGCATTAGATTGTCCTTCTCTGTATATGCATGCATGATATGCAATGATGCTATTTCAGCTTTTATATCCTTAAAAAATGTAGTATTAAAAGACATTATAATACAAAAGACTTGAACATAAGGCAATATAACATGTCACTTTTTTTAGCTGTGATGTGGTCTTAGTGCAATTAACCTCCTCACACACTATTCTGATATATCATTCTAGTTGTTTACTAGTCAAGAATTTCTAAAAATAAAAAACCCAACCAGCTCTCAAAATATATTTGTTGGATAAACCACATTATTAATAAGCACTATCTTGCCTACTTTATAAAAGGAAGTTGAGGTAAATAGTTGCCTAATAAAATGCTATGTTTAGAAAAGTATTTTGGAAGAGACTTTTATATAACAGTAAGTAAATGTGAAATTATCTCCTGGCATTCATCAGATATGTATTCTGGCAGTAAATCAGCTCTTCTGACATAAAGTTTGTGATGACACAGAACTCAGATGTGTGGCAGTATCAGACAACACTACACTGAACTTCAACATTTACTCAGTTGAAGAGAGAGACCATAAGCTGTGAATAAAATATTGCACTTGTAAATTTTTTTTCATTCTGTAGTTTTGTATCTTTCATGGAATGTAATTTTTTTCTTTCTGTTGTATGAATGTTGTTTCACTTAGACCTCCTGCTTGGGCTGGTGGACTTCGCAAGGTTATCCCTTGAGGAGCACCTTTGTGCACAGCTGGTCAAGAGTTCTGCCCCCCAGCAGCCCCAGCTCTGCAGGGGAATAGCCTTACCCTGGCTGGCTTGCTCCTCTCAGGTACAGCTCTCTTCAGGGAGCATTCACCAGTGCTGTTCTGCAAGAAACAATTCTTGGCAACTGTGCTGGAAGTGGGCGTCTGAAAGCTCCAGAAGAGATTGTGTGGTTTCTACACTCCACTGCCAAATGCCTGGCCTGATGTTACCATATAGAAATTGTGAATCCCTGGTGGTATCAGAGTCCACACAAAAGAACTGTAAACCCCACTGGCAGGAAAGGGAAGATGCTCATCAGACTGCTGGCTTCACTGTTGTCTCTGAGCACTTTTTTAAGAGAAGATCATCAGGACTAGAAAACTGATTAGGTCTACAGATGTATTATTAATATGAGATTTTTCAGATCAAAACTAAACTGGTGCTTCTTTCTGTAGCATTTCAACTGATGTTTTAAAAAGCAGCTATTTTAAGTTTTTAGGTATAGCATGGAAGATTCTAAGGACATGTTACTTTTCTTACACTATACTTTCGATACACATTTCCCTCAAGCCTTTTATAGTATTGTTAAATCCAGTGTAAAACATAGTAAGGGAAAAGGTATTTATCTTCCAAGAACCAAAGGTAAATTATCCTTCTAATGAGAGGCAGTTTACTTTCTTTCTCCATCCTGATGTGTGAAACCTCTTATTTGCCATTATAGATCCATTCAATGCAATATCACATGATCACAACCCTACCTGTTGGGTCATATGGTGTTACTGTGATATGTATGTTCAGCTTCAGGGCTGAAGAGAGTATTGCCCTAGACAGAACTGACATGAAAGAACATTGGAATGATATTCAAGGAAAAGAAGTAATTGCAAAACACTATAGAAAAAAATCCTCTGTTAATAAATCTGTGTATGAAATAAAATAATTCACTAAAACAAATATATAATATCATTCAAAGTGTCTTCCTAACCTGATGCGGTGCTAGTTAAGAGTCTGGCTTCTGTGATTTAGATTTAATTTCACAGAACTGCAGACTGGTTGAGGATAGCAGGGATCTTTGGAAACTTGTCTACTCCAAATCCCTGCACAAAGCAGGGTCAGTCAGAGCAGGTTGCTCAGGGCTGTGTCAAATCAATTTATTAATATCTTCAAGAATAAAGACTCCATGGCTTCTTTGGACAACTTGTCCCAGTGTTTGACATCTTCGAAGTAAAAACTGTTTGTTTCTTTTTTTTCCTTATATTTAAATAAAATTCCCTGTATTTCTTCTTGAGCCCATTGCCTCTCATCCTTTCTCTGGACACCACTGGGAGAAATCTGACTCTGTCTTCTTTTCACCCCAGCTTCAGGCATTTATACACATTAATTAAGTGCACCTGGAGTCTTCTCCAGGCTAAAAAGCCCCAGGCCTCTCAGCTTTTTCTCTGAAGAGAGGTGCTCCAGACCCTTAATCACCTTAGTGACCCTTCACTGGACTCTCTCCAGTATTTCTGTATTTCTCCTGTACTGGGAAGCCTAGAATTGGTCCCAGCACTCCATATGTAGCCTCACCAGTGCAGAGCAAAGAGGAAGGATCTCCCCCCTGGACCTGTTGGCAATACTTTTTCTCACACAGCCCAGGATGCTGTTGGCCTCCTTTGCTTCCAAGGTGCACTGCTGGCTCACACTCAGCTCTTGGCAGCTTTCGAAACCAAAGCCAGTTAATTGTACGGAGGTTTTTGGAATGAAATATCATCTGAATAGGTCACTTGAACCTGTCTTTCCTTCATCTTTTTTTAGGCAGACATCCCAGATGTGTCCCAAATTAACAATTATTTATAGAAGTTGTAGTGGCTTCACAAGGAGAACTTGCAATTTGTTTCAGAGAACTGTGTGGCTTGTTAGTCTGTGATCTGGCATTAGAGCACACTGAATCATGTAAATTAGACATTAGAAAGCCAGGTTCCTAACTTTGAAATAAATTTCTTGACTTGCAGTGCAATAAAAAAAAAAGTGTGTCATTTTTTTCCTAATTGGAAAAGTCTGCTGTTCAACTACCTTTTTAATGAAGATGTATTCTGAGGGTGTGTTTTGATAAATTGTGTCTCTTTGAGAACTAAGGAGTTCAATGAAATTAGGAATTTGAGAGGCACGCACATTCACATAAAGTAGAAATAGGTGCCATAAATGTTTGTTGAGAACTAAATGCCTAGATCTTTTAGAAATAGAAATCAAAGATCTACAATGGGAAAATTCATAATGTTTTGATTACCTCAAAGTGAGTCACTTTGTGGAAATGTTCTAAAAGTGAAAAAATAAAATATGACCTGTGAAAAATACAGATTATGTAAAAGACTTCCACATTTATTTGATCATTTTAAAATAAATTAATGCTGCTGGTTGTGATTCTTTCCCTTTTGTTTGAACTGAACTGTGTTTGTGTTGATTCTGAGAGAAAACTAAGGTGTTCAAGAACAGACAGGTGTGTCTTAGTGATTTATTTCATACTGCTTCTTCTCTTTGGATTTGAAACAAGTAATAATGAGCTCCTTCCAATTCCATTGTAAGCTTAGGCCAGGGCTTTGTGTTCTACTGCCCACTCATCACAGATAATGATATGGGGCAATTACATGGTATAGTTTGTTGCCCACAAGGAACAAAAGGGACAACACTCACATTTTGGTTTTGATTCTCAGGTTGCATTTAAATTGTATACAAAGAAATTTCCTCCTGGTCTGATTCTTCATTAACATAATAGCTTCTAGAATTCATGCCAGAGTACTTAAAGGTGTTAAATTTGATTATATTATAAGTATCTCCCTGGAATGTTTTTGCCCCTGCTACTTAAATACGCTTCTAATTTCATAGAAAATAATACTTATGGTTAGTGTTTTGGGGTATTCCTGAGTTGTGTTCCATGATTATCTTTCAGTGATGTACTTGCATAGCATGTAAAACCCAGAGAGGTTAGGAAACGTGGAGCTAAAAATTCAAATTAATAAGTCAAGGTTCATGATCTATGAAGATTTCCTCTCACTATGTTCTCCGTTGTAATACTGTAGGGATTCAAGAAAATGAGGGTATGAAAGGCATTTTCAATTTTCACATTGCTAATTCAGGCACCCTTGTAAGGTGCATTTCATAAGCAAGACTCACAGTGAGTCTGCACTGTGAATTCCTCTACTGTCCTTCTCTGAATTTCCTGTAGGGAAGCCTTGTTCTGTCCACAATGTGCAGAGGTTGGGGGCAGGTTAGGGATTCCAAGAATCCCACACTTTATGCTTACAGGAACTTCTGTCGCTGTTAGCCGTGCTGACCTTGCTATCCCCAGAGATTGTGTGTAACAAGGTTCCCAGGTGCGCCATCTCAGGTTTTGGCAGCTGAATATGCAAGGAGGACCTCTGATGCTTTAGAGACTTCTGGCTTTTGTCATGCCCATGAGGCCAGCATCTGTTGCTATGACACTGCACTAATGTCAGCCTTGCAGCCTGGTTTTGTGTCTTGCTACACAAATAGAACTAAACCATTCTTGCTGAAAAATGTTTTTCTGTCCAGCTTAACATTGTTTCTCTCCTCTGGAGAGTTCTTTGTTTTACTTCCCCATCTTGAAGAACACCAACATCTCATGATGACTTCTTAAGAGATTCTGAGCATGCAAAATAGACCTTAAGTCCACATTCCTTGAATGCCATTTTTCATCCACTTATGGATATACACCTGTCTATGACACCACTTGGTATTTTAAAAGGGACAACTCTGTGTCCTTCCCCATTGTGTCCTTCACCAATGTGTCCTTCTTCATGGTGTCTTTCTCCATTGTATCCTCAGGGATTCTCTATATCTGTATTAAATTACATACCAGACCTGCTCTATCAGTCCTGTACAGACTGAATCCTTCTCCATATCTTTTGCTCACTTTATCTGTCCAATGTTTCCATAGCTAATTCACACAATTTTACTAATTTTAATTTTACCAGTATTAATGTTGTCTTTAACCCTAGATATCTGCTCCCTTAGAGGATATATTGAGTTATCCAAGCATCAAAAGATATTCTTCACCACTCAAGAGCTAGGAGGAACTTCAGTGATTTGTGCTTGCATGCCAGCCATTGGCAAGGGAGTGAAGAAGGAAAGAATATGACTGCAAAGATGCCCCAGAAGTCTAGTGAATTACAAGTCAATTTGTCAAATGCTTTTTTAAAACTGGGTTTATTTGACTTTCTGTTTCTTAAAGACCTTATTTTCTTATGCAAGCCTTATAAACTCCTTTTGTGTATAGCCTGAGTTCGGGCAAAAACGGAGGGCCAAGTCTTGAAGGGAGTTGGCAGGGGGACTGATAAAGACAGTCATGTCAAGAAAACATCCTTAATAAAGAAATATCTTTTTATGCAGAGGCATTTTTTCAGTCATTCTAAACATACTTATCATTTGTCATAACATTTCAAGCTTGTTAAGAAGGGAGTAAAATTCACAGCAGTGCCAACACTCCTGTCTGTTTGACTAAGACTGATTTCTATTCCAGTTCCTGAATGGCAATTTCTTGAGCTGTCAGACAAACACAGGTTGTGTGTCAGCTGCATGGAATGTGGTCCTCTGTATTTCTGTACAAGGACTGGATGCATGTTACAGCTGGATGGAACATGAGATGGAATTTGATCAAAACATTTTCTATGAACAGGGACACTACAAAAGACCTACTAAGTCACAAAAGCCCTTGAAAGAGGTTTCATGGGGACTTGGCAGATTAAAAGCTGACAGCACAACTGTCGCAGTCTTAGTAGAAATCCAGCTTGATCTCATTAACAACAAAGTGCGAGAGCTGCAGAGGAGCAGTGATGAGAACACATGAACAGTAATGAAAACAAATTCAGAATACAATGGAAGTATCATTTGTGTGCTCTTGTAGGCATAAGCCATAGACAAACCCAGAAGAGGAGAAAAAGATAGTATAATATAAAAGATGAATGAGTTAATGAAACTCAGAATTTAGTCTTTCTTTTTTTTAGCTTTTTGAAACAGATTTTTGCACTAAATCTATATCTACAAGGGAGTTTGTGTCATAATAAATTGTATCAAAATCATGGGAAATTTCAAGAAGAAAATCCCAAAAGACAAGATGGTTGAATTTAAGATGTTTTCAATTTTTAAAAGATTTTCACTCCTGTCTGCCCAGCTCAGGCTCAAAGTGAATGAATTTTTAACTTCTCTGGGTGGTAGAGGTGAGATAACTTCTTAATAAGCCAGCTACAAAAAGCCTTACAAGTATTTAGCAAAAAGAATACCATCTTATATGTGTTCATGCATGATGTAAGACTGTCAATCCTAACTACTCAATATGAACCAAACTCTCTAAGTGTGTAGGGATGCTTTGTATTTTAATTTGACAAATACCATTTGATGTTTTAGAAATAAAATATTATAGAATAATTCACATTTTCATGATTTTTGATTTTTGTGTGTGTTTCATTCCCACCCCCAAAAGCATATAAATGATTATTAAATTTTATTTCATTTATCAATCCTTAAATTAAAGTCTAGAGAACAAAATAAAAATCAATATCTGCTGAATATTATTTGAGATAGGCAGCTCTAGAAATGGTGCCTAGTTGTTGCATTTTGTTACCAAGAAAAAGAAACTATAAACTGATGATCCCAAATAAAATAATTTCATGTAAAAATGTGAGATTGAAAGACAGGCAAAAGATCAAGGTCTTAGTATTTTTTTACTGTAAATATTTCTCTATTCATGGTGCTTTAATATGTCGTGTGGATTTACACCATCATCTTACAAAACTATAACATAAAGCTTTAAATAATAGCAATAACAGTTTTTATTCTTCTCATAAAAAGGTATTTCTGATCTTCCTAGAGTGACTCATTAAGCTTAACTGATCTTTTCCTTTTCCATGAATTTTTAAAAATATACTTGAGAGCTACAGAGCTCCTGATGCAATAAGAGAACTGCCTCTGATCCTGCTTAGTCCTGTCCTACTCTTGCTTTAATGCTCCCCAGGCAGTGTGTGTTTCATTTGAGAAGCACTTCCTGAATAGGAACTTTTGGATTTTGTGTTTTTATTCTAATTACTGAGTACTATTACTGTGCAAAGAAAAAATATGTCAAAACTATCCAGACAGCTCTTCCTTGTAAAGGTGATGGAGAGGCAGGCTTTTCTAGTTTTCTACCTCTTGGCTTCCATGGCTCAATTTTTTTGCCTAAATAAAGGTGTGGGGTTTCATCTGGGACCCTTAAAAGAATCTGACACATCCCAATGGGTCTAGTAGCAGCGGCAAAATTCCTGAGAATGACCCATTGAATGAAAATATGATAAGGCATCTGAAAATGTGGTAGATTCCAACTTTTAGACAACTGGACAGCACTTAGGTACCTGAATTCCTCATATCTTAAATAGAATGTGATATTTTTCAGCAATGTTCACAAGATTATTATAGTTATTCCTCTAGAATGAATAGATACTTCTTTCCCATCAATGGACATCAGCTTCTGAGGTTCAAAGTGCCAGTCTATATTGCTTCAGGAGTTACTATTTCACAACTCCTGGACTCTTAAATGAAGGGTGATATACAGGTTTAAATCAAGCCCAGAATTCACAGGAGGGCATCTGGGAAGTGTGTGCTCTGGGAATGACCAGGATGTCTGTGGAAAAGGATGAATGCTCTGAGAATTACAGTGGCTTTTGTATAATGTCAAGTCTCTACCATTACTCTCTAGCAGAACCAGCCTGATTGCTTGCAAAGTTTTAGGTTAAAAACTTCAGTACTTCTGTGACCACAGATCACAGTCTCAAAAGAAAACGCCACTTTATTGCAATATAATACTACTACTGAATGCAGATTCCAGGTGCATTACCTATTGGAGCCACGTCAGAGATCTTATTATTTGTTGTCAGATATTTGTTTTATTTGTTTCTTTTAGTCCATCATCCATGCATTTTTGTGACCTTCAAGGAAGTGATCTCTCTGGTTCCAAGAAATGTTTAAATATATTTTTAATTAAAAAAAAAAATAAGAGGGCTGCTCTATAGTCTGCCTCAAAACTGTATCATATCATCACAACAGGGGTGCATGATGTGTTCCACAGACCATACCGTGGAGGCACGAGTGTCACGTATGATTGTAATTTCTAATTGATCAGTGCTGAAGAATGGGTTAAAAGTTGGTAAATTTTATATTGCTTCCTCCACACTCTCTGTAGCTGTTAGCATCTAAAGCAATCTTCTTCATTCATCTCCCAGAGAAACTTCATTTGAGGCTTAGGGCTACACCCAAATTGACTCACTGTGTGTAGCTGTAAATGGATGGTGAGCAGAGAGTGAAACAGTTAACAGGTCTGCTTCCTGGACTGTGCAAACGAGCAACATCAGCTCCCCATTCAGCTGTTGTGACATTTAAAGCTAGAGCTAGTAAAACACAAGAAAAGAAGATATCTGTAATAAGAACAATGATTTAAAGTAGCACAAGATAAGCGAGTATCTGCAAAGCTTTGTGAATGTCAGAGCTATTCAGTGGCATCACCTGTAGGGCAAAAATCGAAAAAGGCATGCTCTTTATCTCCATAGCTGTAATTTCCATAATGCTCAGAAGACTTTAGGTCAACTCTAAAAATAAAATGTGCCTGCAGTAGTTAGTCAGGATTTGTGTTTAATTCAATTCACAGCAGCTGCAGACGTGGAAGACATTGGAGAGCTCTGACCTCCCATGGTTAAGAAGCAGGACCACTGAAAGTGTTTGGTTGAGCTGGTGACAGCAGTGAGATAGGGGTCAGATCAATAAAAACCTTTAGTTCAAATTGTAAAGAAAAGTTTCAAAGTACATCTTAGCAAGAATTGACAAATCTTTTATATGCTGACACCAACAACGCAGGCCAACATGTAAGACAATGATCTATTAATCAACCACCAGTGGTATACTGTCAAGAATTAACAGTGTGTGATAACTACTGTACCAAAAATGACCTTGTTTCTAATGTTACTGGTTAGTTGATGTAATTGCCAGTCCCATCGTTTATATTCTGAGTTATTTCTGCTGTACTGCAGAAATGTCATTGTGGGTAGATCTGAAAAGGGAACTGAATTTACAGCATGTGTGAAAGATTAACACTCAGATATACAAGTTTCCCTTATTCTGCATTAACAGTGATACATAAGACTGTGCTGCTGTTATAATTTAAAAGGCTATTTTTAAATACACTGTTTTTTAAAATTTTCAGTTACTTACTGAATGAAAATGATAAGGGTCATCAACCTTCTAGTTTGCCTCTATGCAACACGGTGGAATTTGCAATGGAAATATAACGGCCAATTGTAAAATGGGAAAATCCTTTGTGCTAAAGTGGAACATTAAAAAATGTCCATATCCTTCGTATAGACCTATGTTTTTTAAAACTTAGAATAAGCAGAAAGATAGATAGTGAAATATTCATAGATTCTCACAGTCCATGTTATTAAAAAGACACCAGCTCTGTCCATGCTATTAAAAAGACACCAGATACTGTTATACAGTGACTTTCTACTTCATTTCACTTTTAATAATACAAGTTACTATATTTTTAAAGAATGCATTGCATTTTTCTATTTGCTAATCATGATAGAATATTAAAACTATTTTTATATGAATAAGCAAGTTTCCTCCCAGGTTTTGGAATACTTTTTCTTGTTCTGTAGATTTCAGGGGAGATTTACCCTCTCGGCATGTGGAAGCGAATGATCTTACTTTGAGGAGCACTACTAGGAAAGATTCAAAATGGAATTTGTAGATGCAGCCCCTTTTAGGACACCTTAAGCTAAAGGCTGATGTTAAATCGGGGCACCAACAGTTTGTGCTAGTTTCCTAGACAGCAACACAAAATTTTGGATGTAGATTTATTAGACCAAATTTTGCTTCCTGCTGTCATGAGCCTTGCACTCATAATTTTGCAGCTGCAGTTTTGCAGACAAAGCTTACAGTATGTGTGGGTACAATTTCATGTCCTTCAGGTTTTTGAAGGTCTGCCTACTTTTACTCCTTTACCTGTTAGGTCTCATCTATAGGGAAAATTTCATATCTTTAACCTGAGTTGTTAACTTGCATGGATTTCCATAATCCAGAGTACATCACTTCTAGTTAAATTTATAGATCATAATTTTGACGAGTTTAGAAAAGGCATGGAGTAAGCTAAAAAAAAAGAAAAAAGACAATCCAAATCAAACTTAGGATGACTGAAATAAATTACAAGAATATTGCTTTTAGGTCAGTCTAACAATAAAGAGTCTATAAGCACTTAACATTATACTGAATTATCAACATATGACTTTCATATAATTGCTTATAAGCTTGAAGCTGGGCATTCCCTCAAGTGTCTGCAGAATCAAGAACTAAGTGTTCTGAATTCAGATCATAAATTCAAAGGCAGGGCTAGAGTCCAGAGCTTGAAAGGTTAGCTCATCTAGCAGTAATAGAAATATATATGCTTCATGCTTGTTTATTTTTCTTTCTTATGTATGTGTGTATGAAATTCTCCCTTGTTACTAGTTATTTCACAGTATGAAGTGTTTTTAATTTGTCAAAATAATAAAAAGATATAAATCAGAAGAATTGCAAGTGGTGAAGAGGGTTTGGGGAGTGGGAAAAGTCAAGAAAATGACAATCAATATTTCATAATCATATCTCTAGAGGCTTCGAAAGCACAGTTTACAAAGTATGAGACATTTTAAGACAGAAAAATGTTGCATATAAAGGGCATTAAAAAGTGAGCATTTGCCAATTTCTATTAAGGGAAAAGCATAGCATATATTTTCTGCTGAATAGTTTTATGTTTTAATAATTTAATATACCCTCAGCACACAAAAATAGTGGGCACTTTTTCTATTTTTGTTCCTTTACACAGAGATGTAGAGAAGAAACATGAAAAAACCCCCACATGGTTCCTGAAAGACTCAGTGGAATACGTGATATTAACATGGGACTTGCACTTTCCTGCCCTTACAAGTCATGTTGTAAAAGCAGCATATCTGCTCATCCCAAGAAGGCAGGTCTCGTGAAAGGTGTCCCTGGCCATGGCGGGAGGGTTGGAACGAAATGATCTGTAAGGTCTCTACCAACCCAAACCATTCTATGGCTCTATGATTTTTGCCTGTAGGAAAGCTATAGGGAGTGGATACCTCAGAGTGAGGTGAAGCAGAGAAGACAAAGGGTAGAGTGAGGCAGTCCACGGTCCATGGTGCTGCTCTCACAGGTTTATTTTGTACAGAGCACATAAGAAAGGGTACATGTGCATTTTGGGCAACCTAAGTGAGTGTTGCCAGTGCTGTCTTCTGTGTGTTTGTAGGAGTATGTGGATAATGCAGACGGACACAATTTTCTTGCATTTAACTAACTAGCTGCAAATTGCCTCCTCACAGGGGGATTTGTAGCTGACTAATTGTGGCATCTTCTGGCTATGTCTTTTAAAGTAAATATGGTGCCAGAGTTTTCTGCCTGTTATGCCAGCTAGCACAGTCTGGCCACATACATACTAATAAAATATTTTAGACCTCAGGCCAGGGCAATCACATCTAAACTGCTTACTGAGAATGTAATCTATCCTATGCTAACGGTTAAAACATATCCAGAAATAGTTTGGAAGATGTGGCCTTGACCAAAATTCTAAAAACTTAACACTACAAGTAATTCCTATTACTTTAGGTACATCTGTGCATTGTTTAGTTTTTTAGTGCACATGCAACTTTAGAAGGGAATTCCTCTCACTGAATTTGGAAATGAGATTCAGCTGTAGATTAGAGAACCTAAATTAATTTGTTGGAATATAAACACCCACATGAATGCTGATTATCTACACTCCAAATATGGACAGAAAAAATCAAGTTGATAGAGTTATTGAAGCCTATCCATCTTTTGGTGAAGAATGATTTGTGGTCTGTCATTGGCCACAGACTGGGGGAATTTGGTGCATTTTTTGAATCCTAGCGTGTATAGGAAATCCACACAAGTATACTAAACATGAAGGGAGCCCATGGGATGCTCAGGCTTCTCTGGAACAGCAGCAGCAGGCCAAAAGGGATACACTGGGGTATTTAAAACAGCACTTTTTAAGGCAGCTGAATCTAGCTTGGTCACTTTCAGAGAGCAGTTCATAAAATCTATTCCATATTCTTTGAGAATGGGATAAATCAGCCTCTGGAAATGTGTAATTGTTTCAACAATTATAAAGGGATCCTGGCATAGTCTTACCTTTACTACCTGCTGGGTGACTTCAACTGAAATGGTCTAGAAGTAAATAAGATTGAAAATCTATCCACACATTTAAACCTCATTACTGTACTGAAAACAAGTATGTGCATTAATAATTTTGCTGGTAAGAAGTGAAATTTGTAATGATTCTGCTTCCATTCTAATATATATAAAGATAAGTGGTGATATGCAGGAAATGGTGAGAAAAGTGATCCTGGACATGTACAATGGTAAGAATTAATTTCTGACTCTCTAACAATAGGATCATCTTATACTGTTACTTGCAAAGATCTTTTCTGTTATCATCTCAGGAAGATCTAAGCTTCTCTCATCACCATTTACAAGAACATGAAAGGCAGACTTCTGAGTGGTATGGTTATGACTGCCGAGCTCATTAAATTCTGTTCTCATTATGCCTTTTGGACAGATTCACTGCTGAATTCAAATTCTAGAGGGACTATTTGGATATAAATAATACATTTGTGGCTTTTTTTTTTTTCTGTTTTGTTTGACTTCTGAACGGCATACAGGTGTTAAGACTTTGGCCACGCAGCAGCTGCAGAGGTGTCCTCGATGGGAAGATCTTGGGGGACTACCCCACGCTGGGCACAGATGGTTCCATCTGGTTCCAGCTGACTCTGCAATGGACCCAGCAGAGGACATAGCTGAGCCTGTCAACAAAGCTGGTGGCACTTCTGTGAAATAGTATTTAAGAGGACAAAAAGGGATTGTGAGGCAGAAGAGGATGAACACAAAAATAATGGGGAGCAGCAGAGGGGAGAGGAGGGTTAGAGGAGGTACTCCATGGAGTGAATATCCACTGTAACCTGTGGAGGAGCCACACCAGAGAAAATTAACTTTTCCTGAAGGAATAGCAACCTTTGGAGGACTCATCCAAAAGCTGAGGTTTTTTTAATCTGGGCTAAATTCCCTGGGAAAGCCAGTGCTGGAGCAGGACAAAGTGTGAAAGCAGCGGCAGAGAGGAACCAGGATGTATTGACCTTAATCCCTCATCCCACTCTCCCTCTGCACTGCTCAGGGCAGCAGAGGTCAGGAACAGAGGAGTGTGAGGCATGTTACCAAAACCTGGTAAAAATTAAATTCCTTAGCACCACTGTAGCAGGAAGAACCTGGCATTATTCATTCAGCTGGATGTATGGGATAACACCACGAAGCATACATGCTGATTATAGGAAAAGCTCTTGTTTGTATACTATATTTTACATACATATTCATTGAGTTTTCTGGAATAAACACACAGAGGATAATCATTTCCCCAAATTCATGAACATATGTTCCCTCTCCTCTGCTCATGAGTTCTTCTGTCCTGGGGGGTCTCCTTGGTAGTCCCTGGTGATCGGCACCCCAAAGTCATACCTGACCTTGTGGCAAATTGGTAAAAGTTGGCACAACTGGGTTTGTTGCTTTCCAGTTCCCCTTCCCACAGAAAAAGCACAGTGAGGTTCCACAGGCCACTGGCATTTGAAGAATAAGCATTGTATTAAGCCATAACTTGCAAACAGTTCTTCCTCTAGCAGCAGGCTGAACCTGGAAGAGGTGGAAGCAAATGTGCTGTTTAATGTTTGTGTTTGTTTCTCACAACTCAAATCTTTTTTGAATCGACTATACATAAATTTTCCCCAATCTGAGTCTGCTTTATCTGCAACAGTACTTGGTATGCAATCTCTCTGTCTTTATCACATCTCATGGTTTTTCTCATTCTATTTAGTTCGCCTTCCCCTTTGAGGACGAGGAGGAGTGAGTGGCTGGGTGAGTTTTTGGCTGTTTGCCAAGGCTGAACCAGCGCTAGTTCAAACACAGTTGAGATTAGCATGGAATAGAATATAATATGTACCCGTTACTAATGATTTTTAGAAAAACGTCCCTGAAAACGGGATAGGCACTGAATTTCTTCATGACATCATAATTAACACTTTTAACGTACACTGATTATGTTGCCTAAATCAGGGCTAAAGCACAGGAGCAGCCACTAAGAGCTTGATTCACTTGTCCATATGTAGGCAGTTACACCATGCAAACTACTCTGGGGGGCACCTGCCTTTTCAGAAGGGCCAGCAGAAGCTTGTTGTGTCTGTTCTTATCTGAGATGCACACATCTTTCATACCGTATGACATCTGAAATCACACCATATGCTAAGAGTTGGTGAAATATATATCTCTTTAGACTATGCTAACCGAACAGACTGCATATCTTTGGATAAACCTAGCAAAAGTTAAACAATCTAAGTATGGTCACTAGTGTTTAGGTAATGATATCAAACGGTTACCCTTCTTATCCAACCCTTTGTGCTGTGTTTCTTTTCTGCCTGTTTTTTTGACAAGCTTGCTCATTGTAGATATGAAAGATATGAGGGCAGTACTTTCGTTACCTTGGTAGTTAAATTTTTCTTGTCTAAATTAACAAATGTGTTTCCAAACTGAGAGTTCCATTTATTGAACTAACAGAAAAAATATGGTTACGGTTTGGATGAATCTCTGTTGGTTGTACACCTCAGAAAACTTATTTTCTACATTAAAATGCATTCTGACAAATTCACTCAGCCTTAGGCAGAATATTATGTACACAGATGCCCTTTATAGTTTAAAAGTTTGGGAAATATGCTTTTAAGTAAGTTAGAAATAATCATCTTTAATTTAGGCTGCAGGTCTTTTCAGCATGACTCATACCCTCATCATTATCTTACCCTTACAGCATTACTAGAATACTAGTGTAATTAAGATGAGTATCTTACAAGGTTTCTCCCAAGGAAATTTATTACAGAAAAAGAATACTTTCTCCTTTTTGATAACATGAGACATTACTTTCCTTTATTTTCATAAAATTGACAATATATGAATTTACTATATGATAAGGAAGTATTCTATATGATTAATAAATTTAAATACAATGCTTAGAATTGCAGAATACCAAATGGGTAAAACTACTGTGTTATGAATGATGTGACTTCACAGTCAGAATTAAAATGCTTAATAGAGTTGCTCCAATGTCAAGTTCTATTTTCAGTCATTTCAAGTATACATTATTATCAAGGAATCTAAATGGAGCCAGTATTTAAAAAGACATAAAAGGCAGATAACAAGATAGAGAAGTAAGCATACACACACACACACAAGTTTTACAGTTTTACAGAAATATTTAATATTGGTGTCAAACACAAACCAGCCCAGGTATGCATGATATCACACACCCCTGAGACCTTTCTTTAATTGCAACTGAATTAAAAATAATAAAAAACATCTTGATGTCCACAATCAACTTCAGGGGAAACATAAACATTTTCATCCACCTGCATGAAAAGTGGTTAGAAAAAAAGTTTTAAATCAACAGTGGTGACAAGCTGCATAATCACCAGTGTGACCAGCCTGTTTTATCACCTCAAGAAGAGCAGAATTTTTATATTAATGACTTCTATGACTGTGTTTATAGTCATAGAAGAATATGTGGGACTAATGTATCTGAGAGCAAAAGTCACCATTAGATTTTTAGTGGCCATTTTATGCTTTTTGTCCACTTAGTAAGGGTCATTTTATGTACCATAAAGACTGAGATATCTGAATTGTGCCTACCCTTGTTATCTCAACATATATATGAAACTGTCTTCATTACACAAGTAAACACAAAGTAGAAGGTTATCT
This sequence comes from Acanthiza pusilla, assembly GCA_036630365.1. Taxonomy (NCBI): domain Eukaryota; kingdom Metazoa; phylum Chordata; class Aves; order Passeriformes; family Acanthizidae; genus Acanthiza; species Acanthiza pusilla. The sequence goes on from JAXCHO010000036.1 coordinate 4,306,004, forward strand.
TATGATCCCTGTTATTTTGTCAGTTTGTTTTGCAAACAGACATTGATGAAATTATGATTAGGTTATAAAAATGAAGAATGACAAATGATATTTCAGTGTAACAGTTAATCCCTTATATTTCTATTGATATTTATGTTTTGATATCTATTCTACAATGCAGTGCCTGAGGTGGCAGACCAGGAAATGCAGAAAAATTAGAAAGGAAAACAGTAAAATAAAAGCTAATACTGAGATAGAAATTTTTGGTTTTGGAAAACCTCATGATTTTTAGAGTTAGTATTAAGGATACTTCTGACACTGAATTTTGACAAAGTTGTGTTAGAAATATAACATCCAACACCAACAGCCCAATATGCAGCAGCTAGTTTTGCTTGTCAAAATGTTAGTTTTATATTGCAAGAATTGATAGATAATTTTATATTATGTGTGGGATCTATAACTAAACCCACAGATTTTCTTATAACAGTTAGCACTTTTTGGCCTATGCCGGCAGAAATACTAAAGTAAGAGAAAAAAAAGAAGAGATGTGTGTGCCCTGCAAAGTCACATAGAGTTTTAGTGGACTTTTAATTGCCTTTTAAAAAGCTAACTTAATTCTTGAAATAACCTAGCAACAAGGAAAGGGATCTTTGTGGGTTTCTTCACTTCAGATTTGCTGTCCTGATTTAAAAGTAATAAATAGATGAGAAACTTATATGAATAGACCAATTCAGCAATTCAAGGCTGGATTCTTTTTCCCATGGAGAAAAGTAAAAACAGTAATAGTTGCTTTATAGAAAACTGGAGGACAAGGAATGCTTCTAATTCTAAAGATGCATCTGAAAAGAATCCGTTTTCCCTTTCAAAATGAGATTTAAACACTATACCATCATATCTGCATTGAAGACAACAAAATGGAACTGAATGTAGCAAGTTTACTGACTTCACAATGGGAGGAAAGTCCTCCCCAAGGTCCTTTGGGGAGAGGACCTTGGTTTGTTTATCATTTCTTTGTGCAATCTTAACCTTATGAAAGTTTTAAATCGTTCAGCTTGGCTGGTCAGTGCGATGGTAGATTACAGAGGCAGCAGTTCAAAGCTGCAGGAGCAGGATCCTTTTCCCCCTTTCTTTTGAAGAGAGATGCTAGAATTATTCCAGGCAGTTCAAACAGCAGAGAAACAGGGAAATCAAAGTGTAATAGAAAGTACAAACAAAGTGCAATGCCTGCTGGATCTGATTCCCATACTTCAGCCCTTCCAAGTGCAGAAGGTTGACCCTTCCTGTCCTTTACATTTAAAGGCCGGTTCCTCCCTGGACCCCTGCAGATATCAGGCAGACGAGTCAGTAGAATACGAAGGTCCGCGCTTTCCTCTTCTCTAGGTTTCTCCTATCTTTGTCTCTAATAGATGTGACTTTTGTGTTCTCTATCCTACTTTTTCCTAAAGAGCTGCATTTATGATCTGAGGCCGTTTGCCAAAATAGACCCTAACCCCTCTGGCTGCTATTCCTTTTTTTAACTGGGCTGCAGCCTTCTATGTCAGCTGCTGCTAATTGGTCCCTTAGTTACAGCTAGGGAAATAATTGATTTATATTGGCCTCTTTGAGCTGTGATAGCGTTTTTTCATCTTATCTTATCCACAATACTCCTGAATACCCATCATACAGAAAGATTCAGAAGATAGGAGCTTTAAATATTCTAATACATTTGGTATCAAAAATCAGTCCTCAGAGTGTAAATCCTTTGGATTTAAGCAAAGATGCCACTCTTAACTTCCATATTCTGAGGTGACTGTAGGTGGAGAATATGCACAGAATTGCATGAGTGGTTCAACAATCAAAAGATCTGCTGCTGTCTGACCCAGCAGAATGCAGTCACCTGCTTTCCCCATAGAAATATATGTACGCTCTTCAGGGAAATCCTGCCAAATGAGGTAAAATTCATCTTTACAGTGGGCTGGGATCATAACAAACAAATACTTAGAGATCACAGTCAAATCTCTGAAAAAAGATACTGATAGATTATGATTCAGAGCGATGACAGGATGTATTTTTTGTGGAAAAAAGAGGCTTGTGGCAACTTGCCTGCTTCCCCAGGTCCTGGAGCACATCCAGGTACATCATTATTATGACACAAATGAGTTTGTAAAGTGTATTTAATGGTGTATCAACCGGTTTCATTTACCTGATAGCAGCTCTTGATCATTCTTAAGAGTTCGCAATTTATTCTGTTTGCTTTTCATTTTTCTTTGTAGTGCATCAGCCATCCAAATTTTTTTGGCATGAATTTCAATGATGTTTAGATTATTAGATCAGCAAATGTATGAGGATATTGCATTTTGTGGGATCATTTTGATATGTTGTTTGTTCAGCTTCTCTTTCTATCAGTGTCCAGCCATAGTGTTCTCTAATTGTCCCACTTACTTTGTTGAAATAATAATCAACCATACACCTGAAGTAATCAGATTTAGGAAAATGAATAATTTTTTTATGACTTTCACCTCTATATACACTTTCATTGCATCTTGCAATGTATGACTTCAATGAAGTTTAGTGTGATTTTTTGGCATGCTTCCATTAAATTTCATGAGGCCATTTTAAATCGAAAGTTATTTTAGCAAACTAAAGAATGGGAATTCAAAATAAAGTGGGTTATTTTCTGGGCTCTCTTCCATCTCTCTCTGGGCACATATGCTTGCATAGGGAGCAATGCAAATCTAGGTTCTGATGTTGCATCAGCTTGTCCATGTTCAGCTCTATGAATTGCACATGAACTGTTAAGGCCAGCAGTGAATTTGACTTCTGGGTTCACGATGCTTCTTCTAGATTCAACTGAGTGTAGGCTATGGCTTTCAAGTGCTTTAGATTCTGTGTTTAGTGGGGGGCAAAGTCCTTCTGGACTCGTGTTAATACTTCTCATGAAACCTTAAACTCCATTCCTAGCTTTAGAAATGTGGAGCAGAGGGAATGTTGGTGCCTGCGGCGCTGGATTCAGTGTAAGGATGGTCTGTCTCATTCTGTGAGGAGCTGCCACTGTGTTCTGACATGAGCATGTCCTCACTCTCCCTCAAGAAGAATTGTTTGGTGAGGAAGGCCATGGCCAATATTACCTGTCTCCTCTGATAAATCCACTCCTGAAACAGTCTTTGTCTCAACCTCTTAATCAAGCAGTGACTATACAGATGTGACAAATATGGGTTGCACCCTTCTGACAAACCTGAGAGACCACAGAGGGGCAAAGTAAAATAAAACAACATTACCTAATCTGGGCAAATTAATAGCTAACTGACTACTTTCAAAGTGTATTTTAAAAAGTAAAATAAACATTTCCTACCTTGTTTATTGTTGGTTTAAATCTATATAACTATTATTGTTATTTAAATATAGCTTGACAGGCCCCCAAATTTCAGTATTATTTTTCAGCTCTGTGGTAAAGCATCCAAACAGTACAATAGTTGGATTACTGAAGGGAGAACTGTATAATGAGATTTCTCAGAGGAGCATTTCATGAAAAGCCATATTAGCTATTTAGGGCTACAACAAACTGTAATGAGATTTAAAGACTGGTCTACCTATTCTTTCAGAACTACAGAAAGATCATGTCCTTGGAGAATTTACTACAAACACAGGAATGCTATAACCAATTTAGGAGTACAAGTGGGTGTTGGTACAAAAGGGAAATTTGTACCCTCTGTTAAGTTCCTTCCTATTGCTGAAATATGATGCTTTCAGGATTCACTGTCATGCTATATATTAATATTTTATCCTTGCATTGAGGATATTGATCTTGAATGTAAACTGCAGCATTTGCACTATTCAGATCCCAAGTTATCAACAAATCAGATTGATCTGCACTTATTATAAAGGTTATTGTTAACCTTATTTCAAATGATTCATTTTATTCAGCAGATGAGTTGGAAAAGGACAGAATTTAGGTGTTGTGTCTTGAAATTATGATTACAGAATACTGAACTCTCTATGGTTGGTTGAAATACATTTTAAAGTGGATTTTATTTGTTTGGGTATTCTCTGTCTGTTGGACACAGCTTCATTCTGTTAAATTACAAAACAATAATTACTGAGACCCTAAAGGAGAAGTTGGAAACATTAGTACAAGAACAGTCTTTCAAGTTGTCTTTAATTCAGTGTAGCAGAACAATACAGTCAATAGGTAAAGCAACTACCTTAAGCTGAACTGAAAGCTGAGAACTCCCATGCAACAAATTAAATTAACCATTTCACACATAATGCAACAAACTTGAATACATATGCCTCTAAGAAATAAATGAGAAAAACACAGAAATTTTATCTGTACCGTTGCTCTATTATAACTGAAATTTAAAAATACTGCATGTTGAAAAATGCTGCCACTAAAGAGACTGAAGTATTTTAGGTGTTGATTTTTTGCAACCTAAAGTGAAGAAAATGAAAGTTTAACAAGCAAAAAATGTTCCCAGTGAGAAAATGTTTCATCATTCATGCACACATACTTTCATGCTCTTTGAACTGAATTTCAGAAGAGAAATAAGCTGTCCTATATCTTTAAAGCCACCTGGATAATTTAATGCACTGTTTTCAGTGCTGAGACATTTTTCAATCAGTTTGTCTCCCTAGGGAAGGGTGGCAGGGTTCTACTTCTGCCCCCAACAATAATATGATCTAGGTCATCCTAGGATGTGTCATCTGGGGAGTTTCAGCACAGCTGTGTGGAAGACAGTGACCAAGTTTGGTGGAGACAAAGGAATTTGGCTAAGAATTTCTTAACTGTAGATATAACTCAGATATAATTAGCACTGGAATAACATGCAATTTGGTTTTTAGCATACATGAAATCATACGATGACAATTTTTCTAGGTTGCTAACACTGGCTTATTATTCTATGTGATCTTAGCACTAAAATGGGAATGATATTTAATCTCTAACAGCAGAAATGGAGAATATGATCAATGATTTGTTTCAATATTCCTACCTTAAGGTTATGAGTAGCTTTTATTTTTATTTCTTATTGTAGCAAGATCTCTATGTTCCCTGAAGTAATTAGTAGCACATTACAAGCTTTAACACTGTATTACTTAAACATACTTATTTTTAGAATGTAAGAAGGAATTGCAGATTTCTGTAGCTCAAAACACAAGCTGATTAGTTCAAAATTATATCTATCAAGAACAATGTCTCTCTCAAAGCAGTTTTTTCTGTGGGTGGTGTTATGGAAATCATGCCATATATTAGAAGATTAATTTGAAACACTTTTGCTCCCTGAGGTAAACTCAGAACATCATCTACTGATGATTTGTTTTGATAAAACAGTATTTTTAAGTTTAGTTCCTGAGAAAATTCTCACTTCATGCAGTGTTGGAAAAGTTAGAAAGAATTTTGAGAGCATTTTCCGCAAGATTTATTTTTTAAATTCCCCAGTCTGAATCATTGCAGACAGGTTCATTTATTTTAAAGTATGTGAAAAGACAGAAATCTCACTAATTAATCTTTTTTTTTTTCTTTTTCTGTTGTCTCTGGGGTTGAAAATAAGATCTGTTCTATCACTTTTCCAACATTTTAGCTGGATCAAAGGAGATGAGCTGTTCATACAAGATTTCAGGTATTTTGGAGCATAATCTATGCGCATTTTGGATTAATTTTTAGCTCATAATTATAATTTTGGATGATGTTGTTCCTGAATCTTTCTCTTCTGTTTTGTCCAACTTCCGAGTGATTCAGCAGTTAAACTACACTGATTTTCTCAAATTAGAGATCTGGTATTGAGGATGTTGACCCACATGCTATGTGCAGACAGGGAGTACACTTCATGAAATCTTGAAGAGGAAAATTACTTCTTTCAAAATGATGGTATGAATGTAAACAAACAACTTGAACAGATCTTGAGGTAATGAAACACCTGATATGGAAAGTCATTCCAGACCCTTGAAACTAGTGTGACTCCCCATGTGGGTGTGAGAACAGGCAACTCAAGGAGGTAGTAATGAAACAGAAAGGGAGCAGATGGGAATTCAGTTTCTCTATTTATTATATCACCTGAGCTGGCTGGTTGTGTTCTAGCTTGGGTATTTGTGCATGGTGCAGCAATCTGTCATGTAAATATACCTTCAGGTAACTTTGTGCCTGATATTTGGTGCTGCTCTCTATGATTGCATAGTTTTCATAAACCTTATTGGATTTTTTTTTAATATCCTTGAAAGTAATTTTTTTCTTGAGATGGAAATGCACCACCCAACTGATATTTTGATTGCTGTAGATAAAGAAGAACTTGAAACAGCGAGATCAAACATTATCAAAATTTGAACTTAATTTTTGTGACTGTTTTCATTACTGGATTTTTTTTTTCAACAGCAGATTTAGAGTCCTTCAGTAAGCTGTCCTAGTAACATTTCCAAAGCATTTGTTGTAATATTTAATCAGTTTGTGAGCACTCACAAAATTAGTTTCTTCATACAAATCTTCGAGTATTTTATGCACTGTTGATTTCATTAGAACTTCTACCATCTAGAATCCATAAATGACAAGTTCATGCCATCCAGTGGGAAGCAAATATCGTGTCACCAAAGTCAATCTGACGCTGATATGCCTGCAGAAGTTTGTGTCCCATAAAACAGTGAGAGTAGTTAAAATCCACAGACCATAGCAGAGGAGCATAAATTCAGGATTTACAAGGTCATAGACCTTGAAGAGAAAAATGTACACTCAGATCAAGACAAATAAGGTGAAATTCATGATAATCCCAGAGCCAGGGACAGGCCATATGAAAATCTAGGCTGTAAAAGGGGGAAGCTGAGGTGGTATAGTATTTCTATACAGAAATACACAGCTGAGTACAGAGCTGAGCTCATGCAATTTAGGGAATATCATCTACTTCAACTGAAGTGATACAGACAGCAAGGAAGAAATGCAACATCTTCTGCTTTGCTCTCCAGTACTTAAAAAGAGCTGTTCAATAGGAAGTGTCCTTTGAAGAAACGACACTTCATTTGGGGCAATTCCAGTTTGATAGGGTCTGATAAATTATTCAAAATGTAGAGATATTTTTGGGCATCTAATACTATCAGAAATTACAAATTAAATACTGGAAAGACAACACAAATATTCATTTAAGTTATGTAGGACAAAATTTCATCTCTCCTCCTTTATAGTTTCCCATTGACTTAGCTGAATTTTTGCTCAGATTGTAATGTGTTTCAAAAAGATAACTGCAAAATCAAGCATGAAGTGTACGTGTGCAAATGTCCTTTTTCTGCCAAATTGGCAGCTAAAAAGATTTTGCATGAAGAGCATAGGAGAAGCAGATTAAAATGTTGGCACACAGCACTTGCTTTGAGATTTTTTTCTATACACTTTACATGGAATCACATTTTTCCTGATATTTGTCTCCCGAAGAAAACTAAAAGGAAAATAAAAATGAAATTAATGGAAAAATATTTAGAAGATAATGCAAAATAGGAAAACCACCCACTTTTCCACAATGCTGTTCATTAACTTAAATATTGTCTTTGGTAGAAGGCTAGTTTTGGAAAAAAAAAATAAATTTTAAATGACTTTTTGTAGTTTGCTGCTACTGAACTATGTCTGCCTATTATTTTGTTTCATTACTGGTCATTAAAAAGAAAATGAAAACACTGAAATTTGTTTTTTGTCCTACTTTCAACTTTTAGTTTTGCTTTTTTGTTAGCTCCAACTCTCTGTGTTTGCACACAAAGGTCACATGCACTAGTGTCTATCTAGAGTATAGATTAATTAGGATAGAAACAGTTCCTTATTGTACTGATTTTGGATGGGGTAGAGTTAATTTTCTTCATAGTGACTCATGTGGTGCTATGTTTTGGATTTGTGGCCAAAACAGTGTTGATAACACACCAAAGTTTTAACTATTGATTAACTGTGCTACACAACATCAATATTTCATGAACGGGTATTTCAATAAGGAGAAATTACATTTTGGGAACCTTTTTCTGGTGAGATGTTTATAGATGCACGAGCTCCATTAGAGATGAAGCGGTTGAATTAGAAGGTGGGTAAGCAGGACAGTTTGCCAAATGACAAGTCTTGGATGGTCCTATTTAAATTTATATAAGGAAGCCCTAAAAGCTGCCCAGTGTCATGAGAAAGAGGAGGGTCCAATAACTTTTTCTTGTTTGCCAACTATTTCATTCTACTTACACCATTTTCAGAAAATTCTTCATCTCATTCTTTTTGAAGACGGAATAGAGGAATCCAAAGTTTATTGCAAATTCTTTTTATTGTCAGTAGAATTTCTGGCATAACATGTCATTAACCAGAAATTATCTTCGGAATTTCCCTAATCTTCATGTGTATTTTGTAATAATTATATTGGAAGTCTAGATTTCAAAGTATCAAACCAAACATAAGAAATAGAGTTATAGCTCCATTCTCAGCAGTAACCAGCTTGTGAATGTGTTTCACCTTTGAAAGAATGGAATGACAAACCTAAACTAATCTCTTTTATCAGAGGTCTCAGACAACAGTTTAGTTAAATGTTTGTGAAGAATAATATAGGCATAGGTGGTCTTGCCTGGAAGAAGACAAATTAGATAATCTCTTGAAATTCTTTCCAAAACCACCCTCTGCCAACTTAAAGTCGCACTACTACTAAATTTTTATTATTTCATCTTTGACTTCCCTGTATCTAAGGAATACTTTAGGATAAATATGCAGTTATTCAAAAATTTCTGTTAAAAGAAATGAATCACCTGAAAAAAGCTGAAAAATTTTCTCTGCTATCCATGTCATGATGAAGATTTTCAGTCTTTTGTCTCAGTATCTTATAAAGGGAAAAAGGAAAAAAGTGGGGGTGTGTGAAGAGAAAAAAATCCCCCAAACAGCTGCTCAGTGGGAAGACAACCCCGGTAGAATTGGGGAAAACAGTTGCTTCACTTTGTATTTAGAGTGACTACTTGTTGTTTAGAAGTAGGAATGACTGTACATTGTGAATCTGATGTTGGTCAATTAATGTATACAGTATGAGAAAAACATTTAATTTATGTACATTTATCTAACAAGACATTTAATGATCTCATTTGTTCATATTTCACACTGAAAGTGACTTTTAAGAACTTGCCACCCTATGCACAGATGATTCTCTCAAATGCAAATGCCATAATTTCAATTGGAAGACTGTAATTAATAATAGTTTCTTAAAATATGCTAATATGAGTCACTTGCAACCATGCAAATTGAATAGAGTGCAATATTTTCCATACTGCAAATATTATTTTTGTAACAACAGTAATTGCCATTAGAAATGAGAAGCTATATCAGTTATGATATTTTCCCAATAAAAGGAATCCTGCTGTTGATGTAATATTAAAAAACAAAGACTTAACATTTATCTGAACCCAAGAGGTTCAAATGAAGTAGGTGAATCAGTTCTGTTTTCTGATCGTAATAATACACTTGTGAAGTCCTTTTAAGCAATAATCAATTATTCACCTCTGTCTTATTTCCTATGAATGTTAAAAATTCCAAAATTCTCTAGGGTTTTGAGTTTGCATTTAATTATAAAGAGAAAGCTGATCAAATAGAAAGAAAAAACTCCACTTTATTTTTGTGTATATGTTTTTTGCAAATAATTTGTTCTATGGTACGTACTGTATTTTAAACATTTTTTAATATCTTCCAGGTATTTATGAAATTCACAGATACTGAGTGAGGAATTTAAAATGAATGGTTATTTGTCAAAAATATATATTAAAATTATTTGATAATCTATATTTTCTCTAGGATAAATGAATAATGAAAATTCACAGAAGAACTTGCATACTTAGAGCATATAGAAGAATGGGAAAGGAATATATGCAACGCAAATGATAATGGAACATGTTTTCTAAATTCTCCAAACTAAATGCAGTTGCGGGAGAAAGGGTTGTAGAAAATTCCTTAGCGCTGGATGGCAAGCTTATGCAGGCAATCCCACTGACACTGAACCAAAACCTGCTAAACAGCAGGGGCTTGATTCAGGGTTTGATTCAAGCATCAAGTGCCATTTGATGCATTGTTTGGTTGTGCTTCCTGGTATCCTGCTGCTGTTGAAAAGGTCAGGTGTCTCCCACTGCTTTTGTGTCATATCTGCCAGCCCCATATGGATTATTTTGGGATCTTATGATATTGCAAAGAACCCAGGGAATTGAGCAGCATGTCGTTATGTGCAACTGCTTACAAAAATGTTGGATCACTGAGGGTCCATGGCAGACAATAGAGACCTAGAATCTTGAATTAAAGTTGATGCTAATATAGAGTTAATTGTCCCTACATAGACACTTAGCACCATGTAAGATAAAATCTTCTGTACAGCATTTAGCTGAAGAGCCAAAAAGATTAATATCTCCAATAGTTCTATGTACTAAGTTTGTGCGAACCTCTTGCACACCCAAAATCTGTGTCTCTCTGACTTAAATGACAAATAAACATTTATTCACTGACAACTGAAAGAGCCCCTGAAATTTCAGTATTTCATTCCTAAACTGAATCCCAACTCTACCACATAAATAGTCCAATTTCAACTCAGAGATGGTGATCCAATTCCTCTGTTTCTTAAATCAATCTATTTTCTTTGTCTTTTGTACTATTGTAGATCTGGTACATTTTTCACACCTTCAACCCTCATCTGCTTTCCCAAATTTGAAATCCCATTTTATTCAGAACATATTATTTCAATGAAATGTAGGAATATATTCTCTATGTTTACCAAAGTACTAGTTTAGCTCCATGCTTTCTAAGCCATATACATAATTCAGCTTTCTTAATAAAGTGTGTTCTGGCTTCCAACTTCTTCTTGACTTAAACTAATTGGATATTAAGTCCACATAATTAATTTTATTACTGGCTGCTGCTTCCAATAACTTAGATTTGAAACATTATGTAATGTACTGGTCAAGAGAGAATTTGAAATGAGGCAATTTCTTTAAAATTAAAAATACAAATAGAAAAAATTGATACTAAACTAATTCAGTTCAATTTGAAATGCAGTTTCCCTAATATCCCTCCAAAAATAGAAAAGGTAATTCAGAAGTCTATAATCTTCTGCTGACACTCTTCAAAATGACAGTGAACCAGATTTTGACGTCCTTACTTATAGTGAGTCATAGTCACTTACATGAGTAGAATTGTCCACTATGAGTAGTCTCAAAGATTTATTAAGATGGTAACCACTAGAAGTTAATAAGTTGACCAGACTGTTTTCATTTGGGAAGAGACAAGTTGCTGTAAAATTAACATGTTAAGAAGAGGGTGAATGCAGAGAGGCAGAAAGAAAAGTTTCTTTTGAAGTAGAAATTAAAAGTTCCTGTATTTTTAGCCAAGTATTTTACCAAATTGGAGTTTTTTCAGCTGATTATCTAGTGACCACATCTTGTCACGGTGGTGGCCAGCACACTGTGTTTGATTTAGAGCAGGGATGAAATACCTGTGTTTGAACCATGACAGGCAAAGGGTTTGGGTTCAAAGACCAGGATATAGGACTTTCCTGAGCTGCAATTCTATATTGATGGCAGAGTTAAGTGTGTCGCATATGACTAAAACCAGAAAATTAACAAACTCACAAATAGCAACAGTTATCCTATTAATTAATTGTTAATAATAGATCATTGAAGTGCATGAAAAGTATTTCGGGCATCCCAGGATTTCCAAATTCCAATAATGCCTCTTTAATGTAAACACCTCTGAAATCAATTGTACATCTCACTATATTCAGCATGAGGATAAAAGAAAGCTATCTTGGAAAACAGAGCATTTTAGAAAGAGAATGTCAACTACATGTAAATTATCTCATTTTGTTATTTCAGCTTTCAATGCCAAGTGATACTATTGTAAGACTTATAGAAAAGGTATTATACTTAAAGTTTTCTACATTTATTTTAAAAGTTAATTATTTGTTCTTCAAGTCTGTATCACGCTGGATTTTTCTAGAAATTTAAAAGAACTAAAGGAACAGAAAACTATTTTATAAATGCCTCCTTGATTAAGAAGAGAGCTCATCGGCAATCATTGTCACCCAACAAATTATAACGGCACACCAAAAAGCCATTTAATTTCCACATTTGTTAAAAATAAGACAATAAAAGATTTTCACTTTGCTAGCACTATTTCCTAAATTTGAATTAATATTTTTAATTACATACTAAGAAATACTTGAAAAAATATACTAAATTTCTTATTTAATATGCTTAAGTATATGTATATGTGTATATATGTATAGCTGGATCACATATATGCTACATATATGATCAATCTAATGCACAGTTTTGATAATTTTAAACCAAAGGGAACTGCCAATAGACTTCCACTAGTTTGATAAAGTTCTGTGAGTGAAATGTTTACTAGGATTTGTGGTACTTGATAGTACTTGATAGTACTTCTTTTGTATTCCTTACGGATTATATTGAAAGATAAAGTATTTTAGTGATAGAGACTTACACTAAATTTCTAATTCTCTGTCTTGCTGTCACTTTGGAGATGAATGAGGTAGGAATGGTTAGTATTTGTGGCACCAAGGGCAGCACCTGTTAGTGCTGGAGAATGTTTTGAAGAGGGAGAGCTTTTGGAGCAACATCAGTGCTCTATGGACTTTCTCCTGTCTCCCTGTGTCCTAGTGAAGGTGTATAGTAATATAGCTGAACTTGTTCCTCTTCTGTTTCAACTTTTGGTGAAAATGAATACACCTCTTTGCCTTAAAACACCACCACACTGGTTCACAATCTGGCTCTTTGGGATACACTCTCTATACTGTTCTAGGGTAATTTTCAAAGAGGAAGATGATTAAAAGAAATCCTAATGTCATCTTTACCATTTTTTTTCTATTGATACTTTAAAAATGAATAGATACATGTCAAGACATTTATTGGGGCATGACACTATGTGTGACTATCAAATTAAGTCAAGGACATCCATGTGGAAGAGATTCAAGGTAAAACATTGTTATAAAAAACCACCTGAGAAGGTCTAGGAGATAATGTCTCTGTAGTTGAAGATTAACCAATTGAAGATTACCAGATATTATTGAAGATTACCAGCTACTGCACATCCAGATATGGTTTGTTTTATTTATTCTAGGAAAAAAATCAACTGAAGAAGAAAAATTCTGCAGCATAAAACCAATTTTTATTTTAAGCAAACAGGATTTTAAGTTTTTGGAGGAAGTAGGGAAATTCTGTCACATAAAGATTATCAAAAAGAGATCCTTATACAACCCATGACATCAACAACTTTCCACCCCCCCCCCCCATTTTTTTTTCTCAATAGTTAAGGTTTATTTCTGTGGTTAAAATAGGGTGATGTTCTAGTTAAATTATAAGTGCTGGGTCATGTTGGACATATTCGAATAGAGGTTGGTTGAATCCAGATCTGTGTTTATATAAATTTACCTGAGGAAATGGTAGCAATAAGACTTGCCGCAGGTGACAGTACTTTAAGGAAGACCAAAATGATTATGCAGCTAAAATGAGATTTATGCAGGATTTAGATCATTAAAACCACTTCTAAAACTCTGTCTCCCATGACTAAACCTGTTTAAGTGCATATTATGGTCTGGATCATGCCCAGAATTATCATTCTACTGGATAAATTAACCCGATAAACACCTATTTCTTTCAGTGCTTTGGGTTATAGTATCCAAGCGTTCTTCTGAATAAGTCTATGAATATTCCTGTATCACAGCTTTCAAATTTAAATATTTCAAACAGTCTGTGAAAAAGAAACTATATTTGTAGGACTGCTTTACAAGTAACTTTAAACAATAAGATGCAGCATCGAATTCCTCCATATTTGCCCTTATTCTAGTGTCAAACTAATATTCCCGAGTGTATGACAACCGATTTTTTCCCTTGGATCTTTTGTTTCCCCTTAGGACATTCTCTCCAAAATTGGGAGCAACGAGTTCAGACTGAAGAGTGATGAGAATTGCTTACAGGTTATCCCAATCTCAGTTTTCTTCAGGTTTGAATTAAATCTCTGGAGTGCAGGTGTGTTTACCGCACTAGCAGGAATAGCCTCAGAGATATCCAAAGTATTTCATGAGAGAAAATAACACTGCCATGCTGAAAAGGGTGAAATATACTTAAATGCAGTATAGAGTCTTTTTTGCTCATAGATACAACAGAATCACTATTATTTTGATTATGCTATAATTTCCATAATCCTGTTTGGTATTTCCTAATTATATAGATATTTATTAAATGTAAAAAGCCATGTTAAAAGCTTTAGAGAGTTTGACTCTGCAATATAATGCTGTGAAATGTAATTGTGAAGATTGCTTGCACTTTTGGGCCTTTGTGTGCACATTAGAGCACACCCTTTCTTCAGGCCTCAGTCTCATTTATTGTGCAGTTAATGAACAGATATTGGTGTGGTACCATGTTATCTTTATTACATTGAAGACAAAAGTGATAATATTCCCCACAGGTTTTTTGTGGCAGTCCTTAATGTAATATGCAAGTGCTTCACAAACACTGATTTATTTATCATTTTTTCTCAGCAGCTTCATAATATGAACAATTGTTCTTTTAATTTGACATATGGGGAATCTGGACATGGAGGCATGACAGACAGAAACATGCATTGTTTTTGGAGGCCAGTTTTGAATATCCAGATCTGATTTATGTCAGCATATGTTGCATCGTGCAGCACTCTGTATTTAAATATAGCACAGCTCCTATAATTTCAATTGCAGCTGAAAATATTCAAACCAAAAAATCACAGCCTTTAATTAAAAACATTGGAAATGAAGAACATGCAATTAATGATCACCTGTTAAATGTTTGAGCAGAATGATTTTTCCATTACACAGCCAGAACTCAATTCCCCAAAGCAACACTTATCTTCCTTTTTGATAAAAACACTGCTTTCCTTTTCCCAAGTACTATTCATTTCTGGCTTCTATAGTAAATAGCACAGGGCTATAAATTTCCCTTTCCACATAGCTCTGCGTAGTTCTGCTTCATCTGCAGTCTAATTTTGTTCTTGTGCATTAGTGGAAAGAGTTGTTATATTAATAATATAAAAAATATAATTGTACATACAAAAATCTGTGAAATTAATAAAAATGTTAACATTTGACAAAAGAAGTACGAGAAATTGCCAGCTAAATAGTTAGCATTGATAAAACTGTTGCAGGATTATGATGGTCTCTCAATTCTCCCCTAGACTCTTTTATATTGAAATTTGACCTCCAGAAATTGTCAAAAGCATTGCAGCCGAGGTGTAACCACTGCTGAGTAAAGCAATTGCTTCATGTGTTCTCTGGGCTTTAGTCTTCGTGCACGAAGGTGTGTTGTGTTTTTTGCAGCTATGTGTCCTTGTTTCATTCTCACTTTGGGAGTCCAGTGACTCCCACACCTTGTAACATTGCTCCCTAACCACCAGGTTTATATCCTGTATTTGTGCCCATAATCCACATCTTGTATTTGTCTAGCTGAATAACACCATATTTTTATCTCACTATGTCTTCAATTTGTTAGGATTGATCTGAACTCCAATTTTGCCTTCAAACATGCCTCTAAGATTGGCACAAGGATTTAATTTTCTGTTTTTTCATCCATTTTATTAATTAAAATATTGAATAATTCCATAAGCAGGGTCTAGGACAGACCTTTCAAGAACTGTATTGAACATCTCTTTCATTTTGATAGACAGCCACTAATAACTACCCTCTAAGAATGGGCTTTGAATCATCCTTCTTTAAAAGTGCATGAATGTTTTATCATCAACTGTATTTATTTGGTCAAGTTGCTTAGGAGAAGGACATCTGAGACACATACAGCAGTCAAGATAAATGATAAATGCTGTCTCTTTCCCATGCTCACAAGACCAGCGTCCATGTTGCAGAAGTAGCTTAGATTGGGTTGCCAGTTTTTTTTAAAAAGAGTGTCTCTGTATCACCTTGTAGATAATTAAGAATATTCTGGCTACTTTTGACAATATTTTTCTGTAATTAGAAGCCATCTGGTCTATAACGATCCTTTCTTTTGTGATGCACACCATGTTTGCTTTTTCTAGGCTTCCAGTGCATCTCATATCCTACAGGAGTGCTCAAAATATGTCAAGAGATCCAAAATTCTCCTAACCAGTTTTGCAACTATACATACAAAAAGCTAAAAAGAGATCTCTAAAATAAAAGGGATTATAATTTTGCCTTCCTTTTACTCAGCCAAACTCATTGCCTTTTCTTACTACGTTGCTACTAAAATTAATGTTTTTATATCTTTTTGGTTATAAGCATTATTTGAGGTGAAGAGATATGAACAGATTGAAGTGTTTAAAACTTCTCTTTTTCTCTAGTCTTTTACAGACCAGATCCTTCTCTCTTATTATTGTTTAGAAAAGTATTTGCAGGAAGATTTATTCTAATGTTAACAATCCTTTCAATTTCCATATTATTTTTCACTTGGTATTTCTGACTTTCACAGGTTCTTAAACAGTGCTTCGGCACTTGTATATAATAAACAGGCCATAATTTAACATTCTATGTGATGTTTTCTTCTTTTTAAATGTTAACTTCTTCCTCTACTTTCTCTTTCCTCCGCAATGAAGCACTTAATACTTGTGTGCCTTAAATCAAACTCCTGCCTTTTCATTTTTTTTCTTTCTCCTTTTCTCTGAATTGCAAGATTATTTTTTAAATATGTCTTTCTAAAACCTATTTTTTTGTTTTGTGTCTTTATTTTCCTCATATTCTTTATGTCATGAATTCCCTTCATTTGATGATCTTTTTATTTCATACAAATTCTGTGTTCATTAACATTGTTGACCAGTTCCTCCTTCTGGAAATATCCATTGTCTCACATTTAGTTATTTTTCAATCATCTGTATCAAAAAATTAACTGGAAAAAATTACTTGTTTGGAAGAGAGAAAATGGAAGAAGGGAATTCCTCATAACTTCATTCTATTTCTGTACTTGCTGCCTTGGTCATTTGGGGTTTTTACTGTTTTAAATATTAACAATTTTAACTTTTTATGGTAATAAAACTTGGGCACAGAGTGCACTTTAAAGGACTTTGGAATTTTTTTAATAATGAACCTGAGGAGAAAATTGAGGCAAATCCAAACTAACTTAGCTCTGATAAAGTTGGGCCTCATCATAACTTTTGTATTTCTCCACAATATGACCTGAGAGAAATTATAAAAGCACTTTGATATATAAGGCAGCATTTTTTTTTCTTCCCACAGGCAGGCAGAGGATATATCCAGTGTGTTTTCTACAGAGATGGAAGAATATCTAGGTTAATAGAAAAGCATATGGAGAGAAGATTAATAGAAAAACATATGGAGAGAAGATACATAAGTATAAAGTTAGCATTGCACCAAGTAGATGAGTGAATAAAAGGGAACTAGTTTGTGTTTAATAGCTTCCTCTTTGCTGGGACACATCTGATTTTAAAAACAAGAATAGATTTGGCTTCATTAAAAGACAAAACTCTCTCCTGTCACTCTTTTTAGGTTTGGTTCCTAAAAGGCAGTAAGAAAAGGAGTGATCTCCATTCTGGTTGATTTTTCAAGAGGCATTTGAAACTTTGCAGGAAAAGGGTAATAATTAGCAAACCACCATTAGGTTTTACCTAATTAGTGATCATTTGTGTTGTTATGCAGATATTTGGCTTTTGTCAGACTAGAAATTCTTTGGAAGGAAGAATGTGATTTACCATTCGTGCCGCTTGGGAGAATATATAAATTTTGTGAATTTGTGACTATTATTTATTACCATAGAACACAGTTCTAATCATACTTCCATGACACTCATTTAACCTTACACATCTGTAAGGGGAATGCATTGTTTTATGTGGAAAGTGGTACTTGAGGTTAAATTTGAGATACTGTAGAAGGTTTTGACTACTTGTCTCCATGCAAGTATTTTAATCTGGATCTACTGTAGACTAAGAGGGGCTCTAATGACTGAGCTGTCATTGCAGAAATCTTGAGAGAAGCATTGTTTTCAGAAAGATTCCTGCACAATCTTTTCTGGAAAATAGAGTTTAGACAGTTCACAGAATTATTGAAGCATAGAATACATTGAGTTGGAAGGGATCCAGTAGGAAACTGTCTGGACTCTTTGGCCCTGTGCAGGACGCACCAGGAGTCACACCATGTGCCTGAGAGCACTGTCCAAACACTTCTTGAATTCTGTCAGGCTTGGTGCTGTGACCACCTCCCTGGGGAGCTGTTCCAGTGCCCAGCCATCTTCTGGGTGAAGAACCTTTTCCTAATATCCAGCCCAAACCTCTCCTGACTCAGCCTCAGGCCATTCGCTTGGGTCCTGTCAGTGTCAGCGCAGAGAAGAGATCAGTGCCTGCCCCTCCTCTTCCCCTCATGACGACGTTACAACTGCAGTGAGGTCTCCCCTCAGACTCCTCTTCTCCAGGCTGAACAGACCAAATGACCTCAGCCGCTCCTCACACAGCTTCCTGTCAAGGTCCTCCACCATCCTCCATTGCCCTCTCTAATAGTTTAGTATTTATCTTATACTGTGGCACCCAAAACTGTCCCCAGCACTCCAGGTGAGGCTGCCCCAGGTCAGAGCAGAGCAGAGCAGGACAATCCCCTCCCTTGCCCAGCTGGCGATGCTGTGCCTGATGTCCCCGGGACAGGGTTGTCCCTCCTGGCTGCCAGGGCACTGCTGAGTGTGTTTGCCTTGCCATGGACCAGGACCCACAGGTCCCTTTCCACAGTATTGCTCTCCAGCATCTCATTCCCCAGCCTGTCTGCATATTCAGGGTTGACCCATCCCAGGTGCAGAATCTGGCACTTGTCCTTGTTAAATTTTGCATGGTTGGTGAGTGCCCATCTCTCTAATGTGACAAGGTCTCCCTGCAGGGCCTCACTGCCTCTGAGGAAGTCAACAGCTTCTCCCAGTTTAGTATTGTTGGAAATTTAATTAGTGCACCCTCAAGTCCTGCATCCAAGTCATTTATGAAAATATTGAAGAGCACAGAGCTGAGGATAGGGCTCTGTGGAACGCCACTAGTGACAGGTCACCAGTCTGATGTCACCTCATTTACTGTAGCCCTTTGTTCCCCATCCATGAGCCAGTTGCTCACACATTCCATGATGTGTTTATCCAGCTGAACGCTGGACATTTCGTCCAGAAGGATCCTGTTGCAGTACCACGTATTATGTCATGACACAGGATATTTTACTCAAAACTCACTAATCTAATAATAAGTAGCAAACCAGAACTTCTCATGGCTGACCTACATAGTTCTGCTAATGTCAAATCTTTACTCGTGACTATTGGGAATGTAATCTAATCATGCTGGGAATACCTTGAAGCAGCGAAAAGTAAAGTACTGGAAGGAATCTTTTTCTAGAGATGAAAGGAGTCTATATATTATGGTAGCACAAATCTGAATGTGAAGTATCATTGCAGACAATGTAAAATGTGAAGTCAAGAAAAGGAAGTGGATTTAGGCACCTAATTCAAATATGGATCTACCAAAATCTCTGAGTCTCAGTTGTTAATTTCTTAAACACCAGTTATTATTAAATTAGCTAAAAACCCAAAAGATAAGTACCCTAAATGCCAGGTTAAGTAACTGTGTTATTCATGCATTTCCTGCTTAGGCTGACAGTGAGTTTTAAATGTATGACCTGCAAATTCAAGGGCAAGTTAGCTAGATCTCCAGACCACATTGTTCAGGGCTGTGAGGAGATGGCAGAGGCAAAATTTTAAATGGCATATTCCCAAGGCTGGGTGAAAACTTTGTCCACTAAATTACTGTAGTAAGTGCACTAAAGGAGACTGATTTTTAAAATGTTCCTCAGATGATCTTTGAAGGTGAAAGGTCTGCATTGTGATTTAGATGCCTCATTTTCTCCTTGGATTTGGGATTTATTGGATGTGAGGCCAGTTAGACTGCTTGGTCATAGAAAATCCACATGAATTAGTCTCAGGAACAGAAATGCTCTGGGGCATAAGACAGCCACAGCAGGGATGGGCCAGAAGTGATGGTTCTCTCCTCCCCATCCTCTGACCCAGAGCTCACACAGTACATGCAGCAGAATTAGAAAAGCAGGGGGGTAAAGGCCCGGTTCCTATCTATGAATTTACTTCTGAAAACGTTGATGGAGGTGACTTTAGAAGGGAGGCATTTGCTAAAGGAGCAATGACTTTTGCAAGCCTGTGTAGTTTGCAGTGCAGGGTTTGGAAAGCCATAAAAGAAATAGAACTACTCTAATGGAAAATGATAAAGAAATGGATTTCAGTCAGGCTTGCACTTCAGAAAGAAAAAATTCTGGCTACATCCCAGAAGTCATGTTAGAGGGATTTCAAGCCAAAGAAATGTAAGGGGAAAAGGTAGATTTATAAAAGGTAATGTGTTCTCTGACCTCTAAAAAGAACTTGCATTTTACAGCTTAACAATTCACCAGTTCATCTCTGTGTATTCATATTTTCTCTTGTGTTCCTCCCTACTGTCTATCTCTATAAAGTAATTAGTTATTCATATCTTGCACTCTTTAAGTATATTAAAATCAGGGATTTATTTCTAAATCGTACTGTTTGTATCATTACTAATGGAGCTACAGCTTTAAGTAAGGAATGTTTACTCAGGCACATCAAGTATTCACTATGAAAGCAATTAAAGGGTTTGATGTTCACAGTCAAGTATTAATATTAATGTGTGAGAAACTGCATCCAAATCATTTAGAGGTGGTTAGGAAGACCCCTGGGAGCGAGACAGCCATAGAAAGGAGTGACATGATTACAGCTGTATGGGAAAATAATGGAAACAGCTACTCTCTAAGCATCCTCAATAGGGAAGGAGGATCCTCAAAACCTAAATGAATGTGACTGTAAGTGGCAGCTTTTAAGTTTGATTTGCCTGCTATAAAACATTTTACATTAGTAAGTGTCTAGAGCCTTTGCACTCAAATGTATTTTTATCACTTGTCTCCAAATCCCTTTATGGATAGTACAATTAACAGCACACATGAAACAAAATTGCATGACAATAATTTGCAGACCATTATGATCTCAGGACTGGAACTGCAATTCTCATCTTCTGTTCCTGACACCACCTACTGCCAGACCTAGGGTGAGCCATTTAACTATTGGCTTGATTTTTCCAGCTGTAAAATTGATGGGAAAGTTCTAATGTGTCTCAGGGTGTATTTGGAAGGTTAATCAATAACACTTGTAAAGTTCTCAGAATGTTGCATCAATAAGATATAAACTTAATTTGCTGAAAATGTGTTTGGATTGACCACCAATCCACAGATACTCCATTTACTATGCAGTCTAAAAGGATAAAAAGTGTACAAAAAATTTAAAATAAAATTTGAATAAAAAATTATGATCTCTGAGGGATGACAAGAAACCAGCTTTGTTACAAGGCTCTGTGACAGTCCTCCCTTTTCTATTGCTTTGGGAGATTTGCTTTCAGATTCCTGTTTCTTCATTTCTAGATGACTCTGCAGGAGTTGCTTTAGGCTTGAGAATAGGATACATTTTTTCAGTGCATCTTTTTTGGTTTTGATTGCCTTACTGGAACAGACTTGGCATTTTGACATTCAGCATGAATTTTATGCCTCTCTCTCTACTGTATGCATGTTGTCATGGCTGTGTATGCAAAAAGCACAAACGCATTGCTGAGGGATGCCTGTAAGTCAGTGGTTGAGGGGGAACAGTGTAATGAAGAGAAACATGGCATTCCCATAGCAACAGTGGCAAAGCTCTTTATGCTGATGTTGAGTAGAAAATTACCAGTGATCTAAAGGACAGCAGAAATAAGCTGTATGTGATTCTAAAAGAATTTCTTACTTTGCCAGAAACAAGTCAATTTAAGATTGGTGTCAGACCCCAGTGGCTGAAAAACATTAATATAGAGCTAAAGGAAGAAATTTATGACTCACATCACCTAGGGAGAGTATATTGTTCTACAAATTAAAACCCACAATTTATGCAACTATTTCAGAATATTACTTGTCTCTTGTCACTCCACAATAATGTCTTTTTTTAAAAACAAAATGCATGTTTTTCTGAATAGTCTTAATATCAAGTGTGAAATGTTCTTTATTTTTCTGTCTTAAAGCTACATTAAAGATAATATAATTTGGTAGTGTTTACCAAAATCCGGACGTATTCCCCAATGGGTTTTACATCTTGCATAGCATCCATCTATTAAATTTTACAGCTAGAGATGTTCTTACTTTTATGAGACCAATATCTTTGCAGGTGTAGAAACAAATTTCTAGAAGCCTGAAGCAAAATAATTTTCCAGCTTGCCTTTTGTGAAGATTTCTGTAAAACCCAAGATGTTTTATTGGCATCTATATTTCTACTTCTGATTAAAACTGAAAATAGAGCAGTAACATTACTGAAGAATCTGCAAGTGGCAGAAGAGTCTGAAAAAATCTGAGTTTAGTTTTTCTATCAAAATCCTAGCTGGTTATAATTTTTCAAACCAGTCATTTCATGCAGTGCACCAGTGTTAATTACATCATGTTGCATCACAACATCTATTTAAAATTTGCTGCATGAAATTACCCTCCAAAAAGCAAAATAATTTTATCCGCAGGTAAGAGCAGCCCGACAAACAATTTTGAAAAAATCATATTGGAAAGAGGATCTAGCTGTTAGTAACTCATAAAAATCTCAGCCGTTTGACACTGATGTGCAGCCATTTATTTTCACAATCCATTGCTAGCCACCCATTATCCCTTTGGCTAGGTTTTGTTTTAAAAATGAGATTTAAGGTGAAGCATTTTGTAATTTTAAAAGTTAAAGTTACCACTTGGAGTGCTTCAGGGTGCATCACTTTATCATGAAACTGCTAAATTACAGGGACATACCTATTGGTCCAGGTTGTTAAGCATCACCCACAGGTTGGTGCTCGACTGGTAATGCATTTGATGTTGATTCCAGCTATACCATTGCTGTTGTAAAAACAAGTGTGAAAAATAATTTTCCTTCTTTAGAGTTGGTAGTTTCTGACCAAAAAAAAAAGCGAAAACAAGCGTAAATTGGAAAGTTTATATGAAACACTTTAGGCCTAATGATAGGATGCCTGTATTTGTTCTTTAATTATAGTGAGTTTCAATTCTTTAATAATTCCCACCACAATCCAAAGATGGCATGTCAGGTCCTGTACCACAGTCATAAAGTATTCTTCCTATGAATGTAATATTTATAGAGATACATGTGAGATGCTTCTGTAGAACTTAACTCATTCATTCAAACAATTTCATATGGTTGTAGATATAGAATCATAGAATCATAGAATATGCTGAGTTGGAGGGGACCAATCCATATCATCAAGACCAACTTCTGGCTTTGTGCAGAATATCCAAGAATCTCACCACGTGCCTGAGGGCATTGTCCAAACACTTCTTGAACTCTCTCAGGCTTGGTGCTGTCACCACTTCCCTGGGGAGCACTGGAATGAAACATTTAAAACAGTGGGTAGGAGCAATAAGGAAACTTCCTCACTTATTTCCTTCTGGAGTTTGGCTGAGCAAGAGGATGGTCAAATGATCCGTAAGTAAATATAAAATGCTCTAAAATGGAAATATCTGACATTTGAAGACAAAAAAAGGGCAAGAAATCTGGAGTAAAACTAGTCACAGTACATTACTTCTGTTCAAAAGGCCCTGTAATTTGTTCCATTATCTGCTCAGAGTTCATTTTGCAATAAAATGCATTTTGCATACAGCTATAGGTAAAATTATTAGCAATCTTTTCAATGTTACAAGAATTATTCTTGTCTGAAAAGTAGATTACTTTTTGGTGGAATATTTTCCCCCAACCTTTGCAGTTTTATGTGGTTTGTAGTTTGAGTTTTCTACACCATACAGTGTTTTCCTCTCCATACTGATGTTTTATGCTGAAGAACTAACAACTCTATTTTGGAGCTCTGTGTAGTCAGGAAAAGAAAAGGAAAACAGTGAACTTCGATCTTTTCTTTCCTCAATGCAATAATGTACAATTTCCTGTCTTACCTTCAGTACTGTTTTCATTTACATTATACTTTTTATTTTACAACAGGGCAAGCACAAATAAAATACATTACTAGTTTCCTATTACCTTTCTGCAATTGTTATTGGAAGAGTACAATGCTGCCTTTATGAGAAAATGAAATCCTAAGCTTATGCTTTTTCAGCCTTAGTGGCAAACTTGCTGACCAATATATTAAAATTATGTACAAGAAAATCTGCTTCCTTGGCTGTTCATATTGAGCCAATTTCATTTATTATTGTTCTATATCTGAAAGTACAGACTGCAAAATGTGGGGTTTCAAACTCAAATAATATATTAATATTTACAGAAAATATATTTTTTAATATTTGGGGGTAATGTTTTCTGGGATCCAGTGTTCACTGAATTCAACAGTAATCTTACCCATGGCTAATGGGAACAGAATGTCATGACCATGTCAGCCTCTGACCTATGTCCTGATTTGTCCTGATACCTTGAGGAGACCCTTCCCTAAGAATTAGATTATGTTTCTCTAAGATGAGCTTGTGAAAGAGTGCTTAGCTGCTTTTGCTGAAACACAGTGAGACTTAGAGCTATCTGAATTGATGGTAATTCATCCTAGCTTCTTTGATGAGTGACAATTCTAGAACTCCTTCTTCAAGAATTGTACCCAATACATGCAGTTTTGGCTATCCATTTGGCCAGGCAGATGATTCAGGTTTCAGATTTTATTGAGTTTTGTAGGTTCCATAACTTGCTAAGTTCCTAAGACTAGTTTTCCTATAAACCTTAAGCATTGTGATATGCAGCACTATAGTGCAGCAATATAGGTCCTCAGTGCTGGGAATGGAACCCTTTGATGCCCAGCTCCTGTGAAAGCTTTATTTATGTGCTAGGATTTAAAATAGGACAGGATGGTAAACGCTTGCATGCCTCAGTCAGTAAAAAACAAGTCTTTCAAATCCTATACAATCTGACATATTCAGCTGTATTTGCATTTGTTTACACAGATATAGGATCACTGAGCAGCCGGCCAGACCAGCCCTCTACCTGCTCATTTCAGGGAAAAAAATTATTGGAGAAAATGTCCATACCCAGTGTGTTCTTACCAGAATTCATTTTCTCTATGGTATAGCAGAGGAGATCTTTGGTACCTGCAGGTTCAGAGCTGGTGCTTAACCAGCTGAGTTTACAACCCCTGGAATTTGTATTTTGGTATTATCCTTATCTACATTTTGTCTAAGACATCATAATCGAGTAGAAAAATAATGATGACAGTTCCTTCTAGAGTTCAGCCATTTTAAGTGTTAGATTAAGGCTGCATACCTAAAATTTACACAACACTTGGGTAATTTGCTGTAGTTTCCACCTGCATCTTCTGGTGCTGCCAACTGTTTAATAACCCATCATCAGCAGACATGGTATGGGTCACCCTCTTCCTTGAAATCCATTAAGTGGGAGGTGTGAATCCTTCAACTGAAGGATTCACAAATGATTCAAATTGAAGAAGATTACTCAGGTGGTTTTTTTTCTGGAGTCAGGACTCTAAGGGTTGGAGAAAAAGAACATTGGAATAATGTATCAAAACCAGAAAATGGTACCATGATTGGAAGTGTCTCTGACTGACATTTTTTATTATAAACTTCATAATGATACAGCCAGATATCTCAGTAAGATACTTCATATACATGAGATTAATTATCTTCTACAAAAGTAACTCCACAATCACTATAAAGGGAGCTTAGAGTGATTGCCTTCAAATATGGAAACTATATTCCATGTGTCTAAAATTTGATGTCGTTTGTTCCAAGCTTTCAGTTTTAAGATATGATGCATCACTTGACTGAGCCTGGCTAGACTCAGGTACACCTAGCAGGAAATCTGTGCCAGCCTGTGGTTTGTACTGACAACCCTCAGCTCTGCAAGGATTGTCTAACAGGCTGCCTGCAAAGCTGGCAGTCCTCCAATCTGTCCCTCTGCTTGTGATAGAGATTAAGGTGTGTCTGGAGACCTGTGATAGCTGTATGCAAGTAAAAAGCACATTATCAGATCTGACAGAAGAGCAAAAAAAGGTAGAACTGCAAAGAGAAAATGGAACCCCCTCAAGCATGAACTGAAAAGTTGAGGCTGATGGGTAGAAACCTCATAGATTTGTAAATGATAGCAAAGAAGTGTCTGAAATCATACAGTCCCCATAAGCTTAGTGCTTCTCAGTCTGTAATCAGAACAAGCCTCAGGCTTATAGGTTTGGACAGACATTTGTTGCAGGACTGTCATTACAGTGTGTCTTTAATTGCCTGCACCTGATTCAATAGTTTCTTCAGTTACCATTGTACATCATTCATCACTGCCCCACTGCCTCAGAAAAAAAGTCACCTCCAGCAACAGAGAGATGAGCCGTTTGAAAGCAAAAAGTTTCTGTGTATATTTAACCAATTGAAGGTTTTCAGCTTTTTATTTGCACTCCATCTGTAACAATTACCTTCATTTTGAGCAAGAGTGTTATTGCAGAAAATTATGTTTTGAGCAAAGTTAAAGGGGATGAAATTGAATATGTGTTCAAGAACCAAATATCCCACTTCATGTCCTTGTTTTACTAAAGGTAACTGGATCAACACTTCCACAAGTTGCATGCTCAGGTGCCCTCTAGAGAGATTATCTTATTTTGCATATGTATACATGTATATCAAGACTGCATAAGACTTTTTCCCTGGTACCCTTCTAGGCTTGACTTTTACAATAGGCGAATAAGTATGTACTGTACAACTCTAATAATATTGATTTGTAATTCAGGAAAATATCTAAACCCATATCAGAAATTAGCATCTTATTTTGCTAAATGCTGTGTAAAAACTATAAGAAAGCATTTTCAGTGCAGAAGTTTGCAAATTAAATCCCTTCATGTAAATCTGTTATTCAGAGCTTAAGGGAATCAGAAATTATTTGTCGGATCAAACAAGGCAGAGACCCTGTTGGTAAACAGAACTTCAATTCTGGAAAATGTAAAAGCAATCCCAAATTAACTCTTTTATCTTGTTTCAATTTAGTTTATATTTGTCCACTGTGAGCTCTGCAGTCCAGGTAGGACTTTCTCCCTTTTACTTGCTGAGCTAACCACAGCTGTCAGGAAGGAAACCTTCTCAAGCAGAGATAAATCCTGGCTAGACTCTGGGAAAGAATGCACTGGAGAATATGTACCACGCAAAGTAGTCCAGCAACATGTCATAGTTTGAAAATTTCATGAACTCCTAACTCAGTAACTTTTATTTACAATATCTTCAGCCTTGCATTTCAAGTAAAACATTGTTGGCCAAACCAAGACTGGGTTTCACAGGTGATGTAAATGAAGATAACAATACAATCATGGAATCATAGAATTGTGCAGGTTGGCCAAGACCTTTAGGACCATATGGTACACCCACTAACCTGACATTGCCAAACTTAACCATGTCCCTCCCAAAGTGCCACATCTACCACAGATCTTTCAAATGTCTCCAGGGATGGTGACTCCTCTGTTTCCCTGAGCAGCCTGCCCTAATGCTTTACCACCCCTTCTGTGAAGAAATGTTTCATAATATGCAAACTAAACCTCACCTGGTGCAAAAGTACCTCTTCTTGTACTATTGCTTGCTAAATGGGAGAAGAGACCAAACCCTACTGGGATACAACCTTTATTCAGGTAGTTGCAGAGAGTAATAAGGTCCTCCCCAAGCTTCTTTTCCTCCAGGCTAAACAACCCTCAGCTGCTCCTCATCAGACTTACGCCTGGGTTGGGCCTGAAGAGCATTATGTGGTGAGGACCCTCCCTGCAGTAACATAAGTACTGGCTTGGCACTGACTTTATATTGAAAATGCATTTCTTTACCCACCGTAACCATTACTGAATGCAGACAGCATTCATCTCAGGCCCCTCTGCTGGTTCCCCACCCCACTTAGAGCAGTCTTGCTGAAGCTGTGTCCTTTGCCTAATAATTTACTTACTCATGTTCAGGTCTGTAATCTTCGTTGTAGCAGCCACTTTTGTTTGACCACCTTTCACCATGTAGAGGAAGTTTCTACAAGCAAGATTCATGTAACTTGCTAAGGCATGGCAAGGTTTTTCTGCTAATAACAGATGGCAAGGAATGCCATCTAACTGACATTAATATGTTCCCCACTCCCACGGAGCCACCCAGTGAGTCCCTGTTAGCTGGCAGGAATCAGCCAGTTGGAGTAGATCCCAACCTCCATTATTCCTTGGGGCAATTGCTCCTTGAACCCTTTTTTTTTTTTTTTTCTGATACACTATTTTTTTTTTTGTCCTTGGGCTTTATATCATTTTTACCCTTTTATTTTGAATCTTCCAGTTGATAACCATGAGTCTTTCAGCATTCTTTCTGTGACCTTTCTCATCTTGCATAGCTTTACTTTACATTCCATCTAACAGCTTACGCAACAAATTTCTTTGTAAAATTGAGCCAATATGGCACAGCTGTGACTCACAAAACCGAATTTTCGGTCACAAAGAGGTGAACCTCAGCACTGTGGGTTAGCAGCCTATTCAGAACCCCTGTGTCGCAGTTTCTCTAGTACAGTCCTGACATCTGAGGAGGGTGTCATGCAGAGGAATATTTTGAAAATATACAGGTTACTACCAGAATAGTATTTTGTGTGTGGAGAATCATTTTGAGAGAAAGCAGCCTTGAAAAATGCCCTTGCATCCCTGATGTTAGGAGCATGTTACTGTACTTGTAGGGGTCTGATCATAAGTGGCACGTGGCCCAAAATACAGAGAAGCGTGTAAAACTGTTGAGGGACCATGTGCAGGTTGCTAATCTGCCTTGAGATTTCCTGGATCTCCCCAAATCCCTTTCCCCCTTGTTTGTTTTAAGCAGGCAGCTGGCTCATACTCCCAGGTCTGCTGAAGCTGCCATTCAGCTCCCTGGTCAGGTTTGCCCTAGAACGAACAACTCCTCAACTGCAGAAATGGACAAAGAAAGTTGGAGCCTCCATTTCATCTTGTACTTTTCATTGCCTTTCATAGTCATGACTACAGGATGGAAAGGGACACCCTGCTGAGAAACACTCTGCTGTCAAAGCAATTTACAATTTTGCATCCTTTGTCTTGGCACTGGTTGTTCGAGTGATCTGGTAATAGCACATGTTCTCTCCAGGAGCTTTGCATGAACACCTGAACAGATGTCCCTGAAGAGGGAGATGATGTAGAGAAAACAGTGAGCTTTTATACTTCTTTCGTCAAGTTATCAGGATAGAAATACCATGGGGGGATCTTTGGGCTATAATCATGGTCAAATAGAGGCAAAAAGACTATTTATGCTGTTTTCTTTCTTTTTTTTTTTTTTTTTTGTATTCATGGAGACCCAGAGCCCAGCTTACACTGGGCAGTAAAATGATGGATTTAGAACACTTTTAAATATCTAGTCCTGAGTGAGTATTCTGTTCACTTCCTCTACAGTGGAGCTATTCCATTCCATATGAAGTGGAAACAAAGGTCTAGAAACTGTACCTGCATATCCACAGGTGTCTCCCCCTCTTCAGCCTTCCTCATTCATTTTAATTTCTGTAAGAAGAAATCTTGGAATTGTGGGCTATAATGTAGTTGCATAATGACCAGAGCTGTCTAGACTTTTCCAGGAGATAGAGTTTAATTTTTTTTTCTACTTTTGCTTTTTATGTGGCTGCTAGATGACTAAACAGTGTCAGATTAATGGAGGTAGTATTCACTAGAGTAAGCAGCTGGGTTGTGCATTCTTTGTACACATCTGGTGGGAAAGGATAGAATTAGTCCCTCAAGAGATGTAATAGTAGCATTTATTTTTGTCTGCTCTGTGTGTGTGCTGCATGATTCCTGTCCAAGCTTTTCCTCTAGAAATTAATCCAGTCATATTCTCTCTGTTCTAGCAAAAGAACTACTTGAAATATTAAAATAATTTCTATATGTTCCAAAATATCTAGCTCTCTGGAGATTTCACCCTGTTCGAATAAGAAGATCCTAACTTGGGTCTGCTTATAAAATATTTTGCTTAAATGAATATCTTTTGTACTGATTGCAAAAACTTGGGTTTTATTTTTAGTTTTTTAAACATCTGGCTGAAACTGATTAATTCATATTACGAGAAGAAAAAAACCTTCCAGTGCTCTTTTCATATTGTCCAAAAAATGAGTCTAAATATATTGTCATCACTAAATAAGTCTTAATCTTGAGATGACAATGAGTTGGATTTTTTTTTAAATTTAGAATTCCATAACTCATCACCTTTATAGGGAATTAGAGGTGTAAAGAATGTCTGACAAACAAGCTCCATTTTTCTGTTTAGAACAGGTTGTCTATTGATTTAAATTTTTTAAAAAAATTGATCTGTTTGATTTTTTGTTATAGAGTCTGGGTATTCCTCAACCCTGCTGAGTATCAGCTCTCCAGGAATATGACAAAGAAAAGAGGAATATTTCAATGGATACATTTGCAAAGCTGCCATCATTTCACTCTAATGATGCTAGGTTCAGCACTAGTAGAGGGTCAATAATTTCCTGAAGTGAGGAATAAAATATTTCATTATCTCTAATTTTCACAGTATGTGATACATACATATAGTGTGCTGAATGTTACAGATGTGCTCTGGCCTTCCTGGGAGTTTGTTGTACATTTTTTGTGCCCTTTTTTTTGAGTAATGGCACAGTTCCACTGTTCCGTCCTCTTTAGGATGATGGCATCCATTTCACAGTCTGACTGCAGTTACTTCTCATCTCCTGGTCTAAAAATTCCTCTCCTTATGGGAGAGCTTCACTTCTTGATCTCTTACATTAACACAGGGAACACTGTAGTTTTATTGGTTCCTGTGTTTTCTAGTGTTCATTTTTTATGTAGGCTATTCCATATGAAACTCAAAGATAAGTCTAGAAACTCTATGACTTTCACAGTTTCACCAAATTTCAACAGCTCATAGCCATTTAGCTTATTTATAACTGTCTGGTAGACTGTTTTATGTAACTTTTACTACAGGCTTTCACAGTTCCCAAGACAAATACTGCTGTTTATTGAAATGACCAGCAGAAGCACAGAGCAGCTTTAAAGATATTCATTTATTTATTACTTTTTTTTCCTATGAACTGAGTGTTCTTTCCAAATTGCTATTCATGTAAAAACCTTGATATGGTTCCTGAGAGAAGTTTTCAAAGGCCAGCTAAGGAAATGTGAAAAACTAATAGGAAAGTTTCACTTTTAGCAAATGAGCTTTTAGAAAAGGTGAGGTTGTCATATGCACTCAACAATACAAGAAATGTTTTGAAGAAACTTTACTTTTCCTTATAAAGAGAAATTCTGCAGGAACCACCAAAGTCAGTTTTCACTGGTTTGTCCATTCTTTCCTGTATGTCAGTGCATGACATTCCATGAAAGATGACTGCCAGGAAACATGGTTATTTATCTGTTATGATAGGGGAATGCCATTGACTTATTAATCAGTTTAAAGTTTAAGGTATGGGTAGGGGACTAGAAAAACAGTTCGGCTCATACTGTGAAATCTCATTGAGAAAGACAATAGAAATAGCTCCACAATTATAAGAGATACAAGGGGATTTAGCAACATAACTTACTGAGATCTTAGTTATCTGTGCAATGGTATTGGAAAAAAAGAGAAATCTTAATGTTGGTATACACAAACTGAAAATGTAAAAACAGCCCTCTGGCATTGCTTAGGTTTAAGGAGATAAGGTAAGGACTGGAACGTTAGAAAACAGGGATCTTGTAGGAGAAGTCTATCCTAGAATCTTGCACTAGAAGGTAGATTATGTTTTTCTTTGAACATAGGATAAATATAAGAAGGTGGAATTGGCAATAATAAATTTTCATTCCTTGATTATTATTTGGAGAAACATTAACCAGATCACTTTTTTTTTTTAAAAAGAGACACTTCCGAAGTTTCTGTAATGTGTAGAAGTAATGAGGAAATACAAAGGGTTGGTAACAGAGATCAGTTGTTTTACATTTGATTGTAATTTGATTTTGACTAAGTCCCAAAGACTGATTGAAAAATTGAGATGGAGGGAAGATAATTAATGCAAAATTGATCATGAAATTCACTAAAGAGAAGAAACAACAGAACAATGGCAATGGATTTTAAAAAACCCAACAAAACAAAACAGACCTCAGACTCAGGTTCTGTGAGTCAACCCTGATATGAGGTAATTTTCATGAGAAAAGGAAATTTAAAACAGTTGTCAGCTTCTAAAAGAGAGAATATTAAAAAGAATCTTCTGAATATGTGGTCTATTAAACAGTAAGGTGCAAATACTTTGAACCACCACCTCAAGAAGACTTTGTGCTGAATGTTACTGAAACTGCAGATTAGATATTCTCAGTGCCTCTACCATTGCTGGTTATCAGATGGATCTTTCCTCTGAGACAGTGTGACAATTCTTCTGTTGTTCTCTTGATAGTGATTTACCTACCTCAAAGAAAGTGAAGATTTATGTAGACCATAATCTAACTGCCTATTCCAAGTACATAATCTAGATACTGTAAAATTTAAAAAGGGCACATGGCCAGCACAGAATGATTCAAATCAAGTGACTTTTTTTTCCAGTGTGCCGTTGGCACATGCCATTTTTTTTTTTAGCTTCACCCTGAATTTACCATGCAGTCCATTAGGTCAGAAAGAAATTACAGTAATGGCTATCAAGCCCCTTTCTGTAATGGCAGGACTGGTTTTAATTCTTTTTACTCTTTCCATGATAAGAAAACAAACTTACTAAGAAAACCCATAGAGTAGCTTTATTTATCATTGTAATATTCTTTTTGTGTTAATTTTAGTGCCTCATTTTTTTCAAAATAATTTTCTTTTATTTTACTTACGTCCAAACATTTCTATACTTTATTTGTCTTTAATTCTTTTGTAGTCAATATGAATAATTGAATCCTGCCTTCTTCATATTAGTACAATTACTTGCAGAAAGATATTGTGTGCTCTTTTGACATGTTTATCTCATAAAAAGACCTCTTTGGATCTCTCTGTCTCTTTTTTTAAAAATCCTCTCCCACCATTTTTGCTCTCTGTATTTTCCATTACATTTATTACCATGCAGCTATGCTCTGAATTCTGTCTTTGTACCACTTTGTGTGAACTGCTGCAGAGGAGAAAAGGATTGCTTAAATCCATCCTAACACCTCAAGAGCATGAACATAGCTTTGATTATTCTGGAAATTCTCTTCCGATTAGTTTTGGGGCTTTTATTAGAAATAATTTCAAAAATTAATGCTACTTCCTTTCTCCTAGTGGGGTGGCTCTGTTGGCCTACTGTAGATTGCATTTTCAAGATGTACAGTTCAGCAGGTCAGTAAAACTGGTTGGCTGGTCAAAGCTGAAAAGGCTTATTTCTGAGAGTACAAAATTGCAGGGGTTCCAGAGGTACAAAGCATCGACTGAGGGCAAAATCCACCCATGCCCTGTTGTACTGAAAACATTAAATTTCACAGATATTGCACCTGATAGAAAATTACAGTGGCCTTTACTATGGGAAGGGAACCTTCAGCATTCAATGCCAAATCACAAGATTTTAAAAGGAACTGTTGAAAGGCTTTGTCATTTTTACAGCATGGTCTTTCTAACTGTGGTTCTCCTGTGACACCTGGTTTGATGAAACATCAATATTCCTTAAATAAAACAACAAAGACACTGTACCAATTCTTTAACCCTTTTTATTAACCATTTTCATGGGCCTTGAAAACTATCAAGTTTTAAAATGGACGTGAGAAAATAAAACATTGATTTATAAACATTCATAGTTAGAAGAAAATAAAATTCACAGAGTTCTGAAAAAGGTGTAAGGAGCTAACATTTGTGGACTTAGTATGTAATCATCAGACTCTCTTTATTAACCATGAGGGCTGCTAGGAGAGATAATGTTACTGGGTTTTGTGCACCAACACTTCAAAGTGTAATGTTAATTTTCTGATGCATGGTATGGTGTCTTGGTGCATGCCTCAAGCAGTTCTGGTACCATATTCTTATCAAAGATTTATTTAACCCTCTGTATAGCTCAGGCTTTAAGCAGGAGTCAAGGGAGATGATAATCTGAGGTCTCCTCAGGCCATGTGGTGCCAGCCCTTCCAGCAGCAGTAACACAGAAGGTTTTGGAGCAGGCAGAAGGAAGGAAGCTTCTACAAGAGGCATAAATAAGGTTGGGCTTCTTAACAGCGAATAGGCAAAGGGCAAATGATGTTTATTTGAACATGTCAGTAAAGTCATGTCGGTAGGGAAAAGAACAAACCAGATGGTGCTCAAGTGGTGGAGAGACATGACCACCAGCTCGTTCTGCAATCAGCTGGAGCAGGAGCCCCTGAGCAAGCAGCCATTTCTGCCTATTGCCCAAATGTAAACACAGCAGGGAAGGCAATTGTTTTGTACCTGGGCTTTCCAACTGGAAAACCTCGATCCAATAATCCTATTACAGCATTTCTGTTAAATTGTGCAGCCTAAATGCCAGTCAGTGGTTTGTATGCTAATACTCTTTTGTACTTTTATGTTTTTATTTTAATATTCAGATGCAGATTTTCATGCATTACCGTGGTAGATATGAAAACACTAAATCTGAACAGGCTTTTTTATTATTATTATTTTACTGCAAACTTTTCCCTTCTCTGAAAATTTACTCTAAATGCATCAAAAACTCTGAAAAATACCAACAACAAAAAACCAACTAACCAACCAAAAAACCTTATCAAATTTTGATAATCAAGTGCATATATAAGGTACTTATATTTAATTATTCTTATAGCTCTTCTAGCTAATTGGTAAATTTTTAAATTATTATTATTCACAGGTAAATTTAATGGACATTTTGATATACGGACAGAGTAGAAGAGGAACTGTTAGGGTAATGAAGATAATTAATATCAATATAAAATATTGTTTACATTTTTTGTCTCATTTCTTTCATCTTGTGGATCAGTGTAGGGAGAGGCTTTTCAGACTAAAACTTAACATTAGGTTACAGGTGTAAAATTACTGTCAGTTTAACAGATTATCAATATTAGAAATCCAAATCAATGACAAGTTTCTTTTCCCTGACATATAATTGCAACAGAGATAGTCCACTCTACCCCTGATAAGTTGAAGCAGTGCAAGCTGCTGTCTGTGCTGCTTTTCACTGTGGAGCTAGCTAGTTAATCATTGAAGGATCTCTTTTTCCTATAGGTTCATCAGGCTAATAGGATGCAAGGGAGAGAGCAGCAAAACTGTATATGCACCAAAAGGGACCACTTCTACCTCCTACCAGTAGGGTGAGTTTGAAAGAAAAGGCTCTATAAGATTACAATAGTTAATTATAGTTGCTATGTGCTACTTGATTGAATTAATAACTTGACCAAGATCAGTTTTCTGGAAGACTGTTTGAGCAATTAAAACTTAGTTTTATTTCTTCAATTTGCCTTTTCAAAGACCTCCTGTAAAAAATTAAGTTTCAGTCCATCATTGATTCTACACGAGGGTGGCTTTTGATCCACAGGCTCACACTATACTGCTTTATGCGTATGTTGGAGGCTACATTTGAGGTGTGAGAAAGAGAAGAGGTCTTCTGCTATTTCACTGGTAAGGTGGTAGGTTTTTCTTTCCTGAGCTTAATCTTTGCTTTTGTATCTTGAAAAAGTGTGGAGCTAAGAGCTAAAGCCCATTGCAAAGCAATTATCCTTGATGTTCCCATTTCCTGCAGTTCCTTTCAAGGGAATGACATTGTACAGAGCTATGAATCAAGTATCACTTACCTTGAAGCCAGACACTCATCTATTTAGATGAGTTAAAAATCAACATTTGAGAAAACTGGTCTGGCTGCAAATGGCAATAAAAACTAAACTCTGTTTTCAAAGCATTCAAAACTAACTGCAGTTAAGCAAGCTGATGAACTGATGACCCATCACTGAAATGTCAAGGATCAGCAACTGGGAAAAGCCACACTCCTTGATGGAGTTCAGTATTGAAGTGCATGAAGGGTGGAATGGTCTTATTCTAGCTGATATGTGTGCAGAGCAAGTTCCTGCACCTCAGGGATTTTAAGCTTTTTTTTTTTTTTTTTTTTCTTCTTTTAAATATCCTGATAAACTACAAGAAATTGAGTGCTGAAATCCATTAAAACAAAATTGTTCTGTCTGTTCTGGCTTCCTCACTATTCTTTTTCCACGGAGCTGGGGTACTTGCACAAAGCTCATTAAGATGGCTTTCCTCTTGAATAGAAGTATTTAAACAAAATTAACTCAAACCTTTAAATATTCATGCATTCCAATTTCAGGATCATATGATAAATACTAACAGGAGGAAATTTAAATTACCAAAATACCCTCCAAAAAGGCTCTGTAATTGAAAGAGGCACCAGACTTTGATTACTTACAAATTATCATTGGCGTTGTCACTGCTGACAATACCTAGAACACCTTCAAAGCAAAATATCAATACAAAGTTTTGAAAGCAGACATGAAATTGTCAAAGATTCTTCCAGAGATATTGAAGAGAGAAAGCAGGAGAAGAAAATAATGATTTTTTTGTTTAGGAATTATGATTTTGTAAAAAAAAAAAAAAAAAAAAAAAAAAAAA
Organism: Acanthiza pusilla; assembly: GCA_036630365.1. Lineage (NCBI taxonomy): Eukaryota > Metazoa > Chordata > Aves > Passeriformes > Acanthizidae > Acanthiza > Acanthiza pusilla. Next base: position 4,342,486 of record JAXCHO010000036.1, read on the forward strand.
AAAAAAAAAAAAAAAATTTAAAAAAAAAGAGAGGAAATTGAGGAAGATAAAATTAACAGTCTTTGAAAAGCATAATGTAGAGTAACTGAAATACATAGAGCATACTCTGTAATGCCATCATTTTTTCTTTTCTATGCCCTACTGGTACTCCTGTTATATTATGATCATGTGCATTCAAGTAAAATTATTTAAGATTTTAAGCTCTAAGAGAGGGCAAGTTGCACTTCCTGCTTAAAAGCATGCCCTTTTAAAATATTTATATGATATCTGGACGTTATGAAGATGAGCTTATCAATAGGTATTACCCAGATCCTTGTAGTAATAATAACAGTATCTTGACCTTCTGTAAAATCCTTTGTCCATAGATCACAGATGCAATCCTCAAATGTCTGGATCTTGTCATTGTGTGTACTTGAGGTTCATGTGAAATGTCAGTATGCTCAGTTGAACTTCCTGTCTTAGTAAGTACAAGTCACAGAATAACCCAGTTTAAATAAGACATCTAAAATGCTTTTTTAGGTAACTGAAGTTTGCACAGTTTCAAGAGAATCAAAAGTAGTCATTTATTGGCTTGAAGATACTTATAAGAAGAAGAACTTTATAAGAACTTTATAAGAACTTTATAAGAACTTTATAAGAACTTTAAAAGAAGAAACATGACTGGTAATAAAATAGAGATTTTTTCATAGATTTCAAATTTGGATGATACCTGTTTTTCGAGTATTGACAAAGAGATTCAACAAGAGGTTATAAATTATGGGGGTTTTAAATGGCAGTAAATCAACTATCTTTTTTATGTGTTTGAGTAAGGATGAAGCAAGGTAGCCAGGCAGGCATATACTTGCAGAGTTTCCGCAATTATGAAAACAGGACTCACTTGTAAGAACAATAGGAATGCAGTGGAAATATCTACTTAACTAGGTAATAACCTCACATGTTCTATGTGTGGGGGTTTGGGTTTTTTTCTTTTTCTCTTTCTCTTTTTTTCTTGCTTTTTCTTTTTTTTCTTTTTTTCTTCCTTGTGGATTAGCTCCCACAGGAAAGTAATACCTGGCTGAGGATAGAAGGTCACCTTGCTTAATCCTCGCTTTATTACCGTACAAGCCAAAAGAAGGGTGATTTGACTAATACCAACTGGTTCTTAGATGAAGTTAGAACATTCTGAATTGTAAGAGTTATGAAACGCTACCAGGAATCTTTCTTTTTAGCAAAGAAAATATTTAAATTATAATTTCTATTTTTTAAAATTTTATTTTATTTTATTTTATTTTATTTTATTTTATTTTATTTAAATGAAACTTGGTTTCTTCTGAAATATATTCTCTATAGCTACACATAAAACTTGTTCTTTACAGTGGAATTAGAATACTGTATCACTTTGCTGACTTTGCTACCCCTGTAAGATACTTAAAATACTAATTAAAAGTATTAAGAGAAAACAGGTTTCAAGTAACATGAAAGAGCACTAGGGCAGAAGCAGTGAGGAGGAAGGTTTAACATTGTCCAGCTGTAAATACAGAAGAGTGAACAGTGCCACAATTTAGAAAGTGTATTCTTTACAGTCTTACATGATAATTTTCTGTAACTAATAGACTCCAATCTCTAGGAGTTACCAATCCACTGTGACTATTTGTATGTCTTCCAATGGACTAATACATCTGTATAATGACACAATTCCTTTAGGACAAAGGACAGTACTGTTTACACTGTGCTCACTATTGCCTGCAAAAGTTTCAAACATACATACAAATCAAACAGATGTGCTGGCATCTGCTCAGAACTGGGGATGCAGAATCAATTGTTCTGGCATCCTCCTGTGTCTGCCTGCGCATGTGCACCTTATTTTAGTATTGTAAAAAGGGAAACACACACCTATTGCTCTTTAGTCTTGTAGCCATTCCTTATTCTTATTGGTCATGATCTGTTCAGCACTCTACCCTTGAGCTTTTATTATATGCCAAAACACTGGTTTTGGGCTCAGGGGTGCACACAAACGTAATATAATATCACTACTGCTTTATTGTCTACATAAATAATGGATTTCTTTTGAAGAGATAGCAAAAATATAGAGAAAAACTCTCCCTCCTTTTTGGCATCAAAGCCAAATGATGCTACAACTTTTATACTACTAAAGTGAGTGCAACTATTTTCCAAGGGCCATTTACACATCTAGAGTAGAGAAATATGTGGACTGCTGTGGGAAACAGATACTTGCAACCTTTGAAAAAATTAAAATTACCAATGCTAAAAGTGGTGTTCAAACTTGCAAACACTTTGTCATAAAATGTGTTTCTGACAGCAGCTGTATAGCACAAGGAACTGATGTAAGAAGGAATACAGACAACAGGTTCTATAATGAAACTTATTTTCATAGACACAAAAGCATATATTCTTAAGTGAAAATGAGCATTGTGTTGACCAAGACTACATCAACTGTTCACAATGGTGTGGGAAAAACTTTTCCCAAGGATGCAAAAAAACCCTCATGTATAAAAAAAAATTCAAAAATACCACCATGTAAAAATTATCTTTACACTCTACTTCATAACTTTCTAAACCAAGAGATTCAGGTGTGATTTGCGAGTTGTTTTGACAATTTTATGTCACCACTGAAGGGTAAGTTTTGTTTGACAACAGGGAATAAAGGGATAAAACTGTTTAGGAGACCAGAGAGAAATTAATTGTCAGCAAAAAGCCACATATGCTACTTCAATTTTTCTAGTTGTGTCTATTTCTGCTAAAAACTCATTTGCACAATGACTGCTGGAACAAAATCTTTCTGGTGTAAATAGCTGCAGTAGTGGTACTGCTTGTTTCTAGAGTATGAATTCATGCTTTCATAATGTAGTGCATGCATTTTAACCATCACAAGTCCATCGAGAAGATGGAAAGTTTCTAGAAATTATTCAGGTTTCCTAACTAATATATATTCATGCCCTAGATCTTATTTTTCTGTATAAGTATACAGATATGTCATTCAATATAGATTATAGTATATATATAGCTCATAACAGTAACGGTTAAGCACAGAAATCCAATCCTACTGATAAACAAAAAAACAATTTTATACATGTCTATAAGTAGGAAATTAATTTATAAACACAGTCTTTTCTAAGGGTAGTGTAATTGTAGTAGCTGAAGGAGCCAGAGAGAATTCATTTTGTTGGCCTTGTGTACTTGAAACACTTTATATCTGACTGAAGTGGTTTTAGGCCCAGCTGGAGATAAAACACCAGGCAGCCCCCAGCTCACCTCTCCCCTTCTCTTCCCCCCAACATGGGTGCAATGTGGAGGAGAACTGAAGTAACTGTTGTCTGCTGAGATAAGAACATTTTAACTGAAAATAAAATAAAATACAGTAACAGTGGCAAATAATAATAATAATAATAATAATAATAATAATAACAATGATAATAATAATAAGGTTATGCACAATGCAGTTGCTCACCACATATTGACAGATGCCAGACGTCACCTGTCCCAGCTAAGCTTCCTCCCAGTCTGTGTTTTTTTTTTTGTGTACCTCCTCACTGGAAGAGCATGAGACAAGGAAGAAAAGTCTTTAGGAGAAACACAGTTTAGAAAGAAACCAAAATATCAGTGTGTTATCAATACCATTCTCATTCTAATTCCAAACCACAGCACTGAGAAGAAATTAACTCTGACTCTGATTCAGGCATATTTTGTGGCTCAATTTATGCAGTTTCTGTGTGTTCAACTTTCAGGTTATTTGGTATTCTTAAAGACCTCCTGCAATCTTTTCCTCATATTCAAGTCTTCTTAAAGGCATATTTTAATATTTCTGCCTTTTGCAGAAATATTGAAAATATGAATATGAAAAAATTAAGTGGCATTTAGAAAAGGAACTGACTTTTGCTAAAATATCTTTTGATTTTCAGGGCCCTAGTCAAAATATTCACAGACAATGCGTTCCTTGGTAGTGCTGTGCAGGTAAGATAAAAGCCCTTCATATCTGTGGAAGCCAATGTAACTTTTTTTCATATATGATAGGTAATATTTTTAGGGATGTTTTTCATGTCTCTGCTTCAGATGTTTCAGTAGGAACATTTTAAAGAATATTCAAGTAGACCAAATTATCCATATACTATTGAAAGTAAAATCAGTATTGTAGAAAAAGTGCTTGGTTTTAAAATCTGATGTGCAAGGAGAAGTGGTCATTAAAATAAAGTTTGTGTGTCATTTTCATAATACTCTTAGTGTTTCTTCATAAAAGGACTTATGCATTGTTTTATGAGGAAAAGTAACAAAAATGTTCACAAAATGCAGGCTAGGGTTTTCTATTATATACATAGAAGCATGGTGATTTACGTCATAAAAATGGAACCGCAAATAACTTGGTATTTGTGTACTGAGGAAACAGCCCCTCTACAAATGTATTATGCCTTCTGAGCATTAAAACATGAATGATTAATTAGATACAAACCAGAGCAACTTAACATTTAAAACAATTCCCGGTTGTCATTGTCACTTCCAATGCATGGAGTTCAAAAATAAACAAATTACTAGCTAGTTCGATAAACTAATGGAAATGTTTAATATGTCTTCTAAAAGTCCTTTTAATTGCTTTTGAGAATTTCTTTGTGTAGTTGAATACAATTTGAGGAAATCCTCATAATATTCCACAATTGCTTTCAATTCCCACCCTACTACAATGTAGATAAAAAACCCCTTCAAATAATAATGTCTGTCAGATTAATAAAGTGAGTTATTCAAAATTTTTAAAACTGTGCTTTTCATTTATGTCCATATTAAAGAGTCAGATAAACAATGGACAATTTTAAAAGAATCCACTTGGTTCTGTTGGCTACACAGGGAAGATGGTCTTTAGCTATCTCAGGAGTGCTCTTTTGTCAGACAGTTAAAATTATCTGAGGTAGGCTGAAATCAAGCATCAATCTTTTTTCTAGGGAAAGTGATAAGAAGAACAAGATAAGCTTTTAATAGTTCCCCAAAACTAAGATGCAGATTTCAGGGCAATTGACATGAGCAATTGCTGTCAAGTGTTTTGAAGATCTTGGGTCCATTTGAGAAAAATAGACCTAAATTAAATTCTTAACTTCAAGAGAAGCAGGACAGATTTTCAAACCCCCCAAAATGGGAAAACCAGTGGGAGATGTGGTTAGCTGTGTCACATAGACACTGAAACAGGAAGACTGTTATGGAAAATAGTTTCTGAAATACAAACATAAAAGTTTTATTTTCCACCAAGTTCATTTCATAAAGCTTCCTTTGCTGCTATGTCTGGAGCAGGGATGTGGAGTCCCCATTTGTCTAACAGGTAATCATGCAGCAGTGTGGGCTGGGGGCTGACCTGCTGGGGAGCAGCTCTGAAGAGAAGGGGTCCTGGTGGACAACAAGCTGTCCATGGGTCAGCCCTTGTAGCCAGGAAGGTCAATGGTACCCCACGGTGCATTAGAAAGAGCATTGCCAGCAGGTCCAGGGAGGTGATCCTGCCCCTCTGCTCAGCTGTGGTGAGGCCACATGCGGAGTGCTGTGTCTAGTTTTGGGCTGCTCAGTACAAGAAAGACGAGGAGCTACTGCAGCAGATCCAACGGAAGGCTATGAAGGTGATTAAGGGACTGGAGCATCTCTCTTACGAGAAAAGGCTGACAGAGCTGTGCCCATTCAGGCCCAATAAGAGATGACTGAGAGACTCCATGAATGTCTATCAGTATTTGAAGGGAGAGTGTCAAGAGGATGGTCCAGGCTCTGCTTGGTGGTGCCCAGCAAAAGGACAAGAGGCAGAAATTGATGCACAGGAAGTTCCACCTGAACATGAGGAAAAAATTCTTTGCCATGTAGGTGACCACACACTGGAATAGACTGTCCAGAGAAGCTGTGGTGTCTCCCTCACTGGAGATATTCCAGAACAATCTGGACATAATCCTGTGCTGTGTGTGCTGGTTGGACTAGATGTCCCACTGCGGTGCCTTCCACCCTGATCTATTCTGTGATTCTGTGAATTGAACCTTCATGAGAGCTTTTGGCACTGAGAGAACAGAGAGTATCTGTGGGAGTGCCTGTACCATGTGTGTGTGACCACACCATGTAAGGCTCCACACAGATATATAAAGAACAATGAGAAGATGTGGATACTTGCGGAGACCTCCAGAGGGAGATTCTGCCTGCAAATTTCTGTAGCAGAAATGAAGCAGCGAACCTCTTCCCTGAGACCTCTGTGACATTTTATCTAATTCCATCGACAGTGTACAAAATGCTTTTAAGCAGCTCTGACTAGATACTTAAAATTTAGGCATCACCACTTCCTTGATTCAAATTTTAACCATTTCTCACACAGAAAGCAAAGTTGTCATACCTTTACCCCTCTCTTTGAGGCACTGTAGAGACAACCACGTAAAAAGAAAATATTTGAATGAATCATCTGCTCAAAAACTAATTACAATTTTTTGTCTCAATTTTTATGCACACATACAGCTACAAATGCCAAGTCATAATTATTTGGGTCACACTGCTATGGACATTTATTTATGTCTGTCACAATGGATGTCTTGTGTTAATTTTATAAATTTTGTGTGGGTATATGTTTGTAAGCTTATGTGCCCTGCTTTGAAAAGGCAAACAGGAATTTCACTTTTCCAGTACAAACCTAACAGATCTGCCAGTGATTAAGTGACTCTGGAACGTGGAAGCATACAAGAATTTGATAAAAACATGTGTAACATAAAAAGTGGCACTATGTGAACTAAAACCGAATTCTGACTTGTAAGATTCTTTGTTCAGACATGAGGATAGAAGTAAAATCTTCATTTTTCTCATAACAGATTGTGTTTCATCTTCTGGTTAAGTTAGTGTCAAAGAAGTCCAATAAATTTTATGATGCTCTAATTAGCACTCTCACAAGCTGTTAACATTTGTACTTGCAGTCAAGTGGCATTCAGAGAAGTGTGAAATTTTTCTGCCTTTGAAAATATTTAGGAAATCAGTTCTCCTGAAATGGAGAGATCCACTTTAAAAGCCTGTACATACATCAATGGAAACTGGAACTGATTCTCAGCATGGCACTTTAGATGTTTACTGTTGAGTGAATTAATGAATAATACTCCCTAAAAGTGTAACTTTTCCTGTACAGCTACTTCTTATGTAAACTGTTAGTTTATTTGCATTAATGTTTGCAATCTTTAAAATTATAATGTCAATCAGATGCTCGTCAGTTGCAATGACAATTATAAATGAACATAGCTTCATTTCCTAGGGGTTCATGTCTCTCAGTTGATTGATCTTTAAGTCCAGTGATGATAACATCTTTGATATTATAATCTAACTATTTCTGCCTGTATTTAAAAGTCTTCTCACAGAGAATTTTGGAAGACAAGATGCCGTATTCAATTTTCAATACTATATTCTAGAAAAAGGATCAAGAATTATTGGGAGCAAACTTAAGAATTTTCAGACTTGGTATCTCCTTTACCCAGTTTATGGTTTGTAGAGGATGCTTTATGGGACCTCTAGTCTTGATTGAAATTGGACAGCAAGTTAAAAGTTGCCAGAGGGATACACAGACATACACAAAGCCTGTGTGATTACATGCACTGTTATCAGCAGAAATAAATGAAAAAATAATCACAAACTATTCCTTTCAGTATTGTTCAAGGTGATATGAGAATAACTGGGAACAGACAATCTATTCTCAAGAGAGGAACTCAGATTGCTAAAAGAGAGCACATGCACACACAAACATTCTTTAGATTTATTTAGAGGAGGAAAACTTTGGAGGTCAGACCAATGAAATAACACAGATAACAGCAGCACCTGAACTACTCCAAACTTTTTTTCCCCTCCAACCTAAGAAGGCTACTAAATTCCACTTCTATTTTAGGTTTCCTGTCTTATCTAAACCCCTGACAATAGGAACCGTATAAAATCACTTTTGACCACAGTTGCATTCTAGAAAAACAAGGGATGAGTAATGAGGCAGGTTCTCCATCTACCAGCTTCTGACCTCCTCTTTTTACTCCATTCTGTATCCATTCATTAGGGATCCCTCACTGGGACTGCTAACCACCAAGATCAAAAGCACCTAAACTGGTCAATCATTACCTTTAATCCTTTAGGTTGAATCACTGCCTAGGCTCCATTGGGTAGATCTAAGGTTAAAAGAATAGAATTGGGACTGTTCAGCCTGGAGAAGTCTTTGGGGTGACCTCCTTGTAACCCTCCAGTATATGGAAGGCTACGAGAAAAATGGAACAAGACTTTTTACAAGAGCATGTAGGGACAGGACAAGGCGGAATGACTTTGAACTGAAAGAGTGAAGGTTTTGATTAGATGTTAGAAAGAAATTCTTTACTGAGAGGATGGTGAGGCACTGGGACAGGCTGGACAGAGAAGCTGTGGATGCCCTATCCCTGGGATTGTTTCAAGGCCAGTTTGGATGTGGCTATGAGCAAACAGGTCTAGTGGAAGCTGTCACTACCCATGGCAGGGGGATTGGAACAAGATGGCTCTTGGGTTCCAACCCAAGACAGTTTGTGATTCTGTGGTTTTATGATGTGCTTTGAATATAATGGAGATTTAAACACCTGCTACATATGTTGACAGCTACAATGTAGAATATTATATTTATTTCTCATAATAAATGCCACCATGGGGATTTTATTCTGTTTCCTAGAACACAGGAGAAAAATTCTAATGATATTTGAGTTGCACAAGGCTATCTAGGACATCTCTATTAAGTTGCATGACGAAGGCATATTTTTTACTCTGTGGAAATGCAGATGAAGCAGTGGAAGCCTTGAACATATGATATTGCAATTCTGTTTCCATAAAAAATTTCCTGCCCCAGGTTCCTGAGTACATCTGCCACTGTGCAAATCCAGATCTTTGAACAGATCTAAAGTCCAGCTCTTGACTCTCAGAGTCTCAGAGCTCTAACTGTAACACTTCTGAATGTTACCTTACACAGACTGAGACTGTGACTTTTGAAGGTGACAAAGTCTGTTGTGGGCATCCATTAGTCCAGGATGAAGAGATTGGAGACTCATCTGTGAAACATCTTTCTCTTCTCCCTCCAATGTGTGATTTGAACCAAGAACTTCAGATTACTTCTCTCTCCTGCAGAAGCCTTCACAACTGTCATAATTAGTTACTAGGTAGATAGGTAGTTTTGTGCAATGAGACTTTTTAAAGTCTTTTTTCCATGGGTATTTCATCTTGAACCAGAAAGTTTAAATTAAGTGCAGAAAAGGCTTGAATTAAACTATTTTGGTGCACAGCTGATCAGCCTTTCTCCTAAACTATCTCAGGCTTTTTCTTATTTTGCTTTTATACAGAAAATTATTATCTCATTTTAGATATTGAAATCCAGTTGAGACTCTGAATCATATCCATCTTTCCAAATAGATATGTTCACAGTTCATGCATTTGCATATGAACTAATTTTTTAAAGGCTGTCCTTATAGTCAGTAATAAATAAATGACTATATGACAGCATGAATATTTTTATTCTAAAACAAAGATTTATATCAGTCTGATGAAGTATCTTTCTCTCTTCTTTTCTTGGCAACCTAAGTTGCAGCCATCAAAAGTAGGTGAGATATATCTCACTGTCTGGAAGTCCTAGGAGGAAGGCAGATCTTCTTTTCAAGTTCATGACAGCTAAGACTTAATCCTTGCTCTGTATTCTCAGCAGTTTCCTGAGCCAGAAGCAGTTCCTGAGCAGTTTCCAGAAGTTGATTTAAGCAATTCAAAGTGTCTAAAAATGTGTGTAACATGCACCTCATAATTTCTTTTGTAAGGAAACCTGAACATCAGATCACTTTTTGCCTCTTCTAGGTACTTGTTCTAGAAGATTGTGTATTAAACACCCTAGACTGAATTTTCTTTATATTTGTCTTTTAAGAAAAATTTGTAGTGTCATGGCCACAGTGCCAATGGAACAATTTGTCATGTGTGGCTCTGGGATTGCTCTTAGCAGTGACACAGCTGCCCAACTCTTCAAGGTTGATTGAAAGTACATTGACATCAAAAATGTCATAGTTCAGCTTCAGAGAACCAGTGATTCATGTAATTGTAACTGAAACCTCCAGTAGTGAAATAGTGATGGAAAATTCTGCAGAAATACAGTGTGCTTCAAGAAAAAGATGTGATTATTTTCAAATTTAGGGTGATGGGTAATGAAGAGGCAGCTGAACACATTCTTAAGGTGTATTTTGTTTAAGCACACTGTTTCTACCATTTTGCACTTTAGTTGTAGTTTACAGAAGAGAACTTAAAATTTCCTATTTCCTTGAGACATCGTGCTTCTGACTCAGATGTAACCACATTTTCAGGCAGTAGGGGAAGCCAGCACAACTGCTGCTCCTCTTTGTCTTTGTAGACAGAAAGTAGAGGTTTGGGATTTGTTTCTTGTTTCCAAAGTCTCAATATTTGTAAGAATATATGCTTTACTATTGCTATTTTAATGTAACAGTGTTTAGCTTCTGATGTAACAGTTTGATAGGATGAACCTCAGGTACTAAAGAATGTTAACATCATTTAATTAGGGATCTAACTATGTTTGTAAATTAAATCAGTTTAACATTAATTTTAGCCCCCCATAAGGGTTATTTGGAGGGGAGGTTTTTTTCACACTTTTACTAAAAAGAGAAGTCAGTATGACTTTAAATACAATTCTCATCTGTTAAATAGTCAGAAAGATTTTTTTAAATTAATAGTTACAGTAGGAATGTAGATTCTGTGACAGTAATTAAATGAAATAGTAGCAGAGCCACATCACCATGAAAAAGGGGAAAAAAAAACCCAGTAAAGGAAGGATAGCAAAATCAAAACAAGCTGACATCTTTGAGTAACTCCTCCATGTGGACTAGAGACAAGGCAATGAATCAACACATCATTGTCATCTTGGTGGCAGAAGACCTCCCAAAATGAGTGATTGAGAAGAGCAAACAATACTGACAGAGGCGATGACAACGGAATTCATAGCTTTTGGGCTGAAAGCAGCTTAGTTTAAAGATTTTCAGAGGCATAAGGGGTGCATGGGCACAGAAATAAACTATGAAGTTCTGATGCATTCCACATATCTTTTTAATAGAGATATGTTAATGATATCTTGATATCAGAGAAGCTACTTTATTGTATGCATATACTTTTCTTTTTTCCACAGTTTCAACCAAAGACTGGAAGTCAGTGCACCCTCCAGTCCACACCTCAGGCCTCTACTTCTCAGTGGCAGGAAGGAAAAACTTATTTAATTTGCTTACTGTAATAGCAGCAACAGACAGTAACACTTACTGATGTAAAATGAAGACAAGAAAACAGGATTAGTTCTGAGATCTGATATCTTTCAGCTCCCCAGGCTTAGAATGAATTCTAAGAGCCATGGCAAGTAATGAGATACCAGAACTTAAACCTACATTATCCTGATTTATCAGATATTTTCCTCTCAGCACTTTGCTCCGCTTAAGGACCCCTGAAGCAGAGATTATTCCCATATACACCAACAAAAAGCTTGGGGTCACAGTTTTGAAACTCTGCATATCAGTTCCTAACTCAGTATCAGAGTTAAAACTTTCATTAGTTCCTCACACTTACAGCAGAATGGTGTTTTTTTCTTGCTACTACACTGCAAGCAGAAAATGTGTCTCTGAGCCAAGCCATGAGCAGCAGCTTTTGAGTGCAAGGCTGTACCATTAACGATGCAAAAATCCTATAGAGAGTGCTCCTGCTGTATACAACCTGCAAGTGCTCAGACCTCCAGTTAAAACATTCTCCAAATGCCAGTAGATTTTACCTGAGGCTGGAAAAGCACACACTTTTTGTCAATTCACGATAGCAGTGACTTCATCATGGAAGAACCTGGAAGAGGACTTTTAACTCCCAGTGAAATGACAGCCGCAGACATATAAATAGTTACAAACCTGGAGGAAAAGAAAAATGCAAATTTACCATTGCTTTTGATTGGTGCAAGTCTACCAAAGTAAAAGGAACGCTGGCTTCTTCAAGTGTAAAATAAATTTGTTTCAACTATTTCATACCCTGATCAATGCAATGACTTGATTGAACTTGAGTAAAAAGAAAACAAAGTCTGCTGAAGAAGACACTAGGTATTTATACTTCACCAATTCAAAAAGGAATCCTAATGGAAATTTGGGGATGTTGCAAAGAACAGTTGCCTGATTAAAAAACCTGCTAGACGCACAGTGTTCTCAGGACACTTTAGAGTATGAGAAAAGTTGATGGAAAATTCACAGCATATTGAATCATCTGTAAAGAAACACTGATAAGATTATTGTTTTCATTTTACTTTTCAGTGTAGGTGTTAACTTCAATGAGTGAGTGATGTCTGGCCCTCATTTATGTGAAGTATTTTTATGAGTTAAATGACATATCAAATTATTTAATAATTATTTAATGCCTTACAACACAAATAAACAACTTGGAAAGAACAGAAATTAAACTACTTGAATGACTGTAAAAGTCACATGGCTTATTATTAATAATTTCTGTGGAAAGAGCCTAAAAATGATCTATGATAAAATTTTTCAATTTTTTCATGTTTATTTACATATCTCTTCTGTTCTAAGTTTTGTTGCCATCATTGGATTGCATCTGTGTGTGCAATTACATTTGTTCATACAGCTGGCAGATGGTATGCAACAAGAAACTCATAATACCAAAAGGATGGGAAGAAGACTGATTTTGTGAGTTATTATGTATTTATTATGTATTGCATCTTCCTGCCTTTCATTTCCAACAAGATTATGAGGCTGTTTTTATGCATAACATTACTTGCAAAGCTGGAGAATCAGTGTTTTTTCTTTGAGGGCTTCCTGACCACATTTATGAAGAAACCTTTTATTTGTGGTGAATTTACAGTTTCCTAGGCCAAACTGAATCTAGTTTATATCACAGCTTTGTTACTGTCAGGTAGTCTTGCAAACTGAAGTTTCTCTAACTTGTACAGCAGACACGACCTGGGGTCTTTTGTTCTATACATTAACGCGGAGGGCGGTGGTGGAGTGAGATGTGGTCTCCTGCGTGATCCAAAAGCATCCCGATTCCCAGACAGACACTCCTGGCTGCTGCATTCCACAGCGTGCAGGTACCTTTTCAATCACTTGTGCTGATGGGTAGCACAAACACACCACACACCCCAGAGTCTTAGATAGGCCCAATGCGTTTACCAGAGATACAGAACTCAGAGGGCTCAGTCGTCTGGATATATTTTAAAGGCCTTTATTTCTCTGAAGGGATCCAGGAGCGAAAAAGGAGGAGCCACGCTGCGTGACCGTGGATTTAGGGGTGAAGGGCCAATAGAGCTGGGGAGGAAGCGGGGAAATACAATGACAACCAATGGGAAGAAGGGAGGGGTGGAGTGTGTGATACCATGAGAACCAATGAGGCGAAGGGAAGGGCAGAGTAAGGGATACAACAATAACAAATCAACATAGGAGGACTAACATAACCTTAGGGAGGGACCATTTAGCTGATACTCAGAGGGTATTTCACACCTCAGAGTTGTCTCACCAGTTTGCTGGTGTGGGAACCTCTCGGTTTCTCCGGGATGGTTTCATCCACCCCAACAATGCATCACTTTTAAATAAAAGGCCTTTTTGAATCACTGCACTTCATCTTTTAACTCTAAGGTTAAAAGATTACATTAGGTATAGACTAAGTAGTATCAGCTAGGGGAGATATTATTTCCTAAAAAAGTACCCAAATTACTCCTCTAGAAATGGTGGGACATATAAAAAATATAGTTCATTGTTTGTCTTTTGCTGTGAGGTGTTATCATCCCTCCCATGAGGTGCCAAGAGGCAAGAGGAACTGAATCAACCAGAAGATACATATTGGTCACCAAATGGAGAACTGCCTCAGGCAACAGCACAAAGGAATAAGCAGCACAAGCCAAAATAGGAACTAGAAGTATTAAGTAGATTTAGAATAAGAAATAATAAGTAAAAAAAGGGGGCTTGATAACAGATGGATCTTTCTGGGAATGGAACCCTGTGAGATAAGAACCAGAGTGAACATGTGGAAAGATAAGAGACATTTCAGCTTCTAGTTCTGTTGCACGGCGTACACAGGGCTTTGCAGCATAAACTTCATTAACTTGTCCACTGTGGCACTTGCTTATGGGAGTTCTAATTTTCTCCTTACTCTCAGCTTATTTTCCGACAGGTATCTTCTCTATACTACTTCTCCTTGACCACCTTTTTCTTTGGGGTGTTACGTGCAAGATCCAATAAGTCAACATACATCTATTTTTCTGTATTCATTGCTGACCACATGGCACATTTCCATCTTCATTTCATTAGATGGATTCATATCTTGCTATCATATGATGGTGGTAAACCATAAGCACCTAGCAAGCAAAACATGAGTTTTTTGCTGCATGGGTTGGGTATTTTGGTGACAGCCAGCTCCCATAAGATTTCTCAGCCTTACTCTGCACTACTTCAGTCTCCCAGGCCTCTGTCCTTGAAGACATGGTTCAAGGAATTCTCATGGTTCTAGAAGTGCCATTAAGCCCTTGTGTAGCTTTAGAACTAAGCTACCATTAAAGCTGCCTAAAACTCTTCCTCTGTGCAGTTCCAGCAAAGGAGATTAAACTGTGTCGGTTCTGCAATGAGTGCCATGGCAATGCAAATTCACTTAAGCTGCTCTCCACAAACCATGTACTCCATAGGAACCATGAAATATCAGTGTGACATATATTTAAAAAAAAAAAAAAGAAGTGTTTTTAAAACTTCTGAATTGGCAGAGATATGTAAATCTCCATCTCATACTGTAAGATATTAACTTATAATACTTTATTATTCCCAAGGCTCATCGATTACAAGTGGAATTTTACACAGCCATACTGATATTAGTCACAAACATGACTTTCATTAATATTTTTTCTCCAGTTAATTATGCACTGAAATAGTATGAAATTGTAAATGCTTGAGACAAGGTCAATCTAATTTCTTAGTGATGTAGAAAATAGTAATTTCTCACGAAGGTTTCCTGTGTTTGAGATCTCAGAGTTTGATCATTTAGCTAATTATGCCACTAATTTACTTGGAACAGTTCCTTGTCCAGGCCTGTCTGATGTTAGATTTTTTTAATTGATACTTCCTGTACAACATTTAAAACTACTGAAGCACTATCAAATTTTGGTAACATGTGACAGGGAAAAAATACATTTCTCTATGAACTAATTTCATTTCTGTGAGCTCACATTAATACTGTCTTTTTCTTCTAAGTCCATAGATACTACAATAGGTTATTTCTGGTATTAAGTACTACTGAAAGCACTCAGCTGTGATCTTTTTTTGCATGCCTACTAAGAGGATTTGAAGAACTCTTTTATTCCTGTTGTGTGCATGGAACTGATATTTGAGATAAGATATTAATAATATATTTATTACTGTTACAGTATTAAAATGTGAAATTTAGTTTGGGATATCATATTAAGACACTGGTGAAAACCATTGCCGTAACAGCTGCCAGTGTACATTCTTAATTCTTTCATTAAATATGGGGGGATGAGAGGGGAAAGGAAAGAATGTAGGTTAAATATTTGTAATTAAAAAAAAAAAAAACAAACCCCATACAACTTTTTTTTTGTATGGTTTTTTTTTGGGTTTTTTTGGTGTTTGTTTTTTTTTGTTTGCTTGTTTGTTTGTTTTTTTGTTTTTTGTTTTTTTGAGGGTGAGGGATTAACTGTATTCATTACTCACTTTCAGCAGGAAAAAGTAATTCTTTTGTCTGGTAGTTTTGATTTCATATTGACCCTCTTTTCTTGGGATGAAGACAGACCCAATCTTGTTCTACTGTTGAATTTCCCTCTAAAAGAAAGCAGGATGATCTTCAATAAGGTGCTATCAAGAATAGAAGAGACAGAAAATGGAATTTTTTTTTTATTTGAACCTTACCGATGGATATTACTGACACAGCATAAGGTCTTAGCAGCCATTCTGAGACTCAAAAACTTCTTCCAGTGGCAATCTATTTAAATCATTGCTTTGTGTTTGCTCTTCTAGTCGTACATTCCCATCAGTAATAGAAGAAATGGAATTGATTTGGCAGTCTTAGCCAAGCTGTTAGTATGGAATAAGAAAGAAAAAGACTAGGAAAGGAGAAAAATAAGCTCAGAGGAGAATGATGCCCTGGTAAGGGGAAAACAGCAGAACACTGAGCATCATATCATCAATAAAATTTAGGATTTAGCCAAAGCTATTTTAAACCTTCTAGAAAAACATTGTATAATAAGACCTAGAAGAGTGAGTAGAGAGCTAATTCTTTTTAAAGTAGTCTTTTAAAGATAAAAAATTTAGTCCCATTGCCATTCAGAGAACAAACTTCAAATCCCAAAACTCACTAGAAAAAAAAGGGAGTTTAACCCTGACTATGGGCCAGTTCACACATCTGATGCCTCTCTCCCATGGGAAATGGTGGTGTCCCTCCTGAAGCAGCCTAAACGTCAGGAGTGGAGACAGAATGGTCTGTGAGATCAGACTTCTGATGAGCTGTGAGGGAACCTGAAGCTCCTGGTTCCTTCCCAGTGAAGCAGGCAGGCAGCCAAACGGAGATAAACTTAGCAGCACCACTCTCCCCTCAGTCTCTTGGACAGGCTGCTTGAGAAGGGTGAATGAGATGAGGAAAGCTGGGTAAGATCTGATGAATATGTTTGATGTGAGCACAGTTGGAAGATGATAAAAATTAAACTATCTCTGGTTTTGATTTTGAAGGAAACAACAAGAACAACAATAAAAAAGTGTAGATATTTCACTGTTAATTTCAACAGTAGGGATGAAGCTGCCTAACATATGAATAAATGCTAAACCTGGAGCCTGAGATACTGCAGCACAGAAGCAGAAGTGTCCCAGATCTCAGTTCCTAACATTGCCTTGTTCTTCAGGAGATTAACAAAAATTGGCATATCTAGGCTTTTATACCAAATATATTTACTATTAATTGTTATTAATTATTGCTCTTTTTCAAAATTCCAGTAGGTGTAGAAGCACATAATATTCCAGAATTTTAATTGTTCATTCCATCATAGAGGAATAATGACTGAAATAAATGACACTGAGATGACAGTAGAAAGGCAGACATTCCTAAAAATATTCTTCAAGTTACTAGCTGTTTAGCAATTATGATAAGAATTATCATGTGGTGATGCACATGGGCATTGGATAACTGGGACAAAGTCTTTCTTAAGGAATGAAACACTCTTTCTGGGAGAAAGACTCAGCACAACCTGGGCTCAAAAGATAATTGACAGAATTGCTCCTAAAAAGGCTGGAGAGGAAGGATGATGCTGATTATTCAGAGCTCTGAAATTTTAATCCTACATACCTCATGCAGGGGATGCTCTAGCTGATGAGATTCACTCCTCTATCTTTAAACAAATTATCTTTAAAAGTTCATCTTTACACTTACTGCATATAAATGAGAAGCCTATACATCCTTGATTCCTGCTATAGTCAAGAGAAAAACATGTTATATCCAAAAAGGCAGTTAATATCTTTGGTAAGATAACAGCTCCTCGAGATGCCTTTCATCTGCACTGCCTGCAGAAGAGACCTGGAGCAGTGGCGTTCCTGCCACAGGTGGCTTGATTAAATGACCAACCTCACCTGGCATGAGCATGTTTCTGCAAATATGGGTGTGTAACGAGTACAAGTTTGATCTGGCTGAAACAAAAATAAACTCACTCACCCCCCACCCCTCCCTCCATGCATATTTGCCACCCTGTTATGAGGTTTCTCCATACATATGTTAAGAAGTTACTCCATATGTAGGTAACCTGCTTTTGGGGCAGGCTGCTAGTATTTCCCAATATGTTTCAATCATAATGAGTTGGGTTAGTCAAAGCAGCCTTCAAGAACTCTCAGTCATCTCTTTTTGTTCCACATATGAATGAGTGATGAGGAGATATCCGAGGAGGAATCAGTGTCTAGATCAGCAGTCAACTCCTCACATCTTAGAAGTTTAATCCCTGTGGCATAGGAGCAGTGCAGCGAGTTCAGCTGGCTGCCAGCTTAGTTCAGCTTTGAAGATCTGTAAAGATTCTTCCTTTCCTATTTGCAGGTGAGTGAGTGTGATTTTTTCATACTGATCATTTTTATTTCTGAAAATGTATAATGTAAAATTTTGATTCATTCCCTAGGTTTGATAGTTTTGAATAAAGGGAACCAAAGCAGAACTGAATCTCTGCTGAATCTCTGTCTGGATTTTTTTTTTTTTTTTTTTTTTAGCTAAGTTTGTGGTGCAAACAATGGAAAACGATAAAGACATAGATAAATTTTGTACTTGATCAGGCAGAAATCTGCATTTTTTAAGCATGTTTCTGTTCTTCACCAGGGAAGGAGGTGGGATGAGAAAGACGATGCAGGGTAATTTCTGGATCTCGATAAGAAAGGGCCCAAAAAGAAATAGCTTAATTAAAGAGTTGTTTTAATAAGAGAGACTAAAAAGAGGAATACAGATAACAACTAAATTTCATGTCACTTGAGATTCTGGGCACCCTGCACTCTGCAGCATCCCAGAAGGATCCCAGGTGGATTTTCCCACCATTATGTTGTGCAGTGTCTTCCTGTGGCAGACGTTCCTCATTTCTGGTTCTTTGCACTATTATATAATTTTCTTACAGGAAGACAACTCTGATCATTAAAGACAGTTGCATAAGAGCTTGCTTCACTTTTAGATAAACAGAGGTGGCAGAACTGCAGGTGCCAAGAGGAAGCTGCCTGCAGCCTCCTCAGTTGCAATGAGTTGGCTCCTGTGTCCAAGGGATTTGTGCAGCACAGCAAGTCCTGAAGGTCATGCTGAACGTGCAGCACAGTGCAGTCCCACACAGACCCAGCCCTGCTGAGGTTAATTGTCGTGTGGATCACTCACACCTTGATATTCACTGCTGTCCTTCTCAGGAACACTATATTTCACCCCTTGGTCCACCTACAGTTCAACTTTCTCGAAGACATTTTAAAGTACATGTTATATTAGTAAACTGTTTTTCTAGGAGAAAGTTTATTGACAGGCTGGACTGTTATGTCTGTTATAAAATCCCTGTATGAGAGGCAGGGCCTGGCATGGGGAGCTCCAGGAGTTTCTTATACAGTGGCTACTCATGATGACTTATTAGCTTCTCAAGCCTTAAGAGGGCTCAATAAAGCACACCTAACCTGCTCAAAACCATTAGCTTTTCCTCAAGTACAATATCTTCTCCAAGGTTCCCAAAATAGATTCTAACTTTATGTAGACAGAGTAATCAAGTCTTAATTTTCTGCAAAAGAATTTCATGGTAAAGTAAGTATGATCAGAAAAATCCCATCTCACATAACCTCTGTGGTCATGAAAGGCTTGAAATTCAGCAGAACCAATATGAGCCACAGCAAGATAGGATGAACAACATGGTGTCAATGATCCATAACCACTATATATCACCAAAATGTAACATTTATTCTACTGTTTTAGTGATAGGGGAAAAGCTACAGAACACGGATCTTCAACTATATGTATCAGCAGGCTGATCTCTTCAGTCTTTCAGGAGTGCATAAAATCCTGGGTAGCTATGGCAACTTCAAAACTGCCTAGGTCAGGATTGAGGAGTGGGAGTCTAAATGTCTTCAGCACTTTCAGAAGAAGGAAGTGTCAGCAGAATGAAGTTTAAAACCCACATTATCATTAATGGATAGAGTAGAAAATGTTAAAAAATTGCTTTGGAAACAAAAATATGGAATTTGACATTGTGAATAACTCAGTCTAAAAGTTTTATGAGAATGAATGCTCTGAAAGGCCACCACTTTTTTTCAGTCTATACACTTACTTTATTTTCTGTTTTACAATCTCCTCCCTGTTCTTGGTAGTGCTGTGCCATAAGGAGCACAACCAGCTTGTTGGAGCTCCTAGAATGAATATTTCTCTATTCATCAGGAGTTTTCTCTGTTCTACACAATCTTTGAGAGATAAAAGAGGGTAGTTCCTTAATGACATTGATCTCATCACCCTTAGATGCATTCTCACTGGTCCTATGAACTTGTTCTCATTTTCAGTTTAAGTAACCAGTTCCTAAATTGATCCTCCTCCATCATGAGTAGTATCTTTGACCCCTGAACTTTGCTAATTGTCATGAATGTCCAGGAGATGAGAGAAGACAGAGACAAAATGTCTCTCAGTGTTTTCTATCATTTGTCACTGCTTAACTTGACCCACTCAGGAACAGCAATCATCAGCATTTTCCTTGATCATTTCACTGCTGCTGTAACTACAGGGAGCATTCAGATTGCACTTGCTATCAGACTCAACCTTTGACTGCATCTAATCTGTCTCTTAATTTCATCCTTGCATGTCCAGGTGTTTCTCCTGGACAGCCCCTCCTCACTTTCCAAATACTTTATTGAATTTGTGCTTAATCTATTTTCTACTCTACTTTTTGCAACCAAAACAAAACCATTCTTGTTCTATCAGGAGGCTGCCCCTGAAGAACACCTTGCTCACCTGGGCTCCCTCAGAGCCAACTTCCATGGGTTCCTGTCCATCAGATCCCCGATAAAAAAGGAAAAGCTGTTTTCCTGCAGTTCAAGTCCTATAACTTACCTTCTTTAAGGATCTGGAACCTCCATCTACCAGTCACTGCAATCAAACCTGTCATTGACTGTCACACTCCAACCAGTTCTTTATCTGCAAGTTACAGCTCCAGCCAAGCACATCCCCTGGGCTCAGAAGTGATTGCCCACTATGACATGTTCCTTACCACCATCCTTCTGAAAATCTTGAGCAGTTCTTTTCCCATTCCATATCAGATTTCCATGTATTTAAACTATTCTATTTTGGAGAAAACACCCCCATCTTCTTGACTTTCCTGCCTGTCTTTTTCTAAGATTCTGCATCCATGGAAACACTCTAGCCATACAAACTATCTCACCTCATCTGTATAATCTCACTGGTGTCAGGTCTGTGACTGCACATGAAGACACAGTTCCTTCCATGTGTTTTCCAGGATGCATTCACTTGTATTCAGGTGTTATGATCCAATTATTAAGATTCTTTAGAAATACCTCTGCCCAAATTAGGGTGCAAACGAGACCATATGCCAGTCAATAGTATGGGTTTTATTAGATAGTAAATATGAGAGAGAGGGAGAGAAAAGAGAGAAAGGAAAAGAAGTAGGGGGGACAGAAAAAGAATGACAGAAACAGAATAAAAGAATATCACCATCCATGGATCCCAACAATGTAGCGTTGATCCTCTCCAGCTTGGTCTTCTTGTTGGTGATGGTCCCCCCGAAAAGCACAGAATCCCATGGGTTAATATACACTCAGGCCAGGTGGCAATGTCCAGGTATGTCACCCTGGGGGGAGGGGGCAGTCTCTTGCAGCAGACTCTGAATCTGTTGCATCACGTGCAGTCCTGTGGTGCAAGGCCAAGCACTTTGGGGGGTCTGTGATGGATTATGACACCTCCTCAGCTGTCTCTCACAGGAATGTCCCGTGGATGTGGCCTGTGGGCTTGGGGCTTCCACAGCTGGGCCAGTTTGTGTAACAGAGGATGGGTGTTTATTGCCTCTCACCAGAGGTTACCCCACGCACCCATAACCTCCTCCTTCCCTCTTGGTTGTGGGAGAAGTCTTTGTAGACCTGGCTTTTGTGAGCTGTGCTCTCCCCCCACCTCAAACTCAGCAAGGGATGATTCTCAGCGCAGCTGGTGGCTTTGGCCTTTGTGGATGCATACCTTTCCTTCAGCCTGAGATGACTGAACATTAGGTTTCTGTTTATCTAATCTCAGCAGTTTGACTTTCAGTCCAAAGTCCCAGTCAGGTATCTTCACAAAGGCTTCTTTGGTTGTAGTTTTTGGTACAATGAGGAAAACTTTATATCAATGTTTGAGGCATGAACTATTTCAGTCTCTGACAACAGGCTGCTTAAATGGATATTCCACTTCCTCATTTTCTCTCGGAAACTGTGAGATCCACCTTTGCCATGCGCTGTCTGTGTTTCTCCTTTACTTCACCTTTCTCTATTTTTCTTTGAGCTTTGGTCTTCATCCCCTGCAAATCCTAATCTAAAGCTTTCCTGAAGCCTGGAAAAGCTTGCTTGCGAAGGAGCTCCTGGAGCACTTTGTCTTTTAAGTCATGTCTCTGGATCATGGTAACTAAAGCTTGCTGGTGGAAGCAGCCCTGTGGAAGATGTTTATCTGAAATGTGCCTCTGTTCCTGCCCTAGTCCATCTGCTTGACCAGGAAAAGGATGGGGAAGAACCGTAGCTGGACTCCTGATCCTTTCAACCTAGCTGCCAGAGTCGTACTGGGTCTGTTCAATGCTCCCTAAATGTGCAGAGTCCTTGGTGCATCCACAGAGTAACAACCAGAGGTCGGAAGGTGCTGGTTGGAACAGCCACTGCACTCTCTCCATGATGCCCTTGACTGCAGACAAACAGCTAGGAGAATAGTACAAATTGTATCACAGTAATAAAAAAACCTGCAGAAATAGGTGTCTTCAGAGTTTAGTTTGAATTTCTATTTTTGTTTGAAGATTGTCAAATTGATGATTACCAAATGGTATGAAAACAGTAACAATTAAAATGCAAGCAAGCAGAAAATCACTGAAAACTATAATTCCACAACCAGAACAAAAGACATTCATTTATGCAGAAAAAATTGTAGAACTGGGACCACTGCTGTGCAAATAATATTTGTTTTATTGACAAAATTAATAAAATGTGCACATTTAAAATTCAAGCTGGTTATAAGTATATTTTGTTTCTTGTCCAAACAGCTTTTCCCTCTAGGAATCCCTCCTCTGCAAAACAAATCAAATCAAAACAAATGAACAATGAACAAAATCCAACAGTACTGAGAAAAAAAAAATTCTTGTTATTTTTGTTCAACTCTACAAAAGAATTTTATAGATTTAAAATAACTTCATCCAAACCAGCAGGTTTCAAATGGAAGTTGTAGTAACAAAATGCTTTAGCTCTTTACAGTGCTTTTCTCTTAATTTTACTTTATCAAAACTATGCTTTAGTTTTGTATGTATTTGTGAAGCAAATCTCAAAATTTTGTTACTGGAAAAAAAAGATTTATTGAAAACTGGTTTAACTTTCCTCATGACAATGATGACATACAGCTTATATCACTGACAGTCATTAAAAGACCCATACCCAAGAAATCGAGGATTAAATCTGGATATTTGAATTTTAACTGGAATGTGTTGACGACAACTTGAGACAATGGCCAGTGTTTACTTTTTAGAATGGTTTTGGACTGAAATATGTTGTATAATTCTGGATTTCAGAGTCTCTCAAGAAATGATACAGAACCAAACCAACCCAAAGGGATGCATTTGCAGAGCCTGACATACAAATGAAGTATTAGGAACAAAGAGCCAAGCTGGAAATAGATCTGGGTCGTTCATTGGTTTTACCGTGGTTCTCGTCAACAAGGGTGGTGAAACACTGGCACAGGTCTCCCAGAGAAGTTATGGATGCCTCATCTCTGGAAACATTCAAAGTCAAGTTGGATAAGGCTCTGAGCAAACTGTTGAAGATGTCCCCGCACATTGCTGGGGGTTAGGCAAGATGACCTTTAAATGTCCCTTCCAATCCAAATGGTTCTATGATTCTGTTTATGGGTTTTAGTGTAGAAGTGAAGAGAGGGCATTGATGCATCTGTTCTTCTGTTTAGTCTGGATCCTGTCAAACAGGTTTTATGCACAATAAATAATACAAGATGGGATACTGCCACTGGCAATGCAAATAAAATCTGTGATCCAATATTCCAGTTAAAAGTAGTTACAAAATTGGTATAACCTGAAAAGCTATTTTTATTTCTGATTAGGTACAAACTGTTGAAGGTTGGGGGGAGGGTGGAATTTTTCCCCATTCTGTTGCTGGGTAACCAACAATCGGATACTTAAGGACCATTTACTCTTACAAAGGAGACAAAATATTTTGGACTGATGGGTGGCAAGGGGAGGAGCGATCAGAGGAGTGGTAATGGGGCACTAGCTCACTGGATTTTGGAGGGAAGAGCAGTGGAAAAAGCTGCTGTCTCCTTTTTGCTGCGACTGCAGAAAAAGTCTGGCTCTGTGCTGATTTTTCTCTACCTGGTGGGTGAGCTGTCTTTTGGGAAAGGGGCATGGGATTCCAACCCCCTTTTCCCCTCCTGGAGGGTGTACCTCCCAGCTGTGAAAGGGGACCCACGCCCTGTGCCCTGCCTGCCACAACTGCAGAGTTCCTGCCACCTTCTCTGCTGGCTAGCCTGGGTGAGCTCACCCTGCCTTTCCATCTCCCTGCTCTGAGCTCCCTGCCCAGCCCCATCCATCTGCACGCCATCCCTGCCCAGCCCGTCCGCCATCACCCACGTGACACAGACCTGACCTCGCGCCACAGTGCCACCTGCAGCTGCACAGGAGTCATCACACCTGCCCTGCTTGGCTGGGAGCCAACAGCACCCCTGCTGGCTGTGACCATGACTGCACCAAACGGGAACGTGTCTGGCAGCCCAGGGACATCTGCCACTGAGTTTTTGGTTTTGTTTGTTGTCACTGATTGTTTGCCTCATTACAGATACTAGTAAAGAACTGTTATTCCTTTTCCCATATCTTTGCCTGAGAGCCCTTGATTCCAAAATTATAATAATTTGGAGGGAAGGGGGTTCACGTTCTCTAGTCTAAGGAAGGTTCCCACCTTCCTTAGCAGACACCTGTCTTTCAAACCAAGACACAAACACAAAGACAGAGCTGTTTTCAGAGACATAAATACATATATACATGCATATATATAAAAGCTATATATGAAAGCATATATGAAAGCTCTATTAATAAAAAACATTTTGGTCTAGTCTTAAATATAAAGGAGTTTTTTGGTTTTCTGTTTTGGAGTTTGGTGTTTGTTTTACTTCATTTTCCCTGTAACTTGAAAAATAAATTCTTCAGAAAATATCCGAGGGAGGCATTCAGCTGATTTTAGTGGCCAGGCGATTTAAACGTGTTTTTCACAACTTGTAAAGGCCTGGTTGTAGCATTAAAAATACCAGCCTACCTTATATTTCAGCATCTCCTTCTGTGCCTGTGGGGTGTGGTGGTTTGTGCATCGGGATAGCACTAGGAGTTGTGTTTAGGCTTCCTGCTATAAATTTGGTGCTGTAACTGCAGTCAGAGGTTCTGACTGCCTTTTAGGCAGACCTCTTTCTGTGCCCTTTACATACAGTGGAAAAAACTATGTTTAAATTGGACAGACTGTTGATGCTGAGGCATATCTATGGTAGTAAATCAAGCAGTAGTTGGCCTGCTCTTGGCCCTGAGATCACAGTATTTTCTGTGCTCCTAAACATTCAGCCAGGACTGTCACAACCATACTGTGGCTGCATATTGGGAGCTTTGGGAACTTTGTCTTCCCCATGCTAGACCCTGGGAGTAGTCTGGAAAGAGAGTTCTAGTGGGTATAGGCTGAAACCATGCCAAGTACATTTCTTCCTGTTTGTAAGTTTAAATAGTAGTGTGCTGGAGCTCAGGAACATTCCCAGGAATGGTTCAATTTATGTAACATATCCACATTTGATAAGTTAGATGTCATGACTCCTCTTCAACGACTTTAAATGTCAGGCAGTATTAAATAGTAGGCAATCTAAATTGCCCATAACTCTTTGGCTTTAAGAACTATCATCGTTAAAATGTCTAGGTAGCTGCTAGAATAGATAGCCTGAGTATATCCTTACATGGCTTCCTAGAGGGTGCCTGGGAAGTGTGCATTTCCACACTGTGCTCTGAGCACTCAGCAAATCGCTGGAGATGGGGTGGGCCAGATGCCCACCTGCCTGAGAAAACATATTACGGTAAAATTCACTCTTCTTGTTATAGCAAGGAACAGGTAGAGTTGATGCACACCTGTGGATCTCAGGATATCAGTCCCATGGGTAGCTGTTTTCTCATATAATGCCATGGAGGGCTGGTAATCTCATAGTCTCCAACATTATAAATGCAGGAGGGGAGTTACTGAGGAGCAGCTTGGGGTGGCTCACATTTTTATATGGAAACATATCTAAACAGAAAATCCACTATAAAGTGTGTCTTCTCCAGTTAAAAGAGAACTACTGCAGCTAAGAACGTAAACAATAAACCTTTATTCCAAATATTGACGCCATTGTTCTCTGCAGAGGTGGGGGGTGTATTTGCAGTCTCACTTTGCTTTCCTGTTTGAGCCCAAACTTCCAATTCTTTAATCCTTCATTCTGGGTAGTAAAGGATACCTAAAGCAGTCCCCTAATGCTCAGCTGACTGATGGCATGAGTGATGATTAACAAACAGACAGCATATTTTTTTGCTCTTTCAGAGAAAAAAAAAAACAAAGGCAAACCCCCAAACACCACCATGCTGTTTTTTTCAAAACAAAACAGCAGTGAAAAACAAATGGCAGTAATTTAATTATCATTTAGGCTGACAGCTTCAGTTGTATTTAAAAATTACCAAATGAGGGCTTTACATTAAGCCTGCCAAAAAGGGAACAGCAACTAGCAGATGTGCTTTACTTTTCTTGGGCTCATCACCAGTGAGGTGCAGCTGCTGATTTGACTTTCTCTTTTGTGGCTTGCTTTGAAATGTTGTCCTTTTTTATCACTATATGCTCCTTTTATTACCTTGTTTTTTCCTCAAACCTAGCATTTTTTTTGACAACACCATGCTGATGAGTTTCAAGAAGGATGCTTTGTAGATCTTGTGGTACATTGAAATTGTGCTAGTGGTGCAGAGAACAGGTTTAGGCAATATAGATATGTCTACAGGACGCAGCAGAGTGATGCTCATTTTTAATTAATGGGACACTTCTCAATGAAAAGATGACAGTTGTTTTGTAACCAAGGCAGGAATATCAGCTGGAACACACTGAGTGTGTTTGTTCACCTTGGAAGAGAAATTGGAGTACTGCATTTGTTTTATTTAAACTGTGTTTAGGAGTATAAAGTGATGGCAGCACTGGGAAAGAGATTTGGCTGGCAAGATTATTAAAGTGAACATTCCTCAGCTTGACATTATTCATATTTGAATAGAGTGGATTAGACACAGAATTTCACTGTTCTACCTCTTAACACATCTGGTAATTACAACAGGATAAAATACAGAAGTGATTTTTTTTCCCAGGAACACAGAGTGTGAAAACATGCTGGAGGACAACTACTTAGGGAATAAATAAGCTACTGGAGAACTTCTGCAAAGGACTCAGAAGTTCATTTTTTTGTTCTGTGGGTTTTTTTTAAATGCTGTCAAAGATCTGTAAGCAGAACAGCTTCAGACAAAACTAGGTATTTTTATCTGGAGAGAACATTTTGTGGGTAATGAAAGCAGTAATTACAATTAGCTGTGATGCTGACATACAATGGGGTAGAATTGTTATTTCATTTTACATCCTTAGGAAAAATGTACTAACTTGATTCTTAGCCAGGAAATGTTAGTCTCGTGCTGAGAGCTGTGTGAAATTGAACAGTGGTCACAGCTCTGAGTTAGAGTGTGGGCGGCAAGAATGAATGAGGGGAGTCCGAGGGAGCTAGGAGCAGGGAGGAAGGACAAAAACGTTGATACAAATATTGAGAGCTGTGAGCATATTCCTCCTGTCTTCTTCCATACACACTGTCTGACCCTATCCGTGGTGTAGGAGCAGTGCCACAATTTTCCTGGGCAACCTTTTCCAGTGCCTCGGTAGATTTTTCCTAAAATCTACTCTAAATCTCCCGTCTTTCAATTTAAAGCCATTCACCCTTGCTCTATCAGTCCACACCCTTGTAAAAAGTTCCTCTCCAGTTCTCTTCCTGACCCCCTTCAGGTACTGGAAGGTGCTCTACAGTCACCCCAGAGCTTTCTTTTCTCCAGGCTGAACAACCCTAACTCCCTCAGCCTGTCTCCATGGGAGAGGTGTTCCAGCCCTCTGGGCATCTTCATGGCCTTGTCTGCATTTGCTTCAGCAGGTCCACATCCTTCTTATTTTGGGGGCTCCAGAGCTGGGCACCTACTAGAGTTGTGATAGAATATTGTGATAGTGTTTTGCGTTTAGAATTAACCTAAGAAACAATCTATGAAAGATGAAAAAGACAAATTAGATCACACAGTCTGTCCTTAGTGTTACTTCCTCTGTACAGTTCGCTTACTCCAGTCCACTTTACAAAATCTTAATTACACATCTTTCCGGTTCTGTCCCTCCAGTCTGAAGTTTTCATAATTTTTAGAAGTTAACCATGAAATTTAAATTTTCTTAGAAGAAAATTTATTTCAAGAAATAAATAGCTGGTCTTTTTTACAGGTCATTGCCTCTTATGAAGACTTCAAAGATAATTATAATGGCAAATTTTAAAGCCAGATGTTGCAAATCCATGCTCACAAAAGTAGTCTTTTATAAACTATGTTTCAATGGCAATATTCACCTCATTAAGAAACACAGCATGAGTGTGAGATCTGAATACTGCTGTGTTCAATTTTTAAAGTATTGGAATCTAGTAGGAAACAGTCTTAAATACAATGTAGAAGAAACCTTCTAACAACACAGAAGATCTATCTCTGGAACCATCTCCCTGAACTTTAACACTTTAGGTGAACAACAGAAAATGCAGCCATGGGAGGGGTGGGGAAAGAGAGGGTGTAATGCCTAACCCTTGCTGCTTTTAGACAAGGAAACCCCCACAGGCTCTTCCTTCAGCTCTACCTTTTAATGTGTGAACCTGCTGGTATGATTTCACATTCTGACCCACTTTCTCATAGGTGTTCAACCTGGGACTAGTTGGAACCAATTTTAGATTGTCTCATACTGCTTTCTTCAATAGTTCCTAATGACTACCTACCGTAACTTATTATAGTAACTACTGTGAATTCCTGTTTTAGATGTCTAGTTCCCCACGCAAGAGGCAGAAAATGCAGACACTTATCAATGGTTCATTTCAGGACTACAGGAATACAGACAAGTTTCCAGCATTGCAATTACTGAGTGTTAGTACACTGACAATCCTCTTTAGATGACTGAGATTTGAATTTGTCTTATTTAACTTCATTGCATTGAAGTTTTATTCTACTATGGACATAACTGATTGTGAAAATCCAAGTTTTTAATTTGTGTTGCATGATGGCAACACTGCTTGGAATAGGGAAACGTACAAGAATATTTACCATATATAACAATGTATTTTTTATATTAAATATTACATCATTAATTAGTTAGTCTAAGTGAAGTTTTGTCACTTAATACCTTAAGTAGGTCTATCTGGTCACATTTTCTACCTGTTGAAATATGATAAGCAGATTTCAGTCTTGCCATAAATAATTTGTGAATAGAATTAGATATGCCATAGATGTATACACTTAGAAAATATGTGTCTTACTCCTGGTTTATTTATTATAGCTACTCAGTACTTATCTTTGACTTTTGACATGAGCTAGCATGATTTTGACTGTACCTTGATATCTCACATAACAACTAGGTGAGATTAAGATTTACAGTTTAGTCCCTCAAAACAGTAAATACAAATTATTATCCTCAAAAGAAATAGTTAAAGAAAGAATTAGGAAAGAGGTGGCAAAATATGCAAACACTGACATCTGAAAAAAAAAATTCTGATTTTGCCTTTATCGGTTTTCTTTTCAATGAAAAGTGCAACATTAACACTAAGAACAAACATTTCCACTTGGTTATCACTGTCAGAGGACTATTTTTTCTCTCTGCATGGATTGTAGTAAAATGCATGGCAATTTTATTTTGGCATAGGTGTATGCAGTAGAGCAGAAAAAGTACTTAAGCAGAAACTTATTGGGCTTGTTTTGTTGCTTCTGTGCAGGACCTTGGTCAGTGTTTCCATCCAACACATTGTTCAGGGCATTCTTTAAAAAACACCATCTCTTTTAAGCTTACACAATTCATTCTTGGGAAGCACATATGCCTCAAGATTTTGAATAGTGGGTTGAAAAGGGCTTGAAGCGATCTCAACTACATGCTTTAAAATCTGGTTGTCTGATTCTGAAAACATCTCCCAAAGAGAGGTATATTTATGGGTAGTAAGAGATTTAAATGCCGTGCAGATAGGTCAGTCACAATCCGTGCTAGTTTCTCAAATATTTACCTTTTACAATAACAACTTTTGGTTTGCACCTTGGGCTGTTTCCTGACTTTTCTTCATACCTTTCCTAGCTATCCTCCCCACCTGAGGCTCCAGTGACACATAGAAACTCTTGATGAGCTCTGTCCAAGCTGTGGACAGCCTGGTCCCCACGTCACTGTGTGCTCTGCCTCTGCTGCTTGGACTGCTGGTGTCTCTGATCAGATCATCACCACTGGGTGCCATTCACCCACGAGGCTGTCCTAGGGAACAAAATGCAGGAATCAAGGCAATTTCTCCCTACCACAGTCACAATACTAGACCTATTGTCATTCCCCTTCAAGCAATGCTGCCACTAGCCTGCACTGGTGTCCATTGCCTTCACCTATTTTACATTTAACTATTTTAATCACAAATCCAAAACATAGCACAATACAGGATATTATGAAGAAAACAAAATCTATTGCAGCAAAAACCAGTACATGCACACTCCTTTCTATCCCCTGCATTTCTCCTGAATCTTTATGTAAAATAATTTGGATATAAACTCATGTGAAGAGGGCCTGAGAAGGTTCTACACCATTTTTTCCTAACTAGCATTTACCATGCGCTTCATATAAATTAGCTTGGGGATAATTCTTCAACATAAAAAGTAAAGTTCCAGAACCTGGATGAAAGATAAAAACAAAAAGAAAACCGAAAAACCCAAAGCGAGCATGAGGTGCACCTAATAGGAATACTTTATAAACCATGAAGTGGAATTTTTCTAAGTAGCACAGCTGCAATGTGGCATATACTAGAGACTGATAACATCACAAACAGGAGTACATTTTTATAACTGGCAAACAGGTGTCTGGGTTTATTTAACAATCTAGTGAGCATGAACCAGATTTTTATTTATGATTGGAATAGTTGGCACATATGATATTGTTTCAAGGAAGCAGGGAAGCCAAATCTCTGTGAAACATTTGCAGATTGATTTAAGGTGTTCCTGCAGATATTGTTTCATCTGCCAGAAATTTTCAAAAGGGCTATTTTCATCTCCTATTAGAGTATAGAGCATCCATTCACTCCCTATAGTAATACCCTAACCCTACGATATCTGCATCCGTGAGAAATGAACAAGATTTGCCCTTTGCATGTGTAAACACGTGTATTGCGCACCTGTGAGAGAAAGAGAAAATACTCCTTTTTCTTTTTTTAAAAATTTTAATATGAAGTCAACATTTGTTTGTGTACAAACCATATTCAGTACTCACAGATAATTCCGCTCTCCAGGTAAGCCTTTCATGATTATATGCTACAGTGCTGTTAGACACGTAAACAGCTGGTTTCTGTGCCAGGATGACTAACTGCTGAGGCTTTACACACATCCTGAGCAGCCCTATTAATCCGTGTTGGGACTTGAACATGATGGAGATGATAAAGCTCAGGACACCTGCCACTGTTCATGCAAGCACTTAAAAATGTTATTCATAGAAATGAAGGCTGCATGTGGAGTAACAAGCTGAGCAGCGGAAAGTGTGGTTTTGCTGACTGGTCAGCAGCACTCTGCAATGAATAATTGTTAACATGGCCCCTGCTATGGCTTTGTCTCAGGCCAAAGATCGTTCTTCCAAGCGTGGCCTAATTTAGGTTAGCATTAGCCAGGCATAGCTCCAGTAGGAAATAGAGAGAAGCTACTCTAATTTGAGCAGGTAGAAAAGAGTTCAATAGTTTGTGTGCCACTCCCGGCCAGAAAACCAGCTGAGTGATGGAGCCCAAAGTCTCATACATCTAAGTTCATTTGCATGTTGCATTGGGCACATGAATGGACAAAGGAGTGCCTCAGCTCTCCTGCAGCTCTGATCATAAGTGCAAAATTAGGCAGAAAAATGTTAATAACTACTAACCTCATGGACATGCAGTTACATGGAGAAAGGCAGATGATGGCTAATTGCTAAAAACAGATACACTGAGAGACCATGTGAGAATGCTTAGAGCCACTGGAGCAAATCATTAATATAAAAGGTAGGTTTTCAACTTCCTAATGTCTTCAGATCAAGACATTTCCAAAAAAGCCATGCTGGTAAAAAACCAAGTATGGGGCTGAGAACAAAAAATAACAGGTTGAAAATTAAGGATCTGTGGTGCACAGGGTCTAAGACATCAGGTCTGAGTAGTGCTTTAAATAAACCTTACAAATACAGCAGTGAAAAACCACCATTATTGTTCTTTATTTATCCATGGGGAAAGCAAGCTGTGTTAAATTTCTGTGCCTGACAAGACACAGGTCAATAGCAGACTTTGAAACGATGTGAAGGAGTCTCTGAAATCTAGTAGCAGGCAACCTCTTCCAACATTCATTGTCTGTCCTACTGGAAAAGAGCTGCAGGACACAAGCAACTTGTGAGTTAAAGACATTTTGATTTATTCCAATAAAAAAAGGGTTTTTTTTCCCCATGCGCTTCCTGAAGATTATAGACTGCTTTATTCCCTTTAGCAGTGCACAGGTTCATGAATGATTAATGATGCTTTAGGTCAAAAATCACTGAGTAGTGATATATTGCAAGTTTTACAGTGTGATCTGTTACTATCAAATGTATCTTTTGGTGTTTCATTTGTTGGATATACTGTTCTGTGAACTGGATAATCCTTCCAATTTTCCCCCTTTGTTGAAATTACCAGTTAGGTGGGAGTGAGAACAAAATTTCACTGCATAAAATGGGTTTTGTTGTTAAGCATCTTGTTCCTTCTTTGTATGCTTGGTAGGTGAAGAGTGGGGGGAAAGGATTTAGCTCTCATTTTCTGGCATTTTTCTTCTAGTAGTAAGGTATAATTTGCATAGTTTATCACTGCAGCTTTTTCAGCTGCTTTATTTGTGGCTGTTTTAAGGCAGCTAGCAATATTCATCTAAGTAGCTTTGTTTGGAAACCCTTGACATGGCTGAGTTTTAGAAACTGAAAGAAAAGGATGAGTCACTGCAAACTTCAGAATGTGAATGATCCTGCAGTAAAGATGACTGGAAGAGTACAGGCGTTAATAAAAATAGTTGGGTTTTTTGGTTGTGGGTTTTTTTGGGTTTTTTTGAGACTATAAGCCCTGCTTGTAAGATAATAAATCTCAGAATCAAAGGAAGAATACCTGGCTGGAAGGGGCCTCAAAGATCATCTGGTCCAACCTTTCTTGGCGAAACCATGATCCAGACAAGATGGCACTGCACCCTGTGCAGCTGAATCTTAAAAGTGGCCAATGTTGGAAAATCTGCCACTTCCCAGTGGAGATTATTCCAATGGCTGACTGTTCACACAGTGAAAACTTTTCCTCTTGTGTCCAATTGGAATCTTACACCTCCTCATTTCCATGTGACTTGTTTTTTAAAAAGGAGTCTCCATCTTGTTTGTAACCATCCCTGAAATACCAGAACATGGTGATGAGGTCTCTCCTTAGCCTTCTTTTCTCAAGGCTGAACAAACCCAGTACCCAGTCCTCCCAGCCTTTCCTCATGTGTCAGGCTCGCCAGTCCTTTGAATGCTTTTTTTTTTTTTTGTAATGGGGAACAAATCTGAACACAGTATTTCAGGTGTGGCCTGACAAGCACTGAATGGAGCTGGACAATGACTTCTGGCAGCGCCCCTGTTGACCACACTCTTCTGGCTTTCCTTGCGACAGGAACCCAGTGTTCACTGGCCAATTTCAATTGGAGCTGAGTTCTTGCTTTTCTAGCTGCATCTTTGCATTAGCTGGCAACACCCCCATAGTTCTCAATTCATCCTAGTGTCCACGTCTTGTTTGTTTCTCTTTTTGCTTTGAGCAGTCTCAGTGCTTAATGGCTCACAGCTAAGATAGGGGCATTTCTTGCTCCACCTACTTCCTTTGCCTTCGAAGGGGATGAGCTGTTTTTTGCACTTCCAGGAGAGCGTTTTTCAAAAACACCCAGCACTTGCTAGGTCCTTTATTCTCCATAGAAATTTCCATTGGAATCCATCCCAACTGAGATCTGAGTGAGCAGGAGTTTTCTTTTCCAAAACGTAGTCCTAACAATAAGAAAAACACCGTATCTCAATTTTCAGCAAAACAGATGATTTTATCTGTGATTTTTCAACATGTTAGTTGTAGACTACCACAACTTTTCCTAATTTTAAGTAACAATGACTGGAATAAGGATATGACAACCATTCATATGGGATGGAATGAAAGGATCTTCAAAGTAATGGCTTTCTTTGATTTAAAAAAATATTACATTTTTTTAACTTTACTGCTCATGGGTGAGCACCACATCTGCTTTGGCTCATGTGGCTGTATGCGCTGCTGTGCTTCATTTTTGCAGATAGGAGAGTCAAGAGGGCAGAAGGAGAGTTCAGAAACGGCAACACAGCAAAGTCTGGGGTGAGCAGGATGGGAAAAAATGCACTCACTGCAAATTAAAATGACAAAATTGGCCGAATTCAGGGAGTCATTAATGACTAAAGTACAGCAGAAGTTAATTATAATAATTAACTGAGTTGTTGCAAAATAAGTGATTTCTGAACTAGAGAAATAGGTTGAATAATGCTTATACGAAGCACGCACGGTGTATCTTGACGAGAAATGAATGTCTGTTTTAAATTATTATTTTTACTTTGTTCTTTATCTTTTTAGTCTCATTACAACCCAACTGAAAAACACCTGGGAATCTGAAGAAAAATAAAACAAACCAAAAATTCCCAAAAAACCCCCAAAAGCTAAAACCCACCTAGACCCCACTTAATTAATATGAGACAATTTTCTAGTATTTAATAACCAAAAATGGTAGTATCAGAGAAAATAGGAAAAGAGGAATCACAGGCATTAATCTGGTTGGTGTGTTAGTTCTAGTGGAAAAAATAAGGTGAAGGGAAGAGGAAAGAACTGTTAAAATTTTAATTTAGGATGTCACATGGCACATATAAAATCAGAAGCAGAACTGAATTTTTCCATGTAACTCTAGAATTTAATGTTAAAAACTCCAGCACTCTGGTAGAGAATGGATTTCTTTGAGGAAAGTCATTGTGATCAAATTCCATAAATAATAGTTTGGGGTTTTTTTTTTTTTCAGGAATAGATATTCTCTGGGGGAAGGATTGTCCTTATAGCCAATGTAATGATGATCTAAAAGTTTTTCAATAAAAATATGATGTCATTTCTAGACAATCTTTTTTTTTTTAAGCAAAAAAACCCAAAAGACAATTCTTGACTATTTAAGAATCAAGGTATTTTAGATTTACAAAAAAAAATCAAAATTAATACTTGTTTTGAATGTAACAGTCTAGATAAGACAATAAGTCGTTTCTGCTTCAGATTTGTGATTTAGAGATACCAAAGTACCAATAATCTTCAGCCCAGTACAGGTTAAACTCTTTTGTGAAATATTTCAGGGGCAGGTCAACGCAGAAGTTACAGCAAGCTGTCTGGATGAAAGGATTTGGCGATATTCTATAAATACTTATATTCTATAAATATTTTTAAATTAAACCTGAAGTGGCTTAATTAAAAATATGTAGAACATTTCATTATGAGATTTGAAAATGCTTGTTTCTCAGTACAACATAAAAACACACCAGCACCCACAAAAAAAATAAAAATAAAGAAAACTTAAACCTGTGTCTGTCAGGAAAAGGTCATTTGTAGATAATTGCTGAGAGTTATTCTGTACTGAATACCATCCTTCAAACTGTGTGATTCTTCACTCTACACCTGTTCAAAAAGGTCACTGTTATTTTCTTCTGCCACCCCAGTAATGGATAATTTGTATTTTCTTACTTTTATCTTCCCTCAAAACAATCACAGTATTTTACTGAAACTTCTCAAAAAACCCTTTACACTTTGGCAAACACGAAGAATGGGGAACACTAATATAAATAATAAAAAACCCCCAAAACATACAACCCTCCAGACACAAACACTTGGCTCAAAATGAGTGATCCTCATGGGTATCTACCTTTTGTTTTGTTAATACTAATTTATATTTTAACTAGGGCATGAGGGCATGACAATGTCAAAAAACTGTTGAACTATGTTATCCTAAATCCCGCCTTAAATGAGGATGAGGAGCCCAAAATTTTGCTTAAAACATCATTACATATTTTTCCCACACTGTCCATACAGACAAATAAATAATCTTTGCTTTTATGGACGGCCCAAAGTTTTCCTTGATGCTTGGCTACAGATACAAATTCATGGGTAGAAATGCCCTAAATTGTAAAGACAGATGATCTTGAATGAGGCTAACAGACCAAAGAGGAGATGTGAGGCTGGTGATAGGTTACTGAAGAGCTTGGTACATCACATATTTACCCAAGAAGAGATGTTTGTCCTGAGGGGAATTAAATTAATATAATTAAAAAAGAGTTCTTTTTGAGTCCAGGAGTGTTCTCTTAGTACTAAGCCATTGGAGAAACATTTTTACAAGTGAAGTATACTTGTGAAGTGAAGTTTAGGCATTTAAGAGCACAGGATATATGAAAGTAAGGACATAAGAAGGACTTGATGTGATCAGGATGCAATGATGATTTTTGCAATTTCCTAGTTATTATTTTCATTAGTGTTCTTGCAACTGTGTTTGTTTACTTTTGTTTTAATCCAGTAACAAACTAGTATAAAAGGCATAGCTGAAGGAAACACTTTTTTTTACACCCATTTTCTTTTAAGCATTCCCCTATCTTCAGTGAAAATTTTCTTCAGTGGTCACTTCCAGGAACAGTATGGATCTTGCAACCTTGTAGCTGAGCTGCAAACTGTTTAGTGAAGAGCATGACCCAGAAATGCTAGAACGCAAGGAGGGAAAGAGGAGGGGCAGGCACTTCACTTCTCTGTGGTGACAGTGACAGGACTGAGGGAATGGCCTGAAGTTGTGCCAGGGGAGGTTTAGGTTGAATATCAAAAAAATGTTTTTCACCCAGAGGGTGGCTGGGCACTGGAACAGCTCCCCAGGGCAGGAGTCACAGCACCAGCCTGACAGAGCTCAAGAAGTCTTTGGACAATGCTCTCGTGCACAGGGGGTGACTCTTGGGGATGGTGCTGTGCAGGGCCAGAAGCTGGACGTGATGATCCTTGTGAGTCTCTTCCAACTTAGCATATCCTGTAATTCTGTGATTAAGTACTTTATTAGGAAGTGGAAGCAATAAAAGAGTAAGAGTAAGAATATTGTGAAATTACAATTCTTTCATTCCTGGCAAGTACTGTAAACAGTAGGATACTGTAGAACAGTAGGACCACATTTTCTACACATTACCTTCCTTTCATTAGATTCAACTTTATTAGGTATTGAATTGAAAAAAGCATTGGACAGGCTGGATGCAAAGCTTAGATGGAGAATGCCTGTTATTTCCTCCTGATTTCTTATACACTTGTTGAAAAGTGGCAGAATTAAATTTATGTTTATCTCTTTTTTTTTTAAACTTAGCTTTTTATTCCTTCTAAAATAAAAAATTTATTTGACATGAAAAATGTAAACTCTGATCTACTTTACCAAAAAGTTTAAGAAAAGTTTTTATTTTATTCAACAAGATTCTTCTGTTCTTAGGACCAGTGTTTTACTGGTTCCAAACTTCAGAACTATGCCTTTTTTTATAATTTGGGAGTGTTTGTGTGATTTCCTAGAGAAAATGAGTTAGATACAGTGGCTGGTTTTCATAGCACCTCATTTCTGATGTGCAGCATGTAAACTTCCATGGCTGAACTAATCACCTTAAATCCATTTTATGATGAGTGGAAAGAAATAATAAATTCCAGGACATGATTCATTAGGTCTGCTTTGCATATCCACTTCAGAAAATACTGAATTGTACCTAAAATTGCCCATTTTTCTTCGTTGACTTCAGAGCTTTCGTGGACATCTGTCATAATCTGTATTGCATGTAGACATGAATATTTAGATAAATGACTTCTTTCCAACTTACCTTTGAAGTTACGCTGTACTTGGGCAAGTGTTCCTAAACAATGCACACTTTTTCGTTCTCTGCACTAAAATTTTAATGCACATAAATGTTAACTAAATAAGATATTTAAAGTTCGGCAAATAAATTACTTTGCCTATTTAACTATTTAAAGAAGGTCAGGGTACTCTGCATTCTAACAGGATAGCCAGGGCTTATGGGATCTGGCCCAATTATTCAGTTTGGAGGGGTCATCCAGATTTGGATTTTGGACCAGGATGCTCAGACCTTTATCCCATCAGGTCTTCAAGATCGCTCCAGACTCTTTGGATTACCTGTTCCACTGTTTGACTATCTTCAAGTGTAAAAGCTTTCTTCTTACCTCCAGATAGAATCTCTCCTTATTTGGTTTATGATGTTTCCACTCACCCTTCCACCGTACACAGCTACAAAGGCCACAGTTTTATCTTCTTGATGACCATTCCATAGACACTCTGAAGCTGCTGCTAGGTCCCCTGAAAGTCAGCTCTTCCTCAAACTGAACAAGCCCCATTTCCTCAGCCCCTCTCAGAGAGCAGTGCTCCAGCCCCACAACTATCCAGTGATTACTGTTAATACAACCCAGTATATTAGGATGCTCTGCTGAATAATGTTTACACTGTTCATCTTTGCAGCAGAGGTGCTCCCCACCTTGCCCGTTCTCAGACTTTATCGTTATGAGTTTCTTCCTTCCCAGGTGGAGAATTTTACCTGAATCCTTGCTGGATTTTGTGAGTCCATTCCTCCAGGCTGTCTAGGTCTCTGAAAGGCAGCCCTTCCCTTGATTGCCTCAAGCTACTATATTTTGTGTATCATATTATCACAGTTAAAATTCTTATATTTAAATTCATCTCTCATAAGAAAGGAATGATGTTAGGAGGAAGTAAGCAAGATATTCTAGATCTAAAAACTGAGCAAAATAGTCTTTCAAGCCGCTGAGAATTTGAACATGGTATGACCATATTCTTTCAGTGCCTAGCAACAGTGGGTCTGACCTAAAGATGCAGGGTACAGTTTATCTTTCTGTTCCTGATTACTATCTTCTCAATAACATTTAATTAAAAAAAAACCCGTGAGCATCTAGAAAAGATTCCTAGCACCAACTTTAGAAAAAAAACAATCTCCTGGCTGCTGGAAATCTCATATCAAACATCAAAATCCAGGCTTAAATTCCAAGACTGAGGGTAGATTTACTCTATAGACTGTAAGATGGTATTTGAATATTTGTGCCTGCTTAGATAACAACACAAGCTGAAGGTGTACACAGTTCCAAGTAGTCTAGATATTCTAGGCCATGCGGAATTCCATACTCATTAAAGAATATTGTTGATGTCAGAATTTGCTCTCATGTCTCTACTGTATAACTATAGCATCAGCTGGACAAATTAGGGGTTCGGAAAGATGCTTACTAATCCTAGTGTGAAAGCTCTAAGTCTGTTCTGAAATGTATCCTTTTCTTTTTTAAATGTTTTATCTTAAAAAAAACTTTCAGCATATGTGGAACAAAAACACATTTCGCAATATGTTGGGGTTTTTTTCCTAATGAAGCAGATTTTCTGCTTTGTAGTCAGGTCTACCTATAAATATTGCTACATTTTTTCCATTAGTTTAGCTCCTCAATTCCTTCTGTTTCCCAGATTGCCTGCCAAAATGATGTGGTGTATATACCACAGAACAGAAAATAATTGATATAATCTAACTGATATTATTTTAGCTGATTTTGCAAATCACCACATATTAATTTACTCTGATTATTTCTAGTAAAATAGATTAAATAGATTAATCTCTTTTCCCCTAGCACTTAATTTCCTTGAAGAGACCATCTGGGACCGAGAAAATAATTTAACATATTTAAAGAAATGTTCAAGATGACTATATTATTTATTTCTCCTCCATTTTGCTAATGAACTGTTTCTTATGTAAATGTAAGATGCTGCAGTTACACTGGAAACTCACTAAATCTTTGTCTTTCCTTTGGATGTAGGGAACGAGGGGACTTCGCTATTTCTTCAGAGATTTAGTTCATGGATTTCTTGCAATGCAAGACGGACAGTGATCTTAACTCAGGTGCAAATGCACATAGACTTCCTGCCAAGGCTAGAACATTGCTCTCTGATGGTTCTACAATTTGCAAGCTACTGGATTTGAGAGAGAAAGAGAAGGTCTGATGGAAACATGCATGAGAGGTGAAATTCTGTAGCAATCACAGTTCTTCATATGCTGACTGAGGAACTCTGCATAGGAATATAGCAACATCCACTTTTAATCCAACAAAATGTAGGGTGACTTGTATTGACAAACCCATGGGTTTGAGCTCAGCTATCAGGAAATGTATAATAAATACCCTCAGACAAGTATTTGGAGATTATGATTTTGATTTGAATTTACAAAGTGGTCAATATTACAAATAGCTGGAAATAGCTGGAAAACTAAAACACCTAAAATACAAACCTAATTTTTAAATTACTGGAGCTGCCTGAGCAAACCATAGCCATAACCTTTTTCTACCCTTATAAACATCTGCTGAGCCATGAACAGCACGAATTGTGGCCAGCTTAAACATGTGGATTCACTTACAGACGTTCTCATTGGCCATTTAACTACTGCTAATGCCAATTATATATATGTGTGTGTGTGTGTGTGTGTGTGTGTGTGTGTGTGTGTATGTGTATGTATATATAAAGCCAACTAAGTGCAAGCTCTGCCTGAGCTGCCCTCCTAAGGTGCAGTCCACACATTGTGAAAATCAATGAAATCACATGAAGGTGCAACAGGAAACAGAGACACAAGTCAGTCTAATAGAGTTCAATTTCCTGAGAACACCCCTGCTTCCCCAATAACTCAGAAATGCTGCTTCAGGTTTTCAAAGCAGTGTAGACAAAACTGAATTTGCCACCTTAAGGATGAAGAGCTGTCATAGGTAAATGGAAGGGGCTGAAGAGGGATAAAACATCCCTGTGTAGATCCAAGGAAGGAAAATCCTACAGATTCAGATTGTTCCATCAGTAGCAGTTGCTAGATTAAAATACTCTGATTACCTGAGCACTTCCTAATTTCACCCTCAGCTGTTGTAAGACATTGGTCAGTGACAGATACCAGCTGATTTGTCTCTAAATATTTGGTTGTTTACATGGTTATTGCTTAGTCCCATATCTGATTCCCAGTATTAGTTACATTGCCTTCCAGGAGCTGAAGCTTTGTTCACTAAAATTGAGTTTTGCATGTCTGAAGGACAAACTAGATTAGACAAGTCACTGTGATTAGTATGGTTTTGCCTTTTGCTGCAAAATTTCACACTGTCACTGTTTCATGCTCCTTTTTAACTGAAATGAGATATGGTTTTCAGAAGAAAGTATTTGTTTAATTGCAGCTTTCCCCCCTTCATTCTGGGAATAACTGTCAGAAATAATTTTTTATTGTGTCAACTACTCAAACACTTATATCCACAATGGTATGTTTTATAAACCACCTTATCTTCAGATAGTCTTGCCCTTAACTCCAGGACTATTTTCTCTAACCTTTAGATGCTCTCAGTGTTTTCCCAAATGACTGTACTTTATTTACCTCACTAAGTTGCAACATTCAGTGCCAGTAACAAGCTCCCCTGATTATTTAACCAATCTGTATCACAAACTAGACTTCTATGTTGTGCTTTCACTTTTTTCCTGGCCAGTCCAGAAGATTTGGAGTATTGTTTCTTGGCAGATCGTGATTTCAGGATGCTTGTTCTCCAGACCAAGATGGTGTCTAAAAGCAAATTTCTTTTTCAGTTTCCATATGCCTGACTTTGCTTTGGCATGTGGGAAATTGTGGACAACCCTGTGAGGTCCTAAATGGATAAGTAGAGCAGTACAAGGACTCAAGACCAGTCCTACATGTCTCCAAGATAGATTTGAATGAAATATGATTCAAGCTGTGGAGGAAAAAAAGCCTGCCATTTAAATTCAAAACTTTAATTGAAAGAGGTTTTGTGGGGTTTTTTTGTCAGATATCAGTATAAATTATTACAGTCAGTGAAACTTTGGTGGTTTATGCCCCCTGAATATCTGTCTTGTTGAGCTCAAGCAAACTGTTGAGATGAATACTGGACAGCTCATGATTACCTGATTTTTGTGCTGCAAAGACATCCTGTTCCACCAACTGATGATATATATTTGGCTTCCATCACTCCACTGTAATAATGCCCCCCACTGCAACAATATTCCTTTTTTGGGACCCATTGTAACTCCCATTAGAGCCATTTATTGAATTAGAGGAGAAGTTAAGTAATATTCTCATGGTGATCTTTTGATCTGGGGTACATTGAGCTTATGTCTCTTACTTTTCAATTAATTTATTGCTAAGATGGTCCTGTTGAATTTGCTTCAGTGTTGTTAGTATAAAAGAGCTCGCAGTTTATTCATGAATTGTTTTTTTCAGAGTATAAGAAATTTATCCCTTCATTGTAAAAGGGAAACAGTTTGGAAATCTTAAGAGCATATTTGGTTCATTTTTGAGCTAGGAAAGAAAAAAAATCAGTTTGTATTAATTAAAATGTTGAAAATTGATATTAACAAGTTAATTTTTTATATAAAGAAGGGTGAAGGGATTTCACCACACTGCCCAACTTCGGAAACCTTGAATTATTTGCCTTAGTTATTCTCTTAGCAGACAAGAGTCTGCTCACTCTGTCTGGATAGTCACAGGAGAAAGATGAATTCCCACTTAAGTATGATGTATTGTGAATTATTATTTTCCGTGTTTTCAGTCAGCCTTTGGATGAACCCTCCATTCTTTTTCCCTTGACACTGTTAATGACCCCACCAAAAAAAAAAAAAAAAAAAAAAAAAAAAAAAAAAGAAAGAAAGAAAAAGTGTAAGGAATACTGGAGGCAATCCAGCTCTTTGCAGTGGTGTTCTAGGTAGCTGTTGAAGAGGATTTTTAATCTGGCCCACTAAAAGATTCTGAAATATTTACATACATTGATTTTTCTTTCTTATTTATTTATTTATTTAGGTTAGCTTTTTTAGTGTTGGTCTATCCTTTAAGAAATATTGTATACAGGGCTCAGGATGCAGCTGCACACAGTGGAAATACCAAGTTTTCTGTTTTGCTTGCAATTTCTTTGTTAATAATTTCTTAACTTTATATTTCCTTTTGCCTTCTGTTAAGCAGGCATTTCCTTAAGAAATATCTACAATGACTCAAAAAATCTGTCCTCTAACTGATAATAGCTCATTTAGAACCTATCATTTTATATAGTTTTCCCTATGTTTATTACTTTGCATTTGTCAACACTGAATCTTTTATATCTTTTACTACCCATTCACTTCTCTAACTCTGTAATCAGCATTAGCATTGACTTTCATGAATAGCTGTGCATCATCAGCAAACATTGTCACCTCACTGTTCATGTCCGTAATGGAATTATTTTTATTATTTTTACTTTTATTGATACAATGAACCCATGTCCTAATTCCAGTACCTTCTTCCTCCATGATTGTTTTTTTGTTTGTTTTGTTTTCTTGAACTTATTTTCTTATTTTAAACAGCTATTAATCTTGAAATGAAACCCATTTCTGACCAATGATAATTCATTTTTCTAAGAACCTTTTTTAACAAGAATGTTGTGAAAAGCTTGTAAGAGCCTTGTCTGTAAAAGTCTGAATGGATTACCCATGTTCATGTGCTATTTCATTTCACACAAACTTAATAGCTCTGTGGGACACAGCTTTCCTCTGCAAGAAAAGCATTTAATTATTGATATTGAACCCTGTATGTCATATTTATCCATATGTATATACATGTATATATATACACACCCACTTGTTCAACTGTCTGTCCCTGCATCAGCCCAAAAACCTTTTCTTAAAGGTAGTTTTTTTATTCTATTACCAAATACAGCTACCAGCAAGTAATAATTACCAACCGCCATTAGAGCTTTACATGTCTAAATATGAAGTATTTAATCATAATTAAGTTAATTTGGAGCTCTTGAGTGATTCCATGTGGTCCTTGAAACTTGTTTCTCTTCAATTTATTAATTGATTCTGAATTCAGCTCTACACTCATTTCTGTCCACATATAAACAAACTCCAATCTGTCAAATTCTCTTAGCTATTTGTAGTGTATACTGATCTAACAATATCTGTATATTTAATTTTACCAAAATATCTAGTGAATGCTTTTTTCTATTTCTGATCCCCTATTTGCGCTACTGACTCT
Organism: Acanthiza pusilla; assembly: GCA_036630365.1. Lineage (NCBI taxonomy): Eukaryota > Metazoa > Chordata > Aves > Passeriformes > Acanthizidae > Acanthiza > Acanthiza pusilla. Next base: position 4,386,639 of record JAXCHO010000036.1, read on the forward strand.
ATATCAGGCTTTATATTTTGTTATTAAATTCTAAGTCATTGACAGAGTATATCTCAAAATCTTTGCATTTAATTTTCCAAACAATACTTTTGTTAAAAAAAACCTGAAACATCAGACCCTAATTTAGGCACTCATCTTCAGCATCCTGCATTGGGCTGAATAATTGCCATCTATAAATTAATTAGAAGACAGAAGGAGCAGGAGTGGATCCAAGTGCTTTGGATCAGCTCAGCAGAAGTAACTTTCTGTTTGCTCAAGGTAATCAGAATTGTCTAGTGCATAAAGGCTTTCGCATTGGTGTTATAAACACTAAATGTAGGATTCAGCTACAGCTGTATATATTATTCATCTGATCAAAAGTACAGTTTCTGCATATTTTTTGCACAATAAGTACAAAAATAAAGTTCTTGCTGAACTCAAACTCATTCAGTAGAATCAGGAAGCAAACACTTTGAAATCTTTCAGTAATGCTTCATAACCTGATTTTAAGGCTTCAGTGATCATAGCCTTGATCTATGAAATGTAATATTGACAGTGTCAAGTAAAATATTTCAGACTGTGGAATTTATTTTGGTCTTTGTTTAATAGGGTAAGGAAAAGTAATTTGAAGAACAATAGCTAAGACAAAGACAAATCTGTGTTAACTGAGAAATCATAAGTAAAAAATGAAAAGGGTGTATTCCAACTTTAAAGTAATTTTGTGCATGAATTATAATGCATTTATAATGAAATATAAATAACCTTCATGTGTACATAGCAGATAAAAATGGATTCCAAAAGGATCTTTACAGCGCTGAGTTTCTTAAGTTAGGAAATTTCAATACTATCCAGGTGCAGAATGTTAGTTATGTTTTTAACTCCAAACCCAAGAATATTTATTATCCCCTATTCCAACAGCAACTCATTCTTTAAAAACCTTAAATAATCCTATCTGAAGTTTATTTGAGAATTTAAATGTGAGATAAAATTTTGCGTATGGATAGCTAATATGTTTCAGCAAATAAGGAGGAGGTTGCTATCATTGTGCTGTAATCAAGATTTCTGATGTTTACTCAGGCAGTATAATTGTGATTTATTGTCTTGTTATTTCTGTCATGTCATCTCTTAAAAGTGAAAATAATGTGTCTGGTGCCTGAATTTGGCAGTGAATGACCATAAACAGAACATTACAATGCTCCTCAAAAACATAATTTTAACACAAAAACAAACCTGCTACTGTAGAGAATACAAACATGGCATTTTTCCAGATACCCACAACATACATATTGAGGAGTGACAGCTGCTAAACAAACAAGTAGCAAATGTGTGAAGTGTCATTTATCACTAATTGGAAGGCATTCGCAGAGCAATGAATTTGAATTATTAGCAACAAGCGTCAACTGAACATTAAACAAAAAAGAAACTGAAGGGGGGAAGGGCCGAGACAGAGAGGGAGAGGAAAAAAAGGACAAAGAACCAGAAAAAATAAGAGAGAGAACAATTTACTGCTTCTTAGGAGCAGTATATAACAGTTTCAAAGGATAGATATGGGGACATTACCACCATTCATTTAATTTTTTTTTCTTCAGAAAAAACCAAAATCTCCTTGCCAGTGTTATTTTCTCCATTTGCACCTGCTCTTTTGGGGTTTTCTGTGCATGGCCTTGCTAGCGCTGTGACTCATAATCCTCCATTCAAGGAACGCCACAGAGTGCTGTTGGTCAACTATACAACAACCTGCTGCTTCTTGTCTGAAATGAGACCACAAATTCCTCAGGATTTTTTCCTCATGCTTCATATTTTGTGTCAGCACAGAATTGCCCTGGGCCTGGTTTGTGAACACAAGTGTTATCGAGGCAATGAAGAATAAAGGTTCCAGGTAGTTAGAGAAAATTAGGGAAGGGATAAATCATAGTCTTCTTGCAGACTTCTCTCCATAGCTTGATGGTTAAGGCAGGAGAACCTGATTAGTTCACACTTGCTGGAGCAGGCTCCTGACCCAGCTGGCAGTAAAGGCGTGGATCGAGAGCCTGATGGCTCAGGCTCACAGGTTCTGCTGTTCCTCAGAGTGGTGTCTACATAAAACCTGTGTTGTATTTTCACTTTCCTGGAGTAGTTCATGCTTTTATTCTCTGTCAAGACAAACTAGATATGGTTACGTTCTTGCTCTCTATTAATAAATAGCTTCCGAAAGGATCCGAAGCATAGACCCATTGAGAAGTTTCCTAATGTGAATAACCCTAAATTGTGGTTTTCAGAATAAAACAACAAATTCCAGAAGATTCCTCTTATATTTATATATTATTTTATGTACGCATTTTTATTTACATTCACTTCCAACAAAACATTAAGAGAAACATTGAAATCATAGCGTTCAATTCATAAAGATAGATCACAAGACGGTCTTAAAAAATAGTGCTCTTATTGTGCCATCTCTGATTTACTGGCAGAAGCAAAAACTAAACGTAAGGCAAAAAATTATATGCTGGGTAACATCTTACTTTATGGTTAGTTTGATTAAAGTCAGTATGCCTACCGATGGATATGGTTTAGCTTTCCATCAGTGATGGTAAAACTATCACCCTAAGAAAAGAGGATTGTAATTCGTTGATTTTGAGATGTCAAATTTTTAAAACTTCCACTTGGGCTCTTTTTTTCTTTCACAAAACAGATTGTGTAGAATCTCATATAGCCCTTTTGGGCAGAAAATTACCATAGAACACATTAGCACAGGGAGCTTCATCCTCCTATATCATTAATGAACTCAGTTTTACTTTCTGTTCTTTGTGTTTGCAAGCTTTGTGTAACAGCTGAACTCTTGGTTAATACAGCAGGGACTGAACCAGGAACCTCAAGAGCTAAGAACATTAAATGCAACATCTTGAGCTAAAAAAGCAACCCTTTGTAGCTGGGGGCTGTAACACTTGTGTTGCCTGTGAGTAACTCACCAGTATACTGCAACTGCTTTGACTATTCAGCTCTGGTTTGCTTTGAATAATTTCAAACTAAACTTCTTGCTCAAATATTTACACTCAAATACCTTATTCATTTTTGCTTGGAGTTTAGACCTTTGTAAATGGCAGACAAGCTTTTCAGATGAAAATGGCAGACACACATAAATAATTTTCTCTGATTTCCAGTAAGGCTTACCCCAAGGACATGAGGAACCATGTAACTTTAGCAATGTAAAATAAAATTACTAACTGAAAAGAGTCAGCTAGGCTACCCTTACAGCCAGTGGAGAGAAGCAAGGAAAACTGTTCATACCACTATTTTATTTGCCTGTTCTAATGAAATGGAAAAATTCTAGAAACTAGAATTCTAGATTCTCCCTCCTTTGGGTGAGAGTCCTTCTCACCTGCAATGAGCTTTAGATATGTTTGAGATATCATTTCCACTTGGCTTCCAGCCATCACTCTAGAATAGAGTGGATTTTTGCATAACATTTTTGTTATGTCTGCCAACTGTAGACTGATATCTCAGATATGCTACAACATTTGAAATAGCAGTACACAACTATGATTAGGTACCTGAATTATTCCCCTGACTATAGCCAATGAGGACTGGCAAGGGAATTAGCTACACTTTAAATCCTAATTTCATTGACATCACTAGTCATCACTGATTTAATTTTAGTTCTGCAGGTGCAGACCATTACCTCCCATGAGCCTCAGATTAACAAAGATACACCTGAGCAAACAGTTTAGGCAGATAGCAGAGAGTATTTGTAAATAATTTTCATCTCCTCTGCTGGAAAACAGTAGGCATCAACTATAGTTTTGCATGATTATTTTTCAGCAGAAAAAAGGACTCCTGAGTAAGTCTACCAGCTGGGCTTGAGCGTTATGTGTGTTAAATAACCAAAAAAAGAAAAGGAATGAAAGACAAAACAGTTGGCTCAGAAGATGAGTGAGTAGTGAATTGGGCAATTTTTACATTTCAAGTTCCACTGCTAGGGATATCTTTACTTCTAATCAACAGAACAAAATCATCTAGTTTTAAAAAGAAATGTGCATGATTGCATTATACAATCTTTGCCTCTGCAGTATTATTATGGAAAGTTGTTTGCTTTGTCTATTAAGAAACTGTAAAGTGCCTGATTCAAGTGAAATGAATAGGAGTCTGACAGATAGTGGAGGGACTGAAACCTCAGAGCTGTTCTCTACTTTGAAGTTTTAGTCTCATTCGGAAGAGATCACGTCTACATAGACTTCAGTTTTGTTTTTTTTTTTACTTTCTCCATAATATCATACTCTTTAGTACTTGATACAAGAATTCTACAAGGCTAAAGAAAGAAAATGTAATGTACACATTACAGCTAAACCAAAACAATTTACAGGATAGCAAAAAGATTTATGACAATGTATTAGTGTTGGCAGCTTTGTGACAACTTTAAGAATATGATCATAAGCCCTTCTGAGGCTAAAGACTGACTTGTGCAGCATCTCAGCTGAGTGACAACAGTGCAGCAAGACACAGTGATTTACAGACTTCCAGTGGCAGTTGAAAAATATAAATAAATGGAATTCCCTTGAAGAATAATTGTGCAAATAGTAATCACATATGGTTACAAAAAACAATTCTCCAAAATCTCAATAGATCTATTTCCATCCTCCTAATAAAAATAAAAGACAGAAAGCAGTTTACATTTAAGTTCCTCTCTCAGAAAAAAAGGCCCAGGCTTCTCTGTAGATTAATATGCCATTTCATTGAAAAACAGAATCAATATATTCCAAAATTACAAAGGCTAAAAACACCCACCAGATTCATACAGGAAAAACAGCAGGTTTGCAGAAGAGTCTTAGAGCCTTCAAGCATTTAATTTAAACAGTGAATGTGTGTGTTGCTGTGCCTGTCACCAGAATCTGTTGTTTTTATGATGATACTTTCCATATTCAAACAGTTTTAAAATATTGGATATTCATCTTTTCCCTTCCACTGAATTTTTATGGGTTTTTTTGTTACATAAGTTACACAGAGAAGATTCTGTCTGAACATGCAGTAATGATATTAAATCTTCATAAATGCATAGAAGAAGAAACAGGACATCAATAAAAGGTACCTGAAGGGGGAAGAGTTTTGACAATAAACAAATTTTTTAAATTAAAACACCAGTCTCTAGCCAGACACTAACATGAATCGTTGATCAGACACATGACTCTCCATGTAATTGTTTCCCCTTTAAATCCTGCAGACATAATTCAAGTCTGGAAGAAAAACACTAAGATATGATTCCCTAGTGGGCTACCAAGGCTATTTCAAAGTCTTGGAGGGTTTAAACTGAGTCATATCTGTTGAATTATTGTCATGTGAGATGCAGAAATCCTCTTTGCAACTGAGATGAAGACTCAGGTCTCTAAAGTCGTGGATCTCTCCACACTCAGGGCCACTGGTAGTGGCCAATGTAAACTACTTCCCACAGGTCCAGATGTTTGTAACTCTCACCCATCAGTCTGCCTTTCACATCAGACTGGGAGGGATGATTAGGAAAATACTTACAATAATGATGTTAGTCATTGTTCTCTTACTGACCCCATACAAATTTGCAGAAGATTTTCCTATTTTTTCACAGTCTGAAACTGATGTTTAACACTTTCAATGGCCAAATATTAAAATCCTGCACTGAATAATATTTCTGCCTAATTCTTACTTCATGTCTTAGAGCTATCTCTGTAAACCCCTCCCTTTCTGAGCTGTTCAGCCTTCTAAACATTCTGGCAGCAGATCAAAGTTGACACTTGCCTGGAAAAGCAAGAACTGTGTAACTCCCAAAATGGGCAGTTCTCTGAGCACAGATGGATGAACAAAGTATAAAAGAAGTCACTGTTGAACGTTACAAACTTCCATAGCTTGGCATATTCTTTAACTTCAGTGAAAACACAAGCTGATTCCTCTGCTGACAGGGAAACATTTTACCTACACCAGATTCAATGACTGGAGACAGGAATGTCACATTTTAGTGATGTTCAACCTGTGTGTAGAGCAGCTCACATGCTCTCCTAACGGCTTTTTAGCCACTATCTGTGACAGCATCACTCCCACTAAAGCATAAAAGTAAGTTGTCAGCTTTTGTATGTTGTAGGCTGTGTTCTTTCAGTTCTGTAGCCATTACTACTGCCATTAGGACTTTTTAAGAAACTTACTATGTAATTGTGGATAATGCTGATCACAACAAATCGTTACAAAACAAAGTCCCATTTCTATTTACCTCCCTAATGACTGAATTTCACATTATTCATTATTGTGCTGTCAATCTGCTCCTTAGAAGACTGTGTTTTTATTTATTTATTTAACAGTTTTCATGAGTGCTTAAGACAGCCTGATTCAATTGCCAGTCAGTTTAGTGATAATTACACATTAGATGCTATAAATGGACACAAAGAATATATTTCCCTAAGAATCCAGAAAAAGAGGAAAAAGAATAAAAACCAGCAGACTTCAGAAACACTTGTAAGCCACTTGTCTATCCGTAGCAGCTGTTTGACACTAGCACTCTCCTTGAAATAATTTTTAGACTGAAATCACACAGTGATGCTGCTTCTGAAATGTTAATGTTTTCATATCTAAGGCAAGACTAGATTATTCTCTCGTGAAGTTTTTTAGCAGGCAGTTAGGCACTTGCCAGCACCACCAACATTTTGAACCCTTACTGACGATACAGTAAAAGAGCTGCCTTCTGTCTCGTTTCTTTCAGGCAATAAATGCTCCTTGTGACTCACACGGCCTTACTCCTCTTGAATGCAGCTGTCTTTTTCTCATCAGAGCTCAAGTAAATTTACAAGGGTGCTTTAGTGAGAGATAACTAAAAAGCTGCTTATTCTCCAAGCTCACTATGTTGTCCTTTTTCTGAGAAACACTCATTGTTCAATAATGATATTCCCTGCTGAACTCACAAATTATATCTGGGGGAGAGACAGGGAGGATGTTTCGAAGGTTAAATTGAATGAAAAGTTTCATCAGTGTGGTACATAATGATCATAATGTGTTATTTGTTAAGGTTTTGCTGGGACAAAATGTGGAATGTTCTCTGAAATGTATGCATGATTTTTCCCATGTGTTTGGAGCCTAAAAACTCCAGAAACCTGCTGTGGAGAGCCTGTGGCTTTCTGGTGGTCCATAAGTGTAATGAAAAGGTCATAATATACTTCTCATTTGGGCTTGGCCACTTCCCACCAAGCAAGGGGTCTTATCTCTTTATTTGGCATCACATCTCTAGTGCTGTCTGACAAAGAAAGTTGAATTAAATCACAGCTGTGTGTTTATTCCTGGGTAGGGAGATTGCTGAAGGTATCCTGAATGGCTGTCTGGAGAGGTGACCCTATGGATCATCAACAGCAAAGAAAAGATAACAGGAAAAGTAGCAAAGAACAAAACAGCAACTCTATGTCCTTCCCTCTACAGCCCTGGGTGGTTTTTTTTGTATCTCACATGAACAGAACTGGCCAAGGTTGTGCTTTTCCTGCTTTGGCAACATGCTGAATGCCTCATTGTGCCAGTCAGTATAATTTGTAACAGCTGAAGGACCAGTAAAGGACCATCTCTGCTCCATCCTTCTCAGCAAAACTGTTTAATGATAGCTCAAAACTTATGCTGCATTTTTCCCATGGCTAGCCCATTCCCTCAGAGCACCAAAAGATAACCCACGTACGTATCAGACACCGTGTGAGTATTTGAAAGAAGAAAATAAAAACTCATTGGCTTAAGTGAACCTGTGGAAGACCAGCCTAGATCAGGAGAAGAAGCATGTCAAAATTTTGGCTGCACTCTTGGAAGGCAGAGAAACATGGAAGAAAGTGACAGCAGATATTAAAATACTGTATGTAATGTTTTCCAAACAAAAAAACTGACATTTCTGATGGTTTTGCAGTAGATCTGATAAAGCGTTACATAGGTGATCACACAAAATCTTTTAAATTAATGTGGCAAGTTTGCTGCACTCTTACTTATTAGTTTTAACTATTTTAATTTCTCCGGAACACTGAATTTTTGCTGCCATTTCCGATTGAGGCCAAACAGCTTATTTAAATATTTAATAATTGCAAACCTGCAATTCATTTATTGCTTTCCTCTGAAAATGGAACTTCAAAATATTTTCAGCTCCTGTGGGAGAAAAACAAATCCTTATCAGAAGATAATTTGAAAGCTCATCTGTATTTTGCTAAGTTGTTGAATTCAAAGTTTTACAACATGATGTGTCAGATAGACCCTGAAGACAAAGAAATAATTTGTTTAGAGTAACTGTGTAAGATACCTCTCCAAAATACTTCATCTGTCCTTTTCTTAGTGGCCCTAAATTTGTCTCAGATACTGTGGATGTCCTGCCAGAAGTCTTTATAATCTACAGGAGAAAATTAAAACCAGGGAGGAATCTTAATAATTATTTTCAAAATTTAAGAGTTACTTAAGAATTTGCTTTAAATAAGTAAATTTGCTTTTAAAATGAGGAAGATGTTAAGAGGTATAAAAAATATCATGGCATATACAGGGAGATTTGCAATGTCTTTCTACAAACCTGTGATGCAAATGAGCAAAGAATATTAGGAGCCTTGTATCAGGTATCCTGAAGGCCCAAGAAATGCTTTACTAAATGGAAGGACTCAGAAGACAGTCATAAAAATTAGGCCTAGAAAAACTCATAATAAAACCACAATGTTTCCCTTTCTTAGCATGGTGAAAAAAAAATTGGATAGAAAATCATTAGCAATATATCGAAAGTAGATTGCAAACTTCTTGCTGTATCATAGAACAAGAATTGATTTTACATGAGAAATGGAGGTAGGATATCAAAACATGGTAAATTCTGAGACAGGAACTTGATAGAAAACAAAGACGTAACGGATGTTTGTAAGTTCTCAAGAGTGTTCGAAATTATAATCAATTTTAATTAATGTTCTGGAAAGGATATTGTGCCTTTTTAAAAAATCAAAATAGAGAAAGATAAATATCTGCACATTCTCTTACAGCCTCTTGTGTTGGTCACTGCAACAAAATGGTTTAGTGAGTTAAAAAAGCACATGGATTAATCTAGTAAGAAAAAAATGCTTTCAAAATTAAATGTAAATAATATAAAATTTGGCTGTTAAGGTTTGAAATTTTAAACTCAGTTTTCAGACTGAACAGTTTATTGATCAAAGGAAGAGGAAGCCCAGTTTAGGGAATACAGCTGGACAAAGAACGAAAACTAATAACATAGGGAAGGGAAATGCCTAGTGCTTATTTGTTGATTTGCATTGTGTACCTACAGAGGGAAACTGAAAAGATAACTTCTTAAGACTTTTATCTCCTTGCCCTGAATAGCTTCTACCTTTCAGTTACAGGGATATATAAAATTTAGATTAAGCCACGGATGTCACCAAATCATGAATAATCTCTATGGTCAAGTTAAGACTCTAATTCTCAGTACTCTACAATGGCTGATATAGTCATGCTCAAATTTTCAGCTGACATTAACTTTAAAATGACCCTGAGAGAGTGCACTGTTTTATTTCTGCAGCAGAGGACAGATTTTTATTTCCCTTTTTATTTTATCCAATAACCATTTCACCCACTGTTCCCTGATTCCTGTCTAGCTGTCAGTGTCTGAGGTAGCCTATAAGAGTTGAGGACGGGCAAGACCTCCAGAGTAGTAAATTTATTCAAAATACTTTTATTTGGCCACTAGATGACTCTCTGATCTATTGGAATTTAGCAGGACAAGTTGTAGACCCTAGGAATAAAAAATGGATGTCAGGGCAGGGTGAGGAAGGTGGGGTGGAGGGTTTGGTTTGAGTTATTTTTTCATCTGTTGTTGATATCAGTACTTCAGTGGGCTACGGCAGCATTGGAACAGTCTACCCAAGGGCCAAGACAAAAGTCAGGCTTATTTTTACAGCCAACCTCCTTTTTTGTTTTGTTGGGGTTGTTTGCCTTCTAGAGTCTTCTAAGACTTAAAGATAGGAATCACACACACACACACACAGAGGGAAGGAGAAAATAAGCAATTTTCACAAACTTAATAGGCAAAAGTGAGTCTCCAGTGTCGATACCATATGAAAAAATAGGCATTGGTAGGAAACAGTGTCTGATAGTCACTCCACTGATATTATTTGGTTCCAGAAGCTCCATATAGTTTCAAATAATTCCTTCAGTAATTTTAGCCTCTTCATTAGAACAGGTATTGTTATTCCACCACATCAGAAAAAGCTTCAGGATGGTGTAGCATAAAAGTTACAGTTACTCTGCTTCTCACTGCTCCCCCTTCTTCCTCCTTCTTTCCTCCAGTTGAGAAATACTATCGTTCCTAATAATAAGAACTTGAATGCAGGTGTCTGGGAGTAAAAAATTCAGCTCTAATTTGATGTTCTACAATGGATCAATGTCTTGATGAAAGTCATTCTGAATCATGAATTGTAAGGCTGATGGCAGAGCTGACATCTGAAACATTTTAGAGCCTGAGAAGCCAAGTGAGCTGACCAGCTAGATTATGCAGACCTCTAAAGAGAACTACTGGATAAGGACTTAGAATAAATCCCAAAATGTAGCCTGCTCTCATGTTTTCTGCTGAATCAAAAGCAGGTGGTGTGGCTGCTCCAGAATCTTAAGCAGGCAGTGCGCTGTTCACTGTTATAATATTAAACTGGATGGCAATAGGCAACCTAACAAATTTTTTTTTTAAAGTACCTCTTGTTTATGAAAATTCCAGGAACTAGCATTACTATGGCAGATGTTTGTCCTTTTTTTTTGAATGATTACAACCCTTCCCTATGTAAATTACTGTCATGCGGCACAAAAAAGTTCAATATGCCACAAAATAAAAATAGATTTTATGGTGTCATTGGTTGCTGCTTATGTCTGATGGAGTAAAAGAGACAACTTTGAAGATCATGTGAAGTGAATATTTACACAGCTTAGTTTTTGATAGCATGACCAGAAGCACCAGCCAACCACCATTATTTGTTCAGATCAAAAGATAATCATATATTCAGAAGAACTTATGAAAAGATAATTTGATCAGCGGAAGTTCAATGTGATATCTAAAAGTATGAGAAAAGAGATTAATTTTGGTTTCCTACTCAAATGTTCTAATCTTCAAATGTAAGCTGGAAATAAAACTAATTATATCTACCTACAACTGAAAGAGTGTTTTCATAAAAGTAATGAGGATTTCTGAAGTATTTGGATTTTCATATGCATTTTCAAATCATATTCTAAAGTGTACTCATAATAAGTGAATTAATGAATGAATAACTATTTTAATTTAATAAACCAAATGCTAACTACCACACCTTTCCAAGAATAGATATTATCACTTTTTATTTCAAGACGGGATTATTTAAATGTATTTGTACATTTTTCCAGTAATGAAAAAAACAGTAAAGTTCAATCCTGTGAATAAAGACCTGGTGCAAATTACATTACTGTAAATGATATTTCAGTTTCAATCATGGCTTTATCTCTGATCCTCTTTTTATCCGTCTTAAAGAATAAGTGAAGCAGGGACTATGGAATGGCGTTGGAATTTCTCAGGCAGCCATTTTCACTTGATAATTTTCAGTCAACTGTGAAATTCATGAAGGGGGCATTTAAGATTTCTGCATATAATTTTTTAATCTGGGTATCCTTTATTCATCTGTCTTTCTAGATAGGAAATGTCATTACTTGATGGAATTTGATAAAGTGATTTATGGCATCTGATCAATCAGAGCATATATCATCACAATAAACTTGAAAAAAGAACAGTTGAGCAGTGAAGTAAGGATATACAAATGCTTCCTGTCATTGTCTTTCATTGGGAAACTGGTTAGCTATGACCTAAAATTCAATACTGAGAAATCAGGAGGTGAAGAAAAGAACTTACAGAGAGATAGACAGAATTTTTTATTACTTAAATTCACCTTTGATACTAGAGAACTGTGCAACATTAGCACTTCAATGTCTCCCTCATTTTAAGTAGTTTCATGTTCTGTGCCATGGCAACTACAGGCAGACTATAGCCATGAACAAATTGAGTCTAGAAAGAGCTTCAGAAGCAAGTCTGGCCCTCATTCAAAACCTTTGAAACAGATGAAAGAGTGTCTATTGACTTTGATGGACTTTGGCTTGAACTCTTCCAGCTTCTACAGGCAGCCTTGGGCCCTGATTATGGCTTCAGATGATGTCCATGTATTTTAGTCAACTGCTCCTTATTTAAATGTACTGAACAGTACTTGGAAAAGGTGCAGGAATACAGGAGTTTGCCTTCAAGGATGATGTTATAACAGTGAATGCAAGAACATCATTCTTTCTGAACGCTTCTGAATTTTCTGTGATTCCCTGCATAGTGACACAAATTTTGCATTTGGAATATCATCCATCACACTAGACCAGGGGTGGGTGACTGTCCAGGTGAGGTAAGTTGGAATGTTCATGGACAAAAGAGCAAAGGAAATATTGTTCATATCAGAATTACTTCTGTAACCATTCAGGCCTGGGTCAAAACTGCACTTATCAAGTTGTAGCAAAAACCCATTTTCAATTGCATTTTTGGCAGATTGCAAAGCTGCCTGGCAGTGGGGAAAGACAGGACTTCAAGTATTTCAAGCATTATATATAATAGAGTACAATACATGTATTATACATTATACATTATATATTATAAGGAACTGTCTATATTATAAGGGACTGTCAGACCAAGACAAGGTACCTGGGAAAGAAAAGCTTTTCTGCTTTAGAAAAGACAAAGATGTGACTGTTTCTGTGATTTTACAAAGACTGTCTTTGGAAGTTTGTTGTCTTTCTCTCCACTTCTGTGAGTGGAATGTGCTGATCTAAGAACATGACAAGGAGGACAAATGGTTTACCACCTGCTGCCTGAGCACTCACCCGCAGGTCACCAGTCTTGTCAAAGAGATTTGCGTTGATGGAATATGAAATGGCATTGCCATCAAAACATATAAGATTATCTTTCCTTTGAAGAAAAGCAACAGCTACTGTAACTTTGAAGTTTGAGGACAGGAAGGCAATTAGTTCAAAAGTACTAGACACAAATGGGGAAATGAATTCAACATTGCCTCTAATAGAAACTGGCAGTTTCAAATCCTGAAAGATGGACTTCTTACAGCACTTTTCAGTGACAAGTCCCCAGCTAGTGAACTAATTTTGAACCATAAGAGTGGAATACTTGAATAACCATGTCCAATCCCCAAAAAAGTTAATCTTTTTGCTATACGTAAATAGATTTCACAGAACATCTACTCTGTGTGGCACCATACCCTCATGAGCCGCAGACGTCTCCAATAATCCACGTCACAGGAATAAAGCAGAGGAGATTGTGGGAGTTGCATTAATTCTTTTAAATGAAACTTTGCAGATGATGTAAGAAAGCAAACTACACTTTATGCCACAGAAGAGCAAACTACTTCCTCTGCTTGCAAATAACTAAACAAGAACCTGGTTAATGAATAAATCATTGAGCATATGAGCAAAATACAGCAATTAATCTCTTGAGAAATTACAGTGCTATTAAGGGTATCAAACTTGGGTCTTCTGCCTGCATTTAACTCTGTCTTAACTTCACCTTTCTTCAGCTTACATTAGCTTAACGTCAAGACCTCAACTTTAGAATCTGAGATTTCTCAGAGCTCTGGTACAATATCTTACATCACTTTCAAATAATTTTTTGTCATTGCTTTGAGTAGCAGCTAAAATAAGCTATTAATCTTAAAGCATGCTAACTCAATCACAAGTGGTTACATTAATATTCTTACACTTCCGTCTTCTGAAAGCAAACTGCTGTCTCTTTGCTGTACTGACTATGACTAACACAATCTGAGTTTTGATGAAGACAAGTGATTATATACCTGGCTGACTGGACATCCTGTCATCTATAGAAATACAGAGCATAATAAAGCCTTTACTAATAAGGTTGCCCAGCTGATATTCTGGAGGACTATGAGGTTTTTTCCTAACACAAAGCATCCTTTCAAATGTGATCTGCATTAATTATCCATGTCTTTGTCTGTCTCCAGGTATACTACCTGAGATTAAGGTAGGACTAATGCAAATAATCACCTGAGAGTTTTCAGCAAATACAGACTGTATCTGTGTTGGTTTTTCTTAAACAGAATCTGCTGTAATTAGCATAAAACATGAATTCATAAATACGTGCTGATAATTTTTTTTCAGACCTGCTTGAAGATTTCATTAACAATATTTAAAACTTCATGCGTTACGGAAATCATCTCTCATATCTCTAAAAACATTAGAACACCTCTCACATTGTATTGTCTCAGAAAAGTTATAATCTCCTAAAACAAGCCATCAGATTAACATTTTCTAAGATGTCAGTGCTGGATTCTCACAGTGGAAAACTATTCCTCTGGCAGGCCACCAGAATTTAAATTTGGCAGGCTGTAGTGTAGTGTAAGGTTTACTTGTTCAATCAAGCATTCAATTAACTAACATGTCAGCATGTTGGTCCTTTGTGAGACAAATAAAAGGCAGCTAAAGTGCATTGAGCCATCTGAATAGATAGTTGTGTAATTAATATTTACTTTTAATTTATTGTAAGATGTCCAGATGCTCTGGCAATCAGATCCTAGGAAATCCTTAAAATAATTGACTGAGTTCTGTAAACTTACTAGAGGGCAGCAGGTTTTCCTGCCTCTCTCTGTGTGATTAGAATTGGGCAAATGATTCAGCAGACCTTTTAAATTTTTAAAAAATTCTTTTTTATTAATATATTGTTTACAGTTCCAACATAATTTCTGTGTAATTTAATGTTTGTTTAATAGCAGAGTTTATCTATTATCTATAATCTATCTCAGACTGTCATTGTTGTGGGATCACACAGCATTCTCCAACTCAGTAGACCAAGATTTATTGGTTTGGCAGAGAAGAAAGCATGCAATTTCAGGACAATTTTTTTCTCGGTTACTCTCATCTTTGCAAGCTACTCCAGCAGTTAATCTTAGTTGTGTAAGCACTGAACGGGGAGAGAGAAAGGCATTTGAAGTGTGTGATTTTAATACATACGTGTAGAGATAGGATGAGTTGTCCTCTGAGCATGGTTCAGATGAGTAACTCAGGCTCTGTGTACAACTTTTAGGTGAAAAACTGGAGGGGGGGGGGAGATCAGAGCCTTTCAGTGTGTTTTTATCCCACTGAACTACAATATGTAGACTAAGATCATAGCTATGTTAAACATTCCCTGTAGCCATTGGAGATCCAGGCATCTTCAGAGAATGACATAGCTTGGACATCCCACTTCCATTAACTACTGAAAAAGCCTAAGTCTATATTGATAATTGAAATCAGGTGAATCAGATCTCTGTGTGGCAAAACTTTCACCAAGGTCTGAGAGAACATGGGGTGCTTCTCAGCTAACCAGAGGAGAGCTAGGCTGATTGGCTATATTGCATGTTTTATATTGACATCACCTGGTGACACTGACACCATGGGAATGGCAAGGAAATTTCTAAATATCATTCTGTTGGTGATCATTTGTCATTTTCATATGATGTTACAGGCCCTAGTGGGAGGTCTATCATGTGATCCACTGTGTCGTTTCCAACACAGTATTTTGAATGTCTGGTAAGTCTTAGAACTGATTTTTATCTCCACCCTCTGTTGCATTTGCATCATTCACCTATGCATTGCCCCCACTCAGACATTGGACAAAATGTCATATGTAGAAGGATCATTTCCACAACTATCACCCCATGCTTATTTTCCCTCTGACCAAAGTTGTATTGATTTTTCTGCTGCTGTCTTCCTGGCTAACAGTTAATGATCACACTCAATGTACAGATAATAGAGATGCCAGTATCCTTGTAGAGGTTAGTGGTGATTACACAGAACCATCCTTCCACAAAAGTACAAAAAAAAGTAATAACAGAGATCCCACAAGCATTCATCTACATAGACACATTTATTTGAATGATAATGGAAACCTCAACCAGAAGGGGTAGATTAGCTCATAAATCAGATTTAAAGAATACCTTTTCAACCTTTACATCTTCCTTTCAAGATGTAGAGGTTTCATTTTTAAGATAAACTGCTTAGCAGCTACCTTTTTTTTAGATGTAGTACACTATGCTAACTTGTATGTTTAAAAATCCTAATATATTTAATGTTTAGTAGGATACAATATTGAATTCTGTGTTTTGTAAGATTTATTTTACATCCATGAAAGCTTTTTAAAATATGTGAGTAATATTTTCCAAGCTCCGTGTAATCCGTCTTCAGTGCTCAGTTTCTGACTGGAGTCTGCTTGGGGGCTTTATTTTCAGGAGGCAGAAGTTTGACAATATTTGGAAAAAAATAACCAGTTTGACAGGTCTTCAGTGAAATACTAAGAAGTTGAGATACCACAAAAGACTAGTTGTATTTGTAAAACACTGAACACTGTGCACAAAACCAATGAGCAACCATCTCATGTTTTTGAGCTATTCAGTCTGGAACTAGCTCATATAAGGACTGGAATAGTTAAAGAACACGAATTGAACCTTCCTGCAAATATGACAACACTTTTAAACTTGAGAAGGTATGTTTTCATTTTCCTTAGCATTGTTTGTTTCAGTAAAGCACACCTGATTTTTTTTTTTAAGTCTGTGAAGGCTGCCAACCAAACAGCTCCCTAAATATCAGTATGAATCTTATTCCTATTTCAAGGAAAAAAGAAATATATGACAGTCCACAGATGAACATGAAAGAAATTATTTCTCTGACATTTTATGCTCCTACTTTATTTCCTTTCTTGTTATCTTGGACATTATTCTTAGGAAAGTCATTAAAAGTTCAAAGGTATGTATGAGATTAAGGCTTTCAGGAGAATGAAATTGAAGATCGGTTTTCAGTACTGATATCTCTTGCCGTATGCAAAAATTTGACATTTCTATTGCTCTTGGGGTACCTTATCAGCAGACAGTGAACTTAACTTTGGATTCCTATGGATTAAGAAAACTTACTAGCACGCTGTGAAATGGAAAAGCAAAAGATTATCCTCTTTATTCAGCATACGTATGCGAGCTTCTAGCATGGCAAAATTTAAAGGGTATCATTTCTATAATTGGTGCTCCTAACACAGCAGAAGTTTTATCTGCATGTTTGTATCTGTATACAAAGCACAAGTATAAAAGAACAGCCCAAGATTTCTGCTGAGTATGACTTTTCTTTTTAGAATCTTTTTTTTCCTACCAGCCTTTTTCTTCCCTATTTCTTCAGCTTGAGAGACAAAGTAGGAGACTCATCTACAGCCCTTAGCTAGAGCTAATGGGACCTAGGCAGTTATTACTGCCAGGATGAATCTGCTTACTAACTAATGCTTTGTGTAGGGGTCTAACACCTGACACTCTATTATATTGCCATAATTAAAATGAGTCAATGGGTCAATTAAAGTGAACTTTTCACTATTAATGACCTTTGATTACACCTAACTGAAGAATCAATGGTATGAAGTCAGAACAAGCCGGGAATACTAGAAAGCCTGCCAGGTAGGCTGACATATCATGTAACAAGGTCTGAGTCTAAAGCTAAAGTAGGCTCTGTCATATTAACAGTTGTATCATTCAGTCTCTGAAAAACATAAATAGGTCCTTGTTTTCATCTAAGGTACTTCTGTTCACTGAGGTCATACCTTAACATGCAATCTAAATTTCTTAAAAGAAACTGTTGCTGATGTCCAATGTTTTAATTACCAGCAATGTTAGGTTGCTCCAGAATTTGTTACACTGGATTTACTTTTAGTAGCAATATATTTGCTTAGTTACTTCAATAAAATATTTTTATTAAAGAGCTTCAGAAGGATACAGGGGGGTGACTTATCTTTCTTCCACAGCTTCTGGAAATGACAGAAATCTCTGGGAAAGGATTCGGTTCTGACAGTCTGTGCAACAGTGATTTCCAGTGATGGGCTTGTACATGGAAAAGGGCCTCATACCACCCACAGGTCGTTTGATGAGGACAAAGAATTTTGGATAGGTAAAAGATCCAAAGTCTTTCACCAGATGCAACAAAAACTTTGTGGGTGAGGACTCAGAATAATGGGGTTATTCTATTTCTTGAAATGAAATTTCACTTTTCAAGGTCTCAGAAGTATAACTTTCAGCAACCAAGTCCACAAAAAACACTCACAGCTCTTGATAGAGCTGATTTTCACCCTCTAACCATTACGAAGTTTTTAAAAGCAGTTAGTGTAAGCCTAACTGTGGCCCAAGTAACTCCAGTGAAAGTTCACTAATGAATTCAATGGAGAGTAACAAATCAGTACTAAGTGCTTTTCAAAGTCAGACCACTTAGCCTTTAAAATAAACTTATCAATTCAGAGAAAGATAATATGAGAAAAGTCAAGAAATATCAATGCCAGCCACTTCTTTACTTTAGAACAACTACACAATAGTTGGGCATGTCTGAACAATACTACTAAAGTCAGTAATATGATTCCAAATTATTACAGTGAGGGGAAACCATTCAAATTATGAAAAAAACCCCTTGTGGCACTATCCGTTTAAAGATGCCAAAGAGAAAGATGGATGAATACTTCACTGGATCATTCTTTTATTTATAAATACACAAGTCAGTAGCAGCATAGTTCATTCTAAAAGGGTACTTTATTATTGCAAAGTGTAGTGTTTCTTGATATTATTCCTCCAGTAAGTAGCAGTATGTCAAACCCCAGATATTTAACTCACTTCTCTTCATGTCAGAAGACCATGGCATAACCTAAAGAACAAATATTTGAACAGTGCTAAAATCCTGTCAGCAAAGTCTTGGGTACCCATCTGCTACACAGATAATATACATACTGAAATGACTGACAGTTGTTACCAATACTAACAAAATAGTCAAGACTTGTGTGTGTATGCATAACACACGATATGCAAATCTGTATGTATATACAAGTACATCTATTAGTTATATGTCAATATGCATATAAATTTCTGCCCAAATATTTACAATCAATTAGTATATTTTTCAGGCTTAGTTTTTATATTGCTTTCAGCTGACTGAAAGGGCATATGGAAACAATAGGAACATATGGAAGAAAAGATCTGCTTTAAGACCAGATTGTGATATGTTTACTCACATTGAATAACATACAAGGAATATCCTTCTGTAGCATAAAATACTCTGCTGTGAAGAAGTGTCACAATACAGAAGGTTGTATTTATTCACAGTTAGATATTTGCCATTTATTTACCTGCACTAGTGATGGTGTCACATCAGAACTAAATCTGGGGTTGGATTGTTTCATTTATTTCCAAATTCATACCCATGATAATTTTCTGGAATTGGGGTTACTCTTTTATTTACACAAACTGGGAACAAGCTCTTACCTCTGCTGTATAGAGATTAACAAGAGGCTTATTGAGGTCTCCCATTTATAAACATTATGCTGTTTAGTTTATCAGCTTAAAGATGTGACTTTTCAAAATGGATTGCCAATGCCACACTGTATCCAAATAGCATTTAAACTGTGAAAAATTGTTAGCTTCTTAAGGCTGATGAGACGCTGCATATTCTACTCACCCTATTTTGCCTAGGCAGTAGCATGGATCTCCGAAGAGTGAATGGATTTATATGTGAGGGGTGCCCAGTTACTCACCCTCCTGCACCATAGAAAAGAGAAAGAATGGAATTTCAAGCTTAGCTCTGAATATCTTCCTTGAACAGCCTGAAGTTTAACGGCAAATTCTTCCACGCTTTTCTTGTGTACCCACAGTGGTTCCAAATTCCACCTGAGTTCCTGTCAGAATAGCTGGAGATACTGGCTCTACAGCACTGAACTCTGATTTTTCATTTGTGCCCAACACATGTACCCACACAGACACACACAAGAGAAAGTCCAAGGGATATTTGAAAAGCATTAACCCACTTTACCTAGGAAAATGCCAATTTGCATAGATGATTACTGTATGTACAAGTAAGAAAATGTAATTAAGGCCCTTATGGTAGACATCACACACAGGAGCCTTCCATTAAATTCTATAGGAGGTTGATGCTGAGGTCTAGATCCTGGCTAAGTCCTACTCTTTGATTATAGCCCAAAGTAAATGCCACATCAAGGAGAGAGATCTTTTATTTTAAAGATCCTGATCCTGCAAACTGTTTTACATACATGCATCATCTGCAGAATCAGAAATGCCCCATAAGATTCCATAATAAAAATATAAAAAAAATATATATCAAAACATATCCTTAATCTGAATGGAATCTTCTAATGGAAGTTCTATCATTCCTCTAGACTTATCAACCTAAATACACTTGTGCTTGATGCAAAATACTTAAGAAATAGAAGTGCATATTATTAGCTGCTCAATCAAAAATACTTTAACAAAAAATTCTAGTTTATTTCTTAAAGACAAATATGTATAAAGTAACTTAATTTCAATGGAACCTCAATATAAAAAAAAAAAAGAACTTCACTGGGGACTTGGATTATTTAGACAATATAATAATATTTTGCAAAAGAGAGAATTTAGAATGCCACAACCACTTTAGAAAAATACAGTACTGGCAGTTTATATCTATATAGATTATATCTGTATAATCTGGAACAAATCCATGGATATGCCCAGGAACAGAAGATTTTTAGCTCATTCCTTTTTTTCAACCTAACATCTACACTACTCTCTTTCTGATTTACTAGCAGTTCAGTAAAGTACCTGTTCCCAGTATTCATTAATTTTCTTGACAATAAACCTGTAAAAAGCCCTGACAGATCAAACTAACATTGAGTCAGAAGATCCATGAACATAGGGCCTCTTCACGTGTCAAATTTGAATGCATAGGACAGAAAAGTTAAGCATTTCATAACAGTAAGGTAAGGAAATAAATTCCAGACTTTCCATGGAAACACCAACACTCAAACTTTATCACACTTTAGTCATATATTATCCTTTAGACCCTAATTCTGCAGTGAAACTCCCCCAGCATAGTAGCCCAGTCATACCTCCTTACATATTTCTGGATTATTTCTTTGGCACTGGGACTTCCATCTTTCTCCTGGGTTATAAAGCAGAAAGCACAGTGTTTTCACATCATAAGCAGCAACACATAAAATGTTTTAGTCACATCTAAGTATAATTATAGGCAGAACACTGTCCATAAGCTACTCTAGTAGAAATCTTTCATAGAAAATATCTAAATCTTGAAACTAGCAGTGGCTCCCCCAGACTAGCTCCTCTGTAGGTGCAGAGGGTAGGGAGCTGGGCAGGCTGAGGCACCTGATCCCACAAGATGCTGTGTGGGACAGAGACCCCTCAACTCCAGCAAACATGGCTGGACTTACAGATGGTCAATACATCGCATAAACAGGTCTATAAACCCTGGCCGTTTTGCACATTACTTACCTGAATATGAAAGACACTTAAGTGAAGTGAGGCAAGATAATTAAGAATGTGCACATTCTAGCAGAGACCAAGGACCATTTCTTGACACACCTCAAAGGCTATGTCTTGTTGCACCCTGCTTTTAACCCGAAATCCACTATATGGATCAATAGCATATTGCCATAAAAAGCATGCTAGGAGGGTTTTGGTTTAGGTTGGCTTTTCTTCATTTTATACAAACATAACACTTGAAAGGAGAAAAATAAACCTAAAAACTGGAAACAAAGCACTCTGGAGACATAAGATGGAGATGGAGACAAAATCCAACAGTGGCAAAATCTATTTTGCTACCCATCCTTAGAGTCCTCTCCCAATATGCACAGCCAATAACCAGTAAACATTTTGGTCAAGACAGGAGAACATTTCACGAAGGCTCTCTATGTTTCAAGAGGACATGAATTGAATTTTTAACAAAATGCTAAGTCTCAAAGCAATTCAAAAGATTGCATTTTGAAAAGAGAATCATATCTAAGCAAAAGGAATTCTATAGAACTGTTACTCAAATAGCTAGCAGAAAGCTTGAAATGTGACAGAGAAGAAAGAGTGCAAAGTATCTTGACATTGTCATATTACAAGTCAGTACTTCAAAGGCAATGAATGAGATGTAAATATTTACCCTAGGTAGCTCAACCAAAGAATGCAAACAGATGCCACAGATATAATACAATTTGTCAATATCTTTAGTGCTGGAAATGGAAATGTTAACTCTGCCAGGCCACTGATCCTGAAGGATGAATACAATCAATTGCATTTTTTACCTGTCAGTCATTCACATCATTGACTTTCTTGCAGCTGCCTGCTCCCTGCCTTCCATTTGTTTCAAGGCACTGAACAACTTTTTATATCCACTTTTCACTCAGTCTTTTTCACAGATTCCCTACTGCCATCTCAGGTTAGCATTGCTTGTTTCAGAACTTGTCTGTTTTCTTCCTGTATTTTCTGTGTTGCCTGCGTCCACTGTCTCCCGTCTCAGAAAGTGGCCCTTCTGGTCTCTGAAGTGTCATCTCAAACCTCACTCTTTCTCAAGCTCCACAAACTTTAACCACCTCCTACAATCTGATCCGAAGTTCACTGGTCAGCAAGAGCCATTAACTTCAATGGACTGTGAATCAGGACCAGATTGCTGCCAGTAGCTCTGGACTGAAATCTAGCTGAAGAAAAATAACAAAAGAAACTGTATGGGTACATTTGTTGCTAATTACAGACTGCTTCTTGAACACAGTCATGGCAATACTATGTCCTAGGTTAATACCATATATTACTATTTCCAATATATTTTCTCCAGCCCTTAGGCAAAGAACTAAGGCCTTACATTGTTGTACCTTTATCTGTACAAATTCAGAGTGATGGCCCAGGTCTCTGACAGAGCTTGAATAAATAAGCACACACTTGCTCCTATAATGTCTTTTATGTACTACAAAATTCCATTCTGCATCTAGCTAGGCAAGACAAAGAAAAACATCATGTCTACGAAACAGGTTAGTAAATCACTGAAAAAAAATCCAGAGTTAAAATGGCTGTTTAGAGTGACAGAGTATTCAGAAAGCAAACTGCAAAGTTTAAAGCCAGCATCTTTTAAATTCTCAGTAATGAGGACATAAAATTCTGTTCTTCCAATGAACCTCTGTCTGATCCTATGCTATTAGTCCAATAGCAATTTGAAGAAAAAGCATTCCAGAAACCAAAACTTACACCATGACTCTATTCTTCTTGCCTTCATTCAAAAACATTCTGTTTACTTATTCCCTCTTCATATAACTCTCCCTGCCTCTTGCAACCTCAGGTCTCTAATGCATATTTTTCTATAAGGAATCATTTGAATAAATTGCTTTTGCCCACCTTTCCTTCTCCTACCACTTTATAATGTTTTGTAAGTGCCTTGTTGTAAAGCCAATGCCTTTCTGCAACCCCACAGTGCTCCCACCAACTGGTACAGGGAAATCAGCTCTAACAGGTGATTTAGGCCATCTAATGTGGAACAATAAGATACACAAACACGACATAGAAGATTCTGTTCATGTTATGGGAAATGCTATCATCATCAGACAGCAACTATTGCCTATATAAAGCTAAAATATTACACATTTATTAAAAAGTATGCTGTGGTATGAAGGTATTTCAACAGTAATTTGACAGTAATTACAATTCACATTTTTACCCCATAGTGTACTAGACAAGGTACTTTAGGGATAGGGATAAAAGTAACACTGCCTATTACCACATAACTTTGCAATGTCTATCAGCAAAGAGAAAGCCAATTAGATGGCCTTCACTGAAGAGGTGCAGTTTTGGGGGTACAGGTTTTTGTTTTTTTCTTAAAGATATTTATGCTAACACTTTAACTATAATGAAGTACACTCTACCCACACAGCTTCAGCTACAGCAGGCAAATGCTTTGTAGAAATGAAATTACTGTTGCAACAAGGTTGCTCATGACACTGTTTAATAAAAAATAAAATAAAATTAAAAAAAAAAAAAAAAAGAGTTGGGACACAGTACATTGATGGAGGTGGAGTGTATCATATATACAAAAGAGGGGTATTACTTCTGTCATCTGACATTGATGTGGGAAAACAAAACCAAATGCATTTTCTTTCCAGCATTGAAACACGCAAAGACAAAATGCTCATTACAAGTTGTATGCAGCTCAGGATAATAGAAAGAAATGCCCCAGTACATTTGGTTCAATTTTTAAAAAATATATTTAATTCTCTGATCTTTCACTTCAAAACTTAGAATTAAGCAATGAGTGAACAGGATCTGAAATACAGACAAGGCATTGCTCACATCACATTAAAAGGCATCTTTTAAATGCTGCTGTGGATTTTGAAAGTTACACTGAACAGAATTTTTAGTTGCTGGGAATTTGAAATGCAAGATGAACTTGGCCACATTACATCTATTTCTTTAAGTGGAATTGTAAATACGCAATAAATTGCTGTTCCAAAGAGGCAACATGCAGAA
The DNA here is from genome assembly GCA_036630365.1 of Acanthiza pusilla. Classification (NCBI taxonomy): domain Eukaryota; kingdom Metazoa; phylum Chordata; class Aves; order Passeriformes; family Acanthizidae; genus Acanthiza; species Acanthiza pusilla. Next base: position 4,410,929 of record JAXCHO010000036.1, read on the forward strand.
TTCAAAATTGTTTCTTGCAGGATTCTGTTGACCCGTGTGTGAAGAGATATTGAAGCACTGGTGCAGTGAGAATCACTACAGCGATACAAATCCACAGCTCAAGCATGAGATCCTAGTGGCTGGATCTCTGAGTATGCTGTTCTCCAAAATACACCACTTCCTTTTAACCATTGATTTTCGTTTTAGGAAAACAGCTGCTCACCAACTTTAAATTAAAAAAAAAAATGCAGGGAGGGTGTGAGAAGAGGTGGAGAGAGCTTATGCATTATGATGACATTTAGCAGAGAGCAGCAAACAGAAAGCAGACAAATATTTTAAATGTGATAGATTTCAACCAGAAATGTGGAAGTATTTTTCCCTTGTAAATAGCTCACCAGAGTTGGTTGGGACAAAATTTGGATTGCAGCTACAGGCTGAAGCAGCAGTGTAGAGAAATAAAACAAACAGGCATTTATCCTCCACCCCAACACCCCCTTTCTCTCCCGGTTAGCAAAGTATGACTGATGCTTTTGGTTGGCTGCAAGGCAAATATTAGCTAGAATCTCATTTAGCTACATCCACATCCACGGTCCCAGATGCTTAAAACTTATCATGGATTAAAGCCATGAAATAAAAATTAAAAAAGAAATTTCAATTTGAAATTTTATTGGCATGTTGCTAGAATGGTCAACATCGATTGACAGGAGAGACTTTGTCCACATACTCTGAGAACAGCCTTCCTGCACCTCCCCCCTCTTTTCTTCCTCTCTCGCTCTCATTCTTTCAGCATTAATGCTATTAAAAGCCAAACAAAATACTGGCTATGGGTGTAAAGAATGCTGGTTTTTTTTGGAATGTTGCCATGGATCCTGCTTCCAGTCGCGTCCCACAGAAGGAGGGCTCAGCCTCCTGTGGCAGGCTGGTCTCCCCGGGCAGGGCAGAAGGAAGATAGCCACATACTCCTGCTCCTCCCTATTCTTTCCCATCCACTATAGCCAGGTCTTTGATCACCCTCAGTTTGCCACTGGCATCGATCCTGCGCTTCTCGCGTATTAGATCCTCCAGGCTGTGGAACCTCACCGTGTGCACCTTGTTCTCTGCCAAGTGGATCTTGAGATAGTACTGCTGCTGGTGCTGGGTGCCAGCAGCCGCCTGCAGCTCCCCCCCGGCTTTGAACTCCCGTTTCCCGAAGCGGCACCAGGCGGCGAAGCTCTCGGAGTTAGTCCAGCAGATCTCGTCGCTTTTTAAGCCCAGGTGCCCGCAGGCGTTCTGCACCACCAGCTCCGCCACCAGCGGGCGGAAGCGGTACCAGCTATTCACCACCCGGCCCACGTTGCCCGCGGCCGCCTCGTACAAGCTGTCCTGGCGGATCTGCCCCTGGTGCAGGTGGATGATCTGCCCGCCGCCCACGTACACGGCCCAGTGCGGCGGCGGGTGCTCCGACGGCCCCAGGTAGAGCAGCTCCAGCAGGTCCCCCGGCTTGCAGAGGGCGGGCAGGGCTGACACCGAGTAGACGCTGAGGTCCCCAGCCTGGGGGCCGCTGCTGACCTTGGAGAAGATGCATTCCTGGCCGCGGAAAGCGGAGAACTGGGTCTCGTTCAGCACCAGCTGGTGGTGGAGGTGGTGGGTGGGCGTCTCCTGCCCAGGGCTGCCGGAGCCCTTCACGCCGTACTTGTCTGGCTGGCCTCGCTCGTCCAGGTCCTCCTCCTCATCCGAAAAAAAGTAAGCCACCCCGACGCGCAGCTCGTCCTTCTCGATCCCCGAGGGGTCCCCGGTCGGCAGCTCGCTGTAATTCAGGTGGGTGATGCGATCCAGTTGATTTCCCATCAATGACAGGGCGAGGCGAGGGCAGGAATCGCCGGATCTGAAGGAGGGTGGGGTGGGCAGAGACAGAGAAGAACAAGAGATGGGAAGGAGAGTGCACGCAGACGGAAGGAAAGAAAGAACGAAAGAAAAAAATCAATCAAAGCACATACAAAAGATTTCAGCGATTCCGCCCTAAGGCTCCATCCCTCCCCTACTGCTTCTCTCCCCTCCGTGCAAAAGAGAAACTCTCAGTGCGGATCCTTCCCCCTACCCCCAGGGTGCGGGGCAGAGCAGAGCCCCGACTCCGGAGTGCCCGGCTCCCAGCGCCGCGCCAGGAGCCTCCCCGCCGGCTGCCGGCTCCGTGCGGGGGACGGAGTTGCCCCGGCAGTCTCCGCTCCCCGCTCTGCAAGGGGAGAGGGCTCCGGGGGCGCGGGGAGGCTCCGGCCGGAGGGTCCCGAGCAGCCCCGCCGCCGGTGCGCAGCCGAACCGCGCCGGGCAGCGCTGCTGCGGGGAGGCGGCTGCAGGGACACGCGGAGCTGCCACCGCTGCCCGCCCGGTGCCCGCAGCCCGGCCGGGACCCGGAAAGGCACAGGCAAAGAGCAGGCGATAGGCACCCCCCGCCCGAGGGGTCCCGCCCGTCCCCTTCCGTACCCGTGGTCGCCCAGCGCCAGAACCCCCCCAAACTCCTTTAAAGTCGTCCTGCCCCCATGGGCGCCGCAGAGGAAGCGCGACTCGTCCTCCCGCCACCGCCCGCCTGCTCCGCCCGCGCCGCTCTGGGCTGCCCGGCCCCTCCGGCGGGCCTAAGTAGCGGCGGCGCCGCTGCCGAGCCCGCCCCGGCCGCGCTCATTGGCCGCATCCGGCGGCGGCGGGGCTGAGCTGAGGCACTGCCCGCCCGGGCCTCGCCGTCACCGCGGAGTCGCCGGGCACCGACCTCCGGGCTGCCTCCAACGAGCCCCGACCCCCGGGCTGCACCCGGCCGGCCCCGACCCCCGGGCTGCCCCCGACCGGCCCCGATCCCCGGGCTGCTCCGACCGGCCCTGACCCCCGGGCTGCCCCCGCCGAGCCCCGACCCCCGGGCTGCCCCCGACCGACCACGACCCCCGGGCTGCCCCGACCGGTCCTGACCCCCGGGCTGCTCGGGCCGCCCCGGGCTGCGGCAGGCGGGGCATCCCGCGGGAAGTGGGATGGAGAGCGTGCCCACAGCATGAAGCCGCTGCCAATCCACCCCTGCACCGGACAGAGTAAAAAGGAGGACATAAAAACATATTAAAACAAAAAAAAGACAGGAAAAGTAATTTCTGTCAAGCTACCCCGCCCGGGAGAGACGCACGTGGCCAGGAGTTGCTCTGTCCCTCGAGGTTGGAGGTGGGTCCCCCTCGCCTCACTTCAGCAAGCTCAGGTTGCACCTATGCAGTCTGAGCTGAGCCCTGGGCTTCCTTTCGCTGAGGTGAGACAGGCATTTCCAGAGGGCTCTTCCTCTCGCCTGTTCCACCCGCTATTTTAGGACAGCATGAAGAGCCCTAAGGAGATGCCTGTCTCTTGCCATCGCCTACACGTGAAGTCGGAGTGTTTGATGGTTGGCGTTAGGTGAAATGACTCTCTTCATCTTTCCACATCTGGACAAAGTAGCGGCTGTGGATTGTCCTCAGATGTGACTAGAAGATATGCTATGGCTTGTCTGAAGTAAAAAAATGAGACTATCTGGCAGTAGCGGACCATTCCTTCTGAAAATGCATGAAATCTAAAAATCTGTCATCTGTAGAAGCTAATAGCAATACGTACTTTTACATCTAATTTTGCACATTATGGAAATGGAACTCAGAAATTATTAGTTCATTTGACCACTCCTCCCCCGTGAGGCTGTGTCAATGATGGAATTGTAGCCTGGTTCTTCTGTGTTCTTAGTCTTGCTCTAACCATGTGAACTTCTGAGAAGTGAGAATTTAAATATTTAAGACACTTCATGAAAAAAAAATCTAATGACATTCTTTTTTTTGGATGTGAATTATATTAAAATACCATTTTTAGCTGGAAGTAAATCTACTACTTTCTTTGCAGCGGAAATAGTTTTGTCATTTAGACATAAGTATTGCTGCTTTCGGTGTTTATGGATATCTCTCTTCGCTGCTGTCCTTTCCCAGTCTTCAGGCTTAGTTGACTGAGAACAATAATGCCATCTCATTTTATTCTCTTTATTCTCATGACAGAGAGACATACATCCTTAAATAAAAATAGTGAATTTCAGTTTTTCAGGATTCAAGCTGTATACCTATATTCATGTGGATCAAATGCTGAGTTTCTTAGATAAACATGTTTACTTTGAATGATCCTTTTCTTTTTCCATTCAAATATTGATATAGCTGACTTTCTAGAATAGCATCTTCTTGTTCTCATTTTTATTTTAACATATGCAAAAACATCACATCAGAAATGGAGAAGAAAGGTGTATTTAGTGAAATTCAAAGGCTGACATCAGTTATTTTTTCACAATGGCAGTTATACTAATCTGTTAATGGTTACAGACTTCCCATGTCTCATAAACTCAGGGGTTACAACCTGAGACTCACAGGAATTAAGCTGATTTACAGCAGTTAAGGATGTAGCATTCAGGATCTGTAGAATTAGAAAAAAAAACTGGGAAAAAAAAAGATTCTTCTCTAATGTATGCATTTTAAAGTTTCAGAGGACTAAACATAACAGATGGGTGTTATTTATCTCTGGAATTGTGTATATACTTTTCTAATGATTGTCAGAAATTATTTGTTCTTTTACAGCATGACCTTCACCGACTGCAATATTTTAAATTAAATTATGAAAACACTCTAATAGGTTTAGAGCTAAGGCTGTAAAACAGTGTTTAAACATTTTGATTTTTTAAAAATAACTGTTAATGTGCTTCATTGTTAACGCTAGTCCAAGTTGAAAGCCATTTTCTGTAGACCTTCATCGACAGTTTCTGTTTTCTAAACACTACATTTTTCCCATTTAAAGTCTGCATCTTTTTAGGTTGCACTCGCACAGTTCACACTTCCCACGTTTGCCAATCATCAAGGCTATGTGGAGTAATTTTTAGATAGTTCTAAACAAACAAAACATTATTTCATCCTTTGCATGCAAAACAGTGGAGAACAGACTGCTTCAGCAAACTGCAGGTGCAGAAGGATGGAGTTTGGGCATAGGAAAGGCTCTGCACTTCTAACTAGGTGGAGTATCTCCTACCAAATTTTAACTATTTTTTGGGTGATCTTCTGTGGTTTTGCAAGTCTGCTCAGTGAGAGTATTCTGTCTCTTGCTGCAGCACTTACAATCCCTTACTATCCACCTCTCTTCATGACCTCTATTCAGCACACCTTCAACACCCATTTTCTTGTTTCATTTCACTTCTCTCTACACTGTCTCATCAGTGCTTTTTGCTCCACCACTAATCCCTCAAAAACAAAATTTTCCTCAGTTTTTCTTCAGCCACAATTTTGAGTTAACAAGTATCAAGAGGTTGCCTTAAGAAAAGAAAACACACTCAAAACACCCCTATCAACCAACAAATTAACAAACTCCAAACTTTTATATAACTGTGATTAAAGGACACTGCTGGAGATGCCTCTTTTGTCTGAGCTAATTTGATTAATGAATTAGATGTTTAATTCTTTAGATGTTTAACTTCTGGGAGATCATGGGAGCTTACTGAGCAAGGCAGTGAGTACAGGCTTGGCTGCTCTTAGATGGTGGCACCGGCAGTGCAGCATCACTCTGCTCACACTCCCATTGACCAGCTTCAGCCTCAATAATCAGGGTCATACTCTCTCCTTGTACCAGGACACAGGAATTTACAATATTCCTAACCAGTTATTACTGACCTTAACAATTTTTTTCTGCATTCTGAACATAGGAAAGAAACCCAATAACATCATCATCTCTGGTTCTGTCCTGGTCTACTCTGAGAGTGAATTTATATTTTTCCATTGCTATTTTTTCTTTTTGTGCCTTTTCCCATCCTTGGCATTTTGTAACTGTTGCATTTATGTTTAATTTAATACAGTGAAAACCCTTAAAATATGTAGCAAAATAGATAACCAGTAGCTTATTTTTTAAACGTTATTTTTTAAATGTTCTTATCATCCTGCCTTAAGCTGAGCTTTGGAGCCTTGGACCTCTGTTGCTAAAAGTGGAGCTGAAACCACCATTGACTTTAATGGGTGGAGAACATGTGTGCAGAAAAAATTCAGGAACACATGTTTCAAAAAACAACCAGAGATAAAAAAACTGATGATAAGGGTGGAAACTTTCCTATCTGTTACGAACTTTAGATTGTAGAAATCTGTCCATTACAATCCTGTTAATGTTGAATCTCAGATGCCCAGAAGCTCTTATCTATTTCTGGCACTACACTTGGTAGAAACTAAATAAAGTTTCTACATCAAACTAGTCTGGAGGAGTCCTGAGGTTTTGGATGGGCTGAGGGAGATGGGGCAGTTCAGCCTGGAGACTACGAGGGAGACCTCATCAGTGTCTATCAGTGTTTGAAGGGAGGTGTCAGAGGATGCTCCAGGCTCTGCTTGGTGGTGCCCAGCAATAGGACAAGAGGCAGAAACTGAGGAAGCTTCACACAGGCAGCTTCTCCTGAACCTGAAGAAATTCTTTACTGTGCAGGTGACCAAACACTGGAACTGATTGCCCAGAGAGTTTGTGGAGTCTCCCTCACTGGAGATATTCAAGAACCATCTGGACACAATCCTGTGCAAATGTGCTCTGGGATGACCCTACTTGAGCAGGGAGGTTGGACCAGATAACCCACTGTGTTCCCTTCCAGATTTTGGTCCTTCAGCCTTGGACAGCTTTTGCCATTTTTACCCAGTGATGGTGAAATATAAAACATGAAAGCCCAAGAAGATAATTGTGGTCGCAGCTTTTCCTGTTGCCTCTTTTATGCTCTTCTACTGGCTGCTGGTGACTTCATGATTCTTGCGTTCACAGGGTCACTTGTAAGTAAAATTGTCCAGGACCTGTTCTCTTGCCCTGAGGTAGAGTATAACCATATAATTGTCCATCTGAATGTTCTAAACTCCAAAAACAAATGGCTGCCTCCAAACTACCTCTTAGGAATTATCCCTAATCCATTTTAATCCCTAAAATGTATGGAAGAATAGTATGTGACTCGTGCCAAACCTTTTCAAAAGGCTGTGCTACCAATTAATTGTATGAATAATACTTCACTGATCCTTGCACCTGTGAGCTGGGCATGTGTAGCCCAACTGCGTAGACTCTACCCAGCTCCTGAAGGAGAGGTGGAGCATAAGCAATTGTATTTTTTATAAAATAACACTTGTAAAGACTCTAGACTTAATTTCTGCTTCCTGATCAAGTGATACAACCAAAAAGATATTGTAGTAGGAAAGATTTTGAGGAGGAATGGGAAGAAATGCCTTCATTTAAAATGTTTATCTTTGGAAGGCTGTTCCATAGACAGAATCCCAGGTGGGTAAGCCTCATCACTCTAAGTTCTCGGGGAGCAGCAGGGAGGGTGCTGGGCAGGGGCAGCGTTTGGGGAGCTGGGGTTGTACCCAAGTGCAGCCCCTGGAGCCATGGCAAGGGAAGAAGAGCAGGAGTGCTGGACTGGGGCCAGCTGAGACCAAGCAAAGGCAGTCATGCAAGGCCATCCCAAATCAGCAGCCTGGCCAGAGCATGGGCCAGAGCTCTGATGCAGCTCCCAAATTAGGGCCTGGAGGCCCATCCTAGCTCCTCAAACTCTTTCTCATTAACTTTGCTTTTGTCCTGGACATCTTATCCAAGGTTCATCTTATCAGACCTGATCTTGAACAGAAGTAGCAAACCCCGAGGAAGTGAGGGAAGAGTTTGTAGATCTTGCACTCAGATCCCTGACAGTAGCATCATATTCATTCGTTGGAGTATGAAAGAAAAATAGCTGAGGGACTAGATTTTCATTTAGATGTCTGTGTCTGTACACTAAATGGAAACCGAACTGAACGCATAGGCTTTTTTTTTTTTTCCAGGGGAGGGAAGGGAGGATGTTATATGTTAAATTAGTACTACAAGCAAAGAAGCTTTCCCCAGGATTACAACATTATCCTTGTTGAACTTTTGAAGAATTGGATGTTGATGACCATGAAATTAGATCAATTAACAGTGAATCTTATTTCATGATCCTTCTATTTCCTGGATTATCTCTTTCTCACAGTTATTTTAAACATTCCAAAATGGCACTTTTTCATATAGAGACAGACGAAACTAAACAGCAAAACCAACAACATCAAAACTCTCTAAGCAGATGTGACCACAGTCAAATAGTGAGAATTTGCTTATTCCTATTATATATTACACTTATGCAAGCTTTTGTTTGGTTTGGGAACACAGTCTAAAAGTTCCTACTATTTACATAAATTTTATTTTACTTTTTATCTGTGTTATAAAATAATATAAAATATAAACTCTCCTTGTGGTGAACCTAATCAAGTGATTGCAGCCACAGAAGCAGTGGCTACATGTTTGAAAGATCTTGGTAAAGTAAGCTTGATCTGAAATTTGCTAATTTAATCATGTATAGGTCTGGGTAGATTCAGTATGAGAGAATTTTTATTCTCTTATTTTTATTTTATTTTTATTAGCCCCATTTGGGCTTGGGCTTTTTTGGTTGATTGGTTTGGTTTACTTTTTTAAAATTTTTTAATTTTTTTTTTCAGTAAAGACACAGTTTCATATTCTATTTAATAATGAGTAAGAGGATTCCAATTGGTAGAAAACTTTCACCCCAGCTACCTACTCCCTCAGCTTCTTTCATAGCTGATCTTGTGATCATGTAGTTACAGGATGATTTTGAATCCACAGCAGTGCTATAACAAGATGTTGAATATCTGCCAGATGAAAAACATCTTTTTTAAAGGTGTTGGCACTTGGTAGCTGGTATGCTGAAACTGAAACAGTCACGAATATTGGTCCCTTCTGAATATAGGATTTTGACATGGCTTTAATAAAGGTGGTTACATTATTCAGTCTGTAAGAGTATAATAATGGCAGTCTACTAGGAAAATTTCCACAGTATCCTCTAGCTCTTGTTACAAATAAATTTAGAATAAAAATGGCATTGTAATGTTTGTACAGGGAAAAAAATATCTCCAGAAAGTAGTGCAACTTCAAAAAATAAGCTGCCAGAAAAAAAAAAAATCAAAAGTATTTGTAATTGACTTCTAATGCAATCTTGTTAGGTGGACTACTGTCACATGGCAAAGCAAAGTTTTGATATTTTTCTTCAATTAACATTTTGCAATTGCAGACAAGGCTTTCCTAAATCAGTTTTAAAGATTGGAAACCTTTTTAGAAATATCAGACCATAAGGAATAAAGTAGTGGTACTTTACAAAAATTACATTTTCAGTGTGTGACTCTCCACTAATGATGTGTCCCTAAATGACTTAATAAGAAATAGATAATAAGTATGTTTCTAAGTGCACACTGGTTACTTCATTATGATTATCTTATTATTTGCTCTTTCCTAAGCTATTGAAAGAGAAAAGGCAAAAAGTTTTTTCCAGTATGACATGACATTTTCTTGCATTACCCCTTTGAAACTAGAGAGATTGTCCACTATATTTTCTTTTTTTTTTTTTTTTTTTCTTTTTAATTGAAAAGCTGTAGGCAACCTAATATCTGCATGCTTGTATTATAACAGGGTTATTTGCTTTGCCTTTTCCATTTTCATATGTGCTTTGGGATCCTTTATTAAGTCATTGTTCTGTAACTGCATTCTATTATAATTTCGCTCATTTTTAATAATATGTATGATATTTCTGCTGCCCTGAAGGACTCCCATGAAAATTAAATGTTGAAATAAAATGAGCATCCAATGCTTCTTTCTATTAGGCTAGTTAATATTTTATAAAATATATTTTATCTGTGACTCTTTCAATACCTGAACTTGAAAATTACTTCCTAAATATTACAAGCACTAACAAATACCCTTTGACTGAATAGCAAAGCAGAAATTCAATCTGTGTGACAGTTGCTATTCATAAACAGTTTGAGCTTCACTCTCATGGTTTATGCTGTTAGCTGAACCCTTTTGACTGAGTTACAGAACTAGATTCAGTAAGGGAATCATACCTTGCTATATATGAAAACCTTTTGGAGGGAGCTTCAATTTTTCTTTTTCAAATACAGAGCCTGGTCCTGGAAACCTAAATCATTCAAAATGCATATCAATTTTATGGCCAGACCAGCATCATCCTGCCTACAATACAGAAAAGGCTGTCAGAGATACATGTGCACAGTTTTCTTTGAATCCGGAGAGATTTCTGTCTGCATTCAAAGGAAGAATACAGCCTTAGATGCTTAGAAATGACAAATGTATACAATTAGAATTAATTCAATTTGCTAAGGTGTGTAAGTATTGAATAACATCTTTGGGATTGCACTGTGATGCCATTAAAAATAAGTTTCTGCTCAATGAAAATTGAGTAGGCCAAATTTGTAAATTCAGTGCAATTTCCAGTAGTAATTTCCAAGCAACATTTTCCCAGCCTCTAAACAATCTTGGGTCCATTGGGTTGTGTCTATTCATGTATATCATTCTTTCACCTAAAAGTCTGGCTCACCTAATTGACTCACAGGTTAACGCTGTTATCTTCATACTCTTTTTTCTGCTGATCATGTCCATACAAAACTATTGTTTACGGAAGGATTTTTTTGAGCTGTGGCATACTAAACTGTAACCAACTACTTTATGTATAATGCATAAATGAGTGTAGACTACAGCTCATTTTACTTAGCTGTGTTCTTCCTTCAATAATAATGGAAGTAAAAAGCCATGCAAAATTTATGTTTATCCCTAAGTTTAGAAGATGCAACATGATTTGAATATGCTCAGGACAAGTTGCATAAGGTATGACAGTAGTACCTTATCTTCTTCCTTCCCCCTTAAAAAAACCCCATAAATTAATTTGATTTTAGTAGAGAAGAAATCCGACTGAAAAGGAAAGAAAAAAATCTGACTTGAGAGAAGACTGGTTTTGTAGCTGTTTGTTTTATTCTTAGCTGTGGTACAAAGTCTTCTAGTGACCCTGGTCATGTCGCTGAGACCTAGGCTGGTGCCATAAATTATTATTTAAAGAACTGGAAACACTTTTCTGTTTAAAATATGGGCATATTACTCATTTTAGGTGTCAAAATTCTTTGTTTAGTTGCTTATGTAGACACAGTGGTGTAAAACTCTGTCATTCAGGTTAAGTGTACCTATTAGTTAAGGCACACTACAGGCTATCTGGCTATTCTCCAGTTACCATGTTGTAATCTTGCCCTTGTTGAGAAAATTATTCAAGGAAACATGAACAAAACTTTTAACTGAGAGATTAGAGTACTCACCTTAAGGTGAAGTAACTTGGGTTCCTATTTCTGTTCCCTTATTTCAAAGACTATTTAATGTAAAAATGGAAATAGCCTTGAGGTGCAAATGTTCATCCAGAAATAGGGGCTTTGTTCTTTCCTACAAAACAGAAAAAAGAACTGCATCCTACTTTGCTGGTGCCTGGTTTCAGATTTTACTGCTGATGATGGAATGGGTGGCCAAGTGTATCACAATTTGTGGCAGGCATGTTTTAAAGCCTCATGATTTTGTGTTGTGCGCAGGCCTTCAGTGGATGGTTGGTGTTGCAGAACACAGCACAGAGCCCTGCGGAGGATCCCCAGGGATTTAGCAGGAGTTCACAGCAGGTCCCTGTTGGTAGGTGCTGTGCTGCTTACACTCAGGAAACTTCAGGCATGCCTGTAATGAGAAGCACTAACCTCTTCTAAACTCAAGTCCATAGTCTCTCTTGGGTTTAAGCACCTCCAAATTTGGGTGGCAGCTGTTGCTTTGCTTTTCAGATTAGTTTCTACCTAAACATATCCATTTTCTCCAAATCCTTCTTTAGATGTTTAAATCCATTATTGGCTCTATCCCTTAATCTCTGTTCTACTTACTTTCCCCTATGTAAATGGGAATATTCATGCTTCTTTCACCTCACTTTACCTTCTGTGTTGCCTGATAGCAATTATATAGGACAAGAGCTGTCTCTAGGGAAGACATCTCTGCAGGGGAGGTAAAAGTGACATACAACAAACATGGGATATGGGGGTACTGTCAAACACAACTTCAATAATATAACTGCATGCTTATTTCACTTTCCTGTTCCTTAGATCGTCATTGATGTTTTACATACAGTGCTGTAAGAATTATATTATTTTGGATGTCATCAAGTTTGGGGGGGATAATAATCCACAATACAGATGAAATTCTGTGTGAAAGCATGGCCCGTGCTGTGTCTGTGGAGTATGAGAGAATTGCTAATGATAAAAGACCTTTGAAGACTCTGATCCCTGGGATAAGCTTGTAGAGAGTGTTGTTCTGTGGCCATTTCATGGGGAGGTAATCACCTGAGGCTGGGATGGTAACCCCATGGCCAGCATATGGTGAAATTCACAATTATACAGCCCTGATATGGCCAGTGATGCTTGTAGCTCAGTTAAAATAAGAAGGACAAGACAGCTTATGAGTTCTGAAGCTTTTGAGATTTTACCACACATTAAAAACACCCATCCACCCTGAAAAAAATTTAACCGATGAAAAATGTAATTTTCTATTCATTCAACGTTTTTGACCTGAGGAATGAGATTATTTTCAAATTTTTTTTTTAATTAGAAAAAAGAGATAATTATATATGAAGCATAAGTAAGTGGAAAGTGAAATTTTCTTTTGAAAGATGAGAGGTTTTTTTCTCCTTAATTATAAAGTCAAAACAAAATATTTAGAATCTGCAAAAATGCTGAATATTCTTGAACTGAAAGGTTTTGCTGAATTTAACTTGGACTTTAAAAATATTTTTGACGACTGAGTAATATATATCTTGGTACAGAGTATTTGCCAAAAGAAAAAAAAGGCTGTTTAAAATAAACCATCCTGACAGCAGCATGTGAGCTGGGTTTATGACTAGAGTCTTACATTATATTGGACACATGAATGCTTTTCCAGACTAAAGACAGATAATTCCTTGCAGCCCCAGATATACCTGTACATGGGAACTGGGCTTTGATAACCTACCCACACCAAATATGATTGAGTCTTATTATGTGTCTAGTTGAGGATTAGAGATAAATGAAGCTAATAAAGAGGAAAGAGTCTAAGAAGAACCAACTGTAGTAAGTTAAACAGAAAGTGGTGTAAATCATGTATGTTCATCTCAGTTTTAACTGGGCTCATGATTCTTAGTGAATAATTTATTTGACACATTATTTCTTTCTTGTCTTTTCCCTCCCTTCTGTTCACAAATAGCATGTGAAAAACCAACTATTTTATCAAATGTATTAATTGAGCAAAGTTGTTGTGCTGAATAATTTCCATTAACAGAAATTGCATCTTATTTTCATATTCAAATTCTGGATTATTTCTTGTGCTCATAAGCAAAGGCTTGAAAAAATACTTATAGTATGAAGATGTTTCTGGAACAGAATTCAAACTCCTAAGCTCTCTTTGTAAATGAAATAGTGGAAATTTCCATGGTATCAGGATAAAGTCCCATCAGTACAAGATAGCTGGAAGAAAGATATGCCAAATCACATCCAAAGTAGAGATAAATCACTATATTTTTGAAACAAAAATTATTAACCCTTCTGAAAAAAAGGTAGAGCAATGCAATCTAATGCTCAATGTATTTTATGAAACAGTCAAAGAAATTCATTGGTTTCCATATAGTAAAATGAAGAATAAAAATAAACACTTTCATATATTCATTATCTAATCTACACCATTCCTGAGCAATATCTCTGTGAGTACTGGTAGATCATGAACAGTCTTTTGAAGGTCTTTGCAATTCCAGAGTCCATAATCTCCCAGAAAATCTATTTCAGCACTTCACTATTCTTACCATTTTATTACTGTTTCCTAATATTCTAATCCTAATTTCAAACACTGTTGCAGCCTAAACCCATCATTTCTTGCTCTATCTCTTAGGTTCCTTCTATCCTACTTGCAACCTTTTATATATTGGAAGAAATTCTGCTTTTCATTATTTTTATTTTTTCTTCAGTTAAGGAATCATAATTCATTCATGTTTTTCTTTCTCTCCAGTTACGTTTTCTAGAATCCCAGTTGTTCATACTATTCCACTGAGCTCTCTTCGAGTTTAAATCTTTCACAAACTGTGGTGCTCAAAATTGGAAAAAGAACCCCAGCTGAGGCTTGAAGAGAGCAGAGTAGAGCAGAAGAATTGTTTACAAGCTGTCTGACTATTTCTAACTTCTATTATGGTCTATGCCCTTTTGCATCAGACTGGCACTGTTAATTCACATTTAGATTGCCACCCAACTACATCTTTTTCTGTGAAACTGTTGCATTATCAGGTAATTTCCCACATTCCTGTTTCTGACCTTAACATTTTGAAATCTGTGAATCTTGTGAATAGCTACAACTTATTGCCCTGGTGGTTATATTCAGAAATTCTTTCATCTTAGCAGAACTCTTGATCAGTAAGTCTCTTGTTGGCAGAGCAGTCCTTCCATATAAGCTGAAAGACCCTGAAGGGAAGTTAAGCTCTGCAGAGGGAGATGGAATAAGATTTAAGTAACAGATGGTCCACTACAGAGGAAAAATTTACTTGCCATACCTGATGTCAAGTAGTTAGAAGTCATTGAATCTTACTGCAGGTAAAATCCATTTGTGGAAATGGAGTGAAAAAGGAGTTTTGAGCATAATTACTGTTAAACCTTTTATGAATGGACTATGGAAATTATTAGTGGCATTTTAGCTGTGTTTTTATTCCTAGACAATTCATATTTCCTGAATTACACTATTTGGAGGGACTAAGATTTAGCAGAAGGGTTTTTTTTTTCTCTGTCCTAGACTCATAGAAGTGGTAGCTGGAAGGGGTAGGTGGTGGTCCGTGTGGTGGTTCATGCACCTCCTGCTCAAAGTGAGGCTAATATCAATCCTGGATCGACATCAGGTGCGACTTTTCCTAACCTTGTCTTAGAAAGGATGAAGATTTCACCACTTTATAGACTGTTTCAGTGTTGTTTTCATAACATGCAATTTGAATTTCTCAATCTGCCACTTGTTATAGGTGCTCCTTATTAAATTGCCTATCACTGCAATATGTTTGGCCAGGTCATGTTTTTAACTGCACTTCTTCAGGAGGTAGGCTGCTTTGGGGTTGTACTTTAGCCTCCTCTTTGCCAGACAAACACTTACATGTTTCTCCATTTATTGTAGGCCATATGCTCTAGACTCCTGAACAGCTTGTTTGCTCTCAGATGGACTCTTTCCAGTTTCCTGACACTCATTTTGAGCTGTGGAGCCAAAAACTGGACATGCTGCTCCAGGTGCAGTCTCGTCAATGCTGTGTAGTGACATGTTAAGTGCTGGCCTCAGTTCTACTAGTGTAGCCCACTATGCACTTTATCTTATACATGTTGGTAGTGAACTTCTGCTCATATTCAGCTTCATAATTACTGTAACCCCCAGGTCCTTTTGGTCAGCTGCAACTCAGCCAGTTCTGTTTCACGGGGTCATTACACCCCATGTGCAGATTTTAAGACTTCTCCCTCCTGAGCTTCACAAACCTTCTGTTGGCCCAGTCTTCACTTTTCTCAAGGCCCCTAGAGCTGAATCTGTATCACATGGTGTGTCAAACAGTTTTTCAGCGAATTTTCTGAGGGAACATTCTGCTTCATCATCCAGGAGAAAGTATTGAACTGCTTTCCTGCCCTAGAGTATTTCTTTCATTACCAGCCGTTAGACCTCAAGCCATTGAATATTGCCTTGGAACGCAGTGCTGCAGCGTTTTCTGCCTGCCACAGTTTCTCAGCCACAAGAATGTGGTGGAAGGCACTGCCAAATGCTGTAGTGTAGTGAAAGTTACAAGAACTGTTGCCTTTTATCTTTCCAGTCCATCATTTTGTTTTAAAAGGCAACCATGTTGGCCAGGTAGGATTTGCTTTTGTAAATCTGTGCTGATCTTCATTGCCTTCTTGTCCTTTGCATGCTCATAAATTGATGAAAGGAGGGTATGCATCCTCCATCCCCCCAGGGACTGCACTTGGTGTGTCCAGCTGACAGTTCCCAGGGTTGTCTTTCTTACCCTTTTTAAAGGCATAATCTGTTATTGCCATATTTTTTTAATAGCTAGGAAACAGCTTTATAATTACAATGGCCAGTCCTACTACAGCCTTAGGGCTCTTTTCAGGCTCTGTAGATTGAATAATCTAGTTTTTCTAAGTAATCCCTCTGCCTGGAAGCAGAGGGCTGGGAGCAGGCTTGCCTGGCAAGGCTGAGGAAAACCCAGAATACTTCAGTTTTTCTTGTTATTCATTGCCATCAGCATTGACTCATTTGGTTGCTGAATTAATTTTTCTCCATCACTTTTATGAAAATTGATACCTTAGGTTCATCAAGCCCATTGAATGCTGCACTACTTGTTTCATTAGTAATCATGTGGCATCTCCTTACCAGCAGTGGTCTAATTATCCCCAGCCAATGACCCTGCTCTTGTGTTGTCTGTAGGAGAGAAGTGCTGTCAGTAAGCTTTATGATACTCAGTACTTCAGAAATAAAGAAGGGAGTTGGTATTTCATGTTGGCTGACTGTGTTTAATGGATACTTTTTACGGTGATTTCTTTGAGCTTCTTTTTGCCAGTAGAGTATTCATTAACCACACAGATTTTGGTTCTTTGCCTTCTTTGGTGTCTGGTTAACATTCTCCTAGTCCAGCCTTTCCCTCTTAACCGTGGGCAAGCCGCAGCAAATGTTGAGCAGACTTGTGATGTGTAGGAACCAGGAGGGATAAAGTCTGCTCATTGATTCATTTGGGATGACTCCTGTGGTTGTCAGTCACTCTGAGGTCTGGAACATGTGCAGTTCTTTGCACAGCACTGAGAGCTGTGTTCAGCCAAAAGAAATTCAAGCAACCTTTTGTCCAGAGTATGCAGAAACGGGGTTATAGATTCCTATTCACATTTAAAACTGGTCAAATTTCTTTTAATTTTTTAAAAAGGTGGTAAAAAATCACCTTGAGTGCAATTGGGATGTCTGGGCTTCAAAGCATGATTTCTCTTTATAAAGTCAGGTAGTCACTTTTTAATGTTAATTTTCCCCTAATTCAATTCTCCCAAATGGTTGAGCTGTTTGATTGAATATTTCCCACCAAAGGAACAGCCTCAGGCAGGCATCTGTCATAGAAAATTTCATCCCAATTCATTAATATTTTGCAAAATTATAAGCTATGAAAACAGGGATTTGTAATTTGAAGTGTCAGGGAGCCTCAATAGTACATTATGTTACTACCTTCCTGCACAAGTAAGTTACTGGTATGTGATTGGGTATTTAATAAAGCTCTTCAACTATTTTTTTTTTTTTTCATAAATGGATGCAATAATTTGGCTCAAATATGCTCTGGATCTGTGTAGTTCTTTGTTACACACCTAGGCACAAAAGATTTGTAATAAAAGTGAACTGGCAGTTGGAATTCAGAATGCCCATGCTTTTGTGTTTTCGATGTCTCAGCTTTCATGTTATTTTTATGTTGTTTCTTTCATCTCTAATTTTACCAAGAGATTCATATTAGATGCATTATTAATCCCTGTAACACTGCCTTCCCTTCTTCTGCACAGTGTGAGAGATTTCTGGCTCCAACAGAAATAATAATGTGTGAGATTATTTTCTACATTTAATATGTGAATAAAAAAAATAAACAATGTGGATTTTCTAAAATCTCCATGCACTGTAATTTTCTTCCAAACATTTCACTGATGCATTAGGACTGAGAGGCATAAGCAATCACCAAAAGCTTTTAAGCAATGATTTTGGTTGTGTACTTTATAACCTGAGAATTCTCAGCATGCAGCACATTATAACACATACTGCACTGGAAATAAGTGTGAAAAGTGAAGTGTGGTAACTGGACTTTCCTCAGGGGTTTGACATAGATTAAACGAAACACAATTCCAATATGTTGACCAACTGCAGAAGAAGCAATTGAAAGTCTCACTGATGATGGTTAATGGGACCAATTAGAGAATGTGTTTTAAAACATGACTGATACAATTATGATGCCTGCAACAGAGAGGGAGAGGCAGGGGAAGGAGAATAAGGGATTGTGAATGACTACTGGAAATACTGATTTTTCAGTTTTTCAGTTTCGGGTCTGGGGTTTTTTGGCTGTGGGGTAAAGGGAAAGTTGATTGCAAATACTGTTCTATTTTGAATTATAATGTGCTTCATATTCTTTTGATTGTTTTATTTTTTCTGTAAACAGTGTCACAGCTGCACAAACTGGTCAAAGAAAATGGAGCAGCATGCATAGTGAAAGTCTGGCCATAGTATTTCTGCATAACTACAATAAAAAGGAAACCCATAGGCCTTCTACAGTGCCGATCACAGCAAAATCAGCTGATGGTCATCTGACTTCCATTCCAGCCAAGGAGCAACAACAGTAATCCACTTGAAAATAAATACTGAAGGAAAATTTTGGGCCGAAACCAAAAGGTAATACGTTAGCAAAGGGCAGCGTATTTCTGTGTGAGGTAATGTAGCACCTTTTTAGCAGACTGCATTTCTTCTATTAGAAACAATGATAATTGCATGGATTAATATTTCCTGAAATCTGTAAGCAGTTTAAAATCTCTCATTTACAACAGTGCTGCAGGTCATCTCCCACTGGCCTTCCACAGACAGAGGTGTGATGCTGCTGCTGTGCTGCTGCTGCAGATACAAAAGCAATTCAGCTGCTCCTCTGTGAGTCAGCCCCGAAGCAGAAAGCACTGGGAGGTGTAGTGGAGCCCCAGTGAACATCTCCCTTCCACACAACCCAGTTTGGATGTGGAAACAGAACTGACATCCTCAAAGCACTCTGGCTACACCAACAGCTCCAGAACTGACATCCTCAAAGCACTCTGGCTACACCAACAGCTCCTCTAAGGTCCTGGGTCCAATTTTCAGGTTCCCAGCTCTCAGTTCAGATCTCCCTACTGCTGCTGCTCATAGCTAGAGATGAGAAAGGCCTGTGTCAGCAGTGTAGTCCCTCTCTTCTAAGAGTAGTGCATGCCCTAAGGGCTGCGGTCCAAAGAAGACCTGTGCTTCAGGGCACAGCACAGAACTCTGAAGAGTGGTCCATGTTCCAAAAATATAATGAAAACCAACTTAAATTGCACTCTTAGTCAACATGTGCATTCATCTAAAGCCAGAAGAATTTCTGTGTTTTCTTTAGCAATGCTAAGTTATACTATTTATAAGAAATTAAAGGGTCCAATATATTTATTTGCTGTATCCATGTAATATATTGCCACAGATATCTGACAATTTGATTTCCAGAAAACGTGCCAGCATGATTTGAAAGACTCATGAAAGTGGTAATTCTTCCACAGTTTGATTAGAAACAGGCTAATAGGAGTTTAAACTGAGACGAGAGAATGAATGTTAATTGTTTTTAAATAACATAGTTTAAGCAGCACAGTTAGTTTCAAATAACACAGAGGTAATCATTGAAGGGTGTAAACTAAATTCTTTTTAGTTACCAGTTATTAGAACTCCATCTTAAATTAAAACAAAAGCAAAAGCAAAAACAAAAACAGAAACAAAACCAAAAACAAACAAAAACAAAAACAGAAACAAAAACAGAAACAGAAACAGAAACAGAAACAAAACCAAAAACAACCAACCCACCAACCAACAAAACCAAACCAAACCAAACCAAACCAAACCAAACCAAACCAAACCGAAAAACAAAAACAAAAACCAAATAAAACAAAACAAACAAACAAACAAAAATAATTACGCCAGTTTATCATAAAGCTGTTGTACTGAGTCTGGCTAGGATTGAATTAATTTTCTTCAGAGGTGCTCATATGGTGCTTTGTTTTAGATTTGTTACCAAAACAGAACTGAAAATGCACCAATTTTCTATCAATGTTTGCACAGCATCAAGGCTCTCTCTAGTGCTCAGTGTGTCCCAGTCCAGACCCTCAACTGGAGGATGCAAAATAGGAGAGAAGGGGAGATAAACTCAACTATCCAAAGAGATTATTCCTTGCTGTATAACATCATGCTGAGCAATAAAAGGGAAAAGAGGGATTTTAGGGAGGTTAGCTTGGCAACTGGTTGAATATTGTTCTACCTGTGGGAGGTGGTGAGTGGTTGCCTTTGCAACAATTGTGTTTTTTTGTGGTTTTTTTTCTCTCTTCTTCCACATAGCCTTCATTTATTAACCTTATTTTAAATTTTTTTTAATCTTGACCCCCAATTTTTATTGCTTTTATTCTTCCTTTCCTCATTGTCCGTCCCACTGAGAGCTGGGGAAGAGGGCAATCAGGTGTGTGGTGCCTGGCAAACCACCAGGGTTAACCCAGAACAGAAGTACAGAAAGGCTGTGGCAGACCTTGTTATTAACTTGTTTCATGGACCGGTTCTAAATGAGTATAAAATGTCCATGTTCTGCTTTATTTATCCATTACAAGGCAATGGAGATCAGTGCTATTGGTTTCAGTAAAGCGACTTCTGATTCAAGCAGTTCTACCTGAGATGAGGTTATTGTCTATTAAGGTTTCAATTAGGTTTATTCTCATTGTACTCCTCTGTGAAAAATATTTCACAACAGAAAACAAATGTAATTGGGTATAATTCATGATTCATGGAACAACACCTGCTGTTTCCAGTTGGGACTGAAAAACACTAGGAGATGTGTTAACACAATGTGAGACAAATGCTGAAAAGGTGTAAGTGGCTGTAGCACCATTGTTTTCTGTGTGGGTACATGCATTCAGCCTTGTTTATGTGTATTTAGACTGGGATTCAGCAGAGTTATTATAAAATTTTTAATAAGAAATATAAATGTGAGGCAGCTGGAGTGCATTCTGCTCTTCTTGGTTTTTTTGTTGTGGCTGATATTTCTCATACAATAAACAAGCTCTGTTAGAAATATCCTCTTCTTAAAATTTTAATAGAATTTAATCCATAAATACTTCTCTAAATACCTCTGTTTTACTAATCATAATGGAATACATTCACTGCAAGAGTCATAAAACAGATGAGGCAGTGAAAATGTTTAGTGAACGTTAGAACTAATAATCATAATGATGCTACTGAAGCACATGGAGCTCAGCACACAAAGGCACAGCAAGATGCTGCCATAAGCTCCATGCACTCTGCACAGAAGCAGTGGTAATACAAGACTGAAAAACTGGAATTACAGGCTGCACTGGAATTGGTGTCTACCTCTGGGATTGGTTTAGCAGATTGGTGTTAGCAGAGCCAAAAATGACATAAATGTCTGTTTGATGTTCAGAATACTTCCTCTTTGCATTAGTTTTCTTTTCTGACTCTTTACGGTGCTTAGTCTGAAGATTTTTGTTTTATCACCATTTTGTTCTTTGGTCTTTAGCTTCAGTTTGTGAAAGAAAGAAGGTTCATCTTTTCTATTCCATTTGGAGGTGCAAAACTTAGCAGACCATCAGTGTTCTGCTGTGCCAGGTCTGAGTACGTCCCCCAGAGCTGCAGAGCTGTGCTGCTGACTCACCTGGCTGTGAGGTGTTTGGTGCTTTTACAGAGAGGCACATTTGACATGCTGTCCTCTTTTGACAGGCGGTCCAGAAATAGAAATAAATTTAAGTTTCTGCATTTGTGAGAACTGAAGAATCAAGAAAAATCCAAATGGAATAATCTCTTGGCATGAAAGAAAAAAAGCTGTAATTCAAGGCTATATGCATTTAATTCATAGTTGGTCATTTTGGATGACTGCTTGTGTGTATTTTGCATGCATGAGTGTGTGTATTTATGTGCAGGTGTGTTAGGAGCCCAGTGGAATTGCTGCCAATTTAGGACACGTTTTAGCCTGGAATAGCTCCAGAAGAAGAATTTACTAGCTAAGCCTTGCTGGAATTTATGGATAAGAGCAACACTAAGGAAATTTGCAGCAAGACCAGTTATGCTGCAATAGGGAAGATGGTAAAAGAACTTAAATAGAATAAATCAGAAATAGAATAACCTCATTAAAACATAGAACCACAAAGGAAGTCTGTGCTGTGAATTAGATGTGTTCCCAGTCCCAGGTGGATACCTTCCAAAATCACCATCCCTACGCTGTTGATCCCCAACCCCAACATGTTGATATCCATATATACTTTAATTTCAGACATCTGTGCATCCACTGTGAAGTCTTTGCTTTACAATGTAGAAACTAATCCTAGATTTTATCATACATAATTAACTAATGGTGACCTATACTTCAGAAGATTATCAATGCTGATATTGCCATAAATAACTGATAACCTGACAAATAATACAGTATAAATTTAATTAGTGCACAGCACTATATGCCTCAGGAAGAAAAGAGTGTGTTTCAAAGGCCCTATTTTCCTAACCCTGATTGATGATTCCTTTTGAGCTAAATAACAGCGCAAAGCTGGGATCAAAAATTGTGTCCTTGCTAATGTCTTGAAGTTATGGAATTATTGTGTAGAGTATTGTAACTACTCTGAAGTAATGATTGGCTATGGGTTTGCCGCATTTTGAGGACGTTATTGGGGTTTCTTTTGTCTCAATGTTATTTTTCTTCCATGTCGCATGACAAAATTTTTTTTGAGAAATAAACTAATCAATTAAAGTGTTTCATATAACAGCTGTTCAAACAAATGGAGGGATTCTAGCAAGGGAGACAACATACATGCTCAGAAGGGAACTGGAAATAAATGGAAAGTAAAGGTGAGTGATGCAGGGAAATTCAAATCTAAGTAAAAGCACAAAATAAAGCAAAGCATCAAAACACACTCAGATAAGTAAAACCTAACTAGAGAAGATCTCATTTTCCAGACTGCAGTGCTAGTCTTTTTATTTTCTTGTCTTCCACTCTCAGAAGTGACTGTATATATTGCAAGTTTCTGTTCTAATTATTTAAAATATTTTAAACTACCAGATTTCCTGTTGAGTTAAATGGATCTATCCATTCTTTTTCTGCCTAGGGCCCTCTTCTGCTCCTATTGCAATCATGGATAAAATTCCTAAATAGCAAATCTTGGTATGGGATTGGGACTTGGAAAAAGAATACTAAATAAAAGTGGCATGAATACAATTCAAGAGTTAGTTTTTTAGCATGTCATCTATAATGGGAAAAGGAAGAAAAGATTCAGTGTAAGAAGAGAAACAAAATTAAGCAGAACAAAACCAATTTATCTTGTGTTTGTTATGAAAGCTTTCCCCTTTCCTCCTTAAAAACACTCTAAAGACTGGATCTTACATTCTTTACCATGAATGAGTCCAAAAGTGCATTTGTTTTTGTGGGGTGGAAAGTACTGAATCTCTCAGTCTGAGTTACTGAACTGGATACTTGAAAAGTCGTCTGCCTGTGCTGCTGTCCCTCCTAAATGTTTCCAGGGCTGCCTAGGAGGGTGGTTGGTGGCAAGGACAAAAGGGACAAAAGCTGTACAAGTGAGAGTGCTGAAAATACAGATTATGAGAATCCAGTTCCTGTCTCTGTCCCCTCTGTGTTTTATTCATTCATATAAACCAAATCCTTTAGGTCAACTCTCTCTGCACAGGAAAGTGGTGACTCAGAAGACTTTCCCAGTTGCTAACCAGCACTCTGGAAACTGGGGACAAAAGACAGGAACTGACTTGGAATAAGGGACTAAACAGCAGAGGAGGATCTGCAAGGAAATGTTCAAGACATCAATCATCTTTCTGTCTGGTGGCTTGTCAGGGGCAGTGAAGCAAACCTCAGAGCAATTGACAGAGGTCTCGCAGATGTTGTGGAAGGCCCTGGTCCAGCGCTCTGGCACAGCTGCTCTGCACAGGTGAGAGAGTGGTGGCCGTGGCTCAGCCCCTCCTGCACAGCACCGCCACCACAGCTCGCGCCGCTTCCAGGGACTGCCTGAGCCTCGTGATGGCCTCAAGAGGAGCATGGAGGGAAGAAGAAGGCAGAGGTGGTAATTAGACCCTTTGAGAGGCACAGGTGTACCTCCCACACAAAAGAATATTTAGCTTTTCCAAACACCATGCTATTGTACATTCTGCTTTTACCTGTGCTTTTACCTCTTTTTTGCTTAGTAGTTGAGCTGAAAAATTCATTAAAGAAATAGTTTAGTGTTGACCCGTTCGTTAAGGGCTATTAAGATGAATTTTTGCTGTTCATTAGTTGTGTCAGACTCAATATAATTTTAAAATGAAAAAACAAAATAAAGCATTTACCATAACAAGCTTTTTAGCAAAATTCTTTGATTAAAGAGTAACTTTTCTTTCTAATTTTTAAATTCCCCAGGTGAAATTGTTTGCCATAATTTAACTAGATTGTTAAATGATTTCTTATCTCTGAAAATTACAGTTTCTGACAAATTTTGCAAGAACAAAGATCACACATTTGGACTTGAGGAAGATTATGACATCAGTGAAGAGTAGGCAGTAGGGACTCAAAATATATACATACAATGTGAGAGCAATTACCAGCGTTAATTTAAGTTTGGTACATTAAAAATAGACCATTGTACCAAATTAAAATATAGTTCCACTTGCTGTCATGTTCAGTGTGTGGCTAATAAACCCTTCTACACAGAGATGAAGAGTGCCTGTTTGCAGTTTTACTTCTGCTATGTCTTGAAGTAAGCAGTGACTTTAAGCTCGGGCTTACAAGGCCTAGAATTTATCCTTTCAGGCAACTTGTGAAAGTGGTGTATTATACCTGACCAGCTATCCAAATAGCTTGGCACTGCCCACCTCTCCTGTTATCAATTTTGTGTTTTATATTTTCACACAGCTCCCGTGGACCTCCTCACATGGCATGACTAGATCTCCAACATGTAACTACTGTTTGTATAATAACCTGCAATAGTTATTTGAATAATATGTAACTGGTATTTGAATGATATGAATATTGGCTAATTTTATAAACAATAAAAAAGTGTTTTCTGGTAGAACAAGAGAAATTTTATTTTAAATATTTTGCTCATATTAGCAGGATTTGTTAGGATAATTTTCCCCCCTACCCCTAGTAGAGAGCTTGCAAAACACTTTCTGTCCTAGAGAAAGTATAATACATTATTTTGGCCATTGAGTGAAAAGGTTATTTTTTTTCCCTTTTCTTCAGACTTGTGATAAAAGAGGCTTATGATTCTGAAAAGTCCATGGGGAAATGAATATTCTTCTCAACTTGTAATCCATTCTACATTCTGAAGGGCACCTGGGTCCATTTATAGTAATCTACTTACATTAAATTTTTTCTCTTCTCAGGTTTTGATACCTCGTGTAAGCAGAACATATGTATGCAAAAGTTGACAGTAGTGGTTTGTTAGTTCTTTTATGCAAGCAGAATGTTCATGGTAATTAAAGATAATTCAGCACTCAAATATGAACAAAGGAAATGCTAATATGTCTGTCAAAAATTCAGCTCAAAGATATAAAAAGGAAAAAAATAAATAATGAAGTAATTTCCAAGAACTTTTAAAAGATACTACAAAATTTTTAATTTCAGTGCCAGACAGTATGTGTCAACTTTCCTTTTTAAACCTTTCTTTCATAGTTTTTACTTGGTTGTGAAGACTGACTGAAGCTGGATTAGTTTTGAAGAGCTTAATTGGGAAAAGATAATGCTTCTTCCTGGATAAATTTTCAGGAAAGAAACCCAAAGAAACAAACAACCCACACGGCTGAGATCAACATTTCTTTTTACAGCCACAAAGCTTTGAAAAATATTGAATTTTTGAGTTTTGTATTACTCTCTTAGATACATCGAGAAGTGCAGAGGTGGGTTTTTTCCCATTTTCTTTCAGTAATAATGCACCTATTGATGCATTTTAA
The DNA here is from genome assembly GCA_036630365.1 of Acanthiza pusilla. Taxonomy (NCBI): domain Eukaryota; kingdom Metazoa; phylum Chordata; class Aves; order Passeriformes; family Acanthizidae; genus Acanthiza; species Acanthiza pusilla. Next base: position 4,436,525 of record JAXCHO010000036.1, read on the forward strand.
AGGTCATACTTTTTCACTTTTTCATACATGTGTAAATCAAACAGAAGGGCTGCACAGCTCAAAACTGAGTGTAATAGCCATGCCTTGCTCTTGGAACACCAAGTAGTCATGAAAGTGTAATCTCTCCCTGAAGTGATGCAAGATGGCTAAAATGAGTGTAATGGCTCTTCTGTTTCACTGTTTTTCTGGAATAGCATGGGGTTCTGAAGCATTTTATATTTTAACAGGCCATAAAAAAAATTGAACAACATCCAAGCAATGCACAAGGACTGCATAAAAAGGAAAATGGACATCAAGGGCAGCAAGTTAAGCCTCATTCACTGGGGATGGATCTCATTATCACCTAATGTTAGATGTTTGGAGAAGCACCTACATTTTGGGAAGTAGCCTTACCTGCTGGTGTAACCCATGGGGAGAAAAAGACTCTGGAAATGCACAGTTTCTCACGCCTATTTTATAAACCCACACTAGGAAATAATGAACAGCACCAAGAAATACCTATTTGTCTTCCCTGTCAGGGGAGCCCAGGCCACTCGTTCAGATGCCAACTCCTACTCAGTAAATGTCTGCGGTTACTCCCATGTTTTTAGCTTGCTAGGAGGAGGCTGCAAGCACTCAGGTCTGCCAGAACTGTTTTCTGAATTTCATGGATCCAGTAAGGTAAGTTAAACAGGAAAAGGAACCAAGAGAAGAGGTAGAGCTAGAAATGATGCAGGAAGGCTATATATATCTGCCACCCTCTCAGACACCCTTCAGACAGCAGTCTGCAGGAGGCAGCTGCCTTCAAATCTTCAAACCTTGCAAACCATTTAAAAACAGCTCTCACTGGAACCCTGCTTCTCTTTCCTTTGTGTACTTCCACTACACGCCACTGAAAAGGTAAATGGCTTCAAATAAAGGCCTGGAGTTGGCTAAAGTTATAGGAAAAAATTCTAAAATAACACTGTGATAATCAGTGCTGAGCAAATGTTTAAAACACAGAAGCATAAAATCAGGAAATGCTCTGTTTGTAGTCAAGCATTACAAAATCCACTTAGGATGATAGTTGTGGTAAGGCAAACTTTGGTGTCTAGGAAGACAGTAATGAAAACTAAAATTTTACATAAAAACTAATTAGCCAACATAAGCGTAATAAATTTCAGAGTTTCATAGACTTTCATAATGAGCTAAGATTCACTTCTAGGTGGGATTTTCCTTTTCCTGGATAACTTGCTGCAATTGTCTTAAGTTACAAGGATACAAACTAGAGAATATTAAATTCCAAGCTTTATGGAAGCTCATATAAGACTAGAAACTAAGGGACTAAGGATCAGGAACTACAGGTGGCCATTGTGTACTACATCAGCTATATTTCCTATGATTTCATGTTGTTCGATGAAAAGTATGAAAAGAGTGTATTTTCTATGGTCTCAGTGAGATATACGCCTTGCCTGAAAATCTACCTAACCTACTGTGCTGACTGTCCACAGCCTCACAGGCAGAAGTTGAGCTGACCACTAAAAATTCAGCTCCAATAGGAGCTCCTTCTGAGCTTTCAGTGTGAAGGAAATGCCTGGGTTGCTCCTAACCCTGCAGTTTCTGGCTGCAGATGGCCTGAGGCAATAGTAGGAAGGAGTCAGAGCCACTCCTCAGGTGATCTGTACAAGCCTGACACCAGTTCAGTCTTTCCAGCTTGGGAAGTTCAGGGTACTCGCACAGTTTCCCTTCTCTGAAATGTGTCAAGCTCCTTCTGGGTCAGTCACATTTGGACACAGTGGTCCACAGTGTAGCATTTCTGTGTTCCACAGTGGTTTTATCCCACTAAGTGAAGAATTATATACAGGCAGGCTTCTAAACTAATTTTTTTCACATAATGTTTTTTCTCCATATCCATCTCCCCACTAGAGGTACAGTGTTTCAGAGCTTTCCTTAGATGAGTTCAAATCATCATGCTTTCTAAATGCATTCTTATTCCATGATTAGCAGAAGCTTATTTGCTCACTGGGTTTTCATTTCTTTTCTGGGTGTGCCTGTGTTTTCCCAGGCGCAGTTATGCAACGTGCCAAAGGCAGATTAATGATGGACAAGGGCATGGTTACTCTATGTTAAGCAACAGCTAACTGTATGTTATTTGTCAAGATTCCTGTTAAGACATGTAGCTCAGCTTTCATTTTGAAAAGATATGGACACATTTGGTAGTGATAACATAGGTTACTGTCAATCAATAATTTTAAATAAAAATATGTATTTTTCAAAATCCCACTTCAGTCAATTAGTTTGATTTTTTTTTTTACTGTTTTCATTGAAATTGAACAGAGTCCAAGTTCATTGCAAACTTGATTTTACTGTATTTCTAGTAATTTTATGTAACAAATTTGCTAATAAAAACTTCTCCACATTTTTGCTACACTTCAGTGATCTGAAGCATTATTACTATTGCCAAAACTATTTTCTTCCCATTTTTGTTAATTTTAAACTTTATTTTAAAAAAAACCAAAACCAGTGGATTTAGAAAAAGTATATCTCTACCATCCCCCTGCCCCCGGGTTTTATCCTACCAAATGAATGTCTAAGTAAAGTCATTTAAATCAGAGATTTCTCCTGAGGCTAATGAGAACTGAAGGTATTTTGAGTATTAGATGTACAATAGAATTAATGGGAAAAGTAGTAGCTGCTATGATAAACACCTATTTTGGTTGAAGACCAAGAAATTTGCATAGAAAATTTATCTGACTCTGGCATGTTAACCAAAGATTTTAAATCAGCTTTTCAGCTTCATGGTTTTTCTTTGCCATTTATTTTGGGAGTATCTATTAGAATGGAGCCTTCTAAGGTTTCTCATAGTCCCTGAAATCTGGAAATTTAACTTGGCTGACAAATAAGGATGATCGGTCAAAATGATATGACTGCAGCTGTTGCAGGTGCTCAAGCAACAGAGTAAAGACATTGGCACAGACAATGTTTCTGCAGTGCAAGCCCCAACAGGAATGGGCCTCTGACTCACAGGAAAGGCAACATGTTCACTGAAAGTTTGGAGGACTGTAGAGTTCATCTTAGCAGACAAAAATTATTCATGGACAAAGAGTAATGAATCCCTGTCAGCTTGACTGGCTGTGGAAGTGCCAGAAGGAATCTGTGAGGTTCCCCCAAACTCCCCAAGCTGGGTGTCAGGGAAGAATTAATTGTGATCTCATACCATCTGTAATTAATGAATCTAAAGCATAAAACCTCTGAATGATCAAGATCAGTGATACACAGACTTTTCAGCTGAGTAAGATGCACTCCCTGTTTTGTGGGGAAAGAGGCCTTTTTGCTCCCCTGCAAGGCTGGATTAACTATTCATGCCTACAAAGTCAGTGTGATATGCAAAGAAGAGGGGCTTCAGAAAGGTGATAATTAGGAAAGGACCTACTTTTGTTCATGCAGCCCACAAATTGGTTCCTAAAAGTACTTTGTCTACTAAGGGCTCACTGAAACACAGCTGCCAGGAGCCCCCCACAGGATTGCTGCCCAGGGGGAGTCAACTGCAACTGGTTCCATTGTTTTTTACTTTGTTGGATCTTGGGTATTTCCTATCACGCCTCCTGTGGAAATGCACTTTAAGGGAAGATTTACACTGTCAGAAATCGTTTGGAGGACAATAGAGACGACAGATGCCCTAACTCATATTTGTGCTTCTTCTTGAGTAGCTCAAAGTAGATGGCAGTTCCCAGAGGCCTTTTTTTCTTTCCCTGTGCTTGACAACACAGAGTCTATCTGATCTTCTTATACTGACATCAGTGACAGCCTCATATTACATTGGAATGTGTTTTTACTGTGTGTTCAGGAATGGAAGGGCAATCTGACATGATGAGTTGAAGCACATGGTCAATTTGTGTCAGAATTTACATAGCGAAATTAAATATTATTGCTATACTATCACATTAATAAAGTTGTGTACTTTAATTAAGACTAAAGGTTCAATATACCTCACAGAACAAAATCAGAAACATAGTTTTCTCCTGAAATGAGCAGAAGACCTTGCAGAGGTTATATGTGTTTTCATCAGTGTGTGTGCATGTCGTCTGTATCTGCTTACTCCTTAATTCACACAGGTCGACGACTTGGACTGGAAGCTGAGCTGTAGCATTCAGGAACAACCTATATAAACAGGAAACTTCGGGGCTGAGGAAAGATGAGCACAACATGGGCATGCCTTGCTTCCTGAGCATATCTGACACTCTCAAATGTGCCTGCAGTCTACTCTGCTCGTCATGTAAGACCTAATAAAAGTATCCAATCCTTTCATTTAATTCTCTACCATGAGCTTTCAGCATGGACCAGATCATAGGGCTTTTTCCTGCTACAAAGAAAAGGTTTTGGATTATAAATCTTACTGATTAAAAAAACCACCTGACCAAATCAAACCAAAAAACCCAAAAGATGTAATGTTAGGATTATAAAGTACTTGCCTCGACTGTTCCATTCTGAAATAGTGACAGGATCAGACTGCGGGCTAGTAGAAATGACACTGTTTTTTGTCATAAGTGTATACCTTACAAAGTATAAAGGTAGGTAAATAATAATTTTTAGAGCTTCCAAAATTTATAATCATGTATTAAAAAAAAATATTTCTATATCTTAACAGGTAAATTATTCAGACAGAGCAAAAATGTAGTAACCACAAACTTTAATACATACAAAAATATGCATAATTCATAATTCTCTGAGGATGAAGATATCTTAGAGACCTTTCCATTTGTCCTTGACTTTGGGCAGGCATTTCAGTCACAGCTGTAGGGTTGGCCAATTACTCCATCAAATCCAGGCTGCTGCCAAAGGAATTGCTTAGTGGAAAACCTGACAGAAGCACAATTCACACTGTCCTCCAGGTTTGCATCAGTGTAGCTAACTCAAGCCACTGGAATTCATAAAGTGATTCGTAGATATATGAGTTTGAAGTGGTTATGAAGAAAAGGAAAAATCTATAACACTGAAACTTCTGCAGCTGTGAAAAATTTATCGTCTGATAGATGTATTGTTTTTAAATATAAGCCCATATTTGCTGAGAGAACTAATGCATTTCCATGTTTGACACCCCATGAAAATGTTTTATTATACTTCAAATTAAGACCAGGAAATTGTACATTTATATGTTCCAAAGAGCCACTGAAAACCTTTGGACTGTTAATTTTTTCAGCAGGAAATATGGGGAGTAGGAAACTCAGCTACTCATTTCCTTCTGCTAGCTAATTCATGATATATCATTAAAAATTTTAAGTCCACCCTTTTTTGTCAAGTACTTTCCCTTGTATTATTTATCTAATCACAACAGACTAAATTAATAGTCCTCGTGAAATGTGTTTCCAGGCAGTTGAAAAGGTCCGTCTGGTTAGAAAATTTCTCGTTTTTATGGGAATTGTTGTGAGAAGGTCTATTTATAATACATGCTAGTAGAGTTTTAAAAAAGGGTGTATATAGAGTTGTGGTGGAGGGTGGCAAGAAAACCATGAAGAAAATGAGACCTTTCCACTTTCTTTTTGCATGCACCACATCTCTGAGGCTCCAGGTACGCTATTTGTCACAGAATAAATGTTTTGAATTAAACGAATTTGAATTCACTGTCAGAACTAGAGCATTTTAAAATCTATCTATGTCAGATGTTCCTATATGGGCTTTTCTCAATGGTTCTGGTAGTCTTATGATTTGCAAAATGTTAGAGCTAGAAACCCAAGATTAATTTAATTTAATTAAAAGGCTTGATAATAGTATTGTATGATGAATTATGAGAAATTCTAACTAACTCTGGATCAAAAGACCAACACAGGCAGTAATAGAGTTAAATCACTCTTTCCAAAATTAAACTAACAAACAAGCATTTTTAATAATACTGGTATTCCTGAACATGAGATTGATTTTTTTCACCTTGTCATCTGTTTTATAAGATATGACATTTACAAGATGTGAGCATATGTCTCTATAGCTATCAAGGTAGCTAGATATAGGTTATGCGTGTATAAAGCTTTATATATTTATTATATTTATATAAAATCCGTCATCTATAAATGACAGTGATATATCTCTGTCATGCATTAGGATATGTACAATCAGATATTTGCAGATATGATTAATATAACACCATTATAACCTATGTCTTATGAGACAGTGATGGTGCCTTGAGACTTCAAGCAATGTGAAGACACCAAACCTCATGATTTTTGAGAAACTGAATTTAGAATAGAAGTCTGATTTTTTGAACCAAGGTAAAATGGAATCAGGTGATGTACATTAAGGTTTCCAAAACCATGGTTAACCATTGAATAAGACAAAAACAAATGCAAGAGGTATCTATAAATAACGCTTAAGTGCAGGTGTTAAAAAATGCTATCAGCCCAAATGTACTCTTACAAGTATCCCCTTTCCCCCTTCCTAAATTCTTGTTCTCTGATGTGAGGGAGAGAAACTTATTTTATTGAGTAAAAGCAGATTTGGTTCCAGTGGCTGTGGCTTGATTTAAGACACCCTACATTGTGAGATTCTCAGTAAAATCACTGGAGCTAGCACTATTGTAAAGAGGATGCCAAATTGTATCAGAAGTGAAGGTTTATTAATTTAACAGTGCAACTTCAATTCTTATTCTCAAAAAGCACTTTGTTTTCCATCCATACGCAAAATGCAATTAATAGAAATTGGTACAATATCCCTCCAATTTAGAGAACAAATAATTATCATCCTAAATCTATAGCACTTTGTTGGAGTTTAAAATTAATTTTAAAGTATCTGATTCTTTCGTAAAGTGGGAATGTGCTGATTTGAGATAACATTTCTTTCCAAAATATTAGAAAAATCTATTCTGATCAACACAAAGAGGACATTGAGATGATTTCTGACACTACTAGATGAGACACTCTTGATGCTGAACACAGCTTAATGGAAAAAAAAACCCCTATACAGTAGCGCAGAATATCAATTGTTCATCTCATTTATTTCTTCCTATTGGGTATATGTGGAGTGGCATCCTAACTGAGTGTTAATGAGGAATTAATTAGAATTAAGTGCTTCAGTACCAGTTGGTGATTATTAGCTTTTTTTAGGATCACGCAATTTAATTTTGAAACAGTTCCCTTACATTTCCAAAATGAGTATAAAGCAAATAGAAAGACTGTTAGTTCTCCCTTCTCCCCTCAAGCCTTGAATTTGCATTCCTTCATACAGTGACATTTTTAGGGTGATTTTTAATGGCAGCATTAGAAACCTGCCTCTCCTCCCTCTCTAAAGGCAAAGGACTGCCCAAGTTTTCTGTCAGATTTTTGTACATAGCTTCCATCACCATGTTTTATCTCTGCTATGAAGAAGCCATTTCTAGCAGAGCAGAGGTGTTCAGTGCCTGTGCTTGCTCAATTCTCAGCCTGTCTGCTTAGCTGTCAAGCCTTGCATCAGGGACATGGATATATGGGAAATCCAGCATTTTATAGGAGATGAAGGTTGAAAACAAACCGATTTCCCATAGGTCGGAAGACATCTGCCAGGTGATAATGACTTAAGGTCATGGTGGAACTAAGCTAGATGTGACCCAGAGACCACAGCTGAGACTTTTGGTATTCCTTCAGCCTAAAAAAGATTAGACTTTCTGTGAGTAGCATCTCTATGCATTTTCAGATATCAGTGAGACTGGAGATTTTAATTTAGTCCTTATGAATCTGATATGAGAAAATAAGCAGGAATGCCTTCTTAAAGAAGAAATCTTTTCATGTTCTGGGAAATACAAATAACAACGCATAACTCAAAACCAGCAGAAATTACAGAGTGGAATGTCTACTATCTCACTTTGGGTTTTTTTTGTTGTTGGTTGTTTGTTTGTTTGGGTTTTTTTGTTTGTTTGGTTTTTTGTTGTTGTTGTTTTTTGTTGTTGTTATTTTTAATGGCTAACATTTCTTTTGGGAAGCTTGCAGTTGGGTGCAAGGTCTGACATTTTTCTTCCTTCATGGTATTTTGTGGCTATAATTGTTAGGGAAGGGGGAAGATGATCACCCTCTGAAATAAAAACAAGATGAAGTAAAACCAAATTGCCATGCTTCTCTATTACCTTTCCAGTTCCTCAGTTTCCCTCGTGAGGATGCTGTCCGAGGTTTCCATGGCAATCCAGAGCTACAGAAGTGTGTCACAGGATTTAAAGCTTGCACACTGCTATGGGTGGTACTGTGGGGCAAACACAGCCCTCTTTAAAAATGCTGTTAAAATGAGCATGTACTGGACACAGAGTGAAAGGATGAGTGGCCAACATGGGCTTATGAAAGAGGAGATGACAATCATGATTAACAGAAGCAACAAGATTTAAATAACATACTTACAATTTTGTGAGTTATTCACCTCAGTCAGGTACTGCATTCTAATACAAAATTAACATGGCCTTCATAATGCTAAAATCTGACTAATTAACAATCTCAGCTTTGAGCTGAACTTGACAATCTCCAGAACTCCCTTCCAACCCCAGCTATTTGTGATTCTGTCATGAAAGAGAAAATGTAATCTTTATCTTGGACACAAGTGTGACTGTCTAGAGTGGCACTGAGCATCAGTCTAGTCATGCTAGAGTATTGAAGACAGAGATAAAAATCCAGCAAGATTCTTCTAAAAGTGTCTCCTTTTATTTAACTCAGGCATTGTTGCCTGTACTGCTGCAACATGCTGTTCAAGCTTAACACAGAAGACCCAGTAATGTCATGTTATTTCTTGTATCCACACAGAGTTCAAGATTACTGCTAACAATATCACTTCTCCTTTTTTCTAATTAGCATGTATCAGCAGGAGTAGAAGACCAAAGTCTCCTGCTAATGTCTGCAATTTTACATGGTAATTACCACTCATCTTGCTAGCTTTTAAGAATATGTAACTTACTTAAAATTTAAAAGGTCTCTTTATGAAATAAGAGATGTTTGCAGCACTGACTGAAGACGGCATGGCTGTGTTGACTCAGGCTTAGAAAGAAAAGAGCAAAGTATATTGCATACTAATAAGCATGCAGTCTCTAATCCAGAGCTTGAATTTAGTCAGAGGATAAAAAGGCCTGTGTATACAATTTTTAAATTCTACCTCAAATTTTATTCATCTTAGTGAACGAGAATGCTTATGAATCATCAGAAAAATTACTGTTAAAAAGTCTGTAACATCATAACAGTTTCATGCACACACAAAGTATATGTTTATTTATATATTTATATATATAAGGTCTTTACTGATAGATAACAACTAGAAAATATCCAGTTCTAGCTAATCATCTTGTTAAAATAGAAAATATCTCTGTATGTGTAGAAAAGATCCTCCAGCTCAGAATGGTTCAGCTGAAAGAGTGCCATCTTTGTAAGGTTTATCTCCACTAATCAAATTAATAGTGAAGTTATTATTGAATGAAGGGAATTTTTGTAAATTCTTAACCCAATTATGAATTTAACTCAGATAATTCCATAGCCTTTTTAATTAACAGAGAAATTTAAAAAAAAATAAATAAAATAAAGAGAATGGAAAAGCAGAAAGCAGTCTGGAAAGATGGTGGTCAATTATGCTGAATTGTGTCAGAAACAGAGAATTAACTGTTTTAAATAATGGACAATGTCAATTTGAGGCCAACAAGCAATTTTATTAGCAGCCAAAATCAAAAATTATGAACCTTTTATGGACAAACTGTCAAAGCAAAATTCATCTGAAACCAGAAAATGAAGGAACTCTTGCTGAAAGCCTGTTTTGTTGAAAGAGTAATGGCATGTCATGATCCTGTGGGAATATGTTCCTGTGGCAAGGACATCAGTGGGGAAGAAAGGACAAGTTCCATAGGTGCCTGAAATAACTTTTAAGTGCTCCTGATATGTGTCTGAATCTTTGTCACGTAGAGTTAAAGCCACAGAGGAAGAGAGATCATTCCTTTTTGAAGACTGGCATAAGCAAGGGTTTGGTTTTCAAGATCTGAAGTATAAGGCACCGCTATGAAAATTTGTCCAACGCTGACACAGCCCTTGAAGAGCACATGCACTGAGTAATATATATTTTTTTACTATAGGACAGGATTTTACTTTGAGGTATTAAAAATAAAAATGATTTACGTGTGAAAGCAAGCACAGCACCATGAGGTCAGACTCAGAATCTACCAATATCCTGTCTTTGACAGCAGCCAGAAGCTGATGCTTGGTAAAAAAATGTAAGGAGAGTGAGAACACTGTAATGCTTTCCTGTAATAACCTCTCACCTTCCAGAATTCTCGACTACAGCCACTCTTTCTGTGACCTTAACTGCAACTCTATGGTTATAGCAATGTGAAATATTAAGTAACGCACATAACACTGATGTATACAGATATATATTCATATGTATCTACACACAAATACATGTAAAATTGTATATACATGTAGATACATGTACATGCATATACAGGCAGCTTTACGTTATTATCTGTGCATATATATGTATGGTATAGATCTGCTTAACATTTGTTCCTCTTTTTTCCCGTGCATTTGATGTTACTTTATTAAATATCAGGAGTGTTCTGTTGTGCAAAAGACATATCCTCTAGTGGATCATCAGGCTGATTTAACTCAATGGAATAGCCTGTTCTTACCCCACTCGTATGTGTTCATGAGAATATCTTTGACTTTAGAATGTTATAATGTTATCAATTTGCAATAAGCTTTTTGTTGAGGGGATTTTACAATGAAGGCCAATAAGTGGGCTGTAAGTATGACCAAGACTTAGCTCTTCCTGTTTACACTGGTTGGATTTCTAAATTTGGAGGTTTTGCATTCATTTTATATTTTTTTTCATGGGAGCAAAAAAAAAAGATGAATTTTGAAATCTTTTATTTTATTTCTCTGGAGAATAAAACCAAATATGTTAAATTTGTAAATTAGAAGTTTATCAAAACAAACTTTCTAGTTTATAAAAAATGAATCATAGTCATAAAACATCTCCATGCCAAATATTCATAGCTGCAAGGGTCAGTGTTGGCTGTGCATGTGGGTATATGTGTGGGAGTGCATACAAAAGCACTGCTTTATAAAGCCACAAAACTGGAGCATGCATGAAAACATTCACAATACTGGTAGCTATACAATCAGAAAAAAAGGATTTCCACTGAAATCCATTCTTTAATCTTATAACTTCCATGTCAACAATATTAAGCATTTCACACTTAAGAAAATAGAGTCTGGCATATTAAAATCAGTACATAACGTGCTTGAAAAATTGCTATTCAAAATCATCTATATGCCTTTCTTTCAAATGGTTTCTATTGGTTTATCAATAGACTTTCCATGGCCCAATATCTGACACAGAGCAATCTATGAAGAGAGGTCTCTTACAGCAAGATTTTTCAACACTTGGAGAACAATGGGTGGAAAACAAAGTAATTACTGAATGTTTTTCATTTGTAATAAAAGGTATTTTTTCTAATCCAACTGGCGCCGAAAGGGTTGGCAAATGATGGCTTCGACGCTAAAGCAGATGCCAGGCTTTCTTAGCACACCTCAGGAGAAGAAAATTCAGTCTTTTTTTTAGCTCCATATATCCATGAGACTTCATTGGCAATGCTTTGCTGTTGGGATAAACTTAATATTTGAAGATAAATAAAGCAAAAATATAAGCAAAAATTGGTTCCTGCTTATTTAACCTCAGAGGGCTTCTGAGCTCATTTTAGTAAAGCCAGCGAATGGGTGATCCCTCTAAAAATTCATTTCTCTCTTCCATTTCAGAGTGGGATGGTTTTCTGATACTAGAACAGTAGTTGGCCAAACACTCCCCAAGAATTTTACACCTGTTACATTTCACTTCAAAGGTCCTAGTGCTGAACTCAGCACAGAGGATCGATGGTCTGTAAGAAGAGTAGAGTAAGGGGGAGGATGGGTGAAAAAAAAGTTAAAGGAAATATTCTTTTAGACATTATAAAATTTTGAGAAATTTTAGTTCATGCCATGGACTCTTTTTGTAAGAAAAACTGCACAGCTCAATAAACAACTGTCTACTCAAACTATCGCTTGCAAGAACATACTGCTTTTTTTAACTGCAGCACAGATTGTGTGGGGGAAAACTCCCACAGATTAAAGAAATAAAGGAAAGGTGGAGCATAGCTTCATACCCTGGCACTGTTGACATCTGTAATGTCCACCCTGCTGTAATTCCACTACAGGACATTTAACTAATTTCAGACTAGAGATTAATTTATTCTAATATACTTCCATTTTGTGTTTTAATGTACAATGTGGCTTTGTTTTTGTCAGCTGCAGATGATTAGGGCCTTTATTCCTAAGCATATGAACTACAAAAGAAGTTGAAATGTCCCAAGGAATTCGGAGTGAATTAAAAAAGATTTCTATTACCGAAAGTTTATGGCTGGTACCTACAAAACACACAAAAAACACTTTGGGAATAGGACAGAGCTCAGTTCTAATTATTGTTTGGTTTTGGTTTTTTGTGTTTTTGTTTATTTCACTCTGATAAAAATTCTATTTATTTGAATGTTAACATGTGCATAGACACACTATAGTATAATTTCCAAAAGTGTAAGAACACCTTGGGAGTACATAACTTTCAATTTTGCTCAGATAAATGGTGCTAAGCGTGGTGTTTTTTTAAACCTTAATTTATGTTTTCTGCCCTCTTACAATATTGGTCCAGCCTTGAACCAGCTCTCTAAACACCTCCTTGTAATCACGTCTTTTTCATCTGATTAATACAGCTTACAGTGCACCTCATATATTCCTTATCTCAGTATATTTAATATCTATGAATGAATTTGTTTCAGCACTGCTGTATGCCAAAGATGAGCTCACAGACATACCAGTTTTAAAGGAGTGCTTCCTCAGCATTTTCACAGTGTCATAAACAGTGGGTGGAAGGCAGGTTTCCAGAAGATTCTCCACATCTGAGGGTAATTTTCTATATCACGGATCCAGAAAGGTTTAATTCATAAAGAAATTCTGCTCCTGGGAGTAATCACTCCCAGGGACTGAATTTGCAGTTAATATATTCCCATTTAAAGCTGTGTTGGTTCAGTTTTGGTGGGCGTTTTTTTGTTGTTTGTTTGTTTGTTTGTTTGCCTTGGGTGGGGGGGTCGACAGGGGAACACTAATAGTGCACACCCATGGGTATGAGGAGATGAAGAGTTCGCCTTCTTTTTCTGACACCTACCCTGCTCCTCCAGGTACACCAGCCTTTCTAAAGTTCAGATTATAACCTCTCTTCTAATATGCTTTAATACCTTCTTCCTAACTTTCCTACAGAATACCTCCAATTTCCCAATTTCCTTTTTGGATAATAAAACTGCCCCCATGACTTTTCTTTCTTTCCTCTCCTGACCCAGGCAGCCACTCGAGGCCCATCCATAACCTCAGCTGAATTTCTGGCTGTTCACTCCCTGAACTCCCAGGTGCAAAAAATGAGAAATTGAATACTGCCTATTTTATACTACAATCCCATGAGCTGGGGCCAAGTCAGAACAGCATTGCCAAGAAAGCTACAGGAAGCACAAAGGAGTTGTAAATATAAAAAATACCTTTATTTACATAATTTCGACCTTTTTTGGGGTGTCAGAGATTTGGGGTTTTTTTACTACATTTCATAATCCTGCTCATGATTTATCAAACTCCATTTTGTTTATTAATAAGTGTTTCTAATTACAAACAAATGTGGTGTCTGCTGCATGCTGAACAAATTGTGAGTTTGAGCTGTGAAATCCACCCCAAGTCCAGACAGCAATGCAGCCTGCCTGCTGCACTGGAATGCCAAACCTTCTAGACCATTCCTCAAATGAGTGGCTTTTTGAGCAAAACTTGCCCTGTGCTGGGGGTCGTTCCTTGAGAAATCTGTTAACCTGCCAGCCGTACCACTTCCCAGAGAAGAGAGCAAGCCCAGATCTAGGCTTCATGCTCAATGGGCCATCTGTTTGGATAGGGCTCCGATTTCAAGGAGGGGCTGGCACAGACTGGCACTCTGGCACAGGCACTTCGTGATTATGGCTGCACTGCATGCTGTGGATTCGATCTTCTGCACTTGAAGTATTTTGCTTGGGTAAATGGGTCTATTATTAATTACTGTTATCTAATCTGGAATTTGACTAAGAGGCAAAAAATGCCATTCTCAAATGTCCCAAATATGCAGAGGAACCTAATAATTCCTATTGGTTCCTATAACTTTTCACAAGAAGGAGTGGATCTATATATAGAAAGATGTCTGGTATAAAGGAGAAAGAACACAAAATGGGATGGGAGATCCACCTTCTTCCAGCAGTTTCTTTCTCCATCTATTAAGAATAGGACAGGGAGACAGGATCATCAAACACAGCTTGCCTTCAAGACAGGCACCTAGGAATTTTGTAAGACTGCATGACAGTCATGTGTCTGAATTACCTGGGCTGAATTCTACCAAAAATAGATCTGCTTTTGAGTGGAGTAGATTTTAATATAAATAGGTTTCTATTGCCTGTGGTATTTCCTCTCATTTCTTTCCTCCTTGAAAATGTATTTAGCTGCTGTTGTTTCCATTTGCTGTGACAATTAACAGTATTTAACATGTATTTGAAGTATTTCTCCTTAATGGTCCCAACTGAAGCTAACAGTGCTATTAAGTGCTGAAAATTCTTTTATTTTGTTAATGTTCTCTAGAGTTAGAGAATCCCTGTGATCCTCCTGCCTGAAACTGCTCTGGAACAGATGAACCTGATGAATTTCAAACAATAAAAAGGCCAGCACTTTAGCTAAATTCCTGATCTATCTCATGTTTAAAATTCATGAGTTTGCTTTGCACATTTGCCAGCTTCCTGATTTAAGATTGTGAGAAAAGAAGAAGCAAGATTGACAACTCCATGTTAATATGTCATGAGACTCAAAGATTAATGAGAATGAAAAATAAAGCACTGAAGAATGTATTTTCTACTGATTTCTGTATTTTTGTAATCCAAATTCTAGGTGAAAACCAAGAAGAGTAATTTTGAAATAAATTATTCACTGTTCAGAATACTTTCATCCAAATATACTTGAGAAGGTGCCATATTTAATCACACTTTACTCTTTAGACCACCATTAACCAAGCAATTAGATATGTTTAACTGGATGCAAAGGAACTGTTGTTCATATCCTCAGTTTGTAATGATGGTTGCTCCGTCTCAATAAGCATCAATCCATATCAAAGGACTGTGTCTAAAATGTCAAATTACTAAATGCAGCTCTAAAACTTAAAAATTAAATTAAATCATTAATTGATTTTTTGTAATTAAAATTAATTAGTACAAAATAAAAGTTGAATTTCAAGACTGCTAAATGCTGGACTCCACTTTAGTTACTGATCATTTTGCCAACGTTAAATCACTTGAGCTAAAGTCATCCAGAGGCGTTCGTGCAGCCAGTTTTGTTTTGTTTGGTTTTTTTCACTAGAAAAAAGAATGTTTTTATTTTTATTTTTTAAATCAGAGTATTTTTCTTGGTATTACTGCCCGTGAAGCCATCAAGGAAATGGCAGTGCTATCTTAATTTGTCTTCCTAGTGACTAGGCATTTTTGATAGAGTTACATAATTACATACTAGTGTTTTTCCACTGGGCATTTCTTCATCCAGGGTAGAGTAAAAAGGCACCTCAGGGAATAGCCTGGGACTGTGAAATTACAAAAAGCCCTCCTTGTCATTGTCACAGGCTTGCTGGACTCATTTGCTGCAGAAGATGTCAGGTGAAGAGCGAGTGAGGCAGGAGGCCATGAGATGGGGTGAGAAGGTCCTGGGAGGGAAGCAGCAAAATGATGCAGCAGGCTTGAAATATCCTACTTCTCAAAGCTAAATAGTTAATTTAGAATGTTGTATAAGCACAACTATGCTGCTTCTTGTATCCAAAGTGTTCATTCCTGCCCCAGATATCTCTCAAATATCTGCAATGTACCATGTAGACACAAGTAATTGTGTGATCCTTATTTTATAACTTCCTCTATTGAGGCTCTAGGGTCTGATTTGCAGAAATTGTGTACACTCACATCTGCCATGGCTGTCTGTGGGATGCTGCTTTGAACATCTAAACTGCTGTGTAATTCTTAGTACTTCAAAAAATCAGGTTCTGTGTGTCTTTGATTGAATGAGAAAATTAGTGGGCACTTTGGACGTTTGTATCTGTGTGCCTCGGTTCTCAGTCTGTAAAATGGGGATGATAATTTCATCAGATGGTTGTGGAAGTAGTCATTAGTCTAAGAAGAGCACTCAGATACTACACTGACAAGTACCAGAAAAGAGCCACAGGAAATGAATAACTCTGTATTCAGAGCGGGGTTTAAATAACACGCAGTAAGTAATCTGTTGAACCACTCATTGGGCATAAAGGAGAAAACAGCTATTGAATAGTTGCTCATTACGTGGACAGTTGCCATTCTCTGCCCTGACAGCAACAGTGAAGAAAAAGCTCTATGTGAACCTGTAATTAAAGACTGCATCAAAATCCAAATGCAAAAAAGACATCTCTCTGTATTTCCTTTGGAATCTATAAAACTAATATTCCTGCTTCACTCTATGTCTTCCTCTCTTTGTTTCTTGGTCTGTGTTAAAAATTTGGGCTACAAAAACTGCAATGACTTTTTGGCTGAATTTTTTATCACCCTAAGCAACAGGAAAATAACATTTGAAATATCTTATGCAATGTTTACCTGGTCTCTTGACTGCTTTATTTAACTTGGAAAAGTCATATGAGCAAAATGTGGACAAAATATGTTTCTGATTCATTGAGTCCTATGCCTATTTATTCATAATCCATTTAACATGAGAGATGCATTTCATTTCCTGTGATCCTAATTTTGCTTGTGCAATCCAGTGTAGGCTCCCTATCCATCTTTTTCCTGAGATTAAACCAGAATTTGAGGAAAACAGCTCTGTGACTGTCAATATACAGTATGGACATCTCAGTGAATATGTATACCAAATAAAATTCTGGTTTTCACTTTGAAGTTTATTTAAGTGCTGTTGATATAACATTTGGGAATATAGTCAACAAATTGCTATAGAAACATTTTGTTGGTATAGTTAGAACAGTTACAGGCTGCAGAACTGTTTTCACTGAAATGTGAGACCATAAACCACTCTTTTGACAGTGACATGCCACTGCAAATGTGTTATACCCTGGTCAATGGGAATAGAAGGGATTGCCTTACAAATCATTGACAGGCACCTCTTAAAATACAGCAATGCTTTCTTCTGATATTTTTTTGTCACTTTATTTCATTCCATCACGTGTGATAGAATAAAACGCTAGCTTTCACATTGATTTATTCCCAACAGACAGCTAATCTAAATTCAGCATGTTTAAATACATTAAACAATGCAAATAAGCAAAGCTTTTCCCTCAAACTTCCCAGAATTAGCAACAAATGTTCATGATCTCATGCAGTTTCTTTCCAATTCAGAATGAACTGAAATGTGGGTGATATCACCTATCCAGAACAGGATTAATTCCACTGCAGTTTAGAAATCTGCTATGTATACTTTGACTTTCTGACAACCAACTTCATCTCCCTTCGTAGCCAAAGAAAACATTTTAGAACCCGATCTGCTTAGCTCATTAGGAAATCTATTTCCAGGTGAGATACATAGCACACAGAAATTCTCATTTCTTGATTTACTATGAGAAGCTCAGGGAATCTGGACAGAAAAATGCACTTTTGTTCCTAATGTTCCAAATTGTTAAATCCTTGACTATTGCATTAGTAAATTAAACCAGTGATCTCCATGAGCAGTGAAATACCCACATCTAGACAGCTAAATTATTTGAACAGTTGCTACCATGGATAGGGCTGGGGCCAGTAGGCATTACCCAATTAGTCCTTTGGTACAAAGCGGGAGTCAGCAGGTGGCCTGGCCCAAGGCTGAGACAGCAAATCCAAGATTGTTTAATTTACAACTGTGGATGTGATTTCTATGTGCCCTGTATCCCAGTATATGTATCCCAATGAGTGGAAGGCATCCATTCTGCTCTTCAAAGGGACTTTATTAGCTGGAGACAAGTGAAAATATGGCAATAACAAGTGCACAGTACTAAATCTCTGGAATTATAAATAAATTTTAGTATTTCTCTTCTAGTAACAGTCATGTTACCTTTCTTAAGTAGGATTTGAGTCTTTAAACATATTTTTAATGAACTCTGCTCTTACAAATATTTTTTTATGGTTAAGTGTACTAAAAAAAGTATCTTTGAGGTCAGGAGATCATCTATTTTATCGATAAGACTGCTTTATGGCTTCCTGTGGCAGATATTACTCAGATAGGTACAAGTCTTAATTTTGCTTTTTTTTATTTCTCTGTGTGTGATAATCTGAGCTTAGCAGTAGAGGCACAAGGAAAGTAAATCTCCTTCTAATGGGATTAGGTTTCAAGTAAGTGGAGATATAACTGGGGAGTGTATTTGGTGAGTTTCAATGACCAAAACAAAAAGGGATGAAGGTAAAGAAAACAAGTGAAGTGCATGCTAGAAATTTTAATATTTAATCTGTTTGAACAGTAACTTCGTAACTCTCGCCTTGTATATTCTGTGAATACCATTAAGAATCCAGACAATACTGGTAGTGGTGTCTCAGATATTTCAGACTCTGAAATATGCATAGTAAGTTTAGAACAGGCAGGTTGGTAAAACCCAGTAACTATATATATGTCCATATATATATATGTCCATACATTCTGACATATCTGATCCATGGGAAAAGACGGAAAGGTAGAGGGTCATATTTAGTGAGACAAAGCCAAATCAGCGAGTCAAAGGCCAAGGTTGTGAAGGAAAGGGTAAGAAGATAAGCAGGCAGAAAGTGGATTAAAAAAGTGATGATAGGTAGAGACAGGGAAATGTGCCGTAATTCTGAGTTCTGCTGCTGCAACGATTAGAATGCAAAGGTCATAACAGCAAGCAGCTTCCATTAAATTCTTTATATTCTTCCTTTCTAGCAGGGTGACTATTATTTATCATCTATTTGCAGTTTCATATTCCTTTTCCTTTCTGTCTGTCATATCCCCAATTCTTCCTTTTTTTGACCTCTTTAACTTGCGTCTTCACATTTTATCATATATTCCTTTTCCTTCTGGATAATACTTCTTTTTAAATTTCTTGTAAACTGCTCTCTCAGTTCTCTTGTTGGTGCTTGTCAGTTTGGTCTACATTATAGATATGACTCTAATTCTGAGGGGTATTACATTGAAGATAAGAACAATTCATTGGGAATTTTTGGCTATTCATTTCCAAAGAAACTTTTGGAAACAGTCTTTCTGTGTCATTAACTTAAACATTAGCTCTGCTGATGTGGGTTTCTCTGGAGGAATCAGCACAGAATTGTTTCTGGACGCCTGAAGTGTGATGAGGAATGATCCAATACATTGCTTACGGCCTTATTTTAAATATCTCCAAGGGTGAATGTTCTTTTCTTCTGGGCAGATTATAACAGTATTTGATGACTTCAACCTGGCAAGGCTGAGAGCAGATTTTGACAATTAAGACCAAGTGAGTAATTTTAGTACATTTTAAGGAGGGGTGAAAAGCATTTTGCCAACAGACTGATGATACTTAAAACAAATTCGGTCTTTCACTAAGAAAATATTCCAAAATAGGGATATACAGAAACAGATATGTTAATAAGTCGTGTTCCATTAGAGGCAGCATTTGCTTGCACTTACAACTTATGTTTGTGAGTTAATTGATCCATAATTTTTTTTCTGACATGTAAATTAATTTCTCTACAAAAAATTATACAGAATGGTCCTCAATCTTAGATTAAAAACACCCACAAAACAAAATGGAAAAAATCTCCAGAAAATGAAATTAGACAGAAATAAACAGAAAAAATGGTCAAAATGCCAATTGTTTGGTAGAACTATTGAGAATAAACCAGTCAAATTAAATTCTACCTATTAAATACATTCTGTACCTTATACTAAACACTCAAAAGCTAAGGTCTATGAAAGCAAAGGTCATTTCTATAATCTTAACAGCAAAAAGCTTTCAGTTAACCCACATCTTGGAAGTGCTGACTATATAAATCTTTTAAAGTTAGAACATTTGTGAAATATATTAAATCAATATAATTTATTCAGAAAAAAACCTTAAATGTACAATCTTACAAAGGTGAAACATGTTCATGTCACCATTATTCTGTGATAACTCAGTTCTTAATGCATTCAACTGTGAACTTCCTACTGAATAGAAACAATGGCTCATAATGGCAAATTCCATTTTCAGATCAAGTGAAGAAAAGACAATTTACACGTCACCTCTACTCCACTGCCTGGCATTGTCATTAAAGAAACGCTTTCAATCAATATTGCTCATTTGCGAATTAAGTACGTGAATATATAAAAGGCATTAGCGTTTGTCAAACTCTAGCCCTTTCAGTGCATTTGGGGGTCTTATATTGTTCTCAAGTATTCAAAAACCTTGTGAAAGCTTTCTGATTAAAAGCCTTTCTCTGCTTTCTCAAACTTACAATTCCAAGACATAGTCATAGAAAGGTCTTGGATACTACAAAAGACTTTCTCCATCAACTGAAGCTAATAAAAAATTAATTGCAGATGCAACATATTTATTGAGTGATTCATACCCCAAATTCTTAATAGCTAGATTGTGCTCTGTAGGTATGGGAAGGCTGATCTTAGTGCCATTTAGGTGTAGCCCAGAGGGAGTCTGAGGGCCTCTTGGACTCCCAGATACTGTGCCCAAAACCCACAGGGAGAATTTATTTAAAATGTGTGCTATTTGCACAACTGATAACTCAGCAGCTTGAAATATCATAAAAATTATGTATGAGGGACTCCTGTTAATCCAGGGCTTTCATGGGAATGAAACAGTCAGTCCTTCTAATTGTGTGAGTGCAGAGAGTGCAATTCTGATTTTATTCTGTTCTCCCTCTCTAAAACCTTTCCAGGATGCATTAATGTGAGGGTAGGTCTGCAGAATTGCTCATGTATTTAACTACACTTATCCATTATCGTTATTTAAACAAGGAAGGGAAGTACTGTCCCCTAGATATAAACACCTTGGAGAGGGTTGTTTGTTTGTCTTTTTGTTTGTTTGTTTGTTTTGTTTTTTGTTTTGATTTTTTGTGGTTTTTTTGTTTTGTTTTCATTTTTTGTTTTTTGCTTTGCTTTGTTTTGTTTCTGGAGGGTTTTTTTGGTTTTTGTTTATTTTGTGGTGTGGTTTTGGTTTGCTTTTTGATTTTTTTTCCCCAACCAACTGACTACATACAGGACTAAATTTTTAAGTATTCATTTTCTGACTGCAAGACTAATGCTTAGTGAATAAATGCTACTAAATTCTCCTAAGATCAAAAATATAGGATGGTTGCATTCAATCTGTGTGTTTACTAGTTATTAACTTGACTGAAATATGTACATCACTGCAGGTAAATTTTTAATTACTCTAAGGACTTGTTTGGGAGTGTGGCCTAGAAAAAAAATTGTCAAGAAACAATTGGAGTTCACTATCATAAACCCAAGGCTGCAGAATGGGAAAGGATGCAAAGGTACAACCATTCCCAACATAACTCTTTGACTTCAATGATTTAAAATACATAAGTTAAAAGATTAAATACATTAGTAATATTTTTAATAATGAAGAATAATCTTAGACCCACTTGCTCAGCCAGCAAACCCTAACAAAGGTCAAGAATGTCTAATATATGGAAACAAAAGTTAGAAAAATCAAGTCTGTATATTACAATAGGAACATTTCATAATGCTGAAATGTGCTGAAAAAGTTTGAGTTTTGCTTTTTTTTTTGTTTGTTTGGTTGGTTGTTTTTGTTTTTGTTTTTGCTTAACGAAATTACGTAATTGAGGAAAAAAATTTTGATAGTAGCTAAATTTTTTTTCTCTGTGTTACAAAGTAGGGTACAATAATCACAGCAACTCCTATGACCAATAAAAATTTTCTTATAGAAATGCACTAAAAATAGGGCAAAATATAAAATTTATTTCTAACTTTATTTAATTACTTTTTAATTATTCTGGAATTTATTTGGGAAAAACCCCAGTCCTGCTGACTTCTGCTTAAGCATCTGCAAAACCCAGTAGGGGTAATATTAGATTAAAAAATACACAATAATCCAAGATACCTTCTTCTTGAGAGAGGACTATACTCCTCAACAACACTTGAGTATTTCATGAGAAGTGGCCAAAGTCACCCTTAGAAATTCTGTGTTTCAAAAACAATGAGGCATGACATATCTTCTGCCAGAAAGGAACTCCAACTATGGTCCTCCTGTGTGTATTTGTCATAAATATTGCACTCATGGGCTCTGTGTGCCGTGGGAATGTTTTGTGCTGTTTGCAGAATGTCTTTTCCATCATATGCCTTTTAGAGAGCCTGGATATCTGACTGTATTCATTGATCCACCCTGGGGGCTAATTTTCGATATCATGAAATCTAAATTTGAAGCACCTAGGGAGCCTATTTGGATCTTGTTTCTGTTCCCTGAAATAAATATTGAAATCTTCCCAACATCTCTATAAGAATACAAAGAATTAAAACACAGCTTAATTCCAATGCATAAATACTATCATAATTCTAGCTCAGACGTTATTTTCTCTCCTCTACAACCCTCTGTAGTCTGACTTTGAATCAGGACTTTAATAGGGGTAATTTTCAAAGCAGTTCATCATATTTATTCTGTAAGAAAATACAAGCTAATATACTGATTGCAAAAAGTTCTAGTTTCCTTCTCATGTCATCTTCACTGATGACTGCAAAGGCGCATCATTTCCTACATTTTCTAATTTGCCCACTCAGTTCTGGTTGTGTGGTGTCTTTCACTTTTTGCTTCACCAGTCCTACAGACTGTGGTGTCTCCCTGGTAATCCCCCAAAGCCTTGACTCCTTTGTTACTGGAAGATGTAATTGTCCGGCGCTATTTGGCATCTTTGTTGGTGACATAGACAAAGGGATTGAGGGCACCCTCAGCAAGTTTGTGGATGGCACCAAGCTGTGTGGTGCAGTCAACCTGCTGGAGGGAAGGAATGTCATCCAGTGGGACCTGGACAGGCTTGAGAAGTGGGCCTGTGACAGGTTCATGGAGTTCAACAAAGCCAAGTGCAAGGTTCTGAACATGCCTCAGGGCAATCCTGAGCACAAGTGCAGTCTGGGCTGAGAATGGACCGAGAGCAGCCCCAAGGAGAAGGTCTTGAGTCTGCAGGTGAATGAAGAGTTCAACACAACCAAGCAATGTGTGCTTGCAGCCCAGAAAGTCCACTGTACCCTGGGCTGCATCCAAAGCTGTGTGGGCAGCAGGGTGAGGAGGTGATTCCCACCCTCTCTTCTGCTCTTGTGAGACCTGCCTGGAGTGCTGCATCAGCTCTGGGGCCTCCAAAACAAGAAGGATATGGACCTGTTGGAACAGGTGACAGACAAGGTTAGAGCTCCCCTCATATGAAGATAGGCTGAGAGAGCTGGGGCTGTTCAGTTTGAAGAAAATTCGGGGTTAACCTTAGAGCAGCTTTCAGTACTAAAGAATGCTACAGGAGAATTGGATAGGGACTGTTTACAAGGGAGAACAAGTGGCAGAACAAGAGGGGATGGTTTAAACTCAAAGAGGGTAGGCTTAACTAGATATTAGAAAAACATTCTTGACTGTGAGGCTGGTGAATCGCTGGAATATGTTGCCCAGAGAGGTGGTGGGGGTCCCATCCCTGGAAGTGTTCAAGGCAGGGTTGGATGGAGCTTTGAGCAACCTGGTGTCTTAGAGGGTGTCCCTGCCCATGGCAGGGGGATTGGAACTAAATAATCTTTAAGGTTTCTTCCAACCTAAGCCATTCTATGATTCTGTCTAATTTATGTTATGCACTCAAGTCCCCTGACAATCTCGAAAGACTTCCACTGGGCCCACTTCTATATTTTTTCTTAATTGTATTGGAGTATAACTGGATGCAGTACACAAACGTCATCCCATACATGTGAATAGAAGGGAAGACAGAACTTCAACCTGCCTGCTTCTGCTCTGCTAACACAGTCCTCTGTGTAGTTTGTCTTTGCTGAAAGGGAACGCTTGATTCTCGTTCATCCTCTTTGGCAAAACTTCCAGTTCCTTCGCTACAAATATGAACCATCCTTCTGACAAGTTCACCAGCAGCCTCTTCCATGGGTTTATTTCATCACAGGTGCATGACTCTCATTTGCCTTTGCTGAGATCATGAGGTTACTGACAGTCAGTTTTTGCCACAAGCAGTCAATCTGTCTGAACAGCAGCCTGCCCGCCAGTGTATTGATCACTTCCCACATCAGTTTTGTGTCCTCTGCAAAGTGGGTCATGCGTGAAGTTATTAAACCCTATTATCCCTAGACACTGCCCTTAGGGAGTCCTATCAGTAATCAGTTGCAAGTTAGACTCTTTCCTGATGATCCCAACTCTTTGAGCCCTGTGTTCAGTCAGTGTTCAACCCAGATCATGGGTTACCCATCCAGTCCAACTCTCTTTAGTTTGTGTACAAGGATACTCTGGTCAAAAGTATTTATTAGCTTATAAATTTTACCTATTCCAAAATGTCTGAAATCCTCTGAAGGCCTTTTCATTTTATTTTTTTTAAATTTGAAGCTAAGATCAGCTGATGCAATTTCTGGAGAGGAAAAAAGGATACATAACCATTTGAAGGTCCAAAAGTCACTGAAATACTAAGAAAAGTAATCAAATTGCTAATAGAATTGCCCTGTGGTGAATTATTTTCTGAAACACACCTGAGTTTCATCTCAGGAAGGCCTAGTTGGTTCACTCCATAAGAGACTCCAAGACAATTAAGTGAATGGGTTTCTGAGAAGGAGCCAGGAAACTAAGTTTTTTGATAGTGTAAATGGACTTTTAGCTTAAAACCTGGACTCGTTGTTTAGTTTCTCTGCTGGGATTACTAGTAGAGAAAGGCAGAGAAGAAAGCACAAGGATACCTAGGATAGCTCTCTGTTTCAGCGTAAAAAGAACTCCTAGAACATGCTTTTTGGGAATGCTGCATGTCCACCGGTACAGCGTGTTGCCAGAACCAAAATTCTTAACAGCTAAACCAGAAAGATTTCATTTTTACTCAGGAATATGGAAATAGCTGGAAACCACTGATCCAAAGGAAGACAAACTCATTAGAATCTGACTTCAGGGTTATAACATTTGCATAAGGAACTTTTTAAAGAGTGTGATTCTTAATGGTTTGATAAAAAATAATTTTGAAAAAAATTATAAACAAGAACAAGATGTATGAAAACTGCAAAGGGGAGCAGGTGGAAATCAAGTGTGAAATTGGCAAATTTTGGAGTTACATGGGAAGTCTGGGGCTTTAATGTTAGACACTGTGTGACTAGAACTGAATTGCTGAGGCTATGCTATCTAAACAATGGTAATTTATCATGTTGGAGTAACAGGATCTTTAACCCAGGTTTGAAAAATGTACAAAATTATGATTTAATTGAACTGAGCTAGACAAGGCATGACCAGCAAATGACTTTGACCTGTGTAATGGGAATTTTACTAGGAGTGAAGATGAAATGGAATGCCTCATTTCCTAAGCAACCCATAGATTTCTTTCCTGCCGTATTTCCACAACAAAGGGGACAGGGCTACAGAATATTGCAAGGACAGTACAGAAGATGAATTTATTCCTTTTACTTATGTTTACCCTGTTATGTTGTGAGAGTATTAACTTATAAGCAGCAAGACTAGATGATATCATAAGTGAATAGAAAGTTTAGAATTAAAAAGTGGTTGTTATTAATGTATATAATCACTAAACAAGGAGATCTCTGTAATTTATGGTAAATTTATTACCCGTACATTGTATTTTGTGCAGATACATTTCCAGCTGAGGAGAGACTCATACCTGAATTTTTTGAAAAACACAAAAAATAAGGAATGAAAAATATTCTCTTTAATTAATCATAGAATCATAGAATGGTTTGGGTTGAAAGGGACCTTAACAATCATCTTGTTCCATTGCCCCTTCTGCAGGGTACGTTATATAGTTGGTTTACAGAACAAAAGGACAGGTAACAGCTAAACAATGACACCACATAACAATAGCACCTGAAAATATAGTTGTACACTTTTTTAGCAGAAGGATCAATACAGGCTTCTGAGAGCATATCATGCCAGTGTGCAGCACCCATCACTCTCTCCCTTTAGATTACGAAGTTATCAATGAAGCTGTCAGTCACAGCAGCCCAGTTAATCTTCAGGAGCCAAAGCTGCATTCCCAAACTGTCCAACAAGCCCAGGAAAATGCCAGAGAAAAAAGGAAAATGACTGTGAGTCTAAACACCACCAGGCTAAAGTGGCAGACCTTGATCCATGCTCATGGATATCTCTGGCAGACTTCCTACTTTCCCCAGAGAAATCAGATTTTGCTCAAATTCCCTTCAATAAAAAATGTGGATAACAGTGATGAAGTCAGGAGTTTCTAGAAAATTAAATGCATAGATAATTTTGTTATGTTCTCAGTTATCTCCATGATGAAAAGCATTACAAATTCCATTTGAAAAGGGAAATGTAAGATTATACATCTTATGCACTAGTGCCTTGAAAAGTGATTTCTAGCTGTACTGTACTTTTTAGGTTGGTTTCAAGCACCAGGCTTTGTTTGAGAGGCTGGTTATTAATAAAAAAACCTTCATAATTTATCGCTGATGTACAGTTAGTTTCTGCAGTTTAGTTCCATGTCTGTATCTAAAGAACTGAAAAGGCCTGATGAGAACTTGGATGTTACTTGAAGGCTGGGAATTTAGTTACAGCACTAACTAAATTGTAAATGATAGTAAACTGTGAGTAAAAGGTGTTACAGCCACGCTTGAAAAAGCTAGTTTTTCCTTTCTCTTTAACTGTGACTGTTTTGGTGCTCACAATCTGTGACTGTTGACAACACAGGAATACATTCTGCATCTACTCCTTTGACTGTGGAGCTTTATTTTTACCGGAAATCAATGGTTTTTGCCTTATAGCACAGAAAGAAATCTCAGCAGCATTTGTGGCAGCTTAAGCATGTAATTTCTGTTAATGTAAAGGGGAACTTCACGTCTAATCTACCATGCACAGCTCTAAAAAGTTACTTCAGTACATGCCCTCTTTTTTCCGGAGGTGCCATTTGTGATTTTGCTTGTCACAGGCAGTTGATACGCAATTTTACTTTTTTTGTTACAAGCAACAGCCATTGACATTTCTCTACCTAATTCATGTCACCATTATAAATAGTTACATTTGGAACTATTACGTGCACGTACTATTTATACAAGAGAAGATGGGGAATCAAAGCCAATATTTTCCTGTGAAGGATGCAAAACCAGAAGAACATTTTTCTCTTAAACAGATGGGATCAATCAGTATAGGTTAATGTGTATTTTCAGTAATGCCTGTCCTTATTTTACCCTGTGGAACCCTCTTTTAGCTGATTTCAGCAACATGAACTACATTTTGAGGACACCTGAAAAGTAGACAGACAGTCTTATAGAAGCCAGATATTCCTAATTTCAGATTATAAGGTTCCACAGATTTACAACTTTTCCTCACACTGTTCTTAATTTATAATGCCTGTAGTTAAAAATTTCTGCTCTCCTATTTGCACAATGAATTTTCACTACAATTTTTTCTGGTAGATCCCCAATTCAAGGATATCTTTGGCCATTCCTAACAGATTGTTCTTTCAATCTGATGGACCAATGAAATGATTTTCCAGCCTGACTTCAGTTTTGAGGAAATGAGCTGCAGCTCCCAAAGAATATGCTCAGAAAAATCACCTTAATTGACATCATGGAATATTGGCAGCCTTCCTTAGAGAGGCCAAGCACTATCTGACCTGAGTCAGATTCTCAACCTGAAGAAAATTACTCTAGAAAATAGTATTATGTACTATGGGATATTTCTAAAGCTCTCAATTTTTTTCCTCGCAATTCATTCACCCCCATTAAAAATTCATTACAATACATATTAAGTGATTATTCCTTCAGAAAGAAAAAGCATTGGCTTTTCAGATGCAAGTGTAGCCATTATAAGGGCAAGAAACTGTCTTATATTCAAAAGATATTTGCAGTTACATACTGAGTTTAATCTAATTTAAGTAGCTAAGCATTAGCTGTTACAGTTCAAACTAATTACCTTAGGCCCCTAAATATGTGTGCTGAATCATCCTTGGGAATCACTACTGACCAAAACAAATTCTTAGGTGCCCAAATTAGATGAGAAAAATCCTGTGCAGTTTGTTTAGACTGTTAAGGGCTGCTAGTCACTGGTCAATTCCCCAGTGTCCCAAAACACTGGGGCACAGGACAGCCCTGGCGCTGATACCATTTAGATGAATTTGCATGCACTGACATGACATGACTGTGCAGAGTGTTAACGCATTCTGTCTCTCAGGTGCCTTCCTAGCCTGTAGGCATATTCCTGTACTTCTAACACATTTGCTTTGGGACCAGAACTGGTTTACACTATCCTGGGCTGGCTTGTAGGTAGAGTTAGCTGTATTGAAAAAGCTGTATAATTTAATCCCATCTGGGCAGTGAACTAGGTGTAAAGGCAGCTTCTTTTGAGCATACAGACAGTTATAAAAATATCCAGCTTTTATTTGAATACACATGAGGACTTGTGGGAGCCCATTTAAGACTGCATTGAATGTACACATTACAATTTTCCTTTGCTGCTTGGATCCAGATCTTTCTTTCAAGTATTTCAGTGAAAGCTTTCTATATTGATGAAAGCATATTCTTGCCCATGTCAGGAGAGAGCTTGTCAGGAGATTAGGGATTGGGTTCTTGTATATCCAGCTTGAAAATAACTTTTGCAGCCAAGCATTTCAAATTGATTTGGCTGTTTCACTATTCCCCTGTTTTTATATACTAACATTTGCAAGCAATGAAAATAATCCTTTTTATTTTTTTTTTCTACTACGCTTCTTTTTCTTCAGGACGTGAAATATAATGTGTTTGTTTTGTTTTGTTTTGTTTTGTTTTGTTTTGTTTTAAAAATCGCCCCTCCTGAAAACCAGCAGAGTAATGAAAATAGAGTTTTGCCCTTGTCCTCAAAATATGATCCAGGCCCCTGGCTGAACTTTCTATGATGTGTGTTGAAAGCATGGAGATTTTCAGACTGGTCTATGTAGAATATTGCTGGTAGGAAAGAATTTGGGGATACTCTATTTACTCCACACATCTAGGTCCTTTCAGGAAGAAATTCCAAACTGTGGGAGGGGTCTTTTATATAATGAATTATTTTAAGTACTCTTAGGCACACTAGCATCTT
Source organism: Acanthiza pusilla (assembly GCA_036630365.1). NCBI lineage: Eukaryota > Metazoa > Chordata > Aves > Passeriformes > Acanthizidae > Acanthiza > Acanthiza pusilla. The sequence continues at coordinate 4,465,718 of JAXCHO010000036.1, forward strand.
TCCTCACTGCCCTGAACTATTTTTTCCCGGACAAGACTTCTGACTGTGTCTGGATTCCCCTTTAGCCCTCCAAATCTCAAATAATTACTGCTCAAATCGAAATTTTAGCTCCTCAGTACTAAAGTGTGTCTCATCTTCACTGCTCCCTTACATTTTCAGGATCTCTCCCATCTTATCAGCTCCTGCTTTTCTTCTGTTCCCAAAGATGCTCCTCAGTTTCAGGTCCCTCAAACTTCTGGCCTCTTACTACAACCTTTTGACCTTGACTTGAGCTATTAGTGAATACTGTTCATGCACAGACTGAGCTTTTCTGTTCTTCCCTTACAGCCAGATGGGAGAGGAGAAGCAGATAATGACAGTACTGGCTCAGAAGAATCAACATTTTCCCTTTCCATAAGAGGCAGTTCCCACCCTTTGTTCTTCACCATCTCCACATCGTAGTTTGGTTTCCTCTCTTTGCTTTGCTGCACAGATGATTAGAGCATCATTAGCCATATGAACTACAATAACATTATCTGCAGATCTCAGCCAGGCTAGAAGTGCAGGAATATTCCTCTTATGCAGGCACTAGAACTCAGTTTCTTCTGCTCCTTGTTTGATTGTTGCAATAATCCCTACCCTCCTTTTCACTTTGGCAGAATAACACTCTCGAAATTATTTGCCAGGTGTAATACAGGGGCTTAACACAGGCTAAACACACAGCTGAAATGCATCCAGATTGCTGGGGAGGGGGATAAGAGACTTTCACAGAATTGACACAACCAAGCTGTGACACTTGGGAACAAAAGAGAAGGGCCTGGCATTATTTTCTTTAGTATATTGCAGATATAGTAAAAATTCTTTACCTTCCCTGTTCCAGCTCTCTGATAAAATCATCCCAATGATGTCTTTGCACTTACACGTGCAATGCCAAACTGTTCTGTGGATGCACACCAGGTTCTGCTGATGTCCAGGGGAGCTCTGCCAGAGCCAAAGCTGCAAGTTACAGCACTGTATGTAGAGCTGTTCACCATTCAGTGTTTTTCTGAAGCCTGGGTTCATGTGACGAGGTCAGAATCTTAGTTTTCATTAATAAATTAATAGGTTGCCAGAAAAACTTGAAAATATGTTTGTGAGCACTTAGTCTTAGAACAGTGTCTAGACTATACAAATAAGAAAAAAAAAGAGAACACTTTCAACAAGAACAAAGAGCGTAGGTAATTTTGATTTTTTAATGACTTAAAATATTGGTAAAGATTTGTACCAACAAAATTGACTAGATTTCTGCCACGTGTTTTCACTTGCCATTCAAGCACATGTCCAGGGCACTGCTGACTCAACCAACATATCGGCATGTTTGTTCTTCTGGAGTTAAGATTAGATTGTTTTCTGCACTTCAGCTGCCCAATATAGTAATTTGACCCACCTGCTCAATGGTGGTCATACTAAAACAATTTGTTCTGCTAAGAAATCCCACATTACTCACTGTTTCGGGCAACAGAGCTTTGGAATAGAATGATTTTTTCTGTGGGGTGTGTTTGATATTTACTCTGTTGCACTTTTCCCACTTCTGTCACTTCCAGAAGATAAGCTGACATTTTATTTTTTGCTCTCAAGTGGCTTTTTTTTTTTTTTTATGACAATGACTGGCATTTCTGAGCTGAAGTTTTTGACTTCTCTTTAGAATGATTTCAGGCATAGGAAGTCTGCACATTGTCACCTTAGTCCTTCCTCTTTTTCCCTTCTTTTTATCGATAATTAGCAGGTTCTTCGGGGTGCAGCTGGAGTACAACAACCAGGTTTTCCCAACAACAAGCCTGTGTGAAGTGGAAGCTTGATTCAGCCAGGATCCTGTCTACATCTGCTAGCAGAGATGGTTTCAGCATTGTCACTCATTCTGCTAGGATAGTACCCCAGTTATACCAGCAGATCTTGTGTACTTATATTTAAAGAAAAAAAAAGTTTGCATTGTTTAAATTACTTTCTATATAATGATTTATGTGTTAATAAGGACCAATTTATAAGTAGCTATAGTAGTAAAACAAAATTGTTATAAGGTACTTTATTTTTGACTGAAAATTGTTTCTCTTTAAGGAAGATACATAAGACTCAGGTTTTGCTTACCTCACCTGTAAATATCAATGTAAATTACATCACACAAATCAGATAATTTTCAGATAATAATGTAGGAAAATACTGAATCTCTGCATGCCTTTGAGGGATGTGTGTGAGGGATAGAGAGCACTGTGCACTTCAGCTATCAGGTGAGAATCCTCATGCCTTGGCTCTTTTTCCCCCTATGGGAAGCACTCTCCAGCCTAGGTATCTCTGAAAATAGTTTTAAAGACAATTTTAAAATCAGACAGGAGAAAAGCCAAGATGTTCTCTATGATGAGTAGGGAGAAGTGAACCCTGGGCCTGCCTCAGTCTAACAAGGCCTCAATAATCCTTTAAGTTCTTGCTATGTAAATATTAGAAACAGAGTTTACATGACTATTTAGACTGGAAATGACATTTTTAGATGCCTTGTTTGGCGAGTCTCAACACATTCATCCTACCTCTTGGTTTCTTTTGCAAAATATCCTGATACTAAATACGTGTATGATGTGTCTGTCAGGAGCTGACTCAAGCACCTCTACAACTGTTTTCAAAGCCATGTTATACTGCTTCTCCACAGATAGCAATGTAGAGAAATTGTGACCAGATTAAGCAAATACTGTTGAATCTCCCTAGCTGGCACTTATGTCCCTTATGCAAAATATTCCAGTTTCCTGGGATATTGCATCTTCTAAATGGGTCTCGTGCTACTGACTGAGATCTCTTGGACAATCAATACAGAAGGATGATTTCCCATGCTTTCCTGCATGGTTCTAGAAAATATATATTCTATTCTCTTTTTAGCAGAACTGAAAGGGATTCGTGATAGTTACAGTCACAGCAAAAAATGGGTCAGATACATCCTGAGTGCAACACCATTGATTTCACTGTCCCTCATTTCTTACAAAGGAATAATGCCCTTCAGATGGCATCAGCTTGGAAAGAGGTCGGAACAATGTGGATGTCAATATAACCAATAAATACTTTATGATAAATGTATGATAATTTGTGGGTGCCTAAGAGAAGAATTTAAGCCATCATTATCAGACTCTCTCACCAGATGGTTTAGAACACCTACTTTCCCTGAAATGGAAAGAGTTAGGCCCAGGGAAATATATCAGAACCAACTTAGAATAGCTACTGCTGGCATCCAGCACAGCTGGAAATAACTTATGCTTCCCAGGCAGCAGTATAGAGCTAAGCTGAAATGAACTAACTTTGCTCTTCGCAGCAGAGAAGCTATTTTTCCATGTTAAAAGGTACTCCATATTGCCAAGGCCAGACTGCTTCTGGTATGTGACCTGGTTCTTTTGAAGCAAGATCTCTATTCTCGTGAGGGGCAGTCCTGGGAGAACTGATCTGTGTCCATGCAAGAGAATCCGGTGACATATTTGTTAGCTACAAACATATGGATCAGACATATTTCCTTCTGTTGCCACACAGTGCCTCAGTCAGAAGTGCTCAGATCTATTGGGAAAATATAAAACCCTTTGGCTGTGTAGCGGCTTAGCTTGTGCTCTCAGACTCCAGAAAATCTGATTTATGCTTCCCTGTATCCATACCTAAAAGACTATTCGGGCCTGCGTCTTGTACTTGATATCTGGTCATCAGGGAAAACTCAGGCAGTACTCAGATTAGACTTCTGGCATTCCACCTAGCATGGAGTTTAGCATAGAATCTAAACCTGAATAGGAGCGCTTTCACATCTTGCTTTGTTCACATGAAAGGCAGTCATATAGTCAATATCTTTCTTTTTTCTTAAAGACAGCATGTCAAACTGCTTGAAAATAACCTCCTCATCACCCATCCTTCCCTCCTGATTCCTGAAATAACAGTGAATGAAAGTTCTTGAAAGCAGTCTAATTTCGCACCAACTGAATCCCTATTTTCTGAAAATGTTGTATGATAATTTGGGAATAACTCGTTACTTTAAAACATTTTGTATACATTTGTGTGAGTTTGATCTCTTCTACTTCTAAAAGGCTGTCAAGGAGACCTGACAGTGATCTAATGCAGGGTTAGAAAGGGGAGAATGAATTGTTAGCAGTACAATATCCTTTGCTGTCTGTCTGGGCTGAACACTCCGTAGGAGATAAGATTGGAGAGCCCTACCAGGTGCTCAGTGTGTCATTTTAGTCTTTGAAGGTAGGACAATCAGCAATTGCCACTTCCTTGTAATCCTGAAACACAGAGGGAAGCTACTGAAACAGTACATTTCTTGTGAAAGGAGTAGACTTCAGCTTTTGAAATTACTAAGGGAATTAGGCCCATATAACTGTTTATGATTATCTGCAATACCTTTAACTTCAAGCTGTAACCCTGAAGCCTTTAAAAGAGTTTTTCTTGCCAATGGATTTCTGGAAAAAAAAAAGCAATTATGAAACTGGGGAGAAAAGGAAGGGGGGAAAGGGAAGTTTCTGTTTTTTCTAGGAATCAGCAGGAGAGATGGAATTGCTTCCTGACCTCCTTTACTAGTCCCTACAAGCTTGATTTTACCTCTGACAGGTATACCAGAATTTAGTTAAATGATCTTGCTCAGATGATCTTGCAACTTGTTAGAAAACAAAAGAGATTTTGATTTTCTTGTAACTGTGCTATCGTATCAAATAGGCAAGATAGTTCTGAATAATTTTTACACAGTCTTTTAATATTAAATTTTTATTTATGTGTTCATACATTTCTTACAATTCTCACTAAGGTTTTTTTGCCTGTTTGCTTTTATGGAAATTACTTTACTCAGACTCAAGCTTTCATTAGCAGCACAGGATTCTAGTTTTCCTCTTGCAATTTTTTGTCAATAAGTTCAGAAGAGAGCAATGAAAGGAATGATTGCTCGGCTGATTGTTGTGCTGCAGCTCACGTACACTGAAGCGTGAATAATTTAAACTGTGCTGGCTTGTCAGTATTGGATTTGTATGTGGTGTGAGGAGAGCACAGAGGGAGACGTCAGATAAATCACACAGCAGAAAAGAAGAAAAAAAAAAAGAAAAAAGAAAAAAAAAAAAGAAAAAAAAAAGTCTCCCAAAAGGTTGGATCAAAGGTGAAGAGAAAAAGGTTCTATTGTATGTACAGCGCAAAGAGAGACAGGAGGGTAAATCCCTTCCTTCTTGTCAAGGAACTGTTTTGGATACTCAGTAACTTTAAAACAAATTGCATCAGCCTACAGCACTGTTCAGATCTTCTGGGGCAAAAATTCTTTCTGAATTCAGTGGGAGTGAAACCATTTTAAACGGTGTCTTTCAAAGTCATTACTTTCTTTTCTTCTTAAATCATTGCTTTATATAGTAACTGTTTAATAGGACATGGGAACAGAATAAAAATCAGCTGAGAATTAGGAAAATAACGCACTCAAGGTTAAAGGTCAGTTATCTGTCAGTTGTTACTATTAAAGATTGGGAAGAAAAAACAACTTTGTTATGTGCCCATTCCTAACCTTCTCCATTTGAAAATAAGCTGCAAAATCTTCCACTTACAGAAGAATTGGGTGCAGTAAAAGGATTTCTGTGTAAGCATTTTACTGTGATTATTATCTGTACTCCAGGGAACCCATAAATAACACTGTTCTGTGGAGCCAGCCTGGCGTCCCCTGCCCCCTGTGATGGGCAGCTTGCCCCGAAAGCACAGGCACTGAAACCCATGTGCACATTTTCCTACCAGCCCAAGGCATCAGCAGGGTCCCAGAGTCATTCTGGGGTCTCTCTGTGTACTGCAGGTAGCACAGCTGAAAATAAACCCCTCCCAAACAGCAGTTTTAAGTAGCCCAAGATGTTGATTTGCACATCAAGTGTTTTGACCATTACGCTTTATCTTACTTACCCATCTATTTATCTTTGTTTTGACAGAACCTGACATGTCCTTTACTCCATGCCCCAGACCTAAAATAGAGACAGCAACCCTGTCTTTGCCATGTTCTATCACAGGTTTTCAGTGATTTCCAGTCCTCTTTATCTCAAAGCATCTGATTAACCTCAGCGAGGGGTCAGACCAGATTTGCAGATTTGGCTGTGCACTGGACATGATATCTTTACGAAAATAAAATACTATGAAGTACAAAACAAAGGTCTCTCTAGCAACCACTGTAAATGCTGTTTTTTCCCAGTGGAAGAAACATTGCTATGTTGCTGTACAACTGATAAAAAACTATTTGGGGATTAGGAAAAAAAAAACCCAACAAACAAAGCCCCAAATGTATTCCTTCATGACCAATATTAAGTTCTGCTTATTTACAATAAAAATGGGTTGCTTAAATAAAGATGAATGAGGAAGATAGGTTCAGAATTTTAGAAATTTCAAGGTGTTATGAAAGCTGGAAAAGACACCATTACATTTTTCAATGCCGTACCAAAAAAAAAGTGGTCCCAGGAGCCCCTATTAAAAAAGATACAAAACGCATGTGATGGGGTAATATTTAAACAAAAGTTTCTTCTGAGAAATTTTCCCTCTTATCATCTGTGAGAGACTGGAAGAAATTATTACTGCCTTGAAACAACCAAAGTGTGTGTGGGGGAGAGAGGGAAGGGCGACTTCTGTGCAGGGAGGACGTGCACTGCTCCACATCCCACAGGAGGCCAGAGCAGATAAAAACCACTGCACAGACACTCATGTGCTTGCATCCCTATTGTCCTTGGATTTTATGGCAGCTGACACCAGACTGGATCCAAGGCGATAGCTTTAGCTTGCTTTTTTTTCTCTTTTCCTCACTTTCCCTCTCTACTCCTAATTTCCTCTTCTTGAAATCTGGGTAATTTAAGGGTGGATGGGTTAGAGTTTGCTAATTCAATGCTTTGTGAAATGCTTCATCTCAATTGAATGTTTGCTTTAAATTTTGCCAAGTTCCTGATCTTCTAAAGCTTTTAATCTCGTGAGAACTTTTGTTGAGTTTCCCTTCACACCGCCTCAAGGAAAAATAGTACCTTAAGCCCCTTTTAAATAAACTCACCAAGCAGGGGCCAGGGCTTTACATCATCTCAATCATACCAGGTATATTTGTGAAGAAGGGTCATTTCTGATTGCCTACAATTCATACCAATGGAGTCCTCAGAATTTTCAGACATTGCTAAGACTTGCCCTTAAAATCAAGGCACTACCATACCAAGAATACACTATATCCTTTTCTTTTTCAGTTTTGAAAAATACAGGAAAGAGGGATTATTAATATTTATTCATAGCTATATTTATATGAATCAGAGCAGTGCCAGAGTTTTTCTCCAGTTCTGAGTCCAGCTGGCAGAATTTGAATACCTCCACGCTATGAAATTATCTTAGTCTGCATCCAACATATTTCTGCTAACCTCTGAACCATGCTTAGAATTTCTTTTAGGAAGCAACTGGTGCAGGCCAAAAAATGTATTAAGGAATTCTCTGAAAATTTATCATTACAGGCATTTAAATTTCATTTCACTATCATATTTACAGTCTGACACTGATGAACATACTGATAACCCATAAGTCCAGTACATAAAATTGTGTGTAAGATTTATACTTCAGGTACTGTAGAGAGAGACATCCCCCTTCTTCAGGTTGTAGCAGTCACTAAAACTAGACCACAGGATCTGTACTACCTGTCCCATATATCTAATTTATGTTAGGTTATTTGATTTAGAAACAAAAGGAAGCTTGTTAAAATTCTACAGTTTTAATTATATTAGTGACAGGATAACATAGAGCTGTAGAATGAAGTAGTGCTTAAATAGTTCTAAGCCATACTGGAATTTTTTTTAGTTTTTGTTTTTGTATCAAAGAACAATATTATGATATGAAATTGAATTCAAAATTTTCATTTACAAGAAATCTAACAAACTGAATCTAGACAGAAGAGGCAAATAGGTATACAAATGTGTCTATATGCTTACACTGAAATTCGTCTGTTGGAGACAGATATATTCTGTCAAGATAATGGTAGGGGGAATCCAGGATATTTACCCACTTACATATTCCAATCCAATGAAGAAAAGAAATTTTAAGCGCATCTGGTTTAGCTGAAAAGCTCTACCTTTTCATGGTATCCCAAGACATAAAGTAGGCAGAACATACAAAAGAGTATCTTACAGCATTTTAATTAGTCTTACAAGTTTAAATCTCGTGGCTAGTATCTTAATGCGCTAAACTGTACAAATGCACTTAAACCCACAGTTTTGTGATTAAATTATGAAGGTTAAAATAAGTATTTTACAAATTTAAAATTTATAGTTTAAAAAAGATTCTATAGTCTTAAAAGTTTACGTTCAAGACTTAAAATAGTTTTTCTGTAAAACCACATTACTTTGATGTTATGGTAGAATTTCTTTTCAGCCTTAAGTTTTGCTTGCAAATATACCTGCATGATATTATTTACATGGGATAATTTTCTTCACCACAGATGAGGGCAAAGCTTGCACAAAGTAAATACGAAAGAAATTGGTTTCCTCGTTGTCCTTAGATTCAGTGCTTAGTTACAGGGTTTACTTATATCATCAGTCTGCATCTGAGTTTAACATCCCCTTAATGGTCTGGCTCTTTTCTTCTTCCATTTGTATACTATTAAAATCTAGCTGCATTTATCATTAAGAAGTATGTGCAATACATTAGCATAAAGTAAAGAAAGAAAAAAATATATTCTTTTGTGCCCAGGCAAATGAGACTACCAGACAGACTGGAGAAAGAGACACTAGAAAAAAACATGCCTTAAGTAAGACTGAAAAATTATCATTAACAACTATTTTTTCTCTGCTGTCTCAGATGTAGTGTTTCATAAATTTGGTAGATGCTGTTAGCAAAAACATGCATTCAATACATATATTCAGATCCTGAGAGTCTTTCCTCTGATCCCACTGAGGTTTTGGGTTCCACACAGTGAGAGTAGGAAGGGATTGAACTAATTCTATCTTAGGTACCTCCCATTATTCCTCTGAAATAATTGGAATACCATGTACTCACATCAGAGTTTATAAGATATTTGGATTATTTTTTACGTATGGTCTTTGCATCTGCAATGTCAGTGTAATCATTACTTCCAAGAAGCTGATAATGGTAGAAAGGAGGAGAAGAAATAAGAGAAAACAGTACTATGAACTTGATTGGTTAGAAAAGAGAAAAATGGGTAGTTTTTCACTAAGAATAACTAAGATGTCAAAGCCACTTTTACTGCACTCATTTTACTGTACTGACCATCCTCAAGGAGATTTGGATGTTTGTAGCCTCGTAATAATTCTTCTTTTCTCAATTTTTTAGCCCTTCTACTATTCCAGTTGCACAATCATCTCAGCAAGTGCACTGACTAGCAAAACTTTTAAAAGGAAAAAGGGGCATGTTCTACTTTAGCAGGCATTTTGACTGCAGTTTCACCAAAAATCAGCTCTGTGAAAGTTAAAACACTAAGCCTTTGGGACCAAAGCAATCCCCACTGTCCCACAAGAACAGTCAGAGGCACAACATGAATACGGCTGGTAGAGAACAATAGGAGCTTAAAAGCATCTGATGTGAAGTGTGATTTATTTTTAGGAATATAAGTTGCTATAAGTTTATATTAAGTTCTATCCTTTGTGCTAAGAAGTAAAAACTTTTCCAGTACACTAAAAAAAAAAAAAAGAGAGATTCACTGCATTGTCATTTTATTATTCTGTCAGACGTGTGAGCTGATATTGATTGGGGATTTGTGAGTGCAGCTGTAGTTCACAAGCCTGAACTATAAGTGCATATGCTTAAACTTAAATCTTCAGACAAGCTGAAAATTCATACTGAATTTTCTTGTCTTTATTTTTTTTTATTTTAAATCTTTTCCTTGTGGCTTAAAATAAAACTCAATTTTTCTTTTCTGAACTTTCTGACTCAAGGGATTTTAAAACCACTCTGTACCTGAAACCCATTTTAAGACTAAACAAGTGTGGAGGCAGGAGAAAAAAGTGCCAGTTTTCATCCTGTCTTGTGTGCCATTTGGAATGTCAATAACAGTTTAATATCAGAGTTAGGATGGAAGCTGTGTGGGTTTTTTACCAGCAGTACTTAGGACTCATCAGTGAACTGATCTTAGCATCTAAAATTCCAGAAATAGGTAAAAATGCTTGCTTTGAACTTGTCATACAGAAAAATGGGTTTCACTATCCCCCCAGTTTACTTGTATTGTTATATTTATTTGTCTGCCACAACATAGATCTTCTTGATTAACCAGTTATCCTCCCTGCAATTAAGATATTAAAATATGTACTTTTAATAAATTGTCTAAAGGTTAATGTGATTTTACAATACATAGCTTTTGTTTCCACATGAAAAATGTTTCCATTTTTCCTCTGTTATTACTATGCTGATTTAACAATTGCCATTCAACTTTCAATATACTTTTTTTTTTTTACATGCATGACCATAGCTTGTGCATTTTCACTCATAAATAAACCATCCTTTTTGCTTGCAAGTTTCATATAATTTTAGCCAAATTAGCAGCAGTTAAAATTTTGCTCTAACAATAACAATGTAAGTTTCTGATCACAGATGTCAGGACTGCATCTGTAAAACATTTTTAGGGGATTGCATAAAACTGTCAATCTCAGAGGCCAAAATAATGGGTTGGTTAGGCTTACTGTTTAAAATTGTCTGAATTATTCAATATATAGTATAAAGTGCACCTGATTGAAAATCTTTGTCGCCTCCTCTCCTTTGGATCCCTGCAGAATTAACTTGCCCAGAAAGCTCTTTCTCACTTTTACTTGAGCTGGGTGAAGGTGGGAGTTGGACAATTCCTTTTCTAATATTAACTGATTCCTTTTATAACTTAGGCTTCTTTAAAAAAAAGTTACAAAATATTGTAAAACAGTGTAGACTGAGCATTAGCTACTAATTTAGTGTTAAATTTCTTATTGAAGATGCAGAACTGTGAAACACCAATGAAGAGAACTGTTTTATTGTGGAATGCTGCTTTTTTATGTATAGATATTTTATGATGATTACTAATGAAACCAATTGTGAGATTATTGAGCAAAGCTTTCATTTTCTTGGTAAATAATCTGTCATGGGTCAATTCATATTTTTTTTAAACCACATGTTACTGGAGGCCTCAAAGCAGGTGAACACGTAGCGACTATGTAATCACACTGACAAAAAGTGAGTGTTAAACAACAAAGAGCTTGGGTCTGAATTTAAGGAAAAGGCTTAAAAAAGCAGTGTAGAGCTGCTCTCCTAAACAACGAATGCCACTTTTTATTCCACTTAAATAAGAGGAACATTGGTTACAACAGAACAAGGTAAGCACTTATGAAGTTTTCCTAATCTCTACCTTCATTCAATCTAATATTTTCCTTTATGCATCTCCCTAATACCCATATGTCATGTTTGCCTCTCGCAATCTGACTGAGCAATGCTTTCTGATTAATCTTCCCCTTCAAAGATATGACTCAGCAGGAACATGTAAAGACAGTCCAATTTTATAGTACTAAAGTAACAGCAACAATTTGTATTTGCCCCCATTTAATTTTGTACTAGATACTAATCCTAGTCTTGTGCTGAGGTATTTAGGATCAAATTTTTTTATTCCATGCTGAGCGAACACACATCAGGTTTTTAATTACGGAGTTGTGAAAAATGTAATAGATAATCCTTATTAATTTAATACAAAATGACTTCCTTTTTCTGTAGGCACCTCACTGGGTTTCTGGAATATCAAACTGCACTATCAAAACTCCTCTACTGCTGATTTTTAAAGAGCATGAAAAAGAACAACTTGAGCTTACTAAAAGATATTAAGGAGCAAGTCCATGTAGTTGAAAGGGACCCTATAGGGTGACTGAGGCAATCTCTGTACTCTGGCATACGTGGGCCAAGAAAATGCTTCTTATCTCTTTCCCTACCATTCTCCTGTGGATCTCAGTGAAAAGATTCTGCATCTTCCCTGTTTTCTGGTTCCTGCAGCTCTTGATACGGTTTTCAGTTTTCCTGATAACTAAGCTGTTCATTTTTTTCTTGCTATAAAGTTAATGATGGCTTCATACCTTGCTTTCAGGGGGTGTAGTAAACAATCATTATTATCTCACTTTATGAATGCAAGGAAGAAGCAGGGTGACATCAATGCATTCATTTATGAAGATATTGACACTTACAGCTCCAGTTGACTTTAATTCCATGACACTGTACCTGCACTTAGCCGTCAAATAAAATATCCTGAAGTGCCTGCATCAGTCTCCAGTTCCTTTACTGTGTCCACAATTAGTAACCCACATAAAAATTAGCTATTTAGGTAGGAATAAAAACAAGTAAAGACAAAATAAAATATCTTTATACATGATTAATATTTTTATAGTCAAAGTCATTGTTGAAATGTTACAGATACCAAAAGTGTAATTGAATTTTAGAAAGTGATTAAGGCAATTTACAGTGCCAAAGTTCTCAGGGGTTATTAAATTTAAGAAAGGAAAAAATGTTTTTCTCTACTTAAACAGCAATTTGTCAGAAATTGGGTACTTTGAGTGTATCACCCAATATTTGCACTATTCTTCTGCCACTTGACTTGTCACTGTCAAAAGCATAGTCCAGACTCTATAAATATATCTGATCAAGGATTTGTGTTCTTATCACCTTAAGTACATTCATATCTGCAAAACTAATACATTTAAATATGTTTTCTGTACTGTGCTGCATAACATTTCTTTCCAAGACCTACAATTTTTGTTCTAAATATAACTGAACTAATGAGATACTCACATATTTCAAGAGTTTAGTACTTTATATAAAGGCAAATTATACACACACACACACACACACACACACACACACACACACACACACGCACACACATATATACATACCTATAAATGTGAAGTATATATATTGATATCAATATTGATAGATATATGAAACACACTTTCGAATCAATTTTTGTAATCAAACGAGTTATAGTAGTTATATCCTCACTGAGTCATAAAAATAGATAATGTTATACATCTCAAATTGTTTCTTGACACCATATTCAATGATTCTGTTTTGATTTTCTGGAATGAATAGCTTTGGATCAAATGATGTTATTTAGTCAGTACTTTATCTATCAAACAAAAAAAAGACAAAATTCTTCTTAAACATTGTAGGTATAAATTCCATATGCCTTTTGTATGCATATGAATTATAAAGGGGTTGAATAAATGTATATATGGGTAGGCCTTCCAGTCCTTTCCTGAATGCTAAGGAACAGTCAGGATATTGCAATAGGCATTAAATCTCAGTATTTCTCATGACATTTCAGCTTTAAAAGTATGGATATTGTCACTAAAAAACAAGATAAAATTAATGGAACAGTTTGACCCAAAGGCAATTTAGTGGCAACTTCTGTAGCAACATGTACCAGCTATAAATTATTTCAAAAGCAATTTATAAAAGTGGCAGGAGATTACACATATGTAGATTCTCCAGCTGTTTCCTAGTCTTTGTTGAAAAATAAGATGTTAAAGTATATTCCTTTAAGCCAGAATTCTTAATTAAAAGTTTGAAAACAGTTTCTGTACCACACAATATAGTTAAGAAAGCCACAGAAAGATATTACATATGCTTTTTTTCTGATGCCTAAGAATTCAAAATTTTCATTTGAAGAATTTGGCAGTTTTCATTTTTGTTTATCTTTCCGATATCCTCCTAGGACCATGTCTTTTTTGCAAATGTTGAAGGTCTGCAATTTGGATTAAATTTTGATCATATGCCATATTAGAATGTGGTCTTTCAGGGCTCTTATTTACCTCAATCACAATTTTCAAAGTTCGTCTAAAGTCCCAGATTAACTGCTTGGATGTTATCTGAATAGGAATACTTTCAATGTCTCAGTAAATGCCTTCTTACCTATTTTAGCTCATCACAGAAATGCTATTGACTTTGAGCTTATTGAGACCCAAACCAAATGTACAAGCCTTTACAGATCTAAGATTACTTGATAATTAGGATCAATGGAAATTACTTACACAGCCTGCAAGAGACAACAAGTATTGCCACATAAACACAAGCCTGTAAAGATCAGTAGTCTTTTAAAATAGATCCTGCTCAATCATAGTCCTTAATATGATATTTAAAAAAAACCTTTTTTTTTCTCCCTTGTTCAGTAGTTTCATTTTCTAAAATCATACCTTGGAAAAAATCCTTCTCCAGTAAGAAATGCTTCCTTTGTCTCCATTGTAAATGGCAGTGTTAGAAGTAAATTATCTCAGGGGCTTTCTTTGAAGAACTTCAGTTGAGTTGGGCATCTGGACTTTACCCAAGAACTGAGTAAGAATTTGAAGAGCATCGCTGTGCAATTCCTTCTATATTGGCAATAACTTTGGCTGTGCATGTGTTTGAAGTGAACAATATGGAGTACATACCAAGCTTTACCTTCCAGCCTGGGGAGAGGAGATACTTCCTCCTGGCTGGACAGATGACAGGCATATTGCTCAGGCTTCTCATTAAGTTGAATTAAAATGTTGCCTTAAACGTAAACATTCATGTTTATATCCAGATCATTCCTGGCAATTCATTTGGCCATTTCTGTAGAAGAGGAACAAAGGTCTCTAAAACAACCTGTAATTAAATAATTGTTTTCAATAACTTGTACTAAATATTTATTCGTTTATTTTAAATGTCTTACGTCTCCACATCCATTTTGTCTTAGCTATTATAAACTCACACATAAATCAACTTCAGATCTACAAAAACTCTATGTGTACCTGCTGATATATGCAAAACAAGTTCTGTCTAGATAAAAATCTAAATCCAGATAGACTTCACAGTCATAGCTGACTATGAATGTTGCTTCTGTTAAAGGATTTAGTCATAAGTTAAATTTGTAACCCTGTTAATTGTAAAGACCTATCATTTTTCCTAGTAAATACTCCATTGTTTGGAATAAGTATTTTAGAGATATAACAATTGGATTAACCTATCCTGAAATGATTCTGTAGTCAGAATGAATGAATCCAGAATGAATGTTAGCCCTAAGGAAAAGCAGCACAGAACTGAAAGTAGATCTGCTTGGACAGTATTTCACAAAATATGGTTCTCACTCCTTTTGCAAATAACAAAACCAATAAAAAATTAATGAAGGTTAGAAAAACTATTCCCATTCAGATTTTCACTCTCTCTTCCTTTTCCATTCCTTTCCTGAAATAAAATAATGTATGTATTTATTCTATTAATAAATAGATGTGGTGATTTTTTTTTTTTAAATAAAAATTTAATGAGAACATGAAGTTTAAGTAATGAAAGAGGAGAACTCTGTAATGACAGACATATGTAAAAAGAATGGCAGGAGTTTCAAAGTGTGAAGAAGTTTTCCTTGAGTTGGTCATTTAAAATAGATGCTACAGGATAGGAACACTTAGTTCTGCATGCGCTGCAGTGTGTTCTCAGCTTTATTGCTGCAGCATATTAACTTCTCTAGTTTTAGCCATTATCTCCTTACAAAAAGGCTGATGCTGGGCACAAAGCAGGCTCACCTGTAGAATAGAGTGGCATTTCTGAGGTAAAAAAATGCTGAAACTAAATACATAAAATAGTAGTGAATTGTGGCTGCTTCCATAATTGGAACAAAGTGTGAGGTGAATGTCTCCCTTATTCAATTTTCATATTGATCAAACCCAGGGTTCTAGGAACTTATATGAACGATTGCTTTCAAACTATAGATCACTACAAATAATTGATTCCCACAGAAGAAATGGACTCTGTGGTTCTAGTTTTTGTAATTTCTGATTCTTAGTATAATTGTTAATTTTTGCTTCTTGATCAGCAAATAAAGCTAGAAAAAGTAGTAACACAGTTGAAGGAAGTTTTAGGCAGTGAGCTGTTCCCTTTTGAAAATAACCTGTCTTGTCCCCTGTACAAGGGAGGATAGGAGGACAGGATTAATCTCATTATTCTTCTTTCTTCAAAGCCTTTAAAAGATAAACAATTATAAACACAAAAGCTTCTTTGTCTGTACAGGGAATGTGTAGGATGGAAGCCCAAATCCATAAAGCATTGTGAGATAAATATTGGACTGTCACTGTAGTTGATGTGGTGTTCACAATACTTTCATTTAATTGTGTATACACTTCATTATGTTAGACATTACAAATGGCCCAAATGCCATGAGCAGAGATGTTAAGGAATGAATAGACAAATTCAGAGTGGACAAACTCACAAGGAAGACAGAAAAGTAAAGCAGTCCACTTAGAACAGGCAACAGAGGACAAATGTGGGAGAACAAGAGGGGGAGTTAATCAAAGAATTGAAACATGACAATGAAGCATACATAGTATGTACAGAAAAGAATGGGAAAAGAAGAAGAGAGCCTGACAGACCATCAGAGCATCAATCAAAGCATGTGGTAACACAGGAAGAAGAGTATTAGGAAAACCAGTTTCATACTGACTTAATGCATGGTTGACATTAAGCTGCTAAAAACAGTGAATAATGGAGTTGAAAATACATTTCAGTCAGGACTGACAGAAATAACGATAGACATGGTTAATGAATGTGGTAAAAACAAGCAAAACAAGGGGGGCACTGCTCCTGAACCAATGATATTAAAATTTTAAGTGAGAACAAAAATGATAAAAAGAATGGTGCAATAAAAGTAGTAGCACTTTCTAGTGACTTTTAGGAGTAAAATAACATATGGTGTTTTCTGCTTATGAACTAGCCATGAAAAGTAAAAAATTATTTGTTCAGAAAAAAACTGTCATTTCACTAGTTTTTTCTCCCTTGTTGCATCTGTAAAGGTTTCTTTGGAAGTTCCCCACAATCAAACACAAATAGGATCATAAAAAATGGCACCAATTACCTTTAGATTTAATTTTTAAGGATGACAAGTTACATTCCTTATTTCTTCTATAAAGTAACCATATTTTCATGCTGCTCAGGAAACTCACATGACTAAAACCAGGAACTGAACAAAAGGTCTGTAATATGTGTACAGTAGGAAAGTACGCATGTGTTGGGTGGCATTAGCAAACTTGTTTTAACTGAAACTTTACAGGGACATGGTGCATCCTGGTTGCAGAAAGAGGTAGGACCTAGAGCCGTGTGGGCATGGCTTAATTGCTATTCTATACCATTCACATCATTGCTGAGGGCTCTGGGGAAGAAAAATGTGACTCTACACTACAAGTGTATAATTTTTTTCCCCTTCTTCCCCAGGGAAGTTCCTGGGACCAGCACTGCCATCTCTGTCCCTCTCCCACTGCTGCCCATCGCTTCCCAGCCCTTGGGAGGACACAGCTGAGACCGAGCAGACCTGAGTGGAGCTGAAAGGAGCTGAGCCCAGAGGAGCCCAGCCGTTGCTACGTGGATAATCTGTTTGTCTGTGGGGGTTTCCCTCATTGTTTTTTGTTTTCTCGGCTCAGGGCAGGGGAACACTGTCTGCAGAGAGCACCCACCATCCTATGTTTGTCTCGGGAATAACCGCGTGTCACTGTAGAGATGCGGGAACTGCTACTATCTTGGTTTTTGTCTTGGTGGCCACGCGGAACTGAGTCAAGGTGGTGAACACCTTTGTGTCTGTAAATCATCTTCTCTTTTGCATACTTTTGTTATTAATATTGTTACTGCTACTATGCGTTTCTTGTTCCGTTGCTGCTTGTTTTCAGTAAATTATCAACTCAAGCCGTACTCTCTGACTTCGTCACTCACCGGATGGAGGGCAGGGGGAAGGGGAGAGGCTTCTCTTGAGTTTAATTCCCGGCTGGTTTTAAACCATCTCATGGTCCAATTCTGGTATTTACTACAACAAATTTTCTATTAAGGTGCTCAATTTTTTACCTGTACTGCTAAAATAAGATTCAGTTTCTTTGTTGCCATATGACTTTTAGCAAGTGCCATCAACACAGCCCTGCAAGCCTCTCTATTTCTTTGTGCAGAAAAATCTGTAGACAAGTTGAAATTATATTTTTGAAATATCTGAAGTTTGTTTATAGAGAAGACCACAATTATAGAGAAAGTGTTAGGAGTCAGTACTGTACTACATCCTTGTGATGGATGCATCAGAAATTACTGAGCACTGCTGCAAGCCAGTGCTGGCAAATTTTGTATCTGGTTGGGTGACAAAGCACTCTGTAGTTTCGCCCTTAACCTGCAACTGTAGTATTTTAAGCAGTGATGTCGACAGATCACTCAGGTTAAACAACCTTGCAATTGCCTGGGAGTTGCCTCATGGAGGACAGCTGCTGGTGATTTCTCTTTTCCGCTAAAATATTTTCAGACTATTTTCTCAGTATCTCTGGGGATTAGTTGCCTCAGTTCTTTTCATGTGAAATACTGCTTTTGGTATCTGCCAAATCCTAAACCACCCCATCCAGCCTCACAGTAACACTGCAAGCAAAAGGACAGAGTTTGTAGGGATAATCGTGTCTTTTTTTTATTACTAACATTATTTTTGGTCATGTATGTAATGGTGCCAGAAATCAAGTTTTGGGCACTCAATTATCTTCAAGAAACTGGAAAAAGGAAAAAAAAAAAGGTATGGAGATATCTAGACCACATTTCCAAGTGTTCTGTTTGCTTTTCAGGGGCAAGGATAACTGTTTTCAGGAAAAACAAAAGTCTCTGTGCACATGAATGTATTTAGATGGATCTTATGTAAAAATGCAGTGGGTAGATGCCAGGCAGAATGATTACCTGATTTTGTACCTCGACCCTATCAGAGAACTCTTTGTGCAGGAAGAGCAGAAAAGAATCATGGACACTGTGGCTGGCAGATAAGACTTTATTTTCCAGTGTGTTGCTTCAACAAAATGTAACTGTCATTCTTCAGTGAATTTAAATGAGAATGAACATATGAACCTTTAGAGGTCCCAGTAAGCTGTAGTCTGTTGCTGCTACTGCATTTTGAATCTTCTGTGAATATGCACAATATGGAAAGAACATTCTATAAACTTAGAAAAAATCCAGAGAGAAGGATTAGAGGCTGTGACATATGAGAAGAGATTAAGACAATTTAATATACTATGCTGCTGCGTGAAGGAAAGACTATAAAGAGTGATATGGCTGCATACAAATACCTCAGAGGTAAAGAATGAGAGCTACAGGGATTATTATAACTTTATTTACTGTAGTGTCTCTTCTACCATCAACATAGACTATTAACTCTGAGAAACATAAATTGAGTAGAAAAAATAATCAGAAAAAATCTAGAACTTGAATACTCTGTAGGGGAATATTTAGGTAATCTTTCAGGAAATAATTTTAAAGGGTAAGGCTTTTAATGCTTCATCTTGCACCATTAATATCTTTGGGGATCTAAAAAGTGACTTGAATAAAAAATTAAGATAGGGCCCTTCAGGCAATAGTCTGAGCAAGCCAAGGAAGCAGTTAATATATGAAATGCACTCGTATCAAAGATATTTTTTAAGTGCTGTGTGTGAGGGAATATCAGAGAAAGGATTAGAATGGGAAATCCTGATTTTTCTGTAGAGGTCTGTGCCAGTTGACCTCAAAGGTTTCCAAACAGGCTTTCATCAAGTATTTTAAAGTGTCAGATAAGGGTTTTTCTCTTCCAGAGAGCAAGCAGATCAGTTACTCGTTATGCTCTATATGTTATGTGTGCTACAAGATGCTGATGCTGTCTTCTGTCAAATGTGCCACAGTGAAGGAGCCTTCTTGTTACAACTTAACTGTAGTTAATGCAGAACAAGAATAAAGCTGTTGATATATTAAATTCCATACGGCTGCAAAATGGCTTGCTTCTATAAATATTACCATGTGACAGAGTATTTTCCTGTAGGTGTTTTCACAGCCTTAGGTGTTTCTACACCCTAAATGCCTGCTACAGAACAATAAAGCTGCTGCACAAGGGTACACTATCAAGAAACAAGTGAAAATATACATAGTTTAAATAGGCTGTTTCCCTCATGACAGAAATTTAATTTGAAACATTTGCTTATTTTATGTTCTACACTGTTCTCATAAGCTGTCATAATTTCAGAGCATAGTCTATAATTTTATTGAAATAACTCTAGTTCTAAGATTTATGGTGGAAAACTGGTTTCAATAATAGCCAAACTACAGTAAGACTGAGTTTTCCAAACATACTAAATACTGTCCCTTCTTGTGGTTTAGTGGAAGTTTGGGTGGCATTAGACGTATTGGTAGTTTCTAATAAAATGCACAGCTGAGCTGTGGAAATCGTTGTCTTTGAACGCTGGGGTTGCTAGGAGCTTACACATTTCATAGGGACATTGGAAAAATTAATGGAATAGAAATATACTCTAGGTTATTAAACACTGACAAACCACTTCTGAAAGAGGAAATTCCTAAACTGCACATTATTCAAAGCTAATGTAGTCCTTGGTAGAAGTGTCCTTTTACACTTGACTCTAGGCATTCATTTTGGTCATTGTGTGAGAACAGATTTCATGCTGGGTGCAGTGAGCATGGCTGCTGTCATGAGTGAAGAACTTTCATCCATAAAAGCTACTCATTTTGGTCTTTGTGTATGCATGCAGCTCTCAGGTATTTATCTGTCTAACTCAGTGTATGATTCTGTTTCAGTCCTCTGGTGTCTTGAGAGCTCTTATGATAACAACTGGGAGACTGATTTCATAGTGTATGAACAAACAGAACCCAATGGATAACCCATTTGGTAGGGCAGGGTGTTGAAATGCACTGAATAGTTTCCTTCTATGATGAAAATGTTTCTGTGTGAACAACTGTTATCAGTATACAATTTTGATGTGTGCTCATATTCTTCTGTCTCAGGATCTGTACTGTAATGTTTTCTGTATCCATGGCTATTATATGAACAGTGTTGCATTTATTTTCTTTGGAATCTTTGGAGAACAATAGTTAGCATTCAGGAGAAGGTCAGTGCCATGAAATCTAGTCAGGTGCCTTTCAGATTAGATAAAACAATGTGTGCACTTCCTGAATTTTACAGAAGAAAAAACTGGAAGAAATAGTGCTGAAAAATAATACTGACAACAGTCCATGTACAGATCACATACAAAAAGACTACAATGTAAATAGTGGTACAAGAAAAGGCAACTGCTTCATCAAATTTCTTCATTGGAAACCATTTGACTGTATTATCCCTTAGACATATCACATTATTTACACTTCTCTGGGAAGAATATACCCTCTCATTGACCTTCATGCAGTTATGTGTCCATTAATGATTTCCTTAGGGCTTTGTCAAGGGACATACATTGCATTCTGTATTTGAAATTAAATAGAAAAGGGACCATTTCTTATTTAATATTATTTCTTAATTCTTAGATATCTTTAAGCATTTTTCCCCAAACACTTTCAGAATGAAATCCCTTTCAAAGTAGATGTTTGTTCTGCTGACTCTTCCTCAAAATTACATAACCATTCTTAAAAATATTTGCAATCATGTAAGACCAAATGTGAAAAGAGATTCCTATGAATAGTTTCTTTAGCTGCAAATTAAACCTTTCTAAAACTGGTAACAGTGGAAAAGCTCTTTTTAAGTCTAGTTCTATTATTCTTACACTGAACAGCACCTTACTCTATGAGCAATTCCATATGATTTTTTTTCACCTTTGTGTTCTCTGTTTTATACTTATTAAATTTACCAAACTCAGTCTGTAATGATGAAAGTCTTTTGTCAGAGCAAGCTTTGCTGTAGGTTCTTTGCAAGAGACAATTTTATTTGACCTGCAAAACCTGGAAAGGAATTAAAATATGGTTAGTATGTTATGTTACATATTAAATATAATTTGCATATGTAATATTATAATATTTGCATAGAATCACAGAATCATAGGATGAGGAAAGACCTGTAGTATATTATCCAGCCTATCTTTAGGCCTAAGTGTCATATGCTTTATGTACTTCATTATTAACAAACATCTGATTAGACTTTTCCTTAAGATGCCCATTTTCTGAGGTTCCCATTATGCCCTAAAGTGATCTACCACTAGCCTTACCAGTTTTTAGCTCTATATGAAAAATTATTCTATGTATCAGTTTAAGTCAGTTTTTTTTTGTTCAAACTGTCAGGAACACAAGGGTCTGAGGATTCACTTAAAGCACTTCTAATGTGTATTTGAGGAGTATTAATTCTTCACTACCACCCCCATTTTACAGGATATACTCCCCTCTGAATTCTCTTTAAACTGAAAATAAAGATGCAAAGCTTTCAGTCTTCCTCACTGCTCATGTTCTCCAGAACTCAGGTCTTTCTTCTGAAGACAATTCTATTAATCTCAACCTTTATTGACACAGAAATCCAAAACTAAACAAAGGTTAGTGCAGTGCTGAATAATGGAGAAGCATTACCTACAAGATACACTTTGCTCAGACAGCCTGATATGGAATTTCTGTGTTTCAGAAAAGTGTGCTATTTCAGCCTGACATATTTTATATATGTATTTTATAGATTTTGAGGAACATTATAAAATAATAGAGCCGTTAGGTGAAAAATGCATGTAATTTTATATTAAACTGTCTTCATTGTTAACTCGGATGCTGTGCCCAGTCCTGAGGATATTCTGGCCAATTTGTACTGTCAACCTCTTCCACTGTGTTCACGCTCAATACTTAAGATACTAATACAAGATTCAGAGTGATTATTTTGTCAATTATGGCACCTGAGCACCACAGAGGTAATAAAGTGCTGTACAGAGATCAATTTATGGACAAGAAATAGACAGGTTGAAGTTCAGCCCAACAAAAGGCAGACTGAAAATGGAAAGTGAAGCATATTAAAGAGTTTATATGGCACCCATTCATTTAAAAAAAGATATATAACCATCATAGCATTACTTAGGAATTTTCTCATAATTTTTTCTGTTTTTTAAAACTGGTTTTCATCTCATCTAATTTCAGGCTTTGGTAAATTGGACATCTAAATTCAAATTATATACTTTTAGCTTCTTAATTAACAACGGGCAGATCAAAGCACTGTGGGGATCAATTCAATTATTCTACACCACTGTCATAAGGGAACTTGAATTGGTATCTGAAAGTGCCTATTCCTCCACATAGGCTAAACCCATGGCAATCTCATACCACCTCTGCTGGCCTCAGACAACATATATTGAGATACCCGTGTGAGATGAAGCTGATTCAAAATTTCAGTGCAATCAGATTAAGAAATTTCAAATAACTCATAGCCTCAACTACTGACAAGATAGAAGGCAGTTTTTACTTGGAATCTTGACTTGAAGCAATCAATTTACATTTGGCATTCTGTTACATACATAGTCTTTTCAACATAGATACAGTCATATCAGATGATTAACAATATTAACATCCTAGTCTTACAAATTTAGATCAGGAAACTGAGACAAACAGTAAACAATTTAACTCTCTTGTGTTAAGAGATCAATCTACCAAAATACCACATATATTTCATGGCACTTTAATGACCTTTGGTGGATTTGAAGTACCATAAGAATAAGATATTATTTGAGATGAGACCATGCTTGAACTTCAGTAAATGAAGCAGCAGTTCTCTGAGTACCAGTCTGCTGTTTGTAGATCACTGTGACAGCATGACTGGAAATGTATCATCTTTGCCACTTTGAAGTTTTAATGCCATCCTCTTTCATTTATGTCATTAAATATAGATGTTGCAGAAGGTTAGAGCCCTTTGTGATATCTCATTTGAAAAAGTGTTTTGCAACTGGGGAACTGTTTATGAATATATTTGGATGATGCATTTACATTTTATTTCATGGTAAGTTTAGCAATGATACATAATTATACTAAACAGACTAAAACCCTATAGTGAAGAAAAATAGGATCAAAGGATTGAAAGGAACTATAATTCAAACTGTATCACAAGACTTAACAATTACCTCACTCTTTTAGAATAGTAAAGGGTGAGATTTTTGTCTTATTTTCAGACTAAATCTGGAAAGTACTAAGCAATCAGATCTGAAAGGAAATGTCTGATTTCAGTTCGTGAGAAGAGCTCTGGAAAAAAACCCACAAATTATACAACACACATAAGCACACAAAATTTATGGAAATAAAATCTGAAAGTGTTATTTAAAACTATTTCATGACATGTTTTTTATTTTTAATATAAGTTTTCCTCAGAATAGAATGATAATTAAAACTTAAGACTGAAAGCCAGTCATAAATCCAAAGTAAAAACTCTAGGTAATAGGAGACAAGCTAAGAATAGTAATATGACTAAATATTACAACTATGATGTGAGGAAAATAGTCAGTTTAATTTCCGCTAGGCAGTTTTATTAGCGTAAGTTTTGCCTTTGGCTATGAAATTAGTAATGTATCATGATCTCAGCTATTGACTTTGATTGGTAAATATGCTTCACTTATTCTTTGAGGGGAAGAAGAAGAAGCTGTCCTCTAATATTAATTGTTTTCAGTTATTCCATATCTGTGAAATACAGCCTAAGCTTTCCTGCTCATAAATTAATCTCTGTATTCCTTACAGAGACCAAATCATTCTTATGGGGTTAGTTTCTTTTCTTTCAGAGGACAGAAATAAACCCATGGTGTCTGCCTTAGAATCTGAAAACTCCGTGATTTGTATCCCTTGGCATTAAAACATTAATGGAAAACCATAATAATTCTGTATTAAAAAATAATAACCTTTATTCCAGTTTAAATTAGTGTTATCCAACACTGATAATTAAGCTCTCAACAATAATCAAAAACCTTAGAGAAAAGAATATTTCATATACTTAAGAGTGCTGATGCTCATTGTATTTAATCAGCAATTTACAAAGTACTTTAACATGGAAGTTACTGTCAACCCAGAAATTTGTTGATGTTGATTTGTTTTTTATCTTTTCTAAGCTGATTCTGACCAGAATCCCTGGAACATACACTCGCATTTTTACTTCACAGATTTTGAATTTGTAAAAGTTCCTGGTTATCCTCCTGAGAATTTCCCCTGATTGAGAATGTGAAGCTAGAAAATATATGAGTTTCCTATGCACCGCTGACACAACAGTCATGGAAAATGCTCTCTTTAGGAGAGCAGACCCCACTATGAGATGTTTTTGTTTTAACCTAAAAGTTTCAGTTCAGCAGTTTTGGAGGCATTTTTTACCCCCAATTCTGTTACGTGCAGAGTTAAAATATTCTTATTTCCCCTCTTCTTTTTGCCCACATAATCATTCACTTCCCCTCAAACCAATGCAACTTGACAGAAAGGTATTGAATGATTAATGTTACTGAGGGCACAGCCATACTTTGGCAGCATCAGTGAGAACCATGGCTCTGTCTATACCACTCTGAAATTGAGTACTCAAGATGTCACGTCTTGGCTCTGCTTGTTTCCTGTCTAAGGATATTTGCTAGATATCTGTGATGATGTGATAGCACATTTTATACCAGCAAGCCAGGCCCAAGCCCTGGGCTGACATCCTGCTGGCCTCAGTCTGTCCCCAAGCTCAGGGAAGTCGTGATGCCCAAGGCTGGGAGTGCCCCCAGCTGCCCCCAGGCTGCCCTGGAGCTGGCTGGCGTGATGGGATGGTCCTGATGCCAGGACCTGCCCTGACATCCCTGGGGAGACCCTGCTTCTCCTAGCCCCAAGGAGTTACTGCCCTGTGTTGCATGCTGAGCTATTTTACTCTGCTTCATAAAATAAAAATTCAGTCAAGATCCTGTCTTGACCAGCTGTCTGTCTCTGAGGTCAAAGATTAAAGACGCCTTGAAGACACTCAGAGCGAAGTGGGCAGCCTACATAAGTCAGCCTGAATATATACAATATACACAGGGTGCATCAGAGATGTAGATGGAGACAGGAATACCAATCAGGGCCAGGCAGGCTGCTCTGACTGCAATTACACTCTTCAAATACACAGCCCTCTCCACTTGCTATTTTCATATTGCAAATGCATGAAGATCTTCAGAGTAAATCTGTTTTAATTTCAACTACTTATTCTGTTATCTACACAAAAATAATGTCCATTAAAAAAGGTAAATAGATTACCTCCAAACATATGAAGTCTTAACCAGTGAGAAATAAATATTCTGTTGCTTAAATTATTAGTCTTAATGTTTATATGTTTAAAAAGAAAAAAAGATTAATAACTGCTAAGTTATTCCAGCAATATCCAGCTTTGATTTTTACAGGTTTGTGCAGATTTGATCAGTGTTGTTAAAAGGGTCATAAATTCCACTCTTTATTTCTGGAATTTTACTGCTTGGTTGAGCCACCTTTTGAATGTCATGCAATGTGTCAACTTTTTAGCATAAATATCGGCTTTCTAAGGAGAATGTCCAATAAGTTCACATTTAGCGCACAATTCTAAAGCTCTTATGAAAGATTTTCAAAGAGCAGAGACTAAACTCTGAAAATATTTGCTCTGCAGAATGAGATGCAGTATTGTCCTCCAATGTGTCAGAAAAAAGATCACAAATTCAAGTAATGTTTTGAAAAGTTTCAGATATATATAACTGTATGCCTTTTTTTTTTTTTAATTAATAAAATTTGTCATTCAGTTTTACAACTAGGTATCAAATTGAAGTCATGCTGCAGAAAGAAGCTGAGTGTTAACATAAGAGCCATTATGGAATAACACAGATTATTTTTGGCTGGTTAATGTTGCAGGTATTTCAGCATAGAGTCACAAAATGTAGTTCATGTATAGCTGTTTTATTTGTTTTATTTGTTTCCTGCTTCCTAAATATCTTTTCTTCTGCTCTGAAAACAAGAAGCAAAATCATGGACATATTTTCAGATATTTTCACAGCTATCTATAATTTTTTTTTTTTTTTCTATCCAGTCCAGATATCATCTAACCTGAGATAGAAGGGCAATGGTGCTTCTCTGACCCTGGAAAAAATAGCAGATTCTGATATTTACTGTAAATTACAAAAGAGATGTCACTGGTAAAATCTGAACTGTAACTTAAGGATGATCTTCCTTCACCATTTCAAATAACTTCATTTAATAAATGATTATGCTGTAGGACATTTCACATGTGGCATCAAATAAATTTTTTCTGAGTCTCAGGTCTCACTTCAAGTGATAATAATAGATGCAAATTAGTCTTTTCAGTTACCTAAACTGAATACTAAGTTTTCCTGTACTTATTACACATACATACCTTACTTTACTTTATTCTATAAATGCTCAACACTTTCCTATATGTAGGACAAAAGCAATTTATGATTAAGCTCACTGTCTCAAAGAGACTGACCTGGCAATTCTTGCCTGTGCAAACCGCTTACTGAATAAAGACTTGCCTTGCAATGGTTTGGATGTTCTTTTGCTGCTGCTGACACTCTTGCCGGGTCTTGCCCAAGCAGCAGCTCAAATCATGTTTGTTCCTAGGCAAAATAGAAACTTTATACCCAACTCCTGCACATTTTCTTTACGTATTTCAGAGTCTACAGGTATTCTATGATATAATCCTATTGATTGCATCCTACAGGAGCTCCCCAATTGAAAAAAAGGATCATATCTTCCAAATATCTTGCAAGCAGCAAAAAATATCTTAGGCTTCATTCTAATATTTCTTTCACAGTCACCATAAGGCAAGAAACAACCTTTTTGGTTAGTTCTTGCCATTTGATTTCTAGATTGGAAAGAAGGGATTGTAACAGAATCAGGTATATTTGGTATTTGTTATTTAATTCTTTTAAATCTAGCTGAATTCCCCAGATTATTTGTGTCACTAATAAATGTGATAGTCAAAAGTTTTTGACCTGTGCTGTACTGTGACTGAAGGTGACCTGTTGCAGTAATCATATGAAAACTTTGCCTGTGGGCAGCCAGCAAACAAATGAAATCTTTGCAACAAATCTGCACGTGTCTTTTTAAAACTGTGACCACTCTCAGAAGCTCTAGGTAAGCGCTGTGCCTCCAGTGCCTACATAATTTATGCAACTCTAGCTGATCAAAGCAATCTTAAAGCTCTACAGTTGAATGAATCAGCTCTAACTGAGCCTTCCTAATACCAAAGATAATTTTGCTGTTTGTTCCTGTGTCCTTCTTTCCAGCAACCCAGACTATTTTGGTGCCAGAAACATAAGTTTGTGTCTTACTTTTTATCTGGTCCCTTCTTAGAAAACTTAGTAGGCTTCCCCATGTGATGACCTACACTTGGGCACTTGTTTCTTTATATATACTCTATTCATACAGAAACTTTGTGGTTAGATACCAAAATCCTGACTGTGTCTAAAGAAAATAACCCTTGGTTTTTATTTCTAAAACTCAAAGTATAGGAAAAAAAACCCCTCCTTTGCAGTTCTCGGCAATCAGCATTTCTTTGAAGTTTGTGCTTTAGTGGGTGACATTGCAAAGATTTTTCTGCAAGATTGGCAGCAGATTAAATCACAGATTGGACAGCATCTTTCTTTGAAGTTTGCATGACTAGGTGATTTATTCATGAACGTCTAAGAGGTAAAATTTTGATAGGTCAATTTTTGTATCATATGTCACCTAAACAGCTTCTGCAGTGACCAACTACTTGCTGAGAAAGGCTTGCCAGAACATACCAGAGTGGAATGAATCACAGAAATCTGCTTACAAAATAACAATGTACATTCTGCTATCACCTTCCCACAGACTCATCTGAAGTTAAAGATTACAGTGGTGTATTCATGCAAAAGACACATCACAGAGTTCACAGGCACTGTGGTATCATCCTCCTGTACCTTACTATTCTTAGTATTCAGTCTGAAACCTTGACTGTACACGGAGTAAAACATCCTGGTAAAAAGACAAACAATATGGAACAAAGATATCTTTTATTTGCAGAGGATTTTTGGTTTCTGTTAAACACACCAAAATGTGAGTTTAACCATGGGAGAGTTTTACCCTTGCAAAGGAGGGGCGTATTCTGTTTGTTTCAGCAAGATGCTCTGTAATAGATGTAGCAGAAAATATAACAGTATAATGGCCCCTCTTGTAACTTTATATGTGCAATTTGATTATAACATTTCTAAGTCTTAATACACATAATTGACTTTATTATTTTGCTATTGGTCCATGCTATACTTTGTTCCCCAGGGTAGAGCAATATAAAAGAAATGTTGAATTTTAAATGCAAGACAAATACCATATCAATTAATTGGAAACAAATAATAACTGACAGTTATATGGCATTTTTTATCTGAAAGGTTCTCAGAGCAGACCAGAACTCTGACAACTGTTTAATTAACTTAGAAGGAAACTAGGAAAGCCAACTTCATTCTGCTCTGAAACCGAGCAGCTTCTCCAAAGAACGAAAACATTTTGTTACACAACTGACAGTTTCAAAAAGAGCTGCAAAGAAATCTGATGGATTGTCAGACTGCTGCTTTATGTAAATGTACATAAGTAAGCAAATAAATGTATAAATAAATAAGATTTTGCCAGTGCATTTCAAGTTCCAGAAATGAAAAATATTTTTATGCATCTACATCACATGTAGGAACATCATTGGAACATCAAGTTTATGCAGCATTTCATTCTTTGTAAGAAATACATCTATAAATGTTAGATGCAACTCCTTGGAAAATACATCTGAAATTGTTATTTCAGGCTGGAGGGATGGATGAGGGTAATTCAGGGGGAGGTGTGCCACTGATGAATTACCACAGCCACAGTGCACATTTTGATCTTCAGGAGCAATTCAAATGTGGATTAGCTTGAATTGAGGTATCTCACTGGATCACAGTGCATGGTGGAAAAATTTACACAACAGGTTCTTTATTCATTAGTCTGACAATAATAGTAATAAAAAATAGTGATATAATATTAATGATCTTAGGAATTTCTAATAGGTACATGCTGTAGGAGTGAAAAAGGTTCTAAGAACCAGGAAGATAACAAGAGACTTCAAAAGAATGTTATACCTCAGCAGTCTTCCTTCTGTGCTGAAAGAGACAAATTCTTATCCCATGCTAAGCACTGGATTTGTAACTAATATGGTTCCTGTAGGCCATCCCAATGATTTTATTTCTTTACTGCTGAGAGTAGTTATGTGTTTGATAATTAAAATAATGCTACAATCCTTATATTGATGTGTTAGCAAGCTAATTTTTTTTCAAAGATGTCAATGTATTCTCTAAATTGTCTTAAGGAAGAAGTTTCCAACATTTTCATTGTGTTTACTTTCTATCTGAAAAAAAAGAAAAATATAAAATCCATTTTCAATAAAAGGAGATCTGACATTTTTTTTTTTTCTCACATAGCCAATCAACTAAAGCAAGGAAAACAGAATTTTAAAAATCTAACATTCCTACTGAAGTATACCTCATTAGGGGTTGAATTCATACTAAGACACGTAAATATCTACTGCTTATTAAAAGGTATGAATAATTAGCTGGTATTTTAAGGGCATTTAAAAATAGTGGACATGAATATTTAAAATTATTTCTTATGAGATTTGGAGGTGGAAAACAGCCTTGAAAACTAGAATAGTACTTTGAAGCTATGAGTATGCATCTTGTCTTCAAAAGAGGGCTTGATTAGTATGTAACAATAAAACATGGAACTGCATAGCTAACAATGAAAAGAAACAAAATCTTGAACAGCTGTTCCCAAATGATCATCATCAAACCTACGCATTGAATGAGTCAGGGGTCTTGAGAAATAGAATCACATTTTGATTATATCATTAAACCTCAGTACACATAAAAGAAACAGAAAACTTTCAGTTTTTTTTCCAACTTCCAATTTGACTGAGACTTTTTATCTCCAGTAAGACATATCCTAGAAAAGTTTTAGGGTATACTACTGTGATTTAAATTTCTCCTATCAAACACCATGGCATTATTGCTAGCACATGGAACCACCTGTAACATTCTACTTCTGCAGAGCATTCTGGGATTGTCAATGTTTATTTTCTTATTGTATGCTGAACTGATGAATATTAAGTTTGAGGAATATTTTCTGGTTCAACATAATATTTTTAAAAAGTCATTTGTTTTCGTATATTTACCAGCACTTTCTGTTTGCTTTCCTCAGACAGTCATCTGTCTGACCTGAGTTACAAGGTTATTCCTAGACTCTTTTAAAAAAGCCTTACAATATTTTTCAGTCGGGATTTTGAGCTTTAGATCAGATATCATATTTAATCAGTTATGGACCCAAAATAACATGATTGCAGCCAACTAGACTAAAGAATATAACTTATGCTTGAAATAATAAGTCACTGAAAGAATAAACCACTGAGTCAATTATATTTGTAAAGTAAAATGAATGAATAAAACCTTATATTTGAGAGACTCAATGCATCTACAGATCCGTGAAGAAAAGATTCACGAGCAATTTTTAATATGTCTACAGAAGTCTGGTTATGCAAATTTATAGAACCATAGAATTATAGAATGGTTTGGGTTGGAAGGGACCTTAAATATCACCTAGTTCCAAACCCCCTTCCATGGGCAGGAACACTTTCCACTAGATCAGGCTGCTCAAAGCCCCATCCAGCATGGCCTTGAAACCTTATAGTAAGCACAGTATTAATGGCAGAAAGACAAAAAGCCCCTTGTATATCTCACATAAAATTAATTTGGCTTTGTTTACATATCTGAATTTCAAATATTTTTTAAATATTGGTGACTGTTTTTTTTGGTGACAGGCTAGTGTCATTATTATGGCAACATAAGGCGAACTTCTAACCGAAAAACTTATAAAGTTCTAAGCATTTTTTTAAAACCATCTGTTTCTGTTTTCCTGTACATAGTATCTTCATTGTCTTGGAAACAACATGTGAACTGTGAACAATTTTCTATATGGATTCAAAATCTGTGCTGCTCTGTTCAGGTTGTGTTACAGGAATCATTCGACTGAAAGATGCTGGAAATTACAGATTTTTTTTTAAATTGATTTTTGCCCCCAAAGCCTTATCCCTTTTTGCATTTACTTATTTAAATACTTGTGCCAACGCACTCATATTGTCAGCCAGAGGACTTTCACAACACATGCCTCTCCATGTTTTCAAATTAAACTGTCATTCTCATAGAAAGTCAATGACAACAAAGGAATTAGCTGATAATGAACAATATTGCGATAATCTATCCTTTGTTTATCTGTTTTCTGAAATAACTGTGCCTGTTTTCAGTCAAGCAAACATATTTAAAATGCTTCACATGTACAAATAGTTATGTAACAATTACACTTCCAGGTCTTATACCTCAGGCTACAGATGTCCCTCTGAAGTTTAAAGCTATATGTCAACATGAATTTACCCTGTATTAATGATAAACCTCCCTCCTGTCACTCAAAGCCTTAACTCTCTTTAGAAACTTGAAGAATATGGTGTCTAATTCCAGAATGAAATGAACATAACTTAATAAAACAAACTCTCAAGACAGTTGGACTTTAACTAGCCAAACAAAAAATACCCATCATTTTGAGCAATAGTCACTGCTTCAACAGTGAGGTGAGGCAAGGGCATTGATAATATTCCAAGGGTTTTTCTTGGGTTTGTTTTATTCATCACATTTTGCATAATCCATCTTCATCTAATATAGTACTGGATAACGGGTACAGAGGAGGAAAACACATTTAATTTCTAAAATGTTTTTCCAAATTTTTTTTTGTATACAACTTCCCTTGGAAACCTTTACTTTTTACATATCTGTACATTCCCATAACTTCAGTGGCTTGTCCTGTCTGGCTTTCTTGCACCAGCGTTTCTGGAAATGAAGAGATGTATATAAAGCTACAAGTGGAAATCTTATATACTTATATAAATATCTACTTTTTATATTGCATAAATAAATATAATTTCCACTTATATTTGTGTATATTGTACATATAGATATATACGTGTTGTATTTTGAACAACATAGAATTGAAAGAAACTCCTTGGATTCTTTGAGATCTGTCCTATATGTCTTGTTCTTTCACCTGAGTTGGCAGAGGTAGACATATTTTCTTACTGACTGGATGCAGTTTTGCAGGGATTATCTGCAGTTTTAGAGTCTCACAAATAGGTGGCACTAATGAATTCTTTATTTGCAGTAATTTCTATGTTCCCAGCTAGGAAAGTAGAAGTGCTTTGTGTCCTCTGACACACTCTGTATTGACCTTTGTTACAAATAGCAAATTTGAACTTAGTTATGAGGCCTGAATCAGAAAAAGATAATCCTGTTTTTCACTTCCAGGAGATAAATAACTCCTACTGACTGTAACAGGAGTTATTCACGAGTTTAGGAGCAGGCTGCCTACGTGCTGTATTAAAATAAGAAAAGAACATGGCTCTTTAATGTAAAACACGTCTAGAGTGACATAATGTATTGACAGTTCCTATGAAAGACCTGATTAAACTAGTTGGACCTGAAATATTACCTGGCATGCTAGAAATGTCAAATAGAAATTATCTTGAAATGTGAATTTGAGTCACATTCCCTGCAGGTTTACAGTGGGGTAGCCTTCCCAGTGTCAACGTAATTAGGGGTGTTTTTCTAATTCAGCCATCACAAACTCTGGTTTATTTTCTGAGCAAGATCTTCCACAGATATTGTTAGGTCCCCAGGAAGAGTTGATCAGTTTATCAAAAACTCTTTGGTTCTTCCAGAGAGGGAATTTTACCTCTCTCCATGCATTGCATGTGTGCACCTGTAGGCAGGTGGGTATGTGTGCACATGCACAATACATATATTTTTAGGTACTGAATGAAGTTATATCTGCAGAAAACTTGTTTTGTTTTATTTAATTTTATCATGTGATTATAATGAAATTTTGTCCTGTTTGCATAATAGCGTGACTAGGTCCTCATAGACAAAGAAACGAGGAGAATTTAAAGATTATTGTGAACCCAACCCTGTATTTTAGAAGTTTTAATACTTTGGAGGGTATGGCAGAAAATATGTTTAATCAAATTAGTAAATTTTTGCACTAAGGAAAAGAAAGGACTCCAAACTCTTTTGGAAACAAGTTTAAGCCCTAGTAAAAATAGCACAGAGCTTTCAGTACCATTCAAAATTTTAAAAATTTATTTATCAGTAAACCTTATGTTTGATAGATTAGGGATTTTAAATGAAGATAACCTTCCACAGATATTTTATGAAAAAAAAAAAAAAGAAAAAAGAAAAAGGAGTTGAGCAAGACATTAGAGTAAGAATCAGAAACCAAGATATACTCACTGTGTGCACACAGCACACATTAATGTGAGTGACTTATGCACCACAGCTGAAGGAACACAGGGAAACATCAACAATCAGAAAAATAATTCTCCGTGGGCCTTCCATGCTATAATGAAAGTGGGAGAAATGCACATTACTCTCTCTTGTGATAACCCAAGGTTCTAAATTATGTCGATATTAACACATCAAGCAGTTTTTGGGGCACTTTGAGTTTGAAGATAGCAGGCAAGGTCTGGTCATATCCATAAGAGTAGATAGATGCTAAACCTTCTAAAATAAGATAGCAGATTTCAAAATATCTGTTGAAAATGAATCACTTGTGTGGTAGATGACCTTGTCTCAATGCCAGGTGGCCACCAAACCATGTTATCACTCCCCCCTCAACTGGACAGGGAAGAAAAAATACAGTGGAATGTTCAGAGGTTGAGATAAGAGCAGGGAGAGATCACTCAACAAGTACTATAATGGACAAAACAGATTCGACTTGAGGAAATTAATTTAATTTATTGCCAATTGAATGTCAGAGTAGGATAAAGAGAAGCAAGAACAAATTTTAAAACACTTCCCCATCTCTCCTTTCTTTTTACACTGCTCATTTTCTCTACTTTCCCTCCTCCATCCTCAGGGATGCAGCGGAGTGGGTAAGGGGGGTTGTGGTCTGTTCTTCACATTTCTCTGCTGCTCCTTCCTCCTCAGGGGAAGGACTCAGCCAAGAGAGTCCTTCAGGAACTTCTCCAACATGGCTCCTTCCTGTGGGCTGCAGTTCTTCATGAACTCCAGTGTGGGTCATTCCCATGGGATCACAGCCTTCCTTGGCCATCCCCCTGCTACAGCATGGGCTATAGGTGGACCCTCCATGTGCTATGGGTGGATCTCTGCTTCACTATGGACCCCCATGCAGGGTCACAGCTGTCTCACCATGGCTGCACCAGGGGCTGCAGAGGAATAAACCTCTGCTCCAGCACCCAGAATACATTTTCCTCCTCCTACTTCAGTGACTTTGAGGTCTGCATGGTTATTGCTCTCACATATTCTCACTCCTCCTGCTGCTGTTCTGTAGCAGATTTTCCCCTTTAACTATGTTATCCCAGAGGTGCTCCTACCATTACTGATGAGCTCTGCTTTGGCCAGCTGCAGATCGCACTTGGAGTCCCCTGGGATTGGCTCTGTCAGACATGGGGGAAGCTCCTGGAAGCTTCTCGCAGAAGCCACCCTGTTGTCCCTCCCTACCAAAACCTTGCTATGCAAACCCAATCCACATGTGCTTGTAATACGTCCAGAAACATGCCAAGGTAGTCCATGTAAGCCTGGTTTCTGGCCCAGGCCTAAAGTGTGCCAAAAGCACTCTCAAGAGATGATAAAATCACAATGCTTGGACTCTGATAGTGTTAAACCTAATTTAATTCTCAGAAACAGTTTGTAATTTTTTAGAAACATCCTGTTGGCAGTGAAACCCAAGGTCCACTTCAATTAAGCAGTGTTTATGCTGCTGTTTCAGTTGAAAGAGTTCTTCAAAGAAAACACAAGAAAGCTAGCAGTGAAAATCTCTAAAACAAAAGGATACCATAGAAAGAATAGTCTAATGATACATATAATTTATTGCACTTTGTCAGGGATGCCACTAGAAAATCATATGTTCATGATAATGGACTCTGTATCAGAGGGTCCTGAGTCTTTTGCAGTTGTGAAGTGGAGATGCTTTCCTTATTTAAACTTTTTGAAATGGGAATGCAGGTCAAGTGCCACCCATACACGGTTAGGGAAAGTTTGTAGTATTATTTCAGTTGCTACTTTTGACAAGATTTGGCCATAGAATTTAAAATCTCAAAAATCTATGCAGAATATCAGGGGGAAAAAATAATTTCAGCATTGAGAAGTGTTCACAATGCTGTGCTTTCAAATTACCACAAAAGTGACAGATTTTTAAATGAATGCAATAATTTGAAAGTCAATATACATAATATGCCTGATAGATACAAGAAGCATGTGTTGTTATTTTTATATACAAAGAAACATTGATGAGGATGTAGCAGTGACAGTATTGGGAGAAAGTAATTACAAAAATTTGCAAAAAAAAGCAGAGGAGAGGTGATTAAGTGCCATGGAAAGAGATGATCGGAGGGAGGGAGGGAGGAAGGAAGGAGGGAAGGAGGGAAGGAGGGAAGGAAGGAGGGAAGGAAGGAGGAAAGGAGGGAAGGAAGGAAGGAAGGAGGGAAGGAAGGAATTGTGCGGAAGGAAGGAAGGAAGGAAGGAAGGAATGGTGCGGAAGGAATGGTGCGGAAGGAATGGTGCGGAAGGAAGGAAGGAAGGAAGGAAGGAAGGAAGGAATGGTGCGGAAGGAAGGAAGGAAGGAATGGTGCGGAAGGAAGGAAGGAATGGTGCGGAAGGAAGGAAGGAAGGAAGGAAGGAAGGAAGGAAGGAAGGAAGGAAGGAAGGAAGGAAGGAAGGAATGGTGCGGAAGGAAGGAAGGAAGGAAGGAAGGAAGGAAGGAAGGAAGGAAGGAAGGAAGGAAGGAAGGAAGGAAGGAATGGTGCGGAAGGAAGGAAGGAAGGAAGGAAGGAAGGAAGGAAGGAAGGAAGGAAGGAATGGTGCGGAAGGAAGGAATGGTGCAGAAGGAAGGAAGGAAGGAAGGAAGGAAGGAAGGAATGGTGCGGAAGGAAGGAAGGAAGGAATGGTGCGGAAGGAAGGAAGGAAGGAATGGTGCGGAAGGAATGGTGCAGAAGGAAGGAAGGAATGGTGCAGAAGGAAGGAAGGAAGGAATGGTGCGGAAGGAAGGAAGGAAGGAAGGAAGGAAGGAAGGAAGGAATGGTGCGGAAGGAAGGAAGGAATGGTGCGGAAGGAAGGAAGGAATGGTGCGGAAGGAAGGAAGGAAGGAAGGAATGGTGCGGAAGGAAGGAAGGAAGGAATGGTGCGGAAGGAAGGAAGGAAGGAATGGTGCGGAAGGAAGGAAGGAAGGAAGGAAGGAAGGAAGGAAGGAAGGAAGGACGGAAGGAAGGAAGGAAGGAAGGAAGGAAGGAAGGAAGGAATGGTGCGGAAGGAAGGAAGGAATGGTGCGGAAGGAAGGAAGGAAGGAAGGAAGGAAGGAAGGAAGGAAGGAAGGAAGGAATGGTGCGGAAGGAAGGAAGGAAGGAAGGAATGGTGCGGAAGGAAGGAAGGAATGGTGCGGAAGGAAGGAAGGAAGGAAGGAAGGAAGGAAGGAAGGAAGGAATGGTGCGGAAGGAAGGAAGGAAGGAAGGAAGGAAGGAAGGAAGGAAGGAAGGAAGGAAGGAAGGAATGGTGCGGAAGGAAGGAAGGAAGGAATGGTGCGGAAGGAAGGAAGGAAGGAAGGAATGGTGCGGAAGGAAGGAAGGAAGGAATGGTGCGGAAGGAAGGAAGGAAGGAAGGAATGGTGCGGAAGGAAGGAAGGAAGGAAGGAAGGAATGGTGCGGAAGGAAGGAAGGAAGGAAGGAAGGAAGGAAGGAAGGAAGGAAGGAAGGAAGGAAGGAAGGAAGGAAGGAAGGAATGGTGCGGAAGGAAGGAAGGAAGGAAGGAAGGAAGGAAGGAAGGAAGGAATGGTGCGGAAGGAAGGAAGGAAGGAAGGAAGGAATGGTGCGGAAGGAAGGAAGGAAGGAAGGAAGGAATGGTGCGGAAGGAAGGAAGGAATGGTGCGGAAGGAAGGAAGGAATGGTGCGGAAGGAAGGAAGGAAGGAAGGAATGGTGCGGAAGGAAGGAAGGAAGGAAGGAAGGAAGGAAGGAAGGAAGGAAGGAAGGAAGGAAGGAAGGAAGGAAGGAAGGAATGGTGCGGAAGGAAGGAAGGAAGGAAGGAAGGAAGGAAGGAAGGAAGGAAGGAAGGAATGGTGCGGAAGGAAGGAAGGAAGGAATGGTGCGGAAGGAAGGAAGGAAGGAAGGAATGGTGCGGAAGGAAGGAAGGAAGGAAGGAAGGAATGGTGCGGAAGGAAGGAAGGAAGGAAGGAAGGAAGGAAGGAAGGAAGGAAGGAAGGAAGGAAGGAAGGAAGGAAGGAAGGAATGGTGCGGAAGGAAGGAAGGAAGGAAGGAAGGAAGGAAGGAAGGAAGGAATGGTGCGGAAGGAAGGAAGGAAGGAAGGAAGGAATGGTGCGGAAGGAAGGAAGGAAGGAAGGAAGGAATGGTGCGGAAGGAAGGAAGGAATGGTGCGGAAGGAAGGAAGGAATGGTGCGGAAGGAAGGAAGGAAGGAAGGAATGGTGCGGAAGGAAGGAAGGAAGGAAGGAAGGAAGGAAGGAAGGAAGGAAGGAAGGAAGGAAGGAAGGAAGGAAGGAAGGAAGGAAGGAAGGAAGGAAGGAAGGAAGTGGGGGAAGGAGACACATGAGAGAGAATGTTTATGTAGGACAGTCATGTCGTGGAACAGGTAGCCCTGAGAGTTAAGGGCTGTCTCCATCCTTGGAAATTTTCAAACTCCAACTAGACTAAGCCTTGAGCAACCTTAGAGCTGTCTCTGCTTTGAGCATGAGGCTGAGCCAGAGGCCTCTTGAAGTTCCCTCCAACCTGGATTATTTTATGATCCCAGATCTCAGCATTAACAAGAATAACTTTGATGAAAATTATGACGGATGCAGTTCCACTGTTACAGAAGTTACTTATAAATAGTGTGTCCTTTATGTAAGTAGCAATGCCTGCCCTAATCATCATCTGATAAATATAACTTCATCCCTACCCACGCTGGGACAGCTACTCAGTCTTTCCAGGACACTTAATACAGTCCACGTTTCCAATGAAAAGAAACTCCATATAGCCAAGGAACAAAAATCCCAACACCATCACTCTACTGTAAAGCAGCAATTTACTAAAATACCATCATCATCCATCAGCTACTAATCTTTAAATAGCAATAATTACTAAATGTTCTTGTACCTACTAAACTAGACATAGACAGGATATAAACACATTGCTAAATCACTTAAGCAATAAATTACAATGTGTGCCTTGAAGCTTGAGTAAATACTGTTGACTTGGAGTTCACAGTAAGAACACAGATTTGCACAAAGTTACATTGCCTGAAGTAGGAAATGGTCTCTCATATTAAAGCATAATTTTTCAGGGAGAAGAATCTCTGTTTATAGATTTCTCTGACAATCAGATTCTTTATGAATCAGTTGCCTCTTCCAAATTTATCTGATTAAAGCAAATCATGTTAAAATGATTTATGTATTTTTGGAATGCTTTCTAAAGTTAAGAAAAGTTGCATTAGAGTATTCTTTAGGCTTGTTTTCCACCTCAAGTAACATCGTTGCTCATTAGATAACTTAAAAAATATAATTTTATGTGGAAAGAAATGTGCCAGATTAATTTACTCTGTCTAGCCTTCGCTGAAGTTCTCAAACATTCAGTCCTTCTATCTAATGTAACCCAATATAGTTGATATAAGCTGAGATGTCTTCAGGAACATAAACACAGAAACATAATTTTAAACATAGGTTATGTCTGGAAAGTTTGAAAAAAGAATATTTAGACCAGGGGATTAATGAGGGGAAGTGCTCTGACCAATATAAAAATCTAGTGTTATACTACTAGTTTCTGTGTTTAGATTCAATGCATTAACCACTACTCTTGAAGCCCAAACCATATTTTTATGCATCTGGTCATTCACTCATGTGGACTAGATGGCTGTAACAATATCTCAGAAGACAGTGTTAAAGGCACATCTTTAGATTTCTCTAAAACTTGAAAGACACACAATATATGATGATATGAAAGCTGGTTTATCACAACATGAAGTCTGTGAAAATGGTTAGGTTATTTTTAAAAACAATATTTGCAGTGTTATTGTATGCAACGGTTTCAAAATAAACCATAGGTATTTTTGTTTATTCACTCCTTCATGCATTTTATTTTAGTTTCATTTTTATTTGCCTCATGCTACATATGATAAAAGCGCTGTCTGTGTGTTGCACATAGCACACACACCAAAGGGTTATGTTACCTGAAATTAACAGTGTCACAGAAAAAAAGAGACACTGGCTACACCTTCAACCTCTCTATTATTTACAACATCTTTTTTAGGCTTTTGGGATACATTGATGTTCATTCCTCATTCAAATATTTTTTAAGAAAAAGCCTGAATGATCATATGTCATATTTTACCATGTCACTTTCCTTTATGAATCCCATGATCTGCTTCTCATTGAAGAATCAACTTTTTAGCAGAATCAACTGCATTTAGTCTTTAGAATAAATTTTTCTTTGTTTTGTTTTGCTTGTTTGCTTGTGTTATTTACAAATATCTACACTGTGCTCTTCGATGAACTATTCTGTCAGTTATCAAACCAGCATGCTGCAACAATGGAAACACTGTACTGACAAACAGGCACAAAAAATTAATTTTAAATTTTAAAAAATGCAGAAAAAATAAGCATCTGCCAGCAGGACAGCTTCAAACATTCAGCACATTCAGATATACTCAAATACTCAATGTTCCTCAGGGTGTAATTTAGTTCAACCACGGTTTTTTATTTAGCATTTCAGCAGATTCAGCCTGGCCACTACTAAGTATGAGAATTTTGCAGATTTTTAATCCATGGCACTTCCAAGCATTCTTTTGGGTACACATGCCATGAACTTTGACCTCTCGGAACCAGCTACTGTCTGGGTGCATCCTGGGCTAACTGCTTGAAGGTACATGGCAACATGAGCAAGCGAAGGCAAATCTGAGTTCCTCTAGCTCTAAGATAATCAGGAAATGATCTAGTTTCAGTTTCGGTGAAACATTTGCATCTTCAGGTCAAACTGGGCAGCTCAGGTTGCCCAGAGGAGTTTTAGAGAAGTTGTAGATGCCCCATCCCTGGAAGTGCTCAAGGCCACTGGATGGGGCTTTGAACATCCAGGTGTAGTGGAAAGTGCCCCTGCCCATGGCAAGGGGTAGGACTGGATGATCTTAAAGATGTCTCCTAACCCAAACAATTCTATGGTTCTTTGACTGGTAAAATCTTTAAAAATCAGGGTGTGTGATCTTGAAATCAATGTCTGCTAGGTTGTCCGGACACTAAGATGGGTTGTGGCTGGCCAGCCCTGGACACAGCATGTGTGCTTGCTCTCTGTTTTGCAGTCTGTAGGCAGTGCAAAACCAGAATGTTTCTCAGGTTTTAGACAACCCATTACTGAAAATCCCTGAGTGAGTCCTAGTCCTGGACACAAGAACCATCCCAGCTTAAGGATTTTATAAGCTTTATTTCGATCTGTACTTTCCTTCTTTATCTTTAATCCCTGAATGAGCAGCAGTGGCAGTGCCATCTGTTTCCCAGGAAGGGCAGAAAATGGTGGCCGGCTCCTGATGAGCCTTAGTCTTGCACTTTCAATGAACAAACTAATAAACTGATAACAGAAAGGAAACAAATTATCATTAACACAAAAAAACCCAAAACAAACAAACAAACAAACAAAAACCCCCAAACCAAAACAACAAAAAAATTAAAAAACAGACAAACAAACAAACAAAAAAACAAGGAAAAAAAACCCAAACAAAAACCAAAAACCAACCATGAAAACCCACCAATTTAAAAACCCCAAACCCTCATCCCAGCCCCAAAACCCAAGCCCTACCAGCATTCTCATGCAAACAGGAGGCTCTAATCTAAACAGTGTCCCCGCCTGGGCCCCAGAACTTGATCATTCATGGAGATCTTTACTTCATTTTGGCCTGGTTTCAATTAGCACTGTCCCATTCTCCTGGCCCAGCAATCACTTTTAATAAAGAACGTGGGAATGGCCACCTTGTTCTGGATATAAAGGACTTTAATGACACAGAGCAGTCACCTCTCTGCCAGGGAACACTCCCTGCCCTCTTTTATTTGCAGGTACAGCTGTGAATTCAATGAGCTAATAATGAGTAATGGTGCAATCTTGTGCAGGGAAGAGAAACAAAAGGAAATATTGGATGATGAAGAAAAGGAACTCAATGCAAAAAGCCATGGGAACTGGCTGGCGAGTTGCAAATGAAGCTCATAAAATTACTTTTTCATTTAGACCACAGAGTTTTGGAAGCATGATCTGAGAAATAAATAACAACAATGAATGTTTTAAAGGAAACCCTTTAAAAAAAGAAATCAAGAAAAACTGTTTTAAAGGCACAGGGTTTTCCATGTAAACAGAGATCTTGAGGACTGGAACAGCAGAACCAGAAGCAATATAAGCTCGCTTCTGAAAGCCTGGTATAAAAGTAGGGCTTGCAGGGTCTCAGTCTGTTGCCTGGAATTGAGACAAAAAGACTTCTCACAGTAGGGAATATGCTCTGGACTGTACTGTGTCCAGGGTCCTCTCTCCATATCTCAATATTACTGGAAATTTCTTCTGAGGCAAATTCTGTAGGAAGTTTGCCATCTCAAAATCAAGAAAAAATACTGTTCCAGACTGTAGGAACTAGTCTGTGTTCTTTAAGGCTCTAAATAAGAAAATAAACAAAACAGTAAATTGGAAAGGAAAGCTTCATGAGTGAGAGACAGGACTGATGATTATCTGGTATATTGCCTCTGTGTTTCATACAGTTTCATACCATTATTCAGCCCTCTTCTGTGAAAAAGTGTGTTTCCAGTTACCAGCATCTCCCTCTCACTTTGCTCTCTTCTTTAAAATAAATGCTATTGATCAGCAGCAGTCTTTTCTGAAATTGGCAGAAAGGTATGAGCCTATTAAAACTCTTATTAAGGCTGAATATGACTGGAAAGGAGAATTGATTCCTACTAGATTTATATCCGTTAGGTTTTTGTTGCAATTCCCTATTTGTAACATTTCATTACACACCTTCAGAAGCTATTTTTTCTTCTTTTTATTTCATTCTGTGGATTTTGCTTCTGATATTCTGAAAGAGTGATCATTATTTTTCCTATTTTTATTCTAGACATTATTTTGTACAGACGAGTTTTTAGCCAACTAAATCTCACAATTTTTTTTTCCCCAGAGGAACCTGAGTCAACTGTGTCCAGATTGTTTTGTTAGCTATGTTTAAAATTACCACAGAACATATAAGTTTGTGAACGCATGTGTCTTCGTATCAGCATATAAATCTTCAGTCAGGTCACACTTCTCTGCATATGAAAACTGGCAGTGTTTGCTTAAAAGACTAAAAAGAAAAGAAAGTTGGAAGCAGAATGTTTTAAAAATTATTTCTAGACAAGTGCCACAGTTAAAAGGAACAGCCTGAAATAAATCAGAACTTCTGTCTGCCCAGTCTGCTAGTGTTTTCTGGCAGGTGCCATTTAAGAGCCCAAACAATGGTTCAGTGCAGGAAAAAAAAAGAATGTTTTGAGCCTGAAGCCAATGGTTCAAGAAACTCAGCCCTCTTCAGTACCACACCTTTTCGTAAACTAAGAGAACTCAGCTGGCATACATATTTAGATTTCCATTTTAAAAGGGGGATTTCTGAAATACCGCTTTGAAGAGAGTTGGTTACAAAGTTTCTGTTGCCTTTAATATGAATAAAGGAAGACTTTAACTATATCAGACCTATCAAGTCTTTTAGACTAGATCTCCATAGTAACCATTCATATATACTTGGGTGTTTCTCTAACACAGCAGTGTGAGTTAGTAATGTTGTCTGTATTTCTTGCATTGTCTTCAGCTCCTCTTGAACCCTGAGGGCTCAGCATTGTGTCTGAACAAATATTTTACAATAAAATATTTTAAACAAATGTATGTTTGAGTTCTCTGAATTTAATATTGAATATAAGCTGATTCAGAATAAAGAACAGTGTTTGGAAATGTAAAGCCAACTCAGGCTACAACCATGAGCAGGTGAGGCATGATTTGTAAAAGGTAAGGGAAGTATTGCCTTCTTCTGAACATGTCTGAAAAATTTCTTAACCAATGGGCTGAAAATTATCTTAGTGAAATAAACAATTAATTTACAAGTTTTGAAGTAGTCATACAAACCTAGAATTTTCCTCATTTCCCCTGTTTGGGAAAAAAAAATTCTAGAAAACTGTCTAAAAATGGAAGTGTAATGTTTTGTTTCACTTCTTAATTCATCTGTGAAACTAAATTA
Organism: Acanthiza pusilla; assembly: GCA_036630365.1. Lineage (NCBI taxonomy): Eukaryota > Metazoa > Chordata > Aves > Passeriformes > Acanthizidae > Acanthiza > Acanthiza pusilla. The sequence continues at coordinate 4,509,705 of JAXCHO010000036.1, forward strand.
TCTATAAAATTCAACTGACAAATAAACAAATAAAACTTATGTACACTGTTGTTTATCTTTGAATATAATGAAATGCAAGAATTTCCCACAATGTGATTTCCTGAATATTTGATTTGGACCATGCATATAACCTTTGCTGAACTGGAGTCTATTTGAAGCAGTTTTGATTTTAAAAAATGTATTTCAAAAGTGAGATAATTAATAACCATGGAAGATTGAGGTTGTTATTTGTTTAGTTTAGGGTTTGGGTTTTTTTTTCCCCATTGTTCTGACTCCTGGTCTAAAACTGAATTATAAAACAGTTTATAAAAAAGGTATTTAGTTCATGATGCACAATGAAGCAGAGGTCTTTTCCAGTACAACTTCTGACTTTCTGAATCTGTTCTAATTTGCCTTCAACACTTTTTTTCCTTTAAATTGTTATTTTGCATTAAAATACAATCAAGTTCTTAAACCTTTCCTCTTAATTTCATCAAAATGTTAACGAGTTTGGTATGTTCACCTTTAGAGAAAATTGAGCTGCATCTTATGGAATGATGGATATAAACTTCTCAACCTTTTAATGCTCAATATAATTCCTCTAAAATTATGCTAAAGCAAACAACGTAGAATTTTCTTTGTGTGATGTAATAATAATAATAATAATAATAATAATAATGATGATGATGATGATGATGATGATGATAACCCTACAATGCAATAACATTTAATTTATTTGATGACTTTGGTTAAATGTGAACATCAAACTGGAGAAGGTTCAGAGAGATGCCAGAAGAGCAAGCAATTAGCAATGACATAAGGCATGACCTGCTGTGTAAAAGCAGCTTCTGCAGGTAGTCAGGACTGATCCCAGCATTCATCCCTCAGCTACCTGCTGGATTGCTTTGTAGTTTTATCAGCCCTAGAGATCCTGTGGGCCATTGGAGGGAAACATCTGACAACATCCAGCCTTGGTCTCAGGAAGGAACCCCAAAACCTGCCCATGAGGCATGCCCAGCCATCAGTCTCAGAGACAGGTCTTTAAAAGTTGATGTTTATGTATTTTTTAAAAAATATTATTTTATTTTAAATATTCTCATGTAATCAATTTAATTTTGAATATTATTGCAAATAAAACTGGAGTTTCTGTTTGATATAAACCACATTTTCTTTTCATTTTACCAAACGCTCATTGTTTTTCATGTTTGACCCATTGCAGATGTACTTGGGGGTTCTGTTGTTTTTTAGGGTCTTTTATTCATCAACAAACCAAAATCCTAGTTATATGGACATTTCTTTTAAAATGACTGGGTCATATGGAAATTGTTGCTTACAGCTTGACAGTTAATGATATGTTTCTGTATAAAAACATGAAGATTTATTACCATTCTGAAGAAAATCATTATTTTCTATCTAATATAACAGTGGGAGTTGCCATTATCCATGTAAATGGTTAGTTCTTTTAACGCTTACTAAGGTCTTGAACTAAGTAACATATTAAGGCAATTATTTCTACCAGTTAAACCAATTCCCACTGTGAAAAACAGGTGTCTAGTCACGAGTTGCAAGCCTGTCCCCATCAATTTACTTTAATGTCACTTTTAAAAAGGTAAACTAAAGTCTTTGAGTTTGCTGTTTCATTTAATATTCCTACAACTTTATGTAGATGTCTAAGGGAATGTATCATTACATTTTCAATCTTTCTTTCTTTCTTTCTTTGTGGTAAAAAATAAATCTTTCCCTTACACTTTTAACAAAAGGGGACTAAAGCAGGTTAAAAACTTTGGAATGAAACCAGAGAGAAAAGTTTCATAGGAGTTTCACATATCTAAGAATTATCAAGGACAAGCCCTCAGGTAGAGATGAAAGGTTGGAGTTCATAGCTGCTTTAGCCAGGATTCAGTTAAGTTGGAGAGAAGGAAAAATATCAAGACTTTCAATAATTCTTGTGCCCTTTGCTAGCCCTTGATGGTGTGGCCCTCTGTGGTTCACTTCATAGGAAAGGTAAGAGCTTCTTCATTCTCTAGTGAGCCTGACTGCACGTATGAGGCATTAAAATGCACAGGTTGAAAGCTTTCAAGAGCAGATCAATCTCTAGACTCAACACACTGTGTCAAAGTGGTTGAATTCAATTTGCTTATAGCTCAGTGAATTGAGTTTTGACTTCCTGACCTCTTTTGGTTTCACATCCAATGTCAAGCCCTGACAACACTGCTGCTAGCAAGGTTATTTTCTTGATATACCTCAATAACAGGAGTTTCTTCAAAGGACTTCTAAAATGACAGTTTTTCATAACCTAACAGGAAAGAATTTGCAACTATAGCAATATCTATGATTGTTGGTAGTCAAACAGAACTCTCTTTTTTTGACAGATGACATTAATAGATAAGAGCCGTGGGGAAGCAAATTGGTTTGTCCAGTTTTATGGGTAAAGAAGTATTCCCAGAATGAGAAAATGAGGGAATCCTTCCCATTTTATTGTCATAAATACTCAGTATATTATTAAACAGGCTTCTGTAAATATGCCTATAATAGTAAAATAGACAGTGTGAGAGCCCATTGTGTGTCTCTGAAGCAAACGTTTAATCTCTCTGTGCCTATGAATTGTTTGGGAGACATGACCTGAGGCAGAAACAGTAAAGGATTGTTCTGACAGTGGGTCACCCCCTGTGCTGCTTAATCTGCTGGTGAGTATATATAGCACAGGGATGCTGGTGTGAGTGTCCACAAGAAATTCACTGACCTTTTCGTGCCACTCCTTCTGGGCTAATATATCTGTGTAGACACCATGCTGATAGAGCTGGAGTGCTGTTCTTGGTCTGAGCATATTTCCTCTATTACAATCCCTCTAATAAAAACAATAGGAAGGAAGGAATGAAGGGACATAGAACTTCCCGTGTCTATGCGAGTTGTTTAAGCCAAGAGCCATAGTAGAAATTGTTCTTTCCTTGAACTTGAGAGATGCTAGTGTTTCGATCACACCTGGGTGATTTAGGTGCTGCAGCAGTCTAGCTGATTTTAAATAAGAAGGACAATTGAATACTTTCTAGTTTGATATTAGAAAAACAACACATTTTTATTGAATCATAGAATCATACATGTTGGAAAAGAACTCTAATGTCATTGAGTCCAACCATTAACCAAGCAAATCTGTGTAACTTGGATGTTAGAAGCAGCTCATTTCTGAGTCTGGGATGTACCTAACTTAATTTCTGAATACTTTGAAATAATTCATCATATTCAGCAGGAAGTAATTATCCTGGAGGATGTTGTGAACATGGACGGGATTTAAACTCAACTTAGTTTTTCCATCATGGAGCAGCATGACATCAAGATAAGAAAAAATTGCTCACATTGAGCTGATAAAATAATTGGCTCAGTCACGTAATTACTGTTAGTGCAATGTGCTGCTCCTGCCATCAGGTGCTTTCCCCTGCTCTCAAGCCACTAAAACCTAATATAGAGCAAATTATCTCAGGACATCATCTGCTTGAGGGCCCCCTACAATCACTTCTGAAGACAGACTGAGGACATACATGTGTCTTCATTAATTATAAATGTCTCTAGCACCTCAGCAGAATTGAAGACAACCAGCCATATCTTGGTTTCATAAGAAAAACGACACTACCATGCTAAGCTGGAAGCAGTGGTTGTAGTTCATAAGTATATTTGTTTCCATTAATGTAGTTAAACCACTGGAGTAATAGCAACAACAGGAACATCAAAATCATACCTTAAGAAAGCTGAAACAAACAATAAGATTTAAGGTCAATATTAATAGTCTTTGTCTAATGTTGGGTCTCATATGCTGAAATTCCATACAATTTATAGCTCATACTGTGAGAGTATGAAGCAATATATTCCTTTGACAGACCTGTACCTCAAGTATATTTATGAACTCGGTTATATTAATGTGAGAAGTCAGATAGAAGTGTCTACATTTCATGAGAGACGACGCCAAGATGAAAAAGAGGCTAACAAACCCCTATTTTTAGGAGTACATCTTGAAGCACCCCCTCCCACTTGTTGATGGAATACCATGAGGTGCCCAGGGTGTGTTGAACTGCAACATATTCACATCTGTAGAAGTGAGCTCAAAAGCCTTCAGGAACCAGAGTGTCTGTGCAAATGTCCACGAGTCCCAAATAAGCCAAAATTCCTAAAGACATGCTAACAAAATAGGTTTCAGCTTTATACTTAATATCTCAAATTATCTGACGAATGATATCCTTAATTTAGTGGCATTCATGTCGCCTAGCATTATGCAATTTCTGCTAAACGATAATCATGTTTTACTCAATTTCTGTAATAAATTGACCAATCCACATAGAGTCAAACTTTCCCCTCTCCCTGATTCTTTCTGAGACAGCCATCCAATCTGTAAACTGAATAGTGAAGGATCCTTCATTTCTTAAATAGTTAAATGCTATAATAAATTAGACTAATAAAGACTTTGCTTTTTTATCTGAGGCTCTAAACAACCCTCCAGAACCTGATAAGTGGAAAATATTTCTCTTTTAAAAGTATGTCTGTATCAGGATTTTATTTTAAGCTGAGTATTTCTCATTCTGGGTGTGTTACACATATTGCATCACCTTAAAATCTAGTTTTATAGTACAAGTAGCCAGGCTTGAGAATTATTCTTATTTATTTGTTCACTGAAAAGCAACCAAATATATGAAATGAATACTTTCATTCATTTAATGTATTCATATATACTTTCATATGGATCTTGCAACAGGAAATATATTGACAGAAAGGGAAAAATGCACTGAAGAAAGAGGAAAGCTATTTTAGGAGAGCTGTTATGTGGGCAAACTGACCTCAGAAGTGCAGCATAACACAATTTCTCTCTGCAATGTTATAACCGAATAATCCTTAATGTGTTATTTATCAAAATGTGCTGACAGCCAGTGCTGGAGTACCCAAAAGTCCCAGCCAGGCTTGGCTCACAATATACTGAGCAGCACACAGATTGATAGGGTAGCCCTGTGTCCCAGAGGGTTTGCACTCTGGTTTACAAGACACTTAACTGCAAGAGGGGTGGGTAAATGGAGTGTGAAAGAATCACTGGTAGGATAATATACTTAAGATGGAAGCTGGTAGAAACTCCACAATGGACTTTTGCAGAGCAGTCTTAAAAACTCTCTCTTATATCTGAGCTTCCTATCTCTGTCTCTGATGGCTCTTTCTTTTTCTCTGCTTGCAACTTTGCCCAATAATAAATATGGGGCGATACTGTCCAAGTCACCATCTGAGATTCTGGGAAACTGGTCTGAAACTACTGAGGCAGCAGCAATAAGAAATAAAAAGCTGGGTATTCTTAGAAAAAGAACATAACTTTTGAAAGAGAGACTGGCTGCCACTTTGATATAAGAAATGTGAGTTTTGCTGTGCCATGAAATTTACTCAAACTTAACAAATGTATAAATATTGAAAGTACTTTATTTTGAAGATATATGACTGGGATATTCTGTTAGAAACTTCTGAGATGCAATTTCATTTGTTACTAAATGTAATTGAACAAGAAAAGTCTGAATTTAAGTTATTTCTTCTCTAAGTTAATTATGAAAATCAAATAATAATCTTCTGCCATTTAGTGAAATGTTTTGTTGTTTTAATATTATTTAACATAGATATTTAGTTCTGCTGTTAATAACAATTTTATAAAAAATTGATAGAACTACTTATATTTTTCTGAATATCATATCAATACATATATCTTTTAAGTATAACTCTAAACCTTAGTTTTACTACAAAATTAGCTTTTGAGTTATAAAATTCAGAATGACCAAATGTTCATAGATAACAAGTATTTAAAATGCTTTGTGCATAATTATCAGGTTCTTTTTCCATTTGCCTTTCTGCTTCCTGCTGTCTCTGCTCCCCACCAGTGAGTTATACATTTAGGAGGAAAGTCATCTATTGACTGCAGAGTTGAATTCAGTTAATATGCCTCACTCTAGCAGGACAATGCATGTAACACAGCAGGCCTAATTTGCTGTCCATCTCTAGCTATGAATATTGCTGCCAAATGTCTGCAGTCAAGTGGTTTTCATTACTCTCAAGTTCTGTGGTGCGGAATTCTCTGCAAAATTTAATGACCCAAGTTCTTTTTTGAAAAAGTACTCTTTTAGAATGGCATTCAACATGAGCGCTACACACAGGTGAAGTATATAAAAAAGTAGATCCACTGCAAAAAAGGAAAATACAGACTGTCATAGTATCTGAAAGAGTATAACCAATGAAACACTTTTCTAAAGGAGCAGAAAAGGAGCAACTTCGTAGCTTATATATATAAATATATATATTCTCTGAGAATGGGTTCCTCTAATTGATTGCCAAGTCCATGAGAACACTTCAGTACATTATTTTCTGGAAACAGAAAGCATGGCTGTGGCTTTGAGAGGTGAATTCTGCTGAATGTGCAAGGTTATTGTTATGTTTAAAGCCAAAAGAGAAATTCAGCAGGGGAACTTTTTTCTTAAAATAGTTGCCACAGTAATAAGAGCCCTGTTTTATCGCTGGTTTATCAAAGGTGCTGCACACAAAAAACCTCAGCTCTATTCAATATCTTGTTCTCATTATTCTTGTTGCCAGTAGCACTAATCATTCCTCTATTTTCAAACTGATAATTGACATTGTGAATTCACTGTTGAGAAGAGGGAAGAGAAAAAAAAGAATTTAGCAATTTTTCGCTTGTATAAACCTCTTGGGGTAATTTATTAAGAGATCAAGGTTCCAGTACATCCGTCAACACACACAATTGTCCTAATTATCTCTAAAATTCTTCAAGTTGAAGGTCTTTCCTGTGTTCAATTTCTTTGCTGCTTTAGTAAGAGCTAGGAAGAGGAGTATGAGCCCTGGTCCATGCTGCAATTTACAGCGCACAACAAAGTAGCTGCCATTTGGGCTTGAACAGAGTTACTCAGAGAGTAGGTCGTTCGGGCTTATCCAGCGCATTACGCAAAAACTCAGCCTTCCTTAAAACATGGGCGTAGGAGTGGAAAATAGACAACGTTTTCAGAGAATAGTTAGATTCATGCCGTTTTAGAGCATATTGCTATATGATGTATTGTTGATATTACTAAGTTGCAAGTAAATCAGCAATGAGTTTCCATGCCTGAAAAGGTAGAAAAAAGCTCTACCAGACTTTTGTGTTTCTGCTAGGAAAGGGCTATAGCTTTAATGGGAAACTGAAGGATGCCTGGATTTGTGGCTTACTTAAAAAGGTATTTTAACCTCTGGAAGTGCCAGCATTTAAATCATAAGATGGGAAAATTACCTGACCTCTCAACACCTGACCCTTGCATAGAGCCATTATTTAAAGGGCCAAAATCATAGTAAACACCTACGAGACAGTCCAGTTCCCAGATTTACATCAGTGCCCTGGCATTGCTCGGGACACCAGTGAGGTTGTAGCCTGCTCCTTCTTAGGACTGTCTCTGAGAAGAAAACTTGCAGGTCCCCAAGCAAGGAAAAAATCTATTTGGAAGAAAGTAGCTTACTCAAAAAACCTCTCAAAATATACACAGAAATTTCAAGTGTGTTCTGATACAAGCGTGTGTAATCCTGCACTTTAAATTCAGCTGGCAACTGGACCAGAAACACAAAGAAAAATGTCAATAAGAGATTTTAACAAATGCTGAGATTTTGCTATTATGCACAAAGTGGAAGCATATCTAATCCTTTCTAAATCCAGTCAATTCAAATGGAAAGCAATACATATAATGATAGGAAAGAAAGATCACCTTAAGGACACTGGTTTTTACAAAAGTGTTAACTAACATCTACAAAGCATAACTGATGATTATGACAAAGATGATGATGATGATGATGTTGATGAAGAAGAAAGTAATAATAAAAGTACACTTCATTATGTAGAAAGCTTGTTCTCAACAACAAAGTGAAATAACTACAGTGCAGTAAAACACCCCTCCCTCCCAGATCTGATTGACTTCTAGCTTTTTGTCAGTAAAATGTAGACTGAGAAAATTTCTTTTACTTATTTGCATGGCATGACCTACGAAAAATGTAGCATTTAAGAAAACCATTTGAAGTACTGAATTCTGAGGATGGTACCCCTAATGGTACCAGCGCCGTGAACAATATCATTAAAAACTGTTTACCTCCTATGGCCATTGTTCCCACAGTTATGTGAGCCCCATTAGCCTGAGGCCAAATTTAAACTGAGAATTTAGAGACAAATCTCTGGAGCTAAAACATGATGCAAATTGCCTTGGGATTATTCCAAAAAGAGAAATGGAGACATATCTTACCTTTTACTTTTGTCATTACAGAAAGAGTAAATACTCTGGAAGGAAAAGAAAGAAGGGGGGCGGGGAATAGGTTGATGATAACGAATGATTTAATACTGAGTTATATTAAATTATGAGAATGTAGTCATAGAAGTATTAAACCAGGTATTGATACCTGCATTTTTAACTCTAGTGGCTGAATTACACTGTACAATTACTATATAATACAAGACATGAATCTGGCAGCTGCTTCTCAATTTCACCTGACAACATTCAGTATCAAATAACATGCTTTTCTGTACTATTTTTTAATTTCACCAGAAAAAGAACCCAAACACTTACTGTTGGCAAATAAAAGGATTAGAAAAGCACATTTTTTCCCAGTTTCTCAGTTCAGACTGCATCATAAAAGAGAAATTAATTAAAAAAAGAAAAAAAAGAAAGCTAGTCTTGGTCATTTTAACACCTGTAAGAAAAAAATTCAAATGAAGACAAAAATAAGCAATTTATGGATAGCCATTATTACCTATCAAAGTTGTTATTACTCAGAAGGAAAAACAACCCCTACAGTGATTAAAGCGGCAAAATCTTCCCTTTTTAAATTAAGTATTGTTTATGTTACCTGTAATTCACAAAGTAAAACTCAGTTTCACAGTAAAGAACATTCATTGTTCCGAACTCATGTTCATTGAGTATGAATGCAATGTTACTGAGAGGATGAGTTTAGCTTTAAAAGATATGGTGAAGTAACCACAGACCAGTAATTCATAAACTTATGATCATATTTTTCCATGGATTTGAAAGCTTTTATAAAATTAGATTTTTTTTCTTCCTTTTTATTTAGGGGTAGAAATGAATATTTAAATAGCTGTTTCCCGATACAGTTTTGTGCCCTTTTGGGACTGAAAATTTCTAATGAGGTTTATGTAGCCCTTAGACAAATTAGTACAGTAGCCTTTTTACTGTTTTCTATGCAAAAATGTAGGCCAGTCAGCATTACCCAAACTTCTTCTTCATAATAAAGCACATTCTGTTCCACTTTTGACAGCAATGTGTGGGCTCCATTAGTGGGGAGCTTGCTTGCCCAAGCAACTCTGTTTTAAGTAGGAGTATAGTTATAACTAACAGCAGTCTATATTGTTAAAAGGAGGTTGTTAATTCTAGAAATGCACTGAAGCATATTTAAAAAAAAATCACACTGTATGTAGCAGTCAGTATGCCTCTAAGACAGGATTCTAGGATCTTATTAGACCAGTTCTGACTCTTCTTTGAACAGTTTGGAAAGGACAATTACTCAATATGGACTTACACTGCATTAAGTTTAAGATAGTTCCAATGTTTTCATAGAAATAATTGGAAAAAAAAAAGGATAAAAGCTGGCATGTAATTCGTGTGCAGTGGAGTAGTTAGCCACAACTTCAATTGGTACCGGTAGCAAAACTATCCTTATCCAGGTTTGTACTAAGCACTGTAAAAATGACTGGAAAAAAGCTTTTATTGGGGCAAATCCCTAGGGTAGGAAAGGGAGTCCCAGCTCCATAAACACACTGGGCTGCTCATAGGTGGATGCTGCTCCTGCTGCCTTCCTGGACATAGACACACAGTACTGAGTCATTCAAACAGTACCTGTAGGCCATTTCTTGGCAGTGGATAATGTTTTGTTCGTGCTCTTGTTGATTTTTTTCAACAGAGTAGCTACTACTAACCTTCCCTGCTTTTTCATAGGGACCATGCTCTTTCCTGTACCACCATTTTCCTGAGCTTCAGCTTCTGCATCCTTCCAGCTCAACCACTCCCACAGTGTCCATTCAATGATAATGCCGTGGTCATTCAGAGAATCTCCTGTTATCTCCCACACCACATGGTTCTCCAAGCCCATGCACAAAACATTCTCCACTGCTGTGCACAGACCTGTGCACAGGGCAGCTGTGTGCTCACTAGCACACCCCTGCCAGCATTTTGGGATCAGCAGGCACCACTACTCTCACACCGTCTCACCACGGCAGTGTCTTATTCATGGTGGAATCATGATAGATGTAGAACAGAAAGTGCAAGAGATTGCGTCAGGACAGGGTGGAATAATATTTAGTGAGGAAAACCTTTTCTTAATTCATAGTGAAGGAGTGAAAATGACAATTTTCCCAGAACCTTTCTTTTACAAAGATATATTAAAAGCACTGCGGGTATTTAGGTTAGCTGTGCAAAAGTCAGTGGCTGCCTGGATCCTGCATAGATAGTGCTTAGCCTCAGGAATATACTCTGGGTGGGTAAATTCCAGAAAGCTAAGAGTATTTTGTGTAAAAATAGAAATGTGCCCATTTGTGATGTTTGAAATTACTAATTACAAGAATTCTGAAGTGTCTCTTTGCTCTTTCAGGGTGAAGTAGACAGATTAGGAATTCCTGATTTGCATAAAGCATTCATCATAACAAGTACAGAGAACACAGAGAAGAAGCAGGTAGAATATATGTAGCTAGGACTGATAAATACAGGAACATAAACTTAGAAGCAAATTTCTTTTTTTAAAAAAAAATTTATTACAGAACAGTAGTGAGATCATAGGAAAAAACAAAACAAACAAAGCACTGAGCACCTGAGCTCTAGTCATGACCCAAAATCTGATGGTGTAAGTAAACCTTTAGGTCACGAGGCTGTCTCTGTAGTGTAGTCCTTACCAGTGAATATAAGGAGTGATGATGTGGGTAAGTGAATATATTGATTTGAATAGAGTTACACTCACTTATTAATATACAATCTTCCCAGGTTGTCAGATTCCAGAGATAAGAAAGCCTGTCTAGATAAGGAATGGGTTGACAGTGTGACTATATTAACAAAGTCTCTAAAACGGGGAAACTTACAGAAGAAGAACAGCTCTTCAACCAAAGTTTATATTTCTCTCCCAACTGAAAAGTGATCTGTCAAGAACTGGGTTTTGCTTGGGTTTGTTATTTTACAATGTTTGCCTTCCTGTCCAACCACTTTGTGTGTTGAAGCCCTTCTTTCTGGTAAGTGGCTGAACATCCCTCACTGATGGGAGGTACAGACTGAACTTTCTTTGCCCTTTACTTATGCATGTGCTTTCACTTTTTTGCTTTATAAACTGTTTATCTCAACCTATGAGTTGCTTTCCATCTTGTTTTCTCTACCCTCTCCCTCTGGGAAGGGGAGTGACAGAACAGCATCCAGCCAAGGTCAACCATTACACTGCTTTTGCATATCTTTTTTCTTGTTGCTTTTGCTTGAATGGCATAGATAAAGTATATATATATATATATATATATATATATATACACACACACACATATACGTATATATGGCTATTCTACATAGTTAATTAATTAGAGCTAATTCTAGAATAATCAACATATTAAAGCTACACAAGTATTTAAGAGCATGTTAGCTTAAACTTTCCAGCTTAGTAACTAATAGCAAGAAGAATGACAATAAGCTCTTAGAATTCAACTCTCAGATTATGCAAGGCTATAAAAATCATCATTAATATTCTGAATTATATCTGAAAGCACATTCAAAGCCAGAAAGGAATTTAGTACAGGTGTCAGCAGGATTGACAAAAATTTTTGTTCTGCATCCAATTAGAATAAAAAAGCAGAGCAGAGATGATGATCTTAAATTATTCCAGAATATTGAAAAGGAGATCTCTTTTAAAATTAAGACTCTCTCTAATTGTGAAGACTGTGGCAAGTAATGACATCTGTTTTATGAAAGAGCCTTTCAATATTTTTATTACAGCTTGATTACAATATTTCTATTTCTTCTGTTTTTGAGACCTGAAGACTTATTTCTGATTCTTCCCAGAAGCCTCAAGAAAAGGAATATTCCATGAGACTTAACTTCAGTAGGTTGAGGTTATTATTATGAAATGTTTATACCACATTACACTACAATATTTAAATCAAGCGGAAGATCCCAATATTCTAAGGTACTACACTTAAAAAAGTAATTTCTAGACCAGAAAGTTATGGTTTGATACTGACTGTTGTCAGTGTTCTACTCCAAATAATATGTGTCTAGTCTGACAATAAGATGGCAACAGATAGAAATCAAGTGTAAGATCCTATGTATTTTATCCTAGAGTAGCATGGTCTTATTTGACTCTACTTTGCCATTGCATTCTGACAACATGCATCTGAAATGAAGAACACTCGTGTATTCAGTGCATAAAATTCAATAAAGCAGAAGAAATAAAATAAAATGATGATTTTATTTATTTTTCATGATGTTGTTTCATCTAAGCAAAAACTGGGAGCCACCTGATATTTTAATTTTGCAGCAAATTATGTCCCCAGATGTTTACAGCAGCCGAATTGCCATACTTTTCTGTTTGTATATTGCAAATCTCTAATACTAACTGTCACTTTCCATTATTATTTAAAGTATTGAGAAGAGCTGTGTCAGAAGTAATTTTTTCCTGAACTTAACAATCAATTCATGCTAAGTTTCCTTGCTGAGATTTGAATCCTTTGATGGGATATCCAGACTGGTAAGAAGATCTAAACTAAACTAAAATCAATGTGCATATGGCTTCATTCCACTGTCCTAGGTTTTCCTTTTAGTTTCTTGAAACTTTGTGAAAGAGCTGCATTGTTTTTGAAATCTCTTTCTCCATTCCAGACACACTACCCAAGAAAATACTAGAAATGACAGAAACAGAAACTTTATAAGCTACCACGTGGAGCTGTAATCAAGTCATTCCTAATAACTTCAAGAAAGAGCTAGAAACTGCTTCCTGTGGTGCCTGGAAGCTGTGCACTGCCAATCATCTCTCCTAATTTAAAGCTGAGAGTCATCCAACTTTCCAACATGGTAGAAGTACATCAGCAATTCATTATCATTAGGGTACAACAAAAATTTAGATCTCTAGATATTTGTAGTTGGTTACAGTTTAGCAAAAAATAATCTGATTGACATTTGAAATGCATGTTATCTCAGTCCATTAAAAACAACGAAAGCTCTATCCTCCCAAAGAGGGACCCTAAGCAATGCAGCTTTTTCAAAGATAAAACCATGAAACAGTTACGTCATTCTACTAATAGGTTCTTGTTATTTTTAAACAGAGCCTGTTTTGATAGAGAAATTGAAGTGATGAAATCTCTTTAATTCCCCATGAAAATCTGCTAAAATTTTAAAATTACTCAGTTTGCACAGAATTATCGTAAGATTTCTGTCTATATCCTGAGAGGTTTTGGCCACCTTTAGCACAGACATTGCCTTTCCTGTAAGCAAATACCTGTGAAACTCATTAAGTGAGTGTGCATCTGTCACATCTCTCTAGCATGCTAATTTTCATAATGGATGACAACTCACAGGTGCCTCTAGTTGTTTTGTATTACTTTATGTGATCCACAGAGTGGACCTAACTTTTCCACCTTTGAAAGACTGCATAAAAAGCAGTAAGAGTCTTTTAGGCAAAGCAGTTACTTGGTGACCGAGACAGCAGAGTACTTGCATGGGAATGCAATTCTCTGATTGTACTTAAATCAGTGAAACTCAGAGGAGAGTACCAACTACACATTTTTCATTTTCAAGCTGTCTAACTTGAGTCTGTAGGGTCTGATTTATAGAAGTGCAAATGCAGTCAATAGAAATTGTGGTTTGAATATAAAAAATGTAAAATAAACACTCTGCAAAATCAGATTCTGCATTTTTTATACTGGATACTGAGAATTTCTAGAAACTCTTGAATTTAATCAATCAAGGGCAACAAACCTTATTTACTACAGTGGGGATAATACTCTGTTCATTTTAGAAGACCTTATGGAAATATATTCGCAGTTTTATGTGAATAAGACAGAAAGTTCTGAGGTAAAATGGGGGAAATGGCACAAAATGTATAATAATATTGTTTTAAGAAAAGCAGTTAAATGTACTTACACATACCACAAAATGAGAAGAGATTTTAATATGAACTATATATAATCAGATTGAGAAAAAGTAGTTCAGGAACATACAATAAATATTATAATAAAGAAGGATTAATAATTTAATTTTCAATTTTCCATTAAAATTTTTAGATGCATACTTAGAGCTCTAACACAATTCTTTTTTCCTTTCACACTCTTTAATAAACACCTTTTTCTTTAAGAAAAGTGTTCAAGTTATATTATGAATCACATCAAATTTTTAAAAAAAATGGATGCAGCTGATGTTACAGATGAAGTTTTGAATACCATCTTCAAATACCTAACTCAATACACAAGGCATGCATCTCTCTTTATATATCTGGAGAGAATTAGGTAGTCCTGTGGGAGTGGGATATATTTGTACATAGCTGTGAAGAAAGGCAACAAGACATTTCTGTGATTCTATTTTAAGACTGAATTACAGTAATTTTGGTGTAGTTAATTCCCATACATGGCAACAGAAATTTGTGCATTCCACAAACAAAAAAGAGTTTCCTTTCATTTAAACTGGATTCTCCTTAATTCAAGGATTTTCTGTTGCCTTGTGGCTCCTGATGTTTCTTGTATTGTTCCTAGAAAATGTAGCTTTTACGTTATTTGTAGCCTTTAGGCTGCACAGAATACCAAATAATATAAAATAATGTAAAATCAAATAAATCCCTGCATAGCATTGTGTCAGGTAGATACATTATAATCTAATAAATTCATCTTCCCCTGAATTAATAGATGTTCACTAACTCTATTTTAAAAAGTGCTCAGAAACTTGCATGATTAACGCTTTGCAAGATCTTTGCTGTTTCTTTCTTTCAACAAATGAACTAAATTAAATAGTTCCATTTATAAATATAAATAATGTGGATATCTATATAAAAAGATTATCTGAAAAAAAAGCCTAGTACAAGCAGATTACAACTTTACTCAGAGAACAATATTTCACTTTTTTAAAAATACAGTGGAATTGAACATCAGTCTTAGCCGCCTCTTCTGAAAGTTAAAGTCCCCTGTTTCTTCAAATTAAAAAATATATAGCCCATGGTGTAAACATGCTTAGTAGGTCCTTGAGGGCCCAACCCCAACCCAGCTGGAGACAATGTCTGTCTCTTGATGGAATTCAGTATATATCTGAATTGGACCTTAAGGGTAGGGCTGACTAAAAAATGAGTTGTATCAAACCCTAAAAGAAAAAGTTCATCTCAGCCGCAGTCCAGACCATGTCAGCTTTTATAGCAGCTGAATCTGCCCTCGGCTCTCGGCCATCCTGTGAACCTTACCAGCAAAGTGGTGCTCAGTGCAAGACCAGTAAGGAAAGACACATCACAAAACATAATACAGCCAGACACATAATTGGGGAAGTCAGCATGCACATTTCAAAATATGCAGACAAATTTCTCAATTTAATGTGATTTTTGATAGAGAATTTTTAATATAGCTGCTAAGGTAAAGGAATATCTGCATGGGATACTAAAGGCTGAATTCATTACTACAATTAAAGCAACTAGTTCTACACAGCTCCACTCAGATGTGCAAGGCAGCAGCTCTGCTTGAGCATTTTATTTTAATTGTGATAATATTGGCATTCTCCCTGTGAAAAGCTTTAAAGGGAGAATGAAAAATAATAAAAGATATTCTTCTTTTAATCATATGCAAAGAGAGGAGAATAGTCTTAAATATGAGAGTAGAAAATAAGTAACAATCACATATAATGATAGCTTTGTTATGCTGATTAAGACACCATGAATGAAACTTGATATTGGGATTCATCAGAAATTCGCACTATTTTCTTTTCATAAATGTCTGTGGAATGAGGTGAATTCAGGTTATAGAAACACAAGGAGATCTCATGGCTTTGGTTTTTATTTTAATTTATGAAGGGCTAGGCAAATAACATATTTCTTTTACTAATCCATGAGTGGAAAATCATTCAATTTTTCCCTAAAGCCAACTGGTGCTGTTGGTAGAACTGATTGAATTAATCAACAATAATTCATGGAATAGTATCAGTTTAGGCAGATTTACAGATGTTTTATGTCAGGAAAGCAATATAAACCAGATTAGTAGGCCTGACTCATGACTCCTAATGAACTTGACAGCAAATGCAACTAGAAATTTAGTGGCAGTTGAAGAGATAATCCTTTCTTAATGCTTCAATTTTTGCCTTTTCTTGAAGATACATAAAATGTTTTCCAGCTATCAGAGGAAGTTGAGAAAACTTCGCTTTTGTGGCACAAGTGTGAGGAAAATATGTCATTCCAAGATTCACTCCCTGTAATCAATGGCTCATATATGGTCGCTAAGACAAAAGTTTTATCTTTTAGTACAGACTTTTGCCAGAATTAATCTGTTAGAGGCTAATCCCCACTATTTAATATCATCTAAGATGAAGTTCCCTTTGCTGGTACACATTAAGTAAATACAATTTTATAACAATAAAGCAGGTTCAGCCAAAGTAATAAATGAGCTTCCCCAAGGAAGAGACACTATTCCAATAAATGACACCGAGCAAGGAATCCAATAGTGCTCTGTGCAACCTGGAAGATAGCAATGCTTCAAAGGCTGAAATTCAGCCTGGTGTCAATTGGTATTCCACGTAAAGGTCTCCAAATTGCCAGCAATTTTGTAATGGTAATTTCCTCCCTAAAAGGCATATTTCACTATGGATACTATGGAGGGCTATTGTGTGCTGCAGGGTGCTGGGTCAGCTGAGGTTAGAAAAGGCTCCCTCTGGTCTCACAGATGGCAGCAAACTCTCCCAGAATCACAGTAGCTTCAGGGATAAACAACAGAGACTTCAGCTCGTCCTGCTATTCTGAATTGGCCTGCTGTGAGTTTGTCAGCATCTGATATGAGCAAGGGACAGAGATTACAAGGACTGTATTAGAAGTATCAGAACACTGTGGTAGAAGAAGAGACAAGGATTTTCTGTAATCAGTGAGGTTCAGGTAAGTAGGAGAATATTGAGATGTTTTAGTGGTAAATTTGGCTGGGATGCCTTTAAATTATAGCCTTTGCCCAATGCCAACCAAAACAAGGAAGTTCATAGCGTTGAAAATTCTGCTCAGTCCAGCGTACAAAACCATGACAAAATGCTCTTTTTCTCAGTCACTGGGCTCATCAAACTGTTCATTGAGACTGTGACTGTTCAAACAAAAATATTCTCTGCAGAGAACTCTGGTCTGGGAATCACTAAGCCCATGTGTAATATCTGAACACCTGAGAGATGTTCAGATCTTTACACCTATTTCTATGTCTGAAGACAAATACATGCTTAATGTTTTACCAAAGCCATCTCAGGTGGCATTTCTGCTGCACTTGCACTACTTCTTGCAAGGCTTGCCCCCCACTGGTTCAGTTCGTCCCTGCCATAGTAATTCCCATAACGTGCAACTCAAATAATGGATTACAACAATTTAAAGGTATATCCATTAAAACCTCAACTCTGGTCCCTTTGGAGCAGGCTGCCCAGTTTAACATTGTGAGGAACCGCTCCCCTTGCCCTTGCTCTGGACCTTAGGTCCCTTAGGGTTGTACCTGCTACCTTTGCAGGACAAAAAGCTGTAAATTCCAACTGGCACATTCCAATCAAATCTGTCATTATCTCGAGCCCTTTGATCCCCATGTTGGATGCTCAAAAGAACTGTCACGGTTTAAACCCAGCTGGCAACCAAGCACCATGTGCTCACTCTCCCTTGGTGGGATAGGAAGAGTGAAAATGAGAAAAACTCATGATTAGAGATAAAGGAAGTTTATTGGTGAAATAAAAGCTGCACCTGCAGGCAAAGTGAAACAAAGAAAATTCACTCCTTCCCATGGGCAGGCAGGTATTCAGCCATCCCCAGGAACACATGAGCTCCATCATGAGCATGGTGACTTGGGAAGACAGACACCATCATTCTGAATATCCTCCAATTCCTTCTTCTTTCCCCATCTTTATGAGTTGAATACGATGCCCTATGACCTAGGATATCGCTTGGGTCAGTTGGGGTCAGCTACCCCAGCTGTGTCCCATCCCAGCTCCTCGTGCATCCCCAGCCTCCTCCCTGGTGAGTTGGGGAGCAGAAAAAGCCTTAACACTGTGTGAGATCTGCTCAGCAATAATGAAATCATCCCTGTGTATCAATGCTGTTTTCAGCACAAACCCAGAGCACAGTCCTGTACCAGCTAGTATGACAAAAATTAACTCTATCAAGCCAAAATCATTACATAGAAAAAAATCAAGGTACTTTTCCTCCTGACAGGGAAATTTTTAAAAGAAAAATGAGGACACATGCAGAAAGTATCAGAATGCAAATAGGTGTCTCTGTTAGCCCAGAAAGTGTCTCTAGTATATACAATAAGCCGCTGTAGTCCCTGGATCCCACTTTGCCTCTGTATTTCACCTTATCTAATCCATTGCCAAAATACAAAACTAATTCTGCCAGCAAGGACTGGACTTCAGTCTTTCAATGACCTAAACAGTAAATAACAGATAGTGCCATGTTTTTTTCTGGCCTAGAGAATTGCAGTGGCTCAACTTAATCACTAAGGCTGAAACAAGCTTCTAACTTAAGGCACTCTTAGCAAGAAATGTTTGATCCAGGCAGTACAAGCCTTACACAGTGCGTCAAACCTGCCCTATATGTAAATAAAAATAGACAAGTATTTTTTTTGTTTGGGGGTTTTTTGTTGTTTTTTTTTTTTGTTTGTTTGTTTGTTTGTTTGGTTTAGTTGGTTGGTTTTTTTTGTTTTCTTGTTATTGTTGTTGGATAAGTAAAGCCACAGAATACCATACCATACCATACCGTACCGTACCGTACCATACCCTGGATACAGGTTTCTTTAAAAAAAAAAAAAAAAAAGAAGTAGAATATTATCAATTATCTAAGCAGATATCCCCATGGACATTGTTCATAGTTTACAATTATTTTATAGTATATATATATACATATATATTTATGAAGATTTTTCATTTCAGAACTCTTGGAATTACAAAAAAATAAAAACCCAAAAACTCCTTTTCTATCTGAAGCAGGAGGATGCAGGTAAGGATGTTCCTGGATATTTTCAAGAATTCAGCCCACAAATGAACAAAAATTCACCAATGGTTTAGTGTTGAAAACAACATTTTAGGAAAGCTCTGTAACTGCCATCTCATCACAATTCAATACATTAAAGAAACTTGCACAAGACTTCCCATTTCTCTTCCTTCTTCCCATAGAGCACAAGTCAGAAAGGGCATGAAAAAGGGAATAGTGACAGGAAGTTTTTCTTCATAGCTGTCATGAAGCTTTCTCAGAAGGCAAATCAAGTCTGCAAATACTGACCTGTCTGTACTTGAAATGGAGCAGTCCCCTTTCTGTTTCGTAGTTATAATTTTTTTGTTTCTCTTTCACTGATGAAGAGAGGAAGAAGGCAAAGGGAAGAAAAATCACAATAAGATGAAAAATGATCCCCACAAATACAGTTTCCTGCCTTCCTAGATTGAAAGAAGAAGTATGTGAAATTAAGTCTGTGAATGCATCAGTATAGAAAAATAGAGACTCTGACTCAGTTTTTGACTTGACATCGACCTTTTAAACACACTTGAGGAAATAACATGTGCTGTGCTTATTCAAAGACCTACAAAAATCCTTTTTCTGCAACCTCTGAGATTTCACAGTCTTGTCAACGCACCTGCAAAAGTAAGCAGCTCTTGACTTGAAAAGCAGGTCTGTGTTCAGCAGCTTCAGAAATGTCCAGCTGGTTAGGATAAATGTGGCAATGTCTAGCAGGTGGCAGCACACAATGGTAGAGGAAAAAACACCACAGCCTAGTGCTTTATTGCAAGGCACTGTTACATTAACTACAAAAATATTTATGACCCATACTCAAGGTTCATTGATTTCTGGCTTCCCACATTCCCACAAGCTTGTTTTGCTCAGTTTGTTGCTGAAGTTCCCGATTCAGCAAATCATGTGAGTGTGGAATAGCATGAACTCTTTTGATTTGTTCGTCTGCCTACTGGCCAATTACTAGTGACCTTCAGAGCTGTAGGGATGGGAATGCAGCCCATGGTGACACGGCAGCATAGCTTGGACCAGCTGGTCTTGGCAGGTGAGGTCAGTATCCCTGTCCTGTGCATCTCTTCCTCCCTTGCCTCCAGTAAATCTGCATCTGTAGAATTGTGTGCTTAAATACTTTTAGATTCAAATAATTCCAAGAAAACCTTCAGTTTCAAAGCCATTTGAGAACTGTGAGTGAAGTCAACTATTGTTACATATTGTGTCTATTTCAGAGGGAAAACACCCTTGGGAAGGATAAAACAAGAATGCTAATCTTCTGCTTTTCACCAAAGTTGCAGCCTTATAATTTACACAAAATAATGTAGAATAATATATTGGGTTTGAAAACTGTTCCTAGCGTCATTCCCATCAGTCATTAGCCATTTACACCTGTCAGTTTCTATCCAGTCTTTGAAAAAGAATCCAGATTCTTAACATCAAATAAGAATGTGATGGATCAAGCTGGAGGCCATGTCTATCCACATAGATGACAAGAAGATGACCAGGAGTAATCAACATGGATTCACTAAAGATGAATCATGCTTCTCCAAGCTGATTTGCATCTGTGATGAGGGGACAGAAATGGACATTGTCTACCTTGACTTCAGCAATTCTTTCAACACTGTCTCACACAACTGTCTCAGGCAAAATCGGGAAGTGTGGATGGAATAAGCAGACAGAGAGGTGGATTGAGAACTGGCTGAACGGCAGATCCCAAAGGTCACAGGGTCTGTCTGGAGGTCTGTCACTAGGTGTGTCCCCCAAGGGTAAATATCGGGATGTAATCAAAATGCAAACACCTTTTGGACTTGAAAGTGATATGTTTTGATTTAACTTTCTTGCTAATACTTAGAGAATGCCATAGATTTGTATTGTGGAAATTTAGTTGTTGCTGGTAATAATGTCAATATATTTTAAAGGCATACTTTTGCTTTTTTTAGTAGTATTCTAATACTATTACAAAATAATCCAGGTTGATATTTCAGTCTTCTTACATAACATGGTCAAAACTACCATATAACTATCAAAAACACTATCAGAACCTGTCCCACGACCTATATTCTCTGCTCTTTTAGCTTGCCATAGCTATGCTGCTGTCAGTGGAGATGAGCAGATTTCCACTGGACAGAGACATTATCCTTGCACAGTCTGCTGCTACAGAGTTATTCTGAATACACCTCTGCCCTAGTTCAGTGGTGGATCTATACAGGGAGGTATTTCCAAGTAAGGATGACGTAGGAACTTGTGCAGAGCTCTCTTTGAATATGAGAATCTTCCACTGTCAAAATGGGGCCTGATTTGTCATTTGTGCTTTTGTTAGCCAGAATGATCCCAAACCTTCTGCTTCAGTGTGAAAGATTGGGAGATATATAGGAAAGGTGAAGGCTTAGTGAAAATTGCTTATTGAATCCCTGTAGCTGATTGTGGTTTAGAATAGTAGAATAAGGTCATTTGGCCAGTGAGGGTTAAAAGGCATTTAAGACTAAATGTGGAGGGGGCAAAATAGAGGATAAAACTGACCTGAAAAAGGCTGTGGTTGAATTTGGCCATTAAGACCACTTTTTTTAGAAAAAACTCTTCTGCTATCAAATAACTCTGACAAAACACAACAAATAAAATATATCAAGTAGTTCAGCACAGACTCAGATGTTAATTAGGAGCTTGGTAACTACACGAAATTAAACTCTGCAGTACAGAGAGGAGGGCTTTTCCTACAAATACAGTCAGCAAGAAAGAAAAAGAGAGAATAGTGCCTACTGATCCAAAATGTTCCTAGTATGTAGGAAAATGTGTCATGTCCATTAATCGACAAGGTCCAGGTCCCATCTGTATTTACAGTGTGTGTCCAGAGATGGCCAATGTTAGAGATTGTAATAACCTAATTTGGCTTCAGACTAAGCCCAGAAATTGCTGATCATAGTGCTTAGAGTACTCAGAGCACACAGGCAGAGCAGAGGAGAGCACGAGAGCACAAAGCATTTGTGCTCTTCACTGTTGCTGTTCTGTGACATTGCTCTTTTCATAAATGACTTCAAGCCTGACAGTATCATGAAATGTACATTCTCATACTAATTTTGCACATTGCACAACAGTTTGTGAGGTTTCATGGATTCACTGGAAGTGATGAATTCGCATCAAATCTCACAGAGTCTTTTGCCATCTGCTTGGAAGTGTAACACTGCCTGCACAGAACAATTCATGCTGCTTTTTCACCCCTTCCAAACTTTCAGAGGTCTGGGTCTTAAAACTAAGATTCCTAGTCCAGGATCTATTAAAGCAGTTCTTGTTCTCAGTCATGTGCAAAGAGCATAATGCGTCACCTGGAGGATTTCTGCCAGGATGGTATGAATCATTACTCTAGATCCTTAAGCAAGACCTAATTTGTAAAGTATGGATGTTGCATTATTTCCCCTTAAAACATTTTAGTTTTCTGGGGGGTTTTTGGGTTTTTTTTACTGCGTTTTATCTTGTCTCTGTGAGTGATCGAGAGGTCTGTACACATGCTGCAGGCTGTTTCTGATTCACCTCCAGCTGTGGCATTTCCTATACTGGCAGCTATTATATTGCCACAGAAGGACTTTTTAAGCTAGGATTTAGACTGAACTTTTGTACAGAGGCATCTATTATTCCAACAGTTTTAATCAAGCCTTGCTCAAAATGCATGAGCACTCTCTAAACACATTATTGTGTGTGCAGATGTTGCAGAAGCTGTATACCTCTAGAAAGGGGCAAGACAGAAATGATTTCTGTTGAAGTAATTAAGTTTGCAATGAGGTGACTAGCTATAATAATATCCTTGTAAAAACACTTGGAAGGTGAACCTTCTGTGTGACTAATAAAATATTTCAGACTTTACAACTGGGTATTTCTCTGTCTATACTGCAAAAGCAGATTATCTGTGGGGAGGGTCATATTTTAAAAGGGAGATTGTTCCCTGAACCCATCCACTCTGTCTTATTCTTATCACTGCCTAAAGGAAATTACAACAATTACTAAGCTGGGAAAGCAATATTAAAAAAAATGTTTGTATTACTTTAATAATATTCAGTGGGAAAAAGCAGAGACAGGCAGTATCATCTGCATAGCATCTTTCCTTTCACCCACTGAAATCAGTGGTGCAATAAAGGGATCTGTCAATCAGATGTCTGGAACTGTTGTTACAGTTCTGTGTTATCTCTGACCCAACCATGCAGTAAAGCTTGTAAGAATTCATAGCCTGTTAATGATACAATCTGACCAAAAATCTTTTTTGAAACTTTGCAGTTGGACAAAATGATATAGTCAGACGTTCTGAAAGAATAAATAAGTTTTCAGTAATTTGCACTTGAACACTTTACACATAGTTCTGAGCCAACAGTGGAACAATTCCATATGCTGATCCATCCTTACTCTGGCAACAGTTCTGTTGCTGTTGACATATATATTCACATGCCTAAGTAACTATCAGCAAGAGCAAATTTTTCATATTTGGAGCTTTATTCATAGTTTAAGATCTTTATTTTGCATAGGGAGAACTAAGTGTGACAAAGTAACAAAGTAGGACTCTATTAAGCTTTGGAACCCATGCGAGAAGACCTATGTGCCAGGCCAAAGGAATATATCATTACACCATTAAAAGTCAGCACTTTATCTAAGAACTGTTCTTAGATTTGCAAATATCATTCTTAAGTCATAAGTCGTGTGTCCAGCTCTTTTTCTGAAAAGTCATTACTTTGCATTACATCATATCTTAGATGAAAGGAAATAATGACTAATAAACTGGCGAACACAAAAAACCCCCAACTTTTGGACTTAAAATTCACACTTTATATTGAAAAGGCACCCTAGTTACTAAATGAAAATTAAAAACCAACATTTGTGCACAAATACTTGGTAATGACTTACTAATATATGGAAAGTACAGTAGCTTTTCTTAAAAAAACTTAACAAATACTTTGAGGTTATTTGTAAAATAAACTGGAGATGCCTTTGAACACTTCTAATGTATCATGTCCTTGCAATTAATCTATTGTAAAAATTAGATCTTAGTTTTGATGAAAACTTGGCATCTAACTATCCCAAACTTTGGCACATAGGAAAGAAGTAAGCTGTTCTGATGATTTCAGTACAAGAAACTAATTTAAACAGAAACCATGTTATACAGCTCAAACCAATTCCAGTTGTAAATCAAGTGAATCAGTTAATTATTAGTATTATCACAGAGCCTAGAGATACAGAAAATCAGCATCCATTATGCTTGGGAATACATGAATACAGGAGACAGTCTCTGCCCTGAAGAGCTTTCCACCTAAATAGGCAACTCAAACTGGAAAAGAAAATCATTGCAGTGGAGGAAATGAAGCCCAGAGAGATTGCATCACTTGTTCTTTGTATCTGAGAAGGTTTTTGAGGTGTTATGCACTGCACCTACCTATGTTATTTTTATACATATATTTATATATATATATAAAATATCCATTTGATGTAGCATGATATAGTCCATAATATATTCTAATCCAAACACATTTTAATAACCTTAATAGTCTAGCAGGAACTCTCAGGCAATCCATGATGGAGTTTTCTCAAAAACTACATAGTGTAAACCATCATTATGAATTTATTGTGGCATATTTTCCTTCAGTTAAAGATGAAACTTTTGACCTTGTAATGAGAACATCTTTTTTGTAGTTATGTTTACAGGGTTATAGATGTAATTATTAACAATAAAAATTCATAACCATTATTACAGAATATGATTCTGAGATTACAGAATATGACTTATTGAGGGGGAAAAAAGACAGAAATAAAAAGATTTGACTTCTCTGTTGAAATACATTACTTTTTTTCTGCCCAGGAAGTGTGCAGATGTGCAGACAAAAGTAAGTTGGCTACAGGTTTAATACTGCCTGTTTTACTATATTGATTGGGAACTGATCTATGCCTAAGTTGGCTCATTCTGCCGCCAAATCTCTTATCAGCATCTCAGTCAAGGTACATTAATGGCTTGACAGGTCAGCTCAGTATTGCCTAGGAACAAGTGATTCTGACCTTGTGGTCAGAATGGGCAAAAATGGGCAAAGAAAGAAACATCCTAATGATCTGTAAATATTTGCTCACTGCTTGCAAATTGAAAACTTCCTAAATCTTCAGATAATTCAAGCAAGAAGAAGATAAAAAAGTATAAATTTGCAGGTTTTTAGGAAGAGTTCAGTGCACGTCTTCACAGCTAAAATTCCATAATCAGGAGAAAGGATGACATAAAATGAAATTTCATTAAAGAAAAGCAAGACTAAGAAATCAGAAAATTTGAAGAAAGAAAGAGGAGGAGATGTGTTCAACAAGGTATATAAAAGTTAAGGATTTTAATATTTTGATAAGTGGAAATGTAAGTGTCACATGAAAAGGGGGGACCCCAACCCTTAGTGTGGGGAGATTTCCTGGACCTGTAGCATTTGATTTGTTCATTAGCACCCCAGGAAAGCCAAGATCCCTGTGCCTGACTGGTCTGTCAGTGTCCTGTCATGGGGACCCTTCACTGAACAGTCCTGCTGAATGGGAGGGTGGCTCAACTGACTTGTTCAGGGACACCCCAACAGTGTAAGGGAGACCCTTTAGGGGTCTTTCCATTTTGTGACCCCTCAATAGAGCTTTCTCTTCATTTGGGTGTGTTCCCTGCTTGTGAAAGATTCACACCAAGAGTTCATGGAATAACATTCTTACTTAATATAAAGTTGTGACAGGTTAAGGTTTGAGGACAGTGGGTGACAGTGTCTGACTTCAAAAATGTATTCAAAGCAACACACAGACAAGCTCTAATCCCCAATAAAAGCATTCAGCACACACAGAGTGTGGTTCTTACCCAATAAGTGTCCCTACGGGGGAGAAGATAGGTTCTGCCGCTTGACTGATCCCAGCAGTTACAATGGAGTCTGCTCTAAATTCTCCCCATTCTCTACTTACTATATACTTACTTATACTATTTCTTTGTGTTTAGGCAGAGCTTGAGTGACTCTAGACATCCATTCCTTTGTTACTGACTGGTGTAAAATTCTCTTGCTTCAATTTTAAAGATACAGTCAAAAAAATCTAGAGCAGATGCCCAGTGAGGGCTTCTCATACCTTGGAGGGGGTACCTTTGGGATGGAGGTGTGTGTTAATATTACAATTAGGTTATAATGAACCAAGTTCATCTGAAGAGAACGATTTCACCACAGCTGTTGGCTCAGCAGCAGGGCATCATCTCCTCTCTCCCCAGGCTGACAGTGCTCTGGGGTTTTCCAGCTGCAAGGCACCATCGAGTTCCTGTCCCTGACAGGATTTCAGCAGAGCCTGGTCATGGCATCTCCACTTTGCTCCACCCTCCGTTCCACCCCCCTCAGCAGATGCTATGGATGCAGGTTGTGGGTGAGGGGAGTCATCCTGGAATAGGTTTCCAGTGTGCAAACTGCATTCCATCCAGGGAGCAGCAAATGTAATTTGCCCTATACTGTTGTACTGTTTCCATACTGTTCTAACTTCTATTAGGATGTGAATATAACTTCTCAGTTTCCTTTAATTTTACCCCCAGTCCTCTTTCCACAATAAGCAAAGAAATCCATGGCTAATAGAGGAAATGACAAGGAGAGGAATTGTTGCTATTTGTTTATTAAATTATAAAAATGAAGAACAATTTCAGTTAATTAGTAGATAGACATAGATTGCCTAAAAGAAAGCAGAAAAGCCACAAGTGTTCAATAATTTTTTTCCAGTATTTAAAAAAATAACAGGATGATCGATTAGAACACACGAGCATGACAAAGCACTTCACAGACCATTAGTAACTGTGAAAAATATTAAGCAACATCTACTAGGCATAAACTTTTTTAAAACTGCAGCTTTGGCTAAATTACAGACAGGATTACTAAGCAAACTAAATGTGGAGTTTTCTGGCCCACTAATGCTCATTTTTATTAAATCTTGAAACAGTTGAAAGTCACAGAGGTCA
This sequence comes from Acanthiza pusilla, assembly GCA_036630365.1. Lineage (NCBI taxonomy): Eukaryota > Metazoa > Chordata > Aves > Passeriformes > Acanthizidae > Acanthiza > Acanthiza pusilla. The sequence continues at coordinate 4,536,844 of JAXCHO010000036.1, forward strand.
AAAGACAACATTCAAAGAAGGCAGGTAGATAGCCCATTGACCCAGGCTTCATTTGCTGAGGCGTTAAACTATTTGGGGAAAATGAATGTACAAAGGATCTTGAGGAGTTTTAAATATATATCTTCAGTTTTGGATGTGGGGGTCTATCTAAACTATCTCTGCTATCTCCATACAAATGAAGTGTTTCTTTTCTTTGTGACAAATGCAGAACAATTTTGGCTTCTCTAATGATTTCAAAGGACCTGTAACATAATATTTTGACTTACAAAATGTTAAATTAGTTTTCAATATGATCAGACCTTTTAAGAGTAAAGATTTTTCTTTAAGTCTTTTGGAAGCCTTGAATACCTGTGCGTTTTGAGTATGCATCAGAAACTTTTTTAGAATGTCTTTTAAAAACATGCCAAGATCAAAATTTTAAAAATCTGGTCCAAGTAAATTTCAGATGTTGATTTTAACAGTTTATTATCTGAAATGTAAAATGAAGTAAAAATAGCTCACCTTAACAATTCTAATAAAGACAAATAATAGTAAAACTGTCTGTACTGAGCTTCCTTCAAGTCTGATGAACTAATTGCATCTTTGTGGTCAGTTTTCTTGGTAATTTTTCCTAGAGAAATTGATTAATTCTGAAATAGTCAACATATAGTTCCTTCACTAATCCTTATTTAGAAAACCTCTTATTTTCAAAGTTATTATTACTATCCTGCTAAAGACTCTTCGGAATCTGTCTGTCTGTCTTGTGCTAGCCACAGAGTGTGTTCAACCTAAATTTACAGTACTTCTGCAACAAGAGTACTCCTGCTACCTAAAGCAGGGAATTGTGTCTTTTTGTATCCCCTAACACAATGAGCTTCTGCTCAGGTTTTCCTGTTATGACCTCAACTAAGATGCAACCAAGTCACAGATTAATGAACTGTGAGCTCCATCAAAGGGAGAGTTTAACATACGTTTTCTCTGGGGCTTTACCCATCTGCAGGCACATTCACTGTATGCTGCAAGAGTATAATGTCTTTTGTACACCCCGAGCAATCTGCTTTTCCATATGTGGTGTCTCTGGATCTTCTTTCTGTTCAGTAGCCTTGGGGAATAACAGATTGGTCTTTAAGACTATGCCTTGCATACAAACAATACATCTCCAGATGCTTGCTACTGATTTTGTTCTTTAACTGGAAGGCTAAACCTTGTATGCCTACAGTTAGCTCATCCATGGGTTGTCATGGCTTTCCAGCTGGCCACCTTTCAAAATGGAAGCTCCTCCAGCTGAAGGACTATTTTTTTCTTTCTTTTTCTTTTTTTTTAAATACCTTTTTTTTTCTTTCCTCTTCCTAGTCAATAGTATATTAATTTGTTGGCAGTTTAAGAGTGCAATTTCTATATCCTACAAAGCTGATCAGTTTAAAAAAATGAGCACGCATAGTGTTTGAACTGCTTACATTCTTTTTAAGAGAGATAGCAGTCATCATTTTGCTCTTCAGTATCTTACAACTCAACTTGAAATGATTCTCTTTTTTCAAAGAGCCATCATTCTTCAAGTTGTGTTTCATCTCTTCCATCAGTTTCAGATAGTATCTTCATTAGATGTTCAAATGGAATATAATTTTATCTCTCAACATTGGTCATCCTTTCACCTTAACTCCAGAAAAGTCAATTTTTTCTTCATATTCTTTCTGACTAGCAAAAGATCAGCCCTGCCTCCTTTCGGATCACTTTCAGGTTGGTGTACCTTAACTGCCCAGACACTCCTGTTATCAGATCCTGTGTAGGTTGGAAGGCATGTCTGATGGTTGTCTGGTCTGACCTCACTCCTGTGCACAGCACTGCAGGTGTGCCCACATTCCTGGTCCTTGGCACTGAGCAGCTGCTCTGCAGTGCAGCATAGGCGAGCCAGAGTGCACTTCCAGCATTAAGAACTGTCAGTGGCAACATGATTTGTTCTCACTCTTTTGATGGATCGCCTCCTACTTCTTCTTTGCAGGTTGTGGCATAGTTCTGTGAGGTGTCAGGCAGCACACAGCCCTGCAGAGCTCAGCTGCTTCACACTGACTGTTGTTGGTCACTGTGAGACAGCTCTCCAGGCTGCCCAAGCTGTTATACAGCTTTTTCTCTCGCACTCCTCAAGTGCTGCTTTTCCAGATGGGCTGTCCCTCTTCTCAGCTCTGCATTAATCAGGACCTAGGAATCTGAACTCCACTGCTCAGCTGACAAGTGTAAAAGAGCAAATAGGGAGCCATGAGGCAAATAATTGATTCTGGATATCTCAACAGGCCTCCAGTTTGTCCTGCCTTACTTCCCCTTTTCCCTGTTCAGTGAATTTTCCCTTTCAGTTTTCATCATCTTCCAAATTCAGCATGATCTTTTCCCTCAAATCATAATTCTTAAGAAAGAATAGTTCCATGCCAGATCTTTCTGTACTTAACATGCAGAAGTCTTCATTCATCTGGGTCACCAGTCTGCAATGCAGTTCCAGCAGTTAACTTTAACAATACTTGTTTCAAAATGTGTTTCTTGGCCCACTGCAGGTGGCAGGTGCAGTCCCAGACCACCTCACATATTACTGCTGCTACACTGCATTAATACTGCAAACTGAGCATGCAAAGCATCCCATTAGCTCTAGTCCTGTAACAGACAATTGCCGAAGGATGAAACATTTTATTTTTACTAAAATCATAGAATCATTTAGGTTGGAAAAGACCTTTGAGAGCATTGTGTCCAACTGCTAAACTATACTGCCAAGTCAACCACTAAACCATGTCCCTAAGTGCCACATCTATCTGATCTGATGTTGGAATAAGATTTCCTATTTTGATTATACTTGTCACATGCTACTTCTTTTTCCTCTAGAAGTTTTTGTTCTAAATTTAAAACAATGAGCAAAAACCTTTCCATTTGGGTAGTACATCTGCTTGTTAACATATATTTTGAACCAGTTTTGGAGGGTTTTGTGCAGTCCAATAATATTAATTTTTAAAGTATTTTTAGCAATGAGAAATTTTTTACATGAATATATCAATCTTTGAAAAATGGAAAATGTTTTTCAATTCTGTTCTTATCTGAAATATTCATATTATTGTCTTATGAACAAAACAGTAATACACACTCTTATTTCAGATGTCTATTCCTGTGTGTATACATCAACTCTGTCTCTCTTAAGCTGTCACCAAGAGTCCTCTTAAAGTATCAGCTGACCCTTGTGCAATTTCTTCAGGTATAACAGACTTTCAAGAAAAGGGAAAAAGGATGAGTTTTACTTGATAGCTACTACATTGTTGAATTTTTAGAGTGTGGCAAAGTCATTGTAAATTGTGCTACAGCCTCAAAGCAGGCACCATTTTTCAACCATGAAACAGATGCGTGCATGACTATACAAAGTCATATATAAGGCAACTATTTTGACAGCAAGATACCAGCTGCATCAAGGCAAATAAACTGTGACATTAACACAAGTAACTGGAAGTAGAACCAGTTCTAGTGCATACATTTTTTCATTGTTCTCCTGTTTCCCTTCTTTCCTTTGCACCATTGTCACCCACTGAACAGCAGTAGTGAATTATTAGCTTCTACTGTTTCATAAGAGCACATCTCATTTTTTGTGGGGCGCCCTCTGCTGCAGCAGTTACTGGCAGTCACTGATGTATATTGTTTGCATGATCTGATGTTACAGCGATTTAATGAGAGATACCTCAGACCAACTTAATGTAATGGGCAAAGAAAGATGTTGCCAGATACCTTCTGTTTATTCTGAAGAAGATTAATAAAATATTCTTAAATCTGAGAGAACTCCAAGGGCTGTTTTGGTGGGACAGCTTTGTTACCGTGAGGTGATTTCAGCTGAGGTTGCCTCCCACTATCAGCTTTGTCTCTAGACATCTCAAAATGAACCAGCTGTGCTGAGAAAGGGGAAGGTCAGCTGTCTGTGCTGGATAAAAGCAGAACTTGCAGGCTGATGCTGAGTTAGAGACACGTCAGCAATGTGCCAGCCAATGACAACACCTATGCTAGAAGAAACCAAGTCAAAACAACTGTTAAAATTGAAGTAATTATTTTCAAGTTTGCAAAAATAATTCAAATAGATGTAACTATATTGTTTTTACTTTGACCTTGCACTCATCCAGTAGCACTCAATACGAAATTCTCCTAGTCATGGATGTGTGATAGCTTAGCAGTACCTACCTAACCCTTCAATAATTATAATTTTCAAATACAAAGTGGTTCTTAAAATGTTTTAATTAGCTGTGATAACCTTTGTGCGTGGTGGCATGTTCTTGTGAGACAAACCCTTTATCCTATTTTAGAATCACCAGACAGGGATCAGATTATCAGCACCAGGTTCTAGCAACAGAACTGGATGGATTAGCATTTTATCCTGAAGAAGATTTGCAGGCTGATACTATCTCTAAGGCAGTATTTAGTGTGTAGTGACTCCTAGGGGCTGCCCAGAAGAATGAATATTTTGAGGTCTTAATTCAAAGTTTTTTTCCCCCGAAAGGAAATAAATTTCTAATTTTGGAAAGGATGATTGAAACTTATGTGAAAGCACTGAATCCCACCACCTGGGAGATTTCAAGTAGTAAGATGCAAGACATCATTCAGTAATTTCACATTCTTTAGGATAGTGAGCACTATTTGATTCCCTTTTTCTCTGGTCAATCAATATAATGCTTTCAGCCATGGTCTCACCATGAAGCAAATATAATCTAGATTCATCAAATAGAAATATGGGATATGGCTCTAGCCAAATACCAAATACATTATTTAAAACTCTAGTGAACTGCTTGCAGACATTATAAGGGCCATTTTAAACATTAATAAGTCAGTTTCAGTAAACAAGGAGATAAACCAAAATCAGAGAGGTTGTCTTGGTTATTTGGAAGGTTTGCCTTTTTCTCTTCAATTCCTTATACATGCCTCTTTCTTTTCTCTCTAACAAAGAAGAATGGTTTACACTTAAATACAGATATAGTTTCAGATTTTGTTCCCTACTATAATACTATCTACGCAGGATAACCTCCAGAACATGCCATTCCTCTCACATCCTTCTCACAATGATTTTGGAGAAATTCCAGATTAACACTCACCAGAGTGTTACTTATTTATTATTTTATTTGGTACCAGGATAAGGTAACTGCAATCTGTCTCAATAGGTTTTTTTTCCTTTTTTTTTTTAAATTTTATTTTAAGGCATGGTTGGTAAGACTAGGTAAATATTCTGTTGAGAATAGGACGGGATAAAGACATATTCTTCATCATGTTTTCAGAAAGGAAGAAGGAAATCCAGTTCAGCTATAACATGTATGACTGCAGCAAGTCATGGAAAACTCTCTGGCCTGTAGAATGCAGGAGATTAAACTCAGGGACGTTGAATTTTATTCTGAGATATCCGAAATGTCAGTGACCGCTCTGAGTTGGTGAATAAGTAGAGGTAGGGATCAAAACTCACAGAAGCATGACTAATGAAAGAATAGAGAGTACAAGACTAGTGAAAGCAATTGCTGATGTGACATGTGAAGGCATAGTCAAAAAGTTGCATATTGTTGTTGTCATGTCACATAATAGGGAAATGAAGATGTTGACCCTGGTTGGACTACAGCCCAGCAAAGCTCCTGCATTGCTCCCCTGATTGGCAGGGCAGGGAAGAGAAAATATAATGAAAGGCTTGTGGGTCTAGATAAGGGCAGGGAGAGATCAATCACCAGTGACTGTCAGGAGCAAAACAGACTCCAGTTGGGGAAAAAATTATTTAATTTATAATCAATCAAATCAGATTAGAATAATGAGAAATAAACTTAATCTTAAAACATCTTGTCTCCACTTCTCCATTCTTCCCATATTCAACCTCACTCCCAAATTCTCTCCCTCCTCCTCTTCAGTGACACAAGGGGACGGGCAATGGGTTCTCTGATCAGTTCATTACATTTTGTCTCTGCCACTCCTTCTTCCTCAGGGGAAGGACTCCTCACACTCTTCCCCTGCTCCAGCATGGGGTTGCTCTTGAGGGAGGATAGTCCTCCTTTCCAACGTGACACAGGCTGCAGGTAGTGAACTGCTCCAGTGTGGATGTCTTTTTATGGGATGCAGTCCTTAGGAACAGGCTGCTCCAGCATTGGTGCCCCATGGGGTCACAAGTCCTGCCAGCAAACCTGCTCCAGTGTGGGCTCCTCTCTCCATCGGCCACAGGTCCTGACAGGAGCCTGCTCAAGTGGGGTCTTCCCACCGAGTCACAGCCTCCTCCAGGCATCCACCAGCTTAGGTGTGGGGTCGCCCCCGGGCTGTGGGTGGATCTCTGCTCCCCCGTGAGCCTCCATGGGCTGCAGGGGCACAGCTGCCTCACCAGGGGCTCAGGGGAATCTCTGGTTCAGCATCTGGAGCACCTCCTGCCCCTCCTTCTGCGCTGACCTTGAGCCTGCAGGATTGCTGCTCTCACATATTCTCACTCTTCTCTCCAGCTGCAGCTGCTGTTGTTCAGGGATTTCCCCCTCCTTCTTAACTGTTATCCCTGAGGCATTACCACCCTCCCTGGTGGGCTCAGCTGTGGCCAGTGGCTTGTCCATCCTCGAGCTGGCTGGAATTGGCTCCATTACACATGGGGGAAGCTTCTGGCAGCTTCTCAGAGCAGCCACCCTTCCCTGCTCTACCAAACCTTGACCATGCCAACCCCATACAGCAGCTGTCCCATTTGTAGATGCTAAAGGCAATGTTATACACACGGTGTCTTAACACTGTCCCTCGTTTTTCCTCTGCCATCCTTAAGTCTACTTTTAACAGCAGGAATTGCTTCTTATCCTCACAATAAATGAAATCCAACTGTGATTTTGTAAATCCATCTACTTAGTCGGATTATTTTCCTTTTAATCCATCCGAGCTAATTCTTTCAACTAAAGTCTTCAAACGGGTAACTAATTGTTCTTAGTGCTTTCATGGTGTTTTTCATGTTCAAAACATTAAACACCTGTTAATTAATTGACAAATATACAGAGCTACAAATCTGCAAATCAGTCATCAACACTGTATTTAATAGTTTATTAATTAAGATTTCATCATTTTTATTTTATCAAAAGTCTGAATGAATTCTTCATTATTTTTTGAAGGAAAATTGCCTATGTAATCATAAAGTAAAAGAAAATTGTATCAGAGTATTGTAAAGTCAAGTGAAATGATTACATCTGAAAATATTGAAAGATTCCTACAGTGTCTTTTTTTCTGCTCTGTTTTTTCCAGCTGGTGGATCCTTCCATGCTCCTTCATGATATGTTAATGCAAACAAATATTATTGCATGTACAACTCACAACTGTTGTATTTATGCCCATCTTTTTGAACTGAATAAATATCAGTTTTTCACCTGCAGAATGGCACTGAGGCATACTGATACTAAAAATGTAAAGCATTTCATGTAATTATAAGGGTTTTTATTTCTATCTGAGAAAAATTGCTGTGTCATTTAAAAAAAGCATCAATATCTGCTCCAATGGGGTTTCACCACATATCTCAAGTACAGTTTGTACTTCATGGCAATTATGTTGATGAGCATTTCAGTCTTATAGAGACAGGATGCTTCTTCTTCCGTGGGTATAGACTGCCTGGATCTTTGAGGTGAAGCAAAGAATGCTGACCGAGAACACCTAGGAAGGAACACCCTAGGAAGTACAAATCATTCTCAATATATATAACGGTGTTTTTGATGTGGGTTTCTGGTAAGTGATATGCATTTCTTGTAACTGACTCTGATGACATATTCTCTAAGAGTGAATGTTAGGAGTCTTTCCAGGTTCCATTGTCTTTTCCTACCTCTCTCTTACTTTGGTCAATCAGATGCAGGAGAACAATATGCTGATTCAGGCACGCTTTCCTGTTTATTTTTTACAACAGGATAAGAATTGAGAACTTCACCTGTGGCCTTGAAAATCACAGTTGTGATGTTTTCTAGTGCATGTCACAGCATAAAATAAACAACAACTGTGTGTTTATTGGCTAATTTAAATGTTATTTTGGGAGAAGTGGTTTGCCAGGAAACATTTCCAAGCTTAGTATCACTCTGTATTAGATGTCTGATTTAGATTATTCCATCTAATCTGAATTTTGTCCAAATAGACTTCTCACTTGTTCAGAGAAATCACATTTTGATATGACTACAACCTGCTTGCAAAAACTTCAATTTTTTAACTTTACACATAAAAGTGCTTTGTTAAAGAGACTTCTGCAGCTTGTTAGGTTAAATAATCTGCAATGCATGTATCAACACTGCACTAGCTAACAAGCCCTCTGTAGTGGGCTCCTCGGGGTAAAAACTCCACTGGAGGAGCTGGTGGTCTCAGGCAAGTCACCCCCGCTCAAGTAGTTGGTGCATCCCCAACCCCTGCATGCAGCACCATAGGGCAGGTGCTGGTGTGCTCCAGGAGGATCAGTGGCACTCTGGTGGACATCATCCCATCCTGCCAGAGGATAAATGCTTTTTTTAGTACACAAAAATGCATGGGAGGAAGACTGAACCTCTCCACAGGTGGGATCTCTGCAGCAAGCTGTGGCAACTCCCCAGTGCCTCATAAGAAGGGTTCCCAGCATCTGAAGGGACATAAGATTTAATTGCTAATTATATTTCTTTTCCTATTTCTATCTTTCACTAAATCAATTTTGTTACAGTATTTGCTGTTGCACCTGATTAAGATTCAGACAGAATTTTGCACCCTCCATTGCCTTGCTGCAGAGCATCCTCTGAGCCTTCCCTTTGATTTCTGTGATATAGACAGCTATATATAGATGGTAGAGTGGCAAGTGTGGGTCACTGCAACTTGCAAAATAGTTAGTAATTTCCATGAGGCAAGGCAAGCCAAAGACAGACAAGTATAACTGCTTCCCATATTGGTACAAACTGGCAGAGTTTCACTCAGTTTATCCTGTCTAGGGATTCTGATTATGAATATTTAAATCTTTTAAATAAGTAAGCAAATTGCAAAATGCCCCAAGGCTCTTATTTTGACATTTTGGAATAGAAAGAAATGTTCCACCCCAGAAGTGTTCCCTTCTAAAATAGGTTTAAAGTAACCTTGCCGTTCATAGAATCATAGAAACACAGAATATCCTGGCCAGGAAGGATCTTCAAGCCAAACTCCTGATCCTCTACTGGACCACCCCAGAAATCACACCACATTCCTGAGAGCTTTGTCCAAATGCTGCTTTGAACTGGGCAGGCTTGGTGCTGTGGCACTTCCCTGGGGACCCTGTTTCAGTGCCCAACCACCCTCTGCTCAGTGACCCTTTTCCTCCATAGAGAGTCTCTTGTCTCCAGACCAACAACCCCAGCATCTTTCATTAAAGTTTTTGAAAGCCAGGAGTGGGGAGGTGCAGAGGATTCCTATATATTTTCAAGCCTCAGAAATTCCATAGCTAATTTAGTTGTTCAGTTCTTCCTGCTTACCCTCTAAAATCACCTTCCACAGAAGATCTAACAGGATCTAAATCTAACAGGAACATTTTACTTCAGACCAATTATTTTCTGCACAAAGAACTGTGATTCCATAATAACAAGCTAGTGTAGGAGACTGTATTGGAAAGCCCTTATTATATATCCTCTATCAAGATTAATTATTGCACTTAGCCTAAAGCACATCAGGTTAGTCTCTGTTTTCATTTAATTATCTTCCTAGTTATCTTTTAATTATCTTGTTTCCCTACTAGTGCTAATATCTGTAGCTACTATCCTGCATGTTTTTCCTTTACACAGGAGAACACACATTGCTTTTGAACTGCAGCAGAGCTTGTGCCAATGTTTTGTAAATGTCACCTACATTAGAAAATCTTTTCTTTGATACCACAGATTTCATCATGGTAAAATACCATGAACACAGTCACTGATTAGAGTAAACAGGGCGTTTAATTATTTTATGAGAATTGTTATGATCTGAAATATTACCCTGATAATTGTTTTCCCTTTCATTATGTACCTTTACATGCGTTAAGCAGAATACTAGTATGTGAAGCAGTTGGGATTGACCTTTCATTAACCACTCATTTCCCTTCCAGTGAATAAAAGACCATTGAATCATAGAATAGCTTGGGTTGGAAGGGACCTTCAAGATCACCTAGTTCAAAACCTCTGCCATGGGCAGGGGCACCTTTCACTTGCTCAGAGCCCTGTCCAACCTGACCTTGTACATTTTCAGGGAGGGGGACCCACAACTTCTCTGGACAACCTGTTCTAGTGCTTCACATTAAAGAATTTCTTCCTAATATTTAATCCAAACCCACTCTCTTTTGGTTTGAAGCCATTCCACCTTGTCCTATAATTACATGCTCTTATAAAAAGTTCCCCTTCAGCCTTCTTGTAGGCTTCTTTCGGGTACTGGAAGGCCACAATTAGGTCTCCCTGAAGACTTCTCTTCGCCAGGCTGGAAAACCTCAATTCTCTTAGTCTTTCCTCATAGAAGAGGTGCTCCAACCCTCAAATCATCTTGGCGGCCTTCCCTGGACTCACTCCAACGGGTCCATGTCCATCCTGTGCTGGGACCTCAGAGCTGGTGCAGCACTGCTGGTAGGGTCTCACCAGAGCAGAGCAGAGTAGAGCAGAGTGGCAGAATCCCCTCCTTCATGTGCTGCCCACGGGGCCTTGGATGCAGCCCAGGACATGTTTGGCTTTCTGGGCTGCAAGAGCACATGGCCGAGTTGTGTCCAGCCTCTCATTCTCCAAGTCCTTCTGGGCAGGGTTGCTCTGGATCCGTTCATCCCCCAGCCTGGATTGACACTGGGGATTGGCCCAACCCAGGTGCACTCAATCCCTTCCTCTATGCCATTAATAAAGATGTTAAATAACATTGAGTCCAATGTGGACCCCTAAGGAACAACACTGGTTACTGGTGTTCATTGGGACTCTGAGCTATGGACCACTACCCTCCAGATGTAACTGTTCAATCAATTTCTATCCCATCTAATAGTCTACTCATTGAATCCTTCTCTCTGATTTAGAGAGAAGAATTCTGTGGGAGAGCATGTCAAAGGCTTTGCAGAGGTCCAGATGGATGATATCTGTAGCCCTTCCAGTGCTCATTGATGCAGTTACTTACATGATAGCTTCTATAAGGGCAACCTACACATCCTTTGGGTTGTGACTGGGGAGGATGTTTTGCTTTAGCACTTTTTCTTTCTCTTTCAACAAGAATATTAACAAGCAACAAAACAAAAAAAGTCCAGTTTCATAGTGAACTGCAAGAGATGGCTCCTTGGGCAGTACATGTTAAATTTTTCCATTCTCTGCTACAGACAGTGGATAAATTAGCAGAAATAGGGGAAATCTGGATAATTTTACAAAGGTTTAAACATTGGTGACTATTCAGTATGAATTATACTAAAATAGAAATTGCAAGGAAACTGAATGTCATGCTTCATTGGGCAGCCTGATAATGGAGAGAGTGTAGTGTATTGTCTGTTTACTGTTAATTTATCAAGAAATGTATGCTTCACATAACAAGGGGAATAAAATATAAAAAACCCTCAGCCAACCCAGAAAGCTTTCATAAGGCTCAGCTAGAGCTAGGAGCTTTGCTGAAGTTACACCTGCTCAAAATGTGCCAGCCTGATAAATGGCAACAGTCAAAACTCTGTCAAATGTCACCTATCAACAATAAAGTGATTACTAGCCCCAGTTTCAACTGTCAATGTCTTGTACCAAAGCTGGAGACATTTAAAGAGAGGTGAGGCTAAAGGGACTCAAGAAGACATAGGAGAAGAGCTGCTATATTTATGTTTTCCCAGATATATACTACTTCTATGTTTGGCAAGTACATAAAAAATGGCACATAACAAAGAGATATTTGTTCATTTGCCCAGAGTTTCTGAGTGTTCGGTACCCTGCTGAGAACAGAAGAACTATCACCAGTGAGGTAGCTACATTTCCAGATGGCCACGCTGATGTTGCCACACACGCAAACACATAGTGCTTTGTTGAGTATTCACTCAGCATAGAGAAGAGACAAGAAGATTTCCTCCTTTTCTTGACTTCAAAAAGTGATTTGAACTTAGGTCTTCTTACCAAAATGTGCTGGTGGGGCTAAAAAAATAATTTATCATGGGGACTCTTCATCTAGCTAGTTAAAGCAATGCTGCTCTGCTTGAAAAATTAAATGTTCATTTTGGCTGTGAGCAGCCCCATGCACAACTCTACTTCCTCTCCTTCTGCCTCTCCCTGCCTTTGATTATTTTGTTACTTGTTCAGCACAGAACATCTTCAGAGCAGCCCCTGATCAGAAGCCCTCAGCCACCTCTGGAAGAGGATGTGTTTCCCCACTCCCTGCACAGAGAGTGTGGAACAACCAACTTTGGCCTAAGGGCGCTGTGTCCTCTGTCCCCACCTCATTCTGTGGCACTGAACCCAACGTGCTGGAGTCTCTGCCAGCATGCTGAGCTCATTCCACACTCCCTCCTGAGAAACATTTACACTCCTTTCTGCACAGCTGCCCAGAGCTGTGAAGGGAAAGGATCTCATTTAACGTTTTGCTCTGGAACGGGGAAGTTACTGCTAAAGGATGTATTGCACAGTATTAAAAAAAAGAAAACTCTACTTCCTGCAGACATTGGTTTGGGCAGAACTTGACACCAAAACATGAGGAGAAATTTGTAGCTCAGAATGTTTTCACTTGTCCCTCTAATAATAATTGCAGATGAAATTGCGTGCTGCAGTGGCACTGCTTTTTGTCAATTAGTATGAGATGAAAATGCTTGTTGATTCCAATTCTGCATGTATCTATGCTAATTTCATGGTGTGTTTCCAGATTATATCCTTCACTTTGACAGATATGTGAAGTGTTATATGGCAACATCTGATTTATTTTGTTAGAGATGTTGCCTAATGAGAAAAGTAATCAGTCCCACTAGCCTTTGCTTTCAAATATCAGTTCCCATTAGAGACATTCTGTAAACCTTTACTGCGGTTCTTCAATCTATTAAGTGGAGATTTTCTAACTGAGAAAATTTCCCAAATCCACACATCATAATTTAACTGAAATATAGTTATTTTCTGCAGTATATGTTTTTCCATTTATACATTTTGCTAATAGCTTCCTTTTGCTGTTAAGATTTAAGCAAAGATTTTCTCTCCCACCAGCCAATTATTCTCATTTGGTTAAAGTGGCAGTGGAAGTTCAATTAATCCACAATCTGTAATGATGAAGCCATTGCCATGACAACACCTTGTCATACTTTTATGGAATGAGCTGTTGAGGTTTGTCAGAACCCAGAAAATTCTTTAAAATTTAACATTTTTAATTTTAACAGAAATTTACAGATATTGAATAACAAACCATTATAGCAGACTGAAGATTGGTATTATGCTCTTTATCCTATAGATAAGCGCCATAGTACAATTTCCAGTGTCATCCTTCAGTCAGAGAACTATGTAAAAAAGTAAACTCCTACCTCCCAAATTTATGTTAAAGATATTCTTTTCCTCATTCTTTCACTACTTGCACCTTATTTATGAATGTAAATCAATTGGTGACTTAGTCTAATGTTACAAGAAAATACTGTGTCAATTTTCAAAGGACTAGATTTCCCACTAGTACTACTGCTAGTGATATGACTTAGATTCTTTTCATCGTATTTTACCAAAGATGAGACCTTAGCTATAACAAAAAAAAAAAAACACCAAAAAAAAAAAAAACCAACAAAAAAAAAACCACAACCAAAAAACCAACAACAACAACAAAAAACCCAAAAACCCCCAAAAAACCCACCAAAAAACCAAAACTCACAATGTTTAAATCTCAGAGCAGCTACAGGTTAAGAAATTTGCTTTCATATGAAGAGAAAATATAAAAACACTCTAAAGCAAAATACACCAAATTATCTAGGTGGCTCACAAAGTCCAGATTACTAATTATTACATATCTACTGATAATTGCAATAAATGTCTTCATTGTAGAGCAATAAAATTTTTAATATGAATAATTTTCAGAAGTCATGTGAAGTGCTACATAGTTTTAAGAAAGTTTATTATCAGTTCCTCAATGGAATTTGTAACATCTTGCAAAAATAGCTCATTTATTTATCTGACATCATTAATCAACTTTTGCAAATAATCTGCAGTGTTGTTTTCTTTAACAAAAAGCTGTGTAGCAACTCACAACTTTTGTTACCATTGCTTCACAAAATGTCAAAAGGACAAAATGCGATGAACCTGTTATAATGTACATGACATACCTGGTGTTATTAATGACAAGTTCCTGTAATAAAATGAGACCATTTATCTTTGTTCAAATCAGATCCACATGCCCAGACTCTAGAGATAAACTGGCTTCCTAAATGTACTCTTGTATATTAAATCATTAAAATTCATGTTAAAGATGACAGAAAAATTATTGTGTAAAAAGACTATATTAAGAAAACAATAAAAAATGACTCAGAGGGTGTAAAAGAACTTGGATAATCTTCTATTCCAATATTATGCAGATTAATAAAAGCTATAAATTCTAGTCCAGGCAATCCAAACATTTTGAACTCTGAGAATCACAATTCTTCAAATTATTTTTCCCCTCATCCTGTACTCTCTACCCTTTTAAATGAGATTTTTTTTTTTTCCTGTGGGGAGACAAACATACTAAACTGTTTGTTCTAGAGCCCCCCAGCATGTGAACTCAGAGGACAGGTAAACTCAATCTACAGGGGCTTTGCTCTGAGAATATCAGTTGCTTATTCTGCAGATTTTTTTCTCTTTCCCTTTAGAAATAATGCACAGAGGAACTTGATTTTTCAGAGCTTTGGGCCCTTGGACAGCCATGAACACCATGGACCCTCTGGACTCTTACCAGGATGATTATCTAATCATCCAAGGAAAGAGCTATCTATCCTGCTGTGTTTTAAGCACTTACCTGAGGTGCATGATTTAGCCATAATATCATTAGATGGCATCCCATCATCCTTGAAGTGCTCTTCATGACTGGTCTAGAGGAAACTTAAGTCCTCTCTGAAGAGGGTTTGCTTCTTCCATCATTATAGAAAAATTGCAGGCATTGAAGTGTTCAGTATGGGCATTACCTGCCTACCCAAGGACATGCTTGGGAATGCACTGTTCTCTTTTTTACTTCATAGGCTCACTCTCTAGAGTTACTTCTTCCACAGAACTACCATGTGAATACCTAATAGAAAGTTGCCAGTCTTATCCACATCCCCTCTTAATTACTTACTAGACCTTCAGTTTAACATACACAATTGTGTGTGTGTTCTTACATACCTAGTGGCTAATTTCTCATAATGAAAGTGCAGATTTTAAGCAGGACAACACTGGACATAAGACTTACATGAAAATTTCAGAAATCATGAGCAATTTGATATTTGCTTGCTAGTAAATGTGTTCTTAGGAAGTTACAGTGTCACAGCATTAAAAATCAAGATGTGATTTGGAAATGGAGGAAAATTGTGGTTTAGAAATGAATCCTGTTGTCTAAATGAACTTTTTCTGGGATGCCATATCACCACAGGACTTGTTTTTTGAGACCCAAGATAGTGTTCCAGGTGGTGTGTGAGGCACAGGGTACATCTTCAGCCATCCCGTGGCTGTTTCCACCATTGTGAGCACGCAGCACTTGCCTTGGCAGATTTGCATCAGTGCAATGCAATTGATGTACCAGGCCTCCCCATATTTCTATTTCAACCATTGTCCCCCATACCACAGGGACTTTAACTGATTTAACTTTTAACTGCTTGCTTGATTGCAGACGTGTCACAGTTATGAATAACCTTGGGATATAGTGTCCATGGTTACGTCCACCCCTGGATCACAAGGCTATCTGTATGCCACATATCTTCCTTGAGGACCTGAGGTGTCATGAGCCCACTGAGCCAGAAATGATCACCCTGGTGTTGCCAGTCCAGATCTACCCGAGACACTTTAATCTTGGCAGCTTGATCCACTGGTAGTTTGACCCTTGGGTATGTGCGCATCTACACGATGGACTTTTACAGCCAGCGTCTCTACCTGGGCAGTGATGTCTTGCCACTCATTAGCAGCCCAGATGGGTTTTCCTCTGTGCTGTCAATTGGCCTTTTTCCATCTTTTCCAGATGCCCCCAAAGAGCATTAGCTACCATCCAAGTCATCACAGAGGTAGAACCTTGGCCATTTCTCTCATTCGGTAATATCCAAAGCCATCTAGATAAGCTTTGCAGCCTGACTTGATCTACCTTGTTCCTCAATAGCTTCTGTGACTCACCCATAAGTCTCCATACAGCAGCTTTCCATTTTCAATTTTTCCCTGTGATATGGCAGGAAAAGTCAGTGAAGAGAGTGTATTGCTTTTTGTTTTCATGTAGCTGATTTTACGGTGTGGCCTCCTCAGCACATTACCTTCTTCTCCTCCTGATAATAATCTGAAATTTTCACCTTTGGGCCAGTTTATGATGATCTTAGAGACCCCTGGGTGACTGGAATTTCTCATCCAAGCTTGCTGTGTATTTATAGAGACCCTCTTGTTCTATGTGGCATCTGTGGCATGATGTGTGGAAGCGACTTTCCCTTTGAACCTCCAGCCAAACACTGGCAGTCAGGGTGCCAGGAGGTGCTCTAGTGTCAGTCACTTCTGAAGTAGGTCAAACCCCTTCATAAGCTGCCAAGGTCTCTTTTTCACTTGGGTGTAACAGGCCTCGGATCCTTTGCATCCCGAACTCCAGAACCCCATGTGTTGCACTCAGGTCTCCCTCGGTGCTTTTTGCCAGACTGCAAAAGGGACCATTCTCCTTGGCTGCAGTGTAGAGCACATTTCCGCAGACAAAGACAAGATTGATGCCATTCCTGTGCTGCTGGGTCCCACTCCCATCCCTGAGCCTGAGACAATGGAAAAAAAGAAGGACCAAAAAAACCCCAAAAGCTAGATCATCCACATCACACAGCACCCCACTGCGACGCCTCTCCACTGTGCTGGGGTCAAACTCTGCTGGGGTTTTTACTCTGCACTGTGTCTTCTCTGCTGAGCTCAGTAGCATTTGATCACTTTCCCTCAGCACCACATCCTGGAGCTGCATTGTTGCTTTTCTATTCTCAGAACAGGGTGCACGCTCTGATGGACTCCAGCTTGCTGCCCCTTTTCTTGGGACCATGTTCGCAACCCAGCTGTGTTTGCTGCTTTCAGAGCTGCATTCTCAGAGGACCAGGAAGGCACAAGCAAAGATGAAAAAGGGCAGGCTGTGAAAGGGCTGGTCCTGGCAACCTCTCCGAGGAACAGATGGAAACAAAATGGTGCAGTTCTGGGAGTGTACTCACCTTTTCTTCCTCCTGAAAACATGTTCCTGAACAATGATGTGTGAAGTATAGAACAACCTGGCCACACCCATATGCTCTGCCCCATCTCTTCAACCAGAACATTACTGGTGTAATTTGTGTTTAACTAAAGAATGCTAAGAAGCTGAAGAACATGCAGGAAATCTACCTAATATTTTGGAATAAGTATGTTGCAATGACTATTCTATATTCTGTCCAGCTACAGAGAATTTCATTCTGAAATAACCTGAAATGTTCCATTCAAAATGGTAAGCAACCACTGTGAAATTGCTCTGAGATAGAGCTATTTTGGACAAGTCAAATGATGGAATATAAATTATTGTAGAAAACTGATCAGTTTTCTTCCTGTAGACCCATATCTTACACTTGTACAAATGGTCTTGCTGCAGGATCCAAAGTGAGAAGCCCATGTTACCAGTAAGCAAAGACAGTGATGAAGAGTTGAGTATTATTATTTTGCAAAAACAAACGAAGCCTCCCTAAAAAATAAAATAACATAATAAAAAGTGACTTCATAGTCCTCATTCCTGTTACTGTTTCTGAGAAAAATGAAAGTAGCTGTAGTAGGACTGCACTGTGGACAAATGAGTGACAAGCACAAAAATCACAGAAACATCAGAGATTAAGACAGTGTTACAAAGATGAGACAAGAAGGAGTCATGGCAAATACTGAGAGAGTTAGAAAAATGAAAGAGATTAAATATACAAACATATTTCACTTTTGTTAGTGCAGACTTCTTATAAGAAAATTTTGTACAATACTTATACTGGAAAAGCAGATAACAGTAAAATCTGTGTAGAAAAATATTAGAGAAGAAAGAATTACTAGGAAGATTTTTGCATCTATTTTCATTTTAATTTTCATGACTTGGTTAATGAACAGTCAGACAACTCAACTTTTGGCAAGTTTTTTTGCTTGCATTCAATATTTACATAAGCTATAAGTTCTGTTCCATTACTGGTTAACCAAATATGTTAGCTGTTTGGTACTTGAAAGTGCCTTATAACAAATTCTTTAGTTAGGTTTCCTGTAGCAACATTTTTCTTATGAATTACTTTGCTCAGCTGCAGCTATTCAGTCCCAAGATGCAAGGCAGTACTCACTTATAAAGAGCACCATGGGGATGCTAACAGATAACTACACTGCCATTATTCTGAATATATCCTTAGGATGCAAGGAAAAAAAGACATTTCAATCACAGAGGCTGATTTAGAAATCAAGGTTTGGCAGGACTAATGCAATAGCAGATTACACTGTTGCAACAGGCACCATTATAGCCGAGTTTAAAAATAATCCCAAAGGTAAAATTTTTGTTTACTTCTTAAAGCATTGAAAAGGGCAGATTATGCCTTCATGATTTATCAGGTGTAAAATTCCAACTCACAATTCCACTAACTATATTTGAATTAAGTTACTTATAAAAACTATGCAGACTCCTGTGGTAGATTGGTGAAACTATTCTCAGAGAAGAGAACAATTTCACCACCAAGAGCTGCCTTGGCTCCAGCTCCTTGTCCAAGAGCAGGAGGAAGCCCCTTGCTGAGCCTCACATCTGTCTTTGAGTGTATAATGGGCAGCAGCAGTATAGGCAGCCAGCAGATATAGGGTACCAAATTAACTGGACAGAGTCAAGAGATGCCTCTTCGTGTCAAATAATTAAAAAGTGTCATCCAGGGTCTATTCAGTGTTGTGCTCTCAGAAGCTTGAAATAGAACTGAAATAGACTCATATAAAGCTCATACCAGCAATCTTCAATTAGCATTAAAATAATTTTTCTGAATATGCTGAAAGCAGGATTTTATTTTACCTGGTGGTCTACTGAAAGGAAGGGAAGCTGCTGACCCAGTCCACGGAGAGAGCACAGATCTAATGTAAATCACTGAAGAGCCTTTCTTCTGCTCAAAGACACTTACAAAATGCAGAATCGTTACAAAAACTTTTTAATGCAGGCATCCTGAAATATAAAATCTACTTTGGCTTTATCTCAATAAGTCCTGCTGCTTAAGCTCAGTTTTACAGATGCTTGACTGTATTTTAAAGGAAGTGCAATGGTTGGGTCTAACTGATAACTGAACATCATAATCTAGGTCATATTAACTGTGGATTTCCAAAAAAATAAAATTCTCCCCTATCAACCGATCAAAATTGTTTTCTTGATAGAAGTCATAGTGCAAGCTGCTTACATATCTGCAGCAATGAAGTCCACTGGGTTAAATTCCAGATATGACCTGGCATACCTTCCTGCTTCAAATACAAATTAAACTTTATCAGTTAAAGGAGAGTCGTTAATGAGGCAACATAATGGGTATTTTTAAGAGATATCAGGCTACATACAAGCACTAGAGACTTGACAAGGATGTAACACTAAAATATGTCCTGAGATGTGAAATCCCTTCTGCAAGGTTTCTGTGTTACCACAGGCAGTATTGATACTGCTACTGGGTGTAATTTGTTGATGACTTTATCTCATTTATTTATCTGATGGAAGAAAGTAACTGCATTCACTTGCATAAACATTAAGATGTTATCAAGACCTCACAAACTTGTCAATACAAGAAAAAAAAAAAAAAAGAGAAGGTGTATTTTTCTGTAAATTGAATTAAGCCACATGACCCTCAGATGATTAGCAGGATAAGCTTTTAATTCCTTCCACCTTTATTTCTTCAGTTTTGTTTGGGTGCTTTTGTTCAATTTGACACTCCAGTGAACTACCCACTGGAAAAAAAATTGTGTCAAATATGAACTTCCACATTTTAGCTTAAAGCAACAATGTAAGACAGTCAATATAAATCAATTTATTCTTTTTGTGATGATTCCCAGAGGTTGGCTTTGATATTTCATGCATCGCTAAATCTATCAAGTAACGATTGTTTTCTTGGAGCTAATAGAGATGGAACCATTCATTTTTCTGGTGTCTTTTTCCTATTGCTGATGTTAAGTTTCACCTTAGCTCTTTCAGACAGAAATGAATGGTTCCCCCAAGGCATAAAGGATCTGTAAATTTAGCTTTGCATTCCACCCCAAATCCAATTATTATAACAACCCTGCTACTACTGTTATAGTTAAATGCCTGTCAGTGTTTCTATTAAAACACTTTCCATGGAAGTTTATAACTCAACTGTTTACAGAAAAGTACTCCAAGCTAAACCTTGGCATACAGGGCTCCAGCCCAGAATACACTAAGAATACACTAGGCTCCAGCCTAGAATACACTAAAACAATAAACCTGCAAAGCCTACCGTGTCCTAACTTTTTTAAACATCTCTTTTTTTTACTTTTTTTTTTTAAGAACAAGAAAAGAAAAAAGAAATAAAAAATCATAAACTGAAAAAGAAGCATTGAGGATGTTATTCATCTTATTTGCAAGTCAACAGCAAAAGTCAGACACCATCTGGGTCATCCACAAAAATGTGGGAGCAATTCATCTCTGTGTAAAACTGTTGATTTCAGAATCTGCCTGAATGCTACTATGGCTGCAGACTGCCTGATGCTTCAGTGTCCCCCAGAGTAGGCTGCTGTATGGGACAGCTAATACCTGCCTGTTAGAGTTACCAAATTCAAATATTGATAAAGGCAAAAGAGGGAAGGGGCAATAAAAATATAATCAAAAGACTTTTTCCCACATTTTAAAAAGTCCTAATATGAAGCTGTAGAGGATAGATTTGTAGGGAGAACTACAGCAGTAACACTGTCAGTGACACATCCAGTTAGCATCCTCGCTCATTGATACATGATGTTTTTTATAAATCAATAGCACCATAACATATCGAATTCTGCCTTTGCTTATTAACTATAAATTAAAGTCCCTTCATCTCCCTCTTCTATAGTACTATAACCTGTGAAAAACAACACTCATTGAGGGATTCAGAAGATCAATTTTGGATGTGGAGAAGTCAATACTTGGGATGGGGATAGGAATGGCCACAGATGTGGTCTTAAAACATAGCCAGGAGCAACCTTTTCTAATATATATCACTTACTGAAACAGTGCACTGGGACACATTGGAATGAACTATGGTATCTTAGGATGCTGGAGAAAACAATTTCAGAGAGCTTTGATTATCAGCTTTTTTGTGTGTGTGTGTGTTTGTGGTTAGCTGATAGTACTTTTTGTTTTGTTGCAAAGCATTAGTCATCCTTTATTTTGTTGACTTTTTCTAAATTACTTCAGGAAATTAAAGAGGGTTTACAATTACAGAGGGTCCCCTAAGTTTGCTTGAGTAGCTCAATAGCTTCTGTCCAATTTGCCTTACTTTGAAGTTATAAGACTTCCTGTGCCATTGTTTTGTGGCTTTAGAACTCCCCATAAACTCAGTACATGCTAGACTCCACTAATTAAATTTGCCATCAGCAGGCTGTCACCCCAACATGACCTTTTACAGATACTTAATTAATACATTAAAATCTACTAGCTTCAGTACAATAGTTGCCTTCCCCTACTTAGCCTTTTGGAATTTTGAAACAGATAAGTGAAAATGTTCTCTGTTTGTTTTTTTGTTTGCTTGTTTTGTTGGTTTGATTTTTTCTTTTGTGTTAAACTTCTGTTTCCACTTCTCTTGCCAGGGATTGCTAGTTTCCTTGAGAGTATTTTTTTTCCTCTTATCTTATATGAGGTCCCAATATTTCAGCGTTCTTTTTATAGGAATGAAAATTATTTTATACATGTGGATGGAGCTGATTGGATGGGGGTAGATCCATTCAATTCTAGGAATTACACCAATTAACATCAAGTGAGAATTTGATTCCATATGTTTTATATAATGTGTTTGGCATTCTGAGATGGAGGTAGATCTGTGTCTATACTTCAGAGTTTTTACCTTCTATTGGACTTTAGTATTCAGCTTGATTATTATAGCCTGTACTTTATAATTTAATTTAAGCGCAGTTCAGTGCTATAATGCAAACCATTCAGCTTACTCATTATTTCCTGAGGCTTCTACAGGGTATACAGAATGACCTTGCTGAGACATGTAAGTATATTAACATACAATATTTCAGTAAATTCATTTACAATGCTAAATACTTGCTCTGTGTAATTACAATCTAAATGGCATGCGCAGCTCTTAGAAATGTATGGAAACAAAGCCTTTTATTTATATTGCTTTGATATGCTGTTGCACTACAGAGGTTAAACATCCTTGTACTAACCCGTGTGGGTATTTGTTTGTGCTTCATTTTACAAGGGACTCATGCCAACAATGGGATCCCCCTGATTCCAAGCTGTCGTTGTTCAATGCAAGCCAACAACAAAGCTCTGCACAAGCGTTCACTTACTCCCCTCACAGTGGGATGGACGAGAGAACTGAAGAGTAAAAGTGAAAAAAACTCCAAAGTACAGAACACTAAAGAAGAGTTTCTGCATTATTGTATTGCAATTGACAGTTTATGGATAAAACTCTGAAATTTCTTGCACTGTCAAGTTTAACTTCTTGAAAGACTCCTCTTGAAAAGCAAGGTCAAATTGCAATTTTAGGAGGAAAATAGGTTTTGTGAACTCTGTCATCACTTCATTTTGCCTCTATGCAAAGAAAATTGTATCTTGTGTTCCAAGTCACAGTACATTTATTCTCAGATAGTTTTACACTGCATTCACCACCAAATATTTTCTGTCAAAATCTTCATATCAACCATGGAACTGTTACAGAAAGTAACTACACTTCTATGACTTGGAAGGAACAGATTTCATCTGGGGTTGGCACATCTTTTGTCTCACAGCCTTGCTGAAGTATTTCCAAACATTTAAGTACAGTGTGGTGATCAATAAAACAGGAGTACAGCTATTTCTGTACTGTTTAAATAAACATTATAACTCCTCCTACCATACATGATATTAATTGTTCATGATAAAACTGAAACCTAACCAGGTTCTTCTAAGAATTTGAGCATCATGGAACTGAACCTCTTCAGACATACTGAAGAAAATATTTTCAAAACATAATAGTAAATTGGATTTTAAAAATTATTTCCAAATGATAAACTAGGAGTTAATAAAAATTGAGATTATCATCAAAATACAATATTTGCTGCAAAGGCTCAGATTTATTTTTGTATTATACATTCAAAGCATCAGGATTTGATTAAAAGATATTTACAAGAAAAAACCTATGCTTGAATTCTAAACCTTGGTGAAGGGAAAAGCCCAAATGTGCACTCACTGGCACTGTGGGCTGGCTGGGTATATCCCACAGTATGGAATCAGGCCAGAGAAGGTAGGAAAACTTGTTTATGGAACAGCTCTAAACACTAAAGCATAACCTGAGTGGTCACCTGTCTGTGACTTATGATTTGATTTCATGAATCCCTGCTGTGTTACCTTCCCTCATTCTTACAGGAAAAAGTGCTCTCGATCAGTGTAAGAGTATTTAACCTGAAGCCATGCAAGATGAGAAAACTTTCAGTATAGAGAGAAGTTGAGATGGTAATAATGACTCAAGGATTCATGAAGAAGTACTGAACTTCATGACAAGCTATACACCCCCAAAAAACTCCCAAAAAAAGATGACAACTCAACTGTTTACAGAGAGTTTAAGGCAAGGGAGAATGATAGTGAGCCTGTGAACAGGTAAGCTGGTGACACGCCAGTCCTACCTGTGTGTGCTGTTCACTGTGCATCTCCTGCTTGCAAAGTCTCTTCACACAGTTCATAGCACCTGAACAAAGGTGCACATGAGGGAGGTTGCATTGCCACCCCATAAGATAAAGCAATTTAAACTCCATAGATCAGCTGGATATGTAATTTTTTCAATAGCACAAAACACAAATCAGGGTCAAGAATCACAGCTTCTATCCCATCTCCTACTCCAGACTACAAAGATCCAGCCCAGGTCACAGTCCAGAGTAAGAAAGCTTGCAACAGAGCCAGAATTAAGCTGACATCCCTTGGGTTTTTTACAGTGGCGTTGTATCCAGCTTTCACCTTTGGATGTCTTTGTGATTTTTGATCTGACCGTGAAGCTCTTAATTGAAAATTGATATCTATGCCTTTCTAGCTCCTCATTCAAAGATTCACAGGAGAGAAATAATATCAGTTGATAGTATCATTCATGTATGATATTCCCCAAGAGACCAATGTAAATTTTCATGAGGCTTGAAGAGTCACTTGTATGTTTTTTGCTACTCACCTGCAGAGGATGATTTATAAAGGACAAGTTTATGATTGAATACATTTTGCTTATCCTGGTTTAAATAAGTGCAACTTAAAAACTTTGAATTTAAAATATTACAATATGTTTAAATTGTTTGGGAATTTGTTTTTCAAAATACCTTAAGGAGGACCTAATTAAATGTTAACAAGAAAGACAAATCCAAGTAATGAAAAATGAAACAATAAGATTGTTTGTCCTAAGGATTAATAGTAATATTATGGAAAAAACATCCTGGTTATCATAAAAGAAAATCTAGACATAAAGAATTTTTAAAGGCATCAAAAAGCGTGTGGACAAGAAAGACAGTGTCAAAAAAGCCCAATTAGCTTTCTCAAGAGCTTCACAACATTCTTCAATTAAAGATTTTAGAAAAATGTGGGAAAAAAAACATAAAGGGGGAAACCATAAGTTTTTTAAGTTAATTACTGGTTAGAAGATAGAAAATCAAGGATAGGAATAATTGCTCTGCTTTCACTGCGTATAGAGGTCACCAGAGGAGATCTACAGGGACCTGTTCTAAGGCTTTTGCTCTTGAAAATACTAATAAAGTCATAGTAAGTGGCAAGTCATGACAATGTTTGCTAAACTAACTATCCAATTCACATTTGTAAAGATAAAATCAAATTAAATTCAGCACCAGCAAATGCCAATAATGTACTTGAATAAAACTCCCTATCCCTGATTATGAGAAAGAAGTCCCAGAGTAGTTTTAACAAAAAAAAAGATACTAGACATCAAGCAGTTCCATTAAACCACTGTTGCAGTGCTTGGAAGAGGTCAAAACAACTACAACTGGATATAAGCAATTTCTAGGAGCTAGAGCAAGTTCTAGTCGCTAGAGAATAAGCATACATACAAAGTGTTACCATTGCAGAAATGCTTCCTCCAACGCAAGAGTACGGCACACAAGTCTGGTCCCCTGCTTCCCCCTAAAGCCTTGCATTAGTAAATGAAAAGATGAAGAAGGTCAGCAAGGATAATCAGAAGTAGAAAATGAAGAATGAAGACAAGAGATTAAGACTTTGAAGTGATCAAAGAGGTGGAAACCTGAGGAGAAACCTAGGCTAGTTACTGAAGGACTATCTGAATGCATTGTACAGTTAGAGCTGGAATCTTTAAAATGTGAGATAATCTCCAAGAAGAAGATATTCAGTAATTAAGATGGACATTATATTTAAATACTCTCAATTCAAGAGCTGCTTGTGGGACTCAGCTGTTTGGTTGCTTGTCTCAGTGTCTCTCTGTTCTATGTTCAAAACCAAATCTCCATTTTGCATCCACATAAAGATTTCCCAGCTATGAAATTATAATGAAATCAGACTGTTCGTTAACGCTTCGTATTCCATTGTTGCTTACTTAAAACAAATGTATCAACCTTTTCAAACGAAAGCTCTGCAAAATGTTTGCCATTCTTATCCTTAAGTGATAAACCATGTTTTTCTATATTGAAATAGTTTCTTTTCTAGAGATGTGTGTAATTTATGTAGTACTAATATTTCCTAAAGATACAATTTTAATTTTTTTTTCTAAAACTGGCAACAAAATGGAATCTGATTAATAAGTCATTGTTTGTTTATAAATGTTTAATGTCTCTTCAGAAGTTTTACTCTGTAATTCTTTCTAAAGAACATTAAAAAACAAAAACAAACAAAAAAACCCCCTGAATTTATTTTGGGTCAAAAATTTTATGTTATAGTAGAAATATTAACTTGTAAAATAAACAAGACAAAAGTGTTGGCTGAGCTATGAACTGACAAAAAAAAATTTATTCTTTGCTGAAGTGCTTGTAGAGGATTTCTAAGTTCCCTTGGAACATTCATAAAAAATTAATAAAGAAACACTGGCTTAAGTGGAAGGAGGATGTAAAAGAAATATTTGTAGCAAAAAGATTTGTACAGCCAAGGGGTGAGATGGGTCAAGCCAAAACTATCAGCACCACAATGAAAGAATCCTGATATTGTCCCCTAATACAGCACTAACATCTTGCCACAGTGGTGAACTTTGTGACCTTCGCAAGATCTGCTGTGATTTCTCAAGAGAACTCTCTGTTGACTTATAAACTTGCTGATACACACAGGAACATATTAATGACACAGATATGTTTCCAGGTAGAACCATAAGCTTTTTTTGGAACTTTTCAAACCCATTATTCATTGGTAAGGAACAGGAATAAATTAAATACATTTTGTATGACACAGAAGCATCTCAGTTATAGGAAGGAGAACATCAGAAAATGTCATGAGCTGAATGTAAGGGAACATTATTACATAAAACATAGCATGCAGATCATCAGCTGCACTTTTGAACATTACATCTGCAAAATTATGAAGACCTTTTTTTAGAATGAAACTGTCATGAGCCATTGCAGAGATTTTGTTTTTTTGATTCTCAGCTGCTTGGGAAAAATGATTTTTCAGTATTTCCTAAATCATTCAGGAACCAGAATGATTAATTTAAAGACCCTTTACCGTTTCTGTCAGTAGTTATTTTTAGGGGTAGACAATGTCATCCCTACTATGAATATAATAGTATACATATTCTCACAAATTTAATATGAGAAAGTGTGTAGCAA
Source organism: Acanthiza pusilla (assembly GCA_036630365.1). Taxonomy (NCBI): domain Eukaryota; kingdom Metazoa; phylum Chordata; class Aves; order Passeriformes; family Acanthizidae; genus Acanthiza; species Acanthiza pusilla. Next base: position 4,563,819 of record JAXCHO010000036.1, read on the forward strand.
GCTCTTATTTGAAGAGTTTAAGAGATAACTATTAAAAAAAAAGTACAGTACGTGTTAAAACATAATGGTCTCCCTGCAAGTAAAATCTTAAAATATTGTAATTGGCTAATTAAGAAATAATTTGTGTTCCACTCCTGTTGGTAAGATATGTATATAATGATTTTCATTAAGCAGAGGCCTGACTATCAAACAAACATAACTTACTAGTAGGAGACAAACATAGAAGCAAGTAAAAAGAAAGAACATTCAAGGTGATAAAAGAAAGGAAACTTGCTGCTGCTGCTTTACTAGCCAAGCTTATACTTTTCCTAAAACACAATCTCATAAGTAGGGGACTTTTTCTTTTGTTAAATGTATGTAAATTCAGTCTTTATTCCAAAACTGAAATATATATATATATATATATATATATATATATACGAAGTTACATTTTCAAAGGCCCTTGAAGATTTTAGCCTCTACCTATTTAAAATGGCTATGCTCCAAACTATTAAGCTGCTTCCAAACTGTTTGTATAATTCACATTTAAAACAGAAAAAAAGGTCATAAAACCTTAATACATATGACAGCAGTAAAATTAAGCATAAACAGTATATGTTTCTATATGTAAAAGCTATTCATTACAGAGTGACAATAAGATGCTGCAGGATTCTGAACTTCTTGTGATTAATGTGTTTCTTGTATGCATCAGCTTCACTTCATGCCTCACTACACACCCAAGGTGTCCATTAATCAGCTCTGCTGCATAGTCTGTCATTTCTTGTTGCTTAAATAACACAATCACTCATGGTAAGAGGTGTGTAGAACTACACCAAATTTTTCCACTTTGAGCTTTAGAATTTCTTAAGTGGCTTTTTCAAGGTATTTTATCATCATTCTAGCAGGTTCACACGCACACAAAAGTCTCATGTATAATTAGAGCAAATGAAATCTTTTTCATGTGCAGATGCCCTTGTTTTCCACTTCAGGACTTTTACTTAGCATACTATGCAGTGAGTTGTGGTAGCTTTATTTGACATTCTCAGATGCAGTGGAACTTGTGGTGCTTGTAACTTAAGAAATTTTCTTTTTGCCACAATGAAACCTCCAAGGATGACAATAACATCATCATGAACTCCATCCAAAAATGGAAGAAAGACACTGAAATCTCAAATACATCCTATCAAATATTACAGTGGAAAAAAAAAGATACCATTTTTAATGATGGTCCCAATTTTGCCCAAAAATACCATAAGAACCCAAAATTTCCTAATCCATTGATTTCTCACTTTTCTAAGGGACTATCTCGTATGCTGTAGGGTCAAAAGAATGTTTCTCCCAATAAAGGAATTAAAATTAAAATAATACATACTTTTTGACATGGGAGAGGCAGGGTTTTTATGAAAATACAGAAACATATTGTTAAAAGCAAGAGTTAAAATTAGAAGAGTTCTAGCTGAAATGTAATAGAGCATTTAATTTGGGAGGAACATACAGTGATGATCCAGTTCAACTGCCTGACCACGTCAGGGCTCATGAAAATTTGCCCACTGTTAAGGGCATTGTCCAAATGCCTCTTGAACACTGATGGGCTTGAGGTATCGACCTGCTCTCTTTTAAGACTGTTCCACTGTTTGACTACCCTCTCAGAAAAGAAGCACTCCCAAATATCCAGTCGAAATCTCCCCTGGTGCGGCTTTGAATGTTACCATGTCCTATTGCTGAATACCAGGGAGAAGTGATTGGCACCACCCTCTCCAATTTTCCCTCTTCAGAAAGTTGTAGAGAGCAATGAAATCACTCCTCAGCCTCCTTTGGTCCAAAGTGGACAAACCCAGAGTCCTCAGCCACTCTTCTTAGGACATTCCCTCCAGCTCTTTCACCAATTCTATTGTCCTTCTCAGGACACGTTCAAGGATTTTCACTTCCTTCCTAAATTGCAGGTCCCAGAACTGCACACAGTATTCATGGTGAGGCTGCACCTACACTGAATACAGTGAGATTATAATCTCTTTGTATCAGCTAGTTCTAGAACTTAATCCTTATTCTGTCAGAAAATTGGAGAATGTTCTCTTTCTTTGAATGCTAACAGAAATAAAGACAAGCATCTAGATTTATGTTACTGGCTTAGGAAAAGCTCTATTTCTTTTAAGCATATAGAAACTGAAAAAAGATCATGATCAGCTTTTAGGAAAATTGGCTTATGTAACTATTTCTTTTTCTAGACTCTTTAGAATTCTGCAACAGTATGTCTTTAGAAATTACAAACCTCATTGTCAGGGGCAATATACGATAGGAACTGTTGCCATGCCCCACCAAAAACCCCAACAAATTGTCCATGAGAACAGCAAAACTCTGTATTTAATACCAGCATTCTTCAGAACCACCACTTCAGTGAGATTTAGAACAATTAAGCAAAAGGGAAAGGAGGATAACTATTTCCCTGCCATAAACCAAAGCAGGGAAAAATAAGAGATTTTTTAAATTGAAAAATGATTAAATGCAATTGTGCTCTACTTGGATTCAGAAGCAGCACTCTACATTCATTATTTATTTCCTAATACAGAACTGAGATTAATAAACTAGACATATGCTTCACTCAAGGATATGCAATAAATTCCTAAAGCTTGTATATTTTTGTCTCTGGAAAGTGACTTTGAAAAGAAATTTCAGTGTTGAAAGGTCTTCTGCTATGGTTTAAACACAAAACTAATGCTTTTGCTTTTTTGTACAGGAAAACACAAAACTCCACACTTGCCAACTTCAGAGAATTGAACTCTACGTGGACCATTACCACTCTATACTAAGAAGCAAGAGAGTCTCCTGGTAATATGCTCTGTTGCTTGGCTATGTTTTATAGATGAGGAACTGAAACAGAAAAATATTTGAGCCCAAATACCTCCTGTATTATACTCTGTATCACCAGTTTCTTCTGACCTCAGGAAAGCAAGTAAATCAGAGAACAGTTTTAATTCACATTTTGTTCAAAATTCCTTGAAAATCTGTTGTGGTTTGAAACAGACCTTATTACCATCCTTCTAAATGAATTCTAAACCTAGATTGCCAAGTAGGATTTTGGTATTGTGTCTTGTTCTTAGTTGATATAAATTCCTTTGTTTAACTGTTTTAATGCAATTAATCCTATAAAACTCTGTGTCTTGATGTTATTAAAATAAATAAACATTATATTAAAAGATGTATTGAGCATGTCCAAAATTTAAATGGATAAAGAACCCTAAAAAATTCTACTGTCAACTAAAATTTATTTGTTTATTACTCAGACTCCATGAAGAATTTGTATGTCATTGTGATAGGACATGGTTTGTGTGCACAGCATGTTAATAATTTTTCTAACACATGGACCATGACAGATATGTAGCATGCAATTTCTATAAAGACTCTTCATCCAAAAAAGAAAAAGAAAATACATGGGTATTTTTTACATGGTAAAACACACAAACAGAGTTGACTTCAGTAAGTAAAAGCAACTACATTGAGAAGAGCCAAGTCAACTGCTTATTCAAAGCAATTTGTTGAATATTTATGATTAAAAATATATTTTCAAGATGAGAAATTTATGCAGGCCGTTCACAGATTATTCAACTACTTTGAATAGTAAGTAACCTCTTTTTATTCTTTAGAACATGTTTCTTTATTAATGGGAGCTGTGAGTTATGGATTGCTTGTAGCACCTGTTCTCCCATCAAATAAGAATTTTTTTTAGTTGGATTGTTATGGCAGAGAAAATAAAAGGTATGACAGCTGAAACTTGTGCCTTTATTGCAGGCAGATAATAAATACAACAAAATTACAACAAAAAAGTATGATATACGGTAGAGAAAAACATAGATTTATGACTAACATAATATATTTTTACAGATTTTTTTAACAAAAGCTTCATTTGTTATACATGATTTGGGCTTTTTTACAGAATAAAAATAAAAAGAAATTATAAATATATTTGCATAAAAAGACACAAGTTTAACAGTGACCAGAGAGAGAGTATGAGAGAGTTTTTACATAGTCCAAAGGTGAGATCATCTACCTGAGAGCCAAGATCCCAATGTTGCAAAAGGGAATTAACATTCATTAGAAAAAAAAATTTAGAAGTGTGCAGGATTACACCAAAGCCGTACAATCTGGCTTGTGTCTACTCCTTTCAGCTCAATATAATGAACAAAAATAATGTTTGATATTTTTAATTACAAAAATCTATATAGAATATAATGGCTCATTATAACCAGCTGTACTGGTTTGAGTTGGAATAGAGTTAATTTTCTTTGTAGTAGCTGGTATAGTGCTAAGTTTTTCATTTAGGGTGAGAATAATATTACTAACTTAATACATTGATGTTTCAGTTGTTGCTGAGCAGTGTTTTACTAAGTCAAGGAATTTTCTGTTCCTCATCCCACCCTGCTAATGAGAAGGCTGGAGATGCACAAGGAGTTGGGCGGGGACACAGATGGGACAGCTGACCCCAACTGACCAAGGAGATATCCTGACCACGTGGCGTCATGCCCAGCATGTAGAGCTGGGGGAAGAAGGAAGGAAACAAAACTCAGAGTGGTAGTGCTGTGATGAGCTACCCTTAAGGGGAAGGAAGCACCTAAGATTTGTGAATGCTTGTTGGCTGAAAGGATTGACAAAAGTCAGAGGATCTGCAAACAGTCAGAAAGTGTTACTAGTAAATTACACACTTGGTATGGAAATCGGTATATTAGCGCCTGATCTACTACATAAGCACACATCAGTGGATTTTGGATGACAGGGTAGGGTGAAAGGGAAGAGAGAAATTAAAGAGGGAGAGATCAATTAAATACAGAGAGAAAGAGAAAGGAAAAGAAAGAAGAAAAGAGAGAGAAAAGGGGAGGAATAAAGAAAGGAAGACAGGAGAAAAGAGAGAAAACAGAGAGAAAAAGAGATCACCAGCCCTGGTTCAACATCAATGCAGCTGGTGGGATGTCAATCCTGGTTTCAGAGACAATCCAACTGATAAGCTGATAGCTGTGTCAGTCTGGTCAATGAGATGTCCAGGATCCTGCTTTTGCTGCCTGAGCTTGGCAGGGTCCCTTTTTATGGAGAGGTTTCTCCACCCCAAAGACAGATTACATGCTTTCCATGTAAATAAGTTATCATATAAAATCTGTTCTTTCAGGCCTTTCTGGAAATGGATCGGAGGACTCTGGTGATCTTAATCCCATCCTATAGTCCATGTTCACTTCCTACCACTCATTCCTGCACTTGCACCTACAGTGCTGTAGTTCTTTCTCACAGAAAATTGCTGCCCTATCTCCACCTGCTCCAGCCAAATATTGTTCTTTCTCACACCATCTTATACCAATAGTCCTTGGTCGTTACAGGTGATTATTGTCTATTATGACTAAAAGTGCTTTGCTGGCTCCACAGCCATCCAGTTATCAGTGTTTGTGATATGCACATAAGCCCCTTATCTTCTGGGAACTGAGATCTCAGTTGGGTCTCACTTTGCAACACTGCTTATAGGATCAAAAGAGATCAGCTTTAGTCATAGTAATTTTACATCCTGGCCACAATTTGAGTCAGTAACTTTCTTTGAAGTTTTAACAACAAAAATATTATTCCACTCAGGTTGTTATTCAGGTGAGAAAAATAAATTTCCAAGGGTGTTCATTAAAAAACAGACGCTCATTAGGCAACACAAGTTCCTGGGAGCAGACAGTGTTTATCAAAAGCTCAAGAGAGGCTTAGTCCAGGTGCAGTTTGTCAAGGCCAAGGCCTAACAGGCATTTCTCAGGTCACAGTGCAGCTGGGGAGGAGGTACATGCACCACCATGATCCACTCTGTGACTGAAGTCAGCCTCTCTGGGCATTTGTCTTCCCAAGTAATCTTTAAGCATGATAGTTCCCTGGTCTCCTGGGGATGGCTGAACACCTGCTTGCACATGTGAGGTTGTGAATTAATTCCTTGCTTTACCTTGCTGGAGTGGGTGGCTTTTCCTTTCCCTATTAAACTGTCTTTATCTCAACCCATGAGTTTTCTAGTTTTTACCTTTTTAATTCTCTCCAGCATCCCGCTGGGGGAGCGAGACAGAGTCTGTGTGGAGCTAAGCTGCCGACTCAGGTTAAACCACAACAGTAGGAAAATGCCAACATTTGATACAGATCCCTTGCACATAAACATTATAATAATATAATACACAGTGTTTATGCTGGCTTCAAGCCAAGGCACTCATGATTTTTTCAGCATGCTGAAGAATTGGCTTCAGGTAAAGAAGTAAAAAAGCATAATATGTGGAGACAGTGGAAGGAAGAATCCTTCATTTTCTCTCGATATTGAGATTTACATAGATAATAAAGCAGAACTGCAGAAGCAAATGTTTAAATCTCATTATTTCAGTGAATGCCACCAAAAAACAAAACTCCAAAACCCAATCTCAAGCAAAACGAAGAAAAAAATCCCCCAGAAAACCATCAACAAAAACCTCTATTTTAATTCCTGCCTCAGCTACAAGTTTTCTGTGATATTCTTATGAAGTAACATGACAAACCTTTTGTCACTGCTTTTTTGACAATGATTTAACTCTCCTTTATGGCATCTTGCACAACACCAAAGCTTAATATGTATAGTGGTAAGCTTTCATACCTATGACTGACATAAATGGGAGAGTGCATACCTTGTAAAGGTAACAACTCACAATATCATATTGCTGGGTTACAGCAGGTCTAAGATGTGCTGCACAGCCAGGACCACAGATGAAATTACTGATTCAGGCTTGTCTTTATTTCTGAGATATTGTCCTACATCAGAAAGAGCGTCCATAACTGACATGTCAGGTCTCCTACAGTTTGGAATTCCAGGGAGCAAAATAATTACTTATATATATTGTATAGTATTTCGATGAATATCAGTAAATACAATGGGATTGCTTTGAAAAGATGTAGGAAAAGCATGTACCAGTCTGCTCTGGGTTGCAACTAATTTATTACACTGAAGTTATCATGGGTCCTATGAGGTTCAAAAAATGACAAGCTCTCATAAAACACTATCAAAGGTATTGGATGATGTTGCCTGAGTAACATAAATTCTAGCATCCCTTAATTTAAGTTCTTAATTTACTTTCTTAAGATATATGTATTTAGGAATCTAGTTGGCATGATCATCTACCTTATTAAACTGGTTCCATGCCAGTGTGACTGAACTCCTGTCAACGGAGTCAAAGCGAAACAAAACTTGTGCAGTGAGGTGAAGAATCATGAGTAACATGAATAAAGCAGTTAAACTGAACTTTCACCTTGTCAGAGTTTTTCTTGTTAATTTTTATATAATTATGCTTAGCTAGATACATATGTGGGAATTAAGATCTGAAAAGAATGGTATAAAATTGCTATGGTTTCCTGGTTTCCTTTTGATTTTTTTTTTTTTTATTATTATTATTTTTTATTTTTTTTTGGACAGGAGGAGTTAGGTTTTTTCCCCTCTTTAAAATAAGCAGCCAAATTCTGGAACTCATTATATTCAAGTAATGAATCTAAGCAGCACAGTGCCCAGTGAGCAAAATGGAATTTACTCCTAACAATATGATAATGAGGAGGTTGCATTAGACATTTCCTTTTCAGTGCCAGAAAAAGGCTACAAGTTTGGTCCTCACAAGATCTCATAGCTAAATAAAATTAGGAGGACATGTACTACTTGAACAAATTAACTTCTGAAGGTAGAAGCATATATTATCCCTTTCTTGAAACACTCAGGAACTCAGTACTTGAAAATGCAGCTACCCCTTTGTTTCTCCCAACAGAGCAGTTAACTCATTGGAAACTAAAGGACCAAACTCCACGTTTTCACAGCTGTATTAAAATTCACATTTCCAGTTTCCATCTGCCTGGGCATCAGAAATGCAGTACTCTGAAGCAGGCCAAGCAATTACACATGCTGGAGCTCTTCCTTTTTCCTGGAAATATTTCAGTATGCTTTGGATTAGAAAAGGAATGGGTGTAAGTAGATGTGTGAGATGTGCCCAGGCTGTTGCTTGTACTGAGGTCGAATGGCATAGAAAGGTCTGCGTGTATAACCTACAGCTCTCATCCTCCAAAGGGAAGCAGCTGCATGAAGACTCTCCTCTGGGAACAGTTCCCTCTCCATGATAACTCAGGAATTGCTTAGGGAACTTCTTGTTGGCCTGGACCATGGCAGCACCAGTCACATTTTAAACAATTTAACATTATAATCAGATTCCAGTACCTATCAAATTCTTTTGATGATTTTTTATTTTTTTTCCCAAATATAAGCATAAGCTCTGTATTTAAGTGGTACCATGGCTCATAGATTTGGGTATATACAAGAACAGGATCCTAGTGGCAGTAAATATTTAAAACAGATATACTATGTACTACATATATATGATCTAACATTATGGCTTTCAACAGATCAGACATCTGAACCCTTGACTGTAAGGAGAAAAGTGAGAGTGGGAAGAAGAGGGTTCCTGCCCGGACATATGGCCATGCAGAGTGTTGGTTAATGGCAACCCATAAAATGTTATTAGATGGAGTATAGTCCCTTTTGTTGTTTACCTCCTCCATTTTTTGCAGATTGATGAAATTGCCTACACCTCTTAGACAGTAAAATAAGGCAGTCAGGCCAGTGTAATTTTCTTATCCTGTTAAAGAGACTTCTCACGAATGTTATTGTACACAACACTCTATGTTGAATGGATGAACACCACCACAGTTTCGACAATTATACATAAACATAGGGACAGGCAGAAGTGAGGCAGAAAGGTCCTGATTCCTGGGCAAGCCAGTACTATCATCTTTTTGTGAAACTAGCTTTTGATGTCAAAACCACACATGGATGTTTATCCACAATACAGAAAAACACCTGAATGTGTGCCCAGACTTGTTTACAGCTTCCATTTATCAAAACACTTCAAAACTAGAAAGGGAAGCAGGATCCTGGCCTTGAAGAGTTTTCAGTTTATTTTAGAGACATTAAATGTATCTTCATTTAATATTGCCCCTCTCATGACTAGCAGTAATTCTTATTTTGTAATTTTGTCATCTCATTTGGAAAGATACCACAGAACTGTGGAAATAACTATGTCTTTTAACCTTTCTACAATTTTATAGGTCATTCAAAGATGACAACTCTATGACACCTAAATCCAGTTACTACATTTATTCAATTCTTCAAACTCCTTTGCATACTAGGAGAAAATTTGGAAGATGGAAAATCCTGTAATATTAACGTACAAAATTTCAAGCTTGAATATCTGCTAAAAAAAACTTCAAGTGTGACAGACTGTTATCAGTTTGGGCAAGATTCTGGAAGGACAAAATGCAAAAAGGGAATTAATTGAAATGTACAAAAGAGAAAGGGTACTTAAGCCCTATTGTGGCGCTTCTGGTAAAGACAAAATGTGTAAGATTGAGCTAGAGATGGAGCAAAAGAAGAATCATACAGAATAATCGGACTTCATATGATACCCTGAAACAGTGCAAAGTGCATTTGCATAAATAAAACACATGCATAACACAAGTGCTACTAAAAATAAAAGCTAATTTTACGATCATTTTATTCCCTTATGCTTCATTTATTTAATATTCCAACACAAAAGAAAGAAAGCTAATGCAGGCATATGTAGGACTGCTTTCATGATCCTAGGTGTTATCATAACTATATTTCTGTCAGGATTTATTGGTAAGCAAACTATTCCTTGCACATTTCTATTGTTTTCCTGCGCTGATTTATGCATTACCCCCATATTGCATTACTTCCACACTGCATTACTCACACAGTTTTTTCCTCTCACCTACTGAAGTTCCCATGAAATAGTCATTATTGATTGCTTTTCATCATTTGGGTGGGTAGATATGATAGTATTCCTGAGCTGCTGTGTGAAACGTGGTCTATTTCATTTCGACCTGCAGGAGATAGAATATCTGGAATAGCTTTGTGTGGCTTTCATCAAATCTTCCTGCAGAAGTGAATCAAAACACTGTTTTTAAAAAAAAAAATTGGAGAGGGGGAAAGGGAAGCGGGGATGAGAGAGACACAGATAATGCAAAAAAGAAGAGTTGTCTTAACACTGTTTTAAGAACTTATTTCGCCTTCTGGGTGTTCTAAGATGCCTGGTCATCATGGGTACCTTTTCCTTTCCCAATGACAGACATAATGCTGACAAGGTCATAAGAGATGAAAATGCAAAGTGCAGCTAAAGTGTACTGCTTTAGGACAAGGAGTCCTTGCTATTTTGCTATCACAAGCTGCCTAGAAAACATAAAACATTCAAAATCTCTTACTAGAACTCACTGGTTATTAACTCTATTTCAGGGGATTATCATGGTAGGAGCTGAACTGGGATGTGGTAACAAGGTGAAAATTCATTTCCTCTCAACCCGTCCCCAGTCCGACATATCTGTCAGAGCACCAAAACGGGCATGTGATAACTTCTAGGCTTCACCAGACCAGAATCTTATCTTGATTAAGCCGCTATAAATCTTGAATAACTCTACAGAAATCACACTTTACTGCAACTGAGATGAGCATCGGACTTCCCACATGCAATCCTTGATACTCAGCTCACGACAGCCATGACACATTAGAAAAGTTTTGGAGTTTTATGAATCACTGCAACATGATGGAAACATCCAGAATGTGGAGCTTGGCACAGTCACTTTCTGTATGTAAGCCCACTTGACCTGATACTTCTGTAAAATAAATTCCATTTTAACAAAAGTTAAATTCAATGAATTGTTAGATGAGCAATAGACAAAACAACTTGTTTCTTATAAATTTGTTTTCTAGACCTTCCTATGAAATAAACAAAGCTTGGTTCTTTTCTCTTTCTCTCTTTCCCCTTACATTCTCTAGTTTGCACCAATATGATAATTTCACCCTGAAATTTCACCCAGCTCTCTGTGGTGTACTCAGTACTGGCAGCAAGAGTCAGTGTAGGCTCCATGAGACTCCAAGCTGCTCTATATGTATTGCTAGACAGCCAGCAGATCAAACAGAAAATATAACTATCAAGTCCATTTTACAGCCTTCTTTTACCAAGACAGAAAAATTCTACTCTAACAAGTGATTTTTTGTTAAGAGGCTGGAAATTCAGACTTGTGAAATTTCTAGCCTTCAGCTATACTTGTTGAAACTCAAGGCTTTTATATATTATTCGAGGTAGCTGGCAGAGAACAGTCATTTCTGTCTTCTCTTAGTTTGTTCCTGGTTTAAAAAGTCATAATAAATACAGAGCTGAGGACATTCCTTCTGTGTGAGAGCATATGATAACTTATTAGTAATTTTTTCCTCTTCCTGGGCTTATATAACATCTGGACCTACATAACATCTCATCAATTCATTAAAGGAATTGTGAGAGTATACTTCTACGAGCCCACTTTTTCATTCTAGAGCATGATCCTATCAGCACATATCATTTATCAGCTTCTTAAAACCTTACAAAAGGGAAAAGTATTTAGAGTCACATCTCCATTCTTTTTTCTGGACTTATGAACAGCTCACAAAGAATATGAAAATACATCCAACCAAAACCACAAATATGCCCAGCAACATCTTAAAATGGAGTCAGGCTACAGTGTAAAGTTGATGCAAAGTATTAAATAAGTTAATTGTTGAAGTTTTCGTTTAGCAGACCACTTTTCAGACATTCATTTCCCAGTTACCTTCTATTTCTTTCAGGTTAGGTATCTAAACTTTGTGTGTCTGAAAGAGATTAACCTCATGAAAAATGTCTATCATCATCCCCCTACCCCATGGAAAGCTGTAAAACTTTCTACTTTCCTCTCTGCTTTGGAAATATGTTGCATTGCTTCTTCAGTGATGTCCATTCAATTTGCTGAGCTACTTCCTTAAGACAGCATTATATTTGTGGTGTGCGGCATCTTCTTATTTACTGTTTTGGCCAGACATTGAGTCTGTCCCAGTCAATGGAGATTGGAGGTCTATGACTTAATACTTTTTGATAGATTGCCAGAGGTTATGTTTTAAAAAAACAAAAAGTGCCCAAAAGGGAGACATAAATCCCCTTCAAAACCAAAGAGTGAACTAGGTTACCTTCTTATTTATGATCTTCTCACAAATTTGAAAATTGACTGACTTCAGAAGGCTTTACTTTAATTCTCACTTATTCATTTACACAAAAGTCTAAGCGAAAATTAAGCCCTTTATGTCAGTAGCCATGGCTGTTTTGTTTTCTTAGGTTTTCCAAGCATTCAAGTCCTTGAAAATTTAAAAATACCAGAGAAAAAAAATCCTAAAAAACATGTGCAGGCTGTAAGTGCGAGGAAGCAAATGAGTAAAAAACAGATTACAGATGCTTAAAGAAATGTTCGAAGAATTTTTGTTCATCTCTTTAGTATTCCAAAACAATCAGCTTTCCTGAGAGATGCATATTTTTATAAAAGAAACTAAGTTACAATAAGGATCTTGTCTCATCTCATGTACAAATGTAACTTAAGGTTATCATGTTTTATATATTTCACTTCTGAACTGTGCTGTGTTTGTAGGACTCTCAGGTGCTTTATCAAAAACAGCAAATACAATTTTTCTCATCAAAGTAGCAACATTTATGAGACCTGAAGCCTCCATCTTGCTCACTCACAACTGATGTTTCATAAAAAGTTCACTATCCATCACGCTCAAGTAGAGACAAAATTTTATTTTCTTAAGAATATGTAACTCTGCATTTCCTCATATGAATACACAGAAACTCAGACCTTTGCTGACACTGTGGTCCATGTGCAAAATATACCCTGTGCTTCATAGAACAGGCCGTAATTGCCCACAGGAAAATGAGAGCATGTTTATTACTCTTTACACGTAGTGGTACAGGTCTATATACAGGATAGAAAACAAAGAATTATTTACTGTTTTCCACTGTAAGGAAAAAAAAAAATATTAAAGATAAAAAAGCAAACCCCAAAGCATTCCATTCAGTGGATTAACAAACAGTCCCCCTTCAAAAAAATGTCATATGGTTAAATTAACTGTGGAAAGTATAATTCAATCTCTTCTATTCTTTGGATAAAACCTTTGTCCCCAAATTTGGGAAGATGCCCTAGTTTCTAATATGAGGCCCAACCAGCATGGGCTCCTGAAAGCATGTCTAGGTTAATCAACCTGACCTTCTAGTGCAAGGTGACCCACTCAGTGAATGAGGGAAAGGCTGTGTATGTTTTCTACCTGGATTTTAGTAAAGCCTTTATCACAGCATTCTCCTGGAGAACGCGGCTGCTTATGGCTTGGATGGGCGCAGTCTTTGCTGGGTGAAAACCTGGTCAGCCCTGTTTCATATCTTTGTCATCAGCCTGGAGGTGGGATCAAGCATACCCTCAGTTTGTTTGCAAACTGCCCCAGGCTGGGTGTGAGTGTTGATCTGCTGGAGGGTAAGAAGTCTTGCTACAGAGGGATCTGGACAGGTTGGGTCGATGGGCCAAGGCAAGTTCTATGAGTTACAGCAAAGTGAAGAGTCAAGGTCTACATTTGGGTCACAACAACGTCCTGCAGTGCTTCAGGCTGAGAAAGAGTGGCTGGAAAGCGGTAGAGCAGAGAAGGACCTGTGGGTGCTGGTTAACTTATGGCTGAACATGGGCCAGGAGTGCCCAGGTGGCCAAGAAGGCCAAAGGCATCCTGGCCTGTATCAGCAGCAGTGTGGCCAGCAGGAAAAGGGCAGTGATTGTCCCCCTGTACTCAGCACTGGAGAGGCCACACTTCAGGTCTGGTATCTGCTTCTGGGCCCCTCATACAGGAAAGACACTGAGGTGCTGAAGTCTATCCAGAGAAGGGCAACAGAGCTGGTGAAGGGTCTGGAGAGTCACTTTGGAATTACTTTGGTACTTGGTGTAGCACAAATAATGTAACTAGGTTTTTTTCCCCATGGTTTGCTGTTTTCCTTTGCTTGGTTTTTTTTTGGTTTTTTTTTTTTTTTGTTTTTTTTTTTTTTTTTTTTGGTAGTACACATTTGTATTTTAAACTTTTTACTCTTTTTACTCTTTTTACTCTGTATCCTTTTATAAACACTGGTTTTATTCTCTTGCAATATCATTGAATTGGACTTTGGGTTTGATGCCACTGCAATTCCTCTGGTAATGATAGCTTATCTTGTCCAAACACAAACTTAATGTCTGTCATTGAGATATCATAGAAGCATTTTATTTACAAAACCCAGAGGCAGCAGCACTTTTTCCTCTATTTTTTTTGTAGGATAAAATGAAAACTTCTTGCCATTGGTACATGAGTCTTGATTTTTTTGATTCTACTGTTAAATAATATTATATTTTAGGAAAGGACACAAAAATAACTAACACATTTTAGTATTAGTTATGTAACTCATTATTAGTTAAATAATGAATAAATAATTTTGAAGTGTACTTTAAAATTTATAGAGAGTACTATTTACCTGTTAAATAATGTCCATTAAATGATCATGAATACTTTCAAAGACTGCATTTTATTTGTGCCAGTGAAACAATTCAAAGAGTATAATGTGTGTTCACTGGGTGATTTGATTATGAATTTTACACAGCTTGCAGGAATTTCTTGAAGGCCTGAGGTTTTGGAATAACACTAACTTTGGATATGAATCTTTTCATTTCAGTAGTTTTAAGTTTGCACGGATATGATGAAAAGCTTTACTAAGTAAGAAAATGCAAGAAAATCCATAAAACCAGGAAAACCCCCCCCACATAATTTGAGTTACCAGAGATGCTAATTTCAATGCTGAAATAACGTCCTAAGTGTCACTTTTCTTGAAAAGAGTATTGATACTCTTGCATCTCATAAAAATGGAGCTGATCTCTGTTAAGATGTTTTGATTTGCATTGAAAGATACACTCTTAGTGGGAAAGACTTCTTCCAGGTTGGTTTGTTTGTTGGTTTTGGTTTTGCTTGGTTTTTTTTTAAGTTTTGTTGAGGTTTTGTTGTTGCTTTTTTCTATTTCCCTCTCTTGAGGCAGGTAGGAGAGGTTGCTGCATTATTTCATATTCTGAATTAGACAATTTTAAAGAAAACAGAATACAGATACTGCAAAACTGAAAGATGAATTAGAGATATTGAAGGGATTCAGAAGATGGGATTGTTATGTGAAAAACAAGAAAATATTGAATATACAAAAACTGAGGGAAGCTGAGACTAAATTGTTAGAATAATTAAAGATATGAGAGTTGTAAATAATTGTAAAAATACAGCAATAAAAAAAAGGTAATTAGCAGAAATTATTTGTTTCTTCTGAGTAGTTAGAAGCCAATTTTTCTGAGTTTACAGAAACATAGACGTGGAGAAGACCTGAAATAATGGTCAAGAGGTGACTGCTTCCTGAAGGCTCAAAAGTTAAAAGGCTCATTTTTTGTTTTCTTGATTTAAACCAGTCTCATTTTTTTTTCAGGGGAAAACAGAGGGAAAGCTTTCAAGCTGTTTGGCTGCTTGACTTTGGTATTGCTCTTTACACAGGGATGAATTGCACACTAAACAACCTCAATACGATCTTCAATAAATTATGCTCACTTTTTACGATGTATTCACTCACATTCTGGAATTCAGTGAGTGAGATTCTGCTCTAAACCATGCTGAAATACACAGTGGTATTAGAGGGAGAACAGAGAAAAAGCAACAATAAAAATACATAGGTCACATAGATTAATCAGTGACTTTTTAAGCAAGGCGGAAACCAGGAAACTGACGGTTTAGGTTTTGCTGAGCAGTCCCTACACTAAGTCAAGGACTTTTCTGCCTCTTCCTTCACTCCACTAGCGAGGGGGCTGGGAGTGCACAAGGAGTTGGGAGGGGTCACAGCTGGGACAGCTGACCACAATTGACCAAAGGGATTTCCCAGACCTTATGCCTTATGCTGAGCAAAACAAAAAAAACACCTCTGGAGGAGCTGGCCAGGGAGCAGTGGGGACTGCTTGGAGACTGCCTGGACAATTGCATTTTTTAATTGTCATTGTTATCATCATTATTACTATTACTATTATTATTATTATTATTATTATTATTATTATTATTATTGTCTCTTCCTCTTCTGTCCTAATAAACTGCCTTTATCTCAGCCCATAAGTTTTACCTTTCTTTTGATTCTCTACCCTATCCCATTGTGGAGCAATGAACAGGTGAGAGAGGTGTTTCTCTACCTGTCGGGTTAAACCATGACATTGATCCACGATATCTGGAAGTGTTGGTCTCTTGGATTTTGGGTCATTTGGGTTTTTTTTTGTGACAATTGTCTTACATTTAGTCTATCTATCTATCTATCTATCTATCTATCTATCTATCTATCTATCTATCTATCTTATCTCTCTATCTCTCTATCTCTCTATCCATCATATATTTATCTAGGAATGATTGGCTTATCTTTTTGGTGTCATTTGGTTAAACTCAGCTTGAAGATGTCTGATTTTCAAATGTTTTCATCAGTATCTTGATCTAGAGGGCACACTTCATGAGTTGATATGATATGATAATAATTTTTGTGGTGATGAAGGCATTGTGTAAGAGAAAATTTAAATGTATTTCAAATAATTTAGAACATTAAAGGGAATAGGAAAAAACTATTTCATTAAATAGGTTTTTTTATCCAGGAGTGAGGATGAGGAGATGTAGTATTTTTATATTCAAGCACTTGCTCATGCCCTCATTCCCTGGTAGGATGGGGAAAGAATCAGAAGCCTAAAAGTGAGAAAGAAAGAGAAAGAAACACATGGATTGAGATAAAAAGAGTTTAATAATTAAAAATACATAACAAAAACAATAAGACATAATACCAGCAGCAATGATAATAATAATAATAATAATAATAATAATAATAATAATAATAATAATAATAATAATAGCTATATGGGAAAATAGGAGAAAACCAATGTGCAACCTCCAAAACTGTGAATAAAAAATTGCAAGAAAATAAGACACAGTTGGCACAATGAAGACGTAGGGTAAAAGTTTATTTCCCTCTTTTAAACTAATGTTTATGGGAAAGGAGAAACACAGGAGGTAAGATAATAGGGTAATTGACATTTAATTGACTTTGTAATATGTCCTTTTATAACTTTATTATTAGACAAAAATACAAGACCATATACATTAATGAACTATTTATTTGCATAACTGGCCTTTTGATTTATGAACTGTATGTTTTATTTTATGGTTTTTAGTATCTAATATTTAAAATTGATTTGTGCACAAGCCCAGGTATATTCATTTTGGTCATCATGACATAAGACAATATTCTCTTGTGCAAAAAGAATGGGGTGGGTTTAAATTGCATCCTAAGTTTTCATCCTGATTATCATCATGTAGTTAAGCTGCTAAATTAAAATTTTGGCCAAAATCTGCTCCATGAGAGCCTGGTGGAAGGTTTTAGAATGTTTTGGATCATGTTTGTTATTGGCAAAGAGTAGAATGAGTGCTATAATACACAAAAACCAAAGCACTTTTCTAAACAGGCCTTTTTATTCTTAAATTGAAACACAAAGTGAAATTCACAACTACCACATAAAACATGAACATTTTAATGCTGTATTTCTCGCATTTCTGGAGTTTTATGCAATAACTCTCTTCAGTACCTTGCTTCAGAGTGTAGATAAATATGATTTTGGATTTATCCATCTACTTTTGGGACCACTTTGTAGATAGCTTAATGTGGATTTGGGTAAATCTAGGTTACCCCATCACGACTTACGGATATCTGGAGAGAACACGTTAGATTTCACAAATTTTAGAGTTGATGTTGCGTATAGTTAATTTGTTTTTCAGTGTACTGGTGAAATTCTAAGCTTCATTCTTTACATAATTTTTGTATTTTACTCCTAGGCAAACACATACATGTTAAGAATGTTAGCAATTCCTTTAAAATTGAGTGAAATAGCCTACTTAATAACCTCCTCTTGCTATTGTCAAACTTTTCATGTTCTCTTCATATTAGATGAAAACAACTTGAAAGAGATAAGTGTCCTGGCTAACTCCTAGCCATTCAGAGACAGAGGCATGTACAAGTGAAATTAATGTCTTAGGTTCACTAATTTGTGCACTTGAGAAAATAATAAATATATGGTTGGGAATAGCAAGAGTTGTACAGCATTGGAAAGGAAGAATATATTTATTAGGAAGAAGAATTTTCAAGACTAAAGACTACAGAATCAAGAAAAAGGATATTTAGTGTTCAGGTTTACTATGAAAAAGAGGGAGCTCCCTGTGTGAGATGTATGTTTAGAGCATGGTGTTAAAAATGCCAAAGTCAAGGGTTTAATCCCCCTATGGGCCATAAATTCACTTAAATGTTGGGCTCTATGATCCTTGTGGTCCCTTCCAACTCAGAATATTCTGTGATTCTGTATTGTTTTGTAATGAAGTTTCTCCATTCAGTTTTCATGTTTTGAAAATATTAAGGAAATTATCACCGCGTACTGGAAACTGCATGTTTGTGAAACCGGCAAAATGGTTAATGGTGAGTCTTGTCTTTAATCTCAGGCAAAGTGTAGCTTCTGCAATATATTAAGTTTCTCTCCAGCCAAATTATTTGACTCACAAAATTTTCATTATAGGTTAAATACTGCAATCATATTTCATAACTTCTGCTGAAAGTTATTATAAGAACTCCATCTGTGTATTTCTTTCAGCTTCTAAATTGAATGTCAGTTTAGTTTGTAGGACTGTATTTCAGCCAATAAAAATTTACTATGACCCAAATTCACTTTAAAGTGGTGTGCTAAAGAATCACCTAAACTTTGTTCTTATTCTTTTCTTTGGAAGGACAACATTAAATGACAACTTTAATTATTTTTTTAAAAAATCTGCTTTCTGCCTACATGTGTGGAGTTATTCAAAAACACAGGCTTTTATTTGGTTTCATATAAAGAAAATGTACTGCTTTTTCAAGAAATGGTGCAAAAATCATGAAGGCATGTATGCTTCAAGTTATTATGTTCATGTAATAGTAAACCTTGTATTCAATTAGATCTTGATGTATGAGTTTCATTTCTTATTGCAATCCATCAGAGATTTTACAGGGTGAACAACAGAGCTGCTGAATATGACAAACATGTCAAAGTCAGTGAAGGATTATGATCTGGTATGAATTTTATAACTGTTTCGTGTAATAACAGTACAGTTAGAATGGTTTGTCAACACTTCATTATAACTTGCCTACTCTTAGGCACTACAGCAGTATGCCTACGTGTATGGTTCTGAAGGGCCAAAATTCAAAGGCTTTCCAGAGCCAGCTATCTTCTCTAAAGTAGGTATTTATTACCCACAGCATCCTTACTCAAATTTTAAGAATTAAGGCTGAACTGAAAACTGCCAAAAGTATTCCAAATTATTCTCTTTAACAATATGTTTTTATTGAAAAATATTTGCATTTTATAAACAACGTAATTGCCAAAATTCACTAGAGTTACATTGAAATACTGATAAAACAATCAGATCACTCTTAATTGTCACTGTCATAGCAGTGTTGTTGCTTACACAGACAGTAGTGATGATATCAAGCTTCATACTAGGTAAGGAATACGTAAAGGCATGGAGTATATCCAGGGAACTTCCTAGCTCCAACATTGTGCAACTGCAGCAAGAGGCAGGCTTCCAAATGAATTTTATTATTTAGAAATATAGGATACATTAACATGATTATTTAATTCTCATTCATTTGGGGAAATCTGAGGAAATTCTGAAGAACTGGAAAATGTGAAAGAAAAGCGAGCATGTGAGTCCATAGAAATATTTAAGTATGAGAAATATTTTTTAGGAATTATAAAGCAGCTACAAATTCTGTAGCATAATGATGGAATAATCATACAATCCTTTTTTTCCAGAACATTTATATTGATAGAATTGCTGGTCTACCTGATAAATACTACTGCGTTGATGTATACTTTGATTTCTCCAAGGTATTTGAGTAACAGATTTTGTTAAAAAAGAATCGTACTAGATGTAATTATCACAGCAATGAGTAGATGTAATATAAAACTGGTTTGTTAACTACAGTTCCCTATAGTCCAACAGAGAAATATCATGGTAAGGCATATTTTTGAAAAATATCTTTTGGATCTTTTGGATTTTTTCTTCTAAATTTTTATATATGACCTATAAGATATGGTAAATTTCTAGTACGGCTGCTAAATGACAATGGTTGATGAGGGAAACATTGGTAAGTAAAACTAATAAAACTTTTCCCGTATAGTACAGTTAAATCCAAATGATTGTAAATTTTTCCTTTGAGAGTAAACAATATATGTGATATACATCTATATGAATGTTATAAATCTTAAAATCGGTAATTTAAAAGAAGAGAGATTTCAGCATCAATGTTTGATTCAACATAAATTCTCTCTTATACTGTTTGTAATAAAAAAAAAAGGGTAAAAAGGAACATCAGAAAGGAAGGGATCTTTTTACTATAAAGAGCATATAGAACAACTAAAATTCTCTACCAAATTTAAGACAACAATGAATACTGTAAAGTGTTAGGAACATCAGTTGAAGTGGGGTCACAGTGCTTATGAGTAGTGTGGAAATCCTGATAGAAGCTCAGTTGCCTCCACTGAGCTTCCTTATAACAATTAAGACAGATGCTTTTGATCTGCTGTTTTTAAGATGTCAAATGAAATCCACATTAACTATTGCTGGAAGACAAGCAGTTCAGTATAAACCTTTATTTAAAAATGTCAAAAGCTGACCTTTTCATCAGAAAAATAATTAAGAAAAATACCTGAGAGTAGAGAATTTTCAGGCTTGCTGGTAAATACACAGTGAAATCCAATGATTGGAAGTTTTGACCAGCTTGGTCTTTAAATGTAACACATTTAGCCTCAGAGTCTTTTGTGTGGAAAAAACTGGGAACTTCAAACACTTGAGCGTGTGCAATTTGTGACAATCATATTCTACAGTGAGGGAATAAGGCTTTTACACTATCAGCAGGTTACCAGAGCTAACTCTTGAAAGCTTTGGGTTCATCGAAACTTGCAGTAGTTCAGCTTAACATGGGAAATGGAACCATATGATCCTCTTTCGTTCTACACCGTTTTCTTCTGGTTATCTGATGCAGGTCCCTGGACAGAACTGGATTTTAAAATAACACAGTTCTGGCAGTAGAACATGGCCAAGATTCATTTTCCATTGCATGAAACTGTTGTCCTCAGAGGTACAAAAAATACTGCACTTTGTTTTGCACCCTTAGATTCGTTGATGGCTTGATGTGCTCTTTTAGTTTTCCTTCATCAGCTTCCTGAAAAGGATCAGATAAATGGCTACACCCAGAGTGAGCCAATAATCTAGAACATGTTAATAATACAATATTCCTGATAAGATCATATTCCTCAGCTAGTTAATGGCTCTGGTTGCATGAACCTTGCCCCTCTTCCCACCCCACGCTCTGCCTGGTAAGAAAGGTTAGAACACAAGTAACCTCATTACTTCTGTACACCTACATTCAGCTAATGTAACCATATGACAAAAATGTGAGTGAAGAGAAATATTTTAAATCAGTCTTTAGACAAAGTGGTCAATATTCAGCTTCTCATCTTGAGGATTATTTTTCATTATTGTGATGCTTAAAGATTTTTCTAAGAAGCTCCTGTAGGGGGATGGAATTAATGTCATTAAAAATGTCATTTTCTTTCTGCGTGAAAGATTTGATGTCTCCACAGTAATAGTTAACATCACTGAGCCATTAAAGAAAAATAATGCAATATAAAACATTTTTTTTTAATTTGAGGTTTATTAAGCTTTGTAATATTTTCAGTCTTCCATGCTCCATAATGTAGTTAGCTTTTTCTATAAGGAAGAATAAATTCTCAAAGTGCAATCTGTAGTCATGACGCTGACATAAAAATTACTTTAAGGAAATAGGAGTGATATCTTTGGCGGAAATTTTACTTAGGCAATGATACCAAAGAGACATTTCAGTCTACAGAACTGTATGTGTTTTTAATAACCAGATAAATATGTGGGACATGAATTGCTGACTAGGAATACATTGAATAAACTTACACAGATGCAATTATTAAAATAAATACAGTTGGTCTTAAGAAGTTGTGCAGTAAAGAACATGGACCATGGAATGTCTGAACTGCTCAACAGGACAACTTTTTAGATAGCCACTGTGTCATACTAATGTTAGTGAAAGGGCTGATAAAGAATTAACCTTCTTCATTATCTGCGCTGTAAAACTAATGGGAATGTGTGTAATGCAGTTGTCAGGCAGTGCAAATATGAGGGTCACCTAGGATAACCTAGAGTATATTCCTGAGATTTATTAAGCTGTTTAATTATATTAGTAATTAGATAAATGTTAGGTGGATTCTTTTTTTTGTTTTTGGTTTTGGTTTTTTTGGTGAGTTTACTTGGTGGTTTTTTGTTTGTTTGTTTTTGGGGGTTTTTTGGTTTTTGTTTTGTTTTTTGTTTTGTTTTTTTGAAGGGTTTTTTTTTGTGACTATAAGAGCATAAGAAATTTTAGCATCAAAGTATGGTCCCTAAAAATGTATGCTGTTAAGGGATCTGTCATTTCCAGTCAAAAGCTTTGTTGCTTAGAAATTTTAGAAATTGAGATTAGAGAAACAGTCACGTATGGGAAAGAAAGAACAAAATTACTAAATTTATAATGAACTTGTTAAAAATACTTAGCAAAATGCAAATTTAAATGTAAATGTTTGTGCAATGTAAATATAATATAATACCTATAAATTGGAAGACCATTGTACTTCTTTGTGGTATCAAACTTTATAAACATCTCAAAATTTTAAAACTAGTAAATTTATAACTCAAAGCTAGCCATTAATAGAATTTATCATTTGAAGCTGTTGAAATTATAACACGGATTTGATGAACATTGGCTGTAGGCTCCTACAATTAACATTTATTTAGATTCCAGTTTGAAACTCCGTTGAAATTTTCCTTTTAGGACACCATATTGGATTATGTTTTTATCCAATACTACTTAAGCAATAAGAAAAATTACCGTTTTGTCTTTACATAGATTTTATTATGTGTGAGCAATTTTGGAAATCTTTCTATTATAATTATACTTAAAATGCTTCTAGTAGTGTACAACTGTAAAATAAACTTTATTTCTCACTTTATCAACTCATAAGTTTAAAGTTTTTTACTACCACCTCACCTTAATCCATGAGTTGTCTTCCTCACTCCCTAGAGAAATTAATTCCTGGAGTATGTAAAGACACACACTGCTCACCATTGGACAATATTTGAAATATGCATTTCAAATTCAAACTTTACCCTTTTTACAGACTCCACACGTATTAGCTCTCTTCTCAGTGCTTATCTTTTCTCTCATGCGGTTATACTGCTTTTTTGCCAGCTTTCAAAAGCAAGTTACAAGCTCGCTCTCCATGGTGGGTTTGCAGTAGGTTGCAGATGTTCTGCCTGAAACTGTTGCTGGAGTGAAATGAGAAATGAGACTATGGCAGAGGATCAGACATTTCTTGAATCCTTTTAACCATGCCTTTGAATTTGTAAGTGAAATCAATACTAAAGTACTGAACCTGATATCAACTAAAGCAAAAGGAAGAAAAACCAACCCCCAAACCAGAAAGAGGAGATAAAACAATCTTAAATTAAAAATTTAATTAAATAATATCTTTCTTTGTACTTGTTGGTCTCAACATGATTCCTGATTTCTTCAAATGTGGACTCATACCCAAGAAACTTTTGTGCATTGATTGTAGTTAATCATAAAGCATGAGGTAACCATGAAAAAATTATATTCAGCGTTCTTTTATTTACTGACTGATGGATTGGTTTTTTTTAAAGCAATAAATGAATGAACTAATTTCTTCATTTATTAGGAACATAAAAATATTGAGTGTATTTGTAGAGATATCAATAGGTAATACTCAACAATATCAAATTGAATTAAAATAAGACACGGGTAATCATATTATTGCAATACATCTGAAAGGCAATACAGAAGTTCAAAGTTCTAAAAAAGTAATTTAGTGAAGGTCATTCATCAGAGAGCTGCTTCATGCAGAATGACAGAGTCATGTACACAGATAACAGCACTTCAGAACACTGAATTAAATGTAATTTACACAAGTGATTCATGCTCATATGAGTTCAACTGATATCATATGAGCTCAACTGATATATATTCAAATTAAAAAAGTGTCAAGTTATAATCACCTACCAATGCAGACTTGCTTCAGAGTTAGGAAAAAAAATATTTAACTATTTCCATTCATTTATCTCTGTATGATTGACTAGCTTCTGTAATAATCTATAGTTTATGTTTGTCCTTTGAGCTTTACACTTTATTTACTTCAGTGTAAGTTTATTAACCCGTTTGATACTGCAGTTATTTGAAAGAAATCCCCCTTGTGTATGTATGTTCATTCTCTACTCCAAAAATATTCATTTTTATGTTCTTAATTCTTAGATCCTTTTGGTACACTACTATATTCTGTGTGGACAGCATGGCATGTTGAAGGCTTAAAATCAAGTTAAGCCTTTGCTTCTGTATGTGTACACACATATGGGCACAAATACATAAAGACAGGATTCTCTGTCTTAAATAGCTGTGAACACTGAAGTTTTGGACAGAGGACCTCAGAAAACCTCCTTGTGATTCTGGATATTTATGTAAGATGCAAGATAGGTGTCTCAGTGTTCTTCATGAGGAGATAACATGCCTAAAGGATGTTTCCTTTAGTGTTTTAGAAGGAACAGGTAATAAAATAAATTCTTGCAACATAGATAATTTTTGAAATAGTGATTAATAGTATCCAGTTCATAATCTGTACACTGATAGATATTTGCATATCAAGATAATAAAAAGCTTTAAGGCTTTCCACTTATTTAGGGCCATTTATAACAAGAATGAACAGATGTATTCAATTAGGTCTAATTTCAAGTGCTCCTGAAATACTGGGAGGATCTGGAGCAGCTTATAGAAGTGGCAGTACAAAACATAACCACTGCAACTGCTTTCAGATAATTCTCAGACTGTTCTGTAAGCATAGTGCTGAACAAAGAAGAATTTACTAAAATAAAATTAGAAGATAAAATTCTGGGTTTTTCAGAATATATTTCAAAGAGTTTAGTCTCCATTGTTTGATATTTAAGTGGCAATATCACAATCTGAGGGCCCAAGTTAAAATTAATACTGAAACACATCCTGGCTAGTCATCATCTCGATCCACACTCAATGCTCATCACTCATCTGTGGACATCAGCTGAGACTGACATAAAAAGAATGTGTCAAAAAAGCAAAAAATTCTAAAATGGGATAACGAAATTTTTGTTGTGGTTTCCATAGGGTGCCACATGAAGGCATCTTACTGTTATAAACTATGTCAATCCAATGTTCTGTCTTCATAAAAAGTGGGAAATAAGTTATCAAAAATAATTGATTGATTCCTCAATTTTCACAATCATGTTTAAGGACAATTTTGTTCCTTATCGCAGTTGGAATTAAAAAAAAAATAAAAATTTGAACATAAATTCAGTACTGTCTGGACAACTTCTTTTAAGTTCTTCTTAAGCAACATTATTATAATCTATTCTTTGGAAACAACTTTGCATAAACCCACAAACTCCATCTGTCAGGGAAAGCTGAGAAAACTTAAGAAAGTTTAGAGGTTTAGTGTCTTGCTTACAGGTGATTTATTTTTTCCCTGACTGTCTGTAAATAAAAAATTGCATA
Organism: Acanthiza pusilla; assembly: GCA_036630365.1. NCBI lineage: Eukaryota > Metazoa > Chordata > Aves > Passeriformes > Acanthizidae > Acanthiza > Acanthiza pusilla. The sequence continues at coordinate 4,589,441 of JAXCHO010000036.1, forward strand.
TAAATAGTGAAAAGGATATTAAATAAAGTATTAGGAGGATTAGAAGGATAGTGGAAGGGTAAAAAATAAGCTTGACCCTTTTTACAACCTGGAATAATCTTCTCTGAGACTTTAAAACTCTTGCTCTGTTTTGGAATGAATGTTGAAACTGAACAGAATCAGTAATTGCATATATGAAGAATCAGATTTTAATGGTCAGGCTGTTAATGATTGCCTTTAGAAGAAAAGAGGAGTTGCTATGTAATAACAGATGATAGAATAAGGGGTCAGTGTAAGAAATACTACTACACAGAATTTGAAATTTTAAAAGAGACAGACAATGAAATAGACAAAAACTATTTTGTCAGGTGAACCACTAAACTAGTACTGAAACAACTGATATCTGTGTCACCTATGTTGAATAGCAACCTAAAATAAAAACAAATATCTAAATGCTCCTATACCAATTGTAAGTTTCTACTGTCAAAGGACAAGGAAAGAAGCCCCTAAACCAAGCCAAAACAAAAGGAAGTTTTCTTATTTGGGAATTTTGATCCTTCTTGACAGTTTTCTGATAAACTGCACCAATTGAAATTGAAACATATTAAGAGTTTCTGATTGAAACATATACTTGGTATATTTAGCTACGATTGGGAATTATTTTTTCATTTCTATGACATAAAAACTACAATGCATGTATCAAAGGCATTGGGCTTTTGTTTTCTCTCCTGTCAAATATTCTTTTGCAGTAAAACAACAAACAGTATATTTAATAGTATATTTGTTAATAAAAATTAATTTCAACCCATTTGAATAAAAATAATAATGATGTTTAGATTAAAAAACTTCATATAACTTCGATTTGGACACTTTTTGTATGATTTAATAAGCTAATAATAAAGTACCTTTTCAATTAAAAAAAAAGCAAAACAGCTGTTGATTAAGAAACACTAATTAAAATCACAAATAATTCCCCACATAGAAGTCTCAATAATATAATTTGCAAATTAGCAGTACTTTTAAGAGACCATTGATATATCCAGCTTTGTACATGAAAGGTGTTGCAAGATATTGCACTGAGAATGACTCAATAATTAATGAGCTTAATAAATAAATAAATAGCATGATTGCCAGTATCTAGGCACTGGAATTGTCAATGGCAATGGGAGTGTCTCTGTTTCGTCTCTAACCTCCTGGCCTTCAATTATGATCAAAAAAAGTCTGGATTATTATACTTCCCTTCAGAACTCAGCCATTATTTTAAAATCCTCATATTACCAGTGTGTTATACATATTTAATAATTCAGGACACTTTTTAAAACTTTTCATTGAAGTTCTGTGGTTAAAAGGTGGCTTTATGTCACAACAAGCACTACTGCCTCAAGAACCCAAAATTTACCATGTCCCAGTTCACACAGGGAAGAGTTAAGCCCTTCAATGATCAGCTGTGAATTATATTTAACATCTACTTAATAATAATCTTCATTATTGTCAAATAAGATGAATTTCCATTTATTTCTTCTTTCTCTCAGTGGGTCTTCATTCTATTTCTTGTTCGGGTCACAATCAACCAAAAATCCAGCTTTGCCTAAGTAAAAGTAACAATAATTCATATTAAACTGCAGTGGCCCAGGGAAGTTTTTTGATAATGTAAGCATGGAAGTAATTTGGAAGGATATTAAGATATCATGCATGAAGGGCCACAGAAATATGATGACCAGTGTAATAGAAAATCAGATAAATTATAGAGGACAGGATCATGCCCTTGGGGATTAATAACAAATTGTGCTACAAGCCTATTAATTAGAACTGACTAGAGTAAAATGATTCTGTTTTTCCATCATCTCATGATAGGTTATAAAATTACAAATAATTCAGTAACGAAATGGTAAGTGTTATCTCAGATTATATAGAGTAGCATACCAGCCATAGCTTGTAGCACAGGACACCAGAAAATTGTTCGCTTTACTGTAGGTAGTTCTGGTGAGATCTTAACCATAAAATAAATAAATTAATTAAATGAAAAAAAGTGAAGGTCTTTGTCCTGTGCATACCTGTGGATCAAGAAATTTGGTATGACAGTGGAATAAAAAACATCTTGCTAAAGAAGGCAAACGTTTTTGTCTTATATATTCAAAGGATATGGATATCAAATAAGGAGAGATGAAGAAGAAGGAAAGGAGGAAGCACAATCTGAGCTTAACAGATAAATTACTGGCTATTAGTGTATTTAAACTAGAAATTAGAAGATTTTCTAAAATAATAAAGCAGAGATAGCAGCCTATGTGTTGGAGAATCAAGAGAAAAAATAACAAGAACATTATTTTTAAGATTAATGTAAATTATTGTATTAAAGGAGTTTGATAAATGAACTTGAAAACATTCCAAGTCTTTTAAAGTTTTATTTGAAAAAACCAAACCAGAAAACAAACAACCAAAAGCGGGTCAAATAGAAAGTTCTGAAAGAAAACAAGCCCCATGACTTAGAAAACATTTTTATTGTTAGTTTTAAAGCAAGAGGAAGCCATCTCATACAGAGCCTGAAGAGGACATTTGCCATCCTGGAATGCACTGTGTCGTTCATGTTACTCTTGTTTTTCACAATGACAATATGGGCCATCATGCTGCCTTCAACTTGGTTTGAAGAAACTTGTGCTTGTACCAATCCTGTCACATTGTGCTCTCCAGCTGACTCATACTTCTGTATGTCTCTCTTTATCTCCTCTGTTTTTTCAAGTAAGTTTGAGTGGTTTAATAAAGAAAGTGTCTCAAGTAGTGAAAAACAATAAGGGACTGAACATTTACAGAAACATCTGATGCTCTTTACTGTCACAGATTAACACATTTTTAATCTGATGAAGAGACCAGATGCTGCTCTGTGTTTTTCAGCAATGAGATCATCCAATAACACAAATAGAAAGCTTGCAAATTTTTGTTATTCTTCAGGTTTCAATTGCACAAAGTTGCTGTTATCTCTTCTGTGCTTTTAAAAAATGTCCCTGCATGAGAAAAAACGTGGCTTTCCCTGCATGAGAAAAAGTAGGCAACAGTTCTTATAATCAAGAGGATTGTGATGAACCAGGGGCTTTTTTGTGAAAAATAATATAGGTGAAGAAAATGAGAACTGTGTCTCCGGATATGTGCAATATTAGCAACTTTGTTTTTCTAAATATTTTAACTTACTCATTATATATATTATATTTCTATAATCAAATTAAATGGGTTTGTCACAATATTGCCAGCAGTAATAGGACACAAACCCCTAGCTGTTCAATATTATACCAACTCAGGAGCACTTAATTTTTCTTAGCTTTTTCTGAGCCCAGAAGACTCCTCAGAACAGGGCCTTTCTCAGCAAAGCAGATAAACATGGTCAATTAGTTATGTAGAATCTAGGCAAAACTATCCAAGAATTTTCAGCAGTACTTGATTTATAAGCAGGAATCAGTTGGATAGTTAAACCTCAGGAATACCTGTCTGTTAGCATGCCCAAATACTGCCATGTAGAGACAATTATACCTAATGACAGGGTACAGGTAATGCAAGTGATGGTTTTCAGGTGGACATAACCTAAGATTGCTTTATTTATAAACAGAACAAGAGGAAAAATATCCTACACATCACTTAAAGCCTCACCCTGTAAAAAAATCTATTTTTGTTTATTTTTTATAGGTCTACAAAAGAAATAATGTACGAGGACGTGGTCAGAATCATAGGTGGGAAAGCAATAACATTGGTGTGTCAGGCCCCACATCTAACCTTCTAGGTGTTCAGCTGGCTGAATCCAAGGGCAATCTAGATGATCCTTCACTGGCAGGAGCTATCATGAAAAAAAGCTGGAAGGCTGCCCCTCCTTTCCTTAGAATCTGTTTTTAAATAATCTGAAGCATGATCAATGCCCTTACTAGCAAGGATCTTTGGTGTGGTCTTAGAATGTTAGAGACAGGATCCATTGCATGGACAGTGATCAGGGTCAGCCCTGGTGTGGGGCTGGTCTGTCATGAGATCAAGTTGGTCTTGTCCAAGATCAAGTTAATCAGTGGGTCATCAAATCTGAGAAGGTATAACCAGTGCAGATATAAATGCAACCAGCTGAAATTATTAACTTAGGCAAAATCCTGGAAGCAGGGTTGGGAACTTGATGCTGTGCAGCAATTTGGAGGCAGAAACAAGGACTGGGTGATGAATGATGAGGACAAACAGAAATTAATGTATAGCCTGAAACAGGAAAATTGGAAGCTGCTGTCAATGGACTCTGCATAGAGATACCTTTTTCTTGCTGTGGTCAGTCAAGAGCACTCTCTAATATTTAGCTGTTAAGATTACCAACTGCTGCATCCATAACTAGTCACTGGGGACATGCCTGCTAGGATCAGTGACAACATCAACATCAATATAAATAACTAGTCCTATGATTTCAGATAAATATAATTGTATCTTACAAATACAAATATTAATTCATAGGTAGAAGTGAGGTCAGTGACATCAGGCAAAAGCAAACTTGGTACAATTAATTCCAGGTAAAATTTTTTTTTTTTTTTTTTTTTTCCCCCGCAGTTTTGGCAAGGTTAATGAGATAAAAGAAATGAAAAAGAGTGAAATAATGAAGCTGATCTTAAATTTCAGTAATCAGCATTGTACATAAACAGCTGCCATTTAAGATTACAGAGTTTAAAGGATTTTCATCTCTTTATTAATTCTAGACTTTTCTTGTGGTTGTTATGAATTCTATATGTTTTGCTCTTCAAATTCTTACTGCAGTAGGTTAGTGCTTGGAAATTTTCCCATACAAATGTTAGATAATATTTTCTAAGTTCATTTTAACAGTGAATGCTTTTGCAGCCTATGCTTATCGAGTTTGATGTGATCCTATTTACTGCAGAGGTTCTTTAAAAACTAAGATTGATCATGAATAGAAGAGTGATGGGTAAAATGTATGAGAACTGGGAGGATCTGTTCTCATAAAAATCTGCAACAACTTAGTTATTTCAATTATTAAATATGACAAGTAATTTCTTTTCCTATCAGATTTAAGGTTTTTCAAATTTATGGAGATTTTTTGTGCAATGTGAAGCATTTGATCAGCTGCTGACAATTTGAGGTCATACCTTTCACAGTTATCCTTTTTGCTGAGTTACTATAAAGTATAAATAATATACTGGCCATACCCTTTGTCAACTAGATTTCCCAAAGACTGAGGTCAATGCACTTGTTGCGCTTAAAATACCCACCAAAACTCTGTAGGTAATGGGGTGAGATGAATGATTCAGTTGTCTTTGGAAGATGCCAATAATATGCGTAGGGGTGGTAAGGGCAGGTGGATTGCTAACAGCTCTTTCAGAGAAGGTCCTACCATTGCGCTGGGAATGTGAACAGCAGATACTGTCCATAAGGGGTTAACTGGTAGGGTAACATTCTTAAGGTAAAGAATCTTTAATTGCCAATATCCTTTAGCCTAAGCTAGGATAATTAGGAAATTTTAAAGAATAGGTTATTACTTACATTCCTGTCACTGGACAGCCAGAAACAGCACAAGAAGATAAAACATCAAACTTACAGGAAAGGTCTACCTGACATTTTGCTGCTGTGAAAGCAATCTCAACCAAATAAGTGAATGATAATATAATCCTACTCTGTCAATATATAATATTTATATAAGGGTATAACAATACCTGTGGGGATTCAAAGAGTAAGTCCTCTTTATAACAGACAACAATTTGTCCACACCATTTTTTAATTTATTTTTTCTACACAGATAATGATATTGCTGATTTTTTAATGCAGTTCTAGAAGGTGAGTCTGAATTCTTCTAGGCCCAAAATTTAGGCCATCCTCTTAATCATAACATTCAAGCTGATAGGCCACTATTAAGTGACTGCTAGTATTTCCTTCTACAGTTCTGGGGAGGTTTGTTTGTTTGGTTTTTGGGGTTTTTTTCCTTTCCCTTTTTTTTTTTCCCCCTTGTGTTTTTTGGTGTTTTTTGTTTGTTTGGGGGTTTTTTGTTGTTTTTTTGGGGGGAACTTTTGGGGGGGGGGTTGGGTTTCTTTTTTTGTTTGATTTTTTTTTTGCTTTTTTCCAATGAAAGGAATAATGGTCACAATAATTTCAAATATGGCAAGCATCCCTTTTTAGTGTACTTGCTTCACCTACTCAGGCAACATGCTGCTCAATACCTACTTTTCACTTTATCCTCTTATGCTTCAGAGGTGCAAAAGTGCTCATATTCTGCTAAATAACATGAGATGCCCAAGAGGTTGTGTCAAGAATGTGATTAAATCCATCTGTGGTGGCTAAAATGTGTAGAGTATATAACTAAGATCACTAGAATTGATGTAGGAGTCTTCAACAACCTATGATATACAAGAACGTAAATCTCACTCATAAATAATTGTTATGTCTGGGCTTATGAAAACCATAAATCTCAAATGTAATACTTTAGTTTCATACTCTAACAAAAAGGATTGTTTAAAATAACATTTTCTTTTTTTCCACATGTTCAAAACCAGGCTTGCAATGACATTTATCCATTCTTAAAGTAAATGCTGGGTTTTATTTTCCCATGTACTGAGTAAAACATAAGCAGTTTACAAGCAAACTGGGTCTCTGATTTGATCATCAACTGAAGAAAGACAGAATCAAATTACAGACTAAATAATTATCTAAAAGGCTGAAAAATATTCTTGTTGGGCATCAGACTGAAATTTACACAGCTGCCACAACAGAAATATCACCTTTTTTTCAAATTAAGGGAATCTAACATATTTGTTATTAAAAATAAATTGCTTCTTAATTCCATAATGCCATTATTAATTTCACTTTTTGCTATGACATTTTGGCTATATTTGTTCTGTCTTGCAGAAGAAAGCCTATTTCATGGAATGAGGAAATATATATTTCTCTCTATTTTCTGTTGGTTTTGTAGTAACATAACTACAAATTCAAGGAAATGTGGTTTCTTTAATCTTTCTAACTAATGAAATGAAAGTATTCAATAAGGCTGTTACTGTTCTCACATCTATCACCATTTCATATTAAGATATGCTTTTTTCCTCAATCAACTAGAGAAATTCCCTAAATATATCATTCTGATTATTTACTTACCAGCCTAATATAACCAGACAGACCAGTTTCACACCTAAACCTATTGTCCAACATCATGTGCAGTCTATTCTTTACAACAGTGATAAGGAAAATCCAGTTTCCCAGATTTCACATTTAGGCTTTCATGGTTTTACAAAAATGATTCCTACTATATTGACTTTGATTTTTTTGAGAGCCAACATAAGTAGAAATGCTAAAGCAGAAATCTAGTTGTATAACAGAAATAGTCTTTCCAATTTCAAGTAGTTTTTCATATCCCATACATGAACTAAAACTTGAAAATCACCAAAGCACACAAGAAAATGTTTAAACTGTATATATTGGCTGCAAGCGTTTCCTTATAGTTTCCTTGAATATTTTGCTCTCAAATGCCTTATATACTTACACTTTACAATTTAACCCTATTTTCTCCACACAGACCTTCGAAAAATATGAAGTAAAATCCTCCAGAAGACAAACAGCAATACGCAGCAATAACAGAGCATTTTCTGATGTGAGGCGTTTTAGTATTATAGGTAGCATTTTTAATTGCTGATGTTTCATTGGCAGAAATCAGTCACTAGGTCCAAATTTTGGCAGCAAATGGAAGAAAAAATCACTAACCTTTTCTCCATCAGATCTTTTGATTATTTTGCCAATATGTGTGCTGCAAGATGAAGAAGAAAAATGTTCACAGAAAACCCTCCCACCTGCTGATATCAGAATCAAAATCACTTGCCCTCTGTGGTTTTGCTGGCAAACTGATCTGCAGTAACCATCACAGGTTTGAAAGAAGTTTTCTTTTTTGCAAGGCACACCTCTCTCCAGAACCTGCTGCACTCTGGAATTGAAAAATTTTTTGTTATCCCTACAAATGTCATGAGACTATAAGATTTTTATTTCATTTGCCATTAAAAGAAGAACATAAGTCTCTTGTGAGTGCTGTAGTTTTGGGAAGTGGGAATGAACAGGTGAAGAAGAGTTGGGAAAAAAATTCACTTTTTAGACACAGCCAGATACAGCACACTACACTGTAGGACACAGTTGAACCAATCCACATAGTTTGTTGCCTCTGTGAAAGAAACTTGGTTTCTTGGTTTCTTTCTTTCTTTCCATTCTATGAAAGGAATGCTCTCAGTTTCCAACCACAATATCTAGGACTATGAATCCACAGAATTTTCTTAGAAGTTTTCACTTCAAGTGATATGAACTGTTAAAATGTACATGCAGGCATCTCCAAATATTGATGGATAACACCTCATCTCCACAGGACCTAGAAAACATTGAAATTGCTTAGGAGGAACAGAGGGATATCACACATGATAAACAATCCATGTAGCAGTCGTATTTTTACATGTTACCTAATATGTAGTAATATGTAAAATATGTAATAATGTTATCTTGAGAAAAAGCATGAATGAGAGAGATCTGGAGCTGCAAGCACCTCAGCTCTTTTTCAATATTTTTATCTTGGCAGTTCAGCCTGATGCTGAAAACTAGCAAAGTTCTGATGAAAATGAGAATTGCAGCAATAAAACAATACAACCTTCATGTTTTCATAGGTATTTCTGGACATAAATACCAATATATTGTCACGACTACACTGAACAGAGCATGTGATGAACTTGTCACAAAGCCCATGCTGACCACAGGACAGCAGAGAAAAAATCAGCCAGCATGAAGAATAAACTCTATGGTGGTACAGCATTGTGGCAATAGTAAAAGTACTTAGGAGGAGTAGGTGCTTTTACTGCTGAAAACCTTAAATTTGGCATGACACAGCACCAGCTTTACCCCACCATGTTACCAATTGCAGCATTATGCAAATATACCACAACAATTAAACCTTACATCATGTGTATTGGAAGGCTTATGGTGTATAACCCCTCATTCACCAGAAACATGAGGCTCATTCCTAGCTGCTGTGAAGAAATAAAAATCAGAAATGACTGAAGAAAACAAGAAGTCAGCAATGTATACCAAGAGCCAGTGAACTGGGCAGTGATGAGAGACAAGCATATCTTGGAATATTTAATTCTGCCAGTGAAGATTATCCTAAAAGGTCTAGAGACATTTTGGAAACAGACTCCTTTCCCCAAAATCCTTCCTGGGCAAGGCACAGTTGTGAACTCACTCAACTCTGCTTCTAAATTTTCAATATTCAGCACTTGCTCTCTGTGTCTTCTAAAAGGGCAGAGATTTCAGTAGGTGGTTAATGCAGAGCGGTGGTGGAGTGGAATAGGCCTCTGTGTTTACAAGTGTCTCTATGGCTCAAAGAGATAACCAGGGCCAGTACGGCTTTGGTACTGTGCAGGCAGAGCCTTCTCTCAGCCGTGCCGGTGAAGGCACAGACACACACTCACCCCAGAGCTTTGGATAGCTCGCGTGTTACCAGAGACAAAGAGCTCAGAAAGCTCAGTCATGTGGAGTTCCAAAGACGGTTTACTCTCAAAGGTGTCCAACAGCGAAAGAGGCCGAATGACCCTGAGCGACCATGGATATAGAGATCCAGGGCCAGTAGGGTTGGGGAGAAGGCGGGGGGATACGACAACAACCAAGGGGGAGAAGGGAGGGGCGGAGTGAGGGACCAGGTCAAGGCCAATCAATTTAGGAGGATTAACATAATCTAGGGACAGACCATCCAACCCTCAGGGGGTATTTCACACCTTGGATCTGTCCCACCACAGTGCCTCTGTTGTCTTGGGACCTCTTGGCTCCTCAGTAGCTGCCGACATGGTTGAGACCACCGCAACAGGTGGTTTAACTTTAAATTAAAGTCAAAATCTTATGAATACGGTCTTTTATTTAAGAGACAGAAGGGACATACCTTTTGTCTCATTTTCCTAGCAGTTCCCATACCTCTCTGCAACCAGTCTTTCAGTACCTCAATTTGAGTCTAAATACTTTGATGAGGCAATAAGGACAATATGATAGTTTCCATAATAAAACTATAGCTTAAAGATACATCTTTAAAATGTCACCACCATACTCCAGTAATCACTGAAAAATAAGTTTTATAAGGCCATTTTCTATTCACATGTAGCAGCAGGCGACACTAAGGACAATGGGAAATCAGTTACTTCCAATGTTTCCATTTAATAAACGATATAATATTATAAACTGTAATACATTGAAAACATACAGAAGATGCATTTCTCTCAGAAGATTTTTTAAATGTTCTCGTACCCCCAAGACATAATGTAATGTTAAATTTTGTCTTCCTAATACAAAAATGCCTTTAAGCTCCATCAAAATCCTGGCACACAGTTGACACGGGTAAAAGCAACACCACACAACAGCATGAAGGGCTCCCCACTGTCTAGCAAAAACTCAGTTTGGTTGGGAACTGAGAAGGATTGGATTCTCAATCTAGCACTTACATACCAGCAAAAAATTTCTTTTTTAACAAGGGAATTCTCTGAGGGCCACCTACTGATTTCCTGTTTTCTATTCGGAAGTTCAAGGGTCCATAAACCTGAGAAAAGATCCCTGCTTTGAATATTTGAAAAGATGTTTTGGTGCTACATCTGGATGTTGAATGCCTTACCTAACATTGCCAGCTCTGCATATTCAGAATTCATGAACTGAATCCCAAGCATGGCAGGCTGTGAACGATCATAAGGATTAAGTACAAGTAGCCCAGCACGTTTGGTGCTGAGTGTATACTTAGCTGTTCACGTTGCTATTTTCTCCAATGCAACAGTTAAGAAACATAACTTAAGCTGGAACTCTGAACTTGTCATGAGTTTCAAGACACGGATATTTAAGACAAAATCTTTACATGATTCTGCATGAGGGCATCAGTCATCGTTGGAAGGTAAATGCACTTTTCTCCAGAAAATTAGAAAAAGCTTATTCGCTTTTCGACTGTAGTACCAAAATGGATTTTTAGTTTCAGTCCCGGTGAGGACTACTTTCTGAAAACCACTTCATAATAGTTTGTCCCTCACTTAGCCAATATCCTCAGCGATCCATAGTAAGATTCACAATTTGAAAAGCAATGAAGAATATGGTACACTCTAATTGCCTCTTGACTGCAGGTAGGTTATTGAATGGGCAAAATCAATTTTACTATACAGTGAGCAGGCTTGGAATTAAGGCAGTCTGATTGAAGAGCTGGTCAAAAGTCATTTCCAATTGAAGAGTTTTGCATCAGAAAATGTTAATTTGCCCAGTGTGCCTTAACTGCCAGTCAGGACTGTCCAGTTTTCTGTAAATCTACTCAAAAAGGAAATAAAAGCTGCAGAACCAGTCTTTATACAGATGGCTAGGGAGAATTAAAATTTTCATTATTTCAATGTACTTACTACTTTGTTACATTCTGGTGAATAAAAGGGGGTAAGTGCCCCTTTGGGTCTTTGTCAGTAGTATTTCCCTTCCTACTATGTTCTTACTGCAAAAAACCATACTATACAATCGTTCTTATATATGTATCAGACATATATGCTCCAAATAATTTGTTGTTAAAATTATGAGTTTTATTGACATGGCTTACAAGAAAAGTGATTTTTTTTCTTCCCCCCCACTTCCCCCAACAAAAAGAAAAACAAAACCAGAAAACAAACTCCAGTGGACACCTTAAATGAGACAGAACAGGATTTAAGAAGGAGATATTTATGTGAGATGGATATCTTGCCTTAGAAATGTCTCTTCTTAATTCCCTATCTCACTGCTTGCTCTTTTCTAATCCATTCCTCTTAGCTCAATAAAAATGCATCTGCAGATAGGGAATATACTAGTCCATATTTGAAAAGTTAAATTAATTTTGAGGATTTCAGACCAGTATTTGAAGTTTCAATTAAATTTTAATAAAAGCCATGCTCCAAAAATTCACTTTTCTGTTATTTTACAGACAATTTAATTATTATCCCATTTCTAATATTTAAACTTGTGTATTCCACGTGCATAAGACTTCCCGAAAGGTTTTGTAATCTCAGATAAACAAATGGAGTAATAACAGAGTTTATTTCTATGACATAATTATGAAGGTTTTTGCAGCTTTCCGAAGATTTTGCATGTGTCATTTCATAGCTTCTACCATTTTTTATATGTATGTGTGTGTTTGGTTATGAAAGAAAAAGGTGTCTGTTACTATCTGATACTGTATAATTTATGCTATAGTTTATGCATTTATGAATTATCTTGCACTTTCCTAAGTTTTTTGGTTTTTTTAAATTGTTCCTGTAAGGCAATAAAATCTTATAATGTGTATATATATGCTCGTGAGATTGGACCCATGCCAAAGAAGTTTGTAGAGGACTGTCTCCTGTGGGAGAGACATCGCTAAGTAGAGGACACTTCTCCCTTATGAACTGACTAAAAAAACCTCCCATATCCTGTCCCTGCCGGAGCTGTTGGTTGGAAGGAGAAAGGGGGGTGAGCAGAGAAATGGTGTCTTAAGAGGGAGAGGGGTGAGCAGAGAAACAGTGTTCGTGGCAGAATTGTGGTGGTGGACTAAGAAAAATCCCATACCCTACCCCCCACCCCGAGCTGTTGGTTGGAAGTAGGGAGGAGGGTAAGCTGAGAAACGGTGCCTTAAGAGGGAAGGGGGTGAGTGAAGGAATGGTGTCTTAAGAGCTTATTTTTACTTCTCATTTATCCTCTGACTGTGTTAGGTTAATAAATCACTTTGCAACTTTAAGTTTGCTGCCTGTTTTTGCCCTTTCTCAGTGTGTTCTCCCACCAGTGGCTTATCTCACCTCATGAGTCCGGTGTGTTTGTGTTAGTTTTTTTCTTTTCCTCTGCACAGTTGCGGCAGGAGAGAGTAGAGAGAGCAGATGTCGTAGGTGCCTGGCATTTAGCCAGGGTCAAACCTCGACAGCAGTATAATAAAAAAAAAGAAAAAACTGACTTTCATGCAAACCCCCATTCCCCAAGAAAAATAGTCAGAGTTCATAGTTTATGGCTGGTATTTTTGCAAGAAGATACCAAACGGTGAAACTATCAGTCCATACCTGTCCAGTGCAGATGCCATAATCACATGGTATGAACTAACTTTAAATTCATGCTTCAGCACATCTAGACATATTTTGTATTGCATGTAATAAGGAGTAATCCGGTACATCACAAGAAGAGATTGTCATCCCCAGATGGATGAGATGGGCTGCTTCGTTCTCTAGAGTGCCCTGGCAAATTTGCAAGTAACAAGTCCTGCTGTGGACTGAAGTAGCTTCATAAAATAAATATGGCTCCTGCATGGTGTGGGAATATAAAACCTTGTTTTTCCTACTTTTGCAAAGGATTGTAAAAATTCATTTCAATTCTAAAACATGAATAAAAGGAAAAATTGCTTCTCACTACAAATTCTTTTGCAAGAAAGTTGTTACTATCATTTTTGTAATAAAGAAGTTGATTTTGTGGCATGGATATTTTTACTCAAAAAAAAAACCCCAGTAACAATTTCTAGTGATATGAAACATATTAAGAAATGTGAGCTGTATTAAGAAAAACTCAATGTTTACCAGTGGCGTGATTTTTAATGTTGGTTCTCATGAACCACAAATAATTAAATATTGTGAAGAAAACCTTTAAAAGAATTTCTCAAGACAGATATTTTCAGGGGCATTTTCAAAGCCATGAAGGTCTGTTGTTGGAAAAAAAAGATTTCATTAACACCTACGATGAGCTTTATGCATTTTCTTCTTCCCTTTAATGTCTACTGATGTAGTAGATGACAATGTTTTTTTCCAGAACTGGCATGGTGCAATGAATCAATAATTAACCTATGAAAGTCTCCAGATATCTCATTCATGAGATGCACTACCATTATTAGAGACTAATTGATTATTTGGGGGTAGACTGGGGTGGAGACTCAAGCCTATATAATCTCTGAATAAATCATTGCTGTCTACTGGAAAAACTGCATTTCAAGGAAGTCCTTCATACATTTATCTAAGGAGATGAGTATTCCAGAGGGAAGTAGTTCACACTTTCTGGCAGCCACGTTTAATATGATTAGTACTTATCTTCTTCCATCATTCCAGTGGGGTTACTGCCAGAGGAAGGTTATAATTAAGACTACACCAGAAAGATATAGCTGTAAATTATTCAAACATGTTAGGTGAGTTTATGCTTCTTGCCATATCCTTAAGCAAAATTTGATTTAAACTACACCAGCAGTGCCACTCTTTCAAATATCATTTCCTAGTAACTTTTTTTTTTCCCCTGGGAAGAGATAATAAATCTTAATATGAATCTGGATAAATATTCAATGTGATGAAGTGAAAGATCCATGCCTGACAAAATTGGTGGCCTTCTCCAAAGGGTTGGAGTATTGGTGGATAAGAGAAGAGAAGCTGATATCTTCTACCTGGACTTGTGTGAAGCATTTGGCATTGTCCCACGAGACAACCTCATCTCTAAACTGGAGAGACACAGATTTGATGAATGAACCACTCAGTGGATGAGGCTGAATGGTTGCACTCAAGGAGTTGTGGTCAATGTTTCAATGCCCACATGAAGACCAATGATAAGTGAACTATACAAAAATATTGCCTTATATCTTCAAAACACATCTTAAATATAAAAGGTGCCATTGTGAATGGTTTAATAATAAACCACGCTTAACACCTCAAGATATCTATGCTTTGGAAAAGAGAAAAAAATGTAAAAAATTGCTTCACATATAACTTTCCAAGAAAAAATTAGGCAGAAATTTAAATTTTAGTATTTTATGTGTCTTATATCCATCAACACCAAAACAAGAAGAAACAATGTGCTTTGGTCACATTCTGGATTCAGCTGCTGCAGGACCCATCAGAAAATGAAACATCTTTTAGCTTGTTTAGCTCTGTTCTTGTCTATAGAATACAGATTTCTGTTAATTGCAGAAATTACTACTCCATGAATGTGGTGATATAGGATTATCTAATCACTTTCTGTTGAAAACATTGGACAGATTTGTGAAAAATTCAATTTTTGCATATCTGATCTTGAGAATTGCAACTTGATTTGGGGAAAGTACAAACAACTGTTTAAGGGAGATACGTAACTTAAAATACTGATAGAAAAAGACAAGCTATTAGAGAAACAGATTTAAAAGCAGGTTATATAAAAATTAAAATTTTACAAAAAGATCTAACATAAAAACCCCCTAAAACTATTAATGTTTTCTTCTGTTCTCTTAACATCCTTTCTATCAACTGGTAACATTTCTAGTAAAAAATTGCTTCTGACTGCAGATGATCATGTTGTTTTCAGTTTCCAATCATGGAAGAAGGTAATAGATCTCTCAAGTGGTGTAGGTTTGTATTGCAATCTAACATTGCTCTTGAAAACGAACACCAGTTATTTGTCAGTTCTATGTGCTATGTGACATCCTGTAAATTTTATTTGTCATTTGGGAAACAAGTTTTGCCCATCAGCTGCTCAGAAGGGAAAAGATCTACCTGGACTTTGAGGATGAGGAAGGCCACTACTGGTCTGGTCCAAAGTGACATATCTTTAGTGATCTATTTTAGATTTATGATGTCTCTTCCTTTGAAGGAAATGTTACATTTTCACAAAATACTGCAGTCTTTCTACAGACGGTCACAACAAACCACTGTGCCATATTTAGTACCAACACACATGTATACACACCAGAGGAATACCAGCAAAGGCCATTGTCTTTAAAAACACTTACTAATTAATAAATAGACAAGCATCATGAAATGTCAAGTACTAAAATAGAAGAGTTCTTCACATGGCACTGATAACTTCTTTTTGTCTTGTTTTTTCTGTTTGTGGGGGATTTTCTAATGATATTTGGTGGTTTTTTTGGGGGTGTTTTTACCAGCAGCTGTTCTTATAGCTGTAGAAGTTCATCTTTATCCAGAGCAGTTTAAATAGATTTTTTGATTCCCCTGGCAGAAAATTTATTATGACATCTGTGGTATTTGAAAGAGTTTTGAACAGTCAAAGAATAAATGCCAGAAGTGGCACCAAACAATAAAATGGAGACATCCTGCTCTCTCAGAAGGAAGGAAGAGCTAAGGACGTTACTCATGACTTTGCCAAATTGAGTTTTAACAGATTATTTTTAATTAAAGATGATTAGGGCTGCACTCCAGATAACAACAGCCCCAAAAGACTGTCATAGCATTTAGCCTAAAGCAGAAGTGTGAAAGTGTGGCAGAATTTCTAGAGAGTTCATCATGGTCAGAACTTATATCTCACAGAAAATATGTGAGAGCTACATAAATTATGTTTGTGAGGCAGCTACTCACACCACAAAGCATGGGAGGCTCATTGCTCTGTTAAAGAAACCTGAGTAGCTGTAATCAGTGGCTTGACTTGTGACGTACAGAGTAATGTGAATTTCCCAGCCACCCAAAAGGTACTTCCAAAGATGGAAGCGTTTTTTGACAAAGAATGTTAAAAGACTTTCAAGAATGATATCAAAGACTATAACCTTTGATTTTCCACAAATAACTGTTAGACACTGTTAGACATCAGATCATACCTTTTGTGTGTTTATTCCTAAGCTATGCCCACAAAATGGGCATACAAAAAATGGTCGCTCCTGAAAATGTTGATTAGTTTATTTCTCACAGTTTCTGCCATATACATTAGCTTGGGGATTGTTTTGTTTGTTGGGAGTATTTTTAACAGATGAGATTATGCTGCAATCAAAGAATATATGTGTTCTTACCTCATTTAAAAAAGCAATGAAAACCTGAATCTCATACAAATAAAATTTTGTGCTGGTCAGTGTACAAACGGACGCCCTATTCATCCTTGAGATGTTGCAGTTCACCATGTGGTATATTACTCTAAATCCCCATCTGTTTCATTTTATATTAATGTATTGGACTACGAAGCATGACATTTCAGGCCTCTGATGCACAGTTCTTGTCAGAATTAACTTCAGTGGCTCAAGAGGTCACTGTTTGCCCAGCTGGAAGAGGCAATCTGCTCAGACACCACAATGAAAGCTGACAGAAACCATGCATCATTATGCCCACATGTCAACCCTGTTTGATTTTCTGAAATGGCCTGGAGGCATTCTCACAATGCAGCATGGCAAAGATGCTGCCTTCTAGGTGAATCTGTTAAAGCAAAGTCAAACTCCTCGGTTGTACCACTGGTGAAGGTGATCTCAGCTGAGCAACTTTGTCTTGAAAGTCTGATAGAATTCATCTACTCCCAGATATAAGAGGTTTACAACTCAGAAAGCCTCAACAGGTTGTGCTGTGATGATAGTTCCAGCTCTCACCTGAGATGCAATAGTTTTCCTTGTGCATCATTGGAATATAGCCGAATATGGAACAGTGTCCTTCAGTGCATGGTAGTTAACAGTATTCAGAGGCAGCTAGAAAATCAGGAAGTCAGAAGCACTAGATGCTTTAAAATACTGTTTTTAACCAACACCATGCATGAAAGCTCCTCAAAATTTTGTATCTGATCCTACTAATCTATGTAGTAATTTTTCATCAATGACATCTTCCAATTCTTATATCATCAAAACTCTCACTAGCTGAAAGAAATTGAATTTCAAAATGATGTTGACCATGGTGTAAGTCACTCATTTAATTTTTGTCTTGATTCAGTACATTTCAGATTGATGAATCAGTGGATGTATCCTTATGGGTTTGAAGGCAATGTTGCAATTTACAAGAAATTGAATTTTAAAAAAACCCATGGATTTTCCTTTTAATTTTTTTTTTAGACATTTTTTGTTGTTTTTCCTTTCTATCTGAAAAGCAGGGACCAATTTAGTAATAGAACATGGCTCCAAACAAACTGACATAAAAACTCATAAGATTTTAAGGTTTGCTCATCTAGAACGCTTTCTTTGTCCTGTAATGATATAGCATTTTGGCTGTTCATTTTAAATTTCATTCCCTAGAATAACAGCTATGGAAATAATTTTTAAAGTAGTGTCTCAAACAAGGAATAAAAGAAGACATACATGCACATCATTCAGCATCTTTTTCTCCAGGTTAAACAACCACAAGGTGCCTCAGCTGCTCCTCATAAGGCATGTGGTCCAGACCCCTCACCGGCTCTCTTGCCTTTCATTGGACATACTCCAGCCTTCTTTCTTGAAGTGAGGAGACCAAAACAGAATCACTGAATTAGATCACACATGCTTTAAAATGAAATCAATACATTGAAATAGGGAGAAAGTACAGCTGAATGATATGCTTATTTTAATGTATGTTATGTGTATGTTAAACAAAAGGCTTAAAACAAAAGTATATGTGGTACCAGTATTTTTCCTAGAAAGCATTTTTCCAATTTAAAGACTTTTCAATGTTTTAAGACAACAGGCATTATATTCTGCACATGACAAAAAGACAAATAATATACACTTCAAAGCCATTTTTGAGTACTTTATTTTTGTTAATGTGTTATCCTGAAGCATACAGTCACATTTTAATTGTTCATGAGGAGTTGACTGAGTGCTCAGAGATTTTGGTAACCATATTTCTTATTTCTTGAATTTTAATGGGCAAAACACCTAAACATCTGTTTTATGGACCCTTAAATTTCTTTTAAACTAGCCATAACATCTCAGAGGTGAAGGTTTAACGTTTCCCTTATTTTAAACCCTTTAGCACTATTGAATTGTAAAGTGCAATCTAACCATTATTCTGATCAGAAATTGACATATTCCACCATATGTGCTTTGGGCACCTCTCTGTGGCATAAGAGCAGCTACTGTCCCTGGGCTTATGGCTGCAATATGTTTCAGCCCTTGGCAGAAATATCACTCTTTTTTGCCCTCGTATCTCAGGAATACAGCAGAAGTTAGGAGCTGTAAACATGTCACTGTCTTTACTGTGGTTCTTTCCAATACCTCACTAATAACCCACCAGAAGCAGTTAGTGTAGAAGGCTAATTTTCATGTCATGGTTTCTATCTACCTTCCAACTCTCTCACTGATCTATTTTAACAGGTCTGTCTCTGTGCAAATTGGCTATTTCAGAGATGCTCTTTCCTGTGACTGATAGTTAAGACTTGTGGCTTCAAGGATTGTCACTCTGTGGAATGAAATGAGGAGATGGAGCTAGGAATGTTACACTAAATTGCTGCCGTAACATTATTCATTGCCTTGTTTATTTGTTTCTATTAATCATAATAACCAACACCAGCCTCTGTCATTCATCTATACACTGAGAAAGTAGACATGTGTGACATGGAGTGAACAAGAGGGTTAGATCTCTCATTTCTCTTTTCTCTATGGAACATCCATAGAAGGACAAATCTCCTCAAACCCAAAGTTTGGCCAGCATGATCCAAAGCTAAAAAAATTTAGAGTTTTGAATTTCAGTGTACAATGAAAGTTAACAAACTGCCTATCTGAAAATAAAGGGATTTTTTTTTTTTTATCAAAATTCCCTCATGGCAAATGCCTTATGGTTCTTTCTTTATAAATGACAAAAGGTCAAGACGATGTACACATGCCAAGGACTAAGTAATATAGTAATAGGCCAAAGAACAACTTCTGAAAAAAAAGAGTTTTCAATAGGCTTCAGCAAAACTGTACACAAAATGTCACACAAGGCTAAAGGGTGATAAAGTCCATAGTATGATGAACTATTAGAATTATGTATTCCTGGTGAGATGCTTTGCTTGATAAAGAAGATGCTAACTGCATTGTGAACTTGCTGTTACTCCTAAAATAGTAAAGTATTACATTATCACTAACTCCTATTTGAATAACAAAAGCATGGATCATACCAATAAAGTTACTGTTTAGGGTGAAAAGAAAATATTTTCACCTCCATCACTCAACTGTTCATCCAATCTTACAGCTAATTTTCAGCTCTGAAATGAGGCCTGTGAATAAGAGGGTGTTGTGGGCTGACACCAGCTAGAAGCTGAGCGCTACACACTCTTTCTCATTCCAGACCCCGCAAGAGATGGGGGTGAGAAAAAGAAAAATTGAGGGAACTCCTGGGTTAAGAAAAACATAGTTCCAAAAATGAAGGTGAGAGGAAGGAAAAAAACCCATGAAAATAAAACAATGCAAATTCAGTCATCACCTTCAACAAGAAGACTGATGCTCAGCTGATTTCTGAGCAATGATTTCAAGCACAAAACCCCAATCTCCTCAGTTTGTGTTGCTCAGCATGAGGTTAATGATGAAGAATAAGGGGTGGAGATTATTCTGGGTCTGTCTGGGAAATAGTTCATTTCCTTCATAGGATCCTATATGGTGCTGTGTTTTGGATTTATGGCTAAGACAGTCTTGATAACATACTAGAAATAAAATCAAAGAATAATAAAATAATAGAACCATAGAATGGTTTTGGTTGTAAGAGACCTTAAAATCATCTCAGTTCAACTCCCCTGCCATGGCCAGGGACACCTTCCATTAGACCAGCCTGCTCGAAGTCCCGTCTTGAACACTGCCAAGGATGGGCCATTCACAACTTCTCTGGGCAACCTGTTCCATGCCTCCTCACCCTCACAGTAAGGAATTTCTTCCTAATAACTAACCTAAGTCTACTCTCAGTTAAAAGCCCTTAACCCTTGTGCTGTCACTACTTGCCCTTGTAAAAGTCCCTCTCCAGCTCTCTTGTGGCCCCCTTTAGGTACTGGAAGACTGATAGAAGGTCTGCCTGGAGCTTCCTCTTTTCCAGAGGGTTGAGGCACCAAATGTCTCAGCATTTCTTCATGGGGAAAGTGATCCAGCCCTCTGATCATCTTTGTGGTCTCCTCTGGACATTCTCGAGCCTGTTCCTGTTTTTCCTGGGCTGGTGCCCCAGAGTGGGACACAGTATTACAGGTGGGATCTCAGGAGAGCAGAGTAGAGCAGGAGAATCACCTTGCTGAACCTTCTGGTCTGCTGGAGGAAGAGGAAGAAAGGATATTTGGAGTTAGGACATGAGTCACCCCAAGTAACTCTTACACACTATGGAGCCCTGTTTTCTGGGAAGTGACTAAACTGTGATACAAGTAGTAAATTAATTTCTAATTTTATTTTGCTTGTGCACACATTTTTGTTTTGACTGTCAGTCCCTCTTTATCGTGGTTCAAAGATTTTCTTGCTTTTACTTTTCTCATTCTACCCCCTATCCAGGACAGAATGGGTGAGAGAGAAACTAGGTGGGCATTTAGGTGCCAGACAGGGTCAATCCACTACAAGAAGCCAGTGATTTGTTTTAGTACCCTGAAAAGTGTTAATTCATCTGCTGTCTCTTGTACAGCATTCTGTTCTGCAAAACTTCAGATATATATGTTGTTCTGTCTCCATTTCCTTGTTTTGTTTATGAAAATTAAAATATTGAAATGAAATCATTCACATAAACCTGCTAATAGTCATCTAGCACCTCAAGCAGCACCATTTTATGGCAGCACTGTTGCATATCTTTTCTCTTACATTTTTTTTTATTCCATATAATATTTCATTAGTCACAAATGGATGAAGAAGTTAAAGTATCTATCCCAAATCCCCTTCTGGAATCTGTCAAAAGTTATTTTTAGATAAACATATTTCCATTTATTACTTCTTTCACTTCTATTCTCTGTATTATCAGACTCCTGCATCATAGGAATCTATCACATAGTCTGTTGCTTGGTCACTTTGGCACAGTTTAGATATGAACTGACTTTAGCTTTCTTAACATTTCTTACTTTTCAGTAACTTCTAATTGTTCTATACAACTTTTGCTATTAATATAATAATTTCACTAATTTTGTCACTCTTCTTATTCAATACCTACTTTATATTTTTGTTGAAATGGAACACAATACATAATATGTGATGTGATATGGATTATTTATATTGCTCTTTCTATGCCCAGTACAGATTTTCCTAAATATGGTGGGTACATTTTGAGTTAACAACATATTCTAGAACATGTACTAATCTATCATCTTGAATCTTATCAAAATCAATAAACACAGATAATTCTCTAAGTACTTAATTAGCAAAGATATTATGAGAGCAATTTGATATATAGTTGGGAAAGCATATGAGGCTGAGACGCATACAGTCTACTTTCCTTGTAAATTATACTTTAGATCACCAGTGTGGAAAATATCATTTCACACTTGATTTGCTACTTTGGGGAAAAGAACATTAAGATTCACTTTTCCTTCCCAACCTTCCACCTTCCAGGACTCACCTGACATGTTACCATAAGTATAGTATGTACTATGTACTGCAATGTAGCTTCACAGGTGTGCTAAAAGGCCTAATTTTTCTCATCTGTGTGTCCATCTGGCATGTCATGTTGTCTTTTCTTTTAAGAACTAGAATGTTGATGATATCTATTTCCTTAGTCCTCTAACATGTTCACATTTTTTTTTAGCTCATTTGTTGAACATTGGTTATAAGATCAGCTCAGCACAAAGCAGAAATGCCCATGGTAAGAAGGATAAAGGTAACATTTATTTGGATGTGAAGAACTTTTTCTGGGGTGAAGGGTTCAGAAAGGGACCCCATAAATTAATCACGAGATTAAGTCTTTTAAAAAAGACAACTCTCTTGTGAGAGAAAATCTAATGAGAATGAATCCTTTCTTTGGGGTGTGGAATTGCCACGCACTAGTGTAAAAGGAATTAATCAGACAAGACTTCACTGTAGATGTAAATGTTCTACAGCTGAAGAATTGAGTGCCGCAGATGTGCAGCACAACTATCTCTACTAGGGGAATTCTGACAGCTGTCACAAACTCTCTATTCACTGTCAAATGACTCTGTCAATTCCATTACTTACCTTTTTACATGCCAAGGGAACACTACAAGCTTTATGCAAAGCAAAGTTTGAGAACCTATCACAGACTGCTTGTAATAGTGGTTTTATCAAATTAATATACAAACCTCATTTTTACAAGTAAATCAAATGCAGACAAATCCAGATTAGTCAAAATAAACAGGAATCATCTATGTAAGTAACAAATGATCTTTCTAAATCCTGGTACCCAACCTGTTTTTTTTTCATATCAGCCATAAATAATTACAGTTTGGGTAACAAAGAACTATTTAGCCTATGTTAGGATTAAGTAGTGCAACTAACTGAGAAATGTCTGAAATGATGTAAATTTAAGCACTGATAGTAGAACAGAGGCTTGAACTGTGTCAAAGATAATTTAGTAAGTAAAAGAAATAATGAATGGCAACAGTGCAGAGCCTTGATATTAAGCAATAAGAAAGGAAAAGAGACAGATAGGCCATTCTAGAGACCTGAGTTCCAGAAGTCCATTTAAACTAGATTAAGCCAGTAGGAAACTCCTGCTTTGAATTTTAAAATGTCATAATGAGCACAAAATGGAAAACATCTTCTATCATATTCGTTGCAGCCTGTGATTCACTTTCCAATAGAAACATGAAAAATGATCTGTTATAGCCAAATACTGATCAGAAAGGGCATTTTGATGTGGCCTACATACATATATTTCATCCATTAATAAAGAAATTAAAGGTTAATGAAACTATGTGAAAAATGTATAATGCTGAATAGTAAGAAGGTCACAAGACCTTTTCCATTTCTGCTTGAGGCCCAAAGTAACATTTAGATGTTCACAATATTTTCAAGCTTTATAAATGTTATAACATCAGCTACTCTCTGCCTGGAGAAAGAAAAACTGATAGGCTTCACAAGTGGATATAGAAATAATACAATATTAAATAATGCTTAATTTGGGAAAAGATTTTATATTCAGTTAGTTCTGAAATTGCATAATTTCTGATAAGTATGCTATATTCTGTAAAAAAAGGAAATGTCATGCTTACAAGAAGACAAAAACCCAAACTACACTTTTTTTATATGTCTGTATTAGGGTCTGGAAAGAGTTTGCCTATATCAGCTGTAGTACCATTTCGATTATTTAATGATACATAATAAAAGGAACAAAGTCTGGAATCCCTAATGGGAGCAAATGGAATTAACTGAAGTTCATTTTCACCACATAATCATAAGTACTGTATTTGGCAAAAGAAATTGAAAGTGTGAGTTTAAGCACAAAAAGGTTGCTTCACTTTCCTGTCATGCAAGAGTCAGTGGATAATGTATGGATAAATGAGGCAAAGTGCACCATTAAAACTGGAAGACTAACTGAGGTTTGAGAATGTTAAAAGAAGCCATGCTTGCAAAAATTTCTTTAAAATATGATGCATTATTTTCCTTGAAGTACTTTCCAAGTATGAAATGCTGGCCCTGTAGAAAAATTTCAATTAAAAGGGAAAATAACTATTGTAGTGATTATTGTAGGAGAATATATGCAGTTTTCTGCAAGTCTGTTTATCCTCAGCCCTCCGTTTTCTTTCAAAAGATGAATTAAGATTATATGGCAGATGTACTGAAAATTAATTATGCATTCCTTATAAAACAACCACATCTAATCTTCCTTATTTGTAGGTGAGCATATTATTAAGCAATCAGAGTCAGAGAAACACAAAATGAGACAATAGTTGACACCAGTCTCTGGAGGAAGGGACTGTCAGAGCGAATCCAATCCAATCCAATCCAATCCAATCCAATCCAATCCAATCCATCTGCACAACCCACTTGTCCAGGACTGTGTCCAGGTAGCTTTTGAGTATCCCCAAGGTGGGAGACTCCACCAACTCTGGGCAATCTGCCAGTGTTCAGTCACCCTAACAGTAAAAAAGTGTTTTCTGACATTCAGATAGTACTGCCTGTGTTTCAGTTTGTGTCTGTTGCCTCTTGCCTTGTCACTGGGCACTAAGAAGAGTCTGCCTTGGTCTTTTTAGTCTCTCCATTCAAATATTTTTTACATTATTAAGAATATTCTTTAGCCTTCTATTCAGACTGAAGTGTCCCAGCTATTTTAGTCTTCCCTCACAGGACAAATGCTCCAGTTCCTTAACCCTCTTTGTGCCCTTTTGTTGGACTCTCATCAAGATGTCTGTCTCTCTCGTACTGAGGAGCCTAGAGCTGGGCTCAAGACACAAAATGCTGCCACACCATCACTGAGAAAAGGGGAAGTATCACTTTCCTCCACCTGCTGGCAATACTTTGTTGAATGTTGCTGAGCGTTCTGACATTTTTAGGCTTTTTTTTTTGTCTTTAAGTTTTGCCAGGAGCTCCTTATTCATCTGTACCTCTTGGGTGGATTGCTTTTGAGCTTGGAAGAAGGTATTGTTGAGTATCAACCAACTTTCTTGGGCCCCTCTCCATGATAGGGCCTTATCCCATGAGATTCTTTCAGGTAGGTCCCTGGAAAAGAGAAAATCTGCTTGTCTGAAGTCCAGGGTTATGATCTTGCTTTTTGCCTGGCTCTCTCCTCTCAGGATCCTGAACTCTGCCATTTCATTGTCACTGCAGGCAATGGTGCCTTCAACCTTTAGCTCTCCAATAAGCCCTCCCTTGTTAATGAATGTGAGGTCCAGCAGAACACCTCTCCTTATTGGCTCCTCAGTCACTAACACTGGAATTTATGTAATATTGTCTTGCGATTTCCCTATACAAAATCTATTACGTTAAAATTTAAAAAAAAAAAAAAAAATCTTGCTCACATGTACCAGCATAAGATTTTCTGTGGTAGAGTTTTTCATTTGATTGCTCTGGTAAGCTAGGGAAGAATTTTTTCATGTAAGGAGATTATCACATTTGCTCAGAAACTTTTAAATATTATTCTAAATTTAAAAAAAAAAAACAACATTGCTGTTTTATTTGTTTTTCTGACCTGGTTTTGCAAAAAAAGCAAAGAAAGTGGTTTATTTCAATTTATTCATGTATCTCTTATATACACCTTTCCAGTTTAAAATTTTCCCCAATGTTCTGTGATTGGGGTTTGAAAAAACCTGGTATTTTATTCCTAGTCAAAGTTCAAGAACTCAGAAAAAACCAGAAAATTCCTTTTGTTTTGGCTTGGTGTAAAACTCTTGAAATCAATAGGCATTGTCCCTCTGGCTTCTCTGGACCATAGGTCAAGTCCTTAGGGGGAAACTGTGGGGAATACTAATTTGTAAAACATTTTGAAGATGTATAACATTTTTCTACACTTGTCATGGATAATTTGAGCAAAACTCGGTTGCACTTTATTGCATAAATGGCTATTTCACCTTTAATGGCCCAGATAAGATGAGAGAGTGAACGAGCCAGGACAATTTAGAAAAGGAAAGTCTGGAAAAGGGAAGTCCTGAAGGGGACCTAAAAATAATCTTTTGAAAATGCAGAGTAGGTGAAGAGAGAGCAAAGTTCTTTACTGAGGTGTACAATAAGAAAGTTAGAAACTGGGCATAAATTGGAATGCAAGAGGATTCACTATGAGAACAATCAAGCATGGGAATGAGTTGTGCTTACAGATTGTTTAGCATTTGCCCTTGGAGATCTTCGAATTCTAGTTGGACAAAACGCTGAGCAACTGGTCTGATTTTAGTTTTCACCCTGTTTTGAGCTGGTGGCTGGACGAGATGCCATCTGAGATCTCTTCTAACCTGAATGACTTCACAACTCAGATTTCTCCTGAATGTGCTGGATCTTTGTGGCATTTCCCATTTTATGTGAAAATTAAGATGCTCACATACACACAAACATACATACATTAGTTCTCACTGGTATCTTAATGGCGATTTCAGCAATGATTTACCAAAACTATGTTTCAAAAATGAAAAAAAGACACAATTTTAAGCTTTTCCATGTTAACTTTCTGTTTGCATCTATCCCTACATAATAAAACACAACTCAAAAACCTGGTCTTACCAAGTTATTCACTACCTTCACATTATAATGACCAGAATTTTCTCTGAAAATCAAAGATCATCAAAAGTAAAATTATTCTAGTGACTGATAGAGTAAATTAATAGTCTTTATTTTATTTCTTCATTAGATGTAATTTAAATATTGAATGTTCTCTTTTGAGGTAAGGATTCAGAAAACTTTTGATGCTTTCAGCTGCAGAACATGATAGGTTAAACCCAATATCACTGATCAACCATGAAACCCATATTTGCAAAAACATTGCCTTCTGCTAACAAAATTTACCTAATAACAGCTGCTTTTACAGTCATCTTCCCTTTTACACTCTGAGGATGTGGGATATGTAATTATAATAATCCTTTTGGTATGTTTGTTTAATAAAGAACCTATGCTCTTTAATTGAATAAATTAAATTCCTTTTCTGTGAAAATAAAAAAGAACCCCAAATGTTTGAAGCTTCAAATTCTCATAGATATGGCCTTATATAATTAAATGTGAGAAAAAGCTATGAGAGCCTACCTTTTTAAGATTTATTAATAAAATCTAAAATTGTCTAAACTTTTATTAAAGAACCAGGTATACATGTGTGTTTCTTTTGATTTGAATTCTGAAGGTCACTACTAGATAATCTTGCTGTGAGAGCTCAATCATACTGAGTGCTCAAAAACTATTTTATGCCATAAGCTTAAAAATCTTGTACAATTTTATTGATTCATTAATTGAACTAATTGAGAAAGACCTTAATCATTTATCCAACAGAAAATAAATTGTGAGAGGCTACTTTTTCTTTCATGATGGAACTTTAGGCAACTGCTAGAGTTTTTATCTTTTAATGAGCCTGCAAATTTTGATAATGATACAGTCTACAGCCTTAAATCATAAATTATTGTACTGTTAATGTTTGTAATGTCACTGGGAGCAATTATGAGGAGTAAATTCATGTAGGTAAAGGTGTCAGTATCTGTCTTTTAAACCCATGGAAAATGCTAGAAAGTCTTTTTGAAAACTCTGGCCCTTAATTCCAGTACCATAAAATGTGAAGAACCATCAATGCCTAATATGTTTCTAATAATTCATTCTAAGGAAGAAATCGATTACTTGTAAGTCATTGTGGGCATAAAATTTAAATATTTCTCAGGATATTTCAGTTAGAAATTAGAAAGAGCGTCTTTCTTTCTTTCTCTGTTTTCTTACTTATTTCTTTATTTAGAAACACAAATGCATTGTTTTGTGACTTTTAGCAGGTGGTTTTTATTCCTTCTAGTTATTCAAAAGTCCATTGATAGCTTGTGGTTTATTAAATCTTTAATAAATAACATTATAGCTTATCTCTATGAGCTCAAATCAATACAATTCTGTGAAGATAATGTCATTGCCGACCTTTATGTTTCATATCATTTTTATTAAACTTAGATAACTCAGTAACTCTTCATTCAGAGTTTAAGAGTCAGAATATAAAATGAGCATTTTAAACTTTCTCTTGGAGTAAAGGTGCAGTCAATAAGACCATGGAAAAGCCACAGTGTCAGCTTGTGACTTTATGTCTTTAGAAATACATAAACTGAGCACATGAAAATATAAATAAACAAAATTTTAAAAATTATGTGTATATATAATTTTATTCTATGCATATATAAATCCCTTGCTAACATTTGTCTCACATGCATGGCACCAAGCACCCAAAATTTTATAATTTTTAGAAGTATTTATTACTCTATATATTAAAATGAAATATAGTTATGGGCCCTCTACTCAGATAAGGATTTGTTGCTACCAAAAGGTTGATAAAGCTTAGTAAATCCTTGATTAAATTTTATTAAAAGAGAAGCCTGTAGTGTCATTATTATATGATTTCTACTCAGGCCAAAATTAGTCTTGGAGATATATCTTGCTATGGAATACTTTCCTTCTAGTTCACTCCAGCATCTCCTGCAAATATTTACATTCTCAAAAATACTGGTGCATCCTGGTGTCCACTCAGCTGCTATCTTCCAAGGCAATGCTCTGTTTTCTTGAGGAATACTCATTAGTTTGGAAATTGGAAATATTATTACAGCGTTGAAAAAATTAACCCCTCTGCTCTCAGTAGTGTAGATTTGAACTTTTCAACATTTTGGATGTTACCCTTCACACTGAACTCCATTATTACTTGGCCTTCAGAAAACCAAACATAAAAATTAAAAAAGGAGGATTTTATCCAAGTCATCAGAAGTAACCCTTTCTTTTCCCCAACTCCAACTCCAACTACTTTCATGTAATTAGTAGCAGCTGATGATCATCCATCACTTATTTGACCATTCTCCCCTCTTATCCATGTCCTGTTCCATCCAAGCATGTGTTCTGGTATATCATTTCACAATAACTTCTAATGCTGCCAGCATTTGAATACTTTTCTGATAACATCTTATGGGCTAATAAAACAACTGGAGAAAATACTGTCTAAACCACAATAGGCTACAAAATTTTAGCCAGAAGTTTCTACTCTCTGTACTGAAAAGTGGAATATGTGCACTTTAGAAATCCCCAGGCCTCAGCTTCAGACAAAATTGTAGGGGGGAAACCTGAAAAAAATAAACCAATTAACAAGTTGGTATAAAATACATTTTCAAGACAGTCAGAGGGTGCCAAACAACAGTAGATTACAGTATTTGGAATAAACTCAGTGTACTTTACATTAGCACCTACATTCTGGAGGTTTCTCCAATAATTTCTACTCAACTTCTGCCTGTGAAACAACACTCATGGCTCTGCAGAAGGGCTGGTTGCAAGAAAGAAAGCTCTAGCACAGGCCCTCACAAAGACTTCCCCTTGACAAAAGGTCTATGATCCTCCTAAAAATTCAGGGTGAGGAGAATGAGAATAAAAGGGCAAATAATAAGAAAGGAAAAAAATCTAAGCAAAAGATAAAACTGCTATTGTCCAGTGCTAGACACGAGTCTGGAAACTCAACTTTTAATAAACCTCTAAAGCCAGGGACAGGTGTTCAGTGGGAACAAATTTCATACTTCTATTTTCAAAAGTCTGTCAATAATATTACCCTACAGCCTCCTCTGTCTCCCAAAGGCCTATTCCATAATAAACTCCTGTGTTGCAGTTCCCAATCAAAGCTGAGACAGGAATCTACACAAGATGAATGGGAGGGGAAACAAGGGTCAAAAGAAGATATTTAAATTCACATTTTTGCTTTTTAAAAACTAGCCATTAAGTAACTTGATAGTTTTGGCTGTCCTAGGCTTTGGCATAGGGTGTTTGTTTAACTTTTCCCCTATATTTTCTGTGATAATTTTATCAAGTAAAACAAATTTTTACGATATAAATATCTATTAAAAATGTATTGGTGGAAAATAATTTTTATTAATATGGAATCAATTATTGTCTTAATTAATATTGTAAAATCAGAATGATCTACAATAATGATTATGATTGATTAACTCAGTTTATTTATTACAACATAATCATGAGTAACATTCATTGCTGTTTAGCATTGTATAGATCAAAATTCCACATAAATTGTTTTCCAAAATCAATTTGCACATACACCAGGGAAATATAATTTCTAGAGAAGAAACAGCAGACAAAAAAATCTACTTTGCATCCAAAAGGGTTCAAATTTTCCCCTTCAAAAGAAAGGTGGCTTAGGCTGTTTTAAATTCACACCATAGCGTCCTTTACAATGGAAAGCCCTAGAATATCAAAGAACAGACACCTGCAGAAGTAATCAATATAAATCTCTGTATTGGCTTTGTCTGACAAGGTTTTGGTAGTGGTGGGGCACAGTGGTGGCTTCTGTGAGAAGCCGCCAGAAGCCTCCCCTTGTCCAGCAGAGCCAATGCCAGCTGTTCAAAGATGGACATACAGCTGACCAAGGCCGAGCCCATCAGCGATGGTGGCAGCAGCTCTGGGATAATGTATTTAAGAAGGGGGAGAAAAGGTATTGCACAGAAGTCCAGAGAAGAAAGGTGTTAGAATATGTGAAAGCAGCAGCTCTGCAGACCCATGGTTGGTGCAGATGGAGGGGCAGGAGGTGCTCCAGGCGCTGGAGCAGAGGTTCACCTGAGCCCCTGGTGAGGCAGCTGTGCCCCTGCAGCCCATGGAGGCTCACGGGGGAGCAGAGATCCACCCATAGCCCAGGGAGGATGCAACACTAGAGCACGTGGATTGCTGAAGGAATCCTGTGGGAAATCCATGCTGAACAGGCTTCTGGCAGGACCTGCAGACCCACGGAGAGAGGACCCCATGCTCGAGCAGCTTTGCTGGCAAAGCTTTGCTCTGTGAATCCATTGGGGATCCACACTAGAGCAGCCTGTTCCTGAGGGACTGCGCCCTGTGGAAGGGACCCGCACTGGAGCAGTTTGTAAAGAACTGTAGCACGTGGGAAGGACTCAAGTTGGAGCAGTGTGTTGAAGACTGTCTTTGGGAGGGAGCCCCCACTGAAGCCAGGGAAGAGTGTGAGGAGTCCCCTCTGAGGAGAAGGGAGTGGCATAGATGAGTCCTGAACTGACCTCAGCCCCTCTTCTCTGTCCCTGTGCACCACTGTGAGGGAGGAGGTAGAAAAATCAGGAGTAAAGCTGTGCCCAGAAGGAAGGGCAGGGAGAGAAAATTTATTTTTTATTTCTCATTTTCCTAGTCTCACTTCATCAATAAAACATCAAATCAATTTTCCCTCAAATGAAGTCAGCTTTGCCCATGACAGTCACTGCTCAGTGATCTCGGTGCCCTTATCTCAACCCACATCTTTCATTTTATTTTCTCTCCCCTCCCCAACTGAGGAGGGCAGTGATAGAGCAGCACAAGGTGGGCCCCTGACATCTCACCAGGGTCAACCCACCATAATCTTAAAAAACTACATATTGAAATACTTGTATTCCAGAAGCTTACAGTATGAAATTTCAACAAAAGTCCCAGAGAGGTAATTGCTAAAAAGGAAACCTTTGCGTGGTTCACTGTGAGAATAATCTCACTGAGACAGATGTTTTAATGTGCTTAGTCACAGGTAGTTCATAAGTATTTTCCTCAGTCTGTGAAAATAGTGTTAAGGAAATACTCGACAGTCTGTGTGTAATATTAGGACTTTATAAATGTAAAAATGAGAAAGAAAGGGATAATTCACCTTCAGCATTTCAGATGGACTGTAAAGAGTTCTCAAAGTATTTTGTCCTGTGCTTTCAGAATTAGCTTACATTTTGGGTCGGCCATCTGCTCCATGTCCTTAGGTAAGACTACTGGAATTCTATTCTTTCTAAAATGAAGGAAGAAACTAGAGATTTTATAGACATTTCAGCAGTCTTTGCAAAGACATCAATCTGACCTGAATTCTTTTCTACCTTACAATTTCATAGATCAATTTTAAAATTCCTCTTGGATTTCTGGATCAGGCTGTGAATGATTTTCAGGCATAATGTTATACAAAGACTGCTAAAAATACAAATAATATATGTCTACTACTTCAACTCTGCAGGCCACAGTTGAGATACATAAATACTATTTTTATTTGATTTTTCTTAGATTGAGCTATGAACAGTTACTAGTGAGCATATTTTAAGACTGGTAGAATTTTTATATGCTCAACAGTGGTATTTCTGCAGAGCTATAGCAAAGATTTCAGTCCTTATATCCTAAATCTTTATTTAACACATTTTTAGGAGCTTTATGGTCTAGAATATTTCATTGTTCAGTAGGGGCCTGAAGGCAGTAGGCATCTTTGCAGTGATTTTAATGAGCTTTGGGTCAACTTTACTGTATTCTGGGAAAACAGAGTGTTCCTGGGTTACAGTACAAATTTAGATTTTGAGTAAAAGTAGATATTCAAAGAAGTTGAGGCCAAAAAAGATTATTCTGATAATTTAATTTTCTGTTCCATATAACTCAGACTATAAAAATCACAGGCAAATTATTCCATCAAACCTTGTGGGAATTATTGAATGTAACTAGTGTAAAAAAGGATTATGAAAGGGATTGTGGAGCAAATGAAGAAAATAGACAGAGAGGGAAATCAAATTGTTATGAGGTGGTAAAAGTGGAACTCCTCAAATGATCTTCCTCACAATGCATTCCAGATAAAATTTTTTTAGCAGCTGTGGCAGCATCTAGACTATGCATATACACAATTCATACCTCTACTGTCATCTACCTCTCCTCAATATTGGACTAGAAATCATCATAAACATCCCAGAAAGTACCATGACAGTGGTCCAGACTTGTCTGGATGGGAAAATTCAGGGATTTTTGTCTCTTACAGCATTTCAAATGTTAACCTATAAGGTGGAAGAAACTACTTGATAGTTTAGAGCACCTTCCACCTGAATATTTTCTAGTTCCTTTCAGCATTAGATGAGGTGTTGAGGAACCTGGGAGAAGGCAAATATGTAAATAGCAGGATCACAATCCTGATTTTCAGGAGAATAAACTTTGACCTGTTGAGAGATCTGCTTGGAAGAAGTCTGTGAGATATACTCCTGGAAGTGAGACCATGAATAAGATTATTAGCCCTGGCTAATTTTAGGGGATGATTTTATTTATGCTTAAGAATGAACAATTCTGAAACAAAAAAAATGCATAAAGGAAGCAGGAGACCTGCACAGATGAACAACTAGCTCCTGATAAAACACTAAAGAGATATATGTGCGAGCAGGGTCAGGTTGTACAGTCAGCAGTCAAGGGCAGTGCCAAAAATGTCCTCTCCAAGACATTATGTGCCCTCACAAAAATTCCACAACACAGCTATACAGCCTTGAGACTCCATCTTATTTTTTCTTTGTTTGTGTTTTTTTCTTGTTTACTATGCTATTTTATGCTTTAATGCCATAACTGTTCCAAAGCCCTTGCAAAAAGAACAATCACCACCACAGCCAGTGTCACTGCTGTATTTGCAAGCAGAAAAATATCACAGTAAGCATTTCTTTCATCTCTTCCTGACACTTTAGCTTTCTCCTGAATATCTAGATCAGAAACTAATGATTAAGCTTGAGGATGCTAAATGACTCAAATCTTCCTAGAAACAAATTCTTTTTAACTTTCATAATGGCCAGAGACACAAGCTGGTGGGCAAGCATCTTCCTCTCCTGTAGTAGCCTGTCCATCACCTGTGTCTTTCCCCACTCAGGCATGAGGTGTGGTACTTACAGGAACTTGTGGGTAACTCTCAACCTCAGGACATTTGTGATCAGCAGTGACACTGATAGGGAATGTTATTGCTTGTCCTGGGCATCTTTCTTGTCTTTCCTCAAGAGTTGGGAAAATAAAGTTTTCATTTACCTTCTTGTTTGTCCTTGTCATGGAGAATAATTGCTGATACTCAAACAGCTTTTCAAATAGCCAAGGGCATTCTGATTTTCAGGTCAATTATGTCATTATAACACAGTTATATATATAATATCTAAAAATCCTCTAACTTATCCAATGAAAAATAAATTATTAAATACACTTAAAGATCCTATTTTTCCCTACACAAAACAAAATTATTTTTTCTGTGACTAAAGAAAATTAAGCTTACTTATGTTAAATAAAAGTAAATAGTATTCTGGACTTGGAAAAGAAATGCCCTACTGTTTCTTTAAAGGTACATAATCCCAATATTAAGATTTAAGCACCTTCTTTGATATTATTAAAACCATTTATATCTTTGCATTTTGGCCTCAATAGAAATAGTTGCTATTCCATCACATTTAATATGAACTTCTTGGACTTCTGTGACTCAGTGATGAGTATAGTCACAAGACAGTTAAATGTAAACTATACCAATTTCAGGTTAGTTTGGATCAGACCATACATTTTTCCAGTATGATTGCTTTTTATTCCCCAGTGAAAAACGTATGCAATTTCACACTGTGCATAAATTCTACAGGTTCCCCATCTTCTCAAAAAGATGTGCTTCTCCTTTTTTTGCACAACCAGAAGTGCTCCTGAGGTTCATGTGATTTCATGGATGGTAGAACATTGATTTCACAACACAGACAGGGACATAACTCTGAATTACTCTAAAATTTCAGCTAACTGCATGAAGAAAATGGTTCCTAATTGGCATTCCTTCAAATGCCATCACTTTTTTTGTTTAATACCATAACAGTTAGTAGCAGTTGTACTTACAAGATGTAGCAGCATCCAAGTTTGAGTTAAACATTGTATTATTGATAGAGTGAAACTAAACTGAAAGCATCAAGCTCAAATCAGAGTCACTGGTGAGTAGGTGACATGGCCTGGCATCCAGGGGTTTGTGAAACATTGGGAGCAGCTGGAGAGGTCAAAGTGACCAGGGCTTCCCCAGCTAGCTGTGTATATGTTTGTGTGTGATTTGTGAACAAAATGGTCTATACAAGCAACCAGAGCAGGACTGCAGCCTCAGAGTTCAAATATCCATGTGCCAGCAGCTGGGAAGACTGGGATCCAGAGCCCAGCTGCTGAGCAGTGTCTGAGCTCAGCTCTTAGAGAAATTAATGAGATAGAAATACATATATATATATGTATATGTATGAAAGTATAAAACCACATAAAGTATATGTATATATTTATATATAAATATATAGATAGACACATTTTTATATTTATTTTCTATCTAATATATTAATATATATTTATCTATTGTATACATATTTATATCTAATTTTTTTCCTCACAAAAGGACCAGTCAGAGAGGGGAGCAGAATGCGATCATTTGTACTGTCTTTTTTGAGTGCTCTATGAGTCTGCTGTGTTTTCTCTGCAGTCAGATATGCATATATTTTTATCTATACATTGTGCATCTGTGTGTTCTGCATGCTTAGCCTTTTTACAGCTTCAACCTGGCTGCACAGAGAAAATGAAGATGGTTTACAGGACAGCAATAGCTTTGAAAAGATATTTATACAAAATTGCAACTTAAAATTACTTTAAACATTTATAAGATCACTGTGCTACAATTAATGTTGCAAATATAGAAATTATGTAATTATGAGTATGTAAAATAGACTATTTTCATTATGTAGGAGAATTTAAATAAGAGCTATTCCTTTGAAACTTTCTGCATTTTGGTAGTTTTTTAAAAGCAAGAAAGAATATAAATTCTACAACTAATTCTTGGTTTCTGTTAAAGCCAAACTGTGAATTCCTATTAGTTTTCACATTATCACTCAAAACTGAATTTAATAAAATCAGTAAGAAATTACAAAGTAAGCTCTATATAATCTATCTGCAATTTGATGACCAATGTCTTTAAGATGTATGTGTGAGCTGAAAGTTAAGATTGGTGAGAAGCTCATGGGAGAGAATTATTCTATTGCTTAAAAAGTGTCTGTGAGGCCCATTTATAATCCTTTCTTTTTTTTTTTTCCTGTGTTGAAGCTCATGAAGACCCTGATCCTCTAAAACAGATTAAAGTGACAATTCACTTTGTACAAATATACATCTGACAATACCAGGAAGAAACATTTTAGTCTTCTTCTCTTTTGTTTGCAACTACTACTCCAATAACATTTGGAGAAAACTATTTTCTGATGAATTTAGAACAGATGTTTAAGTAATTTTAAAATATTAATGAACTCAAAACTATGCTTTAGTTTAGTTTAAATATGGATTTTGGGTCAAGGACCCCACAGACAAGGTGGAAAGGAGGGTAACCACAAGTGACAGTACATCAGAAAGGGATACAGACACAGCAATATAGAAATTGCTGTAGTGACAGGCACACACATAAACCACTGCAGGTGAGCTTTGAATTATGCAGGAGGGAGCATATGACAGGAAAAAAAGTAGAAAAGCATGAAAGGTTTTTGAGTTCGTTAATAAGAATTGTTTAGCATTTAAAAATTGGGAACAGTTCAAGGGTAATAATTAAGGATGAAATAATACATGTTTTTTGCTTTAAATGTACTGAATGTTTACCTCTTTAATTTCTAACTGTATGAGAAGGGGTAAGAAAAAAAAAAGCTCCTTGAATCACTCTTCGTGTAATTTTTCCCAGAGCAACCTGGAACTTCATTCCTTGATTAAAATCCATTTTTAAGTGTCATATTAACCTGTTCTTCTGGAAAGGGAAAGGGAATAGATCAAGGTATGTTTCATATAGATTCTTGCTATATATTTCTTGCAGGATTTAAAAATAGAATATATTTCTAGGACTGAAATTGCAGATTTGCTGAGTTTGTATTTTCTATATATATATCCATAGAACTAAAAAATAATAAATAATTGCTTTAATTACCTCTCCATATTACATACATTTTGGTTTTACAAATAATTCCTGTAATTGCATTTTTAAAAAAAAAGAAAATTTCTACAATTAACTTAAATAGTTTTCAGTGTTGTTGGCATTGTAAAGAAAGTCTTAAGTGTGTCCAAACAAACTGTACATTCACTCTAAGTTATTTTTAGATTATTTTTAAAAAGAATATGCAATGTTCACTGAACATGGAAATGCATAAGATGTACTGTTTTCCTCAAGACATCCTAAATTTTCGTTAAACATTGACACAATTTCTGCTGGTTTAAACAGCCTTTTGCATTTAATCCTGCATGTATTAGCTTGCTCTGTACTGACACATGAATTCAGCAAGGAAATCTAAATAGTTAGAAGATACTTGTTTGTGTTATCTTATATCCAACAACATTTGATCGTAACTTTTCTCTAAGAAATAGTATCTTGAGCAATGTAGTGAATCAAATATGTTCTAGGTCAGAGTTTTATTAGTCTGAGGCAGCAGTGTCACCTACTAAATGAGTAACACATCTTCCTGCACTGCTTACATTTTTGTTGCCATCAGAGCTCTGACCCATGGCCTTTCTGCCCAATACTGATCAGATACTCTTCAAAACCCTGATGAACTGTTCTTGCTTTTGAGCAATTGCAGAACAGCATATCTATCGCATTGATTAAAAACCCCTAATTAATGTGAGGGACATTTCACTCTGCTGAGTTGATAAAGGAAAGGGGATGTTTTTTCTCACAGCACAAATCCCACTGCTGACATTGCAAGGAAACTTGATATCCACAGTAATTTTTTTTTTTATTTAATCTTTAATTCTAGCTGTTATGTGATTGGCAGTGTTATGAGTCTTTCATTTATAATTTATAAAAACATGCTGACAATAGTTGACCTGGTGTTCTGCGTGGTTGGCTGGAGAGCATGTCAGCACACGTGTGGTGTTTGTCTCAGCAGCAAGATGCCAAAGTAACTGTTGTCCTAATTCTTCTGGAGATTCCCAGCTCCTCTCCTGCTTATCTGAATCCTCTGTGAATCCAGATCACTCAGCATTTTTTTTCTCTAAAAAACTGCTTGCACAATCTTACAACTTCCTCTATGATTATTTTGGATAAGGTAACGGTCCAAATAGCTCCCTTTTTTCCTATCTTTGTTTTACAAACCTCTTTAAAAACCTCTTGGAAAGGGGAGCATTTCACAGTTCTTCACAGTAAACATTCACAGTTAAAATGAAGTCATTCAAAGGATCCCAACTGACACTTTTAGAAAGTGATGTCTTCAGTTCCACTGAATAATACATGGAGCACTTTGGGTTGTGTTCTCCACCAGTATGAAACATTCTTGTCAAGGTGAGAATGTCTTTATCAGGCAGTTCAGTCAGGAAAACTTACAGAAATATTAGTCAGAAGAGAATCCTGGAGCTTTTTCAGACCAGTCTTAGCTAAAATTATTGCCAGCACTAGGTGAGGTCAGTCTGTTTTCTCTAGCCAAGGTTAGAAAACTTGCAAGGATGGAGATACCCTATTCCAGAGAGGCATTACCCTAGTGATTTCAATTTAACAAATAAGTCTTTCCTAAAATAGAAATATTTATTCTAGAAAAGACAGAGGCACTAGAGCTTCTTTGTGATGATGCTTTTGTAATACCCATGTGTGTAAAACTGCTTCATATAAACTATACATCTCCAACACAGCCAGAGTATTCTTCATTTAAAGCTAATTATAGGAAAAGAGATATTTGTATATTACTTTATCATTCCTCAATGGCTAGATGACACAATTCTATTTACCCCCAATGGAAAAATGTTTAATTCATTAACTTAGAAGGACTGAATAGTTATACCAAGTTTGTAATAATAACAGTTATTCAAGTTACTACAGCTTCCCCACACTGAGAACTGTGTAAGAATTAACTTGGGGGTTTATCTGGTATCTGTATATTTCTACCTAATTGTTTCTCTGTCTGATGAATTCTATTACTTATTCAAGAAACAGATGGGATGCCAGTAGGAGTTAGGGGTCAAAATCCTACATTAAACACTTCTTAATTTTTTAGATAATGTACTGAACTCTGCTGTTGTCTTAGGATTACTGAAGGATGAAGTTTTTGTCTCTGAAAAAAAATAGCTATTTAATGATGATATATATTTCCAGATTATTTAACTTGTAAAATTTCATGGGAAAGAGCTTACATGATGAAATATAATAGAATCACTTTCCTTCTGAAATCTGTTCCTGTCATTAAAGTCTTCAAACATGACACATATTGATTTTATGAAGTTCTAAAGGCAATTTATATTCAATATTAAAAAAAATCTAAAAAAATCCATTTGGAAACTTTCTTCACCTCTTTTGCTCCCATATTAAGAAAAACCACTAACATTAGCACAAGAGCTTTCTTTCTATATATTGTCTGTTTTATGAAAAGTGATGGATAAAATAGCTAACATGAGAAAAAGATGCAGAAATCCAAGGATTCTGTACCACCAGACACTAATAAGAGAGAAAAAATAGAAACTATGTGAACACGTTGCTTTTTTTTACATTTCCAGTAACAAAACTGGGATTTCCATAGGTGTAGAAGACATCAGGAGTATTCTGGTTAAAGGAGGGAAACAGTTGCACTAGATTTACTGGAATAACACATTGTCATGCAAAAGAGATTACTAAAGGAAAATGTGTTTTGAGTAAAGTTCAAGTGTTTGTATCATTCTTGAAACAATTTTTAAAATTTCCATTACTCTTGAGAGACTCATGACACACTTACTAGCATATAACGATTATGTATGTCAGTAATAAATTGGAAGAGATTTAAAAAGTATTTCAGGTCAAGACTGATACCCAAAATAAAGCTGAACAAGTGAAGTAATTCCTATAAAAGAAGAAAATGCCTGCCCTACATGTTCTTTTGTTTGATCTGACAGCAATAATTTTTGATGGAATTAATTGCATGTGAAAATCATTTGACAGGTTGTGCAAACTGGACCTTTTAAATTTGATCTGTGACTCCCTGGCTTATCAGCGTTGGTTGAAAAATACTACTGTATTACAGAAAATACAATACACAGTAGCCAGAAAAGTCCATTTTCTGACCATCTTTCTGGGTCATTTTATTCATTTAGTACATGATACATTCACTCCTCCACCCCCGTTCCAAAAATGAATTAGAATTTTTGACCCTCACTCTGCAAGGTACATAAACATTTTAAATTAAGTACAAAATGAGTACTTTGGTGTCTGAAATAGAATAATTAAAGGCTTACATGCAAAAAAAGCTCACAAACCTGAGTTCCAAGTCACCCTTAGGTGTACACAGGGGACAACTTAAATGCTTGAAAGACTTTAAGGGCTCCTTGGTACAAGATAAACATCCCTTTTCTGTGCCTTGCCCTTTCTGCTCCTATTCCTGATCCTGCCATCTCAGGTGTGCCCTTTTACTGATTCGAACATTTATTTTACATTGCATCAATTAAGCAAATAGAGTATTTCTATCATTTTTTTTCAGCTCTGCTCTCTGTCGGTTTAGTCACACTCAAAGTGGCAGCACAAAGGACTGAAAGGCAAATATGTAGCACATGGAAGAAGTAAAAAAAGGACGTGCAAACTTATACTGGCAGTGCCATTAATTGTAATTCTATTTCAAAATTCACTGGATATCTAGTGTTCAACTTGAAATAACCTTTAGTAACTTAATTTCATCTCCTAGAGATGTACAGATGCTGTTTACTGGTTTGATAGGAAGAAGCAAAAGCAGAAAGAAGCAGCTATCTGCCATCTTTCAATTAAAAGAGAAAAAAACAAAAAACCAAACCAAACAAACAAAAAGACCAAACAAAGTTTTTCAGTATATGAAGTAATACCTGTGGAGCAGCTGAGGTGTCTGCTTCTAGATGTTCCATCCAAAGACACCCAAAACCAATTTTTGGAAATGAAAATAATCCCAAATTTTTTTGACAGAGCTGACTTCCTGAGGTTTAATCACCTATGGGCTTGCTAAATGGAGTTTATTCTGTTGACGGAAAAGATCACATTTTTGAGTACAGGTATCTGAAGTACAAAATGGGATGTGCTTATTTTGCAGTTGCAGTTGCAGTAGTGAGAGTACTCTTGCTATTTTCAGCAGACCTTTGATCAGACACAGAGCACCTGATATTTGCAATAATTAAGACAGAATGTACAAAACCCTAATCAAGAAGGAATAGTCTGGGATAGTAGCAGGTAAGAGTCACACTGATGCTGGAAAGAATGGCGAGGAGAGGAAGGAAATGAAAGATCAAAAAGGGACGCAGAAGGAGCAGAATTTATAGGGGAACTATTTTTCATCTGTACATCAACCATGGCTTAGGCTGGTGATGTTCCACTAGTCTTGCTCATTCTGTAAGTGATGTGACAGAGTCATATTCTGTCTCTGGCAGACTGACCCTCCCTTGATGGCAGGTGCCCAACAAATCCTCTCTATCTGACCTCCTCAGATGGAGATTTTAGGCGCTGCTCTATTCTTTGGCAAATGAAAAGTGAGAGATCACGGTAATGTCTTTTACAGTCATGTAACATATCCATTTGTGAAAGTTTGCTTTACTGCTGCATATGTTTGGCATTACAGACATTAACAAATTATATGGTGAAGAAAAAAGAGAAATAGACTGTAAAATTATCAAGGCAATGATGACATCCACCTAGGAAACACTAAAATACGTCTTTTCTTTTTTGATTACCATACTTTTAGATTCAAACTTTTAAAAAATTAATCTGATCTAAACAGTGACATGTTCTTCTTCGAATTTCTATTCCATTTGGGAAAAGAAAGAATGTCCAGTAATACATTTTTCATTCAGAGCAACTCATCATTTACAGTGACTTCTTCTG
Organism: Acanthiza pusilla; assembly: GCA_036630365.1. NCBI lineage: Eukaryota > Metazoa > Chordata > Aves > Passeriformes > Acanthizidae > Acanthiza > Acanthiza pusilla. Next base: position 4,631,137 of record JAXCHO010000036.1, read on the forward strand.
CAAAATATTCTTCTTTTCATGTCAAACAAGAGAAATTTTTCCCTCTAAATCAAGAGTAAGAAAAATTGTAAAAACACAAAACATTTGAGAGTCACAGGAATCATAAAATTATAATGATAATACATTTATTAACTTTTTTCAAAATGTCCGTAACAAAAATTATTAAAATCTGAAAATTCTCTTTTCTATCTTTCTCTTAAAAACTGATCTATTTTGGTTTATTTTTTACAGTAATTTGTTACTTTAGTGGTAATAAAAACAATTGTTTGCCTTAATTGCAATCTTAACAGAGAATGAAGACAATGAGAAAAAAGGTAATTTTTTTTTTCCAAATATGAATGATAAGTATCATTCATACTTATCATTCATACTTTTTGTAAAACCATTTCAGAACATTCAAGGCAATTAAGGCTGCAAGGGAATTTGTACTAGAAGCCTGGTATTACAGCAAGAATCAGACCAAATTTCCTCCTAAGCTAGTGATTGGCAGACAAACTGATGCACTAATATATAAATAAAATTAATTGGTACAAAAGTTCAGTTCAGCTATATTTCCCCTTGCATTTTTTCCCTCCCAGCATGCATAGATATATTTCTTTTGATTTAGTCACACATTCTATGTTCATATGTGAACATTAGTGTTGTAGGTGTCTGTGTGTTCCGTCATTTATTGAACAGTGTGGACTTACTGAAGATAGCCATGTTTATTCATAAAACTGAAAAAATAATTTTGTTCAAAATAAGTAATATTTAATACAGAACAAGAAATGACAATAAGAAATTTCAAGAGTGATCATGGAAAAAAGAGAAAATGTATTTGTGATAATGCGATTTGGCTTCACTGTCTCATAAAAAGATTTACCTTGAAAAAATATTGGAACAACTGTATCGTACTGTGATCCATAAAGTACAGCTGGTCTAGGTAGAGGAAACCTCTGCTGCCAGATTTCAACAGAGTTGTCCTGCCTAGGACAAATTACTTATATCATTTCCACGCTGCTTCCAAATCTGTGCCAAGAGCAGTGTGGCTCTAATAGACCAAGAAATCTTAACCCAGGTTTGCTGAATTTTAAAAGCAGCAAGCTATTTTGGCAATAAGCAGCCAAAGAAGAATAATAGATATAATAGCATCATGTTCAGGAAAGGTCTTTCTGAAAATAGAGTGGGATAACAGCTCTCATTTTCTATCTATTAGCCTGTTTCTAGGAATGAAGAATAGATGAAGAAATATGTGAGAAGAAATACAATTTAAATTTCTGGGGAGCATGTTCAAGTGCCCTTGTTTTTCTCTGATGAAAAGACTAAATGGGAAAAGTAAGGGTCAAAACCAAAACAACATTTTCTGCCCTGCTCTGGGTCTGTGCTGATCTCAAAGGCTATTTCCCTGTTTGAGGAATACAGCAACACACATGAAAACTGCAGTTTACAGCAGCCTGTGCATAGGTTCATAACCAGAGGTTTACTGTGGTTTATTTTCCAAATCAGCTTATTCTGGAAATAAAAGCTGATTGAATGGGGTTCAAGAATAGGTCTTACTTCCTTTTCCTCACAGTCAGAATTTGTTCTCTCCTCCAGGTAAGAAACTATGTGACCTTGATCAGAAATATTCTGTGCAGGTTGATTCACCGCCATGCCTTGAAGAAGCTGACAGCCAGACAACTGTCATAGCTCTTCATTGTCTTCTAATTATGAAAACTGAAAGCTTATAATTAAGTTCAAGCGTAGTAAAACAGCTTTTAGAGACCTTGCCATGTTGTACCTCACAACTCTGTTAAAATAAGATGTAGAAATAATGTGGCTTTATTCTATTATATAGCTGAAAGTTAAAGTGTTCTGCAGTAGTCTCTATTCAGGTCTTTCACAATACACCAGGAAAATTTTACACTTCAGTGTAAAAATTCAGATATAAAAACATACAGATGCTCAGAGCACAATATAACTGCAGAGTCTAAATTATGCTCTCCAAAACAAAGGGGTATGCTTTCAAGAAACAGGTTATTTACTAACACAAGAAAATAGTCAGATACAATTGGATGAATTTTGCTGTTATTATTGAAGGATTTGTGAGAATGAATTGCACAGGAAAATCCAATTCAAAAGCAACATGAAGACAAATTTCATCTCATAGTTAGAAAAGAGAAGTTTTTTGCATTTCAGAAAATGCCAGTGTTCATATTCTTTAAACTGTCTGACCAGGTCTGTTATCTTTGGAACCGGACTCTTGAATCTACTGAGTGACTTATGGGAAATACAACATTACAGTTCAAAGAAATGTGACATGTCTTCATTGCCCTACTAGCCTCAGGCATTTTTCTGCTCCTTTTGTGCTTGGATGATGGCTAGGTTAGGATGCTGCTTTTATCTTCCCCCCCGTTTTTTTTTTGTTTTTTTTTTTTTTTTTTTTAAATTTTTCTTTTTTTTTTTTTTTTTTTTTTTTACATCCAGGATGTATCTAACATTTTGGAAGATTTTGCCAATATTTTGAAGACAGTTATTTCCACAGTTTTACAAATGAATAAAATTACCCCACAGGGAAAAAAAAAAGACATATATGCAAAAACGCTTTTTACTCTGGGGCTGAGGGAAGCAGCTGATATTCCTTTGTCACCAGCTAAAATACCGACTAACACAGTTAAACTCCATGTATTTATATATCAGCTGTGAAGCAAGACAATTGTATAGTAACATAGCCTCTTTTGCAAAGCTAAAGAATTCAGTGAGACAGAGAGAGTACATCTGACAAGACAGAGAGGGAGGAAGCAGATACTGGAGGCAGCCTGTGAGCATTAGGTGGAAATCTGGAGCAGCCTGGAGGTTTGAGCAACTAGTGAAAGATATTAAGGAAGAACAGACTTGGGTCTGGCTGGGACCTAGGAGCAATTCTTTAGGAGCTGTAGGATAGCCACAGAGGTGGAAATGAACTGATGAAGCACTAACTAATAGTGAAGGATTGATGGAAAGATATAAGTGAGAAGTGAGACATCAAGCCAGAGGGGATGTCAAGAAAGAGAAGTCAATGGCAAGTTGATGCCAGTTGTCCAAAATCAGACTTCTTCTTCCAGGAACCGGCACAAGTCCAATGAAATGTGTTGATTGTCTTTGGCAGTCTTTGGGTAAAGTGAAGGTCCCTGCAATAAAGCTTTGTTACTGCTATTACTTTCACATTCAGGGAATATAGAATATAATGGCTCATTCACAAACAGTTGTGTGAAGCTAGAGACTTTTTTTGAACATTTGAATTTAGGCAATACATGCTAGCAGTGTACACCTGTCGAGTGTTATCAGGTATGTGATACAGACTTCTTTGCCTCGGTCTTTATTGGAAAGACACATGATCCTCAGGACAGCTGTCCTCCTGGGTTGGTAGTTAGTGTCAGGAAGAAGGATACTCCCCCTGTTATCCAAGAGGAGGCAGTCAGAAAACTGCTGAGCCGCTTGGATATTCATAAATCTATGGGACCAGATGGGATTCATCCCAGGGTGATGAGGGAGCTGGCAGATGAGCTTGCAAAGCCACTCTCCATCATTTACCAACAGTCCAGGCTCACTGGTGAGGTTCCAGATGACTGGAAGCTGGCCAATGTGACACCCATTTATAAAAAGGGTAAGAAGGAGGATCCTGGTAACTACTGGCCAGTTAGCCTGACCTCAGTACCAGGTAAGGTTATAGAACAGTTTATATTGAGTGCTATTACACAGCACCTGCAGGATGGACAGGGGATCAGACCCAGCCAGCATGGGCTTAGGAAGGGTAGGTCATGTTTGACCAACCTGGTCTCCTTTTATGACCAGGTAACCCGCCTGGTGGATGCAGGAAAGGCTGTAGATGTTGGCTATTTAGACCTCAGCAAAGCCTTTGACACTGTTTGCCACAGCATACTCCTGGAAAAGCTGGCAGCTCACGGCCTGGACAGGAGCACTCTTTGCTGGGTTAAGAACTGGCTGGATGGACGGGCCCAGAGAGTGGTGGTGAACGGTGCTGCATCCAGCTGGCGGTCAGTTACTAGTGGTGTCCCTCAGGGATCTGTGCTGGGACCAGTTCTGTTTAATATTTTTATTGATGACATGGATGAGGGTATTGAATCTATCATTAGTAAGTTTGCAGACGACACTAAGCTGGGAGCGTGTGTTGATCTGTTGGAAGGTAGGAGGGCTCTGCAGAGAGACCTGGAATGGTTGGATGGATGGGCAGAGTCCAATAAGTTGAAGTTCAATACGTCCAAGTGCTGAGTCCTGCATTTTGGCCACAATAACCCTCTGCAACGCTATAGGCTGGGGACAGAGTGGCTGGACAGTGCCCAGGCAGAAAGGGACCTGGGAGTGCTGGTCGACAGCCGACTCAACATGAGCCAGCAGTGTGCCCAGGTGGCCAAAAAGGCCAATGGCATCCTGGCCTGTATCAGAAATAGTGTGGCCAGCAGGTCCAGGGAAGTCATTCTTCCCCTATACTCGGCACTGGTGAGGCCGCACCTTGAGTACTGTGTCCAGTTCTGGGCCCCTTAGTTTAGGAAGGATGTGGAGACACTTGAACGTGTCCAAAGGAGGGCGACAAGGCTGGTGAGGGGCTTGGAACAAAAGCCCTATGACGAACGTCTGAGGGAACTGGGGTTGTTTAGCCTGGAGAAAAGGAGACTCAGGGGCGACCTTATCACTCTCTACAACTTCTTGAAAGGTGGTTGTAGTGAGGTGGGGGTTGGTGTCTTTATCCAAGCATCAGCTGGCAGAACAAGAGGACACAGTCTTAAGTTGCGCCAAGGAAAATATAAGTTGGATATTAGAAAAAAGTTTTTACAGAAAGAGTGATAAAATATTGGAATGGTCTGCCCGGGGAGGTGGTGGAATCACCATCCCTGGATGTGTTTAAAAGGAGATTGGATGTGGCACTCAGTGCCATGGTTTAGTTTAGTTGAGGGTTGGGACATGGGTTGGACTCGATGATCTTGAAGGTCTCTTCCAACCTGGTGATTCTGTGATTCTGTGATATGATACAATATAGCTGTGCTTTCACTGCTGCCAGCTAAAACTGTATAATTAATTTACTAATATGTGTACTTTGGGCTTTGTTCTTTTTTACTATGAAAAAGAAAATCAATCTAGTTGTCGATTTTAATTCTCCCTTGTATTAAAAAAAAAAAAAAAAAAGAAGAAAAAAAAAGAAAAAAGAGAAAATAAAAAGAACTAAATACTGGTCAGTACTCTTCCAGTATTCTTCAGCTTCTGCTGTCAAATTATTCCTCCTAAAGAAAAGTAACTTCAAATGATGTTGCAAGGGTTTATTAGCATATGTAAAGAGTCATCTCTAGTGGCCTTTGGCGTGAAAAAGACTAATAATTTGGGATCTTCTTAACATTTCAGATGAGGTACTTCTTGACTATAATCACTGCCTTTTTTTCTCCTCAGTAGACATTCAAATATTCAGCCTCAGAAAAAATGGAAAAGAAACAGAGTACTCCATGCAGTAACAAGTGAAAACATTAAGTCCTAAAAACATGTTAAAAACATATTATTTAACGAAAAGGAAGTTCTAAACAAGTTTGTTGTGGTGGTTTAGTTCTTTCTTAGTCCTATCATATGAAAAATAACCAATTTGAAATAAACATTCAACTACATAGCACAAAGAGATTTTTAATTTGTCAATGCTTTACACTAATGCAGAACTTGGACTGCTGTATGTCCAAATAAATGAGATATTATTCAGTTTTCCCTTAATCTGAGAATATGAGGGCTCTACCTCTCTTTAGAAAAAAGAAAGGTTGGCGTCTTAAGGGGAATTGTATTTCCTGAAGTTCTTGACTTGATCATGTTTAAAGTTTCTCCCTATATCATCCAATAATATTTGTTGTGGATATAAATTGTCTCCACATATCTCTTTAAAGACAATTTCTTATTGTTACAGAGAATTTTTAAGACATAATACCTGAAAATTCATGCTTACAAAAAAAAAGAGAAAAAATGCATTATTATTTTAATATCAGTTACATGTAAGGTTCATTCTTAGTCCTCCAGCAGGAATACATAATTTACTAAAGAAAGAAGTGTCCATGGGGGAAAATAAGTTCTAAAAATATGTTAGGGAAATTATCTTTAACGCATAATGATGCAGGTCAGTAAATCATCATCAACGAAAAAAGTGGACAAAATATATTTCTGCCCATTGTCTATCTTTGGCCTCTGCTAATGTTGGTATTTGCAAAGCAAGATGCAGGAACATGTCTGGCTACAACCATATAAGGAGCAGATGACACTAAATATAATTGAGACATTCAAGCCAGTTTTTGAAAGCTCCTGGCTAGAGAAGTGTAACAGCAACTAAGAATGGAAAGATCCTGGAAAATTAATCAGCTGAAAAGTAAATAGAACTGCTGTAAAACTCCCAGAAGCAGATACCAAACAAAGACACGATCATTTAAAACTGCATAATATACATCAGTGTACAGTTATCAGCTTACCATGACAGTCACAGATTCCGAGTTTAATTTGGATAAATAGACTGGGAAATAAATGTTGTTTTCAACTGGCAGGTAAGGCTGTTTTCAAGTCAGATAAATTGTTCCACCAAATAACTTATATTGACAGGCTTATGAGGAAAGAAAATATGTTTGTGAGCTGAGAGTACAATTGGGAATGGGTTTTACTTATTTAGATATTTTCATATCAGGTGGCAAAGCCGTAGGTTTTGAGGGCTCATTGTGTCACTAGGAGCAGCTAGATTATAGCATGTCTGAGTTGCCTAGGCTGTAGCATATTTTTTTTTGAAAGTATAAATTGTACAAATAATAGAAAACACCTTGTTGCTTTTAGGCTTCTGCACAAGGTTATATAAGATTGTGCTACTTTTCACCCAGTCATTTTCCAGACAAACCAAACCAAAACAGCAGCATTGTTGGTCCCTCTTTCTTTCTTTCTTTCTTTCTTGCTTTCTTTTTCTTTCTTGCTTTCTTTGCTTTCTTTTTTCTTTCATTCTTTCTCTTTCTTTCTTTGTCTTCCTTCCTTCCTTCCTTCCTTCCTTCCTTCCTTCCTTCCTTCCTTCCTTCCTTCCTTCCTTCCTTCCTTCCTTCCTTCCTTCCTTCCTTCCTTCCTTCCTTCCTTCCTCTTTATATGACAGAAAAACGCAATAGTGTGGATAAGTTCTCTGAGCCGTGTATCATGCCATAATCTTGAAATGACCCTGAGAATTTTATCTAGCTATATCTTTTGGTGGCTGGCTTTGAAAGTGACTTCCTATGTGTTTTATATGCCTTCCATTCTGGTTTACACAGAGGTTAAAAATGTCATTTTGCAACAAAATATAGATGACATTACAACAAAACTCTGATTTTTTAATATCCTTTTTAAAGTAGTAACAAAAAGATTAAACAGTTATTTCACCAAGTCAGGCAATACTCCCATTAAAAACACACAATTAGACAGTTACAGGGCTATATCATAATGTGAAAATAATAAGACTAAATTATGAGCAACCAAGCAAAATTAATTCCAGCATTTTGTGGTTTATTTCTAAAATCCAGCTACTTACATTTTTGTTGTGGTTTTCTAATTGATAAACATGGTCAATAATTATGGTTTATATAGACAAATGGGGGAAGGAAGGAAGGAAGGAAGGAAGGAAGGAAGGAAGGAAGGAAGGAAGGAAGGAAGGAAGGAAGGAAGGAAGGAAGGAAGGAAGGAAGGAAGAGTAGATAGCAGCAAGTTATTACCACATGTGGATTCGATGACAAGACTGGATTTTTGCAATTTTAATGTCAATTAATCAAAGTGACAGTTGCTGTCTTGATCCATCAGGGGTGGGGGAAGCCCATGAAACACAAAGTTCAATGGATTAATATACTTACAAGTTCATGGGGGAATGGCCAGCGACCTCCCCCGGGGAGGGGGGAGTATTAAACTGTCTATTGCAACACTGTGGATCATGTGCAGTTCTTTGGTGGCATGTCCCAGCAATGAGTTTGAGGGTGCTTTGCGGGACTTTGATGGTTTATGACACCTTCTAAGACATGACAGCTGCCTCTCATGTCAGCATAGTTGTTCCAGTTACGCTCCATCAGAAGGGACAAATACGTTTAGGCCTACATGTGAATGTCCTGATCCCTCCCCCAGAAGGAATTCTCACAAATGAGCTAATTGTGTAAGGGAGGACACTGACATGATAAAAAGCATTATCCCTCCTCCACAGGATCTGTTTCTTATTGGCCTTCTCCCTCATCTGTCTCAAAACCCACTTTGTTACTAAAGGTTGTTCTTTTGCCCTCCTCTGGTGGTGGGTGCACATCTCCTCTGTCTTATGCAGGTCAGAGGTTTTGTCACCACACACTCAAAATCTCTCCTCCTTCACTTAGATTGGGGGGTGCAAACCTGGCCTCAGCAAAGCACCTGCTGCTTTTGAAAGTGGCCAGTTTTTGTAGTCATTAACCCTCAAATACATAACACTGGTAATACAAACATCCTTAGAAGATAGAAGGGTGGCCTGAAATCCAGGAGAGCCAGCCAGATTTGATCCAGAGAGTATATCTAATTATTTAAGTTTACTGGAATGTTCTAGACCTGGACAAAAATGCATTAAAAGAAACACCTTAAAACCATGATTTATCAATCCCTATGTGAAAAGCGTAAATTTAATTCAACAAAATTTGATTTCAACAAAATTTGTAAATCTGAATTTTAAAAACAAATTGTTTAGAGATATTGCTTGGATAGCATAAAAGCTCCAGCTATACTTGAACATATTGACTTATCTAGGATTAGTACCATAATATCAGTTTAACAGAATATATAAATTCTTTAATGCGCTGTTTCCCATTCTATAAAAAGAATACTTGCTAGTTGGAATTTTTTCCAAAATGTTTCCATTTTGTTGCTTAATGATTTTTTCACCTAAATTTTACACTCATTGAGAACAGGTACACTTGTGTTTGAAGATCTCCAAAGTAACATCTAGCAAAGTTATTCTAATAGCAAGACATCCAGGACACATGTAAGAATGATGTTATGAATTATGGTCTTGGCTCATTTATTTTTTTTCATTACCTTCATTACATAAAAAAAGACCATCAGCATCAAAATATGGACAGTGAAAACTGAAGGTGAAAAGCTTTCAGCAGCTTTTCACACACTGAGAAGTGAAAAATATTGACAATAAATTGGAAAAAGAAGTGGATCTGATATACTTCTTGGAATAATACAGAAGTAGAGAAAAACATGTCTTAACTCTGCAGCAGTGGGAAGGACATCGGAAGAGGTTTTGACAGGAGTGTTCGACAGCACTTTCCACATGAGAGTAAGTGCTTTTAGCAGTGTGCTGAGAGGAAAAAGGATTCAAAAAACCACCTCTTGGTCTAAAGACTGTTGTGTGTAGCTGTCACTCTAAATTACCTCTATTTGCTTTACATGGAGCAGCTGGAAGTAAGATAACAGGTACATGTTAGGACATGGGATGTTTCTAAACTTTATTGTAAACTTATTTTCACTCAACTTCCATGCAGGGCAGGATTCCTCTGCATCCTGCTGGTGTTGTTCTATTCTCCATAGTCTGCAAATATAGACAAGGGAAGATGTTTATGGACAGAGGAAGTAACTTTTAATTGATGAATTTCTTTTATAAAAGATAGTTTTCCAGACAAACTGCTTAGCCTGATTCTTAAACTCATTGCAGTTAATATAGTCCTTTACCTAAACTCTTGTTTTCTTTCCTGGTGTTTTATTCCTGAAAGGGTTGAGCTGGTCAGAGTAAGCAATCTTCCAATAGGTGAACTCTGGAAGGGTTTAAGTGAATGCACCTGGAATTTTAGGAAGGATGGCACTCTTACAAGCTACTAAGGCATCTGCAGTACAAAATAGATACCAGACAAGGCGATCAGAGGTCACAGGTATACCCTGAAATCTCAAAGCTTTAACAGTGGCTAAATTTTCCATCTAATACAGGAACTTGGCTAATCTGTATCACCTTGATGAACAAATATAGCAAGTGATTATGTGGTTTTCTCAAATGTTGTATAGGCATTCATGCCTAAATCTGCACACATATGTGTGTGTATGTCTGCATATTTATATACATACATGCACATTAATAGAGATATACCTGTGTAAGTGTTCTCTGTAATTTTAAAATATGCCTTGTATCAGGTACAGCCTGTTGTGCAGAATCAGTCTTTCTTTATATAAACATAAAAGGTCACAGCCATTTAAATTAATTCCATTGATTTGTCTTCAAAAATATATAGTCTCTTGAAGAGTTGAATGTCATAAATATTTATACATGCTGGAATTATGGTTTAGCATCTTTCATTTAAGAATGAAAGAGAAGGTCAAAATTTAATGCCTTAGAATCTGTGAGAAAAGTTTGCCTAAATAAACGATAATGAAAAAAATACAAACGTAATCTTGATGCAGTATCACTATTTGCCAACACATCTGGGATACTATATTGTAGGAAAATACATTGAATTCACAGAATTTCACTATATGGACATTGGAATTAATTTTTTGTGTATGTATTGGCTTTTTTCTAAGGCTAATGCAAGCAGTTACAAGATGGAGAAACAGAACAATTGTGAATCTGGTCAGAAGGAATAAAAGAATTTTATAATATATTTTAATAAAACTTATATGTATCTGTTGTACAAGATAATGCAAGAAGCAACACAGAACTAAGGGAATATGGAAATTAATTATCTACACAGTAGAAACAAGAATGTTCTGCATGATAATGCTAGAAATTCAGCATGGCTGTTGCCTCCTTTTTCTTCAGATCGTATGCAGCTTTATTGGGATCATTATTCCTGGTATGAATACAGAACTGACCTGACATGATATTAAAGTCACCAGAACAATTGGAAGAGTATTGAGAAGCCAAAACAAAAATTAAGTCAAATGGAGAAACTCAGTGTTTACAAAGCAGTATGGTAAAAGCCAACTTACTCAGATACTGTCTCTAAGAAATTTTAAAAGAAATAGAGATCTGTGTTTCAGTTTTTAAGTGATTCTGATTTTAGTCCTGAAATAATATGAAGTTCATAAAACATCAAAATAATAATGTGTGAAGCTCCTTAGCCTTTAAATTTCTTAATCCCTTCTAACCATCTTTTTTTTTTACTTCCTGATCTGAAAGAAAAACTCTAAATTATTGATTCAGAATTGTCCAAATGCTTCACTTGGAGACAGCTCAGCATTAAAGTAAAATTACCTTTTACTTTCAGACCCTTCTGAGAGTGGCATCTTCATGGTTTATGCTTTACAGAAAGGAAGTTGTTGACCAGATTGCTGCCATTTCTACTTTTCTGCAGTCTTTCATCTCAACCACTGTCTATTTATAAATCATTTTCTGGTTCATAGGCAGAAAGAAGGTTTTGGCTGTCCCATAATTTAAATTCCAGAGCAATTAGATGTACTGACCCAAAACATCTTGATTATATTCTGCCAAACTGAAATCTGAGTGTTTTACCAAGTAAATACATTTGAGAAGAAAAATAGTTAGGATTGAGAAAAACACCATTTACAAATGTTTTCTTTATTAAGCCATGTTTTCTTTATTAAACATCCTATTTTTAAAATAATATTTCCATGTTTCAGTTGTAATAAACAGTAGAACAAGATCTCTGTTATCATAATTATGTTTTCTTCATGAATAATATAGCTTCTTACCCAATATGTAGAAATCAAATAATTCTCCCAAGTAAGTATTTGTTGGGAACCCCTCTTTTGTTTTGAGTTCCCAAGATCAATTATTGTGTCTGTTTTACATGCTGAATCTCTTCAGACCACGAATGTTGTGGTTCCCCCCAGCTGGCAACCAAAGGCCACAAAGCCATTAGGACAATCCCCTACCAGGAGAATCAGGAAGAGGATCGGAAAGGTAAAAGCAGAAAAACTTGTGGGCTGAGATAAAGACAATTCAATGGGGAAAGGAAAAGCCACACACAGAGGCAAAACAAAATAAGGAATTAATTCTCTGCTTCCCGAAGTCAGGCAGGGGTTCAGCCATCCCCAGAAGAGCAGGGTCCCATCACACATAACAGTGATTTGGGAAGACAAACTCCATCACTCCAAGCATCCCCCCCTTCCTCCTTCTTCCCCGTATTTTATATTTTGAGCATGATGTCACATGGCATGGAATCTCCCTTCAGTCAGTTTGGGTCACCTGTCCTGCCTGTGTCTCCTCCCCACTTCTCATGCACCCCCAGGTCCCTCTCCAGTCTGGCAGTAAGAAAAGCAGAAAAGGCCTTGGGTCTGCGTGAGCACTGCTCAGCAAAAACAAAAACATCTCTATATTATCAACCCTGTGTTCAACACAAATCCAAAACACAGCCCCATACCAGTCACTGCAAGGAAAATTAACTCTACCCCAGACAAAATCAGCACAATAAAGCACTAGCAAGAACATCTTTTCCACTGGACTTAAACATTGAAATATAGTGTCTGGAGTCAGGTGTAATTAATGACTTCCCATCATTACCAAACAAAATAATGCACCTGCAATTATTAAAAGTTTAAAACAAATTGCAAAGCTCAGGTTTCAGGAGAATCTCTGATGTTTTTGTAGTTTACTGGACATCTAAAAAATTTTTTTAAATGGTATTTCTTCTGTATGAGTACTATTACTCTAGAATTCCTGAATTCCCTTTAACAGAAGTATGAACCCTAGCAAACTTTTGCCCTGTTGTATGACATCCATATCAGTAAGAACATAAAGCTTTAAATTCTTTGACTTTATATGTTTTAATTTAATTCTTAAGTTTTCTATTCTCTTCAATATTGAGACTGTAAATTTTATTTGTCTTCTGCTTTTTTCTCTATTTACCTTATTTAAACAGAAAATATAATTAAATATTTGCTTGAATAACTTTCTTTAGAAATATTTTTAAAATGGCAGAACATAAGATTTAATCTTTTGTCTATGCACTCTTTCATGGAATCTTATGCCTAGAATCTGCTGAAAAGACAGTGACATCAAAATACCGAAGCCTCCATATTAAATTTTTTTGCACTCATCCTTTTTTTACTTCTGCTTAGAGATGGAAGTTGGTCCTACTAACAAGATGTTTAAGAATAATTACAATCAGTCAGGGTTGAGGTATTTGAGTGCAGATTGTTCACAGCAAACACCTTTCAGAGATTAAGACATGCCAAGTGAGGAAAAGGTGATACTTGTTAAAAGAAAGTTTGATTTATCTGTGCTTGCATTTCCAAACGGCAAATGAAAGAAACTATATTTTATATTATTACTTTTGAATTATTACTTTTTATAAAGCATTTGTATTCTGTTATTCCGTTGAGCTTGCATCTCTCTGTGACCCCATCATTTGGCTTCTGGAACAGACAGCACAACAATTATGAACAGTAAAGTACAACATTACTAGTGTTCTTTGGACACTATTTTTCACTTAATTTTTGTGATATACTGGAGAAACTTCAAAGATCCATTAATACAAATACGTCAACTAACTCCACAGCTGTTACTTTCCTTTAAAACAGGAAATTTGACTACAATATATTTTAATATGACAATACCTTAAAATTTATCTGTTTATTACTCATGTAATTACACTTGCAGTAAACATAGCCTGCTGTCAATATCTTTCCTCCATCTGAATTGGTTTTTATTGGTATTTTGCTGACATTCACTTCTTTTTTTAAATAGAAGACACAGCATGGAGTCCCACACACAGAGCTGAAGGCAAACACAGATCATTTTGATGAGGAAAAAGCACAGGAGAAAAAAGAAAAGTGAAGAATGAAAGTAAAATGAATGAGGAGAGAAAAACAAGTGAAGTATAAAACACAGTTAATTTCTTCCGTCATTAAATAATAAAGTAAAACATTCACATTCCTTAATATGTCCACCTAAGGAAGTAAATGAAATAAAACTCACAAACCCTGTAAACAACTCCCCAAAGAGGAGCTTGTTGCTTTTTGTATTGCCTTTTACTGCCTTTATAAGTAGTCTATGAGGCTGATAAGCCCTGTCCTACCAGAAACTGAGCATCCTCAACTAGTTGACAGTAATGAACAGTAAGTTGCATGACTTAATGCAGGTGTTTATGATAGACTCTTACTTTTGGGTCAGCCATGCTGTAGTCTCCATGATGGCAGAGAAATTATTTGTGCTTGTAACTCATCTTACATGGTACTAACACAAGATAAATTGCATATTTACATGTTATTGTTCTGCCAGTGAGGATATTTTGTACCTTACAGACAGAATCACTCAGAATGGAGAACGTTGTGTCTCTTTTTCTTCATCCACTCTAAACCATCTTGAACTGTATAAACCCATATGATGTAGAAATGAAGACATTAACTATGAAAAGGAAATTTTTAAAGGGACCTAATTATTTAGAAAGCCATTGATTTTTTTTCCCGTTATACTGTGAGAATATTTCTTTTTTTAAAGAATTTGACCTTTTTATTGATGGCATTTGCTGCAGTGCCTGCATTATTATGGGTCATAATCATATCACTTCATGATGTCATTTTCAACCAGAACAATGAAATACCCTTTGGAAATGCTAGGAACAAAGAAAAGGAATCCAGGTTTATGCTGACTTTCTGCTCTACTGTTGGAGACAGATTGTTTAGGGTTGTTCTCACTTAAAACCTGAACCTTTTCCTTTTTATTGCTGTCCTCTCTCTTACTTAAGGCTGTTAAAACTTACTCTTGACTTTTTGATCTCTTTAGTTTTATCATAATGAGTCAGTTTTATTTAGTGGAAGAAATCCTCTTATATGACTTTTAAACGTAAGAGAACCATTTTTCAACATGTTCAATTATGATAACACTAAGAGAAAGTCACAGCAATTTGAGTCTTCTAATTCCATGCACAGAGTAAAGGTCAACACTTTCATATTTGAGTGCCTATCATTAGAACTTTAGAGTTCAAACCATTTCTTCCACTTTTTACATTATAGTAAGAAAAAAGCTTATTCTGATTAGACCGGAGAATCCAGCTGCAAAACTCCCAGTCAAATAAGTAATTATTTTGCTCTTATGACTCATACTTCTGAAAATTTCATATTACTTCTTGTCTCCAGCCCACATTTTTGTTTCAAAAAATAGTTTGAATAGGCTTTTCAAAGAGAAATACCAATGTCAATTTATTTTGAAAATATATTAAGTTCAGATAAGGAATGGAAAAGGTCTGAATACGATGTAATTTTGTTTGGATTTAATTCCATTAATCATACTTACATTTGCATTGACTAAAATACTGGGCCGTTATGCAGATTTTTCATAATAATCAAACAACTATTTAATGTGATTTTATATTAACATAACCAAAAAGCTGTAAAATTGGCTCTAAACTGGGCAAGCAACAGTGTTTGATCATGATTTGTGATAATAAGCTGTCAGGTGGTTCAATAAATGCTAAGTATTCTTTCACCACAGAAAATATATTTCTATCATTTTGCCTAAGTTTTTCTAAGCAAAACAAGACTATGAAACACAGATTCATAGTACACAGACTGTTCTGGTAGTAAAACCAGAGCAAATAACATAAATTGTTGTAGAATGATTTCAATATTTATATTATAGTACCTAGGAGAATCACAGACAATACCTAGACTTTCTATGTCCAGTTTTACACAAAAAACATTAAATGCTACACAGAAAATCAGTGAGAATTAAAAAATAAGGAAAAACAGCAAGAGACAGATTCCTCTCATCATCTAACTCATCATACTCACATTATTTCAGTATTTTTTCTTACAGTATTTGTTACTCTGCTTGCAAAGCAATGTGTTCACAGCTCATCATGAATGTGGGGATGGTCTTTATCCTGAATTTTCAAACCTCCTTATAAAAGTGTAGCTTATCAGTCATACTCAAATGTTTTGCTGCTTGTCCTTTGCTGGTTTTCTGTTGTACCAATGGTCAATCTAAAACATAGTTTTTTAACTTAAAATAATGAAGTTGTGATTTTGAGGTAATTTTTTTTCTCAGGCAGATTGATGATTCTTTTGGGGCATTACTTCTGACAATATTTCAGTCATTTACACCAGATATCATTTACCATGAGAGATCAAATTGATTTGGGTCCTGTTCAACTTCCTGGGGCAGCTTCATAAGATTGTGGAGTAAGGATCTTGCTTGTGAGTGTTTATGGGTTTTTTTATTAAAAACTTATAACAATAATAGAAAACAAGGTTAAATATAGAAGGAATAAAACTAAATCAATGACATAGAGTAAGCAAAAGCTGTTCACTCAGAGGAAATAAAGAGCAGACCCATTGGTCCATTCTCTACATGAACCTCAGTATTAACTTCAATCAATCTCTCAGCTGAATAAGCTCTGAAATGCAGGTTATAACACAGTCTGAAATGAACAATAATACTATGAAAGAAGTAGGGAAAAAATGGCAAGTTTGGAGGAACCTCAGAAAGAACCTAGCATAGATTCTGCTAAATTTAGAAGGTTAGTTAAAAGCAAAGAGTAGAGTTTATGGAGAAAAAGATCCTGTGAATAACTGCATAGCCACTTTGGGATATGGTCTTCCCTGGGGAGGTGATAGGTCTCCTGTAAATTTTGCAGTGAGTTAAAGCAGCTGTGCTCTGGCTGTGATAGCAGCTGGAAAAAGTAGTGATCCAAAAAGCCATACCGAACTAAGCTCTACCCACCAGGAGTAGAAATACTGCTAGGTATTGTAGACAACTCTACCTTTAAGCGTCTCATATTGTCCTACAAAAATTTGAAAATAAACAATATTATGAAGTGAACTTGAAGGTTTTTGTTTAAACATGCATATAATTGTCTGTCCTTTATAATGCTGATGAAGCATTTACCCAATAAAGTCTAATAAAAAAGTCAATTATGTGTGAATTGCATATTTTGAAATGCTTAGATTATTGTTAAGGTTCAGATAAATGCACTTTAAACAGCAAACTTTGCACAACGAAGTTTTATTTGTGTGCTTATTGTCCTGTGAGGTCTATTAAACTAGGACTAATCTCCCATGCGATATGACGGTGCTGGAAACTAATAATTCTGTTTTGGTCAATAATGAATCACAATTTCCACCTGTGACTTTCACAGCTCAGATTTCATTAGTGAAATGAATACACACAAAAGCACAGGGTAATCCCTGAATATTCTAAAGTTCTACATGATGTTGTTATGTGTATGGAGGGACCTGAGGTCTCAGTCTAGGCTGTCGTGCACTGTTGGCATGAATTGGTTGTAATCCATACGTGAAATTCAGAAAGACAGGAGTTTGGATCTCTGCTTGATTATTATTAACAACCTTTGATATGCATAGAAAGCACTAAGTTCCACTAAATGAAAACAAGTATATTTTCACCCATGTTGTGAAAGGAAAATTTCCTATAGAATAAAACAGTAAATCCAGCTTAGTGTAAAAAAAAAGTGAAGGGGGTTTATTGTAGCTTTTTATAAACTTGTAATCCCAGTCCCACAAGAGCTCAGGGTTACTATAGGTCTGGA
Source organism: Acanthiza pusilla (assembly GCA_036630365.1). Classification (NCBI taxonomy): domain Eukaryota; kingdom Metazoa; phylum Chordata; class Aves; order Passeriformes; family Acanthizidae; genus Acanthiza; species Acanthiza pusilla. The sequence continues at coordinate 4,648,569 of JAXCHO010000036.1, forward strand.
ATTATTCCAGAGGGTTCAATTGACTTTGCTTAAATTGTAAAAAAAACAGATTGTAGAATTGAAAGCTTACTGTGTAACTCAAGGCAATCGTTTAACTTTTCTCTGCCTGATGTTATTGGACCTTTTGCAATTCACAAGGTTTCATTTTTTACTGCTGAAAAAGCATTACAGGACTTTTCTTTGGAAGACAGTCAGAGAAGAATAAAAGCTAATAATTTCAATTCTGTATTCACTATGCAGGTGGAGCATTTATCATGTAATAGATGCTGCTGCAACTACAACAAATCACCTGTCATAAACAGTTCATAAGCTGAAAGACAGAAAAACACATGAATGTTTTATATATCTACCTCACCCACCATTCAAGCGTACAATTAGGACAACTAAGGTCAACTGTGCTACAGAGAAGTTTTGGCTAAGCTGAGTTCTGTGTACTTCACAATAAAAGTGGATTTTTGGGTCAGTGACGTGGTATTGAACAAGAAAGAGGAAGAAAGCAAAGGAGAAAAAAGACTTCCTTAAAAAAAATTCTCGTACAGTGTTGGGCATTAATCCCAGTGGGAAGCTGAGCTCCACACAGGCCTTTGTTAAGTTGCCCCTGGAGGGATGGGGAAGAGTATTATAAGTGTAATAGTGAGAAAAGTCATGGATTGAGGTAAAGACAATTCGATAGGTAAAGCAAAAGCTATTCGTAAGTGAAGCAAGATAAGGAATTAATTCATTACTTCCCGCTGGCAGGCAGGTGTTCAGCCATCCCCAGGAAAACAGGGCTGCATCGTGTAATGGTGGCTTGGGAAGAGAAACACCAACATTTCAAACGTCCCCCTTCTTTCTTCTTCCCCCCTCTACATGCTGAGCATGATTCCATGTGGTTTGGGATATCCATTTGGTCAGCTGGGGTCAGCTGTCCTGACTGTGTTCCCTTCCAACACCTTGGGCAGACCCAGCCGATTTGCTGTGGGGAGCAGGGGTGCAGTGAGAAACAGAACACCTTGACAGAGTGCAAGAACTGCTCAGTGACAATTTAAATATTGCTGTGCTATCAACACCTTTTAGTTCACAAATCCAAAACAAAGCACCATATGAGCTATTATGAAGAAAATTACCTCCACCATAAACAAAATCAGTACAAACTCTACCCCTTGTCCCACACCATTTACATCACAGTCAGGTCCTGCATTATCCAATACATCCTCATTAGCCCCTCTCTTCCTATCCTTTGATAGACCCAAACATATCATAGAGTGCTTGTGCTGGAAAGGACCTTAAAGATCATCTAGTTCCAAATCTCTTGCCATGGGCAGGGACACCTTTCCCTAGACCAGGTTATCCAGAGCCCCTTCCTACCTGGCCTTGAATAGGTCCAGGGATGGGACATCCACAATCTGTCTGAGAAATCTGTTCCAATGCCTCATCACTATATCACTCCATTAGCCTACAACCACCATTTAATGTGTTCCAGAAAATGCCTAGAAAATTTCTGTTGAGTTCATTTATTTCACAACCATCCTCCCTTGATTCAGGAGCTATACTACTTCCCATAAAATGCTATTCAAAAAATGTTTTAGAAAAATTTAATTGTCTATCTATTAGTATAATCATCCCTTGGGCCTTTGGATTAGATCACAGAGTTAACCGTAACATGAAATTCTAACTCAACAGAGGAAAATCCTCTTTTTGTACTGTGAGTGTAATTTAACCACTCAAACAGATTACCAAGACAAGATGTGAGGTCTTAATTTCTGAAAAAATTCAAAATCTGACTAAAATTTTCATTCTTCTATTTAACCCTTTAACCCTGCTTTAAGCAGACAGTTTGAATTAGTTCAGAAAATAATGAAGTCATAGAATTATAGAATGGTTTGGGTTGGAAGAGATCTTAGAGATCATCTACTTCCATCAAAACCTCCAAGTCCTTCTCAACAGGGCTGCTTTCAATCCGTTCTCCACCGAGCCCGTATTTGTGGCTGGGATTCCTCTGACCCAAGTGGAGTAATAATTTTTTTTTTTTAAAACAGGCTTTGTAGTATTTCTAAATGCTAAGTTTCAAAAAACTTTTGTCCTCATTTTTTTATCAATATGCTACATGATTGTTTATTTTACACACTGGACATTTTGGACGCAGATTATTTTCTTGGTAAAATAAGATGTTGCCTGTATAGGGATATGTTATCTGTTATTTTTAATCAGATCAAAAGAGTGAAATCAGCACAGCTCTGTGTACATGAATAGTGTCACTGATTATGACTCTGTTTTCTGCTCTCACAAGTGTGATGCTGAAGTGGTGAAAGCTTTTATTATATTTAAATTACCTTTTCAATCCCGCCTGCAGTTTTTCTTTTTTGTTCACTGCCTAATTTGAATAGCTAGTTAAGCTTTATACATAAAAAAGTATTTACTTGTCTCTTCATTTCATTGTGAATTCAGAAACAACTTTATATATGTAAAGAGAAAAAAATTGACAGAATCGTAGAAACTCTGGGTGAAATGCTTCACTGAACAAAAATGATCAACACAGGAATTACAATCAAATTGTCTCTCAATATGAGAATTCAAAAGTTAAATCAGAACCTCATTGAACAAAAGAGTTTAATTTACATTTTTAGACAAATGCTATTTCTGACCAACAGAAGTAGTTTTGAGCGATAGAATTTCAAATATTTTAAAGTTAACCTGCACTAGAGCATGTTCGGATTTACATAACAGGATGATCGTGTAACAAGATCATTTGTTCCTTTTGTTTCATATTCTCAGTGACCCAGAATAGTAACATTTGAGATTATGCAGGCTTGCAAAAAAATCTGTAATTATAAAATTCTGCAGTTTCTCACCCTATTAATATATATCTGGAAATAGGCATATATTCTAATCTATGAAGTGCAAGATCACAGATATAGTTTTGTGCCATTCCCTTTAGACTCCCTCAGATGCTTGTATTTTTGAAAAATAATTCTGGAAGTAAAAAGTGAATAGTGAACTTGATGTTCTAAATTAAACAAAACCAGAATAACTTCTTTTGTTTAACTTGCCTTCAATACCAATCTGGATACAAACACACTGTACTGCTGGACTGCTAAGGTATCATTTCACAATAATGTGTTATAGAGTGCAAACTATATTTCTGGGGTTTTACTTCATATTAATTTACTTCAGTGGCAGTAGGGCTGCTGCAATGATTTCATGTAATTTATTTAAAAACTATTATTAAAAACTCAGTTAACTAGTTCAAATCAGAGTATAATAAGCAGAAAGTTTCAGTGGGACAGTTTCAAACATAGCTCCGTAGTAGAGCTCTAAGGTCTTAATTTCCTGATGTCAATATATTTATTATTTTTTCCCCTATATTCAGGTTATTTCATTTTCTCTGTAAGGAAGTTCTATAAAATGATAACAAGAGAGACCTAACAAGGTTTTACCCTCTAGTTAGACAAATCAATGAAAATGTTATAATATAGGTAAGAGGTTGCATAGGTTTTATTCCAAGATATTTCCCATACCAGAAAAGAGATTAATTCTTACCTTCCTATATTTTCCTTGTACTCTGAAGAACCATGTCACTGAGTTCTTTTGCAGACAAAGAAATATTTTATGCAAAAAATGCAGAGACAGTAAAGAAACTGCGAAAGCTCCACTGGACTAGTTATAGTTGGCAGAATGAAAATTATCTCAGTCTGGGGGATAAAGTGATGGGATAACATCAGCATGAATAATCACCTCTTTTTAAAGATTATGTATGCACAATAAGGTAGAAAACAGCCTGAAAACTATTGTCATTTGGGTTTTATTAACAAGCACTGTAACAGGCTACCCAGGGAAGTGGCTGAGTCACTATTCCCGGGGGTATATAAAAGTGGCACTCACAGACGTGGTTTAGTGGTGGACTTGGCAATGTTAAGTTTAAGGTTAGACTCAGTCATCTTAAGGGGATTTTCCAACTGAAATGATTCTATGATTTTATCATCTTGACATTCTTTTGCCTAGAGATGAATTTGGCAGAACTTTAAGAACTTTAAAATTTCTGGTGCTTCAAAGTTATGCAGGTGCCCTAGAATTCCTACACCACATCATCACACAAGGCCAATCCTAATGGTTTCAATACTTGAAGATGTCTGACTTGGCTTGTGCATGTGTGTGAAGGCATCTGAATCCTTTTCCACTGGAGTTGAGCATGATTTAATCTGAACTGTTAATGCAGCCTAGGGACTGATTTGGCTGATTGGTCAGTGTAAGTTTGGAGTCCAGGGTTCAACTGGGCTATCCACATATGGGTGTCTGGCTTGCAAGTATTAATGATGTGAAGATGTCTTGAGAGTACTATGATACATCTGTCAGCTGGGCCTGTGTGGCTTCTCAAATGGCACAAATAGCTGATGTTATATACAGAAAAACAATGCTATATTTATAAAAAAGGGTTTATTTTGATCTTCTGCATTAGAACCCATTACTACTGACTATCCTTGACAGAAGGATGATAGTGTGCCTGAAAAAAGAAAATAAAAGAAGAGAAATAATGCACTAAATGCACTGAATCTGACAGAAAAGAGGGGAGAAATCCATAGTAAATATTAAAATCAACCAACAACAAGACCACCAAAAAAAAACCCCACCCAAAAAACCCCCAAAAACCCCAAAAAACCAAACCAAACAAAAAAAACCACTAAAAAAACCCCAACCACCAAACCCCCAAAACAAACCAAAACAAAACCAAACACTTTGATTAGAGTATGCTTAAAAATCTTTATTTCCAGAGGAACCTGAATTAAAATGGGGGGGGAGGAGTGTTTTCAAGATGTGTGGGAAATCTGAATTTGTATTAGTGTTCAGTTACTATTACCATGGGATTTGTGGCATCCTAGTGGGAAGCCAGAAGTAGTGGATATGTCTCTTTTGGGAGCTGATATTTAACCCAAGTCTGTTGGTTTGTTTCCTTAAAATGCCTTAAGTGAAGAACACTCACAAATGGCAACTATTTTTCCCAGTAAAAAAGGAAACAACCAAACCAACAAGATTAATTTGATGACAAAAACAATTATTTTCCTACATATCTCCCTTACTATTTACTTGAACTATAACAATGTCTAGGAGGCCATGGAACCATATTTCCTATTCTTCCATTACTATCTCCTACAGAGAATTTCCCATTTCCTATGTACAAAATTAAAGAGAGACTTATAAAAATAAAACATTTATTTTCAATAATGCTAAGCAAGATTTATACCCTTGAGAGCTACATATCCAGCTGGTTGAAGTAGAAAAGTCACATTTGAATCTATTGAGGTGAGTTTTAAGAATGTGGATAGTTCTGCTTTCACTTGCATCTTGATAATTGATTGTTCTGCTGCATTAAGAGTGGACACAAAATCCTTCTTTCTACACTTGATCTCAAGCTCAGTATCAGACTAGTTTAAAATTAACTTCAGAGAACAAAAATAGCTTTTGATTAGATGCTTCAAAGCATATATGGCTTCTGTATCAGCTTAATTATTTTCCTTATCTGTGGTCAGTGAGTGACTGTCAAATGAATCTGAATCAAGTCTGACCTACAAGGGACTATATCTAGGACTCATTTATGTCTATACCATGAAAGATCTGTGATACTGTTAGCACTGAATCAAAGACATGAGATGAAGTGCAACAGATGATCAGAAGATCAAAGACATTTTAAAAGAAAATCTACTTTACTTAGCCTAGAAAAATCTCTGCTAAGGGGAAACATTGTTTTTTATAAGCAAAGAACAATGCTAAAAGATGAGACCTATCTAACATGTAGGAAGGCCAGTGTGCATAGTGAATTTTGACATTGTTGATTTTTAGATCTTATCCAACATGATCTGCTTTTCCATTAATTTGTATGCTGCACAATTATCATGGGATTCTGTAGCAGAATATAGACACAGAAAATTGGAAAACAGTAAAGATATGATTTTTCTCTGTTTTAAAATATCCAAAATACAGAGAAATATTAGAAAATACAGTTTAAAATATTATTATTTTAGTGGGCTTTTTTTAAACATCAGCATAAATCATATCTGCTGTTAATTTATATCCATAGATTTTTTGTCTGTGAAGTGTTGCTTATGTTTTCCAGAGTCCTTTTTTCCTCCAGGGAATGTAATTAGTGAGAGTTCATGTAGCTCACAGCTTATGAAGATGGTTGGGATAAGAGAGGGCCAGGAGCTAACTAAATTCCTTGGAACAGTCTGTGCTGTAACAAAATTTAAATATTTCACAGTGTCCCTTTCTTCTTAAGGGTTCGAAATTCCAAAATGTTTTGTGGTGATGGGAGACATCCATACAAGTATTTTTAACATTACCATTTTCCAGGCAGCAACAAAATCTCATAATGTTACAGTAGCATAACCTACATGAGCAAAACAATTTGTCTTAAATCTGTCTTACTGTCTGAAGATGAACAACAGGATAATTCTTATTTCTATGACATTTAAGGGCAATTTGGTTTCTGTCCAATGATCTGGATTGATTAGGGATCAAAAAATTGGCGGGTCTACCTTTCAGTGTTTCTGAATCTTTTTTTAGGTCCATTGTGGATAGATATTCTATGCAGCAAAAATGTCCTTTGATGGTTTCAGGATACAATCCCTTGTTTGTTAAGTGTCCTCCAGAGAATGATAAAAATAATGATCCATTAAAAGAACATAGTAGAATTGTCATTTTCACCACTCAGGATTTGCTGGTATCATGGATATTCTTAGCCTGGGAAATTAGAGATAAAAATTCATTTGCAAAATTGTTCCCTACAGTCTGTGCTTTGCATAATTTACTTTAACTTAGTCATGCAATGATTCTTGAAACATTTCACTTGAGACTAAATTCTAGTTTTATGTTCTAGTTTACATATAAATTTCCTGAACATGCAGTCCACTCTTTCTTATGCATTAAAGCATTAACGTATTTTCTTATCTTTAATCAAACCTTACTGCAAACCATTCAGTTCATGCACCTTGAGTGATCCATTTCAATTAAAGTTTTAATTTTGTTGGATTTTTGTGAGAGTATTGCAAGCTCTCATTAAGCAGTCAGAGTGGATGTCAGCTTTAGAATGGTTGCAATCTGGTATTCACTATCAGGGAAATAGAAACAGAATATTAGGATGGAAGAGTTGAAATCTCAACATTTGTAATGAACAAGCAACATGTGAGATCAAAATATTTAGCAGTGTTTCCATCTGGCACCAAAGGTGTCAAGCAAGGTGAGTTTAAAAGGAAATACGGTTCTTGGAACACAGCTGGTTTTGGTTATGCAGACTGCATTCTTCCAGCCTGTCTCCAGCAAAAAGTGATAGACATGCTGGTACTGTCCCTAGAAAGTGTGTTTGACAAAAAATAACCCCTTCCTTTCTGCTCAAAGTGGTCTTTCAGAAGGAAAATATTCAACAATAAATGCTTTTTCATACTTTAGTGGTAAAAGTTTCTATGTCAGAAATAAAAATGGCTCCCTTTGATCACTAAGCTGTTTTCATTATGAAATACAGCAATGGTGAAGAATATTCTTCTGGGAGGAAATAACAAGGTTTTCTAGGATCAAAAGACTGTTAGAAGTTGGTATTCATTGCAATAGAGTATGACTGCTGATCAAGCACATTTTCCTGTGCCTACCAGTTTATGTTGGATCAGCTTTTGAAAAAAATTCCAATTATCTTTTCTTTTCTCTTGGTGAACCATTTCTAGATGCCCATATTGACCTAGAAATAATGTCAGAATTAAAGTCTGATCCCAATGTCACAAAACATGTCTATGTTTTAAAACAATGAGTCAAAGTTAAAGGAAATGTCATCTCTACCACCCTGTTTTCTTTCTTTATACCGAATGTTCTACACTTAGCAGCAGGAACAAAAGGCAAAGAATCTAAAATGGAAAAGAGAAATGGAGCAATGATCAAGCAGCGGAAAGTAGAAACTGTACAACACCACAACGAGAATGAGTGGGAATGCCAGGCTTATTGTCTTCTGTAGAGTAAAAATGGACATTTTATTTCCTCAAACACTCACTCTTGGTACCTTGGAGACAAATATATAGCTGTAATGGTGAAAAATAAAATTATCCTCCTTAATCCTCCCTCTCCTTCTCCTTTTCTCACACAAACACTTTTTGGACACTACACTTGCTCAAGAAGAACTGTAAATTGACTCTTAATAGGCACACTTCTTACAGAGCATAATGTGTCATATTTCATCCTTTAATATAAAATATTTGTCTCAGCAGGAAAAAAAGCATTCATTATTAATGACTGCTTTATTCAATATTTAATATATTTCCGTTCTTCTGAAATATAAAATTATTGATATAAAATATTAATTAACAACCAACATGCTGGAACTGTATCTCTAATTAAATTTAAAACTAAATTGTGTAAGTCAAGAATATATTTCAATAAGTCTTAAGTGGACATACAACAAAGTGCACTCGTCTTGGTTGTAGCATCTGAGATGGGCACAGTGAAGTGTTTACACACAGATGCTCTCTCAGCACAGAGATCATTCTTCTAACAACAACAGAGAGAAAGTAGATTATGAATGTCTTTATGTATTTAGGAAAAGAATGTTTGCTACATTGAGACAATATTCTTTGTTCATATAGGTGTGAATTACCCCATTCAATGAAAGAAGATGCAAGAGAACTGGGAAAAAAGCTAAAAAAGTCAGGAGGCTTTTTAAATGGTTACTTAACTTCACAAGATCCCTTGGAAAAGAATACTGTATATATTCATTCAAACATACCAATTCCAGTGTTCTTGGCCTCATCATTGTCATCATGGTCTGCCTGTACACAGTTTGTTTTGGTAGGCATTTATATTTCTTTTAACTATGACAACTGACAAATATACAAGCATGTGATGTTATGGTAATAATGTTGAAATGTTAAGACAAAAGAGCTTGTCAGCTGAGCCCTGTACAGGACAGCAACTGTCTTTA